>OY728148.1:2087200369-2092200369 GCA_963277665.1 Viscum album
CTTAAACATAATGAGATCCTTAGACCCATTTTGGGGTTTCATGGTGGACAACATTATGTGAAAATACATGATATGTTTGTGAGGGTCCTCACCCAGAAGACCATGGAATATAAGAAGAAGGTGGATGATGCCTCATCTTAGTTCAACGTTGGATACTTCCTTAGGATATTATATGTACATTTTTTGGTACTACACATTCACGGTGGATAGTTCTTTTAATGTCCAGTTATTTGCAGCCATGTTTTCATGGGTTATATTTGGTTTATTTTTTATTTTTATATTATCACCGGAAGGTAGACATGGGTTTCTTTAATGTTACTTGATTTTTTATGCTTCATATGTCTAATTTATTTAGTATAGTGTCTTTTCAATTTCTGGTCCAAATTCTTGTTGTTTTTCTTTTTCTAATTGGATCAAGAAAATAAGTTGGAAAGTATGTTTTTTTTTGTATTTTTTATTCTTTTTATCATTGGATATCGGTAAAATAAAATCATATAATAAGGGTGAAAGGGGAAATGAAACATAATTTTATAAAATATAATTAGATAGAGATAAAGAGGAATATATAGAGGGAGAAGAACAAACACACAAAAATAATGAGAATCCAAAAAATTAAAAAGGGATAAGGGATATTGAAAGGAGTATAAATTCATAAGTAAAATATATAAATAAAATCAAGGAAAGTGAAAAAATGATCTTGGATCCCCAGTAACAGATCCAAAATGTGATTTCTTTATCAAGCATTTCAAATAAGTTGTTTAGTTCTTACTAGAATTTCTAAAGTATAGAAGGAACCCTAGGTCATCTCTTGAAGGAGCCTTGGATCATTAATTTGAAAAAAATAATTTTGATTAAGAAAAATGGAATGGGGTTTTTGGAAATATATAGGTTTAGTGATTTAATAATCCAAAAGAAAATGGAATTTATTAAAACAAAGTAGAAATTAACAGAATTAATAAAGCGCGATCAACCCATGGAAATTTCATGATGCTCATCCTTAATCGCTTCAAGAGGTAGGGTTAGGATATTTTAATACCTAATCTGTAACACCTATAACCATAATGTTTTTTATTTTATAATATGATACCTCAAAGGGTTTAGTTGTAAACACATAATGATTCCTTGGATACAACTGATGATTGTGTGATTTATTCTCGACTTCATAACCGAAACTCACTGAGGAATTACATTAAGAACATGATACACTATAAAAATTTGTTTGATATTTATTTTTTATACGATTACATATATTTACATAGCCTTGAAAGTTTTTATGAGAGTTCAATTGACCAATATGAACCACATAAACATCACAATTTAAAGGGGGAAGAAGAAGTAGTGAACGGTGTGTGAACCATCACATGAATGTGTACCCCTAAACATGATCATATGAGTTGATCATGACATAAAAATACATAACTCAATAAAAATAATAATATAGGATGATTGAAAACAATATAAAATTTAGAATTAAAAAGATTGTTCACATATTAAAAACATGATTCTTAGTATTTACACCACGTTTTCCCTAAGTGATCATAAGAAGTTTAGAACTCTATGTGAGGAGATAAAAATGATGGAGAACTAGAAACACACATGTTTTACAAATATTCTTGGATTTTGTACAAGACTCATTTTGTACTCCAAAATAGAAGAACATTGCATGCTGATCAAACTCCTAAATGTGGGGCCCAATGTGTTCTTTTATAGCCAAAATGGGAGGTGGTTTTGGGAACCCTGATTTTGATCAACCACTTAGCCCATGATATTAGGCCACTATAAAATCATATCTCACTTATTAAAGAACATAAAAAACTTTATCCTATATTCTTTATATATCCATGTCAAATGTTTTTGCAAGATAATTTATATAATAAGAGATATTTACAAAACATAGAGGCAATCTTTTTACTATTTACGGATTCATTTTATTAGAAATACCAGTTCATTTGGGCTGCTTAATTGATGAATTTCGATTGGTTTCCTTTATGAATGTTTGTAGAAAACATACATTTGGATCAGATAAAAAACATTTTGTCCAATTTTATTTAGGTATTTTGCAAAACATGAAATATAGTGGACATGTGTTAATGGGATTCCATGCAATTTGACCCATTTTCCTTCCACATATCATGGGATCTCCGAATAACCTCATCCTTCAATGAAATCATCAAAAAAAATTAAAATTTACCTTTTAAATAGTCAAAATAAAAACATTATTTAATCAATTTTTTATTTATATTTTTTATTATAGTTTCAATTTTCAATATAAAACCAGATTAAAATACTAGTGTAAGGGTGTAAATGAATAGTGAATTGTAGTGTGATCAGAGTCCTCAGCATCGATTTGATAGTATTATAATACCGTAGGTGGTGTGTATGAAAAAGTATATTATTACATTATATATTGTTTCAATAAATCTTAACACATATAGGTTTTATATATAAATATAATGAATGACATTTCTATCAACACATTGAAAATGATGAAATTGAGGATATCCTACCACTATTGACCATCCTTGATTGTTTAATCACTACTGTAGGATTTATAATTTCCTATTAGATTATCCCCCCCCCAATTTAGGGTTTCTAGTAAATGTGATTTGAGGTTTAATTATCAATTTATATCCAAATTTCATTAATTCTCCTAATCAATTTATATGGAATGATATTATACTATCTTAACAAGAAAGATCATGCTAACTTGAAAATACCCCATTTTTTGAAAAATTTAATGATTATATTTTAATATTGAATTTATTTTCATCATTAAAAAACCACTTCATCATGGTAAAAATGAATTAAACTCTTAAAAAAATTAAAACTCCCTACTGAAGAAATTGTGGATCACTAGAAAAATTGGAAAATTTTAGATAGTTTGTAGATTCAATATTTCAAAATTATGAATAGGTTTCAAAGATGTTGATGTATAAAATGACATTGAATTTGGAATATGTTTTTGAGACCCAACCATATTCTACATTATCCATGGTTTTTTGGGTGTTAATATTTTTCTTAGTATTTAAATACAACTTACATGTGTGGTTCATTTATGATCATAGATCCTTCTTCCTATTGAATCAACTTATAAATTTGAAATCTAAATATTTTAGTAATAAATTGTTAAAAAATTGTTCATGTAATATATATTAAACTAACATAACGTGATCATAATAAGGATGTGTTGTGAGGTAATTTTTTTGAAATGACCATCAACATGATTATATTTATATGTTTAATAAATATTTCAAATGTATTGTTTCATTCATTATGTTATCTAATGGAATTCTTCATGTCATAATTCTCTTAGGCAAGAAATGACCATCCCTCAATTAAAGACTGAATATTTTATCAGGAGAACCTATAAACTCTAAAAATAATTTCAAACATATATTGGTATCCTTGAGTGTATATGAATAACATGTATTATGATCTAATATTTAAATGTCATAATTATAAAAATTTTAATTTTTTATTAAAAAATATTTTATTGTATATCTAAAAACCATTCTCATATATAGTTATTAGTGGAACCTCTCCATGACACTGATTATATATAATAATCCCCTATTCAAAAATTGTATCATATAAATATCCTTATGATTCTCTATTTCATGGCCTATCCATGTTTTTTGCAGTGTTTAATAGAATAAACTATGTAAAACTTATAAAAACAATCCAAATAAAAAACTTTTATGTAATGAATCCCACATAAAAATAAAATTATTAAATTATTTTATAAATAAAAAGAAATATCTATTTCTTTCATACTTTATAATAAATGACTTATATTTATGACGGCTGAGAAAGGGAGGGTTCGTGGTGGTTCTCATGGTGAAAAGGTTTCTTCAAAGTATCCCCTGGTTAGGGATCCGGATTTGATTCCCCCTAAGATTTCATAGGGCATAAGGAATTGTTTTCTGGAAGCGATCCGCAGTGTGCTTCGTCTTTGGTGCCATCCTCTTCGAAAAAGAGCTACGCGGATGCGGTTAAATTTGCTGGGATTTCCCTCTTTTTCTAATTTTGTTTCCCCCTCTCCTGGTAGGGTGATTAGAAAGGGTAGGTTTGCTCATGTTGTGGCTAATCAGGATTCGGTGGTGGAAAGAGTTAAACTTTTTAGGGTCTCAATCATTTTTTGAGTTATCACTCCGAAGGGTGAGAAGATGTGGAGGTTTGATGAGCTAAATAAGAAGATTTTTGCTGCTTGGGGTATTAAGGATTAGAAGATGACCACAATGGGAAGATGCTTCTTCCACATTATTTTCCCTAATTATGATTTCAGGAGGAGGGTGTGGGGAATTGGTACTGTTTCCCTTAATCCAGGAAATCTCCAAATTCAGAAGTGGGATAGAAACTTTGATCCTTTCATTGTTTCCAACACTCATGTGCAGCTTTGGGTTAGAATTTACAAGCTCAACTGGTTGTATTGGAATCCACAGATATTATTGGATATTTCATCTTCTGTGGGAAACCAAATAAGAATGGATCAGGAAACTAACAATCCAAGATTTGGTCATTTTTCTCGGGTGCTGGTTGAGATTGTCATGGCATGTACCCTGGTTGAGGAAGTGTTTCTCACAACCAGAAATGATAGCATCACTTTGGGTATCTTTTATGAGAGGAAACTGACGTTTTTTAAGGAATGTAATTTCTTTGAAAACCTCTATGAGGAAAGTAGTGGATGAGTATATGTGATTTTTGCAGGTGTAAAGGCCATGATGAAGCTGTTTGAAGGAAGGCGGTTGATCTGAGGCATAAGTAGGCATCTTCTTCCTATGATATTAATCTGTGGTCGGAGCAGGAGGCTCTGCAGGCTGAGCTGATTTCTCTGGCTGGAATTGTGAACATTGAAAATTTTTCAAAATATCTACTTTCTCATGAGAATTTTATGTTGACATGACCAAATTTGGATTTCATTATTGCACCTGATTCTGCACAAGGTTTGGATGTCTCCCCCTCCTTGTGTCTACCTGATGTAAGTAGGGAGCCTACTTCAGATAACCGGACCACTGATGGTTGTGCTAATCCTGTGAATGATGTCCAGGAATCCCTGGTTGATGGTTCAGATTTTATGGCAGGTCACATTGCTGATTCTAAGATGAGTCCCAATGCTGAGGGTGGGTTGCCTCAGCCCATAGAGTTTAATTTCATGAGTGATGCTGCTGACCCTTCTTCAAAGCTGCAGTATTTCCAGAAAGTCCCTCCTCAGGATTATAATGAATTTTCCCAGGAAGGGAATCATTGTGACTCATGGCATCATGGGAAGAACCTGGTGGTCTATGATGGCCCTCTGGCTCTAGATAAATTTGTCCAGGAAACTCAGAATTTGATTGAAAAATTTTTCCAGGACACTTTGCCAGTGTTGATTCCAGAAGCACAAACACATATGTCTAGTGATTTTCCTATGAATGATAGTGCTTTTCCATCGGATATGAGCATGCAGATCTCATGTGACAATCAGGTTCTTGATGTTGATGGGTCCTTTACCCATGTACATGATAAAAAGGATTCCAAGAAGATGATTGAGAATGATGTTGTGGTGGGTTTTAGAAAATCTACAAATCAATTCAGTCCACTCTCAAGTGTGTTTTGGGCAGATGATACTGGGTCTGATCAATCTGATGATGATTCTGATGGTTTCCCTGTGGAGGGTGTCATTACAGAATCAGAATCCCTCCATAAAAAGACCAGCAATAAGGGAAAGGGAAAGGCCAAAAGAGAGATTACTATGGCTGGGGATCAATCAAGGGCCATGACAACCCTACAAAAATGAAGAATTTTTTCTATAATTGTCAAGGTCTTCGGAATTTTCACATGGTCAAGGCCCTTAGACATATTTTTATGACCAAAAAACCTTAGATTATTGGTCTTGCTGATCCAAGGATGAGGTTTTTCAACTGGGAAGCCTTCAAATGGGAATCTCTTGGTTACTCCTTTGTTAATCATAATGAAAATGAGGACAATGTTGAGAGCCTTTGGTTACATAATAATTACTCGATCAATTTTCTCTCCTTCTCCCAAGGGAATCAGATTGTTTTTTCATATGTTGAGTGGAATGGGATCATCTTTTTGGTTAGATGTGTTTATCCTGATAATTATTATAAGAAGAGGATGGAATTATAGAGTGATATTGTATCAATTTACTCTCAAATGCCATAGAATTGGATTATCATAGAGGATTTTAACACAGTGTTGTGTCCTGATGAGAAAAATGGTTATAATTTTAATCAGCTTGATGTCAGAGATTTTTCTCAATGTATTGATACTTGTAATCTAATTGAAGTGTTGATGGTTGGTGCAGTTTTTTCCGGGGGAATACACTCTCTTAATGGGAGGCAGGCTAGTAAATTGGATAGGTACCTTGTTCAGGTTGATGACAAAAATTATCTCATCAGTGCCTTTGTCCTTCTACTTCCTAAAACCCACTCTGATCATAATTCTTTTGGTGGTGGATATCTCCATTGATGGTGTGCATATGGATCCAATTTCTTTTAAATTTAATAATGCTTGTCTTGCGACTAAAGGGTATCAGGAGATTGTTCTTGATGCATGGAGCTCTTGTAATCTAGGATCTTCTTCCCAAATTCTATCTTCAATGCTCAAAATAACTAAGATAATGGTGAAGGAATGGAGTAAGCTTTCCTTTTCTAAGCTAGATGAGGATATAAAATATACTGAAGTTCTTCTTTATAGTTGTCAGAATTTTAATCAATTGAATTTTATGCCTTCAAATGATGAAATCCAGGCTTTCTCAAAGCTGGATGAATTGCTCAACATTGAGGAAACTTTCTCCAGATCTGTTCATAATATACAGTGGATGAAATAAGGGGATATGAACTCTAGTTTCTTCCATCGTCCTCATAAGAAAAGAAAATTCATAAGGGGAGTATCTTCCTTAAACATTAATGGAAGGCTTTTCACTATAGAGAATTACATCTCCAATGCGGTTGTGAGCTATTTTTCAGATATCTATTCTGAAAATGGGGCTGATAGTTCCCATATGATTGTGAAAAACATCACCCCAAGTATTGATGATTTGAAAAATGTCAAAATTGTGGAGGTACCTAGGGGGAAGGAGGTACGGGAAGCCCAATTCTCTCTGAACATTGATAGTGTTGCAGGTCCGAATGGTTTTACTAATAAGTTATTTATGTTTAACTGGGAGATTCTCCATGATGAGGTCATTAATGCAGTCAGATAGTTCTTTTATACTACCTCCATGAATTATGGTGCTAATTCCAATTTCATTGCGCTCATTCCCATGAAAGAGGGTGCAATTGATATTAAGGATTTTAAACTGGTTTCTATTGGAAATATTATCCATAAGATCATCAGTAAGATAATTTCCACAATGTTGGGAAAAGTGGTTGAGGGACTCATTACCCAGAATAAATTTGGGTTTGTTCTAGGAAGAAGTATACAAACGTGTATTTGTACTACCTCTGAACGTATTAATGTTATGAGAAGGAAGGTGAAACAAGGTATATTTGGGTTGAAAAATGATATTTCGAAGGCATTTGACATAATAAAATAGAGTTTTCTTCTATCTATTCTTTGAATTTATCGATTTTCTACAAGGATCATCAATCAGATTCACAATATTCTTAAGAGTGACAGGTTATATTTTCTATTCAATGGCTCGCCCAAGGGTTTCTTTCAGTGCTTTAGGGGCATTAGGCAGGGTGACCCTCTCTCTGGACTATTTTTTGCCCTTGCTGAGGATTATTTGAGTATTTTCCTTAATAGCCTTGTCCAAGCTAGTTTTTACTGTCAGATTAAAGTTGGTAGAGATATTTATGTCCCTTCCCATATATTGTATGATGATGACATCATGTTATTTGGTAATGCCATCACAAGAACTGTGACTTCAATTAAAACCATTTTCAAGCATTATGAGGTTGTGGCTGGGCTGGCCATTAGCTTTCATAAGTCATTCATGGTATTTAGGGATGGATTCTCCATCAGAAGGCAGAATAAAATCACAAGATCTCTTGGGGTTAAAAAGGGCTCATTGCATTTTACATATCTTGGAGTCCCTCTTTTCTAGGGACTTGTCCAAAGGTGTCATCTTGAATCTATCTTCTCCCGAATTATTTCCTAGATGGAAACTTCAAAAGGGAAAGCTATATCTTAAGCTGGAGGAGTCTGTATTGTCAACTAGGTGATTACCTCTATGTTTGTCTATGCATTTTCAATTTATAGGTGGCCAAAGAATCATATAAAATAAATCCAAAGGCTTATCAGAAATTTCATATGGACTAGTTCCATATATAAAATAAAATTGGTTGTGTTGGAATGGAAAGAGTGTATCACACTATTTTAAATGTGGGGTCTTGGAATTAATGATTTGGGCTGTTTAATGAGGCCCAGCTCAGTAATTTCACATGGACTCTTATCACCTCTCAAGATACATCGATGGAATTTCTCTCAGCCCAGATTACCTCAAGGCTTTGAGATGGTTATTCCCATTATATTTCTTCTTCTATTTGTCCTACTTTAAAGACATATTTTAATGGGATCATGTCCTGTTCGAAGTGGATTTTTTGTAGGGAGTCTACACTGAATGATTGGAGCACTAATTGGCTGGCTAGACCGATCCAAGAGGATGTTGATATTCCACCAAATGTGTTGCATTGTTCGGTTGCTGCAATATAGGATGGTAGACCATGCCTTTATGAGTTCATTCCTCCTCAGATTAAAGATGAGATTAACTGATACAATTACATTGACAAAGAGACTCTTGTGTGGAAACCAAGAACTAATGGTGTCATCACTACCCGGGTTGTGTATCAGTCATTGTGTGCTGGGAAGAATGCAGCTCCTAGGTGGATTTCTGCTTTCCGTACTTTGTTCGTCCCTCCTTCAGATTATTTACTTATTTGGAGAATATAGAAGAGAAGGCTCCTGGTGCACTGTACTCTTCAAAGGGCTGGGATTAAGCTTGCCTCGGCCTACTCTACCAGTTTTGCATTGATGGAATCAATTGACCATTTATTTTTGTCTTTTTCTCTGATATGCAGGTTATGAGAATATATCCAGGATATGACAGGATGTTGTCTGGATTTGGGATCATTTGAGTGACTCCTTGCTTCAGCAATTTCTGCCTACTTTAGTGAGCATGTCTTGAATATCCTCATGGTTGTTGTTTCAGCAACTATTGGGTTCATTTCGAAGGCTAGAAATGGTCAGGTTTTTTAGGATATAAAGCCAGCATTCTTGTCAGTTGTGAGGGAGATTCATAGGGGTGTTTGCACAGCCTCAAGAGTGAATGTTTGATGTATGAATAATGGGCTGAATGATCTTATTGGATTGAGGAACATTATCATTGTTGGTAGGGTTAGAAAACCTTTGGTGATGAAGTCAATCAGATGGATCCCTCCTATTCCCTCTCGGTTGAAGGTCAATATTGATGGGGCGACTTCCGGTTCACCAGGGCCTTCAGGCTGTAGTGGTGGCTTCGGTACCTATTGTGTCTTTGTTAAGGGCTTATTTTATCATTATATTGTCAAGGGATCTACCATTGAGGCTGAGCTATGGGCTATGCTTAAAGCAATCAGATATGCAGTTCACTATGGTTGGAGATTTCTCTAGCTAGAATCGGACTCAATGGTGGCTGTTGATTTACTTCGAAGGCGGTCAAGGAATGTTCTATGGATGATGCTTCCGGCTTGGATTGGTTGTCTCCATCTCTTTGATGGTATCATTTTTGAGGTGGCTCATGTTTATAGGGTGGATAATCAGGTTGCTGATGCTTTGTCAAAGAAGGCTATTGTGGAATCCAGTTCTGAATGGTATTTTATATCTTTTTATTGTTGTGTGCCTTTTGTTGAGGCAGATTCATGTGGTACGTCTTTTACTAGGATTTTTAAACCTTCCTTTTGATTTTCTGACTGTTTCCTTTATTTTTTTAATAAAATTTGGTAGGAGCGGGTCTGACTCGCTCCTGGGCATTTTGAGTATAATAAATGACTATATATTTATGCTAAAAATAATGTAAAAACCTCCACTACATTCCATAATTCTTGAAACATATTTCAATAAGATAAATAATTATAATTATATAAATAAATCTTCAAATCCTAAAAAATTTGGCAACCATTAGTTTATTCATTATTTTTACTTAATTATGAAGTATGGACATTTAAAAATCACTTTTTGATGAATAGAAGTAATGGAGTTAATGTATAATAGTGAAACATGGAATAAATCATGGTAAATATATTTTATTACATGATAATCCATGACATAATTCAATTAGGATCATGAATTACTTTATGTTGTATCAAATCCAATTCATGGTAGTGAATTACTTACTTCAGAGTGGATTGTGTTCCCCATAATCATGTGACCTCTATATAATGTTTCCTAAAATTAAAATATAAGTAGTGATATTCTATATAAAAATTTGAATTGTAGAGGAATAATGTAACACCCCAAGCTTCTATGGTACGCTTCTCTTTGAATAATGTGATAGCGTGTGTTGTACGTAACACTGAGTTCTAACACACCATAACCAATCAAACTAGCTGTTATGAATAGTAATACCTACTTTTTTAAATTATATATATATTATTTTTGAAAATGGATTTCATTTTTGGATTCGGAATATCAAAATTATCCTAGGGTGAAATTTTGGTACTTTTCGGATAACTTTCATATTTTGATGAATAGTGAAAATTACTAAATTTTAATTAAAAACAACTTTTTTAATCAAAATAATTAATATTCATAAATTATGAATTTGAGTGGTTTTAAAGTATATTTAGAATATATTTTTACTATTTAATTCAATTTTTTTCATTGGACATAATTTTACAATTAGTCCAGACATAAACAAGTGCCAATCTTTTGATAGTTATTATCTCTTAAAAACACGCTTTTTGTTTTAACAACGGGAATTAATTTTAAATTAATTTTGGCCACTTATGTGTTTTGATTTTGTAAAAATGGATTCCATATTTGGAATCAAGATGTTCAAATTGTGTAAATAGGTAACTTTTATTTTTAGACATTTTGAATAATTACTTCGGTAAATATTTTATTTACCATGGTTAAATGGTAAATCCGGTAAATAAGGGTTAAAAAATAATATTATAATAATAACAAATTACCCTAAAACGTGTCCTAACCTTATTTGTTGATACATGGAAGATCATGGTCATATTTAGGTCGATTTTGGGACCCCATGGAGCCACATGTAGGTGATAGGGACACTTTATTTTAATTAAGTTAAAATGAATACAAAAATGACACAAGCATGTATCTTTTAGAAAAACAATTTTTACATAGGGTTATATATATTGGTATTTCGACTATAAATATTCATTAGAAATATAAAATGATTTCCTACATAATGATATTTTATTTATAAATTTTAGACATTAAATAATTTAATTTATTTATGACACAATGATGATGCAGTAATTACCATAATAGTGAAAAATTAAAATAATTGATATTATAAATACCCAAATAAATATAATTTTAGACTTTTATTTAATTACACAAATTTTATAGGTTAATATTTAATATTAATATAGATTTAATTAACTGTTTTTGAAGTAATCATTCTGTTATGAGTTTCACAAAAATCAACTATTGAATAGTGTCAAAATTGACATAAAAGAGTTTTTAAAACAAATATTATATTATTAATTGATATTAAATGCCTAAAAATCTAAGGTTCGTCCAAGAGACTTATATCATGATAGGAGTATCATTAATGGACCACTTGGAGGTCTATTGGATGTATATGGTAAGTTTATTAACCATATAATATAAAAATACAAAGAGACATTGTAAAAGTGAAACTAATTAACTAAGAGTTAATACTTAAAGATAAGGTTAATATAATGACCCAAACCTGTCTAAATTCTATTGGTTTAGTGGTTTTAGACCCATACCCACCTTAACCTTTAAATAATAAAATTTGGATCCATTAGGAACCGAATATAAATTTATTATAAATTAATATTTCTAGCTTTTCCAAAGGTGCCCCTCACCCCTCTTATAAAATGGAACTCCTCCTTCTCATTTCTTCACACCTTCAAAGCCTTTTGGTTCGGCCAAACTATACCCAAATACTCTCCCAACATTCCTCACTACAACATAGATGCCTTAGTTTGATCAGAAAGCCAACCTAAGGATCCCTTTTGATCAAATCAAAAGGAAGAACCCGAAGAAGAGGTAATGATTTCACCACCCTTTTACAAGTTCCTTTCTTCTTCCACTTCTTCTTCCTTTGTTATTACAATTATAAAATAATAACTCCAGTATCATATATATACTGTTATGTTATTATAATTATGGTACAACCATATTCATTATTCTATCCATCCTTTGAATAACATACGTACGTACGTACGACTTACCGTCTCCACGTCGTGGTGTAATTGTTATTCAATAAATTATTATTTGGATGGGTATAATAATGATGTGTAATTCATGTAAATAATAAATATAACATGATAAAGATTCTTTATATATTATATAATATCCAATTATATATTATTTTAATACAAAAGAATGATATTGTCGCTCGTGCGTACGTACGGACTACCGTCTCCACGAACGCGGTGAGATTCATTCTCCATCATATCCATTCAAGTATAATAATCATTTGATGATTTAAAAATAGTATATAAGGACTTGATATCATTCTGGATATGATTAAGATACAACCTATCCATGACAACCATAGATTAAGTAAAAAAACATATAAAAGAAAATGAGTAAGTTAACACCTGAAAAGACGATAATACTAAGATATTATTAACAAAGAAATGTTAAAAGATCATATATGATATCATATTGATGTATATGATTATTGTATAATATAATAACAATTATTTCACCATTATACAAGAGTTTAACCTACCCCCATCCAAGTAAAATTACAAGGTAAGGTTTTATTTCGCAATCTCTCCATTATCCGAGGTTGTTTATACATAATAATCTACTAGGATTTCTTTATCATCCACATCCATGTTTCTACAAAATGTATTTCAAAACATTTTCACCAATTACAAGAATAATGGTTAAAGTAATTTATACCCTTGTTTGACTTTTTATAAGAGGTTTATAAAGGAATCTTTCCATCGTTTTCCATACAAGGTTCTTTTTAACATTTTCGACAGGATTAAGGTAAGAATGTTTTTTTAACTTATACGGTGGGTGTGGCTATTTACCATCGTTAGAAAATCGTCGAAGCTTCTATTACAAGATTATAAGAATATTTTCAAAGTAAGTGAATATTTTAAGAATTTGTGAAAGCTACTCTTTATCAAGATCATAATTTTAAATGTTTTAAAGATTTATATTTCTAAATATTTTTAATTAATGTCCATGTTTTCAAAATGATTTTAAGGATTTATTTATATGGACATGAATGTTTTGAAATGATATTTCTTTTCAAAAGTTTCAAAGTTGTATGGAACACTTTTATTCAAAAATAACTTTTAAATTACTTCCTTTATAAATGTGTGACTTTTCAATAATTTCGAGAAAAGAGATATTTCTCTCAAATAGTTTTGATTTCATCTATGTCAATATCCTTTGATGGATTTTAAGCTTATTTGAAGTTGATTTATTATGATACAAAAATTTTGTATTGTATTGAAGGTTTTTTTATTTGTTTTACTATGGATGTGTTATTTTTATACCATTCATGGTTTATGGAGAAAGTATTGACATTTCGTATGCTAGTTTTAATACGAATGTTTATGTTATGTTAAAACCTTTTAATATGGGAATTCATTGGACTTAGTAAGTGACAGGTGGATCCCGCTATAGCTCCTCGATGCATCGGTAGATCTCATGAGACAAACTAGTGTCTTGGCACAAGGCCTTGACCAAATATTATTTGTAGTCTTGGCACGAGGCCTTGGCTATGTGGTTATGATAGTCTGGCATTATGCATTCCATTATTATGAAAGTGGTTATTGATATTGCATGTGATTATTTGATTAGTAGAATATACATGTGAATAATTAAATGGAATTATTTCATTTTATTTTTTCCATACTATGTTTAAGTTCAAGTTTAAAAGGCTTTTGTTTTAGTTATACATTGCCTTAATTGTTTATGCTTATTTATGAAAGTTTCTGCTGTATTGCTTACCCTTACGGAACGTTTGAGCTCACCCCTTTCTATGTTTTATTTTTCCCAGGATTTCACGAAGTATATTGTGATTGATAAGAAGGGTTATGACAAGGGAATAATGGAATTCATAAAGGATTATTTATGTTGTTTTGTATGTTATGAAGTGTAATGTAACATTCATTTATGTAATCTATTTTCCAAGACTGCTAAACTAATCGGTCCTTTGAGACTTGATTCCTTGTAATCATGCCAATGTATTAAAATAATGCACCGACTCTGGGTTACTGGGGTCGGGGCATTACAGTTGGTATCAGAGGGAGTTTTAGTAATAACCTTGGAAACTAGATTTAGATAAACTCTGATTAGAGCACAAATCCCTAAGATAGACTTTGAGGATTAGTATAGAAGAAATTCATAGAATATTGGTTTTGTAGAGATTTTTTGAGTTTTCTGAGCAATACATCCATATCTGGATATGAGCAGGTAGAGGCGGCTCTGGCACAGATGTACCTAGGGGTAAAACACGAAAACACCGCTTTGAGCTGGACTCGAACGGAAACTGGTGCACGACAGCGGGCCTTGCTGCACTGTTGTTTACGACACTCCCGTGGGATATGCTTAGGATAACTCTCATTTTCATTACAAATCATTATGATTATATACTTCCTCAAAGAAATTTGTTTTATGATTATGGATTATATCCATAAATAGTTCAATTTATGTTAAGTGTTTTAAAAGTATGGAATTATGTATTTTGATTCTTAAATTGATCTAGTTTATGACATTTTTTAGAAATGACGGCCAATAGAAGGAATGAGAACTCCAACAATATGCATGATCTAAAGAGTAAGGAGGATCATATCTTTCATGGTCTTAATCCAGAGTTTAGAAGGAAAATAGTCTCCCATGTATTATCATCATATGAAGAAATAGTATCATGTGTTGATAAGATAAGTAAAGAATTCTCAGAGTCCTATGGCTTTGAAGGGAAGCCAGAGAAGGAAAGGATGGTAGAGAGAAGGACAGATAAAAGGAATAAGGTAAAGAAGGATTTTCCGATATGTGATAACTATGGGAAGAAACACCCTGGAACTTGCCTGAAAGGAATGGGAGTTTGTTATAATCGTGGAGAAAAAAGGCACAAAGTACGTGGTTGCAGGGGTAAGAAAATGTTTCAAATGTACGATGCTTCATTTGCAAGGAGTTTGGACACTACGCGAACCTATGTCTCAGTCATCAGACTATGCCGCAAATGATTCTATTGGACAATAATCAAGTTATGATACTACCACAGATGAAGAGGAATGATTAGAGTTCTTATGTTGATTATGTCATTTGAGTGTTGTATCAACAATGTACTTTTTATAATAATTATGGAGTATATAAGGATTGTACTGCAGTACTATTTCATTAAGGACTTGAGATTATGTGGAACAAAGAAAAGTGACTCAATAGCAGGATAAATTTTTGGAAAATATATGGTTGAGAGAATGATAAACCATAATATAGTTCTGATACCAAGGTAGTGATTTTGGAATAATACATTATTGATTTGGATAAATTATATTTGATATTCTTGACAACCTTGAAACTGATTAATGATTTGTATATTCCATCATTGTTGGGGTTTAAAACATTTTTGGATTGAAGGAGTATATCTATTATTCTTTAAGGAATAAGGGATCATGAATGTAATCAATAAGGTTTTATGGTAATTCAGGATGTTGCAGTGTTTTAAAAGAATACATCATGAAGGTGTTCACATGTTATTACACAAAAAAAGGATCTTTATTGTGTTCACCTTCCTTATAAATTTTAGGACTGAAGTATTTTGGATAGTTCTAGTTTGGATTATTTTGGATTGCCATAAAAGGATAACCCGGAGGTCGGGCAGCAATCTGTCGCGTCCGGCAAGGCCGCGAGACTTGAACCCACAACCGAAGGGCGACAAGGGTGTATCACCTACCACTGACCCACGTGATGTCCGGGATTAAATAATGTAGTTTTTTTTAAAATATCTTGTAGATGAATTATAAATTAGTTTTTTTGGAACCCTATACGAATAGGATAAATAGAATATATTTTTTTATGTTCTGTTATCTTTTAGAGTGGAAGAAGAGTTTGTAGTAGAAATTAGTTAAAGGATGGATCTCTTCTTGTCAAGAATATATTTTTATTCTTCTCTTATTCTATGAAGAAATTATTTCTTATACTTTATTTAAGGAATCCTAAAACCAAAAATGTGTTATCCTAATACACCATTTTTTGTTGAACTGATGGTATTTCAAATCATCATAGATTGATGAATTTAAGGACCTCGATTTTACACTTGTTTATTATTGATGACCTAAATCACTACCTATAAATATTTACATTCTTCCTCCAATTATATGTCTCTAATTTATACCAATATTCTCCTAATCGAGATCATAATTTGGTGGTGACATTTTTATTTCTCTTTTCCTCATATTAAGACTAAATTTTTGTAACCCAATTTCCGATGTGGGTTTTCCCACAGAGATATTTTCTATTTTCAACCCTTTATTTTCGAAGAACAATTTCAAATTGCGAGGATGTAATTTATTGAAGGAGGGTATAATGTAACACCCCAAGCTTCTACGGTACGCTTCTCTTTGAATAATGTGATAGCGTGTGTTGTACGCAACACCGAGTTCTAACACACCATAACCAATCAAACTAGCCGTTATGAATAGTAATACCTACTTTTTCAAATTATATATATTTTATTCTTCAAAATGGACTTCATTTTTGGATTCAGTATATTGAAGTTATCCTAGGGTGAAATTTTGGTACTTTTCGGATAACTTTCATTTTTTGATGAATAGTGAAAATTACTAAATTTTAATTAAAAACAACTTTTTTAATAAAAATAATTAATATTGATAAATTATTAATTTGAGTGGTTTTAAAGTATATTTATAATATATTTTTACCATTTAATTCAATGTTTTTCATTGGACATAATTTTACAATTAAACCAGACATAAACAAGTGCCAATCTTTTGATAGCTATTATCTCTTAAAAACACGCTTTTTTATTTTAACAACGGGAATTAATTTTAAATTAATTTCTTCCACTGCTGTGTTTTGAATTTGGAAAAATGGATTCCATATTTTGAATCAGGATGTTCAAATTGTCTAAATAGTTAACTTTTATTTTTATACATTTTGAATAATTACTTCGGTAAATATTTTATTTACCATGGTTAAAGGGTAAATCCGGTAAATAAGGGTTAAAAATAATATTATAATAATAAAACATTACCCTAAAACGTGTCCTAACCTTATTGGTTGATACATGGCCGACCATGGGAATCTTTGGGTCTATTTTGGGATCCCATGGAGCCACTTGTTGGTGATAGGGACACTTTATTTTAATTAAGTTAAAATGAATACAAAAATGACACAAGCATATATCTTTTAGAAAAACAATTTTTATATAAGGTTATATATCTTGGATGTTCAACTATAAATATTCATTATAAAGATAAAACTATTTCCTAAATAATGATAGTTTATTTATAATTTTTAGACATTAAATAATTTAATTTATTTATGACACAATGATGATGCAGTAATTACCATAATAGTGAAAAATTAAAATAAATGATATTATAAATACCCAAATAAATATAATTTGAGACTTTTATTGAATTAAAATAATTTTCTAGGTTAATATGAAATATTAGGATTTCATTAATTAACTTTTTTCGAAGTAATAATTTTGTTATGAGTTTCACAAAAATCAACTATTGAATACTGTCAAAATTGACATAAAAGATTTTTTAAAACAAATATTATATTATTAATTGATATTAAATTCATAAAAATCTAATTTTCGGAAAATAGACTTATATCATGATAGTTGTATCATTAATAGACCACTTTGGGGTCTCTTGTATGTATATAGTAAGTTTATTAACCGTTTAATTTAAAAATACAAAGAGACATTGTAAAAGTGAAACTAATTAACTAAGAGTTAATACATAAAGATAAGGATACTATAATGACCCAAACCTATCTAAATTCTATTGGTTGAGTGGTTTTAGACCCATACCTACCTTAACCTTCAAATAATAAACTTTGGAGCCATTAGAAACCCAATATTAATTTATTATAAATTAATATTTCTAGATTTTCCAAAGGTGCCCCTCACCCCTCTTATAAAAGGGATCTCCTCCTTCTCATTTCTTCACACCTTCAAAGCCTTTTGGTTCAGCCAAACTCGGCCCAAATACTCTCCCAACTTCCCTCACTACAACCTAGAGGAATTACTTTGATCATAAATCAAACCTAAGGAGCCCTTTTGATCAAATCAAAAGGAAGAACCCGAAGAAGAGGTAATGATTTCACCACCCTTTTCCAAGTTCCTTTCTTCTTCCACTTCTTCTTCCTTTGTTATTACAATTATAAAATAATAACTCCAGTATCATATATATACTGTGATGTTATTATAAATATGGTACAACCATATTCAGTATTCTATCCATCCTTTGAATAACATACGTACGTACGTACGACTTACCGTCTCCATGTCGTGGTGTAATTGTTATTCAATAAATTATTATTTGGATGGGTATAATAATGATTTGTAATTCATGTAAATAATAAATATAACATGATAATTATTCTGTATATATGATATAATATCCAATTATATATTATTTTAATATCAAAATAATGATATTGTCGCTCATGCGTACGTACGGACTACTGTCTCCACGAACACGATGAGATTCATTCTCTATCATATCCATTCAAGTATAATTATCATTTGATGATTTAAAAATAGTATCTAAGGAATTGATATCATTATGGATATGATTAAGATACAACCTATCCATGAAAAACACAGATTAGGTAACAAAAGTTATAAAATAAAACGAGTAAGTTAACACCTGAAACAACGATAAAACTAAGATATTATTAACAAAGAAATGTTAAAAGATCATATATGATATCATATTGATGTATATGATTCTTGTATAATATAATAACAATTATTTCACCATTATACCGGAGTTTATACCACCCCCATCCATGTAAAAGTACAAGGTAAGGGTTTATTTCGCAATCTCTCCATTATCCGAGGTTGTTTATACGTAATAATCTACTGGGATTTCTTTATCATTCATATACATGTTTCTTCAAAATGTATTTCAAAACATTTTCACCATTTACAAGAATATGGGTTGAAGTCATTTATACCCTTGTTTGACTTTTTATAAGAGGTTTATAAAGGTATATTTCCATCGTTTTCCAAACAAGGTGTTTTTTAACCTTTTCGACAGGATTAAGTTAAGAATGTTTTTTTTAACTTATACGGTAGGTGCGGCTATTTACCGCCGTTATAAAATCGTCAAAGCTTCCATTAAAATATTATAAGAATATTTTCAAAGTAAATGAATATTTTAATAATTTTTGAAAGGTACTCTTTATCAAGATCATAATTTTAAATGTTTTAAAGATTTATATTTCTACATATTTTTAATTAATGTCCATGTTTTCAAAATGATTTTAAGGATTTATTTATATGAACATGAATGTTTTGAAATGATATTTCTTTTCAAAAGTTTCAAAGTTGTATGGAACACTTTTATTCAAAATTCTCTTTTAAATTAATTCCTTTATAAATGTGTTACTTTTCAATAATTTCAAAAAAAGAGATATTTCTCTCAAATAGTTTTGATTTCATCTATGTCAATATCCTTTGATGGATTTTAAGCTTATTTGAAGTTGATTTATTATGATACAAAACTTTTGTATTGTATTGAAGGTTTTGTGATTTGTTTTACTATGGATGTGTTATTTTTATACCATTCATGGTTTATGGAGAAAGTATTGACATTTCGTATGCTAGTTTTAATACGAATGTTTATGTTATGTTAAAACCTTTTCATATGGGAATGCATTGGACTTAGTAAGTAATGGGTGAAGCCCGCTATAGCTCCTCGATGCATCGGTAGGTCTCATGAGACAAACTAGTGTCTTGACATAAGGCCTTGACAAAATCTTATTTGTAGTCTTGGCACGAGGCCTTGTCTATGTGGTTATGATAGGCTGGCATTATGCATTCAATCATTATGAAAGTGGTTATTGATATTACATGTGATTATTCGATTAGTAGAATATCCATGTGAATAAGTAAATGGAATTATTTCATTATATTTTTTCCATACTATGTTGAAGTTCAAGTTTAAAAGTCTTTTTTTTAGTTATACATTGCCTTAAATGTTTATGCTTATTTATGAAAGTTTTCACTGTATTGCTTACCCTTACGGAGCATTTGATCTCACCCCTTTCTATGTTTTATTTTTCCCAGGTTTCCAAGAAGTATATTGTGATTGATAAGAAGGGTTATGACAAGGTAATAATGACATTCATAAAGGATTATTTATGTTGTTTTGTATGTTATGAAGTGTAATGTATCATTCATGTATGTAATCTATCTTCCAAGACAGCTAAACTAATCGGTCCTTTGGGGCTTGATTCCTTGTAATCATGCAAATGTATTAAAATAGTGCACCGACTCTGGGTAACTGGGGTCGGGGAGTTACAAATACTAATTAGAATATACATAATCCTTGTACAATAATTCATATACACAATGGGTGTTCAAGATGAAAATGGGGAGTTATATAATAATGAAGGGAAGACTTTGATGATATCAAACATTCACATGGTTGACATGATTTTTTTGATCGGATAAGATAACCATTGTAGAAAACTATTTAGGTGAATTTGATAGACATTTGATTAGAATAATATAATTTAGAAGACCCCAGAGAGATAAAAGAGGAGGATATTATGGGTATTGGTCACTGAAAATCATTTTTATAGATATTACAATGAAAGTAAGATAAGAATAGGCACAAAAATTCCTCATCGAATAATCACTTGAATATCATTTTCGACACATTTTCATTAAAATTTTATAAACTATTTTTTGAATATTATATTATAAAATAGAATTAATAGAAAGGGGACCTAATGTGTAGAGTTATAGAGGCAGGAGAATTCATACAAATGGAGGTGTTGTACATAGATATCTCAAATAAGAGATTACCCATATGAAGTTGAATGTGGAAAAGAACACTTTCAAATTATAAGATTTGTTCATAGATAATCATGAAGACATTATAAGCCATATTTTCCCTAATCTTATGTCATATTTTATTACACATGAAGCTAGGAATATTTTCATATGTTAATTATGGAATAAATTTTAATTGAATTTCCTTCATTTTATCTATTTTTAGTGTTGTAATTTAATTATTCAATCCACCTTTCTTATTAATTCACCCATTCATACTCTCAATATATGATATTTGTGCACGAGTAAGAATGTGAGAGTGGAATCATAAACTATATAGTAGAGAATGGTACATAGTAATTTGATAAATTGAAATATGGCTTGATATCATATGTATATTTACCCTGATGAATCATACATTATTCCAAAACACTACATAGTAGAAACACACAATAACATTAATACTAAATAACATTAATTTCTTAAAAGATTCATTAAAATAAACCATTAGGAGAGTTGTTATTTCCATATAAATTGTTGGGGAAGATGTGAGAAAGTATTCCTTAGGGTTATAGTGATTTATGTTTAATCAATTAAAATTATGTGTCGATATAATGGTTTGAGGATTTTAATTTTAGTTCACTATCATGTCTATAACACCATAATATTTTTATGAAATATTTATCTTTAAATATTTTGATTTCTTTGATAGCTTCTATTTAATGCAACAACAAGTTCAAAAGAACTATGTAACATTATTAAATTATTACATTTCTATTATTTACTAGACTTTATATTGGTGGGTATGAATAATAATAAAAAATTAATTAAAAATATATAGTCAATACATTTAAAAAATAAATTCAAGATTAGAATTAGAAAAAAATTAATTTAAAATAAAAGCTATGTTTTTTTGAAGAATATTATTTTAAGAATACAATGAATTTTATATCAATATATAAAATTAACCATTATTTACATGATAAACAAATTTAGGCATTCAAAAAATATATTTTTTAGAATACGATAAAAATAAATCAAGTTTTATATCTAACAATGTATTTGTTTAAAAAAACATTGCTTTTCATATTTTAAAAAAATAACATAAAATTAATTTCATCCATTTATAAGTTTTGAATCAGATACAATGAATTACAAATTTAGAATCATGATGTTAGAAATTTTTAATTATGCCCCTTTTATTTTTGGTCAATATGAATACAAACCATTGTAAAATTTAGCACCTGGGTAAAGAGTTAATCCGATAAATCTAGGTTAAAATTAAGTGATAAAACCATAATTACTCATATTATTTTTTATTAGATGAATTAAATTCTACCATTAACAGATATGGTTAGAAATTGATTTATTTAATCATCACTTGTCAATGAAAATGGCTTATATATTATTTAAACCAAAGGGAAGTAACAACATGACACTCTCTTAGTTTTAAATATCATTTATGGGTTCACATAAGGCCACCAATTAGTTATTAGAATATAATATTAGTAATTGTGTTCCCAAATGAAATTAAATTAATTATGGTAATATATTTTTTATTTTTAGGAATTAAATAAATACCTTAAATACTTACACAACATGAATGGAGTAATTATTCAATTACTAGGAAAAAAATAACCGATTTGAAAAATATTAATATTTTCATAATCTGAGATATTTAAGTTGATAAATAAATTATAAAGATGTAAATGAAAATTTTATCATATAATAGAATACTTTGCATCAATTTTAATTGTTTTCTTGAGGTTTTTAATGTCAAATTAATGAATAGTAACAAAATTGATAATAATGATATTTTATGGGATTAAAATTCTATTAAATTATTTAAAAATCATAAATAACCTGAATAATAAAATATAGGATAATATATGGTCTAAAATATCATACCATATGAATTTATAGGCCATTTTAAGCATTTGTTTACTTGAGTAGTCTTATTATATTGTAATCTTTTTATAAAATTCCAAAAGACCCCCTCACCTCCATTATAAAAGGGAAATTCCTCCTTCATTTAATTACACTGATTTGATTATTATAGATTAACCATAATCTATAAAATTAACTTATCCACTTCCCTAGAAACATTATATATGTGTTTGTATTTATAAAATACATACCCAAGATCCCTTTAGAGGATATCTAATGGAGTTGTTTCCAACAAAAGGCAATCACTCTAACTAAGATCTTTATTTTAATGATCTTATTTACCTATTATAAATATCTGATACATATCATAAAATAATATATTAATTATCCCCAATATTATAAAATTTCATTATTATTATGAATGCCCCATTAATTACCCTCTTTCCCATCAAATACGAAGTAAAGTATCGCTTGTGCGTATACACGACTTACAATCTCCACGTAGCGATACTATCTATTTTTCAACACCATATTTTATGGATGGGAATAATTATAGTTTTAATGTTTAAATATTACATCTATAACATTATTATACATCTATAATGATAATATAATTTTTCCATTCTTATCAAACAATATGTTGGGAAAATGATAACGTTGTTTTTGTAAACAAATGGACTGCCATCTCCACGATACGATGCGATTAATTTTCCATTTATATTTATAGTTGATGTAAATAAGTATTAATTTAATGAATATATATTTGATATATAGTATATATTAATAAATCAAAAAAATTAATTATTATTTACCTTTATTTTATTATATTAGTTGAAAAATAAAAACATTATTCATGCATATGTATGGCCTACCATCTCCACGAAGGATGTAATTTATTTTTTTTATCTCTAATATTTAAGAATGATTATAAATATTTAACTAAAAAATATTTATGATTATTATAACATGACTAAAATATTTAAAATTATGGGACTATGACCAATGTATAAGGACCTAGACTTCTAAACCAAAACATGTTTTGAAAATGTCGGAATTACCACTATGATCAGTTATTTTAATAAAAAATTATTAATAAACTAGTGATGTGATGTTATAAATAAATCATAAATGGTTTGATTAAATTTTTTTTATAAAAAACATTTATAATAAATCCATATTTACTATTGAATATCTTTTAATGTAAACATGGAAAGGTGAGAATTCGGGTAAGGGTTTATTTCACAATCTCATCATTATTCTGGATTGTTTGTGTTAAAAACTTCTATGGTGAATATTTCTATTCCATGTCCATTTTTTCAAATCAAATTAAAAAAAGAATTTTAATATTCTACTATTATTTTTTAATATAAATTTTTCTCATGTTTTACTTTTTAAAAAATGGTTTGAAAGGAATGTTTTTTTTCATTTTCTAAATGAGGTTCATTGTGAATTTTCAAAAAAAATACCAAATGAATTTTTTTTTACTTATACAACATGATAAGTGTTTCATAACATCATGATACCTCAATTATTGGTAGATTTATTTATATTTTTACAAGTTTATCTTCAATGAAAATATTTTTTTTATAATTGCACGACAGTAAATAAAATAATTTCAAAATAGAAAGGTTAGTTTTCTCAATAATTTTTCACACAACCATTAAAAATAATATTTCCATCCAAGATGACATAAATTTATGTTAATTATGATTTATTGGTTATATAATCCATTGATACCATCCAAATTATTTCTCTGTATAGTTTATGTTTATTATAAAAAATATTTTTATGAAACCTATATCTTTTCTATTTATTATGTAATGTTGAAATATTTATGAAACCCATTTATTATAATGTGCTATGATATTATAAATTATTTATCTTCTTTCTACACAAATATATATTTTATTCATTATGTGATGGGTGTAACCTATATCTCTCTTTAATACATTGGATAAAGAATGATATCTCATGATATAAATTTAAATGAAATGGGTAGTGATCTCTATTCAGTAAATACCATGTCCACCATGATAGTAATGAGAATGAACCTTGAATAATATAATGGTTTAGGGAGTTAACATATTCAACTATGATAGTCTTAGGAAATATCATTGAATATTAAGGAAGTGATATTTCTATATTTATTTCACAATTCAATTTCATATTCCAATTTTATTCTATCATTGATTATATTCCTTTATGATTCATGTTTTTTTAATTGAAAATATTTATTCCATGCCTCAAGATTATGATTTTTGGTATGTAGGGTATAACATTAAAGTATTACACCCTTATACTCATGTTATCATTTATATCTATCTTTTTTACCTTTAGTAAGAATATAAGCCCACCATTTTCTTAGGTTTCAATTCCCAAAGATATAAATATAGGTTTTAAGTATGATACATCAAAAGGGTGTTATTTATGAATAAATAAGTGGTCAATAATATAAATATATATGAACTAGTTTTTTATGTTTCTAATTTTCCAAAAGCATTATACCTATATGATCTTTAGGAATTTCTTTCTATAATTTAATGAATATTATTCTAAAAATATGTAATTTCTATGTATTGAAATCTCATGTGGCTGTAGTCGGTATCGGATCATGGGTTTAGTTAACCACTGGAAACTGGGATGAGAAAAATATTAGGTATAAGTCTATGTATAAGATAAAATCCTAATGTTTTTATCATTATCACAAATAAACCAGGTTCAACCTAAGGTTTCATAAAAAAATGTTGACCAATTTAGATATACTATAAATTATTTATCATGGTTATGTCATTTTTCACTGTGTTTATTGCTTCTCACAATATATTTATTTGGTTTTTGTTATTGGATGGAACCCAACGGAATTATGTTAATGCTAAATGCGATGGACAATGCAATTATTCTACTCTAGGGAAACCAAATATTATGGGAGCTATAATTCATAATCTTAGTGATATGTTAATTCAACTTTCTCAGGCTATAAATCACCTTTATTTCTAAATGATCAAAGAAGGGAACAACATACTGTTGAATATTTCTTGAGAAAACACCCACCTTAATTTAGTGGTTCTTCTAATACAGTAGTGGATGAATGATGCATCATCACCTTTAAGAACATATATTATGTTCTTAAATGGTCAAGGACTGATAAATTATCCCCATCTAGATATCATACAAGAGGTGAATAAGATCATTGGTGGAATCTTATCAATAATACAATGAATGAATAAGAAATTTAATCCATAAAATTGTGTGAGTTTTGGATGATATTATTCAAAAATTAATTCTCTTGTATTCTACATATAATGATGGATAATTGATTTCATTAGCTAAATAAAATGTATTATTAATCCATTGGTACTTATGAGGAAACTTGTACAAGGATTGAACGATATTCCTCTAGTTTATTAATTATCCATGAAATTAAATTTGATTGATTCTATGGTGGATTCAAACCTAGTTACCAAAATACATTATCAATAAGAGTATTTAGAACATATTAATAAAATTTTATTTGTTCCCTTAAGGTGGACATATAGATTGTATTTACCCGTCAATATCATTTATTTAATAAGAAAAAAAAGGAATTAAATTGAAATTCTTTAAAAACATGGAGAAAAATGTGGGTTTTCATTTATGATCTATGTGTGAATGGTAACATGTGTGGAATTGTTTTAAGGGGAATGGTAAATGTTTCATATGAGTAATAGAATTTCATTAGGAAATTTAATTCAAATTTCATGGGAAAAAGTTATATAATGATGTGAATGGATAGAAAGTGCCACATAATGCACCACCCATTCTCCAATGATAAAAATTAAAAGAGTATGGGGATTATGGAAACCATTGAAAAAATTATAAGGTTTTTTCATCATCATTATCAACAACCACTTAACCAAAATGATAAAGGTAAATCTCATCAGTTCAAAATTACCAATGTTGTTTACAGTAGACACAATGAAAGGTATACTATCATCCACTATAGAACAATTAATTTATTATTGTATTATGGATTTTCCAAATATTTTATTTATTAATACTTTTATAAGGGTATCACCATATCAACTCAACAATTACTTTTGTGTATGCTGTGAAAAAATCCAAATAGAAAAATGGTTGCATCTCAATTTTATAGTTTTTATCCAATTGAATTTTGTGTGAAATTGAATCCTACAAATCATATTATTTTCCCATTAGTTGAATTTGATGTCATTCTTATCATGGATTTTCTTTCTCTATATGGATATCATGTTAATTTATGAGGAACGGAAGTCAAATTTCAAATTCTAAATGAACCTATAATCATTTATCAATGTAAGGATGAATATGAATTTCTAATGGAAATTTTTTCGACCTTGGGGGTCTTAATTCCTATACATGAATCTTATCTATCTCAAATTGTTGGGGAGAATCTCAAATGGTTGGGGATATTCTCAAAATTAAGTATGTTCCCATTTCATGAGATTTTTTATGTATTTTCTAAATAATTTTCAGGACATTCACCAAATCATGAAAGTAGTTTTTCAATATAACTCATACCTGGTGTAATGACCTTTTCCAAGACTCAATATAAAATGAAACAATTTGAGTTATAATAATTAAATAAGAATCTCAAAAATAATATTGGAAAGGGATTAATATATCATAGTGTGTAACCATGGGGTTCAAATATTCTATTTGAATTGAAGAAAGATGGGTTATTTCACTTTTTCAAAGATTATCATGACAATAAAATATTACAATCAAGACCATGTATCGTATCTCATGTATTTATGACTTATTTTATTAACTACATGGAGCTCAATACTTTTCCAAGATTTATATACATTATTTATATCATTAATTGAGGGTCACTAAGTAGGATATACCCAAAACGTCATTTCATACAAGGTATGGACACTTTGGATTTACAGTGATTCCATTTTATCTTACTAATTCCCTTTGTATCCTCATAGAATTACTTAATAGATTCTTTAGGGACTATGTTGATCTGTTTTTGTTATTCCTTATAGATTGTATTCATTTATATTGAAATAGGAATGATGATAATTAAGATCACTTAAGGAATGTGCTGAAGACCCCAAGGAAGTATACACATTATGAAAAAAAATTCCAAGTGTAAATTTTTTCTTCAAGAGGATTCATGTTTTGGTAATATAATCTCTAATGAGAGTATTTTAGTACATTATTTCAAGATATAAGTTATTGATAAATGGCATATACCAACCATGTTTATTCAAATCTATTATTGTTTTTTGGGTAGGATAAATATTGATGACATATTGTGAAAAATTTATCACAATTTTATAATCCAATCACCAATTAGAATTATAAATGAATTAAGTTCATATGGATAAGAGAATATGAAGAGAATTTCCAGGAACATAAAACATGGTTTGTCAACGTACCTATGATCATACTTACCTATAGTGGAGAATGGTTTCTAATCTACAGTGATGGATCAAAGAATGGATTGGGATGTGTTCTAATGAAAGATGATATGGTTATATCTTATGCCTCAAACCAATTATATGTTCTTGAAAAAAAAATTATCAAAATCATAATTTCTAGTTTGATGTAATACTTTTTTTATTAAATACATGGAAGAATTATTTCTATAGATAAATTCATGACATTTTTACTGATCAAGAATGTTTAAATTATGTTATAATTAAAAAAGTGATGAACATGTACCAAATAAGTTGGTTAGAGCAGATTAAATATTATAACTGCTCAATATAGTACCACAATAGGAAAGAGAAGAAGGTGGTTGATTCTTTGAGACAAAGGGTTATGAAAGATTATTAATGATGATGATCATAAAATATCCAATATTTATTGATTTAAAAATGAAATATTTGTAAATAAAAAATTGAATGGGGGATTTTTAAAAGAATAAAATAAATGTTCAACAATTTATTCATGTTAACATTAGAGAGGCAAAAAAGGAAGATGTAGATATATAAAAGAAGGTGAGAAATATTCCAGATTTTAACCTTGATTGTAATTGAACAATATGGTTCATGATAAGTGGATGTGTCCTACCAATACCATATTTGTAGAAGGATATATTGGATTTGGCACATAGTTCATCATTCTCTTTTTATATTGGAAGTAAAAAAACACATATTGAGTCCTCGTAGAGTATTTATAGTGCGATGGAATAAATATAGACATTGAAAATTCAGTTTCTTTGTTTTTGGTTTCTTAGTTTTTTAAAGTTGATGGATATTAGTCTAAGGGGATGTTACAACTGTTAACCAAACTTAAATGTAAATGAGAAAACATCCCCATGGATTTTTTTATTGGACTCCCCAAAAAATATAAAGGCCATAATGAAATATATATTATGGTAGGTCTTCTTATGAAGTTGGAACACTTAATTTCTATCAAATTATATTTCCTTCTTGATAAAATAACCTAAATATATATTAAAGAAGTGGTAATATCACTTGGTGTACAACATTTCATTGTATCCAATCAGTATATGAGGTTTACCTTGATGTTATGGAGAATTCTTCAGTAGTCTTTCACTAATGGAAAATTTACCTATACCAATGGTTTGGTACTATGGGTATAGGTCCCCAAACTATTGGTATAGCCTATAATAATGGTTTGGGTAGCTTTTGGTTGATATGGTTGGGGGATAGACCTATCCCAACGGGTTGGGAAAACCATTGGGAAAGACCTATCCCAACAGTTTGAAAACCCTCAGTATAGACCTATACCAATGGTTTGAAAACCATTAGGATAGGTCATTCCCAACATTTTTCCCAAAACAGTTGGGATAGATCTATCCCCACACCAAATCACCCAATGGTTTTCCAAACCGTTGGTATAAGTAAATTAAAAAAAAAGTTGCAACGGAGGTTTAAACCCACAATCTGTGCGTTATATATCAAATACATTACCATTATCCTACAATTAGCTTTTCAAATATATGTGGATATATATATAATTTATATATTGATTTATTTGACTATATTTGACAAAATAATTCATAAAAAATAATGGTACCTATCCCAATGGTTCTCAAAACCATTGGCATAGGCCTATCCAAATGGTTTTGAGAACTGTAGGGATAGGTACCCACGATTTCCCAAAGGTGTTTCCAAAATGTTTGGAAGAGTGGTATCAAAGTGGGATTTTCCTAGTGGTTTAGAAAAATAATTGGTAACCCTTTCCAAATGGTTTTGCCAAACCATTGGGAAAAGTGGTATCAAAGTTGGATTTTCCCAATGGGTTGGCAAAAATGATGGGAAAGACATAACCTATCCCAACGGGTTTTTCCAAACCATCGGGAAAAGTGGCCTAAAAGTGGGATTTTCCCAATGGTTTGGAAAAAATGTTGGGTAATCCATACCCTTTCGCAATGGTTTTTCCAAACCATTGGGAAGAGTGGTATCAAAGTGGGTTGTTCCCCTCTGTTTGGAAAAAGAGTTGGGAAATCCATAACCTTTCCAATGGTTTGAAGAAACCATTTGGAAAGGGTATGGATTTCCAAACAGTTTTTCCAGACCTTTGGGAAAAGTGATCTAAAAGTGGTATTTTCCCAACTGTTTGGAAAAAAATTTAGGAAAGGGGACCAATACCAACAGTTTTTACAAACTCTTGGTATAGATGCGTTGGTATAAGTAGTATTTCTAGTAGTGTTTAGATATTGTGATATGTTTCAACAATTCTTGTGATCCTCAGATAGATGGTTAGTATGATAGGACCAGTCAAACTTAAGAAGACATGTAGAGAGATTTATCTATGTACTTTAATGGTGTTTGGGATCGAAACCTTCCTTTGTTATAACTTTCTTATAGTAATAGTACTCAGTCAAGAATTCAGATTAATCCTCATGAATCCCTCTATAGTATTAGTATAGAACTCCCACATGTAGGAAAAAAGAAAGATAAAGAAAGATATTGGGACCTGATCTAGATGAGGATATAACCTAAAAGGTTAGATCCACTGAACATCACACTACAACAATTCATATTTGAAAATATGTTAAGCTGAAAATGATTGAAATGAAAAAAAGATTAAAGTTGGTGAAAATGTATTACTATGAAAATCTCCATGGAATAGAGTGATAATATTTAGAAAGAATAGAAATCTAATTCATAGGAATGTCCGTCTTTTTGATATGTTTGATTACATTGGGATGGTAGATTATCGATTAGAACTCCCGAAAAATATCTCTCAGGATCATGATGTGTTCCATGTATATCTTATAAGGATATGGATACCCAATTGATCAAATTATTAGAATAATAGGTCCTAAAACTAGATTAAAATTTTTCTTATGAAGAACATCTGGTATAGATTCTTTATCAATGAGATAAATTTCAATGAAACAAGACCACTAATCTGGTTAAAGTTTTGTAGTGAAACCGTCAATATAAAGAGGCTATATGGGAACCTGAGGGTGTAATGAGGAACATATATAATTATATTTTTTTATGTCGAAATGATTAATTTTTATGGTGAAATTAAATTTAAGGGTGGTAGAATGTAACACCACAAATATTTTATGAATTGTTTTATTTAAATAATTTTATTTCTTTGATAGCTTGCAATGCGGGAAACAACAGGTTCAAATGAACTATGAAAAATTATTAAATTATTATGTGTGTATTATTTCCTTGAAACTAGATTTTTGGGAATGAATATTAATAGAAAAATTATGAAAAATATATTGTATATATATTTAAAAAATAAATAAATTATTTAAATTAGAAAACATTATTTTGAAAAAAAATGATGTTTTTCTGAAAAAAATGTTTTAAGAAAACAATGAATTTTATAAAAATATTTTATATCAATCCTTATTAGTGATTTTTTAATATTATTTACTTTATCAAAAGTTATAATAATTAAAAAAATATTTTTATTAGAATACAAAAATAATAAATCTAGTTTTATGCCTTAAAATGTATTTTTTCCTAAAAATCCGTTTTTATTTGATTTTTCCAACATAAATTAAACATAATTTGTTCCATTTATATATATTTAATTATGTAAAATGAATTACATATTTATAATTAGGAGGTTCAAATTTGGTAATAATGTGCCTTTTATGTTTTGTCAATAGGACTAGTAACCAAAGTAAAATTTATCACCACGGTAAAGGGTAAATGGGGCTAATCTATATTAAATATAAGTGATAAGGCCATTATTTTTTAATCTGAATTTTTATTGGATCAATGAAATTATTCCCATAGTAAATAATTTTCAAAATTTTTCTATTTAATAAAAACATTCCTATGAAAATGTCTTATATATTATTTAAACCAAAAGGAAGTGAAAAAATGCCACTCTCTTTGTTTTAAATACCATATATGTGTTCACTTAGGTAAAAATTGGTTATAAAGGAATACTAAAATTAATATTTTGAATAATAAAATTATATTTTTTTATTTTTTTATTTTTTATTTTAAATAATTAAATCATTGCCACAAATACTTACACAATGCTGATGTAGTAATTATTCAATTAAGAGAAATATAAAATAAATGATATTAAAAAAAATTAAAGGTAACATAATTTGAGATATTTATAGAGCTACAAGAATTATCATGGATATAATGACAATTTTAGGATATAATAAAATAATTGTTTCCAATTTTACTTATTGGGTTGATGTTTTTAATGTCAAAGTAATGAATAGTATCAAAATTGACAATAATGGGATTCAATGGGATTAATATTTTATTAAAATATTTATAAATAATAAAAATATTACATAAAAATAAATTGGACAATATATGATCTATAATGTTATCCTCTATTAATTTATTCTTCATTTATAACCATTTGGATATACAATAGTCTTATTATATTTTAATATTTCGAGAAATTCCAAAAGTTCCCCTCACCTCAATTACAGAAGTGAACTTACTCAATCAATTAAAAACCCTAATATGAGCCTTATATCATTAAAATAACTAAAAAATTATATTATAAACTTACATAGAAATATTCTAGAGGTTCTGGGATTTCTTGAAGACTAACCCAAGATCCAGTTAATGGAGATCTAAAGGAGTTGTTTTGAAGAAGAGGTAATCACTCTAACCGATCACTTTCTTTTTATACTCTACCATAAATCATCAAAATAAAATAGATTTATCTTAAATTAATTACTTATGTATCCTAAATATTAATAAATTATATTATTATTATAAAAAAATCTATTATAGTCCCTATTTCATATCATATAAGAAGTGAAATTATCGCTTGTATGTATATATGGCTTACCGTTTCCACGTAATGATACAATTAATTTTACATCACCATATTTTATGGATGAGAATTATGATGGTTTTAATAATTATATATGATACCTATAATATTATTATACATCTAAAATGATAATATAATGTCTAACTTCTTATCATCAAAACATTAATTAAATGATAATGTCGCTCGTGCGTACATATGGACGACCACCTCCTTGGTGCGATATGATTCTTTTTTTAATTTATATTTCACATGGATGGTAATAAGGACTAATTTTATGAATATATATTTTATATTTTATATAATAATAATTCTGAAATATTTAATTATTATTTTCCTCTATTTAATTCCATTAGTCAAACAATGGAAACAATGTTCATGCGTAAGTACAACCTACCGTAACCCTGAATGGTGTAATTCATTTTTCAATCTCTAGTTTTAATGAATTTTTTGAATTTGAATAAAATTAATATATTTTATTTTTATACCATTTTTGAAATTCTATAAATTAAGTGAATATGATCAAAGTATATGGATTGAGATTTCTGAACCAAAACATGATTGGAAAACGAAGCAATTATCACTCAGAATAGAGATTATAATAGAATATTATTTATAAACAAGTGATAAAATTTTATAAATAAATTAAATATGGTATTATAGATATATTGGTATGGAACTCATGTATAATAGATACATATTTATTATATTTTTGGTTTGAATATGAACCAGGAATGGTGAGACTTGAGGTAAGTGTTTATTTCATAATCTCATTATTATCTAGGATTATTTTTTATAAAGTATTCATTGATAAATATTTCACTTAATTGTACATGTTTTCTAAAAACTATTTAAAAACCTTTTTAAAATTACCCTAAAATTGTTTAAAATAATTTTTATCCTTGTTTAACTTTTTACAAAATAGTTTAGAAGGCATGTTTTGGTCGTTTTCTAAATGAGGTTCATTGTGACTTTTCTGACAAAAATACTAAAAGAATGTTTTTAACTTATAAAACATGAAAATATTTCTCCACTTTCCTTAATGTTAAATAATTTTAATCTTAATTTACAATTTTAAATGGTTATTTTCAATTAAAATATCTTCCTTTATAAGTGAACATTTTTAAAAAAAGTTATCTCAGAATGGGAATGTTAGTTTTGGGAAGAATTATTCCAAGTGATATTTCAAAATAATTTTTCCATCTCTGATGAAAAACATTTATGTTAATTATGTTTTTATAGGGATATTATCCAAGTATACCATTATCATTATATCTATTTATTTTTTATGTTGATGATGAAAATATGTTTATGAATCCTTTTTTCTTTCTGCAAGTTATGTAATGTTTGAAATGTTTTTGAAACCCATTTATTTTCATGGGTTATGATATGAATAATGGTTTATGGTATTTTGTTACTCATTTGTATTATTTTCATTATGTTATGTTTGGGATATATATCTTTCCTTAATTCATTGGGAAATGAATGATTTCTCATGAGATAAAAAAGAGTATAATGAGGAATAAACCATGTTCAGTAAGGACTATATTTAACGTAATAGAATTGGGATTGAACCATGATTACTCAAATGGTTTGAGTAGTGAACCCATTACCATATGATATACTTTTATAATATCCTTGACTACTATGTAATTAAATTTATATACTTATTTTTGTGCCAAAATTACATAACTTTTGACATTTTGATTCTCCCATAGCTCATGTTCTTTCTTGATTAACATATTTTAAACTAAAATTATTTATTCCATGACTCGATATTACAAATTTCTATATTAAGGGTATAATTTTTAAATTATATTCCCTTATACTCATGTTATGATTAATATTTCCCTTATTTACCCTTATTGATCATCAATGCTCACCCTTTTTTTATATTCTTTTCCCAAGGATTTGTAGAATTTTATTAAGTATGATACATCAAAAAGAGTTCTAGTTATTAATAAATAAGTGGGTGATGATGTAGATATTTTATAAACTATCTATTTATATTTCCATGTTTCCAAATGTATAATATATTTACGATCCTCATGCATGTGTTTTTGTAATTTAATGAATATTAATGTAAAAATATGTAATCTATATGTATAAAAATATTAGGTTAATATAATGTTGAGTATACTCTAGAAGATATGAAATCCCCAATCATCAATTCCTAGCATAGGAATATAAATTTAATATATTTTATTCAATCATTGTTCATGAAATACCTCTAGTTAATCAATTTTTAATTTCCATATAACACTCAAAAAATTAGAAGAGTTTTCTATATTCTATCCCTTATTAAAATTACCTAGTAATATTTCAATATTGTGCTATAATAATCCATTTTATAATTCAATAGAAAATAATTTAATTTTGAATGTTTCAATGGACATGCCATTGAAATTTTAGATGTTTTTTTGGAGAATAAATAAAATCTAAAAAATAAAATATAAAAATTCTAAAAAATATGTAACCAAATCCTAGTAATTTTATTATTATTTCATTAATTAATTAATTAATTAAATTTTTGCTTAAAATTTTATATATTTATGTTAAATATTTAAGAATACATTTTCACCTCTTTACAATTTAGTTGCTTTGTTATTTTTGTTTTAATGGACAAGTAATGGTGTAGGATCCAGAAAGAATAAGTTCAAATGAAGGACTGATATATTTCATGATCCTCTATTATGACTATTTTCATAAAAAATATAGAGCTAAAAATAATTTATTATTCCTAACACGTATATAATTGTATTGATTAGTTTAAAATATGGGTTACTAAATTGGTAAACATAATTTGAAGAAAGTGGTCAATGAACCAGTAAAATTAACTAGTTAATATAATTCATTCGTGAAATCAATAGATTAGAAACAAAAATGTTTAATGCACAAGGAATTAATATCACTACACAATTTAAGATCCAATATGAGTTGATTTACCTTGCAAAATAAGAGTGAAATATACTAATCACATGAACAAGTAAAAATTATGACTACCTATATATTCAGTTTTCCAGGGTAGAGGTTGTTACAAGTTTATTGGAATATTATTTAGTTTTAAACACTCATGATAAATAATAGTACACATTAGATTTTTCCTTATCTAATGAATTCCAAACATATCCAAGGTGGATAAGCCTATAATATTATGGACTCCCACTCTAGACTATCATATAACTATTATCATAAAATGGGAGGTGGGAAAACATCTACACTACGTTGGGAAAGAAGAAATCCAAGGGTGTGTTATTATAGTTAAAAGTTATTTTCTTATATAACACATTGAAATATAGAAGATAAGTGTTCACAATAGGGGTTAGTGGGAAAACCAACATGTGTTGGTTCCCACTGATGAATCAAAACCCCCCTTCATGTTGGGGAAATTTTTTAAATAAATATATAGCTATTTATTATACAATAAGAACATTTTTGGAGTATTCCCATGTTTTTATGAATTTATTACATTATATTATTTGTTTTTGTATTTTATGTTTTAATAACTATGAATCTAAAAAGGGAAAATGATATAGAACCACACCCCCTGAAAAGGCAGAGGAAACACACTTTGGGAGTTTTTCCAATTGATTTTATACTTTTTAATGAATATATTAATTGGATTTATTCTTTAGACATTTAAAAAAAAAAAATCAATTATTGATATTTCATAGTCCATGTTTTAAGGGATTTGGTAGTCTTTATAGTAATATATTCTTCAAAATGCCCACATAGGTTATGATGATTTTCCATTTTAAGGTTGTTTTTAATTCTGTCTTCATTAATTACATCAATTATTAATAGTATTAATTTATCTAATTTATATTATTTGATATTTTTTTTATTAGTATTGATATAAGTATTCATACAATGAACCGGATATCAAATATTTTGAATCAAATTCTAAAGAGGAGTTATATATAAATTTTAAATTCTCATTCATTCACTGTATTTCTAGATCATCATGGGAAATGTAGGAAAATAAATATTTACATGAATATTTTTCAAAATTATAGGAGTCAAGGGCCATTAAAATTATTGATTCCATCATTTATTTTAATCCTCAAAAAAATAAATTTAATTAAATCCTTATATTTAATCATCCTTAAATTCTTCGAGACTATGAGCTAACAACTAATTACATTACCTTAAAATGAAATTATTCCTTACATAACAATGTCATAATTAATTCATTATAAATTCTACACTATGTTTTGGGGGTACATAGATCATTTTTTAAGAAATACATTTGTTTTTATAGGGTTTATATTGATAATTACATATGAATGATGTTTGTAAGTCTCCTAAATGAACAAACTATGACATGAAGAGGGTTTAAGGGAGTTTAATAGTAGTGGAACCAGTTTTTTATACATGATAAAAACCAATCCACAAAACCATTAGTTTCACCCTAGGATATTATGGGTGGAGTTCACTCTCTCTATCACTTTGGGGTTTTCATGTCGTAATAGATGATTGTGCCACATATTATATATTTTAATGAATTATAGGTGTTTTCATAGTGGAGGTGTGGGTCATTCAATGAAGTATACATCAAAAGGTTCCATACATTACACTCCTGAGGAGAATATATTTTTTAATTGTAGATGTATTACCCACACCACAAAGGCTATGAGGCATTGTTTCAGTGGTTTTATCAATTTGGGGACCCCAATTCTATGGTGGTGGTTGTGTGCCATAATGGGAGATTGGATTAAATTTTATGGATATTCCATTTAGAATTGGTCCAAGACACAACATCCATCCCTGCCACCATAGGGTCATGTGATGAGATATCCATGCTATAAATAAGAGGCCCACTTCATTGTTAGGATAGAGATTAAGGGGGATTTAGTGAATTATCTTGATATCATGGTTGAATTAAAATAGATGTTTCATTTAATTTTTTTAATATTTTTTTGAATGATAATTACACTATATTAGGGAACTCTTGTATTAGGGTTAGTGGAGTCAAGTTACACCAAACCATGGAGAATTTTTCCTTGTAGTAGTTCAGGAGCTTTCCAGTTATAGTAAAAATTTTATTTTAATGAAGTGGAATATATTTATAAGGATTGAGTCATAATTATCATAAATTATTTACCATATTACATTGATTGGGACACATGAAACAATATAAATGGACTATAAAAGGGATAATTAAACATAAATTTTTCATAAATGATTTAATTATAAGTAGATTAAAAATTTATTAGAGTTGTTCTAAATAACATTATTTTGAGAGAATTTATCCCTGGAATGTAAGGATAAGAATTATAGACCTACCATGGAATGAATAAGATATTAAATAATGGTGTTATTTAAGTTATCTCATTGGATGTTCTATAAGGATCATTGGTTTTAATAAGGTGGAGGAAACTGAGATACCATTATTGGTGTTACAATATCATGTATTTTTTATGATTGTTGATAATGATGATTGGAGGAGATGTGAGTTCCCTATACAACTGAGAGTAGTGAGATATATGATTTATAAAGGATATAAACTAGGAGTATCAATGAATCCTCTCTAAACTTGTAAAAATTAATTCATCATTAATGATTATGGTTCATTGGAATATTGATATTCATGCTCATTAGATTTTTCTATTTGTGTGAACCATGTAAAAATGTGTGTTTCCCTTATATTTTGATTTAAAAAATTATATAGACTAATATTCTGAGTTATGTGTTTCTTTCTAAAATGAAAAAATATCATTTTCAAGGGTTGCGGAATAATGTAAAGATACCATATTTCACAACCCCCAACCCACACCCAACCCCATCATGGAATTCACCGACATTTTAAACCAAAACATTTTACCAAATATAAGTTCATAAAGGATTGTACTATCGGTCAAAATTAATTTAAGTAAGTGTTAATTAGAATGTAATCCTGATCTTTTAATATTAAAAATTCAAACTATGGAATAATATAATGAATCATTTTATTCTCTCATTAAGAATAGATATTTATATGGATTTACAACATTATATTTCTACTATAAAGGATATTTTAGTCCTATATTATAAATATTTATAAGTATTGGATAATAAATCTATGGATATTAATTCCTTATTAGGATATTGGGATAATCACATATATATAAAGGTTATTCCTTTTAAAATTTCTCATGAAATGTTAGAAAATAATTTTATCACCTATTAGGGATGCACAAAAGTTAATTTGGAATATAATACAGTGATGTGGAATAGATATAAGAATTAAGGATGATCCCAACTGAAGAGGTTGATTCCATTTTTAATTTAAATAATTTTATCGTAGAATACATGTGTGGACACAAAAAATATATTGATGATGTCACAATATTCTAGAGGATCCTGAGAAGAGTAAATCCATGTTTAAAATAAAAGTTGTTAGTGAAAGCTAATAATGTCCCAAAAGAGATTATATTAGATAGTTTATAAATTAGACTCGTTACATATGAGATGATTAACTATGAAAATAATTTGATTATAAAGGATAAATCATATGAGGTTTCATTCATGGATATAAAAAAACTTATAGTTAAATAATATTTTGATTATGGAGAATTTGATAAGGTTATGATCCTTCATTACTCTTATTTGATGAGGGGAACATGAAAATTAAAAAGGAAATTGATATAGAAAATATTTTACAGATTTTTTATGAATTTTAATGTTTTTAACCTTCCTAAATTTTCAATTTGAGCTTATATAGATCAATTGTGGATTTACGATGTGTTTTGAGGAAAATGGTCAAAAGTGATTAATTCTAGATTTTGGAAGGCTTTTTACGTCAAGGATATTTTAGAAATTTCTTGAAAAATATAATTCCAAATTGAGAAATAATTTTTTTAAGAAAATTATGTCCTTTACTTAAACTTTGTCTCCTGGAAAAGGGAATGATTTTAGCATCTAGAGGCCCGAATAATTCTATGCAGTTGAGAAATATTTTGGGCACACATCGTGGACCCCACCACTATAACAGAATCTTATCTTGGCTTAAATAACTCCAATTGAGGTGATTCCACATGGATTATATAATGACGATACGTTGATATATTCTAAATTTTATTTTAGGGAGTTTTGAATTCATTAAGGTTTCCATTGGATATCATACCATACATTTGAACTCGTTCTAGTGAATTATTAAGTTGGTCAAGTTCCCCAGTAACAGCATCTAACTATTGCTAAAGGAGAATCTACTGGAAAACATTCACTTTGATCTTATGCTTCATCTCAGTTAACTTGGAAGCATTATCTGCCTAAGATCGAGACACCGCACCCCTGCACGCCGAAGCCTGCGCGCCGCTATCTGCGCGCTCAACACTTGCACGTCACCCTTCCTTGGTTTTCTTCTTTACCTCAGAGTCACATCCTCATTACTTTCGGATCATAATATGATGTGGGACATTTGTTGACTCTCCTTTCCATCACAGAGTATAAAGAATGAAAAGGGAAATACCTTAACACAAATTGATTCATCCTTTGAAGAAACATCAAAAATTGACAAAGGCATGAACAAGGATTTGCTTCAGCATGGGCCGCGCAAGTTCCAAGACGGTCATACCGGGAACCTACGCACCACATTTTGGGTGCGCAGGTGACTTGTGCTCTCTATATTATTTTCACCCAAGGTCTTCAGCAGCCTATAAATACCCCATGTGGGCCCCCCATTTTGAGGACGAAAATTCCAGAAACTGAGATTTCAGCTTTTGGTGCCCTAGTCTCTTCTTGAAGACTTCCAAACACTTATAAGGTAATTTATTACCTAGAATGGAAGATCTAAAGAGGGGGAATAGGGCCTAAGTGTTGAAATTCATCAACACATGCGCGCCTAAGTGTCCATACCTTATGGGAAATGGTCACACTTGCTCACCACCTTATCCCTTCAACAGAACCTGCATGCCACCCTTTCAGAATCCTTTAGAGATGATACTAAGGGCCTGAGAAAAGGCTCGCCCAAGTATTACCCTATGGGTTGAACAGAGCAGAAGTACCCAAGTGTCTCACAAGTATACCTGCGTGACCAGGACCTGCACACCAAGATAGGACATGCGCACCCAAACAGGACCTGCGCGCCTACCTTTTTTTGGGTGTCCCTCTTGTCCATTCATCTCTTTTCTTCACATCTACATCCCCTCTTCAATATTTATCCTTCAGAATCCTATTCAAATCCTTTTATGGCATGATTCCTTGGTTGTCTTTCTTATCTAAAAGGAATTATGTGGAACATCTCTCAAAACCTAGTGATTTACATATCTTCATGTCACAAAGGTTAGATATTTCATTCATTCAACCTCATCTTTTAAGATGAGAAGATCTTTAACCTGGGCCTTCATTATATGAGTAAGCCCCAGTCATAGTCTCCCAACCTAGGCATCCTTTTCACGAGTAATCCCCAGTCATAATTTCCCAACCTGGGCCTCCTTTTCAAGAGTAAGCCCCAGTCCAAGTTCCCTAATTTGGGAAGCATCCTTAGGAGTAAGCCCCAAGTTCCCAAATATGGGCATCCTAATTAGGAGTAAGCCCCAAATCCCAAATTACCTTTAACATGGGCCTCCTTATCATGAATAATCCCTAGTTCCCAAGCCCCTTTTAACCTAGGCCTCCTTCTCATGAATAATCCCCAGTTCTCAAGTCCCTTTAATCTGGGCCTCCTTCTCAGGAATAAGCCCAAGTCATAATTTATCTTAACCAATATTAACTTCTTTTGATTTGGGCTTCCTTCTCAGGAATAAAACCAAATCAAAAGTCCCCACCTAATTTGAGCATCCTCCTCAGGAGTAATCCCCATGTTAGAGTATCCAAATCTCCATAAAGCACATGTACCTTTATGAACCTTGTTCCCAATCTTTTTCTCTAAATTAAGTTTGGATGTTTATCTATTTGGGAATACATACATACATAAGCCCCATATCATTCATTGTGACCGCATCTTTCATGGAACAAACTGTTAGGTTTATTGATACCTCTTGTTTTTCACACCGAGTATGAATCATGTGACCTTAGAGTGTAAAAGTAACCACGACACATATCTTTGGGCCGTTAATCATACATAAGCCCCAAAATTCCCAACCGAACTACGTGGACTTTGATCTCTACCACAAAAGTGGAGTACATAGGAAGATTTCCTAAGGTTTATTCCCATCACCCACTAATTATCATCCATCCCATATGATGTCAAACTATATATTAATTCCCGAACTACGTAGGTTCTGATTCCTTTTATAACAAGGATACGTAGGTAGCCCATCTGTGGGTACGATCCCAACTCTGAAATACTCCATGTCCTTTTGAATGACAATAATCTTCAAGTGCCTCACTGGGTGGCTTTAAAACCAGTATGGTTATCATAATGACCAAGAGATATTTATATAATGTTTTGAAGGATGCTATTGACTAAGAATATCTAACAAATATAGATGATTCTCTATCGATGAAGAACCTCAAATACATATAAAAGATTCTCTAAATCTCAGGAATATTAATAATTGATTGCCAGATCTTAAGGACAGATCATTTTCATACTTTCTAGTGTAATAAGGATTCATGAACATAACTTAAATATATAAAGAGAGTCCCAGAGTAGACAATAATTCCACGCAAAAAGGTGTGATAAGTCTGACCTCCCATCCTCTCGACCAATGCAACTTTTTAAGCCTCATCGGTCCACAACTAATGAGCACCTACCATTGGAATATAGGTCCAAATGGATATAGAATCAATGGATGTTTCGGGTTCTATGAACAAACTCGTTAGAAACCGATTGGAATGTTTAAACCTTAAGAAAACAAGGTCATCCCCATTTCCAGAGGAATCAAAAATTGGCGAACCCGATGTGTATCCTTAACCAAGCTAAAATGATGTTTTACTTATTTGTTAGGCCACTATTTAAACTCAATAAGAGGGACAACAAAACAATCAATAAACATATGTGCTCATCCAAAATATTTAGTGTCCGAACATATCGTGATTATGTCTGTTATAAAAAATAGGCACTCTTGTCCAAGATCTTCTGCATTACAGAAATGGATTCTCTTAAGTTCACACACGTGAATGCCTCTACTATGAATATATCTGCTACTACTCCTACTGGATCATCATCCACTATGAGGACGACATAACCTACTCAGCGTCTTCGATGCTGGGTATCAAATGAACTGGTTAAGGAATACCATCAACATGGTACCATTCCGACTCTGGATGCCGCTCGATAAGCCCTCCAAGTCAATAATTCACCCTGGTTTTCCGGACAGCGACTACCAGTGATCAAGAAGCAGGTGGTGCCAACCACTGTTTCCAACTGTTTAGGGTTGTTATCCTCGGAACACAATCGCCAGTACCTCCTATATTGTGAGGATGTCAATGATAAGTTCACTCAAGCCCTTAATTAAAGGAGACAAAAGTCCTTCCCGAAGGCTCCGACAAACAATCGCCGCCAGACTCATGTGGTAGTGCACCCTCAACAAGATGAGGTTGTCATCTCCAGGCGTTCAGCTCAGGTTACTTGAACCTGAGCAGGCAAGATGAACCACCAGAGGCGATGACCAGTCAATAGTGAGCAGGTTCTTATCTCTTCTATTTCAGGAGAAGTCCAGCAACCTAATTTGTTGGAAATCAACAAGCGGGAACACACACCCATCCGTTCAAATCCCGATGTCCAGCAGACTCGTCTGGCAGCAACACACCAATCCCAGCATGCATTTCTGATGGAGTATTATAGGAAAGAATATACACTTATTTATAACTCATAAGCTAGTCAGTAGGCTCGTCTGACTACAACCAAAGAAGGTCGCCAATCTGATATGGTGGCAACTGATAAACAGGAACATACACCAGTTTACAATCAACAATTCTATCAGCAGTCTCTTCTACCAGTATTGAAGGAAATTTGTCAACCATACTTGATGAAAAATACATAGTAGGAACATGCACCTTCCAATGTTCATCAAGACTACTAACAGTCTCGTTTGGTCACACTCGGAGAAGTCAGTCGGAATTCCCCGACGACAAAATTGCAGCAAACTCAACTCTCTACCCCCACACATAAGTACTGTCAGAACTCACTGGTAGGAAAAGGAGGACAGGGGCAGGAACACACACCTACTTCAAGCACAGAATGGAGGTATATTCTCGTTCTGGCAGCTGAAGTCACCAAAAACATTCTAAGAATGGTGAACGAGCAGAAGAAAATCCATGCTCATATTCTGGATGAGTGCCAGGATATTATAACAGCTTTAGCAGCATCACAGGGAAAGAAATGAAAATCTATCCCTACAAGTGGAGTGAAACATCAATAGTTTACTCTGGAACAGACACACACCTCTGTTCCAGTCTAAGAGGGTTGTGGGGAATAATCCCCCATGTCATACGGACAATCAATTCAATCACATACACCTGATTTGAGAGGAGATAATCAGACTAACCTGGATATTTCTCCTGAGAAGGCATGTACACATGCCCATAATAACCAATTTTGTTAACAAGTGGTTCCCAAAGTGACTAAGAATGCATCTAAAAAATACCAGTCCAGCACAGTCAAGAAATCCAAATCCAATTTGTAATAAGGCCTTTCTTGATGGTGGAGTTCTTGATGCACTTAGACAATTATCTGTTGCAACTCAAGATTCTACTCTCTCATTTCCCAATAGTGGGGACATTAATTCTGAAGGTCTGTATCAAACACTTCCTCATGAAGGCTTACTTCATGACAGTTTAGGCGATCTCGAAGTATCATATTCAGTTAAGAGCCACGATAACCCTCTGCATGGCCCGAAGACTAAAGAGAAAGCGATTTTATCTTTTGTTGTAACCCACCATGGTGGTCCTCCCCATGATGATGAATTTAGCTTCGAAATTCCTTTCCGTAGTAGTAATTTTCATTGCCTGGAAAATTCTCCAATGGAAATTGTAGTAATGAGAAACCCTCTTATCTTGAGGAACTTGCAAATGTGAGGCTAGTCATGTCTGATGCTTTACCAATAGCAGGTGAAATACTTTCTCAATCAGAAGATAGCTCGGGGTGTAGGTCATTCTCCGAACCACCCCTGGGTCATTCATCTTCTAGTTTGATAAATAAATTATCTACCAATGTTGTTGAATTAGATGAAGCAACAAAGAAGCACCTTATTTGGTCTAATTAGGTAGAAGAATCTTCATTGAATGATAAAGAGGAAGTGTTGAATATGAGAAAACAACTGGTGAAGGGTGAAGTGCCAGTTATGTTTTGGCCTTTGGCTGACTCTTAGTATGACATTCCAGAGATGTTGATGGAAGATTGTATTCAAGATGTTCGTCTCAACATGTGGAAAACTCTTTATAAATTGAAAACGAAAATATTATCTTATGATGAATATGAAAATAATGTCAAGATAATATAAGGGTTACAACACCAAATTGATTTGGCCTCTCTCTCAGTTTCTTGATATCTGAAGGCTGAAAAGCAGCAAAGAGCCCTTTAGCATTCCTGCCTTGGCGCATTAAGAAGAATGAACCAGTTAATTGCTAATAACCCATCTGGAATTCATATCAGGGGATGGGGTGTCCATTGAGCACTAAATTCCACTATACTCTCCAGCCAACAAAGCCTGCCAAAAATGGTCTCATGCATTGTTATTGCCCATGGCCAGCCACAACCAATTGGATTTGTTTGTAATAAAAGGCTCACATAAGAACGTGCCTCAACTTTTTCTTCTCAAAGTCAGGCATACATAGAACAAGTTGTCGAATTACTCTTTCATCATGAAAATGAGAATATCAAATAGTCTTCTCGTTTAGAGTGAGCGCATCATCAAGTTCCATATGTGTTAGAAATCATCCAATGACCATTTCAGCTAGGTGATTTGAGTGGATGTAGGTTGATGCATCCAACCAATTTCTAGACTATAGTCTGCAAGATCAAAATAGATTTTAATAAAGTCTCAGAAGTAGCATCTCAAGAACAACCCCAGCTTTCCAGACTAGGGACTCTTTTAGCCCAACCCTCAGAATGGGCAAATAGGATTCGAGGAGTTGAGAAAGAACAGCCCCAATCCACCGGACTGGGGACTTTTTCAAATCCTTAATCTCTTCCTCAAAGAATGCCAGTCTTCTCTCGATTAAGGAAGAATCCCCAAGAGGAATGAAGAGCCGAATTATCAGGAGATTCCCTCCAAGTTACAGTTCTTCAAGATGTTCTTGAGGGATCAACTCAACAGAAGGAAATGTCTCATCAGAGACATGGAAGAAGACAATATTGCGGAAATTCTGATAGAAGAGATGCAATGCGTTATGCATAAATAAAGGTCATCAATGTTGTTGTTGCTGATCCTCCATAACATGAGGCTCACTTTGAGGGATCGGATGAGGGAGTTCCTACTCAAGAGGATGTACACATAGACACGAATGAAGAAGGTGTATGTATAAGAAATCAAAGGCTTACCCAGAATCTTGGTATTCCTTCAAATAACCAACTTACCGCACTCTGAAAGGAATCTAACAAGGGTAAAGGAATGAATTAGGTTATATACCATTCCTCTGGAGAAGGCCAATCACTCTCACTAGAGTAAAGATTTGCATAACAAGAGGAAGAAATTAAGGAATTAAGTAGGTTGAATACATAACTACTTCAAGGTAGTCTTCCTCCTAATCATGTTGAAGATAGTCAACCAAGGGAATTTGTTGTGGATACTGAGATGGATTGAGAGTATCCTCCTTTACAAGTACACCCTCATAGGACTAATCCTATGGGTACGGTGTAACAAAAACCGGTGGTGTTATCCTCAGTTGCAGTACCAGCCACCACATCTATCCATGCTCCAGTTATTGCACCTAATCAGGTCCAAGATCAACCAGATGTTTCTCAAAAGTTAATAACTACCATTAAGTGATTAACAGCTCGGTTGGAAGCTATGGAGGGAGAGCATGAAAATATTCAAACAGAGAAGAGAGGTTACCCTGAATGGGTTGATGCAATTCCTCCCCCGTCAAATTTTTTAAGTACCATATTCCAAATATTTAATGGTTCGGGAGACCCAGAGAAACACCTAACACATTTTTTTCTCATTGAGATCCTATGATGGGAACCCCTCAGCAACAAGAAGCAGTTAAGCTTAGGTGTTTTGTATAGTCATTATAATGGCCAGCTTTTGCTGGTATACAAGCTTGAAATCCCGGTCGGTTACCAGATGGGAGGATCTCTGTCAACGATTCCTTCTTAAATTCAGCACAACTTTTCCAAAGACAACAATTTTTTGTCTTACAATTTGTAAGCAAAGGGATAATGAAAGGGATTCAGATTTCATTGCTTTCTGGAAGGGATTAACATATTCCTTGAGCTTAACACTCCCTCAAGAAGAATTGTTTCCAATCTGTGTGGAAAATTTGTGTGATGAGTTACGCACGCCATTGATCCCTGTGAAATACACAGGAGGGTTTCGAGACCTTACTTCGATCGCTCAGCAGATTGAAGACTCTCCTACAATGACTAAGGATACAACTCATGAAATTCCATTAGCTCCAGGAAAAAGAATGGGTAAAGTAGAGACTGCTACAGTTACGCTTAAACAACCACCTGTACCATATTCTACTTCAAAACCTTCATCTTATCGAAGGGATCCACCTCCTGAGAATCAACAACAGAGGTCATTTTATCAAGATGATCAAATAGATCAAATACAGAAAGAACTTGAGGATCTGAAGATCAATGTTTACTCTTTCTGAAATGAACAAGTTTTTGGTAACTTCATTTCGGCTCTGGAAAATAAATTTGTTCAGTTGCCAAGGCCCAAAAGGCCTAACAAGGAAGGAGATGAAGATCTTCTCAATTATTTCACATTTCATCAGATGTTGGGGCATCCCATTCAATAGTGTTTTGTCTTCAAAGACCTCCTACAAAAGATGGTGGACTAGGGACAGGTAAAATTGAAAGGTTATTCAGCTTAGGTAGCATGTGTTACTACTAAAAATATAGAGGAAGAAGGCGAGTGGCAAGAAGTCAAAACAAATGCGCAAAAATATGATGATTGGATGGTCAGGAAAACGATCAACGGAAATCATGCCATTTTTCGAACACAATTGATGAAACCAATTGTGTCTTCTACTATGAATGCCACAAAAAAACCATCATTATCAGATGGAAAATCCTCGAAGGGGTGGCATAATTCTATGAAATATGAACAATCAAAAAAGGTGAAATCATGTCAAAACCCAAGTTGTCTTTGACTCTGGCAGATTTTTTGCCATCTACTTCAAAGACACGAGCACCGCTCCACCAAACAACAGAGTCTTAACTGGTTCATCAGGAAAAATCTTCATAAAATGGGAAGTACATTATTTAATACATAAGGTCTACTCAAATAGATCTTATTATTTAATCTCAATAGATAGATAACTCATCACGACTCCAACCAATGAAATATTCTTGAAGAAGTATTTTGTGTAACATAAATACCCTATCGTCCAACATGACGTTAAATTGTGCTGTACTTGCTGAAAGAATTTAAAATGCATAATCCCTTATGTCCAACATGATGTTAAAGTGTGACGTCCTAGCTAGATGATGCTAAACTGTACAGAAATCACTTAAACTGTGTACCCATTGGCCTCACTGGAAGACATTAAACTTTATATTCCCCTCTACATCTAGCAAGATGTTAAACTGCATAATTCTCGGTCTATGCATATAACCTTAAACTATTCGCACTATCGTCCAACATGACGTTAAACTGTATTGTCCTTTCTAAGGTCCATGCATATGACCTTAAACTATTTGTACTTACATCCAACACGATGTTAAATTATGTCATCCACACTATATGACGTCAAACTATACAACCCCTATTTTTTCCTTACTGCGTGACTGTTGGCACCAAAAATATGGCCCGAAAGAAAGGAACGAAAAAGACAGTTGGCTCACCGCCTCGCGAAGCACAGCCGCGAAGCCCTGACGCGAAGCACCCACGTGAAGCGCCCCAACTATCGCGGCCTCGCGAAGCTCCAGAGGTGGTAAACCTTCGCGAACGCATTTGACGTTCACGAGCCACCGGAAATCTCCTGAGGCGGTAAACCACCGTGAACTCATTTGACGTTCGTGAGCCGCCACGAAGCTCCTGAGGCGGTAATGCTCCGCGAACGACGTTGACGTTCGCGAGCGCGCCGCGAAGCACCGAAGGCGACGCGTGAGCCCTGCTTCGCGGCGCCCCTTCCCTATAAATACTGGACTCCCCCTGAGTCCCGAGGACGGACAATCCGACCTTTCGGCTTCTCCTCTCCTGAATCGTGAAGCACTCTTTGCCCCGGGAATCATGAGCTCCGCGAGGTATTTCTACTTCGCGAGACGCCTCTACTTTGTCTCGTTTTGAGTCCCTCTTCCGAGAGGGATTCCCTTCGCGAAGCTCAAGGGTGTTCGCGAAGGAAGGGGATTCCCAAGGGAACCCGGGCAGCCGCGGAGCGTTTATGCTTCGCGAAACACCCAACCCTTGCTAGTGATCCCTATGCCAAGGCAGGATCACTATACATCGCGAAGCACATTGCTTCGCAGGACCCTGCTTCGCGAGGCACCCCTTCCTCGCGAGGCAGTGCTCCGCGAACACTGTTCCACTTCGCGAAGCACCTCCCACTCACACCTATGCCCCATGCTAAGTCCAAGGCACTCCACTTCGCGAAGCACACTCCTTTGCTTAGCGATTCCTCTTCCCGTGCGACCCTCCAGGTTTGCACGATGTAATTTCAAAGTCCCATGGACAATACCACCCGTAGCATTGCTTCGCCTAATGCTTCTTCGCATAGGCACGCTAACGGCTATTGCACTTTCGCATAGCCACGCTAACGTGGACCCCTCGATGGTTCATTCCACGACCCCCCTTAACCATGGCCTTACTGGTACCTTCCCTTCCCCAAGGACCAGAGGGTACCGGTTATGTAAGTCCTAGAGGTGTGGAGTGAACCCACCTCGTCCGAGCTGCAGGACGTTAAACTGCCAAGCACCACGTCCTCAACACATGACGTTAAACTGTGATCCGACCTCGTGCCCCTCACGAAGGGTCCCCCAGGTCGAACATTTTTTACACCACTCGTCTCCACGGGAATGGAACTCTTCCTCACATGGAATGAGATCCTCCTTGTCGGAGTGGCATATGTTCGTAGGTGAAGGGCGACCCTAGTTCCCCAACGGATGGCTGCTCCTCTGCATCTCCGTACTTCCCCACTACCAAGGTCAGTGGAGGGCGTGATAGGGAATGAGGCACCTCCCATCATCGGACCAAGGTCCATCATTCCCGCGCTCTTTCGCGCCATGGGCCTCCATCCTGGAGTAAGTCCCAGCATCGTGGGCCGCCTAACGCGTAAGCCCCTCTTCGCTTCTCACGGACGCATCCTTCGCGACGTGATCGTCAGGTCCTTGCAACCTCTTGTTTCTCACACCGAGCATGACTCACGTGGGCTTAGAGTGAGCACCGACCCTGACCCCCATCCTTATGAACTACGAGGTCATTGATCCATGTCAAGGCATGGTACGTAGGAAGCCTCTATGAGGTTCAATCACACCTGTCATTTCACGTCGGGTCTCACCCCGTCCAACATGACGTTAAACTGCATTCTGGTCCAGTGGTAAGTCGTTGCGACCCATCCTTATGAACTACGAGGTCTTTGATCCATGTCAAGGCGTGGTACGTAGGAAGCCTCCATGAGGTTCAAGCCCACCCATCATCCAATTCAAGTCGTGTTCTACCAACGTCCAGCATGACGTTAAACTGCATTTCCAGTCCGACGGCAAGCCATTGTGACTAACCCGAACTATGTGGACTTTGATCCGTGTCAAGCCATGGTACGTAGGAAGCCTCCCGGAGGTCCAAGCCCAACAAACATTGGCCCAGACCGTCTCCTTGTCAATGTTCCAAGCCCCCATCTCCTATTGGACCAAGGTCCCTCATTTACGTCGGTTCACCGACACCCAATGCCCGTCGTTTATTCACGTCAGGGTTCACTATCGTCCCGCACGACGTTAAACTGTATTCCCTAATCCGAACTACGAGGACTTTGATCCATGTCAACGCATGGTATGTAGGAAGCCTCCACGAGGTTCAAGCCCACCCGTCATTTCACATCAGGTCCCATTCCGGTCTAGTGGCAAGCCGCTGTGACTCATCCCACTTGAACTACGAGGACTTTGATCCATGTCAAGGCATGGTACGTAGGAAGCCTCCATGAGGTTCAAGCCACATTGCTCAGTCGTTCATTCATGTCGAGTTTCTCCCTCGTCCAGCATGACGTTAAACTGCATGCCCCCTTTTGTCCTGCATGACATTAAACTGCACACCCATTCTCACCTGAACTATGACGACTTTGATCCATGTCAAGGCATGGTATGTAGGAAACCTTCCCAAGGTTCAAGCCCACCACTAGTGGAACTACAGGTCTACTTTCACGTCGATACACCGACGATGCTCATCATGCCAAGTTCCACCTTCACGTCAGTTTATCGACGTCATCCCGAACTACACGGACTTTGATTCCCTGCCACGAGGATACGTAGGAAGCCTCGTCAAGGCTCAAGCCCAACTTCACTGTCGCCCCTGCGATGGTCCCATTTCACTCTCCTTCCACTCCATTCATCAACCTACCACCCGTTCTGATTCTCGCCCGGACCGTCTTATCCTGGTGAGACCATGTTGGTACGCTCTTCTTCACAATCTCCCATGGGCTGGCCCCGATATTGATATCCCTTCAAGGAGGATCCCTCAATCCGATCTATCCTAGCTAATGCTCTGGTTGGGTTTATCCATCTCCGCTGGACGTTAAATTTGCGGTATACCCTGTGTTGAGCATGGGAAGCTGAGGAAAACCTCAGATATGTGTCTATGACATATAATCCCCGCGCTCGATGTGGGATGCCTCGGGCTTCCACTCCCTCGAGAAGCCTTGTGGTCAAGGATAACAGACAGACATGCCAGGTACCCCAGCATCCAAACACGCTACTGATGCCTCAACGTGACTACTCCCCTGACTGAAGGTTGCTGCCCTGACTGGACCCTTTGGAATGTCCCGACAGAAGCAGTGTAATTAACCGGTGACCATGGGAACATGGCATTGGGAAGAGTTTCACGAACTACGTATTAAATCTATAAGGGAGACCCGGACTAGGTGACGAGTTCTGAGGAGGAATCCACAGGAGGAAGAACCGACATCCCATCATCCCGTTTCGATCAAGGAGAAGACGTCCCTGAATAAGGAGTGAATGCCGCCCACCTTTGGAAAGCGGGAATGTGGGGCAACAGAAGCGGCGCGCGTCCTCCCCCACGGACGGACGGGCGCGCGCTCCGGCGAAAGCGTCGGAAACAGAAATGGTGAACCCGACGTAAAATTCTTCTCCTCAATATGGGGATTAGTAGCGTTAGAGACACCAGTAGATTGACGTGTCACCGGATCCAGATATCCGGTGCCTGGTCCCGCCAAGCAAATAGCGGGCCTGTCGTGAAACTCACCAGAAGTTGGGGCAGTAGAACTTGGGGCACTCCGTTCTGCAGCGTATTGGCGTGGATCCTTCTCACAGACATGGAGAATGGAAGAACGCTGGGGCACCGGCTGTCAATCCTTTTCCTCTCAATACTGATGAGTTGATCCCTTTGTTTCTCAGGAACCAGGTTGCTGTTACAGAGACGCGATCATCGTCTGCTCCTCGCCCACGCAGAGGCAGGGGCAACACCACGACGGCCATCCCACATAACGCCGCTACAGCCACGACGGCCGCCACATCGCGGAATACGGGGCGCCCACGTCCCCTTTCCCCATCAGAGGTCATCCAGCGAAGCGTGATCAACAACCTCGTGCGCAGGTACAATGAAGAAGGGGTCATCCCGACCCGGGATATGGCCCGCTTGGACCTGGAGGCCTCCAGGCCCCGCCGTCAACGCCGCCCTAACAGGCCGCGCAGGGAGCCCCTGCTCCCCACCCCAACATTCAACCGTTTCGGGATCTTGTCTCCGGAACGCCATGACGACTCCTCGCCTTACGCTGAAGAGGTGGGCGTCATCCGGCTCAGCCCGCCCAGGGTCCCGACCCAAGGAATACAGGCGAGAGCTCCCGCCCAGCCGCGTCAGCACCGCTGTCCGGCCCCGTAGGAAGAGCAGGCAGACTACATCCCTGCACCACCTGCGCCAGCCCTCCTGACCCGACGTCAACACCAGGCCTGGGCTGAGGACGCTCGCCCGGGCGTGTCGACGTCGATAGCTACAGTGGCCCGAGCCACCGCCGACATGTATCGTGAAGCCCATGCATACACTGAGCAGGGGCACTCCTTCACCCAACCAGGATCGAGACCCCAACCGCCCCACGGGCTGGCCGGGTTGACTCTCCGGGTTGCAGGCCCAGGTGGTGATCGCCGCGAGCTAACCCGCGGTAATGTCACCCCTTATGGAGGTCCTCCCCGTACCACTACTCCACAGAGCGTGGGCCTTCACCGCTTCGAGGTTCGTCATGGAGGCATGCCTCGTGCTACCCCCATCTCGCAGGAAGACCTGCCCCGCGGCAGTGACGCTCAGCGCAGGAACATTTCCCGCGCCCGTTGTACAGGGTATGGAGTCCATCCTCCTAAAGGCACCGTCCATCCGGTACTTCTCCAATGTGGGGACCCTCCCTACGTCCTCTCTTCAACCGGCGAAGGTCCTCCTCGCCCCAGCAACTCGGGGAGTGAAGGTCGGCCTCGCTCCACTCGCATCGACCGTGGAGGTCCTACCCATGCTCCTTCCAGTTCCAACAGAGGCCCCACCCATATGGGTACTGTTCATGGAGGTCCTCCCCATGTACGCTTCGACATTTCCCCGTTGCCCCTCGCACCCCGGCTATCTCGAGTGGGGGCCCTCTTCGCCACGACACCAGCGCCGCCCCGAGGCTGCCTGATAGGGGTCAACCATGTCTCGAAGAGCCACCCTGGGGCAGAAGAGCGGGTCGTCGCCGCCACAAGAAGAATCCTGGGAAGGCCCAGGTGGAGATCAAAATCGCCTGCTTCTCCGACTCGGAAGCGGAATGTGATTCAGCGATGTGACCCTCTCCCCGCTCCTCCGTATCAAGGACTGGGGCAGGAACCAGACGCATTAGCCTCATTCTCCCAGAATTTGAGGTCCACCAGATTCCCGTCTCTCTCCGCAGGTACATCCAGGAAGAAACAATCCTGGGAATTCCGCAGGTCTCGACCGCGCAATCACCGCCTCTGTCACCAAAAGATCCCTCTACCTCTACCAGAGATCACGGAGAGTTATTTTGGGGTCCAACGACGGCAGAGCGACGACACGACCTGTCGCCGGTAGCCACGGCTCCTGTTCCGAAAGCTGTGATTATCAGCCCGTCGTATCGTGACATCGTGGCCAGGTCACCTCACTCTTCAGAGGATGGCCCGGAATTTGGCGGCCAGTTAGCTCGTTTACCGTATTCTCCACCGCCGAGCTTACTATCCCAAAGGTCCGCCTCGGTACCGCTACCGGTCCCTCATCCGCCCCCGGTTGACCAGTGGGGAAACACAGGGCCAGACCCTAAGTCCGAGCCTAGGAGCTTCTGGAGTATCCTTGCAGCGGATTACTTCCCGGAGAAGTTCTGGCCGACGGCGGCACTGAATTTCCACATACCGGAGATTCTTACCCCTGAAGAAGTGGGGTGCTTTTGTCGAACCTTATGGGTGACACACTTCCGCCTCCGTTATGAATGGGTGGTGCACCCCAGAAGTCGTGAGCACTTCGAAGAAATCGACGAGCAGTGCCGCCTGATCGATGCAGCCGCACTTCTTGTGGCCTAGAACCCTGAGTCTCCAGGCCACCAGAGCACCCTTCAACGAAAATGCGTTCAGAGTCTTAAAGCACTCCGCAGAATCGTCAGGGAAGCCACCCCCCATGTGCAAGGCCATGGTTGGGGACACTATGCCGCTCTCCTCTTCGACCCTATCCGACGACAGCCCGATTTTCTATGCGACATCGAGGATATGCCCTCAAGATGGGTCGCAGTCCACATGGCTGACGTTGTGGATAGGGAAGATGAGCTTGAGTTCCTTGATGGAGACTTACCACCCGAGGGAGTACCGCTGCTGCTCGACCCGTCAGGGAGAGTTACCCGTCAGCAGAGGAACCTACTAGGTCTCCCCGTACCCACCGAGTCACTGGTACTTAGTCAAAACACTGGCAAGGGTAAGGAGCACGTCGGAATAGTCAAGCACTCTGACCCGTCCGCCTCTGTGCAGAAAACGGATGAAGATCCCGAGAAGGCCGCGTTACACCAGCTGCTTGCTGAGCAGAAAAAGCTGGTTGACGAACTCTTGGCTGAGCGCGCCGCAGAGCGGCGTCCCGACTATGGTAATCCCAGGCCGGGGCAGGAACAATTTCCCCCCGGTGAGATGCCTCCAGGCCACCCTGATCATGCTACTTCCGCAGACAGGGCAAAAGCCGGAACGTACGGCAAGAGGGCGCGATACGTCTCGCAAAATCCCCCCGAGCGACGAGGCAATCTGAAGAATCCAATCCGGGTTTTCCTAGTCGCCCCGCAGGTCGTCCAGCCAGTTGACCCACGAGCGGCCGAAGCCGTCTACCGTGTTGAAGAACCTGGCAATGCACTTGTGGTTAGGGATCCCAGTCAAGACAGGGACCCCCACCCGGAGGACCTTATTGCGGCACTCACAGCCCGCCTCGAGGCGTTGGGAACACGGCAGGTGGCGGTCCTACCAGATGAAAAGACTTATCCCGCGTGGATGGATGATATTCCCACGCCTCCGGGTTTTGGGAACCCCACTTTCTCGCCTTTTAACGGGACAGGGGATCCGCCACAGCACTTGGCTCATTTTTCTTCCAGGTGTGGCCCCATGCTGGGGACCCCGGCTCAACAAGAAGCCGCCAAGCTCCGATGTTTCGTACAGACATTGGAAGGTCCGGCATTTGTCTGGTACAGCGAGCTCCCTATCGGATCGGTGACCGGTTGGGAGGATCTTCGCCAGCAGTTCTTATACAAGTTCAGCTCCACCACGCGAAAGACCAGCATTGCAGACCTCTTCAAGTGCAAGAAAAGGCCTGATGAGCGAGTCACAGACTTCATCGCCCGGTGGAAGGGACTTACCTATTCCCTTGATATGCTACTGACTCAGGAGAAATTACTGACGATGTGTGTGGGGAACGTCAAGACAGAGCTGGTACCCTCCTTGATTACCCAGAACTACCCTGGAGGGTTCAGAGATTTCTCGGATAAGGCTCAACGCCTCGAGGAAGCCCTGCAACAGGCCAGTCAGGAACGTTTGCTGCCCCCTATGATCCCAGCCAGGAGGACCGCCAGGGCTGAACCCGCTGCGGTGGCTCACATAGAAGCCCCGAGGCAGCTGGAATTGCTGCCGGCGGCACTACCCCCACAACCCCACAGAGGTCCTCCACCTCAAGCATAGGCTCCTGCCCAGCAGCGGCCGACTCAGAACCGATAGGTTCCCCCACGCAACGCGCCACTGCCACCTAGGCGAGAGAATCAGGCGCCGCCTCCTCGGCAGGCCCCTCCGGCCCCTCGTCATGACCAGGCCCCCAGGGCCCCCTATCCGGATAGAAGGTACCAGACCTATTCGTTCAAAGAAAATCAGGTCCCTGGCTACTTCCGAAGTGCTCTAGATCAAGGGATTGTGCGTCTTCCTGAGTGCAGAAGGCCGACAGAGGCGCATCTCACCGATCACCCCAACTACTGCCCTTATCATCGGATCCTGGGGCACACCCTCAAGCGATGCTATGTGTTTAAAGACTGGCTTTCAGGACCAGGTTAACAACAACATAGTCAAGTTGGGCCCAGCACCAGCGCAAGTGGTAGGTGTCTTTGCAGGATCAGAGATCAGCACCGACAGTGAAGGTGAGTGGCAGCAGGTCCCTAGCTACGGGTCCCGGAAGTACAACGACTGGATGGCTCGAAAAACCGTCATCTGTGCCCAGGGTATCATTCGGGCGCGCCTGAAGCAGTCGGAACCTCCAGAAGAAGTAGCCGGTGCCTCCGCACCGTCTTCATAGTCGACCTCTGCCCAAAAGGGAAAGCAGCGGCAACGCAAGAAGAAGCAAAGTGCACCGCCAGTTCCATCGTCATCCCGCACTCTCAGCGACTTTATGCCCCCCGAAATGGGGATCCCTCCCAGAATCCACCCAGCGGTGGATAACTCCTCGAACGATAGCCAGGGGTACACTTCGATTAACACCGTGGAGCTGGTAAAGCCCTATATGACCCCCGACGAGGGGGAACGCCAGGCGGACCTCCCCAACGTTTCCAGCCGACGTCGACGTCAGCGGAATCGCAATCGCGCCGGTCATCGAGGTACGTCAGTAGGCACTCTTGGCCAAGCCGTGCACGCTACCGTGACCAGGCAGCAAGCTCAGCGCAGGTCTCAGCACACGCAAACTCATCTAATGCCTTCGGCTCTACCTCCACCGCCATTCGTGCTACTGGATCGGGGGGAGCTGCCTCGTTCATACCACGGTCAGTCTTGCCCAGCTACAGGCCATCCTCCGCTGTCCGATCCCAGTCCGACGACTACTCTCCAGGATTCTACTAGTAGGCAGCAAGATGTACCCAGTACTAGTCGATCGTCGGTTCAGCCGGCCGGACCCGCTGTGCCTCCAAATGCCGAACGACCTCTTGTAAGTAGAGGCTCGCGTTTGGCATGAAAGTACGATGTTCTGAAGAACCTGGCCGGCATTCCGGCGAGGCTCTCCATCCTTGAGGCCCTTCTCCTGTCATCTGAAATGCGTGAGGCACTTGTCGAGGCCCTAAGGAGCCCCCTCCAGTTCGAGACGGAGGTAGCAGCTGCGGAAGCCTTCCATACCGAGACGATCGAAAACGCTGAATGTCAGGTGATTATCTCGTTTTCCGGTGAAGATGAGGACCCTCATATACAGGGGAACATTCACCCATTGTACATCACTGGCCACTTCAATGGCGTGGAAGTACGCCGCTGCCTCGTGGACACAGGTTCTGGAATCAATCTGATTCCGACCCGGACGTTACGAAAGATGGGTCTGTCCGAAAATGATTTAACTCCCTCTGACCTCAGGATCCAGGGGTACGACAGGACAGAGCAAACCCCGGTCGGCAAGATCCACCTGAAGACTCAGTTCAGTGGCTTAATTGCCAGCACCGAGTTCATGGTTGTTTCTCAGGACACCGCCTACAACGCATTGATGGGTCGGCCATGGCTCCATCTTCATGCAGCGGTCCCCTCGTCGTATCACCAGTGCCTCAAGTACTAGCTCAACGGTCGAGTAGGCGTGCTCCAAGGAGACGCGTCCCCTTTCGCTTCTTGTGAGGCCCGCTATCTGGATGCGGGTTATTACAAAAGTAAGGACAAGCAAATCCTGGTAAGCGAGGATGAACCTGCCCCGATCACAAGTGATCCCTGGGCAAGCATGGATGACGCCTACATCCTCTCGATCCACCGGTTGGAGGCCACGACCCCCGACATGGGACAATGTTTCGTTGTTTCGGGTACGCAAGGAAGGCATGTTCTCGTGTCCAAGCGACGACGGAAAATCACCTCGTACTCCAACATCGACCAGGCTCAAGTCATCCCGGGACCCCCTACCCCTGTACGGTACCGGGACGTCAAGCTCATGACAACGACGGTGTGCCATACGTGTCTCTTCCGCCGGGCTGGAATTAACCGACTCAGGCCGACACGTCACCACTGCTTTGATATCATCAAACGTGGCCCTTTAGGCCGAAGGCCAGATGGGATAGGGTCGACTGCCTTCATTGCTATAGTCTCAATGGAAAGCGAGTCTCCCGATGTGATGACCGCTGTTGCCCAAGCCGGCACCAGCTGCCCCTCATATTTTGATAGCCCAGAAGCCCCCCCCCCCCATCGCGGGAATTCCCCCCAAGAGTGGGGAGGAAGACTTGGAGGATGCTCCCCCAGCCTTTGAAGAAGGCGTCTCTACCACGGTTGATGAACTAGTACAGGTGAACTTTGGTAGCGAGGCAGATCCGAAACCCACATTGATCAGCGCAGCCATATCCCTCGAGGAGCGGCAGCAGTACATAGACTTCCTCAAACAGCACCATGATGTGTTTTCTTGGAGTTACAACGAGATTCCAGGGCTAGATCCCCAAGTATTCGTTCATCTTCTGGGCCTCCCGAAAAAACATCGTGGGTTTAAGCAGCCTCCCAGGAAGATGCACCCTTCCCATGGTGCTATGGTTGAGGCCGAAGTTGATAATCTAATCAAAGCCAACTTCGTCAAGGAGGTCCAGTACCTCAAGTGGCTTGCCAACATTGTGCCAGTCATGAAGAAGAATGGGTAGATCAGAGTCTGTATCGACTTCCGCGATCTTAATCACCACTGCCCAAAGGATGACTTCCCACTCCCAGTGACGGAGTTGTTGATTGACGCCACGGCCGGGTTCCAAGCCCTCTCTTTCATGGATGGGTATTCCGTGTATAACCAGATCCGGATGGCCCCCGAAGATGAGGAGTCCACTACCTTCAGGGCTCCCTAGGGTACCTTTTGCTACCAGGTAATGCCATTCGGTTTGAAAAATGCAGGTGCCACTTATCAGAGGGCCATGCATCGCATATTCAAACCGATCCTTGGGACATTGGTGGAATTCTACGTGGATGAACTTGTAGTCAAATCAAGCCAGCGCCAGGACCATCTCAGAGACCTTGAGAAAGTGTTCGGCTTCCTCCGTTCCCGTTACCTGAAGATGAACCTACTGAAGTGTGCTTTTGGGGTCACCTCCGGGAAGTTTCTGGGCTTTGAGGTCAAATACCGAGGTATCGAGATCGACCCAGAGAAGATCAAGGCCATCAGCCAAATACCTCCCCCGAGCAACATTCGGGAGCTTCAAGGCCTTCAAGGCCACTTAGCCTATATACGCCAGTTCATTGCGAATATGGCCGGAAAGTGTAATCCCTTTTCCCGTCTCATGAAGAAAGGCGCCACCTATGAATGGGATGAGGAGTGTCGGACCGCCTTCGAGGAAATCAAGCAGTATCTGCTCCAACCTCTGGTCTTGATGCCACCCGTCTCCGGAAATCCGTTGGTCCTTTACGTGACCGCCCTGGAGAGGTCCCTCGATGCGCTACTTTCCCAGAAGAATAATGAGGGTACTGAGAATAGTCTCTACTATCTCAGCCGCATGCTTCTCGATATGGAGGTCAGATACTCCCCTATCGAAAAGAGCTGCCTCGCGCTCATCTTCGCCGTGCAGAAGTTACGGCATTACCTGTAGCACCATGAGGTGAAATTGGTCTCCCGGGTAGACCCACTGAAGTACATCCTGAGCCGTCCCATGCTGACTGGCCGACTAGCGCGGTGGGCGGTGATTCTCCAGCAGTTTGATATCAGGTTTGTACCTCAAAAGGCCATTAAGGGACAGGCATTGACAGACTTTTTAGCTACCCATCCAACCTCCGTGGATCAATCCCTGGACCTGGATTTCCCTGATGAGATGATCCTCTCAGTCGATCATGCTGCCCCGTGTTGGAAAATGCATTTCGACGGCGCCTCCTGGAGCCCAACCGGTAGGTGGCTCAACGATCCCAAGCTCAACAGAGTGGGCCTGGGCATTGTCTTCATTACCCCGGCGTAAGACGTCCTGCCATACTCTTTCCTATTATCAGAAGGTTGTACGAACAACGACGCAGAGTACCAAGCTCTCATCACCGGCCTCGAGCTGGCCCTTGAGATCCATGTTCCCCATTTAAATGTGAAGGGAGATTCCGAGCTGGTAATCAAACAGGTTAATGGTGACTACGTCGTCAGAAAGCCGGAGCTCGCACCGTTGCTGGAGTACACCCTCCGCCTAATGGCCCAGTTCTCCCCTCGACCAGAGGTTACCCATATCCCACGGTCGCAGAATGGCCAAGCAGACGCCTTGGATGGTTTAGCCGCGTCGCTCGCGGAACCCGAGCAAGATGATTTGGTCATACATGTGGCACACCGGAGAGTCATTGCCCCCGTCACCCAAGAGGACCAAGATGGCCTGCGGGTAAGCCATCTCACCGCTAGACCCTCCATATCGGGAGTCTCGAGTTTGTCAGACGCAGTGGTTGAAACCACCCCCGACTGGAGAGCACCTTTTGCCGAGTATCTCCAAAATGGTCAGCTCCCGGACGATCGGGCCGAGCGCGAGCTAATTTGACGCCGTGCGCTGCAATTTACCCTCCAGAGCGGCCCCAGTCTAGAACAGATCCTTTATAAGAGGAGTTTCGATGGTGTCCTTCTCCGTTTCCTCCAAGGAGGGGAGATACCTCAAGTTATGCAAGAGGTTCACGCCGGTTCCTGTGGCGCCCATCAAGCTGGGCCGAAACTGCCCCATCAAATCCAGAGGTTGGGGTACTTTTGGCCCTCTATGATCCACGATTGTATTGGATATGCCAAGAGATTCCACGCATGCCAAGTACACGCCAACTTCTTGCATCGGCCGTCGGAGCCCCTCCACCCCACCAAGTACTCTTGGCCATTTGCGGTATGGGGACTTGATGTAGTGGGACCGTATCCACCGGAAACAGCCCGCCAGTGTAGGTTCATCCTGACTGCTACAGATTTCTTCTCCAAGTGGGCAGAGGCAGTTCCGCTCAAAGAGGTCAAGGCCCGTTCCATCGTTGACTTGGTGAGCTCCAACATTATCCACCGGTTTGGAGTCCCTCACGTCGTCCTCACCGATAACGGCACCAACTTCCGAGCAGATGAATTGAAGAAATTGTACGCTAAGTATGACATCCGGTCAAACCATACCTCCCGCTACCATGCGCAAGCGAATGGACAGATCGAGGCGTTCAATAAGACCCTCTCTAACATTCTGCAGAAGATGGTTGGTCAGAACAAGAAAAGTTGGTCGGACAAGCTCCCCAATGCCCTCTGGGATTACCGGACAACGACTCGCAACTCTACCCAGGTGACCCCATATTCCCTGGTGTATGGAGCTGAGGCCGTCCTACCCATTGAGATCCAGCTGCCATCGCTACACACTGTAGTTTACGACCACCAGACATCAGATGAGGTAGTCGAGATCCATCTGGCTGAATTAGAGGCACTGGACGAGAACCGGCTTCGTGCCTTGCACAATCTGGAAAGGCATCATGACAAGATAGCGAGAGCCTTTGACAAGCAAGTTCGTCTTCGCTCTTTTCTACAGGGCGACCTGGTACTGGTCCTTCGAGCGCCAATGATTCTCGATAGGAAACCGCCCAAGTTAAAACCCAAATGGGAAGGGACTTATATCATCCATAAGGTTTACCCCAATGGAGCATACTCCTTGGTGACCATGGATGGAGAGTGTATAACCCCTCCCACCAATGCCAAATTCCTCAAACGATACTTTGCCTAGGGAAAAAAGGTCCAGCACGACCCTAAACTGTGAGATGGTCCCGCACGACCCTAAACTGCATCCCCTTCCTTACTGCAAGACGTTAAACTGCAAGCCAGTCAGGGCTTCCTGACCGAGGCCCGGCCTCAGGCCCCTTGGCCTCCTCGGGCCCCCGGCCCCGTCTTCACTGCGAGACGATAAACAACAATCTGGTCAGGTCTCCTTGCCCGCAGGTCGGACTCAGGCCCCCTCGTTTTCCCTGATCTATTCTCTTGTGGGATTGTACGGTATGGTGTTGGAATATGTCCTCATTCACGTCGGATTACTCGTCGTACCATACATATCCCCAAATGAGATGCTTCTTATCGTCCCGCATGACGTTAAACTGCATTTCTAGAACTACGTATGGCTTGATTCTCATCCTTATGAGATACGTAGGAATTCTCGGACGCCTCGTCTTGAGCCTAGCCCCAATCTTTTCCCTTCCACTATCCCCCCTAGGAATAGTTTTCTTGGAGGATCTTCATGTAGTAGGGAGTAGGCTTTCTTGGCCCCGCTTATGCAACCCCGCTTGCACAAAGATTGTAAGGGTCACACCATGCACCCACTTCCTTTCTTCTATCCTCCCACGTCCTCACCGCATGACGCTAAACTGCATGGCCTTCAAGAACTACGTATGGCTTGATTCTCATCCTTATGAGATACGTAGGAATGCCCGGACATTTCGTCCGTTGGCCCAGCCCAAAAGACAAAATCTTCCCCTCGGGTCAAGACATGGCAGGGTGCACACTTTTTCCCCGACCCACATCGAGCAAGCCTCGACCCGGCTGCACATTCCCCTCCTGGAGGTGTTTTCCCCTTTCGTGGATGGATACAACTATGCTTCACCCACTCCTTGACTGGGATTCTGTCATTTTTCACACTCAGAGGGGCCCCCAAGAACGGCCTGGATACAATGCCCAAGGGCTCTCCTACTGATACGGGCCAACTCCCCCGAGGGTTTTCAAGCAACAAGACGATACAAGTCCCGTGTTGCGAATTTGGTCAGCGGTCGACGCTCATTTGTTGCTCCCATACGGGTCACCATAGGAACGCTGTGTTTCGAACATGGTCAACAGTGCCCTGGATTTTCGGGTCCACCCCGAGATGTCCCAGGCATTAAGAACAGTGATTCATTCTGCCCCATCCAGAGGTGACAAACTCCCCCCATGTGGTGCTAGCGATCGGGCCCACGACCCCAATTCCTCATAAGGGTGTACGGTGTGATGTGGGACTATGTCCTCATTCGCGTCGGGATCATGTACCATGTCGTACGCCCCCCTTTACGAGGCCCAGCCTCAGGCCCCTTGGCCTTCTCGGGTCCCCGACCCCTGTCCTTATGTAAGACGTTAAACTGCAAACCAGTCGGGCCTTTCCGACTGATAACATTCCCTTTTATCCAGGCCACGACCGAGGATTCCTCATAAGGGTGTACGGTGTGATGTGGGACTATGTCCTCATTCACGTCGGGATCATGTGCCATGCCGTACGCCCTCCCTTTACGAGGCCCAGCCTCAATCCCCTTCGCCTTCTCGGGTCCCCGACCCTCGTCCTCATGTAAGACGTTAAACTGCAAACCAGTCAGGCCTTCCTGACTGATGCCTGACCTTATGCCCCTTGGCCTTTCCGGGCCACGGCCCAGGTCCCCTCTTACCCAGGGTGTACGGTGTGGTGTGGGACTATGTCCTCATTCACGTCGGCTTCTTCGCCATACCACACACCTCCCTTGTTTCGGGGTATATTGATCCCCTTCTCATCCAGTAATGACGTTAAACTACATATAGAGAACTACGTGTGTCTTGATTCCCATCCTCATGGGATACGTAGGACCACCTGAATGTCCAAGATTCGGGTCCAGTCCCATCTCTCGGGAATCCTCATCCCATCCCGGCCCCTTGGCCTATCCTTCATCCATGAGTGGATTATATGGTGTGGTGTGGGATTATGACCTCATTCACGATGATCTCGTAATGACCACGCCATGCTTCCCACCCCTACTGAGCTGTTTCGTCGATCCCTTTTTTGGCGGTTCACCAATGTGCTTAAGAGTACTCGGATTTATTACCTGGAATGCCAAGCTTTACTCGGACACATCCGCACCCGCTTTCCAGGATTTGTGTATCCCCGCTTCAGGGTTTTCATCATCTTTCACACCCAGAGGGACCCCCAAGAACGGCCTAGATACTACGCCCAAGGGCTCTCATACCGATACGGGCCAATGCCCCCGAGGGTTTCGGACAACAAATCGATAAAATCCCGCGTTGCAAATATGGTCAGCGGTCGATGCTCATTTGTTGTTCCCACCTCAGGCTAACGCGATACGGACGCTGTGTTTCCATCATGGTTAACAGTTTTCCTCTATCGCCATGCCAACCCATTAAGCCCAAAATGTCGGGTACATGATTCACACCCTTCATCACTTCATCATGTCCAAGTAGAGTCTCAGAACTCTTGGTGCTTTTCCTCCATGCACGTCTGCACATTGGGAGAACGATCTGCATCAAAAGTGTCCTTCGGAACTCTCTGCTGACTCCCCTTTGATGGACGCCCCAAGTATTATGATGAGGATACCCCCCTTGTTTCCCACACCGAGTTTATCTCACGTGGGCTTAGGTATTGGGTTGACATCTGTGCTTGCTCGGGAGTTGTCACCCTCCACGGTCCGAGCTCTAAGACCATAAACTAAGATTCTCATCTGGAACTACGTTCGAGACCCCTTGCCTTTGGGTCCAGCTTGAGTTCAGAAAGTTCACCTCTCCGGTCCTGCCTTCAGGACCCCGACCACGGGACCGCGTGGCGTAGTGTAGGACCACGTCCTCATTCACGTCGGGTTTGCAATAGCTGCACCACGCATACCCCATTCTGAGAGTTATCCCTCCTATTCCTTGTCCTGCTTGACATTAAAAGGCATCCTTCAGAACTACATGTGGCTTGATTTCCATCTTCATGGGATACGTAGGATCACCTGAATGTTTAAGATTCGGGTCCAGCCCCACCTCCTAGTGATCTCCTGATCTCCTGGTCACCTAGGCCACTTGGTCTATCCCTCTCCAGGAGGGGGATATGTAGGTATGATACAAGGTTTTGGGCACCGTGCCCCCCTTCCCCTGGGAATCTGCCATCTCTCGATCACCCTCAAGGTTGAGTCCCTTGAATCCTTGCAGTGGTTCACCCATGTATTAAGAGCACTCTGGTCTAGGAACAAGAGTGTCAGATTCAACTTGATCAAGTTCCTTCCACTTGTCAAGCTTCGTGTTCCCCTCCATTCGGGCTTCCATCACCTTTCTCACCCAGAGGGACCCTCAAGAACGGCCTGGATACAATTCCCAAGGGCTCTCCTACTGATACGGGCCAACGCCCCTGAGGGTTTTGGACAACAAATCGATAAAATCCCGCGTTGCGAATATGATTAGCGGTCGATGCTCATTTGTTTTTCCTCATCTCAGGCTAACGCGACAGGATGTTGTGTTGCGAATATGGTCAACAGTAATCCTCTGTCGTCACGCCATCCCCTTCAGTCCTTGAATGTTGGTTGCGTAATTCACATCATTTCCTACCCCATCATGTCCAGGTGGAATCTCGATACTTTTGGCACTATCCCTCAGTGCATTTTTGCATGTCAGGGGGACAAAGCTGCAATCTGGCGTCCTTCGGGGATCACATGGTCTAATTTCTAAGACCATAAACTAAGATTCATTCGGGACTACGTTCAACTTGATTCCCATCCTCATGGGATACGTAGGACCGTCGAGACGCCCTGTCTCCAGGTACAACCCATTCAGGAAACCAGTCTCTCCCCTTGTTTCCCCTCTATATAGGCCCCTCGGCCTAAGGTTTCCCTCTTCGAACGGCGTACAATCTAATGTGGGATCATGTCTCCATCAATTGTGTTTTACAACACTGCGCACATTTCCCGCCTAGCATCGTCTCTGCTACGTTTGCACTGCATGATGATAAAATGCATGCTTGGTCCTATCATACGACCTTAAACTGTGACATTATCATCCTGGCTGCACGATGAAAAATGGCACTGCACTGTGGTAACCTCGTTGTAGAGGACATCACGTTGGTTACTGGCCACGTGCCATGCCATTTGTCAACGCCCATCGCGGCTTGATCCTTGTGGCGACATAACAGCCTACTATTCTAGGCCTGTCGCTTCACACAAAAAAAACCATTCACCCTAAAGAACAAACAAGATACATCAAATTCCGCTTCTTTTAGTGCAAGGTCCATGCCCGCACTACTCTTTTCCCCTGACACTGGAATCCTACCGTGTCACCATCCAGAACTACGTATGGCTTTATTCTCATCCTTATGAGATACGTAGGAGCGCCTGGGCACTTCCCCGCAGGCCCAGCCTAACCTTTGTGTTCGGTCCCTCGACTCGAGCATTTCCCCAGAGAATGCATGGTAAGTAGGGCTTAGGTCCTCCTTCACGTCAGATTTTAATGCCATGTGTCCCTTTCTCCCTTTACCCATTTATGGTCTAAGGTCCATCAAGAACTACGTAAGACTTGATTCTCATCCCTATGAGATACGTAGGAGCGCTCGGGCACTTCCCCGCGGGCCCAGTCTAACTTTTCATGGTCCGAATTCTACGACCCTAAACTAAGATCTCCCCATGGGAAAGAAATCTGATCCCTCTCTCTAATACGTTTCGTTGTCGTATTCAGATGTGTTTTGACAAAGAACCTGAAGGGTGGGACTTTCGTGTGGACATTCCCTTAGTCCCACGACCATGCTTCGTGAACTCGCTATTTGGATCCTCATCCTCTTCCACATCCAGAAGTACCCCCAGGTGGCATGGATACTTGGATTAAGGGCTCTCCATGAATACTGGACCTAAGGGCCCTTCAATCGTTTCGGACCAACGTCCCTATGGATATTTGACAACATCTGTGACACGGTCCCGTGTTTCGAACATGGTCAACGGTCGACCCTCATTTGTATGTATCCATTCTAGGCTAACGCGACAGGGTGCTGTGTTGTGAATACGTCAGCAGTTATTCTCCATCGTCACACCGCCATCATCGTGATCTGAATCTCGAGCACCATGATTCACATGTTTCCACTCCCTCATGTTCAAGTGGAATTCCATCATAATCGTCTCTTTCTCTTCGCGCATCTAGGTGCGCTAAATGATCGTGTTAGTGTCATTGGGCCGGTATTCACCGATCGTCCCTTTGCCCTAACCTTCCCCTCTCTGTGTCGGGAAAATCCCACCACTACTACTTGTTTCCCACACCGAGCACGACTCACGTGGGCTTAGTAGTTTTGGCGAGATGTGTACCAACGCGGTCAGGCTGTTCCTCGTCCTGCATGACATTAAAATGCGCTTTTAGAACTACGTATGGATTGATTCCCATCCTCATGGGGTACGTAAGAATGCCCTGCCACTTTGCTTCGGGCCCAGCCCAATCCTCACTCTTGGTCCCTCGACCTGATGAGTTTCCTCCGGGGGTACATGGTGTGATTTGGACTCCAAGTCCTCATTCGCGTCGGTTTCATATCTACCGCGCCACACGCTTCCTTCCCTCTTATTACACGTCCTATCGTATGACGTTAAACTACCGAAATCTATGTGTCCTCAACGCATGACATTAAAGTGCGGTTCTACCCTGAACAAGTTCAGGATGCCCCAAGATCCCACTGGGAAGTAACAGATCCCCCTCGCCAGAGAGGCCCTGTCTGAAAGAAGGAATGATCCATGATCAAACTGATGCGCCTATCTGGCATGCTCCCACCACGGTGGTGTAACTACCTAAGTGTTGGATTCTGTTCGGACAAACGATCAATCCATATTCCACGCTTTGCGTGCCCCTTATTCGGACCCTCATCCTCTTTCGTGTCTAAAGGAACCCCCTAACGGTCTGGTCTCATGTCGCATCGGCTCACCTACCATCCTGGGCCAACGTTCCAGAAGACTGGTCATGTTCGGAAGGACCCCCTAACAGTATGGATGTTCGACCTATGGTCCGCCCACTATCCTGGGCCAACGTCTTGAAGGATTGATCGACAACAAATTGATAAAATCCCGCGTTGTGAATACGGTCAGCGGTCGATGCTCATTTGTTGTCCCCATTTTGGGATAACGCAATGAGGGTACCGTTTCTCCTCCAAGGTTAACAGTTGTCCCTTATTGTCACGCCATCCCCACAGTGTTCTGAATCTTGGGTATCGTGATTCAAGCTTCCCATTTCCATCTGTTTGGACCGATTTCAGCGCCCCTGGCGTTGCCCCGTTCGTGCATAAGAGCACGTAGAAGAAACAGTAATTTGGCTATCCTGGAAGTTCCTCCTCCGATCAAGCCTTCCCCATCTTTCGGGAATCTGGACTGGCTTGGGGAATTGTCGTCAAACGTCCCGAAAACATTGTAGGGATGTAACAAGGCAATTCAACAATGGAAATCGTGCGTGCTACGACATTCAAAACAAAGGTAAAATTTGGAAGCACGAAAGTACCAATAAAAGGGTTTGGGGTTTGTTACAATACTCGGGGGTGGACTTCCCCCATGGACGGGTTGACCCCTTCAAAAGAGCGTTGCAGCTCTTCCACTCGTTGACTTGCGGCATCCAAGGCTTTCTGCCGCTGAACTAGCTCCTGCCCCTCCTCCACAGCGGCGGGGCGTAGTTCGTCAGTCCTGGCTTTGGCCCTCTCCACGCCAGCTTGAACGACAGCCATCTCTCCAGAGGTCTGCCTCATATGCTCTCCTGCCTCCTCTAACTGGGCCTTCAACCGTGAGACCAGCTCAGTTTTTGCATCAAGAGAGGCTGAAAGCTCATCTACTCGGGTCTGCATCTGTTGAACCTTGCCTTCAGCCTCCTGGAGCTTCTTGATGCTAGTCACCTTCCTCCACTGCCAGCCCACGCTGAGCCCACGATCATGCTCCCGGATCTTCTCAGCCATAAGATCTCGGATGAGTGCATGAGGATGTTGGGCATCCACTCCCCCAGCGCACAGTTCGCGCAACCGCGAGCAAAGACTATCCATTTCAGCCAGCCATTGTGCTTGGGGAGTGTCCTTGATAAAGCGTGCGATCAGCTTCCACGACCGGCGGCAAACTATGTTGTTGTCTTCCTCGTCAGAGGCCGTTTCGTCCCAGTCTGCGCGATTGGCAGGCTCATACGCGGGATACGCCTGTAGGAAATCCTCGGTAGGATCAACATCTGGTGTCGAATCTAGTGCGACACCTGGCGCCGAAGCAGGCGCGACAGAACTGGGACCGACCGGTTGATCCTCTTCCTCAGAGTCCACCTCAATGATTTCGGGTACAGCCCTGCTGGAGGACTCGCCAGTGATGATGTGCGTCGCAGATTGAGGAGATGGAGGGACTATTGCCACCATCACTGGCATGCCCCTAGGAGGGACGCCACCAGACATCCCGACCAGCCTTGCCACAACGGCCCATGCTAGTCGAAGAACTGTACGACAGAGAGACATAAACGTTAGTTGGCATGGCCTACATGTGACAACGAGGAGACCGGTGGAGGAGACTTACGAAGATCGACCTCCGAGCGCTGCTCTTGAGCCGGTACTGACGGGACCCCGAGACGAGGCCCCCCGTATACTGTTGGAAGGTTTGGGGATTCCAGAGGAGCCACCTCGGGCCCCCTGGTCCCACCAGACGCAGAACTAGACGCAGCCATAGGCGTGGGTTCAAAAGGTCCTACATCATCACCCGCCAAGGAGCGAGAACGAGGCCTGCGAACAAGTTCCTCCTGCATGGCTCAAACATTGGTGAGAAGTCCATAGGGATCCAAGAACAGATCGCAAGGAGAGAAGTTCGGAATGCTACCACGAGAGCCTCCGCGAAATCGTCGGATTCTGAGCCTCGGTCTCCGACCTCTCCCTCCTCCAGCGGGCTCCCTCCTCCAGCCTCATCCTCCCGAGAGGAGTCCTCTGATTCCTCCGGCAAGGGGAAGCGCTCCCTCAGATCGGTAGCCGATAACTATGGGGGGCCGTCTGATTCAACAGTACCCTCACCCGGTCTGTCATTGGGCGAGGGACACCACTGGAGTGGACGTAATCTTCCAGCTCTTCCAGGTACTATTCTTCCTCTGTCGGAGACGCCATGAATCCGGCCCGAACTGGGCCTATACCCGATAATTCCATCCCGAGGCGATTCAGGTGGGCCCATATCTCGGATGGGCTGAGGAATTTCCGGTTGACATCCCAAATGTCCCAAGATTCTGGGAAGACGGCGTCCTCTGCCATATCAATGTGATGAAGGCGCTTCCCCGGTGCCTAGGTGGATATCCTACGAAATCCCCTCGGTGGCCGCCCCTCCGGATGACCCCGCTCTCCCGGAATCACCGGATCCACCGTTGCTGCCATACCCTCGGCCGGTGCGGGTCTCTCCGCCATGGCAGCCCTGCTACCGCGAGCGGCCCTAGCTGCCCTCCGACCCCGACCTCGAGATAGAGGAGGCCCACTGTCACCAACCCGGATCGTTGGCTGCTTCAGCATCTCCCTTGGGTAAGAAGCCTCCCAACTGATGGCGTACTTCTTCGCTAATCCGAAGGCGGCGGTGGATGGAGGCAATGCAATCCGCATCTTTCTATCTTCTCATGTGAACATGAGCCACAGCTGCCTCATCACACATGGGTGCTCCTCGTGACGATCCTCCCAGTAGACCTGCGGGGTCAGCCGCTGGAGGCACCAGAACTGCCTCGCAAACCGATGCGGAGTGTACGGTTCACAGAGCGGCTCACGATCTATTCGTGCCACCAAAACTCCACCTCGGAAGGCCAGGAGGTAAGCCCTATGTTCTTTCATTCCCCATCCGTCATTAGTAAGCATCCTCATCGGCAACAGGAAGGGATGGAAATTGAAGTCATCTGCCCTCCACACCCGATTCAGCACCATTGGAACGGCCAGTTTGAACGGGAAGCTCCCGACCGCATTCAGGATGGAGGGGCGAAAGTTTGAACCCGGCGGTGAAATGGGGTTTGGATATTCGTAAATCCCCCTGATATGCACTGTGATCCACCCATACAGGAGGTGGAAGGGCCCGTATATCCTTGGCGGCTTCTTGCCCTCGCTAATATGCCGCAGCATTCTGTACAGTTTGGTGAGCATCGGGATCCCCAGGTTGATCCGCTGCCCCATGGCCAACATCGACGCCATGATGAACGAGCCGGGTCGTACCCCCATGCTTGTATCCCTCACCGGTAGGATCCAGCCACAGATGAGAGCCACGATGAACGCCTCCAGCCTGACTATCGGCTGTTGTTCAGTGCTGACACTGAAACCCCAAGTTTTCCATTGGCTGTCCTCCAAGATCCGCCAATACGAGTGCCCCTTGCCCCGTTGGGCTGCCCTTGGAAATGTTCGAGGCCTCGGAGGGAACTCTCGATTCTCTGGGAGATTCAGGAAGCATTTGAACCACCTCCTAAAGTGGACGTCCCTCACTGCCTCTTTGTCCTCTCCAGGGACAAGTGCCATCAGCGCCGACGCCAGTCGTGGCATTTGCTCTGCATCTCCCCACGCGCTGACAACAGGGAGGAATTCGTCATACATGGCCCCCAAGATCGGGACCCCAGAAATCTGGTGGACATCCCACAGGCTGATTCCCACCTCCCCGTGATGCAGGTGAAAGGTGTTGGTCCTAGATGACCATCTACTCAGCAACACCGGCATTAGCTGCTTCGGTTGGTAAATGTGGAATTGGGAGGCCCATGCCGCCTAATACAACCCCACTCTCCTCAACTCGGCCCCGAACTCCTCGCATGAGGCGCCTACCCAGTAGGCCCAGGCCCAGTCATCAGTAAAGTTGCCGCCCTGGCGCAGGTCCCACTCATCGACCATCCCTTCTTCGAATCCTGCAAATCCGCCTTCAGCATGGTACGATAGAGGGGAGGGGAAGTCTCCGGTTGCAGTGGCTTCCCGTCAATATCGATCACATGGTTGTAGAGACAGTCAGCGGTGACGGGTGTGAAGTCCTCCTACGCGTGACCATCGGCTGCCCTGAACCATTGGTGCTGGCACGGTGTTCTCCTGAACCAGCAAGCTGGTTCATCCCTACTCGCCTCAGGGATAAAGACGTCGTCCCTCAGCCCGAAGCCGTACAACGACAGTTTCTTGCACTACAGATAATCTTTCTGACCCTCCGAGAGCAGATCTATCAATGAAGTGTGGTCCGAGTGGCTCCGGATCATCTCCCCTAAGCCTGGACAGTTGGCCATGTTCTCTCGACGAGAAGAATCTGCAAGGACCCCCAAGACAGCTTCTTGATAGGCCATTTTAACTTTGTCCCTCAGAAAAGGATTCTTTCGGATGGATCGCGAAGCTCGACCGCGAAGCTCGATCGTGAAGACGGATCGTGAAGATTGGTCACGAGATCATGCCGCGAAGTCTGGCCAAGGCCGACAAGTAGAGGTTCGCTTGGCGCGGACGCAGAGTCGGAGACCCGCGGTTCGCCGCGAAGCTCGATTCGCGAAGGGCTGTCGCGGAGTACGCGGAGCTTCGCGAAGTCGAGAGCACAAAAAGACAAGGAAGGAACATGAAGACAAAAGAGGTCGGACCCCCTATTTATAGGCGTAGACCCTGGAGCATCGCGGCGCGCCTCACCCACGCGGAGCATCGCGGCGCGTGATCCGCGGCCCCTGCGAGCATCACGGGGCCCCTTCACGATGTTGCATCGCAAACCACCGACAATTTTGGCGATTTTTCCTCAGACTTCGACCCTTCACCCTCCGTGGCTCCAAGTATGAGGGGGGGCATTTTTTGGCGCCAAAAATATGGCTCGAAAGAAAGGAACGAAAAAGACAGCTGGCGTGCCGCCTCGTGAAGCACAGCCGCGAAGCCCTGACGCGAAGCACCCACGCGAAGCGCCCCAACCATCGCGGCCTCGCGAAGCTCCAGAGGCGGTAAACCTTCGCGAATGCATTTGAAGTTTGAGAGCCGCCGCGAAGCTCCTGAGGCGGTAAACCACCACGAACGCATTTGATGTTCGCGAGCCTCCGCGAAGCTCCTGAGGCGGTAATGCTCCGCGAACGACGTTGACGTTCGCGAGCGCGCCGCGAAGCACCGAAGGCGGCGCGCGAGCCCTACTTCGCGGCACCCCTTCCCTATAAATACTAGACTCCCCCTGAGTCCCGAGGATGGACAATCCGACCTTTCGGCTTCCCCTCTCCCGAATCGCGAAGAACTCTTTGCCCCAGGAATCATGAGCTCCGCGAGGTATTTCTACTTCGCGAGACGCCTCTACTTTGTCTCGTTTTGAGCCCCACTTCTGAGAGGGATGCCCTTCACGAAGCTCAAGGGCATTCGCGAAGGAAGGGGATTCCCAAGGGAACCCGGGCAGCCGCGGAGCATTTATGCTTCGCGAAACACCCAACCCTTGCTAGTGATCCCTATGCCAAGGCATGATCACTATACATCGCGAAGCACATTGCTTCGCAGGACCCTACTTCGCGAGGCACCCCTTCCTCGCGAGGCAGTGCTCCGCGAACACTGTTCCACTTCGCGAAGGACCTCCCACTCACACCTATGCCCCATGATAAGGCCAAGGCACTCCACTTCGCGAAGCGCACTCCTTTGCTTAGCGATTCCTCTTCCCGTGCGACCCTCCCAGTTTGCACGATGTAATTTCAAAGTCCCATGGACAATACCACCCGTAGCATTGCTTCGCCTAATGCTTCTTCGCATAGGCATGCTAACGGCTATTGCTTCTTCGCATAGCCACGCTAATGTGGACCCCTCGATGGTTTGTTCCACGACCCCCCTTAACCATGGCCTTACCGGTACCTTCCCTTCCCCAAGGACCAAAGGTTACCGGTTATGTAAGTCCTAGAGGTGTGGAGTGAACCCACCTCGTCCGAGCTGCAGGACGTTAAACTGCCAAGCACCACGTCCTCAACACATGACGTTAAACTGTGATCCGACCTCGTGCCCCTCACGAAGGGTCCCCCCAGGTCGAACATTTTTTACACCACTCGTCTCCACGGGAATGGAACTCTTCCTCACATGGAATGAGATCCTCCTTGTCGGAGTGGCGTATGTTCGTAGGTGAAGGGTGACCCTAGTTCCCCAATGGATGGCTGCACCTCTGCATCTCTGTAATTCCCCACTACTAAGGTCAGTGGAGGGCGTGATAGGGAACGAGGCACCTCCCATCGTCGGACCAAGGTCCATCTTTCCCGCGCTCTGTCGCGCCATGGGCCTCCATCCTGGAGTAAGTCCCAGAACCGTGGGACGCCTAACGCGTAAGCCCCTCTTCGCTTCTCACGGACGCATCCTTCACGACGTGATCGTCAGGTCCTTGCAACCTCTTGTTTCTCACACCGAGCATGACTCACGTGGGCTTAGAGTGAGCACCGACCCTGAACCCCATCCTTATGAACTACGAGGTCTTTGATCCTTGTCAAGGCATGGTACGTAGAATGCCTCTATGAGGTTCAAGCCCACCCGTCATTTCACGTCGGGTCTCACCCCGTCCAGCACGACGTTAAACTGCATTCTGATCCAGTGGTAAGCCGTTGCGACCCATCCTTATGAACTACGAGGTCTTTGATCCATGTCAAGGCGTGGTACGTAGGAAGCCTCCATGAGGTTCAAGCCCACCCATCATCCAATTCACGTCGTGTTCTACCAACGTCCAGCATGACGTTAAACTGCAATTCCAGTCCGACGGAAAGCCGTTGTGACTAACCTGAACTACGAGGACTTTGATCCGTGCCAAGCCATGGTACGTAGGAATCCTCCCTGAGGTTCAAGCCCAACAAACATTGGCCCAGACCGTCTTCTTGTCGGTGGGCCAAGCCCCCATCTCCCATTGGACCATGGTACCTCATTTATGTCGGTTCACCGACACCCAATGCCCATCGTTTATTCACGTCAGGGTTCACTATCGTCCCGCACGACATTAAACTGTATTCCCTAATCCAAACTACGAGGACTTTGATCCATGTCAAGGCATGGTACGTAGGAAGCCTCCACGAGGTTCAAGCCCACCCATCATTTCACGTCGGTTCCCATTCCGGTCTAGTGGCAAGCCGCTGTGACTCATCCCACTTGAACTACGAGGTCTTTGATCCATGTCAAGGCATGGTACGTAGGAAGCCTCCATGAGGTTCAAGCCACATTGATCGGTCGTTCATTCACATCGAGTTTCGCTCTCGTCCAGCATGACGTTAAACTGCATGCCTCCTTTTGTCTTGCATGACATTAAACTGCACACCCATTCTCACCTAAACTACGAGGACATTGATCCATGTCAAGGCGTGGTACGTAGGAAACCTTCCCAAGGTTCAAGCCCACCACTAGTGGACCTACAGGTCTACTTTCACGTCGGTACTTCGACGATGCTCATCGGGCCAAGGTCCACCTTCACGTCAGTTTATCGATGTCATCCCGAACTACGCGGACTTTGATTCCCTACCACGGGGATACGTAGGAAGCCTCGTCAAGGCTCAAGCCCATCTTCACTGTCGCCCCTGCGATGGTCCCATTTCACTCACCTTCCACTCCATTCATCAACCTACCACCCGTTCCAATTCTCGCCCGGACCGTCTTATCCTGGTGAGACCATGTCGGTATGCTCTTCTTCACAATCGCCCATGGGCTGGCCCCGATATTGATATCCCTTCAAGGAGGATCCCTCAATCCGATCTATCCTAGCTAATGATCTGGTTGGGTTTATCCATCTCTGCTGGACGTTAAACTTGCGGCATACCCTGTGTTGAGCACGGGAAGTTGAGGAAAACCTCAGATATGTGTCTATGACATATAATCCCCGCGCTCGATGTGGGATGCCTCGGGCTTCCACGCCCTCGAGAAGCCTTGTGGTCAAGGATAACAGACAGACATGCCAGGTACCCCAGCATCCAGACACGCTACTGATGCCTCAACGTGACTACTCCCCTGACTGAAGGTTGCTGCTCTGACTGGACCCTTTGGAATGTCCCGACAGAAGTAGTGTAATTAACCGGGGACCATGGGAACATGGCATTGGGAAGAGTTTCACGAACTACGTATTAAATCTATAAGGGAGACCCGGACTAGGTGACGAGTTCTGAGGAGGAATCCACAGGAGGAAGAACCGACATCCCATCATCCCGTTTCGATCAAGGAGAAGACGTCCCTGAATAAGGAGTGAATGCCGCCCACCTTTGGAAAGCGGGAATGTGGGGCAACAGAAGCGGCGCGCGTAATGCCGCCCACCTTTGCATAGTCCCCCTTTCATACAACATGATGTTAAACTATATTGTCCCAATCATCTTAGCTACATGACGCTAAACTGTACAACACCCTTATTTTCCAACATGATGCAAAACATTGTTCACGTCCAACATGATGTTAAATTGTGTCCCTATATTTTTTCTGTAAGACGTTAAACTGTACTGCTCATTCATCCTACATGACGTAAAACTGAACAAAGTCCCTTAATACGTCCAACATGACGTTAAACTGTATTTTGTCCATGCTACATGACACTAAACCGTGCAGCACCAATAGTCTTCACTGCAAGACTATAAACTTCATAGTCCCTTCATATGTCCTACATGACATTAAACTATGCATCGTAATGGTGTTTTCTACCTCTTGTTTCTCACATCGAGTAGGACTCACGTGAGCTTAGAGTAAACATCAACCATAACACCCTCTCTGGGCCGCTAACCATGTTTATTCCCAAAACTTTTTTTAGGTCGTTGTCCTCATGAACTACTTGATTACCAATTCATTCTTTAATTGAACTACGTGGACTTTGATCCTTGCCTTCTAGGCTGGGTACGTAGGGAACCTCCCGAGGTTCAAGCCCAAAACCAATATATTCACATTGGTTCACCTACATCTCATATGATGTTGATTAATGAATCCGCCCCCAGAACAAATATTTATTACATTGGTTCACCATCGTCCTTGCTATATGACGTTAAACTATTCTCACCTTTTGTCCTACATGAAAATAAACTACAAAATTCATTGAAACCCTCACCTAAGAGGGAATCATTATTTACATTGATCTCCAATCATGTTATATTCCAAAAACTACGTGCATACATGGAAATTTCCAAACTTTAATCTTCGGTTAAACCATAATTGCACTAAACTCCCCTTTCACCCTTCACTTGTACGAACCAAATTTTTACAGAGGGTATTTCATGAACTACGTGCAGCTTGACTCCCATCCTTATGGGATACATAGGAATGTTTGATAATCCTTCAAATCCATCCCCATGTATTTAGGCCTAACCCCAAATTTCACTTTCAGTCCCTTAGCTAAAATGTCCCCCTGTGAAAACATGAATGTGGTATGAAAACCCTGGTCTTCATTCACATCAGGTTTATAAAACACACAATGTGTATTCTTTATTATGGTCTGATCTCTATGACCCTAAACTAAGATCTCCTACACTCTCATCCCACATGACATTAAAAAATATTGAAAGAACTATGTTTCGCTTGATTCCCATCCTTATGGGATATATAGTGAAGTTCAACCCCTCAATTCAGGACCCTGCCACAACATGATTATGGTTAGCATTGGTCTGTGTATTTCCTTCATGCATTGGACAATACTCATTTTTCATGTGTCATACATCTAACCTTAAATATTTCCAAATCTCCATAACCCTTTTCTTGACTTTTGGTCAAAAAATGGCTGATACCCGAGAGTTCTTTTGCTTGACCATGCAGTATGTGCCCTTAGGCAGCCTTGCCTAAACAATCTACAAAATGGACCTGTTAGCCAAAAGATGCTATTATTTGACTATGCAGCCAATGCCCTTAGGTGGCCCTGCATAATTCAACCCCCTAACGGATTTTTCAAATACTGGTAACTTCATTCTTGGGAGGAAAACCTTTTTTGTCCTTATTGGTCTTACTGACAATATATAGGGATCCGCAAAAATATCCATCCTTAACATATTTAACCCATACTATTTTTCATGATCTCAAAGTATTCAAGTCTATGGTTTATATTTCCCATCGCTTTGTTTGGGTCAGACCTTCACATGAGTCACATTCATCCAATTCATTGATAATACTGATTGGAAATATCATCTCCATATTCAAGTACCTCTTTCCATACAGTAGACTCTGGGCATTAGAACATTTGAATCTCCATAAACATTCACTGGCTTTTTAGCAATAGAAAAGTAAAATTTCTAAGAGTTCTGTTGCCTGACTATGCAGCACGTTCCCTTAGGCGGCCTTGCACAAGTAGTCTACATAACGGACCTATCAACCAAAAGATGCTATCATTTGACTATGTATCCAATGCCCTTAAGCAGCCCTACATAATTCAACACCCTAATGGTTTTGTTAAATAGTTGTAACTTTATTTATGGGAAATACTTCTTCAAATGCCTTTTATCCCTTTTTCGTATCATTCCTCAGATTCAAAATTTCATATGTCTTAGTTTACATGTTTCCCCCCATACTTGAGTGTGGTAATATGTTTTCAGATAAATTATCAAGGAATTGAGTCAACGTTAATACATTAGGTCAAAGCTATTTTGACCTTAAACATTTGCCTTTTTATGTCTGACATGCATGACATTAAACTGCTCACAAAAGACAAGGGAAATCTGAACAAAAATCAAGCCCCAACTTAGTAAACATATACTTTTTATGATTTAGGTAATATTGAGAAATTAAAAAGATTCAACGTTTGTATTATTATTTTTATAATCCTAGAAAAAATCAAACTATGCTTACTAGGCCCATTGGATTAAGTAAAAATTTAAAGCAGGTAGAAAAATAATGCATGCGCAAATGATTGAGTATGAAGGTATTCTTCATTTATGCAAAAGTGTTAGAAGGACATCCACATATTGGAGTCTCATCTCTTTTTCAGGAATTACAAAAGGCTATCAACATAACTCTTCATTTGATTTACAGAATCCCAAGATTCATCAACAGCTACTTGAAGCTCATGCACTCGACCAGCTTCACTCTTTTTAGTTTGATGTAGTGCTTTCATGGCATCTTCAATGGCTTTCATACCATTTTTTTGAACTCCTTCTAGTGAATTATTAATCTGGTCAGGTTCCCTAGTAAAAACATCTAACTGTTGTTGAAGGTGCATCTGCTGGACAACTTTTTCTTTGATCTTATGCTTCAGCTCGTTTAACTTGGTAGCATGATCAGCCTCACCTCGGCACACCGCACCTCTGCGTGCCGAAGCCTGCGTTCCTCTCACCAGTGCGCCCATATCTGCACGCTCAACACTTTCAGACCACCCTTCCTTGGTTTTCTTTTTTACCTCAGATTCACATCCTCATTCCTTTTGGATCCAACTCTAATGGGGGAATTTTTGTGATGCTATTTTCCATCACAGAGTCTAACAAATAAAAAGGGAAATAACTTAATACAATGTGATTCATTTTTTGAAGAAACATCAAAAATTAACAAAGGCGTGAACAAGGATTTTCTTCAGCATGGGTTGTGCACGTTCCAATATGGTCACGCAGGGTACCTGCACGCCACATTTTGGGCGCACAGGTGACCTGCGTGCCCTATATGATTTTCACCCAAGGTCTTCAGTAGGCTATAGATACCCCCTGTGGGCCCCCCATATCGAGGATGAAAAATACAGAAACTCAGATTTCTGTTCTCGTTGCCCTAGTATCTTCTTTAAGTATTCCGAACACTTCTAAGTTAATTTCTTACCAAGAATGGAAGATCTAAAGAGGTGGAACGAGGCCTTAGTGTTGAAATTCATCAACACATGCACGCCCAACTGTCCAGCCCTAACGAAAAATGGTCACAATTGCACGCCGCCTTATCCCTTCAACAGAACCTGTGCGCCACCCTTTCAGAAGCCTTTAGTGATGATACTAAGGGCTTGAGAAAAGACTCTCCCAAGTATTACTCTATGGGTTGACCGACACACAAGTACCCAAGTGTCGCGTAGGTATACCTGCGCAACCAGGACCTGCACGCCCAAACAGGACCTGTTCTCCCAAACAGGACCTGCACGCCTACCTTTTATTGGGTGTCCCTCTTGTCCATTCATCTCTTTTCATCAAATCTACATCTCTTCTTCAAGATTTAGCCTTCATAATCCTCTTAAAATCTATTTATGGCAAGATTCCATGGTTGGATTTCTTTATCTGAAAGGAATTATGTGGAACATATATCAAAACCTAGTGATTTACATATCTTCATTACACAAAGGTTAGAGATTTCATTCATTCAACCTCATATTTTAAGATGAGAAGATATTTAACCTGGGCATCCTTTTTAGTAGTAAGCCCCAGTCATAGTCTCCCAAACTGGGCCTCCTTTTCAGGAGTATGCCCTAGTCATAACTTCCTAACCTAGGCTTCCTTTTCATGAGTATGCCCCAGTCCAAGTTTCCTAACTTGGGCATCCTCCTTAGTTATAAGCCCCAAGTTCCCAAATATGGGAATCCTCTTTATGAGTAAGCCCCAAATTCCAAATTTCCTTTAACCTGGACCTCCTTCTTAGGAATAAGCTCTAGTTCCCAAGTCCCTTTTAACATGGGAATCCTTCTCAGGAATAAGCCCCATTTCTCAAGTCCCTTTAACCTGGGCCTCCTTCTCAGGAATAATCCCCGGTCATAATTTCTCTTAACCAGTCTTACCTTCTTTTTATTTGGGCATCCTTCTAAGGAATAACACCTAATCACAAGTCCCCTCCTAATTTGATAATCCTCCTCAGGAGTAAGCCCCATTTTAGAGTATCCAAATCACCATGAAGAACATATACCTTTATAAACCTTGTTTTCCGGATTCTTCTCTAAAGTAAGTCCTAATCATTATCTATTTGTGCAAACATACATACATAAGACCCATATCATTCCTTGTGACCGCATATTTTATGGCACAAACTGTCAGGTTTACTGATAGCTCTTGTTTCTCACACCGAGCATGACCCACATGATCTTAGAGTGTAAAAGTAACCAGGACACATCTCTTTGGGCCGTTAATCATACATAATCCCCACAATTCCCAAAAGAACTATGTGTACTTTTATCTCTACCATAAAAGTGGAGTATGTAGGAAGCTTTTCTGAGGTTCAACCCCATCGCCCATTAATTCTCATCCGTCCCATATGACGTTGAAATATATCTTAATTCCCGAACTATGTGATTTCTGATTCCTTTTCTAACAAGGATACGTAGGTAGCGCATCTGCGGGTATGATCCCTACTCTAAAATACTCCATGCCCTTCTGAACGACAATAAACATCAAGTGCCCCATTGAGTGGATTTAAAACCAGTATGTTTATCATAATGACCAAGAGATATTTATATAATGTGTTGAAGGATACCATTGACTAAGAATCTCTGAAAAATAAAGATGATTCTCTATTGATGAAGAACCTCAAATACATTATAAAGATTCTCTAAATCTCATACATATTAATCATTGATTGTCAGATCTTAATGAAATCTAATTTTCATACTTGGTAGTGTAATAAGGATTAATGAACATAACTAAAATCTATAAAGAGAGCCCCAGAGTAAAAATTAATTCCCCCCAAAAAGGTGTGATGAGTCCGGACTCCAATCCTCTCGACCAGTGCAATTTCTTAAGCCTCATCGGTCCACAACTAATGAGAACCTACTTTTGGAAAGAAGATCAAAATAGATATAGAATCATTGGATGTTTTCGGTTCTATGAAAAAACCCGTTAGAAACCCATTGGAATGTCTGAACCTTAAGAAAACAAGGTCATCACCATTTCCCGAGGAAACACTCATGATTTTAGGGAATTGGTTTACTCATGTAAATGAAATTTCTCTACCAATTTTCATGATTTTATTTTTATAAATTCAAGTGAACTGGTTTATTATTATTGATCATACCTTGAGTGATTGTAAAAATATCATATGCCTCATTCCCAACAGGATTTGTAGACCAATTACTATATATTTTATCTTGATAATATTACTTGAGTGTTCTTATGACCTTCCACCTACTAGAACTTGCATTGGAACTCGTCAAATCTATGACGGTACAAAAACAAATTTAATATGATTGAGGAATCTTTTGAAAAAATACATTATCCTTAAATAAAATCATTACATCACTCATTATTTTAGCCTATAGAGACCATGAATGACCTTTATTGGGCTGATCCATGTTTTAAGCCATTTTATACCATTTTTACCCTACTCTTGGTATTTACATGATATTTTAAAGATGATGTATGGGGGTGAAGGTATTAATAGTTGAAGGGATGATTTACTTTATATGGAGAAAGTGTAAGGTACTATTGTGGGAATTGTAAAAGGTTGTGGCATCATTCATTGTTCTTCATTATTTACCCCTCTATAATTAAAAACTAAAAAAATGAAAGATATAACCAAAAAATAGAAAAATTGGTTTTGTTTTTGGAGAACCAAAAATTACCATTTTCTAAACCAATGATCTTCTAATTGTATGTTGTTAGGTGATGGATGTGAGGTTTTATCTAATCATAACATTCAAAAAAAATAAAAAACTTAAAAAAAATTAAGAGGGTGCATTAATAATTCATTACTCTTTACATTGATCATGGACTTATATTTAATTTTGGGGTAAGTGGGTGTTGCTACTTTAAAGGGAGGAATTACATTATAGTTTTTGATATATTGCATCGTACTTAAGAGATAAACATCTTTATTGAGCCTTAATTTTTAAAATGTAAAATCCTAACAACATTAATCCTCAGAGTCATTTGAACCTTTATGGAAATATCCTTATGATTTTAGGTGCCTTTTATCTTTACAATGTGGAAAAAGTAGTTCTTTTAAAAGATTATCGATATGGGGGATGTTCTCATGATATGAGAATAAATCCATGAATTTTATCATGAGAGATGAGAGAAGAAATTAAAAGGTGAGGTTAATCATGATGTGGAGTACATAATAATAATGAATTGATAAACATGAATGAATGAAATACAAAGTTCCATCATTTTGGAAATGGGGAAAGTAAAATATATGAATTAATTGTTTCTTTAAAAATTGGGAAATTAAATTTATATTTTATATGGATTTTTGAATTTTTTATTTGACAATGAAATTATTAAATTTTATTACTTTGGAATTTATATATTGATAACATTGGTGTCCTCTGAATTCCATGTTGAGATTTTATGCTTGAGGATAAGCACAGTTTAAGTGTGGGGGAATTTATAGAGCTAATATTTTCAATATTTTTTGTATGAAATTTAATTTATTTAACATTCATAAATTATTAATTTGAGATTATATGGATTAATTTTGGATTTATGATGTGTTTTGCACAAAATGGTGAAAAGTGCATCACTCTGGATTTTCGATAGGTTTTTACATCAAGGGTATTTTATTCATTTGATAAAAAATATAATTCCAAATTGAGAAATTATTATTTTTTAAAATACTTATTTAATTTAATTAAACTTTGTCTTCTAAACTATGGGATTATTCCAGCATATAGAGGCCTAGAGAATTCAATGAATTTGGGAAATTTTCTGGGCACACATTGTGGGCCCCACTACTGTAACAGAATCCCATCTTGTCCTGAAAACCTCCAATTGAGGTGATTACACTTGGAATAGAAATATGATATATTTCCATGTTTATATATTTAATTTGAGGAAATTTTGAAGTCATTAATGTTATCATGGTATGTTATAATTTTGGAAGAAGCATCCTGGAACCTTCATCTAGAAAATGTAACAAAAAATCCAAAATTTATATCTTCTATATCCGGTGGCCAAATGAGGATGAATATTGATTGGAGATGAGAAAGAAAATGAGGATGAAATTTCATGAAGGGGACCTTGCGTGAATTGTCCATTTAGTGGGTCCAAAATGCGTCATCATGAAGAATAAAAAAAAAATTCTACAAAAGGAGAGGAGATCCTAACTCACAAATCATTCTTTTCCATCCCCACACCATCTGAGGCACCAAGGGGAGGAGGCCAAGATCCATTTTTGATTTTTTTTTAATTTTAGTTTTCTATTACATGTAACACATTTATCTTTTTTATTAAGGTGTTTCCCATTTCTTCTTCCATATTTCTTTGTATTCAAAATCTAATTCTCTTTCTCTTTCTTCCATATTTCTATCATGATCTCTTTTTTACTTTGCAATGGAAAGTGACTAACCTGAGGATTGACTATATGTGGGTCTTCACTATGTTCTTTATTATTGGCCTTCAATTAAAATTTTTTTTATTCTATTTTTGTTGAGGTGGGAATATTGCATGGGTGTGACGATCATCCAGCATGACATTGATTCCAAATCCATTCAATTCCATTGTTTTACTCATTTTCCCTCCCTTCTCTTAGGAAAACCATTCAAACAATGGAGGTGGGTTTTCCATAATGGATGAAACATCATATAGTAGAGCCAATACTTTTAGGAATAACATTCTTGGATGTAGTGTTACCACACATGACTATTAGAGGTGGTGTGGTTTGGTGTGATGGACGCATGCTAAAATCACACACTCAATAAATAAATGGAGAGTATTTCATTAATGAGGTTTTACTAAATTATTTATCCAATTGAATTTTAAAAAACAAATATATAATGAATGAACCAATGTTATCCAACCCTAGGACCAAGTTATTTCTTTTATAATTTCATTTTGTCTACATATGCATCATTATTTTGATTTAAAGTTTTCATATCATTATTTTAATTTAACTATTTCCCAAAACCATTAAAAACATAATCATTAATAAATATTAAAAAAATGAAAAAGAATTATAATATGTGAACTAGAATAAGTGATTGAACCGACTGTAATGCTCCTCAAGTGAGATGACCAGGTCAGCCACAGTGCTACATTAGGAATATAAATTTTCTTTTACCACACCCTATGATAGATGTGTGTAAAAACTAGAATAGTTTATAAGGAGGTAATAATTCTTTTCACTTCCCATTTCAAAATTCACATTTTTCTAAATATATTATTTTGTTTTATTTGTGAAAATTTCAATTTTTTCCATTATATATTCAAATTCAAATTATTATGAACGGTAAGATTACTCACAGGTGCAATATCAAGAACACAGAGTTGATTATAGAGATCTAAATGACCAGTTGAATAGAATGATAAATACTCTAGATTATTTGGGGAGGAAAATGGAAATACAAGTTGTATATGTTTGTGCGTTAATAGAGAAAACCGACCCTAGACCAGAAAAAATAACTTGAGGTAATGGTGGAAGAAATTGCACCACTCATCATTGAAGAACCAGAAGAGGTAAATGTGGAGGTACCCGAAAACTAATTCATCCTCATTTAACGAAGTCTACCCGAGATAGATTAAAAGTAGGATTACTTTCCGAATTATCCACATTTAGGAGAAAAACATAAGTTGGATGACTTTTGAAATGAATGTAATGAACTTATTATTCTTCCCAAGCATTGAAAAGAAGAAGAGCTAGTACCACTAAAAGAAAACAACCCATGTGGTGGAATTTGAAGAAAGACTAGAGGAACCTGGCTATCTACCTCCATACTATGAAGAAATACTCCAAGATGCATCTATCAAAAAATAATTTATTGAACCAAAACCAACACAGGGAGATGATCCTTTTATGAACTCTATCTTTTATTATTTTATTCAATATGATTTGAGTATAAATCCTTATTGTTCATAATTTTCAGATTTGGTCAATCCTTTCTTTTCCTTGGAGTAAGAAGTTGAATTATAACATTCACCTATTGAGGAACCCCTAAAGATACCAGAAGACATAGAATATTCATTAGAGAGAGTAAAATAAGATAAATAGAATGTTACACAAGTAGTAACAAAGGAGGAGGAGTTTCTAAACTTCATTCTACCCACGCCATGCATGATGTACTATATTGAGAATGGGGTGGATATGGTGTACTCTATACATAGAGTCATAAAAAACAAGAAGAAATAAATACATTCTGGGAAAATCCACATGTGGTGGTTCATGTCAATGAAGATTCATCCACCATTAGACATTGGATAATAGTTGGTAATACCCACTAGAGGCATTAAAAATTCAAATCCCAGTTTGGGGATCAACCCAAGATTTATCTTTAAATGGTTTTTATCAATTTAATTTTAAATATCATTTATTATATTTGTTCATCATGTGGCCCACTCCCACTTTTCCTTTTGAGCTTAAATGAAATGATCCTTATGATTAATTTAGTAATTTTCTTTTATAGGATCATGATGGAAAAAGAAAGCCCCAACAATGGTGGAAGGGGACTGAATAATTATTTAAAAATAGGGTTCCCTTTTAATTTTTTCTTTTAAAATCCTTAATTTTCTTTCCCAAATCATGATTTGAGCTATAAATAAAAAATGTGCATGCCCGCACTTGAATTATTCTCTAATTAAATTATCTTGGAGACATGAGTTTCTTAGGAATCGAGTGATTCCATGTTTTAGATTTCAATGTTGATAAGATTGAATGATTAAAATGGAAAATTTATTGTTTAATGTGAATCAGGGATATTTAAATGATGAATCATGATTTGATTGAATTGACTGACTCATGTAAATGGAATTTATCTACCATTTTTATTGCTTTGAATTTCTAAAATTCATAAGAATTGATTTGTTTTTATTAATCATGCCTTGAGTGACTATCTAAATATCATATCTTCCATTATATAGAGTATTTATAGATTATTTACTTCTTATTTTATCTTGAGAATATTTCTTCAGTGATTTTGGGATATGTCACCCACCAGAAATTCAAACATGTCAAAGCTACGATTGTACAAAAACACATTTAAAATGATTGTGGAATATTTTTAAGATCTATTATCCATAAATAACATCTTTTCATAAATAATTGTTTTATCCCATAGAGACCATTAATGACCCTTATAGGGATGATCCATGTTCCAAGATATTTTTTCCATTCCTACTGTACTATTGGTATTTTCATGATATTTTAATATAAAGTGTTGGGGTGAAGGGATTCATGGTTAAAAGGATGATTTACTTTTAAAGGAAAACGTTTGTCTGTTGTATTGTGGTAATTTTTAAAGGTAGTGTAATAATTAATGGAACTTCATTATATACCTTTATTGAATTAAAAAAATGAAAAATGACAAAAAGAATAAAAAAATTTGGAAAATTGGTTGTGAGTTGGGAGAACAAAAAATCACCATTTTATACACTAAAATATTCTAATTATATGTCGTTAGGTGATGGATGTGAGGTTTGATCTAATAATAACATTCAAAGAATTAAAAAATTTAAAAAATAAATCAAGTGGGTGAATTAATCATTCATTATTCTTTACTTTGATCATAACCTTACATTGAGTTTTGGGGGAAGTGGGTGTTGCTAATTTGAAGGGGAGAATTTTATTACACTTTTGGATATCATGCATTGTACTAAAGAAATAAACCTCTTCCTTGAGCCTTAGTTTTTAAAACATCAAATCAAACCAATCTTGAGCCTTAGAGTCATTTGAGCCTTTATTGAAAATTCCTCATGAATTTATGTGCCTTATGTCTTTACAATGTGGAGAATGTAGTTATTTTACAAAATTATGGATAAGGTGAATGTTCTCATGATATGGGAATAAATCTACTTGATTTGTATGATGAGAGATGAGAGGAAAAATTCAAAGGTCGGATAAATCATGATGTGGCTTTCTTAATAATAATAAATTTTGAATCTTGAATGAATGAAAGAAGAATATCCATCATATTTCAAATGGAAAAAGAAAAATATATGAATTATTTATTTATTTAAAAATTGGGAAATTAAATTGAAATTTTATGTGTACTTTTAAAAGATTTATTTAACATTAATTTTTTTTAAATTTTATTACTTTGGAATTTGAATATTTAAAACATTGGTTTCCTATGAATTCTATATTTAGATTTTATGATTGAGGAAAAGCACAATTTAAGTGTGGGGGAATTGATAGTGATAATATTTTTCAAATTTCTAGTTTTAATTTTAATTATTTTAACCTTCCAAAATTATCAAATTGAGATTATATGAATCAATTTTAGATTTATTATGTGTTTTTAGAAAAATTGTGAAATGTGCCTAATTCTAGATTTCTGACAGATTTTTACGTCAATGGTATTTTAGTCATTTGATGAAAAATATAATTCCAAATAGAGAAATTATTTTTTCTTTAAATCCTTATTTAATTTACTTCAACTTTTTCTTATATACTAGTGGTAGATTCAATCATCTAGTGGTTTGAAAAAATCAATTATGTTGATAAATGTTTCAAGCGCACAGCTTGGACCCCACCACCGTAATAGAATATCATCTCAGCCCACACACCTCAAATTGAGGTGATTCCATATACAATAGAATAATGATACATTGGTTCATTTAAAAAATAAAATTTAAGGTGTTTTTAAGTCATTGTGGTAAAAATTGGTTGTTATACGTTTGGAGGAATATTTCTAGAACCTTTGTCCAGACAAGGTAACACTTAATCCAAAAATCAAAACTCTTGAATCTAGTGGCCAAATGAGCAGAAATTTTGAGAGGAGATGTGAAAATAAATGAGGAATAACTATCATGAAGGTGACCATGCGTGAATTTTCAATTTAATAGGTCCAAAACGCATCAATATTTTTAGTACAGAAATATGAAATTAAAAAGAGTGGAGCTCCTACCTCAAAAACTATTCCTTCCCATCCCCACTCCATCTGTGGATCCAAGGAGAGGATTCCAAGAGCCATTTTGGAATTTTATTTCTTTATTTGTATTTTATTTTAGTCTTTTTACGTGTAACACATTCATGTTTTTTATTAAATTATTTTCCATGTCTTCTTCAATCATTCTTTGTCTTAAATCCCTAATTATCTTTCTTTCTCTTCCCTCTTTCTATCTTGATCATTTCTCACATTTCAATATAAATTAACTAAACTGGGGTTTTAACCAATGGGTGGATTCACATTTTTCTTTATTATTGTACTTCAATTCAAAATATTTTCTTCCTATTTTTTGTAGAGGCGGGGATATTTCTTGGGTGTGGTAGTTTTCCGCCACAACATTGTTTCTAATTCTATTCATTTCCATTAATTCATTCATTTTTACTCCCTTATCTTAGGTAAAACCATCATACGATGGAGTTGGGGTTTCAATAATAGATGAAATAGTATATGGTGTAACTGAGCCTTTTAGGAATTACATTCTCGGTTGAGGTGTTACCCTACTTGACTATTGGAGGAGGTGTGGTTCGGTATATCAGACGCATGATAAAATTACTCATTCAATAAATCAATAGAGATCAATTCAGTAATGAGTATTCACTAAATGAATTATCCAATTGAATTTAAAAAGCAAACATATAATGAATGAACTCGTTTTATCCAACCATAGTACCAAGTTATTTCATCCTTAATTTCCTTCAAACTACATATGAATCCTCATTTAGATTAAATGTTTTAATTTCATTATTTTATTTTCAATATTTTCCAAATCCTTTAAAAACATTATTTTCAATAAATATTAAAAACCTCAAAAAATTAGAATTGGTGATCTAGAATAAGTGATTGACCTGACTACAATGCTCCTCATGTGAGATGATCTTAGTCATCCAATATGCTGAATTAGGAATATAAACTTTCTTTTTCCACACCCTATGACAGACATATGTCAAAACCGGTGCCGTTTTCAGAGATCTAAGAATTTTTTTCATTCGTTTTTTTAGAAGTCACATTTTTTTTAAAATTTTGATTTGTATTATTAGTAAAAAGAAAAAAAATACTTCCCTGATGTATTCAAATTAGAATTATTATGCATGGGTAGATTACTCATAGGGAAAATATCATGAACTATAAGTGAATTATAGAGATCTAAATGACCGAGTGGATAGGTTGATCAATACTCTAGATGATTTCGGAAAGAAAATGACATGATCATTTGAATATGTTAATACATTAATAGAGAAACCCAACCCAGTACCAGAAAAATATCTTTAGGTAATGGTGTAAAAAATTTCACCACTCATCATTGAAGAGCCAAAGGAGGTAAATATGGAGGTACCTGAAGACTCATTCATCCTCACACAACCAATTCTACATGAGATATATGAAAATATGGTTAAAATTCTCATTGAGACACATATAGTAGATCAAGAGGTTTCGGCTGAATTTTGGAAAGAATGTGAGGGACTACATGATCTACTCAAGCCTTGTAAAGAAGAAGAGATGATTGCACTAAAATAAAAATACACCCAAGCAGGGGAATTTGAAGAAATACTAGAGGATCCTTACTACATACCTCTATCTTATGAATAAATTCTCCAAGAGGAACTTATCACTGATGAATTTATCGAACCAGAACTAACATAAGAATATGATCCTTTATTGAAATATATAATTTTTTACTTACTTAAATATTATTTGAGTATCCATCCGTATAGTTTTGAATTTTCAGAATCTGTCAATCATTTCTTTTCCATGGATGAAGAAGATGAACCTAAAATTTCACCTATTGAGGAACACATAATGCTACCAGAAGACATTTAATATTCACTAGAGGTAGTGCAAGAAGAGAAATAGAAACTTTCACAAGGATCAAGAAATGAGGAAGAGGTTTCACACTTCGCCCTGCTCATCCCATGAAAGACGTATGAAATTTCGAAGGGGGGGGATATGGTGTAATATATCCATGGAGGTATCCCCCAATAATAACAAAGAACTACAAGCTAGGAAAATACAAATGTGGTGGTTCAAGTCATTGAAGCTCCATCCACCATCAGAATTTTGGTAACAACTTGTAATACCCACTTGAGGCAACAAAAATTCAAGGTCGACTTGGGGGATCATACCAAGATTTATCTTTAAATTATTTCTATGAATTTAAATTTAAATTTTATTTTTTTGATTAGTCTAGTATTCGGCTCACTCCCACTATTCATTTTGAACTTAAATTAAATGATCTATATGATTAATTGTGTAATTTTGTTTTGTAGGATCATGGTTGCCAATGGAAGCCCCATACATTGGTGGAAAAATACTAAATCATTATTTCACAATTGAGATAACTTTTAATATTTAACTTTTAAAATACTTATTGTTTTCAAAATAATTATTTTAGCTTTAAATATAAAAATTGCATGCCTACCCTTGAATTATGCTCTACTTGAATTATCTAGAAGACATGAGTTTCTTAGGAATCCAATGATTTCATGTTTTAGATTTAAATATTAATAAGTTTGAATGATTAAAATGGAGAATTTAATGTTTAAAGTGAATTAGGGATATTGGAATGATGACTCTTGATTTGATAGAATCGATTGACTCATGTAAATGAAATTTCTCTACCATTTTCATGTTTTTAATTTCAAAAATTCATATGAATTTTTTTGTTCTTATTGATAATGCCTTGAGTGATTTTCCAAATATCATATGTATCATTCCCAAGATTATTCCTAGATCTAGTACAACCTATTATATCTTGAACGCATTTTTTGAGTGATCTTGGGACATGTCACCTATCAGAACTTGTATTGGAACTTGTCAAATCTATGACTGTACAAAAAAACATTTAAAATGATTGAGTTATCTTTTGAAAAAACCCATATACTTAAATAACACCTTTACATAAATCCTTATTTTATCCCATAGAGACCATGAATGACCTTTATAGGGATGATCCATGTTTCAAGCCATTTTCTCTCATTCCTACCCAAATCATGGTATTTGTATGATATTTTAACAATGAAGTGTGGGGGTGATGGAATTCATGGAATAAGGGATAATTGAATTTTTTAAGAAAACATTTGGGGGTGATATTTTAGGAATTTTAAATGGTTGAGGAATCATTCACTATACTTTATTATTTACCCTTCTTGAATTAATAAAATGAATAATATGACAAAAATAACCAAAAAAGAGAAAAAATGGATTGTGATTTGGGAGAAACAAAAATCACCATTTTCCTGACCGATAATCATTTAATTTTATGTGGTTAGGTGATGTATGTGAGGCTCTATCTCATTATAACAATAAAAAGAGAAAGAAAAAATAAAATGTTTCTCAAAAAATCAAGAGGGTTCATTAATCATTCATTATGATTTACTTTGATCATGACCTTTCTTTGAGATTTGGGGGAAGTGGGTGTTGCTAATTTGATGGGGAGAATTTCATTACACTTTTTGATATCATACATTTTAATTATGAGACAAAACTTTTCCATGATCCTTAGTTTTTAAAACAGCACATCCTACCAACAATATGCCTAAGAGTCCTTTGAACCTTTATTGAAAAGTCCTTATGATTTTATGTGACTTTTATCTTTAAAAAGTAGAGAAACTAGTTCTTTCACAAGCTTATAGATAAGGTGCATGTTCTCTTGATATGAGCATAAATGTACTTGAATTTTATCATGAGATATGATATAGAAAATTCAAAGATGAGGTAAATCATGATGTGACAATATTAATAATAATGAATTGAGACGCTTGAATGAATGAAAGATGTAGATCCTTTATTTTTTAAAATGGAAAATTAAAATATATGAATTAATTGATTCATTAAAAATTGGGAAATTAAATTGATATTTAATGGGGATTTTTTAATGATTTATTTGACATTGATAAATATAAAATTTTATTACTTTGGATGTTGAATATTAGTAACATTTGTTGTCCTACGAATTCCATGTTGAGATTTTATGCTTGAGGAGAAGCATGGTTTAACAGTGAGGGAATTAATAGAGCTAACATTTTCAACATTTTTATTCATTTTAATTGTTTTAAACTTCTAAAATTATCAATTTGAGCTTATATGGATCAATTTTGGATTTATGTTGTGTTTTGAGAAAAATGGTGAAAAGTGTGTACTTTTGGATTTTTTGATAGATTTTTACATCAATGGTATTTTTATCAATTCTTGAACAAAAAAATTCCAAATTTAGAAATGATTATTTTTTAAATCCTTATTTATTTTACTTCATATTTTTTATATATATCTGGGTCAAATTAAATCATTGAGAGGCCCAAAAAATTCAATGAATTTCGGAAATATTCTGAGCCCACAGCGTGGACCCCACCACCGTAACAGAATCCCATTTCAGCCTAAACACCTCCAATTGAGGTGATTCCACAAGGAATATAATGGATATAAATTGGAACATTTTTTTTAATTATATTTAGGGAGTTATGAAGTTATTAAGGTTTCCATTTGATGTTATACATTTGGAGGAAGTTTCCTGGAACCTTCATCTAGAAAAAGTGACACATGATAAAAAATTCCTATCTCATGCATCTCGTGTCCAAATGAGATGAAATTTTGAGGGGAGACGACCAAGAAAATGAGGAAGATCTTTCATGAAGGGTACTATGCGTGAATTTTCCATTAAATGGGTCAAAATGTGTCTCTTTATTTTTTTTATTTTAGTTTTATATTACATGTAACACATTCAACTCTTTTATTAAATTGTATCCCATTTTTTCTTCCATAATTATTTGTCATTAATCTATAATTATATTTCTCTCTCTTCTTTATTTCTATCGTGATATGTTCTCACTTTGAAATGGAAAATGACTAACCCGAGGCTTGACCCTAGGAGAGGATTCATGGTGTTCCTTATTATTGGGCTTCAATTCAAAATTATTTTATTCTATTTCTCGTAGAGGAAGGAATATTTCATGGGTGATGTAGTCTTCCACCACATTATTGTCTCCAAATACATTAATTTCTATTGATTAATTCATATTCCTCCCCTTATCTTATGAAAACACTTAATATGGTGGAGTTGGGGTTTCCATAAGGGATGAAATGGAATAAAATGGAGCCGGGGATTTTAGGAATAACATTATTGGTTGAGGTGTTACCCTACATGAATAATAAAGGAGGTGTGGTTTGGTGGGTCAAATTCACGCTAAAATTGCACACTCAATAAATCAATGGAGAGTAATTCATTAATGTGGTTTCAAAAAATGAATTATTCGATTGAATTTAAATAACAAATATACACTGAATGAACCCATGTTATCCAACACTAGGATCATGTTTTTTATTCATTAATTCTATTTTGTCTGTATATGCATCATCATTTATATTAAAATTTTTCATTTCATTATTTTCATTTTATTATTTTCCAAAACCATTAAAAACACCATTTTCAATAAAAATTTATAAAACCTTAAAAGAATTATAATATGTGAACTAGAATAAGTGATTGAGCTTACACCAATTCTCCCTAATTGAGATGACCCTAGTCAGCCAATGTGCTACATTAGGAATATAAATTTTCTTTTTCCACACACTAGGACAGGTGTATGTCAAAATTAGAATAATTTCCAGTGAGCTAAGCTGTTTTTTCATTTGCCTTTTCAAAAATTACATTTTTTTTAAAAAAAATTGTTCTTTATTTAAAAAAATTGAAATAAATTTATTTTTTAGATGAAATATTCAAAATCAAATTATTATTCATGGGAAGGTTACTCACTGTTATAATATCGAGAACCAAAAGTGGATTATAGAGATCTGAATGACCAAGTTGATAGGATGAGAAACACTTTGGATGATTTGGGGAGGAAAATAGAATGTTCATTTGATAATGTTCATGCATAAATAGAACAACCTGACCCTGAACCAGAAAATGAAACAGAGGTAGTGGTGGAAGTAATTTCACCACTCATCCTTGACAACCCAGATGAGGTAAATATGGAGGTACCCAAAGTTACATTCATCCTCACTCAACAAATTCGACCTGATATAGATGGAAGTAAGGATGACATAACTGATGAGACACATGTAAAAGATCAATAGGAGTTGGATGAATTTCGAAATTAATGTGATGAACTGCTTGATCTCCCGAATCCTTGAAAAGAAGAAGACTCGACACCATGAAAATAAGAAACCACCCAAGTGGTGGAATTTGAAGAAAGACGGGTTGAGAATGACTGCGAACCAACATCCTATGAAGAAAGACTCAAAGAGGCACTTTTCACTACAGAATTGATTGAACCCGAACCAACTCAGGGAGGTGATCCTTTCTTGACCACTATAATTTTTTATTGAATTCAATCTGATTTGAGTATCAATCCTTATTGTTTTTAATTTTCAGATTTGGCTAATCCTTTCATTTTCTTGGAGGAAGTAGATGATACTGAAGATTCACCTATTGAGGAACACTTCATGCTCCTAGATGACATTGAGTAATCACTAGAGGGAGTACAAGAAGAGAAAGAAAACATTTCACAGGTAATAATAAATGAAAGAGGAGGATCCATACATCATCTTACCACCACCATGAAAGATGTACAACATTGCGAAGGGGACATATCTAGAGTACATTATCCATGGAGTTCTCCCCAACATGATAAAATTACTATAATCTAGGAAAATCCAGATGTGGTAGTTCAGGACAAATAAGCATCATCTACCATCAGACTATGGTTAACAGTTGGAACTTCTCGATGGAGGTAGTAAAAATCCAGGGTCCATTTAGGGGATCATACCAAAATTTATCTTTAAATTATTTATATTAATTTATATTTAAATTTTCTTATTTATATTATTCCAACATGCAGTCCCCTCCCTCTTTTAATTTTGAGATTTAAAAAATGATCCTTATGATTAATTGAGTAATTTTTGTATTGTAAGATCATGATGGAAGAAAAAAGCCCCAATAATTAGTTGAAGAGGATTGAATATTTATTTAAAAAAGAGTTCACTTTTAATTTTTTTAATTTTAAAATCCATACATTTTTTTTAAATCATGATTTGAGATTTAAATAAAAAATCACATTCCCTCACTTGAATTATACTCTACTTCACATTTCTAGGAGACAAGAGTTTCTTAGGAATCCAATGATGCTATGTTTTTTTATTTCAATGTTAATAAGATTGAATGAGTTAAATGGGAAATTGAATGTTTAATGGGAAGAAGGGATATTGAAATGATGACTCTTGATTTGAGGGAATTGATTAACTCATGTAAATGAAATTTATCTACCATTATTCATGTAAGGAATTTCTGAAATTCATTTGAAATGATTTTTTATTATTGATCATACATTTAGTGATTGTCCAAATATCATTTTTCTTATTCCAGATAGGATTTCGTGACCATGTACTTCCTATTTTATCTTGATAATATTTCTTGAGTGATCTTGGGACATGTCACCTACCAGAACTTTCATTGGAACTTTTAAAAGAAATAATTTTACAAAAAACATTTAAAATTATTGAGGTATATTTTTAAAAACCATTATCTTTAAATACAACCTTTAAATCCATCCTTATTTTATCCCATATAGACCATTAAATATTTTTATAGGGATGAGCAATGTTTCAAGCCATTTTCTCCATTCCTATCCTACTCTTGGTATTTTGATGATATTTTAAAGATAAATTGTAGGGGTGAAGGGATTAATGTTTAAAGGGATGATTTAATTTATAAGTAAAAAGTGTGGGGGTAATATTGTGAGAATTGTAAAAGGTTGTGGAATCATTAACTATACTTTATTATTTACCATGATTGAATTAAAAAAATTAAAAAAAGACCAAAAAAACGAGAACAATGGGTTGTTATTTTAGATAAAAAAATCCTACATTTTCTAGATCGATGATCTTCTAATAATATGTTGTTAGTTTATGGATGTGAGGTTTGATCTAATCATAAATTTCAAGAAAAAAATTAAATTAAAAAAAATCAAGAGGGTTCATTATTCATTAATTATACTTTTCTTTGATTATGCCCTTACTTTAAGTTTTGGGGGGAGTGGAAGTTGTTAATTTGAAGGGGAAGTTTTCATTACACATTTTATATCATGAATTGTACTTAAGAGTAAAACCTCCTCCTTGATACATAATTCTTAAAACTTAAAATCCTACCATCCTTATTCCTTAGATTCATTTTCACCCTTTTTGAAAATATCTCATGACTTTATGTGGATTTTGACTTTACAAAGGGGATAAAGTAGTTCTTTTTCAAGCTTATGGATAAGGTGAATGTTCTCAAGATATGGGAATAAATATACATGAATTGTATCATGATATATGAGAGTAAAAATTCAAAGGTGAGGTAAATCATGATGTGGAATGCTTAATAATAATAAATTAAGAAGCATGAATGAATGAAAAAAATAAGTTCCATCATTTTTCAAATGGAAAAAGTAAAATATAAGAATTAATTGATTCTTTAAAAATTGGAAAATTGAATTGATATTTTATGTGGATTTTTGAATTTTGGTTTGACATTGAATTTTTTTAAATTTTATTACTTTGGAATTTCAATATTGGTAACATTAGTGTCCTCTGAACTACATATTGGGATATTATATATGAGGACAAGCATGATTTATGTGTTGGAGAATTGATATAGATAATATTTTACACATTTTTTGAATGAATTTGAACTGTTTTAACCTTAAAAAATTATCAATTTGATCTTATATGGATCAATTTTGGGTTTATAATTGGTTTAGAGCAAAATAGATAAAAGTGCTTAATTCTGTATTTTTGACAAATTTTTATGTGAAGGGTATTTTAGTCAATTATTGAAAAATATAATTCCAAATTTAGAAATTATTATTTTTCAATTCCTTATTTAATTTACTTAAATTTTTTCTTCTGGATTAGGGGCTGATACAAACATCTAGAGGCCTGAATAATTCATCAATGTTTAGAAATTTTCAGAGCACACATCATGGACCCAACCACAGTAACAGAATCCTATATCATCCTAAACACCTAAAATTTAGGTGATTCCACATGGAATATAACAATAATACATTTTATCAATTCTATAATTATGTTTAGGGAGTTTTGAGTACATTATCGTTTACATTGGATGTTATATGTTTTGAGAAAGCTATCTAGAACCTTAATACAGAAAAAGTAACACTCAATAAAAAGTCTATAACTCCATATTCTGGTGGACAATTGAGATAAAATTTGATAGGGGATGTATAATACAATACAGAAGAACTCTTAGGAAGGGGGAATGCATGAATTGTCTTTTTAATGGGCCTAAAATGCATCAACATTTAGAGTATAGAAATCATCCTATTAAAGGAGAGGTGCTCTTAACTCTTAAATAAATCATTCCCATCCCCACACAATCTGGGGATCAAAGGGGAGGAGGCAAAGATCCATTTAAGAATTTTATTTCTTTATTTTATTTTTTATTTTATTTTTCTTTTACATGTATCACATTCATATTTTTATTAAAGTTTTTCCCATTTAATCTTTCATATTTCATTGCCTTAAAACTCTAATTCTCTTTCTCTCTCTTCCCACATTCTATCAAGATCTATTCTCACTTTTAAATGGAAAGTGACTTAAATAATGATTGAACCTATTGGAGGCTTCATGGTGTTCTTTATTATTTCACTTCAATTAAAAGAAAATTATTCTATTTTTGGTGGAGGTGGGAATATTGAAAAGGTGCAGCGGTCGTCCACCACGACAATGTTTCCAAATCCATTCATTTCCATTGATTAATTAATTTTCCTTCACTTATCATAGTAAAACCCTTTATACTATGTAGTTTTGGTTTCCATAACAGATGAAATGGCATATGGTGGACCCAATCTTTTAGAAATTACATTCTCAGTTGAGTTGTTACCCTAATTTACTACTAGATAAGGTGAGATTTGGTGTGTCTGACGCATGATAAAATCACACACTCAGAAAATAAATGGAGAATAATTAATTAATAATGTTTTAATAAATTAAATTTCTAATTTTATTTAATAAACAGATATATATTTAATGAAACCGTGTTATCCATCGCTAGGACCAGGTTCTTTCTTCCTTAATTTCATTCTGTCGGCATATTCATCTTCATATAGATTTAATGTTTTCATTTAATTATTTAATTTCACTATTTTCCAAAACCTTTTAATAACTTCATTCTCAATAAATATTAAAAACCCAAAAAGAAATTGAATATGTAAACAAGAATAATTTATTGAGCTGACTGCAATGCTCCTCAAGTGAGATGACCATAGTCTGCCACTCTGCTGCATTAGGAATATAAATTTGATTTTTCCACAACCTATGATAGCCATATGTCAAAACTAATGTTGTTATCAGGGATATAATCTTTTTTCATTCGCCTTTTAAAAATGTACGTTTTTTAAATTTTGTTATTTGTTTTATTTGTAATAAAAATAAAAAAATTATTTTTCCATGATGTATTCAAATTAAAATTATTATGTTTGGAAATATTACTCACAATTGCAATATAAAGAACCAGAAAAAGATTATAGAGATCTAAATGAACGATTTGATGGGATGAGAAATAATCTATATGATTTGGGGAGTAAAATTGAAATTGAATTTTATTATGTTTGGGCATTAATAGAGAAATCCGAGCCTAAACTAGAAATATAACCTGAGGTAGTGTTGGAATAAATATCACCACTCATCATTGAAGAACCAAAGGATGTAAATGTGGAGGTACCTCATGACTCATTCATTCTCACTCAACCAATTAAACAAAAGATAGATGAAAAGGATGATGACTTGACTATTGAGACACATGTAGGATACCAAAAAAAGTTGGATGAATGTTGGAAAGAATTTGAGGAACTACTTGATCTCCCCAAGCCTTGAAAAAAAGAAGAGTCGACGCTATTGAATGAAAAAACCACCAGAGTTGTGGAATTTAAGAAATAGTGGAGGGTTCTAACTAACTACCACCATCATATGAAGAAAGACTCCAAGAGGCACTTTTCACTAAACAACCAATTGAACCAAAACCAACTCTGGGAGATGATCCTTTCTTGAACAATATCTTTTCTGATTTAATTCAATATGATTTGAATATCAATCCTTATTATTTTTTATTTTTATATTTTGTTAATAATTTATTTTCCATGGTGGAAGAAGATACAAGTGAACATGAACCTATTGAAGAACACCTAAATCTCCTAGAAGTCATTTAATATTTACTCTATGGATTAGAAAAAATGAAACATAATATTGAATAAATAACAAAAAAAAGACGAGGAGGTTACATACTTCATCCTTACCCTACCATGCATGACATAACACATTATGAAGGGGTTAGATCTGATATACTCTATCCATGTATTTATCCCCAACAAGAAGACATAACTGTAATCTAGGAAATGGAACATTTGGTGGTTCATGTAAAAGAATCATCATCCACAATCATACAATGGATAATAGCTGGTACCGCCCACTGGAAGTAGTAAATATTCAGGGCCTACATGGGGGATTATACCAACATTTATTTATAAATTACTTCTATGAAATTAAATTTAGATTTGATATTTTCAGTTAGTCAAGCATGCGGCCCACTCCCACTTTTCATTTTTAGCTTAAATGAAATGATATTTATGATTAATTGAGTAATTTTATTTTGTAGAATCATGATGTAAAAAGGAAGCCCAAAACATTGATTGAAGAGGACTAAAGATTTATTTCAAAAGGGAGTTCAAATTTAATTTTTAACTTTTAAACTATTTAAAATTTTATCCAAATCATGATTTGATCTTTAAATATAAAAATTTCATGCACACACTTGAATTATGCTCTATTGGACATATCTATGATACATGAGTTTCATAGATATCCAGTGATTCCATTTTTTTATTTCATTGTTTATTAGATTTAATGAGTAAAATAGAAAATTTAATTTTCAATGTGAAGCGGGTATATTGAAATTATGACTCATGATTTGAGGGAATTTATTGACTCATGTAAATGAAATTTCTCTACCATTTTTTCAGATTTAAATTTCTGAAATTCATATGAATTGATTTTTTATTATTGAACATACCTTGAGTGATTGAACAAATATTATATGTCTCATTCTCAAGATGATTTATAGACCAAGTAGTTCCTATTTTATCTTTAGTATATTTCTTGTGTGATCATGGGACATGTCACCTACCAAAACTTTCATTAGAACTTATCATAGTTATGACTATACAAAAACAAATTTAAAATGATCGAGGTATCTTTTGAAAAACCCGTATCCTTAAAGACTACCTTTATATCAATCCATATTTTATCCTATAAAGCTCATGAATGACCTTTATAGGGATGATCAATATTTTATGCCATTTTTTTCATTTCTACTCTTATGTTTGTATTTTTATGGTATTTTAAAGATGAAGTGTAGAGGTTAATGGATTAATGGTTGATGGGTTGATTTATATTTTAAAGAAATAGTGTGGGGGTACTATTTTGGTAATTATAAATGTTTTTGGAATCATTTGTTTTAATTTATTATTTACCCCTCTTGAATTAAAAAAATGAAAAATGACCAAAAAACCAAAAAAAAAAAGAAAATGGGTTGTGATTTGAGAGAATAAAAAATCATAGTATTCTAGATCGATGATTTATAATTGTATGTGGTTAGGTTATGGATGTGAAGTTTTATCTAATTATATCTTTCAAAAAATGAAAAAAAATACAAAATATTTTAAAAAAATAAAGAGGGTTCATTAATCAATCATTGTGCTTAAATTTGATCATATCAATACGTTGAGTTTTGGGGGAAGTGGGTGTTGTTACATTGATGTGGTGAATTTAATTGCACTTTTTGATATCAAAAATTTTACATAAGAGATAAACCTCTTCCCCTAATTCTTAAAACATCAAATCTTACCAAATTTAAGCATCAGAGTCATTTGAACCTTTATTGAAGGCTCCTCATGATTTTATGTGTCATTTGTCTTTACAAAGTGGAAAAAGTAGTTTTTTACAATATTTTGGATAAGGTTCATGTTCTATTGATATAGGAATAAATATACATGGATTTTATCATGCGATATTATATGAAAAATTCAATGGTTAGGGAAATCATGATGTGAAATTGCATAATAATAAAGAATTGAGAATCTTGAATGAAAGAAGAAGTTCCATAATTTTTGAAATGAGAAAAGTAAAATATATGAATTTATTTTTTATTTAAAAATTTGGAAATTAAATTTATATTTTATGTGGATTTTTGAATGTTTTTTTGACATTGAAAATTGATAAATTTTATTACTTTGGAAGTTGAATGTTGGAAACATTTTTTTCCTCTAAATTCTATGTTGAGATTTTATGCTTAAGGAAAAGAACAATTTAAATGTGGGGGAATTTATAGAGCTAATATTTTACACATTTTTGTTTTTATTTTAAATTTTTAACCTTAAAAAATTATCAATTGGTGATTATATGGTTCAATTTTGGATTTATGATGTGTTTTGATCAAAATAGTGGAAAATTCTTATTTCTGGATTTTTTACTAATTTTTAGGTCAAGGGTATTTGTGACATTTCTTAAAACATATGAATCCAAATTGTGAAATTAAATTTTTTTAAAAATACTTATTTAATTTAATACAAATTTTACTTTTGTATCAGGGGAAGATCGAATCATCTAAAGGCCCTAACAATTCAATCTAGTTGTGAAATTATTCGGGTGCACTGCAAGGACCCCACCAAAGTAACAAAATCCCATGTCAGCATAAAAACCTACAATAGAAAGGATTCCACCTGGAATAGAACAAGGAAAAATTAATACATTTATATAATTATGTTTATGGAGTTTTGAAGTCAGTAAGGCTATCATTGGGTGTTATGACTTTGGATGATGCTTCCTGGAACCTTTGTCCTGAAAAGGTAACACCCAATAAAAAATTCATATCTCATGTACCAATTTTAAAAATGAGCTAAAATGTTTATAGGAGACGTGAAATACAATGACGATAAACTTTCATGAAGGAGACCATGCGTTAATTTTCCATTTAATGGGTCCTGAATGTGTCAAATTCCAGAGTACAGAAATATGCCTATAAATATAGAGAATCCCCTACCTCTCAAATCATTCCTTCCCATCCCCAAACCATTCGGGGCACCAAGTTTAGTAGGACAAAAGAAATTTAGGAATTTTATTTCTTTATTTTATTTTTATTTTAGTTTTCCTTTTCATGTATAAAATTCATCTTTTTTTAAAGTGTTTCCCATTTCTTCTTCTATCTTTATTTGTATTCAAACTCTAATTCTCATTCCCTTTCTTCCCTACTTCTATCAATATCTCTTCTCACTTTGCAATGGAATGTGACTAACCCGAGGTTTTATCCTAGGATAGGTTTCATGATGGTATTTATTATTGTGCTTCAATTCAAAATGTTTTTATTCTATTCATGGTGAAGGAATATTGCATGGGTTCAGCGTTCATCCACCAGAACAATGTTTCTGAATCCATTGCTTTTCAATGATTCATTCTTTTTCCCATCATTATATTAGGATAACCCTTTATATGGTGGATTTGGGGTTTCAATAATGTACAAAATTTCATACGATGGAGCTGGGTCTTTTATGAGTAACATTCCCGGTTGATGTGTTACCCTACATGGAGGTGTGATTTGGTTTTATGGAAGAATAATAAAATCACACACTCAATAAATAAATGTAGAGTAATTTATTTGTGAGGTTTTACTAAATGAATTATCTAATTGATTTTAAAATAAAAATATATAATGAATGAACCTGTGTTATCCATCCCTAGGACCAAGTTCTTTCTTCCTTAATTTCATTCTATTTGCATATTCATTTTCATTTTGATTTAAAGTTTTCATTTCATAATTTTAATCTCAATATTTTTCAAAAACATTAAAAAATTTATTTTCAATAAATATTAAAAAACAAATATAATTATAATAGGTGAACTAGAATAAGTGATTGATCTGACAACAATGCTTCTCAAGTGATATGACCCTAGCCAGCCATTATGCTTCATTAGTAATATAAATTTTTTTTCCATGCCCTACAATAGGCGTATGTCAGAAATCATTCACTTTATTTCATCTAATATGGTAAAGAAGGTATTCATGCTATGAAGTGTCCATTTATTTTAAACATGATGATGGCGATGAAGAAAATATGAAAAAAATAATCAAGGGTGATAAAATTAAGAGAAAAATGTGGCATAAATTATTTTAGGAAACCTTGGTAATCTCACAAAGGAAGAAAGATTTAATGAGGTAGAAGTTAGGGAGCTTGAGGACTATAGTGACCTCAGTGAAGAAGTTATTTAGGCTACTTTGGATAATTCTCAAGCAACTGACAATGATTATGAAGTTCCTTCAATTAATGATATAGTTGACCTTAAATCTTAAATTAAGGAATTCATTCATTAAATAGACACTTAGAGGGATAAAAAAGTGAAATATAATAGAGTTATTCAAGAAACCAATATTTAGATGTTTTAATATGAAATTGGGGGTTTTAGTAAGTTGGTTCATGAATCATGGTCTACTCCTATATAGGGGAAGGCCTGGATGGCCCTCCAAATAAATCAATGTTGGATAAAAATGACATAATTGCCCAGAGGAATGGACAACAAGTGAATGTAGTAACTAAGAAGAACATCAAGATGAAATTTTACATCTTGATAAAATGTTATGTAATAATTGGGGTGTTGAAACATTATTTCAGTATTCTCTAAAGTGATAGAACATGGAAAAAGAGATAGAAGAAGTTGAAAATGATGCTTGAGAGAGATCAAGGGTCAAGTGGCTGATGGAATTAGATCTTAAAATTTCTTAAATTCATGCATGCCTCCAAGAGAATATATTTACTAGGAAACTAACCATTTTTTATAATACATGTCTCATGCCTATGATTCCAGAATCACTGCCAACATTTTGGGGTCATTTTATAATTAGATCATAATCCTGGGGAATAGTGCAAGAGGGGAAGCCCAATGTGTGGATATGGATGACTCCTTTTTTGATAGTATCACTAATCATGTCCATGAGCATCATAAATCTGGAATACATGGACACTGGAAGGAGGATGAAATTTAGGCCACTATATTTGGGATTATCCTAGACAGTGCTATATTCCTAGATGGAATTACTGGCTCTTTATACTCTATGTATTGGGAAATAATTAAGAGGGACTTCATTTAAGCAGTCAACAATTTTTTCAAAGGGGGGTCTCTTCCTATAGTCACCTCTACCACAATACTAGTCCTTATTCCCATAGTGATCCAACCATATTTCCTTGTTTAGTTTTTACCCACAATCATGTATCATTTTTCAAATATAATTATCTCCCTTATATTAAAAAAATTTTGCGCTCAACTTCCCCTATCAGATATAAAAAATAAAAACAAGACTTTTTTATGGGTATGAGTATCCAATGAGCAATAGGTCGTTCCCAATAGATGATTTATAACTTCTAAAAAATAGTTGTGGGTTCCATTATCATGATTAAAAATTTCATGGAAAAGTTATATGATATAAAGAGTGTGGATACATCATCAAATCACTAAGAAGTTATAAATTCTTGGAATGGGTGTGTGACTGTTATTATGGTGCTTTTATACACCATCGTTTAACATCTCTCCCATGTGAAGGAGTTTAAAGTTAAAATTTGTTTAGAGGCCTCCTCCAAGGGGACCCATATCCCAAAATATTTTTTGCACACTTAAGATTCCCATAGTATCAATTTGAACAAGGGAATCAAAGATTCATTGATTCACCTATTTAGTTTTTGGTAAAACATCACTTGGATATATCATTTTTTTTACCGAAAAAATGTTTGTAATTATTAATGGTGGATAAAATTCAATTAAAATTTTCTTGGTATATTTTTAGGGAAGTAGAAATATAATTGTTTAATATGTTAACATTGAAAAAAATAATGTCTTCATCCATAATAACTGTACAGTCATCCATTCTAAAATTATTTAGGAGTGACTTTGTGTCCCAAAAATGACTTTCCCTATAGATTATCTTTGTATATCCTATTCAAATAAGAGAGTTCATATCCACCTTTTTCTTGGTATTTTCAAAAGAATCACGAATATATTTCTTAATTATAATTTAATTTTTTGTCCTTTAGTGGTCAAATTACTCTGGTAGAAAAAAAATTTATCCTCTATACCCATGAAAATTTTCTAAGAGTATTGTAAGGAATATTGAAATTAAATTCAATAGCTTTGTTTGTGACTCTTAGAAGGATGGGCATCAATAGTGGGCTCGCTGTGATATCCTGAAAAAATAAATTAACGGGGGTGGCTAGACTTCAGTGCATAGAGGGAAACATGAGATGTATGTAGGGAAAAAATTTTTGGGAAGACACTTCAATAAAGACCCTTTGGGAAATATTTATTGGGAGAAATTTTTTTGATTCACTAGATCAATGGATGGCTTATGATTATGGGTGTTACATAGAGAAACAAATATAGGATTCAATGTCTTTGATTTTTCTAAATTTACATTTGATTATTTGGAAATTCGAATTTTCCTTTTAGAACAATAATGTTCGAATTGTGACTTCTTCTTTAAATGTTGTCTAGTATCATATATTAGCTTCAGAAATTAATCATAAAAACATCATTTCATAAAATCAGTTATTAGTGATGATCAGAAGTATATATACTATAGTTCCCTACATTAGGATATTTTGGATCATCTTGTCTTGATTCCCTCACCCTCAGCCTAGTTCGGTTCCTCTAGATTTAGAATGGTGATCCACGTGGAATACATTCTGCAATTATTTGGAAACAATATCTGGTATAAATAAATTCCCACTAAAACTAACACCTTTTTATAAATGATTAATAACCAATCCATTTCTATGGATGATAACATTCAATGAATTAGAATCCCCCAATCCTTTAAATGTGCATGTTGTGTGAATTGTAGTATCGAATCGGTTCTAGACCTGTTATCGAAATGTGACTAGGTAAGGTGTATCTAGGATTTTCTAGGGTGTCCCACAAGGCATGGTAATGTAGTTTCATTGGTTTATGACTTAATTCAGGTCTAAATTAGTGATATTTGGGCTATAGGTGCTGAAATCCCTTAGAGGTTGATTCTACTCACTACAAGATGTTGGGTTCTTTTGGAAGTATTTAAAAACACTCATCACCAAGTACATAGAGGTTCATATTTATTATTAATAAGACAAATTCATTATTTTTTCTTCATATTTTTTCTCTATATAAGAATCTGATGTTTCCACATCGCATGTAGGGTCTTCCTACAAGTTACGTTGATGGAGACCATTTTGGAGGTCATGCCATCTGGGTGTGATAGATAACACTAGTTCATGGTTTCTAAATGAACACTAATAAATCATATGTGAAAGGAGTTATGTGTGGAAGGAGAAATATTATCGATGCTTATGTGTTTTTTAGTTTGGTGTTCTAATCATTCTATGAGTATGTACATTCATTGAAATCTAAAATTCACAATTGATCATCGAGCTTGTTATTTGTACGGAAAAATTATGTATATCCATTATTGATTTGGTCTCCACAAGGGTGGTTAATGCATTAATGGATACATTTGGAATCCCTGGGAATATTTTCTATTCTATCAGAACCAATATAAATATGATTCTTCTAAATATGGAAATAATTTAGTCCTAGAGGGAGGGTAATGTGGGGGAAGAAATTATATCTTCCAAAGGTGATGAGGTAGAGAGAATGGTTATTTTTTCTATCTTTGGATCCTTTTATTTTGATTATTTAGAAATTATATATGGGTATTCCCTTACCTTGATCCAATTCCATACCCCCTTAATTTTCCCCCTTAATTTATTTTATTTACATCCCTGTGAATAAAAATTTCAATTTTCAATCAGTAATTGGAAGAAGAGAAGTCATAATTGAAGATAGTTATTCGAAATCCTAGATTTTTAAATTCTAAAAAATTAGAAAATTATGTTAATATAAAGATAAATATTGAAGTACATACTCATATAATTCATATTCTAACAAATTATGTAAATGAAATTGTCATTAAAATTAAAAAAACAAAAATTTATGTGATGTTGTTGCGATGAATGTGTTATGATTAAGAAATAATTTTTACTCCTAACATGAATATTTGGAATTCAACTGGTGTGACCATAGAATAATTAATTAAAGATAATTGGGGTATTCCAAGAAGGTTACAACTTTTCTAGAGGTGCATATTTTCATGGTCAAAGGAAAATATCTTATAGAGCAGAAACACAAGAAGAATGTAGTCATAGGTTTTTCTAAAACTCAAATATTAGCATCCTGAAGGCTAGTTAACCTTAATAACATAAAAAATATTCAAATTACAATAGGTTGTGTAGTTAGGAAAAAAAAGATACCCTAGGCCTATTTTTATTATTGTGGGAAGATGGGTAATACCCATCTGTATGATCTATTATAAAAATATATTTTAGAGAAAAATAACAATAATGATAGATATGTAGTTTTTCTTTTATTTTTTTTATTTTAATAGATATTTTATATGGTGCAAATGGTTTGGAAGAAAGGAAGTGGATTTTATATAAAGGGTAAAATAGACTGTAATAAAGGATCCCTAAAATCAAGAAAATTAGTATTCAAAGATATCATCAAGAAAGATAAAAATATGTAACACATTTCATGATTTATAGGATAATGATGTAAAGATAGATATGAAGGTGAAACAGGTTTTTTCATCATTATAAGAGACAATATAATGAATGGGATATGAAATTTAAAGTTGATAATTCCACAATTATATAAATTTCAATGAGGGACACATAAAGAGATAGAATTAGAATATTGTATAGTGGGTTCACTTACCATACCATAGGAAATAAACACCATATATATGGAATAAAATTTGAAAATGATGGATTCAACCATTTCTAAAATGAAAGGGATGAATATAATTGGCACGTAAAAGGCCAAAATTGAGGGCGAATACCTAAGGTGAATGGAAATATTTTTTATAAATGGATAAGTCGCAATTTCATATGTGTATTTTAATTATGTGAATTTTGGAATAAAGTGATGTTCAATATGAAAAATTCAACTATAAAAAAAAATATGGACCTGATGTATTTTAAGGTAGTCATGTTAAGGTAAACCCTTTTCTTGTTGACTGAATAGATGACATGTGCATGATGTCCAATGTTTCAGATAAATCTTGTTTGGAATAAATGTATTAGGAATTTTGGATAATTCATTTTAGAGAACCTGGTGTTAAATGAAGGAGCTCAAGACATCCCTATGGACACACCTATTGTTTCTCATAAGTGTGATATGTGTGAACCTAATTTTTCACTATGATATGTATCCTTTAAATTTTTGTCAAATTATTTATTATGGACTGAATATGGATGCCTACTGAGTTGGTGGATGTACCAAGGGTGTCTAAGGATTTTTCATACTATCGAACATGACTTATGGGGAGAAAATGTATTGTCACATAGTTAGTTTAAATTGTATGAGGTATGATACATAGTTTGTTTAAATCGTGTGAGGCTGGATAGTGGGCTATAATAGGGTTTCTGGTTTGATCTAATCATGTTAGTTGAGCCACAAAACCACGTGAATTGTATACAATTATAATAGCGTTGTTTCACATGATTGTCACATGGTATCCATAACTATGCAGCCAAATTGTGCACTATGCCCCTTCCTATAGGTTCTTGTGCATGATTGGCACACATTTTGGCCAAATCATGCAATCAAACAGTGCATAGTTTAAATTTAGGGTAAAATTACATTTTCCCATAAATTGTATAATTTTAATTCTAACTCTTTAATTATTTCATTCTAGTTGATAAACCTCCCATTTATCCTCATTTTATATCCTAATTCTTAGATATTCTAGGAATCATGATCCACCATCTCTTCATAGTCAAATTCAACTGTTGTTTGTCTCCTTTGATCCACACCAACACATTCTCGACTTATTTTTAAACAAATATCATTATTGTTTATATCAGAAAATCTATATGGATTTAGAATCAAATTCCCTAATTTCATGTATTTGATCTGTTCATTATACATACTATAATCCATGCTGAACTAAAGGCTGACACTGGATGAGGAGAGTTTTATAAGCCTAAGGTAGATGGTCTATACATCTTTTCTCAATTTTGTTCATTTTGGGATTTTCTTTCGTCGTGTAGATTTCATTGAGATTCATATATAAAATTAATATGTCATGATTGTAGTCGTTAGGACCATATAACATGACCCTTTATATATATAAAATTCTTTTTGGTGGTTAGATCAACAACTTCAACTATCCCATGTAGGAGGTTATGACATATTTGTTTTTAGTGTTTTGACACCTTTGAACCATCATTTGGATGTGTTTGAGATTGAACAATCAAATGGTAAGCTTCCATGTATTAAATGGATATTGAAATGATTAATTGATAATACCATAATATCTCCACATGACACATCTAAGGTAAGTGATTGAATTTGAATAATGTTAAATGAATTAGAAAGTATATGGTATGAATATAACTTGTACTAGTTTTAATAAATAAAATGAATATAGTGGCTCATCCTTAGAACAGCCTTTTATGCTATGAAAGGTAAAGTATAGAACCAAGTATTTATATATGAAATGACTTAAATAGTTTCATGTACCTTTGTTATTATCACACTAATGAAAGGAAAGGATTGAACCTCCACATTATTAAAAAGATTAGCTAATTAATTTGCATGTTTATTATATGGAATAATTAATTAAATTGATTAAATGTATGGTTCCTATCATTAAGATATAGCATAAAATCATTACTTATAGGAAGATCCTAACTTGGGTTAGCCTTTGGATTCCGAAGTCAATCCCATGAGCACTCAAGGACTCAATTCCAATTCAAGGAAGATAGATTCCTTACACGTGACCAACAACTGATCTCGATCCTCATCTATCTATTGATACCCAGTATGAAAATGTAGTATACCTCCATTACTATTGCTTGATGCCTTGGATAAACTCCTTTGATTTAGAATAGTTTCTATAAAAATGAGGTTCCTTGTTCATAACATTCATCCTAGACCTAGCTTATCTAAGTTTACATTGGATGTATTCCTTAGACTCGGTTAGAACATACTATTGTAGAATGCCTTGGATAATGATTCTTGGAATACACTCTTACACTTAGCAAGGATACATTTACTATTTATTTGGAATCCCTTCATGTATAGGTTTCCTTGTTTATCACAATGAATCCCGTTTTCATTATAATCATTCAGGTTTCCTTATTATGTCTCGGAACAACTACTATTACTATCACAAGGTGATGTCAGTGCTGGATATTAATCATGGGGCCTATTTATATAAACTAGAAATTACTTTATTAGTTAATAGGTTCCATGTTCATACACTAGATAAGGGATTAAGGAGCTACTTAGGTATTTACATTACAATACTACTTTATTTTAATATATTCATGCTTGTACTATTTCAGTTTACATTGCACGAACATGATGTGATAGAAACCATTAGGGGTGGACTACTGAGATTTATCTCACACCCTATCCGAGTGCCTATAGTACATGGGTAGACTATATGGATGATGTTGTTGGCAAAGGGAAGTAGGTATCTTTAAACACTTGATTTCTTGCTTCTTGGATTAGAGCCAGTTCTAGATGATCGAGAAAGACATCGGGATGCATGGGATAGTTTTTTATTCCATTTCTCTCATTTTACATAGAATTAATGTATGATGATTTGTATATCCACTTTATAGATTTCTAGATACATGAAATATCATCATCATATTTTGTATATTTTGTATCAGTTGCTTCAGTTATTATTACTCTTGTATGTTTCTGCTATTCTCTTTACTATTATACTAATTAAACTATTTATCTTCTATTTTATTATATTGATCCATTTATATTCACTTTAATAATGAGGGAATAGTATCCCCATGGACACACCCTAGGCCCTTGATACTAGTCGGAAACCTCAGGAATTTAGGGAGATACGCTTGAGTCCATGTGGCCCACTGGGCTCAGGGGGACCTCCTATGTGGAATCCAGGTAAGGGATGTCACAAAGTTGTATCAAAGTGGTTACTTTATTACTTTAATATTTGGAGAAAATAGTCAAGGGATTAGGAAAGATGTTGAACTTGGTTAAAATCCATTCTTGGTCACCGTGAACCCATGTTTTGGGTAAAATATGTGTTTATATAATTATAATTATTTTAATATTTTTTTCCAATAAAGTCTTTATCATTTCACCATCGGGTGACTCAATTGATATGTGAAGTTGTAGATTATTTTTTTGATTGGGGATATTATTTCATCTTTAGATGGAAAATATGTGTGAAATGAGAATTGGTACATGCATCATATTAGGCACCTTGAATTCTCATTTCATTCATATTACCATTCCATATAGGTATATTTAATGGATTTTCATTTCTTGATATGATTGTGATTGTTGTGTGATCCTTGCTTTGTATACGTTCTTATGATAATTTTGGGCTGTGATTGAGTGATTTCCTATTTCAATTCAAGATGATTTTTGGGCCCTCATGGGCCAGGATGAGTAATTTATAAAATCAATTCTTTAATTAGAAATTAAAATGGGTGTTACTCTTATTGATAAGGAGTATGGTCCTTGATTCACTAGGATGGAAATATCATTTTCAATAATTTTTGTTATATGGAAATAAGAAAAGGAAAAATGAAAAATGAAACTTGAGTTATAAAATGAAATGGATCCACATCAGGATATTTCCATATCATTTGTATGAAAGGTAATGGAGTGAACCTAGTAATTCAATATAAAATGAATGAAATTTTTTCCAGAAAATGATGATAAAAGGTATAGTTTTCAAGACCTGACCCTACCCGGGCTCGATCCGCAACTACCCCAAGCCCGCCTCCATAGGCCAGGGGCAAGCGAACAGCGCCGAAGGCACAATAACTCGGGGAGGCCTTTGCCTAAGTACCAGTACACACACACGCAACAAACTCAATGAAAAAGTGCAGAGTAAAAGAAAGAACAAGAAGAGTAAAAAAGAACAACTGCTATATATATAAACCCCAGATGTGCATCAACCTCTAAACAGTACAAAGTACAGTGCTGAAAGGAAAAAGGAGAAAAACATGCGCCCAACCAGAAAAGGTGCCACAACCTGGAAACAGGTAAACAAAAGAAACACCTGACGGGTTTCCCACCTGGAACCCGGCCACGACCACCACACGCGGTCCAAGCTCCCAAGCTCCTACGCTCCTACGCTCCACTGAAGCCACGCTCCACCTGTCCGTCGTCTGTAAGGGCACACCAAGTGCGGGAAAATCCCAAGCAGGGGTGAGTATAAAAATACTCAGTAGGATACCCCGAAGGCTCGAGGGAGCAACAAAGGAGGTACCGAAGGGTGAGCAGTAGAGCGAACAGAGAAAAGTAGAGAAGTACAACCGAGAGTGCAGTAAAGAGTACAGCTCAACCCATCAAGAGAAATGAAGTAGACTCGTCCAGGCACAAGGAGCTGGAAACGGTGAGAAGATGAACATCTCGTCGAGTCTTTTCTACCTATAGAAGGAGAGTAGAGTCGTCCAACCATGATAAGCTAGACGCAGAAAGCACGTGGCATACCCCGCGCGTCTTCGCCTCTCCTGGAAAGAGAGTAACCAAACCCAAGAAGTGGGTACCAGAAACAAGGAATATACATATCTGTATGCTCAACAAGAAACCCAAACAACGTTGTAAGGGGATCTCCATCCCGTAGCTCAGCCCAAGAAAGAGTTGCCAACAGTCCCAGAAGTAACCCATCATCGATGCTCAGCAACCCTCACGTCTGCCCTAAACCGCAAGCCAAGGGGCTCAATCACCGCACCTTGACACTATCCGCTTTGGGCGGCACTGACTCGCCCGCACGGTTTTAGATCGCGTCACAAGAACGCGTTTCAGTGGGGAAAGTGCCCCTCGTACTTGAGAGTTCTAGGGAAAGTCAAACCACACCTATCACTGCCCTACAGTCGAGAGGTCTCTTCAAGACAAAGTCGTTCCATCACCGACCCGTACAATCAAGGGTCTCGCTCCGGTAATCACGGAGGAAAGCCACATACTAGCCTAGTCGAAAGGACTGAGTCTAGAATGCCAGCCGGTGTCCCACTCCCCAGCCCTGCTGGAGGGTAACTCATACCAAGATATCAGGTGACCCACTGCCCAGCCCCGCTAGAGGGTAAACCATATTAAGATACTGGGCGACCCACTGCCCAGCCCTGCTGGAGGGTAAACCATAACACATCATCCGGCGACCCACTGCCCAGCCCCGCTGGAGGGTAGACCTTAATAAATCATCAGGCGACCCACTGCCCAGCCCCGCTGGAGGGTAGACCTGGAATAAGTCGACAGGCGACCCACTGCCAAGCCGTGTTGGAGGGTAGACCTGGAACTAGACGACGGGCGACCCACTGCCCAGTCGTGCTGGAGGGTAGACCTGGAACTAGACGATGGGCTACCCACTGCCCAGCCCTGCTGGAGGGTAGACCCTAAGAGGTCATCGGGTGACCCACTGCCCAGTCTCTACTGGAGGGTAGACCCTAAGTGCGTCGGGTGACCCACTTCCCAGTCTCTGCTGGAGGGTAGACCCTAAAATTCAGTGAGCAACCCACTGCCCAGCCCTGTTGGAAGGTAAACCCGAAGAAGTCGATGAGTAAACCACTGCCCAGCCACGCTGGAGGGTAAAACTCAGAACTGCTCTGGCCATCTCTATCGGAGGGTACAACGCTGGCCAATCGAACATGGAGTGGGTATCACGCAACCACCCAACTCCAGCACAACTCACCCAAAGGGGTTCAGCGCCTGCTCCATTACTGGGTGTCACTAGCACCGCTACCGGCCAATCCATCGAGAATGAAACCAGGGGGAGACCACTCAACCCTACTGGTCAAACAAACGAGCATAAATCCAGGGGAAATACACTCAACCCTGCTAACCAAACAAACGAGCACAAAGGTACCCTCTACGCCGTGAGAGGTCCAAGTATGCAAAGCAGATCACGACACGCACGTGGGGGACACACGACGTGTGGCCCCAAGTCAACCCCAACCAAGCGTACGAACGTCTCAGGTACGAACCACACATACCTCCAAGGGCTCTCGTATACTCCCTGAGTACCTCGTTCTAGTCCAAAGGCTATCGTGCACGTGGCACCCAGCGTCAACGCGAAGGCGTGACGTAACAACTCCACCTCAAAGGCCCAGGAATGGCCAACCACATCTATTCAAGAACTTACATCACTCACATTGGTGTGCACGTGATCACGCGCCCAGGGTCCGCTACAAACATGGCAGAAGAACCGCCACCAGGGCACCCTTCATATATCTACATTTAATAAGATCGCGTATAAGGTTCTGCACAACCAAACGGATCACACCGTTGTATTCCTCACGGAAAAAAACACGCGAGATCGACTACTTACTCGCCCCCAACAGATATCCGATGGAAAAGTCACCAACACCGCCTCACGCCCGAACGACGTCCCGTGATCCCGAGCCTCGATCCCAAAAACAGTCGGGCGCATCGCACCATTGCGATCCCCTCGGAAAAACATGTCAAAAGCACTACTCACATAAGTGCAACGGATATCCGTAGAAAAAGGTGCATCCCGGTGCACCGTACACGAGTGGTGCCATGTGGGACCCACATCTCTGTCCTGAAACTCAACGAACGTATCGCACCGTTGCGATACTCTCGAAAAGGCACACAAGATGGACTATCCACTTGTCCAAAACGGTCGGCCGGTGAGTAAGATGGAAAATCCCTGTCGATGCCCAAACAACCCTCGTGGTCCCCACACCATTGTGCCGAATTAGGGCGGGCGGATTGAACCACTACAATCCCCTCAGAAAAACATCCAGAAACTACTACTCGCACGCCCCGAACGGACGTCCGGTGAAAAAGTCGTGAAACGATGCCCGCAACTCAAAGGACGGGCTGTGGGGCCCATGCCTCAACTTCGGCCTCAACACTTGGAACTGCTCTGGAAAGCTTCACCCCTGCGCCAGGGTCCCAACGCCGCTGACGGAACTCAAAACGGACGTCGGACGCGTCTGCGCCGTCCGAAACAAGAATCTCGGGAGAAACGCTCGTCCACTTAAAGACATGTCTTGCCTCCACAGCCCCTCATTTCGGGAATTAAAAATTACCGAAACTATCTCAACATGTCCGCCTCGACGATACGGCCCCACAGCCGTAGACGGCACACAAATCAGACACACGTATTGAGAATTACGGGCGTCCGAATGGGGGGGAACCCCTTGGGCTGGACCGGCCTGGACCGGCCGGTCCGCCCGGCCTGGCCCGGCCCGCGGCTCAGCCGCGCGGATCGGTGCCGGTTCACGGACCGCCTGCAGACTGTCCACGCGGGCCGGTCTCCTCGCCATGCGAAGACCCGCCAGGCGTGGGTCTCTGCCTCCTCCACGGGGTCGCGGCGTGCGACCCTGGTATCCCGGGTCCACCGGCCGGTCCTTCCGCTCCGCGCCGCGCGAGACCACCGTGGCCGGGGCTTTCTGTCACGCCGAAGAGCGCCGTCACCAGGGATGGGAGCCGCCGCCAGGGAGGGAACCCGCCGCCAGCCACTTCCATTGAAACCCGCCGGACCACCGTACCGCCACCGCCTGGAGATCGCCGGACCACCGTGCCGGCCGGAAAACCCCAAAAACCCGCAGATCTTCGCCGAGCCGTTACGGAGGCTTCGGATGTCGGATTTCGAATCCGAAACAAGCGTTGGAAATCTCGGATAATGTACTACACGAACATGGGAATCAATCGACAATCGCATAATAGTTATATCCTATAAATTGGTCTCAAAGATTGCGGGAAATTAAAAACGAAACGAAAACGACTCCTACCTCTTGGGCGATGCCCGGGGCTTCACGGGGAGTCCACCACCGCTCCGCTGCCTTGCCGGAATTGTCTTGTCGGAGGTGCCTCTCCAGAGTGCTTCGCCAGAGCTGGAGGAGAGGGGGAGGGTTTGAGTTTGAAGGAGAAGAAGAAGACGGTGGGGGTGCGTTTAAGTAGAAAACACTTAAACGCCCGCCCGACTGCCCCGAACCCGAACTCCCGACAGGGCCAGGATTTAGCCTCCCTTAAGATAAGAACCACGCTCTGAGTGAAATGGTGGTATCGGAATTTTATTTCGAGACCCCGTTCAAAAGTTACTAAACTTAGCGCCCGAGGCCGCCAAATTACGAAAACGCCCCTGGGGCCATTTTTTCACAGACGGCACGCGCCCGCAAAACGTATACCCCTCCTAGGGTAAACGGCACACTCCGAACTCAACGGTGCCCTTGGTTTTCCAATCCGAGCCACCGTTTAAGAGATACCTGTGTCTCAACATTAAACGAATTAATTAATTAATTTATTCATCCGTTTAACGTTCTGGGAGCGGGCGAGGGGTCCAAACGTCCCGCGCCGACATGTTTTATGTCGTTCCTAGGGTAAACACCCCATTCCGGACCCATCCGTACACTCGGATCCCTGATCCGGAACACCGTTTAGAAGTTATCCCATTTATTTGGCGTTTCCAGTTTGAACGCACTGAATATTTAATTCCGGCCACTCAGGGGCTCGGAATCGCACGTCGTCTAAAGGCTCTGCTCTGGAATATCATCAAGAATATTCCAAAGTCCTTCGTAGTAAAAACCGGGTTCTTACATCATTACCTCCTTCAATATTTTCGTCCCCGAAAAGCAAAATTAGGGAGCAACACAGGGTACTAAGCCCACACTTAGCTTTCCCATACCCAAAAGAACCCACGCACAGCTCTGCGTCACCGCACACAGACCAAATGATTGATCTGTTCACGCTAGGTCGACCCTTGCCGATGTCGTGCACCCACTCCAGACTTTGGGGTTAGGGTAAGGTGGTAGGAAACCTCTCCATCCCTTTGCATGGTCTCAAACGTCCCGAAGGCCTTTGGGGGTAGCTCACCTCCCCGGTCAAACCTCTACGTCGCACGCCGCGACTAGAATCACCGCCTGCACCTAGAACAAGGCCCGATGATTCCCTCCTTCAGAATATCCATATGGTGAAACACCCAAGGATATCTGGTCATATGAGATTACAGAGTCGATGCTCTCTTACACGCTCAAAAGGCGAAGGGGTCAACACCATCGACTAAAGGAAAAGGTCTCACGCCTTTTTCCTTACCAACACAGGGTGACACCCGACTCCCTGCATCACCCTGGTAACACCTCAAACAAGGAGCAGGGAGAAAAGCCTTTCACACGCAGAGCCTAACAATTCTCCTGCAAAAAGTAGAAGAGTCGCAAGGGGTACCTCTCACCATCCCATGCTCTGCAAGATCGTAGACATCCAAAGCTCACGGCTGTCCCTGGTCCCAACTGTCAGCTCCCAGAGCCTGACGTGGACCACCTAGTGGTGATGGGAAGACCTCGTAACGTCGTCCCCCACTACCAGCTCCTCCCGCTCCTCTTCTAGCACCACCTCTCTGGGTACTACCCCGATCACGGCGCTACCTCTGCCGTGGGGGTGTGCCTACTGCCTGCCCGAAGCTCTTAGCAACTCGGGTCGGGCAGTCTCGTTCCATGTGACCTCGCCCGTCACAAGCATAGCGCCGGTGCTCTCTGGGTTGCCCTGGTGTCCTCTGGCACCACTTTGGTGTATGACCACAGCCCGAGATCCAATCATAGAAGGGAATCCTCGGTTGAGGCCCTATGCCTTTTCGCAATAGTGGTATACGACCATGTCTCCAGAACCGGCAGTGCGAAGGCCACCTGCATCGAGGTCCTGTCCTCCGGAGCCTACTAACTACGGAAGACGTCCCAGCTCCATCGCGCCCAATGCCACTACCAACCGCAAAACATGACAGGAATCCCCCTGTCACCAGCGCCTGCTCTAGAACCCCGGCATATGTGGAAATACCCAAGGGTACTATGACAGCATGAATCTCTCAGCGGAGACCCTTCTCAAACTTCCATGCTCGGATGTCGTCGTCACAATCCAAGTCCGGGTAAAAGCGTGCACGGTCTGCAAAACTAGCCGTGTACTCAGCCACTGTCATCCCTCCTTGCTGAAACTGCAGGAGCTCCTGAATCCGAACGGAGCGCAAGCAGGAGGGGAACAACTCCTAATGGAGCAACAACTGAATGTCATCCAACGAAAGCGACGACTCGTCAAGAAACTGAGTCACCATACTCCACCAACGCCAAGTTGTTCCACAAAAAAGGCTGGCTTCCAAAGCCACTCCCTGATCTTTCGGCATCTGCACAAGCCTGAAAAGGCGAACCACTGCCTCGAGCCAAACCTCTGCTGCCTAAGGGTCTGGATCACCACTGAACCTCACCGGTCTCTGCTGCTGGAACTCACGGAGCGCGCTCAACCTGCGCTCAAGCTCAGCCTGCTCAGCTGAAACTGCCTGCTGCTCAACAAGTGGGGGTGCTGCTACCGGCCCACCTGGAGAAAGGGTTCGCATGATGGGTCCTGTTCTGTGGCCTCGTAGCTCACAGGGTCATTGTCACGCACCCGAAGCTGGTATCTGGGCTAGCTATCTTCGAGAAGAAATCCTGGATATTATCAAGGAGTGTCGCGGTCAGATGAGCATAGATGTATATACCACAACAACAATGATGGGGAGCTGAATCAAAAAGGACAGTCAAAGACTCAGTCCTATGTGATCCACAAACAAATTTTCCCGGCAACAAGTGTCTTAGCATGCCGAGTCGACAAGCGGGTTATCAAGGTCCTGGTGAATGGATACGTCGGTCGTCGCACCATCACTGGACTCCCTGGCCTGAGAGCCACTCTCGAGACACATTAACACCGTTGCCCTAAATCCCAACCAATTATTCTTTTAGGGACATCCGCACAACTCCCCAAGGAACGAACCACCTATGATACCACTTTGTCACGACCCGACCCTACCCGGGCTCGAGCCGAAACTACCCCAAGCCCGCCTCCATAGGCCAGGGGCTGGCGACCAGCGCCGAAGGCACAATAACTCGGGGAGGCCTTTGCCTAAGTACCAGTACACACACACGCAACAAACTCAATGCAAAAGTGAAGAGTAAAAGAAAGAACAAGAAGAGTAAAAAGAACAACTGCTATATATATAAAAATAGATGTGCATCGACCACTAAACAGTACAAAGTACAGTGCTGAAAGGAAAAAGGGTCAAAACACGTGCCCAACCAGAAAAGGTGCCCCAACCCGGCAACAGGTAAACAAAACAAATAGCTAACGGGTTTCCCACCTGGAACCTGGCCATGACCACTGCACGCGGTCCAAGCTCCCAAGCTCCTACGCTCCTACGCTCCATTGTATCCACGCTCCACCTGTCTGTCGTCTGCAAGGGCACACCAAGTGCGGGCAAAGCCCAAGAAGGGGTGAGTATAAAAATACTCAGTAGGATACCCCGAATGCTCGAGGGAGCAACAAAGGAGGTACTGAAGGGTGAGCAGTAGAGCGAATAGAGAAAAGTAGAGAAGTATTACCGAGAGTGCAGTAAAGAGTCCAGCTCAACCCATCAAGATAAAGGACGTAGACTCGTCCAGGCACAAGGAGCTGGAAATAGTGAGAAGATGAACTTCTCGTCAAGTCTTCGCTACCTATAGCAAGAGAGTAGACTCATCCAACCATGAGAAGCTAGACGCGGAAAGCACGTGGCATACCCCACGCGTCTTCGCCTCTCCTGGAAAGAGAGTAACCAAACCCAAGAAGTGGGTACCGGAAACAAGGCATATACATATATGTATGCTCAACAAGAAACCCGAACAACGTTGTAAGGGGATATCTGTCCCGTAGCTCAGCCCAAGAAAGAGTATCCAACAGTCCTAGAAGTAACCCATCATCGATGCTCAGCATCCCGCACGTCTTCCCGGAACCACAAGCCAAGGGGCTCAATCACCGCACCTTTACACTATCTGCTTTGGGCGGCACTGACTCACCCGCACGGTTTTAGATCGCGTCACAAGAACGCGTCTCAGTGGGGAAAGTGCCCCTCGTACTTGAGAGTTCTAGGGAAATTCAAACCACCCCTCATCACTGCCCTGTAGTCGAGAGGTCTCCTCAAGCCAAAGTCGTTCCATCACCGACCCGTACAATCAAGGGTCCCGCTCCAGTAATCACGGAGGAAAGCCATAGACTAGCCTAGTCGAAAGGACTGAGTCTGGAATGCCAGCCGGTGTCCCACTGCCCAGCCCTGCTGGTGGGTAACTCATAACCAGATATCAGGTGACCCACTGCCCAGCCCCGCTGGAGGGTAAACCATATTAAGATATTGGGTGACCCACTGCCCAGCCCTACTGGAGGGTAAACCATAACACATCATCTGGTGACCCACTGCCCAGCCCCGTGGGAGGGTAGACCTTAATACATCATCAGGCGACCCACTGCCCAGCCCCGCTGGAGGGTAGACCTAGAATAAGTCGACAGGCAACCCACTGCCCAGCCGTGCTGGAGGGTAGACCTGGAACTAGACGCCGGGCGACCCACTGCTCAGCCGTGCTGGAGGGTAGACCTGGAACTAGACGACGGGCGACCCACTGCCCAGCCCTGCTGGAGGGTAGACCCTAAAAGGTCGTCAGGTGACCCACTGCCCAGTCTCTGCTGGAGGGTAGACCCTAAGTGCGTCGGGTGACCCACTGACCAGTCTCTGCTGGAGGGTAGACCCTAAAATTCAGTGAGCAACCCACTGCCCAGCCCTGCTGGAGGGTAAACCCGAAGAAGTCGATGAGTAACCCACTGCCCAGCCCCGCTGGAGGGTAAAACTCAAAACTGCTCTGGCCATCTCTACCGGAGGGTACAATGCTGGACAATCGAACAAGGAGTGGGTATTGCGCAACCACCCAACTCCAGCACAACTCACCCAACGGGGTTCAGTGCCTGCTCCATTACTGGGTGTCACTAGCACCGCTACCGGCCAATCCATCGAGAATGAAACCAGGGGGAGACCACTCAACCCTGCTGGTCAAACAAACGAGCATAAATCCAGGGGAAAAACACTCCACCCTGCTAACCAAACAAACGAGCACAAAGGGACCCTCTACGCCGCGAGAGGTCCAAGTACACAAAGCATATCACAACACGCACCTGGGGCCCACACGACGTGTGGCCCCAAGTCAACCCCAACCAAGCACACAAACGTCTCAGGTACGAACCACACGTACCTCCAAGGGATCTCGTGTACTCCCTGAGTATCTCGTTCTAGCCCAAAGTCTATTGTGCACACGGCACCCAGCGTCAACGCGAAGGTGTGACGTAACAACTCCACCTCAAAGGCCCAGGCACGGCCAACCACATGTATTCAAGCACTTACATCACTCACATTGGTGTGCACGTGATCACGCGCCCAGGGTCCGCTACAAACATAGCAGAAGAATCGCCACCAGGGCACCCTTCATATCTCCACATTTAATAAGATCGCGTATAAGGCTCTGTACAACCAAACAGATCGCACCGTTTTAATCCTTGCGGAAAAAAACACGCGAGATTGAGTACTTACTCACCCCCAACGGATATCCGACGGAAAAGTCACCAACACCACTTCACGCCCGAACGACGTCCCTTGATCCCGAGCCTCGGCCCCGAAAACAGTCGGGCGCATCGCACAACTGCGATCCCCTCGGGAAAACACGTCAAAAGCACTACTCACTTGAGTGCAACGGATATCCGGAGAAACAGGTGCATCCCAGTGCACCGTACATGAGTGGTGCCACGTGGGACCCGCATCCTGGTCCCGAAACTCAACGAACGGATCACACTATTGCGATCCTCTCGAAAAAGCACACAAGATGGACTATCCACTTGTCCAAAACGGTTGCCCGGTGAGTAAGATGGAAAATCACCGTCGACACCCAAATGACCCTCGTGGTCCCCGCACCATCATGCAGAATTAGGATGGGTGGATTGCACCACTGCAATCTCCTCGAAAAAACATCCAGATACGACTACTCGCACGCCCCGAACGGACGTCCGGTGAAAATTTCGTGAAACGTTGCCCGCAGCTCAAAGGACGTGACGTGGGGCCCGCGCCTCAACTTCGGCCTCAATTCCTAGAACTGCCCTGGAAAGATTCTCCCCTGCACCAGGGTCCCAACGCCGCTGACGGCGCTCAAAACGGACGCTGGACGCGTCCGCGCCGTCCGAAACAAGAATCTCGGGAGAAACACTCATCCGCTTAAAGACAAGTCGTGCCTCCGCGGCCCCTCGTTTCAGGAATTACAAATTCCCGAAACTATCTCAACATGTCCTCCTTGACTATACGACCCCACAGCCGTAGACAACGTACAAATCGGACACCCGTATTGAGAATTACGGGCGTCCGAAGGGGGGGACCCCTTGGGCTGGACCGGCCGGTCCGCCCGACCTAGCCCGGCCCGCGGCTCAGCCGCGCGGACCGCTGCCGGTTCATAGCCTACCTGCGGACCGGCCACGCGGGCCAGTCTCCTCGTCGCGTGAAGACCCGCCAGGCGCGGGTCTCTGCCTCCTCCACGGGGTCGTGGTGTGCGACCCCGGTATCCCGGGTCCACCGGCCGGGTCTTGCTGCCGCGCCGAAGAGCGCCGTCGCCAGGGAGGGGAGCCGCCACCAGGGAGGGAACCCGCCGCCAGCCGTCGCCGTCGAAACCCGCCGGACCACCGTACCGCCACCGCCTGGAGATCTCCGGACCACCGTGCTGGCCGGAAAACCCCAAAAACCCGCAGATCTTCGCCGAGCCGTTGCGGAGGCTTCGGAGGTCGGATTTCGAATTCGAAACAAGCGTTGGAAAGCTCGGATAACGTACTACGCGACCATGGGAATCGATAGACGATCGGATAACAGTTCGACGATATAAATTGGGCTCAAAGATTGCGGAAAATTAAAAACGAAACGAAAACGACTCCTACCTCTTGGGCGATGCCCGGGGCTTCACGGGGAGTCCACCACCGCTCCGCTTCCTTGCCAGAATTGGCTCGCCGGAGGTGCCTCGCTGGAGTGCTTCGCTGAAGCTGGAGGAGAGGGGGAGGGTTTGAGTTAGAAGGAGAAGAAGAAGAGGGTGGGGTTGCGTTTAAGTAGAAAACACTTAAACGCCCGCCCGACAGCCCCGAACCCGAACTCCTGATGGGATCATGATTTAGCCTCCCCTAGGCTAAGAACCACGCTCTGAGTGCAACGGCGATCATGGAATTTTATTTCGAAACCCTGTTCAAAAGATACTAAACTTAGCGCCTGAGGCCGCCAAATTATGAAAACGCCCCTGGGGCCATTTTTTCACAGACGGCCCGCGCCCGCAAAACATATACCCCTCCTAAGGTAAACGGCACGCTCCGAACTCAACGGTGCCCTCAGTTTTCCAATCCGAGCCACCATTTAAGAGATACCTACGTCTCAACATTAAATGAATTAATTAATTAATTTATTCATATGTTTAACGTTCCGGGAGCGGGCGAGGGGTCCAAACGTCCCCCGCCAACAAGTTTTATGTCGTTCCTATGGTAAACACCCCATTCCGGACCCATCCGTACACTCGGATCCCTGATCCGGAACTCCGTTGAGAAGTTATCCCATTTATTTGGCGTTTCTAGTGTGAACACACTGAAAATTTAATTCCGGCCACTCGGGGGCTCGGAATCGCACGCCGTCTGAAGGTGCTGCTCTGGAATATCATCAAGAATATTCCAAGGTCTTTTGTAGCAAAAACCGGTTTCTTACATCATTCCCTCCTTCAAGATTTTCTTCCCCGAAAATCAAAATTAGGGAGCAACACAGGGTACTAAGCCCACACCTGGCTTTCCCATACCCAGAAGAACCCACGCACAGCTCTACGTCACCGCACACAGACCAAAGGATTGATCTGTTCAGGCTAGGTCCGCCCCTACCGATGTCTTTCACCCACTCCAGACTTTGGGGATAGGGTAAGGTGGTAGGAAACCTCTCCATCCCTTTGCACGGTCTCAAATGGCCCGAAGGCCCTTGGGGGTAGCTCACCTCCCCTGTCAAACCTCTACGTCGCACGCCGCAACTGGAATCACTGCCCGCACCTGGAACAAGGCCCGGTGATTCCATCCTTCAGAATATCCATATAGTGAAACACCCAAGGATATCTGGTCATATGAGATTCCACAGTCGATGCTCTCTTACACGCTCAAAAGGCGAAGGAGCCAACACCATCGACTAAAGGAAAAGGTCTCACGCCTTTTTCCTTACCAACACATGGTGACACCCGACGCCCTGCATCACCCTGGTAACACCTCAAACAAGGAGCAGGGAGAAAAGCCTTTCAAATGCATAACCTAACAATTCTACTGCAAAAAGTAGAAGAGTTGCAAGGGGTACCTCTCACCATCCCATGCTCTGCAGGATCGTAGACATCCAAAGCTTGCGGCTGTCCGTGGTCCCAACTGTCAGCTCCTGGAGCCTGACGTGGACCACCTAGTGGTGATGGGAAGACCTCGTAACATCGTCCCCCACTACCAGCCCCTCCCGCTCCTCTGCTAGCACCACCTCTCTTGGTACTACCCCGATCTCGGCGCTGCCTCTGCAGTGGTGGTGCGCCTGCTGCCTGCCCGAAGCTCTCCGCAACTCGGGTCGGGCAGTCTCATTCCAAGTGACCTCGCCCGTCATAAGCATAGCACCGGCGCTCTCTGGGCTACCGTGGTGTCCTCCGGCGCCACTGTGGTGTACGACCACAGCTCGAGATCCACCCATGAAAGGGCATCCTCGGTTGAGGCCCTGCGCCTTTTCGCCACAGTGGTATACGACCACGTCTCCGGAACCGGCAGTGGGAAGGCCACCTGCATCGAGGTCCTGTCCTCCAGAGCCTGCTAACTACGGCAGACGTCTCGGCTCCGTCGCTCCCACTGCCACTACCAACCGCAAAACATGACAGGAATCCCCCTGTCACCAGCACCTGCTATAGCACCCCATCATATGTGGAAATGCCCAAGTGTACTATGACAGCATGAATCTCTCGGCAGAGACCCTGCTCAAACTTCCATGCTCGGATGTCGTCATCACGGACCAAGTCCAGGTAAAAGCATGCACGGTTTGCAAAACTAGCCGCGTACTCGTCCACCGTTATCCCTCCCTGCTGAAACTGCAGGAGCTCCTGAATCCGAATGGAGCGCAAGCAGGAGGGGAAAAACTCCTCACGGAGAAACAACTGAAAGTCGTCCAACGAAAGCGACGAATTGTCAAAAAACTGAGTCACCATACTCCACCAATGCCAAGCTGTTCCACGAAAAAGACTGGCTGCCAAAGTCACTCCCTGATCTTTCGGCGTCTGCACAATCCTAAAAAGGTGAACCACTACCTCGATCCAAACCTCTGTTGCCTGAGGGTCTGGCTCACCACTGAACCTCAGCGGTCTCTGCTGCTGGAACTCACGGAGTGCGCTCAACCTGCGCTCAAGCTCAGCCTACCCCGCTGAAACTGCCTGCTGATCAACAAGTGGGGGGTGCTGCTACCGGCCCACCCGGAGAAAGGGCTCGCATGATGGGTCGAGGTCTGTGGCCTCGTAGCTCACGGGGTCGTCATCACGCACCCAAAGCTGGTATCTGGGATAGCTGTCTTCGCAGAGACATCCTGAATATTGTCAAGGAGTTCCGCGGTCAGATTAGCATATATGTATATACCACAACAACAACGATGGGGAGCTGACTCAAGAAGGACAGTCAAAGACTGAGTCCTATGTGATGCACAAACAAATTTTCCCGGCAATAAGTGTCTCTGCATGCCGAGTCGACAAGCGGGTTATCACGGTCCTGGTGAATGGATACCTCGGTCACCGCACCATCACTGGACTCCCTGGCCTGAGAGCCGCTCTCGAGACACATTAACACTGTTGCCCTAAATCCCAACCAATTCCTCTTTTAGGGACGTCCGCAAAATGCCCCAAGGAATGAACCACCTCTGATACCACTTTGTCACGACCCGACCCTACCTGGGCTCGATCCGCAACTACCCCAAGACCGCCTCCATAGGCCAGGGGCTGGCGACCTGTGCCGAAGGCACAATAACTCGGGGGGGGGGGCCTTTGCCTAAGTACCTGTACACACACACGCAGCAAACTCAATGCAAAAGTGCATAGTAAAAGAAAGAACAAGAAAAGTAAAAAAGAACAACTGCTATATATATAAACCCCAGATGTGCATCGACCTCTAAACAGTACAAAGTACAGTGCTGAAAGGAAAAAGGGGCAAAACACGCGCCCAACCAGAAAAGGTGCCACAACCCGGCAACAAGTAAACAAAAGAAACAGCTGATGGGTTTCCCACCTAGGACCCGACCATGACCACCGAACGCGGTCCAAGCTCCCAAGATCCTACGCTCCTACTCTCCACTGAAGCCATCCTCCACCTGTCCGTCATCTGCAAGGGAACACCAAGTAAGGGCAAAGCCCAAGAAGGGGTGGGTATAAAAATACTCAGTAGGATACCTCGAAGGCTCAAGGGAGCAACAAAGAAGGTACCGAAGGGTGAGCTGTAGAGAGAACAGAGAAAAGTAGAGAAGTACAACCGAGAGTGCAGTAAAGAGTCCATATCAACCCATCAAGATAAAGGAAGTAGACTCATCCAGGCACAAGGAGCAGGAAACTGTGAGAAGATGAACTTCCTGTTGAGTCTTCGCTACCTATAGCAGGAGAGTAGACTCGTCCAACCATGAGAAGCTAGACGCAGAAAGCACGTGGCATACCCCACGCGTCTTCGCCTCTCCTGGAAAGAGAGTAACCAAACCCAAGAAGTGGGTACCGGAAACAAGGCATATACATATCTGTATGCTCAACAAGAAACCCGAACAACATTGTAAGGGGATCTCTGTCTCGTAGCTCAGCCCAAGAAAGAGTATCCAACAGTCCCAGAAGTAACCCATCATCGATGCTCAGCATCCCGCACGTCTGCCCTGAACCGCAAGCCAAGGGGCTCAATCACCGCACCTTGACACTATCTACTTTGGGCGGCACTGACTCGCCCGCACGGTTTTAGATCGCGTCACAATAACGCGTCTCGGTGGGGAAAGTGCCCCTCGTACTTGAGAGTTCTAGGGAAAGTCAAACCACACCTCGTCACTGCCCTACAGTCGAGAGGTCTCCTCAAGCCAAAGTTGTTCCATCACCAACCCGTACAATCAAGGGTCCCACTCCGGTAATCATGGAGGAAAGCCATAGACTAGCCTAGTCGAAAGGACTGAGTCTGGAATGCGAGCCGGCGTCCCACTGCCCAGCCCTACTGGAGGGTAACTCATAACCAGATATCAGGTGACCCACTACCCAGCCCCGCTGGAGGGTAAACCATATTAAGATACTTGGTGACCCACTGCCCAACCCTGTTGGAGGGTAAACCATAACACATCATCCAGCGACCCACTGCCCAGCCCCGCTTGAGGGTAGACCATAATACATCATCAGGCGACCCACTGCGCAGCCCCGCTGGAGGGTAGACCTGGAATAAGTCGACAGGAGACCCACTGCCCAACCGTGCTGGAGGGTAGACCTGGAACTAGACGACGGGCAACCCACTGCCCAGCCGTGCTAGAGGGTAGACCTTGAACTAGACGACGGGCGACCCACTGCCCAGCCCCGCAGGAGGGTAGACCCTAAGAGGTTGTCGGGTGACCCACTGCCCAGTCTCTGCTAGAGGGTAGACCCTAAGTGCGTCGGGTGACCCACTGACCAGTCTCTGCTGGAGGGTAGACCCTAAAATTCAGTGAGCAACCCACTGCCCAGCCCTGCTGGAGGGTAAACCCGAAGAAGTCGATGAGTAACCCACTACCCAGCCCCGCTGGAGGGTAAAACTCAGAACTGCTCTGGCCATCTCTACCGGAGGGTACAACGCTGGCCAATCAAACACGGAGTGTGTATCGCGCAACCACCCAACTCCAGCACAACTCACCCAAAAGGGTTCATCGCCTGATTCATTACTGGGTGTCACTCGCACCGCTACCGGCCAATCCATCGAGAATGAAACCAGGGGGAGACCACTCAACCCTACTGGTCAAACAAACGAGCATAAAGCCAGGGGAAATACACTCCACCCTACTAACCAAACAAACGAGCACAAAGGGACCCTCTACACCACGAGAGGTCCAAATACGCAAAGCAGATCACGACACGCACGTGGGGCCCACACGACGTGTGGCCCCAAGTCAACCCCAAACAAGCGCACGAACGTCTCAGGTACAAACCACACGTACCTCCAAGGGCTCTCGTATACTCCCTAAGTACCTCGTTCTAGCCCAAAGTCTATCGTGCACACGGCACCTAGCGTCAACGCGAAGGCGTGACATAACAACTCCACCTCAAAGGCCCATGCACGACCAACCACATCTATTCAAGAACTTACATCACTCACATTGGCGTGCACGCGATCACGCACCTACGGTCCGCTACAAACACGGCAGAAGAACCGCCACCAGGCCACCCTTTTTATCTCTACATTTAATAAGATCGCGTATAAGGCTCTGCACAACCAAACGGATCGCACCGTTATAATCCTCGCGGAAAAAAACACGCGAGATCGACTACTTACTCGCCCCCAACGGATATCCGATGAAAAAGTCACCAACACCACCTCACGCCCGAATGACGTCCCGTGATCCCGAGCCTCAGCCCTGAAAACAGTCGGGCGCATCGCACCACTGCGATCCCCTTGGGAAAACACGTCAAAAGCACTACTCACTTGAGTGCAACGGATATCCGGAGAAAAGGTGCATCCCGGCGCACCGTACAGAAGCGGTGCCACGTGGGACCCGCATCCCGGTCCCGAAACTCAACGAACGGATCACACCGTTGCGATCCTCTCGAAAAAGCACACAAGATGGACTATCCACTTGTCCAAAACAGTCGCCCGGTGAGTAAGATGGAAAATCACCGTCGATGCCCAAATGACCCTCGTGGTCCCCGCACCATTGTGCCGAATTAGGGCGGGCGTATTGCACCACTACAATCCCCTCGAAATAACATCCAGAAACGACTACTCGCACGCCCCGAACGGATGTCCGGTGAAAAAGTCGTGAAACGTTGCCCGCAGCTTAAAGGAGGGGCCATGGGGCCCACGCCTCAACTTCGGCCTCAATGCCTGGAACCACCATGGAAAGCTTTTCCCCTGCTCCAGGATCCCAATGCCGCTGACGGCGCTCAAAACGGATGTCGGACGCGTCCGCGCCGTCCGAAACAAGAATTTTGGGAGAAACGCTCGTCCACTTAAAGACACGTCGTGGCTCCGCGGCCCCTCGTTTCGGGAATTAAAAATTCCCAAAACTATCTCAACATGTCCTCCTCGACGATACGGCCCCATAGCCGCATAAAAAGTACAAATAGGACACCCGTATTGAGAATTACGGGCGTCCGAAGGGGGGGGGAACCCCTTGGCCTGGACCGGCCTGGACCGACCGGTCCGCCCGACCTGGCCCGGCCCGCGGCTCAGCCGCACGGACCGGTGCCGGTTCGCGGCCCACCTGAAGACCGGCCACGCGGGCCGGTCTCTTCGTTGCGTGAAGACCCGCCAGGCGCGGGTCTCTGCCTCCTCCACGGGGTCGCGGCGTGCGACCCCTGTATCCCGGGTCCACCGGCCGGCACAACCGGCCGGTCCTTCCGCTCCGCGCCGCGCGAGGCCGCCGCGGCCGGGGTTTGCTGCCGCACCGAAGAGCGTTGTTGCCAGGGAGGGGAGCCGCCGCCAGGGAGGGAACCTGCCATCAGCCTCCACCGTCGAAACCCGCCGGACCACCGTACCGCCACCACCTGGAGATCGTCAGACCACTGTGCCGGCCGGAAAACCCCAAAAACCCGCAGATCTTCACCGAGCCGTTGCGGAGGCTTAGGAGGTCGGATTTTGAATCCGAAACAAGCGTTGGAAAGCTCGGATAACGTACTACGCGACCATGGGAATCGATCAATGATCGGATAACAGTTAGATGCTATAAATTGGGCTCAAGGATTGCGGGAAATTAAAAATGAAACGAAAATGACTCCTACCTCTTGGGCGTTGCCCGGGGCTTCACGGGGAGTCCGCCACCGCTCAGCTGCCTTGTCAGAATTGGCTCGCCGGAGGTGCCTCGCCAGAGTGCTTCTCCGGAGCTGGAGGAGAGGGGGAGGGTTTTAGTTAGAAGGAGAAGAAGAAGAGGGTGGGGGTGCGTTTAAGTAGAAAACACTTAAACGCCCGCCCGACAGCCCCGAACCCGAACTCCCGACGGGGTCGGGATTTAGCCTCCCCTAGGCTAAGAACCATGCTCTGAGCGCAACAGCAGTCTCAGAATTTTATTTAGAGAATCCGTTCAAAAGTTACTAAACTTAGCGCCCGAGGCCTCCAAATTACGAAAACGCCCCTGGGGCCATTTTTTCACAGATGGCCCGCGCCCGCAAAACTTATACCCCTTCTAGGGTAAACGGCACTCTCCAAACTCAACGGTGCCCTTGGTTTTCCAATATGAGCCACCGTTTAAGAGATACCTGCGTCTCAACATTAAACGAATTAATTAATTTATTTATTCATCCGTTTAACGTTCCGGGAGCGGGCGAGGGGTCCAAACGTCCCGCGCCGACAAGTTTTATGTTATTCCTAGGGTAAACACCCCATTCCTGACCCATACGTACACTCGGATCCTTGATCCGGAACTCCGTTTAGAAGTTATCCCATTTATTTGTCATTTCCAGTGTGAACGCACTGAAAATTTAATTTCGGCCACTCCAGGGCTCGGAATCGCACGCTGTCTGAAGGCGCTACTCTGGAATATCATCAAGAATATTCCAAAGTCTTTCGTAGCAAAATAGGGTTCTTACAATAGTTGAAAACTAATCTTCTTGAACCCATGTATTCTATACTTGAGTATATACCAATACCTATCCTTCTATGTAAATAGTTGGGGTAGTATTCCATGGGTAGTGAGATCTTTTAGTTATTTTAGATTCTGTTAGTGTTTCACCTATCTTGTTAAAACTCGTTCTGAGGTGTATTATCCTAATTTATATACTGATTCCACCATGATTTCTTTATGTCATCCGCCATGAGGGTGGTAGAGACCATATTCAAGATGGGGTGGGCCCTAAGACTCTTGTCTTATCTCTAGGAGTGCCACTTGAGGTACTACCTTTTGTATCTGATATGGTCACTAACACCCAAGTTCATGAGTATTTATTAAATATAATGTAGTCCATGAATGGTTCTCCACTTCCTAAACCTGTGATGGATGATCTGACCCATGAGTTATAGCTACATCATCCTCCCACCTTCTCAGAGGATGGTGTTTCGCAGGCCTTCAAATATTAGAAATAGGTTACCTTGTATATCTTTTAGCATTTGGAGAATCCTCTAAAGTGTAGGGATAAGATTTATGTTTATATGCTATATGATTTATCCATTTGTTGGTGGGATGTAATTACTCAATATGGTCACCATCAGGGAATGGTATGGGCTGACTTCCAGACTAGTTTTTATGAATAGTTCATTCATAAACACTAAGAGCAAACAGAGTTAGAGAGTTTATGGATCTTGAGAAGTGATACATTTCAATTATGGATTACTTATTACATTTCACTTTGTTAAAATTCTTTTCACCGCTTCTAGCTTGTGGTGATCTTACACAAGAATGATTCTTTGAGGATGGGCTACATTATTCCATTCGTACTCAGGTGAATATCTATCACCTTTAAAAATTTTCTAAAATACCTAGTTAGGGTCTTATCATTGAATCATATGGTATTGAGATGGTAACAGGAACAATGGACCATCACCTCCACATTCTAGTAGTTATTCAAATAGCATAAAGTGATCTCCCACGGATACTTGTTAGGGAAGTGGCTACCAGTGTACCCATACTGGTAGCTATGTGGTGTATCCCCCTTATTGATGATAGGGGAACTTGAAGAATCAATGTGATAGAGGCCCTATGGTGTTTGGTGCCTCTAACTATATGGGGGATATTCAACATTTATATCTGACAATTCCATCAGCTTCTACTGGAAGAGGTTCTATACCAAATCCACCTTCAGGGGAATGTACTTACACACCACATCAAGAAGGAAGTTGGAGTAGCACTGAAAGCACTGGTTGAGGAGAAAAGCATGGCCATGATTGCAAGACTCATGATCCCCAATAGTGCTAGTGATGTAGTTTTTATCGTGGTTGTCTAATTGTTTCACAGGGTCACAGATCACATCGGTTTCATTTTTCACAGTTGATACCTAAGGATTAGGATGCAATACCATATATATTATGAGTTACTATTCTAGTATCCTCCATTATAGCATCTTCTTTATTTGATAGAGGTCCTTGAAACTCTTTTATCTCCTTATATACAATTGGAAGTCTCATGATGAAAATATAGTATTATTGTGGTGTAATAAACTTGGATACTCCATTGGTAGTATGGTTAGAGGGAATGCACCAATGCATGGAGCTTCCCCTTGAGGATGGAAGTTACCCTTTCTTATGGGGCCTATTTTTTCCTGAGATGAATGGATTTTATGTCCTTATTGGGAAGCATCGGTTCATTCTATGTCAATGCTTCGAATACTTCTATCACCAAAGGGTATCGTTTTCCTCACTAGAGGCTGGAGGTTATCTATATAAGGGTGAGTGGGATGTCCAGGCAACCAGAGTTGGACCAGATCATAACGGCCTAAGTGAAGTGACTACCGAGATAGAAAATCTATTCATGGAGGTTCATGGTTTAAATCAGGTTGAATTCCCTCCAATAGTATATCGTTACAAGGAATCCTTTCTTGATTAATTTTCTGGATTACCTCTTGAGAGAGAGGTAGAGTTTATAGCTAAGCTAATTCTAGGATAAGCTCTAGTACACATTCCTCCGTAAAATATGTCACTTACTATGATCCAAAAGCTTAAGTGGCATATTGAGCCTGCCTATACACCTGGAAAAGGAAATGTGTTTGTAGACGCATTGAGCCCGAAAACTCAACCAGAAGATGTATGGGAATCAAATGATGAATGAAAATTGTTGAACCTCTTTTTAGAGCTGCATCAAGAGTTTTACAGTTTTCATGAGAAGTCCTAACATTCATCCTTGATATTTACATCATCCTTAATTGAAAATATGAAGAGATGAAAATATTTATATCCTAAGGGCCACGTTCTCTATGTGATTATTTATGGAAATACCAAACTCTATATTGTTCAATGAGCAGAGATGACATCTTGCTTATACATGGACATGTCTGGTTTCCTACAGATATGAGAGAGTATTTGATGCATGGGTCCGCTGATTCTGAGTGGTATTTTAATCCAAGCATCTTGAAAATGTATCAAGAGATGTGATTCCACTATTTGTGGAATTTGATGAAACAATATACAGTAGGCTTTATCACTATAGGTCCTACATGTCTATAGGTGAAGGTGGAGAACCAGAGACATTCATGATTATTATAGCCTCTTCCCAGCCCAAAATGGAAATGTGAAGACATTTATATGTATTTTTTTGTAGGATTGCCTATGTCTCCTAGAGTTAGATACGTTTTTGGGTAGTCATTGATCGACGAACAATGGTATCCCACTTCATTCCATTTCGGGAGACATTCTCAGTTGATGAGATGCAATGACTATATATATGCGAGATCATTCGACTACACGGGTTTCATTATTCTATCATTTCAGATAAGGAGTTTCACATCATAGTTATAATAGGTGTTTTAGAAATATATGGTTACATAGATGATACTGAGAGAAACTCATTTCCCTCAACTGATGGATACTCGGAATGTACTATACAAGTTATAGAGGACATGCTCCAATATTGAATACTCAATTTTATTGATTCTTGGGAGAAGAATATACCTCTATTCACGTTATTATATAATCATATATTATAGGAGACAATTCAAATATAAAATTTTATGGCCTTAAATGGTATTTTGTTCACCCCTAAGATAGCTAGAGGTAGGTGAGTCCGTCCTACTATGTCCCCATCTCATTTAAAAGAATTCAGAGTAGGTTCAGCTGATCAGGAAGTGTATGTCTACTAATCCTTTTACAAAGAAATATTATGTTGATTTACATAGAAAACCTCTAGAGTTTGAGGTCGAGGATCCTGTTTTCTTGTGGGTATCACCCATGCTAGGGAATATACAGATACAAAAGCTATGGAATTTGTCACTGAATTTTTTTCATTATGTTTGAGATACTAGAGAGATTCGGGTTGGTAGCCTATCAGTTGGTACTACATCCTAGGAACCATGCCATGAATGAATTCTTCCACATTTCATAGATTCTATATTATCATACCAACCCATCTCATACTTCTAATCTCATGCAATTTGAGATATATTTCGATGTTACATTTTAGGTTTATCTTATATGCATCATTTTCTGGAGCACGAAGTATCTCTAAGTCCATTATGTCCCTCTAGTAATTTTGATATGGTAGAATGACCATGTACATGATGAGAATTAGGAGATAGAGCCCAACATATGTGTCCAATGGAAAGATTTTTTTCTTAGACAGTGTTTCACCTCCCTTGGAAGGTAAACTCGGGGACGTGTTCCATTAAGGGGTGGGGGCAGACTGAAAGAACCATGTTTTTCACTCAGGTATGTATCCTTTTAATTATGTTCTAACTCATTTTATAGACCTAATATAGATTCCTGATGATTTGGTGGAGGTCCCAAGGGTGTCCAGGTATTTTTGGGGAATGTAACCCAAAATTTTGTAGAAAATGACATATTGCATAGTTATTTTAATTCGTTTGAAGTGGGAAATGTGTTTTGTTTAAACCATTCGACGATGGACAATGGGCTGGAATATGGCACACAATTTTATATAACTATGTGATTTGAGATACAGGACTGTGTGAAATGTCTATAGCTTTAACAGATCTACTTCACATGATGGGAACATGGTATCCCTAATTTTTCATCCTAACCGTGTGGTATTCTCATACTTATAGGTGATGTTTCCTGATTTGTACACGATTTGGCCAAACCATATGGCCGAATTGGGCATAGAGTAAATTTTGGGTAATATTACATTTTTGCCACTTAAATATCTTATATTAATATTCCCTCATTTCTTATTTCATTCTAGTAGAAAGCACTACCATTTCTCCTCCATTTGATTCCTAACCATTGTTTATTCTTGAAATCTAGATCCACCATCTGTCTGGTGTCCGACTCGGCCATTGTTTTCCTAAATGGAACCACACAAGTACATTCTTGATTCCTATTTAAACATGTGTAGTTCTTTTTTATATCAATTAATCTATTTTGAAATTAGGTTCATATTCCCCAATTTCGGGGAATTGATGAATTGTTCAGATATATTTCGATATAGGCTGAACAAAACAATGATATTGGATAAGGAGAGTCATACGAGCCTAAGGTTGGAGTTCTATAAAACTTTTTATCAATTTTCATCATTTTGTAAATTTCCATGTCGTAGAGCCAATTTCATTGGGCATTGGTTATTGAATTAATATATCCCACTTGTAGTCATTAAGACCATATTCTATAACCTTTCTATATATGTGATTCGTTGTTGGTGGTTACATCCACAACATCAACCATCCCATATAGTATGTTATAAAATATTCATTTTTTAGTGTTTTTAATCATTTGATCCATTGTTAAAATGTGTTCGAGATTGACCACTCAAATGGTAAGATTCCATGCATTAAATAAATTTTGAAATGCTTAATGGCCAGTACCACGATCCCTCCACCTGAACCATCTAAGGTAAGTTCTTGAATTTAAATAATGATATATGAATTGGAATGTATATGGTATGAAATAAGAATTGATCTAGTTATAATCTATGAAATACATATGGTGGATCCTCCTAATCACAACCATGAATTTTTATGAAAGGTAAAGGAGGGAACCAAGTAATTATATATGAAATGTATCCAATGTTTTCATGTACCTTTGATCATGTCACACTAATGAAAGGCATGTCTTGGACCTTCACCTTAATAAATGGATTAGCTTGTTAATTTCCATGTTGAATATATGAAATATTTAATTAAATTTATTAAATGTAAGGTGAATATTATAAAAAACATTGAACTCAATGCTTATAGAAATGGAATAACTTGATTAAGCCCTTGGATTATTGAGGGAATACCATGAGAACTCAAGGGCGCCATTTCGATTCATGGATGCCTATTATTGTGGTTGAGACCAACCTTGGAACCTGATCCTAATCAATGAGTGGATTCTCATTATAACACCATAGGATCCATCTATTACTATTATAAGATTTTATTGATACACTCCTTGGATCCTACATAGATTCTATGGAAATGAGGTTCCTTGGACATAACCATGGGCCATGCCATTACTTATCCTATTTTACCTTGGATGTATTCCTTGGACTCGATTAGATCATACTATTTTGGAATGCATTGGACGATGCTCCATATATTACACTCTTACCACTATCTAGTATACAGTTATTACTTAGTTGGTATCCATTGAGGTTTAGTTTTCCTCAGTTATCGCCTTGGAACCATTGTTCATTATAATCACTTAGGTTTACTTATTATATCTTGGAACTAGTACTGTTACTATGAATAGGTGATGTCAGTTCTCAATATGCCTCATGTGATATGATTATATAAACTAAAACATAATTAATTAATGAAAAAGTTACGTGTTCAGACAATAGATAAGAGATGAAGTAGGTACATTGGCATTTATATTATTGTACTGTATTATTTTATGTATGTATGCTTGCACTATTTCAGTTTTCACTACATTGATAGGATGTTATAGAGACTGTTGGTGGTGGCCTACTGAGATTTATCTCTCACCCTATCCAGGAACCTATGGTTCCCAAGAAAACCCTATGGATACAGGTTTTTCAAAAGGGAAGTGGGTAGCTTCATATACTTAATTGATTACTTCTTAGATTGTAGTTATTGGCAGATGACTGAGCAAGATATCCAGATGCTAGGGATAATATTTTATTCCTCTTTCATAATTTTTTATATCCTTCTTGTATGATTTTTAGTATACCTGTTTTCCATATTTCTAGATACATGATATGCCATCATCAAAATTTTTATATTTGTTTCAATTTCTTTGGTTATTGTTATTCATGTCTACTTCTACTGTGTTGTTTACTATTACACTACTTCCTCTATTTAGCTATTATTTTATTATATTTATCCTATTTGATTAACTCTTGTTACAAGGGCATAGTCTCCCAATGAATACACCCCAATTCCTCACTACTATTCGATATCCTATAAAATTCTAGGAGATGTGATTGAGGCAATGTGGCCCACCTAGCTTGAGGAACCTCCTAAGATACATATGGGTCTAGACAGTCACAAGTTACATGTAAAAAAGGGAAGATTGTTTGAAAAAACTACAAGAAAAATAAGGGTAAGATGTTATGTTTTTTAAGCTACTGCATCTGAATGTCAATGGCCTAATGATATATAATTATTTGGATATAAAAAAGATACTATGTATTCTTCATTGATGAATTTTTTATGATGGCCATGAATTAGGTGATTACCCAAAAATATGAGGTATTCGAGTGAATTACTCGATACTATATGCATGATAATAAAATATTAATTCTCACATGTTTGAAGCACATCATTTGAAATGGTATATAATTTTCCAAAAATCAAGGGTAGAAATTTCTAAAAACATTAAATTCATCATCAAAACATAATAGTGATAACTTTTCAAAATAACATAATTTTTTATAGGAGTAACTAAATCATTAATAACAAATCTTGGATAGTTTTCATTGAAAAAAATAAACCAGATACATAAAAAAAGTTATATTTCATACATCATTTTATATGTCCATTAGTGATATTTTATTTCCAAATGAATAGAAGACTACTTACAAAATATTATATGGGATGAAGCTAACTCTTAAGTACTATCAATTATTTAGATGTAAATGTTTTATATTTTATAAGGATAAGAATAAAATGTTCAAAGATCATGGTAATGAAATTATCATTCATGAATTTTATTAAGAAATAAATTTATATAGGTTACAAAAACTTGATTAGAGAAATAATTGAAATCAAATATGTTATTGTTATGGAGGAAGAAAAGGTTTCAAAAACTAGTAATTATATTCAAAAAAATCCACCAATTTTTTATAGAGATAGTTATGATGTTGTTTCTAGATTAAGTGGATTCCACAGATGTAAATATGATTTAAAGGAAGACATTAAACATAAATACAATATAGAAGGTTTATCCATAATTTGAAGAAGAACCAGTGGGGATGGAATCCATAATGATAATATTGTTTGGGACCAAATATCCCTGGTTTATAGACTGTGGCCTTGGGGGAAAACCTTTTTTCTATGATAGGTAGAGCCAAAACATTTTAAATAGGATACTAAGGAAATGATTTTTGTGATGTATACACATTATGTTCTTGAAAACATTGAGTATAATCATACATGGGAAGATGATCAATGGATGAAATGAAATAATGTCATCAGAACCATGTGTGTGTTCTAGAATAAACTTAATAAATATTAAAATGTAAAATGGAACTAATAATGACTAGCGTGTAATGGTTATTAAAAAATAAAGTTCATACATCTATATGACACATTTTCATCAATGGATAATTGGATACTATCCATATTTTTTTACACATGAATGTTCAAATAAGGTCCATAGTTTAATTAATATATATTAAATCACCATTCATGAAATAATTATGTAGGATGTATATATTCATATATGAGTTGGTTTACATTTAGATTAATATTATAAAAAGGAATGAGTATTGATAAAATATTTTTTTGGCCTATAAAAGAACCCAATGATTTGTACTCTTAAAATGACTAATATTTAATGATGTTAGGATTATAAAGTGGAGGTGTTAATAAAAACCATTGCTTACTGAAGGAAAATGGGCATAGTATATTTCTTCCCTTCTTTGTAGATGACATAATTTTTAGAGGCTCATATTACATATAATGAAATAATTTCTCAATATTTATATAGTATAAATTAAGATGTTAATGAATGATAAGATTACATTTTTCCTTGGATTACAGATGGTTTTGGGAGAGAATGTTCCATTGGTATCCTAAAATAAATATACCATCAAATTAATCAAATGATTCCAAATTAATGACTCAAATAAATTCGATTGTTATATGGATAGTTGAATGTAATTTTTAAAGAATGAGGATGGAAATAATGTTTATGTGATCGAGTATTAATAAATTATTATGGGTTTAGTTTATCCCATTGCCTTATGACCTGATATAGTTTTTTACACATTTCATGAAACTGTATTCAAAATATTTCCTAAGTAGATTCACATACTTATTGTGAATTTGATACATTGATAAATCAATTATATAGTGGATCCCATGATATTTTATCACATTTAATTAAAAAAATTACTAGGATACAAAAATGAAAACTGATTAGGTTCATCTGAAGAGAAAATGTTAGCATCCAGTGGTTATTTATAACTTGCTGGTTATTTAATTTATCTATTATGTAATAAGAATGTATATATTTATTTAAGCACCCTAGAGGATTATTAAATTGTGTCCACACAATAATGTACTCAATTAATTTTAATTAGGAAAATTTTTATGATATTAGTGTGGATTTGAGAACTCTAATTTTTATAATGGGTTATAAATAGATGGACACTAATCTTATAAAAATCAAACTCATCATTCAAGGGGAAATCACAACAAGGAAAATTATCCATTCATTAGGGATAAAGTGTAGTAATGGATGGTAAATATAGATTCTGTTCCAACACAAAATCAAATCATGGATATCATGAGTATGATGGTACCTATGATAGATTTTGTACGATATCAGTTATATCTTGGAGTCCAATAGATTCCCTCTATATATTTGAGTTAGAAAATACTCCCCCACATAACTATGGGAATAAATATTTACTCCAGTACACATTTTCACTAATAATTTCAATTATTAAATTTCTAAAACTTATTTTTATACTTTTATAGAATTTGATTTTTGGATTTTTTGAAGAAGGGGGATATATAGTCTATATATTCCAATGGATAATCCATTTTTAAGTGATAAATAGAGTTATTTTAATATTGTGGTTGCTGACATGTTTTTATTATTGAAAAATAAAAGGAATTCTATTATAACAATTCAACAAGGGGTAAAGTGCCTTACTTTTAATTCCATGGGAGCAGTTTTGGTTTATATAAATTAAAAATATTGATGTATGGTGTATTTTTATCATCATGATTCTCTCATTTAACTATTTTGTCTCACATGCACCTCGCCACACATGGGACTAGAGTTGGAGATTGGAGAGTCATCGATGTACTTAAATAAGTAAAGAGTTTCATATAGTGGTACAAGTTAGATATGAGTTTTTTTAATGTTTTTCTAGAAAATAAATGATTAATATATTTTATAATTTTCAAAAAATCCAATGGGGGATATTGTTGGCACCTATAAATTTAATGTTTTTTTTGGGTTGTATTTTTTTGAAAATTTCATGTGAAATATGTTTGGAAGTATCCTAAAGGATATTATTAATCCATGAAGACTGATAAAGGGGATTTAGGATAAAATGATTTATTTTTGTACATATGATATAAATCACACAATCAAACCTTTATTTATATCATGAGATGTGTTGGGTGGAGTTCAGTCTCTCTGCCAAATTGGGGGCTGCCATAAAATAGTGGATGATCATACATCACAATTCTAATTTATAATGATTTTTAGTTTTGAATTATATGTATTTTCACCATGTAGGTATTGGTTGCACCATATAGTATACTTTATATGGTTCCATTCATAATATTTTGAGGAGAGGATATGTTTTCTATTTGGGATGTTTTTCCATGACACAAAGGCTCAGGAGAATTTTTATGTGGATCTACAAATTTGGGAACCCCCACACCAAGGTGGGGGAATTGTGTCTGAAAGGGGGATTGGATGGATTTAAATTGATATTTTATTTTGTTATGTTCCCCTCAATAAAATATATCTATTCCATAACAGGTTAAATATATGTGTTGACCACACCATGGAGAAGAATACCACACTGTAGTGAGGCTAGATATCGAGGAATATTGAGAGAATTGGGATAAGGTCAAGGGTAAATCAAAATAGATGATTAAGTAGATTTATTGGATATGATACTAGACCAGTAATGCCACCAATGAAGGGTGACCATACTATAATATTAGTGGATATGATACATTTAATTCCATGGTGAATGGATCCATGTTATGGTTAGGTTTTTTATAGTTTGGTTGGAATTAAAAATTAATTATATGGAATGGATTTCTAGTGTTTGACTCATGTTTATTGGATAGTAATAACAATATTAAAATTTATAGTACACATGGTAAAATCTATGTGGATTCAAAATGGGAGAAATAATAATAACCATAGGTTATGGTTTGGTTCCCAATTATATTATAAAAACTGATTAGGGTTGTTCTAAAGAGGGGATATTATAATGATTTATCTAGATTCAAAATATGAAAATAAGAATAATTATATACCTTTCTTAGAATGAAGAATAAAAATTATTATGGTATTCCAAGAGATATCTCATTGGAAATATTCAGTGATTCTTTAGAACGATGACAATAGGGATAACTGAGACACCATTACTAGTTATAAAATATTCTATGTTTTTTTATTGAAAAAAATTATGAATAAAGGTGGAATTTGTTCCCTATGAAATTAAGAGAAATTATCTCTCTTCATTATGAAGTTTGTTAACTATGAATATCAGTTCATTTTCTATGAACATGAAATAAAGCAGTTAGATTTAATTTTTTTATAAGCAGTTTTCAATGCATTATACTTGTGTTATCCCATTTGGGTTAACCCAATAAAAATGTGTTTCCCTTATCTTTTTATTTAAATCTTTATATAAACTGATAGGGAAAGAAAGGTGTTTTATTTGGAAAGGGAACAATATTATTGGCATGGGTTAAAAAAATTATTTGATTATAACCTGATTGAACCACCCCCCCCCCATTTCAGTGTATACACACTTTTGTGGGAATAGAAATATATTTGGATTATGGTCAATATAAATGGGAAATTTATGATGAGATTATTCAGTTCTTAGTGGATATGAGGTGATATGTCAAAATTTAATTATAATATCTATTTTCATATAATCTCTAAGAAAAACATATAATATATGTGACTTAAATATAAAAAAATTTGAAAACTATATAGATAAGAGTGTGGATTTCTCATTGATATTAATAATTATGAATTGTATCTCCTGAAAAGTTTAAAAGGGTTTCAGTCATAGTTGATTCATTTGATGTTAATGAGTGAGGACACATACATTGTGTTGAAAATATATCCTAAAATTTGATTAAATATAATCATCTCCTCAGTCATAATGTCACTTTTGTTTCATAATCTACCTATATTTAATGTCAAAGCAACCCATTTTAAAATTATTTATGATTACTGTAACATTATAATACTATAGATAACATATAAGATAAATAAGCATATATTAGATCGCATGTACTTAAGGATTTACCAAAACTCTATCTATATTTTTCCTTTAGGTATGACAGATATCATTCTTGTAAGGTTGTTCATTAGTGTTAATGAGAAATATATAAATTCTTAGAGACATAATTTATGGGAAATGAAGCTCAGTAAAATATTTATAATGGATTTATAATAAATTTTATTTATGATAAATTACATTTTCTCACAATTTCTTTTTTGTGTGTTACAATATGGTCTGCTGATCATTACTATAATTTTTTATTTTTTTTTTCTATAATTTCAATAAGATATGTATGTAGGAAAATAAAATCAATAAATTGGATATATTTTTTCATTTAATATCAATACAGAACCCCCTTAATAATTTCATTAAATTCATATATAATATTATCTAGGAAGTAACTTCAATTCATAACATAATAATTATACACAATATAAAATGAAACAATAATGATAATATTAATTATTATTTTTTATTAATTATAAAGGATAAGGTTTTAAAACATTATTTTTTATTAATAATTATGTAGGATAAAAGGATGCACATTTTATGATGACTTACATCATGATTCCAAAATTTAATTGTATGGAATATCATTACATACTTCATCATTAACCATAAAATATATAATAATTCAAAAATAGAATAAAAATTATATTTTGAATTATTTCATGGTGGACCATTTTCCTCATACTCATATGTTCTTTACATAATATTTCATGTCATCCCAACCCAAGAAAAAAACATGTATCTTCATTTGTGTCATATAGGAAGAAATATTAAAAATGTAAATCGTCCTTGTAAAACATCATAGATATATTTATATGTGTTCTATAAGAAATGGGAAAAGATATATATGAATAAAGGGAGTATTAGATGTCATATAAGTTATATATTTATTCCAATGAAAAAACTAAATGGGATAAGGTAATCTTGATTAAAAAATATCTAACAAAACCAGTTAATCATATCAGACAAAACCATGTAGTGGAATTTCCTAGAGATAATAAATTGGAGGATATCATGATTTTTGGGAACTAGAGACCATGTTTCCAAATCATAGGATGTAATAAAATAGTAGGAGGCGCATTTCCTCCATGTGGAATAATCATATGGATTTCATGTTCCATATGGTTTGACCACTTCTCCAAAATTAATTATTAGACTAAAATTATAATAAATGATGAATAACAGATATATTTATTTATTTTAAGATATTTAGTGGAGTAAAGAAGCATACTTGAGGGGTTTTTGTGAAGATTTGAGTTAATAATGTTATTTCCACAAGGAAATAGAACATGTAGGAGTGAACTTATGACCTTAAAAAGTTAGATAAACATATTTATAAGTTTTTAATTGAGTTTTATTTTCCCAAATCATAGTTAATATTTTATTTCTTCTATATCCTATAATATTTTTCTATGTTAAATTTGGAAATTATTTTAATGTAATTTCATTTAATTTTTTTTTTCATTATTACTATTTTTTGATTCTATCCATTTTTTAATTCTTCACCTATTTTTCCAGTGGTTAGATGGCATTTTTCTCTGAGTCATATATAAATAGTGTAAAATTACACTATGAACTAATAAACAATAAAATATAATTTAAGGTATTATATAAATTATTTACATCCTACACCTTTTGATCCAAACAACCTATTCAACAATACCAAAGTCATTACACTGTTATAACAAACAATACTATTGGGAGTAAGTACTATAATCTCTTAAAAGAGTCATGAAATAAATGCTTAAGGTAATATTTAAATTAATTTGTATGTATTATGGATAAATTTTGAAATAATTATTAAGTTATATAAATTTGTTTCGAATTTAATGTGGATGAAAAATTTATAAAATTTAATGAATAATTTAATTTTAGTCCCCTTACTAGTAAAGTCCACTCTAGTAGATGTTAAATCATTGGGAGTGGAGTGTTATAATAGTATTATAAATTGAGAATAATTCATTCAATATAAGTGGAATAGATACCTCCATTGTATCCTTTTCCTTATTTCATATAATAATCACCCAATTAAATATTCAATCCATAACATATCACTATAGAGGAATGACTTGGTATTTTATTTGTATTTTGTGACAGTGATCCTTGTGAAGTCATAGAGGGAAAAAAAATAAATTTCCATTCCCTTGATCATGATTTTATCTTGAAATTATAATTAATAACAACATTATTTATTTCTAAATATTATATTGATTACAAATAAAAATATACTCTTATATCTAAAAATCAATTTTTCATTACATCACAATTTTATGAAAACTTTTTAATTTTATTATTCAAAAACACACACCACAATGAATTATCTTCCACCCCATTAAACCTAAAAATTTATTATTCCATGTTCCATACAATGAAAAAATATATATAATCTAATATTATATTAATGGGAATGAAAAAAATAGGATAAATTTATTTAGCTGAATACAAATGAATAAATAATAAGGTATAATAAGTTCATATATTAAGAAATACTATAAGAAAAAATTTATCACCATGTTTTATATAAATAACATGATGTATAATAATAATCTCTAAGAATCATAAGATTTAATGTAGACTCATTCCTCATATATCATAATATAATATGAATGACACTTTTCTATCTCCCAATCAATACCATTTTGTTCCCTTTTACATCTAAGACCATAAATAAATATTTTGGATATGGTGAATAAATAGTATCTCCAGATATATAAGAATTACACAATGTATTAAAGGGATATATAGATCTTGTTACACTCTTAATAAAATAATATATATTCAAACCTATCAACCATGTGTAATTAAAACTTTATATTGTTTTCTTACATTAATAAGAAAAATTAACATAGTTAACTCATTATGGAAGGGATATGGGTTATATAAAAACATGACATGGATTATGAAATATTAATTCAAAGAGAGGGTGGTGTAAAGGTACATAAGTACCAAATCAATTTGTTAATAAATTTGTACATTATTTTTTCTAGATAAAATGTATAAAACATCCCTATGAATATAGAAAAATTTCAACCATGAATTTGGTGGTTAACATGTAAAGAAACATATAAGGGTTATATAACAATATTTTAAGGAATGATATAATTAATTAAAGACATAATAGTAAAAATTATTTTAAATTAATAATAAAATAAAAAATAAAGGTATATTATATTTTAAAATAAAAATTTATATTCAACATTTTATGGAAGAATGACAATAAAGAAAGCATAATGTAGTTAAAATATAATTAAAGGTGTATAAGCTACATAATAATTATATATATAATGTAAAAATATGGAATTATAATTTTGTAGTATAAAATATATTAAATTAATGATAAATAAAATGATATTCTTTTTTTAAAACCTAAAAATAAAAAACCACCAAATGATGATATATAAATATGATAAAAACATGGTTTACTCACAAAGAGATCGATACATGTTACATAATAATTTTGTAATAGATGACATGATATTGAATTAGTATAGTATAGAATTAAATTATTAAAATGTATATGAAAATAATAAATAAATAAATATGATATATTTAAATCATAATAAATCCAAATAACTCTCTAGAGGATAAAAAAAATATAGCACAATGTTATTAACCCATGAAAAAAGACATGTATGTCATATAAAATTTTCATTAATAATTTTGTAATATTATATTTAAATATTGAAATTGAAGAAATTAAAATATATTAGAATATAATAAATATAGGGACAACATATATTAAATTTATAATAAATATAAAACTTCCCATGTAATATAGTAAAATATGATTGCATTGAATATTTTACTTTTGAACAAAGGATTATGTGATATATAATAATCTTTTAATACTTGTAGTAAGATTGAATCAATATAGGATAGTGAAGTCATTATATAAATATAAGAAACTAATTAATTAGTTAATATAATATATTTAAATGATAATATAAAATACTTAAATGAAATTTAACAAAGGAAACAAATAAGGAACAGTTAACCCTTAATGAAAATGGTTATGACACCCCATTCCAATTTGATAAATTTCTTAGATAAGCATTATTCATTATAAATTTTTTGGAGTTTGTATTAGGGGTTTTCAATTTTTTTTTAATTTTTAGAGGTAGAAATTTAGAAGTAATAGTACAACCAAACCATGCATTGAATAAGTGCATTATACAGTAGTATACAAACAATTTATCCATGGTTTCGAGATCTGGGCATAACAATTATGTGACTAAAACAACTCAAGTCTGGTGGTTGTTATAGGTTGGTGCACAATTTATTCAACCCTGTTGGAAACAATTAAAGCTTCCCAGAAATTGAAATATGAAATTTTTCATTTACCCTAACTCATCCTATATTTTCATCCTTTCCCCCATAATTTTCCCAACTAAATCTATGGGATCCCTATTCAAGTCTCTCATATACCCATCTTTATATTATGGATTATAAACATTTATTTCTCTATGGTTTCTCAATGGAAACCACTTTATTATTCGCTATTCTCCCCATTTTATTCTATATTCTTGTATCTCTTCTTATGTTATTTAACTTATGTAAACCATAATGATAATATTGGTTGATACTCATCTACGGTTGGTCTAGTATTTTATATTTCATTTTTTATGTATAGTATAGGTCATCATATTCTATAATTTTTTCTTCCTCCCTTAAAGGATAGTTAAATCTACCAATTTGTCTTAGTTTTTTCCTAAAATCATTTTTAAAATCATTTTTGTTGGTTTACTTGACTTTCATTGTAATATTTATACTCATATATGTGTTGTAAATGTTCTCATTTTTTTGAATTTCCAAATGTTGGTGTTGCAGGTCTACAAGTTCTGAAATGGTGAAGCATTTATTTTTTGCAGGTTAATGGGCTACAACGGTGTGGAGCTGCATGGGTATCCTCATTGGTATTGATATTCATCATTAATATGGTTTTGATTTCATTCTTAACAACTCTCTCAGTGTTCTCTTGAATGAGCATGAGCGAAAGGCCCGATCTGTGCTAATGGTTGCGGGTTTCTGGACTTTATGGAGTGCTAGGAATAAAGCCAGCCACGAAGGTAATCAGAGCTCCTTTCTTTCCATATAGGTCCGGCTCAAATACCTGGTAGTGGAGTTGGGATCTTTGATAAAGCAAGGGAACGAAAGTAAAATTCTAACAATTTTTATCACTGCTAGAAGATCTGCTTCTACTCAGGAAACGCATGGTAGACTAAAACATGGAAAATGGGTAAGTTGGAACCCAACTACTAGTGGATATAAGCTAAATGTTGATGGATCGTGCACTCTTTCTACGATGCGTAGAGGGGGAGTCATTCGAGATAACAACAGTTCTGTTATCACTACTTTCAGAAGCTTCTTCGGGGAAGGAGACTCTATCAGAGCAGAGGCTAAGGCTCTACTTGAGGGGCTTGAAATCTGTAGGGGCTTCAATTTATCTTTGTCCATGATTGAAACAGACTCTACAGTGATTTATAATTCTATACATCTCAAGACAAATACCCCATGTTCTATTGATTATTACATTCGAAGGTGTTTCCATTACATTCCTAATGGTGCGGTTATACAACATACATGGAGTGAAGGCAATAAAGTGGCAGATTGTTTATCCTCCAAGGGTGATCAAAATGATCCTCAGATTATTTTCTCTAATATGGGCAATCTACCTTTAGAATGTGTTGATCTTGTTTGGGCGGATGCACTTGGTTTGCACTATTTTAGACCTCCCTAATTCCCTTGCATTCAGATTTCTTCTTGTTTTTTTTTGTGTGACCTTACTCCCACATTTTAATAAAAATTGTTGTTGTTGTTGGTGTTGTTGTTAATTTTATTAGACTATATTTGAGTTTTTTACTCATTTTGGATGTTTTCTGATACTTGAGGATTGGTTATATATTTTATTAATTTTAATATTAGTTTAATAGTTGTATTGATTCTTGAATGATTTTAAAAGATTGAAATTATAACCTAATATTTACAAAGATATTATAAAGAACATTTAAGAACCTTATATGATATTATTATAATTACTAATAACACAATTTATCCCCCTTTCATTAGGATTTATTTAAGTAGTTAATTTTATGTAGAAATTATATTATAATTGGATTTGTGAAAGGGTATATTTCTTGAGAGGGTGTTGGAGGTGATATGGGAGATTATATGATATTTTTTATTGTTGTCAGTTTTTGTTGAACATATAAATTTCCCCCAACCTCTACATAGTTAATATAATTGAAACCCTTATTGGATTAGTGTGAGATCATGATTTATGGTATAATATTTTATATTACACTATGGACATCGTCCCTTAGGCATGGGATTACACTTTATTAGGGATTGTCCCAAATGTGGCTAGTTGCAATTAAACTAATAGGTAATTGTTCCCAGAAAACAACATAATACAAAAATTAGATCCATATGAGGTTTTGATAGATAGTCCTGTTAAAACCCAGTGACTTACCCATGAAGATATTTATTAGATTACACTATTACATTGTTGTTTATATAAACTAGCCATTATTATTTTCCTTATTCCCATATTAATCATATGGTGTCATTCATATCACCATCATTATTATTAGTTTACCAATTATATGTTAAATTAAATAACAATTGTGGGTTTACATGGTGAAAATGTATACCATGGTTTAGTTTTTTTATTTATTAGTTTCTAAATTGTTTTGAAATGAATATATATATAACAAATTGTTTTCCTAAAATTCAGAATTATCACTTCTCAAGGTTTCAAATAGTTTCACTTTTATAAATAATATAATCAATTTTGGTTATTATTAAACAAGGGACACTTTTATTTTAAATAATTAAGGTAATGAAACTTTTTTTCAACTCCCTTACTATATCGTATTCTAAAAAATATTTTACAAATATAGTTCACATTATAATTCAGGATATTTCTTTTAAAACATAATATCATAAACACTTTGGTAAAATTCTATAAGGAAAATTTTGATAAAACCCTAAATACACAACTTCATTTATATAACATCCTTATGCCCTTAAACATATATTCATGGAATGATCTCCTCTTGGATTATTTTCTAATTAATCCATTTATGAATGTTTTGGAAATGGGGGATGACATTATGTCAGATGTACATGATCATTTGGTTCTTTATGTTTCAAGATTGATCTATACGTGTTTGAAGGTATCAATATTTTATTCCCATTCACTTATTTTGATTTAATATTATTTTTGTATTTGTTATGTATTTAATTGAGTAGTTAAATTGAAATGTGAGTTTGATCATTTTTTTTACTGATAAATCATTTCGTTTTACTTATTTGTATATATTTTTATATTAGTTAAAGTCAAATATATGAAAACACCATATCAAAATATTGGGAAGTGTATATGATTAATTTTTTATTATTTGATGGTGAAATTATTCCCATTATATTTTTTGATTCCCTCGAACTTGCATCTAACCTATTGGGATTGGGAATGTCCATAACATCTTATAGGAAATCCATTTCAGTGATTAATAAGTTGAATCAGGATAGTTTATTATAAAATGGTATTAGGAAACTCTTTTTAAAATGTATTATTAGTATGAATATTAGATTGTTATAAAATGGGAGGTTTCTCACAAGTAGGTATCTGATCACCAATTTCCATGATAAAACCTGAGTTTCCATGGGTACTCAAAATATGAGTCTTGAATTTGAGTTGCAATTTCACATATTTATGTAATATTTTGATCTAAATTGATTATATTTAGGGTTATATTATGATTAAAAAAGTAATTTTAGGGTTTCACTACGTTTTTTGGGGGAAATATAAGGATAGAATGTAGGTCAAGATTGGTGCATTATCTTGCATACCATCTATGGGACATGCATATGTATATAGATAACTTCTATTGGTTGTAATATGGTTGGAATATAGTCTACCAAACCCTTAATCATATCCATTCAGAAATATAAAATCCCAAAAAAGTTTGGATTTGACCCCCCTTGGATTTCCATATTTATTCTAAACTAATTCTTATTTATTTTAGATGAATCGAATAGAGTTATAATATGTGTTGATGTTACATAACTAAATCCTACATAATTTTTGTAGTTATGTTTCTTTTTTTCATTTCATAAAGATTTAAATTGTGTGGAAAAAGAGTTTCATGAAAAATATTTTGGATTTTATAACAATTTCATGTTCTGTATTAATAAAAATAACTTGTTTTTCATAATGAATTTTTAAAAGGGGTAAATTTGATAATGTGGTTTATATAAAAATTAGAGAATAAATGTTAAATTTATGGATTTTTTTCTAGATAAAATTTATAGTTTATCAAACTCTATATAGTATTTATGAATGAATTATTTGATTTATTTTAATTTTTATTCGTTTATTAAATTTATCTGAATTTCAACATTATCAATAATTTTATATATGGAATATTTATGATTTTAGAAGTAATATAATAATTTTTTACACCCTTTTGGGGAAGTAGGAAAAAATAAAATTATAACTTATAGTGGACTTATATCCTGAATTTTCATTCGTTTTATAAATATTTTAGAATGTTTTCAATGTGTGGATATTTTTCAAAGTGTGCATGATCCTGTAAAATATATTTGTATATTATTTATAAAATTATTTTTCTACAAAAGTTATGTATTTTATTTTCATTTTTAAATAAATATATTTCAATTTTATGAGTTTATGATTTGGAGTCAGTATTTTGTTTTCAAATTAGTTTAAGTGTTTTAAATTTTAACGTGTGTATTAATTTGATTTTATATTTTATGTTATCCAGATTATGCCTCCAATAAAGGTATCGATAAATTATTGGAAGTCCATTTCATGGTATGTACATTAATGAGGTCCTTCCATTAATTTATATATGGTCCATCTGGTTATTGACACTACTAATAAATTTAATAGAGTAGTGAAGTAAAATTCCTAACTAATCTTAGTCCACATCCACATATTCTTTAACCTATATATACCTACCATTCATGGAGATCAATGTTCATTAGAGGCAATTAAGTGGTTAATATACATTGAGGGAAATAATAATTTATTGAAAAATACTAATGATCTGAAAGTGAATTTTGATGTAAAATTAATTGAAGGACCAAGTCATGAAAGGTGGTAAACTATCATTTCCATTTATTTTCATGGTAACATATATTGGGTTTTGTTCAATACAATTTTCATCTCTTGGTATTAACATTAGTGTTTAAATGTTTATAAATCCATATAATTTATGAGTCTCTAGAAGAGTAAATATTCGGCGAAAGAGTATTTATACCGTTTCTCTAATTCAATGTCCTTTTACCATGATAGTCATGCCTCACTAAAAGATCAATTTTTCAAAGGTGTGTTTTTATCGAAACTCGGGTTTGTTTTATTTTGAATTTATCCTAACATTATATAAGGACATTATAGATAAACCCGAGCTTATAGATTAAAATAATACATAAAAATCATTGACCATTGTTGAATCAATTTTATTTGTAATTTTTAAGGGTACCCAATCCTTAAATAAGAAGAATAATGAAAAACTTGTGTAGGAAAGTGAATATGATATTAGTAATTCATCATATTTCTCTAAAATTCCTTGTAAGATGATGCATCTCACATGTTTTTCTAAAGTATATAACATGAGAAGTCTAGGACCACTTCTCAATAACTCTAAAGACATTTCATCATTGTGATTAATTGGGTAATCCAAAAATATTCTATAAATCTAATTTTCAAAAAGACACAAAGTCCCTATTTCATCTAAAAACTAGATAGAAGGATTATGCTCAATATTTGGGTATTCAGTTTGATCTTATTCAAAGTGTTTCTTATTTGGTCAACAATTTTCATTATCTCTTTATGTTTTTTAAATAGTTTATTGAGCCACTTTATCTAAGAACATGGTATTTTGGATATTCCTATATCTTTTTCTTATATTGGGGGTTGAAAATGATTTTTATGCGATGTTGAAAATGGTCCAAGTTGAAGTTCAATTTTTAATTTTCTCTATTTATATTATTTTCCCATATTGATTTAATGTTATCAGTTCTATCATTATTAGGATAATTATAGTATCTTGGGAGACCTATAACAATCATCTACCTTCTATAAGATACCTACATGGTGTAGTATTCCCTTTGTAAGAAACTAAGTGAAACATCCTGGAATTGAATTATAATATTGGGTCACCTTGAGATATTTGAGGTTTTGTTTAATTTTCCATTGTAAATTCATGATAAATCATATTGGTGTTGTGGTATTCTAGAATTACAAATTACTGGATGGTTGGAAAATTATATATGTAAAACCCTAGGGTTTTTTTGAGGTGTGTTTCTATTCAAAATACAGTAAAAAATTAATCTTCTTTCAATTTTATATGTCCTATGTATTTTTACAGAGGGTTGGAAGGCCTCTATGAAAATTTAAAGAGTCAGAGTTTTGAAAATATATAATTTTGTATTTACAGAAGGGGTGGATGGTTAGTGTATGGTTAGTGAAAACCATGTTGTTGACCATGTGGGGGGGTAAAGGCAGGTGAATGGTTTGAAAAAGAGTGATGGATTCATCGGGTAATAGTGTGCATCCTAGTAATGTATTAAATATCCTTTTATCAGTTATGTTAAATTGTTTTTCAGACCATATAGCTAATCTTTTTTAAAAGGTGTATCTTAGACATTGGGGTTCGCATGGTTGATACACTATTTACCAAGTCGTGTGGCCAAACTATGTGACAGGGTTTAATGAAATCTAAAAATTATATTTAAAACCCTAAAATAACTTTAAACCCCACATTTTTCCTCCCTTATCCCAATCTCATGATTTACAACTCTCTTATAGGAAATTTTCATGATTTATCACCTTCTAAATGTTTATCTCACCAAATCAGATAATGTTGAACCATAATGATCAAAGGTAAGAATCTCATTTCAATTGATTATTCTCACTTTTTTACTTTTTCTCTGAAAAGGAACCCCATTCCAGGGTTGTTAGGTCTATATCTATGGCATGATCCTTTTTATAATAATCATTCTTTGATATTCATTGAACGAATTTAAATGAGAGCATTGATTCACATTTTTGTGAACTAATCCTCTACATCGATCACATTTGATGTAGGTTGTCATTATTTTTCCACATTACCTGTCATTTTTCTTAGTGAACATGTCATATCGTCGCGCTAGATATCATGTGTTTGACCTAGAAATAAATTATACATTTTAATTCATGTAATTGAAATGAACAACATTCCTCGGAAATTAATTATTTTAAAATCATGTGAACTTGGACTGAAATGTAATAAATTAAGTTATAAAACTAGAATTGGTTACCTTTAATTTGAAATTGGAATTGATAAATAGTAAATGAAGTTTTATGGAATGGTGATTACAAATTTTGAGAAGATTTTAAGTATTCTTTTATAGTGTTTCCCAGGGGTTCCACCAATATTCTAATACAAATATATTTCCTCGGGTCTGACTATTATTTTAGGATGGTTATATTTCCTAGAATGTGAATATCATTTTAGGACGGGTATATTTTCTTGAGTGTGACTTTTTTTTTTTTGAATGGATATATTTCCATGGGAGTGACTATTATTCTGGAGAAGAGTCTCAAGCTAAGGGGACTGTCAACCAGAGAATCTGATGGGCTGGGAGGGGATAATGGCCTCTTCCCCGCAGATTTGACACCTGATCTGTTTAGCTCGGCCGTGGAAGCTAATTTTAAAGCCATCCCTGATTTTTCAAAGCCGGTGATAAACATGACGAAGGCCGCTAGATGGGACCTCAACGCGGCTGCAAAGTCTATTGAGCCGAGCGTCATGTACGCAAAGAGGGCTCACAAGAAGTATGCTTCTTTCGGCAATATCTTGCCATGGAGGACAAGGACCCGTTGGACGCGGTTGGGCAGAACCCTGATTCGATATTTGGAATGTTTTGCATGGGGAAGTATCCGGCGGCGGTGCATCCGAAGATGGAGGCTTCGTTCTTCGGGAACTTGGACCAGCGGAACTTCCTGGCAGGGGGTGGGCACCCCAGGACTCCGTTTTATCAGGCATTTCTGAAGCTGGCTAGGTCTATCTGGCTTCTACATCGGTTGGGTCATTCGTTTGAGCCGAGTGTGAAGGTTTTCCAGGTGAAGAGAGGGAGGGAGTTCTCAGAGGCGTACATGGATAGCGTGGTCAAGGACATGGTGGTGGGCGAGGTTGAGAAGAAGGGCCGGGTCGGGTTTTCGATTGAGGGCCAGGTGATCCATTCCCGGGTCTACCTCTCGGGCATGGAGGAGCCTGAATGACCGGGAGATGTGCACCAACATACCAAGAGGTATTTGTGTTCAAAGGCTTTGTGTATTTTGTTTAAACAAATTCAGATCTCTTCTATTTATCCCATTTTTATTAAGGAACACTTTCACTCATTCACATGAGCAAATTACATTATATTAAAGTTACACTAGTGTATATTTTTTAACATATACATTATGTTACTCACATTGGACATATTTATTGAAAATGATGGTGGTGGCCCACCGAGTTTTACTCACACACTGCCCATACTATCATTGGTACCTAAGTTGGCTTTGTGTCTACGAGACTCGATAATGGAAAGTACCGTATTCATGGCAGGTTATGTTATATTGTTATTATATATATATATATTATACTCTAATATTATGGGTATAGTCTCCCCACTGTACCACCATAGACACTCACTGCTAGTTAGTAACCTCTTAGGTGTGGGGAGGCTCACCTGAGGCCATGTAACAAACTCGTTCTACCACCGTTTAGTGTCCATGGGTTGGGGGATGTTATGAAGTGGTATCAAAGGTCATTATTTTGCCTTATTATTTTGGGTAAGGTTGATAGGGGATAGGTAATGTCGAGACTTATTGTGGAACAAAAACCTGGGTTTATCTAACCCACATATGGGGAGATTCCTTGTTTCTAGGGATGATATTTATGTACATGCTTTTCATTTATTATGTTTTCACTATTTCACCGTGTGTGGTGCACTTGACTTTGAATTTCATGATTGATGGGTTTTTTCTCTTCGCCAAAACTATAATAGGGTTTGTATTCATTCATTATTGCTAAAATGTAGGATTTACATTTTATATACAAGGTGGTTTAGTTGTTTATTCACAAAAATATGATTGGTTGTTTGATATGATATTTCCGCATAACTTATTTAAATTTTTATGTTACATCCACTAAATTAAAAATCCAATTACATTTTAATTTTTTTAACATGTAATTGAAATGATTTTTCACATAGTCCTTTTTTTAATTCTAGTTAATTTTTGGTTGAGAAACCTCTGTTATATGGTTCCTGTGAGTGTGGGGTGGAGTTTTTAAGTTTTGATAGATCTCTATGGATGATTGGGGCTAGTGAGAGCACCCGATTTATAATAATACTATGAAATGAAACCTAGAAATTAGTAGGGTTTTATTCTTTTTATCATTTTCAGTAAACTATGATATCTTAAACAAATAACATGATATGTTTTGAGGATTTCTTTTTTCTATAAATTAATTTGTGATGACTTTCAATATTATGAATGGAGGGTAGGGATGAGCACCCCTATAGTTTTCTTGTAGAACCTCTTATGATACCATGGTGGGTGGTTGAAGATCATCTCTAAGTGATCTTGCCAAGAGTGTCAAGAGATACAGATAGAGAGTCTCCTTCACCTGTAGTGGTGATGTTACAGATGACTAGGGAGTCTCAACTGCATCACCCACCAATTTTAATTGGGGAGGGAAGTCCCCAATAAGGTGATTATTGGATTGTTTATGTCAGGATGGTTTTTTTATAAAAAACCTTCTCTTTATTACACACTTAAACATAATTTATTACGTAATATTCACTTGATACAACAGAGAAGATGGAGAGTTATAGTGTCCTTGGGGCTTAGGATCTTTACATAACAACTTAGAACATGAATTACAAAATCATTATTGAAAACTTCCTTTACATGACCACTACATTCAGTCATACTTATCATTGCATAGGATATCCTGAGGACGTGCATAAGAAAAGGGTGAACCATAAAGCCCAGTAAGGGAATAAAAATTGAATAACATAAGGAATACAGTACAAGTTAGACAATAGACATATCAATGGAGCATAAGAGAAACATTAACATAAAGGCATGATAAAGCATGATAATATTAATATTGAAATGTGGCAACAACATTTAACATGATTTTTGCATAAGCCAAGGCTCATTCACCTGGAGCATGGGGAAACCCTCATTGCACTTGAATTAGCATGAGAAAACCCTTATTGAACTTGACGTATCACGATACTAATCTTTACCCAATGCATTGAAGCGCTATCAGGGCACACCCTTCTTAAACATTTCATTTCATGCACAAGTGTGCCACATGGATCATGGAATTAATCAACATCATAAGTTATTCCATGATTAAGTAATGTAGAATTAATTCTCTAAGTTACACTTCAATATGTATACGTTTATAAAGGTGAATACTGTTGATATAGACATGGGTATGGTATTCATTTCACTATGATCTTGTATTGGAAAAACGCAGTGCAATTTCAGCAGCATAATGGCGTGACATAAGGACTCATGAAAATGTTTGATGAGATAAAAAGGGTGTATCATCATATATACATGAAATGGACAGTAAGGGGGTCATATAGATACATTTCCCAACAAATTTAATGCAATATAGATGCATAATACCAAAGAATTACTTGAATGTAAAAGAGGCGAGAAAAATCCCTCAAGGAATTTCGGCATGGTAACAGGTGTACATGGGAGGAATTGATGATAACGAAATGGGTCTACCATAATCCAAACATAAATACAAAAGTATGGGGTAGGTGAAAAATCATACCCCAACATTTGTAATTGAAAATAAAAGGGAATTACAACTTAAAGAAAATTGGAAAAAAAATGAGAAAGGAAGAAATCCCAAACATGGAAGTGTGATCCCAAAGGCTTGAGAGAGGCTTCAGAAAGGCTTCCTGGGAGATTGGTGCACCTTTGGAGGATTCTATATATATGAGGGAAGGGTTTGGTCGAACTAAAAAGGATTTTAGTGAAGATGATGTGGGAGCTTGGCTGGGTTTGTATAGGAAAGGAGGGGGAATTCTTTAATATTTAGGTTTGGGTCACCACAGACTAAACTAATCAACACCACAAACCAACCCATGGTTTTTACCATAGTTTATGCCAAAGGGGAGTTGAAAAAAATATTTTATAAATCCAATGGCTGAACTTCTTAAAATATTTACGGTTCTTATGTGGAGGTGAGTCACACTCTCAAAGAAAACAATTTAAAAAGACAAAATGTTTTATAAGTCTTGAAGGGTCCACTAAAGTTTTGTATAATAAATAAAACAAACCTAAAATCATATTATTTTAATGGTAAAACATATATTTGCTGAACATATCATTTATAGTAATTTATTACATCACTATTGGGTCATTATGATGTCATAAAACACATTATACATTTAAACGATATTTAATTTTTACCCAAAAATTCGACTGTCTCAAAAAATTATGAAATATTATCCATTGGATAACTTCAACATCTTAATTACAATAATAAAATTCCTTTTATTTAAATATTTTTCTAAATATGTTAATTTTTTAATTTTAAAATAAAAACCAACATTTATCGAAAATTCATGGGTTTTGACCAAAACAGCTTTCAAACCATAATAAAAATTATCTTTGGATTCATAAAATTTTATTATCATTTATATTTAATAAAAATTAATCTAATTATAATAATATTTTATTAAAATATTATTTAATTCAAAAACCCATTATTTCATCAAAATAGATTTCTTTGATGAATATTACCTAAAAAATACTATTTCTGCTTTAAAAAAATAGTTACAAAGTAACAAATATAAAATGAATGAAATTTATTTATAAAAAAATAATGTACATAGTCATTGTGCTTGGGTATTATAACATAACCCCTTATAACACCAACATAAGACCGAAGGGTTAGGTGTGCGCTAGCGACAGACTCTTGGGTTGGCTCAGATAACATCGCTGAGGTGGTAATCTCTATTAACATCCACTTCTCATGTAGTCAGTTCCAGTCAAGCTTAACGTGTACCAGCTCAGCTTGGGCTTGGTCATGAAATAAGCCCAATGATACCACCTCCTTTCTGAGCTCCGTCAAATGGGCTTTGTATGGGAAGTCTATTGGATGAGGACATCACTTCCTTTTTCTGAGTAAGTCAGATTTGTTAAAGCCTTATATTTATACTAATCATGTGATCATTGTTCAATGTCTATATTAACAAAAATCACATTTCATAACCATATTTTAAAAATCAAATTCATAAATACAAATTAGTTCAAAATACATTTTACATAATGAGACATTTAATTAGAATAATAGGGATTTCCAATAGTGATAGTTTGGATCATTACAATCACCCCCTTAAGAAATTTCTCCCTAGAAATTTTATTTTCCCACAGTAAAACAGATGTGGGTAACTCTTATTCATTACTTCCTCTGATTCCAACGTCTCTTCTTTAAACTTGTGGTTTCACCACAACACCTTGATGAGGGGAATTGTCTTATTTTGTATAACATTCTCTCTATGATATAAGATCTTCCCTGGTAGCTCCTCGTAAGAAAGATCATCCTCCAACTGTACCACCTCTAAAGAGAGTAGATGTTAAGGGTCCGGTATGTACTTACTTAAGAGGGATACATGAAAGAAATCATGTACTTTGGCCATGGTAGGGGGAAGTTCTAGTCGATAGGCCACAACCCCAAAATGATCAAGAATCTCAAAGGGGCCGATGTATTAAGGACTTGACTACCCTTTTTTCCCCAAATCTCATGACCTTCTTCCACAGAGATATGCGTAGAAATACCAAAATCCAACTTTAAACTCAATGTCTCATCGATAGTTATCTGCATAACTCTTATGTCAACTATGGGATGCCTTGATATGATGCTAAATGGTTTTCACCTTCTCTACCATCTCTTCGACCATTTCTGGTCATAAAAGCTTACGCTCACTGCCTTCATCCTAACACGCCGGTGTTCTAAACCTTTTCTCATAAAGGGCTTATTATGGTGCCATTTGGATGCTCTAGTGGAAACTATTATTGTAATAGAATTCAACCAGTGAAAAATGTTGGTACCATCCTCCTTTGATGTCCATCGAGAAAGCTCTCAACATTTCCTCAAGTGTTTTGATAGTTCGCTCGGATTGGCCATCAGTTTGAGGATTATAGGCCATACTAAAGATTAGTTATATATCCATACTATTTTAAGGACTCTTCCAAAACATAGAGGTGAATCATAGATCTTGATTGGATACAATAGATAGTGTTACTCAATGTAGCCTTACCACTTCCTTGATATATATCTGTGCCAATTGATTCAGTGAGAAATTATCCCAAATAGCAATAAAGTGTGAAGAATTGGTAAGATGATCCACAACAACCCATATTTCATTGTTGTCATTGGCTATCTTTGGATGTCTAGTGACAAAGTCCATGGTGAAGTTCTCCCATTTCGAGGATGGTATGTTTAATGGTTGTATCATCCCCTAAGACTTCTGCCTCTCTGCCTTCACATACTGACACACTACGCACTTTGATGTAAATTCAGAGATCTCCTTCTTTATATTATCCCACCAAATGTTCTCTCCAAGATCTTGATAAATATATGTTCTCCCCAGGTGAATTGAGAATGTTGAGCTATGTAAGTCATCCAGAAGATCCTTCTTTATCTCCAGATTGGATGGTACACATAATTGTGACCCAAATCTCACAATTCCATCCTTGTCAAATACGAACTCTAAGGATTTCCCATTTCTGATAGCTTCCATCCTTTTCATAATTTCCACATCCTTTCTTTGAGCATCCTTTATTTTCTCCAAAAGAGATGGTTTAGCGATCATTTGTGAAAGGATTGATTATTTTCCCTTTTTTATGATTACGATGTCCATCTTCATTAAATATAAGTAGATTGGATCCTTCTCAATTCTCGTCAATGATAGAATTGCTGGGTCCTTTCTACATAGAGCATCTTCCACCTTTTTCTCTTTCTCAGGGTGGTAATGTATTGATCAATCATAGTCTTTGATCAACTCTAACCATCTTCACTGGCACATATTAAACTCTTTCTGTGTGAATATATACTTGAGGGTTTTGTGGTCCGTATATATTTCACACTTATCCCAAAAGAGATAATACCACCAAATTTTTAAAGAGAAGATCACCACAGCCAACTCCAGATCATGTGTGGGATTATTATGCTCATGAAAATTTAATTTCTATGAAGCATAGGAAATGACTTTTTCATTTCTCATCAACACACATCCTAAGAACTTCTTTTAAGTATCACTATATACCACCAAAAGTTCTCCACTCGTGGGTAAAGTGAGCAAGATCATAGTGATAAACCTCCTTTTCAACTCCTTGTTACTTTCTTCACATTCATCACTCCATATAAACTTTAATCCCTTACATGTTAGCATGGTAAGATGGTTGGAAAATCGTGAGAAATTTCTCAAAAATCGTCAATAATATCCAGTTAACCCCAAAAATCTATAGATATCTGTTACCGATGCTGGCCTTACCCATCCATCTATTTCAGCTGTCTTGGAGGGATCCACATATATCCCATTACTTGTGACAATATGGCCTATGAATGAGACTTCCTTCAACCAGAACTCATAGTTGATGTACTTTTCATAGAGATTATCCTTCCAAAAGGTCTCTAGTATAGTTCTTAGATGCTCCTCATGATCCTCCTTGTTTTTGGAGTATATTAGAATATCATCTATAAACACTACCACAAATTTGTTGAGGTAATATCTAAAGACTCTATTCATCAAGTCCATGAAGATTACTGGATCATTGGTGAGTCTGAAAGGCATTACTATGAATTCATAGTACCATTATGTTGTAAGAAATGTAATCTTGGGGATATCTTCCTTCTTCACACTTACTTGATAATATCCTGACCGAAAATCCACCTTGGAAAAGTATTGTGCTCCACGCAGCTGATGAAAAAAGTCATAAATTTGTGGGATATGATACATGTTCATTATCATGATTTTTTTAAGATCATTATAATCGATTCAAAGGAGCATTCATCCATAATTTTTCTTGTTGAAGAGTACTGGTGCACCCCATGGTGAATAACTTGGGCGTATAAACCCTCTATCCAGATTCTCTTGTAGTTGTTTCTTCAACTCCTCAAGCTCCACAACATGCATTATATATGGAGTCTTTTATATTGGCAAAGCCCTAGGTATAAAGTCAATTGGTAATTCAACACCTCTTCTATGAGGAAGACGAGTCAATTCCTTGGGAAACACTTCAGCGAATTCCCTCACAATAGGCATGTCTTCAAGGATGGTTTTTTCCATGGACTCAATCATCTGATCTAGATACGCATTCTCATAGGGAAGTAATATCCATTCTTGAGATGATGGAGCTAAAGAAGATTCATCCTCTTCCTTGCACTTGTACAGAATCGGGGGTCGATTATCCATATGGAGAGTGATTTCCCTCTCATGGCAATTTAGGTTGGCTCAATATAAGGAAAGTCAATCCATGATAAGAATTGCATTAAATTTCACAAGAGGGAGTATAAAAAGGTTTTCCGGGAAGTTCAGCCCATAAATTATGCCAGGGGAGGAGTTATATTCATGGGATCAATGATTTCACCATTCTCCCTACTCACTGAAATCTTTACTTCCATGATTTGTGGGAGTGTTGGGATTGTTCTACTAAACATTCGCTATATAAAATAATGTGTAAAACTAGAATAAAAAAGTTCATTCATCTTTCTTGATTAAATAACTAGCATACCTATCAACACTTCATTGTCAGGGTTCACTTCGGCGGTAGTGATGGAAAAATATCACTCTTCCTGCCTTGGAGGATGTTGGTTGCCTCTAAAAACCCTTGTCTTAGGGCACTGATTTCTAATGTTCCCTGGTTCTTTGCAGTTTAAGTAATAAAAAATGCATCGAGGGTAGAGCAGAGTGTTCCTATCCTCTATTGCAACTACATGTTTTTATTGCCGACAGTTAACATCTTGGTTCCCTTGTCTTCTACACATAAAGCATTTCCTCATCCCCTTCAGGCAATTTACGGGCTTCTTCTTTCAACACTATTGGCTAGTGGGGTGCTGGATCTTCTTAGAACCGTTGGATTTATATATTGGACCACAATAATTGAATTCCACATAACCATTCTTATCCCCATGATACCCCTGAGATTCTCCAATCTCCATTTTGACCTTGAGGGAACATTGGACAATTTCCTCATAGCTGTCGAAGTCACAGATATCTAGCACTTTCCGTAGGCTTGGTTTTAGCCCACCAAAGAAGCTGCAAACCTTACATTCATGGGTAAAAGCAATGTTGAAATAATATCGTTAAAGCCTTGTGAAGTTTTCCTCATACGCTCCGATGGGTTCATCATATTTTTTCTGGAGGGCAAGGAAGTCCCTTTCCATCTTAATTCAGAGGGTGCCCAAAAAATATTTAACGAAAAACATCTTCTGAAAATAATTCCATTCCAACTCCTTAATCTTCTCCTCAGGATTCATATTTTTTATCAACGTCCACCATTTATAAGCTTCACCCTCTATTCGATAAGCAGCCAGGAGAACCTTCTCTTGTTTGGAACATTGAAGGATGGAGAAGATATTTTCAATGGAGTTGATCTATTGTTCGGTGATTGAGGGATCATATGATCCATTAAAAGTAGGAGGACTTTGTCTCATGAAGCACTCGATAACGACAAGTTCTTTCTTAGGGGGGTTTAACGTTCCTTATGACCCATGTATTTATTCAAAGCTTGAGTTAACTGAGAAAGAAGTGTGAGAATGTTTGCGATTCCCACTCTTATTGGATTGGGCATCTAATAAGAACAATCATCACATTGATCTTAACATCTGTTTTTAGCCCAATTCAACCTATTACCGGTCATTGGCTGGAATAAAAGGAATGTTAGGGGTAACACATAAAGTGTAATCTATTTATAGAACAAATGACTTATAAATAAATTTTATTTCCTTAAGCTATGAATTCCTAGGATTCAATCTATGCTATTCATGATCTACTTTCTAATATATATTCATAGGTTAATTTTTCCATTCCCTTAACATGGGTTCATACTAAGCTTGTGAATTTACCAAAGCATATCCTCTTGGAGTGTCGTAACCAAGAGTGAAGTAAGGCCTGTTGTCCTGCACCAGTTTATGTTTGTGTCTAGCTCAAAGCGGTGTTCTAGGGTTTTACCCCTAGGATACATCTCTGCCAGAGCCGCCTCTACCTTTTTGTATCCAGACATGGATTTATTTTCTTGATGAACCACTTAATCAATAATCACTAATATTTAGGGATGTTTTTATTATACTTATTCTTGTCTCTAAGTATTCACTAGGGTTTTCTAATCCTAATAAAAAATAACTAATCCTATCCTCTGATAAAAACTATTACAACCCTGCTCTTTATTACAAATGTAAACATGATTTATTATATAAAATTCACTTGATACCAGAAGATCGAGAGGTCTACTGTCTTTGGGGCTTAATATCTTTATATAATAACATAGAACATGAATTAACACATCTTTATTGAAACCTTCCTTTACATGACCACAACATTTCATCGTACTTAGCATTGCATAGGATAACCTGAGGACATGCATAAGAAAATGGTGATCTATAAAGCCCATTAAGGGAATAAACATGGAATAACATGGGAAAAACAGTACATGATAGACAATAGGCATATCAATGGATCACAAGAGAAACATTAACATAAAATCATGATAAAGCATGATAATCATAATATGGAAATGTGGAAACAACATTTAACATGATTTTAGCATAATCCAAGGCTCATTTCACATGGATCATGAGTAAACCATCATTTAACTTGAATTAGAATGGGAAAACATTAATTTTACTTGATTTATCATGTTATTAATCTTTACCCAATGCATTGGAGTGCTATCAGGGCGCACACTTCATAAACATTTCATTTCATGCATAAGTGTGCAACATTGATCATGGAATAAATCAAAATCATAATTTATTACATGATTAAGTAATTTTGAATAAATAAATAAATGCACCCTTCAATATGTATATTTGTATAATGGTGAATACCCTTGATAGAGACATGGGTATGGTATTCACTACACAATGATATTGGCTTGAAAAAATGCGGTGTAATTTCGGTATCATAAAGACGTGACATAAGGATTCATGATAATGGTTGATGAGATAAAAAAGGGTGTTTCATCATATATACATGAAATGTACAGTAAGGGGGTCATATAGATACATGTACCAACAAACGTAATCGAATTTAGATGCATAATACAAAAGAATTACTTGGATGTAAAAGAGGAGTGAGAAATCCCTCATGGAATTTCAGCATGGTGTTGGGTGTACATGGGAGGAAATAATGAGAGATAAATGGGTATCCCATCATCCAAAAATAAATAGGACAGTATGGGGTCAGTTCAAAATCATTCCCCACCATATTTAATTGAAAGAAAAAGGGCATAACAACTTAATGAAAATTGGACAAAAAAGAGAAAAGAAGAAAACCCTTACTTAGAAGTGTAATCCCAAAGGCTTGAGAGTGGCTTATTGGGAGATTTGGGAACCTTGGGAGGATTATAGAGAGATGGTTTCATGGGTTGATCGAACTCCAATGGACTTGAGTGAAGAGGAATTGGGAGATTTGGTGGCCTTATATAAGAAAGGAGAGGGAATTCTTTAATATTTAGGTTTGAGTCACCACAGACTAAACTAATCAATACCACAAACTAGACCATGGTTTTTGCCCATGGTTTTTTCCAAAGGGGTGTAGAAAACAATATTTTATAAGGTCAATGGCCGAACTTCTTAAAATATTGAGGGTGCTTATGTGAAAGAGAGTCACACTCTCAAGAAAAACAATTTAAAAAGACAAAATGTTTTATAAGTCTTGGATGGAATACTAAAGCTTTGTAAAATAAATCAAAAAAACCTAAAACCACATTATTTTAATGTTAAAACATATATTTTCCGAACATATATTTTATAGTATTTTATTACATCACTCTTGGGTCCTTATGATGTCATAAAAAACATTATACATTTAAACCGTATTTAATTTTTACCCAAAAATTTGACTATCTCAAAAAATTATGAAAAATTAACCATTGTATATTTCGACATAATGATTCAAAAAATAATATTCACTTTATTTAAATATTTTTTTAAATATGTGAATTTTTTACTTTTAAAATAAATCCCGACATTTATCCAAAATTAATGGGTTTTGATAAAAACGACTTTCAAACCATAATTAAAATTAAAATTGAATTCATAAAATTATGTGATCATTTATATTTAATAAAAATTAATTTAATTATAATGATATTTTATTAAAATATTATTTAATTGAAAAATCCATTAATTCGTCAAAATAGATTTCTTAGTTGAATATTAACTAAAAAATAATACTTTGGCCTTAAAAACTATTTACAAAGTAACAATAATAAAATTAATGCATATTCATTATACAAAAATAATGTACATAGTCATAGTACTAATGTCTTGTTACTTAACCCATTATAAAACCCACATAAGATCGAAGGGTAAGGTGTGAGATGGTGAAATTCTCTTGGGGTGGCTCGAATAACATTTATCGGGTGGTAATCTCTATTAACTTCCACTTCTCTCGTAGTCAGTTCCACTCAAACTTAATGTGTTCAAGCGTGACTTGGTCTTGGTCAAGAGAGAAGACCAATAATGCCACCTCCTTTCCGAGCTCTAACAAATGGGCTTCGTATGGTGAAAGTATACTGGATGAGGCCATAGATTCCTTTGTCTGATTAAATTTGATTTGTTAAAGCCCTACATTTATAAGAATCATGTGATCACTGTTCAACGGTTATATTAGCAACAATAATATTTCTTAACATTATTTTAAAAATCCAAATCATAAAACCAAATATGTTCACAAAACATTTTTCATAATGGGACATTTAATTAGATCAAGAGGTATTTCCATTAATGAAAGTTTGGGTCATTACATTTTTTGTCATCATGAGAAACATCCTGATTGGAGGGTGGAATTGGTTGTATATATGATTCATGGATTAGAAAATCATGGGTTGTGCGTTATATTCTAGGGTGAATAGCATTAATGACTGGTCTATATGGAATTTGAGAGAAATTTATTCAACCTATTCCTTCTAAAATATATAAGTGATGATAGATACATGGAATTTATTCATCTTACATTGGTAAATATGTATGTCTATGATGTAACAAACCAAATTGGGACATCAACCCATCAGATTCCTAAGCAATCCTTCCACACACCTGAGGAGTTTTCCCAATACCCCTAGGCTAATGAAAATCATCAAGGGTATCATACATGGCCATTAGGGATAGGTTTACCATCAAAGAACCACATATAGATATCTAGAAAAAATGTAATAATGAAATTAACAATGATTCGTGCCAAATGACTTCTCATATAAACAAGAATTTAATAAAATATTATAAAACTACAATGAAAGACAAAGGAAAAAAAGTAAATAACCAAGAATTCAAATCCAAAACATGATCTAACTAGTTCCATGAATTTAAGGTCTGATCACTATATCTATGTGACTTAGAAGTAACCACCATGATCCCAACAACACTATGCTTTCCAAGGAAGATGACATCAGAAACCAACTCGAATGAGAATACCTAATGAATCCTACACATACAATAAATACTACATACCCACATATGTTAGTATGTAAGGCGTGAACCAAATCCAATTGGATACAACCACAAGTATATTTCATTACATTTATAAAATAATACAATCTCACTAGTTTGGAAGTAAAAGAAAAAATTTGTTTTCATTTTTTTGTACAATATATAGGGGTTAAAAAATCATGGAAAATGATCATTCTCAAAGAAAAACATTCATCAAACATGACATAATTAGTTTTTACAAAAATCCTTTTAAATTAAATGTTCTAACCATTTCTCTTTAAAAATAACACAATTTTAAAAATAAATACAATCACAGTTTAAAACATTTCAATATAATTCCATCCAGAAATTAAACTCTAAAAAAATTCCCCTTTTTAATTTTAAAATCTTTCACATAGCCAATATATAGGTAATAAATGAAAAAATTTAAAAAATAATGAAACAAAACCTTAATATGTTATAAATAAATCCTAAAAACATATGGATTAAAACAAGTAAAAAAACATGACTAAACGAAAAGCTGATCAACACATCAAGAAAATACATTTAATAAATGAGAACCAATTTACATAAAAAGGTGTAACATATATACATAACACGAGGAATCACTGTAGGGACTAATAGAACAATTTAAGACATGTAGAGGTAGACCAACTACCAGTTGGTTAACAATCAGACATTTTTTAACAAAATCACTCTTACTTTATTCACATCGGTGACAAATCCCACTATCCATGTGTTACATACATCTATGGGGGACTATGTAGTGAACAAATCATCTAGCTAACAACTATTCCTCTATATACCACTTATTATCCTCACTCTCCCCATAGAATAATAATGGATGTGGTCCATGAGAAAATAGTGTCGTCACATGAAAATAACAAAGCCCATATGGCTAACACCACAATCATTTCCATCCCACCTTCTACAATACCCCAAATATGAGACCCAATAAATGTGCAAAATATGAATCAAATAACAAGTAATCGATCACATGGACATCAAAAAATCATCAATAAAAAATGGGAGATCAACAATGGAACAATAAATATCACTTCATAAGTTCCAACTAGACCTTCACGTATATCAAATAGATTAGGATATCCCTTTTTGAAACAATTTGGAATTCATACACAATTCCAAAAGAAATGATAAAAAATTATAATAATAACCACATAAACTAAGTGAAACTCAAAATTCCCTTTATAAAACCAAACAATCATTTAAAATAAAGAAAAACTCTAAACACAATCAAGGTACCCCACTTTGAAAACCTCATTTATCCTAAATCAAAAGAACAAGTTAATTTCTCAATGAAAACCAAGGTCTTCATTTACGAAATCATGGAAATTAATAAAATACCATTCAAAAACCATGTTCCATTACACATAGAAAATAAACCACTTTTTATAAATAAAAACCCAGCCACACATAGAAAACCTTTAAAAAGTCCAAACTAGAAATCATTCAAATCCATAATTTAAATATAAAACACATTTAAAGGATCTATCAAGCATGGAAATATTAAATAAAAGGAAATGAATAGAAAATACCTACCTCATACAATGCAATATTTTTTATCCAAAAAAATATTCTATATTTGGTCTCAAATGCGGGATCCTAACCCCTAGGAAGAAAAATCCACAATTTACCATAACAGTAGGTATGAAAATAATCCAAAATGAGCACTATGGTTAGTGGATATGGGTATAATTGAAACAAAACCCATGAATAATTACATGAAATATCTATCCTTTCAGAAAAGGTGTAGAATCACCAATTTAACCCTTAAAAATCACCTTATATGAGCTTTGGATAGGAAGAGAATCCTATACGAGGAATCCAAGTTAAAGGAAATTAAGTGAAGAGGACAGAGGAAGAGACCCCACTAAAAAATAATCAAAAAGGAAAAAAATAACACTCTTTTAGTGGGTTTCACGGTTTTCTAACATGGTTAAACAACCTGTATGATAACTGTGAAGATCCCTAATGTCAATGGATGCATAGTCTTCACAATTAGAGTGCGTGGATAGAATAATTAAGTGCATTAACCATACAACCGGGAAAACATCCCAAAAAATTCACCCTTTTAGCCCAAAACACCACGAACTTGGGGGCATAAACCATTCAATAAATACAGCAACATAATTGGGAAACCATGTGAATCACATAAGAAAATGAGGAATATTTTATAGAGCTTTATAATTTTTATCCATTGTTAGTTTGTGATGAGTTGGATAGGGAGATATGTTTTTAGGATAAATAGTTTTATGTGCTTTGAGTTATGGTGATCATATTTCACCTTAACTATTATTATAATTTTTTAAATAAATATACCATATAAGAATGTAACCTAGGTGAGGGGAATGTTGTATGAACGTAATATTTCCCTTGGTTATTCAATAGTGAATATTTATGTAATAAGAAGATCCTTTATGTATATCCATACCATGGTGGTTCTGGTATGAGTGGTCGGAGAAGTGGGAAACCTCCATTATAATATGGAGTTGAATTATTGAGTTCTATGAATACAGGTGATACGTCTATACCAAACTCAAGTGCCCTCGACCACTTATTAGGCGTCAGTTCTATAGAAGTATATGTAAAATATAATTGTTTTGATAAAATTCCCTAAGGTATACTAGTGGTGGTGAATTAGGTTAGGTGTATGTATTTGGAGTTGGATCAACAACACCATAGATGAAATATTTTTGGTGTTCGATCGGTCATTCTGTTTATGGTGTAGGAAGTAGTGATCACTAAAAGTGACACCTATAATAGCAGGGAAAAGCTATGTAGGGTAGTTATGCGGTAGCTCCAGGAAACAATTTGGGTCATATTCATGTTTTACAACCAACTAATATATTCCATGATATATACCCCCTTATGTTTTAAGGTACAATCTATGTAGATTATAACTTAGCATGAAAATTTTCTTGATATTTGGACTTCAAATTCCTTTATATGTTCTTGGTTGATAGATAACATAGTATCAGATATAGAATATATGTATATAATGATGTCTATTTACACTCCATTGGGGGTGATATAAAATGGAATTCACCTTTGTATAAAATGTGGCCCTAATATTTTTAGTTATTGATTTTTATAGAACTTATTAGTTGTTAAAATGGATATGTTTTATTTAATCATTAGGACAAATTAGTTAGTTCCATACAATGCTTGAATAAATTATTATCTTTGATGAGTGTCTTTCATATATCCTGGATATTGAGAGTATGTTCATATTGGAGAGTGGGGGGCGAGAGCTTGGTCACATGGGACATAGCCATAAGAATCTTGGTTCATTGATTACCTAGGATTCTTATTTATTGATGGATGTAGGGTTTACACAATTACAATTTTTCATCTTATAGAGGATCAATTCTAGGATGTATTCCTGAATGACTTCTTAAGGTTGATGACTAAGATAGATGTTGAGTTCACTATTAGTGTTTTATTAGGAGCTCAACCGATTCATATTCCCTACTATAAAACTATACTTTAACAGCACCACCATTTATCAACGCTAGAAAATTTCACCGAGAAAATCCAACTTTATTACCGCTAAAATAAGCGCTAATAAAGGGTAACCTTTATGAGTGCATTTTTTTAGCATAGATAAAATGTCACCTTAATCAATGATTTATTTTAGCATTGGTAATGGTTACCCTTTATCTGCACTTTATTTTTAGCGCTGGTTAATGTTACCCTTTTATGGGAACTAATAATAAAGCAAAGATAAATGGCGTCCTTTATCAGTGCTTTATTAGCACTGATAAAGGATCAGAAAATAAAATTTTGTTTTTGTAACAATTTCATTAATTAAATAATTAATTTAAAAAATGAATAAATGTATATATAAATTTTAAAAATTTATTAAATAGTATATATTAAATATACAAATATGTAAAAAGAAAAAATGAAATAATTCAACAAATAAAAATTTCAAATGTGTATATTAAGAAAAATATTAATCATTTTATTAATTTAATTATTATTGAAAAAAATGAATAAATTAAATATATATATATAGATTATAAATTCTGATTAGTAGTATATATTAAATTTTGATATATAAATGAATATATAATTATATAAATAAAATAAAAATAAATAAATAAATAAATTAAAAAATTATTTATGAATTTATAAATGAAACAATTGTCAAAAAAATATTATGTATAATATATATATATATATATATATATATATATATTATAAATTTTAATAATTAATACATATTAAATATAAATATTTATAAAATGAATACAATGTTTATTAAAAACATATTAATGTCTAATTTATTTTAAATTTTGTTTGATTTTTTAATTTATTATATATTAAACGTCATGTGTTACATTGATTTCACATACATACATACATACAAACATACATACATACAAAAAAAACAAACATACATACAAATATGCATACAAACAAACAAACAAACAAACATACATACATACATACATACATACATACATACATACATACATACATACATACATACATACATACATACATACATACATACATACATACATACATACATACATACATACATACATACGTACATACATACATACATATAATTAATGTTGTCTATGTACAAACACACACACAAGTGTATTTACCCAATATATAGAAACATATACACATAATATTTATGTTATTTATTAAAATTTAATTATATTTTACAATTTGATTGTAAACATGACACCTTCAACAAATTATTTTTTAATCCGTCAATTTTATTCATTTAATTGTAATACTATTATAGTTAGGGCATTCATTTTTAATATATATATATATATATTTATTTAAATTTCATCATTTTTTGTCATATATATATATATATTATATTTTAGTATTTTTAATATTTATTCATCTTTTATTAAATATATATATATATGGATATTTTTTAACTATTTATATTTAATTGATAAAACTTATCAATTTTATCAATATTTTTAAAGTGAACTAATTTTGAATTATTCAATTTTAGTTATTTTTTATATGCATGTATTCAAGATTATATATCCAATAATAATGTTAAAAATATATTTGTAAATTAATATTAATAAAAAAATATATTTAAAAATGTATATTTAATATATTTAATATATTTATATATTTATATTTATTATAATTAAATAATAATTATTCTTGAAATAATAATTTCAATAATTTAAAATAAATAAGTATATATATTTAATAATTATAAAATTATAATAAATTTATTTACAAAAATCCATTATTAGTGCTATGCTTTTTGACACAAATAATGATTGATATTTATTAGTGAAAAAAATAGACGCTAAACATAATTTTGATGAGCGCTAAAATGTTAGCACTGATAAAGATGTTTTTTATTTTCAATTATAAATTTAACGCTGATAAGTGGGATCTTTATATGTGAATTTTTTAATGTATATTTAAAAGTTTTATCAATCTATTTAAAAGAATACTAACTAGTACTCAATCATCATGATTCTAAAGCTATCAAAGAACTCCTCTGATTCTAGTGTGACTCCACTACAATCCATCAGACGAATCAAGGGTAGATTGGAATGTATGATATTTTTTACTTTTCATATATCATTGTTTGGTAATTTGGGTTCTGAGATTTTCTTTTTTCACTGTTATTAACCTTGAAAAACCCTACATCTCTTTTTTTTCTCCACTACTAGCGTGACTCCCCTATAAATTTTAATGGCTTGTGGGCATGGAGAATATCATTATTTTATATTCATGCAAAAATGATGAGAGATTCTATGAAATTTAATTTCCTATTGCCAGGATGAATTTGTGAAAATTAATGTCCTGCCACCAAGACGAGAGGTGATGTGCAGTTTAACATTTTTCTTATAGAATGAATTTTTTGTAGTTTAACATCATCTTACCAGGACGTGATATAGTGTACATTTTAACGCCTTTTATCCAAGATGAATTTGTAGTTTGATATCATGAAAACAGGATAAGAGAAACTATGCACTTTAACATATTTCTTTGATGATAACTTAATGCAGTTTAACTTCATGGATGAATGAAGAGAGATAATTTATAACCAATATGAAAATTCTTTTATGAGAAATATTTTATTTCTATGGGTTTTGACTCATTCCTCCTCCATTTTGGCCATGTTCATGCTCTTTTTGCGGATCATCTTGGATTGATTTTCCAAATTGGATTTTTGAAATGGGAAAAATGATTTCTAGAATTTCATTTTCGTAAAATATATGGGTTATTATATTGTTAAATGTTTCCGTAGAATAATGTGGTTCTAAAATTGTAATTAAATTGTCGTTTTTGAAGAGATTATTGTAGTTTTTTATGAAATTTGGATTTTGTGATAGTTTTTTTTGCCCAAGATGTTCCTTTCATTTTTGTTTTAAATTAACTCTAAACCTGATTTTTGGATTTTTGTGTTATTCAAAATATGCCATCAAGAAAGGTCCTTGATATTTATATTGGGTATCACTCTATTTCGGGTTTTCCTCGGTTTCATCCCATCTTTTTTGGAAATCAAGGTTTATTAGAGGTAGTGAAGTGGCCTGAGAAAGTTGAGAATATCTTTAGAGTCTTTAGAACTCCCATATCTGTTATATTTCATTCTATTTTGGGTCTTCGTGGGGGTCCAATTTTGGATTAATGGGAGTTGTTTTCGCCACCAATGATTCAAGTTGTGATGATGCGGGAAGATTTAAAGTTCCTCTTATTCAGATGGTTTATACATGAGTATGTGAATATGAAGAAAAGGTAAGTTCTCAAGAGTTTACATCAAGGTCAGCAGATGAAGAATTCTTATGTTGAACTCTTTAAAGAGATGGATTCCTTTTTTATAGAGGTGGTATAGTAGGAACTATTGAAATATTCTCTTTTCATTGGGGGTCATCATCTAGATATCAAAGAGCGAGTCCTCTTCTACAAGGATTTTTATTTTTAGAACTTGGTGGAGGAATAATTTTTTATGGGATGTTGTAAAAGAAGCATAAACACATTGGATCGATTGTTTTCACCCATTTTGGTGTGAAGATATTCAGAGTATCCCCATCTTAGTTTTGTGGCTACTTTAAGTTCACCATTCATCATAAAATTAGGATGAAATTATCCTTTTGTTTTTCAAATGGTTTTGTATTTTTGAATGTCAACCATTAAATGGTTATCATTTCATGAATTAATTATCCTCTTTCAATCGTTATTGTTTTGAGATTTTTATTTTTGTGGAAATATTTCTTTGTTCCTTGTGAGTGGGTTCATTTATATTATCTATTTTGGTCATTTTTACTGTTATTTCTACTATTTTATCGCGTTGGAAGAATATTGATGTCTATTTGTCTCAATTGATCAATTAATCCAAAACATGGATTGGTTGTGCATCACTCACAAGTATAAATACAAAACTAATGATTCTATTTACATTTCACTACTATTGGTTAATTACCGCTTAGTATGTAATCTGATCTAAACATCCTGATCAGCATCCCTATGATGCACTCATCCCACACATGCTCACCACCATCTGTATCATATCACCATTCAACATTCAGTTTTCCTTCTCTTCATACACCCATTTTCTATATGCATCCAGCTTCATATATCATGAATCTTTACAATTAGAAAATAATTCAACTAAGAGGATGAAAAGTGAAAGCTAAATGGTGATATGATAGATATGGTGGTAATCATGTGTGGGATGACTGTATCATAGGGATTCCTGATAGGAATTTCAGGTCAGATTCTATGCTAAGATGTAGCTAACCAACATTAGTGAAGTCCGTAGAGAATCCTTAGTTCTATTATTAGCTTATATTTGTCCCAAATAAACCCTCTTGAGAGATGTAATGGTAATGTTCCAATATACTTAATCGATTTTACTGAACAATTATACAAGGAAACAGTGATTTAGTTTTCATTATTCCTTACAATGTTTATTTATTTTAGAATATTTCTATCCATGTGTCTTGCCTTTATGGAAAGATAAATGACACTATCTCTTCTCAATCACAGAGGTAATATTTATGTTTTCAACGTAAAATAATTGTCCATAGAATTAATTAATAATTTAATATTAATGTTTAATTTATTTATTTTTATTATTACTCATGTAATTATTTTTTTCTCATATAGGTGGATTTTTTTGAGTTACGGTGCACTGTACAACTTTCCTGCTTCTTCTCCCTTTAATTATTTTCACCCCTATAGTGTTTCATTTCTCACTTTTCATCATGACCTCTCCATTTCCTTTACAGAAAGTGAAACGCCACTGCCTCTACTTAATTACAATGTTAGTCCTAATATTTTTATAGTAAAATAATTTTCCCTTGAATTAATTAATTATTTCATATTTATGTATAATATTTTTTAGTATTACTCATAATAATTTTTTATAGAGGTGGATTATTTTTTTTCTAGTTGTTTTGGTTTGTTTGAAGCTACTAATTTAGTGTTGGATGTTAGAAAAATAAATTCAATGGAAACCATGGAAATATTGATTGTTAGGTTTACTTTGGAATGTATATAATAATTTATATATATGTAATTGTATAAACCAATGTTTGAAATTTTTTTAATATAGTGTTTTTTTCTGTTATTTGTTCTGTAAATTTCATTTCATTTAAATTCTATATTGGGACTCCTTTTCTTGATATATGGAGTGTTTATGTTGTGTTTTTATTGTTTCTAGTGTGTTTCTCGTGTTGTGGTGTTATATTATAACACACAACTCTATGGATCTTTATCAGAGCTTTTAAAAGTGGTGATAAAGGTATAATTTATTTGTGCTTATAAAATAACTATAAAATGATTCCTTTAGAAGTGCTAATAAATTTATCCTTTATTATTTCGTTATCCCCATTGATAAAAGTTATCAGCTTTTATTGTGCCTCATGTAGTCAGCATTTGTAAATCCCATTTCCAGTGCTTTTAAAGGCCAATTTTGTTTTAGTGATTCTTCTTTATTGGTTGTCTTTAGTGGAGTATTGTGAGATTAAATAACAGCTAGAGGACTTAATGGTTTGGGGAATACTCAGTTGCATACCTCCCATTGAGGATATCTAGTTTTGTTCACCAAGAATAAAAATTTATCCTTGTGGTTGTGTGTCAACTACCGAAATAAAAAATTGATGAAATTTAAAAACTATTATTCCCATCCAATTAAATTCAATATATTTTATTAGTCAAGAAGTTCCCAATTATTATTTGGTTGTTTATCAATTTTAGGGATATCCTTAGCTGAGAGTGAGGCATTCATACACGCAATTTTCTACTTTTATGAGAAGATATAATTTATATGAGTACCTGGTAATGCCATAAGATTTGATGAACACAATAAAAATATTTATTGAATTGATAAATAAAACATTACACCAATATTTCGACACTTTTATCATAGTGTTCTTGGATGATATTCGTGTGTACTCAAAAATGATGGAGGATTATGCATATCAAAAATAGATCATGTATGTTACACCAATGGATAACTGGATCTATGAAAAAATATTTAAATTCCATTTTGAGTCTAATGTTGAACTCTTTACATACCATGCTTTTTCAAAGGGAGATACATATGTGGACCTTGAGAAGGTTTTGGTAGTTGATCTATGTGAGAAACTGAATAATTACTTTTATATAATCCATGTTTTGGTTTATCCAACTCATATTGAAGGTTTATCTATAAAATATCCTATATGTATGTTGTAATGATGTGTTTTACCAAAAAGGGATTAAAGTTTTAATATTCCAATGATTCTAAATAGGATTTTCAGAAGATAAAGGAATGAATAACTATTACACCTATCTCTACCCTACTCGAATCAGGTACGAAGTATAATGGGTATTGTGTTGCATCAGGAGATGGTCTCAGATTATTTTATATACACAATGGTCCTATGGTCACCTATAGTTAGAGGGAGATAAGGAATTAATAGTTGAATTAAATAACCCATGACTTAAAGCTTGTGACAGTAGTGCATTCCCTAATATATTGGATTCACTACCTTTTGGGGGAGACTCTTTCCATGTATATTGACTACTAAATCCTAAAGTATAGATCCTCCCAAAGGGACTTGAACCTTCTATAGTGAAGTTGGGTTGACTATTTAAAATCAATTGATTTTGAAATTCATTATAATCTTGGAAAAGGAAATGGGGTTTTAATTAATCTGAGCTAAAATATACAGGCTCAAGTAGTTTATATGTCCTATTGTTAATGAGAATTGATACCTCCTTTCGTTTATATGTATTTGGATATTTGGGGGTATAATGGTCAAGTAACTCTTATGTATTTATTAATTTATCCTAAATTACCCAATAAAATCAAGAGAAGATATATAACTTATTCAGAATGTTTTTCCCTAATGGACAATATATACACTGGTGATCTACCACCAAACTAGAATTTGAATGGTGAGAGATTGACAATGCCCACAGTTGTGTGATGATTTTCATAGGCATGTATGAAGACTTGATATGATAATATAATTCTATGATATGGTTAGTAAACCCTTTTTAATGAATTCATATCATTATATACACTAATATTATTTGTTGATGGGATTAAAAAAGAATGTCATGGATTTTAAAACATGATTTTCTATCTTTTTGTAGGTGAAGGCTGAGGTCCAGTGGCTTGTTAACCTTTTGAAATGACAATAAATGATTATGTTGAAGTGGGATGATGTTACTAATGAATTTATGATGTTATTTACTTTTATGACTCAAAGTATCATTGAAATTTGGGTGATAGTGGATTGACAGAAAAATGTAGCTATATTTTTTCTAACCAAATAGATCAATTTAGTAGAATAGTTGGGAAAGATCTATATACGAGTTGTTGTTTGTTTTCATAGGGCCGCTCAGAACATTTTTTTGACCAAGATGCCCCCTTAACATAAAAAAATTGGAAATTTTTGTACAAATAATGATTTATAAAGGTAAATTTGAGTATTTCATACCACCCCTAGAACAATAGACCATTTTAGTGGACATTATTGATTTTAGAGGACATCCGGTGACTGTTTTTACTGGATATCAGGGGTTTTTTAGGAAAATAATCTATCCTTGAGGGATTTTTCAACAAAAAATGTTATTAGTATTATATATAGATGTAACCATATAGGATATTTTTATTAGGATATTCCACATTAATATTAATTGGTTTGAGGATGATGAGTAGACATTGATTATGACATTTCATATAAGAGAGAAGTTAGTGTATGTTAAATTAATCTAGAATTATTTTTCTACTGATCAAATCTAAAAAAATCACATATAAACTAAATAAAATAACTTTTTGACTCCAAGGTCATGATTTAATGTTCTTGTAGGTGTATCTTGGGTTTGTTTATCATCATATTCATAGGCAGAGAATGTTAGTGCCAAAGTTTGTGGGGAAATATTGAGATAGTGGAGAGGATCAGTCTAGTGTCATTCCATTTTTTCTTGTTAAATATATTGTTGGTATGAATAATATTTTCTACATATTTGAGTTTTGGATATACCATATGTTTCAATTTCATGTTATTGAAATTGATGATATTGCACTCAAGGTTGGTGCATCCCTCAAATATCATCTTGTATGTATATTGGATCCAAAAGAAAAACCACTTCATTGAAACAAAGTAACTCAATTGTTCAAGTAGTGGTAGTGTGAAATAATCTAGGAGGATAATATAAATTTTAAATAAAACATGAAAACATGTTGGTATTTGTTGTTATCTTATGAGCCTTAGTTATATTCCATAGTACAACGTGAGGACTATATGTTCGAAGGTAGGGAGGTTTCAAAAACCCATGTTTTTCTTGAGCTTAATTTCTTTTTAAATTTACCCCAATCTATATTCTTCTTCATTTTTTGAATTTCATGGGTGTGCTTATAGATTATGGTAAGACATTAAGAGAGTTATAGGAACCAATGGATAAAAAATATAGAATATGAATGTTTCAGTAAGTGACACATGATAAGTGCTAACTATGAGGAGGGGTAAACATAGTTTAATGATTTTTCTGGCCAAATAGGTTTCCTTAGGTGACTATAAAAACACTAATATATTATTATTGATCAATTCCACATGTTTTTTTTACTATTTGTAAAACCATGTGGCATAACTATGAGAATTGTTTTATCATGGATTCTTTGTTTTGCACTGAAAGTAGCATCCCCAGAAGAGTATTTAGAGAAAGTACACTCATAGGAGTAGAAAAAAATAGATTTGGAATGATGAGAGAGTATGGCTATGCCATCGGGGCAAGCCTGTGATTGCATGGGAAGCATAGATAGAAGACCATATGAAGAGGGAGAACTATCATCACAATGTAGATTCTGGGGAGGGGAAGTTCCTTGTATTTATATTATGGTTGAATTCCCTAACACTTCTGTGTCATGTAATCTATTAAGCCTACATGCTGTGTAATATCTATGCCTACAAGCCTTGTATGGGTTCTCCCTCATCCCTTAAAATGGGGTTATCAAAAATCCATAAAAATTAAGGCCTTCGAACCATTCAGAGTCTTAGGTTTACACGGTTAGTGTTTGGTTTACTAAATTGGGTGTCCAAACCACTTGATGGGGCTTAATGAAATCCTGAACATTTATTTAATACATGAAAATCATCCAAAACCCTCATTTTCATCCCATATCTTAGGATATTGATTTATGTTTCTAATATAGGATATATTAGTGATTCCTCACCGTCCAGTGGATAATCTCAAAGAACCAGAGAATTTTATACCATATTGATCAAATATAAGAATCTAGTTTCAATTATTTGTTTCCCATTTTTATAATTTTATATTAGTATGAACCCTAGGAGAGGGGTGTCACTCCGAGATCTATTTTTTGAGTATTGTTTTAATAAGTCTTAGTTGAGGAATGGAAATGAGAGCCTAGATTTGTGTGGGTGTGAATTGATAATTCATGTCAAACTCATTCAAGGTAGGTGGTCCATAATTTTTCCAAATGACTAATCATTCTTTATAGTTCATGCTTTTGATAGTTTCACTAGCTACCATTCATTAAATACAAAGATGAATTATAAATTTTAATTCATGGAATTGAAATTAATAATTTTTTATTGAAAATAATAAAATTATACGGATTTTACATCAACCATAAATGTGATAAAGTATGTTATTAAACTAGAATTGGTTATCTTGAATTCAGATGTGGAATTGATAAACAATATATGAGGTTTATAGAAGATTGATGTATAATAATGAGAATATTTTATGCATGATTTTTGGGATGGTGTGTCAGAGGTGGCTGTACTATTAATCTAGGATGTGTATATTTCCATGAGTGTGACTATTATTCTCGAATAGGTGTATTTACATGTGTCTTACTTTCATTACAGAATAAGTATTTTCTTTGGTTTGAAAATTATAATGGGATGGGTATATTTCATTGAGTATGATTATTTCTCTAGGATGAGTATATTTCTTCTTATATGACTATTTTTCAAGACGATTATATCTCTTTGGGTGTGACATATAATCTGGGATGGGAATATTTCCCCAGTGCTTATTATTTGAATACATCAGAAACTGGGTGATTTAGGTATAGTTAGTCTTAGATTCAATCATGGAACCAAAGGATAAGTACATATCAATTTTTCACTTAAAAATGAACATACTCAAATTGAACATATTTATAGATTTCATTAGTGGTAGAATACTGATTAGTACTCATACCTTGCCCATTCCTCTATTAGTACTTGAGAAGACTTCATGATTACATGAAATGATAAAGGAAATGACGTATGCTTGATGCATTATTTGGGTTTCTAGGATGGGGAATTTGATTCTGAGACCTTCTACTTATACTCTTACAATTATTATATTTTTTCCTTATATATTTATGGGATTTAACTAATATTTTTTTTTCTATTAGGCATGAATACATGCTTCAATATTTCTTGAGTTATATTTATTAACCGATGATTTCCTAGTATTAAAATTTAATATTTTATCTAGATGGTTATATTTTATTATTTTTATTTATATTAATATGGTACTTCTATATTGAAGGTATTTTCTCCCCGATATATCATCATAAGAAATAATTGTATGTTATCAGCCTCTAGGATATGGAAAGGAAAACCTTAGTCCATACATTGAACTTGATCCATTACAATTTAGTGGTCATAGGTTGGGACAGTTTACAGTATATAATATACTATTTCATCTTCCTAAATTATTTTGAGATTTTTTATAATGTACCATATTTAATGTTTTATGTGCTGAATAATTTTCAATTATAGTTATTACTTTTTAATTGGATATATTATTTGTTTATCAAAATCAATGATCTATGTGTGAATATGGTGATTTTGAATAATATAATGTTCTAATTTTATAGATGACATTTTGAGGGAGAAATTTTGAATAGTGGGGAGAATTGTGATACTTAATGGAATTTGTTTTGTAATATTTTAACTAATTATTAGTTCTAATGAATTTTAAAGAGTTTTTATTTGAAATTTTGAATAATTTCGGGAATAGTTTATTAATGAATATTTAAGACATATTTATACATAACTACGTGGAAAGACTATTAAGAGTATGAGTACCCTATCCATGGGCTTATAAATAATATAAATTATGTTTGGGGTACAATTTTTTCAATAAATATTTGTGAACCAACTCCATTATAGTGGTTATAGTAAAAATAACAAATAAAATACTGGGTTTTGTGGAAAAATCAATAAGGCATCCTATGAATTGGAATGTTTTATTTTTTAATGTTCATATACATGATATTTACCTCTATTGTATTTTATTCACCTACTATTTTTACATATCAACTCATGTAAGCATTATACTAATCAATCATTACCTTTTCCTTGGATTTTAGATTCCTAACATTCATTTTCCCAGGGTTTTTTAGGGTAAACCATTTCCTCCTCTTATCTTCACCTTGTCTCCACTCTTGTTATATACCTTATTCCATTCCATCTCTTATATGAACTCGAATTGTCCTAGTTTATGAAACATATACAAGTTTTGGACTAATATTATATTTTTGGTTATTAGGTCTTATAGAGGTTATCATGTTCCCTGATTTTTATTCTTCTACTAAATATCATCTGACTCAATATATTTGAGGTGGTTGTTTTTTGATTTTTTATTATTTTTAATACTATTGGAGCTTCTGTTACATAAAATTATTTCTATAAAACTATTCCAATATATTCTATATATGAAAGATATATAAAATATATCTATATTTTTAATGTCTTAACTAATTGAAATAGAGTGGTTTTACATGTTTTATTAATAATTTGATTCTATAACAAATGTTCATGAACTTAAGATATTTGTACTAATTCCAATGAATTATTTCCAAGATTAATTGATATTAAAAGTGGGATTTAGTCATTTAATGGGTTTAAAAAAGGATAACTCATATTTTTAAATCATTTTTCCAATTAAAATATGTGTTTTTTATGTATTGGATTATCTTTGACTTTTTTTTATCATTTGTGACGTTTTATGATATTTATTCATTAGGTAGATTTTTATTGGTTTTAGTAATGTTTTATTAGATTTTTTTATTTCTGAATTGTTTTTTAAGGATTAATTTATATCCTAGTTTTTCAAAATATTGTATAGGGGGGAAATTTGGTACTTTACAAGAGGTTTTCATAACAACTAAAAATATTATTGGTCAAGATTCCCTTTATGTTATGATTTGTGTGAGTTATGAATAATATATAGTTATTGAATATTTTTGGATGTATAAAATATGTGTTTCACGAGAGAGTGTTATTGGGGAGCTGATATATTATTTAACAGGTCCCTTTATTGTTATTTTTATCGACTATTTTAATTTCCGTTCTTGAAACTCTATATTTTTTATATCATAGAAACCCTAGGTAGCTAAGTTAGAGAACAACATTAATGGTGCACTAGTTTAGATTATGCACTGACTAATGACCAGTAGGAATGGTCTCATGCTATATAGGGGAGTTCCCATGACAAGTCTTGTTGAAAGTAAGTCACAATGTTACTTTTATAGGAACACAACATAGGATATTATATGGTTCCACATGAGTATGTCTAGTATCATCCCATTATAACAAAAAGAGATTCACATAATTATATTTATTAGATCAAAATATTATTTTGATGTTTATGTATTAAATAATTTTCTATGTTTCCTGATTCCCATATTGACTATATTTTTTCCTCTCAGCTTCAACATTACTATGGTTTTTTCATTCCATGTTACCTGGAAGGTGATTTATTAGTTTTACTTTGTGTTTATTTCTATTAAATTTTAGTGTCCATATTTACTAGTTTTCAAAATGATTTGAATAAAATATATGTGAGATAATTTTTTTCTAAAAAAATAAATTGTACTTATTTTTAAGGATTCAATGTTTTTTCTTTTCCAAATTAAATGATTTTTTTGGATATTATAAAATTGTTTAATATTATTTATAATTATTAAGGGCATGTCACTTATTTTCAACTATCTCTCCCAATCTATTTTGTATGATAAAATTTATTGTCCAATGGTGTATAAAAAATCATTAAATTTATATTAAAAATAAATAAAATAAAATCTGTACAAAAATCTAACTAGGCATGTTTTTTTCACACAACACATGCACAACTTCATGTTTATGTAGCCCCTATAACTCATATTGGTATTCCTGGAATGTCCTCATGTTGGATTAAATGCATATTAATGCATTGATCAATGTTCTGTATGTAGATGGCGACATCAAGTCACATGGAGGTTATTATATGGTGGTTTATGATCTGTGGTTCATATTGGGCTATGTACACATACTAAAATTTTTAGGAAATCTCTTTTTTAAATTGTTTTTATATATCTTGTTTGGTGTTTTTTCAAAATTGTGTTTGGTCATTTATTTTAACCATGTGTCATTTGGTTTCTTAATTTTTATAAAAATTATTACATGATATGCATCAAATTTATAAATGAACTATGGCATATTGTTGCTAATAGTCTATTGTCTATTTATTCTTATTTTAGGATGATATGTTTCCATATTTTATTCTATAAAATACTTTAACATCATAGGAGGATCATGAAAACTGCATTGACCTTATTATGGATCAGTTCGGGTGGTATGGAAGGTATATTTGAACTAGGTCATTACATGGTGTATGTTTAGTTATAATTTTTCAATTCATGGAAAACATAACAATAAAAAAAGAAGATAATATGAATTAATGTAAATCAATAAGAAAATAAATAATAAATTCTTATTATAATTTTAAATTATTATTAATAGAAAATATTTAAGGGAATATATTCAATAGTTGTTAATCTAAAGACAGTGATAGGGAAACCCCCTTTTCTTTAGTAATGACATGTATCAACATAATATAACTTACTATATGACTAAAATAGTTTCATTAATAGAATACTATAATGAATTAATTATATTTCTCATGCATATTCTTTATAATTTATATTCATTAGTAATTTCAACATTTATTTTGTAGTCTTGTTTTTTCCATGTATGTCACAGAGTGAGATTCACCATGAAGGCTCCTCAATATACTAGATATAGTGATTATGTTCAGTTTTTGTGTTCAAGTAATGTTATTATCCAAAAATTTCTAGGAAATATATTAATATAATATTCCATAATTTTTGATGATATATAATATCTCTATATTTAAGTTGTTTTTAGTTTATAAATTGACCTTCCACAGTTTTTTGTATCTTTGGTGATTAAAATATCCATAATAGAGTAATTTTAGTTAATTATTTAAATATATATTTTATTCTTATATATCATTAATATTGGATTAATAATTATATTAATAATATTTAACTAATTGTTAGTGATTGAATGAAATTAGTTATGGTGTTGCTGGAGAAGGTATGTCACATCCTGACCCATACGGGGGTTTCAACTACAACTACCCCAATCCAACCTCCTCTGGCCAAGGCTGGTATAAAGTGTAAAAGGAATAAATAAATTTTGGATGCCTTTTCCTAATTAACTATACACACACACATATCCATCTTGATCTAAAACTAAAGAGGGAGATAGAAAAAGATGCCTCACTACTATAATGTAAACAAAGAATGAATAATCCTCTAGACAATAAAAATGTAAGGTAGTGTAAACTCAAATATAAAGGGAAAATACATTTAAAAACAGAAATATGTCCCAAAATGATATAAAATGGAAATGTAAATAGCTAAGAGAAATTATATTCTGAATCCCAAGCTACAACCACCATACCCTGTCTAAGCATCAAGTATCCCTAAGATCCTATGATCTCATGATTGACCTTTCCATCATCTGAAAAAGACACTACATGCGTGAAAAAATTCCATGAAGTTTTGAGTTTATATATTCCTAGAAAGACACCCCAAAGGGATGAGGGGGGATAATTAGGAGATATAATAGGAAGGGAATGATAGTAGATAGAAAAAGGTACAATGAAATAGTATATATCAACCCAACAAAAATTGAATGTAAGGTCGCCCAAACACAATGGTTAAACTCGGTGAGTAGATGAACTACCCATTGAGTCTTATCCACCTATAATAGGAGAGTATAATCATCCAACCATGGTAGGATAGTCAGTTAAAGCATGTGGTATACCCCATGAAACTTTTCCTCTCTTGGAAAAAGAGTAACTCAATCCATGGTGTGGATATAGAAGATGAAAATATATGTTTTCTCAGTAAAAACAATCCCAAAACCAAAGAGTAATGGGATATTAATCCCATTATGCATCCAAGGAATAAGATTATCCAATAGTGCCAAAATTACATTAATGATTCCCAACATCTCATGTGTCAACCTAGAAGGTAATCATCTAAGTCAAACCACAACATGGCACTGTTCCACACTATCAAGGAGCACAATCTCTTGGTAAAGGGACCATAACCTAGTAAAATTTGTGGGTTACACTATGAGGGTTTAAGAATCATCCTAAACCCTGATGGAGTGTGCCACTCTTGGTCATTAAAGAAACATTCCTAGATTAGCTGGAGGGTTCAACTCGGAAGGTTTAAGACCCATGTCGAACACGGCTAGAGGGTGCCACACTACATAATCAAGGAACTAATACCTACAACGCAAGAGGGTTCCACTTGTATGGTTGATGAACCAATACATACTGGACTGGAGGGTTCCACTCTTTGTCATCGAGGAACCATTCCTTACCCTGAATGATGGTTCCACTCAGAATGTCTCTTTTTATATTGTGTGGTAACTAACATCATCAATCATCACCTAATTGCCATGCTAGAAAAATTTTACATCATGTTTTCAAAGAGGTAACCGAGGGAATCATCATGTTTTACATGAAATAAATTATGATATGCTACTCTCTAGCATTAATCATATTTCAAACGATGGAGATATATACAGTTGAAGTTTCCATTAAAAGGGACTGCGGGTACATCACATGTGGTACCACTCCACATCCCGGTTGTGTCAATGGAATCGACATTACTTTTGACCGTATATGAGTAAATTCCATGAGGAGAATACACAGTTTTTCTAATATACCCAGAGACATGTCCCTATGCTACTCATTATATCATTATATTGAACCTCGTCTGTGTGTACCAGAGTATATAACTACGTACTTCCACATAGTTTACCATCCGTGTGATCCATCACAAAAGTTTCAGAACTAGGAAATGATATATGGTGTGTCAGATGACATCACACCACATTATACATAAGTTTTCTAAAACCCTAGACACTGCCTCTGAGAGGCTACAGGATGTGTGTTCATTATTACACATGGTGTGTAGTCGGGTCTTCAACAATTATATAGATCCTTTCCCTATGCAATAATCTACTCGATTTGGATTCAATTTTGAACAAATATTCTAAAAATAGGTGTATTTTGATAAAACATTTGGACATCAGAATTCATTCACTTGAAATTGACTCTGTTAATTATTGTTGGTTCTATCATTGATTCGGTAAGCCACCAATAGTTCTACATTATATTTTTTGATCTCAAATCACCTAAACATTTATGTATTCTATGTAACAATCATAGATATTGACTTGATTCATCAATCCATTCCATATTTCTCAATCATCACCATCCTGGGGGTCCGATAAGGCTCAATACCACCCAACAAAGTCGAACCAAGAACACATTGTCTAATCGGTGAAAAACTGGAAGCAATAGGGTATAAAAGCACCTTAAAAACGGTTTAAATGATTTTTGGACAAGAATTATTCACCAAAAATCAAGAGTAGGTATCCATGGATTAGAATAGAATAAAAATATATGATTTTCAATACTCGTGCATGTGAAAAGGGTGTAAAAATGACACAGATCTTATAATGACAGTCAATCTACTAAAATATTTAATCAAAAGTTGTAATGAAAAAAAAAACAGAAAGTCATACCTCAATTATGGATCTATTTATAAAATATTAATGGGTTCACCAAAGTTTTTATAGTATTATTTGTATTCAAAACATCCTAATTTACTCTGATATCGAGTTTCATTGTCGTCTGATGTAACCTTCCGACAAGTAAGTAAGAGAAATATTTGGAATCTTCCAAGGTTGATACGATTAACCCTAGAGAATTATTCTTGGTGATATTATTATAGTGTTTATCTATTGTGTTGAAATTAATTAATTAAATAATTTAATAATTAATTAATTCACTTAATGTGCCACCAATGAGTGAGGAGTCTAAGAACCCTGTGTCGACTCATTATATGTCATTTATAGGCTAAACACTGCCTTTTGAACTCAATCATTGTCTCATATTTCTGATCATAGATTCTGTTTAAGAGTTATCTATTTATCTTTAAAAAGATTCATGTGTGCAATATAAAATATTTTTAATATTTTTATAAAATTAATAACTTGCACACTGATAATGGAAATCGCAGGCCATCTCAGTGCCTAGATCTAAAAATATATATAGATATATTTCAATGTATTACATGAAAAAATATAGTCTCCATATTATTTCTTTATTCCAATTTATTCTTCTTGATAAGAAAAAACACAGCATACAAATCCCACACTTGGCTCTCCCACTACCAGAAACTCTCCACCACATCCTCATGCTGCCAAAACACATGGACCAAGGGAATGGTCCATCTACGTAGATTCCTCTCCTACCGATTCTCAATCACCACCAAGTGCTCTACAAAGGTGGATCCATCCTTGATGCTCAGATCTCCCCAGTCAAAGAAATGCATGGGGTAATTAAAATATCACCTCAACTATGACATATGGAAGACGTTGTGCACCCACACTAGCTGTGGGGGTATGAATAGGCATTTAGAAACCTCCCTAACCCGCTGCTTTGTCTCAAATGGACCATTGAACCTTGGGGATATCATCCCTCCCTGACCGAACCTCCACAATCAATGTCATTGGGATAAAATAATAAAAATAGTGTCTTTTAACTAAAACTACAAGGGGAATGATGGATATTTAATAAATATTTATGCCTTCTCTATCCCATCCTCATCCACACACGGATGAACTATACCTTCTCTTTCATCACCAACACCATCTCTAGACCCATAAGTGATGAAGTTCCAATCTATATATAGAACAAGGGGTCTTGCATAGTCCCCCATATATGTCCTAAAAATGATCCTTGATAATGTTATAGTGGTATCTATTATTATATAAATACTCTACTAAGCCAGGTGATCCTCATAACTTTGGTCGAAATCTAACAGACATGCCCACAACATATCCTCTAAAACCTTGATAGTGTGCTCGGTATAGACTTCGATAAGGGGGTGAAAGGTTGTAATAATACATATCTGGGTCCCAAATGAATATTATATCCCCATAACCAATAACAATTATAAAAATTGTGTTTCATTATTAGAGAAATTTGTCAAGGTCACCCCATGAAGAAGAACTATATCTTGTCACTACAAGTGCCTCAAAATCTTTACCGAACTCTTTCCCTAATAGAAAGAAAGTGCACTGAAATTGTGAGTCATTAAAATATCACCCAAATAAAATCATGCATATTTTCTATGCATGTAATACCTATGACGAAGTCTGTGGATATTCCATCCTATTTCCACTCTGTGATCTTGAGGGGCTTAAACAAACCTATAGAAACATGGTGCTCAGCTTCTACCTGATGATAGGTGAGGCACGAAGAGATGAACTCAACTATGATTAATCTCATATAAGGCACAAAAAAATACCACTTATGGTATATTTAAATCTTCCTCACACCATTTTGTACAACTAGGGGTTATTTGTGAAACTCTTATATCACCTCCTCTCATAACATGAAGAGAACCATTGTCTTCTCTTAGAAAAAGATGACGTGATTCCACCCTTTAGAATGTCCATATAGTGAGTCAACTATGGGTATATGATCATGTAAGACCACATAGTAAATTTCTACCAGATGGTACTCTCTCACATGCTAGATAAGTGATGTATTTAGCATCATTGAATGTAGAAAAGTTGTACCCTCTTACTCACCTAGGGTTAGCTGCAAGGAGGAAGACTACTCTGAAGCCTCTTACCCCAATAGATCCTTGGAATTCCAACTAAGGTTATATTCTAAAACTTTTCCCTTATTTCAAGAATAAAATATATCAAATTCATAATCTTCTAGTCACTCTAGCCAGAATTTTTTTCTCGGGTCAAGTCTCTCAGAGTGAGGACGTACCTAAGACTCTGGTGGTCTGAGTAAACCAAAAAAGAGCACCCAAGATGGTACCGTCTCAACTGCTTCAGGGAGAATACTACCAATTCCAATATTATATCATGAGTCATGTAGTTATGCACAAGGGTTCTCAACTAGATCAACGCATATGAGATAACCACCTATTGTTGCATTAACACACAACTGATCCCAACTCCTAAAGCATTTCAAAACACTACAAACTATACTCCTTCCTCTAGTAGTCTCAACACTGGAGAACTCATCATCTTGAGCCTCAACTCCTCAAAGTCCCTCTAGAGATACTCAGACTAGGTAAATGGATACCCTTTCTACATTATAATGGTCAAAAAATATATAAATTTTCATAATTCTATCAAAAACCTCTTATAAAAGCCTTCCATGCCAAGAACACTCTTAACATCTGGCACATTATTGGGTGGATCCCAATAAAACATTGGGTTGATCATTACGATGTCCATGGATAAAACATGCATATAAATGACATGCCCAAGACTTTGAACCACATGAATCTAGAAATGAAACTTCTATGACTTTTTGTAAAGTTGGTTCTCTCAAAGAATATCTAGGACTAACCTCATTTTCCCTATACGTTCTTCCTTTTATGTAGAGTATACGAGCACGTTGTTGATATAGAAAAAAACTCATCTAAGTAAAACTGGAATACCTAGTTCCTAAATTCCATAAACATGGTGGGTTAATCTCTCATTCCAATGGGAATCACGGGGAACTCATAACACCCATAGAGACATTAGAAATACCACATTCTAATATCACCCTCACAAACCCTCAACTGGTGGTAGCCTGAAATGAGATCATTCTTAAAGAACCATATAGAACCTCGCAACATGTAAAAGAGGTAATAAATCCTCAAAATGGGTAATTTTTCAGGTTCATTTCCTAGTACAGGAAAAGATAACTCATGGAATTCCATAAGTTCCCATCTACCTTTTTCATGAACAACATCAAATCTACCAAGGGGGACACACCAGTTTTGATGAAACCTTTATCTCAAAGGTCCTCAAAATAAAATCACATCTCTAAGATCAATGTATGAGAAATCTAATGTGGTGAAAAAGATATTAATGTAGAGTTGGGATGTAAGTCAATGCAAAACTCCATCTCCCGCCACATAGGTAGTTCTGGAACCTCTTATGGGAAGACATCTATATAATCCTCTACAAATTATAGAACTAAGATGTTTGAAGATCATGTAATACCAAGATATATACTCACTAATTTATGGGTTATGGGATTCAGCCTCCATCTCGTAGAACCCACTATCCCTACCATGAGATCTATCTCACCAGAAAAGGATAATATAGTCCCATCAGTGTGAAGGCATCTGTCTTGTCTGTAGTGATTGTTGAGCTTGTCTTAGACCATAGATAAATAATCAATAACCAATATCAAAATCATATGGTTCCACCATGTCGACCAAAATTTTCCATGTGAACCATTATCCACCAATAAATATCTCACAATGTTGGTAGATAAAATATACAAAATAATATCTCCATGTAGGAACATGAGGATGAATCTATTGGGCGAACACCTCAAATGGGAGCTCTATCTGTCACACTAGGTGTATAGATATAAAGTAATGACTTGAACCCGTGTCTACTAAGATTTAATTAATAGTAGAAAACACATTTATTTTTCCTCACATCATCTTATATGCTTTAGTATTATAGACATCAAAATCATGAATCTCTCTGTGGCCAAGGCCGACATCTCCATGAGCCTCACATGGGCCTCTCGGTGGTGGTGGTGGTGGTGGAAGGATATCATTTTCATTTCCACCAAAACAACTCCTCCATCTCATATTATATCTCTTACAACCGAGTATAATATTTTCCTCTATTGGGAGGTCTCTGATCACGATGATTCCTCTATTGTGGCAGTCTATCTGCTATTTTCTTGGGCTTCTTTACGTATATGGTGAGGAAGTGTCAAACCAGGTGACCTCGCTCATCACGAGTGAATCAATGCCACCTCTAGTTCTTTCTGATTCCCTACACTTCCTCTAATCGTGTACATGAGCCTAATAATAGTAGGATCTCGTGCACTGAGATCATGGAAGCTAGTTTCCTCTAGCTATTGTAGACAACTCCTCTCTATAGCACCTACTACTAGCTCCAGTTTTCTGACATCCCTTGGATATAAATCTCTGTATCACCAGTACCCACTCTAGTAGCTTGATATAGGAGGGGATGAATAAGGAAAATGCACTATAATATTTCACTCTATAGAGATTCTACTCAAACATATATTCTTGGAAGTATAAATTACAGATATTGTAAAGTGAGTACCCCATAATGTATCTGAAACTCATTGCATATTTAACCAATTTCATCTATAAATGATGTTTCTCTAGAAGATCCTGGTTTCAAACTGATTGCATACATGATGGGTGTTACTCCTCAAACAACAACTACTAGAATTTAGTTAATGAGAGTGTCTACTCATCATGAATCTATGTAATAATGCTCCATCATCACCCAGCTACTCTATGAAAAAGGCTACCTTCCAGTGTAACCACTTGATCCATTGGGGTTCAAACAAGCCTGATAATACAGACTACCGACTCTAGACAGTCCTCTGGTGCCTGATGATCTATCTCACTATGGAGCCTCAGGAGTCTCTAAAGCTGGAACTCATGGAGCACATGAAGCTTGCACATATCCTTAGAATTCTCTATTGGAATGATCTTCTGCTTAAGAGGTGGTTGTGCCACTACCTTCCCAACTGTAGGAAGGGGTCATGTGATGATAGTTGAACGGAAGCATCATCACTCATATGGTCTTCAACATAAATAGGATCTGGTATCATGGTTTTATTTTATCACGGAGTCATTCTTAAAGTTATTAAGGAGTATCATTGTCACCTGTTAATATATATATATCAACATAAATGGGGAGATGACTCAATATAGAAAGTTAAAGACTCAATCATATATGATGAATGTACCATTTTTCCTATAACTAATGTCTTGGAATTATGAGTCAAAAAATAGGTAGTTCAGGTCCGATTGAACGGATTTGTCAGCCACTGCACCATCACTGGATTCCTAGGCCCGAGAACCACACTCGAGACACATTGAACATGTTTCCCTAAACCCAACAAAAATCCCCTTCAGGGTATTTATCATAACATCATCCCAATGAATGAAATTTCTATGATACCAATCTATCATGACCTGACCCAAGTCGGTGCTTGGGTCACAATTACATGTCTCCCACCTTTATAGGCCATGGGTGGTGGCAAGAACCAAATGAACAACTATCTTAGGGAGGAATTTTCCTAGTAAGCTATAAACACACACATATTAATCTCGATGAAAAGGTATAGAGGCAAAGAGTAAAATATGCAACACTATAATAAAGTAAATCAATCATGAAAGAACCTCTTGAATATAAAAAAGGAATGTTAGTGTAAACTGAAAAGTAAAGGGGAAAATATATTCCCAAATTGAAATTTGTCACAAAATGATAGAAAAATGGAAAAGTAAAAAATTGAGAGATCCAAACTCCTAAATCCCAAGCTACAACCACCATATGTTGTCCAAGAACCTAGTATCACAAAGCTCCTTTGATGTCTTGGTAAACCTACCTATCATCTGTACAAGACATGATAGTAGTAGGAAAATTCTATGTTGGGGTGAGTATATACACACCCATTAGGACACCCTGAATGATGAGGTGTGATTAGTAAGAGATACAAGAGGAAGAGAAATATAATAGATATCACAAGGTAGAGTGAAATAGTTCATCTCAACCCAAAAAAGAGTTAAAGTAATATCATCCAAAAACAAGGGGATAAACAATGTGATTAGATGAACAAACCATTAGGTAATCAATACCTATTGAAGGATAGTAGAATAATCCATCCATGAGAAGATAAACATAGAAATCATTTGGAATTCCCAACATGTATTTGCATATCCTATAAGGAGAGTAAACAATGAAAATGTGTGAATGTAGATGAAGAATAAATTTTCATGCTCAATCAAAAGAAGATCAAACCAAGATATTAAGATCATATTCATCCTACATATTATCCCAAGAATAAGAGTATCCAGAAATACCAAAAAGGTAATCAATGATTCCCAATATCTCACTCATCTACCGAGAAGGTAATCGTGACTGTCAAACCATGACTAGATACTAGGACACATAGTCGGGGGGGGGGGCATAATATCAATGTACATGACTTATTCCCTGGTACAATCAGATGGTTAAACTATGATGGTTTAGGACCCATTCCTATCCCACCTAGAGTTTTTCACTTAAGTCATTGAGGACCCATGCCTAGCCCGACTGGAGGGTTACACTCAGAAGGTGGAGGACCCACGCCCAGCCCGGATAGAGGGTGACACTCTAAGCCATAGAGGACACAAAACCTACCATATAGTAGATTTACACCCAGAAGGTAAAGGTCCCATTCCCATCATTTTTGGAGGGTGCCACTCTATGTCATCGAGGACCCATGCCCTGCTTGACAAGAGGGTGCCACTCATAGGGTCTCTGGAGATCCTTCCCAATTAATTCCATTGTTGAGTATCACCTATCTTAGAACTGAACATATAAAATTTGACATCATATATCCAAAAGATCTTACTGATGGTATTATCATGTTTTATGTAGAAAAAACTCAAAATAAGCTGGTCAAGGGACAAAATCTATGTTCAAATGAAGGGAATATGGATGGTTTATGTTTCCTTAAAAAGAAACTATGGGTACACGATGTGGTAGGGGACCCGAATGACATGTGGTCAAACTCCACCGCTTGTCCGTGTCCCTAGTAGGGAACATGACTTATGGATATGTAGGAGTACACATAGACCAGGTGTTCTACACAGCATGTCCAAGCTACCCGGACACCGGGTCGTGTGATGCTCATCGTGTCTGTGTACTTGACCTTGTGTCCATTTACAAGAGTACACAACCGTTTACTTAGGCATGAAATTACACAAAGGTTTTCCAACCATGAATAGGTACACAATATATAGGAGGACTACACATTTTTTCCTTATGTTATTAGATAACCTAGCCATCACCGTTGAGAGGGATACACGCCATGTGTTAATCATTACACACGGTGTGTAGCCATGTTTTTTCTAGTTTTCTAGTCCTGCTTCATGTGCACATATATAATCAATCAATCTTCTATTTCGGCCCAATATCAAGCCTAAATTGTACGATCTAGTTTAAAAAAGTGAATCATATCCCTCACTCTTTGGAAATTTACATTTTTCATCATCGGGGGTACTGTCATTCATTTCGCACATCGCCATTGGTAAAACATTCATTTTCAGTATCTCAAATCACTGAAATATCGGTATGTGATTTGAAAATATCCCATTTATTTTCATGGTCCATAAATTATTTCCTAATTTCTTGATTATCCACGGTCTCGAGTGTCTGATCATGCCTAGTACTGCCAAGAAAAGTAGAAACTAGAATGTAGAGTCCAATCGGTGAACAACACAAAGAAATGGGGGGTGAAAAGCAACATAAAACGTTTTAAATGGTAATCGAACTTGAATTATTGGAAAATGATCAAGGAAAATGATAAATATATTATAAATAATGAAAACTAATTGAATTTTTATACTCGGTCACATGAAAGGGTTGTACAAATGGTGCAGATCAAAGAATGGCAATTTATCTTCTTAACCATTTAATCAAATGGAGTGAAAAAAATTTGATGAGTGTAACAAAAATTATCAATTCACCTATAATGAAGAACACATCATCCAATGATTTTGTAAGGGTCTTATCATTCACAATATCCTTATCTGCTCTGATCTGGAGTTTTGTCATCATCTGATGTGATCTGCCAATAGAGGAGGAAGAGAGAGCTCTATAATTCCCTCAGGGTTTATACTAGTAACCCTGGAGAATTATTCCTAGAAATATTCTTATATATTTTACCTATTTCACTAAAATTAAATAGTTAACTAATTTAATAATTAATTTTTTCACTTAATATACCACCAATAGGCAAGGAGTCTAAATTTCCATGGGCTGACTAATTTTGTGTCGCGCCTTGGATAACACCATATCTTGGACCCAACTATGGTATCTGATTTCTGATATGAGTTTTAATTTATGATTTATCACATTTTTTTTATGAATCTACTCATATGTAATATAAAATATATTTTATAATTTTATAAAATTATTTTTTGGCACACCGAAGCTTGGAATCACATGCCATCTCGATGCTTGGATATGAATATATATATATATATATATATATATATTTAAAAGTCTTACAAGTAAATAACATAGTCCCTATAATGAACGAAAGTTAAAATATTTTTTTGATTTAACCATTAAAAAAATGAACCACTTAATTAAAACTGGACCCTTGAATTTTTTTATGATTAAAATCTCCAAGATTTTTATTAAAAAAATTATGCCAATGGTTCCCAAGAGACTTTGTATAGGATATTTGATAAAATATATTATTAAGATAAACTTTCATGAGTCGGTTAGTATTTTTGGTGAAAGGGCCATTATATATGTTGATGTGGTTGGAAATTATGAATATATACATTGTTTCACAGTTAAGAAATTTAATTTGGATTTAATTAATATAAATAATTTCAAGACATATGAATTGGGTCGAGTATTTCTCATTCATTCAGGATTTAAGTGGTATTTTTCTGCATATATATCATCTTTTTTATATATATAATATTTTTTAAAATCTAACTATTATTATATTTAATTCACTAATTACTGAAAAATAAAATACCCCATTGCATAATTTCATCTTCCAGAGTCAAAAAATGAAATAATTTTTTTTTTCAGAAATCAATTTCTAACTTTGAGTATTTTATTAATAAAATAATATATCTCAATACATTAAAATAGGAAATCACAATGACATACATTGTTAAACTATTTTAATAAATCATTTATTATTTTAAGAACTAATTATTAAATAAAACATTGGATATAATTACTATTAATGGTAACATTTAACGGTTAATAATGTATATATGGTTGATAAAATAACATAAACTTTAGGCCTTTTGTAATTTTACCTTAATCACTATATTTCCCTCATTAACTGATTTACATAAACCCTCTTTAAAATCTCAATAAAAATTTTACCCCGATGTAAAACTTATCTTTTTATATATCCTCTCACCATGTCACCCCAAATTAATCTTATTATGTATACAAAATAATCTTAATTTTTTTTATCTTCCTTTATAATTTCTTTTTTTGGATTAAATGTTCACCCATATTATTTTTGAATTCCTACATTAGTGAAAAGAATAATTATTATAATTATATGAATATTCGATGACTTACTATACATACGAGACTACCTCCATGATATTTTATATTCCTTTTAACTAACTTTTTGTTTAATATTTGTAAAAATTACCCTTTGTCCCATTAAATGTTTTAATAAAATTGATTCATTTATTATTATATTAAAAAATAATCGTGTTTTTTGTTTTGTTATTTCATATTTTTAGATAGAAATATACGATAAGCCCAAATATATCCTCTGACCTTCAATATTATAAAACATATCTTTTTATTTTTATTATGTAAAATATAATATATTATAAAATATTAGGTTCTTATAATTTTCATGTAAGTCTTAAATTTTTTTTCATTTCTCCACGACCCATAAATAATAGAAAAAATTGTGAATAAAATGAAATTTGAAATTTAAAATTCCAAAAATAAATGTGGAAATCCTCTTGAAAACACTTTCAATATATATTTTCATGTTTTTTATATATTTCACTATTTTTTATTTTTTATCCATATTATTATTTGTTTATATTTTTGTTTCTCAAATTTGTTTTTTGATTATATTTTCTTTACCATTTTTTATTACAACATATTTTTCCATTCTAGGTTTCACAAATTTTACATTTAGATAACTATTTCATTTTCCCTTTTATTAACCATTTATTTATTTATTTATTTTTATATATTTTTCTATTTCATTGAATGTTTCCATAGAAGATTCATTATCTATTTCATTTTTAGTTTTTTTCTAATTTCCCCATTTATTTTTTTGTATCATTATTCACTTCTTAGTTAATTTTTTTAAATTTTTTATTTTATATCTGATTATATATTTTTTACTCAAATTTCTATTTGGTTACATATTAAATTACCCTTTTTTGGTTCTTATATTTCTTATTTTATTTTTTTTGTTTCTTCTTCTATTTAATTTTTCATTTTGATTGTCTATTTAATGATATATTTTAATGTATAATTAAATTTATATTTTAATTTTCATTTCATTTCATATTTTTTCTCATTTTATTACTCATTATTTTTTCTTCATTACATTTTTAATACATTTAATTATTTTCTATTTCATCCACTCTATCAATTTTTAATACATTTTCTTTATTAATTAATATTAAATTTATTCTTTTTATTAAATGCTACATTTTTTTATGAATTTTTATTTTCATTATAAGTTTAATTTTGTATTTAATTATCCAGTTCATTTTTTAACAAATTATACACTTGGATACCATTTTACTAACCATTTGATTTAATATTTCCTTGAAAATTCACATTTTTGTGTCCATTTTTGTTGATTTTTTCAGTATTATATTTATTAATTATATTACCCACTCTATAATATTCTATTTAAATTTTTATTTCATTTATTATTCCTTTTTCTATCTCATTTTTCATTTTTAGTTCATTATAGTGACCATTTCATTATCTAGTTCTTCTATAAATTTATTTGAAAATTTTATTTATTTATTCAATTTTTTCCATTTTAATTGACTTGAATTTTTATAATTCCCTATCTTATTATTTTATTTATTTCAGTTTCCTTTTTAATTAATTTATTTTCAATTTTTTTATTTTATTATTACTTTTCATTGAATGTATCATTTTCTAATTTTCAAAAATTTCATCATTTATTTCACTTCCCACTTTGATCTAGAATGTATATTTCATTATGTTATTGAGTCGATTATCTATTAATATATCCACATGGATATTAATTTTAATATTATTGTGTTTTATTTAATTGTTTATATTAATATTAATTTCATTATCTATTTATTGTCTATTAAATTGTAGAATTTTTATTAGTGTTTTTATTTTTTTATGCTTCACTACCAATTTATTTAACTATTTTGTTTCTATTTTCTTAAATGTTTTGTTATCTTTTTCATCTTCCATTTCTATATTCTCGATTGTATATTTTTTTATATTTAATTGTTTTTTCTATATCCCATCTCTTTTTATATCATTATCCATGTCGTTTATCATATTTTTGTTCTTTTTCCAATTTATAACTTCAATAATATCTTCTTTCATTTTCAATATTTTGGTTTTATTTGATTCCCATGTGATTATACATTTAATTAAATTTCTTATTTACAAACAATTTATTTATAGTTTCTATAAAAATTTATTTTTTTATTTTATTAACCACATTTTTTCCAATTCATACTACTTGCGGTTTATTATATTTGTTTCTAAATCTTCGTTCAAATGGGATATTATGGAAATTTCCATGGGGCGATGTGTTTTAGAAACAAGATGATGGGAGGCCAACCCGTCCCATAAAGGATTTTCTATTTTGGGAATATATTATAAATTTTTGTTTATTAATAAAGCTCATACTTATAGAAACATATTTTACCCTTTCTGAGAATCTAATTTATCGATACCTTGAATTTGTGAGAATGCTATATAAGAGGTTATCCACAATCCAACATTGATTTTTTATTCCATAGTTTGGAGTAGTATAGATTTTTACAATAGAATATATTATTATCCCAGAGTTTTAAGGTGTTATGGACTTAGTATTCAACCCATGAGATTCTCTTCTAACATATCTATATAAAGGTAATCAAAACCACATAGAGAAGTACCATATAATGAGGCATCCCATCCCTTTTAAGGCCATGTAACAGGGTAAAACGTGGTTCTATTTTTCAGCAAGAAACCATGACCAATGTTTTGTTTTTTTAGGTTATTTCATAATAAAATATTGTTCCTTCTAGTTTTTAGTCATACATCTATGACCTTTAGGTGTGTGTTATAAAAAATGGATTGGTGTTTGACTTATATAATATTAACTCTTATAGTTTTCACATAAAAATATGTATGATGAAGACATGGTGGGTCAAAAACATGGATGGTCTCACATTTTACAATTGTATCATTAACAATACCCAACAAGCTGAACAAAAGCTTGATGGACCTATGACTAGTTCAAAACAACCATGATTGCAAAACATGGTATTGGTGGGATACCAATTTTTTCCAAGGTGTGGGGTTTTTATTATAAAAGGAATACAATTTTCATATTATATGAGGATCATATAATTTAAGTAAGATAAAGAGGGGAGATATATTAGAGGGTAAGAGTTTCCCATTATTAAATGGTCACATGATCATATGGGTCTCAAAAATGTAGAGAGTTTCCAAGTCAAGCATATTGGGTGGATAATGTATAAGCTACTGTTAAATTATGTTTTTAGGGTAGAAATAAAGAAAATATTTCCATTAATTCTAAAAATATAGAAGTGTGAAAGGGAATAATATTTATCAGGTTGCTGAATTAGGAGAGTGTGGTGCCCATTGGGCCCCTTGAGCATTGAGAAATAAATAAATGGAATAAAGAATATTGGTCATCATGGTTGATTTCATTTAATGTATATATTGAATCCCATATGGGAGGCCATAAATAATGGATAACCTAGTGAAATACTTGTGGAATGGGCACAACAAACATTTCATTAAGAACTATGGGTGTATTTATTTAGTGACATACTTTTTGAAGAAGTCCAATTAAAATGAGACCTTTTACCAAGATATGATAGAGGCTTTAGTTAATATTTCATTTATAAGGGTTTAAACTATAATAATATTTTATTTCTCAAATAATCCTCCTATACTTCACTTTTCCTCATGTTTTGATTCATAAATCTTTCGAGGGTGAAATTTTAAAGTCATAAGTCTGTTGGATTTTATTCCATGTGTTAATGTACGTCGGTGCCTATCTTCATTGAAATGGGAATATATGGGTTTTGTTTTTTAGGTAATGTAGGTAATGAGCAGCTTGGTTTTCATTGTAGCTTATTATAATTTCTCAAGGTTTCCATGTGAAATATTGAGGGTAGGGTCACAACCACATAGTTTAAGAAAGTCTTGGGGTTTTGGAAACATGGAATTAGAAAGGAATGTGATGTTGCAGTTCATATGGAATGTTTAATTTTGGGTTCTTGACCACTCTATTACATTTAATTTTTTATTATCATTTAATCTCTATGGAGTCATGTTTGATAAAACTTAAGTTCCAAAAATTTTATCTGCCTCCATCTAACTTCAAAATTGGATATTTTTTAGATGAATGTGTCAAAATTCCAAGGAATATTAGACATGGGAATTAAAATATGTTAAAGGAGGGTGTGAAACCATATTTATGGTTATGGGTCAACATATTAGTAGCAAATAAAGGTTGTCCTAGATGCCAATGTTTCAATGAAATCATCCAAATAGATGGGTTTTGATGTGAGACATAAAGGTAAATGATCATCATATATAAGTGGGATGGTATGTCTATGGAAGATCTCACAAATTTCATGGGTTAATCATATATATTAAAGATTTATCTTTTTACCCAATTATCCTAAAGCACATGAACTACAACAATAAGTTTGGTTACTAGTATACCATCATGATTTCACATAGCTATGTGGGTTCTATATTGGTTGTACCATTCTAGGCTCACAACATTGACAGGAATGGTAAAATTATACTAGTCAAAACTACCCTGTCACTGAAAATTGGTGAAAATTAATATTTTTAAATATCCTGTTCACTTATTTCCACGATATTTTATATTATTTCATCATTAACTGATTCTAACCATTCTCATGTATTGCGATAATTATAAAAATTTACAAAACATTTTCATAGAAAATTTAAAATTAATTAAACAAAATATTTTATGAGGATGCATTATCATGTATTAAATATTTGATTAATTATATTAAATTAGGATAGTTTCAGCTATATAGGTAATATATCTTATCCATATCATTGATTATACCATATTATAATACAAATTTTACACTATCAAACTTGTTTTATATAAATTGTTATAAAATATTGACTGATCTCGATATCCCATGATATGACCAAAATATTTCAAACTATTTATTTTTCTACATTTAATGTTTGGAATAAGAAACATTTTAATGAAGTGATTATATAGTAGATAGGATTCTATATAACATATATATATCACATCATATGTGAAATATATATAGATTAACCATCAACATTATCTATAATACCAAACACATTATTAAAATTTCATCCATTTTCTAAAAGCTACTCATTATATTTAAGGATGGAAAACCATCTTAGATCACCACTGTGAAGGTAGTTTCATGAATTAATGGATGTATATGTTTTTTAAGGAGGACATGTGTTGAATAGGAACACCAATTGAAAGAAATTATAATATAGATATTAACTTTTAGTTGAAAGATTTACATATAAAAAATATTGATTTCATCCCTATTTTTCTCTACTTCTTTTGAAGTCATACAAAAATAATTAACCTATTTATATGAAAGTGTTGGAATAAATATATGAGATGTTTGAAAGATCACTTACGAACTTATACTTGTTGTGATATATGATGAATTCCATCCAAAAAAACTACTTGGGGATTATCTAAATGAAATCCTCCACTATCTTAGGCATTGGTAAGGGTGGATCATAATTCTACAAGGAAATATCCCCATCCTTGACATATATATGTTTTGCTATATGAGTGGATATTTGCTTTGAAAATAATGTAATAGGGACCAACTCTTAGATTCTAATAGGGTATCCCGCTCTATATATGAGGGGACCCTCAGGATCTTTCGGTCTTAAATTAGAGTAGGGTATGTATATGAAATTGGCTTTCTAATAAAACCATAATATAAACCATAAATTTTTAGTCAATGGATTCCATGTTAGGTGGTTATATGGGTATATTATTCTATTTCAAAATCAGTACAAATGTGTTTCTCCAAGCATAATTATATTGGTAGAAAAATTAGTGTATTTAAATACAATTTTCCTGGTGATGAAAAATAAAGAAAATATATATCTGTTACAGTTATGAACTAATCATGGAAAGTATGAAATTTGAATCATTGGACCATTTAATGCACCATATGGATGGGTGTTAGTGATTTTTAAGACATTTTAATTTTACAACATGGTTTAGATCTTAAGGTGCATGTTCAAACCTCAAATCCAATTGGTTTATAATACTCATCCATAATTCTAGGAACTAATCAATTATTATCAATACATTGGATATTGATACCCAAAACTCTTACCCATATAATTACATGATTTTTACATAATTATAAAATAAATCAGAAACAATGATTGAATGTCCTTGTGAATTTGAAAGACTAGATACATAAATAATCCACTTAAAAATAAAAAGTATTCATTTTAATCTCCAAAATTAGCTCTGAAATCCATTTGATCTCACAAAACTACCTAATATAATATAGGGAATACATATAAGAATTGGAATAGTAAAAGTCCTAGTAACATAATAAACATGATAAGGAAGAACAACATGTGGGTCAAAAATATAACCTTATATCATAAAAGATAAAACCGTTGAGTAATCTCATGGGAGGAAAACATAATGAACATATTATCATAAGATCACGAAAACCCATGAAATGTATTTGAAATACAAAAAATTACATAAAAGGCTAACTAGAAAGACATTATAACATGGCAGGTAGAGTCCCATTGTAAATTACGTTTAATCCCCAATCCCAAACAAAATGTCCCATCATAAAAAAAACATTACCAAATGCATAGGATCACTATTTTGGAATACCCATCATAACATGTTCATGATTATGTGTTCTACCAAATAAAATCACTCATGATGTATAATAATTGGAATTACCCACAGAAAGAAATGGATTGCATAATCTTTCTTCATATTATAATCAAGGGAAATTTCATAAATATTACAATGAAAATGAATTAAATATAATGTATGTTCACATATAAGTACATAATCATAGGTATTAGAATATGGAGTTAATTTAGAAAGAGAATATTTAAAAGAGTGTTACATAAAATGATTATTGAATATAAAAGATCACTCTGATTGCATTTAATTTTAATGAGTGAATTTTGGAAGATAACTTATGGAATGTATTACTATGAAAACCCATATCTTTAATACACTTAAATTAATGATTTATTACAAAAAATAACACTCATTATGACCTAAAATACAATGTTTCCATGTTTATTAGGTATATTAGGTATACATCATAAAAAACATGCAATATAAGTACAATAAAATTATTGAAAACATCATTAAAATGAGCATAAAATTAAATTGTTCTTATAAAAATGCATTGGATAACCGAGGGATTTATATAAGAATGTTATAATACCCCAATATTCTATGTTATGATTCTATTTGAATAATATAATAACTTATGTTATACGCAACTTCGAGTTCTAGCACACCATGAACAATAAAACTAGCCATTTAAAAATAGTTATGAATAGTAATACTCACCTTTTGAAATGTTATATATGTTATCTTTAAAAATGGACAACATTTTGGTATTCGTAATATCAAAATTACCTTAGGGTGAATTTTGGGTATTTTTCTGAAAACATTCAATTTTTGATGAATAGTGTAAAATACTGTGTTATTGTTTTAAAAACAACTATTATTTAAATAATAATTATATTTCATTTAATTTATATTACTATCAAAATATATACATATTACTAATATTAGTAAAATTTAATTAATCATAGTCATTTTATAATAACCTTAGATATATAAAATTTTATTGAACTTTTTAACGTCTTTTACCCACCTTATTGGTGCATTTGCAAATTTGTATAAAAAGTAAATTTACCACTTCTGTGAATTGAATTTCAACAATACAAGAGACATGGTTGAAATCAGTAAGTAATAGGAAGAAAATAATTTTTGATGAATAATAATTTTTGGATTTTATTTACGATGGTTAAATGTAAATAGGGAAATTAAATGTAACAATGATATTATAATTACAATAACACATGTCCTAATTCTATTGGATAAGTTTATTTTGACCAAAATAAACATTAGGAATAAAATATGATCCTCTTTTATCAACTTGGATTAGATAAGGATATTTATTATTATTTTACTTAATAAAGAGTTGAATGTGTTAAATTCAAATTTTAATAACTCAAATATTTTTAATATTGGGTTATACATAAGATATATTCAACTATAAATATTAATTAGAAAGGGAATAATATTTTATACCTCATTGTATTTTATTAAAAAAAATTAGACATAAATAAGTAAATTTATTTATAACACAATGATGATGCAGTAATTACCTTATTAATGAAAGATTAAAATAATTAATATTATAAATATCCAAATAAATTTAAATTTAGACTTTTGATGAATTCCACTAATTTTATAGGTTAATATGAAATTTTAGAATTTATTTAAATTATTGTTTCGAATTAATCATGTTTTTTTGGACTTTCACAAAAACCAAATAATAAATAGTGTCAAAATTGTCATAAATGATTTTTAAAAAAACATACAATATTATTAAATTTTTTAATATTCCTAAAAATATAAGGTTTGGAAAAATGAATAATATAATTATAGAAGTTTCATTAACGAACCACTTGGGGTTCTCTTGGAATTTTATTTTATGTTTATTAGCCATGAAATATAAAAATACAAGTAGACATTTTAAAAGATAAACTATTTAACTAAGAGTTAAATCTAAAAGATAAGGTTATTATGGTGACCTGAAAATTTCTAAAACCTATTGGTTTATTGGATTTTGATCCATCCCCACCTTATCCACAAAATAAATCCATTTGGATCCATTATAAACCAGAAATTATTTTAAAATAAAATAATATTTCAAGATTTTCCTAAATTGACCCTCACCTCTCTTATAAAAGGGTGCTTCCCCTTCTCTCTAAATCACACCTCCAAATCCATTTTTGTAGTTCCCCAAACCTAGTTACCAAGAGATGGTGCATCATTTTAATACATTGGAATAATTACAATGAATCAAGTCCTGAAGGACTGAACAGTTTAGCAGCCATGAAAAATATATTACATAATGAATGTTACATTACAAAAATGAAAAACAACATCAAAATTTTCTCCGTTGAGCACATAAATATCTCTTAGACTATCCATGTAGGTCAATCATAATATAATTCTTTGCATCATGGGAAAAATAAAACATAGAAAGGGGTGATATTCGATGCTCATTAAGGATAACAATATAGAGGAAGCTTTCATAAATAAGAATAAGCATTTAAGGAAATTTATTAAACTAAAGAATACGCATTTTAAACATAAACTTTTGAATAATATAGCCAATATAAATCAAATAACTCAATTTAATTAATCACATGGATATTATACTTGTCCAATAATCACATGGAATATCAAATAGCCAATTTCATAATGATGGAATGCATAATACTAGACTTCATAACCACGTAGTCAAGTCCCTATGCCAAGACTACAAATAATATTTTGTCCAGGCCTTGTTCCAAAACACATGTTTGTATCCTGAGACATACCGATGCATTGAGTAGCTATAGAAGGCTCCGCCCATCACTTACTAAGTTCAATTAATTCCTCATATGAAATGTTTAAACATAACATAAACATTCGTATTAAAATTGGCATAAGAAATGTCAATACTTTAACCATAAACCATGAATGGTATAAAAATAACACACCCACAGTCAAACATATCAAAAAACCTTCAATACTATATGGACGATTTTTATAATAATAAATCAACTTCAAACAAGTTTACAATCCATCAATTGATGTTGACATAGATAAAAATGATATGTAAACCTATTTTAGAGAAATATCCATTTTTCATGAAAACAATTAAAAGTTACACAGCCGACCAGGGTTGGCTTAGTGGTACCGTGTAAGGCGGCCACTCCCTGGCAATGGAACTGGCGCAGGTTCGAGTGTCGCCACTCTCGAATTTAGCTGGGGACGAGCGGCGCGCAGGTGGTGAATGGGGCCCAGAATAAGCGTGGCGTGGAAATCACCAATACCTCGTTACCCACAACTCGTTTGTGCCGACCGGGGTTGGCTTAGTGGTACCGTGTAAGGCGGCCACTCCCTGGCAACGGAACTGGCGCAGGTTCGAGTCTCGCCACTCTCGAATTTAGCTGGGGACGAGCGGCGCGCAAGTGGTGAATGGGGCCCAGAATAAGCGTGGCGTGGCAATCACCAATACCTCGTTACCGACAACTCGTTTGACCAGGGGATGAGCCCGTAAGGGGCTCCGTAAATGTAGGGTTTCCACCGCCGCCGCCTTCATCTCCTCCGTCTCGGTTCAGCGGCGTCCTCTCCTCAGCCTCCCAGTTCAGCGGTTCGTGGCCTGCGGCTCGCATCTTTGAGGGATCTTCATGACGACGCGGTGAGTTCAGTGGTCGAGTCCCGACTCGGTGGGTTGCAGCCTCGGATCGGTGTTAGATGTGGGTTCGGTGGGAGGTTTACTGTGGTCTTTGAGTACGACCTTGGAGGTGGCGGCGGGACTGTGGATCTGGCATCTGCTGGCCTTTCTTTCATCTTGCTGGTGTTTGGGTGGCTGGATAAGGCGTTTCGGTGATTTCGGTTTTCGTTTTTTTGCAATTGTTTTGGTTTCGGATGCTTTTGTTCGTGCTGCGCGACGGTTCGCATTGACGGCCCTCTGAAAATCAGTGAAGCTTGGTTTTTTGTTGTTTTCTTGATTTCGTTTTGGAGTCTCGTTTCGGGTTGATTAGCGACTATTGGTTTTGCTCCTCTGAGAGTCGGCGATTCGAAGCTTGTTAGCTTCGTATTTCACCTCTGGTGTTCTCTGTTTGATTGTGGTTTTCTGGGTTTTGCAATCATGAAGATCTCACGTTGGTCTTTCAGAAGAACGTGCGATGGTGTTGCAGTGGTGATTTTTTGAAGAAGCAGTGGTGATTTTTATGAATCCTTGAAGAAGCGGTGGTCTTACTATGATGTGGTGTTTGATCGGCGACGCCGATGGCGGTGGTGGATTGGAGTTTGGTGTAGGCGGTGGACTTCGGATGAGGCCAACAGTGAAGAAGAAGAAGTGGATGACTATGGTGACGTGAAGATGTGACGGTGATGACAGTGCTGTGATGTTTGGCCAGCGAGTGATGATGCGGTTTGGTCTTCCTTGATGGTGGGTTTCTCGGGTGGCACGCTTTGCCCGGGATTCCATTTTTTGTATTTGAACTTTTGTTTTGAATGTGGGTTTTGGAATAGGTTTGTGGGAATGATGTTTTATGTGTGTGATGTTTGAAATTTTCTTTTGATTTTTGTAAGGTTGTCACTCCGCCAAAAAGTGACTTTTTGAGAAAATGAAAAAAAAGGATTTCAGTGTCAAAAAAAAAAAATTAAAAGTTACACAATTTTGAAAGGAAGAAATTTAATTAAATTTTTTAATCAATGTTTCCCATACCACTTTGAAACTTTTTATAGAAATTAAAATTTTAAAAACATTCATGTCCATATAAATAAATCTTTAAAACCCATTTTGAAAACATTGACATTAATGATTATGATTTAGAAGAATAAATATTTAAAACACCGTATATGGAGATGGTAGGTCGTACGTATGCATAAATGTTGTTTTCATTTTCATATCGTATTGAACAGAAGTAAGTGAATAAGATATATGTAAGTACATATATATATAAAAATATATCCAGTGGAATTATTATGTCATATATTACATAATTTTTAATAATATATATTTTTATAATCATTGTTGAATGGTGAACGTGGAAATGAATCCCATCATGATGTGGAGATGTTAATCCGTACATACGCACAAGTGACAATATCAATATATTGATGATGAAAACATATGTAATTTGATGTTATATCAAATATATAGAGAAATTAACATGTTATATTTATTATTTAGGTTAGTTATACTCATTATTATTCCCATTATATAATTATGTGTTTGAATAACAAACTACACCACGACGTGGATACGGTAAGTCGTACGTACGCACGATTGGTGAATTTATCATTTATAGGATGGATATAATAACAAATATTTTTGTACCATATTTATAATAACATCACAGTATGTATAAGGTACTGTATTTATTATTTTTCTATGTAAACAAAAAAGAAAGATGATGTGGAAGAAGAAAATAACATGAATGGGGGTGGTGAAATTATTACCTCTTCTTATGGTGTTTCATTTTGAGTTCATCAAAATGGATCTTTAGGATGTCTTTATATACAAAATATGTTCTATAGGTTTAATTTAGAGAAGTTGGGATGGTAGTTTTGCAGTGGATTCAGAGCCAAATGGATTTGGAGGTGTGATTTTGAGAGAAGGGGAAGTTCCCTTTTATAAGAGGGGTGATGGTCACTTTAGGAAAAGATTTAAATATTAATTTATTATACAATCATATTCAGTTTATAATGGCCCCAATTAAATTTATTTATATCCTTATGTTGTTATGGGTTGAAATACACTCATACAATAGGTTTTATACAAGATTAGGTTACCATTTTAACTTTATCTTTTAGATTTAACTCTTAGTAAAATAGTTTAACATTTACCATTTCTTCTTGTATTCTTACACTATATGGTTAATAACCTTACACTAAAAATCCAAGAGAACCACAAGTAGTTCATTAGTGACATATATTATATTATTTAAGCCCATCGGGGTAACCTAATATTTTTAGGAATATTATATCAACCAATAATATAGTATTTGTTTTAAAAATTAATTTCTGTCAATTTTGACACTATTTGATATTCTGTTTTTGTGAAAGTCATAACAACCATATCACTGCAAAAAAAATCTTATCAACCATAACATGTCATATTCACCTATAAAATTCTTTTATCGCACCAAAAGTTTTAAATTATATTTTTTAATATTTATAATATAAACTATCTTAATATTTCCTTAAGAAGGTAATTACGACATCATTATTGTGTCATAAATTTAAATTTTTAATCTCTAAAAATAATAAATAAAATATAATTATGTAGGAAATAATTTGATTTTTCTAATGAATATTTATAGTCGAATTTATCTTATGTATATCCCCATATTAAAAATGTTTTAGTTATTAAATTTTGAATTTAACACTTTTTACTAATCTATAAATAAAATAATACTAATTTTCCTAATCTAATCCAAGTAGACCTAAAGGATCATATTTTATTTCTAAGGTTTTTTTGGTCGAAATAAACTTGTCAAATAGAATTAAGACATGTTTTAGGGTAATTATAATATCATTTTTACCTTTAATTACTCTATTTACTTTTAAACTTGGTAAATAAAAGTCAAAAGTTATTATTTACAAAAAATTATTTTAATCTTATTAACCCAAATTTTACTTACAAATGTCAATAGTGTCTCTCATTTTTTTAAATTCAACTCACATAAGAATTAGAATTATTTTTTATACAAATTTGCAAATGCTCATAGAAGGTGGGTAAAAAAACGTTAAAAAGTTCAATAAAATTATATACATCTAATTTTATTATAAAATGAACACAATGAATGAAATTTAACATATATAGGTATTGTATATATATTTTAACTTAAAATAAATTTAAATAAAAAATAATAATTTAAATAAAAAGTCGTTTTAAAATAATAACACACTATTTTACACTATTCATCAAAAATTGAATGTTTTCATAAAAATAAAAAAATTCACCCTAAGATAACTTTGATATTATGAATTCAAAAATGGAGACTATTTACCAAATTCAAACCATATAAGTTTAATTTATTAATTTAAAATTATTTTCCATTGTTAATACCAAAATGATGGTTTTTAAAAATAAAAAACTATCAAAAGATTGACATGTGTTTATGTCAAATTTAAATGTGAAATTACATATAATGACTTAAATTTTATTAAATGATAAAAATATAATCAAATTATACTTCCAAACCATTAAAATGTAAAATTCAACACTATCAATTAATTATATTAAAATAGTTGTTTCCAATTAAAATTTAGTATCTTTCACTATTCAACAAAATATAAAAGTTATCAGAAAAACAAAAAAAATTATCAAAAATAAATTTTTATGTATCGATTATGAAGAAGAAATTTATATTGTCAAATTGAATATGTAAGTGAAAAATATTTGATTTTAAAAGGATTCGTCATTAAAAGGTGGTAAAATTGATTCTTCTAAAAAATACTTCCTTTATCTAAAAAATTGAATTTGTTCTTATATTATATGTACAAAACAGATAATACAGATTTTAAAATTATGTAGAGAATTTATAATTCAAACTGAAGTTAATAATATTCTTAACCGTTTTTTGAACGGTTAGTTTGGTAAGTCATGGTGCACTGGATCTCAGTGTTGCGTATAGCACAAGGTATCAAATTAATTTGAAGAGGGAACATACTATGAAATATTAGGGTGTTACATTCTACCCTCCTTCAATAAATATCATCCTCACAATTTGAAGATATTTAAAAATAAAAGGTTAAAAATAAAAAAATACCTTTGTGGAAAAACCAAAACAGAAATTTGTTTAATAAAATTTAATTTTAATAAGAGGGAAAGGGAAATAAAAATGTCACCACCAAATAATGATCTCTATTAGGAGAAAATTGGTGGATATTAGAGACAAATAATTGGTGAAAAAATGAAAATATTTATAAGGAGTGATTGTTGTTATAAATCACAAACAAGTGTAAAATTGAGGGCCTCAAAGCCGTCAATCTATGATGATTTAAAATATTATCGGTTCAACAAAACATAATGTATTAGGATAACAGATTTTTGGTTATAATATCCCTTACCTAATGTTTAAGAATGAATTTATTCATAGAATAAGATTAAAAAATATATACATGAAAAGTATAGTTTCATCCTTCACTAATTCCTACCACAAACACATATTTCACTCCAAAATATAATAGAATTCAAAAATATTCTATTTATCTTAATCGTATATGGTTCTTATGAAATGAATTTATAATTTATCTATTAGATAATTAAAAAAACTACATTATATAAACTAGGACATCACGTAGGCCAGTGGTAGGTGATGCACACTTGTCACCCTTCGGTTGTGGTTTCAAGTCTCGCAGCCTTACTGGACGCGACGGGTTGTCGCGCGACCTCCAAGTTTTCCTTTTTATAACAATCAAAAAATAATCTTAAGAAATGATTTAACCTTAAAAATAGTATCCAATGTCAAACTTAATCCATTCCAACCTTTAAATATATCCAAAATACTTCTGTCCAAACTCATAGTCCAAAATTTATAAGGAATATAAACATAATGTAGATCTTTTTTCCATGTAACAACATGTCAATACCTTCATTTTCTATTATTTTGAAACACAGTAGCACTCTGATTACCATAAAACCTTATTGATTACATTCATTCTCCCTTATTCTTTATAGAATACTATATATACTCTTTATATCAAACTTTTTTTTATACTCCAACAAAAATGGAATAAACAAATAATTAATTAGTTTCAAAGTTATCAAAAATATAGAATATAATTTATCAAAACCAATCATTTCTTATTGAAAAATCACTACCTTAGTATTAGGACCATATTAAGGTTCATCATTCATTCAACCATGTATTTTTCAAAAAATATAACTTTCTATTGTGTAACTTTTCTTAGAACCATATAATAACAAATCCATAATGAAATAGTACTATAGTACAATCTTTATTTATTTCCAAAATTCATATAACCAGTATATTTTTATACAACACTCAAATGAAATAATTATTTAATTAGAACATAAGAACACTAGTAATTCCTCTTCATCTGTGGTTGTATCATAACTTGATTATGATCCAATAGCATAATTTGGGTCATACTCTGATGATCTGGACATTTATTTGTGTAGTGATCCAACTCCATGCAGATGAAGCATTGTACATTGAAACCTTTTTCTTTCCCTTGCAATCACATACGTGGTGTTTTTTGTTCTCCACGCATATAATAAGCTCCCATTCCCTTCAAGAATTTACCAAGTTGATTCTTTTCACAGCTATCACATATGAGAAAATACTTCTTTCCCCTCTACCCTTTATCTATCTTTCTCTCTACGATCCTTTTCTTCTCTTGCTTCCCTTAAAAGGCATATGACTCAGAAAAATTATTTAATTATCTTATTAACACATGATAATATTTTTTCATATGATGAGAATACGTGGGAGAATATTTCTATGTAAAATTTTGGCTTAATACCATGAAATATATGATCCTTCATAATCTTTCGATCACGCGTATTTCTGGAATTCTCATTCGTTCTAATAGGCGCCATTTCTAAAAAATTTCATACACTAGGTTATTTTATGAATCATAATGCATAATTCCAAACTTGTAAAATACCCAACATAAATTGAAAATATTATGCATATAATCTATAATCATAAAATTTTTTCTTTGAGAAATTATTTACTCTTAAATCTTTTATAATGGCATGTAATAAAAATGTGAATTATCCTAAGCATATCCTATGACAACCCTGCTTTTTATTACAACTTAAACATGCTTTATTACATAAAACTTCACTTGATACAACAAAGAAGATCGAGAGGTTTAGTGTCTTTGGGGCTTAGGATCATTACATAAAAACTTTAAACATGAAACACAACATCCTTATTGAAAACTTCCTTTACATGACCACTACAATCCTTCGTACTTAGCATTGCATGGGATAACCTGAGGACATGCATAAGAAAAGGGTGAGCTATAAAGCCCAGTAAGGGAGTACACAATGAATAACATGAGGAGTACAATACATGTTAGGAAATAGGCATATCAATAGAGCATAAGAGAGACATGAACATAAAGGCATGATAAAGCATGATAATCATAACATGGAAATGTGGCAACAACACTTAACATTGAATTAGCATGAGCCAAGGCTCATTGCACATGGAGCATGAGTAAACCCTCATTGCACTTGAATCACGAGTAAACCCTCGTTGCACTTGAATTAGCATGAGTCAACACTCATTGCACATGACGTATCATGATACTATACTTTACCCAATGCGTTGGAGCGCTATAAAGGGCGCACCCTTCTTAAACATTTCATTTCATGCATAAGTGTGCCACATGGATCATAAAACATGGATTCATAAAACATAATCATTTATTCCACGATAAAGGAATGTGGAATTCATACATGAAACTTTACAATCAATAAGTAAACGTGCATAAAGGTGAATACCCTTGATGGAGAAATGAGCATGGTATTCACTACACAATGGCTTAGAAAATTCGGTGTGATTTCGGCAGCGTAACGGCGTGACATAAGAATTCATAAAAAAGGCTGATGAGAGAGAAAGGGGTTCCTCATCATATTTAAATGTAATGGACAGTAATAAGGTCATATAGATACATGTCCCAACAATTGAAAAGGAATTTAGATTCATGATACAAAAGTATTGCTTGAATATAGAAGAGGAGAAAAAGGTTCCTTTCGGAATTTCGGCATAGTAACGGGTGTACATGGGAGGCATTTAATGAGAGAGAAAGGGGTTCCCCAATCATTCAAACAATAAGAGGGAAGTATGGGAGAGGTGAGAAACCATACCCCAACATTCATAAATTAAATTAAAAGGGCAATACAACTTAAAGAAAATTGACAAAAATGAGAAAGGAAGAAAAACCCTTACTTGGAAGTGTGCTTCCAAAGGCTAGAGAGAGGCTTGTGAGAGGCTTCTTGGGAGCTTGGGGCACCTTGAGAGGATTCTAGAGAGAGTAGGGCAGAGGTTGGACGAACTTCAAGGGCTTTGAGTGAGGAGTAAGTGGGAGCTTGGGTGGGTTTATATAGGAAAGGTGAGAGAATTCTTTATTATTTAGGTTTGGGACCCCTTATATTAAAATAATCCAAACCACAAACCATCCCATGGTATTTGCCCATGGTTTCTGGAAAAGGAAAGAGGAAAACAATATTTTACAAGTCCAAGGTCCGAACTTATTAAAAAATTAGGGTTGCTTATGTGGAGGTGAGTCACACTCCCATGGAAATTAATTTAAAAAGGCAAAGTGTTGAATAAGTCTTGAGGGCTCCATTAATGCTTTGAAAAGTGAGTCAAACAAACCCAAAACCTCATTATTTTAATGATAAAACATATATTGGCCGAACATATGGATTATGGTATTTTATTACATCACCATTGGGTCATTATGATGTCATAAAACACATTATATATATAAATGGTATTTAATTTTTACCCAAAAATTTGACTGTCTCAGAAAATTATGAAAAATTCACCGTTGGATAATTTCGACGTCCTGATTCCAAAAATAATATTTATTTTATCTAAATAATTTTCTAAATATGTGAATTTTCACTTCTAAAATAAAAACCGACATTTATAAAGAAATTCACGGGTTTTGACAGAAATGGCTTTCAAACCTTAATAAACATTTTAATTGCATTCATAAAATTATAAGATCATTTATATTTAATGACAATTAATTTAATATTAATAATAATATTTTATTAAAATATTATTTAATTCAAAAATCCTCTAATTTAATAAAATATAATTCTTAATTAAATAATAACTAAAAACACCATTTGCACTTTAAAAACTAATTACAATGTATCAAAAATGACTAGAAATTATATTCATTATTATATATATAAAAAATAATGTACATGAACATGGTTCTACTTATTTGTTACATAACCCCTTAAAATAGCCGCATAAGACCTAAGGGTAAGGTGCGCGATGGTGACAGACTCTTGGGGATGCTCGGATAACATCGCTCGAGTGGTAATCTCTATCAACTTCCATTTTTCCCGTAGACGATCACGTTCGAGCTTGACTTGATGAAGCTCAGCTTGGGCTTGGTCAAGGGCAAAGCCCAAAGACGCCACCTCTTTACCGAGCTCCGACAAATGGGCTTCGTAAGGGGCAATTCTACTCGATGAGGCCATCGCTTCCTTTGTCTGAGTAGAAAAATTGGTTCGTTAAAGCCTTATATTTAAACTACCCAGATGATCACTGTTCAACGACTATAAAAGTAACGGTCACAAATCTTAACGTAAAACTTAAAGAAGTTGACATCTTATAAAAACATAAAGAAACATTTAACTGGATCAAGAGGGATTTTCCATTAATGAAAATTTGGGTCGTTACAACATTCCCCCCGTAAGAAATTTCTCCCTCGAAATTTTCCTTTTCCCACACTAAAACAAATGTGGGTAACTTAGCTTCATCATATCCTCTGATACCAACTATGACAACCCTGCTTTTTATTACAACTTAAACATGCTTTATTACATAAAACTTCACTTGATACAACAAAGAAGATCGAGAGGTTTAGTGTCTTTGGGGCTTAGGATCATTACATAAAAACTTTAAACATGAAACACAACATCCTTATTGAAAACTTCCTTTACATGACCACTACAATCCTTCGTACTTAGCATTGCATGGGATAACCTGAGGACATGCATAAGAAAAGGGTGAGCTATAAAGCCCAGTAAGGGAGTACACAATGAATAACATGAGGAGTACAATACATGTTAGGAAATAGGCATATCAATAGAGCATAAGAGAGACATGAACATAAAGGCATGATAAAGCATGATAATCATAACATGGAAATGTGGCAACAACACTTAACATTGAATTAGCATGAGCCAAGGCTCATTGCACATGGAGCATGAGTAAACCCTCATTGCACTTGAAGCACGAGTAAACCCTCGTTGCACTTGAATTAGCATGAGTCAACACTCATTGCACATGACGTATCATGATACTATACTTTACCCAATGCGTTGGAGCGCTATAAAGGGCGCACCCTTCTTAAACATTTCATTTCATGCATAAGTGTGCCACATGGATCATAAAACATGGATTCATAAAACATAATCATTTATTCCACGATAAAGGAATGTGGAATTCATACATGAAACTTTACAATCAATAAGTAAACGTGCATAAAGGTGAATACCCTTGATGGAGAAATGGGCATGGTATTCACTACACAATGGCTTAGAAAATTCGGTGTGATTTCGGCAGCGTAACGGCGTGACATAAGAATTCATAAAAAAGGCTGATGAGAGAGAAAGGGGTTCCTCATCATATTTAAATGTAATGTACAGTAATAAGGTCATATAGATACATGTCCCAACAATTGAAAAGGAATTTAGATTCATGATACAAAAGTATTGCTTGAATATAGAAGATGAGAAAAAGGTTCCTTTCGGAATTTCGGCATAGTAACGGGTGTACATGGGAGGCATTTAATGAGAGAGAAAGGGGTTCCCCAATCATTCAAACAATAAGAGGGCAGTATGGGAGAGGTGAGAAACCATACCCCAACATTCATAAATTAAATTAAAAGGGCAATACAACTTAAAGAAAATTGACAAAAATGAGAAAGGAAGAAAAACCCTTACTTGGAAGTGTGCTTCCAAAGGCTAGAGAGAGGCTTGTGAGAGGCTTCTTGGGAGCTTGGGGCACCTTGAGAGGATTCTAGAGAGAGTAGGGCAGAGGTTGGACGAACTTCAAGGGCTTTGAGTGAGGAGGAAGTGGGAGCTTGGGTGGGTTTATATAGGAAAGGTGAGAGAATTCTTTATTATTTAGGTTTGGGACCCCTTATATTAAAATAATCCAAACCACAAACCATCCCATGGTATTTGCCCATGGTTTCTGGAAAAGGAAAGAGGAAAACAATATTTTACAAGTCCAAGGTCCGAACTTATTAAAAAATTAGGGTTGCTTATGTGGAGGTGAGTCACACTCCCATGGAAATTAATTTAAAAAGGCAAAGTGTTGAATAAGTCTTGAGGGCTCCATTAATGCTTTGAAAAGTGAGTCAAACAAACCCAAAACCTCATTATTTTAATGATAAAACATATATTGGCCGAACATATGGATTATGGTATTTTATTACATCACCATTGGGTCATTATGATGTCATAAAACACATTATATATATAAATGGTATTTAATTTTTACCCAAAAATTTGACTGTCTCAGAAAATTATGAAAAATTCACCGTTGGATAATTTCGACGTCCTGATTCCAAAAATAATATTTATTTTATCTAAATAATTTTCTAAATATGTGAATTTTCACTTTTAAAATAAAAACCGACATTTATAAAGAAATTCACGGGTTTTGACAGAAATGGCTTTCAAACCTTAATAAACATTTTAATTGCATTCATAAAATTATAAGATCATTTATATTTAATGACAATTAATTTAATATTAATAATAATATTTTATTAAAATATTATTTAATTCAAAAATCCTCTAATTTAATAAAATATAATTATTAATTAAATAATAACTAAAAACACCATTTGCACTTTAAAAACAAATTACAATGTATCAAAAATGACTAGAAATTATATTCATTATTATATATATAAAAAATAATGTACATGAACATGGTTCTACTTATTTGTTACATAACCCCTTAAAATAGCCGCATAAGACCTAAGGGTAAGGTGCGCGATGGTGACAGACTCTTGGGGCTGCTCGGATAACATCGCTCGAGTGGTAATCTCTATCAACTTCCATTTTTCCCGTAGACGATCACGTTCGAGCTTGACTTGATGAAGCTCAGCTTGGGCTTGGTCAAGGGAAAAGCCCAAAGACGCCACCTCTTTACCGAGCTCCGACAAATGGGCTTCGTAAGGGGCAATTCTACTCGATGAGGCCATCGCTTCCTTTGTCTGAGTAGAAAAATTGGTTCGTTAAAGCCTTATATTTAAACTACCCAGATGATCACTGTTCAACGGCTATAAAAGTAACGGTCACAAATCTTAACGTAAAACTTAAAGAAGTTGACATCTTATAAAAACATAAAGAAACATTTAACTGGATCAAGAGGGATTTTCCATTAATGAAAATTTGGGTCGTTACAACATTCCCCCCGTAAGAAATTTCTCCCTCGAAATTTTCCTTTTCCCACACTAAAACAAATGTGGGTAACTTAGCTTCATCATATCCTCTGATACCAACTATGACAACCCTGCTTTTTATTACAACTTAAACATGCTTTATTACATAAAACTTCACTTGATACAACAAAGAAGATCGAGAGGTTTAGTGTCTTTGGGGCTTAGGATCATTACATAAAAACTTTAAACATGAAACACAACATCCTTATTGAAAACTTCCTTTACATGACCACTACAATCCTTCGTACTTAGCATTGCATGGGATAACCTGAGGACATGCACAAGAAAAGGGTGAGCTATAAAGCCCAGTAAGGGAGTACACAATGAATAACATGAGGAGTACAATACATGTTAGGAAATAGGCATATCAATAGAGAATAAGAGAGACATGAACATAAAGGCATGATAAAGCATGATAATCATAACATGGAAATGTGGCAACAACACTTAACATTGAATTAGCTTGAGCCAAGGCTCATTGCACATGGAGCATGAGTAAACCCTCATTGCACTTGAAGCACGAGTAAACCCTCGTTGCACTTGAATTAGCATGAGTCAACACTCATTGCACATGACGTATCATGATAATATACTTTACCCAATGCATTGGAGAGCTATAAAGGGCGCACCCTTCTTAAACATTTCATTTCATGCATAAGTGTGCCACATGGATCATAAAACATGGATTCATAAAACATAATCATTTATTCCACGATAAAGGAATGTGGAATTCATACATGAAACTTTACAATCAATAAGTAAACGTGCATAATGGTGAATACCCTTGATGGAGAAATGGGCATGGTATTCACTACACAATGGCTTAGAAAATTCGGTGTGATTTCGGCAGCGTAACGGCGTGACATAAGAATTCATAAAAAAGGCTGATGAGAGAGAAAGGGGTTCCTCATCATATTTAAATGTAATGGACAGTAATAAGGTCATATAGATACATGTCCCAACAATTGAAAAGGAATTTAGATTCATGATACAAAAGTATTGCTTGAATATAGAAGAGGAGAAAAAGGTTCCTTTCGGAATTTCGGCATAGTAACGGGTGTACATGGGAGGCATTTAATGAGAGAGAAAGGGGTTCCCCAATCATTCAAACAATAAGAGGGCAGTATGGGAGAGGTGAGAAACCATACCCCAACATTCATAAATTAAATTAAAATGGCAATACAACTTAAAGAAAATTGACAAAAATGAGAAAGGAAGAAAAACCCTTACTTGGAAGTGTGCTTCCAAAGGCTAGAGAGAGGCTTGTGAGAGGCTTCTTGGGAGCTTGGGGCACCTTGAGAGGATTCTAGAGAGAGTAGGGCAGAGGTTGGACGAACTTAAAGGGCTTTGAGTGAGGAGGAAGTGGGAGCTTGGGTGGGTTTATATAGGAAAGGTGAGAGAATTCTTTATTATTTAGGTTTGGGACCCCTTATATTAAAATAATCCAAACCACAAACCATCCCATGGTATTTGCCCATGGTTTCTGGAAAAGGAAAGAGGAAAACAATATTTTACAAGTCCAAGGTCCGAACTTATTAAAAAATTAGGGTTGCTTATGTGGAGGTGAGTCACACTCCCATGGAAATTAATTTAAAAAGGCAAAGTGTTGAATAAGTCTTGAGGGCTCCATTAATGCTTTGAAAAGTGAGTCAAACAAACCCAAAACCTCATTATTTTAATGATAAAACATATATTGGCCGAACATATGGATTATGGTATTTTATTACATCACCATTGGGTCATTATGATGTCATAAAACACATTATATATATAAATGGTATTTAATTTTTACCCAAAAATTTGACTGTCTCAGAAAATTATGAAAAATTCACCGTTGGATAATTTCGACGCCCTGATTCCAAAAATAATATTTATTTTATCTAAATAATTTTCTAAATATGTGAATTTTCACTTTAAAATAAAAACCGACATTTATAAAGAAATTCACGGGTTTTGACAGAAATGGCTTTCAAACCTTAATAAACATTTTAATTGCATTCATAAAATTATAAGATCATTTATATTTAATGACAATTAATTTAATATTAATAATAATATTTTATTAAAATATTATTTAATTCAAAAATCCTCTAATTTAATAAAATATAATTCTTAATTAAATAATAACTAAAAACACCATTTGTACTTTAAAAACTAATTACAATGTATCAAAAATGACTAGAAATTATATTCATTATTATATATATAAAAAATAATGTACATGAACATGGTTCTACTTATTTGTTACATAACCCCTTAAAATAGCCGCATAAGACCTAAGGGTAAGGTGCGAGATGGTGACAGACTCTTGGGGCTGCTCGGATAACATCGCTCGAGTGGTAATCTCTATCAACTTCCATTTTTCCCGTAGACGATCACGTTCGAGCTTGAATTGATGAAGCTCAGCTTGGGCTTGGTCAAGGGCAAAGCCCAAAGACGCCACCTCTTTACCGAGCTCCGACAAATGGGCTTCGTAAGGGGCAATTCTACTGGATGAGGCCATCGCTTCCTTTGTATGAGTAGAAAAATTGGTTCGTTAAAGCCTTATATTTAAACTACCCAGATGATCACTGTTCAACGGCTATAAAAGTAACGGTCACAAATCTTAACGTAAAACTTAAAGAAGTTGACATCTTATAAAAACATAAAGAAACATTTAACTGGATCAAGAGGGATTTTCCATTAATGAAAATTTGGGTCGTTACATATCCACTGAGGGTGTCATAACAATTAGAGAAGCATGTCTTGTTATCGTGTGCCAGGATACCCGGGGTCAAGCCCGAAACTCCTTGTCAGAGATTTCACTACTAGGTACATCTGTGCCAGATCCTCCTCTACCTTCTTGTATCCAGACAGGGATGTATTTCTTGTAAAATACACAAATCTCCACATTACCAAAATTTTAGGAAGTTCTTCTATACTAATCCTCAATGTCTATCATAGGGTAATGTTCTCTAATCAGAGTTTATCTAAATCTATTTCCAAGGTTGTTGATAAACCTCCCCTGATACCAACTGAAATGCCCTAACCCCAGTTACTCAGAGCCGATGCATTATTTTAATACATTGCCATGATTACAAGGAATCAAGTCCTGAAGGACCGATCAATTTAGCAGTCTTGGAAAATAGATTACATACATGAACGTTACATTACATTATAAAATGAAAAACAAAAACAACATTGTCTCTATTTAAAACATTAATATCCCATAGACTATCCCTATAGGTCAGTCATAATATACTTATTTTCATCCTGGAAAAAATAAAACATATTAAGGGGTGAGCTCAAATGCTCAGTAAGGATTATAATATAGAAGAAACATTCATAAATAAGAAAAAAATAAGGTAATATATTAGACTAAAACATAAGTCTTTTAAACATAATCATCTGCAGAATATGACCAATATAAATCAAATAATTCAATTTAATTAGTCACATGGATATTATACTAGTCGAATAATCACATGAAATATCAAATAGACAATTTCATAATGATGAAATTCATAATGCAAGATTTCATAACCACATAGTCAAGGCCTTATGCCATGACTAAAAATAATATTTTGTTATGGCCTTTTACCAAGACACTAGTTTGTCTCATGAGACTTACAGATGCATCGAGGAGCTATTGCGGGATCCACCCATCACTTACTAAGTCTAATGCATTTCTCATAAAAAAAGGATTAAATATTACATAAATATTCATATTAAAACTAGCATATGAAATGTCAATAAATTAACCATAGACCAAAAATGATATAAAAATAACACCACCACAGTCTAATATAACACAAAACATTCAATACAATGTGGAATATTTGTATCATTATAAATCAAATTCAAACAGGTTTAATATCCATCGAAGGATGTTAACATAGATGAAAATTATTTGTTAACCTATTTGAGAGAAGTATCCCCTTTTCATAAAAAAATTAAAAGGAACACAATTTATAAAGGAAGAAATTTAAATAAATTTTTGAATCAAAGTGTCTTATACCACTTTGAAGCTTTTAAAAGAAAATAACATTTAAAAAAAACTCAAGTCCATATATAAATTTCTTTAAAACCCATTTTAAAAACATATACATTAATGAGAATGATTTAGAATAATAAATATTTAACCATTTAAAATGATTATATAGTTAAAGAGTCACTTAAATAAAACCTTAAAATATTTATTTTGAAAATATTATTATGAAACACGGATGTGGATGATAAAGAGGTCCTAGTAGATACTCACGTAAAAAGAACATCAGATAATGAATAGATTGTGGAATTAACCCTTACCTTTCACTTTTTTTGGTCGAGGGTATGTTTAACATCCCGTATAATGACAATAGTATGTTATTAAATTATACCAGAACTATATTCATATTTATTATATCATTCATGATTCATTTATTACTCTATACTACCCATTTAATAAGGATTTCCATGTTAAATTATCATTTCAGATAATAATCGATTTCATTATCGTACAAGTTTTAACATGTTATTCTGGATCGTATCACTTAGATCATGGTTTGAAGACTTACATAATATAAAAAATTATTTATATATCATATATATATATATAGAATATACATATGTATAATATATAGATATATGATTTGGAAAACACCGTTTATGGAGACGGTAGGCTGTACGTATGCACAAATGTTGTTTCTGTTTTCATATCATATTGAACAGAAGTAAGTGAATATGATATATTTATGTATATATATATACAAACAGTAGAATTATTATGTCCTATATTACATACTTATTAATAATATATATTTTTTGTAATCATGGTTTATTGGTGAACATGGAAATTAATATCATCGCATCGTGGAGACGGTAATCCGTACGTACGCACGAGCGACAATATCATTATATTTATAGTGAAATCATATGTAATAAGATGTTATATAATATAAAAATAATCATTTAATTTTTTTACTAATTATTTTAATTAGTTATACTCATTATTATACCCATCCAAATAATTAAGTGTTTGAATAACAAACTACACCACGACATGGAGATGGTAAATCGTACGTATGCACGTATGATGACTTTGTCATTTATAGGATGAATATAAAAACAATTATGGTTGTACAATATTTATGATAACATCATAGTATGTATAAGGTATTTAATTTATTATTTGGGTAAGGAAACAGCAAAGAAAGTGGATGTGGAAGAAGAATGCAACTTGAAAGGGGGTGGAGAAATTATTACATCTTCTTCAGGTGTTTCCTTTCCAGTTGTTAAAAAGGGATCCTTAGCTTTTTGTTATGATCAAAGTAAGGCCTCTAGGGTGAAGTGGGGGTAGTTGAGAGGTTATTTGGGTAGGGGTTTTCTGAGCCAAATGGCTTTGGAGGTGTGATTTTCAGAGAAGGGGAAGTGCCATTTTTTAAGAGGGGTGAGGGTCACTTTAGGAAAAAATTAATATATTAATTTATTATAAAATAATATTCGGTTTATAATGGGTCCAAATGAATTTATTTCGAGACTCAGGTGGTTATGGGTCCAAATTATCTTATACAATAGGTTTTATATAAGTTTAGGTTACCATTTTAACCTTATCTTTTAGATTTAACTCTTAGTTAAATAGTTTAACATTTACTGTGTCTTCTTCTATTCTTACACGATATAGTTATTAAACATACTCTAAACATCTAAGAAAACCTCTAATGGTTACTTAAGGACATATATAATATTATTTAAGCCAATTGAACTATCCTTAGTTTTTTAGAAATATTATATCAACAAATAATTTAGTATTGGGTTTAAAAATTAATTTATTTCAATTTTGAAACTTTTTGATATTCTGTTTTTGTGAATGTCATAACAACCATATAACTGCAAAAAATTATCTTATCAACCCTAAAATGTCATATTAACCTAGAAAAATCTTGTATGGCATCAAAAAATTTAAATTATATTTTTTTAATATTTATAATATAAACTATTATAATATTTCATTAGGAATGTAATTACCGCATCATCATTAAGTCATAAATGAATTTAATTTTTTAATCTCTAAAAACTATAAATAAAATACAGTAATGTTTTAAATATTATCATATTTCTAATAAATATTTATATTATAATTTATCTTATGTATAGACCTATATTAAAAATGGTTTAGTTAATAAAAGTTGAATTTAACACTTTTAACTCTTCTTTAAATAAAATAATAATAAATGTCCTAATCTAATCCATGTGGACATAAAGGTTCATATTTTATTCCTAAGGTATTTAAGGGTCTAAATAAACTTATCCAGTAGAACTAGGACATGTTTTAGGGTAATTATAATATCATTTTTACCTTTAATTACCCTATTTACTTTTAACCGTGGTAAATAAAAGTCAGAAGTTACTATTCCCCAAAAAATTATTTTAATCTTTTTGAAGCAAATTTTACTTATTGATGTCAACTGTTTCTCTCATATTTTTGAAGTTCAACTCACATAAGTGGTAAAATTATGTTTTATTCAAATCTGCAAATGCTTATAGAAGGTGGTTAAAAAAATGTTAAAAAGTTCAATAAAACATTATACATCTAATTTTATTATAATATTACTCCAATGAATTACACTGAACTTATATAGTTATTATATATATCTATTTTTAATTAAAATAAAATAAACAACTATTTACATAAAAAGTTGGATTTAAATAATAACGTAGTGTTTTTCAATATTCATCAAAAATAGAATGTTTTTCGAAAAATACAAAAAATTCACCATAAGATAATTTTGTTTTTCTGAATTCAAAAATTAAAGCTATTTTATCAAATTAAAAACTTATAAGTTTCATTTATTAATTTAAAATTAATTCCCGTTGTCAAAACCAAAGAGCGGGTTTTTAAAAAGTAAAAACTATTAAAATATTGACATATGTTTATGTCTAATTTAAATGTGAAATTACTTATAATGACATAAATTTTATTAAATGAAAAAAATATAATCTAATTATAATTCTTAAAAATGAAAATTTAAAATTCAAAACTATAAATTATTTTGATTAAAAAAGTTGTTTTCAATTAAATTTAGTATTTTTCACTATTCACCAAAATATGAAAGTTATCCGGATAACACCAAAAATTTATCAAAACTTTTTTTTGTCCCAATTATAAAGAAGATGTTTATTTTGTAAAATTTAATATATAATAGTGTCAAATATTGGATTTAAAAAGGGTTCACCATTAAAAGGTGGTAAAATTGCATTTTTTGAAAAATACATCATTTATCTGAAAAAATTAATTTGTTCTTATTTTATGTCTAAGAAAAACATAAAATGGATGTTAAAATTATTTGGATTATATAAAATTAAAAATGGAGTTAACACTATTCATAACCATTTTTTGAATGGCTAGTTTGTTAAGTCGTGGTGCGCTCGAACTCAGTGTTGTGTGTAGCACAAGTTATTGAATTACTTTGAAGAGATAATGTACTATGGAAACTTGGGGAGTTACAATTTGGCTCGCCCAAAACCTAATTAAATATCATTCCAACTACCCTCAATTCGTCCTATAGTTTTTAAATTGGTCAGAAAGCAAATCTAAGGAGCCCTTTTGATCAAACCAAAAGGAATCACCCGAAGAAGAGGTAATAATTTCATCATCTCTTTCAAAGTTAATTTCTTCTTCCACTTCCTCTTTCATTGTTGTTTCTATAAAAAAAAATAATTCTAGTAACTTCTATATACTTTGATGTTATTTTTAATATTTTACAACTATATTCATTGTTATATCCATCCTATGTATGACAAAGTCACTATACATGTGTACGCATGACTTACAATCTTCACGCTGTGGTGTAGTTTGTTATTAAACACTTCATCATCTGGATGGGTAAAAAATGAGTATATTTGATGTAAATAATAAATATAACATGTTAAATATTATTTGAATATGATATATCATCCAATTACATATGATATCACCATAAATAGAATTGTATTGTCTCTCATGCGTACGTACGGATTACCGTCGCCATGAAGATGATAAGATTCATTCCCCATTATTACCATTAATGGATAATATTTATTTTAAGATTAAAAATAATGTTTAATAACATAATATCATTCTAGATATGAATCAAATACATCCAATCCATAACAAACATGACTTACGTAGCAAACAATATAATGGAAAATGAATCAGTTAACACCTGAAACAATGATACTACTAAAATATTATTAACAAAGCAATATTAGAAGATCATATATGATATCATATTTATCTATTTGGTTCTTTTATAATTTAATAATTTTTTTTAACTATTATACAAGAGATTAACGTACCCTTGACCAAGGAATAAAACAAGATAAGGGTTAATTTTACAATCTCTTTATTATTTAAGGTTGTTTTTACGAAAGTATCTACTGGTACTTCTTTATCGTCCACATCCTTATATCTGATAAATTTATTTCATAATTTTTTTTAATATTTACTAGAATATGGTTTTAATTCATTTATACCCTTTTTTGAATTTTTATAAATTTTTTTGAAAGGAATATTTCTGTCATTTTTCCAACAAGGTACTCTATGAGCTTTTCCAATAATTAAGGTATGATTTTTTTAACTTATATGACAGGAGTGGCTATTTTTCTCCATTATAACACCTTAGGATCTTTCCTTAAAACATTATAATAATATTTTTAAAATAAATGTTTTCTTTTATAATTATGTGGCTTTTATGTAATTTAAAAATTGAAATAGATATTTCCCTTAAGTAGTTTTGATTTCATCTATCTTGACATCCTTTGGTGGATTTTACACTTGTTTGAAGTTGATTAATCATGATACAATATTGCATTTTGTATTGATGGTTTTGTGATATTTTTGACTATGGATGTGTTATTTTTATACCATTCCTGTTTTATGGTTAACATATTATCATTTTGTATTCCAGTTTTAATACAAATGTTTATGTTATGTTGCAACATTCTCATTTTAGGAATTCATTGGACATAGTACGTGACTGGTGGAGCCCGCTATAGATCCTCGATGCATCGGTAGGTCTCATGAAACAAACTAGTGTCTTGGAACTAGTTCTGGAAAAAATCTTATTTTTAGTCTTGGAACAAGGCCCTAACTATGTGGTTATGATATATGACATTATGAATTCCATCATTATTAAATTGGATATTGATGTTGCATGTTATTATTTGACTAGTAGAATATCCATGTGAATAAGTAAATGGAATTATTTGATTTATATTTTCCATGTTATTGTTATTTTTATGTTTAAAAGGCCTATGTTTTAGTCTTATACATTTCATTAAATGTTTATGCTTATTTATGATAGTTTCTGCTATATTGTTATCCTTACTGAGCATCTGATCTCACCCCTTTCCGTGTTTTACTTTTTTGAAGATGTGAAGAAGTATATTATGATTAACCTACTGGGATAGGCTTAAGGATATGAGTGTGTTCAAAGGGTACAAAATGTTATTTGTTTTCATGATGTAGTGTAAAACGTATGTATGTTTCTAGAACTTCCATGGATACTTAATAAATCGGTATTTCAAGAATTTATCTCTTGTGATCATGTAAATATTATGTAATAACGTAATGACTCTAGGTAACTAGGGTTGGGGCATTAAAGTTGGTATCAGAGGGAGTTTAGTACAAGCATTGGAAACTAAATTTAGAAAAAACTCTGATTAGAGAATATTACCCTATGATAGATTTTGAGGATTAGTATATAAAAACTTCCTTGAATTTTGGTAATGTAGAGGTTTTTTAAATTTTAGAAACAATATATCCCATTCTGGATACGATCTGGTAGAGGTGGCTCTGGAACAGATGTATCTAGGAGTAACACCTGAAAACACCTCTTTGAGATAGACTCGAACATGAACAGGTGCACGACAATGAGCCTTGCTGCACTCTTGGTTACGATACTCCCAGGGGTATGCTTAGGATAATTCAAATTTTCTTTAAAAACAATTATAAAGGTTTTATGAGTAAATAATTCCTTAAATAAAACATTTTTTATGATTATGGATTATATGCATAAACTGTTCAATTTATGTTAGTTGTTTTACTAGTTTGGAATTATGTGTTGTGATTCATAAACTAATCTAGTTTATGCCATTGTTTTGAAATGAAGCCTTGTGGAAGGAATGGAATTCGTATCAATGCACGTAATCCATGTAGGTATTTCCCTCCTAATATAGGTAATTATATTGAAGCTGGTGATGAAACTAGGGCTGAATAGATTTTAACCATACTGGGACAACTCACTCAGGTTATGAATGATAACCTTACCCGTATGGAGCACCCTAATCCACAACGTGAAAAATAAGTGTTAGACCGCTTCAATTTTCAACAACCACCAACATTCAATGGGAATACAAATCGATTTGTAGCTATGAAATGGGTATGTTCCTTATAGAAAATCTTTCATGGTTTGGGGAGTAACGAAAGGGAAAAAGTTTTCCTAGCAGTTTATCACCGCATAAGAGTTGTAGATAAATGGTGGTCATTAATTCAAAACACAAAGTAGGATAAAGAAGTATAAAATATGGAATTTATGGGGTTTAAAGATATTTTCATAGAAAAATACTTTCCTCGGGACCAATGAGTGAACATGGAATGAAATTTTTTTCAATCTAAGTTAAAATGAGTATGAGAATGTCACAAAGTATGAGGATAACTTTACATGGTTAGAAAGTCATGTAGCATATTATATATGTAACCCAAAGATTAAGATTGATCGATTATTTTATGTGTTAAATCCTTTTCTACATCGAGAATTAGTCTCACAATATTTCTTATCGTATGACGATATTGTCTCATGTGCTATTAAGACAGAAAATAAATTATTTATGTCTTACGAATTTAATGAAATAAAGAGAAGAAGAGATATGCTAAACACAATGGAAATAGAAATAAGGGGAAGAAGGGAAAAGTTAAATTTCCATCTTATAGTGAATGTGGGAAGAAACATCCTGGTACTTGCCTGAAGGGAAAAAGAGTCTGTCACAAGTGTGTAGAAAAAGGCCACCAAGCTCGTGATTGCAAAGGGAAGAAAGAGGATATCAATGTTGAATGCTAAAAGTGTAGATAAATGGGGAATTATAGAAATGAATGTCCTAAGAGACAAGATATATTACCTCAGATAAGGACAAGGGGGAAAGGCCAAGATTATATGATCACTACTACTGAGGTTGAAGCTCCGAATGATGTGGTGGTAGGTAATATAGTGGTTTCTTCAACTTTATCCAATTCTTTATTTGATTATGGATCATTTCATTCTTTCATATCTTACCAGCTTTCTAGGAAAATTATATTTTTCATTTTTTATATAATAAGGGAGTTGTTAGTCAAAACTCATAAGGGATGTATCATTGCAACAAAGTTTTGTGAATCAGTTCCCATTAAAGAATATAAATGTGATTTATCTACTAATATCATCATTATAACCATGATTGAATTTGATATAATTCTCAGTTTGTGTTGGATTTTAGACCATGATGCAAAAATTTATTGTAATAAGAAGGAGGTTACAATTTTCGATGATGATAAAGAGTACCTTACCTTTAGATCAGAAACTTCACCATCTCATTATTATCTTGATCCACCCCTAGAATCTCTACTAAATTAAATTATTGGAGAGTAAGAGAATGAAATAACTATGGGTTAGGAACATAATGTTTAAATTGATTTCATACCTATTGTGCAAGAATATGTTGATGTGATTTAAGAGGATTAACCTGTACATCCTCCAGAATAAAAAATTGAGTTTTCCATTGATTTAATTCTTGGTTCAAGGCCCATATCAAATATCTCGTATAGAATGTCCACTATGAAATTAGTGCAACTAAAGAAATAACTAGATGAATTGAGTAATAAAAGATTTATTCTACATAGTGATTCTCCATAGGGAGCCCCTATTTAAGAATAATGATTGATATATGGGGTTTTTCATTGACATTAGGGAGATCAATGAAATAAGAATAATGAATAAGTATCCCCTACCTCACATTGATGATTTATTTGATAAAATTCATGGTGCTCAATATTTTTAAAGATTTCCATTCAATTTTGATATCATCAGTTCTGTGTGAAGAAGGAGGAGATTCCAAAGACAACATTTCAAACTAGGTATGGGCATTACGAGTTTACAGTAATGTGTTTTGGACTGACTAATGCACCCTCTATTTTAATTGATCTAATGAATAGAGATTTCAAGGAATATCTTGATGACTTTTTATTGGTATTTATTAATGATATATTGGTATACTCAAAAAGGTACTAAGATCCTACAAATCACATGCGTGCTATGATGAAAACCCTCAGAATAAATGAATTATATCAGATGTTTAGAAAGTGTAAACTTGGGCTTCTGTAAATTTCTTTTCAGGGTCATATTGCCTCCAAGGATGGAATCTATATTGACCCTTCAATGACCATGCCAATCCAAGAATGGCCAGCACCAACAAGTATAACCGAGGTATGTAGTTTTATTGGTTTAGGAGGTTATTATCGACACTTCATATAGAATTTTCCTGATATTCTAACCTAGTAACTAATCTCACACGTAAAGAGGGTAAATTTTTTTGGACAAAAGAGTGTGAAGAATTTTTTGAAGAATATAAGAAAAGATTAGTCAATGATGTTATATTGACTCTAGCATTGGGGAATGACAGGTTTGTTATTTATAGTGATGCTTCAAAGAAGGGTCTTGGTATTGTCCTTATGCATAATGATAGAGTTATTGTATAGGCATCACAAAAGCTAAAAATTCGTTAACAAAACTATCATACTCATGATATTGAGTTAGCAGCAGAAATATTTTCTTTGATGATATGGAGACACTATCTCAATGGTAAAAAATGTGAGAAATATACCAATCAGAAGAGATTGATGTATATTTTCTCACAGAAAGAAATCAACAAGAGTAAAAGGCGATGTCTTGAAAAACTTGAAGATTATCATTTCACTATACACTACCACCCGGGGAAGGAAAATAAGATGCCAAATGTTTAGAGAAAAAAGGATCATGGAGTTCTGAACAAGATGAGAGTTGAATGGGATCATATGTACATGGATCTTGTAAAAATGGATATGGGAATAATCAAGGAAGGTGAAAAATCAATACTTTTTCAAATGTTTACCAATACATCGTTACTAGAAAGGATAAAATGTTCTCATACTGATGATGATGAGTTTCAAAAGAAAATTAATGATGCGAATGATAGGATAATGATTGACTTCATATATGAAGATGGAATTTTGAAATTTTGGATGAGACTTTGTATTCCTAATATACCTGATCTAAAATGGGAATTTTTGTATGACCCTCATAGCTCCAATTTCTCTATACACCCTAGTATCACTAAGATGTAAAGAAATCTGAAGGAACAGTTTTGGTGGGACAACATGAAAAGGGAGATTGCTGATTATGTGTCAAGATGTAAGGTTTTTCAATAGGTTCTGGCTGGAAAACAACATCCTAGAGGATTCATGCAACCTCTTCCCAATCCTATGTTTAAATGGTATGATATTACGATGGACTTTTTTATGGGGCTACCAAAGACTCATAGAAGGAATGATGAAATATGGGTTATTGTTGATCATCTTACCACGTCTGGACATTTGCTTGCTATAAGATAATATTTAACTTTTGAATGATTAGAAATAATATATATTAATGAAGTTATAAGACATCATAGAGTACCCATATTAATTATTTATGATCTATATCCCTATTTTACATAATGATTCTAGAAAAGACTTCAGAAATCTTTAGACACTAAACTTCTTTTGAGCACTGCCTACCACCCTTAAAATGATGGACAATCATAACAGAATATTGAACCCTTATAAGACATGTTAAGATATTTATAACTTGAATTTCAAGGTATGTGGGATAAATATTTAACTCTATAATAATTTTATAATAACAATATCTTCCATTCAAGTATTCAGATGGCTCTATATGAAGCTGTATATGGAAACATATGTCGCACACTAACTTGTTGGGATGATTTTGATGAAATAAAACTTGTAGGCCTAGATCATGTTGAGAAAACAATGGAAAAGGTGATGATTATACATTCACACAACAAAGAATATCAATGTAGGCAAAAGATCTATGCTGATAACTAAATAAAGGATTTAGAATTTCAAGTAGGAGATCATGTTTTCATGATGATATGTCCATGGAAGGGTGTTATACGATTTGGTAAGAATGATAAATTAAGTCCCAGGTACATTAGACCTTTTGATATTCTAGAACGAATTGGATTTGAAGAATACTATTAGAAATTTCCTTCATGTCTCTCCAAAGTTCATAATGTGTTCCACGTATCACTATTGAGAAAATACATGCCTGACCCAACGCATGTACTCTCCTATGAAAAAATGGAACTAGAAGATGATCTGTCTTATTGTGAAGAGCCTATCAAGATTCATGATACCAGAGAATGTGATTTGAGAAACCAGATGACTTGTCAAGTAAAAGTTCACTGGAGAAACCATAAGATGGAAGATGTAACATGGGAACCTGAGGAACATATGATGAAGAACCACCCAAATATTTTAATGCATTAATATTCTAGAAATTACGAGGAAGGAATTTTTTGAAAAGTTAAAATGTAACAAATCAAGATTCGATGATACACTTCTCTTTGAATAATACAATAACTTACGTTGTATACAACTTCGAGTTCTAGCACACCACGACCAATCAAACTAGCCATTTAAAAAAAAGTTATGAATAGTAATACCCAATTTTGGAAACTTCATAAATTTTATTTTTCAAAATGGAATTTATTTTTTGATTTAGAATATCAAAATTAGATTACGGTAAATTTATGGTATTTTTCTAAAAGCAGTCAAATTTTGAGGAATGGTGAAAAACACTCCATTATTGTTTAAAATCTAACTTTTATTTAACTAGTTATTATTTTTAATTAAATTTATTTTAAAGTCAAAATAGTTAAATAATACTTATACTAGTCTAATTTAATTCATTGGAGTTATTTTATAACAATATTAGATATATAAATTATTATTGAACTTTTTGACATCTTTTACCCACCTTTTAGGCACATTTATAAATTTACATAAAACATAATTTTACCACTTCTGTGAATTGAATTTCAAAAATCTGAGAGACACGGTTGAAATAAATAATAAAAATGTGGTTCAATAGGATGAAAATATTTTTTTTGAATAGTAACTTTTGGATTTTAATTACCATGGTTTAAAGTAAATAGGGTAATTAAAGGTAAAATGATATTATAATAACCCTAACACATGTCTTAATTCTATTGTATAAGGGTATTTAAACAAAAATAAACCTTAGGAATAAAATATTATCCTCTTTGATATACATGGAAGAAATTATAACATTTATTATTATTTAAGTTAAATAATAAATAAAAGTCTTAAATTAAAATTTTAATAACTAAAAAACATTTAATATAAGGTTATACATAAGATAAATATGACTATATATTTAAAATATAAAGAAATAAATTGTTCCTAAATCATGGTATTTTTTTTATAATTTTTATACATTAAATAAATAAATTTATTTATGACACACTGATGGCCCCATAATTACCTTATTAATAAAATATTAAAATAATTGATATTATAAATATCCAAATAAATGTTAATTGAGTCTTTTGATGAATTAAAAAATTTATCTAGGTTAATATGACATGTTAGGATTGATATAATGTATTATTTATAAGTAATCATGTTTTTTTACTTTCAAAAAAACCAGATACTAAATAGTGTCCAAATTGTCATAAATGAGTGTTTAAAAAAATACTATATTATTAAATGATATAACATTAAAAATAATATAAATTTCATCCAAAAGACTTATATAGTGATATCTATGCCATTAATTAACCACATGGGGTTCTCTTTTAATTTTATTGTATGTTTATTAACCATGTAATAAAAAATACAAGAAGACATTATAAAAGTTAAACTATTTAACTACGGGTTAAATCTAAAAGATAATGTTAATATGGTGACCTAAACTAATCTTAACCTATTGGTTGAGAAGATTTACACCCATCACCACCTTATCCATTAAATAAATCCATTTGGAGTGATTATAAACATAAAATTATTTTATAATAAAATAATATTTCAATATTTTTCTAAAGTGACCATCACCTCTCTTATTAAAGGGTACATCCCCTTCTCCCATAATTACAACTACAAAGACATTGGGATCAGCCAAACCCTACATAAATACCACCCCAAATACCCACAATTCATACTATATTCCTCACTTTGATCTAAAAGCCATATTCATGAGTCATTTTGACCAAATCAAAAGAAAGTATCCGGAGAAGATGTAATTATTTCATCACCTCTTTCAATGTTCTCTTCTTCTTCCACTTACTCTTTATTCGTTGTTTCCATACCAAAATAATAACTCCATTACCTTCTACATCCTGTGATTTTATTATATATATGGTAAAACCATATACATTATTTTATCTATCCTATGAATGAAAAAGTCACCTATACATGTGGATGTACGACTTACCGTCTCCACGTCGTGGTGTAGTTTTTTATTCAAAACATCATTAATTGTATGAGTATAAAATTTAGTATAATTATTGTAAATAATAAATATAAAATTTTAATTAATCTTTATATATGATATAGCATCCAATTACATTTGATTTCACCATCAATAGAATGGTATTGTCGCTTGTGTGCACGTACAGATTACCGTCCCCATGAATGCGATAAGATTCATTCCCCATTGTAATCATTAAAGAATAATTTTCATTTTATGATTAAAAATAAAATTTAAGAACTTAATATCATTCTTTATATTAATCAAATACATTCTATCCATAATAAATATGAATTACATAACAGAACATTTAAATGAAAACGAATCAGTAAAAACCCGAAAGAATGATACTACTAAAATATTTGTAACAATGAAATATTAGAATAACATATATGATATCATATTTATGTATATTATTCTTGTATAATTTAATAACAATGATATAAACAATTATACATGAGTTTAACATACCCTCGACCAAGGAAAGGTACAAGGTAATGGTTAATTTTACAATCTCTTTATTATTCTAGGTTCTTTTTAGAAAAGTATCTACTGGGACATATTTATCATCAACATCAATGCTTCTTAAAAATTTATTTCAATTCATTTTTACTATTTCCTAGAATATTGGTTAAATTAATTTATACCCTTTTTTTTACTTTTTATAAAATGTTTTTAAATAAATCTTTCCGTTATTTTCCAAACAAGGTACTTTATGACCTTTTCGACAAATCAAGGTAAGAATGTTTATTTAACTTATACGGCGGGTGCATCTATTTTTCACTGTTATAACACCTTCTAAGCTTACCTTACAAGATTATAATAATATTTTTAAAATAAATATGTTCTTTTATAATTATGTGGCTTTATAATATTTCAAAATAGAAAGAGATATTTCTCCCAAATAGTTTTGATTTCATCTATGTCAACATCCTTTAATGGATTTTACACTTGTTTGAAGATGATTTATTATGGTACAATATTCCATATTGTGTTGAATATTTTGTGATATGTTTGACTGTGGATGTGTTATTTTTATACCATTCATGGTTTATGGTTAGCATATTAACATTTCATATGCTATTTTTAATACGAATGTTTATGTTATGTTTCACCATTTTCATATTAAGAATGAATTGGACTTAGTAAGTGATGGGTGGAGCCCACTATAGCTCCTCAATGGATTAGTAGGTCTCATGAGGAAAACTAGTGTATTAGCAAAGGGCCTTGAAAAAAATCTTATTTGTAGTCTTGGAACGATTCCTTGAATATGTCGTTATAAGGTCCTACATTGTGCATTCCATCATTATAAAATTAGATATTGGTATTACATGTGATTATTCGACTAGTAGAATATCCTAGTGAATATGTAAATGGCATTATTTGATTTATATTTTCCACATTATGCTGAATTTTTCATTTAAAATACTTATATTTTTTTCTTATACATTCACTTAAATGGTTGGGCTTATTTATGATAGTGTTTGTTATATTATTATCCTTACTAAGTATCTAATATCACCCCTTTATATGTTTTATTTTTCCCAGGATGTGAAAAAGTATATTATTATTAACTTGCAGGGATAGAATAAATGATATGAGTGTGTTCAAAGGGGACACAATGTTGTTTTTTTATGTCTTGATGTATTGTAAAACATATGTGTATATCTAGTACTTCCAAGGATACTAAAATAATCAATCATTAAAGACTTGATCTCTTGTGATCATGCCTATGTTATGTAATAATGCACCGACTCTAGGTAACATGGGTTGGGGCATTACAAAAAGTTTGATTTATATGGTCCAATAGGGGAATAACCAAATAATATCATAAAGTAATGTAGTACATGTGATCCCGGAAGCATATCAAGGTAACATAAGAGGGGTGAGAATCTTAATATTGAACAATTTGGTATAATATCACCCGATAAAACAAAAGCATATAGGAATTTGGAAACAACATATAACACAATATCATAAGCATAAGTCATGGATTACTACAAAGAATACATAACATAATGTTCTTAGGATAAAATCTCATGCACCATTAATGTCATATTAGGAGATAAAAACATTACCCAATGCATTTGAGGGGTATATAATTTTGGACCCAACTGTCACATTCATATCTCTTTCGTCTGGAAAAGGAGATGACCTTATTTGCGTAAGGTTAAAATATTCTAATCAATTTCTAATGGGTTTATTTGTAGAACCGGAAATACACAATGATTCTATATCCATTTGGACCCACTTTCAAAAGTTAGGTGCTCATTAGTTGTGGACATATGAGGCATAAAAATTTTCATTGGTCGAGAGGATGGGAGGTCAGACTCATCACACCTTTTTCGGGGGAATTATTTCCTACTCTAGGACTCTCTTATAGATTTATGTTATGATCACAAATCCTTATTAACTCACCAAGAATTAAAATGTGTTTTCCTTTAGATATGGTAATCGATGATAGATATGTATGGGATTTAGAGAATCTTTTATATGTTTATAGGTTATTCATTAATGGAGAATAATCTGTATGTATTAGAGATTTTTAGTCAATGTTATCCTTCAGTGAATTATATATAAATATCGTGGTCATTATGATGACCATACTGATTTTAAATCCACTCAGTGGGGAACTTTATATTTATTTTCATTTAGAAAGACAGAGATTATTTCAGAGTTAGGATCGTACCCGCAGATGGGCTACCTATGTATCCTCATTAAAAAGGAATCAGAACCCACGTAGTTTGATAAGATGGATATAGTTTAACGTCATATTGGACGGAAAATAAGTAATGAATTATGGGCTTGAACCTTGGAAATGCTTCATACATACTCTACTTGTACAGTAGAGATCAAAGTCCACATAGTTCATGTGAAGAAATATGTGGCTTATACATATTTAATGGACCCAAAAGAGATGTTGTGATTACTTTTACACTCTAAGCTCACGTGAGTCATGCTCAGTGTGAGAAACAAGAGGTATCAGTAAACCTGACAATTGTGCCATGAAGGATGTAGTCATAAGAAATGATGCCGGGCTTACATATGTATGACTGCCCAAGTAGATGATGACTAAGACATATGTTAGGAAAGAAGCTGAGGAGAAGGGTCTATAAAGGTATTTTAACGTTATGGAGATTTGGAGTTTAAACCCAGGGCTTACTTCTAATGAAGATGCCCAAATTAAAAGGGGACTTATAACTTAGGGATTACTCCTAAGAAAGAGGCCTAAATTATATAGGACTTATGATTAGTGCTAATTCCTGAAATGAAGGCCCAATTAAAAAGAAATTAAGATTATGGATTTCTCCTGTGGAGGATTCCCAATGATAAAGGAAATTATGAATGGGGATTACTCCTGAGAAGGATTCCCAGTTTAAGGGGACTTGGGACTTACTCCTGAGAAGGAGGCCCAATGTTAAAGGAAATTATGACAGGGGACTACTATTGAGAAGGAGGCCCAAACTAAAGGAATTTGGGGCTAACTCTTGAAGAGGATTCCCTAATTTAAAGGAATTATGATCGAGGATTATTCATGAGAAGGAGGCCCAGACTAAGGGAAATTAGGGATTACTCTTGAGAAGGAGGCCCAGACAAAGTGAACATGGGGATTACTGTTGAAGAGGATTCCCAAATTTAAATAATTTTGATTGGGGATTATTCATGAGAAGGATGCCTGAATGAAGGGAAATTGGGGCTTACTCTTGAAGAGGATGACCAAATTAATGGATCTTCTCATCTTAAAGGATGAGGTTATATGGAGGAAACCTCTAACCATAGTGACATAAAGATTGTAAGTTACACGGTTTTGAGAGTGGTTCTCACAGAATTCTTTTCAGATAAGGAATCCAACAAATGCACCATTCCATAAATGGCTTTAAAAAGGGGTTTGAGGGCTAATATCTTGATGAAGAGAGGTTGACGGTATAGATTCACAAAAATGAAGTTAGCATGAAGGTCTTGGCCGCACAAGTGTACTTGCACGGCATGGGTTCACCTGGATGATGAAGAATCTGTAGAGTAATACTTGGGCAAGACTTAACTCAAGCCTTTAGTGTTATCCTAAGATGTTTCCAAAAGGGCGGAGCATAAGTTTCATCAAAAGGGTGGGGCAACATGCAAGTGACTCCATTTTTAAAGAGTTATGGACACTTAGGCACCCATGTGTTGATGAATTTTAAACACTTAGGCCCTATTCTACTCTTTCAAGTCTTCTGTTCTAGGTAAAAAGTTACCTTAGAAGATTTTGGAAGAGTTGGGTTGAAGACATGGGAGACCAGAGCTTGAATTTGACTTCTGAAAAAATCCATCATTGAAATGGGGGCCCACAGGGGCTATTTATAGGCCACCTTGCGCCTTAACAAAAAATCAAAATAGGGCGCGAAAGTGAGCTATGCAACCAATAGGTGGCACACAAGTGACTTGCGTGGCGCACAAGTGACTTGTGCTCCTCACTCCAAATGGGATTCTAGTCCATTCTTTTGTCGATTTTTTTTATTTTCTTCAACGATTTACCCTCTTTGTGCTTAAGGTATTCTCCTTCTCCAATCATTGGACTCTGTGATGGAAAAGAGCGTCAACAAAATTCCCCCATCAGAGTTGGATCCGAAAAGGAATGAGGATCTGGCTATGAGGTAAATCTGGACAAATCAATGGTATGTGGAGCGCAAGTTCTGCGTGTAGATGCTGTTACTGGGGAGCATGAGCAGCTTTATAATTTTTTGGAAGAAGACAAAGAGGATGGTATGAAATTTATCATAGATGCAAAATAAGCACTTCTTCGAGATGAAAGAGAGTGAAGTTGGTCGAGTAAATGAACTTCAAGTGGCTACTGATGATGTTCGGGATGCTGTGAAATAGATGAGAATTCATGTTGAAAGTCTTCTGTAATTTCTGAAAAAAAAGAGAGACTCCAGTCTGTGGATATTAATATAATCTTGTTCATCAATGAAAAATAGTCCATGGTCAATCATCTGTACCTTCATTTTCTTGATAATTGCTCTTATATTACCTAATCCAATGGGACTAGTAAGCACAGTTTGATTTTTACTAGTGTTATATAAATAACCCCACAAACATTGCATCTTTTAATTTCTCAATATTGCCTAAATCATACAAAATGTACGTTTAGTGAGCTGGGACTCGATGTTTGTTCAGAGTAGCCTTTATATGTTCCCAATTTAATGAGTACCATGTCATTTGTTATTGGCAGTTTAAAGTCATGCATGTTATACTATAAAAGGATAATATTTACGGTCTAATATATTTGACCAAATCGATGATATTGACTCAATTATTGATAATTTTTTAGAAACATATTACCATATTCAATTATGGAGGGAGAAAATTATAAACTGTGACATGAGAAATTTGGAATCGGAGGAATGAAATGGGAAAAGTGCTAAAAGGAATTAGAGGAAGTCTTTTCTAAGAATGAAGTTACCACTACTTTACAACCCCATTATGGGGGAAGAATTATGCAGGGCCAACTAGGGCATAAGTTTCATAGTGAAATAGCAGTATCTTTTGGCTTATAGTTTCATTATGTATAAAACTTATGCAAGGCGACCTAAGGGAACATGCTACATAGTCGACCAAAAGAACTCTCAGAAATTTGACTTTCTATTGCTAAAAGCTGAAGAATGTTTTATGGAGATTCAAATTTTCCATAGCATAGTGTCTAATTTTAGGTGAAAGGTACTTAAATATGGAGAGGATATTTCCAATCAGAATTTTCATAGAATTTGAGGAATGTGACTTCTACAAAGTTCTGACCCAAATGTAGGAAAAATGGTATATATGGTTTTTAAAGCATATGACTAAAACCAGACATAGAAACATTATACGACGTATGGTCAAGTGGTCCAAGGTTATTTCATATTAATCTGAACATATGGAGAAGGAGGAAAATGTAAACCATAGACTTGAATACTTTCAGATCATGAAAAAGAGTATGGAACAGATATGTTAAGGATGGATTTTTTTTTGCAGATCCCTACATATCGCCATTAATACTAATAGGGAGAAAAGATTCTTCTCCTAAGAATGAAGTTACCATTACTAGAAAAACCCAATATAGATGTTGAATTATGTAGGGACAAATGGGGCATAAGATGCATAGTCAAATAGTAGCATCTTTTGGATGACAGGTCCATTATTTAGACAACTTATGCAAGTCCACCTAAGGGCACGTGCTGCAGAGTCAAAAAAAAAACAATCTCAGGTATTAGACATTTAGAGAGCAGATGTGAAGAAAAGGGTTATGGAGACCATGGATATTATTTTTATAATGTTGTGGTTGGGTCCTGAATAGATCTTCCGGCTTTCACTATGTATCTCATTAGGATGAGAATCAAGCCACACGTAGTTCTTGAAATACATTTTAATGACATGTTGGATGAGATCATGGAAGATCATAGTTTAGGGTCGTAGAGTTCGGACCATAGTGAGGGAGACACATCGTGCATTTGTTACAAACTTGATGTGAATAATGACCAGGGTGTTCCATATCACACCAAGTGCTCCCAGAGGGACTTTTCTTCCAAGGGACCGAAAGTGGAGTTTGGGGTTAGGACCAAAGACTTGGGGATGGACTCGAGGAATGTTCGAGTGTTCTTACATAACCCATGAGGATAGGAATTGAGCTGCATGTAGTTCTTGAAATACCATTTGTACAGATTTGGTTCATACCTATGAGGGGTAAAGAGGAATTTATTGAAATTATGGCTTGACCCATGATTAAATTCTTGGGTGTCACTACGTATCTCATAATGATTAGAATCAAGCCATTCGTAGTTCTTGAAATATGACATGGTTGGAGACCATGTCAATGATGATTCCTCTCGAGTGAGGGTATAAGGGATTATTGCAGTTTATTTGTCATACCATACAAAAGTGAAAATAGTTTATGGTCATATGCGTGAAATAGTTCTATGCTGTTTAATGTCTTGCAGCAAGGAAAATGAGGGACTGTATAGTTTAATGTCATATAACTAGGATGGTGGGACATACATAGTTTAACATCATGTAGTACGAAAGTAAACCGATATGAATAAGATGGTTGACGGGGCTTCAAGGATCAACATCATATTGGATGGAGGTGAATCGATGTGATGAAAGTGTTTTTAGTCTTGAACCTTAGGAGGTTTCCTATATACCCGGCCTAAGAGGCAAGGGTCAAAGTCCGCATAGTTCAATTGAGAGGGATTCAATGATTAGGGTGTAATTGAGGACAATTACCCAAAAAAGATGTTGGGATATAAGCGTGGTTAGAGGCCCAGAGAAGATGTCATGGTCGAAGCTTACTCTAAGCTCATGTGAGTCATGCTCAGTGTGAGAAACAAGATGAAACAACAGACCTAACATTCGTGTCACAAAAGTTGCGACCATGAAGGATAGTGTGGGGATTATGCATGGTTAGTTTCCCAGTGCATGCATGACAAAAGATTTTAAAAGGAAATTGCGCATGCGGTGATCGCAGTTTAACATCATGTTGGGTGATAGAGAGGGATATGCAGTTTACTGTCTTACAGCAAGGACAATGGGTGTATTTGTGTTAAAAAAAGTAATTCTTCAGGAATATTGCATTGGTTGGAGTTGTATTGATTTCTCCATCCATTGAGATTAAAGAATAAGCTCCATTTAAATTGACCTTATGTGTTGTGTAAGGTCCTTCCCACTTTGGCTCAAGATTTGGAGGCTTATTTCCTAGTATCATTGGGGATCTGAGAGCTAATAACAATTCTCCTTGAATTAATGAACAAAGATGAACTTTTTTATTGAAATATCATGCTATTCGATTCTGATAGACTTCTAAATGGTGCAGTGTGCACAATCTTTTTCCATCTAGTCATTCCAATTCATCCAATATCTTTTGATATTGTTCATCTATGGATAACTAATCACAAATGGTTACTCTAAGAGAAGGTAATTGGACTTCAATAGGAAATACTGCTTCCTTTATATATACCAATGAATATGGATTTGATTGTGTAGTTGTGTGGGTGGTAGTACGATAGGGCCATAGATAATGAAAAATTTTATCAGGACATGAATTCTTATCTTTATCCACCATCTTTTGAATTATGTTTGAAAGAGTCTTATTGAAAGCCTCTACCTGAACATTGGCTGCTGCATGATACCGAGGGGAATGGTTGGATCTGATATTGTATTCATGATACAATTTTCTTACCTCATATGAACAGAATTTGGTGCAATTATCTGTCAATATGGTATGAGGAACACCAAATCTGGTAATGATTTTATACATTAAAAAGCTAACAATGCTTTTAGAACCACATTCTTTGAGAGTTATTTCCTCTGACCATTTGGAAAAGAATTCAGTAGTAGTAATAATATACTTAAACTCCTTAGCTGTAGCTAGAGGATAAGGTCCTACTACATCCATTCCCCATGTAGGAAACGGCCAGGATTATTTAGACATATGAAGCAAATCCAGGGGTTGATGGATGAAGTTGGAACATACATTTCAAAAATGAAACTTCTTTATGAAATCAACACAATCTTGTATCATTGAAGGCCATAAGTATCCATGTATTCGAATTTGACTAGAAAGTCTATGTCCATACTGGTCGGCACCACAAACTCATGCATGTACTTCATTCAGGACAACCATTGTCTCTTAATCATCAATACTACTGAAGATTATTCCATCAAAACCATTCTTGTAGAGAATTGTTTGGTGATTTGGGCTATCATAAAGAGTAAAATTGACCATGAGTCACCAGACTTTTTCTTTCCCGACTCTATCAGCTGGGAGTGTTTCATTTTGAAGGTATTCCCTGATAGGTGTCATCCATATGGTAATATGACCATATGGTTCAGAAATGAGACTGATTTCATTGATTTTATCTATTCTGATTTGAACATAAGGAGAAACTGTATGATGGTGGGCAATACTGATGATTGTTTTGTCCCGAATTGGATCTTCCAGGGCTGTGTCTACATTAACCAGTGCATCTGCTTGGGAATTTTGTGATCGCGGGACATATGAAAATGTCGGTTTCGAGGGAAATTTTTCCATTAACACTATGATGTAATCACATAAAGGTATTAACTCTTCCATTCTGATTTTATTATCCCCATTGATTTGTTTGGTTACCAAATATGAATCACCTTTTACCTTCAAGTGCTTCACCTGTACCTGAAGCGCCAATTCCAAGCCTGTGATGAGAGCTTGATATTCTGCTTCATTGTTTGTACTGCCTTCCAAAAATAAGAAGGAATGGGTTATCACTTCCTTTTCTGTGGAAATAAGCATGATTCATAACCCAACTTTGTTGAATTTAGGAACTTCCATTTTCTTCCCTGTTGGACTTTTGGAGGAACCATCAAAGTACATTTCTAATATTTGAGGATTATAGTGAATAGAGAAGTATTCCTCATCAGGAAGTTCAATATTTAAAGATGTATCTTATACAGATGGGTGTTCATCTAGGGAATCGGCTAGATCTTGAACCTTTATTTCCTTTTGAGACACATACAGGATATCAAATAGTTGCAAAATAACTCCCACCCTGCCAGACATCTTGTAAGCATTGGACGACTAAGGATAAATTTGGGCGGGTTAATGTGAGATACCAATTGAACCTTATGATGTTTTAGGTAGTTCCTAAATTTCTAAACTGCAAGGATTAATGATAGTAATAACTTTTCAATACTTTAATATCAAGTTTCTGCCTCCAGCATAGTCCAACTGAGATAGTAAAGGCTATTTTCATTCCCTGCATCAATCTTTTTGGAAAGGAAGGAACCCAATGATCACTCTAAAGTTGTCACATAGAGAATAAGTGGTCTTCCTTCAATAGGTGACATTAATACCGGTGGACTAAAGAGATATTTCTTGAGGATATCAAATGCTTCATGAAATTCTTCAGTCCAATGGTAGGTGACTGCCTTCTTCATTAAAATGGTAAAGGGTAAACACTTTCCTCCCAAATTATCAATGAAACGCCGAATATAGGTGAAGTGTACTTGAATCCCTCTTAATTCCTTCAAATTTCTATGAGGTGACATGTCAAGGATTGATTTTTCCTTCTAAGGATCAACTTCTATACCAAAATAGCGTACAACAAAGCCTAGAAATTTTCCTTAGGTTACCCAGAAAGCACATTTCAAGGGGCTCATCTTCAAATTGTGTTGTCTAAGTTTATTGAATATGTTCTATAGATCGGACAAGTGATTATAACGTTGTATATATTTAACCAAACAATAATCCACAAAACATTCATCAAATTTCCTTAAAAGGGTTTGAAGATATGGTGCATGGCACATTGATATGTTGCACATGCATTCTTCATCCCAAAGGGAATTACCTGATAGAAAAACACACCTTGAGGAGCTCTGAAGACTGTTGACTCCTCATTTTCTGGGGCCATTAATATTTGATTGTACCCAGAGTAACCATCCAAGAAGGAAAGTGAGTTGTAGCTAGTTGTTGCATCAATTAAAAGTTCTGTGATCAGAACTGGAAAATCATCCTTGGGACAATGCCGATTAAGATCTATAAAGTCAATGAAATCTCTAATTTTTGCATTATTCTTTTTCACAAGGACAATATTAGCCAGTCATCTGGGATATTTAACTTTTATGATGAAGTTAGCCTTGATAATATTATCAAAATCAGATTCAATTTTGGAGGCATAAGTTGGGTGTGTTCTTTTTACTGCTTGCTTGAATCCTCAATGTTCTTCTAGAAAACCCAAATGATGAGTGGAAACATCAGAATTAAGACCTGGAATTTCTATATAATTACAAGCAAGTAGATCTTGATTTTTCTTTATAAATGAAGTATATATTTCTTTTTCTTCAAGAGTCATGGATGCACTAATTAATGTGGGGTGTGATATTCTTTTGTACCCATATTTATTTCTCTGAGTTCATCCACATTGGTAGAGATACCCTCTTCAGATGCTGGGGGAGCATCCCTGATATCATTCTCTTCTTCTTCAATATGTGTTACTCCTTCTATTTATACTTTCATAGTAGATGATGAAACAGAATACCCATGGTCAGTGGAGAAGTTAAAATTTGAACATCTGGAAGAAGAGGCATCCATTTATGACCCTATTGATGATAAATGGTCTTCCTATGGTGATAGAGAGGAGATGATGGTTTGACAATCTACATCATTGCTTTCCTATGGTATTGCTACAACTTCCTCTGGCCTGGTTGATGATGTATAGAATTGATGGATTTCAATAGATGGAATGAAGACATCTCCATTTAAGATTTCATCACTGTTTGGTGAATCAAAAATTTCTTCCATGCAGTCTGGATTTATTTCTATTATTGACATTATGGAATTTTCCATAAGAGTGTTGGGATTTCGGTCTATACTGTCAATTTGACTGATAGGAAACACATAATCTGTACTCACATGTATGTATGGGTTTACTGGAATCTTTTCCAAACCATTTGGAGCATTAATTTTAGTGACCTCCTTTACCGTGGATTTTTCCTTTCCCTCTATGTGATAAAATTATGCCTTAATGTATTGAGATTCACATTTTTTGAATGGGGCCTTGTCACCATACAATGTCCCAATTTTACCATTGAATCAATATCTGATTCAATGATAGTATGACGAAGGTACAACCACATGTTGTTGTATCCAAGGTCTTCCAAGAAAAATGTAGAAGGCGGTGTCCTGAAGAACAACCATGAAATATGAATTAGACACAAGGTCTCCAAACTAAATTCTGAGTGTTATCTTTCCCAGAGGTTCTTGTTCATTCTTATCATATCCTTGCAACATCAAAGTAGAAGGAAAGAAATCAGATTTTATGAGGCCTAATTGATGACGTGTACGAATAGGAATGAGGATTAACCCTGATCCATTATCAATGAATGATTTTAGGATGCCTATGTCATTGACATTTCCATATAGATACAAAAATATGATATTTCCATGTACAACATCATATTCATCTTCATCTGTAAAAGATATCGCTACATGACATTTTGCAGGATCATTCTCTATACAGTAGACCTTAGCCGAAACAATTTCAGTTTTGTATTCTTGAGGACTTGAAAAAGCCTCAATAAGTGCCTCCCAAAGATATTTTGATATATTCAAGGCATCTGTAATTGATAACTTAGCTGGTACATGGGCCAAATTTTTCAAGACATCATACTTTTGGTCCAAAGGTCTATGTTTCCCAGCATGAAAATGTGGTTTTGTAGGTGCATTGTAAGTTGTTTCTTTGGCATTAGATACATCCAATATCTGGGAAGGAATTGGAAACACTATTGGCTTCATTAGGTTTGACTAACTAGGTCTATCTATTTGCTGAGAGGAAGAAGGTGTACCCTCTAACCAGTCCTCCAAAATAACTATGTCAGGACTGAATCTACCATGTGTGGAAGAACTTTCTTGTTTATTTTGAGCCCACTGAAGGGATTTTCCATGAGTTTCTACCGCATATAAATTTCGAGCAGTGGTAGGATTAAAATAGTGGATTTTGGAATATCCACATATTCCCCTGTATCCTAGACCTCTGTCTCTTCTTCTAATTCCTCTGTTAGATACAGGGAACTTAGGCTCATCATGAACGAAACTGTCATTGGCATAGGGATCCATTAAATGAAACATGTTAATAGAAACAAAGATCTATTCTTCATCTGATGAAGATTCTTTCTGATGAACCAGTTCAGGCTGTTCCGTTTGGTGGGGTGGTGCCCATGCTTTTGAAGTAGATGGAATAAAATCTTCCAGAGTCAAAGGCAACTTATTCTTTGACACGAGCTTGTCTTCTTCTAACTAATCTGATTTCATCAAATTACGGCGCTTCTTTGAGGATTTTCCATCAGATGAAGGGGGTTTACTATGGATGAAAGAGCATATAACACAATTGGTTGATTCAATTGCGTTCATAAAATGGCATGATTTCGGTTGATCATTTTATTGACCATCCAATCATCATATTTCTGAGCATTTTTTACTTTTGGATTCGTGCCACTCGCTTTCTTCCTTTGGATTAGTAGCAGTAACACATGCTACCTGGGCTGAAGAACCTTTCAGTTTTACATGTCCAGAGTCCACCATCATTTGCAAGGGCTCTTTAAAGACAAAACAATTTTGAATGATATTCCCTAACATCTGATGAAACCGAAAATAGTTGGGGAGGCCTTCATATCTGTCCTTGTTATGACTTTTGGGTTTTGGAAACTGAACCATATTGTTTTCTAGAGCTGAGATGAAGAAACTAGGAACATGGTGATTCTAGAAAGAATAAACATTGTTCTTTAAATCCTCAAATAGTTTCTGCCTTTGATTTCTTTGATCATCTTGATGAGGCAGCCATTTTTGGTGATGATTAGGAGGTGGATCCCTTCGATGTGATGAAGGTTTTGAAGTGGAAGTAGGTAAATGTGATTGTTTAAGCGTAACTTTAACAGCTTCTTCCTTTCCTATTCTCTTTCTTGTAACTGATGGAATTACACGAGTTTTAGCTAGTCTGTATAAGAGAGTCTTTTATCTGCTGAGTGATTGAAGTAATTTCTCGAAACCCTCCTACGTATTTCACAGGGATCAATGGTGTGCTTAATTAATCACGCAGATTATCCACACAGATTGACAAAAACTCTTCGTGAGGGAGTGCTAAAATTAATGAATATTTTAAACCCTTACTGCGAGCAATGAAATTCGAAACACTTTCATATTCCCTTTATTTACAATTGGTAAGATTAAAAACTGTTGTTATTGGTAATGTTGAGCTAAATTGATGAAGGAATTTTTGACAGAGATCTTCCCACCTAGTAATTGGCCGAAATTGTAAACTTATATATCAGACAAAAGTGGGTTCTTGTAATGACTGCAAAAAAAACCTAAGCTTAACTGCTTCTTGTTATTGAGTAGTTCCCATAATAGGATCACAATGAGAAAAATAATGTGTTAAGTTTTGTTCTGTATCTCCAGAACCATTAAAAATTGGGAATATTGTATTCACAAAGTTTTATGGGGGAGGAAATGCATCCACCCATTAAGGTTAATCTCTCTTTTCCAGTTGAACTGGTGCATATCTTCCTTCCATAGCTTCCAACCGATATGTTAATGAATCAATGGTAGTCATTAATGTTTTAGAAATACCTAATTGTGCTTGAACCTGAGCAGGTGTAATAAGTGGAGTTTGGATGAGTGTGGCGACTGGTACTGCCACTGATGGTAGTATTGACAGTTGCTGTTGTGTATGACCCATAGGATTGGACCTGTGAGGGTGTACTTGTAATGGGGTAGATCTTGATCCATCACAATAGCTACAACAAATTCCCTTGATTGATTAACTCCATAATGCTTATGAGGAAGACTACCTTGAAGTTGCTCTGCATTTAACCTCCTTATCTCCTACATTTCTTCTTCTTGATGTGTGAACCTTTCCTTAAATGAGAGTGATTGACCTTCTCTAGAGGTAGTGTGGAATGTAACACGAATTATTTACTTTCCCCTTGTTGGATGCCTTTCGGATAGGGGGGATTTGGTTATTTGAAGGCATACATAGATTCTCGGTAAGCCATTGATTTCGGGTATGAACACCTTCCTCTTTTGTTTCTTTGTATATAGCCTCTTGAACATGAACATCTTCATCTTATTCCTCTGATTGAGCCTCATATTCTGGGGGATCAGTGACAATGGAATTGATGAAATTTATCAATGCATAACGCATTGTAGCCATTATGTCATCATTTCTGTGATATTATTTTCTTACAAGACTTTTATGAGACATCTCCTTTTGTTTGGATGATCCCTCAGGAACATCATGATGAACCATAATTTGGAAGGAATTTCCTGATAATTCGGGTTGGAGTTCCTCTTGAGGCTTCTTCCCTAATCGAGAGAATAATGGATTTCACTAAGGAAGAGATTGGGAATTTGAAAAAGTCCCCAGTCCGGTGGACTGGGGCTATTCCTATTTTTCCTGCTCAACTCATCAAATCCTATCTGTTGATCCCAAGGGTCAGATAAAAAGAGTCCCTAGCCTTGAAAGATGAGGTGTCTCTTGAGCTACTACATCTGAAAAATTATTAAAAGATCTCCTGATTGTTCTGATTTTAGTCCATAAATTGGTTGGGTGCATCATCCGACCTCCACTAAAATCACCCGGCTCAGAAGACTATTGGATTATTTTTGACACCTCTGTCACCTGATGATGTGCACACTCTAAAAGAGAATCCTATTCGATATTCTAATTTTCATTATTCAAGAGTAATTCGGCATGTTGTTCTTTATATTCCTGACTTTGGGAAGAACTAGTTGAGGCATGTTCTTGAGCAAGCTTTTGTTTACACACAAAACTAGTTAGATGTGGCCATCCATGGGCAATAACATTGCATGAGACCTATTTTGGCGGGCTTTGTTGACTTGAGATCATAGTGAAATTCAATGTTCCCTGAACAACCCATCCACTGATACGAATACCAGATGGGGCATTGGTAATTAACTGGCACAACCTTTTTAATGCTCTAAGGCATGTACTCTAAAGGGCTCATTACTACTTTTCAACATTTGGATGTCGAGAAACTGAGAGAGATGCAAAGTCTATTTGGCATTGCAACCATTATATTACCTTAACATGATTTTTATATTCATCATAAGGTAATATTTTCTCTTTTAAGTGACCAAGAGTTTTCCATATGAGGAGATTAATATCGTGTATACAATATTCTGTCAACGTTTCTTGAATATCATACTGAGAGTCATCCAAAGGCCAAAACATGACTGGTATTTCACCTTTCTAAAAAAATTTCTCATATTCAGCACTTCCACTTTGTCAATTGATGAAGATTATTATACCTGATTGGACAAAAGTTGGGGATTCTTTGTTTCTTCATCAGATTCAGCAAGATTGGTAGAGTATTTATTTGTAAAATTAGAAGATTAATGACCGAGGGCTGGTTCAGAGAATGACCTACACCCCGGGATATCTTCTGATTGAGAAAGTATTTCACCTACTAGCGGTAAGACATCAAACATGACCGGATTATTATTTTCATGTGCCTCAAGATTATATGACTTTCTCATTACTATATTGTCCATTGAATAATTTTCCAGCCAATGTGAATTACTATTACGAAGAAGAATTTTGCAGCTAAATTCATCATTATAGGGAGGACCACCATGGTGGGTTACAAATAAAGATGAAAACTTTTTCTCCTTGGTCTTCTCACCACGTGGAGGTTTATCGTGGCTCTCATTTGAATATGATGCTTTGAGATTGACCGAATTGTCATGAAGAAAGCCTTATTGACGAAGTGTCTGATTATGACATTCAAAATTAATATTGTTATTTCCGGAATTTGGAAATGAGAGTAGAATTTTGAGTTGGAACAGGTAATTTTATGAGGGTTTCAAGAACTCCAGCATTGAACAAGGCCTTATTGCAGATTGGCTCTTGATTTATTAACTATGCTGGATGGGACTTTTTATTGGATGCCTTCTTATTCACTTTGGAATCGAATTTTTGATGAATGTGTTTATTATGGGATGGTGTATGTCCCTACTCAGGATAAATGGTTAGGTTAGGCTGACTATCTCCATTTAAATCGGGTGTATGTGCCCGACTTGATTGTCTGTATGACATGGGGGAGTATACCCCCCGACCCTCCTGGACTGGAACAGAGGTGCGTATCTGCTCTTGGGTGACATGTTGATGAGTCACTCGACAAAAAGGGATAGATTTATGTTTCATTCCCTGTGATGTTGCTGAAGTTGTTATAAGATTTTGAAAGGTATCCAGAATATGGGTAGGGATTCTATTATTCTCTTTCACCATTGTCAGAATGTTATTGGTGAATTTATCTATTGGAACGAGATATATGTCCATTCTGTGTTGGGAGTAGGTGTGTGTTCCTGCTCCTGCCCTCCTTTTTCTATAATTGAATTCTGGCAGTACTCATGTGGGGGGGGGCAGTTGTGTCTGCCTACTGTTTTTCATTGAATATTTCCAATTGAGATATCCACGTGCTACGAAATGAGACTGTTGTTTTGCTTGATGAGTTGTAGGTGTATGTGTCTGCTGATTGTTCTCCACCGAATATTATTGATGAACTTCCTTCAATATTGTAAGATGAGACTACTGGCATAATTGATGAGTGTATGAAGGTGTATGTTCCTATTTACAAGTGGTCACCACATTTGGTTTGCGGGCTTCGTTGAATGCAGTTTGACAAACCTGCTGACTGGATGATGATTTATAAATAGGTGCATGTGCCTGCCTATAGTATTCTGCAAGAAATTCCTGGTGGGATTGGTGTGTTACTGCAAGAAGAGTTTGCTGGGTAGTGAAATTAGGACGGACGGGGGAATATGCCCACTCATTGTTTTCCATCATGTTAGGATGATGGAGTTATTCAGAGGGGGTATAGGTAAGAACTTGCTCCCTGTTGGATGATTTTCACCTCTGACGATTCATCTTTCATGCTCATGTTTGAGGAACCTAAGTCGAATTCCTAGAGGTGATACCCCCATCATGTTGAGGGTGAACTATCACACGAGTCTGGCGGCAATTGTTAGTGGGAGTCCTTGAGAAGGACTCCTGTCTTCTTTAACTGAGGACTTGAGTGACCTCTTGATTCAAATCCTTGTAATATAATAGGGATTGGTTGTTGCATTCCGAGGATAAAGACCCAAAATGGTTGGAGATGGTGGTTGGCACCACCAACTTCGTGACCAATAGTCATCGCTGTCCGGACAACCAGGGGTTGTCAAGCGGCCTCTAGAGTCGAGATGATACCATGTTGACAGTATTCCCGCACCAATTCATTTGAGACCCAGCATTGAAGATGCTGAGTAGGTGATATCTTCCTCAGTGCGGACGAGGATCTAGAAGGAGTAGTGGCTGGGGCATTCACATGTGCGACCCAAAAAGAAGACATTTTGTGTTGCGACGATATATTGGAAAAGAGTGTGTGTTTGATATCACAAACATAATAATGATATGTATGGCCAGAATATATCTTTTAAATGAGAACATATGTTATTGATTACTTTGTTGGACCTCATATTGAGTTTAATAGGGGCCTAACAAATAAGTAAAATATCATGTAACTTGGTTATGGATTCACATTGCATTCACCATTTTTTGTTTCATCTGGAAATGAGGATGACCTTTTTTTATTAAGGTTCAAACATTCCAATCTATTTCTTATTGGTTTATTTGTAGAACTGGAAACACCCAATTATTCTATATCTATTTGGACCCACATTCCAAAGGTAGGTGCTCATTAGTTGTGGACCGATAAGGCTTAAGAATTTTCATTGGTTGAGAGGATGGGAGGTTAGGCTCATCACACCTTTTTACGGGGAATTATTTCCTACTCCGGGACTCTCTTATAGATTTAAGTTATGTTCACAAATACTTATTAATTAACCAAGCATGAAAATTCCTTTTCCAAAAGATTTCAGAATCGATGATTGACATGTATGGGATTCAGAGAATCTTTTATATGTTTTGTGGTTCATCATCGATGGAGAATAATCTGTATGTATTAGAGATTCTTAGTAAATGGTATCCACCAATTAATTATATTGAAATATCTTGGTCATTATGATGACCATAATAGTTATGAAGCCACTCATTGGGGCAATTGATGTTTATTGTCATTCAAGAAGACAAGGATTATTTCATTGTTGGGATCGTACACACAGATGGGCTACCTACATATCCTCATTAAAAAGGAATCAAAACCCATGATGTTCAATAAGAAGGATATAGCTTAACATCATATGGGATGAAAAATAATGAATGAATGATGGTCTTGAACCTCGGAAAGGCTTCCTACGTACTCTAATTTTAAGGCAGAGATCAAATTCTATGTAGTTCAGGTGAAGAAATAAGAGGCTTATGCATGGTTAATGGCCCAAAAAGAGATGTCGTGATTACTTTTACACTGTAACCTCACATGAGTCATGCTCATTGTGAGAAACAAGATGTATCAGTAAATGTGATGATTGTACCATGAAATATGCAGTCATAAGAAATGATGTGGGGCTTACGTATGTTTGACTGCCCAAGTAGATGAAGACCAGGACTTACTTCAGGAAATAAGCCTAGGTGCAGGGTACATAAAGGTATTTGTACTTTATAGAGATTTTGAGTTTTAACGTAGGGCTTAATCATAAAGGGGATTCCCAAATTAAAATGGGACTTATAATTTAGGGCTTACTCTTTAGAAGGTTTCCTAATTTAAAAGGGACTTTTGATTGGGGATCATTACTGAGAAGGAGGCCCAATTCAAAAGAAATTAAGATTGGGTCTTAATCTTGTGGAGGATGCCCAATGTTAAAGGAAATTTTGACTGGGGATTACTCCTGATAAGGAGGGCTAGGTTAATGGGACTTGGGGTTTACTATTTAGAAGGAGGCCCAATGTTATAGGAAATTATGATCGGGGCTTACTCCGAAGAAGGAGGCCCAAACAAAGGGAATTTGGGGCTTACTCTTGAGGAGGATGACCAAATTTAAAGGAATTATGATTGTGGATTATTCCTTAGAAGGATCCCCAAACTATGGAAAATTGGGGATTACTCCTAAGAAGGGGGCCCGAACTAAGGGAACATGGGGCTTACTCATGAAGAGGATGACCATATTTAAAGTAATTATGATTGGGGCTTATTCCTGAGAATGAGACCCGAACAAAGGGAACATGGGGCTTAATACTGAATAGGATTCCCAAATTAATGGATCTTCTCATGTTAAAGGATGAGGTTATATGGAGCTAACCTATAACTGTAGTGACATAAATCATTTAAGTCATGAGGTTTTGAGAGAGGTTCTCACAAAATTCCTTTCAGATAAGGAAGCCAACAAAGGAACCATTCCATAAATGGATTTGAAAAGGGGTTCGAGGGATAATATCTTGAAGAGGAGAGGTGAACGGGAGAGAGGCACAAAAATGAATTTGGCGGGAAAGTCTTCGACATGAAGTTGTACTTGTGCGGCATGGGTTTACCTGGGTGATGGATAATCTGTAGGGTAATACTTGGGCAAGACTAAACTCAAGCCATTAGTATTATCCTAAGATGTTTCGAAAGGGGAAACATGCAAGTTTCATCAAAATAGTAAGGAAGCATGCAAGTGTTTCCATTTTTAAGGAGGTATGGACACTTAGGCGTGAAAGTGTTGATGAATTCTAAACACTTAGGTTTTATTCAACTCCATCAAGTCTTCCATTCTAGGTAAATAGTTACCTTAAAAGCTTTCAGAAGAGTTGAGTTGAAAACATGGGTGACCAGATCTTGAATTTGACTTCTGAAAAAATCCTTCCTTGAAATGGGGGGCCACAGGGTCTATTTATAGGCCCCCTTGCACCATGGGTGAAAAAACAAAATAGGGCGTGCAAGTGAGTTGTGCGACCCATAGGTGGCACACAAGTGACTTGCACGCCTCACTCCAAATGGGCTCCTAGTCCATTCCTTTGATAATTTTTTTATGTTCTTCAAAGGGTTGCCCTCTTTGGGCTTAAGGTATTCCATTTTACCATTCATTGGACTTTGTGACGAAAAGAAGAATCAAAAATATGTTATACAATAATTTGTTTGCCACCTAGATCTTATGGCATAAGAATTTTTTATCAACTTCATCCCCATTATTAAGAATTGCCAGTTAAATTCATGTAAATTTTGAATAAGTAAAGGATATGTTACACTAATTTTATACCCCTTAGTGTAAAAGGATATATGTGTTCCCTATACCAATGTTTTTCATGGAGATTCAGAAGATAATTTTGCAACATAATGAGAGTACATAAAGGTTTATTGAAGGGATGAATGAAAGATAAAGGGGTATTTAATTACATGGTAATAATAAGTAAAACAATAGAGATGTTGAAAAACATATATAACCTTGAATAATTTGAAATAAATAGTCTTGACATAAATAATGTACTTCAATAAATAGGGGTAGTAGAGGATCATTTACATTGAGATAATGGATCTAAATTATTAAGAGGATCTTCTTCAGAGATTTAGGGAACATTGGAAGGGATATAAAGAGGTAATAGAAAATAAATTTCTTTCTTGATGTGTTTTTAGGGAAGTGTAATGAGAATTTATGTGGTTTTATATGGAAAATGAGAGGAGAATTGGTTAATAATTTCCAAATTTTTGTTTTGGACTCAATGATAAATTAATAAAAATGAAAAACATTTCCATGATTTTTCCCATAGTTTCTTCCAAATATGAGTGTTTTTTATTTTTTTTATATGTATAAGAACTTAAATCGTTAAAAAAACATACTTGTTGTTGTGGAAGTGAATCATGTTTACAAATAATTTATTTTAGCACCTTAAAATATAATATTTATTATTAAGGATTCATTAAGGATTTATACAATTAATATAATAACATATAAAACACAATATTTTAAAAGGGAAATATTTATTTAGTCCTATATACATTTTATGGAATATATTACATGACTTCTGGAACATTAGGATATCATAATACACACTTTTTATTTATACTGTATTTATTTTTGACAAAAAAATTATCTACCTCTGAAAATAATAAAACATTTAAATTTCAATAATTTAGATGTGATGATTTAAAAAATAATTTTTATTTTTTCAAAATAAATCTCTAGATATAAAAAATTATTTTTTAAAAAATAAATCCCCATTTATGGTAAAATAATGGGTTTCTTAAAACAATTTTCTTACCCTTATACAAATTTGATTAGACATTATAAAATTATGTTATCATTTATATTTAATAAAAGTTATTTATTAATTATATTTTATTATAATATTATTTATATAATAAATTATTGAGTTAATAAAAAAGAGTTTCATTATCAAAACTATATATTTCCCTAAATAAAATTTGTGCTTCATCATATAAAAATTTACTTTTTATCAAACTAGTCATTTAATCATTTAAAATGTATTATTAAAAACGGATAAATATAATCATCATATTATTAAAAAACATACTATTGGGTTCTAGATACAAATCTATTTATTACACTAGTGAATTCTATAAGGGTATGGCGTGCAACGATGAGATTTTTATGGGCTGATTCGAGGAACAAGGTTCATGTTGTGATATCAATAAGATTTACAGTATAACATAAATGTTTTCTATCATGAAACAACTACTTAATCCCATCATGGTAGTGGAAAAGGTCAAATATAAATGATTTTATCTCCCTCACATGCTTTAATAAATGGTCCTCATAGGGTTTCTTCATACTGTTCAAGGTCATCACTTCTTTTGTCTGTGTTAAATAGAAATTTTTATAACCATTACTATACTATTCTAAATGGTAACTATAAAATGGATACATTTAAAAATATTATTATTCTTAATGGTCTTTGAGTTTGATAAACAATATAGTAGTCCAAAATAACCAAAGTAATGGATGTTTTTTATATTATTCCATTTCTTGATAATTCATTCACTAATTTAAAAATGGAATTTCTTTTATGAAATTATGGGTAGTAAAAAAATTCCCCACTTCTAAAATTTAACACCTGGAATTTTAATATCATTAACTAAAAGATATGAGGGTAATTTTTTCATCACCTCTTTCAGTTCCTATGTCTCTTCACTAAATTTTTCGTTCTATAAAAACACATTCACTAGGTTATTTTTACTATTTTGTAGAACTTTTTCTATATGATTTATGATCTTCAGTGACTGTTTCTCATATGAAATATCATTATCCAATGTTAAAACCTCTAAATTTATTACATGCGATGGTTTTTTAATATACATACTAAATAGAGATACATGAAACATATCATGAACTTGAGATAGGTTAGGCGGGAGTGATAGTTCATAGGTAACCACCCTAATAAGACCAACGATCTCAAAAGGGATGATGAATTTAGGTCTATGATTTCCCTTATTCCCATACATCATGACATTATTCCATGAAAATATACCAAGAAAAAAATATCTCTAACCTCAAACACCTGGTCTCATTGATTATTCTCTAAATATCATTTATGTCAACTTTGTGAAGATATCATATAACATCGAATGGTTTTAAACTTATCTATAATTTCTTGAATATGATCTAGTCACACCATCTTCCACTCTCCAACTTCATCCCAACAAGTTTGAGTCCGAAATCGATTCACATAAAAATCCTAATAAGGATCCATTTTAATTCTCTAATGTGAACTATTGTTACATAATAACTCCACTAGGGGATGGTTTTGATGCCAACATCCTTGGGAATACATTAAAAATGATTTTAGCATATCCTATAGAGTTTAAATGGTTCTTACATACTAACCATCCATTAGTGGGTGATAGGTATTAGTGAATCTTAGTTCGGTATCCAAATATTTTCTAAAGAATTATCCAAAACTTTTATGTAAACCTATGATATTGATTAGATACAACAGAGAGTGGAACACAATATAGTCATACCACTTACCTTATGTATATCATGGTTGGTTGGATGAGAGAGAAATATTAATTTATTGAAATAAAATTTTATGACTTTTTAAGACCATCTACTACCACACATATTTTTTTATTTCCTTTAAAACGAGAAAAAAATGGTGTTTCTACATTGATAATATTGTATTTTAACATCAATTTTCAATGAACATTGATGAATTCATCCTTAAAATATTTAAATTCAACAATGTTTTTTATAAAATTTAATTAAAAAAGTAAAATCTTTACAATTAGTTATTTATTTTACATAAAAATGATGTGGAGAGTTTGATTTCAAAACGTTTTTAAAATCAGGTTTTGATATAACCTGATGTGAAAGATGTGTTTTCATATCGGTTTTAGAAAAAAAAATTCAAATGTAAAAATAAAATTTTCACATGAATTTTAATAAACAAGAAATTAATATTACTAAATAATTAATACTCAAGAATAGTTGGCTTTTTACCCATCTATTAGACATGTCGTGGATCTAAAACAGTCATACAAATCAAAAATAATGTTCTTCAGAATTTTGAATTTCCTATTTTTATAGATACTACTCACATCAATAAATACATAAGAAACATGAATTGAAAATATAGACCGCAAATGAAAAAAAAAATCAATTTAATTCTTTGGTCTAATTTCAATTATTTTTGTGGTTTACTTTAAATTGATATATTTTTTTTATAACATCACTTATGTATTGGGATTTACTCATGTGACAATTAAACTGGTGATCAATAAGGAATTTTTCAATTAGTTTTTTGAATCTCAGGGTCAATTTTTATTTTAATAAATTTATATGAAGATGTATTCGTCGTCATAATAAAAAATATCAAGATTTTTAGTAATAATGATAAATAAAAATAAATAAATTAAATGATTAGGATAAAAAACATTCTCAAATAATCAATTGAAGAAGCATTGAAAATTTTATTAGATTAAAAAAGTATAAAATGTTGAAATAAAGAAGATTATGATTAATATATTATAAACAAAAATATTTTATGTGGTCATGTATTAAAATTTATAAAGTATTTTAAAAATTGGATCATAGTTTTTTGTTGGAAGTTAATTTTATCATATATGGGTGAATATATTTAACTAAAATTATCAAAATAAATTAAATTAGTGAATAAATCCAAGGAAAATCATGGACTACGCATATTCCACCCTAGATGCACACATCCTTCTCGCCAAGAGGCTCACATATCCCTTACTTGTGCGGCCCACAAAAGAAACCACACATGATCTTAACACCTATGATTTGTGCATGCATGGACAACCAGCATGGATATCATCCTTTAGCCATGGTCCCATGTTTTCATATAAATAGGTCCCTGGGGCTCCTCATTTCACATGATGAAAAAAACCAAAAAGCCTCGAAGCTCTGATCACCCAAGTCCTTATCCAATGACCTCAAAACCACCCAATTAGCTCTCCAAATCATAAAAGGTGGAATTAATAGCGGTAGTGGGACCAATGTCCCTATAGAGTGTGAAGAAATATACACCTGTATGAGGAGGCACACACTCCATAATCAATAGAGACTTGCATGATGGTCCCCTCCCAAATGTAAGACCCACGCAAGTCCCTTCCAGGGAAACCTGAGGAAACCCTTAGATCCTAGAAAAATGCCTCACCCAATTGTTGTCTCCCAAGGTTTCCTTCATCCAAAAGGCATATCTTACTCACTCTATCATATCATGTGATAAGAACTTCTAATTCTCCAAAACATACCCTTTATGAGACCCCTCTAGCTCTCCAATCCTTAGCCCCTAGATACTCCTTTGATCCCCCTTCCTTAGACTAATGGTAGCAAAGATTCATCCTTTGGAATCCTCCCTGAGGGGGGCCAACCCAAATCCTCCCCTGAAGCCTCCATAATTACACTACCATTGAAAGAGAAAAACTGGTGTGTCTCTTATTTGGATATTCATTCCTTCGGTGAAAGGTGTCTCGCACTTATCCTTACTAACAAGTGGGGTCCTTAGGATTCATGTACTTATGTATCCCTTTTTTCATGAGAACCCTATCTCTGGGGCAGTGCATGGGACCTCTCATTATTAAACATGATATCTCATTACTTCCCCTTCCCTCATCATTCCTAATAATAGAGACATTATTTTTCATATTTTGAAGGGGGGGGGGTCATTCTTGATTTTTTCATTTGATGGGGATTAATGGATTATCCTCTTATCAAATATGAAATAAGGAGTAGGTAATCCCTCCTAGAGTAATCCATTTTCCTTTCTTATGGGTCATAAAAAGAGGGGTGGTCAGATGTGACTATCATGGTTTTTAAAACATGAGAAGAGATTGACACATCAAAGAACATTATTATTTTCCCACATCCTCTGCCTCTTCCTCCAATGGAAGATGAATTGTGTTATTTTCAATATATTTCACTTACTTTTATTTATAACCCAAATCAAGAATCATGTGGTATTAGAGGAAAGATATGATAATGAAATATGTACGGTCCGATTACTGTCTTGTGATAGAATCTTTTTATGTATCAACATCTCACCTCAATTTAGAGAGACTCTATAGGTGTGGGACTTTAAATCCATTTATCCACCTCAAAGGGACATATCTCTTGTGAAAAACCCTTTAGATGGTATTCATATACATGGGTCCAAAGGAAGATTTTGACTTTCTGGGATTTGATTCCCATCCAAATTGGATATGTAGGAAGTCTTCCTGAGTTCCAAAACCAATACCCCAAACTCAAACACAAATATATATAGGACACATTATTAGAAGGGAATTATAAAAATTTGGATCCCACATCCCTTCAACATTCCATGGGATACATCAGTATAAGTCCCACACTAGCTATTGACTAGACACATTTCGCCTAGACGTCCTTATTTCATGGAAAAAAACTTCATGGTTTTGTCCTCATCACATTACCTCAAAATGTATAATGTTTCCTGTTAAGTGGATCCAAACTACACGGGTTCAAATTAATTTCATAAGGATGCGTAGGAAGGTCATCTCATGGGCTTGATCCTGAAATCAAAACAACTCCCATCTCCCTAGATTATGTTAAATTCTTGAGTTCCCAATCATGTGTCTTGAAATCAACATCATGATGATTAACAACCATAGAATTTCATATATGTTAATAAAATGTTATAGTTAATGGATAAATATAGATAGATACAAATATCTACATAAATGAATAATAATATATATATATATATTATTGTAAATTATATTCATGTAAATAATTGATTTTTAGCCCAGGGGTGACCAATGTTATATGTGGGAATTAATGAAGGATTTCAGAATATGCCTTAAATATATAAGAGTGCCCTGAAGTAGGAAATAATTCCTTCAACATGGTTGTATGTGCTAAACCTACCATCCTCTTGAAAAACATGAGTCTGACCAACATTTCATGACACGTCAAATTGATTATGTTTTTAAGGTTGATTTATAGTCTAGGGCAGACCCTAGGTCATCTATCAAGGAGCGTTGGTGGGTTCAGAGTGTGCATTTTTAATAAGAAGTGCTAAAAGAAGGGTGGATTCAAAAAAGTTTAAAGAAAATGAATTGATTTAAAGAGTTTAATAGTTTATAAAAAGTGTTGTTTAAGAATTATGAGATAAAAGGGTTAATTGTGTGTTCACTACACACTTTCAAGTTCATAATTCATGGAGATTAATTTAAGGTTGGAGTAATTATTTGGTTGAAATTAATTGGAATCCCGATTAATTCTTAAGCCATTATTTCCTTGCTTAAAGAACCAAACCTTGACATAACAATCATATTTTCAAGGTCTATAACTTATGAATGGAATATGATCCTTCAAATCATATTGAAATCTCAAGAAAGTGGGTACTAAAAGGATTCTTGTGTTACCCAATCGGAATAACACAAGTCACGCACTCAAAACCTCACACCGATCGGTTAGAAATTAAAAGCATCTCATCTGCACGCATCAAAACAATCATTCAAATATGAAAGTATGTTTGATACATGAATAGAATTGTTTTAAAACCCAAATTACTCCAAAACAGTAGCTAATAAATGCATTGGATCTCCCTTGACATGTGTGTAGCTCACTCACAATGAACGCCCACCATTTAGCTCAACATCAGGTGGAGGAGGAAGCTCGAGTGGAACTCCTTCTTCATTTTTGATCCCACTATGAGGATAAGGGCCTCCAGAACCTCCAAGGTGATTAGGAGACTCCTATAGGACTCCAAATTGGCAGCACTTCACTCCTTGGCCGAAATTGAAAATGGGGAGCCCAAGGTGTCATTTTATTGGAAAATTGGAAGGTGGTTTTAGGCACACTGATTTCATCAATCCACTTGTGACATGCGTTTTGGCCTCTAGACAAACTTATATCACATTGGAGAAAATAGAAAAGTTGTATCCCCACCCCTTGACTATCTCCACCTAATTGTTGGCACCATTTGGACAAATACATCTCAAGCTATTGATAAAATACAGAACACCGCATTTGACTTGGTCCAAATTCGGTGTCTTGGACAGATCAGTTAGGATGGGCCCCATAGAAGCCGAATCAGGATTGGGTTACTTAATATGAAATGTATAATATTACATTCTGGATATTCTCAAAACATTTCATCCCATTTTGATTCAAGGATTTTGTTTACTATGCAAAATAGTGGACAGAATTCCATCGATCCATGCAATTTTGGCCCATTTGTCTTCCACTTCATCAAGGACCCTCCAAATCATCTCCACCTACATTGATATAATAAAAACAAGTAACATTGAAAATTATAATTTTTATTAACATTAATTACATTATTCAAACATAATGTGCAATTTATTTTTATATTTGGAATATTCATTACAAAACAAGTTTAAAATAGCAGTGTAAGGGTGGAATAAAACAGTAAATTGTGGTACGAGCACACCCCCACACCTATACATTTTCACTCCTGGAAAAAGTCACATATCTAAATAAAATGATGAATATATATATTTATTTCCAACATCATGAAGATTTAACATTTGAGGAAATTTTAATTCACCAATGTAATTTGATCAATGCAAAAACCACACCAAGGAGTTCTTCCCAGTGAAAATGGAAAAAGATGTCTCATAAATCATATCACAATAAAATTCAAAGATATTTATGACACCAACATTAGCAAGGAATTAAAAAGCATACCATTACACTAACTCTCCATGTGTGTGTGTCAAAACCATTCCATGCTATTCTTTCCACTTTCTATCAAATAAATATAGGTTATTTTAACATTATTCAACTTTAAATGATTTTTCATCGAACCTGTCCTACATCCTTTGCAATCATATTTCAAGACCAACTCATTTAAGAATTCCTAGAAGTCAAACCATAAGCTACAAAACGAGATATCCCCATATGTTGCACATTTCATCACTCCCCTCATTTATTATATATTTTTTTAAAGTTTCATTTGGAACAAATCTCACACTCATCTCTCAACCCTTGTTTGATCTCCTCACGACACTAATTGAAATAGTTATAATAAGATCATAGGTTGAGGAGGAGTGATTTTTGTCTTTCCCAAGACACAACCAATTTGTTTTTGTTTTGTTTTTTAGGGCGTACAATAGTCAGATATTAGGTACAAATGCATAAGTCAATCTGGTATAGTAATGAAATAGATCAGATAAGGAACGAACGTATGGAAATATCATTTAAATCTGAAAAATATTAACCCAACATATATATCTTATATTAAGTAGGAAATATTCACACTTTGTGGTTTGGTGAAAATATTGGTGGAGATATTAGTGACACAGGTTTCCCAAAGACTACTCACACAAAGAGCATCAATCATCTCAATGGATTAACATAGATATGACCATTTATATCATTGAAACAAAACCAATTTTATAAAAAAATTCACTCCTTGATGGTAAATTCATACACATATTCTTTTTAGCCTTCATTATGGTATTTTTACATTCCCCCCTTTATGGTCGATAAATCATGGAACTTCAAAATTGTTTATGGGGAAAATAAAAATACAATAAAGAAGGAAAAAAGAGAAAACAAAAAGAGAAAACGATAAAAATTCATAACTAACCTAGGAATGTATCCACTCCCCCCCACCTAGAGTATGCAGTGTCCTGACTGTAGTAAAAGAGAATGTGGGAAGGAAGGATAAAACCTGGTGGATGTCATTCATAGTTTGCTTCTTGAACATGGAGTTCCTCTATTGAGGACTCCAGAACGGCTTCATGAAAGTGCTTCAGCCGCTGCCCATTGACAGTGAAGGTTTTCTTGGTTTCTTCATTTTGAACCTAACAACACCAAATTGAGAGACATTAGTAACAATTTATGGTCCAAACTAGTGGGAACGAAGCTTACCAGGATGCAATTTCAGCCTTTCATTATAGAGTAGGACCTTATGCCCAATTTGGAACTCTCAATGAAGGATAAAGAGGTCAATGGAAGCCTTGGTCTGCTCCTTATAAATCCTGGAGTTATCATAAGAATCTCTACGCATTTCTTCCAGCTCCTATATCTATAACTTCCTTTGAGAACCTACACCAGAAAGGTTGGAATTGCATTTTTTAATGGCCCAGTACGTCCGGTGCTCAATCTCAATAGGGAGATGAAAAATCTTTCCAAAAACAAACCTATAAGGTGACATTCCCATGAGAGTTTTAAAAGCAGTACGGTAAGCCCATAATGAATCATCATGTCTAAGACTCCAGTATTTCCAGTTTCATTGGACCATTTTTTCAAGAATTTGTTTTACATCTCTATTTGACACCTCAGCTTGACCATTAGTTTATTGGTGGTACGCAGTATATACTCGATGACCGACCCCATAACGATGCAAAAGTGATTTCATTGCTCGGTTGCAGAAATGAGAACCCTGGTCATTGATGATGAACCTAGGTAATCCAAACCTACAAAAGATCTGAGTTCTCAAAAATTCTATAACTGTTTTGGAATCATCTCTCCTTTTGGCTTGTGCCTCTACCCATTTTGATATGTAATCAACGGCCAACAGAATGTACAAGTTGCCAAAAGAATTGGGAAATGGACCCATAAAGTCAATACCCCAAACCTCGAAGATGTCATGAAAGAGAAAGGGTTGTTGTGGAATTTCATTCATTTTAGATAAATTCCTCATTCTTTGACAATGAGGAAAAGATTTAAAAAATTCATGGGTATCCCGAAAAAGTGTTGGCCTAAAGAGACCAGTATTAAGAACATTGTGACCAGTCCTTTGGAGACCAAAGTGGCCCCCACAAGCAAGAGTGTGGCAGAATTTTAGGACAGAATGAAACTAGCTATTGGGAACAAAACGCCTAAGGACCTGATCGCCACATGTGCTCCAAAGGTAGGGGTCATCCCAAATGTACTAATGAGACTCATGTTTTAGACGAATGACTTGGTTTTTGTTGAAATCAATAGGATTGCAAGATGCTACCAAATAATTTACATTGTCAGCATACCAGTGAATAGCTTCTTGTACTTTGTACAATTTCTCATCAGGAAAAATGTCATTAATGGGAATACAGGGGGATGAGACAGTGTCTAAGGATGAAGGGATCCTACTGATATGGTCTGCCACCACATTCTCTGCTCCTTTTTTACCTCTAATTTCTAGATTGAATTACTGAAGGAGGAGCATCCAATGAATGAGACGTGGTTTGGCTTCCGGTTTCTTTAGGAGATACCGGAGGGCTGCATGGTCTGAGAACACAATTACATTGGACCCTAGAAGATATGACCTGAATTTATCCATGGAAAACACAATGGAAAGAAATTATTTTTTAGTGGTGGTGTAGTTTTCTTGGGTAGGGTCCAATGTGCGTGAGGCATATGCAATGACATGTGGAGGTCGATCAACCCTTTGTGATAAGACTTCCCCAACTGCATAGTTTGAGGCGTCACACATGAGCTCAAATGGTAAATCCCACTAAGGTGGTTGGATTACTGGGGGTGATGTGAGACTCCATTTTAACTTATTAAAAGCTTCTTCACATTCCTTATCAAACAAAAATTCCTTTTCTTTTTTGAGTAAGAGGGAGAGGGGGAGTGCAATTTTACTAAGGTCACAAATGAAACGTCAGTAAAATCTAGCATGACCTAGGAAAGACTGCACATCACGTACATTTTTAGGGAATGGTAGGGAAGAAATGATATCCACTTCTGATTTATCTACTTGGATACCAGCCCCAGAAATGACATGTCCCAAAACTATACCTTGTCGCACCATGAAATGGCAATTATAATAATTTAATACAATATTCTTTTCAATACAGTGACGTAGGATGGAACCAAGACTACTTAAACATTAATCAAAAGAGGATCCATAAACATTAAAATCATACATGAAAACATCCATGCAATTCTCCAGGTAATCCGAAAAAATTCTAACCACACATCGCTGGAAAGTACCCGGAGCATTGCACAGGACAAATGGAATCCTTCTATATCAAAATGTGCCAAAGGGGAAAGTGAAGGTTGTATTTTCTTGATCCTCGGGGGAAATATGGATCTAAAAGTATCCATAATACCCATCAAGAAAATAGTAATGGGACTTCCCTGATATCCTCTCTAGCATTTGGACAATGAATGGAAATGGGAAATGGTCCTTCCTAGTTTGTTGGTTTAGTCGAAGATAATCTATACAGACACGCCAACAATTCTGCACACGAGTTGGAACCAATTCATTGTTTTCATTTTAAACTAACGTTAGGCCTGTTTTTTTAGGAACTACTTGAACGGGACAGACCCGTTGGCTGTCAGAGATGGGGTAAATTATTCCAGCAGCCAATAATTTTGTTACTTAATTTTTTAACTATTTCTAAGATGTTTGGGTTCAGTCGACATTGTTCTTACCTCACTGGTTTAGCCTCATCAGTTAATAAAATATGATGTGTACAAATTAATGGGCTAATACCAGGAATATCTGCAAGTGACCATCACAATGCTTGTTTATACTCCCTCAAAAGTTCAAGAAGTCACAATTCATGCTCAGGAGGGAGTGAACTGGAAATGATGACAAAAAACTTGTTTCCATTCTCAAGATATGAATATTTTAAATCTTGAGGCAATTGCTTTAGTTCTAATTCAGGTGGATTTTGGATTGATGGGTGTGTGTGTGTGAATGTGAGACGTCACTAATCTCATCTAACTGCTCAATGGTATCATCCTCAGATGATGAATTAGCTTTTACAAGAGTATCAGTATCATTGATGGTCATGTGATCCTCCGTGTTCAAGAAATTATCAATTAATAAACATGCATGACACTTTTCTAGATCACTACAACAATCAACACATGATTCATTACCGAACATTTCAATCAATGAAGAAAACTCAGAAAGGGGATCAGGGGAAACAGATGAAGTGATTTTAGTGGAAGGGAGTACATCAATTAAATTTACCGAGATATAAGAATGTTATTCTTAGGGGTGCTTCATGGAATCAAGGTTGTTGAAATGGAATATATCACCACCAAATTCCATAGATAATGTACCATTATAGACATTAATTATGGATTTGGTGGTTTTCAAGAATGGTCTCCCCAGTATAATTAGGGAGTGTCTATTCATCCTATCATCTTCCATTTTTAGCACACAAAAATTAGTAGGAAATATTAAATTTTGAACCCTCACAAGAACAACCTCTAACACACCAGAAGGGTGTTCCATACTCCGATTTTCTAGATGAACAACTATTCCTGTGGTCTTTAGTTCGCCGACCTGTAAAGAAGAGTAAATAGAGTGAGGCATAACATTAATAGAGGCACCCAAATCAAGAATATCATTAGAAAAAGAATACAAACCTATGGTACATGGAATTGAGGATGTTCTAGGATCATTGCACTTGGTTGGAAGCAATGGTTGTATAAATGATGATGCATTTCTCCCCAAACTTACCTTCTCATCACCACGAAGTCTCCTTTGATGTGTACACATATCCTTTAGAAACTTATCATAATGTGGAATTTGCTTCAGGAAATAAATCAATAGAATGTTAACCTACACTTTTTTGAATGTTTCTAACATTTCTTTATCATGTTTAGTTTCCTTTTGTCTCCTTGGTTGGGTGGATCTTTGGGGAAATGGAAGAGGAATTCTTGGGCTTGGTAAATCATCAATAGACACACTCTTTACTTTGGTAGGAATTCTCTAAAGACAAGGTTCCACCTCATTTGATCCTTAATCAGTGGTTGGGATGGTGGTTTCCTGAGGAGAGGATGACTCTAATGGATGGTTAATTTGTCTTTTATGTTGCGTTCTACTCCTAAGGGTGATGGCACTAACATTTCCCTTATCCCTAGGGTTGACAAGTGATTGAGATGGTAGTTTACCAGACCCATGGATTTGGATTTCACCCACTGAGTTAGCTAGTTGGCCTAATTGGGTTTTGAGGTCTTGTATTGCTGCTTGGGTGGATTGTTGGAACTAGAGATTATTGGCAGCCATTTGTTTCATCATATCATCTAGGCTTGGCATGGGTTTTGTAGGGGGTTGTTGGAAAGGCCTTTGGGTGGTTGAAAATTTCTGGGTGGTGGTGGTTGATGACTACTTTGCCCTGGTAGGTTCCATGGTTGATGAGGCTGGTTTGAATAACCCCATTTATTATAGGATTTGTTGTCTTTCCACACAAGGTCGGATGGATAGTAAGGTTCTTTCCTAATAGGTTGGTTATAGGGGTGTCCTGGGAATATTGCCTCACAACTCTCAGAAGTTTCTCTCAATTGGGGGCATTGGTCAGAATAGTGGGTATCATAAGAGTATATACCACAATTTATGGGAGGAGGAGATTGAAATATTCCTTCGGAAAGAGCAATTTTTCGTAGAAGGGTACTTACCTCTTCAAACAATGTGTCCACCTTCTTCTCGAATTCAGTACTTTTCACCTCATGGACACCTCGAATGTGTACTCTGGACCTTGAACTAAATTGTTGAGTGTTTTGTTCCATGGTATCAATTAGGGTCCTTACAACGATTGAGGTTTTATCCACTAGTGCACCACCTGCAGTAGAATCAATCATGTTACGATCTATTGGAATTAATCCTTCATAAAAATATTGTATTAAAAGTTGATCTCTTATTTGGTGGTGTGGACAACTAGAACATAATATTTTAATGTAGTCCCAATATTCATGAAGGGTTTCTCCTTGAGATTGTCTTATCCCACATATTTCATTCCTTATTGTTGTAGTTGGAGAGTCTGGGAAGTATTTTTCAAGAAAAAGTCATTTCATGTCCGCCCAACCTCTAATAGGTGAATTAACATAATACAACCAATCTTTAGCCGTGTCTTCTAATGAAAATGGAAATTCCCAAAGTTTACTTGTTCTTCTACCACATTAACATGTTTTAATGTTGAACACACAGTATGAAATTATTTTAAATACTTATGTGGATCTTCTCAAGGAAGTCCATGAAATCTTGGTATTAAATGAATTAAACCAGATTTTAGTTGAAAATTGGGTGCCTATCCTTGTAATTGAATGTAAGTGGGTTGGATATCAACATCAGGCGAGGTTAGTTCTTTTAGTGTTCTATTATTTTCATCCATGTTATACAAGTTATGTTCAGTTTTAAATTTGGTTTCAGAAAAAGAAGAAGGATCAAGAAGAATTTTAAGATATGGGGTCTCCTCCTTCAAAGTGGAGTCTTGTGTGTCTCGGTTTTGTTGATGAAGGATCCTCTTCGGTTCAAGTTTGAATGTTTGTAGGTATCCTGGAGTAGAACGCATCATACATAGAACCTACACAATAAATAAATTAGAACACAAAAATAAATTTAATCGTAGAAGATAAAAAAACAAATATTCACAAAAATTACAAAAAATGTATCAAAAACACGCACAAAAACCCAAAGAGCTCCCCGAAAACAGCGCCAAAATTTGACTGCGATGTCATGAAATGTCAAATTGATTATGTTTTTAAGGTTTATTTATAGTCTAGGGCATACCCTAGGTTTTCTATCAAGGAGCGTTGGTGGGTTCAGAGTGTGCATTTTTAATAAGAAGTGTTAAAAGAAGGGTGGCTTTAAAAAACTTTAAAGAAAATGAAATGATTTAAAGAGTTTAATAATTGATAAAAAGTGGTGTTTTAGAATTATGAGATAAAAGGGTTAATTTTTAGTTCACTACACACTTTCATGTTCATCATTCATGGAGATTAATGTATGGTTGGAGTAATTCTTTGGCTGAAATTAATTGGAATCCCGATTAATTCCTATGCCATTATTTCATTACTTAAAGAACCAATCCTTGACATAACAATCGTATTGTCAAGGTCTAGATATTATGCATGGAATAAGAGCATCCAAATAATATTTAAATCTCAAGAAAGTGGGTAAGAAAAGGATTCTTGTGTTACACAATCAGAAGAACACAAGTCACACACTCAAAACATCACACCGATCAGTTATAAATTAAGAGCATCTCATCTGCACGCATCAAAACAAGCATTAAAACATGAAAGTTTGTAAGATACATGGAAAGAAATTTTTTAACACCCAAATTAATCCAAAACAGTAGCTAATATATTCATTGTAACTCCCTTGAAATGTGTGTAGCTCACTCACAATGAACACCCACCGTTTAGCTCGACATCGGGTGGAGAAGGAAGCTCGGGTAGAACTCCTTCTTCATTGTTGATCCCCCTATGAGGATAGAGTCCTCCAGAACCTCCAAGGTGTTTAGGAGACTCCTATAGGACACCAAATTGGCAGAAATTCACTCCATGGCCGAACTTGCAAATGGGGATCCCAAGGTGTCATTTTATAGGAAAATTGGAAGGTGGTTTTAGGCACACAGATTTCATCAATCCACTTGTACCATGCATTTCGGCCTCCATACAGCCATATCTAGATTTGGAGAAAATAGAGAAGTTGTATCCCCACCTCTTTACTATCTCCAATGAATGTTGGGAACCATTTGGACAATTACAGCTCACAATATCGATAAAATACAGAACACCGCATTTGACTTGGTCCAAATTTGGTGGCTTGGATAGATCAGTTCGGATTGGCCCCATAGAAGCCGAATAAGGATTGAGTTCCTTAGTATGAAATGTATAATATTATATTTTGGATAGGCTCCCAAAATTTCACACCATTTTGATTCAAGGATTTTGTGTAATATTGAAAACAGTGGACACAATTCCTTGGATCCATGCAATTTTGGCCCATTTTTCTTCCACTTCATCAAGGACCCTCCAAATCATCTCCACCTACATTGAAATAATAAAAACATGTAACATTTCCAATTATAATTTTGATTAACATTAATTAAATGATTCAAACATAAAGTTAAATTTATTATTATATTTTTAATATTCATTACCAAACTAGTTTGAAACAGCGGTGTAAGGGTGGATTAAAATAGTGAATCGTGGTATGACTAGAGTCCCTAAGATTTGTAGGACCATTTATCCACAATTTCATGCCTTTACAAAGTAGTTTCGTAATACTATGAATAAATGAATTTTTTTATGTTTTTTAACCTATGAACAAATACATTGGAAACCATTAAAAATGGTGAATCTTTTGTGAATTATTTTTAACTTATTAACACCCCAATAATTAATCCATCAAAAAAATATCTCCAAACATTTTATTCGTGAAAAGGATATTGAACCCAACATGAATCATTAACAAATATGACTATGAAACCCATATATGAGGCCATTTTTTCTACCAAAATTAATAATGGAAAAAAATAAACTATTCATGAGATTGATTATGGAGATGAGGATTTTATTGTGTTTTCTTTCTTGTGTTCATCAAATATACTTATAAAACTTTCAAGTAGATATCTCTTTGAATAAAATGGCATCACACCAGTTCATGTAGACATATGCTTCACCCACTGCATATTCCAGGTCCTTGACTTAAAAAAGAATTACATCAGCAAAAAAACATCCCCAATACTAGGTTACAAATTAACTACTTAGGGAGTAGTTCTGAAATTGTATCATTCCAATACATGAGGTTACTGGACATGCCATCTTCTTTTGGAATCCCCACCATCCATCCACTCAACAATGATTGGAGGAATATAAGAAGATAGATCTAATTGTAGTGACGAACCATTTGGGGGGTCTATCCTTCAAATGCAATGATATTATCCTCGTATATATTAGGGTGGTAGATCAAGAGGCCACTGAAGGACTCATCTAGATAAAACAAGGTTCCCCCAAAAGGACTCCTATAAGCAGAATCCACCACCAACACCGCACGATGAAAAACCCTCAGTATGATGGGGGTGTTTCCCTTGGGAGTTCAGCCTAGTTAACTCAAACCTAGGAACTCATGATGTAACACGATGGGAAAAAAAACATAAAATAGGGAGTAAGGATGCACCTCCATTCCTGTAATTCCTTCCAATCGTTTTCGAAGGGAAAACATGAGCAGAGAAAAACACATACCAGAACCAACCAAGTTTACAAGCTAGAATCGTTATCAAATCACGAGTAGGAACAAACACATACCCACCATTTCAAATCATGATGGAATAGATTATGAAAAAAAAAATATAAAACCAATAAAATATGGATTTAGTATGAAATCATGGGAAAACACCTACCCGCATCAATCAAAGATGCTTTTTAAATTCAGCAGAAAACTGTGAGGAGGTGCAGAAACCTACTAGAATCTATCAATACATTCAACCTAACTTGGAATTAGTTGTAGAATATAAGGGGAATGTCAAAAAAATAGAGGAAGATCCATATCTATACCCACACACCAATGTATTATTATCATATAATAAAAAGAAATGGCAGAGAGTAGTAGGAACACACCCTTGATCCAGCCCGAGAATTAGTATATATCAACATTCCAGCCATTGATGTTACCAAAAAATCCTTATAATTCTAAAAGGAATGAAATAAATTTCTTCCCACCTCCTACAAAATTATTATGATATAATAAAAATAGTAAAAATGGAATAGGGGTGGACACACAACTCCATATCAACATATGGGGTGACTCGTCTGCATAAAACAAGGGCCATTATAGAGTATCCACACACTTCTTCTATTGTCTATTAGGGTTGTGGGAAAATTCTCCCATGATATATGAAAAAATAGACTGGTTCCATACCCTATTTCTATTTGAGGTAATAATCCTATTTGAATGGCTAAATCCAAGGTAGGCATATACCCCTACCAAAATTATAGAAACCTATTGAAAAACTCTTACAGTGACATAGGAACTAACCAATAAATATTAAATTTATAAAAACTACATTCCCCAGTATGCAGACCAAGTTGACCACACAAAATGAAATAAAAAAATAAGTCTCACTAATGATAAATGAAAATTGATGATATGATTTACTATCCTCTTATATTTAATGTTGGAGTTTATGAATCCCAAGGATGTTTATCTATGGATTCTCAGGATCTTGGTTTTACATTACCAACTTATAAGAATAATCTATGTAGTTCCAGAGGTCTTCACTAGACATCTCATCCTAAAGGATTGCTTCATGTCCAAAATATGATTAGTCTTGAGATAATAACTCTTAATGAGCACCAAAACATCCCTCTATGTGGCCAAAATGTCAAACAACAAGAAGGTCTTCACCCTTTTATTATCATCTCTGATGGTCTTACATAGGTTATACATTCTAGGAACCCCCTTGTTGTCAAACGTCGAGTCATGATGGTATCCCTCCCAATAACGGAATTTCACTTCATCAAGAAGGTCATACCCTTTTAGATTTAATGATGGCCATTCCCTTCAACCATGAGGCACTTAGGAAAATGTTCTCAGTCATTCTATATGACTCATCATTGATATGTGGCATTATTTCTCAAACATAAGACAACCTAAGGAAACAACTATTCTCTAAACCACCCTTGGATGGACTGCCTTCCAATAATATAGAGAAAGCCCCGACCAATATTTCTTTTTATTTTGAAGTATAAAATAAGCATCCACATTGGTCTGACTAGGTTGAGGACCCTTTTATGAAAGACAAATAATAAAAATTTCACATGAGGAGACTGACTGAAAATTATCAATTTTATCGCTTAAAAGAACATACAAAAGGAGACAAACATGAAGGAGGTCAGAAATAATGAAGCCCCAATGCATCGTTGATAAAACATATGATGCCTTCAAGAGAAAAGGATCCTAAATTAAGGAAGAGGGAAACATTATGGCTTGAGGTAGCCTAGGATGCCAAGAAGACTGCAACTTTATTCCCCTCACACCAAGTGTGGGTGATCCTCATATGGCTTCCCATGATTTTCTTTCACTTCCGGATAAAATAAGATATTCTCCAAGGAACACTTCCACATTCTGATAATTCTTTATAGTGTATCATAGAATCTGTCTCCACCATCCTCATATTTATATTCATTTGATCACATATCTCGAGACCTGAGACCATCGCCTTAGCCTCAGCTTGAAGGGAGTCTACTATTCCATAAATGGATGAAAAGGCCACCACAACATACCCCTTCTGGTCCCTTATAACACCACTACATATCATCTCCCTCCCTAAAGGGATCCATCAGGGTTGAGTTTGAGCTCGTCATTAAAAGGGTACCAATGTACGCAATGACCACTTCCTGTCCTCCCCACCTGAGTAACGTCAACTTGGAAAATGGATCCAATCGATGGGGAACCATGGCAATTTGTACATAATATGACTAAATCCAGCAATGTATTCTTCATTTTGAAGCATATGGTTACTCAAGTGTCAGAGAAACTCTTGTGTCATGCGTAATTAATCTCTTTCCAAATAGTCTAGCAACCCGCCACAAGAATTATTTCCCTTCCATTCCTCTCTGAACCATGCTCACCTACACCAGTAAACCATTGATCCAGAACATCCTCTTGCCTCCCACCAACACCTTTCCATGATAAAAACTGACTGAGAGGCTTCCAGCTCCAACTATCCCAATCGCTGTTGAAGAAGAGATGTTCCACTATTTCATGACGAGGATTACTACAAAAGTAGCATTTGGACGTGAGGCGAACACCCATGCGTTGTATGTTGTCATCAGTGAGAAATGCATTATTACAGACTCTCCATAGAACAAAGTTATACCTGGGTTAAATACCCTTGCACCTCATCGTATCCCCCCACTGATCGCCTGAACTGGGAGCCCTTCGAACGTAGCTATAGGCATTGATGGAGAACATACCTGACTGGGCACCCTTGAAAATGAGGTGATCAGGTTCCTCATTCTGAAAGACTACCAAGAAATCAGAACATTTATCATTATTGATAATGGAGCAGATGAAATCATGGTATACACTAGATTCTCTAAAGGATATATCTGGTACTGGGCAGCCGGGAAACCACAAAGTCCCTCCCCCCAATCCTATCGCTAGAAATTCACCTCACCTTTTCAACCAGGCATCGCACATAAGGAAAAAGTCCCTCTGAGTACGGTTGGATCAACATCCATATTCTTGATGATTTAGATCGCTGCACAGCCAAATCCAGACCATATTTATCCTGCATGAGCTGACCCCATAGAGTGCGGCCCTCCATCGCCTCCCATGAAAGCTTGGCATGAATCCCCTCCATGGTCAAAGAAGCACTCCTCTAATTGATACCACCATCAGATATAGGTATTGACACACTAATCATGTTCTTTCCATTTACCACTCCATAATACAGACTTAACATTTTTTGTTGGAATATGGTGTGTATGAAATATACCTCAATATATGTAACTCTCTTTGTCAATTAACAACAAAAATATTACCTTAATAATATTACTCAATCCATGTCAAGGTAATAAAAGGGATGAACCAACAAATTAACATGGTGAATATCCTTGTTTCATAACACCTGAAAGTGGGTAATATGTAAGGATACCTTAAATGTGCATGTCATGATTCATTAAAGAATATGCATTAGCTAATTACAAACACCTCATATTCTGTTCATATCTGACGATGGGGAAAAAAATGGATCGTTACATTTCCGAATGCTCCCCAATCCAACAATACCTCCAAAAGTGACATCTTACAAAGGAAGATCCTTGGGTTGGATTCAAAAACATATTTTATTCACAAAATATGGTACACTCATCTAAAACTAAATCAGATTTACTGTCACATACATCATTATATGAGAGAGTGAGACATATAAATATCTTTTTATTGGGAACCTAAAGACATCAATCATGCACCCCGATTATGGGAAGTCATTCTCTAGATAGTGAAAATATCACAAATATCTTTAGTAGTAGGTTGTTCAGGTGAAAATGTATAATAAATCCACCCCATGTTTGAACATGGATTTTTAATATCAATAAATAATCCAAGATAGAATCATCTATGGAAATAAATGAGAAAACCCAACACATAGGGTAGGGGATTTGTTAACACAACCATTTAGGTCTAAAAACAAGATTGAAATCTCCTATAAATTTAAGGGTATAATCCCATTACTATAAGGCTAGTGGACTTTTTACCTCAAAACCCTCCTTCTCAATGGAAGAAATTATTATCTCAACTAGTGGGAACATTGGAGAACAAATCCTCGGAGTTTATCCCATTTTGTGAACTGATGTCCTCCCTTGGAACAATTATGAAATATTTTCTGTTGAAATTACCATCAGTTTACCATTCATCAAAAAAATTAAAGGAGGTCCAGTGATGGATAGGACAAGTCCCCATGGTAGTCACAAAAAATCACTCTAATATTTTGAAGAGAATTCTTGATATGTGATATTCATCAGTGAACATTGTTAATACTACCCATACAAACACTATAGGACACCATTCCAACATAGACGATTTAGAGGAGGAAGTTTCATTCGTTAATGTGGTCCACATTGAAATGGTTGAAGGAAGTGTGTGTACCCAAAATCAAAAGGTTGATATCAATATGGGGATTCCCTAAACCACTCCATTAATAACTCCTCTATGAGTATCCACTGAGGAAATAGTTAAAGTTAAGGTTGTGATTCACCCAACCAAAGAAGAGATTGATCCCCTAATACTAAAATAAATATTATATCAGCATAAACATGAGATTAAATAGTTGTGTATACTCATTGAAAAACTAATATGATGGAATGTTTCTACCATATATGTTCTACAAGAGAATTCTTAACTAAAACTTATAACTGATGTACCTTGAAAAAGAGGTTTAACCCTAATAATTAATGTGAAACCAGAACATCTGATCCACATGTGGGAATGATGAAAAATATATTTGTACCCTACGGTAGTTAGATATAATGATTTCCCACCCATGGGTGCATGAATATGGCTATTTTAGAAAAATCCTCAAGGACCGGCCTCTGTAGGTTACCCATTGTGATTATAAACAGAGCCGTCAAAGATGGATCAAACTTTTTTTATCCCTACTCGAGCCCCTCTTCAAATAGATATCTCTCAACAGATCATTGATAATATTGGGTCATTGAATTCTCAATTTTGAAGATATTGAAGAATGGTGTGCACCACTATAGCTAGAAAATCGACCTTACCCTGAATTTGTGGTTATAACCCCTCCCCCGCCAAATTTTTGGAACCCTATATTTCCAATTTTTAATGGTTCATTAGATGTTGAGAATACTTTGAGTAATTTCATGTCCCAATGTTATAACATGATGGGGACCCCTACCCAAAAGAATAAGTAAAACTCAAATTATTTGTAAAAATAATTCAGGGGCCATCCTTCATATGATACACCAGTTTTCCTGCCCAATCAATCATGGGATTAGAAGGTCTCAGTCACCAGTTTCTATTTGAATTCAAATCAGCATTGTAGAAGACAACAATCCTTGACATCTTGAACAACAAAAAATAGTAAAATGATAAGGTATGAAATTTCATTTCATGATGGAAAGAGTTAAGCTACTCCCTAAACCTATAACTTATTAAATAATATTAATTATCGATCAGTATAGGGAATAACCATAATGAGTTGTTGACACTGTTCATCCCTATGAAGAATACTAGAGGTTTTTGTGATCTCACAACAATTTCTCAAGGAATAGAAGATTCAATAAACTTAAGGAATGAGAATATGTAAATCATAGGTTTCAATATTGATGCTGAAGACAACCCCTACAGTAGCTCCAAATACTAAACTCGCACTATATAATGCAACACCCCTACTAAGAATCTACAGAAACACTCCCCTTATTGTGATGAGGTAAAGGAGAATAAGAAAAACCAGTTTTAGGGATCTGTGAAATGTGTTTATTTGTTTCATGATTTCCAATTCTCTAGATACTTCATCATAGATTTGGAAAAAAACTTTCTCAAGTTTGTAAAGCCCAAGAGGCTGGACCATCCGAGTCTCAATCATCTCAGAAACCATTTCTCATTCCAACTGACATTGAGGAACACTATCTAGGAAAGAGTTTTTTTTTTCAAATACAGCCTGCAAAAAATGGTTGAATCTAGAAAAATAAATTTTCCAAAGCCACCATCACATGTATCATGTGTGTTTAAGGCTAATACAGAGAAAGAGTGTGAATAGTAATAAGTTACAAACAAAGGTATGTTGAATTTAGTGATTGGATGGTCAAAAATATGATCAACCAAACTCATGCTATCCTTTGAGCTATGTTGAAATGGCCAACTATGACCCCATTCATTTCTACCATGACACAATAAACTACAATGGCACCATAATATTAAAAAATCTAGTCTTACAAGAGATTAAATGACCATAAGGGAAGGAAGAAAACATGGGAAGATGAAAATATACCAAATAAAAACATGCATTTGACTCTATCAGAGTTCATGCCTCCAGTCCTAGAATCGTAGACATTGTCCCAGTAAAACAATCAGTAAGTGTTTTCATGTGAGAAAAAATCCTCATCAGATCAAGAATTGATATTCATTTCCATTAATGTCATTCACTTGATGGATCCCTTCTCTAAAAATATATATAGGCATGGACCCAAGTTGTTTCCACCTGACTGGGAAAGAAGAGGAATAGGATGCGACAAACAATGATACAAGGGAAGATAGGTTCTTGTTAGAAATCAATACTCTTGCCATATCCCTATTCAGACCATCTATATGACTGAAACTCATGGGAGATCCCTCCATTGAGACCATCCGGAATAAGAAATCTTCCCCACATATCTTAGGACATGATGTAACATAATCATACTAGAAGATCAACTAGAAGGGATGTTTCCACCTAATCGGCCTTAACATACAGGTAGACCGAGTCGGCCTAACCTAGAAAGGATAGAAGTTCCTTCGTCATCTATTCTAAGGGAATATTGCCAACCGTCGAGTGATTCAGTTCATACAGTTAATTTGAGATAACAACATCTCATTTGGAAGCACAAAACCATAGCCTATAATTATGAAATTATAAAGTTGTTGTCCCTAGTGCCGACCAAGTAGTCAATTATAGGTTCTCTGAGACTATGAAAATACCTCAAGGGAGACTCATATAATCGTTTTCAAGACCAAGATAATTTTAGGATAATGTCACAACTTCTTTTGTTAATCATGGAGAGATTTAACCTATATAATTCCACATGATTTTCACTTTCACACAGAATTAAAAAAGATACAATTATAAAAGGACACATCATAACATTGTACATATCTCAAATGATAAATGATGTTGACATTTGATGTGATTTCGTTGAAAATGGATAAGGTTTTAACATCATTATTGTATGAATGCTTTTACAAATGAGTTACAATGACACCCACTTGGACCCTTCTACTCTGAAGTTACATGGTTGTGATAAGAGTGAGTACAAGACCATCAAGATAATCAATAACAGGGCTCAATTAGGGGGCCTTTCATATGACTCAAAATTCCCAGTTGTTCGGTAATAGATGACATTCAAAATCATTATTGTAAGGCCTTAGTTTCATTAGCATGTGAAAATCCCCTATTTATACCATAAATGACTCAAATACTACATTAATGGTCAGATTGGGATGTTTTATGGTGATAATGTACCATTTTATTCCCTAGAAACTCAATAAATTGATGCGTGATTCTACTAGAGGGATTGGAAACAACACTTGACCAATGGTGTTTCTGAGGTTACAGACATGATTTTTATAGAAATAACTTCTGCCAATACTATCTAATAGATTATTGAATAATATGTTATTCCTATCCATCAGATCAATGAAATAGACCCAAATTCAGGCACATATTCAACAAAATTCTTGGTGTTAGTCATAAAAAATGAGTGGGATATTTTTGAAAAAGACACTAACTCTCCATAAAATGATCGAATATTGGATTAAAATTTCCTTTATCCATCCATGGAGATCCAATATATCCCAACCTCATCAACTAATTAGAAAGTGGATGAAGATAGTCCATTATCTAGGGAATACCATCCATCATTTGAGGAAGGTGTTTCTACCACTATTGATGAACTCATAAAAATAAATCTTGGTATAGAAGAGGAAAATGACCCACATAGTTCAACGAATCCATGTATTTCAAATAACAAGTTGTATGAACTTACTTTTTTAAAGAAAATAATGACGTTTTCTCCTATAATTACACAATGATGCCAGGCCTCGATCCAGAGGTGGACACTCACCACATGGGCTATCAATAAAACCATGGGTATACAAACAGAAATCCATATAGACACACTAGACTCATGCCTCTAAAATTAATGCTGAAATTGACAAGCAAAACAGAGAAAATTACATTCATGAATTACATTACTCGAAATAGATAGACAACGTAGTCTTTGTAGGCATTAAGAATTGAAAATCAGTGTATGGAATGGCTTTCGTGATCTAAATTGATCTTATATGAAAGATGATTTCCTAGTCCCAATCATAGTGCTACAAAATAATTCAATACTTGGTTATCAACCCCTCTCCATTATGGATGAATATTTAGGGTATAATTGAATCTTAACAGCCAAAAAATATGAACAATATACTAATTTTAGGGGCCCACAAAGAGTATTTTACTCTTAGATAATTACATTTGTATAGAAGAATGCTTGTGATACAGACTAACGTTCCATACATATCATGAAAAAATCCTTATTAGGAAGGATTTTCAAATTCTACATTATCAACCCAGTGGTTATGTATCAATAGTCTTTTGGATGCTTGGATGATCTTGAAACCATTGTTAACAAATTATGACAACATATTCAGAAGTTGAATCCCGTGAATTATTCTTTAAGGGCCTACTCAGGGATGATTCGTAGTTTTTTCATAGTCAATATTGGAATTGAATTTGACCCTAATAAGACAAATGCTATTCTACAGATTTCACCACCTCAGAACCTCAAAGAGTTGAGGGGTCTAAATCGACACCTGGAATATATTTTGTATTTTAGGAAACTACATAGGGAAATATTTTTCATTAACCATGTTGATGAAGAAGGGGGTCACATATCAGTGGACTGGTGACTTTTAGGGAGCATTTTATAGACTCAAGAAATATCTCTTGAATCTTCCATTGTTGAAACCACATGTTGAGGGGAAGATACTAATTTTTTATATAATAGACCTCGAAAATTCAGTATGCCCTATCCTTACACTAAATAATGATGTTGGTAATGAAAACTACCAATATCATCTCAGTAAATCCATGCTTTATATTGAGGTTTGTTATTCATATATCGAGAAGAGATGTCTTGATTTAATCTTCATGGTTCATAATATGAGGTACTACCTAAGACACCATGATGTCCATTTAGACCCTCATTACAATCCACTAAAATATATCCTCATAATTATTATATTGAATAGAAGTTTGGATTGTTGGGTTGTTATCTTGAAACAATTTAAAATTTAGTTTTCACCTTATAATTTAGTAAAAGGATATGCTTTGTTATATTTTATTGAAAAACATCCTTCTACAGAAACAAAATCATTAAACATATAATTTTCTATTGAGTATATATTCTCTATTCAAGAAGACCCCCATACATGTGAAATTTATTTTTACAGTGCATCTAGAATCTAAATAAGAAGAATATTACAATTATCCAAGCATAAAAACATCAATTTGGGAGTCATAGTCATCTCTATAAAAGGTCATATTTTCTAAATATTTTATGTCATTAGATGTTTGTAAGAAAAATGAGGCATAATATCAATCCCACATCACATGGATAGAACTAAATCATAAAATATAAATGGACTACTTAATTTTTGGAAATTTTTTATAATTTGTAATCAATCAGATAAATTGGGATTATTCTCTTAGAATAGTGGAGTTAATCCACCTTATTTAATATGTATGGTAGATAATAATATAATTCCCTAGAAATATTACATTGATTCACATCCCATGATCACATAATGGCAAGGTAAATGCATTGGATAATAAATACACTACATTAGAAGATTCTAATCCTGATGAAATGATCATCAACTTTGCTGACCAACGAATGGAATCTCCTTTTTTTCATGTCATCATTACAGAAATCAATGAGGTAAATTCCATCATTGAACGAGATGGTAACATGACCGATTCGATGATACCCATTTTGGAATACCTCCAAAATGGATTTCTCTTATCGAACAAAGTTGGAAAAGAGAAAAATCAACGATGAGAAATTAATTTCACTCTTTATAGTGGCGTAATACATAAATAAGTTCTATATAAATGAGGAAGTGATTGAATACTTATTACATGCATACACGGAGAAGGGAATTATTTTGTCGGGAAATAAGTACATATGCGAGATTATAGTTTCCAAAAAGTTAGGGTTCATGCTATCCAATAAAATATGAAGGGTTAGTTATTTGTGGCCTTAAAAAGTAAGGATTGTAAAAAAATTATCCAAGAATTTTCATTCTTTCAAAGTGCACACATGCTTCGTCCATCATCCCCTAGAGTTCTGTGACAAATACAAATACTCATGGACACTCTTTATATAGGGATGACTATTATAGGGCCACATCGTCTAGATACATCCTGGAATATCAAATATATCATAATTTCTACTAAAATATTCTAAAAATGGGCCTAGGTAATACAACTCAAATAATTCAGGGCCAAAATAATTTTTGGCTTCGTACATCCAACATAATTACAAGATTTTATGCCCCACGTACAATAATGATTTAAAATGGAACTTATTTTTTCTCTAAAGAGTTAGAGAAGTTTTATAAATAGTACAATATCAAATCCAACAACTCTTACCATTATATTGTAGTAACCAATGGAAAAATAGAGGCCTTTAACAAAAACATATCAAACATATTCCAAAAGATGATGGATAATGATAAAAAGCCTTGTTCTGATAATCACTTTCATTCCATGTGGGATTACAAGACCACTACCCATACCTCCACACTGGAAACATTGTTGTCACTAGTACATTGGATTTAAGCTATCCTATCCATTAAGAAATATTTACCCTAACTACTCATTTCCATCTATGATTAGTGATATATAGATGAAAAATTCCAAAAATGATTGGATGAATTTGAGCGACTCGATGAAAAAAATGCATACCATACTGATGTGGCTAAATTTTTACATAGTTTTGACACATCTTTTATTTTATTTTTATCAATTTAATTAATTGTTCTGAATCTTTTTAATAAATAATGGAACTTTTTGTAATTTTATCACTACATATCTTAATTAATCATTTATTATAATTAAATATGTGTTTTTAGTCCTTTTATGTATTCTTTCTAATTATTTTTATGATATTAAATTACTTTTTATTTTTAAAATCATAATCTGGTTTACTTTTTAATAATTTTATATGTTTATTAATTAATTAGTTGTTCAAGTTATTTACAATAGTCTAGTTTAGTTTTTATTTTAAAACATTACTATTAAAAATAGAACTATTAAAAGATTTTTTTTATTTATTGATCAAGTTACTATGTTTATTAAATAAGTTAATAAATTAAGTCAAAATTTAATAAAAGACGGTTTTTTAATGTTAAGTTTCATTTTTTCATTTAACTAATTAACTTTTTTGTTTAATATCTTTAGTTAATTCTATTTATTGTAATTTTATATTTGTGGTTAATTATTTGAAGTTGTTCTTCATTTATTTAGACATAAATTTAATTAATCCAAAATTTTAATTCTTAGTTAATAATTAAGTTACTTTTGTTTAGTTTTCTAAATAATTTAGTTAATCTTTGGTTACAGTTAATTATGTAATTTTAAACAATTTAGTTAATTTCTGTTTTGTTAATTAAATAATGTTTTCTTAATTTTAATATTTTCTTTAAATTAGTTTTTATTGGTTACATTTCATTTTGTACTATCGGTGAGTGACGCGCCGATGTTTCATCGCACTGATTATTTGTCTCACCGATCTTATGTCACACTGAAGTTTTTTTTATAACTATCGGTGAGTCGTGACTCACCGATTACTTCGAAACAAAATCGTTCTCTCGTGACGCACCGATGTTGCGACACACCAATCCTTTTCATCGGTTTCAGTTTCTCTTGCGCTTCGGCTTCAGTATCTCATTTTTACCTCTTGGTCTCTTGATTTTTTTCATTCGATGAATCGTTTTTTATAACCATCAGTGAGTCATCCAACTCACCGATTGTTCCCTACTTCCAACATTACATCGGTGAGTCACTGACTCACCGATTTGCAGCAGATCTTCTCAGCTCTTGGTTTCACAAATAAGACATCGATTTATTTCCTCTATCAGTGAGTCACTGACTAGCCTATGCAAAACGCACACTGATATAACTATCGGTCTCACATCTTCACGCACTCACTCTGCACAAACCCTTTATTCATTCCCTGCTTCATCACACAACCCACACCTTCGTCCATTGTCTTTATCATCCTCGCATCCGTTTATCTCCATCCATCACCTCTTCCCTCACGGAGTTTCCCTCTTGTTCATCACAAAAAAATTACTCCCTTTCTCCACTTCCATTCCAAAATCAATATGCAAAAACCACAAACAAGAAAATCAATATTTTTCTCTTTCACATGAGAATTTAAACCTAAACTAAAAGGACATAGCAAATCCGTTCATGCTTTACTGAGTATATTTTCCTTGTTTCCTCCTTGAAACATACCCCCATCGTCACTGCAGATGATGCCCTGGTCGTCGTCAAAGATCAGACAACACCGCTGTTGGTTGTCATGCCGTCGGAAGGAGATCACAAGTTGTCATTGCTGTTCTACCTCCTTCTCCTGATCTGAACCAGATGATCTTAAGCTGCCACTTAAGATGAACCACTACTCCGTTGAGGAGTAACGTCACCTCCAAATCACCGCACATAGTCGAACCGCGGGTTTTTTTTACGTTAATTTTTTTTTCCAAAAAATGCATAGGGCAATTTGTTTTAATAATGTACCTCAATGGCGGCATCCCGGATGCCGCCTTTTCATTTCGGGGGCAAGGCGGCATCTGCGATTCCACCTTTGCGCTGCGGGTGAAAGACGGCATCCGCGATGTTGCCTTTCTCCTAAAAAAATCTTTTTTTTGAAAATTTGTATTTGTATTTGTATTTTTTGTTCTGTTTTGTTTATATATATATATATTTAAACGAAACAAAAAATTTCAGCAGAATTTCTCTACTATTAAAGATCCAGCGCTACAGCCATTACAGCAGTCTAGATTCTGACAGAAACTCTTACCCATGCCTTCCTTTTATAAGAGGGCTTGCCCTGAAAATCATTCTGTATTTTCGATGTGGGATTCAGGTTCTACCTTTACTGCATAGTACATTCTGCATGTCAAATGTGGGATTCTGTTTCAAGTTCGTGACTTTGAAATACAATAAAATATAAACTATATGGCCAATATAAATGAAATTTTAAACATTGATTAAACATATAATAAATAGTTGAAAACAAAAAGAATTTCCTCAAAAATGTTGATGAAAATAATCTATAACCTTTCAAAACCGCCTACTTGAAACTTAAAAATGTTTCAAATACGTGAGTTTGAAAGACTGTAAAATATAAACATTAAAACGAATATAATTGAAACTTTAAACATTGATTAAACATATAATAAATAGTTGAAAAAAAAGAAATTTCCAAAAAAATGTTGATGAAAATTAATTTATAAGCTTTCAAAACCGCATACTTGAAACTTAAAATTTTTCAAGTGCGTGAATTGGAAAGACCATAAAACATAAAATAGAAGACTAATATAAATGAAACGTTAAACATTGATTAAACATATAAAAAATAGTTGAAGAAAAGCAATTTCTAAAAAAATGTTAATGAAAAATAATTTATAAGCAATCAAAACCGCCTACTTTAAACTTAAATATGTTTGATGTACGTGACTTTGAAAGATTATAATTATATTACTAATTAACTAATTTGTTATTATATAATTTATTATATAATAGTTAATTAGTAATATAATTATTCATTATAATTATTCATTAGTAATTATTAAAAATTATTATATAATAAATAAGTAGTTAATTAGTAATATATTTATTAATTATAATTATTCATTATAAATTTTAATTATTATTTATTATTTATATAATACTTAATTAGTAATATAATGATTAATTATATAATTATTAACTATATAATAAATAATTATTTAATTAGTAATATCATTATTAATTATATAATAATTAATTAGTTAATTATAAATAAGATAATTATTTATAATAAGTAATTATAATTATTAATTAGTAATTATTAATAGATAATTATGTAAAAATTAATTAGTTAATTAGTAATATTATTATTAATTATATAATAGTTAATTAGTAAATTTGTAATATGATTTTTAATTCTAATTATTCATTATAATAATCAATTAGTAAATTTGTAATATGATTTTTAATTATAATTATTCATTATAATTATTAATTAGTAATTAATAATAATTAATTATATAAAAATTATTCAGTTAATTTGTAATATTATTATTAATTATATAATAATAAATTACTAAAATAGTAATATGATTTTTTATTACATTTATTCATTATAATTATTAATTATTAATTAGTAATTAGTAATTAGTAATTATTAATTATTAATTAGTTAATTAGTAATATAAATATGAATTATAATTAGTCATTATAATTATTAATTATTAACAATTAATTATATAATAGTTAGTTAGTTCATTAGTTATATAATTATTAATTATATAACAATTAATTAGTAAATTAGTAATATAATTTTTAATTACATTTATTCATTATAATTTTTAATTATTAATTAGTAATTATTAATAATTAAATATGTCAGAATTAATTAGTTTATTAGTAATATTATCATTAATTATATAATAATTAATTAGTAATATAATTATTACATATATAATAAATATTTAGTTAATTAGAAATACAATTAATAATTATAACTAATTAATTAGTAATTAGTAATTAGTAATTATTAATTATTAATTAGTTAATTAGAAATATAAATATTTATTATAATTATTCATTATAATTAATAATTATTAATTAATAATTATTAATAAGTAATTAGTAATTAGTAATTAGTTAATTAGTAATATAAATATTAATTATAACTATTCATTACATTATTAATTATTAATTATTACTCATTAATTATTACATATATAATAATTAATTAGTTAATTATTAATATAACTATTAATTATATATTAATTAATTAGTTAATTAGTAATATAATTATAATCTTTCAAAGTCACGTACTTGAAACATTTTTAAGTTTCAACTAGGCAGTTTTGAAAGCTTATAAATTATTTTTCATTAATATTTTTTTGTAAATTGCTTTTGTTTTCAACTATTTCTTATATGTTTAATCAATGTTTAACCTTACATTTATATTGGTATTCTATTTTTTGTTTTATGGTCTTTCTAATTCACACAATTGAAAAATTTTAAGTTTCAAATATGCTGTTTTGAAAGCTTATAAATTACTTTTCATCAACATTTTTTAGGAAATTTCTTTTGTTTTTGACTATTTATTATATTTTTAATCAATGCTTAAAGTTTCAATTATATTCTATTTATAGTTTATATTTTACAGTCTTTCAAATTCACGTATTTGAAACATTTTTATGTTTCAAGTAGGCGGTTTTGAAAGGTTATAGATTATTTTTCACCAATTTTTTTGAGGAAATTCTTTTTGTTTTCAACTATTTATTATATGTTTAATCAATTTTTAAAATTTCATTTATATTGGCCTTATAGTTTATATTTTATAGTATTTCAAAGTCACGTACTTGAAACAGAATCCCACATCGGAGATGCAGAATGTACTGCGCAGTAAAGGTAGAACCTGAATCCCACATTGAAAATGCAGAATGATTTTCCGGGCAAGTCCTCTTATAAAAGGGAGGCCTGGGTAAGAGTTTCTATCAGAATCCGGACTGTTGTAATGGATGTAGCGCTGGATCTTTAATAGCAGAGAAATTCTGCTGAAATTTTTTGTTTATATATATATATATATAAACAAAACAAAAAAATAAAAATAAAAATAAAAATTTTCAAAAATAAAAGATTGTTTTAGGAGAAAGGCGGCATCGCGGATGCCGCATTTCCCTCGAAATTCAAAGGCGGCATCCAGGATGCCGAATTTGAGGTGCATTTTTAATTTTTTTTCCATAAGTGTTTTCTGGAAAATATATTTTTTTAAATCGTAAAAAAAAAATCCTCAAACCGTGCCACCGTTGAAGGAGTTGGAGGAGCTGCGGAACCCTTTCAATACTGCAAATCAGGTTGCACCACCACTGGAAAAGTGGATCCGTTCGTCATCCTATTATGAAGCTGCTGCCATGGAAGCTAGATGAGGAGAAGTACCGGGGCCAATACTGACTTGAGGAACTGTCGAACCCTACCCTCCCCTGATTTTCACCAGAATTGCAGGGGATGAAATGGAAATTTAAAATAAAAAGTAAAACTAATTTAAAACTAAATTAATAATAAAAGTTAATAATGAATTAATAAACTATTAATTTTATAAATATATAATTAATAATAATAATTAATTAAACCATATAATATAATAATTAATTTAAAACTAAAGCATTAATTCTAATTATTAAATTTAAATAAACTAATTAATAAATTAATATAACAACTTAATTTCTTATATAGAAATAATAAAATTATTAATACAATCTAATTTATTAAATTTATAATTACTTATTTACTTTTGATGTTAAATTTTTATAATTTAGTAAAAAATGATAAAGTAAAATATTTATTATTTAAATTTATTAACTTAATTATATTAATAACTTTTTAATAAACTTATGTTTTACCATAGTAATATTAAGTAAATATTTTTATAAATAAAATAAAATTAAATAATAATTATCAAGTAATATATTTATTAATTAACCTTTGTTATATTTTAATGAGTAATATAACAATTGACTTAAAAAATAACTATTTTTCATTATTTGCATCCTCATTTATTTACTTTTTTATTCTATCAGTGCAGGTTCATTCAAGAGATGTGTTTACGTCTAAATATAAACAAATAACTCAGTGAAAGTGAGATACAAGGGAAAAACTAGTGCGACGTGCCAGTCAAGAAAAAAAGTGCATGTGTGCGATGCCCAATGAGGGACTTATGAAGTCGGTGGAAATGTGTGGTGACATGCTGCAGATGACAGACGATATTTTAAGCAGAGCAGCCACAGATTATAGGCGAATGGATGGAGGGGACTATAACGACCCAATGGTATTAAATGAAAATTCTCTTCATATAATTCTGTCATAAAATAACATGAAAACACAACATAATGAACTATTATGTGATAAGTGACCTTTAAACATAAATTTGTCACTTCTGTGTTTGGAATTTTGAAAATCTGACATACATGGTTGTGTTCAAGATGATTTTTTGGGTCTAATGAGACAAAAATAATTTTTTTGTGAATAGTAATGTACCCTTGAGAATAGTAAAATACCCTTATGAATAGTAATATGACCCTAATGAATAGTAAATCATCCAAGAGTAACCTTACCCATGGATAATTAAATAAAATTTATACATCTTAGAAAGTGAAAATTTGACCTTTGTAAAGGTTTTGGTGTTTTGTATGTTATAAATAAATAATTATAATTAATTTATAATTTAAAAGAAAAATTATTTCCCTAAAATGTATTCATAAATTAATGAATCAATGTCTTATAGTTTTTAGATAATTTTATAAGACCATACATAATTTTTGAAAGCATTATAAAATCAGTTTTAATCTTAAAAACTGTTTTTAAGTAAATTATGATTTTAATTAAATATTAATTTAATAATATATAGAATTTTTTTTTCCAAATAAAATTCATTTTTTGATTCTACATGTCGAAAAATGGTTTGGGTAAATTTTTGGTATTTTTCTGAGATAATTGAATTTTTGATGAATAGTTGATTCCGATAATTTACAATATATGCTAAATAATGGATTAATTTATTCGTTGATGATGCTCTACTGATGTAAGCCCACATTGTTCGAGATCAGATGATAATATTACTATTAATGGTCATCCAAGACTCACTATTCCTTGACATAGGGGAAATTAATAAACTAATGAATTTTATATTAAGGAAACCCCTCTCCCCTCCATTATAAAAGCCACCCTTCACACCCTCATTTCCTCACACCTCTCAAGCTCCATGACTTCTCTAAACTCTGCCCAAAAACCTTCCCTAGCCCCTTCACCACGTCCAAGATCTTCTGGTCTCATCAAAAGTCCATGCTTAGGCCCTTAAGGTGGTTCTCAAGAGGTGGATGCTAGAGGGAATTTCCCTCCCTCTTCTCCTTTAATTTCCTTTCAAGTTCAAGTTCATTTCATGATCTGTCCCCACCTATATTCATCCAAATTGTATTTTAACTCCAGTATTATACATACACTGTAATTTTATGATTATACTGGTATATTATATCATCCATCCCCCTTTCCCTTTTCCTTTTATTTTATTAAAGAGAACATTGTTCGTGAGGTGTTAATTTATCACCATCAAGAAAGACATGCTTTTTTTTCCATTTCTACCTTCATATCTGGACATGAAACCATTTTTATGTTTGAACCAGAATATGTTATATTTATTATGTTCTATTTAAAGTTCTTCAAATAACCTATGTCCATATTACTAATCCATAAGTTAAAACAAGTTTGTTGTGATCCAAAAACCCCCCAAATTGACCCAGATAACCATCATTTAATTCTTATCTAATGATTCATCCACATGGATCTAATATAATTCATTATAAGATCATAAAAATGACTGTAATATCATTAATAAAATTTAATATCAGTTCTGTATGTTTACCCCTGTTCTACCCAAACATTAATTTAAGAATACAAGTGAACCACTCAAGAAAACCATAAAAATAAACATTCCTAAATAATGTTTTTAAACACTATAACTTATCCAAAGGCACAACAATTCACTTAATGAAACCATAATGAACCATATTAATGTAAAAAAGGTTATAGATTTCAAATTAATGGATATAATATCATTATACCGGATATTAAAGAAAAGGAAGCATTCGGGTACAAGGTATGGGGAAATTCTCGAACCCAACTTTCATCCTTCGGGTTCTACCTCTTTCACACCATTTTTGATATGGTTACTCCTTAAGGATAATTTATTCATAATTTTATTTCTTTTTCTGGGATATAAATGTTTACCACTACTATTTATTTCAAACAAAATGTTTTCCAAAATAACACTTCTTTTAATAACTCACCTTTTACTTTTCTTTCATGATTTGTGGTTCTTGTATCGAGTTTGTTATTCCCTCCTTATTTTGGGAACCCAATGTTTATGAATGTGTTCTTATGAGCATAAACCCTTTCCTTTTAATGGGTTATTTATTTTCATTTATTCTATATATTTATTATGGCATTCATGATAAATGATAATGTTATGATTTAAAGGTTGCAGCCGAAATTATATAGCGCAATATGAATGTTTCAAAGTGACGGGTGCACCTGGAATTATACAGTTCTCCAATGCATTGGGTAAACTGGTGAACCTCATGAGTAAATGTGAAATGACATGTGAACAAGATTCTAGCTTGGTTCACAAGTATGTGTGGTAGTTAACCACTAAGACACGATGTTTCAGTTTTATGCATTGCCACATTTCAAGTCTTATATTTATGCTTCCTCTCATGTTCATGATATTTTGCCTATGTTATGATTATGATTACCCCATGATATATTGTTATTATCTATCCTCTTACTGGGATTCTATCTCACCCCTTTTGATGAATATCATTATATGGATACATGTACTAAGGAGAGGACAGGTGCCAATAAGAAGCTAGAGAAGAAGAAATTAAATAAATGTTTATGATTGATGTTGTATTTCTTATGTGTGGTCCTTGTTTTCCCAAGAAACTAAACCTTTGGATACTCTATGTGTAATACTATTATGTGGTTTATCTTTGAAATTATGTAATAGTAAGGTAATAAAAGGCTCGGGTCGCTCTAGGGATGCTCATTCATTGGAACACAACAGACTCGGAGTAGAGCGGAGAACCGGGTTCACTTCTCGGAGATCCATTCTTTGGAGTTCTGAGGGCCAGGAGAAGCAGTGATTCATGTGAGCTTAGGAAGTTTTCTTACTCTTTATTCTCTAAATTCTCTTTTTGTAATTGACTGATTTTAGTATACATAATTGGAACAATGTTAGGCTAATTACATCTAGTTTTGGGGTTTAAATTGAATCTACTGGTTAGTCTTTCTTTTGTCTCTTCTCACTATCATTTTTAATGTGATCAGAATTGATTGGAGAGATTAGTTCTGATTTCATTCCATTCCAACGTACCACCTGCACTTAATCATGTAATTCTACATTCATACAGTGAGTTTGAATGTGGATTAATTTTCTTAATCATTTGAATTGAAATTAAAGACTACAGAACATACGACGAGTTTATTCTGAAATATTTTCAAACCAACATTTCCAAGTTGATCAATATAAGAGTGGAGAACACTAAAATTGGTTGTCTTGAGTGATTTATCTCTTGGTGAGGGAAATAAACCAATCCTTTTCAAAGGAATTAGTTTTAATCACTTTTGTGAGAAATTATACTTTCAAAACCAGCAGAGTTGATATTTTCCCCAGACATTTTTCTCTATATTGTTCATTCTCTAGCATATTATTTCTCTATGAGTTACTGTTTTTACCACTCTTTCTTGTTTTGATACTATTTAGAACAAAAAAATGCATTGTTTAATTTGTGGTTTATTATAAATAAAAAAATTATAAAAAAAAATATATAGAAAAAATAGGATCTCAATCCTATTGCTGACAACAGTGGGATCTTTAGTTAGATTTTTAGAAGATTAGTGGTTAAAATAGCCTTCCTTGTGGGTTTGAACCTACTTGACACATATACAATAGTTAGTAGGAATATAAATTTTTAAACTTTGACCGACTTAAATGAAAGTATAGGTCTATTTTTTGGTGCTGTTTCTGGGGAAGGTATGAGCCATTACATAAAAAAACTCTAAAAAAACATATATATATATTTTTTGAAAATATGAAACATTTAAAAAAATCCTGTCATTTCTTACTGAATTGTTACTATTGAAGTGTCTATTGCTGCTGTTTGTATGAGCACAAGAACTTCTGGTGCTATATTAGAGCCTCTGAACCTTGAATTAGATAAACGTCTCACTACTCTAAGAAAAAAAACAAAATTGAAATGGAAAACCTAGATAATATATTTCCTGCTTCTAACATCATTCAAAACCATCAATAACTCATGGAAGAAAATGAAAGGCCTAGGATGAGGGAATACCAACTTCCAAAAGTTTCAAGAAATCCATCATCCATCAAACTTATTCCTAGAGCCAAAAAACTATGAATTGAAATAGTCACACATTTCACCACTAGCTGTATTTAATGGACTCTCTAATGAGAACTCCTTTTACTTCATTAGAGACTTCTATAACACTGTCTAGAAATTACCTATTCTAGGACTCACAGAAAATGAACATAGAATGAAAGTACTTCCCTTTTTCCTTAAATGGAATGGTAGAAATTGATTTCTGAGTCTAGATGAGAACATATTTTAAAATTGGGATCAAGTGTATAATTATTTCATTATGAAATTTTATCCTCAAACACATAAAGGTGAAAATAGAACAAAGATAACAAGTTTTTATCAAGAGGATGGAGAAGCTTTTCATGAAGCTTGGGATAGATTCAGGGATCCACTTAGGCAATATACTCATCATCAACTCCCATATCACCTTCTTATGGATACATTATATGAAGGGATATCCTCCTCTAGATAGAAGCTAGTTGATCAAGTAGCTATGGGTAATTACAATGAATAAACTGATGAAGAACTTAGACAAATCATTAATAATCTTGAACTGAATTCAAAACATAAAAATTGAATAAGAAAAAGAGTCAGTAGAAATGTTAATTCAAACACTGGTTTAATGAATGAAACTCAAGCTCAACTGGATGAAATGACCAACCAACTCCAATCCTTAATGATCCATAATTCTAAACAAACTGTTAACCAACTAGGATGTCAAAACACCAACCAATCATTAATGGAATAGTGTGTTCAGTGTGGTATGTTTTGGCATACTAAAAGTTTTTGTCCTAACTTTGATATTCCATCTCAACAAAAAAAAATTCAAACTTTGATAACTATGGTCCAAGAATTCCCCCTAATGAAGATCCATTTTCAATTAATTACAAACTAGGTGATAAGAACCATCCAAATTTGTCCTGGAAAAATCAATGCTTAATTATACAATCCAATTCCCCTAATTACTCTAATTAACCAAGACCAAACTTTCAAAATAAACAGAGGGGTGAGTCATCAAATGTACAAGGAACCAATGATAACCACATGTCTTCTAATCATTATCTAATATTGAAAAAATCAACTCTCAAGATGAAATATACATGACTCAATAGTCCAAACATCAAAATCAATATGAGTATGATAAAATACACACTAATGTTAGAATGAAAAACATGGAAACACAACTTGGCCAACTTGCAAGAGACTTTTCATCTAGGGGAAAATGTAGAATTCCAAGTACCACTGAACTTAACCCTAGAGTGAATGACATGGCTATTGTCACTAGAAGTGGGCATAATACAAAAACTGTTGCAAAAAAAGAAACTGAAAATTCCCAAAACTAAATTCTGCTTCAATATGGAAATAAAAATCTACACTGCACACATGCTGGAAATTCAGAGAAAAGTCATGAAAATGATCAAAATATTAATTTGTCACCTAAAAATCAAGCTGAAACTTCATCTAAAAATCAACATAATAAAAGGTCAGAAAAAGTTGAGGAAGAGGTGAGGGATATGCCTACTGTCTTGAAATTGTTTTCCCCAACCTTCCCTTTCCCTGAGAAGCTGATACCTCAAAGTAACACTAGGGCTGAACTTCTTTAGTTCCTTGGTCTCCTTTATAATCATCTGGTGAACATTCCTTCAATTTAAGATTTTAATTCAAATCCCATATTACTTGAAATATCTATTGAAAATTGTTTGAAACAAAAAAACTCTAGAATAATTTTCTACTTACAGCCTCACTGAAGAGTGCAGTGTTGTCCTTCAAAAGAAAATTCCACCTAAACGGAAAGACCCAAGTAGTTTTTTCATACCTTGAACATAAGGAAACATTGATCAACTCAACTGTTTGTGTGATTTAGGTGATAGAATTAATCTGCTCCCATACTCATTGTTTCAACAGTTGAGGTTGGGTGACCTTCTACCCACCACAGTCATACTGCAATTAGCTGATAGATCATTCACTACTCCTGTGGGTAGGGTTGATTACTTTCTAGTTAGGGTTGAGAAACTATTTCTACCGACTGACTTTGTTTTTCTGGATATGGAATGTGATCAAGTGGTGCCCATCATCTTGGGTAGGCCCTTCTTAGCCACGGGTGGTGCTGTCATTGAAGTTTCTAAGGGACAACTAATTTTTAAAATTGGAGAACAACAATAAGAGTTCAATGTGTTTAAAAATGTTAAATGAACAGTGTTTTCTAAAAAATATTCAATGATAGAGTCCTTAAAGAAAGGGAACTCAATTGAAAACTATGATGAATATTAAAATCAATCCTATATTGAAGGAAAAATTTTTGAAGCTAAAAATCCTGTTGAATCTATTTTAGAAGTTGAAAATTCTGCTCAAACTCAAAATCTGGAAAATTTTCCAGAACTTGACAACTATCTTGTTTCTGCGGTAGAAGGGTCCTATGTTTATGAACATATGATATTTTTGATTGGAATTGAGGATGTTTCTATTAGCACCAACCTTTCTGAAAACTTATTGAGGGAGAACTTATTAGACAATTAGATGATTCTTTTTTGATAAACTTACTAAAATCTGATCTGGAAAATCCGGACAGCATACTGCCCACGCTGGATAGTGGCACTATTACATCTGAATCTGACATGTAATTGAAAATATTTCATCTTTCATTACTCCTTACAAGAAATATGTTGAATATATTAGAACTCCTAGGCCTTAGAGTCTTTCTTCTAGTGTATAACCACCCACTCTTGAACTGAAACCCATCCCTGCTCATCTTAAATATTCATTTCTGGATGAGAACTCCACTTTGCATGTAATAATTTCTGCTAAACTAAATGAAAATCTAGAACACATATTTTTTAATGTGATGAAGAAGTTTAAATCTGCCATATTCTAGACAATAGATGATATCAAGGGTATTAGTCACTCATTTTGTATGCATAAAATACATATAGAGACCGACCACAAGCCTAGGGTAGAATGTTAAAGAAGATTAAATCCTAACATGAAATAAGTTGTGAGAGAGGAAGTGATCAAGCAGTTGGACACTAGAATTATATATCCCATTTCTGAGAGTGTTTGGGTCAGCCTTGTCCAGGTTTTCCCCAAGAAGGGAGGTTTCACTGTAGTTAAAAATAAAAAATTGAAGAATTCTAAGTTAAGAAATCCACAAAATGGAGAGTTTGTATAGATTATAGGAAGATTAATGAAAGCACTAGGAAGGACCATTTTCAAATTCCATTTTTCAACCAAATTCTTGAGAGTCTGGTTGGGAATGAGTTTTTTTTGTTTTTTGGATGGGTATTCTTGTTACAACGAGATTCCTGTAAATCCATATGATCAAGAGAAGACCACTTTCAAATTCCCCTTTAGAACATTTTCCTACAGGCAGATGCCCTTTGGGTTGTGTGGAGCTCCAGCCACATTTCAAATGTGCATGATGGCTATCTTTTCATATATTAATGAAATAATTATTGAGGTTTTCATGGATGACTTCTCCATTTTGGGTAGTACTTTTGATACTTGTTTTGAAAATATTGAGTTAGTCTTAGAGAGATGCATTGAAACCAACCTTTTTCTTAATTGGGATAAATGTCAATTCATGGTTACAGAAGGTATTTTTCTAGGTCATAAGGTGTCATAGAGAGGTCTAAAAGTTGATACTGCTAAGATTGATGTTATTCTAAAACCGCCTTCTCCTGTAAATGTCAAATGTGTTAGAAGTTTTCTAGGGCATGCCGGTTTCTACCAGAGATTCATAAAATATTTTTCTAAAATTACTAAGCCCTTGTGTTCTTTGTTTTTCAAGGGTGAACCATTCAATTTTGATGAAAACAGTTTGAAATCATTTAATTTTCTTAAAGATAAACTCATTACCTCAACTATCATCACTGCACCTGATTGGAAACTACCTTCTGAAGTAATGTGTGATGCTAGTGATATGGTTGTAGGTGATGTCCTTGGACAGAGTAAAGATAGAAAATTGCATGTGGTGTATTATGATATAAGACTACTAGATGATTCCCACAATAATTATACCACCACTGATAAAGAATTGTTAGCTGTTTTGTTTGCTCTTGATTAGATTAGATAGTATCTCTTAGGTTCAAAAGTCATCACTTTCTCTGATCATTATGCTTTAAAATATTTTCTATCTAAAAAGGAAACTAAACCCAGGCTAATTAGATGTATTATTTTGTTACAAGAGTTTTATTTAGAGATTAGGGATAAATAGGGAGATGAAAATTTAGTTGATGACCACCTTTCTAGGCTTCCTTTTACCCATTCAGAAAATTCTAGTTAGATTAACTCTTTAATTCCTGATGAAAAGATTCTTACTATGTCAATCAGGAAATCTAATTGGTTTTCATATTTTTCCAACTACCTTGCAGCAGATGTTTTTCCAAAAAATTTGTCTAACAACAAATGAATGTAAATCATTTCTGAGCTTAAATATTATTTTTGGGTTGATCCCTTGCTGTTTAAGAGGTGTTCTGATAGTATTCTTATGAGATGTATACCTGAAGAAGATATGTTGCCTATTTTAGAAAGTTTTCATTCTTCACCTTAGGGAGGTCACCATGGTGATGAAAGGACCACTCAAAAATTCCTACAATCTGGCTTCAATTGGCCTATCCTTTTTAAGGATGCTAGGAGCATTGTGGTTGGTTATTATAGGTTCCATAGGTTGGGAAATGTTTGTTGGAAGTAGGAGTTACCCCATAAAGGAATTCCAGATGTTGAAATTTTTGATATCTGGGGTTTAGATTTTATGGGTCAATTTCCATCATCTCAGGGGAATGAGTAAATTCTTCTTACTGTAGACTATGTTTCAAAATGGGTTAAGGGAGTGGTATAACACAACAATCAAGCCAATTCTGTAATTAAATTTGTCAAAAATAATATTTTTATAATGTTTGGAGTCCCAAGATATTTTGTCACTGAAAATGGAACACACTTTAAGAACTATATATTTAATGATTTGATGGAGAAATATGGTTGTGTTCATAAAACTGGTACACATTATCATCCACAGTACAGTGGACATGTGGAAATTTCAAATAGGGAGCTAAAACAAATTCTTGATAAAACAGTGTCAGAGTCTAGGAAAGACTGGTCTCTTAAGTTGGATGAAGCTTTATGGGCTTATAGAAATGCTTTCAAAACCCCAATAGGTATTCCTCCTTATAGGCTGTTGTTTGGGAAACAGTGTCATTTACCCATGGATTAGCAACATAAGTCTTATTGGGCAGTTGACACTCTTAAATTTTATTTGAAGAGTGTTGGTGAGAAGATGTTACTTGTTCTGAGTGTACATGATGAGATTAGGGGAGAGTGTTATGATAATTCAAGGATTTATAAAGAGAGAACTAAAATATTTCATGATTCTATCATACAAAACAAAGAGTTTAAACCTGGATAAAAGGTCCTCCTCTTTACCTCTAGACATAATCTCTTTCTTGGAAAGATAAATTCCAAGAGGTCTGGACCTTTTACTATAGTGATAGTTCTGAAAAATGGTGCTTTAGAAATTATAGGTGAAGAGAATAAACCCATGTTAGTTAATGGTCAGAGACCGAAACTTTATTCTGAGGGACACCCAAAGGGCTTGGCTTCTTTCACTGTGCTTGAAAACTGTTCTTGAATAAATTATGTCTAGGGACTTTAAATATAGCGGTTCATGGAAGGAAACCCATGGTTCTTTTTGTTTTTATGTTGTTTCTTTTTAACATTGAATAAAGTGTTTCTTATGTGCCCTGCTTTTGTGAAATACTTGTTACTACTTATTCTCTGTTCCTGGGTAACATGATCTGTGTTTTTAGGTTTCTGCTACTTGGGTCAATAAAGGATTGGAATTCACATGATCATTTCTGGACAAGAACATTGTCACGTAATCACTACAACATTCTGTATTTATTTTTTCTTCTGTTTTTTCTAATAAAATTTTGCTGCTTGTGTTGCGACTGAACTAAAAATTCCGCTTACTTAAAAAATTCTGTTGCTTGTTTTTTCCCACTAGAAAAGTGTATTTAAATTAAAAAATATGCATGTGCCTATTGCTATGAACTGAAATTTATTGTTTAAAACCCATTCAATGCATGAAATTAAGTGTGGGGGGATACTTGTTTGCTGGTAGTTGTGTTTTTCATTGAACTGATTAGTTTATAGGGTGTTTATCATGCATCATTCTGTTATATTGAACATCCATTTGAATCATACTTTGTTAAAACTATCTCACATTATTAACTGTGCACCCATAAGTTTCACACCTTGTTTGAACTTTAATGGATTTTTTTTTCATTTGACATCAATGTTAATTCATGTTTTATCTAATGAACCTGCTGTTAATTTGTTCATTGTGGTGAACTAAATTTTTTAACTTCATTGATACCCTTTATATATGTCATGTATCTACATAATTGAAATTTTTTTTTGAACCTTAATTGTTTAATTTCTTTTCTCCACTTTAGAAGTCAACTTTGGGGACAAAGTTGGGTTTTAAGTGTGTCGGAGGGGGTCAATTCTTGATTATGTTAAACTATTCTTAATTGAAATACCATCAATTCCCATTGAAACTTCAAATTTCTTGTAAAAAATGGATAACATTTTTCAAAATTCTTGTATAATTTTAGGCTTTACCCTATATTCAAATGGGTCTTGCCTTAGGAACAGTGCCTTTATTGGTAGTTAAGAGATGCTTTGATTGTGAATTTAATGTGGCTGGATGATTGGTGAGTGGTATTTTTTATTTTTTAGTGGAAATATGGTTTAGATTCTATTGTTGAGAGTAATATGTGTACCCTTTTAATGGATTTATGATAATAACTCTTGAAATTGGAAATTTTATTTTGATAATAGGAAACTCATTATTTTTCTTTATATTATAAAAAGTAATTATCTTAACGGGCCAATGTAAATGGTTTTAACTGAAATCTATTAAAACTAGAGTAATATGGGAAACTGGGATCCTGCAGTGAGTTTCTGAGACCCTAGATGCTGGGTGCATTTTTGTTAACTATAAGCCCTCTGTACACCTTGAATAAGTGAATTACATAGTGTATTGCACAATGAAACATGTCTTGGGAAAAATAAAATAAAGTGTCTAGGGTCAAAAAGGAGTTCATTAGGGTGAGGGGAATGATGAATTCCAGATGAAGAAGAGGTCAATTGGTTTATATGGGAGTCATTTAGGTTGTATCATTGCAGTGATCCACAAAAAAATTAATTATTTTTGGAATCTAGGTGAAAAAGTCAAATTACAATGTTCCTTGGTAAAGATCTCAATTCCATTAATGTTTTACCTCTTTTCATTCTTGGACTTAGAGAATAAGCCTGGATTGAAGTGAGTCATTAAGTAGTATCAAATATGAGTCATGACATCTTCATTGTTTGATGATTCATAGCTTTCGTAATTATCCATGAATATTTATTATAGGGAAGATTCATATTAGTAATTCATTTTCTTAAAGCCTGCTGTTATTATTTGTCCTCTATTTTGAGTGATGGACATGTTACAGTGTGATCTTAATCATAAAAAAAATTCTCTATTTTTCAAAGATAATAAGTCATGAGATTGTTTGAGGACAAAAAATGCTTAAGTGTGGGGGAATTTGATATGGCTCTATTTTTACATAGTTTTTCCACATATATTTTTTTAATTTTTATAAATTTAATTAATTAGTTTTACACTTTATAATAAATAATGGAACTTTTTGTAATTTTATCACCAACTCTCTTAATTAATAATTTTTTATAGTTAAATAAGTATTTTTAGTCATTTTATATAGTCTTGCAAATTATTTTAATTATATTAAATTAATTTTTATTTTTAAAATATTTATCTTGTTTACTTTTTAAAAATTTTAGATGTTTATTATTTAATTAGTTGTTCTAGTTTTTTTCAGTAGTCTAGTTTTGTTTTTATTTTAAAACATTACTATTAAAAATAGAAATATTAAAAGAAATTAATTTTATTTATTTATTGATCTAGTTACTCTGTTTATTAAATATGTTAATAAATTAAGTTAATGTTTAATAAAATAATGTGTTCTTAATGTTATGTTTCATTTTTTCATTTAAGTAATTAATTTTTTCATTTAATATTATTAGTTAATTATAATTATTGTAATTTTATGTTTGCGGTTAATTATTTTTAGGTGTTCTACATTCATTTAGATATAAACTTAATTAATCTTAGTTTTTATATTACTAGTTAATAATTAAGTTACTTTTTTTAGTTTGTTGAATAATTTAGTTAATATTTGGTTAGGGTTAATTATTTAATTTTAAACAATTTAGTAAATTTCTCTTTTGTTTTAATTAATTAATATTTTATTTATTTTAATATTTGCTTTAAATTAATTTTTATTGGCTACATCTCATTTTGTACTATCAGTGAGTGACGTGTCGATGTTTCATTACACCGATTATTTCTCTCACCGATCTTATGTCACAACATTTTTTTAAAACTATCAATGAGTCCTGACTCAACGATTACTATGAAACACCATCGTTCTCTCGAACCACACCGATGTTGCGATACACCGATCCTTTTCATCGGTTTCTGTTTCTCTTGCACTTCGGCTTCAGTATCTCATTTTTAACTGTCGATGTCTTGTTTTTTTTCTTTTAGTGGGTCTCTTTTTATAACTATCGGTGAGTCATCCAACTCACAGATTGTTCCCTGATTCCAACCTTACAACGGTGAGTCACCGACTCACCGATTTGAAACGGATATTCTCAGCTATCGGTTTCACAAATAAGACACCGATTTATTTCCACTATTGGCGAGTCACTGACTCACCGATGAAAAATGCACACTGATATAACTATATGTCTTACATCTTAACACAATCACTCTGCACAGAACCTTTATTCATTCCCTGCTTCAGCTCACGACCCACACCTTAAACCTTCATCTTCATCATCCTCTTAGCTGATTATCTCCATCCATCACCTCTTCCCTCACGCAGTTTCCCTATTATTCATCACAACAACAAATTTTCTCCCTTTCTCCACTTCCATTCCAAAATCAATATACACAAACCACAAACTAGAAAATCAAACGTTTTCTTTTTCACAAGATAATTTAAACATAATCTAAAAGGACCTAGCCGAGTCGTTCTTGCTCTACTGAGTAGAGTTTCATTGTTTCCACCTAGAACCATACACCCATCATCACTATGGATGATGCCCTAGTTGTCGTCAAAGATAGGATAGCACCGCTGTTGGTCATCATGCCGTCAGAAGGAGATCTCAAGTTTTCGTCGCAGTTCCGCCTCCTGCTCCTGATCCGTACTAGGAGATCTTAATCTGCCACTTGAGATGAAATGTTACGCCTCTGAGGAGTAAAGTCACCTCCGTTTCAGCGCACCTAGTTGAACCACGCCATCGTGGAAGGAGTAGGTACAAATCAGGTTGCGCCGCCACTGGTAAAGAGGAGGTGTGCGCCATCCTGTTGTGGAGCTGCTGCCATGGAAGCTAGATGAGGAGATGAACCGGGGCCAATACTGACTTGCAGAACCACTAAACCCTACCCTCCCCTGCTTTGAACTAGAATTGGGGGGATGAAATGGAAATATAAAATATAAAATAAAACAAATTTTAGACTAAATTGATATAAAAGTTAATAATAAATTAATAAAATCATAATTTTATAAATATATAATTAATAATAATAATTAAGTAAACTGTAAAATATATTATTTAATTTAAAACTAAAGTATTAATTATAATTATTAAATTTAAATAAAATAATTAATAAATTAATCTAACAATTTAATTTCATAAATAGTAATAATAAAATTATTAATATAACCCTAATTTTTTAATTTATAATTACTTATTTACTTATGATGTTAAATTTTTATTATTTAGTTAAAAATGTTAAACTGAAAAATTTAGTATTTATATTTATTAAATTAATTAAATTAATTAATTTTTTACAAACTTATGTTTTACCATAGTAATATTAATTGAATAATTTTATAAATAATATAAAAGTAAATAATAATTATCAAGTAAGATATTTATTAATTAACCTTAGTTAACTTTTAATGAGTAATATAACATTTGACTTACAAAATTACTATTTTTCATTATTTGCATTCTCATTTATTTACTTTTCAATTCTATCAGTGCAGTTTCTTTCAACAGATGTGAATACGTCTAAATACGTTCAACTAACTCAGTGGAAGTTAGATATGAGGGAAAAAATAGTGCCACGTGCCAATCGGGAAAAAGAACACGTGTGTAGTGCACAACTGAGGGACTTCTGAAGTTGGTGGAAATGTGCGGTGACATGTAGTAGATGAAGGGTGATATTTTAAGTAGAGAAGTAGTAGATTTTAGGGGGACAGATGGAGGGGATTCTCATTCATTGGAACACACCCGACTCGGAGCAGAGCGGAGAACCTGGAGCACTTCTCATAGATCTATTATTCGGAGTTCCTAGGGCCAGGAGTAGATGTGATTCATGCAAGCAGAGGGAGTTTTTTTCCTCTGTTTTCTCTTAATTCTCTTTCTGTAATTTATTGATTTTACTATACATAATTTAAACAATGTTAGACTATTTACTTCTAGTTTGGGGTTTAAATTGAATCTACTGGTTAATCTTTCTTTTTTCTCGTCTCACTATCATTTTTAATGTGATCGAAATTGATTGGAGAAATCAGTTCTGATTGAATTCAATTGAAATGTACCACCTACATGTAATCTTGAAATTCTAAATTCATATGGTGAGTTTCAATGTGGATTAATTTTATTAATCATTTGAATTGAAATTGAAGACTACAAAACATATAGAGAGTTTATTTTGTAATCTTTTTAAACCAAAATTTCCATGTTGATTAATCTAAGAGTGGTGAACTCTAAAATTTTTCATCATGGGTGATTTATCCCTTGGTGAGGGAAATAAATCACTCATTTTAGAGGTATTAGTTGTAATCAATTTTGTGAGAAGGAATGATTTCAAAACCTGTAGAGTTGGTATTTTCCTTGGACATATTTTTCTATATTGTTCATTCTCTAGCATATTATTTCTCTGTGACTTACTGTTTCTACTACTATTTCTTGTTTTGATACAGTATAGAACAAGAAAAAAAATGTGTTTTTTCATTTGTGCTATATAATAAATAAATTTTTATTTAAAATAATATATAGAAAAAATAGAAGCTCAATCCCACTGCTGACAACAGTGGGATATTTAGTTAGTTTTTTAGAATATTAGTGGTTAAAATAGCTTTCCCTGTGGGTTCGACCCTACTTGCCACATATAAAGTAGTTATTAGGAATATAAATTTTTTAAACATTTACCGACTTCAACGACAGTACATGTCACATACATTACTTGGAGGTCCTTAAAAATAATATAGAATGGTATTTTAATAGTTATTTCCACAACTGATCATTCCTCTAATTGGGATTGGTTATAGCCCTCATGAACCTTATGATACCAGTGAAGAGAACACCAAAGTTTTAGAAAATGTAGAAGATACCTTATGCCATACACAAGGTCATATATAATTAACATTATTCATTGTTCTTTATGGATAGAGAGCTCATTACGAACCCAACAAATGTAAATTTTTTCAAAAATGAACTATGTCATAAAGTCTCATGTATCCATATATCAAGATGATAAATTGATTGAAACCAAAGTCCTTGTCGTATGATTTTAAACTATATAGAATCATGGTATTGAATGCACTCCCTTATAAGGCACATCATATGGTCCTAGTAGTACAACCTAAAACAACAAGGTGTTATAGTATAAGATGTAAGACAATAAACCACACAGACTAATTTACTAGCAATAGTATTTTAAACTGCATGATAAAATAATAAGTGCATGACATAAAACACCATGGTTTATGTCCATGTTTCACAATGTAAAACTGCATAACATTTCAGTCAATGATTAGGTGGATCGTAATCTTTGATTCTGTTCTCCCACCGCACCATTATTTTAAGAACTATGTCTAGCTTGTTTTTTACCACCGTAGGATACTTAGTGATGCTCGAATCTTCAATCATGTGTCTACCTAATACATAAAATTCCCACATCCCAGTGTAAAGGTTATATATACATAGGGAGCCTTACAAGAACAATGTGTGTCTTGATTCTCTTTCTGATCCATGAGGCAATTACACCCAGATCCTATATCGTGGTCCCATCTACAACCATGGAATAATTTCTCTTCTTTTGAATAAAATCCAAATTGATCCAGGAGTTCTTAAATCGAGTTCCATAATCAGGAGCCCATCATGGGAACATAAATATCCTTCTTCCACATATAATAAAAACATATATATAGGAGGATCTACACTCCAAGTTCAATGGAAATAAAATTGCTTCCTTTGATCATGGAAATATCCCTTCTTCCAATCATAATCATTTTCTGGGGTAATTTTAAATCTCCAAAAAATTTCTTTGGCCATCAGTGAAGAAATATTAGATTGTTGAGGATAAATTTTACTAACTGTGTTGTAACATACTCTAATTGGATTTTCATTAGTCTCCCATCAAAATTTTCTATCTTCCAAAGGATATCATTTTTTGACTATGCATTAATATACCCCAGTGGGATTTGTATAAGTGACCCACCAAAAGATACTATCAACCAAAGGAAAATTTTTCCCTAGGAGAGAAATTTTATATATCCATAACCCCAAGATGATTGTGATGAATAACACTTTTTTATCATGGAAAATTATTATTCATTGTATTTTTTCCTACATCACATTCTTGATCTAAAAACCCCAAATACCATGGTTTATAATTTCCATTTTCACATATGATGCATATAGGGACATCCTTGGACCGATTATATTAATATCAATCATGATTTGATTAACATATGATCCTATCTAAATTAAATAAAACTATATGTCCCCATTTAATCTAAGTCACATTTTGTAAAACTGTATAGAAAATTCTTCAGCACATGACATTAAAATCTATTCTTACCTTGTGTATAAATCATTGGATTCCCCAAGAAACAAGATCATGAAGCATAATATAAAAAAAGTGGGATTCTTATAATGAAATAATTTCATTAAACTCTATAGAGTATTCTTAAGGCCTCATTTCTTCTTTTCTATGTTTGGAATCCCTCTTCCTTACCGCATGATGTTAAAATGGATGGATGATGTCCCCACCACCTGACACTAACCTAAATGGATTTCAAGAAATATTTATAGGTTTATTATCATTACAAAGATATATGTAGTGACACTCGGATCTATCTTCTTGGTTCAACGGCTATAATATTAAAATTCACATTTCCTTCATTTTTTTCACCTCTGTGTGGTGAAATAAACCTTTACAACTCCATGTTTCTGACACTAAGAATAGATCATGTGGGATTATATGTTTTGTTAAAGGATTATGTGCACTATCATGGCATATCTGTTCACTTAGTGTTACATTGGTCTCAGCTGCAAGACTCTCAATGGAAAACCCTCCATCTATAATGCATGATGTTAAACTACATGGTTGATGAATCATGTATGACACAAATTCATGAACCATGTGTGGATTCATTCTCACTCCAACAAGATATGTTGTGAATTCTGATTCCTATATCCTGGTCTAATATAAAAATGTGAAATGGAATAAATCTCATTTGTATGAGTCATATATACACTTGAGGTTCTGACATGGGTACTCACCCTATTGGTGAGTCCCTATTAAAAATCCCCCTCTCCACATGAGAATTCAATCAATGCAGGGAGTTAATTTAAGAACTACATGTGGCTTGATTATCAATCGGATGGGATATGTAGTGATTCCAAAATCGTATGTATTGGGACAAACCATCGAGAATAGAAATCCCTTTTTCTATATATGGTTCAAACACACACAATGAAATAATCTATTCTAATTCTTGGGTAATTTTGATAAAAATTATATTTCCATATTATGTAAATTCACATCTACAATCCAAGAACTGTGTCTGATGAAATCAGAATATCTATAACATTTCTCCCACCATATTTGATTTAACTTCATATTCTTAAGGATTATTTGGTCTAGATATGTGGTAACACGCCCCAGTTAGATTTATATACACCTCCCTCCATAACCTATTAGTATGAGGATTCCATTGTGTGACTATTAATGAACACACCAAAGTTGGATTTTTATATATTTCCCACCAAATGGGCCTATCAACTAGAGGTTCATTCATCCTTAGGAGACACCGCTTCTATATCCTTATGTTTTTCTCTCCCATATCACATTAATGATATAAAACCCCCAGATGATAGTTTAAAAACCATTCCCCTTCATTCCTAATAATTATGGAAAATTCTTGGACAGATCACCATGAAACAGAAAATTATTAACATATTGGTCAAAGCTAAATGACATTAATATATAGACCTCAATGAACTTATCATAAGATGCTAAACTGCATTATCCATATTCTGGTCACACAACCATAAAATACGTGATACTTAAACCCTTGTCGAAGAGTGGCCTTTTCCCTTGATATTGGAAATCTAATAAAATTTACCCCCTTTTACACAAACAAAATTTATGTAGTATCAGTTTCCCATCAATGTCTAGTTCAAATAAAGATTCCCTCTTTATTATCATACAAATTACCTTGATAAACTATCCTTAATAGTATATATATATCATGGATCTTAAAAAACTACCTGGCCATTGGTAATGAAATGTTGGACTTCTTAAAACTCTTTTGTTTCAATTTGTAGTAACACACCCCCGATGGATTTTAATAATTCACTCATTTAAAGGGCCTGTCAACCAGAGACACCTCCATCCTCAAGACATACATCTTATATCTTTTTAAGCCCTTAAAACAACATCATGTTGGAGACAAATTTTCTAATCTGATATATGATATTTACTTATATGTTTGTCTCACAAAATGTTTAGTATCCAGACATCAAAATATCATGACTCAAAATACCCTTTGGGTATTTGAATAATGTTGGAACATTCTTTGACAGCAGACCCTACTTGGTTCCTCCTTCCTTAACTCATGGTGAAAGATGCTTGACCTAAAAAACCTGTCACATTAGATTTTATTTAAATACTCTAAACATAACCCAAAATAGACACAATACTTTACAATATAAATACCCATAGAATAAAATACTTTTTAAAATTCAGGACTCAGCTCACTTGACCTTCACTCCTCACGGTTTTATAAAATATTGATAAATGAAAGAAAAATTCACAAAACTTGTTAGTATGAAAACCCACGAAGAGAATTATAATAATAATCCAAATATAACCCACTAATTACACTACATTATGACTTAGTTAAAATTCAGGGTGATGAAAAAAAGACACAATGATTATAAGTCATATCATTTGACCCTAGAAATAGTTGAACCATGCTTGATAGATCAATAAAAAGACTTCATAAAAATCTATTCAGAGCACTATCATCATTTTCTTTGTAATTATATCACATTAACACCGTGAAGTTCAATAAAATGAGTCATTTTAATTGTTTTTTATTATTTAAAAAAGGATAATAACATAGTAAAAATTATCAAGGGAAAAAATAGTATTCATTTATTTTATTAAATGCATCGGTGCATCAACAGGATGGAGTCTCTCCATAAATTTTTATAGGTGTTACTTGACATAGGAATTGAGATAATAAACTATGTCTATATAATTCTCCACATATTTTTGAAACCCATCCATTGTAATGGAAAAAACCTCTTAAGAATGAAAGAGTTTCTTCTTAATTATAGCCATGAAATCCTTTACTTGGGTCAAGACCCTCTTCAAGGAATGGTGTATTTGTAAAATATATTATTTAATGGAGTTTATTTATTATTGAAGGTGTACCATTTGGATAAATTTATCATCTAGATGGGATTGAATCGCTTCCACCACCTTTTCTTGGCTATGCTCCGCCTAGGATATAGATTTCCTAAAATCTTCAAACTGGCCTACCAACATTTCCTCATCCTACTGTGACAATCACTCCCCTTCTCATTGCTAAATGATTACCTTAACAACATGGTGAATCATGTCGTAATCAAACCTGTTGTACCCTAGAAAGGAAAATAGGGTTAGGAGTTTGGAAGGTGAAAATGGGAGTTTTTATAGAGACGTCTTAATGGCTATCTTCCATATGTATCTCTAGATGATATAGTGTGTAGTATGATGAGCTTACTATGTATCTAAGTCTGGGTCAGAACCACTTTCATGGGGAAAGATCTATTCTAGTTTCAATTCACTCAATGAGGAACCTTTCTCCACTCCCATAGAAATAGTTTCAAAATCACCTACCAATGTTGGATGAATTGGAATATAAGCTCTCATCTCAGTATCATCCACCAAATTCGATGGAACTAGAAAATAGATGATACCCTATGTTAAAATTAGGTGGTTAAATGATAATAATGACACTGAAACAACCACATAAGATGGAAACAATCTCCCATTGGAAGATCATAAACTGTAACTGATGTCTCTTAGAAATTTTTGTCCTCAACATTTAGAGTTGGGATATCTTCGCACAGAATGTCCCATATCTTTTTCTTAGGAACTAGGATGGAGGGATCTTTAGAATCTCCCACCTCGATTACCTCACCTATTAATCCGTAGTAATGAGAGTAGGATGTACATCAATGACATGGTCACACATCACCTTGGTAATATTTTATATGGGCAATGACTAAAAATTCAATATCTAATTAAATAAATAAAGTGAAATGTGTACAACTATGTATGAAAATGAAATAAGGAGAAAAATCATGTCCATTTAGTTCCCTTGGAAAGTCCCATAACTCATCCAAAGAGGTGGGAGTATTAATGTTTTCAACATATCCTCATGATACTTTATTTAATTTTTTAAGGCCTCATATCTCATAGAATCCTCACTATTAAGTGTATCTATTTATTGATTCTTCGGACCAAAATTGGATCCAACATCGATTCCATATAATGGGTACTTATAAGAGACAAATTCTTTCCTTACGGAGTTAGGACAAGGAAACAACCCTCATCAGAACACCCAAGACTTTTATCCCATTTTGTAATGGAAACATAGATATTTTATGTTTTTAAAGGGTCCTCTAATATATGTGATGGATATGAAATATCCGGAGTAATAAATTAACTAATCAGGACATGAAAATTTATGAAGTTCATCTGATATTACCAAGATCCATTTTCCTCTCTAAGATGAGAAGAGTAGATAAGAATTAATCTCTTAGAACGTCTTCTATTGAAATGATGGAGTCATCAAAATAAGTCCATGCCTCATTAGAAATTCCCCCCTTAGTCCAAAATAGATTAGTACTACCCCATTTGAGGGAGAAGAGTGAAATAAATCATATAAAAGGTAAAGGGTAGTCAAAATGGTTTTTAAAGTGTGTCAAAAGATCAAAATAAATTCAAAAAGACTTACTACAGATCATAGACTATGCTAACTTATTTTACCTCCTTCATTGCATCCCCTTATATGGAAAAGGGCACATTTCAGTCCCCTCAGTTATGCCAACATGAGGTGGTGTTTGAGAAGACCCTCCTACCATCTCCTCCAACATTATCCTCTAGCCCAGGGATAAAACTACAGATTTTGGAGACTCAAATCCCACTCTGATAGGTAACCCATTGGACCATATTTTGGATACTCAAGTACCTCTCATTCCTTGTCTTCTCCACTAAAAAATGAAAAATAAATCCCTTCAAAATTAATGACGGTGGATGAGAGAGGGAAAAGTGGATGAAAAATAGAGAGATTATTCACTTGTGTTGATGAAGTCATCATATTACTTTTTTAGATTGGTCAAATATCACCTCGATTGTAGATCATTCAATCATGTTGGTTAAAAAAAAATTCACCGGTATTTGATCATTGGTAGAATATTTTAGCATCATTATTTACCAAATGCATTTCCCCATCTCAGTGAAATTTCTCCTAAGGGGAATATTGGTGGGTGATCAAATATCCTCATGTTTTGGGATGTGTATTCTATCCTATATAAATACCCATATATCTATTATGTCATGAGTTATTTCTTTCCAAACATGAATTTACAAAGCATACACATAATCTTATGATAATGTAGTCGGCTGAGAGGAAGTCCCAATATAATTTGATTTTTAAGATCTCCTAGGTCCCTCTTATCTAATTAGATACTGGATAGCTATAGCTTGGGTCTCTACCCAGCGTTGATTACTGGACCACCTTGACCATTAAGATGTCATATTGTTATACTCTTCCTCTTCCATGACTCTTGATAAAGAATGTTTTTGAGTACTTTGGAGATTAAACATCACCACCCTCTAGCTAAACTTTCTTACTTCACATGTCCCATAGAGAAGTCTGTGTGGCCCCAAATTTGAGAATGTTTATTGTCAATGCTCCTTGGGGATAGGAATAAATACATTCATTGGAATACTCAAATTCTATCCTGATTGATTCACCATCTATGGGTATTTTGGTAGATTCTTGAATTCCCTCCAATGCAATGAAAATCTGAAATTATTTTTCCACCATTAGATGCTTCTCTAATTGAATGTGTGTAGGGGAGAAAAATTTATTTTTTGCATACAAAATAACTATATGTAGAGTACATATGGATCATATGCCTCACATTTGATATCAATTTTAATATGAGATACTGATATGTTGTCTTTAAATTAAGTAATATAGGACCAAAAGACATTATTGGATTGGATATTTTTAGAAAACATTCCCTTAGTTGGGTAACCATATGAGAATAAGATTAACTCTCCTAACATGTTTAGGTTCGTCAGAGATTCATCATACTTAAAAGGTAATGTATGGGTAAAAGAAACAACCTGAACGAATGGATGAAAAAAAATCATGACCTTGAACCATGCTCGAAATGACAGAAGATCTTAAGTGAACTAAAATACACCAAAACATCACTTGAAATGGCCCAGAAATATGATACGGGGCCTTCCCGATGTATTCAAAAAATAAAAAACAGTTGATCATTTCTAAATCATGGGTAGAAAACCCTAGGTGTCTTTTTTATATTAATTTTCCCACTTTCATGAAGATCATTGACCTTATGTGACCACTAGATTCAGGAATAAGGTATGTACTCAACCACATCACAAGAAATATGGCTAGAGGGGTCCTTGTAAAAACCTCAGAGTTGAAATTGTAATCCCACTGGTTATACATGACTTTATACCAGGTGGGATAGAATATTACATGGTTTCTCCAGGTCTCTGGGGAAGTGAATCATGTTGGGGGGCTGGAAGGATAGACTTTCTCCCTGTGGCTCCATGAACACATTCATACATGCCTCTGAATGGATATCTCTCCTCACGTGGGGTCCTTCTTTTGTACGTTTTGAGTCAATATAAATATCATAAGGGATGAATTTGGCATCTTATTAGCATCATCACATGTCATATTAGGAGGAATGAACTCATCATACATCTCTCTAAGGATATGAGATCTATAAATCTTGCAAACATCCCACATGGTGATAGAAAATTTTCCTTGCATCACATTGGAGGTTCTTGTATGATGACTGCAATAGATTAATAGCTCAGGGATAATGTATATTTTCTTGTAAACATGTTTCTTCACCACCATAACCACCGAAAAAATTTCTATTTTCCATAGCTCGTTCCTAAATTATTTTCAATTTGGGCATACCCAGTATGCCCACATCCATTTTTTTATGAATCCCCTAGAAATGTGGAAGTCCCAATCATCCTTCCATCCTTGTGATTTTTTTTATTTTGTAAACACATAATATTTTAGTTTATTAGTGAGGTTTGAATTATTGTATGTGAGGCTTCATGTATGAGGTACACAAGAGATTTTACATAACAAATTGTGTAGGAACTATTATCCCATTAATGAATATACCCTTTGAGAAGATGTTGATGGTGGAGAAATTGGTATAATCTATGAACTAGGATGTCATAAAGTTACAATAGATCTTTGGGAGGAATATATCTCTAAAAATATCATGTCTATATAGTGAAAGATAATAACATTGTGGGTACTCATGCAGAAACTTCTTTAAATTCTTCAGTAGTTCTATGAGGGGTGGAGTTTGACATGTCATTGTAGTCAGGTTTGATGGTTTTAAGAATATTTAAAACATGGGCAACATCATTTTTGTGTGAATGAAACTAATAAATCATTGGATGCCTACAAAAAAATAGAAATATTTTCATTAAGGTTAAAATATTGAATTTATTTTTTTAAATATTTTCAAAGGAAGGTCTTTGCATATGCCCCATAATGAAGTTCCTCATGCAAGACTATTTTCAATGCTCGGAAGGAAGGCCACTTAATGAAGTTATAAATGTAGGCTCCTCAACCTAGTGTCCCTCATAGTCTGTTCTCCAAAGTGGATATATCATGTTATTGCATGAGAGAAATACTCATAAGGTTTTAATAATGACCTACACGATGAGAGTAGGAGAATGGTGTGGTGTGATTAAACAATCATCTAGTGGTCAAAACTATTTATAGACTCGACTGATCTGAGTGGCCATCCTCTATGAATAGATCACTTAGATAATGTATATAGATTAAATGTGTGTACAACATATGTAGATTACATATTTGAATGACCTATGTGTCTATCTATATCTTTTCATCTATTTTACAACAGGATTATACATCTTCTTCTAATCAAATCAAATCCTGGGGGGGGATTTTTTTGACAGTCACTTTTTTTTCATGGGGATAAAAATATTTAATGGAAATTACCTTGAAAAATAAATAAAATAAATAATTTTAGAGCACCAAGTAAAATCAAAGTCTTCAATAAGTCCACCATACACACACATAGCCTGCCTGCCAAGAGTCTCACACAAACCCTTCCTAGATGGTGTACAAGCGTAACCACCCCTTTGTGTGACAACTATGTTTTTTACATGCATGGAAGACCTGTGTGGATATCCTCCCTCACCTAGGGTCCAATGTTTTCTTATAATGAAGTCCCTAGGGATCCTCATTTCACATGATGAAAAAATTGAAGAAGTCGTGAATCTATTCTCTCCTTAGTCCATTATCCATGACCTTAAAACCTAACTTCTATATCCCCAAAATGTAAGATAAGTTTAAATTAATATGGATAACGGGATTAAAGTAACCCTAGTGTGTGATATACAAAATATCTATGTGAGGACACACAAACTTCCTAATCAATAGATAACAACATGAACATCCCCTCCTAAACCCAAGACCTGAACGAGGTCCTTCTAGGGACACCTACAGAAAATATTAGAGTTTAGAGAAAGGCCTCACCATGTGTTGTTTCCTAGGTTTTCTGTCATCCCAAATCCATTTCTTGCTCATAATGTCCTACCCTGGGTGAATCATTTCTGATCTATCTAGTCCTTACCCTACACTAAACCCCTCCATTTCACAAAACATTAACCTGTATGAGACTCTATTGAGCCATCTTCATTCCACCGATGTCATGGGACCTTCTTCCTTGGGACTCTCTTCTAATGGAGACCAATCCAAATCCACCTCTGAATCCACTACACATTCACAACCATGGAAAAAGAGACACTATCATGTATCCAATTCTGTTATGAAATTCTTCAATCAGAGGTATCCCACACTTTTCCTATATGATAGGTAGGTTACCCAGGGTGAATGTTATTATGCATCCCATAAGTCTCATGGAAACTAGACTTAGGGGATGTTCTAGGGAACTTAAGGGCCCATATATGAGAGTTAGGGCATTTTCTTCACTATTCACCTCTAGTAGGGAAATAATATTTCAGACGTTGAGGTGGGGGATCAAATTTTTTCCCTTGTATGTGGATTAGTGTCTTATCACCCTCTCTCCTCTGAATCAAGGAGTAGAGAATCCTTCTTAGATTAATCCCCTGTACATTGTTATGGGGAATAGCTATAGGGGTATTATATGTGAAAATCCTAGTTAGGAAAATGGGAGAATATGTGTTCACATCAAAGCTCGTTCTTCTTCACCCATATCCACGGTCTCTTCAACTAGTCAGATAATGGATAAGTTGTATTTGAAATCTTACACTTCCTCATATTTCTCACATATATCATGACTCACATGGTCTTAGAGGATAGCTTTGACGATGACATATTCTTGGTTAGATGCATGTCTCAGTAGATAATCCTTCTCTAGATCATCCCCTCACCTTCTTTCATAGTTACTCCATAGGATTGGGTCCTCAAATCCATGTATCATCTTAAAGTTCCATATCCACCATGTAAAAAACCATCAAATGGATTCTATAGGAGTGGGTCGTGAACTCATTTTGAACTATGTGGGAATTGTTTCCATTCCAAATGGGTTATGTAGGAAGCCTCTATGAGTTCTAAAACGAAAACCCAAAACCCAACCAAATTATCTATAGTCCACATCCCTAATAGGGTTTTATCAAACCATAGATCCCACGTACCATCCATGATCCTTGGGATAATTTCATGTAATTACCACAATAGTCTTTTTTTTAAATCAAAGCACAATTATTATATATAAAAGTGGAGATTACATGACCCTGAAATACAAAATAATTTTACAATCATTTTTATGTAAGGGAATAATATCAGCAGGGAGGTCTTAAAACTAGGTAATAACTTGATTTAAACCCATTTTGGTCAGGCCATATTCAATCGGGTTCGCTTCTTAATAAACATGTGTGATGAAAAAATTTAGATCATTAAGAGAATGGATGAAATCCATTCAATGGGTAGTAACAAGCCAGGAAATATGAGTTACACCATTTAAAATCGCTATCACGATGGTCGTCGAGTCACTTTAAATACAGATGTTGTTTCATCCAAGGAGCTTAATGAATTTAATAGCATGTATTAAACTCAACATCATGGCTTCATGAGAGGTGGTAATTCCATAGCTCACCGTGAAGCATCCAAGGATCTGACTGAGGGGATTTCTGTAGATAGAGCCACATTCTGCGGGACATAGATTTTTTTGGAGGAACCATAAATATTAATTTTGACCCATCCAAGAATATTAGATCTCTAGAAAACCCCCAGAGCACACCGAGGTTTATGGAAATTGAATCTGATTCAAAGATGTTGCAGAATTCCACAATCATGCACAATATTGTGACAATGTCTCTTTATAATCAAAGGAGCTTCATGTATGGCATTAAGGATCCAAATAAGACCTACATTTTGATTGGTTGAGTAATTTTTAAGAAGAATAGAATTTGGTTCATACCAAATGACATGATAGAGCTTAGCAACTATAGTTTGGAAAATATTTTTTATTTGCTGACAGCCATCCATTTTGGATGATTTCTTTAGTTGTGTATCGACATAGTCAAGAATCGACCATTTGAAATAAAAAATGTCAAGAATATAGTTCCAAATAGAAGAAGTAGTAGAACAAGATAGAAAGAAATTGATAGCATCTTCTATATGTTGGTTATAGATTTTTTTACTTTGACCAGAGTTATATTTCAAAATATAGAAGGAAAGTCTCTCTGGGAACTCTTTTTTGAACATGACATCATATGAGATTGAATCCTAAAGGCTTAATCCAAGGATTTTTGAAATGTTTTACCAAACTATAATAACTCTTAATGTTACAATAATAATGATTGTAGAAATATTTTGAATTAAGAAACCCATTGTGAGTAGGTTCCCATATTATGAAATCATTAGTGTTAGTGAAGAAGTAGTTATCAATGACGTTCAAAATAGTATCCGGGAGTAAATCATGTTGAGAATTAAGAATTTATCTAACGAGGCATTTGGTGTTATTTGGGGTTTGATCAAGAGATATCATAGAAAATAAGGTCATGCCAGTCCATTTTTCCAGCAAGAATTTCATGGAGGAATCTCTTGAGACCATCCATCTAGAACTATTCATAATATTGGAAAAGGATTGTTTGTTGGATGGCCAAATAGAGGATCTCATGAAATTAAAAATTCCCATATTTAGTTTATAAATAAATCTATCTTTGAGGAAATTAATAGCTTCTGAAGTATAGTGAAAAAGCACCCAAGTGAGAGGAACTTGCCGGGCTTCATTACAGTATTTTATATTTTTTATATCGATTACACCTTTATCAATAGGTTTTCAACATGATGACTAAGGAACAATCACAAGATTTTCTTCTAGAGTACTGTGAGCCTAGATGATGTTATTTATAGCAGTGTGTATTTTTTTGATTAGACCAACAGGCCATTTGAAAACCATCATGGAGTAGACCATCTTGGAGACAATAGTGGATTTAACATGGCATGACCTACATGCCATAGAGAGAGATTTACCTTTCTAAGATGAGATATTTTTTAGAATTTTTTCAACATTAGATGCAAATGGATAGACATTGGTCTGCCCAAAAAATGGGAACACCAAGATAAGTGAAAGGGAGAGTGCCTTCTTTCAGACCATGTCCATTGATGATGATACATTTTTTGTTGGGAGGACAATTATTCCCAAAGAATATGTAGGATTTCTTCCAACTAATTGATTTCCCAGAAACCAATTCAGTGTTAGATATCATTATTTTGATATTAAGAATTCTTCTTTTATCACCTTGAAGAAAAAGGATGATATCATCAATATAAAAAATGTGGGTGGGAGCGTTCACCTTCCAAGATACATGGATGGGCTTTAGCAAATTCTGATTCACCGAACATGTGATTGGATGACCAAGATATTCTTCCACTATCATGAATAAAATGGAAGAGAAGAGAACTCTTTGCCTAACACCTTTAGAGCATTTAAAATACCCCTTGGGAGAGACATTGATTAAAATGGAGATAAACACCGAATTGAAAAGAGTTCTGATTCAAATGATGAACAAGACATTAAAACCAAAAACATGAATAACCTTGAAGATAAATTTCTATTTCATGGTGTGAAAATAATTTCAGATGTTAAGTTAGATAACAGTGTTTCCTCCTCTTTTAGGTTTTTTCAAATTATTGACACACTCAGAGGCAAGACATATGCATCCATGAATTTATTTACCCTTGATAAAACAAAATCGATTCCAAAAGACCGTTTTTCTATGATAGTTGAAAGTAAATTTTCAATGATTTTAGTGATTATTTTTAAGAGTTTTAATGAGATAAATGGGTCTAAATAGGTGAATCTCGAAATCATTTTCCACTTTATGAATCAATGTGAGAAACTAATCATTAATAGAATGAGGAATCACGCCTTGGGAAAAAAGGAATTAACAAGATTACAAACATCAACATGAATGACATCCAAATAATGTTAGAAGAAAACATTTTTGAATCCATCCTGACCCAGAGAAATGTCAGGATAGAAACAAAAGACAATGCCTTTGATTTCATACTTCAACAGGGTGGTAAGAAAGAAATTATTGTCCCCATCAGTGATCACCATTGTAATGACCTCAAGAAGGAGATCATTGTTCATATTAGGACCATTGAATAGGGATTAATAGTAGAATACTATGTGGTGAGCAATGCCATATTCTCTGTCAAGAAGCTTTTACCCATCATTTAAAAAGGTTTGCGTTCTTCAAGACTTATTGATTCTTGGAAGAGATTTATAGAAAATGGAATTTCTATCACCATCTGATAGTAATTTAACTTTAAACCCTTTTATCTAAATATTTCTTATTAAATTGAGAAAAGTGTTATGATTAACCAAAAGATTTATTTCTTGAGATGGATCAGTGGTGAGGTCAGAAATAATATTATTGTTTTGATTAGAATTTATTTTTTCTTTAAGAAGAAGGATTTAATTTTTAATTTATTTGTATTGGAAGCTACACCATATTATTATAGTCTATTTGAGATATTTAAATTTGATTTAATAAGAAAAGGAATCATTGGTGTGTGATATGGAGGAACAGATGTTTTGTATAACATTAGTGGAATGTAAATTAGAGAGCCACACATTGTAAAATCCGAAATGTAGCTGGGGTTTCATGTATTTGGTGGATATATTGACCAAAATGGGGTGATGGTCAGAGTTTAGCTTATAGAGAGTGGTACTTGAGATAGTGACCCACTTATCTAAAGCACAGGCACTCATGAAATATATATATATAATTTTGAGAAAACCACACAATTGTAATGTCTTCTATAACAAGTGTATTTAATTCCAATGAGTTTATTTTCAATGATATTGTTGTCAAAAATAGATGCGTTAAATTATCTCAATGATATTGAATAATGAGATGGTCCAATTTTCTCAATTATGTTGAGAATGGAATTAATGTATCCAATGTGAAACCAAGGGGCATTAATTTTAGTACTTACATCTGAAAGGTCATTCCATAGAGTTCTCTTTTCGTGGTATCTTTTAATAGAATAAACAAAATAGAAAAATAAATGTGTTCCATCAGTATTAATATTTCAAGTAAAAATATGATCAGAGACATTGAAAATACAATCATTCTACAAATATGAATGCGAAAAAATCCCTAGATATTCCATATTAGATATTTTTTTATTGAATAAATGAAAGTATAATTATGTAGACATAAATGAGAATATTTAGAAGATATAGAAATTTTGGGTTCATCAATAGAAAATAACACAGGTTGTTGTGTGTTAACTATTATTTTTAGAACAGTTAATGTTTTAGAGTTAGCAACACCCTAATAATTCCAAAAAATAATCATCATTTGAATTTGATTTTGGAGTTAGAAATCACAATTTTCATTTTTCCTTGAAAATTTATTTCTAGTAAATCTTATAATTTTTTAATAATTTTTATTATTAGTGGTATATTATTGTTCATTGGTGGATTTGGCAGGGCAGTTTGAGTTTTACACATTAACATTATCCCTAGTAGGGTTGTTCAATGAGGCATTTAGATCTATGTTCATAACCGCTCTTATTGCACATCATTTAAAGGAATTTTTTTATTAGATAGTAAGTTTTTAGAGTTCTATGGATTATCATCATTGGATATAGTGTTAGAACTAATAGGAAGTGTGTTTTTAGCAGGAGTAATTGGTGTAGATGGATCTTTTGGTGCTACTGTGTCCTACTGTTCTACCAAAAAATTCTTTAGACTGGTATGAAGATTCCCAGATCCTACAACAGTGGTATTCAAACTATAAAAAGAAAAATGGGAGGAAATAGGTTTAGAGGTACCTGTATCCTTTGAGACAACTGAATGTTGCTAGAGGAAAGTGAATGGGATTGGATGATTTTTATGAGTCTTCACCACACCATAGACCTCCATAACAAATGAGGTCTGGATAGTGCCCATTGTAGGTGGTAAACATTGCATCTGTTCAGTAGAGACTCTATTATCCTATATTTTTATATAGTCTTGTATTGAGTTTCTCTTACTCTTAACATATTTTATAGATTCTATGATCTTGGTAACAGTTTCATTATCCTTAGCATTGTTGTCATTTTCCATTGTATAAACAACCCTTGGCCTAGAAGACAATCCATTGATATACATACATTTAGAGTTATGAACTGAAATGGTGTGATCAGAGGGAAAATAATCAAAGTCATTAGATTTACTTTTGATCTCATTCTTCATCCCTAGAGTAGTAGTTTCCTTCAAAGATGGTTATTCCTGGAACTATCCAATACCCAAAACTATGGAGGTGTGTGTATCCATTGTTTTCACACAGGTTGAGCTAGGGAAATTTGCTATGTATAAATATTTAGTGCAACTGTTTCATGCATCACATTGTTGTTGTTCATTTAGTGGTTTTGTATCCCTCCTATCCAGTGTATATATAGCATTACTAGAAAAAATAGAGCACAAAACCTATTTAGGTTGACAGTTATTAAGGTCTTATTTCTCAGGTACATAATTAGAAATCCTAATTGTTTCTAAAACCAAATTATTTATTTATTCTAAGAGGCATTGTTCTTTTTTAGATATTTCCTCCACATCAGCAACATCTGGCCAGAGTATACCTGAATTATCATCTAAGTGAACCAATTTGTTTGATTTTTTCACCCATACATTAGATTGTTTTGGGAGTTTCAAGTATATCTAACATGGGATCATCATCTTTCTATTATTCTTTATTTAATTCCATTCATTTTCAATTAGATTATTTAATTGCATCCTAAACACCCTATAATTGTATATTGTGAGTCCATTGATAATTAAATGGTCAGAAAAAGGAGGTTTTCTTTCATATTCTATTGTAATTTCAGTTTTGTAGTCATCAGCATTGAAATTGATTGTGTTGGGAAACCTTGAAGCTATGTTAATTTCCATCATTACTCTCACCAAGGGGCCAAGTTCATAATTTAAGGTTCTTTGATCAATTTTAGGAGGAGATCCAATACAAGATACAATATCATTCAATATTTTTGGATGCTCGAAGAACAAACTTAATCAATGTTTCTTGACCCAGACATGTTCCATGGTATTCCGATATTTGTTCAGGTTCAAAGCATACTCCTAGTCATATAATATAAGGAATCCCGGATTTAGATTAAGGTTTCCTATCTTCCAAACAATATCTAACCTATTCTTAAAATGATACCCTTTATTGGTAGCCTTAAATACATACAAATATCTCTATTAATGAGGATCCATTAATATATTAATATAATTTTAAATTCCTTGCATTTTAATAATTGATTGTTAACCGAAGTGAGACCAATATTATACTTGGGAATTAATAAATAATTCATGAATATGTCTTATATATATAATAAAGTCCCATAGTAGGATATAATTCCCCCAAAATGGTGTGATGAGCTCGAAATCCCACCCTCTTGACCAACATGAGTCCCTGAGCATTGTTGGACCATTTCCCAACAACTATCTACATTTGGAATGATTGTTTATAAAACACCTTGAATTAGTGAACCATTGGGTGTTTCAAACCCCACTATGAAAACCATTTTCATCCAATAGACAATGGTGAATCCAATGTGAGTGATTGTGAATCCATTTAACCTCCCACAATTAAACTATCCATCAAAATATTTCCAAACATTTTCATCGGATTCCGTTGTGAAAATATTGAAATACCAAACCTACATAATTGAAATTTTACTTTTATCTTCTGGAAAATATATAATCTAATTCAAAGACCTTCTCATATGAGCGTTTTAAAATTTTTTTTCTAAAAAACAATGCTAAAATATCATTGTATCACTATTTATGTTGGTTTTACAAAAAAATAAACATCAAATGTAAAACTATACTTTTGACACAAATTTTTATTAATAACTGATTTCAGAATTATATAAAGATTTTTAACATCCATTGTTAATGAAAATAGTTATTAGAAATTGTAAAATATATTTTTTTGGTTTTTTTGTTTTCCTAGTCTTCTATTTGTTGAGTCTTGGAGATCAAATGGACTTATAGATCAATATTTATGGTCATCAAAATCTGAAATTCACTAAAATTTCTATTAGAGAAGTCTAGATCAAATATACATAATTTTTAATCTGTAAGTCCTTTTTAGATCCACAACTATTCAAATCAAGCATTGGACAATGAAATAAAACCTGGTAAAAATGTCTGATTTTTAATTTATTTTTGAAAACCTAATATTAAAATAAAATATTTAATGTTTGTTCCTAAAAAACCAACATTAAAAGTATTATATGGGGACTTTTAACATCAATTTTTCATGAAATGAATATAAAAGTGTGTTTTCAAAATCTATTACTAATTATTCAACATGAAATATTCATCTTTGATAATTTTAAAAATGGTCATGAAGAACTGATGATAAAAAACCTTTGTTAAAGACCATTTTATACTAGTATAGGTAACCTGAGGAGTCTTATGATTAAATAAATAGTTATCTATTCAAATTTACATACTAGTGTGAAAAATATTTGCGTCATACCCTTCGAATTACATTATTTTTTCTTAACTTATTTTATACCAATCATCAATATAAAAACTCTCCAATCTTCCTCTTCATGTTATCCCACAAGAATATTTTCATTAAATATATATAAATCTAAGTGATTTCTTGTTGAATATATAATGATGAGCTCTTCCCATCATTTAGAAGATCCCTCTTCAGTTCTAGTTTTTAATGGAGTTTTATCTAGCTTCAAAACCATATAAATCCATCTTCATTAATTTTGAACTCCAGAATATTCTCCATATTCTTCCGTAGAAACTTAGTGTCTTTCTAGGACTCCTTGATCATATAAAGAATAGATGGTTTAAATTTTATTCGAGAAAATTTGTATGAAGATCATTTTATTATTCCCCTATCCATCCTTTACATGTCCAACTGTATTAGATCCCTTGAAATTCTCATTATGGATATGGTTTTAGGGTCCTTTCTACCTAGGGAATCTTCCACTATGTTTTTCTTCCTAAGATGGTAATTGATTAAAGAATGGAAATCCTTGGTCAACTCTAACCAACATCATTGGTGCATATTTATCTCATTTTGTGTGAATATATAATTGAGGATTTTATTGTATGTATATAAGTCAAACTTCTTACTATTGATATAATTTCCCAAATTCTCAATGTAAAGATCACTAAATCTAATTATAGATAATGGTTTGAAAAGTTATTCTCATGGATCAATAATTGGTTGGAGTAGTAAGCTCTAAATATTTCATATTTCATGATTACACAACCTAATACCTATTAATAAGTATCAATATAGATCGAAAATCATTCCACAATAGTGGGTCATGTGAGTACTGGTTGATTGATTTACCTTTTCTTAAACACTATTAAGTTCTTTTCTCATTAATCATACCATGAAAACCTGAATTTATTTTGGGAAATCATGGTTAGTGGGTTTTTTAAATATGATAAGTTTCTTGAAAATAGATTATAGTACCTAGATAATATATAAAACTATTTATTTCTCTCACAAATGTTATTCAAGTACATCCATTTATTGCTTGCGTTTTTTGAACGATCCACAAATATCCATTTTTTGTGATAACATACCCCAATAAAGTTACTTTTTCCAATCAGAACCCAAATTTATTATTATTTTCATATATATTTTCCTTTTGAATGTTCTTTATTATTGTATATAAATTTTTGTCATGTTCCTCATATCTTTTGGAGTAAATATGAATACAGTCTATAAATACCACCATAAATTTGTCAAAGTAATCCCTAAAGACTATATTAATATTTTTTTGAGAAAGGAAAAATATCATTAATGTTTAAGATCAGCAGACGTACATATGAAAAACCACAAAGGGAAATTGTCCAGCTAGAGCTGGTTGGAATCAAAGGGGCCTGATGCCGCCAACTGATGGGGCACATTGCTTCCTTCCCTTTTGGAAAAGGAGAAGGTGCAGAATAAAAAACATCGGCAGACCGAGAGAATTCTCCTGATGATGAGGCCAAATAATTGGTGTCCAACGTCATTGTGGTTAATGGCATTGATCAGGGCGAGGCAGTCAGAATCAATGTTGATATCAAGCCATCCACGTTCCATAGCCAACATCATACCTTCTAGGATAGCATTAGCCTCATCTACGATAGGTTCCCAAAAGACATGATGTGATTCATATTTTGAAGAAATGATTTTCCCCAAATGATTTCGGGCCAGGAGACCGAGGGAGACAAGTCCATCCATGGGGAGAGACGCATCCACGTTGATCTTAAGAGATCCTGCCATTGTGGGGTTCCAACGAGGGGAAAATGAGGGAGGATTATCTAGCCTGTGATGTCCATTGTGGTGTTTCGAGCCCTCAATCCATGAAGTGGACCATTAAATCCATAATTTAGGAGGTTTTTGAACGTGTTGGAAAACAACATCGTTACGCCGGACCAAGATGATCCAGGCCAAGGTGCAGAGTGAGCCTGCAATATCCGATGAGAGAGAGGAGCACCAACGCATCATGAGAGTGGGAAGGTTAGAAACCATGGTCAGTGAGTTATCTGGATCCAAGACCTATTTCTTCCAAATTTCCTTAGCTCCAGGGAATTGAATGATGGCATGCAATGAGGTCTCTAGGAAATTCAGGCAAAAAGGGAAAAAAATGGCACTAGACATATGTCTGTAAACGAGAAGGCTCATGGTAGGGAGGGTGTCCATGCACACCTGCCACCAAAAGTGGTGTATTTTTAGGGGGACGTTGATCATCCAGTGTGATTTCCATGGTCCCTCGTTCTGGTCAACTAGGTGGTTTCCAAGAGAAATTCTGTATCTAGATCTCACTATGTAATTTCTCGATATGTCATTGCTCAAGAAAAGATGGCCAGGTCCTGTGTCTGGGTCCTAGGGGATTCTTAGGACATGTCTTTGGTATCTTTCATTAATCCATTCATGAATTTTATCCAAACATATCCCCATACCGTGGTCAGATAGGAGGCATATGACAGGGGAATTTTCAATGCCTAGTTGGGAATGGGAAGTAGCCCCCATACCTTCTGTATTGATCAGCCAGGGATCAGTCTAGTTATTGACAGATGATCCATCCACCATCCTCCAGCCCATTCCTTTTTCCAGGGGCTTTTGGGCCCCCAAAATTCTTCTCCAAAGGAAGCTAGGACGAGGGCCAAGAGAGGAAACATGGAAGTTTGTGTGAGGAAAGTACTTAGCTCGTAGTACCCGCAAACAAAGAGATGATGGATGGTTAATAAGAAGCCATCCTTGATTGGATAAAAGTCTTACATTGAAGAGAAGAAGATTTCAGAATCCCATTCCTCCCTCCGACTTGGGTATGAAAAGTTTATCCCAGGCCATCCAGTGGGGTCTATTCCTTCCATCAATTTTCCCCCACCAGAAGATGGCCGTATGTGTGTGGATCTGGTTGACAATGGTAACCAAGAGCTTAAGCAGGGATATAAAATAGCTGGGGATAGACTGGGTGATAGAATTAATGGGGGTATATTTGCCTGCTTTTGAAATTATTTTTGGGGTCCAGCCTTGAATTTTATTCTCAGTCCTGTCCACTAGAGATGAGAATATTTCTCTTTTGGACCGGACAATCTCTGTGGGTAGTCTGAGATACTTTTGGTATATTTCAGCCACATCTATGCCTACTACTACACAAATTTCATCTCTCTTGGAACGAGGTACCCCTATACTGAAGTAGATTTCTGATTTTCCCTGATTGATTGACTGGACAGACGCCCTCTCGTACTGGTGGATCTCTTGGATGATCACCCAGCATTCATTAATATTTTCTTTGGAGAAGTGTAGGAAATCATTGGTGAAAAAGAGACGCGACACTGGTTGACTAACACGACAGACCTTTTCCCTATGAATAGATTTAGAGGATGCAACCCTGTAAATAAGGTTAGAAAAAACATCAACCACTAAGATGAAAATAAAAGGGGAGAGGGGATCTCCTTGGCGAAGGCCTCGGGATGGAACGAATCCACGAGTGAGCTCCCCATTGACCCGGATTTTGAAGGAGATGACCGAGATGAATTTAATGTCTATATCTATCCACTTAGTGCAGAAACACATTTTCAGCATTATAACTTGGAGGAAGTGCCATTCCACCTTATCGTAGGCCTTGGACATATCCAATTTCCTGGGCATGGTTCCTTTTTTCGCGGTGGAGAATGTTTTCATAGTGTGAAACACTTCATGGGCCACAATTGCGTTATTAGTTATTAGCCTCTTGTCTATTATGGAGAACTGGTTTTCCGAGATAATCTCAGATAACCATAGTCACAGCTAGTTAAAAAGGATCTTTGAGATGATCTTGTAGGAGACATTGCATAGGCTGATAAGCTTGAAGTCATGGGCCGCCATGGGTTTCTTGATTTTGGGAATGAAAATGAGGACAATTTCCTTAATGGTAGAAATTATTGTTCTCCCTGCCCATATATTACTTATCATTTTTCATATGTCAGGATCGATGATGTGCCAGTATTACTTGAAAAATAGGGTGTGGAACCCATCTGGTCCCAAGGACTTAGTGGGGTGAATCTATTTCAGAGCTAGGCATATCTCTTTATCCGTTACTTTTTTGGTGAGCTTCCGATTGATCTCATCGGTGATCTTTGGTCTGATGCATTGTTCCACTTCATCATAAATAAAAGGGGTTCCTGTATTGAAGTGGTTTTGGAAGTAGCATCTCAAAGTTTCATGAATTCCACTAGTGTCAGAGACAATGCTCCCATCTGGTTGTGCGATTCAATTGATAGAATTTTTCCAGCGCCTCACTGAAGCTTTTTGGTGAATGTACTGGGTATTTGTTTCCCCATCTATAATGTGGGTATCATGTGCCCACATATCCTAGAATCTTTCCTTAATGCGCAGGGTCACGTCCAGATCTCTCTGCATAGAAACAATTATAGAATAAATTAAAATGGATGAGGGTTACTTGAGTAGGTCGGGTAGTTTCTTTTCAAGGAAACCACAGTGCCTCTTCAGATGATAGAATTTCTTGTTGCTCCAAGATCTCATATTGGAGGCTACCTTTTGGAGATTAAGTCCAATATCTTCATGAGTACTGTTCCAGCTTGATCGGACAACCTCTTCATATTCTCAATCCTTTGACCACAAGCTTTCAAATATGAAGGGTCTATTGGGTTGTTTTTTTCATTCTCCTTGAGTGAAGTCAATGAATATTGGGTAGTTGTATGAATAGTTGAGCGTCATGTGGCCGATGTGGAACATGCTAAAGAGGTTTATCCAATCTGTTGAGCCCAAAAATCTATCATGTCATTCAACAATACGTGTCCCCTCCATATTACCTCAGAACCATGTGAAGGGATTACCCATGTGTCCCATATCGACCAGGTCCACCCTAGTGACCACGTCCTTAAAATTTGAAATTGACACAGGATGTCGGACATTTCCACCTCTTTTATCCCTATGGAACATAATCTCATTGAAGTCACCACCGAAGAGAATAGGGCTTGGGTGCTCTTGACGAAGCTTTCAAATAAGATCCCAAGATTTCCCATTCCCATTATGGGATGGCCAAACATAGAATCCCACAAAGGTCTATGGTGGGGTGTGGTCTTCCTGAATTGTCGCAGCCACGTAGTGCGAGGAGAAGGACAATATCTTGACGTCGAAATGATTCGTCCATATAAGACAAACTCCCCTGGAGTATCCTTGTATAGAGATCAGAAGAAAACCTTGGAAGCCGCCTTTCAGAGCAATGCTAGTGGTGTCCTTGTTTCCTAGTGGGGTTTTAGACAGGAAAACCATTTCAGGGAAACTTTGGGTGCAATTGTGCTGGAGCATGTGAACCATTCGTGGGTTTCCAAGCCCACGAAAGTTCCAACATAAAACAATCATTGATCTAGGCGGGGTTGGGTCTCACTTGCCCGCGCCTTCGAGTTCTCAGAACTTGTTTCTCCATCTGTCGTTCTTCCTCTCTTTGTGGAGTTCCCCTTTGACTAGCATGTTTCAATTCATGTTTTCATATCCCCAGGTTTAGGGTCCTCTAGTTTACCATCATTAACATCACGTTGCACCCTTATCCAGGTTCGACGTGTGATTGGGCTTGGTGGTGAAGCTCCTGTATTTCCATCTTTATCCTATGTTAGGGTGTCTACTATAGTCATTTCTAGGTCAGGGTTGGGATCTGGTGGTTTATTGTGCATCTGCTTTGGTCTCGATCTTTGTTCTGTAAGACCTTTTGGTGAATTCACTATCTTTGTAAGTGTTGAGGTGGTGTCGTTCAGGGGGGACAGATAACTGCTATTTTACCTCTGAGTGGTTGATCCCTCTTTAGGGAACTCTGGCAGTCCATGCATGATGATCTTTCCCTGTTCGGTTCCTGCCTGTCTTGTGTGGTCCACCGTGAGATGTTCGCGATCCTTTTGTTTTTCCGATTCATGGATGAAGTCATTTCTAGTAATTTTGTCCTAGATCCATGAGCCATATTGTATAATGATATTTCTAGATCCCATCTCTTGCTTTGAGACACACGCTCTTTCCAGATGGCCAAGACGTCCACAATAGTTGCAAAAAATTAGGAGTTTCTAGAATTCGAATGAAATCCAGTTGTATGTGTCATCGATTTTTAAGAACATGCCCCTTATCAGCAGCTCCAAAACATCAATTCCGGCTCTAATTCGAACCTCGAGTCCCCATTGGATAGGTTCTGAGCAGTCCCATTCAATGAATTGGCCAATGCTGCCCCCAATTTCTCTCATAACATGTTCCGTTCGTGCATGGAGAGGAATTCCTTTGATTCATATCTATAAAGGGGATCAGGTTAGCTTAATGTTCTGGATATCATCCCCCCTCTGAATTCTTCCATGAATAGGATTTGATTATCAATGGACCATGGTCTGTCTCTAATGATTTTATCTCTATCCCTTTCATTGAAGAACTTGGAGACAATGCGATTGTTCCCTATTTCTCGAATGGCCACTTCAGCTTCCAATTTCCAAAGATTATGGAGGGTATTTTTATGTGCCCCCTATTTGACTGAAATATTTCCCGCAAACATTCCAACAGCCAACAGGGACATGCGTTTTTTCAAGAGTGTATATTAGTTTCTCCAAGCCTCGATAGTAGATTTCTCTTTATCCGTCAGGGACATCCTCTTCCAAAGGTTCACAATATCCGCCTCCATTGTTTAGTGCACATGGGATGGGGAAGAGCTCCAAATAAGTCCTGGTGATCCGTACACCTCGGGTTAGTACGTGATATTCTGTTTCCATAAATGGCCGGGCCAAGCACCACACTCCGTGACCTATTTTCACGAAGTGGAAACATGGGCTAAGCCTTGGTAGAGAATCCTTTTCCAAGAGGATCCATGGAAAAGGCTCCGCAGTAAAGGCTCCACGAACCACTCACAATTCACATGAGAACTCTGCCATGAAAAACCGCCTGTGCGAAATGGTTCACCATGGTGGCGTCTCGTGGTCTCGCTTTGCGATACAATCACAACCATTGAAGAAGGAAACTCCTTTGTTCTCAGGGCCGCCGCGGACCCAGTTTTCTTCACACCACACTCTGCGAAAAACTTTGGCCACCGTGAACCATTTTTCTTCACACCACTCTCCACGAAGCACTTCATCCACCGCGAACCAGATTTCTTCACACCACTCTTCGCGAAGCACTTCGGCCACCGCGGGGTGGCTCAGCAGGTGGAATATTCGAAGACTCCTTCACGGATGGGTCTCCACGATTCAGTCACCACACTCACCAGAGGAATCTCCTTCAATTCCAGGATCTCCATGAACCAGAAAACATCACACTGTTCCCTTCAAGATCTGAGATTCCAGACGGTCGATCGAATCCAGAAAGTTCTTCTTGATGTCGAGCGAGACCAAGAGGTGTTGGTTTCTAAAGCTAGAAAAAATGTCCCGGATCGCTCTGGAAAAACCATTATCCCATGAGGAAGACAGAGCCCACCACCCACGGGTTGCCACCGTTCATCACGGAATAGAACGATTTTGCGAAAGGGGTTATGTGCTTCCTTGAACTCCAGAATTTGTTTCGAAACGATGAGTATTCGAATCTATTTTCTGAAAGGGGGTTTGATATTTGGGACCCAAAACCGCCCTCCCTATCCCAGATCTGACACAAACATAGGGGGATTGCGACGGGAAAATTTATGGACAACGTTGAAAACCTGGATCAGCGTATGAAGATGATTTCGAGAAGTCGAATCTCGAAACCCTCCGAATCACAGATAAAGGGGTCCAGTTACTGGCGTTGAAATCAATATTTTATTTTAAAACATAAAATATATAAAGAACATTCTTTGGGAATATAATTATTTCACATTGTTTTTCCCTGTATATCAATCAAAAAATACATCCTGGTATCCTGAAGAAAATTAAACATAAGAAAGGGGTGATCTAAAATTATCATTAATGGTAAGAATATAAAAATCTATAAATAAATGATTCCTAAACGATATGTTGATGTATTGAACTGAAAAAAAATCTATTTAATCAATTACATGAGAATAATATGAAAGGAATAAAGGATGGTAAAATAATTCCTTATAAATAATCACATGAAAATGAAACATGACTGTGGATATTCTAGATAATAGAATAATCACATTGAATATAATTAAATCAATTCATATTAAGGGAATTCATAATATAGGAAATTTAAAATATACCATAGAGGTCCGCACTAAGACATCCAATCCTATTGAGGCTTGTTCCAAGACATCTAATATGATCAACTCTTGTTCCAATACATTTATATAAAAGGGTAATACCACTTCCTAATCCATATCTAGTATGTCTCATGAGACATAATGATGCATCATGGGAACATAGTGGTCACCAACCATCAATTGCATAGTCTAATGCAATCCTAAAATGAAAAGGGTAAATATAATCAACATAATCATTTGTATTGAAAAATAAATTATGAAATTTTAATACTTGACAGAATCAATAAAAAAAATCTCAAATCATTTAGTGTAAAATAAAGAATGTAAGTAAAATTCTACATTGTAATTTAAAATAATCATAAATCATCCAAAGAATGAATAAGGATGATATCAATAAAACATACCCCTAATGGATCATAATTTCAATAAATGGTTTATGTCATTAATGAATAGAAATACCACAAAAATATCATTAAAACGTTTTTAAGTAATATATCCTTTTTATTTTTTTAAAAAAAAATTAAATAAAGTATATAAATCATTTTTAAATGTATTTTAATTGAAAATATCCTTTAAAAATTTTAAATTATTCTTTAAAACATTTACTGGTAATGATGGAAGGAAATTCTGTACATGCCACGTATGTTAAAAACAAATATTAATTTCACATTTTTAATAAATTCCAAGGAAACATTTTATTAAAAAATAAATAAAGTTAAATTTAATTTAAAAAAATTAAAAATGGATAAAAATATTTTTAATAATTAATTTTAATGGGTTGAAATCAATTTGTAAAATATTTATTATAAAACATGGGTTTTTGTGATAAAATTTTCCAAACGAAGAGAAAAATATTGTCGTATTTTTATCAAAAAAATATTCAACAATTGTAAGTACCAAAGAGAGGGAAAATAGTACTATTAAATGAAAATTTTAATGACTAAGTATAAAACAAGAGTATATAATTATTTTATGATAGAAATATCAAATAATTTTCTTAATGGAGACTTAAACAGAAAAAATCTCAAATAATGATGATATTGTGAAATAAACTCTTACCACTTTGGTAACCTTCATATCATATGATCCATGAAATAAATAGCATCAATTGAAATGTTAAATAACATGAAGATAAATTCATTCTTGATATAAAATAACAAAAATTAATATATACTCTAAAAAAATAAGTTATGAATATGACGTTTGTATCATGGATGTAAAAGTTAAACGAGAAACACTTACCTCGAGTATGACTCATCATGTATGTTAATTATCTTCCAGAATAATAAACTTATATTAATTATTAATTTTATTATGAACCATATTCATGTTTATTATTATTTTTATTAAACTTAATATAATGTTTTATATGATTACTTATTCGATTAATTTTACATGGATATTTCAACGATATTTAGCTTATGTATCCAAAATGACTTTGGTAGGTTGAATTTGGTCAAAGAGGATATTATTTAAACATATATAGAATAATAATAAGGAAATAATTATCTTTTTTTATACAATAATTATAATTTTAAAACCAATCATTAAATATGGTTATTTCAAAATAACTGTGTTTCCTTCATGGACACAGCAGGTTGTATGCACGCATGAGTATTGTTTCCATTTTTCTATGATCATTATGGGAATAAGTTAAGTACTATTTTATCTATATCTAATGATAATAATATCATATATACAAAATTATTAGGCTTACATATAATTATATATATCATTTATGTGGGGTGGTAACGAATAGGGAGTTACATAGATTCGTGATTCAGAAGTCCTGGGAACGATGTTGTTATGTATAGATGCTTGGGCTCTTTTCAACTCGAGTGTAGTCCCTTTATGTTAAAGGAAGCCTTAGGGTTACACTAATTTAGGCCCCCAGGAATTCCATGGATGTCTAAGTTCTTTTTTGTTTCCTCTTCTTTATTATATTAAAAAAACATTCATGTCAAAAAAACATCGCTTTGTGATGGTAGTAGTCCACCCATAAAAGAATGATGTTATAATTTTTCTGTGTAAAAAATAAAATAAAATATTATCTTTTTGGAATGAAAAATAATTATTTAACATCATAATAATTTCATTTATAACACAAAAATTCATTAACAGTATCCATATTACCATCCAATTAATGCATTTTTCAAATACGAATCACATCGCTTCGCAAGGCGGTAGTCTACCGCACACACGAGGGACATTATCATATCTCCAATGAAATGAAAATTAAAAAGGTATATATATGATATAATTGGTAAATAGGTATAATTATGTAATAAATAACATATATATATATATATATGTAATATCCATCATTGTACATGACTGTGATAAGTGGGAATAGAAAAACAAATCATATTGATTCGTGTGGTGGCAGTCTGTTGTAAACATGAATGATGATTTCTTGACCCATTTGATTGATGTGGGGATTGTTTTAGGTAATTAAAATAGAATAAAATTTTTAATTATACTGAAAATATTGTTGTTATTATATAATAATGTTTTCATAACTATTCATGGAGGTGGAGGAAGAAATAAAATAATAAATATCATTGAATAATGTTACCTCTCCTTTGGTTAACCTCCTTAGGATTCCAATAAAATCCTTAAAAGATAGAATTTATTAATAAAATATTTATTATAATATGATTTTATGAAATTTGGGAGGATATTTGGTATGTTTTTCATCTGCTCAATTATCTAGAGAGGTTCCAAGAAGTGATGGGAGTGAGTACCCATTTATAATAGAGGAGGAATGATAGTTTTGTAATACCCCAAAGTATTCAATAATTTGAGGACACTCACAAATCAAGTGGATAAATAATTTTATAAATAAATATTTTTAGGGATAATTTAGTTTATGAAAACCTCCAAATCATAAAAAAATGTTTTACATAATTTATTCCTTTACATTTAAGTTTACTCCTTTTTGTCTTTACTAATTATTTTGAACAAAAATTAATTTGAAAATATTTAAAAATATAAAATATTATCATTAAAAATATGGAATCCATTTTATAAAATTAAATTGTAATAATTTTTATAATTTAATTTAAAATTAGACAAGCAGATGCGGTGGAAAAGAAGGTTTTCAAAGAAAAAATGTTCAAAAGTTTACTAATATTCTATATCAAAAATCAAAACAAAAACCCTTACAATGAACTAAACTAGATAAATAGATATATTATTTAACTAATTATACATTAAAACCAATTCCAAATATAATTTAACTATATAAATAATTTTAATGGAATGTCAGTTTACAATTTAAATTTAGTATTGTTCACTATTCATCAAAAATGAATTAATTTAGAAAAAAAATTAAAAAATAATATAATTTTTTCCTGATAATTTTAAAATTTAATTTTATTATTTAAAATAACATTTTAAAAAGTGTTAAAATTCATTTATAAATTTTGTGCATAAATATAGACTAAACCACCTCATAGTAAAATACATTTTTTCAATAAACATTTGTTTTTATTCTAAATGGTTATTTTTTTCATGTCAATATATTTCCATTATTATAATAATTTATTTATTAATATTAATAACCTCTAATTTAATGGTTACTTTATAATTTTATTGTTAAATAATAATATTTTAATAAAGTATCATATTTCTTTCAAACCCGATGTTGTGTGTATTATAAGATTGAATTTGATTTTAAAAAATAAAAATATCCTAAAGTATAAAGATGTTATATTCCATTATATGTCGGTTTTTATGTTATAAATTCTATCAAATACAATATTCGTATTTTAAAATCTCATGGAGTTTCCATAATCAATGAAAGGGTTCATTAACTCACCATTATTCTCGATGAAGAGGACTTGTGCACCCCATAGTGATACAATAGGATGTATAAAACCTTTATCCATATTCTCCTATAATTGGTTATTCATATATTCATGTTTAATAGTAACCATTATATTGGTTTCATGGATATTGTTGAAGTTATGGTTGTGATATCGATTGTGAACTCAACCTCATATATACAAGTAAAACCAAAAAATTATTCGAGATACACTTCAATGAATTCCCATACAATGGGAATGTCATAAATGATGATGTATTATTTAGTCTGAATCATTTAATCTATACATTATTTATAATAATTCAATAATACCATTTCTTATGATTTTGGTCATAAATAAGATTCACCATCCTCCTTGCACAAATATATAATCAGTGAAGAATTCATGATACAAATGGTTATTAACTTCAATTAGTAATTAATGTTGGATCTATATAATAAAATTCAATCTATACCCAATATTTCCTTGAATTTTTCAATGGGGAGTTTCATATTAATTTTTAGGCAATTCATCCAACATATTTTGATAGAGGATGAGTTGTATTATTGTGATAAAATAATTGACTCATTTTCCATCTTCATCAAAAACTAAACTTCCATGTTTTTAGGTGGGGTTTGAATAGTTATACTAAACTTGCATGATATAAAAGAAATTTTATTACAAGACTAAAATTTTATGTTCCCTATCATTTTATGAATAACTACAATTCCTTTCACCACTTCAATATTGGGATCCACCTCAATAGTTATGATGAAGTACACTCTCCCTTGTTTTCTAGGTCATGGATGATTGTTTTTGGTTATCATCAATAGAACCTAGCTTAACACAATTATTCACATAGATTAAATATTACATTAAGATGAAAAATTGGATGAAATGATGAATTTTGACTAGAAAATTCATCACTTCCATCACAATGGTGGGTTTTTCTCATTGAAAATCTCCAACTAGGTGTTGTTCCTCTATGAAGCTAAATCATCTCATTATACCCTTCAATAAATTTCCAAGATACTTCTTCCCATACTTTGTACAAGTGGGATGATGGACTTACTTTCCCTTATAAGTTTCTTCCATTCCTCTACCATAATTGAAATCCATTATCTTTTTCCTATATAAAGTCTTAAGGGACACTTAATATTCACCAATTTCTATCTTTAATTTGATGGAACATCAGAAAATTTACTCATATCTATCAAAGCCTCAAATAGAAAATGAATTTCATAGATTTGGAATTACCTAACAAAAGTGTTTTTTAAATTTAAATTCATGTGAAATGAAAATCCATAGGTTTTGTTTTGAAAGGCCTATGAAATGAGACTCCAATTCCCTAGTGGATTCTTTCTCCTTTTTCTTGGGGCTATGTAAATACCGCTCAATTTTATGTTTGAGAGTGGAAAAAATATTTTTTGAATTTTTTTCTAAAATTCCTCCCACTCCATCACTTTGATATCCTCATCTGGATTCATATTTTCTGACCAATTTCTACCATTAATCATATTACCCCTCCATAAGATAAATATCTAGAAGACCTCATCTTATTAGATCATTGAAGGGTAAATAAGATATTTTTTTTGTAGATAATATCCATTTCTCCATTATTAATGGATAATAATATTCACATAAATTTATACCCTTTTGTCTCATAATGGTCTCAATAAAAAACTAGTTATTTATGAAGAGGAATTATGAGTTCCTCCTGATGTAATTTTTTATTCATAATCTATGTAAATTGGGAGATGATTTTCATGATGTTTACAATTCCCACTAACATTATTTTGGGAATATCATTTGGACAGTCGTCACATTTTCATTGCCATTTTTTGTTCAATAATTTTCTCTTATTTTTAGGCACTGAATATGATAAATGAGAAATTAGGGATGAATATTTATAAACAATTAATGACATAAATGGGAAACCATGAACATTATGGTAAAAATCGTAAAATAAATATAACCTTTAACCTGTTAATTTCTATATTTTGATATAATTTATCCATGATCTAGTTCCTAACACAAAATATTATTGGATTTTATTCCCTTAATAATGGATTGTAAGGACCTTGTTAATTTACCAATGAATATCTCCTAGGAGTGTCAAATCAGGAGTACATTATGGTGTAGTGTCATGCCCTAGTTTATGATTGAGTCTATCTAAATGTTCTTATTTTAGGGTTATTAACTCTACGTAAATATTTTCAAGAGCCACATCCAATTATGGTGTCCATAAATGGATGCATTTGATATGATTAAACATACAATATACCTTACCCAAATTTACCGATGATTTACTATTTTCAGTCTTATCTCTAATGGTTTATCTATAATTTTCTAATCCTAATCCAAAAAATAACTATACAATCCCCTTATACCAACATTGAAACCCCATATGTTTATAAACATTATTTTTTGATTCATTACATGAAATAACACCTAGAATAACCAAAAAAACTTGATTACTAGTGTATTTTGGATAATAGTTTTATATCATAACTACATGTAATATAAGTACAATGATATTATTTATAAAATCATAAACATGAACCTAAAAATCAATCATTCTTAAAAAACATCATTGGATAACCTGGGGATGTACATAAGAGAGGGGTGAGATATACATTCCAGTAAGGAAATAAAAAAACATAGAATAATGTAAATTAGTACATGCGAAACAAGAGGTGTATCATGGTAACAGAATAGGTGTGGAAATCATAATCTTGAATAATATGACATGATATAACATGATAACATATATGAAATATGGGAATTTCACAAGAACATATAACAAGACATCATAAGCATAAGTTAATGATAACTACTATAAAAAATAACATAATGTTATTATGATAACATCGTTTTCACCATACAAATAATCTCATTTGATGAAAATATTACTCAACTCATTAGAGGGATATATACTTACAACCCAAACAATCACTGTCAAATCATGTACACACATATCTTTTCAACATATAGCATACAAAATAAATATGTATTTAATGATTTTTACCACCATGATTAAGTAGTGTGTGTTAAATACATGTAAATCCATAATCAATGTATGGAAGGTAAAACTAGATGAATATACTTGAGTGGAAATGGATACATGTATTCAAAACATTAATGTTTTTCTGAAAATTCATTGGATAATTTCAGTAGCATTACATGTGTATATAAATTATTATATGGGTTATGAATGAGAGAGAAATGGGCCTATAAATAACTGGGAATTATTATTATAGTAAAAGTGTTGTTTAATAACAAATTAAACATTACAAAAATTATATAAAAAGTCATGAAAATAGAAGGTTCTTAAATAAAGAGGAGAATGGGATGATCCCTTACATTGAGAGGATTCTTCTAAAATCAGGATAGGGTCATATTAAGACATTTGGGAAACATTTTAATGGATAAGTATAGTTAATGGATAATTAATTTCATGATAAAAGAGTCTATATAAAATATTAATTGGATTTCTTTGGGTTTATATTGAGAAAGATAGAAGAATTCATTATTAATTTCCAAATTTAGGTTTTGGAATCTATATGATAATGTAATGATAGCCGTAAACCATACCATAGATTCTACCAAAGAGAATTAGTTTTAACTATTTTATAATTATAGTAACCAAGATAATTACAATAATGCCATTTGGTTGTGGAAGTGAGTCATGTTTATGAAGAATTCATTTTAAAACCTCAAAATATAATATAGATTTTGGAGGAATAATTAAGTATTTATAAAATTTATAAAATAATATAGAAAAGATATTTAAAATTGTATTATATATTTGTTCATAGATATGTTTTTTGTTATATATTAACTCACTTTTGGGTCATTTTGATTTCATAATACGTACCACATATTTATACTCAATTTAATTTTTACCTGAAAAAATTGATTGTCTCTAGAAATAATGACAAATCAACAGTTTAATAATTTTGACATTAGTATTTAAAAACAATATTTTTCTTCTCAAAATAAATATCAAAATATAATATTTTATATTTATAAATAAAAAATCTCTATTTAATGAAACATAACAGTTTTTAAATAAAAGTAGTGTGACCCTTATAGAAATTACACATGGCTTCTTAAAATTATATAATCATTTATATATCGAAAATATTATTTAATAATACTATATTATTTAAATTTAATTTAATTAAAAAACTCATAAATTCATCAAAGTAGTGTTTTGATTGAAATTATCTATTTCCCAAAATAAAATTTGTGTTTCATCGTATCAAAATCTTATTTTCATAAAAATCATTATTTAATCATTTAAAAAGTAATATTAAAAAGGAATAAATATAAGAAATATATTATTTAAAATACAATATAAAATCCATATTCTTATGGTCTATATACATAGGTCATTATTTCACAAAAAAAAGTACCTATGGGTAAGGTGTGTGATGTTGAGATTTTCCTTGGGTGGTTCAGCGAACAATGTTTGGGTTTTCATGTTAATAGCCTTCTAAATCCCCCGTAAACAATTAAATTCATGATTAAGTTGTTGAATATTGACTTTGGATAAGTCAATTTCAAATACCAATGATGGTGTCAGCCTCATAAACTTTTATTAAAGGGCTTTCTATGGTACAATTGTACTGGTCGAGGGCATTGCTTCTATTGTATGTGTTAACAGAAATTTATCATAACCCGTAATATACTAATCTTATTTTCACTGAAAATGACTATATTATCAAAAATTATTAGGATTAATGGTTTTTAAATTTTACAGACCATATAATATTAAACACAACCAAAGTAGTGCATGTTTTTTTATAATTCCATTTCTTTATAAGGCATTCACTCATTTAAAAAGGTAATTTCATTTATAAATGATTGGGTCATTAAAATTACCACATAAAGGGAGAGAATAATTAGTAAGGTATATATGTAAAATAATAATTTAAAAAATTTACAATCAATCTAGTAAATAAAACAGAGAGAAAAGTTGATTTAAATAGAGAATGGTTATAACTCAGAGAAAAAAGGTGATTCTGAGATATCCATTACCTTTAGTATTTTCTTTCTTCATGCATTTTAGAAACTCATATATAATATATTTAGATTTTTTATACACATAATATTGAACAATAATAATATATATAATATCATAATTAATCTTTTTATAAAATATTATCACTTTAATAACAATTGTTTATTAAAATCACTATTACGAGTTATAATTGATTCACTTTTAATGCTTATTTTGATTCAAATGTCTTGGTCTACATACATTTATCAGGGTTCCATAATATATAAAATATTAATTAATATAATAATATCATATTTATTCACTATATGTACATATATATAGATTTATTTAAAAAGGTAGATAAAAATGAATTACACCGTTCATGGAGATGGTAGGATGTATATATGCCTGAACGTAGTTTATATTTTTTATGGATAGAATAAAATAAAGGTAAATAGGTTTAATCCTTTCTCAAATAATAATAATATCATAAATAACATACATAATTATTAAATAAATAATTTTAACTATGTGTGAGAGGTGGTGATGGAAATCGAATTACATCGGTTTGTAAGGTAGTAGTCTGTCATACACACGAATGACGATTTCATTTATCATTTGATTGAAGAGGAGATGGATGTTAGTAATAAAATTAACATCAAAAAATATTTTTTATGTGATATAATTTTGTTATTATATCATCACATTGAAATGAAGAATTTAAATATTTATTATAAAAAACAAAACTAAAACATTTTGTTAAATATTATACCTCTTCTTCAGAAAACTACCTTTGGTTTACAATCTAAATCCTCAAAGGTAGGTTTTCATCCAAAACAAAGACCTATAAAACATTAGAAAACATGTTAATAAGGTATTTGGGTAGTTATATTAAGAACTAAAATTCTTTTTATGTGTAAATAAAATTGGATATGAGGTTACCTTTTATAAGTGAGGGGAGGGATACTATTAGAATAATATAGAATATTAAATTCATATAAAGATTTATCATTATAAAATGTTAAAAATGATATAAATTGAATATATTTTGAGTATGGGTATCAATAATATCATACCATAATTCTTTTTTCAATTTTAGATTAGTTTGTTACCATTATATATTTGTTATAACCAACATCAATATTTTTTGATGATTACCGAAATAATTATGTTTTTACTCTTTTGGGGTAAATATGGTAACTATAAAAAAATTGGAACATAAATTGAAAATATATGAAATTTATAAATAAATAATAATACCTTTTCCAAATATTGGATTTTTAGGATTTTGGAATTATTTAATAAATAAATATTTATTATAAAATATCATTAATGAAATTTTTGATTCTGTTAATTTAATTTGATTTTGAAAACTACATGAAAACAAAAGAATTAGAATATTATCTATTATATATATAATATTTAATTTCTATCAATTTTTTTATATAATAATTCATTGAAATTATATTATATTCACCGTTTTGATAATCATTTATTTTATTATTTTATTAATTGTATAAATGTTGTATTAGTGTTGCGTAAGAATTAAATGTAATTATTTTCTTAAAAAAAATTATAAATAAATTTCCATGATAAAAAATCATTTATCTTAGAAATAAACCTTTTATAAGTGATCATTAAATCAATTTATCCCAATATAAAAAATGTAGATTTAATAAAACAAAAAAAAATTAAATTTTAGACTTGTGTTTACATAAAATATTATAGACATCAAATTAAATGAAATATGGAACCCATATTCATTATTTTAAAAATATTTATAGAAAAAGAAAAACAATAGTAATCTAATAGGAAAAATTAAAATGTTTATCAGATTTTTGGTCCTCATCATATTAATTTTAATATAAATTCCTTAATTGAACCTTATTGTGCAAACAATTATTTACTATGGTTACTATTCATAATGGAAAAAAATAAAATAAAACTATTTAAAAAATTAGGAACTCATGATTCCCAATATGTAATCCTTTTTTAAACATAAAATTTATAGAGTTGGAATAAATAAATTTAATATTAGCATGCAATGATTTTTTTTGGAAAAATGATTTTTTTGAGTATAAAAATATTTTTATACCAAATTAATGTATCAAATTCCATTGAAATACAATAATTTGATTTTGTTTTATCGAAACAAACTAATTATATTATCCAATTAATATAAAATAGAATTTTATTTTGTAAATACTTTAAATAAAAATATAGTTTTCAGTAAAAATTACTATTTTTCACTATTCGATGAAAAATAAAACATTTTAGAAAAATATAAAAATTATATGATAAGAAAAATTCATATACAAATATTAGATAAATTAAATTAATTTTTCATAATAATTCATTCCATAATACATCGGGTTTTGATGTGTTCTCCCATGAATTAAGAGTTCAAGACTCCAAGGAGGAATACTGAAAAAAAAAACAAAAACTGCACATTGCATGACATGAATATGAAGTACATGATGTGTAATTCTCGAGAAGAACACCTACCATAAGAATAAAATGGTTTTAATAAAATAATATGAGTCTTAAATGAATAACATTACATATATCCAATTGTAAACCATGAAACCCTCAATACAAAAAAAATTAGTTAAATCCTGTTCACAATGTGAATGAATTACGTGTCATGAACCATTTGAGGTCTTTAAATATCTAGCTACCCTGACACAAAAAACAATGTCCAGATATGTAGAATTATTTCATTATTTATTCCTTGTTTTGTTTCCATTTTTATTCACCTTTTTCCTTTACCTTCTTTTATAGTTTAATGTAATCCTTTTTTACCCATTTCTAGTTTGATACTCATTTATTGTTCATTGTTGTTTCAAAAATATGATTTCAATAAAATTGTGATTCAACAATAACTAAAAAAATGTTATTCATCAAAGCTAGTTTATGATTTATTGTTATCATGATTTTAATATGTCATTTATTTTATTAAAGTTGATTAATTTTCATATAAAAAATGTTTCCATATGTTTCCCTCCTTTTATTCAATACCATCATATTGGAATAATATTCTTAGGGTTAGGGATCAAGAGTAGTGGTGAATTTGAATATAATAAATATCTAAATAAAAATTTGTAACCCTATGACCAATAATTATATTTAATGAAATTTAAAATATCATTATTTTGAAAATTACCTTAACCATCTGCCGTGCAAAATGAATGAACATGACCTAATTGTAGTTTATAAGTCTAGAAAAAATAGCATGTAATTATTTCTACCTAGATGACAAGATTTATAAAATTATTATATCGACTATCTCTGGACAAAGGAGTAGTTTCCATCTTAGGTATATCCAATTGGTTAGAATAAGATCAATTGATGACCTTTTCACTGCTTTGTAGCCTAATCCATAGGTCTATGCCAAGATATATTTAGGTTTATGTTTCTCATATACCTTGAGATTCACCAAAAACCTGTCCTGTTAATATTTTATAAATCCCAGGATATATAGTTCTAAAAAATCCCTAAAACAAATATTTATCATGAGTAATACTTTAAAAGGGTTCATACCACTATATTTCTTTACTACAAGCTTTCTATGTAGGTTTAACTCTAAAATCCAATAGTACTATGCCTTAATAGCTGAGTGTAGTCTGAAAAATATAAATTCTAATTTGATAAATTCTCTTGTATGATAAAATAACTTTATGGGATGGTAAAAATTTAGCTCTGTTTGCAGGGATATTTGTGGCTTGGCATAGTAAACATTGGTACGAACTGAGGATTTCATCACCCCCTTATTCTTTTTTCCTTTCCCTTTTTATTTTTAGGATTTCATCTCCCATACTAGAATCTATATCTTATTTTATGAGAAATTTCAAGAATCATGGATTTGTAACTCATTCAAGTATCATTGACATTCAATAACTGGTCTTTTAAAATATTGATATTGAAAAATATCATTTTCACGCTGTATGTCAATGACTGAAGGTAAAAATATTGCACTGATAAAACGCCAATTTGAACCACAAGAATAATAGTTTAATCGACCATTTCTACAAGAGTGTACCATCATAGATTAGGACATTCTATCCATCAGTGGTTTTATTACCATAATTTTTTCCCTCCTATTCGGGTGTACTCATTATAGATAAAACCTGGACTCATTAACAAAATCCAGAACATGGGGTTGTTAAGTGGACATCAAAGAGAAGACCCCGATGGTCAAATCTCAAAGTCCATAAAGGTTTGTGACACATTTTTCAACCAAGGAATATTATCTGACACCATTAGACTCTTATTATTCCCATTCTCCTTGTGCGACCTAGCCATGGATTTTCTTAAGAGTCAAGCTCCTACATCCATCACATCCTAGGATTACTTGCAAAAAAATTTATTGATAAATATTTCCCACTGATCCAATCACGGATGCTTTGAAATGATATTAAAATTTTCCAACATGTGGATGGAGAATCATCTTGGGTAGCCTAAGACCATTTTAAGGAATTGACTTATAAGTTCCCACATCATGAACTCAATGTGAGGTTATAATATCAACATTTCTACTACAGAATCCAGCCATACACACAAACTATTTAGGATGTTGCCACTAATGGAGGGATTATGATCAAGACACCTAAATTGGGATGTGAATTTTGGATGAGATATCCCACAATGTCAACCTCTCAAAAAGTGAGATAGGAACAACTCGGTGAAAAATCTATTTTGTGGTGGAAAATAGCTTCCTAGGAGATAAGTTTGAATCCCAGACAAAAAATATTGATTCAATTTAGCATCCTTCTCCACCATCACCACCACCTTCCCCTATTATAGATTTATAATCAGGTGATATGTGTGGAGGTATGTACCTTTACCGTTAAATTAGGGAAAAAATAGAGGAACCTAAAATATATTATTTTAATTACATTATTTACACTCAACAATATAAGCAATTTCAATAACCACCAGACTACCCACAATAGTACTATGATTAGAGACTGACTTAATGACCAAAACAACATTACCATGGTTATTATCATTAGTGGAGTGGAAAATATCCATAATGGAATCAGGTATAACCTGAGTACCCATCGCATGTTCCATATCCTCTACCACAAAAACAATATATATACCAAACATTTCCTACTTATCAGCAATTTCCACATTCCCAACCACTACACTATCAAAAATATCCACTAATACAACTAAAACAATCCCATCTTCATTAATAAAATATTGAAAATATTCCCACTACCTTCATGCAAAAATTTGATTGTGGGATCACAACCCAAGAAACTGAAATACAGAACGAAAGGGATTCAATGTGAAACCTTGAGCGTCAGGTGGGGAAAATCTCAATGACCCTATTATATATATCACCATATATGATACCCATTAGTACTAATACATGTCCAGTATGGGAGGAAAATGTTTTTTTATTATGAGTGGAATAATTATATAATTTCTTTAGCCATGTATAAGTGAATAAAATTATTAAAAAGAAGATGAAGAATGTGCTTCGATCATTAGTGGGGATGGAAATGATAACACAAATAAAGATTATAAGATGAAAAATATTGATTTATAACTTGCTGGAAAAGCTCAAATTCAAGATAATTCCCAAAAAGACGATGTATATGTGGCACCTGCACCATACAATCCCCCTAACAACTTCACATAGAGGATGGTATAGTCTAAAATAAAAGAACATTTTAAATAGTTTATGGGGATTTTTAATAAATTACATATCAGTGTTCCCTTTGTAGAAGATATTTCTCAAATAAATTTTTATGAAATGTTTCTAAAATAAATTACCACAAGAAAAAATAGAAAATGTAATACTTTAGAGCCATCTCCAAAATGGTTAAGGCTTCAAAATATTTCAATGAAATCTGCCACCCAAAATGCGAGAACACATATATTTCTCAATTCATTACCCTTTAGGGACATGGAATTTTGAAATAGACTTGAATGAAATTTGTTTAAGTATCAATCTAATACCTATGACTATTTTCACAAATTTAGGGCTTGGATAATTGATACCAATGAGAGTGTCAACCCAACTTTCTTACTTCTTAGTCAGGTATGCTCAAGGGATGCTAAAGTACATATTAGTTAATGTTGGAAAATTCATTTTTATAACTAATTTTTTAATTCTAGTGAGGAGGAAGAATATTTCACAATGATTATTAGGAAACAAAATTCACCACTTAAAAGGTGTTGATTGATGTAAACTAAGGATGTTTGATATTCAGAATCGATGATGAAAAAGTTGTGTTCGACTTATTAATGGCCACCAAGAAAAGCATAGAGTCAATTGATTTCCAAGACATCTATCTCAGTGATAAAAAATAATATTATATGAATATTTAGGATAGTAGAATGAAACCACCTACTGATTAAAATTGATATCTAGCTCACAAGAATGTGAATTAATCATCGTCTCTAAAGAGGGATTTTATCCTACCATTCATACCCTTTTTTTTCATAAACCATTCTATAATGTGTTTTTAAATATGTTTAAATTATTATGTATAGAATAATTTGTATCTCTTTACAATAAATTATGTGATGACCATGAGTAAACCTAAGTTAGGTTATATTAGAGTCTTGGGTGTTTTAATAAATTATGGACTTATTTTAGATGTATGTACTTTGAAAAAAAAAATCAAATTCATGTAATGAAAACTCAAAACAGGTTATGAAAATGTCATGCAAAAAAAACCAAATATTTATACATATTTCATTAAATAAACTATACAAAAACCCCAAAGTGGATTTAAAATCCATGAGTTATGGAGCATGACCGGACCCCCCCCCCCCCCACGCTCGTGTTACACCCTACCGTCACCCCTAACCCTTTGTGTTACCCCACTAGAGAACAATCATCTATTTCTCTTTTATCCATATAGTATATCGTAATATCCATTCATATTCATAAAATATTCCTCAACTAAATATATCATGTCCCACACAAAAATATCCAATCATATATCCTTGATTGGAGACAATCCTCCACCACTAAAGAACTCTGTGGTTGTGCCTTCATCACCACCCATAGGTCCAACCCCCTCACCTTCCACAACCAATTCTTCCATCTTCCCATCCTCTAATCAGTCCATGGAGACATGATATTATTTCATCCTATACAAGTGTGAAACACCAAAATAATTTGTATACTCATTCTATTACTTCTCTAACCTTGAGCATCAGATTAGGTTGGGCCATCTCATGGCCAAGCCAAGGAGTTCTTACAAAACATTTGACCTAGCTGTCATCAGGCATATACACATGCCTAAGGAGTTCAATTGTATTCTATGATAAATGCGCCTTTATTGAATCACTATGGTGTGCAGGGAGACATATCGAGTCCTCTTACTCATCTTACTGATCTCAAGGGAACTCAATGCATCACACATAACCGTTCAAATCTGTGGATAAATATTGGATACGACCCTCAGAGAATTCGGTGGTAGACTCATTATATACAAAAATTATTTAAAAGTTTCCCCTACTTATGTTGGAATGTGAATAGATATTTATAATAGGGACATTGTGGGGCATTAGGCTTTTATTGAATCAGACCCACAGAGCATCGATGATCTACATACAGAGAAGAGAACCTATGTACGAGTGCCTCTGTATATGTTATACAATGTGATGTCTCCTATTCAAGTATTTCTAGAAGAGATACTCATTAAAGAATCCATTAGATTGGCATACTCATATTAGACTCATACATAGGTGTCCCTACCATTAAAATGAACCTATAGTTAATGTTTCTCTATCATACCTAGGTAGAGAGGTCTCAAAGAACTCTATTGGGTGGTGCTTTCATTTCTTATAGTTCTCACCATCTCTAAACCTTCGATATATCTCAATCTCTTTCCTTTATTGGGATGATGAAACTAATTGACCTCCTCATGCTCCACTATATGGGACTCTTGAGGATGGTCGAGGGGAGATATCAATGGAACCCTGAGTACATGAGAAATTCTGTAATTACTCAAGCTCAACCAATGTTTTCCCCTTCTCCTAATCAGAATCCCCCAACCCATGCCGATCCTTCATCCCCTACTTCTCTATCTACCATCAGTACCTATGAAAATCCCATTACACAATCCCCTACAAACACAACTCCACCCCAACCACCATGGATCCTTTCATATCCATTCAATTGGATTCCTATGTTGTTTTCAATATGTACTAGTGAACTAGAGAAAAAACATTTCACCTCGCTATTCGTTTCTCCAATCAATTCCAATTTACTAACCTATCCCACAACTAGATCCATCATCTTACCACACACAACCACTTGTAGACCTCACCAATACCTCCATTCCCACCCCACAAACCACCCCGATCGACTTCCCACCCAATCTCATGGACCATAATACTCAGCGGGAGTTTCTAGTGGAGACGTTTTTATGGGGAGGGGGAGGCCACCTCCCTCCTATTTTCCATTTAGTAACCTTCCATCGAATCAATTCCTAGATTTATGTCCTTAGTACAATTCACCACATCGACCCCTCCATCATCATCTAAGCCTATTCCAGCGACCAAAAAACATTCTACAGTGGTTGATACACTACCCCAGCATCCATAGATGACATAAATAGGGTCGATACACTTCAATGACCCACTGATTATTAGGGAACTCCTAATGCAGATAAGAATGACACTATTATGCCATTTAGTATTATACATGTACCCCTCCTCTATTACATATTATGTATGAGTTCCTTTTTTGTATTTCTAATGTATTCCCATTATATATCATTTTTAGTGATGTATTATTTCTCATATATATATATATGAGATATATTTTTTACCTCACTCGATGGAATTTTTATTTTTATTTTTACTTCTAAATTACTTTATCAAAGTCTAGATCTTGTTTCCTATATAGTAATTAATGTGTATATTATGCCACCCTCTCACATACTATATTAGATATATTATCATGTGGATGATATAGAGATATATATTGTGAATATCCAGCTCTATATCCAGACTTCTAAGTAGTCTACTCCATGCGACTCATGAAATTGTTTAACTCGTCCTGAGAATTTTGGGAAACCCATTTCTGTGGTGGTTAATTCCACCAAACGACCCATGATCTCGATGATATTGCCATTAGTTTCCATAAGAAGAGGAGGATATCCGGTCCAATGAAAGAAACCAACTGATTCCATTTTCCATCTATATGGATGATGATGTCATAGTCAATGATTTATGGTAGGAAACACATTGTTTGGTTTTCTATATTTTAGTTTTGTTCTTAAGAAATTTTTTCATTTAACCATTTCTTTACTTTTTATTCATCCAATGCATATTTTTAGACACTTCGTTCATTCATATAATAATTTTTTTTTCTGGTTTTTTTATATACAGCTTTCCGTTATTTTTCATATATATTTATTAACCCTAGTGTACAAATTGTTTATCTAGTGAAAAAAACATTTATTCTTATTTTTTTGTAGATAACACATTTTCCACTAACCACATTACAATTTCCCATATATAATGACTTTCAAAAGAGGGATATCTCGATTCCCTATTTTAAATTCACAAATTTAAATTTTATTTCTATTTATGAATTTAATAGTACCTCTCCTAATACAATTTCCAATACAGTATAAAAACTATATCAATTATTGTGTGGGGAGAATTTATTCAAGATTTATTATCAATACACTTGAATTATTACTTGTTTTCATTATTATAGGAGAAATTTTGAATTAAAATCATGATTTAAACTAAAATAATCATTACACCCATTTAAATAATGAAAAAAAATTATTGGAAAATTTTGAAATCTAGATATATTCATGTTTAGAATTTTTTCATGATTGATGAGATGACTAATTTAGTTATAATTCCTGATACATGAAATTTATTTTCATTAAAATTTTACTATATTTTGTTACTTGAGTGATTTCTAGTTATTTTATAATCCCTTTCCCAATAGGATTCTATATCTATATTGTCATATTCTTTTTTGGTCATATTCTTGAGAGAAACCTGGTATATGTAAACCTATCAAAAAATCTATGAAGAAATTATTAAGGCTATCATTGAAGAAATATACTATTAAATTTATGGAGGGAAACATTGTGTAGCATGTTTTTCTAAGACCCACCTGTACATATATACTTTTTAATCTCATAGTATCCCTTAATAACGTTTATATTTTTTGAGTCGTTTGAAGCTATTTATCCATTCCTACCAGACAATTTAAACAATACATGATTTTCATTACTGTATAGACATGTGGTGGTATTTTCACCAATTTTGTCAGACATGGTTCATGATTGCATTTGGAATTTTCTACACATTCCATGTTCTTTGTAAATAAATGGTTCTGCATTGGGATGGTAAAAAATAACCATTACGATGCCTATTAATCTTATGATGGATCATGTGTGGTTCGGTGATGGATATGAGATTTGGTCTAGACATAAACTCCAAAAATAAATTATATTGAAAATATAAAGGAACATGGAATATTCATTTTGCTATCTTGAAATATTAATGGACCAATAATTAGTTGTTCAAAGAATGGAAATTTTTTTCAAGGATATGTTCTATCATTGTAGTATTCATGATTATCATGATATATACATGAGATTTTACTATTATTTTTTAATATTTATTTTTACAATTTTCCCTCATTACCTTAGCCTTAGTGACATTTTGAACATTATTACTAAATCCCTCATGATTAATTTTTTATGTTTCATTATGATGTTTTGATGTTAGAACGAATTCATGCATATGGTTAAGAATGTGTATTTAGGGTATGAGCCTAACTCTAGATTTAATTTACCATGAGTGATGAGAGAAATGTTTTCTGAGAAAAATTAAAAAATGTGTATATAATCTGAGGATATCATGACTCTCATCCTTATTGACATTGATTGAAATAGTGTTCCATCAGTACTGGCTATTTAATCAGTCCCTCCCCTTCTTGAGGATTAGGGAGGAAACAACATTGTCTCTCCCTATATCACTGGCTCTTCCCTCCAATTTTTCACCTTCAATAACCCAGGATTACTCCCCATTTTACCTGGTATTGTGCTAGCCCTAAAATGTCATGGATTTTGCATAATATCACCTTCTATTATTATTTACCTCATTGATTTTTCCGAATCTTCTTCAAAAAATATCCTTACCTTGGTTTCTTGCTTCAGTCAGTATTGTGCTTTGGTGGATGTTGTAGATAGATCTGTTAACTCTCAATGGGGGACTCACCATCACACAATGGTTGGTTTGTTCAACTCATGTAAAATTATTATTTATTTTTATTTATTAAAAATATATCTCTAACATGATCCAATGGATCTTGTTCGGTCAAAAAATTATATTTTGTTCTCTTTATATGGTCCTTTGATATTAATTTGAATCGAAAGATGGAGACCGCAATGATTTGGGTCCATATTCTAGGTTTTCTTTTCTCCTTTCAAAATATTTCTATATTTTGGTTTCTAAAAAATCTTGTGGTATGTTTCATGGTATAAAATACTATGACCAATGTGGTATGATATCCCATTGAACCCCAAATTTGTGTTGATGTATAAATTTCTAATAGTCCTTTGGATATCGTTTATATTGACATTGAAGTAGAATATAGACACAAACAACCAGTTTTTCGAGAGTCATGGACCCATTACTATCTGTCCCACTACTTCTATTGTCATATTCCATTTGATGTTGTCATAGAGGCATAACTATTCTAGTTTTGAGTTCAATTAATTTGGATAGATCGATGCATAATGATGATTTCAATGGGAATGAGATTGGAAATTCTAGGTAGATCCCTCTATTAGTGGGTGATGATTTTTCCATTCATGATGTAAGGAAGGTTGGTCCTAATGTAAATATTGGTTTAGAATGCTACATCTATGTAGTGGAACAATTGGGTGCTAGGGAATTTGGGAATCCTTCAATTTCACAAAAGGGGGTCAGTCTTATAGTTTCTAAACCATAGGTCAATAATTTTTTTTTCTCATTTTATGTTTCACTTGAGTGTTAGCTCAACGTCAAGCCTAGTCCAAGGAGATCTAGGGAAGGAATAAGGGTTGTGTTCAGTGTTAATAAGCAACTTATGAAAATTTACTTCATTTGAATATGTTGTGAGATCTAATTTTAATTCTTATCAAGAGGTCATGATATAGTAAATAGGTAAGGATGGATCATCCACTTTAAATTCTCAATAACATACACAATAGTGGTATTTAGTGGGATTGGAAGCTAGATAGAGACCAGTGAAAAAGTTCATCCTAGTAAGAGATCCTGAAGTACATGCTACAGATGTGGCCAAAAAGCATCCCTCTCAAGATGGAATTGGTAAAGATAAGGTTTTTTATAGTGGGTTTTGGAATCGTTTTACTAGGACTGGAGAAGATGAATCTCTCCCATTTGAAGAAATGGTTGTTTTGGAGGATTGTTTGGAAGACAATCATCCTCCTTGAGGTAGGATGGATGAAATAGTAGTGGAAATTGATTCAGGCTTTGAATATTTTTACTCATAGCCCAAGGAATCAGATCTCATGAAAGTGTAACTTCGATCCTCTTCAATGAAATGAATAACTACCATTATGGATTTATGTGGATTTATTCAGCTAATGAAAATTCCATGTAGATTGAAAGAGTAATCCAATTTTACTATTCTTCTTATTACTATGTTCACAGGTAAAGGTACCCCCCAAGTGAGTTTGAACATATTTGTGGACAACCAAAAGAATAAGTGAAAGGAGTCTATTATACATGTGGAGCTAGAAATTAATGAGGATACTAAAACCTGATTAGAAGAAAATATCTTCCTCTAGTGTGGTAAATTTAGATAAAGAGGATATTGAATATGAAAACACCCATGATATTCTCATGCACTCAAATAATAAAATGTTAGATAAGTATTTCCTGTTCAAGATATCAAATTAAGATGCACAAATAATGAGTGAAAGAATATTGAGTGTTGATTTGAATAAAGAAAAATCCTTGTGGATTGAAAAATTGAACAGGAGATTGATACATGGTTTCAAGGATGGGAGAAAGGCTAGAGAAGCATGTAAAGACATGGAACAATATAGATTCTCACTCTAGGATCTCATACAAAAAATTGAGAAATGTATGTTACCTCCATTGATTGAGGTTAAGAATTCAAATTGCATTAATTTTTTTGTAATAGATTTATAATTTTTTATGAGGATTTATTATTTGTTTATTATAATTTTTTTCCCACTTATTCCATCGTATTTCTTATTAAATAAAAATTTTATTTTTGGTTGTATAGATTTTTAGGAACAATTATGAAATTGTAATTAAGTGAAGAATGAATCTAAATTAAAAATCAATTATGGGGCAAGATTGATTTTATCCACAGGATTGATTTGGGAGGAATTCGTTTTTTATATTTTACTTAGTTTTATATTCAATGTTGTAATGTATATATACTATTTAAGAATGATTTTTTCTAAATCCCCATAGAGATTATTTTTTTAGAGAAAAATAAAATTTTCAAGGGTGGGGTAATATAATAAGATGAATTTATATGAATCTTTTGGATGCATTTCATTAATGTTTAATAATGCTTTATTTCTTAATACAATGAGTTTTTATGTGTTTTTTTTCAAACATTAAGAATTCAATACTGAAGGGATGAATGATTTAAAAACAAAAAAATTGTACATTACACTTTATGAATCTAATGTACATGATGTGTACTACTCAAGCAGACCAACATCTATCTGAATTAAAAAGATAAAATCCAAAATACAATGTTTTAATCAAGTAAATTACATGAACCCAATTATGTTCTATGAAATACATGATGCAGTAATCATTTAAAGAATGTTCCAAATGTGAATTTGTTACATGTCATGAACCTATCAAGTTATATAAATATATAGAGACCATAAAATATAGAAAAATCACCAAACATGTAGACTTATTTTTTCATCCATATTTTGTTTTTGTTTTCATTCCTATCCGATTCCATTGATTTTTGTTTCTTTATGAAATCCTTTGTTGCTTCTTTCCATTTTTAAATCCGTTTATTATTTGTTGTTGTTCAAACATTCTGATTTCATTACCAATTTTCATTTAACATCAATTGTCACTACCTTATTTTTTGTTTATTCATTAAATTTAGTTTTGATTTTATTTTCTATGATTTAAAATCTGGATTGATTTTATTTAATTTTTTAATTTCTCATTTTGATCTTCTATCCATCTATTTGTATGGTTTTTTAGTACCATATTATGATGCTAATCTATTTAGGGTTAGGGGTCAAGATTAGGGGTGGATTTTAACATGATGTATATCTTAATCAATATTTGGTAACCCTATTTCTATAAAATAGGATTAAAAAAATTAATTCAATATTTTCAAACCAACCTAACGATCAGATGTGAAAAATGAATGAACTCGACCTAATTGTAGTTGATCATGATAGGACCACTAGACTGTGATTATATGTACCTATAATCTAATATTATTTCACTTAGGATGTCAAATATCTCCGGAACAAGGAGTAGTTTATATCATAGTAAGATCCAATTGGTTGGACCAAGATCAATTGGTGATCTTTACACCACATTAAGCCTAAGATATAGGGTTATCCCAAGAAAAATTTAGGATTAAATTTTACCTATACCATTAAATTTACCTTAAACCCTTATCTTTAATCTATTTCAAAATCACAAGATAATTAGTTATTATAAAACCTCAAACCAAATATTGATCCTGAGGAATAATTCTAAATGGTTCTTTCCACATGTATCATTACCTACAATCTATCTTTGTAGGTTTGACATCAGATTGAAACTATGTTATTCCATAGTAGCTGAGTGTAATAAATGAAATATAAATTCTAATTTAATCAACACTTGGGAATAATCAACAATGTCATTCCGGATGGTCATTTCACTGAAAGATAATTTCAATATGATAATTTCAAAAATAATATCTATTTTTTCAAATAAAATATTAAAAAGTTCATAAAAAATATTATAATATTTTCTCAAAAAATAATAAAAAAATTATTTGAAGAAAAAATATTTTTGAAGAATAAAATAATGTTACTAAATTTTTTTTGTATTATTTCATAAGGTTTAATCAAAAAATTTATATTGATTAATACATTTATATATATTTATTAAATATTGTAATAATTTTCATATACACAAACATAAAAACCATGTTATAATAATCATATTAAAATAATAATATTTTATGGTTGGTTTAATGTTGAGTTTTCTTCTCATCTTGTAAAAAACCACCCAGGTTACCTAAAACATTTACCTAAGAAGTTACACTACTTAGTGAAGTGAAAAAACGAATAAATAAGTCTCACGTAAAATGTAAAAAAAGGTGAATTGACAAGAACCAATTGTGGGGTGTGGAAAATATATTTAAATTCCACACGGTTTGTAGTATTACTAGTATCCAATGGTTTCTATATGGATAATTTATTAATATTGTTTTCCCATTATACAAGCAAATACTAATATTACTAGGAATATTAAAGAAAAAAACTATAATTTTGAAAATCAGATTAAATGTAAGTTATTGGAGTTTATGTTGTCCTCCTTTATTATAATTCTATCATAGTGATTTTGAAATTAATCTAGTTTTTATTAATTTATTTCATTAAATTATTAACAATAATTTGTCCTTTTTCATCATTGATTTTTTTATGTTAATGAGAATAATCCTCACAATTTTGTTTCATATATTATTATTCATCCAATGTGTAAAATAAAAAATGATCCTACCTTCATTTCTTTAGAAAATAAATATTCTGGTACTAAAATTCTCTAGATAAAAAATTAGACCATTATTTCTTCCTCGCGTGTTTAGTAAACTTTAAAAACATTTTTACTTGAATCTAGAGCAACCAATAATTGTGATAAAAAATAGAAGAAGGATAAATTTTTTTAATAATAGAAATAGTAAAAACCGTTAATTTAAAACATAAAATTTATGTCATATAAAATTGTATAATTTATAATTAAAAACCATTTAAATAAAGGGAATAATAAATTAATTTAAATAAATTAAATTAGAAACGTGCATAAAAAATTTGGTTCACTTCTCCATCACCAAAATAGTTATAGTTTCTACCCCTAAAATAATGAAAAAAGAAATAATGTTTAAGGGGTAGATAACATGATTAATACAATGAAAAATAAGCGAATCAAAAACAATGAAGTAGTAGAAATGGTGGTTCTATCTTCTAAAATTTTATAGTGGTGTATTCACTCTTATAGATGGAAGAATAACATCTTCTCTGTTCTTTAAAATACGTAAATTCTTATCATTATAATTGGAAAATGGTTCAATATATATTTTTAGATTCACCATTTTAAATCATATAAAATATTTTGTTTTCTAAATTTATATTTAAGAATTTTACTACAATGTGGAGAAAGACATTGTGGTGTAGCCATATTCCTTCCATTCATGGTCATACATGGGTTATGGTGGATCCTACCGTATCACTCCTTAATTATTTCTTGTCCATTATTTATCCATAATAGACCCACTTAAAATATAGTTACTTAAACAATATATTAAACTGACCATGGATCATGAATTTATCAATAAAACATGGTCTTCACAGTGGCCAGTTGGAGCCTCTTATTATAATTCATGGCCCTCATGGAATTCCTATGAGGCCCCTGAAGGGATCCATGGTGGTTCTTTTATGCTCACGTGTTTTTTCATTGGATTACATTTAATATTTGGGAAGCATTGAATAAGGGTAGGTAGTGTCGAGTGGAAGAAATTCACACTATGATAGGCCATATGATGGAATCTCCCGTGATTTTAGCTCATGTGAGGGTATCTCACATGATGGTATCTTGAAAAGTATAGGTCATGAAATTTTTGGTCATGTGATGGTATATCATTTGGTGGTAGTATTTCCTATAACCCACAATGGCAGCACACCCATGGTGGCTCCTCCTTCCTTTATCGATGGTAGCACCTTCGATGGTATCTCATCTTTCCTTCAGCGATGGTATCACCTTCAATGGTAGCTCCTACATCCTTCACTAATGGTACCACTTCCAATGGTGGTTACTCTCCTATTACATAGAAGGTATATTAGTTGATAGTGTATCCCAATATTAGCTCATGAAATGATTCATGCAGTGATGGTAGTTCATCTTCCCTTCCAACGACTGTAGCTCGTGCTCAGTAGAATGAAATGTGGTCTTTGTTTGTCATATCCTCAGCGCAGACCTCCACCCATAGAAAAACCACAAATTAAACAACATATGAAATTCCTCCATCTATACAGACTTCATATTTTCAAGACTTTACTTCAAAAAATTAATCATTGTGTCATTCTTCCTATGTAAAGCTTGGATTATGTTCGTCTAAAGTGAAGAAGATGATCTATGGTTATTAAGTCCCTTGACAGTTGTCTTGAGCTAGAAAACGAGATTCTATGGAAGTTACCATGGTGATGATGATTATATAATGTAAGATATAGTGGCATTAAGAAGAGTTATAAAGTTGTTGTGGTGAGTTCGGGCCCAATAGGATGTATAGTGAATTGTATGAGGGTGGGAGATGCAGAGTGCAGTGAGAACAATAACATTTTTTAATGATTAACATTATTGTACATATGGATTTCCACTGCTAATTACGAAATAAATTCTTGATACCATTATGTAAATGAAGTTGGACTGGTGTCATAGGATGCCTACTTCAACCATTCTTTTCCTCGTATTGGTGAATCCATCCACCCATTATTGTGTAGACTTAGCCACCACAAGCTGACATGCTCCTACACACTATGCGTCTCTCTAACAATGTGGTGGTATCTCCATGGGATGGATTTGATGGTGGACCCCTCAGGGGCTTTCAATATTAGGAGATGATTTGTGGGTTGAAGTATAATTATATTGTCCAGTTTTCTCATAATAAAATTAACTCTTAGAAGAATTGGACCTAAAAATATATTTAAAATATTATTAATATTCAACCAAAATTTATGTATTAAATTTCAAACATCTAAATATCACATTTTTTTGAATTTAAAATCTTATAAAATCCACAATTTATAATTTCAAACTTGTTAATAAAACATTGCATTAAAATGGAAAATTTAGTGTATCCTATTAACAATCATTAGAATATGTTAACAATTTGTAATGACCAAATGATTTCTTCAAGTATCACCACATTTAAACTATGTGTTTCCTCATGAATTAAATCTCATCATTAAATTTATGAGGGAACAAATTTTACCAATATTTAAATTTCAATGCAGTTAAATAAAATGTATATAAATGATAAACCAAATTTTAAATTTCCAAATAAAACATCAATTGAACTTGTCATTTTTCAATTAAAAAATAAATCCATGAATTTTAATTTCTCACTTTTTGAAATTGCATCACTTAACCATTCATTCATTCAATATTATTAATTAATTATTATTAAACATGTCAATCCATGAACTATATCCCTTGAATATTTTTCTCTAATCACTCAAGGTACAATTTGATGTGGATTTGTGCTCATACCATGAATTCTAGAACCTCTTCAAAAGGTTTATAAAGGAACTAATATATCCACTTGGAAAATAAAAAATATCACATAAAATCATGAGGCCTTCTCAATTGAGACTCTAATACCTCTAAGGCTTAAGGTTGGTAGGAATTAATGGGAATAAATAAGTCCTAAATATAAGATTTATCTATAAAGTATTAATCATGATATCCAAATATAAAAGCTCAATATAATTATTCCATCCAAAATGACAAAATCCACTTTCTAAGCTCAATGTAAGGTCATGATCAATGATAACCTAATTATTGAATTGATACTTATTGAATATTTTGTTATTTTTTTCCTTTTTCTTTAAGATTATATTTTTACTACATAAAAATCCATTCTCCAAACAATCCTTACCACTTAAGCACATATGATAAAAATTATATGTCTATAAGTGGTGATTTTTTATTTTTCCATGTCATAACACCTATTTCAATTTTTTCTAAAATTAGAAATCAATAAAGTACAATGAATGATTCAAAAATATTTGTTAATACCCAAATTATAACCCCCACACTTTTTCCTCAAAATATAGTACATTCATTCTATAATTACTTCCCTAACTCCCACACTTCAATTTTAAAATATCATTGAAGACACTAAGATGAGGGTAGGAATGGATATAAATTTCTTGAATTGTGTCTCATTCCTTGCAACGTAATTCATGGTCTCTATGGTATAAACACGGATGGATTTAAATAGTGGTATCATTGATAAGGTATTGTCAAAAAAATATCTTCACAAATATTTTTAATTTTTTTATAGTAATAGATTTGAAAAGATCAATTCCATGTTATAGGAGTAGACATTCTCAAAGATCATTTAAGAAATACGATCAAGAAATAATATCAAGTATTTATTCATGAAATTATATAGGGAAGGTGACATATTAAATTGGAAAATAACTCATGGAATGACTAATAATATCAAATCAATTCACATGATTTTCATATATTAAAATCATGAAAAATATAGTAGGTAAATTTTATTTTCATGAATCAACCAATTCCCTCAAATCAAGAGTCATAATTTAATATCCATAATTGAATATAATAATTAAATTATCTACCATAAAAATTCAATATCCTTATCATTAAAATAAAAAACATGGAATTATAGCATTTCTAATAAACTCATGTATCACAGATTTGTTATCTAAATAAAAAATCTTAAGCATGGACATGAAATTTCTTGTTTTAAACAACAACTGAAATTTCTAGTGTAATGTTTATTAGAAAGTTATAGGGATTCTATAAGATTTACATAAAATTGAGATAAACCTTACTTACAATACTTTTTCCCCACTTAATTATCGTATTTTTTGATATACATATTGACTTTTTTCCATTATTTTCTACACAAGACAACTCAAATAAGAGTGGGAAAAAGATTACGTTCTAAGGGGTAGAGGGTAGAGTTGAATTTATCATAAAATCATAAATCCAAAAAAAATAATGGGTTGCCTCTCAGAAATTCCTTTGGATAATTTCATTTGATAGACCAAACCTCATGTCAATAAATTATTAGATTGTGTGGGGATGTTTGAGATCCTATATTGTTTCTTATGGTAGACTCCCATAGAACTTTTTAATAATTTTACCATTTAAAATAAAAGGGTTTCCTTCCTATTATTTCTTGATCTGAATGGAACCAAAGAGATAGAAATACAAAATAATTAAAGGTATATACCACCTAGAAGGTTTCTTACTCAAAATTAACATATATCATGAAATGTAAAGAAAAAAATGATATCCTATTTGAAAGGTATTTTTCTGAAATAGATTTCCATGTTCCACTAAAATTCACTATTTATAAATTATTTAGTTTTAAAAATACTCTATTATGATTTATTAAAAATATTATTACTGATTTTCTTCCTCATTTCCAACACCCACCAAATCCAAATTCATCTTTTTGATAACCCAATATTCTTGGTTCTCCAACTCCATTGGAAAATGATAATTCTTCTTATAAATAAAATGGTAGGGGATCATGTATATGCATGTCTTATAGGATAGCATGTATACTTGTAAGGTTTACGAAATACATAATATCCAATCCTTCAAATTATGTTTAAGCATTGTCTCCAATATTACATTAATATCTTTGTTTGACAATTCATCTTGGACACTTGTTTGAGGATGGTAGAGTGTATATTTATTGTGATTCTCCCAATAAATATTAAAAATAACCTCCATTATTATATGGAAAAAAATAATTCACTTGGTCTCTGATGATGGCTCTTGGAACTCTGATCATTCAAAATATTTTTTTTTCTTAAAAATCACACACAACATTGGCATCACTAGTCTTAGTGGCATTGGAATTCACACATTTTGAGAAAATTCAATAGAAAATAGAATGTATGAATTCGAAAAAAAACCCAAGTAAATGGTTCCATAACATCAATTCCCCAAACATAAATGATTTTACATTTAATTATAGGTTTTGAAGAATATAATGTCATTTCTAAGTATTTCTATTTAATTGACACTTCTCACATTTCTTACACTATTCATAAGAATCATTAAATAAGTTTGGATAATAAATCCTAGATTCTAAGACGTTATTATCCATTATTTTATGTCTGAAGTGGCCTCCAAAATAAAATATATAATTAAATTTAGATAAGAACTGTATTTAACTTAATGGTTAGAACATAATTTGGATCTGATCATTTCAAATGTCTAAAAACAATAGATCCTCCATAATATATATTATTGATTCACCCTTGATTTTTTCTTTTTGATGATAGTTAAAGTGAGGTGGTACATGTTATGTGATAGAATAAATTACTATTTTAGAATAACATGGTCTTTCACCTTCCATTATATTGAATTTTTCTCCAAGTATGTGATAATTAAGTGGGTTTACTTAGAGAAGTTTTGTTTAAGTAGTGTTTTTAATACTTCTAATGTGACCAACCACATGATTTTCAACTCCCCTTTTATCCATGACCTACAAGATGAACTCTTGAAAGTGTAGTATCCATATTTCAAATATTGTATTGGAATAATCCTTCTTCAGCAACTACCTATGTTATTCATGATCATAAAATAAAACCACTTTTGATCAAAGTTAATAAGATCTAAATTTATCCAATGAAAATACAACAACAAGGACATTCTTTACAATAGTTGTTTAATTGAGATGACTGAAATCCTATGTTCTTGAGGAATATTTTATGACTTTTGGGTTTATATAAATCCTTTTGAATAGGGATTATCCCATGGATTTTTTCAATGCATCAATGTGTATTTTAAATGAGTTCCACCAATTTGGGGTTGCATTATTGGTAGGGTAATCAATTTCTATTTATTAAAATCTTCAAATTACTTCCAAAAATCATCAATAAAGTTTATTTCATCTTATTTTAATATAAATATAGATAGTGGAAGAACAATCTAAATTAATTCCTTGAGGAATATTATATAAAATACCACATGGCCAAATAACGATCTAATATGTTTTACACAAGTTGGATATATAAAATAATTAATTAATTCAATCATTTATTTATCCACCTCAATTATTTTCTTTGAAGTTACATTCCATAAAACAATTCCACTCTCCAATATAAAATGAAAAATTTTAATGTTTAAAATAATATTTTCCATAATTCATGATTTTAAAAAGTCTCTCTATTCATTAATAAATGATCAATATAATCATAAAAATATCAAATTCACCTAGGAATACTGGCCAGAAGTCATCAATATGATATGATAATATTATTACCATAAAACATTTAAATGTAATTGGGGAGTTTCATAGCCCAAAAGAAAACCTATTTTAAAAAATAGTCCAAAAAGGACTTGGGAATATTGCATTTTACTGGTCTTATAAGGCAATTTTTACAAGACAATATCTATAAAATCCATCCAATAAGAAATAATGTGTCTCACCTTATAAACTTTATATCACTTATTCAATGAATGTGATAGAGTACGGTATTTTATTGTGGCTCTATTCAGATTTATATAGTTAATACATACTCTCTAACTATTATTAACTCTCATGGTAATTAATTCATTATTCTCATTTACTAAAAAAACAATCAAATTTTCATTGGAACCAAATAACTAGGGTTTACCCATTGGGAGTCAGATATTGGTTGTATGATGTCATCTACCAATAGTACCTCAATATTGGTGATATTTTTCCACATTTGGGGTTGCCTAACTATTAGTGAATCACCTTTTAGCAATATACTATGTGAGTGGAATCTTGGGTTAATTCCAAGGTCGTCTCCTAAGATTCATCCAATGTCTTGGATGGTTCTTTTTAAAAGGGAAAATAATGTTAAACCATGATATTCAGACTGGTGATTATTTGTGATTAATGAAATATTTTCTCAATCCATAAAAACACATATTTTCAATCACATTTGAGAGGATTTAATTATAGATTTGGGGTTTTATTTAGAGATGAGATTGAATTAAAATTCCCCACTTTTAATGTTGGAATATTTTTTGTAATGTTAATAATGTTTGTCTCTTGAAATAAATTTTCTATAAAATTAGAGGTTATTTATTATTGAAAATTTAAAATGTAATTTACATATTTTTGATTATTCATTTATTCCTTGGTGATTTTAATATAAAAGTGATCTATTATGGATAGAATTTCTTGGACAATGTAATGACCCAATATTTTTCAATGGAAATTCCTATCTTATAAATATGTCATAATCACATGAAATCAAAACATAATTAACTACTAAGTCCCATGTGACCCTTAAAACATATTTTTGTCACTTCTGCAATTTGAATTTCGAAAATAGGACATACACTGTTGTGATCAGTAAGTTATTCAGAGACTAATAATGAAAACATAATTTTGGGTGAATAGTAACCTACCCTTATGAATAGTAACATACCCTTATGAATATTGATATACTCTAATTAATAGTAACCTTACCTATAATAGTATATAAATAATATTCAAGTGAAAGTATGATATACCTCTGCTTCGGAATAAATAAATACATGTTTTAAGACTGTTTTTTTAGAACAAATTATTATTATTATTAAATATTAAATAAATCATATTTATAAAATTATTTTTGAAAAATGGAATTCATTTTCGGATTCTGCATGATGAAAATGGTTGGGTTGAAGTTTTTGGATTTTTCTAAAATACTTGAATTTATATGAATAGTGAAATACGATAAAATACCGTATATCAGTTGAACACACTATTCATGACTTCACAAGTAATGAAAACCCACTTGTTTCGACCTCAAACGATAAGGTTACTATTATTGGCCAATGAAGACTCACTATTCTTTATCTTGTGGGGAAATAATAAATTAATTAATTTTATATTAAGAAATCCCCTCTCCACTCCACTATAAAAACACCCTGTCACTCCCTCTTCTCTTCAATCCTCTCAAGCCTTTTGACTTCTCAAAATTATGTAAAAATACCCTCCCAACCTCCTCTCCCACATCGAGTAAACCTTGGTCTCATAAAAAGACCGAAACCTATCCCTTAAGGAGGCTCTCAAGGAATTTCGGTTCAAGAGGTAAATTCCACTTTTCAATTCTTTGTCTTTCTTTCCAAGTTCATTTGTTTTCTTTTTTTTATTACCGCTCCATATCCAAATTTTGTGATGAATCTGATACCTTATATGTTCTGGTATGTTTTAATGATAGATGAATATGTTATCATCGTCTCACCCTTTTACCTTCGTTTATACTAGTATCTTGAACACCATCTGAGATGTATCAATTTTCCACATTCAAGGATGATGGGATTTCAATTTCTATTTTCATTCTAAATTTGGGTTATGAAACCATTCTTGTTATGTTTTAACTACATTATTATATATTTAATATAACCTATGTAAGATTATGTAGTCCATTTGTACAAATGTTATTAAGTTATAATGAAAAATGAGTTCGTTGTAATAAAAAACAACAAATTAAACCGAAACAATTATCATTAAAGTTATATATAATAATTCATACTCATTACATGTAACCAAGTTATATAAATTAACGATAAAACCTATTTATCTTCATAAATAATATATATATATATATTCAATTATGGATATTTACATCTATTCCACGTACTTAAAAACAAGTTAACCGAATATGAAAATAAAGAAAAGAAACACTCCAAAATGATGAAATTCAATATAATAACTTATCAATAGGGACATAAATGAACAAAACCAAATTATTATACATGTCTAATAGGTTCTTAAATAAGTTATTAAGAAGTATAATTTCATATTCCAGGAGGTTAGGTTCAAGAGCAGAACATGTTTAGAGTTAAGGTAAGGGTTTTCCACCCGAACTTCCATTTTCATTCATGTTATATTCATTGTCTAATTACCTCAATTAATTTCTTATATATTGTTATTTACTCATCATAAATTCTTTTTGAGTATTCTATATATGTGAAACAACAAAAATTCTTCCCTATTATATGGACTGTTAAATGTTTTAAATGAAATTTTCAAAACTGTTTCCAAAATACAAGCCCAATTCAAGGAAATTTCTCAACTTTCATATCAATTTTCAAGGGCACTCAATAATTTTTTTTTGAAACCATTATATTTCTAAAACACACATTTTATTATGAAAATAACATTTAACTTCACTTCTGGTTTTATATAAATATTTTCTAAAATAATTCTTCATTTCAAAATAAAAGAACATTTTTCTCAATATTGGTTAATGATTTTATAAGAGTATTTTTGTTTGATTCAATGCTCTTGTTGATTCTTATGTATTATTGGGTTTAATAATTTATGAATTCGTAAACCATATTTGATTTAATGGTTTATTAAAAACCATATTGTGGATGATCTACCCTAAAACCATTCACCGTATTACTCGGAATGGTTAGTGATTTATGTATAATGATTGGTGAATGATAGTTACATTTCATATGATTGTTTCAATATCAATAAATATGTTGTTTATGTTTATCCCTGCACATATGAGGTATGAATTGGACTTATTATGTGACAGGAGTGGCCCAAAATATCCCCTCGATACATTGGTAGGTCTCATGAGACAAATAGACATAGAATTGGATGAGGCCTTTACTAATGTGATATATGGATTCTTGCTGAGGCCTTAATCGTTAGACGTATTGACCAAGGACTTGAAAAAATGTTTCAGAATGTCCGAAATATGAACATCCTTCATTATTAATCTTGTAATGAATATTTCATGTGGCTATTTTACATGCAGAATACCCATGATTATGTTATATTATGACAATATTTACTCATCTCATATTCTGGCCACCTTATGTTCAAATTTATTTTTAAAGGAATGTGATTTCAATTATTTACGATGTCTAATATTTATATTATCACCCCCTATATTAATTAATCTTAATGAGCATTTGAGATCACTTGTTTCTTATGTTTCATTTCCACAAGGTGTGAAGAATTAAATTTTTAATGAATTGAAAGCGTAATCTAGGAGTCATGGATGATTCTAGTGGAATAATTAGTGTTTTTTACCTTCACGATGGAATGATAAGCATATTTATGTATATTGTTTCTAAAAATACTAGACTACTCGGTCCTTCAGGAGGGTTATTCTTTGTTTGTATTCCTATGTAATCAATAAGGAATCAGCTCAGGAAACTGGGGTCGGGTCCTTACAGTTGGTATCATAGGAAGTTTAGTTGAATACAAGGAAACCATATTTAGAAAATATGGATTAAGGAAGAGTCCCTAAGATAGTTTTGAGGATAAACATACATGAACATCCTGGTATTTTGGTAAGGAATAGATTATGTGGATCTTTGAAGCAATACATCATCGTCTAGATACGAGCAGGTAGAGGAGGTTCTAGAACATATGTATATAGGGATAAAACATGAAAACCCTGATTTGTGCTAGACATGAACAAGAACTGGTGCACGAAAATGGGGCTTGCTGCACTCTTGGTTAGTATACTCCAGGGTGATATGCTTAGGAAAATTCAAATTTTCTTTATAAGCCATTATGAAGGATTTAAATGTAAAATTTTTCTCAAAGAAAACATTTTTTTGGTTATGGGATTAGCCATGCCTTGGATTTCAATTTGTGATAAGTATTTTGTTATGTTAAGGTTATGCATTATGATTCATAAGATAATCAAGTTTATTCCATTATCTAGAATTGGCACCTAGTGGAAGGAATCGAAACTACATGAACACACATGTACCCTATAGGGATTTTACTCTGATGCAAGATAATGATATTGGATCTGGTGCTGTGAGTGGTTATGAGAAAATCATAACCATACTGAGAAAAATTAATTATGTTATGAATAATAACCTTACCCCTATGAAGCATTAAGATCCACCACATGGAGGATCTATGCTAGATCGCTTTATGCGAAAACAACCTCCATCATTCAATTGGACTACAAACACATTTGTAGCTGAGCAGTGGATAAGTTCCCTCAAAAAGATATTTCATTCATTGGGATGTAATGAAAGAGAGAAGGTCATCATGGTATTTTATTAGCTATCAGGAGATTCAGATCAGTGGTCTTCATTAATCCAATACTCAAAGGAGGAGGAAGAAATAGAAGAAATGGAATGGAGAGATTTTAAATAAATCTTCATAGAGAAATACTTTCCTTATGAACATCGAGTGGATAAGGAGATACAATTCTTGAATCTAAGGTAGAAGGAAGATGAGAATGTTGCAACATACAAAGCTAACTTCACAAGGCTTTCAATATATGTTGTGGACTATATACAAAATCCAAGGAGAAAAATTGAATGATTATTTGATGGAATAAAGCCATTCCTAAAATGATCACTGGTCTCCCATTGTTTTTATCATATGAGAATATAGTTTCATGTGTTATCAAGACAGAAAAATAAATCTCTAAGTCTTATGACTTTAAAGGAAATAAATAAAAGAAGAGGGCCACTGAAAACTTTGGGAAAGGAAATTAGGAAACAGGGAAGAAGAAAAGAGTTGAATTTCCACCCTGTGATAAATGTGGAAGGAGACACCCTGGTGCGTGCATAAAGGGAAAATGATTATGATACAAATGTGGTAAAAAAGGAAATATTTCTGGTGACTTAAAGGGGAAAAAAGAGACCATTAATGTTCAATGATACAATTGTCGGGAGATGAGACACTATTCTAATGATTGTTCAAAGCCTTAAGGAAATATGAAACCAAAAAGGCCAAGGGAGAAGGGACAAGCTTATGAGATTGCAAGTACTGATGTTGAAGTTCCTAATGATGTGGTGGAAGGTACATTAATAATTTCCTCAAACATAGACAATACTTTATTGGAATCTAGATCACCACATTCATTTATATCGTCCCAATTTTCTAAGAAAATTAGATATGTCTAATTTTATTCAATAAAGGAGTTATCAGTCGAAACTCTTAGTGGATGTATCATTGCAAAAAAGGCATGTCGATTAGTCCCCCTCATGACACATAAACATGCTTTAGTTGCTAACTTTATCATCATACCCATGGTTGACTATGATATAATTCTGGTCATGGATTGGCTATCAAATTATGATGTGAAGATCTATTGTAAGAAGAAGGAACTTAATTTTTTTGAGAATGGTGTAGAATACCATATTTTTAGAGTAGAAACCTCACCAAGTGATTCTCATATAGATCCTCCCCAGTTTCTCTACCGAATCCAATTATTGGTGAGGAAGGGAATGAAATAAATATGGGTAAGGAGAAGAATTTATAGATAACGGACGTACATATTGTGGAAGAATACATTGATGTATTTTCAGTGTATTTACCTGGACATCCTCCCGAGTAGGAAATTGAGTTTTGCATTGACTTAATTCCTGGTTCAAGACCCATATCAAAGAACCCATATAGAATGGACACTGTGGAGTTAGTGGAACTAAAGAAACAATAAGAGAAATTGAGTGATAAGTGATATATTTGCCCTAGAGTTTCTCCATCAAGAGACCCTATTCTTTTCGTAATGAAGAAATATGGTTCTGTGAGGTTTTCCATTGACTATAAGGAGATCAATGATTTTACAATAAAGAATAAGTATCCTCTGCCACGAATTGAGGATTTATTTTATCAAATTCATGGAGAACAATATTTTTCTAAGATTGATCTTCGATATGGATATCATCAGTTGCATGTGAGGATCAAGGACATTCCAAAATTAGAATTTTGAACCAGGTACAAGAATTATGAGTTTACTGTAATATCTTTTGGACTAACTAATGCACTGTGACGTCCAAGTTCTGGAATCCACCCTGGGGAGCCCCATACTTGGTTGGTCATATGGCGTCAAGCGCATTTCCTGAATGCAAGAGGCTACCAACTGGCAGCAAGGAACTAGGTATTGATAGTGGGGAAACTACTCCCTCATTGGAAGAGTAACACAAAAAAAGAGAATAATAAGAATAGCAGAAGCCGTAATAATACATACAGAAGTAAATAGCGGAAGACTGAAATATACATAACTAGAGAACACAGATATATATATATATATATAAATATAAATGATTCATGATACATATGTCTAGAAAAATAGCTAAAAAATCACAGTGATATAATAAAAAAAATAGTAAACAAAGTAAAAAAGAAAAAAAAACATTTCTTCTGCATTGCAAGCCTCGGCTTGGTACCATGCTCTCCAGCTCCATAGAAATCAAGTACCTGAAGTAGAAGGGAACTTGCCCTTATCTATACCTACAACAATATAATCAGTTTGGGCCCAAAAGAATGGCCCAAACAGGGTGTGAGACTAAATTCTAGTAGGAAACCACCATAAGATCTGTACCTAATAGTCAGTGAATATATGGAATGTAATATGTAAAAGAAAGATGTAAACAAGGACGTACACAGTAGTAAATAATCCACAGTTTCAATGCATTCAGTTTCATATATCAAGCAATAGTTAATCAAAGTAGGTAATTACTAATAGGTAACCTTATGGAAGGTACTCACAGCCTATCCCCTCTGGTCCAACCTAGTGACACAAGAAAGTAGGTAAACACAAAAGGTAACCCTCTGTGAAGTACTCACATCCTATCCCCTCTGGTCCTAACTAGCATCAAATGCAACCCTCTAGGCAGTACACTCATTCTATCCCCTTTGGTTCAGCTTAAGCATAGGCTTTCTGAGGAAGAACTCGCCATCAATTCCTCCTATAGTCTCGTATTAGTAATTAATGGTGCTCTGGGAAAGAACTTATATAACATTCCCCCTATGGCCCGTGTCGAGGAACTACAGACACTCTGAGGAAGCACTTACATCAATTCCCCCTGTGGTCTCACATCGTATGTAGAAAAGTCAATCTGGATAATCCCTTACATCTATTCTCCGTATGGTCTATACAGAAGGTTCTCACAGCCCTTTGTATGTCAAGAAAGCATAGAAATGCATATTTTACAAAGTAAACCTCAAGAACTAGTTGGATACCAGTTTAAATCATAACGGCATGTATGGATATAAACACCCCATCCTACTATACTAGGCATGGTAAGCAACAACAACCAAATAGGGAATTATACCCAATGGTCAAAACCAGTAATCATGCACTTGAAAACACATCAAAATCATATCAATTAAACCTATTACCATTCAATTAACCTCTAATAAAGAATACATGCAACCAAATGGCTAAAACAGTAAACACACAATACCATGTTCATGTGTATTGGTAATTTTTCACATATAACTCAAATACATTCAACAGAAAGGCACAAACCTCCTACCTTAGTGTTGGGAGATCACTATACGTGAACCTCATGCCTTGAATCACCCAAGAACACTATAGATATACAAAAATTCCTAAAAAGATCAACACAGGACAACATAAGAAAAAATATGAATCTGGTAACAAAACTATAGAATAATTAATATCTTACCGAGGTGATGTAGAGACCCGAATCTTGGCGTACATGAACATTACATTACTTTTTTGGAATACTTAGTACATAACAAAAAGACAAACACAAGGACCGTAATTGTTTAGTGTCTTTGGAAACTCGGAATATAATCTTATAATCGTGGTGAAAGATCTTCAACATCTCCCATAAAGATCTTCCTTTTTTCTTCTTACCTAAAACCGTTCTTTATATCCTGGGGAAAAGAAAACATAAAAGGGTGAGCTCAAATTCTCAGTAAGGGTAAACAAAAGAAATATCAATCACATCATATTCATAAGAACATAACATTTTGGAAATTTTAACCTGCAAAAGAGATCATAATATCATAACATGGGATAAATCATAGTAGTGAAATGTAATCACAATAATCATAACATAAAACATGAAACTTTGTGGCATACACACATAATCATAGAGAATCATTTCTTATTAGTCGAGACTCATTGCCAAGACTATCTTAGTGGACAAAGTCCATTTCTGAACCGAGTTCACTCCTCGTTTTAGTCCTATTTCACTGAACAAGTTTAACCTTCAATTCCAGCCATGTCTATCTCATGAGATATAAAATAGTTACCCAATGCATTGGAGGGAGATATAGGTCCCACCCATCTAATAATGATACCATTCTTATGTGTTCCACAAAATCATAACCCATACATCATAGCATAAACCATGTAATAAAAATGAGAATCTTAAACATCGTGACATCATAAAACAATTCATATAAGGTAAAGGAATTCATAAAAATATTTCCATCACAACATAATCAAATCCATGTAATAATATGGATAGAAACAGAACCCTTTATTATCTTAGATGGAATATAATTTTGATAAAACACTTGAACTCCATTCTTGAAGAAAATATCCTTTCTACTTCAAAAACACTTTTCATTTCTTAACATTTCATACAATTATAAACTAAAAGAATTTTATTAAAAATAAACATGAAAACATGTAAAGGAAGCTTCATGGAAATAATGTTTTAAAAATCCATTCATGCCTTATAAGTTAAAAAAACATTCTTCTCGTACTTTTGTCGGAAAAGTGAAAAAGTACCTCGTACAAAAAACGACAAAAGATTCCTTTCATATCATTTACTAAAAACTCACCGAAGGGTAAAATTGGTTATAAACTATTTTATAAGGATATAAATATTACATATTGAGGAAACATGGATGTGGATGATAAAATACACCCCAGTAAATACCAAAGTATAAACAATCTCGGATAGAAATGAGATTGTGATATTTTCCCTTACCTTAGGTCCGATTTACTTCGTAAGTGTCCGAAACTCCTGTATAATGATTTAAATAATGTTATTGACTTATTCCAGAATCATAATTATTTTTATGATATCATATATGGTTCAATTATGACTTTATTTTACCCGTTCTTTTGTAAATTCCATGTTAAAAAGCGGTTTGGGTAAAATCGTTTCATTTGTCGTCCGTGTTTTGAGTTGTAATTATTCATATGATTACATAGATCATGATTAATTAATTCCAGAATATAAAACATGATTTATATATAATATATATTTATAATATACATATATATAATAGATCAGTAAATGGAAAGAAATACATTGTTCATGGAGACAGTAGGTCGTACGTACGCATGAACGCTGTTTTCGTTTCCTTATTTAGTTGAATGGAATTAAGTAGATGAAATAAATATATATACACATAAATACAGTATCATTATTATGTCATATATTTCATGATTACTTATTATATATACTTTATAATCATTCATGAATGCTTAACATGGAGAATTAATCTCATCGCGTCGTGGAGACGGTAGTCCGTACGTACGCACGAGTGATGGTATCGTGCTCATGATCGTGGAATCGTATTGGAGTGTATTTATACTATTTAAGAATCAATATCACTTTAAAATAATAATATATAGTTATTATGTACACCATTATACCCATCCAAGTAAAGTTGTGGTGGAAAATAGATTACACCACGGCGTGGAGACGGTATTCCGTACGTACGCACACGCGATGATTTCGTTTTCCGTAGAATGGATAAATGGTTAAATAGGGTTGTTTCTTAATTATAATTACAAATCCGTATATGATTGATACTGATGTTATTATTTCATAATGAAACAACCTAAGAAGAAGAATAAGTGGAAGATAAAATAAAGTTGAAAGAATCGGTAACGGACATTACCTCTTCTTTGAAGCGCCTCTTTGAGTCCTCCTCTTAGGGAAATAAAATTGGTCTTTGACAAAGACCAGGACCTCTAGGATGTTTCTAGAGAAGTGGAGAAGATACTTTGGTAGGTTTTGGCCGAGTGTGAAGGCTCAAAATTGTGTGAGGAAGAGAGGGAGGAGGTTCCCTTTTATAAGGGAGGAGAGGGGCTCCTTTGGAAAAACTAAAAATATTATTTTATTTTAAAGCCAAATTCGGTTTTAAATAGATTCAAATTTATTTATTTTGAATATAAGGTGGGTATGGGTCTAAATACTCTCATCCAATATAATTTAGACAAGTTTAGGTTCCTATTTTAACCTTATCATTTAGATTTAACATTAAGTTAAATAATTTTACTTTTACTGTGTCTTCTTGTGTTCTTATACTATAAGGTTAATAAACTTACTATAAGAAGACAAAAGAACCCCAAGTTGTTTATTATTTATATATATAACCTTATCTAAGTCATTTGGATAAACCTTAGATTTTTAGAAATAAAATAATAAATAATAATATAATATTTTTTTTAAAAACTATTTTACGTCATTTTTGACACTATTTAGTAATTGATTTTTTTGAAAATCATTATAGAATGATTAGTTCGACCAAAGTTACTTAAATCAATAAAACATGTCATATTAACCTATAAAATCAGTGTAATTCATAAAAAGTCTAAAATTACATTTTTTTGTGTATTTATAACATCAATTATGCCAATATTTCATTAATAAGATAATTACTACATCATCATTGTGTCATAAATAAATTAAATTATTTAATTTCTAAAAATTACAAATAAAAAACCATTATTTAGGAAATATTTTTAGATTTATAATGAATATTTATAGTCGAATTTATCTTATTTATAACCCTATATTAAAAATTATCTACTTATTAAACTTTGATTTTAACTATTTTAAACCTTCTTTAAATAAATTAATAATAAATGTCATAATCTAATCCAAGTGGGCCTAAATGGTCATAAATTATTGATAAGGTTGTTTTTGGTCGAATAAATCTTATCCAATAGAATTAGGACATGTGTTATGGTAATAATAATATCATTTTTACCCTTAATTACCCTATTTACTTTTAACCGTGGTAAAAAAAATTAAAAAGTTACTATTCACCAAAAATTATTTTCATTTCATTGAACCACATTTTACTTACTGACATCAACCTTGTCTCACATATTTTTGAAATTCTACTCACAGAAGCGTTAAAATTATGTTTTATGAAAAATTCATTTTTTAACTACCACTTAGTGGTTTCACTATTCATCAAAAAATGAAAGTTTCCAGAAAAATACCAAAAATTAGGCCTAAGATATATTTGATATTAGAAACTGAAAAATGATGTCTATTTTACCAAATTCAAAACATATCAGTTGCATTACTTAATTTAAAAATTAATTCCCGTCGTCAAAACAAATAGCATGTTCTTAAGAGATAATAACTATCAAAAGATTAACACTTGTTTATGTCTGGTTTAAATGTGAAATTAAATCTAATGACCACAATTGTATTAAATTGAAGAAATATATTCTAAATATACTTTAAAACCACTCTAATTAATAATTTATCACTATTAATTATTTCTATTAAAAATGTTGTTTTTAATTAATATTTAGTAATTTTAACTATTCATCAGAAAATGAAAGTTATCCGAAAAGTACCAAAATTTCACCCTAAGCTAATTTTGATACTCAAAATCCAAAAATGACGTTCATTTTGAAAATAAAATTTAAAAAATTTCAAAAAGTGGTTATTACAATTCATAACGGCTAGTTTTAATAATATTTTAATAGCATATTGTTGTTTAGTGAAACTCGTTGTTGCGTACTACACACGCTATCGAGGAAGGTCGCGATTGCGTGTAATGCAAGGCAAGTCAAGGATGCATGTTGTGAAAGATCCTTTTGGTGTAGCTTACAACACAAGACATTAATAAAATAAAAAAGAATATTTTTCATAAAATCTCGGGGTGATACATTCTACCCTCTTAAAATGAATTTCGCCCTCGAAATTCATCGGGGTTATAAGTGGTTTACTAATAGAAAGTTTCTTTAATAGAAACCCACATTGTAAAAAGGAATACCAAAACCAATATTTAAAAACAAAAGTATGAAACATATTGGTTACCCAAATAAACTAATCATTGGGTTTCCACATAGGTGAAAATATGGATATGGAAGAGAAATCTAACCGTCATTTTCTGATGGAGACTGGTAGAGAACATGGCTATGGAAAATCCAGAAATCACAAAGCCATAAATTTGTGATGATCTAAGGTACCATCTGATTTATCAGATATAAGATCAATAGGACAACATTTTGGTTTTCAATATCATTTCCCTAATGTTGATGAAATTGGAATTTGAAGAAATACTTTCGTGATTTTGGTATAGTCTCACCGTTGGTCATTCTTTGGACAATTTCCTCTTCATCTCTTAATGAAATGAAGTTGAATTTGTCATTCATTATGTGTTAGCAGATAATGTGATAGAATGATGGGTCATTCCATCTGTCTCAATCAAAAGGTTAGAAAAGTTATCATAAAATACATAAGTCCATCTATAGTGAGATTAATCATATATGGTTCCTAAAATGGACTTATACTTATTATATCATACTGCTTAATATAATAAAACTAGTTTCTAATAAACAGGGACTTTCTGTAGGCCAGTGGTAGGCAATAAAGGCCAGTCACACTTCGATTATGGGTTCGATTCCCACATCCTTGTCCGACGCGATGAGATGTCGCCCGCCCTGCAGGTTGTCCTTTTTCTAGTGCTATATTACTATAACATCCCATCAATAATATCGAAAAAAATTCTATCCTAACCTATGTCCAACATAATCCATTCCAATCTTTAGGCTTATTTAAAATACTTTGGTCCAAGATCATAGTATAAATAAAATGATTACTTTAAATGTCACATAACAATCATGTGAATTCCATCATTTATCCCCCATATATCATAAGATATATCGTGTTGGTTAAATTACACACATGTGAATACCTTAATTATGCATTCTCTTGAAGAATGAATACCCATGGAACCTTAGTGAAAACATGAATGAAGTCAAAAGTTATCTCCTTCCACATACCAAAATCCAAAAATTCTATATACTCAAACCGTGATATAACCTTCTCCTTATATCAGTAATGAGCTCATGAATACGGTCAAACATTTCATTTTCTCATTTCCTTTCATTATGAGCATATCATATTTTTTTCCAAAAATATCTCAATCACATTATATGGTTACCGGTACCATTGAAAACTACAATAAACCAATACATAAATATTCCAATATTCCACGATACTATATAAAACATTATTTTGGGATCGTATTACATAAACACTTAATCATTCCACCACATCGTTGTCATATTCAACATCGCCAATAGTGATCGCAAGTGACTTCCCTTTGTCCTTTTCCTTAAGTGGTTTCTCATGTCTCTCATCACTAACCCTTGGATTAGGGAATTTATTATCATAATGCTCTATTTCCTTGCACTTGAAGAATTGAAGTGTTGGTGGTGCCTTCTCTGCAGTCTTTTCTTTATTCACATCATTAAAAACCCTTTTTCCATTACTTCGGCACTCAGCTGCTCGATGACCTTCTTTTCCACACTTAAAACATTTTCTAGTCCCTTTAATACAATCTCCACCATGCTTCTTTCCACACTTTGAGCATAAGGAAACATTCATCTTCATTTCACCATTATTTTGATATTTCTCCTTGAACTCCATCTTTCGTTTCTTGTCAAAACCACGAGATGGATAAGTAACACCAACTTCCATTTATACCTTGATAGCACAACACACAATTTCTTCATAGCTACTGAAGTTTCTTATAGAAAATTCCCTTCGGAGATTTGGTTTTAAGCCACTGAATAATCGATCAAATTTACTTTTAGGTTGGATGATAAATCCAGATGCATAATATACAAGCCTTGTAAAATTCACTTCGTATATACCAACATATTCATCATCCTTTTGCTTTAGTTCAAGAAACTCCTTCTCCATTTTTGTTCTACGAATACGAGGGAAGTACTTATTGAAAAATAAGTTCTTGATCTTGTCCCATTCCATGGACTCAATTTCATCTCTTGGACTCTTATTCTTGATAATATTCCACCATTGATCAACATCACCTTCCAAACAATACAATGATAAGATGACTTTATCATGTTCAAAACATTTATGAACTAAAAATATCTTTTCAGTAGTACTAATCCATTGTTTAGAAACAAGTGGATCAGAAGACCCACTGAAAGAAGGTGGACATTGCCTCATGAATGGACTCAATAGAATATTGTTCCCTTCTCTGTTCATTTGAAAGTCTAGAATGATTCACAGCTAGTGTAAGTATAGCAATAAGATTTTGCACTACATCTCCCATAACATTTGTTTGTTCAGGAGGAAAATTATTGCATTGTCCATTACATTGATCAACACGGTTCCTTCGAGTTCCAACCATCATCTAAAACCCAAAAAGAATAGTGTGAGAGGAAAAATCATGCTAGGGAATAAAATATAATAAAGGGGGAGTACCATTAATATCTAACTTCTTAGGTTAAATTCTAACATTGTTACCATGGTTCTTAAACTATATCCTATACGTATACTTATCCTTAGGGACATCCCTAGACATACCTTAGAAATATATCTAGGGATCTTACTATCGTTTTCGCATCCTAGTTTCAAAAGGTTGACTAAACCTTTCCTCTGATACCAACTGTAGAGACCCGAAGCTTGGCATATATGAACATTACATTACTTTTTCAGAATACTTAGTACACAACAAAAACACACCCACAAGGACTGTAATAGTTTAGTGTCTTTTGAAACTCAGAATATAATCTTCTAATCGTGGTGAAAGATCTTCAACATCTCCCATAAAGATCTTCCCTTTTTTTCTTACCTAAAACCTTTCTATATATCCTGGGGAAAAGAAAACATAATAGGGTGAGCTCAAATACTCAGTACGGGTAAAACAAAATAAATATCAATCACATCATGTTCGTAAGAACATAACATTTTGGAAATCTTAACCTGCAAAAGAGATCATAATATCATAACATGGGATAAATCATAGTAGTGAAATGTAATCCCAATAATCATAACTTAAAACATGAAACTTTTTGGCATACACAAATAATCATAGAGAATCATTTCTTATTAGTCACAACTCATTGCCAAGACTATCTTAGTGGACAAAGTCCATTTCTGAAACGAGTTAACTCCTCGTTTTAGTCCTGTTTCACTGAACCAGTTTAACCTGCCGTTACAGCCATGTCTATCTCATGAGATATAAAATCTTTACCCAATGCATTGGAGGGAGATATAGGTCTCAACCATCTCATAAAGATACCATTCTTATTTTTTCCACAAAATCATAAACCATACATCATAGCATAACCCATGTCATAAAAACAGGAATCTTAAACATCGTGAAATCATAAAACAATTCATATAAGGTAAAGAAATTTATAAAAATATTTCCATCACAAAATAATAAAATCCATGTAATAATATGGATAGAAACATAACCCTTTATTATCTTAGATGGAAAATAATTTTGATAAAACACTTGAACTCCATTCTTGAGAAAAATATCATTTCTACTTCAAAAACAATTTTCCTTTCAAAACATTTCATACAATTATAAACTAAAAAAAGTTGATTAAAAATAAACTTGAAAACTTGTAAAGGAAGATTCTTGGAAATAATGTTTTAAAAATCCATTTATGTCGTATAAGTTAAAAAAAACATTCTTCTCGTACACTTGTCAGAAAAGTCAAAAAGTACCTCGTACGAAAAAGGACAAAAGATTCCTTTCATATCTTTTGCTGAAAACTCACTGATGGGTAAAATTGGATATAAAATGTTTTAGAAGGATGGAAATAATATTACATATTGAGGAAACATGGTTGTGGATGATAAAATACACCCAAGTAAATACCAATGTATAAACAATCCCGGATAAAAATGAGATTGTGATATTTTCCCTTACCTTAGGTCTGATTTGCTTCGTAAGTGTCCGAACCTCCTGTATAATGATTTAAATAATGATATTGACTTATTCCAGAATCAGAATTATTTTTATGATATCATATATGGTTCACTTATGTCTTTATTTTACATGTTCTTTTGTAAATTCCATGTTAAAGAGCGTTTTGGGTAAAATCGTTTCATTTGTCATCCGTGTTTTGACTTGCAATTATTCATATGATTACATAGATCATGATTACATAATTCCATAATATAAAAAATTATTTATATATAATATATATTCATAATATACATATATATAATAGATCAATAAATGGAAAGAAATACACCGTTCATGGAGATGGTAGGCCGTACGTACGCATGAACGTTGTTTTCATTTCCTTATTGAGTTGAATGGAATTAAGTAGATGAAATACATATATATACACATAAATCCAGTATCATTATTATGTCATATATTTCATGATTACTTATTATATATAGTTTATAATCATTCATGAATGGTTAACGTGGAGAATGAATCTCATCGCGTCGTGGAGACAGTAGTCCGTATGTACGCACGAGCGATGATATCGTTCTTATGATCGTGGAATCATATTGGAGTATATGTATACTGTTTCAGAATCAATATAACTTTACAATAATCATATATAGTTATTATTTACACCATTATACCCATCCAAGTAAGGTGGTGGTGGAAAATAGATTACACCACGGCGTGGAGACGGTATTCCGTACGTACGCACGCGCGATGAGTTCGTTTTCCGTAGGATGGATAGATGGTTAAATAGGGTTGTTTCTCGCTTATAATTAAAAATAATTATATTATTGATACTGATGTTATTACTTCATAATTAAACAACCTACGAAGAAGAAGTGGAAGAAGAAATAATGTTTAAAGAATTGGTAACGGACATTACCTCTTCATTGAAGCGCCTCTTTGAGTCCTCCTCTTAGGGAACTAAAATTGGTCTTTGATGAAGACCAGGACCTCTAGGATGTTTCTATATAAGTGGAGAAGATAATTTGGTAGGTTTTGGCCGAGCGTGGAGGCTCAATGTTGTGTGATGAAGAGAGGGAGGAGGTTCCCTTTTATAAGGGAGGAGAGGGGCTCCTTTGGAAAAACTACAAATATTATTTTATTATAAAGCCATATTCGATTTTAAATAGATTCAAATTGATTTATTTTGAAGCTAAGGTGGGTATGGGTCGAAATACGCTCATAAAATATAATTTAGACAAGTTTAGGTTCCTTTTTCAACCCTATCATTTAGATTTAACATTAATTTAAATAATTTTACTTTTACTGTGTCTTCTTGTATTCTTATACTATAAGGTTAATAAACTTACTATAAGCAGACAAAAGAACCCCAAGTTGTTTATTATTTATATATATAACCGTATATAAGTCATTTGGATGATCCTTAGATTTTTAGAAATAAAATAACAATTAATAATATAATATTTGTTTTAAAAACTATTTTACGTCATTTTTGACACTATTTAGTAATTGATTTTTTTGAAAATCATAATAGAATGATTAGTTCGAACAAAGTTACTTAAATCAATACTAACATATCATATTAACCTATAAAATCAGTGTAATTAATAAAAAGTCTAAAATTACATTTTTTGTTGTGTATTTATAACATCAATTATGCCAATATTTCATTAATAAGATAATTACTGCATCATCATTGTGTCATAAATAAATTAAATTATTTAATTTCTAAAAATTAAAAATAAAATACCATTATGTAGGAAATATTTTTAGATTTCTAATGAATATTTATAGTCTAATTTATCTTATGTATGACCCTATATTAAAATTTATCTACTTATTAAACTTTGATTTTAACTATTTTAACCCTTCTTTAAATAAATTAATTATAAATGTCCTAATCTAATCCAAGTGGACCTAAATGGTCATAAATTATTACTAAGGTTGTTTTTGGTCGAATAACTCTTATCCAATAGAATTAGGACATGTGTTAGGGTAATAATAATATCATTTTTACCCTTAATTACCCTATTTACTTTTAACCGTGGTAAAAAAAGGAAAAAGTTACTATTCACCAAAAATTATTTTCATTTCATTGAACCACATTTTACTTACTGACATCAACCTTGTCTCACATATTTTTGAAATTCCACTCACAGAAGTGGTAAAATTATGTTTTATGAAAAATTCATTTTTTTAACTTCCACTTAGTGGTTTCACTATTCATCAAAAAATGAAAGTTTCCAGAAAAATACAAAAAATTAGGCCTAAGCTATATTTGATATTAGAAACAGAAAAATGATGTCTATTTTACCAAATTCAAAACATATCAGTTTCATTACTTAATTTAAAAATTAATTCCCGTCGTTAAAACAAATAGCGTGTTCTTAAGAGATAATAACTATCAAAAGATTGACACTTGTTTATGTCTGGTTTAAATGTGAAATTAAATCTAATGACCACAATTGTATTAAATTGTAAAAATATATTCTAAATATACTTTAAAACCACTCAAATTAATAATTTATCACTATTAATTATTTCGATTAAAAAGGTTGTTTTTAATTAATATTTAGTAATTTTCACTATTCATCAGAAAATGAAAGTTATCCGAAAAGTACCAAAATTTCACCCTAAGCTAATTTCGATATTCAAAATCCAAAAATGAAGTTCATTTTGAAAATAAAATTTACAAAATTTCAAAAAGTGGTTATTACTATTAATAAAGACTAGTTTTAATAATATTTTAATAACATATTGTAGTTTAGTGAAACTCGTTATTGCGTACTACACACGCTATCGAGGAAGGTCGCGATTGCGTGTAATGAAAGGCAAGTCAAGTATGCGTGTTGTACAAGATCCTTTTGGTGTAGCTTACAACACAAGACATTAATAAAATAAAAAAGAATATTTTTCATAAAATCTCGTGGTGTTACATTCTACCCTCTTAAAATGAATTTCCCCCTCGAAATTCATCGGGGTTATAAATGGTTTACTACTCAAAATTTTCTTTAATAGAAACCCACATTGTAAAAAGGAATACCAAAACCAATATTTAAAAACAAAAGTATGAAACGTAATGGTTACCGAAATAAACTAATCACTGGGTTTCCACATAGGTGAAAATATGGATATGGAAGAGAAATCTAACCATCATGTTCTGATGGAGAGTGGTAGAGAACATGGCTATGGAAAAGCCAGCAATCACAAAGCCATAAATTTGTGATGATCTAAGGTACCATCTGATTTATCAGATATAAGAGCAATAGGACAACATTTTTGGTTTTCAATATCATTTCCCTAATGTTGATGAAATTGGAATTTGAAGAAATACTTTCGTGATTTTGGTATAGTCTCACCGTTGGTCATTCTTTGGACAATTTCCACTTCATCTCTTAATGAAATGATGTTGAATTTGTCATTCATGATGTTTTAGCAGATCATGTGATAGAATGATGGGTCATTCCATCTGTCTCAAACAAAAGGTTAGAAAAGTTATCATAAAATACATAAGTCCATCTATAGTGAGATTAATCATATATGGTTCCTAAAATGGACTTATACTTATTATATCATACTGCTTAATATAATAAAACTAGTTTCTACTAAACAGGGACTTTTTGTAGGCCAGTGGTAGGCGATAAAGGCCAGTAACACTTCGATTGTGGGTTCGATTCCCACAGCCTTGTCCGACGCGATGGGATGTCGCACGTCCTGCAGGTTGTCCTTTTTCTAGTTCTATATTACTATAACATCCCATCAATAATATCGAAAAAATTTCTATCCTAACTTATGTCCAACATAATCCATTCCAATCTTTAGGCTTATCTAAAATACTTCGGTCTAAGCTCATAGTATAAAGAAAATTATTACTTTAAATGTCACATAACAATCACGTGAATTCCATCATTTATCCCCCAAATATAATAAGATATATCTTGTTGGTAAAATTACACACATGTGAATACCTTAATTTTGTATTCTCTTGAAGAATGAATACCCATTGAACCTTAGTGAAAACATGAATGCAGTCAAAAGTTAACTCTTTCCACATACCAAAATCCAAAAATTCTATATACTCAAACCGTGATATAACCTTCTCCTTATATCAGTAATGAGCTCATGAATACGGTCAAACATTTCATTTTTCTCATTTTTCTTTCATTATGAGCATATCATATTTTTTTCCAAAAATATCTCAATCACATTCTATGGTTACCGGTACCATTGAAAACTACAATACACCAATACATAAATATTCCAATATTCCACGATACTATATACAACATTATTTTGGGATCGTATTACATAAACACTTAATCATTCCACTACATCGTTGTCATATTCAACATCGCCAATAGTGATCGCATGTGACTTCCCTTTGTCCTTTGCCTTAAGTGGTTGCTCATTTCTATCATCACTAACCCTTGGATTAGGGCATTTATTAGCATAATTCTCTATTTCCTTGCACATGAAGAATTGAAGTGTTGGTGGTGCCTTCTCTACAGTCTTTTCTTTATTCACATCATTAAAAACCCTTTTTCCATTACTTCTCGCACTCAGCTGCTCGATGACCATCTTTTCCACACTTGAAACATTTTCTAGTCCCTTTAATACAATCTCCACCATGCTTCTTTCCACACTTTGAGCATAAGGAAACATTCATCTTCATTTCACCATTATTTTGATATTTCTCCTTGAACTCCATCTTTCTTTTCTTGTCAAAACCATGAGATGGATAGGTAACACCAACTTCCATTTCTACCTTGATAGCACAACGCACAATTTCTTCATAGCTACTGAAGTCTCTTATAGCAAATTCCCTTCGAAGATTTGGTTTTAAGCCACTGAATAATCGATCAACTTTACTTTTAGGTTGGATGATAAATCCAGATGCATACCTTACAAGCCTTGTAAAATTCACTTCGTATATACCAACATATTCATCATCCTTTTGCTTTAGTTCAAGAAACTCCTTCTCCATCTTTGTTCCAAGAATACGAGGGAAGTACTTATTGAAAAATAAGTTCTTGATCTTGTCCCATTCCATGGACTCAATTTCATCTCTTGGCCTCGTAATCTTGATAAGATTCCACCATTGATCAACATCACCTTCCAAACAATACAATGCTAAGATGACTTTATCATGTTCAGAACATTGATGAACTGAAAATATCTTTTCAGTAGTACTGATCCATTGTTTAGAAACAAGTCGATCAGAAGACCCACTGAAAGAAGGTGGACGTTGCCTCATGATGGACTCAATAGAATATTGTTCCCTTCTCTGTTCATTTGATAGTCTAGAATGATTCATAGCTTGTATAAGTATAGAAATAAGATTTTTCACTACATCTCCTATAACATTTGTTTGTTCAAGAGGAAAATTATTGCATTGTCCATTACATTGATCAACACGGTTCTTTCGAGTTCCAGCCATCGTCTAAAACCCAAAAAGAATAGTGTGTGAGGAAAAATCACACTAGGGAAAACGATATAATAAAGGGGGAGTACCATTAATATCTAACATCTTAGGTTAAATTATATCATTTTTACCATAGTTCATGGACTATATCCTATACGTATACTTATCCTTAGGGACATCCCTAGACATAACTTAGAAATATTTCTAGGGATCTTACTAACGTTTTCGCATCCTAGTTTCAAAATGTTGACTAAACCTTTCCTCTGATACCAACTGTAGAGACCCGAAGATTGGCATACATGAACATTACATTACTTTTGCAGAATACTTAGTAAATAACAAAAACACACACACAAGGACTGTAATAGTTTAGTGTCTTTTGAAACTCAAAATATAATCTTCTAATCGTGGTGAAAGATCTTCAACATCTCCCATAAAGATCTTCCCTTTTTTTCTTACCTAAAACCTTTCTATATATCCTGGGGAAAAGAAAACATAAAAGGGTGAGCTCAAATGCTCAGTACGGGTAAACAAAATAAATATCAATCACATCATGTTCGTAAGAACATAACATTTTGGAAATCTTAACCTGCAAAAGAGATCATAATATCATAACATGGGATAAATCATAGTAGTGAAATGTAATCCCAATAATCATAACTTAAAACATGAAACTTTTTGGCATACACACATAATCATAGTGAATCATTTCTTATTAGTCAAGACTCATTTCCAAGACTATCTTAGTGGACAAAGTCCATTTCTGAAACGAGTTCACTCCTCATTTCAGTCCTGTTTCACTGAACCAGTTTAACCTACTGTTACAGCCATGTCTATCTCATGAGATATAAAATCTTTACCCAATGCATTGGAGGGAGATATAGGTCCCAACCATCTCATAAAGATACCATTCTTATTTTTGCCACAAAATCATAAACCATACATCATAGCATAACCCATGTAATAAAAATGGGAATCTTAAACATCGTGACATCATAAAACAATTCATATAAGGTAAAGAAATTTATAAAAACATTTCCATCACAAAATAATAAAATCCATGTAATAATATTGATAGAAACAGAACCCTTTATTATCTTAGATCGAAAATAATTTTGATAAAACACTTGAACTCCATTCTTGAGAAAAATATCCTTTCTACATCAAATTTTTTTTTCCTTTCATAACATTTCATACAATTATAAACTAAAAAAAGTTGATTAAAAATAAACATGAAAACTTGTAAAGGAATATTCTTGGAAATAATGTTTTAAAAATCCATTTATTTCGTATAAGTTAAAAAAACATTCTTCTCGTACTCTTGTCAGAAAAGTCAAAACGTACCTCGTACGAAAAACGACAAAAGATTCCATTCATATCTTTTACTGAAAACTCACCGATGGGTAAAATTGGATATAAAATGTTTTACAAGGATGGAAATAATATTAAATATTGAGGAAACATGGTTGTGGATGATAAAATACACCCAAGTAAATACCAAAGTATAAACAATCTTGGATAAAAATGAGATTGTGATATTTTCCCTTACCTTAGGTCTGATTTGCTTCATAAGTGTCCGAACCTCCTGTATAATGATTTAAATAATGATATTGACTTATTCCAGAATCAGAATTATTTTTATGATATCATATATGGTTCACTTATGACTTTATTTTACCTGTTCTTTTGTAAATTCCATGTTAAAGAGCGTTTTGGGTAAAATCGTTTCATTTGCCATCCGTGTTTTGACTTGTAATTATTCATATGATTACATAGATCATGATTACATAATTCCATAATATAAAACATTATTTATATATAATATATATTCAGAATATACATATATATAATAGATCAATAAATGGAAAGAAATACACCGTTCATGGAGATGGTAGGCCGTACGTACGCATGAACGTTGTTTTCATTTCCTTATTGAGTTGAATGGAATTAAGTAGATGAAATACATATATATATACACATAAATCCAGTATCATTATTATGTCATATACTTAATGATTACTTATTATATATAGTTTATAATCATTCATGAATGGTTAACGTGGAGAATGAATCTCATCGCGTCGTGGAGACAGTAGTCCGTACGTACGCACGAGCGATGATATCGTTCTCATGATCTTGGAATCGTATTGGAGTGTATGTATACTGTTTCATAATCAATATAACTTTACAATAATAATATATAGTTATTATGTACACCATTATACCCATCCAAGTAAGGTGGTGGTGGAAAATAGATTACACCACGGCGTGGAGACGGTATTCCGTACGTACGCACGCGCGATGAGTTCGTTTTCCGTAGGATGGATAGATGGTTAAATATGGTTGTTTCTTGAATATAATTAAAAATAAGTATATTATTGATACTGATGTTATTACTTCATAATGAAACAACCTACTAAGAAGAAGTGGAAGAAGAAATAAAGTTGAAAGAATCGGTAACAGACATTACCTCTTCTTTGAAGCGCCTCTTTGAGTCCTCCTCTTAGGGAACTAAAATTGGTCTTTGACGAAGACCAGGACCTCTAGGATGTTGCTATATAAGTGGAGAAGATAATTTGGTAGGTTTTGGCCGAGCGTGAAGGCTCAATGTGGTGTGAGGAAGAGAGAGAGGAGGTTCCCTTTTATAAGGGAGGAGAGGGGCTCCTTTGGAAAAACTAAACATATTATTTTATTTTGAAGCCATATTCGATTTTAAATAGATTAAAATTGATTTATTTTGAAGCTAAGGTGGGTATGGGTCGAAATAAGCTCATAAAATATAATTTATACAAGTTTAGGTTCCTATTTTAACCCTATCATTTAGATTTAACATTAAGTTAAATAATTTTACTTTTACTGTGTCTTCTTGTGTTCTTATACTATAAGGTTAATAAACTTACTATAATCAGAAAAAAGTACCCCAAGTTGTTTATTATTTATATATATAACCGTATCTATGTCATTTGGATGAACCTTAGATTTTTAGAAATAAAATAACAATTAATAATATAATATTTGTTTTAAAAACTATTTTACGTCATTTTTGACACTATTTAATAATTGATTTTTTTGAAAATCATAATAGAATGATTAGTTCGATAAAAGTTACTTAAATCAATAATAACATGACATATTAACCTATAAAATCAGTGTAATTCATAAAAAGTCTAAAATTACATTTTTTTTGTGCATTTTTAACATCAATTATGCCAATATTTCATTAATAAGATAATTACTGCATCATCATTGTGTCATAAATAAATTAAATTATTTAATTTCTAAAAATTAAAAATAAAATACCATTATGTAGGAACTATTTTTATATTTCTAATGAATATTTATAGTCGAATTTATCTTATGTATAACCCTATATTAAAAATTATCTACTGATTAAACTTTGATTTTAACTATTTTAACCCTTCTTTAAATAAATTAATAATAAATGTCCTAATCTAATCCAAGTGGGCCTAAATGGTCATCAATTATTCATAAGGTTGTTTTTGGTCGAATAAATCTTATCCAATAGAATTAGGACATGTGTTAGTGTAATAATAATGTCGTTTTTACCCTTAATTACCCTATTTACTTTTAACCGTGGTAAAAAAAGTAAAAAGTTACTATTCACCAAAAATTGTTTTCATTTCATTGAACCACATTTTACTTACTGACATCAACCTTGTCTCACATATTTTTGAAATTCCACTCACAGAAGCGGTAAAATTATGTTTTATGAAAAATTCATTTTTTTAACTACCACTTAGTGGTTTCACTATTCATCAAAAAATGAAAGTTTCCAGAAAAATACCAAAAATTAGGCCTAAGCTATATTTGATATTAGAAACTGAAAAATGATGTCTATTTTACCAAATTCAAAACATATTAGTTGCATTACTTAATTTAAAAATTAATTCCCATCGTCAAAACAAATAGCGTGTTCTTAAGAGATAATAACTATCAAAAGATTGACACTTGTTTATGTCTGGTTTAAATGTGAAATTAAATCTAATGACCACAATTGTATTAAATTGTAAAAATATATTCTAAATATACTTTAAAACCACTCAAATTAATAATTTATCACTATTAATTATTTCGATTAGAAAGGTTTTTTTTAATTAATATTTAGTAATTTTCACTATTCATCAGAAAATGAAAGATATCCGAAAAGTACCAAAATTTTACCCTAAGCTAATTTCGATATTCAAAATCCAAAAATGAAGTTCATTTTGAAAATAAAATTTACAAAATTTCAAAATGTGGTTATTACTATTCATAACGGCTAGTTTTAATAATATTTTAATAGCATATTGTTGTTTAGTGAAACTCGTTATTGCGTACTACACACGCTATCGAGGAAGGTCGCGATTGCGTGTAATGAAAGGAAAGTCAAGGATTCGTGTTGTGCAAGATCCTTTTGGTGTAGCTTACAACACAAGACATTAATAAAATTAAAAAGAATATTTTTCATGAAATCTCGGGGTGTTACATTCTACCCTCTTAAAATGAATTTCGCCCTAGAAATTCGTCGGTGTTATAAATGGTTTACTACTCGAAAGTTTCTTTAATAGAAACCCACATTGTAAAAAGGAATACCAAAACCAATCTTTAAAAACAATAGTATGAAACGTAATGGTTACCCAAATAAACTAATCACTGGGTTTCCGCATAGGTGAAAATATGGATATGGAAGAGAAATCTAACCATCATGTTCTGATGGAGAGTGGCAGAGAACATGGCTATGGAAAAGCCAGCAATCACGAAGCCATAAATTTGTGACGATCTAAGGTACCATCTGATTCATCAGATATAAGAGAATTAGGACAACATTTTTGGTTTTCAAGATCATTTCCCTAATGTTGATGAAATTGGAATTTGAAGAAATACTTTTGAGATTTTGGTATAGTCTCACCGTTGGTCATTCTTTGGAAAATTTCCACTTCATCTCTTAATGAAATGAAGTTGAATTTTTCATTCATGATGTGTTAGCAGATCATGTGATAGAATGATGGGTAATTCCATCTGTCTCAAACAAAAGGTTAGAAAAGTTATCATAAAATACATAAGTCCATCTATAGTGAGATTAATCATATATGGTTCCTAAAATGGACTTATACATATTATATCATACTGCTTAATATAATAAAAATAGTTTCTACTAAACAGGGACTTTCTGTAGGCCAGTGGTAGGCGATAAAGTCCAGTCACACTTCAATTGTGGGTTCAATTCCCACAGCCTTGTCCGACGCGATGTGATGTCACCCGTCCTGCAGGTTGTCCTTTTTCTAATGATATATTACTATAACATCCCATCAATAATATCGAAAAAATTTCTATCCTAACTTATGTCCAACATAATCCATTCCAATCTTTAGGCTTATCTAAAATACTTCGGTCCAAGCTCATAGTATAAAGAAAATGATTACTTTAAATGTCACATAACAATCAAGTGAATTCCATCATTTATCCCCCATATATCATAAGATATATCTTGTTGGTAAAATTACACACATGTGAATACCTTAATTATGTATTCTCTTGAAGAATTAATACCCATTGAACCTTAGTAAAACCATGAATGCAGTCATAAGTTAACTCTTTCCACATACCAAAATCAAAAAATTCTATATACTCAAACCGTGATATAACGTTCTCCTTATATCAGTAATGAGCTCATGAATACAGTCAAAATTTTCATTTTCTCATTTTCCTTTCATTATGAGCATATCATATTTTTTTCCAAAAATATCTCAATCACATTCTATGGTTATCGATACCATTGAAAACCACAATAGACCAATACATAAATATTCCAATATTCCACGATACTATATACAACATTATTTTGGGTTCCCATTACATAAACAGTTAATCATTACACCACATCGTTGTCATATTCAACATCGTCAGTTGTGATCGCATGTGACTTCCCTTTGTCCTTTGGCTTAAGTGGTTGCTCATGTCTATCATAACTAACCCTTGGATTAGGGCATTTATTAGCATAATTCCCCATTTCCATGCACTTGAAGAATTGAAGTGTTAGTGGTGCCTTCTCTGTAGTCTTTTCTTTATTCACATCATTAGAAACCCTTTTTCCATTACTTCGACACTCATCAGCTCGATGACCTTCTTTTCCACACTTAAAACATTTTCTAGTCCCTTTAAGACAATCTCCACCATGCTTCTTTCCACACATTGAGCATAAGGAAACATTCATCTTCTTTTCACTATTATTTTGATATTTCTCCTTGAACTCCATCTTTCTTTTCTTGTCAAAACCATGAGATGGATAAGTAACACCAACTTCCATTTCTACCTTGATAGAACAACGCACAATTTCTTCATAGCTACTGAAGTCTCTTATAGCAAATTCCCTTTAAAGATTTGGTTTTAAGCCACTGAATAATCGATCAACATTACTTTTAGGTTGGATGATAAATCTAGATGCATACCTTGCAAGCCTTGTAAAATTCACTTCGTATATACCAACAGAATCATCATCCTTTTGATTTTGTTCAAGAAACTCCTTCTCCATCTTTTTTTTAAGAATACGAGGGAAGTACTTATTGAAATATATGTTCTTTATCTTGTCCCACTACATAGAATCAATTTCATCTATTGGCCTCGTATTCTTGAAAAGATTCCACCATTGATCAACATCACCTTCCAAACAATACAATGCAAAGATGAATTTATCATGTTCAGAACATTGATCAACTGAAAATATCTTTTCAGTAGTACTGATCCATTGTTTAGCAACAAGTGGATCAGAAGACCCACTGATAGAAGGTGGACGTTTCCTCATGATGGACTCAATAGAATTTTGTTCCCTTATCTACTCATTTGGAAGTCCAGAATGATTCATAGCTTCTGTAAGTATAGCAATAATATTTTTCACTCCATCTCCCATAACATTTGTTTGTTCAGGAGGAAAATTATTTCATTGTCCATTACGTTGATCAACACGGTTCCTTTGAGTTCCATCCATCATCTAAGACCCAAAAAGAATAGTGTGAGAGGAAAAATCACACTAGGGAAAACAATATAATAATGGGGGAGTACCATTAATATCTAACATCTTAGGTTAAATTCTAAGATTGTTACCATAGTTTTTGGACTATATCCTATACGTATACTTATCCTTAGGGACATCCCTAGACATACCTTAGAAATATCTCTAGGGATCTTACTAACGTTTTCGCATCCCAGTTTTAAAAGGTTGACTAAACCTTTCCTCTGATACCAACTCTAGAGACCCGAAGCTTGGCATACATGATCATTACATTACTTTTGCAGAATACTTAGTACATAACAAAAACACACACACAAGGACTGTAATAGTTTAGTGTCTTTTGAAACTCGGAATATAATCTTCTAATCGTGGTGAAAGATCTTCAACATCTCCCATAAAGATCTTCCCTTTTTTTCTTACCTAAAACCTTTCTATATATCCTGGGGAAAAGAAAACATAAAAGGGTGAGCTCAAATACTCAGTACGTGTAAACAAAATAAATATCAATCACATCATGTTCGTAAGAACATAACATTTTGGAAATCTTAACCTACAAAAGAGATCATAATATCATAACATGGGATAAATCATAGTATTGAAATGTAATCCAAATAATCATAACATAAAACATGAAACTTTTTGTCATACACACATAATAAAAGAGAATCATTTCTTATTAGTCAAGACTCACTGCCAAGACTATCTTAGTGGACAAAGTCCATTTCTGAACCGAGTTCACTCCTCGTTTCAGTTATGTTTCACTAAACCAGTTTAACCTGCCGTTACAGCCATGTCTATCTCATGAGATATAAAATCTTTACCCAATTAATTGGAGGGAGATATAGGTCCCACCCATCTCATAAAGATACCATTCTTATTTGTGCCACAAAATCATAAACCATACATCATAGCATAACCCATGTAATGAAAATGGGAATCTTAAACATCGTGACATCATAAAACAATTCATATAAGGTAAAATAATTCATAAAAATATTTCCATCACAACATAATAAAATCCATGTAATAATATGGATAGAAACAGAACCCTTTATTATCTTAGATGGAAAATAATTTTGATAAAATACTTGAACTCCATTCTTGAGAAAAATATCCTTTCTACTTCAAAAACAATTTTCCTTTCTTAACATTTCATATAATTATAAACTAAAAGAAGTCGATTAAAAATAAACATGAAAACTAGTAACAGAATATTCTTGGAAATAATGTTTTAAAAATCCATTCATGCTGTATAAGTTAAAAAAAACATTCTTCCCATACTCTTGTCAGAAAAGTCAAAAAGTACCTCGTATGAAACACGACAAAAGATTCCTTTCATATCTTTTACTAAAAACTCACCGATGGGTAAAATTGGATATAAAATGTTGTAGAAGGATGGAAATAATATTACATATTGAGGAAAAATGGATGTGGATGATAAAATACACCCCAGTAAATACCAAAGTATAAACAATCTCGGATAAAAATGAGATTGTGATATTTTCCCTTACCTTAGGTCCTATTTTCTTCGTAAGTGTCCGAACCTCCTTTATAATGATTTAAATAATGTTATTGACTTATTCCAGAATCATAATTATTTTTATGATATCATATATGGTTCACTTATGACTTTATTTTACCTGTTATTTTGTAAATTCCATGTTAAAGAGCGTTTTGGGTAAAATCGTTTCATTTGTCATCCGTGTTTTGACTTGTAATTATTCATATGATTACTTAGATCATTATTAATTAATTCCAGAATATAAAACATGATTTATATATAATATATATTCAGAATATACATATATATAATAGATCAATAAATGGAAAGAAATACACCGTTCATGGAGATGGTAGGTCGTACGTACGCATGAACACTGTTTTCATTTCCTTATTGAGTTGAATGGAATTAAGTAGATGAAATACATTTATATACACATAAATACAGTATCATTATCATGTCATATATTTCATGATTATGTATTATATATAGTTTATAATCATTCATGAATGGTTAATGTGGAGAATGAATCTCATCGCGTCGTGGAGACGGTAGTCCGTACGTACGCACGAGCGATGATATCGTTCTCATGACCATGGAATCATATTGGAGTGTATGTATACTATTTCAGAATCAATATAACTTTACAATAATCATATATTGTTTTTATGTACACCATTATACCCATCCAAGTAAGGTGGTGGTGGAAAATAGATTACACCACGGCGTGGAGACGGTATTCCGTACGTATGCACGCGCGGTGATTTCGTTTTCCATAGGATTGATAGATGGTGAAATAGGGTAGTTTTTTACTTATAATAACATATCATTATATGAGTGATACTTATGTTATTACTTCATAATTAAGAAACCTAAAAAGATGATGTGGAAGAAGAAATAAAGTTGAAAGAATCGGTAACGGACATTACCTCTTCTTTGAAGCGCCTCTTTGAGTCCTCCTCTTAGGGAACTAAAATTGGTCTTTGAAGAAGACCGGAACCTCTAGGATGTTTCTAGGTAAGTGGATAAGATAATTTGGAAGGCTTTCACTGAGCATTAAGGCTCAATGTGGTGTGAGGATGGGAGGGAGGAGGTGCCCTTTTATAAGGGAGGAGAGGTGCTTCTTTTGAAAAACTAAAAATATTATTTTATTATAAAGCCAAATTCGGTTGTAAATAGATCCAAATTGATTTATTTCGATGCTAAGGTGGGTATGGGTCGAAATCCTCTCATCCAATAGAATATAGACAAGTTTAGGTTCCTATTTTAACCTTATCATTTAGATTTAACATTAAGTTAAATAATTTTACTTTTATTGTGTCTTCTTCTGTTCTTATAATATAAGGTTAATAAAAATACTATAAGCAGCCAAAAGAATCCCAAGTTGTTTATTATTAATATATATAACCTTATATAAGTCATTTGGCTGAACCTTATATTTTTAAAAATAATAGTACAATTAATAATATAATATTTGTTTTAAAAACTATTTTATGTCAATTTTGACACTATTTAGTAATTGATTTTTTTGAAAATCATAACAGAATGACTAGTTCGAGAAAAGTTACATAAAACAATACTAACATGTCATAGTAACCGAAACAATTAGTGTAATTCATTAAAATTCTCAAATTACATTTATTTGGGTATTTATAACATCAATTATGTCAATATTTCATTAATAAAATAATTACTACATCATCTTTGTGTCATAAATAAATTAAATTATTTAATGTCTAAAAATTACAAATAAAATACCCTTATTTAGGAAAATATTTAGCTTTCTAATAAATATTTATATTCTAATTTAACTTATGTATAACTCTATATTAAAAATTATCTACTTATTAAACTTTGATTTTAACTATTTTAACCCTTCTTTAAATAAATTATTAATAAATGTCCTAATCTAATCCAAGTGGGCCTAAATGGTCATATTATATTCCTAAGGATGTTTTTGGTCTAATTACACTTATCCAATAGAATTAGGACATGTGTTAGGGTAATAATAATATCATTTTTACCCTAAATTACCCTATTTACTTTAAACCGTGGTAAAAAAAAAGTAAAAAGTTACTTTTCACCAAAAATTATTTTCATCTTATTGAACCACATTTTACATACTAAAATCAACTGTGTTTCTCAAATTTTTGAAATTCCACTCACAGAAGCGGTAAAATTATGTTTTATGAAAAAATCATTTTTTTTAACTACCACTTAGTGGTTTCACTATTCATCAAAAATGAAAGTTTCCAGAAAAATAAAAAAAATTAGGCCCAATCTATATTTGATATAATAATATGAAAAATGATGTCTATTTTACCAAATTCAAAACATATCAGTTGCATTACTTAATTTAAAAATTATTTCCCATCGTAAAAAAAATAGCGTGTTCTTAAGAGATAATAACTATCAAAAGATTGGCACTTGTTTATGTCTGGTTTAAATTTGAAATTACATCCAATGACCAAAATTGTATTAAATTGTAAAAATATATTCTAAATATACTTTAAATCAACTAAAATTAATAATTTATCACTATTAATTATTTCGATTAAAAATGTTGTTTTTAATTAAAATTCAGTATTTTTCACTATTCATCAGAAAATGAAAGTTATCCGAAAAGTACCAAAATTTCACTCTAAGCTAATTTCGATATTCTGAATCCAAAAATGAAGTCCATTTTGAAAAATAAAATTTCAAAAATTTCAAAAAGTGGTTATTACTATTCATAACCGCTAGTTTTAATAATATTTTAATAGCATATTGTTATTTAGTGAAACTCGTTATTGCGTACAACACAAGCTATCGAGGAAGGTCGCGATTACGTGTAATGCAAGGCATGTCAAGGATGTGTGTTGTGAAATCTCCTTTTGGTGTAGCATACAACACAAGACATTAATAAAATTAAAAAGAATATTTTTTCATAAAATCTCGTGGTGTTAAAGGTGATCACAATGCAATCGACAGTGGTTCAATCAGAGATAGGATGCTCGCTCGGGGGCTCGGAGAAGAATTGCAGATGTACGGTTTCTCTCGAATGAACTAGGTCGAGACGGAGGGAATTCAACCAATTTTACACGACCCCAGTGAATTTAATGAAAATAAAAAAAAATTACACAGTGTGAAATTTGGAAGTACATGCTGTGTACTTTTATTTTCCGTAATCCACATTATGTGGCCTCTAGGTCACCGCCACATGGTCGTGTGCATGGCCGCTACACGGTCAACACACGGCTACCCTCGGTAACTGAGTACACTCTGTGCACTCAAAATGTACATGGAGTGTGCTTAGGATATTTCCATAAATTCCCCTTTTTCTAATAAATGACCATGAAATTAAAACATACCTAAAAAAGAACACCCAGTTTCTTACAAACTTATCGCCTTAATGAAATTCGTCCCTGAATTTCCTTAGTATAGTGGTGTTGAAGAATAAACCCTGAACAACTCCGGTCACTATGATCGTACATAAGCCTCTCTCTCCCAATTCTCGTCCTGTACTTGCCTGTGATTCCATAGCACTGGTACCAGATGAATAGACTGTCTATAGAGAACTTTCATACTTCGATCGACAATCCAGATATGAAGCTCCTCGAATGACGGATCCACTTCCAACTCAACCTACACATGCAGGAAAACATGATACAGGTCTGAGAAGTAATGTCCAAGTTAAGAAACATGAAAAATGCCATCCATAGTCATGTACCTATGATGTAATTACAATCAATAAGAAAATAGACCAACTCTCTCCAACACCTCAAATGACCTAACATACCTCGGCGAAAGCTTACCTAGTCTCCTAATCCTTCTGTGTCCCAACCTCAGTGCGACACATAGGAAAACCTGATCTCTGACCTTGAATTCTAGAGGTTTTCTCCACTGATCAGCATAAGACTTATGTCGAGACTCTGCAGTAGACACCCTTTTCCAAATCAACTCTATCTACTATGTGGTCTCCTAGACAAGACGGGGTCCCAACAAAGCTGTCTCTCCTGCCTCCAGCCAACATAAGGGTGATCGTCATGGCATATTATACAAAGCCTCAAAAGTATCCATCTGGATAGTTTCCTGAAAACTATAATTGTAAGAAAACTTTAAAAGAGGTATATTCTTCTCCACGAACCTCCAAAATCCAGGATGCTTGCCCGAAGCATGTCTTCAAGCACCTAAATCATCCACTGGGACTGACCGTCTGTCTGGTGATAGTAAGCTAAAATAAAAAGTACATGTGTACCCAAAGATTTCTAAATCCCCTACCAGACCTGAGAATTAAAATGGTCAACCCTGTCTGAAAAAATGGTGTGTTGAACCCCATGCAGACTTATAATCTCTTGGATGTACAGCCGTCCCAGCTCATCAACCCTGAAGTTCTCCTTGATCGGTAAGAAGTGAGAAACCATTGTGAGTCTGTCAATGACAACCCAAACTGCATCATTCCCTCAAGGCGACCTCAGTAAACCTGTCATGAAATCCACCACGACATCATTTCACTTCCACTCGGGAATGGGTAACTGCTGCAAAAGCCCTGCTGGTCGCTAATGCTCCACCTTCACCTACTGATCGATGGAAAACTTCATGACAAAGGCAACAACATCTCTCTTCATACCTGGCCACCCGTACTGATGGTGTATATCATGATACATCTTGGTGATGCCAGGATGAACTTCCCAACCCAGGGAATGAAAGTCACGCATCATCTCCTCTCGTATGTCTATTGGCACCCATACTAGGCCCAAGAAACACAAGATCTCATCCTCGCCTATTGTAAATCCTAGAATAGGGTCCCCTCATGACACAGTTTCCCATAGGACTAGGAATTCATAATCTGATAGTTTCCTCATTCACACTCAATCATGTAGAGTTGAGGTAATAGTTACAGAATAATGAAAATTTTTCCCCTTTCAGTTGTGCACCTCCAAATGTATCTCAGAGAATAGAGACATAAGCTTCCAATCACTGTTGGCCTCTTGAACGTATTATATCTGAGTCCTTCGAATCAACAAGTTAGCCTCACCGTTGCATTTCCCAAGAGTGTAGGCAAGATCACTATCAAAGGACTGATGGTACTCAACCCACCTTTTCTGCCTCAAATTAAAGTCATGCTGACTGAAGATATACTTATGGCTTTTGTGGTTGGTGAAAACAAAAAATGATCTCCCAATAGATTATATCTCCAATAGCGCAAGGCATGAACAACTGCAGCCAATTCAAAATCGTGCGTTGGGTAATTCCTCTCATGTGGCCTCATCTGCCAAGACCCGAACACAATGCATCCTTCTCCCTCCATAAGAAAATCTCCTAGCCCGATACCTGATGAATAACAGTAAACAATATAACTCTTTCCTTGCTCTGGAAATACTACTATCAGTGCTGAATTCAATCTTCCTTTTAGCTCCTGAACAGATGACACACAAGAATCTGAACACAATAACTTCGCACCCTTCTTAGTCAGACCCGTCAGTGGTGATTATAAGCATGAAAAGTCATGTATGAAGTGTCTGTAGTATCTATCCAGCCCTAGAAAACCTTGTACCTCAGAGACGTTCATCAGCTGATCCTAGGACACTACTGATCTCACTTTCTCTAGGTCTACTGATACTCCTATCTCTAAGATAACAAGACCCAAGAAGTGAATCTCTTCCATCCAAAAATGTCATTTTTAGAGCTTATCATATAATAAATTCTCTATCAGTGTACTCAAAATGATCTCAAGATGTGTAGTATTTTCATGTCAAGTGTGAGAGTACACTAAGATATCATCCATAATGACTACCAAGAAAGAATCCATATATGTATGGAACACTTGGATTATCAGTTCCATTAAAACTGCAAGTGTGTTTGTGAGACCGAATGTCATAACTATATACTTTTATAGACCATAACTGCTCTAGAAGGCTGTGAGAAGTATATCAGATGGTATAATGCGTAACTGATGGTAACCGGACCTCATGTCAATCTCTATGTACACCGGGGATCTTTTAAGCAGATCAAATATATCATCAATCCTAAATAAGGGAAATCGGTTCTAGACTGTTAACTGGTTCATATTATGATAATCCACACAAAGCCTAAGGGTCCCATATTCCTTCTTCACAAATATGACATGCGAACCCCAAGGAGAAGTACTGGGTCAGATGAAACCATTTTCTTGTAACTCCTCCAACTGCTTCTTGAGCTCCTGCAACTTAGGTGTAGCCATATTATAAGGATAAATGGACACTAGTGCCGTTCCTGGAACAAGATAAATCAAAAAGTCTATCTCTTTATCTGGAGGAAAACCTTAAATGTCTTCTAGAAAGGCATATCTGAAATGATCCACCAATAGAGGAAAGTATAACTATAAAATCCCATGGTAATCCAAATATAGACTAGCTATCTAGGATGTAACTCTTCACATCCCATGATGCTCTGGCCCCTCTTTGCTCACCTGGACATCCCATTCACCCTTATTAAGAAATGATATACCATATGTTGATGTGAAACTCACCCTATGGTGATAATAGTCGAGAACAGCCGGGAAGGGAACTAACCAGTCCATTCCAAGAATGAACTCATACCCTATCATCTCTAGGACAAAAGGGTCTCATAAAAAGTTATGCCAACCAATCTCTAGAGGAACTCCTTGACCTAATATACATTATCCATTCTAGTCCCCAACGAAGTGTCTAACATCAAGTCATAAACAGAATAAAAGATACATATCCCAAGGCTCTCCATAATAGAAACTAATATAATTCTATGGGAATCCCCTATATCTAAAAGATAATAAGATAAAACTGAGGCAACTAATATCGTACCTTTAAATGTGGATTGTATGGGATCCTTCTTCAATTGGGTATACTCCACTGCAAAAGTCTAGAATGTACCATGGACATGCATCCCTTCCTGACCACTCTGAGCTGATCCGCCCTGATGTCACTAGAAACCGATCGACTGACTACCATGACCATGACCTCCACCTCGACCTGAATTGCTAGAAGAACTACAGTTTCTAGACTAATGAGAAACTGGTGGTGCTGCTCTTGAATGAGGAGTCATAGAAGAACCCCTATCACCAGATGCTCATGAAAAGATCTGATAGAAGCAGTCAAGATGACCCATCTTGCCGTAAATTCAGCAATCCACTAGGTCTCTTGGGCAATGTGGCCTCATATGCCCGTTATCCATACATTGGTAGCACACCACCTGGATACCAGAATAAGAGTCTCACCTCCTCTGATCTTCGCACAAAGACTGCATATGAAACTTCCGGCTATCAGTAGGAGGAATACTAACTCCATATGTCAAGTCGCCTTGGCACGAAACTCTAGAATCACTCAGATTCCACTCCAAAATCAGTGCCTGGTTGACTATAGATGTGATGGAAGTGAAAATGAAGATGTTCACCTTCAAGAAGATGTGTTGTCTAAGACCATCCACTAACATCCCTGCTAGGAACCACCCATCACACTATAGAAATGATGTAAAGTGTTTTAGCTCCGTGAAATGAGAGGAATACTCCATAATAAAAAGAGTATCCTGATCCAGGATAATAAACTCTCAGGCTCGATCGGCCCTTGATGTCTCCAGGTAGAATTAGTCATAAACGATATTCTGGAACTCCTCCCAAGCCACAACCTATTGATGCCCCACCTATGAGACTACATCCCACCATCTCTTGGAAGAATCCCGCATCATGTATGTGGCGAGTTGGACCTCCTCTCTAGATGCATCTCTAGACGCTCAATGATGGTCAGCATGACATCTATCAATGACTCTGGAGCTTGAGGTCCTCCTTCCCCTGAGAAGGTGGCGGGATGATGCTGCTAAAAAACCCGCGTTAGCTCTTCCATAGATGATGTAGGGGGCGGTGCTCCTTGGAAGGTCTGAATCATCCTCATGAAGCCTTCCTTGAACTGTGAACCACCACCTATATCCAGTATAATGGTTGGTGCTAAGGATTTCACAACTGGAGGATCTGCTTGAAGCCCTTGATCATCCATGTCCGTTGTCTGATCAATTCTCAATAATTGGAAGACAACAGGAGGACATCTCAGTGGCATGACTCTGTAAGGCCATACACACAACATATGTAATGATATTAAGGTCGGTAAACTATAAGTGTAATAATGGAATTTGAGAAACAAAGTATTCAAGTTTAACAAAATATGGATACACGACGTGTACTTGAATCAACTTCCCCTACCCGAGTTATCCTACACGACTTACCTACACAGTTCTCCTAGAACAAGACTATATGACATGTTGCTACCAGACACAACATGTACTAGACAAACTTCACCGACCCGTGTTGTTCATCAGATAACCGGTTACACGACTAACACTACAAGGCGTGTTCCAGATGGACAAGACCTGTAATTAGAAGATTTTTTGGACCATGTTGTTAGTGACACGACCAATTACATGGTTCTACAAAATGGTGTGTACATCACTTATACAGAGTGTCCTACCAAAGATTCTAATCCCCATGTCCCTACCCACATAATCAGAGACATAGTTACAGACTACCTGACATTTAAATATAGTACACAACATGTACCTAAGAAAAATCAGTTTCTTCCTGAACAGACGAACACATGGAATGTATTTATCATTACACATCGTGTATTCTGGATTTTTTACAGATTGTCAGACCCAAGAAACTACATAGGAACCCAAAAAAACACTAAAAAAACATTAAGGTACCAAATTCCAATCCATGAGGGCCCATACTCCCTAAATTAATTCTTGACATCTCATACATGTTATAAACATGGTAAACAAGTTGATGATGCACCAAATTCCAGTCCATGAGGGCCCATAGCACCTCACGAACCAAATTTTGGAATTAATTTAAACAAAACATTACACACAAAATACAATATTGAATACCAGGTATTTTAAAAAAGCAACTATCACAACAACATGAAAAATCTACACAACATTTATCACAACAACATGAAATAGCTAATGCACCCTAAATGGCCAGGCAAGAATGCATAACATGTGATTTATAAAAAGTGCCTATATGATGAATGAGATGGCATACCCTCATCTCATCGGGTTAAAACATAAATAGAACCTCAATAAATCAATGATAAAAACACAATACATGTGAGTCACTTAACAGTGAAAATTAAATCAACTATAAAATTAAAAAAACAGAAAACATTTGCAATAAAGGAGGTAGATTGGATTTTCCCTGTACTTGGGTTAGCTACTCCCAGGCCCAACTTATGACAACCCTGCTTTTTATTACAACTTAAACATGCTTTATTACATAAAACTTCACTTGATACAACAAAGAAGATCGAGAGGTTTAGTGTCTTTGGGGCTTAGGATAATTACATAAAAACTTTAAACATGAAACACAACATCCTTATTGAAAACTTCCTTTACATGACCACTACAATCCTTCGTACTTAGCATTGCATGGGATAACCTGAGGACATGCATAAGAAAAGGGTGAGCTATAAAGCCCAGTAAGGGAGTACACAATGAATAACATGAGGAGTACAATACATGTTAGGAAATAGGCATATCAATAGAGCATAAGAGAGACATGAACATAAAGGCATGATAAAGCATGATAATCATAACATGGAAATGTGGCAACAACACTTAACATTGAATTAGCATGAGCCAAGGCTCATTGCACATGGAGCATGAGTAAACCCTCATTGCACTTGAAGCACGAGTAAACCCTCGTTGCACTTTAATTAGCATGAGTCAACACTCATTGCACATGACGTATCATGATACTATACTTTACCCAATGCATTGGAGCGCTATAAAGGGCGCACCCTTCTTAAACATTTCATTTCATGCATAAGTGTGCCACATGGATCATAAAACATGGATTCATAAAACATAATCATTTATTCCACGATAAAGGAATGTGGAATCCATACATGAAACTTTACAATCAATAAGTAAACGTGCATAAAGGTGAATACCCTTGATGGAGAAATGGGCATGGTATTCACTACACAATGGCTTAGAAAATTCGGTGTGATTTCGGCAGCGTAACGGCGTGACATAAGAATTCATAAAAAAGGCTGATGAGAGAGAAAGGGGTTCCTAATCATATTTAAATGTAATGGACAGTAATAAGGTCATATAGATACATGTCCCAACAATTGAAAAGGAATTTAGATTCATGATACAAAAGTATTGCTTGAATATAGAAGAGGAGAAAAAGGTTCCTTTCGGAATTTCGGCATAGTAACGAGTGTACATGGGAGGCATTTAATGAGAGAGAAAGGGGTTCCCCAATCATTCAAACAATAAGAGGGCAGTATGGGAGAGGTGAGAAACCATACCCCAACATTCATAAATTAAATTAAAAGGGAAATACAACTTAAAGAAAATTGACAAAAATGAGAAAGGAAGAAAAACCCTTACATGGAAGTGTGCTTCCAAAGGCTAGAGAGAGGCTTGTGAGAGGCTTCTTGGGAGCTTGGGGCACCTTGAGAGGATTCTAGAGAGAGTAGGGCAGAGGTTGGACGAACTTCAAGGGCTTTGAGTGAGGAGGAAGTGGGAGCTTGGGTGGGTTTATATAGGAAAGGTGAGAGAATTCTTTATTATTTAGGTTTGGGACCCCTTATATTAAAATAATCCAAACCACAAACCATCCCATGGTATTTGCCCATGGTTTCTGGAAAAGGAAAGAGGAAAACAATATTTTACAAGTCCAAGGTCCGAACTTATTAAAAAATTAGGGTTGCTTATGTGGAGGTGAGTCACACTCCCATGGAAATTAATTTAAAAAGGCAAAGTGTTGAATAAGTCTTGAGGGCTCCATTAATGCTTTGAAAAGTGAGTCAAACAAACCCAAAACCTCATTATTTTAATGATAAAACATATATTGGCCGAACATATGGATTATGGTATTTTATTACATCACCATTGGGTCATTATGATGTCATAAAACACATTATATATATAAATGGTATTTAATTTTTACCCAAAAATTTGACTGTCTCAGAAAATTATGAAAAATTCACCGTTGGATAATTTCGACATCCTGATTCCAAAAATAATATTTATTTTATCTAAATAATTTTCTAAATATGTGAATTTTCACTTTTAAAATAAAAACCGACATTTATAAAGAAATTCACGGGTTTTGACAGAAATGGCTTTCAAACCTTAATAAACATTTTAATTGCATTCATAAAATTATAAGATCATTTATATTTAATGACAATTAATTTAATATTAATAATAATATTTTATTAAAATATTATTTAATTCAAAAATCCTCTAATTTAATAAAATATAATTCTTAATTAAATAATAACTAAAAACACCATTTGTACTTTAAAAACTAATTACAATGTATCAAAAATGACTAGAAATTATATTCATTATTATATATATAAAAAATAATGTACATGAACATGGTTCTACTTATTTGTTACATAACCCCTTAAAATAGCCGCATAAGACCTAAGGGTATGGTGCGCGATGGTGACAGACTCTTGGGGCTGCTCGGATAACATCGCTCGAGTGGTAATCTCTATCAACTTCCATTTTTCCCGTAGACGATCACGTTCGAGCTTGACTTGATGAAGCTCAGCTTGGGCTTGGTCAAGGGCAAAGCCCAAAGACGCCACCTCTTTACCGAGCTCCGACAAATGGGCTTCGTAAGGGGCAATTCTACTGGATGAGGCCATCGCTTCCTTTGTCTGAGTAGAAAAATTGGTTCGTTAAAGCCTTATATTTAAACTACCCAGATGATCACTGTTCAACGACTATAAAAGTAACGGTCACAAATCTTAACGTAAAACTTAAAGAAGTTGACATCTTATAAAAACATAAAGAAACATTTAACTGGATCAAGAGGGATTTTCCATTAATGAAAATTTGGGTCGTTACAACATTCCCCCCTTAAGAAATTTCGCCCTCGAAATTTTCCTTTTCCCACACTAAAACAAATGTGGGTAACTTAGCTTCATCATATCCTCCGACTCCCAAGTTGCTTCTTCAAACTTGTGGTTTCTCCACAACACCTTGACGAGGGGCATTGTCTTATTTCGTAGAACTTTTTCTCTACGATCTAAGATCTTCACTGGTAGCTCCTCATAAGAAAGATCGTCTTCTAATTGTACCACCTCAGAAGAGAGTACATGTGAAGGGTCTGGTATGTACTTCCTTAAGAGGGATACATGGAAGACATCATGCACCTTGGCCATAGTAGGTGGAAGTGCTAGTCGATAGGCCACAGCCCCAACACGATCAAGAATCTCGAAGGGGCCGATGTACCTTGGACTTAACTTCCCTTTCTTTCCAAACCTCATGACCTTCTTCCACGGAGATATGCGTAAAAACACCATGTCTCCGACTTTAAACTCAAGGTCTCGTCGACGATTGTCTGCATAACTCTTCTGTCGACTTTGGGCTGCCTTGATATGCTGCTGAATGGTTTTCACCTTCTCCACCATTTCTTCGACCATTTCTGGTCCAAGCAGCTTACGTTCACCGACCTCATCCCAACATGCCGGTGTTCTACACCTTTTCCCATACAGGGCTTCATATGGTGCCATTTGGATGCTCGAGTGGAAACTATTATTATAAGAGAACTCAACTAGAGGAAGATGTTGATCCCATCCTCCTTTAAAGTCCATTGAGCATGCTCTCAACATATCCTCAAGTGTTTGGATAGTCCGCTTGGATTGGCCATCAGTTTGAGGATGATAGGCCGTACTGAAGTTCAGTTCAGTATTCAGAGCATGTTGAAGACTCTTCCAAAACTTAGAGGTAAATCTTGGATCTCGGTCCGACACAATAGATAGTGGTACTCCATGCAATCGTACCACTTCCCTGATATATATCCGTGCCAGTTGATCCAAAGAGAAATCCTCTCGAATAGCAATGAAGTGTGCAGTCTTTGTAAGACGATCCACAATAACCCAGATTGCATTGTTGCTTTTGGATGTCCTTGGAAGTCCAGTGACGAAGTCCATGGTGATGTTCTCCCATTTCCATTCTGGTATGGGCAATGGTTGCATCATCCCCTTAGACTTCTGCCTCTCTGCCTTCACTTGCTGACACACCAGGCACTTTGATGTATATTCGGCGATCTCCTTCTTCATATTATCCCACCAAAAGTTTTCTCGGAGATTTCGATACATCTTTGTGCTCCCTGGGTGAATAGAGAAATTTGAACTATGTGCATCATCCAAAAGTTCCTTCTTCAGCTCCGAACTTGATGGGACACATAGTCTTTTCCCAAACCACACAATTCCTTCTTCATTAACATTAAACTCTGAGGATTTTCCCTTTTTGATAGCTTCCACTTTTTCTTGGATTCTCGCATCATCCTTTTGAGCATCCTTTAACCTTTCCAAAAGAGATGGTTGAGCAATCATTTGTGAAAGGATTGATGATGTTCCCTTCTTTATGATTCCCACGTCCATCTTCATCAAGTCTAAGAAGATTGGATCCTTCTCAATTCTCATCATTGATAGAATTGCTGGATCCTTTCTACTTAGGGCATCCGCTACCTTGTTCGCCTTCCCAGGGTGGTAATGTATTGAACAGTCATAATCCTTTATGAGCTCTATCCATCTTCTCTGGCGCATATTAAGCTCTTTCTGTGTGAATATATATTTAAGACTCTTTTGGTCAGTATATATCTCACATTTCTCTCCATAGAGATAATGCCGCCAGATTTTCAAGGCAAAGATCACCGCCGCCAACTCCAGATCATGCGTTGGATAGTTTCTCTCATGGATTTTCAACTGTCTTGAGGCATAGGATATCACTTTATCATTCTGCATCAGCACACATCCTAAGCCCTTCTTCGAAGCATCACTGAATACCACAAAAAGCTCTCCACTTGTGGGTAAAGTGAGCACAGGTGCAGTGATAAGCCTCCTTTTCAACTCCTTGAAGCTTTCTTCGCATTCATCACTCCAAGCAAACTTTACTCCCTTTCGAGTTAGCTTGGTAAGAGGGTTGGACAATCGTGAGAAGTTTCTCACAAATCGTCGATAATATCCAGCTAACCCCAAGAAGCTACGGATATCAGTTACCGATGTTGGCCTCGGCCATCCCTCAATTGCATCTGTTTTGGAGGGGTCCACAGATATCCCATTGCTTGTGATGATATGGCCCAAGAATGAGACCTCCTTCAACCAGAACTCACACTTGCTGTACTTGGCATAGAGCTTCTCCTTGCGCAAAGTCTCCAGTACAGTTCTTAAATGCTCCTCATGGTCCTCCTTGGTTTTGGAGTATATTAGAATATCATCTATAAAGACTACCACAAATTTATCTAGGTAATCTCTAAAGACTCTATTCATCAAGTCCATGAATATTGCTGGAGCATTGGTGAGTCCAAAAGGCATTACTATGAATTCATAGTGCCCGTACCTAGTACGAAAAGCAGTCTTGGGGATATCTTCCTTCTTCACCCTTACTTGATAATATCCCGACCGCAAGTCGACCTTGGAGAAGTATTGAGCTCCACGCAGCTGATCAAACAAGTCATCGATTCTTGGGAGAGGATACTTGTTCTTTATCGTGATTTTGTTAAGTTCACGATAATCGATGCAAAGCCGCATTGACCCATCCTTCTTCTTGACGAAGAGGACTGGTGCACCCCATGGTGATGCACTTGGGCGTATAAACCCTTTATCCAGATTCTCCTGTAGTTGTTTCTTCAGTTCTTCAAGCTCAACCACAGCCATTCTATATGGAGTCTTGGATATTGGTAGTGCCCCAGGTATAAGTTCAATTGAGAACTCAACATCTCTTCTTGGAGGAAGACCAGGAAGTTCCTCTGGAAATACTTCAGCGAATTCCCTCACAATAGGCATTTCTTCAAGGGTGGTTTCTTCCTTGGACTCAATCATCTGAGCCAGATATGCGTGCTCATAAGGCAGTAATATCCATGCTTGAGATGATGGAGCTAAAGGAGATTCATCTTCCTCCTGACACTTGTAAAGAATCGGGGGTCGATTCTCCATATGGAGTGTGATTTCCCTCTCCCGACAATTTATGTTGGCTCTATATAAGGAAAGCCAATCCATGCCAAGAATTGCATCAAATTCCACCAAAGGGAGTATGACGAGGTTCGCCGGGAAATTCAATCCACAGATTATAATAGGGGAGGACTTATACTCATGGGATGCAATGATTGCCCCATTTGCCGTACTCACCGACATCTTTACTTCCATGGTTTGTGGTGGTGCAGAGATTGTTCTACTAAACTTTTGAGATATAAAAGAATGCGTAGAACCTGAATCAAAAAGTACGTTCGCTATTCTTGAATGAATAACTAGCGTACCTGTCACCACTTCGTTGTCGGGGTTCACTTCGGCAGAAGTGATGGCAAAAGCTCTTCCTTGCTGTCTTGGAGGTTGTTGATTGCCTCCGATAACCCTTGGATTAGGGCACTGATTCGCAAAATGACCCGGTTCTTTGAATTTGAAGCATTGAACAACGCGTTGAGGTTCGAACGGAGCGTTCCTCCCCTCCGTCGCAGCCGCGGGTCCTTCTTGCTGACAGTTAACAGCTAGGTGCCCTTCTCTTCCACACTTGAAGCATTTTCTTGTCCCCCTAAGGCAATTTCCCGGGTGCTTCTTTCCACACTTTTGGCAAGTGGGGTGCTGGAATTTCTTAGCGCCGTTGGATTTATCCATCAGACCACCAGCATTGAAGTCCACCTTCCGCTTCTTGTCCCCATGATACCCCTGTGATTCTCCGATCTCCATTTCAACCTTGAGGGCACATCGGACAATTTCCTCATAGCTGTCGAAGTCACGGATCCCTAATGCTTTCCGCAAACTAGGCTTCAGCCCACCAAAGAATCGGTCAACCTTGCATTCGGGGGTAACGACAAAGCCGGAAGCGTATCGTGCAAGCCTTGTGAAGTTTGCCTCGTACGCTCCCACAGATTCCTCATCTTTCTGCTTGAGGGAAAGGAAGTCCCTTTCCATCTTAAGACGGAGGGTGCGTGGAAAATATTTATCGAAAAACATCTTCCGGAATACCTTCCATTCCAAAGCCTCGATCTCCTCCTCAGGCTTCGTATTTTTGATCAACGTCCACCATTGATCAGCTTCACCCTCCATACGATAAGCCGCCAGGAGAACCTTCTCTTTTTCAGAGCATTGGAGGATGGAGAATATCTTTTCAATGGAGTTGATCCATTGTTCAGCAATCGTGGGATCAGATGATCCACTAAAAGTAGGAGGCCTTTGTCTCATGAAGCTTTCAATAGCGACTTGTTCTTTCTTAGGGGGGGTTGAACGTTCCTCTTGACCAGTGTTTCTATTCAAAACTTGAGTTAACTGAGAGAGAAGCGTGACAAAGTTCGCGATTCCCGCTCCCATTGGATTGGGCATCTCATTGGTACAATCATCACACTGATCTTCACAACGGTTGTTAGCCCGAGTTCTCCTATTACCGGCCATTGGCTGGAATAAAAGGAAAGTTAGGGGTAACACATAAAGGGTAATCCAAAGACAAAAGTTGATGACTTATAAATAAACTTTAATCTCTTTAACTCATGAGTCTATAGGATTCAATCCAGGCTTTTCATGATCTTCCTTCTAACATATATTCTTAGGGGCATTTTTCCCTTAATAAGGGTTCATACTAAGATTGTGAATTTATCAAAACATATCCCCCGGGAGTGTCGTAACCAAGAGTGCAGCAAGGCCCGTTGTCGTGCACCAGTTCCCGTTCGAGTCTAGCTCAAAGAGGTGTTTTCGGGTTTTACCCCTAGGATACATCTGTGCCAGAGCCGCCTCTACCTGCTCGTATCCAGACAGGGATGTATTTGTTTGATAAACCACTTACTTAGTACGTACCAAAACTTAGGGGAGTTTTTATTATTCTTAGTCTTGTATCTAAGGTCTTACTAGGGTTTCCTAATCCCAAAAATAACTAAACCTATCCTCTGATACCAACTATGACAACCCTGCTTTTTATTACAACTTAAACATGCTTTATTACATAAAACTTCACTTGATACAACAAAGAAGATCGAGAGGTTTAGTGTCTTTGGGGCTTAGGATCATTACATAAAAACTTTAAACATGAAACACAACATCCTTATTGAAAACTTCCTTTACATGACCACTACAATCCTTCGTACTTAGCATTGCATGGGATAACCTGAGGACATGCATAAGAAAAGGGTGAGCTATAAAGCCCAGTAAGGGAGTACACAATGAATAACATGAGGAGTACAATACATGTTAGGAAATAGGCATATCAATAGAGCATAAGAGAGACATGAACATAAAGGCATGATAAAGCATGATAATCATAACATGGAAATGTGGCAACAACACTTAACATTGAATTAGCATGAGCCAAGGCTCATTGCACATGGAGCATGAGTAAACCCTCATTGCACTTGAAGCACGAGTAAACCCTCGTTGCACTTTAATTAGCATGAGTCAACACTCATTGCACATGACGTATCATGATACTATACTTTACCCAATGCATTGGAGCGCTATAAAGGGCGCACCCTTCTTAAACATTTCATTTCATGCATAAGTGTGCCACATGGATCATAAAACATGGATTCATAAAACATAATCATTTATTCCACGATAAAGGAATGTGGAATTCATACATGAAACTTTACAATCAATAAGTAAACGTGCATAAAGGTGAATACCCTTGATGGAGAAATGGGCATGGTATTCACTACACAATGGCTTAGAAAATTCGGTGTGATTTCGGCAGCGTAACGGCGTGACATAAGAATTCATAAAAAAGGCTGATGAGAGAGAAAGGGGTTCCTCATCATATTTAAATGTAATGGACAGTAATAAGGTCATATAGATACATGTCCCAACAATTGAAAAGGAATTTAGATTCATGATACAAAAGTATTGCTTGAATATAGAAGAGGAGAAAAAGGTTCCTTTCGGAATTTCGGCATAGTAACGGGTGTACATGGGAGGCATTTAATGAGAGAGAAAGGGGTTCCCCAATCATTCAAACAATAAGAGGGCAGTATGGGAGAGGTGAGAAACCATACCCCAACATTCATAAATTAAATTAAAAGGGCAATACAACTTAAAGAAAATTGACAAAAATGAGAAAGGAAGAAAAACCCTTACTTGGAAGTGTGCTTCCAAAGGCTAGAGAGAGGCTTGTGAGAGGCTTCTTGGGAGCTTGGGGCACCTTGAGAGGATTCTAGAGAGAGTAGGGCAGAGGTTGGACGAACTTCAAGGGCTTTGAGTGAGGAGGAAGTGGGAGCTTGGGTGGGTTTATATAGGAAAGGTGAGAGAATTCTTTATTATTTAGGTTTGGGACCCCTTATATTAAAATAATCCAAACCACAAACCATCCCATGGTATTTGCCCATGGTTTCTGGAAAAGGAAATAGGAAAACAATATTTTACAAGTCCAAGGTCCGAACTTATTAAAAAATTAGGGTTGCTTATGTGGAGGTGAGTCACACTCCCATGGAAATTAATTTAAAAAGGCAAAGTGTTGAATAAGTCTTGAGGGCTCCATTAATGCTTTGAAAAGTGAGTCAAACAAACCCAAAACCTCATTATTTTAATGATAAAACATATATTGGCCGAACATATGGATTATGGTATTTTATTACATCACCATTGGGTCATTATGATGTCATAAAACACATTATATATATAAATGGTATTTAATTTTTACCCAAAAATTTGACTGTCTCAGAAAATTATGAAAAATTCACCGTTGGATAATTTCGACGTCCTGATTCCAAAAATAATATTTATTTTATCTAAATAATTTTCTAAATATGTGAATTTTCACTTTTAAAATAAAAACCGACATTTATAAAGAAATTCACGGGTTTTGACAGAAATGGCTTTCAAACCTTAATAAACATTTTAATTGCATTCATAAAATTATAAGATCATTTATATTTAATGACAATTAATTTAATATTAATAATAATATTTTATTAAAATATTATTTAATTCAAAAATCCTCTAATTTAATAAAATATAATTCTTAATTAAATAATAACTAAAAACACCATTTGTACTTTAAAAACTAATTACAATGTATCAAAAATGACTAGAAATTATATTCATTATTATATATATAAAAAATAATGTACATGAACATGGTTCTACTTATTTGTTACATAACCCCTTAAAATAGCCGCATAAGACCTAAGGGTAAGGTGCGCGATGGTGACAGACTCTTGGGGCTGCTCGGATAACATCGCTCGAGTGGTAATCTCTATCAACTTCCATTTTTCCCGTAGACGATCACGTTCGAGCTTGACTTGATGAAGCTCAGCTTGGGCTTGGTCAAGGGCAAAGCCCAAAGATGCCACCTCTTTACCGAGCTCCGACAAATGGGCTTCGTAAGGGGCAATTCTACTGGATGAGGCCATCGCTTCCTTTGTCTGAGTAGAAAAATTGGTTCGTTAAAGCCTTATATTTAAACTACCCAGATGATCACTGTTCAACGGCTATAAAAGTAACGGTCACAAATCTTAACGTAAAACTTAAAGAAGTTGACATATTATAAAAACATAAAGAAACATTTAACTGGATCAAGAGGGATTTTCCATTAATGAAAATTTGGGTCGTTACACAACTTATTACCAAGTACCCATTCTTTCATATCCCAAGATATAATCTCCAAATAATTTGTCAATAAGAAAATAACCCTCTGATACCACTTTGTGATATCCGGGTTCCGAAAGCCACCCAGGGGTGCCCTGTACCCATTTGGTCACATGGCCTCAAGCACATTTCCCTGAACTCTAGAGGTTGCCGAATAACAGTGAGGGCCTTGGGTGGGATAGTGGGGAAACTATGACATCATTGGCAGAGTAACATAGCCGAAGATAATAATCACAATAGCAGAATCATTAATAATCTATACAAAAGTAAATAGCATATGACTGAAATTTACTAAACTGGAGCACAGATATAAATATAAATGATCCATGATACATATGTATAGGAAAGAATCAAAACAAATCACAATTCTTGAATACAAATATTACTAAACAATGTAATAAAGAAAACAGATAATATCTCCTCAACATCGAAAGCCTCATCTTGGTCCCATGCTCTCTAGCTCCACATAAATCAAGTACCTGAAGTAGAAGGGAGCTTTCCCTTATATATACCGGTAGAAATATAATTTGTTTGGGCCTAAAAGCGTGGACCAAACTGGGTGTGATACTAAATACCATAAGGTAACCACCACAAGACTTGTGCTTAACAGTTAGTGAATATAGGGCAGGTAATAAGTAAAAGAAAGAAGTAAACAAGGAAGTACACAGCAGTAAACAATCCACATTTTCAATGAATCCAGTTTCATATATCAATAAATAGTTAATCAAAGCAGGTAATTTAAAATAGGAAACCCTTTGGAAAGTACTCATAGCCTATCCCCTTTGGTCTAACCTACTGACATATGAAAGAAGGTAAACAAAAAAGGTAACCCTCTAGGAAGTCCTCACTGCCTATCCCCTCTGGTCCTACCTAGTAACACAAGAAACCCTCTAGGTACTACACTCAATCTAACCCCTCTGGTTAAGCTTAAGCATAGACTCTTTGTGGAAGCACTCACCGTCAATTCCTCTTATAGTCTTCTATTAGTAACTAAAAGCTCCCTGAGGAAGCACTTACCACACATTCCCCATGTGGCCCACGTTGAGGAACTACAAACACTCTAAAGAAGAACTTACATCGACTCCCCTTGTGGTCTCACATCGGAAGTAGAAAAGACACTCTAGAGATAACCTTATGTCCATTATCCTTATGGTCTATACCCCAGGTTCTCACTGCCCACTGTAAGTCAGGCAAGCATAGAAACACATATCGGGAAATTTAACCCTCAATAACTTCTTGGAAATTAGACTAAAGTATAACTACATATAAGTATAAAAACACACCATCCTACTGTACTAGGAATGGTAAGCAACAACAGCCTAACATGCAACTAGACCCAATGGTCAAAACCAGTAATCATGCACAGGCAAACACTTCCATAGCATAAAAATTGACCCTTTTCTCATTCAATTAACCTATACTCATGTATAAAAGAATAGCAAGAAAAAAGGGATAAAACAATAAAAATTAAATACCCCATTCATGGGTATTGGATATTTTGCACATATAACTCAAATAATTTCAATAGAAAGGAACAAACCACATACCTCAGTGTTGGGAGATCGCTATACGTGAACCTCAAGCCTTGAATTAACCAAGATCATCGTAGATCTACAAAAATGACTAAAATGTTCATCTACGGATACCTTGATAAATAAGAAGAATCAGGAAACGAAGCTCTAAAAGAAGGAAGAGCACACCGAGGCGATCCCAAAGCAATCAACAATAGTCGAATCGGACATCGAATGCTCACTCGGGGGCTCAGAGAAGAATCGCGGTCATACAATTTCTCTCGGACGATTTAGGTCGAGAAGGAGAGAATTCTTCCAATTAGATGTGACCCCGGTGCATTTAATGAAAATAAAAAAATGTACATGGAATGTACTTTGGAAGTACATGAAGTGTAAACTCCACATTAGGTGGCCTCCAGGTCACCCACACATGACCGTGTGCACGACCACTACACAACCAGCACAAGGATACCTGCAGTAACCAAGTAAATGGCGTGTACTCATAAAGAACATGGAATATACTTAGGAAATTTCAAAAAATTCAAATTTTCATCAAAAATGACCAAAAAAGAAAAACATACTTGAAAAAGAAGATCCAGGTTCTTACATGCACCATCTGTCTTCATGGCTCTAATGAATAGTGTTTTCAAATATAATCTTGATGACGTTGTAGTGGTGTTTATTGATGATATATTGGTATACTCTAAAATATATTAATATCATTAAAATAACTTGTGCACTATTCTGAAGACACTTAGAAGAAATAAATTATATGGGATGTTTTGTAAGTTTGATTTTGGCTCCAATCATTTTCCTTACTGGGCCACATTTTCTTGAAGGATGGAATATCTGTAGATCCTATGAAGACAAAGGCTATGAAGGAATGTCCTACTCCAATGAATGTAACTGAGATACATAGTTTTATTGTTCTAGCAGGTTATTATCGACGTTTTGTTCAGAACATCACCCGATTAGCCATCCTAATGACAAAGTTCACATGAAATGGGGTTATGTTTGTATGTAAAAAAGAATATGAAAAATGTTTTAATGAATTGAAGATGAGTTTAGTGAATGCACTGATCCTAACACTACCACTGGGAAATAATGGGTTTGTTATCTATAGAGATGCATCAAAGATCGTACTTGGTTGTGCACTTATTCAGAATGATCGAGTGATTACATATGCATCTCGGCAGCTAAAAATTAATGAACAAAACTATACAACTCATGATATTGAGTTAGAAGTGGATATATTTGCTCTGATGATTTGGAGAAATTACCTCTATGGAGAAAAAATGTGAGATATATACAGATCATAAGAGTTTGAGATATATATTATAAAATAACTAACTTAACATGAGACAAAGGAGATTGATTGAGCAACTCAATGATTTTGATTTCACAATACACTACCACCTGGGGAAGGAAAGAAAGGTAGAAGATGCTTTGAGCAGAAATGATCATGGTGTTATGAACAAGTTGAGAGTTGAAAGGGATCCTTAGTTCATGGATCTTGTAATCATAGATAAGAAAATTATCCAGGAAGGTAACAAATCACAACTTTTTCAAATTGTTTCCAAACATTCATTATTGGAAATGATAAAATGTTATCAGGATAATGATGAGGAGTTTCAAAAGGAAATTAATGCTATAAATGATTGGAAGTTGACTGACTTCTCGTATGAAGGTGGTGCTTTGAAATTCGAGGAGAGGCTCTGTGCTATCACGATTCCTAAGATAAAGAAGGATCTATTGGATGATTCTCATAGCTCTAATTTATCTATACACCCTATTAGAACAAAGATGTATCTAGATTTCCAAGAAAACATTTTGTGGGATAATATGAAAAGGGAGATTGCTGAATATAAATCAAAGTTCATGGTTTTTCAACAAGTGAAAGCTAAGAGGAAATAGTCTAAGGGGATGATGCAACCACTGCCCATACCATCATGGACGTGGGAGAACATTACCATGGACTTTGTCATTGGACCTCCAAAGACATCCAGAGGAAACAGTGCTATATAGGTGTTTGTGGGTCATCTTATAAAGACAGCTCAGTTTATGATGATTAGAGAGGACTTCTCATTGAATAAACTTGTAAAAATTTACATCTAAGAAGCAGTAAGGATGCATTGAGTACCACTATATTTTGTATCCAACCATGTTCCTAGATTCACCTTGATGTTTTGGAAAATTATCCAATATGATCTAAGCACTGAACTGAACTTTAGTACGGCATATCATCCTCAAACTGATGGCCAATATGAGCAGACTATTCAGACTCTAGAGGACATGCTGAGAGCATGTTCTATCGAAGTCAAAGTAGGATGGGACCAACATCTTCAACTATTTTAATTCTCTTACAACAATAGTTTCCACTCGAGTATCTTAATGGAACCACATGAATTCATTTATGGGAAAAGGTGTAGAACACCAGCATGTTGGGATAGAGACGGTGAGCATAAGTTTCTAGGACCTTAAATGGTCAATGAAATGGTGGAGAAGGTGAAAACCAATCAGCAAAAAATCATCACATCCCAAAGGTGACATAACAGTTATGCGGATAACCTTTGACAAGACCTTAAATTCAATGTTGGAGATCTAGTATTTCTACATATATCTCCATGGAATATGGTCATGAGTTTTGGGAGGAATGTAAACCTATGTCCCATGTATATCATCCCCTTAGAGATCCTTGATCAAGTCAAGTAGGTGGCTTATTGAATGGAATTTCCACCTTCCATGTTGAAAGTACATGATTTCTATCATGTATCCCTCTTAAGGATGTACATACCAAACCCTTCACATGTACTCTCTTTATAGGTGGTGTAGTTGTAGGATGATCTTTCCTATGAGGAGCAGCTAGTGAAAATATTGGATAGTAGAGGAAAAGTTATACGCAACAAGAATACTCATATTGTCAAGGTACTATGGTGAAACTATATGTACGAAGAGGCAACATGGGAACTAGAGGAAGCAATGAAGGAAAATTACACCCACTTAATTGTGTCCTAGTTTTTAATATGAAATGTCGAAGGAAAAATTTATGTAGGGGGGAAGAATCTAACGTCCCAATATTTTTCAATGGAAATTCATTTCTTATAAATATGTCATAATCACATGAAATCCCAACGTAATAAACTACTAAGTGTTATGTGACCCTTAAAACATATTTTTTTTATTTCTATGACATGAATTTCAAAAATCTATCATACACGGTTACGATTAGTAAGTTATTTGGAGACAATTAAAGAAAACATAATTTTTAGTGAATAGTAACCTACATTTATGAATATTAACAAAACCTTATAAATAGTTATATACAATAATGAATGTTATACTTACCAATTAAAATATATAAATAACATTTATGTGAATGTACAATATACCTATGCTTTGGAAAAATAAATAAATGTTTTAAGACTACTGTTTTTAGAATAAATTATGATTTTTATTAAATATTAAATTAATCATATTTATAAAATTATATTTTAAAAATGGACTTCATATTTGGATTATAAATATCAAAAAAATTGTTCGGGTGAATTTTTTGGCTTTTTCTAAAATACGTGAATTTTTATGAATAGTGAAATACAGTAAAATACTATATATCAGTTAAATACACTATTCATGACATCAAAAGTGATGAAAGCCCACTTGGTTCGAACTCACATGTTAAAATTACTCTTCTTGGTCAAGGAAGACTCACTATTCCCCATCTTGTGGGGAAATAATAAATTAATGAATTTTATATTAAAAAATCACCTATCTCTCCACTATAAAAACACCCTCTCACGCCCTCTTCTCTTCACTCATCTCAAGCCTTGTGACTTATCTAAATTATGTCCAAATACCCTACCAAACTTCTCTCCCACGTCCATAAGGCCTTGGTCTCATAAAAACACCAAAAACGTTCACTTAAGGAGGCATTCAAGGATGTTTAGTTCAAGAGGCAAATTCCTCTTTTTAATTATTTGTCTTTCTTTTCGTGTTCAATAGTTTTCTTTTATATTACCTCTCCTAATAAAAATTTTGTGATGAATCTTGTACCATATATTTTATGTAATTTTTTCATGATAGTGGAATAATTTATCATCATCTCTCCCTTTTACCTTTATTTTTACAAGTAGCAAGAACACCATCCAAGATGTGTCAATTTTCCACATTCAAGGACGATGGGATTTCGATTTCTATTATCATTCTCAATTATGGTAATGAATCCATTATTTTTATGGATAAACCTGATTATTATATATGTAATATAACCAATGTAATATTATTTAATCCCTTTTTTAAAATGGTATTAGGTTATAAGGAAAAATGAGTTCGTTATAATTAAAACAATCAAATTAAACCGAAACAATTATCATTAACGTTCTATATAATAATTCATCCCCATTACATGTAACCATGTTATATAAATGGAAAATAACACATATTTATGATCATAAATAATATATAATTTCAATTCTAGATATTTACATTCATTCCACATACTTAAAAACAAGTGAACTGAATATGAAAATAAAAAATTAACACACCTGAACGATGAAATTCAATACAATAACTTATCAATAAGAACATAAACGAACTAACAAGAATTATGATACATATATAATAGGTTCTTCAATTAGTTATTAATAAGTATAATTTCATATTCCCGGAGTTTAGGTTTCAGAGTGGAACACGTTCAGTGTTAAGGTAAGGATTTTCCACATTAAATTCAATTTTCATTCGTGTTACTTTCATTGTCTAATTACCTCAATGAAATTTTTCTATTGTTATTTACTACTCATAAATGTTCTGTGGGTATTATATATATTTACACCAACCAGAATCCTTCAATATTTTATGTATTGTTACATGTTTTAAAAAAACTTTCAAATCTATTTCCAAAATACAATCCCGATTCAAGGGAATTTCTCTAATTGATATCTACTTTCAAGGGCAGTCAATAATATATTTTTTTGGAAACCATTATTTTTATAAAAAAATCATTTTATTAGGAAAATAATATAATAATTCACTTTTTATATTATAATTTAATTTTCCATAAGAACTATACTTTTCAAAATTATAGTGTATTTATCTCAAGATTGATTAATGATTTTATTAGAGTATTTTTGTTTGATTCAATGCTCTTGTTGATTTTTATATATTATTGGGTTTAATAATTTATGTAGTTAACTACCATATTTTATTTAATTTATTATGACAAACCATATTGTGGATTATTTATCCTAGAACCATTCAACATATTACTCGGAATAGTTAGTGTTTTATGTTTAATGATTGGGGAAAGATAGTTTCATTTCATATGATAGTTTCAATATGAATGTATATGTTGTTTATGTTTATCCCTGCTCATATGAGTAATTAATTAGACTTATTATATGATCATTGGGGCTTTCTATAGTCCCTCACTACATCAAAAGGTCTCATGAGACAAATAGACGTGGAATTGGCTGAGGCCTTTCTGAATGTGATATGTGGATTTTGGTCGAGGCCTTAACTGTTAGACGTCTTGGCCGAGGCATGGAAAAATGTTTTAGAATTTATAGAATATAAACATACCTAATAATGAAGCTAGTAATTTAAATATCATTTGTTTTTTATGACTAGTAGAATATCCATGATTATTTTATATTTTGGCAATATTTACTCAGCTCATATTCCTTCCATTTTATGTTCAAATTTATTTTTAAAGGAAGGTGCTTTAAATTATTCACCTTGTTTAATGTTTATATTTTCATCTGCTATATTACTTAATCTTAATGAGTAGTTGAGATGACCCCTTTCTTATGTTTCATTTCCACAGGTCATGAAGAAGTAAATTATAAATGACTTGCAAGCATAATTTAAGAGTCATGGATGTTTCTAGTGGAATAATTAGTGTTGTTTTTTTTCCTTCATGATGTAATGATATGCTTATTTATGTATCTTGTTTCCAATAATAATAAACTACTCAGTCCTTCTATATTCTTATTCTATGTTTTTATGCCAATGTAATCAATAAGGAACTGGCTCAGGGCAGCTATTGTTGGGTCCTTATAGGTAACACAATATTCTTCACTAGGATCAATACCATCTTCATGACTGATTTCAACGAGGGAGTAGTTTCTTAAATGATTCCATTTCGAGTTAATAACATTGAAGTAAAAATTAAGATCCCCATGTTCTAAAGTAAGGGACCCTTCATTCAAATTTATTATCATATCAGAGATATTTTGGAAAATTATTCCCAATATGATGGGTGAATGGCATGGTTATTTATCTTCCTCCACGAAGAGCACATAAAAATTGAATGGAAAAATTAGTCCTTCCACTCCCACTAGAACGTCCTCTAAAACTATTATTCATAAAATAAAGTATTTTCCCCAATTGGACCACCAGTCTTGTGAGATTTAATTAACTGATTTTAAATGATGAAAAAAATAGGATAAGACATTACATTAATGGTGGAAACTAGATTACAAAAATACTTAAAAAAATTAAAGATCAAATTGTGTAGGGAATGGAAAATGCCACTAGATTTTGAAAATATTTGATCAATGGTGGTCTGATTATGGTTAAGATATCCCTCCTTATGCTTATTCTCTCATTCCCATCAAGACAATTTTTTTGGGTACAAATCTTCATGAAACATTTAATTTTTTTTTGTAATTTTTTGGATTTCATCCAATAGAGGTTTGTTAATATCAATCATTTCAAATGTCTCTTAGATCTCTATTAGATCATTCTATTAATATATCATTTTTTATTTGGTAAAAAATGAATGGAATGTAAGGGGAATATCCATATACTATATTTTATTCTTATTAATTTTAGTCTTAGGTCATTCATTTGGAAATCTAGTCATGATTTCTTATTCCTTATTTTTTTATTCATCTTTTTGCTGAATTGACTATTATTATAGAGTCTATTAAGAATTTATAGACTTACCTTCTTTTGGATCATCTTGAACTTCCATGGGATTAGGTGTCTGAATCACCTTTCCACCCCTTGTGAAGATCATGCTCACAATATATTTATTGTGTCCAGGGTAGTATTGGATGGTTTATTTATAGGGTTTTTTGATAACATTTCCATAAAACAGTCATCTATATTTAGAAAATCCTTTAGTATATTTTTCATATCCTCAATATCCTTTATTTATCTTAATTTGACTACCAGTACAATATACGATGGTTTTCCATGGTATTTTTTTTTGTTGAAAATGAGATGGTTAATAATATTGTTATTGTTAAAGTTGCATGTATGCATGTTGGAATGGGAATGGATTCTAAAATATCTAATAAAAAGGGGTTTGTTTGAATATAGGTGGGAAGTGGTAGGTCTATGTTTTTTTTCGGACCTAAAAATCATTAATTGTATTTCCATTATCTCCATGGTTTATTTTGTTGAAATCATATTTCTTATAATGTATATTCACATCTCTCCATACCATGTAACTCAGTAAATTGATCAGAAAAGTGATGGCCAAATGAACACAAACAACAAACCTAAGGTAGGGTAGGTTGTTCATTAACATTTCTTATGTCCACATATCTCACTAGACATGTTAATTATTGAATATTAATTTAGTGTATTATTGATGAGTTAGAAGCTCTAACCTTGTGAATAACACTTGTAATTTTACCTCTTGTTCCAATATATTTTGAATTATGTGGTATCATTTTGATTAGTCTCCCATCTTTGATAGATGATTTATTAATCAAATAAAATCCAAACAATGAATCCTATATATTTGCAACTTTTTCTTATATGTATTAATATTAGAAGACTCAAAAGTTGTTTTCTTCTACTAATTTATAAGGGAATATTTTAAAAAAAATCATTAAATATTCCCAGAACTCAAAATGTGTCTCACTAGTATCTTGTCAGATGGAAAATATTTCCATCCTTAATTTTGGGATCTTGGAGGTTGGGCTGAACATTTACATGAAAATTATTTAGAGATTATCCTAGTCTATTATCTTTCCAGGTGGTAGACTATAAAACCACTTTGTGGTGGCTCCCTCAAGAGAATTGGGTAATTCCATCTACTTGGTATACTCTTGAGCTACTCCTCTTGGATTGAATCTATAACAACAGAATCCATATTCATGAATTTTTAACATAGGATCTTCACCTAAAAGGCCATGGAATTTTGGTATCACATGAATCATGTTGAAAAGTTATTTTGAAAATAATATTATTTAATAGTTATGGCTAAAATATTTTTTATTATGAAAATTATGGGAAATAATACCCCTTATAGTTTGATGCAGGTATATTTATATTATGGTGGGATCATAGTGATCACTTTAAGTTTCAATTGAGTACTCAAGATTTATTTGATTGAATATATTCTCAATAATAATATTCTTAATCCATGTTATGAAATTCATTTATATATAAGGATAAAAAATGAGTACTCCCTCATTGGAGGTCCAAGTTATATAAATATGTTAAGATTAGAAATCACTCCCTAACAAAAGAATAAATTTTTTACATGAACCTGTTATCGGGTTTTGAAAAAGTTATTTAAATTCCCTATGTTAGGTAGTATTATTAGTAACCAAAGTCATATTCAAGGATAATCACTTTAATCTTGTTTTCATGGTAAAAAAGGAAATAATCAAAGTAAAATGACTATCAGAAGAATAAACATGGAATTTGAAAATCATATGAGATATAAGTGATTGGGTTTTTGGATTGATTCCCTCTTTTAATTATATAATATACTTTTGTGAAATTAATCTATTATATAATAATTTATTTCTAAGAAAATAACAATCATATATCATTTTTCAGCATTGTTAATTTTTTTGATAATGGGAATAATATTCACAATTTACATTAATTTATTATTCTACTTAAAATGTGTGAAATCAATTATAATCCATCATTTAATTTATTATAAAAGAAAAAATATGGTATTTATGTTCCCAATATTCAAAATTAGACCACTATATCTTCCTCAATTGTTTAGTAATCTACAAACACTTTTCTACTAGACTATAGATCAACCAATCGGAATGATAAAAAACCAAGAGGAGATAGAATCTATTAATTTAATCTAGTAATTAGTAAAAATCCATAGTTAAATATAAAACTAATCATATTCATATCAAATTCTAAATTTTATCAACAACATCCATTGTTCACAGTGTCCATATGGAGCTTCTCATTGTAATCCATTCCCTTCATGGAAGTCTTCTAATACATTGAATGGAATCATTGGTGGGAATTTTATAATCGAGTTCAAATTTTCTAGTGGTGTCCTTAGTGTCTATAATAAGCCCAAAAGATAGAAAAGAAGTGTCTAGTGGTAGATATTCGTGATCGGGTATGTCACGTAACAGTAGCTTCAGTAATTCTAGGTCGCACAGTAGTAGTATCTCCTACTATCCACAAAGGTTGCACGCCCACAAAATATCCTACTTCCTTTAGAGATAATAGATCCTCCAATTGTAGCTCATCCTTCCATTTATGATGGGGAAAACTCTTAGGTTATATCCTCTATCATTGAGTGAAAATATCTCCTCCGATGGTAGTTATGTTCCACAGCTTTTGATGGTTTCCCATGTGATGGTTGATCAAAATAATAGATGATACACTTTTCTATGTAGTTACAATAGTTTTTCTCTCATACTATAAATGGAAGTTCCCACATAGTATAATGAAACATGGTCTTTATTGTCATCTCATTTATTTAGAACTCCACCAACTACCCAACCATTATAGAAATTGTATAAGAAATACCTCCTAAAATATGACATTCATTGGGGAAAGATGGGACTTTTCAACATCATGTGTGGATGATTATCATTCTAAAAAGGCTTTATGGTTGTCATACGAGGAAGATAAGATAATATAATGTAATTTAGGTCCTTGAGTGTAGTTACGAACACAAGCTCAAGTTTCCATGGCCCAGACATGGTGATTCTAGTGTTTTTTATTAAGGGGTAGTGGCATCGATATGTGGATGGTCGGTGGTCCAGTGAGATAAAAAACAATAGGCGACAAGGAGAAATGTTCAAGGGTGGCATAAAAGGAGTGAAGTGAAAAAATAGTGTTTTTTAAATAATGAATAGTGGCACACATATAAACTACCATGTTGAAATCCATGTCATCCATCATTCACTAAATAAGTATAGTCCTGACTCTATTATGACAATGAAGGAAGTCTGGTGTGGGAGGATGCCTACCACCTCTATGGACAACCTCCTATCGATGAATACCTCCACCCATCACTGGGTGGACTTGGACACTACATGCTATCATGATCCTATGCTAGCTATGGACCTTTATCATAATGTAAGAGGTTATTCATGAGGAATGGCTTGGAATGTGGTCCCATCATGGTCCTGCTATGTGGTAAGTTGCACTATAGGTTAATGGTTAGCCCGATTTTTCCAAACTATATTATCTATAAGTAGAATTGAAATTTAAATATTTTATAAAACTTGTAAAATTCATCAAAAATATCTTAATTCAATTAAAAAATTTCATATTTCATATTTGTATCCATTTAAAATAAAATCAATTCCTTATTTTTTATTCCACATTTTTTAATATAACATTTCATTACATGAAAAAATTGAGTGAAATATATTTAAAACCATTAGGATATGTTTAAAATTTGGCTAAATAATATGAATAAATCAATAAATAAATATTATATAGAGTATTTAACAGACTGAATAACCATGATACATACAAATTTAATCCAAACTAGCCAATCCACAAGGATAAAACAAGACAAGTTTAAACAAGTCCATGTGTGGCCATCCATCACCAAAAATCCATCCATCAATGAAGATAATAACAACAACAGAAATAATCATACCACATAATACTATTCCCTTTATTTGAATCCTACAAAAAAACATCTACCACCACCAAAATTAAAATTTACTGTATGAGCATAAATCACAACATGATTTCACTAATGAATCTATACAAGTTATAATATCCATAATTTATTGGCTTGGGCACTAAAAAAATCCAGTTTACAAATATTTTTCATAAAAAATATTTTTTTAAATCATTCTTCTTTTCAAAAACACATATCATAGTGAACAAATCTAAGAATATGTAAAGTACATATAAATAAACAGGTAATGTAAGATCATGTGATAAACTGAACATATATGAAAATTCATACAATTTCTGAGGTAACCTCTATAAAGACAGGATACACATAAACAAAATCCCCAATTCATGACTAAGGTGGATCTAACAAGAATAATAGATGGTTTTAATACACACTCTAAAAATCCATAAAGCCTATTGTTGTGTTACACAAACAAAGTGTGATGATTCAATTTCCCAGTGTACCCAACATTACCTACTATGATAAGTGTGTCAAAATCTATTTAAAAACCATGATTTTATTTAGGAAAACAATTTCACATTAAACAGGTTCCATTCCTAGTCTTAAACACCGGTTTTAGAACAAAATCGACCATTTAAATAATTGATCATGAACTTATTGTGAAAAAATTTATTTTAAAAGAAAACCCCCTTATGAACATGCATCGATTCTAAAAATTCCACTAAAATATAAAATCATTCATTTTTCATTAAATACCTCAATGAATTGTCAATATCGTAAATAAATTCTTGAGTTATAACCCTTTTATATAGACACATACTTCAAGAATGGAGGAAACATAATTGCTTTAAAAAAGAGATTATAAATAAGTATATCAGACTACAAAAGGAAAGGTATATGTTAAATTTTTAAATGATCAGTAAAAAATAAAAACTAATCACAATCAAATCCACAAATTTATCCAATGAAACTTCTAATGACAATAACAAAAAAAGAAGAAGAATAGATGCATACCATATTAAATTAGTGAAATTGTATCAGAGATCAAATGTTGAAAGTGGAAGTCATGAATAAGTAAAATCACCCCAATGCACCTAAATGAATCCTAGGGTTCAAGAGGGGTTCCTGCATGAATAATGGAAGAGGATTAATATTTATAGTGTAATTAGAACCACTGGATCTGATTGACTAATAATTAATTTTTTATTATAAAATCACTCTTTAGGCATTGTGAGATACTAGTCCCAGACAATCCAGAGGTGAATCCTCATAGCAGAATGCAAATACATCAAAGAAAATAATCTTCCTATTAGTGATTTCCTCTCTATAATGATTCAAGTTCAGAAGACATACCATATCAGCAAGGTTATTTCCAATAACATCTTCAAAATGACACGCTGTTTTTTCCCAAGTTCAAATATACACTTCTTTGCTGATTTTCCCATCATTGAAGCATCACATCCGAATCATATCATATTTTTTGATCCAATTTTCCTTCCCACTGTTGACCACCACATGAATAGGTCTTCCCATCATCTCTGCCTCTTCTTGTGTGATATTGACATAAAGAAATTCCGCTACCATCTCCTACTCAGAGTGAAGGATAGGATCTTTTGAGACTTTTTCCATTCCAGTTGAATTTACATTGTTTTTTATTTCCTAAACTATAACATAGGGTTTCTCCTACACAATAAACCTGAGGGCTGAGGACATATCCTTCTCACATGTTTTCTATTTTTTACCTAATCGTGTTTCGATCTGTTTTGGTAAATGAGAGTAGTCCTTTAATCCTTTCTCATTCTTATTCCCATGGGGTTTTCTCCTCCCCATGAGCCTTAGGATCCTCCTCAATCTCTACACCTTCTGTAATTCCTTCATCCTGGTCATAATGAGTATCCTGGAAAGGCTCATTAGTGTCCAAACACTCAAAGCAGTTTTGATTCTAAACACCATTTTGAACCGAATCCTTTCCTGTTGTTTGACTTTTTACCCTCAAAATACCCAGCATGATTTGAGGTTCATTTACCACCTCTTCCAACCACAACACAATTTCCTTCCTTGATAAACTACTACCTTCAACTTGAGACGACTAAAAATTGTTTACATCAATCCACACAGAATTACCCAGGTCTTTGTCCCTCAAATCCTCCTTAAGCAGATCAAAAAACTCCAACATCGAGGGATCATCGACTTGTTTTTCCAAAGGTATATTCTTCCCACACATTCCCACCAAGATATTAGTCTGGGTAGCAACATTCCCCTTCCTCCTTTGCACTGTCACCTTACCCTGATAGCCACCCCATCCGTATATAGTGGACGAGTGACCCAGTATACTATAGGAAGAGAAAAACTCCACACAATGATCAAAGACTACTAGTTGATTACCTTGTACCTCCTCGCCAGCTTCAATCCACACCGATTCAACCCATGGCCATGACACATCCACCTACACACAAATTCACGGGTTGATCAGGTGACACATAGAAGAAGTATGTGAATCTACATTGAGAAATCAACCAACTAGATTTCGTAACATACGTAGAATCACGAGGTTCTGGAATTGTTGAGTATGTTGACTAAGACTTACCCAAACCGGAACTGTAAGAGAATCATGATTTAGGTTTAAATCATAGCTCCACCGAAATAGATAGAAGCCACATCCACCACATCTTTTGGGCACACATGACAGAGCACGAACAAATTACTCTGATAAAGAACATCGCACCATCAAATGCCTGTTTTACAGTATACTGAAAAATGCTCATTCTTTTAGACTCTAAGGATCGATGATAAACCAGTCATATTCATCCACTGAAGACCGTTAGTTCCTAAATCGGGAAACCACCATAATATGTAGTAATTTTTTCACATCTGTAAACTCCAAAGATGGAAACAGAATCATGGGTCCGACTTCCCAAATTCTAGGGACCTTCAGGTTTAGATTGATCGAAGGAAAGCTTGGAAGCGTAGCCAGATCAGTGAAGGGATATAAGTTGCGTCTCCAACCATTATGAGGAAGTTATAAATCCTCCCCTTCTAGTTTTCTAGTGGCAGAGGGGGATGTTTCATCTATCCCATTAGGGTTATGCCATCACCTCATCTAGCTCTCATCCACACTATGATTTTATTATACACAAAGGATACCACTAGATATGATGGATTGATGTTGTGAATAACTAATTCATAGTGTTAATTCTATAAGTTAAATATATACTGATAATAGCGTGAAATCAGGTTAAATTACCTTTTAATATAGTAAAAAAATATATTTTCAACGAAACATTTTTCAATTAAATTATCTATAACCAATTTTAGAAATAAGATATTTCATATTATTGATTCAATACTTAATCTAGAAAATAAAACATCATGATTTTTCACATCAGTTATTTAATAAATGATTTAAAAAGTATTATTATCCAAATTGGTTATTTGATAATCAATGTAAAATATCCTTTTTTAACATCGGTTATTGAATAACCAAATTGATAAATCATTATAAATTTAATAAGGATGGGGAAATGTCATTTTTGTATCATTTTTTCGCATGAGGATTGTAATTATTTTTTCAAGAGGTGAACCCTATACCTATCAATATTCTTAACAATGATTCCAATCTCTTCGATCTTCGATCTTTTGCATCAAAAATCTCTAATATTCTATCCTTGAGTCTGAATATCTTTCATTTTGATTCTACTTTCACTATATAAGATCATCCATTGGTTAATTTCTACTCATTCTCGATGTCACTCATTATAGTTTCAATTTCATTCTATGGTAAGTTTTTATTGTTTATTTTTTCATACATTCTAGAAATTTTAATTTCAATTTTAGTTTTTATTTGATCTGATTTATGTTTTCAGTTTTAATTTATTACCACTATAAATGATCATTTGCAGTTGATCATCGCTCATGCTTCTGATTGTTTGTGTCAGTCAAACATGTTTTGTTTTTGATCTATGGTTAGTGTTTATATTTTTTTTCTATGAATTCTAGATATTTGAAATTTTTAATTCAATATTCATTTGATTATTAATTATCTTTTATTTGGAATTTAACATCGAAATCCATCATCGACCACTTATTCTTGTTGGTTTTAACTTCCCAGATGTCTTGACCAGATATCATGTTTCAGTTTGTGTCTTTTATTTTTCAGTATCTCTTGAAGCTAGATTTAAAAAACCCATTGTTATCTTCTTTTAGAGTTCAGTAGTTTAATTTTCAAGGGATTTTTAATTATTCATATCAATCATCTTACCCATTAAACTAGGGTTTTCAGGTAAATATAATTTCTATTTATTTGTTCAATTTCATTCATTATATATAATTGTTTTTTCAATTTTAATTAAGATAAATTTTGAATTAATAATCGTTACTACATTGAATTAAATTATTCCTAACAAGATATCATTTTCCAAAATATAAATAAAAAAAATATTACAACATTATAGAAAAACATGCATAATAAAAATGTATTAATTTAATAATTATTCAACTGAATCAATTGAAACATAAAATTTTTATACTCTGACATTAATAAAATAATATAATGAATTAATATCATAAAAATCACATAAAATCATTTATGAAAAATTCCTATACTACAAAAAAATTTAAGGAATTATTTATTATATATCGAAAAAGATATTGTTGATAATGTAGATAAGTTCATTACTAAAAATATGTTCTTATAGAGTATTATGAATTATTAGAACTAACTAAAAAAATTGTTAAATCACCCCTTTATTAGTACTTTTTTCAGTGTTGATAAAGGGTGGTCTTTATCAGTACTAAAAAATGAACTGATAAAGTGACCCTTTATCAGCGTAACTAACAAAGAACTGACAAAGGGTAGCCCATTATTAGCACTACAAAAAAATGTTCTAATAAAATGACACATTTTTTAAGGATAACAAAAAAGAGTTGATAAATTGGGTAAATTTATAAGTACTTTTAAAAAATTGTGAATAAATGGGACACTTTATCGGGTTAAGTAAAATAGTACTGATAAAGGTCCCCTTTATTAGTTCTTTTTTACTAGAGCTTATAATGGCCCCCCTTTATCAGCTCTTTTTTACAACACTGATAAAGTGTATGTTTCATAAAAAATTATATTTCATGAAAAATTATATATTAATATATAAATATATCTATATTGATAAAAATTCAATATATCTATCTAAATTTGTTTTAGATAAGGATAAATATTCATTTACACATAGTGTATAAGAGATTTAGAGAAAATGGATTATAAAATAATTAATTTATTTTATTAATTAATAATTTGATATTTATTATTGAGTAATATTGATTTAATAAAAATTGGTTAAAATATAAATTAAATGAATTAATGAATAATCATGGGTAAGTTGAGACATGATTTGAACTTCAAATGGCCTTACATTTTGATCCAAGTATCTGTTTAGGATCTCCCACATATAAAATCGAATCCTATGAAGATATCTGCACCTTAATAAATCGAAGGAACCATAGTCAGTTTTTTCAAGGAAAAAAACGCCCATATGGCCACTAAAACTGGGTTTTTAGTCGAGGTATCCTAATTTATTGTCATTCGATGGAATTTCACCCTCATTTATGGAGTTCTTATTGTCTTTATTTAGGGGAGACTGAATTTTCTTCCAGGTCATACATTCATATTGATATTATGGTTTTGATGTTTTATAATTCTTCTTAATGTAGTTTTATGTATAGTTAAATATATTCATATTTTCTTATGTTTACTTATAATAAATCAATTTCATAAATACATTTTTAAAAGTATTTATGTTAAAAGTTGTTTTTAAATATATGAACAAATGTAAGTAAATTTTTTTATTGTTTATTTAAAAGAAAAAAATTATCCATTTTATTTGACTTTTATATATGCATTAATGTGTATATATATACACATACATGTATTGTTTATATATAGACATGTTTGTGTTAACAAAAAAATATGTATATATATATATATGTATATTCTAATATATATAAATAAATACATGTTATATAAATATTTGTACATGTATGTGAGAAATATAAATATATACTTGTCTGTCATAATATGTGTGTGTGTATATTATGTATGTATAAATCATATATAAATGTAATTTTTTAAATAAATCATTATAATTATCATTAGAAATAGTACATTAATGAATTTTACAGAAAATATTTATAAATACCTTATAAAAAATTTATATGTAAATATTTAATTATATCTGAATATGTAAATTTATAAACATATAAATATTTATGTAATGTATTAAATTTATATATAAAAATAAAATATATAGACATGCAATAGAAATATAATTAAAATAATATCTTACCATTTTTTAACATTAAAAAAATATATGAATATATATATATATATATATATATATTCATAAATATATATAGTTTATATATAAATATGTGCGTGTAATAATAAATGGATATATATTTATATTATTTTCTCAAATATGTAAATGAATATTAATTGAAAAAATATTTAAATAAATATAACTATATATACCACACACAAATAAGTATTTTGTAGATGTATTTTAAAAAAAATTATATAAATATATAAATAAAAAATATTTGTAAATATTAATATATACACAAATTTGGTAAAATAAAAAAAATATATATCGGTGTAGTGCTAAACGCATTTGAGTTCCAAAGGAGAGGTGCAAGGATCAAATCGATGTGCGCACGGTGGAGATCTCCAATTTAAAATAAACAATTTCCCCATTTATCAGCGCTTAAGAAAAAAATGATAAACGAAACATTTATCAAATTTTTACCACTAATAAAGGCCCCATTTATCATTGTTTTCTAGTGCTGTTATAGGGTTCCTTTATCAGTGATTTGTTCAAGTATTGATAGAGAAATCCCTTTAACACCGCTCGCAATATCAACGATTCTTTAGACCTTATAAATCCCTTTTTAGTGCTGTTAAATTTAATGTTTGTAGTAATATTATTTAGATATATTACATGAATTATGGATGATTTGTTATTTCTATAGTGTATGGGAGAAAATAATGAATATGTTAAAGGATTCATGCTAGTATCATAGAACTCATTAAAAATAATTTTCCTTCAATAGTTCATTACAAAAATGAGCAATGAAGCCCAATAACCCCTCTCAAAGAATGACCATGGGGCATACAACAAACACCCCAAAAACATCTAATATTTTTTAATTTATTTAGTTTCAAATTTATAAATATTTATTTAAATCTAGGCTACTCCTTGAAAACTATTTATGACTGCACTTCTATGACAACCCTGATATTTATTACACAATTAAACATAATTTATTACATAAACTTCAATTGATACAACATAGTTGATCGAGAGTTCTAGTGTCTTTGAGGATTAAAATCATAACATAATAGCTTAAAACATGAAGTACATCATCTTGATTGAAAAATTCCTTTACATGACCTCTACATTCCCTCGTACTTAGCATTTCATGGGATAACCTGAGGACATGCATAATAAAAGGGTGAGCATAATGCCCATTAAGGGAATAATCATGGAATAACATGACGAATACAATACATGTTAGAAAATAGGCATATCAATAGAGAAAAAGATAAATATAAACATAAGGTCACGATACAGAATGATAATCATAACAAGGAAATTTGGAAACAACACTTAACATGGAATTTGCATGATCCAAGGATCATTGCAAATGAAGCATGAGTAAACCCTCATTGAACATGAAGCATGATGAAGACCTCATTTTAATTGAATTATAATGAGTCAACACCCATTTCACATGACGTATCATGATACAATACTTTACCCAATGCATTTGATCTCTTTAAGGGCACACCCTTCTTAAACTTTTCATTTCATGCATAAGTGTGCCACAAGGATAATATAATGTGGAATCAATTAACATCATAATTTATTACATGATTAATTAATTTGGAATAAATAAATGAAAGTAACATTCAAGATTTATATGTGCATGAAGGTGAATACCATTGATTGAGATATGTGTATGGTATTCATTACACAATGATTTTGTCTTGGAAAAATACTGTGCAATTTCGGGAGCATAACAGCATGACATAAGGATTCATGAAAATGGTTGATGAGAGAGAAAAGGGTGTATTATAATATGTACATGAAATGGACAGTAAGGGGTTCATATAGATACATTTCCCAACAAACATAATGAAATTTAGATGCATAATAAAAATGAATTGCTTGGATGTGAAAGAGGAGAGAGAAATATCTTACGGAATTTTGGCATAGTAACAGGTGTACATGGGAGGAATTTAATGATTGATAAAGGGGTATACCATAATTCAAAAATAAAATGGGTAGTATTGGGTAGGCATAAAACAATACCCGAACATTTATAATTGAAATTAAAAGGGCATAACAATTTAAAGAATATAAGGCAAAAAATTAGAAAGGAAGAAAAACCATTACTTGGAAGTGTGCATCCAAAGGCTTGAGAGAGGCTTGAGATAGTCTTATTAGTAGCTTGGGCACCTTGGGATTATTTTAGAGAAATAAGGGCAAAGTATGGAAGAAATCCAAAGGCTTTGATTGAGGAGGAAGTGGGATCTTGGGTGGGTTTATATAGGAAGGGTGAGGGTATTCTTTATTATTTAGGTTTGGGATACCTCACATTAAACTAATACAAACCACAAAACTGCCCATGGTTTTGCCCATGGATTTTGGAAAAGGGAAGTAGATAAAAATATTTTATAAGGCCAAAGTCCGAACTGCTTAAAATAACGGGATTGCTTATGTGGAGGTGAGTCACACTCCCAAGGAAAACAATTTAAAAATATAAAATGCTTAATAACTCTTGGGGGTCCACTAAAGTTTTGTAAAATCAATCAGAAAAACCTAAAATAAAATTATATTAATGATAAAACATACATTGGATAGAAGTAAGGTTTATAGTTTTTATTACATCACTATTGGGTCATTATGATGTCAAAAATAACATTATACATTTAAAAAACATTTTATTTTTACCCAAAATTATGACTATCTCAAGAAAATTATGAAAAATTTACCATTGGATAATTTCAATGTTCTAATTCCAAAAATAATATTAATTTTTTCTAAATAATTTTATAAATATGTTAATTTTCACTTTTAAAATAAAAACTGGCATTTATTGAAAATTAATGGGTTTTGACCAAAATGGTTTTCAAAACATAATAAAAATTACAATTGCGTAACATAAAATTATACGATCATTTATATTTAATAAAATTTAATATAATAATAATAATAATAATATTTTATTAAAATATAATTTAAATCAAAAATACATTAATTCATCAAAATATATTTCTTAATTGAACATTAACTAAAAATGCTATTTGTGCTTTAAAAACTATTTAAAAGGTAAAAATAATAAATTGAAAGTATATTGATTATTATATATAAAAATAATGTACATAACCCTAGTAAAAGGGTATTGTTACATAACTCCTTATAACACCTGCATAAGACCAAAGAGTAAGGTGTGCGATGGTGACATACTCTTGGGGTGGCTCAGATAACATTACTCAGGTGGTAATCTCTATCAACTTCAACTTCTCTCATAGGAGGTCCCGCTCGAGCATAACATATTAAAGCTCAGCTTGGTCTTGGTCATGAGTGAATCCCAAAGGCTCATCCTCTTTTTTGAGCTCTGAAAAAATGGGCTTCGTATGGGGCACATCTACAGGATGAGGCCATCACATCCTTTGTCTGAGTAAATTGGATTTGTTAAAGAACTATATTTATACTAATCATTTGATCACTGTTCAATGACCATATTAGAAAAGGTCACAATTCTTAACAGTATTTTAAAATCCAAAAACATAAAACCAATGTAGTTGAAATTTTATATAAACATTTTACATAATGATACATTTAATCAGATCAAGAGGGAATCCCATTAATGAAAGATTGGGTCATTAAAATCTCCCCCCTTAAGAAATTTCTCCCTAGAAATATCATTTTCCCACACTAAACCAGATGTGGATAACTCTGCTTCATTATTTCCTTTGATTCCAACACCACTTCTTCAAACTTGTGGTTTTTCCAAAACACCTCGATGAAGGGAATTGTCTTAATTCGTATAACATTATCTCTATGATCTAATATCTTCACTATTTTCTCCTCATAAGAAAGATCATACTCTAACTATACCACCTTTGAAGTGAGTAATTTTATGGGACCTGTATGTACTTCATAAAGAGGGATACCTGAAAGAACTCATGTACTTTGGCCATGGTAGGTGGACGTGCCAGTCGATAGGCCACAACCTCGACACAATCAAGAATCTCTAAGGGGCCAGTGTACCTTGGACTTAACTTCCATTTCATTCCAAACCTCATGACCTTCTTCCAATGAGATATGCATAGAAATAGAATGTCGTTGACTTTAAACTCAATGTTTCATCGAAGTTAATCTACATAACTCTTCTATCGTCCATGGGCTTCGTTGATATTCCGTTGTATGGTGTTCACCTTCTCCACCATTTCATCGACCATTTCTGGTCTATGCAGCTTATGCTCACTGACCTCATCCCAACACACCGATGTTCTGCATCTTTTACCATAAATGGGTTTCATATTGTTCCATTAGGATGCTCGAGTTAAAACTATTATTATAATAGAACTCAACAAGAGGAAGTTGTTGATCCCATCCTCATTTAATGTCCATTGAGCACGCTCTCAACATGTCCTTGAGTGTTTGGATAGTCCGCTAAGATTGGCCATCAGTTGGAGGATGATAGTCCGTACTGAAGTTTAGTTTAGTATTCAGAGCATGTGGAAGACTCTTTTCAAACATAGTGGAGAATCTTGTATCTCCATCGGACACAATAGATAGTGGTACTCCATGCAGCCTTACCACTTCCCTGATATATATCCATGCCAGTTGATCCAATGAGAAATCCTCTTGAATTGAAATGAAGTGTGAAGCCTTTGTAAGATGATCCACAACAACCCAGATTGCATTGTTGCCTTTGGTTGTCTTCGGAAGTCCAGTGACAAAGTCCATGGTGATATTCTCCCATTTCCATTTTGGTATGGGAAATGGTTATATCATCCCTTTAGACTTCTGCATCTTTGCCTTCACCTGTTGACACACCATGTACTTTGATGTATATTCTGCAATCTCCTTCTTTATATTATTCAACCAATAATGCCATCGGAGGTCTCGATACATCTTTGGGTTTCCAGGATGAATAGAGAAATTTCAACTATGTGCATCATCGAAAAGTTCTTTCTTCAGCTCCAGACCTGATGGAACACATAGTATTTTCATAAATCTCACAATACCTTGTTCATTAACATTAAACTCCGAGGATATCCATTTTCTGATAGCTTCCATTTTTTCTTGAATTCCCACTTCATCCCTTAACCTTTCCAAAAGTGACGGTTGAACAATCATTTGAGAAAGGATTGATGATGTTCCCTTATTTATGATTCCCATGTCCATCTTCAAAAAATCTATAAATATTGGATCCTTTTCAATTCTCATCAATGATAGAATCGATGGTTTCTTACTACTTCGGGCATTTGCCACCTTGTTCGCTTTCCCTGGGTGGTAATGGATTGAACAATAATAGTATTTGGTCATCTCTAGCCATCTTTGTTGGTGCATGTTCAACTCTTTCTATGTGAATATATACTTGATGCTTTTTTGGTTCGTATATATTTTACACTTCTCGCCAAAGAGATAATGCCGCAAAAGTTTCAAAGTGATGATCACTGCAGCCAACTCTAGGTCATGTGTTGGATCGTTCTATTCATGAACATTCAATTTCATTGAATCATAGGCAATGACTTTGTCTTTTTTCATTAACACACATCCCAGGATCTTCTTCAAAGCATCACTAAATACCACAAAAAGTTATCCACTTTTGGGTAATGTGAGCACGAACACAGTGATAACCCTATTTTTCTACTCCTTGAATCATTCTTCACATTTATCACTCCAAGAAAACTGTCCTCCCTTCTATGTTATCTGGGTAAGAGGGTTGGAATATCATGAGAAATTTCTCACAAAGTTTTGTTAATATCTAGAAAACCCCAAGAAACTACGAATATCCGTTACCTATGTTGGCCTCATCCATCCCTCAATTACATCTGTTTTGAAAGGATACATAAATATCTCATTTCATGTGATGATATGACCTAAGAATGAGACCTCCTTCAACCAGAACTCATAGATTTTTTACTTTTCATAGAGCTTCTCCTTCTGCATGATCTCTAGTATAGTTCTTAGATGGTCCTCATGAACCTACTTTATTTTGGAGTATATCAGAATATCATCTATATAGACTATGAAACATTTGTCTAGGTAATCTCTAAAGACTCTATTCATCAATTCCATGAAGATTTATAGAGCATTAGTGGGTCCTAAAGAAATTAATAATAAGCTGTCTGGGGTATATCTTCTTTCTACACCCTTACTTCATAATATCATGACCGCAAATTCAGTCGGGATAAGTATTGTGCTCCACATAGCTGATCGAACAAGTCACAGAGTCATGGGAGAGGATACTTATTATTTATCTTGATTTTCTTAAGCTCATGATAATTGATGAAAAGTCGCATTAACCCATCCTTCTTCTTGACAAAGAGGACTGGTGCACCCCATGGTGAAGCACTTGGGAGTATAAACCCTTTATCCAAATTCCCCTGAAGTTGTTTCTTTAGCTCCTTGAGCTCGACAACTGCCATTCTATATGGATTCTTGGATATTGGAAACTCCCCATGTATAAGATCAATTGAAATTCAATTTCTCTTATAGGAGGAAGACCAGACAATTCCTCGGGAAACACTTCGACAAATTCCATCACAATAGGCTTGTCTTATAAGATGGTTTCCACCTTATACTCAGTCATCTGTGCCAGATACATGTACTCATAGGGCAGTAATATACATGATTGAGATGATAGAGCTAAAGATGGTTCATCTTCCTCCTTGCAGTTGTAAATATTTGGTGGTCGATTCTCAACATGGAGAGTGATTTCCCTCTCACAACAATATATGTTGGCTCTATTTAAGGAAAGAAAATCCATGCCAAGATTTGCATAAAATTCCATTATATGGAGTATGAAAAGGTTCTATAGGAATTTAAATCCATAGATTATGAAAAGGGAGGAGTTATATTCATGGGATGAAATGAATTTCCCAGTTGTTGCACTCACCGACATCGTCACTCCCATGATTTGTGGTGGTGTTGGGATTATTCTACTAATATTTTGATATATAAAAGAATGTGTAGAACCTGAATAAAAAAATGATTTCTATTCATTAATGAATATCTAGCATACATATCACCACTTCATTTTTAGGGTTCAATTCGGTAGTAGTGATGGGAAAATATCTCCCTCGCTACCTTGGAGGTTGTTGGTTGCCTCAAAAAACCCTTGGCTTAGGGCACTGATTTTCAAGACACCATTGTTCTTTTTAGTTGTCGCAATGAACCATGGGTTGAGGTTAGAATAGAGTGTTCCTATACTCTATCTCAGTCTTAGGTCATTCTTGCCAACAATTAATATCCAGGTACCCTTCTCTTCCACACATAAAGAATTTACTCATCTGTCTTAGGCAGTTTCCAGGGTTTTTCTTTCCGCACCTTTGGAATCAGGGGTGCTGGATCTTCTTAGCACCATTGGATTTATCCATCGGACCACCAAAATTGAATTCCACCTTATGCTTCTTATCCACATGATACCCATGAGATTATTCGATCTCCATTTCATCCTTGAAAGCACATAAGAGAATTTCCTCATATCTATCAATGTCATGGATCACCGGTGCTTTCCGTAGGGCAGGTTTTAGACCACCAAAGAAGTGGTCAACCTTGAATTTGAGGGTAATGAAAAAGCCGAAGGCGTATCATGAAAGCCTTGTGAATTCTTCCTCATTCACTTTGATAGATTTGTCGTCTTTTTGCTTAAGGGAAATTATGTCCCTTTTAACATTAAGTCAGAGGGTGCTTGGATAATATTTATCGAAAAAAATCTTCCATAAATCCTTCCATTCCAATGCCTCGATCTCCTCCTCAAGCTTTATGTTTTTGATCAACATGAAAAATTGATTAGATTCACCCTCCATATGATAAGCAGTTAGAAGAACCATCACTTTTTTAGAACATTGAAGGATAAAGAAGATCTTTTCAATTGAGTTGATCCATTGTTCAATGATTAAGGGATTGGATGATCCATTAAAATTAAGAGGCCTTTATCTCATGAAGCTCTCGATAGCAAATTTCTCGTCCTTAAGGGGGATATAACATTCCACTATTAAAATGTTTCTATTAAATCTTGAGTTATCAAAGAGAGATTCAGGACAAATTTCGCGATTCCCGCTCCCATTTGATTGAGCATCTCATTAGTACAATCATCACATTGATCTTCACATCGGTTATTAGCAAGAGTCCTCCACTTACAGGCCATTGGTTGGAATAAAAGGAAAGTTAGGGGTAAAACATAAATGGTAATACAATGACAAAACTGATGACTTATAAATAACTATTTTTTCCTTAATATATGAATATATTGGCTTCAGTCTATTCTATTTCTGAACTACTTTCTAACATATATTTGTAGTGATTTTTTTATCCCTTAATAATGGTTCATAATAAAATTGTGAATTTACCAAATCATATCCCCTGGGAGTGTCATAACCCAAAGTGTAGCACGGCCTATTGGCATTCACCAGTTCCCATTCGAGTCTAGCTCAAAGTGGTGTTTTCGGGTTTTACCCCTAGGATACATTTGAGCTAGTGGAACCTCTACCTGCTTGTTTCCAGAAATGGATGTATTTTCTTGATGAAACACTTACTCAATACTCACCAACACGTAGAGATGTTTTTATAATAATTATTCTTGTATCTGTGGTTTTACTAGGGTTTTCTAATCCTAATCCAAAAAATAACTAAACCTATCCTCTGATACAAACTATGACAACCCTTCTTTTTATTACACAATTGAACATAATTTATTACATAAACATCACATGATACAACATAGAATATTTAGAGGAATAGTGTCTTTAGGGATTATGGTAATTACATAACAACTTAAAACATGAAATACAACATCTTCATTAAAAAATTCCTTTACATGACCTCTACATTCCTTCGTACTTAGCATTGCATGTGATAACCTGGGGACATGAAGAAGAAAATGGTGATATATAAAGCCCAGTAAGTAAATAATAATGGAATAACATGAGAAATACAATTCATGTTAGAAAATAGGTATATTAATAGAGGAGAAGAGAAGCATAAACATAAGTGCATGATAAAGCATGATAATCCTAACATGGAAATGTGGAAACAACACTTAACATGGAATTAACATGAGCTAAGGATCATTTATCATGAAGCATGAGTAAACCCCCATTACACATGAAGCATGAGTAAAACCTTTTTTAACTCGAATTGGATTGAGTCAAAACCCATTTCACCTGACGTATCATGATACTATACATTAACCAATTTATTGGAGAGTTATCCGGGCACACCCTTCATAAACATTTCATTTCATGCATAAGTGTGCCACATGGATCACGTAACATGGAATCAATCAAAATAATATTTTATTACATGAATATGTAATGTGGAATAAATACAAGAATGTACCATTCAATATGTATATGTGCATAAAGGTTAATACCCTTAATAGAGACATGGGTATGGTATTCACTACACAATGATCTAGGCTTGGAAAAATGCGATGCGATTTCGGTAGCATAATGGCATGACATAAGGATTCATGAAAATGGTTGATGAGAGAGAAAATGGTGTATCATCATATATAAATGAAATGGATAGTAAGGGGTTCATATATATACAGGTCCCAACAAATGTAATGGAATTTAGATGCATAATACAAAATAATTTCTTGGATGTCAAATAGGAGAGAGAAATACCTTACGGAATTTCGGCATAGTAATGGGTGTATATGGGAGGCATTTAAAGAGAGAGAAATGGGGAAACCATCCTTAAAACAAAAATAGAGAAATATTAGGGTTTTTCAAAACCATACCCCAAGATTTATAATTGAAATTAAAAGTGCATAACATTTTAAAGAATATTGGACAAAAATGAGAATGGCAGAAAAACCCTTACTTGGAAGTGTGTTTCCAAAGGCATGAGTGAGGCTTGAGAAAGTCTTCTTGGGAGCTTGGGGAACCTTGGGAGGATTCCATATATGTATGGGAAGAGGTTGTATGAACTATAAAGGCTTTTACTAAGGAGGAAGTGGGATTTTTGGAGGGTTTATATTAGAAAGGTGATGGAATTCATTATTATTTAGGTCTGGGACACCTCACATTAAACTAATCCAAACCCCAAACTAGTCGATGGTTTCAGACCATGGTTTTTGGAAAAGGGAAGTGGAATACAATATTTTATAAGGCCAAAGTCCGAAAATCTTAAAATAATCAGGTTTCTTATGTGGAGTTGAGTCACACTCCCAAGGAAAACAATTTAAAAAGACAAAATGTTTAATAACTCTTGGAGGGTCCACTAAAGATTTGTAAAATAAATAAAACAAACCTAAAATCACATTATTTTAATGATAAAACATACATTGATTGATCATAAAGTTTATATTAATTTATTACATCACTATTGGGTCATTATGATGTCATAAATCACATTATATATTTATACGGTATTTAATTTTTACACAAAAATTTTACTATCTTTGAAAATTATGATAAATTCACCATTGGATAATTTTTACATCCAGATTCCAGAAATAATATTTATTTTATCGAAATAATTTTCCAAATATGTTAATTTTTACTTTTAAAATAAAAACTGACATGTATAAAAAATTCATGTGTTTTGACAAAAATGGTTTTCAAAACATAATAAAAAATAAAATTTCATTACATAAAATTATACTATAATTTATATATATTAAAAATTAATTTAATAATAATAATAATATTTTATTAAAATAATATTTAATTCAAAAATCAATTAATTCATCAAAATAGATTTCTTAGTTGATCATTAACTAAAAATACTATTTTTGCTTTAAAATCTATTTAAAAGGAGACAATAATAAAATGAAAGTATATTCATTATTATATTCAGAAATAGTTTACATAACCATAGTAAAAGGGTCTTGTTATATAACCCCTTATAACTCCCACATAAGACTGAAGATTAAGGTGTGCGATGGTGACATACTCTTGGGGTGGCTTGGATAACATTGCTTGGGTGGTAATCTTTATCAACTTCCACTTCACTCATAGGCGGTCCCGCTCAAGCTTAACATATTCAAGCTTGGCTTCGGATTGGTAAAAATCAATGCCCAAAGATGCAAACTCCTTTATGACTATTGAAAAATGGCCTTTGTATGGGGCACGTCTACTGGATGAGGTCATCGCTTCCTTTTTCCGAGTAAATTGGATTTGTTAAAGCCTTATTTATACTAATCATGTGATCACTGTTCAACGACTATATTATGAACGATCAAAATTAATAATAGTATTTTAAAATCCAAAAACATACAACAAAATAAGTTTACATTTTATATAAACATTTTACATAAAGAGACATTTAATTAGATCAAGAGGGATTTCTATTAATGAATGTTTGGGTCATTATAAATGCACCTAGAAACAACTCTTATTTTCCATTTTTATATTTTTTATTTTAAAATCAAACTAACACATACAACTCCCCTAAAATTTATATCCATGAAACAAACTAAAATAATTAACACAAACCCATGAACATCACACATTCACACCACAAAACTCAACATATAATATTTTGGTCTATTTTTTATTTATTAACAAAAATATTTAATCAATAATCAAATATTATTGTAAAATTTACAGATAAATGAAATGAACAGTAAAAAATAATTGTCCTTATATGGTTTAGGTTACTCCCGTTCTCAATGATAACCCACATACTTGATTAACACTTACATATTCACCCTATATAAAATCACTAATAAATACAATAACATACGTATGGTATTTTAAAATAATGAACTATTTTTTTATTCAATGTATCATATATATCAAAATAACATATAATGATTGGTTATATTCCATCCATACAAAAAAGAGACATGTTTTTATCATCCTTACCTGATCATCCATTAAGCCACATACACTTCTTAAGCTAAATGCCAAATATTTGCATACATGTAGTTCCATGTGTGTCATTTACGATGTGTATCTGGCCTATAACATCTCTAAACAAATCCTATGAAAGGGAAACTTAAAAAAGTATACACCATCTATATAATTCCTTTTTCCTTAATTAGGGAATGTACATGTATTCTACAACATTTACTACCATCACACCTTGATTTGAAAAGACCAAATTCTATAAACAAACACCTTATAAACTAAATTAATAATTTTTTTAATGGATTGATAAAATAGTAATAATGATAATTTATTATTGTTACAATTTTTTCCTCATCAATAATATTGTTATCATTAAAACAATTAATTTTAAAAAATAAAACATTCATTCCATTTTCTATGAAATATATTACGGTATTTTTTATTGTTATTTATAAACATAAATTTTTAATTAGGTGTTTAAATATAATATATTATTTTAAAATTTTTATACTTATTATAGATAATAATGATTTGTAGTTGGATTATTTCACAAAGAATAAGTGATGAATATGTGGAATTTCTTGACATTTGTTTTTTGAATTTTCTAAATGAAATATTCCAAGCAATGGCATGTTTTTCAATCCACGTTTGAAATGTTTAAACATTAAAATGTTCAAAATAAGAGATATGAAATATAATTTATTTTTTTTATTTTTTTAATCCTAGTTATATCCCTTGTATTTAGAATAGTCAGACTGGGAGTAATTTTAGATATATTAAATATGAATCTTTATTTGATGATAAGTATAATCAAAATTAATAAATGATTCATGATATTTAAGTAAGGGAAATTAAGAAAGAATCAACAATTGAGAATCTATATAGTGACACTAAAAATATATTTTATCTAGGTTATATAGAATTTATGGTTTAATTGATAGTTTTAATATTTATTAACATGAAGGTGAAAAATATATGGAATGAAAATATTTTTACTAAGTTGATAAGTTTTTTGAAACAAATTATTCCTAAAGAAAACTATATTCCTAGATCACATTATAATGTGGAAAAGAAATTATTCCCAATATTATGAGGGTACTAGAAAATACATACCCACCCAATTGAAAGTGTGATATATATGAAGGAATAAAAATTTCTATTAGTGTGTCCTAAATGTCGGAGATCCTGTTATAAGTTGAAATATAAATAAAAGGTTTATTTAGAAATTAATGAGACCCATGATAAAGAATTTGATATATTCCTATAAATATATATTAGAAACATTTATTTTCAATTTATAATTTTGAAAACAGGTAAGTATGACATTTACATTAGAAGATATGTGATTAAAAATTAAGGCATCTAGCAGATTTTTAAAAGTGAGAGAAAATCGGTCCACAATTTTTTATATTTAGAAATGATTTTAGAAACCTCAAAAATATATTTTTTAAGGATATAATGAATACATATCAATGACATAGAAGAAAAAATAGTTCATGTACTATTTTATATATAGTTTATGTTTTACCTTCTGAATGTTTTATGAAGAAAAAATATTCATGATGTGTTTAATGATCTATAGACCAAAATAAATCTAAAATGATATTGATGTTTTCTTATTAACATTACTTGATGATTTGATACTTTTTTGGGATTGATGTATTAGGGTGTATTATTCTTATAAAATGGAATATTTTTAGCTATATGCAATGGTTATATTCACAATAAATTACTTCCTAGCATATGGAAATTCGTTTGGATATAGTGTTAAGTGGCATAAATATTTTCTAATTTTTGGACAATAGACTTAATATTATCAAATACATCATGGGGGTAAATTGTATAAATGGTTAATCAAAATTGTTTGGTATATAGATCACTCTAATTGAAGATAAAAAAATAAATTCAATGGATCACTTGAATTTGAAATTTCTCTAAAACCTTTTTGCACCTATAAGTATTTTGAGAGGGTTAAAAACATTGATGTGGAAATCTGAAAGACACATAAATATATTAATAATAGAAATATTTTGAAGAAATGTTCAATATTTTTTGAGCTACCATATTGGATATATGATGAGGTCAAACATAACATTTATTTCATTAACATAGTGAATAATATCTATGTGATATTTATTGTAAAATTGTTAAATATTAAATAAAATACTATGTGTGGGATCAATGTTAGATTGGGCATACTCTCAATGGGAATACATTTGGAGATAGCACACACTCTTGAAGAAAGGCGAACATTCCTACCCCCATACTGTTATACATTATCCAAGATGGATAAAATATTAATTTTATTATCTCTTTGTGATTTCAAAGTGTCATATTTTTATTCTTAAAATGTAAACAATTTTATGACCATATAGTATTTGAAGTTGATAGGTATGAAATATCATGATTGTCACGTCATAATGCATCAAATCATACCAGTTTCATTGCGGGGAATATTTTCCATCCGTTTTAGAGTGATTATCATGAATGTTTGTTTTTTATAAAATAATATTGTTAATAGAGTTATTAATCTTAATTCTTTGAAATATTAGAGCATAAATCAGTTTCTATAGTTTGAAAATTGGAAATATATTGTCATCCATATTGTATTGAAATCATGGTGAATTTAAAAGTTGAATTGGCGAGATAAATAATTCTTTGTGGACCTGTATATATATGTTGGATGTATTCTTTTGAAACATATATGAAGATACTGAAGGTTTATGTTAAGAATAAATATTGACTGGATGAAACTATTATTGAGTAGTATATTTCTAAGGTTGATCCATAGTTTTGTACAAGATACTTTTCTGTAGTGGAGTACATCAGTTTTCTTATATCTCTCCATGAACGAGTCTATTATGGGAGAAAATGGATATGTGGATTTAATGTAAAAATATTTACATGAGAATGGATAAATAAATTACATTTATACATCATTAAAAACAAAAATAAATCTCAACCATTTATATCATTATATATAAATGTGTTGAATTTTTTTTATCCAAATAAGAATGATATGTAGATTTTGAATGGGCATAAAAAATTTGTTTCCCATGGTTCAAAGAGGCATTTCTTGGCAGATCAGATTCATAAAAAACAATGAGATGGTTAGTGGGAGGTCCAATTTCAAATTTGATAATAAGTTTTGGGCATAATATTAATGGATATATATTTAATAAAAAATATTTGGACAACATAATTGAAATTTATTATTGTAGTGAATTAGTGTCTATAGAAGCAATATAGTTTTCATGGTCCAGAGAAAAACCCCAATTTCTATATAAAGTGAATATTATGGAGACATTGAAGAAATATGGGAGGTTGATTAAATTAAATTTCAAGTTCCAATTCTTAAATAAAAATCGTTTATTGATAAAAATAGGGGTTGAAATAAAGAAATTGTAATGACACTAGTTGATCTGAATAGTTCAAAATATACAGTTGATCCTTTTATCATGGAAGCACATGAAAAAAATTACATGTTCTTGATAACTTTGATATACAGTGGTCTATTGTTTTATAAGGGGAAAACAGAATGTTGGTGATGATAAACTTGATGAAGACACTAATTTATTTGAGCTCCTCACTTCCATGGAATGATTAATTAATAATATTGATGAGAATTTCATATAAATGGATTATTCCATAAAAGAAGACAATTAGGATGAAGTAATTTGAAAAAAAATTCTTTAAAACATTCCTAATATTACCAGTAACATATGTTTCTTTTTTGTTGAAATTTTTAAATTTCAAAAAATTATAGATGTTTTAATTTTAACTCATTTAATTAAACATATATTATAAATAACAATCTAACTTGTATGTTTATATTAGTTTAGTTTTATTTAATTTTACATATTTTACCCTCACGTAACTTTTTTATTAATTATTTTTATTGAATTATTTTAAATCTAATATATTAAATAAAAAATTATTTTATAAAATAGTATCATAAAAAAAATATTTTATTTGCTGTAAAATATTCTTTATTCGGTTAGAGCATTTATACTATTCATTCACTATTTTTTTATTTTTTTTATTATGTTATATCTTATTGTCTCCTAATAAGGTTTTTAGAATTTTAGTTATGTAGTATAAAAATATGAATAAAAATGGGGTAAAATTAGTTTAATTTACTTTGATTGTTTTTATTATATTCAATGAAAATTATTTTCATTGGAAAAAATGGTGTTATACATTGGATAATTTTTAGTATTTAAACTATATTTTAGGATTTGTTGTCATTAATTTATATCATTTCATCTCTCATTAATTTACATTATCATTTTAGTTAAAAATTACTAATAAATTTTTTTTTGGTTTAGATTAGTTATTTTAATAATTTTTCATTTTTATTTTAATTTGTATGTAAATTTTTTATTTGTGTATTTTTTGTACTAATTTTTTTTAAATTGATTTATAAAATAACAATAGATCAATCATATAATATGCCACATATATATAGAGAGTATCGTACACATACCTCTAGGGAGGAATGCACACAAGCTCATGTTAATGAGTCTTCCTCATCCTTCATTACAAGATATATCTAATTACTATGGGAACATATTTCAAGGGTTGGTAAATGTGTAAGAACACGTTTACCAAAATTATTAGTTACATGTCGCTAGGACCATAGGATACCAGCATGATTTGAGGATAATGATACTCTAAGAGATCCAAATTCAAAACAAAATTCAACTCTTTTATAATTGTGTAGGATTATAGTAATGTGTATATTTTATTTGATGATGAGATATAGGTTGACAAAATGGAAATATCTCACTTGTGGTAGACCATCTCGGTAAACATGTTTTTAATTATTTTAATTATCATGAAATTTTTACAGTAATAAATTTTTTCATCAATATTAGGAGATGACATATGATATATCTTATATTGGAAGAGTTTGGAGGAAATTTTTATCATTAGTTTCAAGTATATGGATGGATTTTAAATCAACCCTATATCCATTTATATATGGAGATACATGGAATATTTTATGAAAGTAGGTGATGAGAAGCATTTTTGGTAAGTGAAATGTTATTTTATAGATGTTCTTTTATATTATTGAAATATAAATTATTTATTAATTATAAATTTACAAAAATCCAGGAGATATCATCAGGAGCTCCAATTTAGAAATGTATACACCATGCATTATCTCAAAGAGGGTAAACGTTATTGGAAGAAAAAAAATAATATATAAAAATTTTCAAAAACTGTGAGATGAATCTTCCAAATCCATGGATATTTACCCTCCATCCACCTCTTATAAACATGAAAAATAGATGAGGGGTAATAAGATAAAAAAGTAAAATATCTTATGTAATATTCTATGGTTGTAGATAAGAGGATTGTAAGATGTTTAAATTATTTATTAATTTATGTTAAAATATTTATCTCTATATTGTGATTCATTATATATTTTTTCAAAAATTATATACATGATTCAATTTGGGAGAAGATTACATAAGGGGTCTTCATAACTGGGTGTAGGAATGATATTTTAGCAATAACATTGGTAAAGCGAGTACCCCTAGGTCATGTATGAGGATTCCCAACACTTATATTGATAAAAAAATATCATTTCCAAATTATAAATCTACTTCAATGGAGGATGTTTATAAAAAATAGAATATTTGGAAGATGAAGTTTTGGATATTTGTTTGACAATGAAGGATAGGATTAGAGATTTAGAATAGTGGATGCTTGAAGGCATGAAAATACAATTTCAAAATTTTGATCCCACTCTTACACCTTCTCCCATATATCCAACTCATCATACATATCCAAATCATACACTTCCACTAATATACCAAACTCCTTAATATTCTACTCCAAAACCCCATCCTACACAACTTCCTAATTATTTTGAGTTATATGTTGATGATCCCCAACATCATATTCTTTCTTATGGGGTGATATATTATCTTAGTGATAACCTTAATCATAAATATATAGAGATAGATCATCATAGGGTCATTTTATAGTATATTATAGATATATAATGAAGATTATAATTTCCACTAGATGAGGTGACTACAGTTGGAAAATTTATCAACAATTTTTTATTTTGGCCATCTATAATTATTCATCAAATTACCAGAGGTATATGTATATTATAACTTTAATTTAATTTTTTATTAAATTTGTTTTAACATTTTAATGTTTATATATTTATATATATTTTTTCATGAATAATTTATTGGAAAAGATATACTATATAGACATTGAAAAATACTATGTTTTGTGTCTTTAGATACAACTTGTAATAGCCTTAAAATATTGTCAACATATTCATATTTATGGGTGGATATTTGTGAGATTCCAATGGAATTGGGAATTTGTGGGCGTGAAATGGATATGAATATTTGGAAAAATGATATAATTGAACTTGTAACTATATATGAGTTGGGTATAAAAATGATTCATGTTTCCTCCATATAATTCAACTTAGAAAAAAAATTCTATTAATTTATTGAAAATTTATAGTAATGTATGTTCTTTATTATGTATATTTAATCAATTTGTATATAGAATAAAACGACATATGTATATATACATAAGGACCCGGAGTTAATTTTACCTATGACAAGTATAATGACTGATGAAAAAAAGAATGGATTACATTTTTGAATGATTTCAAAAAAATTTAATTACTCAGTGTCAGATGTTTTCACATATTCAGAAGTATAAAACATATATACCAAAAAGTATTATATATCAATTAACACAATAACGTCTCAACTTAAATATTCTTATATATTTGTGGTTATCAGATGTAGGGTGTTTTTTCTCTAAGGTAGAAGAAACTATACTCGCTATGCTATATCCATTGTACATTGTGATAAAATTTTATTAATGATTTGAACATGTAATTTTTAATATTTTAATAATATATTATATTATAATTAAATTTAAATTTAATTTATTTATATTATTTTAAAATAGTACATGGAACTTATTTGGGGATTCCATGTGAATGAAGATATCCAAAATCAGATATGTAAATTAAAATGTGAATTTTCATTTAAAATTTTTAAATATTAGATATATTACTTAAAAATGTTATTTAGAATTTAAAAAATCATTTACATAATAATTTCATAACCAAGGAGTAATGGAACATGGATAAAACTTTTTTAGATTTATGTTTCAAATAACTTCATCTAGAATGGTTTTAAAGTTCCAAAAGATTAGATTTATTTATAAAATTGTCTTTAATATTTCATTCTTTTATCCAAAATGAATGTTGAATGCGTATTTTAAATTTTATCTTTTTGATGACTCATTTCCTTATACTAGAAATTATTTTATACAAATATAAATTGAATGGGATAATTATTTCACACGTTTTATTAGATTTTATTGTATTTTTATTATATGTTGTAAACTTGATAGTTCAAATTGTAAGTGCTTATGTTATTGTTTTTCTTCTGGTGTTTTACTATTTTTCTGCTACTTTTCCACTATTTTTGACTTGGTAGGGAAAAAATTAATAAATAATATATATTAAAAAAATTATTTTCATGTCTGTTATTTTAAAACCACTATGAAAATTTCTTTATAAGATTTTAATATCACATTTTTTAAACTAACATGGACAATCATTTCCCACATTCATTATGAAATAACTAATGTGAAAAAATATATCATTATTTATTTTTCATGTCATTTCATTGATAATTGAAATAAAATATCAATAATTACAGGCCTATTAGTTATAGTTATGAAATAACCAATGTGAAGAACATCAAAAAAAATTATTTACTAATTATATTTTTATTACTCTAGGTTAAAAATGTATTTACAAAATCACATGTAATAAATTTGATCCCTGAAAAATCCATTTTTCACTTTAGTGATTGATGTTTTCATGACATGTATAAAATTAACGTCTTTTAATTTTGCATGCACTAAACCAATTTCATAATATCTTCCTAGTGACAGAATCACATCTTGAATAATAATCATGGTGTGAATATATCATACAAGTAGTTTCAATCCTAGGTCCTATAGAAGTTCCCAAGATGACTCTGAATCCCTATAAAACCAATAATTAATTTTTATACATTAAAAGAGATATTCCTATTTTTACTTGTGATGTTACAATTATTCCAACCATGAATGTTTTATGTCCCCATAAAGTTCTCATGATTCTAGACTCAGGAAAATAGATTGCTGCTAATACATTATAAATGATTCATTCTCACATATCTCATGTTTTTCGGAACTGCACTACCACAAAACATAGAATAGGGGAATAATTTTACTGTGTAGTACCTTATCTTGGCGATCCATAATCTGAAATTGTTGCTCAACAATTGTGGTTTTGGGTTCAAGATCAATGTCCTCCCACTCAATCACATGGAAGGGATCTAGTCGATTCCTTCATAGTTGGGAAACATAAAACACATCATTGATTGATGTAAAATGATTTGGTAAATAAAATTGATATACAAACATTCCAGGTCATCCAATGATCTCAAAGGGGAAAATTTTGGGGAAAACATACCTTTCTCACCCAACCAATGATGTCCCAGGTGAGGTCAAACTATAATAAAAACCCTGATGAACAACATAAAACTCTAGAGAAAAATTTAGATTGTCTAGATAATATTTTTAATGAATCTATGTAATGACCAATATCTTCTGGATCAACTTCACCTTTTATATTATTTCCGAAACAAATCTTGATCCAACCAAGGTCCACTCTCCCAAGACTTCCTAGAAATAGGTAGATTTGTATGGATTCCCATAATATGTGTTAAATGGCTCTGTTTTAATTTTTTCTTGATAACTATTTTTAAAAGTAAAATTAAAAATATGAGTATTTAATTCCCAAGGAGCATGAAAATAAAGAACCCATACTTGAATCATATCCTCAAGTACATGGATAGCGTACTAGATCTATCCATCGATATAAAAATGATATACTGTGTTAAATTTCAATTGGTAACCCATTTAATCTTGAAAAACCATCCAAAACCTGGATTTATACCATGGGTCCCTATTAGAAATAATAATTGAGGGAACCCCATGATGCCTCACAACCTCACAGATATACAAGTACCTAATCTTTTCTACATTAATCATCTCTTTCATAGGTTGGAAATGTAATGATTTTTTGATTTAATCAATAATCAACCAAATAAAATATTTTTTTCTAGTTGTATGTTGAAACCCATTGATTAAATACATGAAAATATAATCCCATTTCTATACCGGAGTGGATAAGGGTTGCATTAAATCTACAAGTCAATGGTTCTCCACCTTAGTTCGATGAAAAGTAATACACTATGATAGAAAATATAAAATCTATCATAACATCCTCAATCACTAATACTGATATCTCAAGTTATGATATATCTTTTTATTCAAAGGGTGTATGGACCAAATAGAAAACTTTTCACTATCCATTAAATCATGCTTCAAAAGAATCAAAACGAACAACATATTACAAAAACCCAAAGCACCATTAGGAGATCAAGACCATCACCTATGGTATCCCCACTATTTCAAATTTCACTAAATCACTAACACTCAGTTTCATGTAATTTCTTGAGATGTACTCAATCATCAAATTATGATTCATGCTTTATCTAATCCATGAACACCTTCTCACCAGATTTTTCATCTCCCAATATTATATCATCTAAAGGACTCGTCAAAGAACACTCTCCCATGTATTTCTTCACTACTTGAGTTATTAATTTCCTACTCAACGAATCATCAACCACATTACCTTTCCCATTCATATAAGAAATAAAAAAGTTAAATTCTGAAGATAGTCAACCAAATTCTGAAGTCACAAGTTCATATCCTTCTAAGTGAAAATATAGTTCTAGATGCCATGATTTTAATATAGAAAAAAGAACTCCCTGAAGAGATAGTGGTGCCAGGTTTTGAGTGAATTCATGACCGCTTCCAACTAACTATTTTGGGCTGGGTAGTTCATTTAATGAAGAACTAACATAAAATATTCATAGGCCACCATATATTTCTCCTACATAAAGACACTTCTGAAATCTAATCTAGAAGCATTGAATATAAAAGTATAACCTGAATCTAATTATGAGATAATAAAATTTGGAGATAAATTCAACCACACCTTTAGATCCTCAAAAACAAACAGGCAATTCTTCCATCCACTCAAACACAACCAACATTCGAGTAAAATATATCAATGGATCTACAATATTGGAAAAATCATAAAAAACACATATAGTAACATTCCATCCCTATGAAACATCAAACTCCAACACCTTTTTGGGTCAATCTTGAGATATTACCACCCATATCTTTTTAGGATCAACTAAGACACCCTTCTATGATTTTCAATACCCCCAAAACTATAATTCATGTATCCAAAATTAATACAAGTAAATATTACCATAAAAATAATGTTCCATCAAGATTCTAATAATGATATGAAAATGGTATATGTGCTCCTCCTATGACTTAGAGGGAATAAAAATATCATCTAGAGACATAACTATTAAATATTCCAAGAACAGATGAAAGATCCAATTCAACAATTCCATAAAGTGAGACCGAATGACATAAGAATAAACATCAAATGTCCATACCGAATCAAAAAAAATTGTAAGTATATTCTCTTATCAAAATATCAACAGGTTGTACCATGTTTGAAGGTCAATATTGGAAAACCATTCCCCCCCCGAGTTGATTATGGAGATCACTAGTCCTGGTCAAGGTATATTTGTTCCTGGTGATCCACTAGTTTACATTTCAATAATGAAACACATTATGAGGATACTATATGAATTTTTAACAAATATGATAGTAGAAGATAATATTGATATGTTAAAATGAATAAATCTTGTTGAATCATTGTCTACATGATGGAATTAATGTTTCACGAAATCAGTAGGTTACATATGATAACTTGGAATTGAAATGCGCATCGTACTATAAAGCATGTCATTGATAATCTCAATATATCTCTAGGGTGGTAAACCAAAAAAACCATTGAATGGAACTCAGTGTATGTACAAAAAATAGTAGGAAGTATACATTTCAAATAGGGATCAATAATATCAGGGAACATCTCAGACAATGAACATGAGATCACTCTATCATATGAAACAACATCCCTACTTTCCCCAATATATAATTACACTATCCATAAAATACATTAGTGACTCCATCGGAGACAAAAACTAAACTTGATGATGCTAATGGTTAATATGTGCCACAACATGGATCATCTAATCTATTCCAATAATCATGATAGAGATATCACTATCAAGAAACTATAAATCCCACGACACTTAGAGGTCGAATATCATCACTCACCGTATGGGGCATTTCAAACCTTTTTCAGATCTTTTTTCTAATGTCATGTTATGATCTTACAAGAAAAGAATAATTTCTAAACTCAATCCCATCACATCAACCACCTTTGATGATATAAAATAATTATTAGCACATATATAAAAAAATATACCATCATAGAATATTAAGTAGACAACATACCTCTAACAGTTGTTAGACCTTCTTCAGATTCCTCTTATGAATACTCTTACACATAAATATTTCTTGTAAAGGGTCTTCCTAGAAATTTTATTTCCACATATAAACCCCCTTGACTTGATGAAAATACCCACCAACCCTGGAAGTATTAATACAATCTTTTGAACCCTTGTTGAGAGTGGATCAATCCTTAATTACTTGAGAGTTCCTTCTAAAAAATTCCTCAGATAGGCTGTTTATCCTCAATGATGAAAAGTAATGGGATCCTCCATACAATTAATGTTGGTATCACAGAGACTTCTACCATGGTAGAAATTAACCAATTGTTTTCCAAAAAAAATATCTAGAAACTATTACTGAAGAAAATTTTCTACCGATGTGATTTATTTACAATCAAGAAAAAACTCCATAGATAACATATTCACTAACTGAAGACGAATTAATATGTGTCTTCTATGAAATGTATTTTTTATCATACCCACATTACCTAGTACCTCCACAATGGTTGGAAAGAAAATAAGGATAAATATCGGCAGAATGTCTTCCCAGAACCTCATCCCAAACCATTGTTTTTTAGTTAATTATTGTTAACATGATCTAGTACCTTGTGCACCAACTCAGATAAATGGGTGGAATACATCAGTATGGTACAGTTTCCATTATCTATGTTTAGAAAATATCATGTCTTTTCATACATAACATCTCATGATAAAAATACCGGTTGATGATTTTCATGAAAGAATACTAGGCAATATATTAGTGAAACTTATATTGTATAATAGATTTCCACCCTGTACATACCATTCTATCAGGAATAAACCTGAAAAAATCCACAATAGAGTTCTTAAGAGACTATAGAAATTTAAAGATCCCATCATACTGATCAGTCCATTCCTCTGATTCTTGGGGTCCTTTATCAGCATAGAATATGGGGGGACTCTGCATAGTTAATTCAAATTCATGATCAATTACTCATCTTGGGATCCCAACATGTGATTTACTTGTAATCTGAATGGTGTGGATTATAACTCCCACAATAAAGGGGTCCATAATAGGATTTTCTTTCTAAGCATGTATTGAATTTTTCATTCATGGATTTAGAATATATATTCTTCGAGGAATTATCTAATGAACTTAACACAATAACCAATCATCATTAGATAAAATTTAAAAATCATAAGGACAACTTCGAGAATCCATATAAAGTCTTTAAAATACAAGAATTTATATTAAATCATTGATTCTTTGAATAAAAAGAAATTATTTAAAAATGAACATGTTCGTTTAGATCAACCCTAGATCCAGTTTATTCAAACACCTCAAAGACCATGTCACAATCTTGGAAACAATATCTAACTACCCCTGGTAACTCAGATTCAACCATGAAAGTTAATTGTACTGAATCCCTAGTGAACTTACTATCAGAATCTAAATAGTCCTGAATCATATCTAACAAATACAAAAAACCACATCCATTTGGTTTCACATCACATTAGGCAAGGATTTGGCTCTGATATCAACTTATAGAGAATAAACCATGTTCAACTAAACATGTTACCCTAGGTGGTTCGTTACATGGTGAAATATAACAAAGAGTAAGTGACATTTATCATATTAAACCTAAACTAGGAAAACAAAAAAGTACATAGAAGAAGTAATATATTACAAAACCATAATACATAAAAAATTCAATCTAATCTAGTGAATCTAAAAAAATAATATAAGAACTTGTGTGACCATCTGTTGCTATTAAACCATCCCTCCATGAAAACGATGACAAACAGAGAAACTATCTTGAATTATAATGTCATTATCATTACACTTGTCCAATAAAACAATATATAATACCAACCAGATAAAAAATTAGGGTGTGGGCACTAATTTTATGGGAATTTCACAAAATAATAAATAAAAGATATAATATCCAAAATACATTAGTTCTAGAATTAAAACAAATATAGTTTACATGTATTATTCATAAAAACCCATTTTTTTTAAATAATTATTTGGATTTCATAGAAACATACCATATTTACTAAATCCATGAATATTTAAAGTACATAAAATATATTATGTAATTATAATCAAAACCAACCATGGCTACACCATAAGTAATCATGTGATCAAATAACCATGTAATATACCATCATGTGATAAACCAATAATAAATGAAAAAAACTATTTTCAATCATACCTATGGAAATAAATCATATAAATAATCAATCCTAAATATTGGCTAAAGGTGGATCCAACCAATATAACATTTAGCGGCATTAAAGATACGAATGTGACATAAAACCTCTTTGTTGAATTGAACACACAAAGTGTGAGAATTCAATTTTTTGATATATCCATGGTCAACCAATGTCTTATGTCTGTCAAACATCATTAACAATATGATCACATTTAAAAAAAAATTTAAAAATTATTTACCTTCAAAGGCTTCAAACTGCATTTTATAACCAAAAACAACATTTAAATCATTTATTTAAACACTTAGTGTGAAAAAAAAAATCCTTTTTTATGAAACTCCCTTAAAAAATAAGTATCTCTTCCAAAAATTAAATTCCAATATAAAATAAATAGTTTTTCATTGATAATCCCAAATTAATTGAAAAGAACATTAAAAAATTAATGGCTTAGAACCCTTGAATAGAGACACCTTACTCATGAACTGAGGAAACATAGTCGCCTTCAGAAAGGAATATTTTAAAATGCATATTAGCCTCCAAATGACAAATAATGATAGAAAACTAAAAAATATCTATAGAAAATACAAAAAAGTTCACAATATGATCAATATATGCATCCAACTCCACTACTTAGTCCAATGGAAATTAAGAAGAAAAAATTATACTAATCAGATAGAAGATGTAAAGCCATTCTAGATATCTAATTATGAACAAGGTAATTGAAATGAATAGAAATCATCCAAAAGGAATATAAAGGAATCATAGGGTTGAATAAGTAGTTTTGTAGGTAGAAAGAAAATTTAGTCATATATGCAACATAATAAAAACTATTGGAATGGATAGAATCATGTCATGAATCTTTTGATTTATATATACACAAAAAATGTGTCCCCTTCGGCTAAATTACTATTGATCAAAATTTTCATGATATATAAAATTATAATATAATTTACCTTTTCATTCTAAAAAACGGTATTGAGAAATCTTGCATGCGAAAGATTTATGACATGATTCATATTCATAGGGACGATATGCCCTACAAAAAATGTTAATCGTGGTTCCTATAATTGTTATTAGAAAGACTATGAATCCCTTCAAATCTGAAAATCATTCTCTTGACAGTAAAAGAGATAAACCTTTTACATCTGATTTTACATGTTTTGGATATAAAACATTGTATTATTTTAAAATATTAGAGTTTTACATTCAACCCCCTTAAGAAATATCAGACTCAAAAATTCAAATTTCAAACTATGGTGAAAATTGGTGAGTCTTCTTCTGCTTCATGTATCCCACTGGATCCCATGCTGCCTCTTTTTATTTATAGTTTAGAAATAGTACATTGAAAATGTGAGTTGTCTTATTTTGTATAACATTATCTCTATGGCCTATGATCTTCACTAGCTTCTCCTCATAAGAGAGATCATTTTCCAACTATACCACTTATGAATTTTGTAAATGTGACGAATCTTGTGTGTAATTACTCAAGAGGTATGTGGGAAATAATTCATGTAAATGAGATATGGTTGGTGGTAGTTCTATTATAGAGGTAGTAGCTTCAATTGTATCGATAATATCAAAGGGTCTAATGTACAAAAGAATTAACATTCACTGATTCACAAATATCATATGTCTCTTCTATAAAGATATGTATAAAAACACATTATATATTACCTAAGACTCTTTTTTTCATCTATGATTGTAAAAATAGCTCTTATTCCAGCATTGAACAATCATGATCTACTTCTAAATGGTCTTGACTTTTCTACCATCTCCTTCACCATTTTAGGTCCCAAAAACGTTTTTTCACCAACATCATCCCAACACATATGTGTTCTATATATGTTCACATTTAGGGATTTATAAGGAGAAATTTTGATTATAGAGTGAAAGATATTCTTTTTTGAGATTACAACCAATGTAATATGCTGATCATGTCTCCCTTTGAAGTCCTTTGATCATGTTCTCAACATGCTGTCCATTGTCTGGATAATCCAATGAAATTGGACATCAGTCTGGGGGTGATAATCTATACTAAAGTTCAACATAGTATTTAGTCAATATTTGACACTCTTCAAGAACATAGTGGTAAATCCAGAGTCTCATTCATATATAATTTAGAATCATGTTTCTTTTAACTGCAACACCTCTCTCATGTATATCCTTTCAATTTGATAAAGTGAGAATTTATCTAGAATTGAATGGAAGTGAGAATTCAGTGAAACAAAATCCACCACAACCCATATATAATTATTTCCTCTAAACATCTTCAAAATAATAATCAAAATGTCCATGGGGATTTTTTCTCGCTTTTAAGTACGTATGGGTAATGGTTTCATCACCCCTTATACCTTTTCCTTCTATCCTTCACATTTTGACATACCAGGAAAATTGATGTATATTTTATGATATCTATTTTCATATTATCCCACAAAAAGATTCTGAAAGAACTCATGCATATTATTTTTCCCTGGTTGGATGGATATGGTCATGCTACATGCATCCTTCAATAACTCTATCTTTATCTCATGATTTTTTGGTATACATAGTCAGGAACCAAATATTACCACACTTTATTCTTAAATTTTGTACTATGAGGATTTTAAATTTTTTTAAAATCCACCTTCTTTTAAATTTTCAAATCATATCTTTGAGAATCCCTTACCTTCTCTAGAAGATATGTCTGAGTAATCATTTAAGAATGGAATTATGGTCTCCCTTCTTTTATGACCCCCATGTCCATCCTTTTGTATTTCTAAGAATATTTGATCCATCTAAATTTTCATTATTGATAAGTTCATTGGATTTTTTTTATTTCGATCATCTTTCACTTTATTTACTTTTCCATTATGTTAATAGATAGATAATTAAAAGTACTTGATCAGATCTAACCATCATCTCTAGTGCCTATTAAGCTCTATCTATGTGAATATATAGTTTAAGATCTTATGATCATTATATATTTGATACTTCTCTCCATGGAGATAATGTCTATATATTTTTAATAAAATATCACAGAAAATTTCTCTAAATCATTTGATGAATAGTTCTACTCATGTACATTTAAATAACATGAGGTGTAGGCAATCAATTAATCATTTAAAATTAGTATAATACTAAAAATGTTCTTTTAATAATTTCTATATACCCTAAAAATTTACTCACTAATGGGTAGCATGAGTAATGTAGTGATAAGAATATTTTTTCAATTTCATAAATCTATCTTCACATTCAAAAAATTTAGAATCAAATCACTCCCTTTCAAGTTATATTTCTAAGAGGGTTTGGAAATAATCATATGTTTCACATAAATAATCAGAAATATCCATTTAATTTAGGGAAACTAGAGATCTATATTACATATGTTGGTCTAGTATAATACTCAACTACCTTTTTCTTTGAGGGGTCAAAAAATATTCCATTTTTTGTTATAACATACCCCAAAAAATGATACATCCTTTATCAATAACTCACATTTACTATAATTTTAATATAACTTATCTTTTTTAAAAGTATTTAGCATAGTGTTCAAATACTTTTCATGATTTTTTTTTCTTATTGAGTATATAAAAATACCATTAGTAACGAGAAGAATAATTTTTTATGGTAATATATAAATTATCTATTCTATAAGTACACAAATATTTATGGATCATTAGTGAGTCTAGAGGGAATAATTTTAAACTCTTAGTGTCTATACCTTGTTTAAATGGATGTTTTGGGAATATATTCCTTATTCAACTTTAATTGGTGATATCCTGACTGATGGTCTATAGTAGACAAAAAATGGGCCCCATGTAGTTGATAAACGAAGTCTTCTACACTTGTTAGGGGATACTTGTACTTAAGGGTGATTTTTTTCATGATAATCAATACAGAAGTGTGTTTACAAAACAATATTCATGATGAAGAAAACCAACACTCCGTATAGTGAGTCACTATAGTGTATAAAACCCTTTTCCAAGCTCTTTGGATTATTTCCCCCAACTCAATGGGTTTCATTATATAAGATGTCTTGGATATGTGTAGGGATATAGGTATAAGTTATATTGATAACACATCCTTTTTATTTGGAGGAATAAAAGAAAAATTAATAGTGAAATACATCAATATAATCCTTTATAGTGGGAATTTATTAAAAAATAGTTCTACCTTTTGTTTCAATAATTTATGATAGGTATTCTTTATCATAATGAAATAATATGCATTCTTGAGTAGAATATCCAAGGTGATATTCATGCTTCTCCTTATAATTGTATTGAAATAGAGGATATGATGGGATGTAAAGAATGATCTCCCCTCCCGTCAGCTGATGGTGGATTTATCTATACATTTCCAATACATTCGTGTTAGAGTATCAAAATTCACTCAATTATGAAATGTGATATTTTCTGGAAGACTACAAATTCAAACATTGATTAGGGAGGAGTTATTTACTCAAGATGAAATTTTTTCTCTATTTTCTACTTTCACAAATATCCATACCCTATTATTTTGAGATGGTTTTTGAATAGTTATACTAAACATGAATGATATGAATTAATTAATAAAAATATATTCATGCAGTATATCTAATTTTCATGAATGAATAGTGTTCACTCCTTTTACAATTTGATTTGGGATATATTCATTTACTATATTTAGAATAAGATTAGGGATAAGACCACTAAAACTAAAAAATAATATATAAAAAGTGAAAATATGATCATAGATGGAATGAATTATAAATGATATTTTTTCCTAAGTTATGTGTCTATAGGTTTAAATATATTTTATCCATTATAATTTCCCTAAATAGTTTAACCTAACAATATATTGAAGTCCTTCATAACTGTTCATAATGAGTTTGTGAATTTTCCAATGAATATCCACAAGAGGAGTCAAACCAGGTGTGGAAAAAGAATAATTGTTCATGTATTGGGTGAAGATTGAGTAAATACCCAATGATCATTTTAATATTTATTACCACTAGGAAGAACTAGGCTATATCCACATCCACTTATAGAACCCAAATAGGGATGTAATTTCTTAGAAATGGCTCACTCTATACTTCACAAAACTTCCTCCATATTTTCCTATACATAGAAATGTCCATAGGATTATCAAAAAATTAGTCTAATATTAATCCCTTGAAACAACTATATCATCATATAATAGCATTTATAGTGACCCAGTCCTTTTACACATTTTATGGAATGATCTTTAAATATAATTATCAACTAAATACAAATCAATGATCGAAATGACTAGAATCATTGTAATACTTGGTACATAAAAGATCAACATGTAAATAAAACTTATTTATTTTAGTCTCCATAGTGATCCCCAAAATCCTTTTGATCCCTTGGAACTACATGGGATTACCTGGGGAATACATAGATAAAAGGGGTGAGCTAAAAATCACAGTTAGAGAATAAATATGATAAGGAAACATAACACGTGCATTAAATGTATAAGATGACATCAAAAAAGAAAAGATTCTAGAGTAATCACATGGTAGAATAACATAAAAGACATGGTATGATAATATCATTAAAACTTATGAAAAGTGACAGTAACACAAAACATGACATAAGTATAATTCAAAGTGAACTTCCTAGACAACATCACATGCTTGATAGAGTCCCATCATGGATTAGGTTTACTACCCATCCCATACAAAAATTTTCATGAGAAAAAACATTCCTAAATTCATTATATCACTATCTGGGTTCACCCATAATAAAAGTTTCAGGATTATGGGTTCCACAAAATCAAATCAATAATAAATCATAATCACAATAAATACCCATGGAAATAAATGGGTTTAATAATCTTGATTCATATTATATTAAAAATATATTCCACAAATATTCCAAATAGGTGAAGGAATTTAATATTATGGATGTTCATATCAGATCACATAATCATAGGTTAAAAAATAGGGTGTTAATTATGTAAATAAAAGGTTAAATGAGAAATTAATAAAAGATTAATTGATAGAAATGTTCTTCTTAATTGGGTTTTATTTTAAGGAATGAATTTGAGAAATGAACTTATTACATATAATACACCACAAAAGGAAGGGATAAAGAGATAGTTATAGATGTAATATATATATATATATATGTATATAATTTGATTAAATCATTAAAATAATAGGGATAGAGAATGTGAGTTAAGAAGGCAATGGTCATAAACTAAATAATATTGGTTATTCGGAGAGATCACTTCCCTTAAGTCTTATCATTATTCTAATTCATTAAAACTGTTTTATACTAAATATAAATATATTATAAATTTATTTCAAATACATAATCATATATATGATACCATACCTATTTTATTATTACATATTTATCCCTTTTATTAGAAATTATTTATTACAATAACTTTTATGGGTGATAATTACTTCATTTTTCATGCATGTTTTTTTTAAATTAGTCTCAATATTTATACACTGATCACTGTTAGATCATATCCATAATGTTAATCAGGATATTCATATCATATTAATTCGCAATATAAATAAATATATATATATATTCATTTATAAAAGGTATATAAAAAACTAATTACATCATTCATGGAGACGGTAGACCATATGTATGCTAGAACGATGTCTCTATTTTTGAGGGATGGAACAAAATAACAGTAAATAATATTTAACAATTCTATAATAATACTATTATCATAAATAACACACACACACACACACATATATATATATATAATTTTTATAATAACTATCCTTGAGAGGTTGTGATGGAATGAAAATTACATTGGTACGTGAGGTGGTAGTCCACCGTACACATGAATGATGGTTTTGTTTCCCATTTGATGGAAAAGGATATGAATATAGGTTATAAAATTAAAAAAATCACAAATCATTTTATGGAATGTAATGTTGTTATTATTTCATAATGTTTGAATAATATTTTAATGAGTTCAAAGAAGAAATAAAACTAAATTATTGAATTAAAGTCAATACATATTCTTCAGAAAACATCCTTTCTTTAAACTATAAACCTATTAAGGTGGGTGTTCATTACAAACCATGACTCTAAAATATGGGGAGGGATGTTATAATAATTTTTTTGGGATTGGGTAAAATAAAAAAATTATGTTTTAATAGATGAGGATAGGAGGTTCCCTTTTATAAGTAAGGGTATGGGAACAATTGGAAATATATAAATAATTAAATTGATATGAATTGATTTTCAAGGAAAAATGATCCAAATAGATATAATTAATATATAGGATAAGGATGGGTTGAAATGATATCATTTAATAAAATTTGAACATGTTTAGATTATTTTTTTACTTATGTATTTATTTTAATATGTGTTAACTATTATTTACAATTACCATGATAACAATGTTTTTACTCAATAAGGTTAAATATTGTTACTATAAAATGTTATTTGGTCCATAAGTGGAATATATTTTATTTTTTCAACAAATACCAATAGCATAAATGTAGAAGGGATTTTTAATATTTTTAAGTCATTGAATAAAATATTATTAATTATATAATAATGTTAATTTCATTTTTGAAACTATTTGTTTAATTCTAGTTTCAATATAACATGACGATAATTGAATTAGAATATAAACCAGAAAAAACATATATAATATGATGTTTTATCTATAAATTTTTTGAAACATAATAATTAATTAATATTAAATTACATATAGAAATTTTAAATTTATTTATTTTATCTTTATATTAATTGAATAAATGTTTTATCAGTGTTTAATCCATATCAAATAATTTTAAACCTTAATTACCTCATTTACCATTACCATGATAATAATTACTTAATACAATTACTATTAATAAAGATCAAAAATAAAAAATATCTATTCAAATAATTTGGACCTCCTGATTAAAAATATAGAGTCCATTTTTTTTATTCATTTTTACTAGTAATATAAATAAATTAGATATTAAAAGGAAAAACACAATGAAAAACTGTTTTACATAAAATTTCTATTTTATGATTAAAAATATTTTTATACCAAATTCAAATATAAAATTAATTCCAAAGACAAATATTATACAATTTTCAATAAAAAATGCATGTAATTTTAAAACTATTCCAACAAATAATTTTACATTGTAAATACATTAAAATAAATAGATTTTTCAATAAAAATCGATTGTTTTTAAAATTCATTGAAAAATAAAACATTTTAGAAAAATATCAAAATCCCACCATAAGATAATTTTGATATTATTTTTTAAAAATTATACCATTTTTATAAAAGAATTATAAAATTTTAAGTAAAAATTTGTAATAGTTTCTCAAAAAACACTAAAAACCATTTTGAGGAAAATTTATAATTGAAGAATATAATTACATCATTAAAAATTGATTACTTTTTTCCTAATAATTAATAAAAACATTTATAATGAGTATAAACATTATATCTATTTCATGAATCAATTAGTATTATTCATACCCTATAATTTATTGGTTATGTTATAATAGTCATATTTATATAATAATATTTCATGATTCATTTAAGATCAATGTTGTGTGTTGTATACACAATAAAACATAGTGTTATTTTAAAATATCAGTGATAAATTGGAGATATCCTTGGCGTTTCATTTATTCCATCATGGTGAAGTCCCTACCAAAAAAATAATATATTTCCAATATAGTGGGTATTCAAGGTGTCATATAAGACAATCATTAGAGAATATGTCCAATTGTAATGAATTAACTATGATATTTTATGATTTTTGTTATAGTTTTTATATTGAAAATTATATAAAATAATTATAGATTCATAGATAGAGGCATTTTATAGTAGTTTGGAAATGATTTTCAATGACTAGTTGAGAGGATAATTTCACTAAAATAATATTTTACTCCTTGGATGTGGGAATAAGTTGATTTCAAACTATGTTAATGCCTTGATATCTTCTTTCCCATACACTATATTGGTCAATAGTGTTTTCAAGGTCAAAAGTCACTCATCTTTGAATAATATAAATCAAATAACCAGGTCATAGTTAAAATAACTCATTGTGATTGAGGTGTCCATCATTTAAGCTATAAATATATAGGTTATTCTAAAAAAATAATATTTATGTGTTTAAAAACAATTCTTTAATATTTTAAAATCTATCCAGAGGCAATGATATGATGTTTTAACTAAGAGAGAGAGTCTTGGTAAATAACTAAGGATGACAAAATTTTTCACCAATTCATGGTCCATTGAGTAATATATAGGGTTTTCATCAGTCAATATACATATTGAATCTAATTACTTTTAGGAAAACAATTTAGTGATAGACATACTCAATGGTTTATAGAATACCATTCAAGGTTGTGTGTAAATTATTCAAATTGGAAATATGAACGTTCCCACCAACATAAATATTGTATATTATCAAATTAAGGATTTAATCCATATTAGTGAACTATGGATACCAATTAATTCCACTATTTTTTGTATTTTCATGATATTATAGGTCTGGGAGTTCTAGACCTCAGTATAAGTGAAGAGGTGGTAAATCAAAAAAATTAACAATCCAATTTCCCCAATCTCACAAATGTACAATGAGAAAATATTTTGAAAATTGAATTGAACACTTATAACAATGTTTAATATATTTTTTTTCTATTTACATAGGGATCATTTTGTGAGGGATCTTATAGAATCATATTAGTTCACCATAGTTTGTTCATGGATTTTGATTATGTTAGAGTTAGTGAGCCCGGTGGAGGAAAATTCATCATGGTGCTACAAAGAGATTCTAGAAAATAATGGTTAATAAAAATCGGATATTTTCCCAATTCCCACTTAGTAAATGATATAAACTAAACCAGACACTAATCAACACATTTATAGAAAATGTAAACATTACCTTAAATTATCTACACACATTAAAATTGGTGAAAGGGGTAAATCTATAATTTTAATTTTTTAAATTATATTAATAATGTAATATTGTAACACCCCGACCCCTCTATGTAGGATTTAGTGCATTACTTGTGATATTGGGATTGTTAAAAGGAATGAAAATCACTAAAAAACAATCATCTTAGTAGTCTTGAAGAATCAAGATACATAGATGTAACACAAATTACATTGAAAAGGATTCAAGATACAATACATAATGAAAAGTAAAAACTGCATCCACAAAGCTCAATAAATGATCTCCTCACTATCACCTGTCGAAAGTAAATAATGAAAGGGGTGAGCTCAAACACTCAGTAACAGTTACAAATAGCAGAATCATGAGTACAATTATAAGTGAATCAGAATCAATCTGACTTAATCAAAATGGCACAGTGAATAGATGAATAACTAATGCCATTAATAAATTGAAAATAAAACTGCATCCATAGATTTTGTCATAGTGAAAACATCATGGATAATAATAATAAAAGATAATGAATAAAGATAATTCCTATTAAATTTACTTCATTTATCTGGCACAAGAAACCCTAATACCGTAAAAATGGTTTAGTTCTATGGGTATAAACCCTTCTGATTTTTTGTAAACAAACTCGAAGGGTCTATCGCAAACCTATTTTGTCTCATGAGACCTACCGATGCATCGAGGGGATATAGAGGTCCCCACCCGCCACTGTATGTCCAAATAATTATTTATACAATGATTTAATACAAGAGAAATATTCCGTCTTATTATCTGTATAGAGTAGAGTATACAGATTCAACAATATTTCCATAACTAAAATAACATTCAAAATAAACATTGTATGTAAACTGGTATAGGGTTTAGACAAAAAACATATCCATGAAATTAGATTATGGAAATTTAATATAAATATATTTTCAAATGAAAAGTGATCTCAAATGGGCAGTAGGTACACCACATAAGGATTTTTAGGTGCACAATACAAAGATAGTCACAACGAAAATGGCGGCTGAGATAAAGTCCCTTACCACAATGTAATCGGTCAAACCGTATAACCAAAACACAATAACAATCAAGTGAATCATTGAATAAAAAGAATATAAAAAGAATAATGTTATTATATATATCAAATGGAAGTACATATATACCAAATATAAGTAATAATTAGAGAATAATAGAAATCTCACAGAATTGAAAGTGAGATGAGAAACCCCTTACCTTTTCCTCTAGTGTGTTCTTTATTGTTCTTAATGACCAGAATAATCAAATTTAGATTCATCAATTTATAATTCCAGAACCTAATAAACATGTAATTTATATGGTATAACATTATTAAGTTTATTAATGGAATCTTTGATGGGTTTAAGAGATTAAATCTTATTGTTTTGGAAGCATTTTCTTACTTTGTTTTCATGGTTCGTTTACTTGTTTCCATGAATGAAAGTTAATTTGAACATTGGTTAAAAATAAAAAACTATTAATACATATTATTAATGAAAATATATAGATATAAATTATCTTATAATGATTTTGGGTTATATACCATAATGATGAGTCGTTAGTTAAAACATTAATGATTTTTTTAGATCGTTTTAATGGTTCTTTGATAAAAACAACCTCGTTTTGTATTATAAATTAGAACCATGATTAAAAAATAATTACAGAACCATGGGTGAGTCATAAAACAAATATTATAACCATTTTAAACAATATAAATGGTTTCATGACCTGACATGAAATAATTAATTCAAATGGAAATCACATCGTCTACGATGTCAGTAATTCGACATGTCACGGAAAATGTTTTTAATTCCTTGAACAAGTGGGAGAAAAGAAGAAGATTGATGATTAATTTCTCATGAACATGAGAACATCCAGAATATAAAAGATTATGGATATTTCATTCCACTTGGTAAAGAAGAGATATTGAAAGAATAAATAAAGAACTCATAATAAAAGAATAATTTTGGGAGCGCTTACAAAAATTCGTCAGCCTAATAGCTACGCAACATGGTTTTAGAAAATAATAAAAAAATAGGGGACATGGGTTATCCAGAAATGAATCATAATATAAAGTAGATCAAGAATAATAAGGAAAACAAGAACATGGTTTGGAAACTAGAAAGATATACCACATAAAAGTGAACATGAAAGGAAGAAGACAGAAATTGAGAAATTTCTTACCTTATAGAGTAACCCTTAGAACGTGAAGGTTGGGACCTTGGGGACATGAGGAAACCTTGGGAGGACTAATATGGAGGTAAGGAGGCCATAACATCGTTGATGGAGAATTGGGAATGAATTCAATGAAGGGAAGAGTTGGTATTTATAGGAAAAGTGAGGGATTATTTTATTAATTTCCACGGGACTACTCATGGGTGGTATTTGCAAAACCATGGGCTTTCCCATGGTATTTTCTCATGGTTTAAGCCACAGGGGACATCTCATATCTTATTTAACTATACATAAGTCTACCAGATTTATAACATCATTATTAGATCATTAATGATGTCATAAACACACCAAAACTAATAACTAATTTTTTTACTATTCATTGAAAAATCAAGTATTTCAGAGAAATTCCCAAAATTCACCCTAACCATTTATCGACATGTAGATTTCTAAAGTGAAATACATTTTTCTATAATAAGTTTCCAAATATTATTAATTTAATTTTTAAAAAAGTTACAGTTAATTCGAAAAATAACAATCTTAAAGTGGAAGTAGTTTTATTTCTCAGTGAAAAACTAATTAATATCTCATTATCTTATTTCCTTAAGAAAATAAAATAATAACATTATTTACTATTAATAAGGGTACATTACTATTCATATTACTATTCATATGGGTATGTTACTATTCCCCAAAAATCAAGTTTGTTTTATCAGACTCCAAATGACTTACTAAACACAACTCTAGATGGACATTTTTCGAAATTCTAAACGTAGAAGTGAGAAATTTATGTTTAATGGCTAGGTTTTAACTATCTCCTAAATAAACTAGTGTTTTTTCCATGGAACACAGTGATAAATAGAGAAACATAACATAAAATGTTTGGGGTACTGCATTATTCCCTCCTTTGGAAAATTGTTTCCTCGAAAATTTACAAAATATTACCTCAAAATATTTGGGTATGAATTAAACATAATCTCCTCAGGATCCCATATTGCATCCTCTATATTATGGTTCCTCCACAAAACCTTTACCAGATGATTCGTTTGATTTATCAATACTTTTTCTCTAGTTTAATGAATCATGATAGGCTCTGCACAATAAGATAGATCTGGATCAACTTCCACTTCTTCATAAGTGAGTACATGTGTTGGGTATAGCATGTATTTTCTTAACATTGAAACATGGAACACAATATGAACCTTGGAGAGACTTGGCAGCATTTCCAAATGGTAAGTTATGACTCCAATTCAGTCTATAATTTCAAAAGGTTTGATATACCTGGGATATAACTTTCCCTTCTTACCGAAACGTATAATACCCTTCCATGGAGATACCTTTAAGAAAACGTGATCATCATCTTGAAAATCCAAATCCTTACTTAGGTTATCTTCATAGATCTTTTGCCTACTTTTCACTATTCTGATATGGTTCCGGATAATCTTCACCTTCTTTGTTGTTTCTTCATCAAATTCCTGGACCATGAGTTTTCTTTCACCAACTTCATCCCAGCTAGTTGGTGTACGACATCTCCTCCCATATAATGCTTCATATGGTGCCATCTGAATACTTGAATGGAAGCTATTATTGTAGAAAAATTCCACGAGAGGAAAATATTGATCCCACATGCCTTGAAAATCATGTGAATATGACTTTAACATGTCTTCCAATGTTTGAATAGTCTGTTCTGATTGTCCATCAGTTTGGGGGTGGTAGGTAGTGCTCAAACAAAGATCAGTATCTAGGGTCTTCTGAAAACTATTCCAGAATCTTGATGTAAAACATGGATCACAATATGAAACAATCGATATGGGTAATCCATGAAGTCTCAAAACTTCATTAATATATATTCTTGCTAGACGTTAAAGTGGTAGATCTTCTCTTATAGCAAGAAAATGTGCTGACTTGGTAAGACGATCAACAATGAACCATATTACATCGTTACTTAAAGGAGTCTTTAGTAGTCTAATGACAAAGTCCATCATGATATTATCCCACATCCACTTAGGTATGGGAAGAGGTTGCAGTACTCCTCCATGTCATTGCCTTCCAGCTTTCACTTTTTGATAAACCATACATCTTGACACAAAATCAGCAATCTCCCTCTTCATGTTTTCCCTCCAAAAATGTTCCTTCAAATCTATATACATCTTACTGCTACTAGGGTGTATAGAGAAATTGGAACTATGTGCATCATCCAACAATTCCCTTTTTAGATTAGGTATATTGGGAACACAATGTCTCTGCCCAAATTTTGAAATTCTATATTCATATATGAAGTCCCTTAATCTCCCATCATTCACAGCTTTAATCTTATTTTTAAACTCCACATCATCATCTTGAGAACTTTTTATCCTATCTAGTAAAGACGGTTTGGAATCAATTTGAAAAAGCATTGATGTTTCACCTTCTAAGGGTATTACCATATCCATATTTATCAGATCCAAGATAATTGGATCACTTTCAACACTATTCTTGTTAAAAAATCCATGATCATTTCTGCTCAAAGAATCTTCCACCTTATTTCCTTCCCTGGGTGGTAGTGTATCATGAAATCATAATCCTTGAGTAGTACAAGACAACTCTTTTGCCTCATGTTGTGTTCTTTATGTGAGAAAATATACTTCAAACTCTTGTGATCTATATAAATCTCAGAATTTTCACCATAGAGATAATGTCTCCATATCTTCAAAGAAATGATTATAGAAGCTAACTGAAGATCATGAGTAGGATAGTTTTGCTCAGGAACTTTTATCTGTCGTGACACATAAGTAATAACATTATCATTTTTCATAAGGACACAACCAAGTCCTTTCTTTGAAGTATCACAATAAATAACAAAACCATCATTCCCCGATGGTAGAGTGAATATTGGATTGTTGACTAATATTCTCTTTAGTTCTTTGAAACATTATTCACAATCGTTTGTCCAAAAAAATAAATCCCCTTTACATGTGAGCTTCGTTAGCGGGTTATCCAATCGGGAAAAATTCTGTACGAAACACCGATAATAACCCGCTAAGCTAATAAAACGGTGTACCTCATTTATTTTTTTATGTGGGCCATTCTTGTATTGCCTTTGTCTTTTTAGGATCAACTATGATTCCATCCTTAGAGACAATATGGCTTAGAAAAGTAACTGACTGAATCCAGAATTCTCACTTGCTAAACTTCCCATATAATTGATTTATTCTAAGAGTTTTCAGAATATTTTGTAAATGATCCTCATGGTCTTCATAGATTTTTGAGTATAACAAGATATCATCGATGAATACCATAACAATGTTATCAAGATATTCCTTGAAAAAACTATTCATTAAATCCATGAAAATAGAGGGTGTATTTGTCAGTCCAAAAGGCATCACTGTAATCTCATAATTCCCATACCTAGTTCGAAATGATGTCTTCAGAATATCTTCCTTCCTCACATGTAGTTAATGATATCTAGATCGAAGGAAAATCTTTCAAAAGTATTGATCTCCATAAATTTTCTCAAATAAATCATCAATCCAGGGAAGAGGATACTTATTCTTTATTTTAATAGAATTGATTTCCCGATAATCAATGCAAATCCTCATGGATTTATCTTTCTTCTTGACAAAGAGAACATGGGCTCCCCATGTAGCAACACTAGGTTGAATAAATCCATTTTCACTCAAATCCTCTAGTTTTTTCTTTAGCTCTACTAATTCCAGAGTTTCCATTCTATATGGAGTCTTTGATATAGGTCTTGCATCAAGAATTAAATCTATATAGAACTCAAATTCCCTCTCTGAAATATGTCCAGGTAAATCCTCTTGAAATACATCAATTTACTCTTTCACTATGTATACATATTCAATTTGAATATTTCATTCCTCTCCCATAGATATTGTTTTATCTTCCTCTACAAATATTGCATTCAATAGTGATACTGGGGGTGGATCTATATAAGAATCATGTGGCGAAGTTTCTACCCCAAAACAATGGATTCTACACCATTTTCAAAAATTGCAACTTCCTATTTGTTGCAATAAATCCTCGCATAATAATTTGATATCCAATCCATACCGAGAAGTATATCAAATTTAGTCATGGGTACGATGACAAGGCTAGAATATAAAGCATGTTTTGGTTCTTGGAGGGGGACTAGTCGACATGCCTTTGTTTCAAGGATACACCCCATGGGAGTTTTGACTGACAAATAGTTTCTTAAATCAAATTGGACATATCTAATTTTCATAGAAAACTGAGAGGATATAAATGAATGCGATGATCCAGAATCAAATAAAGTGTTGGCTAAGTTTGAGGAAACAATTAAAGCACCTGCTACCACATCACTAGAAACTTCAACATCTACAGTTGTAATCGCATAGGCTCTCCCTTGCTCTCTTGGATTTTTCTGAGGCATGCTTCCTTGTCTCTTTGTAATCTCATTTGCATAGTGTCCCATATCTATAAAATTGTAGCATTGTACATCATTGAATTGTTTCTTCCCCTTTCATCCAACAGATCAATGATCCTTTTCTCCACAGTTAAATCAGACTCCCTTGACTTTCATGAATTTCCTGAGATGATTCATTCCACAGTTCTCTCTTAATGGTAAACTGTTCATTCCCTTGCTCTTCCTTAGTGTTAATACTTTTCATTTTTTATCAGATTACCTTTTCTTATCTTGGTTTCCTTTGAAAAAATTTGATGTAACAAATTCCTTCTCTATTTTGATGGCACATGATACAATTTCATCATATGATGAAAATGATTGAGAAGCCAGCGACCTTCGAAGACTTGGCTTAATACCTTCAAAGAAATGATCAATCTTGTCCGCTGAGTCACGAACGTAATCCATGACATACTTAGATAGTCTTGTGAAAGTATCCTCATACTTAGCAATGCTATATTCGTCCCTTTGTTTCAAGACATGGAATTATATCTTCATTTCAGATAGTTGCTCTCGAGGGAAATACTCTTTGTAGAATATTTCCTTAAAAGTCCTCCATTCTATATCCTATATCTCTTATTCCTCCATGGTATTTTGAATGAATGACCACCATTGTTCAGCGTCACCCTTGAAAAAATATACTACCAGTACTACCTTTTCATTTTCATTGCATCTTAACTCCATGAATATTATTTCAAGGGACTTGATCCATTGATCAGAAAACACTGGATTGTTAGTCCCACTGAAAGATGGGGGCATCTTCCGCATGAAATGATCCAACACATGTGTTGAATGGTTATTAGTTACAACTTGAGTAAGTTGTCCCAATATGGGCAGGATCTGATCTGCTCCAATGTTGATTGTATGGACTTGCTCTGTAGAGAGATACGAACATTGCCCACAAGTATTGATTCCCCTTATTCAATTAGACGACATTTCTAAATAATAGGATACACTAGATTAGTTTATGAATCTCAAATATAAAATCACTCAACATAGATTGAAATTCTATGAATAGATAATCTTATAAAAGTGGTTACTCTGTGGAAAAATTAACATTAACTCCTTCATAATGGCTTGTAAAGAAAACATGAATTATCCTATGCATATCCCCCACGAGTTTCATAACCAATAATGTAGCAAGTCCCGTTGTCATGCACCAGTTCTCGTTTGAGTCTATCTCAAAGCGGTGTTTTTGGGTTTTACCCCTAGATACATCTGTGCCAGAGCCGCCTCTACCTGCTCGTATCCAGACAGGGATGTATTATTTAAAATATCCACATAATCTATTCCTTACAAAGATACAAGGACGTTCTTGTTTTTTAATCCTCAGATACTACCATAGGTCTTTATTCCCTACTATACATTTCCCACTCTCGTTTCCATGTTTTCTACTAAACTTCCTTTGATATCAACTGTAACACCCCGACCCCTCTAGGATGGAGTTGCTGCATTACTTGTGATATTGGAATGGTTAGAAGGAATAAAAATCCTAAAGGAACAATCAGTTTAGTAGTCTTGAAGAAAATAGATTCATAGATGTAACATAAATTACATTTAAAAAGGTTTCAAGATACAATACATAATGAAAACAAAAAACTGCATCCACAAAAGCACAATAAATGATCTCCTCTTTGTCGCCTATTGAAAGTAAACAATGAAAGGGTGAGCTCAAAATCTCAATAAGGGTTAACAATTACGGATGCATGAGTACAATAATAAGTGAATCACAATCAATCTGATATAATCAAAATGGCATAGTGAATATATGAATAACTAATTCAATTAATAAACTGAAAATAAAACTTCATCCATAGATTTTATCACAGTGAAAATCTCATGGATAATAATAATTACTGATAATGAATAAATAAAATTCTTATTAAATGGATGTCATGTATATGGCACATGAAAACATAATACCGTAAAAAATGGTTTAGTTCTATGGGTAGAAACCCTTCTGATTTTTTGGAAACAAACTCGATGGGTCTGTCACCAAACTGGTTTGTTTCATGAGACCCACCGATGCATCGAGGTGCTATACTGGGACCCACCTGCCACTATATGTCCAAATAATTCATTATACATTGATTCAATAAAATTGAAATATTCCCTTTCAATATCATTATAGAGTAGATTATATAGATTCATCAATATTTCCATAATTAAAATAACTTTCCCAATAAACACCATATGTAAATTGGTATAAGGTTTAGACAACAAACATATCCATGAAATGAGATTATGTATATTTAATATAATTAAATTTTTCAAATGAAAAGTGATCTCAAATGGTAATTAGGTACACCACATAAGGATTATTAGGTGCATAATACAAAGATAGTCTCAATGAAAACGGCAGCTGAGACCAAGTCCCTTACCGTAATGTAATCGGTCGAACCGTTTGACCAAAACTTAACAACCATCAAGTGAATCATTAGATAACATGAATATAAATAGAATCATTTTATTATATATGTCAAATTTAAGTACACATATATCAAATATAATGAAGAATTGGTGAACAATGGAAATCTCACAAAAATGAAAGTGTGATGAGAAACCCCTTACCTTTTTCTCTAGTGTGTTCTTGATTGTTCTTAATGACCTAAATAATAAAATGTATATTCATTAATTAATAATTCCAGAACCTTATCAACATTAAATAGATACGATATAACTTTATTAAGTTCATTAATGGCCGTTTTGAAAGGATTAAGAGATTAAATCTTATTGTTTTTGAAGCATTTTCTTACTTGGTTTTCATGGTTCGTTTACTTGTTTCCATAAATGGAAGTTCATTTGACACATGTTTAAAAATCCAGAATTTTAAATAAATATTGTTAACGAAATTAAAGTGATATAAATTATCTTATAATGATTTTGTTTTATATACCATAATGATCATTTGTTAGTTAAAACATTAATGATGTTTGTTTAGTTCATTTTAATGGGTGTTTGATAAAAACCACCTCATTTTGTCTTATAAATTAGAAACATGAGTAAAAAAGAATTAAAGAACCATGGGTGAGTCATAGAACATATATTATAACCTGGTTCAACCATATAAATGGTTTCATGACCCTACTTGAAATAATTAAATCAAATTGAATTCACATCATCTACGATGTCGGTAATTCGACACATCACATACAATGTTTTTAATTCATTGAACAAGTGGGGGAAAAGAAGAATATTGATGATGAATTTATAATGAACATGAGAACATCCAGAATATAAAATATTCTGGATATTTCATTACTCTTGGGTAATAATAGATAAATAAAGAATAAATAATTAACTCAAAATAAAAGAATAATATTTAAATCGCTTACAAAATTTTAGCAGCCTAACGGATACACAACATGGTTTTAGAAAATATTAAAAAGAGAGGGGACAAGGGTTATCCAAAAATGAATCATAATAAAGATTATAAAAGAATAATAATAAAAATAAGAACATGGGTTGGAAACTTTAAATATATACCACATAAAAGGGAACTTGAAAGGAAGAAGAAAGAAATTGAGAACATTCTTACCTTGTAGAATAACCCTTAGAACATGAAGGTTGGGACCTTTGGGACATGAGGAAACCTTGGGAGGACTAATATGGTGTTAAAGAGGACATAAATTCGTTGAGGGAGAATTGGGAATGAATTCAATTAAGGGAAGAGTTGTTATTTATATGAAAAGTGAGTGATTATTTCAATAATTTCCAAGGGACAACTCATGGGTGGTATTTTCAAAACCATGGGCTTGCCCATGGTATTTTCTCACGGTTTAAGCCACTTGGGAAACCTCATATCTTATTTAACTATACAAAAGTCGACCAGATTTATGACATTATTATTACATCATTAATGATGTCATAAACACAACGAAACTAAAAACTGTATTTCTTACTATTCACGGAAAAATCAATTGTTTCAGAAAAATTCCCAAAAATTCACCCTAAACATTTATCGACGTGTAGATTTTAAAAGTGAAATCCATTTTTCAAAAATAATTTTCAAAATATTTTTAATTTAATTTTTAAATAAGTTCATAGTTAATTCAAAAAATAACAATCTTAAAGTGTAACTAGTTTTATTTCTCACTGAAAAACTATTTAAGATCTCATTATCTTATTTCCTTAAGAAAATAAAATAAAAATATTATTTACTATTCATAAGGGTATGCTACTATTAATATTACTAATCATATGGGTATGTTACTCTTCACCAAAAATCAAGTTTGTTTTATTAGAATCCAAATGACTTACTGAACACAACTCTAGATGACCATTTTTTGAAATTCTAAACATAGAAGTGAGAAATTTATGTTTAATGGATAGGTTTTAAATATCTCCTAAATAACCTAGTGTTGTTTCAAAGGAAAAAATTGATGAATAGAGAAACATAACATAAAATGTTTGGGGTACTAAAAATATCATGTTCCATTTTAATTGTTGCATAAAAGTTTTAAAAATAATACCAAGATTAAACAATCAAAGAAGAAGAAGTTTTGGAAAATAATTTATTAGGCATTGAACCCATATCTGGTGAACTAGATATCAATACCAAAAAAAATCACACAACAATACATAGGCATTGAAATTATGTTTTGTTTTATTATTGTTATTTACAAATACATTAGATAATTTGTGTATGAGAACGGATCCCAAGACACATCGATGTTTCTCTTTGCTAACAAAGGAACCTCGAATATTGAAAAGAAAATTCTAACACTTGAGGATGAATCTACTTCTATTAAAACGTATTTCATGAAATATAGGGATGAAACCCACATTATTGGGAAAGAGTACCCATTAATTTTTGATGAGGTCATGGGGGAAACTAGTTAGTCTCTTATTTTGAGGGGGGTATTTAAGAGTAAAATAGGGTCCATAATAATTGTAGAGAGGATAATTATGATGTATTTTCATAATATTTTTAATAGACTAGTGGATTCCTATTTAATTTATTTTTCAAAATATATCATTGGATATTTAGAATTATTTTTACCATTATTCCCTATCAGGTACCATTGAGTAGAAAAAACTCAACTGGATAGAGAAAGATATTGTAGAAATTTTTGTAACCAAAATAAAAAAATTAATTAATATCTATTTTGATGATTACTGATTTCAAAAATGATCTAGATGAATATAAGTCTTCTTATTCCATTATAGTTTTGTTTTTTACTTTATAGAACATGCTCCATTATATTTCATTATTATATTTATTAGTATATATAAATATATTCTATTATATCCTTGAGTGAGAATGTATTTATTTCATGCCCTAATATGCTGAGTATTCTATCTTTAGTGACTTGGAGTTTTCATAAATCCATAATTTCTAAGCATAGATAGATCATGAATATGTTTATTTTAAATTAAATCATAATTAATTTCTAGTTTATTAAATCTACAATGTTATATTTCCAATTTAAACAAGACTAGATAGATTATAAAATAAAAGAACTAATCATATAACTAATGAGAAATGAAAGTGCTTCTATTAACAATAATAACTAAATGGGAGAGTGAGAATAAAATAACAAAGACAGTGGAGGTAAATTTATATTTTTTCATGGATTCTATTTTATATCTTATAATATAAAAATATTCATGGAATCAAATGAAGTTTTACCATGACAAATAATAGAGAATAAATCAATTTAAGTCACTATGTTGACATGTCTATCACCATAAGGAACAATGAACTGGACCCCTCAAACATTAAAAGGTTTAGGGGGAATTGAATTCATGATATATAAAAGTGATCTAGTACTAGATTATGCCCTAATTTATATAATTAATTCTATTTGAAATAAAACATCCTAAAAACACATTAAGACATGAATGGTTAATTTGGTTATGAATCAATTTCACATTCATCATTAATGGATATTTTTATCACATTAGCATAAACACATTGAATATATAATTCTCAAGTACTAACTAATATTTCAAAATATTTAATTTAAATGGAAATTCACAGATATATTACTTCCCCCTCCACTAAATTCTACATCCACATAGTATATATAATGATATGTCAACATATGAAAATTAATTTACAATATATGTGATAAAAAACTCTACAAATGCTTACTACGGTTTCGATGACCAACACTAATTCTTATCAATCAACCTACTAGTCAAAGAAAATTTAAATATAAAATATCAATATGTTGGCCACATACACTTATCTCTACTAAGATGGTAAAAATTCACTATAGAATATGTGCAGTCACCTGAGAGGGGGGGGGGCAGGTGTTGCAAACATTATACCCAATTCCAAATAAATATTATTAAATTTTATTCCCATGGTCTTTGATACTATAATCTAAATTATGAAAAATAAACATTTTATTATTTAACCTAGAATAAAATCCTATATGAAATTTATTGAGAAAATAAATATCAATATAAGAGTTTTTATAAGGTCCATCCTTTCCTGGGAAACGTACAATTTATTATGCTCATGATTTCTATGTAACAATAATAATTTTGATATCAATTACAAGTAGTTGTGGGATGTTTTCATCCAAAATCATTATCACCATATGAAAAAGGTTAATCTTTCCACCAATCTACACATGTGAGCTAGCATATCATCACATATCACATCATTATACTGGCATCCCACTAGTTATTATTATCATATATCCTTATTGAAATATATTATAAATCTGAAAAGGGATTTCACTACATTCCAAAAAATAATATACTTCTTCACAACAGTTTATTTGAATGCCTTATAATTAATTGGGAACAATTTATGCAACTTAGTCTCAATTTTCTATATATCTTCATGTTTCTTAGAAACTGATCTAATGGTTTCTCACAACTCAAAATTACAAGGAACTCGATATCCACTAGATATTCAATATGAAATCCTAAAAATTAACCATTCTTATTATCCTCTAGAAACACAATTCAATAAATATTATTTGTGAGTAAAAAATTTATTTATTGGGTATATTCTTGCTCCCTAATTAGAGACCATTGACGTGCTGCTGCTTTTAATTCTCTTCTTCCTCTATTAAATTTTTATTTTTTCATTTATTATTAAAAACCTAGTTTATTTTACTCTTATGTAGATGATTTTATACACTTCTTGTTCCTCATGAATCTCTTGAGTTCTCACTTCTCACTCTTCTCATAACTCTAACACTCTCGCATACTCCTCACATTTTAATTGAGAGGATACAACCTTTTTTTATAGTATCATAATTTAATTTGTAGATTCATTTTCAATTTACGTGAAGGAAACTAACTTTTTCTTTGAAATAAAAAAACTCACCCAAAATCCACCACATTTTTTATCTTGGTGGAATCACAAGGAATTATTATAACAATATATTCTTTTTTATTGGAACTTCTTTATCCATGAGTGTTATAAAAATAATTTTTTTAGTTTTGAAGATTTCATTTTTGCTAAATATATCTTAAAAATAAACTATATATTTATTTTAATACTTATCATCTCCAAATTTACCACCTATAATATTCATTCATACATTCTTCTTAGCTATGATAAAAATAAAATAGCCAAAATTTAAATAATTGACTACCTCTTTTGTGTATTGATCATAGTATTTAAATCATTACAGGATTAATATCACATATATACACTCGATAACAAAACCAGTCATATTTCTTAACTCATTCAAAAAATACTAAAATGACTTTTTTGATATTTAAGTCACTTATTTTTAACAAACATCTTCATAATTGATTTGCAGACATATTAAATTCGGAATTTCTTATTTATGAGAAATTCAAATTCCCATCCTTCCATCTCAGATACATATCCTTATCAATCAGAAAAGATTGGATCATAAGTCATTTTTTTAATGATCAAATCCAATGAGAATAGTTCCATATTAATATTATTTTATTTTATCATTATATTTCTAAAATTAAATTTCAAATATTATCATTTGAAATTTAAAATATAAAGAAACATTAATATCCTCATATTAAAAACTTAAATAAAGGATGTAATCATGTTATCACATCAATTTATGATGTTTAGAACATAAATGTTGATTTTTGGAATCATACGAACATTATTATTCTTCAAAATATAAATCATGAGATCTTCACTATTCATCAGTAAAATTCACAAATATTTATATGTCATTCTTGACTCATAATCATGTTCATAAATTATTCATATGAATATGATTTATAAAAATTTTACATCTAATTATGATGTATTGGTATATTATATATGTGTAGATTTAAATGATACATACATAGGTCAAAATAACTATCATAGAGATAGTGGTTGTATTTTCATTGTGACATGATGATTATATAAGATCTAATGACTCTTAAATCGATAGGGTTGATTCTTATGCGTCATAGTATAACTCATATTCATATCTCAATGATTTTTATATGGATTCCCATTGATCCTTAATTTGTATAGTTAGAGTTAATATTAGTCTTTTACAACCACTTCCTTTTCTGAATTTTTGTGTCTCAGTCTGGAAATGATTCATACAAAATATAAAAAAATAAAAAAATAAAAAAATATTAACATTTACAATTTTTATAATTATTTATTCCATTTCAAAATATATTCAAATTGATCGATAGATTCTTCAAAAAAGGCATGAACATAAAAATCATATTAAAAAGATTCATAACAGATGTAAATATTTCAAAGAATTATAAGAATAATTCCAAGATCCATCATCATGTTTCCAAAGTCATTTTCATCCTGGGAATACTCAAATAATAGTATTTAAGAAACTACAATGCCTTAATAAGTCAATATAATTATAAAATTTAATCACTTTAATCATTTGCTACTTATAATGTTTAAAAATTCATGTTCCTTTATTTTGGTGGATTGTTCCTCCATCACCCAACCTCACTAAGGTTTACATATTGACACTCATTGATAACAAATAAAATCAACAAAAACATTTGTCACTTCATTATCCGAATATGTATTTTTATTTAATACCAATACAATTAAAATATAAATTTATTTCAATATGTCTTCTCACCCTTTTTGATTGGAAATGAAAATTTTTGTGGTCGTCTCCCCTTAATTGACTACATGGTTTTGAGGGAAGATCTTCCAAGGTAAAATTACAACAGCACATATTCCTTTATTTTTAATGAAAATTACTTCTCCCTTATTTTATTCATTCTATTTGAATGTTTCCCCTTTACTGAAAGACTTATTAAACTTATATTTAAGATAAAGGTAGAATCAAATATTCTCTTAGAAATATTCCATCATCCAATCAATAAAATCTCTAAATGGGTTACCCTAGTGCAAAAGAAAAGAGTTATTAATATAAAAAAGGTCTCTATAGTTATAACACTATGGGATACAAAATCAAAAAACAATAAGCTTTCTTTGGGCTATCTAAAATAATTTTCATGAATTTTTATAGACCCCAACTCATATTAAATAAAAAATTCAAAAAATTAATGTGCATGTTTTTCTGTCTCTCCATTTTGATTTATAGTTACTCCACCATAAAGGATAGTTTAAATATATTCCAAAATTGGATTTAAATAGTATTCATCATACATCATATTTCATTTTGCAGAGGCTATATATATTTCTATATTTAACAAAAAATGATTAATATATGGCCAGATTTTTTATTTCACCATATAAATCTCATAAATAAGGTTGATACATAGTCCATTACAATTATACTACTTTATTTAATGATATAAAATGGTTGGATCCCAACACATTTTATTCATCCATTATTAACCAAATTATTCCACTTTTGGGTAGTATAATATTATATCCCTTTTCATCATTACAATTTTATGAATCACACATTTTCTTATCCATTTTCAATAAAACTATCTTTATTTTTAAGAAATAATTTTTCACATGCTTGGTCTCTTTCTTAGGTTTTGATAATTTTCTGAAAGAAACACATTTTTACTATAATTTACTAGTGATTTCCCCTTGTACATATTTATTCAAGATAAATAGTCACACATCTGAAAAAAACTGGTTCATGAATTCTTACACCTTTTATATATATTTTCATTATATTATGAGTTTTCATCTTTAGAAAACTCCTAAAACTCTTAAAAAATTATTAATCTCACCAATCCAATCTTCATCTAATATCCCTAGTTGACTCTTTCCTATTATATTCCTACATTATCCATTTTAGATTGATGTTCATGGTTTTTTTGAAATTTCTACAATGTTAATTCTCTTAAAAAAGTTGAAGAATATCCACCTACTTGGTTATACGTCCTAACTATATTTCTTTCTGGGTGCAATATTTATAGATTTCACCTTTTGATTTAATACACAATAGGATTTATCATATTTCTTCATGTAATTTTGTTGAAATGATTGAATTTTTTTTCACATCCATAAAATAGTTAGGATGGGATGGTATATATCCATACTCATAATAACAGTGTAAAATAATTTTTCATTACTCAAAACCATTTTCAAGATAATAAAATTTATTTTTTGAAAGATATATTTAGCTTCATTTGGGAAAAAAGAATCTATATAACGGGTTTTATTCTAATTACAAATTGTATCTCCTAGATTTTAGGTTTTGATGAATTTAATAAGATAAAATATTAGATAGATATTAAATTCCAATGATTTTGAACCTTCAATACCATGAATTGTGTCATAAAAATATCTTACTTTTATTTACATGTAGTTAGACTAGAATATACACCTTGTTGTTTTTGGCATGTATCATTGTTCCATCAGGATCTGTTTGGGAAGATTCTCTTTTTTGAAAATTCCTCCACTCACCATTGATGATGTATTTAATTTTCATGTTTTTCTATATAAACATTTGTTCCTATTTTTTTACATATTACATTACCTAATAGATAAAAAAATAGTTAAAACAGAATTATATAAATAGTGAGATATATTATTATATATGTTAGTTGTTGGTTAATTATGAGATGATTACAAACTCTTATTTTCACCAATTGAGGAATTATTATAAGTATGAATCTGGAATAAATTATTCCTATTATCTACTACTCTTTATATATATTGTGAATTTTATTTTGGCATGTTATCTATATTTCTCAACCTCGCATCCAACTCAATAAAATTAATATTAAGCTTGTGCTTCCTTTCATATTTTGAATTTTCCTTATCTTACCTATATTTTTTCATCTCCTCTAACTAGTATTCATTAATTTAAATTTTCAATTATACATATTTATCCATCTCCCTTTACTAACTTTTATTTTTCATCCAACTAGGCATGTTTTAGATTAATATATAAATGAGGAAACATTTAAAATGAATTAATAACTTCATTGAAAACATTTTCAAATATATTTTATCCCAAAATAGTCTATTTAATTCTTATTCATATGTAGAAATTATTTTACCACAAATTATAACAATTTCTTTAATAGCTTTCACAAGTCTTTTTAGTGTGTTACAACTAATTACCTTTTTGGAAGATGCATTTTCCTAATCATTATCCAATAATAATTGGTTTAAAATTTCATCATGTAGTCCCTTGATAAATGAAAAAATATATGTGAAAGCCTCTATAGGATCCTCATAAAATTAATCATTGAAATTATATTTAAAATCACTTAGTGATACACTGATATCTTCTTCATAAAAATTTCAGATTGATTCATCACTTGAGGTTCCATCTTCAACCAGTTTAAAAATATTATTAGAACTGTAATCATTTTTATCTAGTGGTTGGACCTATTTTAATCTTGATTTATTTATCATCTTCTTCGCCACCTTATTCATTCTATCTTCCAATTTCATGAAGAAAAATCTAAATTATCTTTGATTGGAATTGAACTAGGATACTCTATCTAATGAAAATCAAGACACACTTAAAATATAAACTATGAATAATTATAAAAATCAATATAGAAGGAAAATATTACATATCAAATCAATGTGAACATTTTGATCAGATAACAATGTAAAATTCATTGTATGGTGAATATTAATACCTGATATGGGGTTGAATGTGATGTTTTTAACATTTTACATGATTAAAATTTAATCCTATGAACTTGTATTCCCATATTCATTTAACATATATTTTTATTTATGTAAAACGATCATTTTATCTCTTATCCTATCATACACACTTATATATAATGTAATTCTATAAATAAAGAGTATGACATGTGTTATTACAATGTGTTGTCCCACCTAAAAAAATGTACCCTTTATTATTCATGGGATGTATAAGTAATGAGTTAGCAACTACTAATATTGCTATTATTTAAATGTTTTTATGGGTAGTTGTCATCTCAACCCATTCTCACTATATAACATAGGTGAGTGTCTTTATAATACTATACATGTGAAGAAGGCCAACATTCGACTACACTTCATTATACAATAATACCACTATTTTTTCATAGATTCCGGGCTTATTGGAGTATATAAAAAATTTAAATCTGAATCTCACTTCATTAAAAAAATAGACTCACTTCCTCTCAACACAGTGTTTAAATTATTTATAATTATTTAAGAACAAAGCATGTATCTCAGTCTCAATTTTTTCATAACTTGAAATTATTTTTCTATAATGTGCTCATTGGGATTATTAAAAATCCAAACACCATAAAACTATACCTCTACTAGATATCTATTATTAAATCTTACAGATCATAATTTCTCATAACTCATTAAGAAATATAGTCCCTTAAATTTTCTTGGTGATAAAATAATGAAATAATTTGGTCAATTCTTGGCCACCATTTTCAATTTCTATAAAGATTAATTCCTTTTTTTGTCAACATTATATATTTCTCATATTATTAATCTATTAATTACTTCTCTAAAACCTATATGTTGGAATCACTTATTTAGATAATCACAAACCACATTCATTTATGTGACAATAATGTTTCTAAAATATGATAATAGTGTCTCATTATTATTCTTAGTTTCTATCAATGGATAAATACGTATATTTAATCTCACTGCTCTCTTGTTTTATCTTACAATGAAAATTTTCTCAAAGGATGAAAGGTCACAGATAGAAAGGTCACTAATGAAGGTCACAGATGAAAGGTTACCGATGAATGGTCACTGATGAAGGTCATCGATGAAAGGTCACTACTTAAGGTCACTGATATAAAGGTCACCGATGAAGGTCACCAATGAATGGTCAATGATGAATGGTCACTGATGAAGGTCACCGATGAAAGGACACTAATGAATGGTCACTAATGAAGGCCACCAATGAATGTTTCCATTGAGAAGGTTACTGCTGAAGGTTATTGTTGAATTGCTTACCACTGATGTTTACCGTTGAAGGTTACTATTGAAGGCTACCAATGCAGTCTACTGTTGAAGCCTACTATTGAGAAGGGTATCGTTACCAGTCTATCGATGCTCACTCTTCTACTCCATACTTGGTCAAATTCTTAATATTATTCTAATAATCATATTTTTTAAATTTAATGCTTCTGACATTAATTAATATTTATTGTAGACATATCAAGAGACCATATCTTGGGAAAATATGAGGTTTGAGGAGGACCACACATTGTTTACATATTACCAATATCAGACTTCAAATATAAATGAGATAATTGAGGAAGAATATAGGTGTGCATGTGCATGAGCATGGGTGTAAGAAGAGTACTGAGAAGACAAGATTAAGGCATGCATAAGAAATAGCTTACTCTCTAGATAAATAAGATCCTGAAAGAACCATCAAGCAGATATAACCCAAAGAGAATTGAGAAGATCATTATAGACAAACTAATATCTTCCTTCTATGCTTCATCAACTCTCTGTCAACTCTAGAGGAATATAACTCACTTCTTGGAAGCTAGAACCACGAGTTGCGACACTCTATTTTGTGGACAACTTCATGAGAAAGATTCAAACTCCAATTTCTTCACACGAAGGATTCAAGAGCTGAACTGCAAACACATAGAGCTTTCTAAACACAATCTTATAATATTTTCTCTACTGTGTTATTTTATTTTATATTTCTGAGAATAATTTGTTTTTCTGTTACACACACTATCTCTTGTTTTGAATTGGAGGATACTGAAATTCCTCACATTAAACTTCACATTCACCTTGTTTTCTTTGTGTAACATTGGAAGAGACCGCATCTGGTGTATTTTGATTGATTTTCTCCGGAAGAATAGTGGTAGAGGGTGTGATACCAAGACAGTTTTTGAAAACTGTTGTAAAGCCCTATATAGGCTGTGAATCAAGTTTATTATTTATAAACTACTTGGTGGCAGTTGATCACGAAGTGGAGAGGATTAAGTCTTGGCTTGTGACTGAACCTCTAGATTTAATCTACAATGTACTATATTTTTTAATAATTTATTTTAATATTTTTCCACTGCTCATCATTTCAAAAATAGAATATTGTTTTCCATTGACTTTGATAGTTTGTTCTAGTTAGTGTGTGTATGTGATAAATTCAGTAAACCAATTTCAAATGTTGAAGAATTATCTTACACTAATCTAACTAAGTAATAATCACCCTTTGAGAAACCTATTGAACAACTAAACATTTATATCTATACATCCTTAATTAAATGGGTCATTTCAAAATTGGTGGATTTTTATCAGAAATATTTTTAACATAAATTTTAAATAGGAACCTGTAATGTCCCATATTTTTCCATGTATTATTTTAATATTATATGGGATTCAATTCAAGACAAGGCTCTAAGACGACGTGCAGTTCCGATGCCCGGTGAGACCGGAACAAATGTTTGAATTTAATTTTATAATTAAATAACGTGCACGTGTGGTTTTCCGGAAAGAGTAGAATAACTCACGAACGGGTGCTCGGATCAGAAATACAAGGTCACTGTTGCGTTCGAGACAATGATTTTACCTTAAGCGAGGCCTAACATCGGCCGATGCAGGTCGGTGGTGGAATTTGGTTTTTGGACGCAACCGTAATAAAATATTTAATTAAAATATTTTATTTAAATCCATGTTACAGCGAAATCTATTATATTTTAAATAGATACTTTATAGGGGATTAGGGTTACAATTTCTATATCCCTGAATTCCCATGGAGGCTATAGAGAAAACCTCCCAACACGACGATGGTGTTCTTGATGAGCTTCTCCGGCTACGATGACGTGGCGACCAGATCTTCGCCAACGAACGCCACAGATCTAGGAAGGATGAATGTTTTTGATTTCCTTCCCCATTTTTGATTTCCATGATGAACGTGGACTAATCCATGAGTAGATTATCCCGTGGACAGATCATTCTTGTGGGACGGGTTTTGAGGGGAATTTGAGGTTGTTCGGTTTTGATCTAACAGTGATGAACCCAAATCGTCACGAACAACCATCAAGGTTCATCCCTCTTGTTTTATTCTTTTATTTTTCTCCCTCGTGTTCTTTTTTGCGTTCTATGCGTTCATAGAGGAAATCGATCATTGCGCATTAATTTGTTGGCACAACGATAGGAGATTGAAGATCCAACACCGGAGCGATGTCACGGAGGTACAACGACGGTTTCAGATGGCGATTCAGAGTGGATCTGGAGATACGAGTTTTTGGGCATTTTTCTTTGGATGGATCATACTAGGTTTATGATCTGATCTAAGATCCAAAACACCCGTTATGAAGTTTTTATGATGAAACGAGCCCATCCGTCAAGTATCGGGACGAATGGACGAGAATCCGAGGATCCAGAGGTTTAGCCGTGGGCCGAGGAAGAAGACTGCATTCTGGAAAAATCCCGACTACACGTTGTGTAGTATGGGCTACACAGCGTGTGTTCATCGGCAGACCACATGGAGTGTACTCCAGGAGTACACAGTCATGGGTTGGGTACACGGAAAAGGACACGACGTGTATACCCTTCCCCGGCTAGACCCGTCCAGATACACGGGATACCCCATGTACTAGTACACGGGCCGGAGACACGGACACAGATAGAGACCGTGTACGGGCACATGGCCAGCATACACGGAGCGAGCCCCGGGTGCTCGGACATGGTGTTTGACCCTTCTACACGCCGTTTAGTTGTTTCTATCCGACAAGTCGAGTGACACAGGCCGTATACGCAGGTAGTACCTGGATTCAAGGAACACGGCATGTGATTCTTCTATATGCCATGTAGTTAGGTTTTACACATCTTGAATGGATGACATGGGCTGTTTACATGGGCAGTACCCAAATTCAAGGAAAACGATGTGTGATCCTTCTATACTTTGTGTAGTCTAGTTTTACACAGGCTGGACAGACGACACGGGCTGTTACACAGGCATTACCTGGGGTCAAGGAACATGGAATATAACTATACTATATACCATGTAACCAATCATACATGGATTGATACACTTATCTTATGTGACATGGACTATTTTTCTTAGGGTTCGTACCCTTTGTCTTTTACCTGGTGGTTCTGGTATGATTTCCTTTATACAGAAGTATGATCCCTTCAGTAAGACTTCCTGAATAGAGTTATTGGAATCCCCTCTGTGAGATTTTGATTCGGATCCTATATTCATTCCTAGAACCCTAGGTAGAGTTCTTGGTATCAATGTGACCAAATTTACCCAGGCGCTGATCCTTAACTTAGCAGATTAGCTTAGACTGAGTTGTCAGAATCACCCCATGACTTGGTTGTGATCCTAATTTGGGCATCATGTTCTCAATGTACTTGTGGAGTGTGTTCTCCCAGAACAAGTACTTCATATCTATCTCTTCAGACCTAGGAGTGTGTTCTACTTGTTATGTGATCAGTGGCATCATCAAGATGGATCCTAGTGGCTGTATCACAATGGTCGTTTGTGTATGAGTATATCTGGGTATTCTTGTTATATGTTCTATAGACATATACTGTGTGCAGCTGACTGTATCTTTCTTTTTTGATATTTCCCTTATTGTTTTTCCTTTGTAGTTTTAGGGTGTCCAACTGGATATTGTTATACTCACTCCTGCACGGGCTTTGCCCGCATGTGTCGTGTCTTGTGCAGATGAGTGAGCCTTTGACATGATTTTAGGTGGACCAGGACCGGACGGTACTCAGTGAGATCAGACAGGCCGAGGAGTGTTCCTACGGCTTGAGACTGTAGTCCCAGCACCTTCCTTTATAGGGTGGACTTTGTTATGGACTCTCTTTTTGTGGGATTGTACTTTTGGCCCAGGGTTTTACACTTTTTGTAATTTATATTCCTGTCATACTCTGTTTTTTTGGATTTATATTTTATGCATGCATTTCCATTTTTAGTAGTTTTCTCTTTTTAACTTTGTGGTCTTGGAGATGTGTGTGTGTGTGTAATGGATTATAGGCAATGCCTCTCATGTTAGTAACATGCCTACTCGGTGCTAGTCACCAGCCCCTGGCCCATTGGAGGCGGTCTTGAGGAGTTCCGGCTCAAGCCCCACTTGGACGGGTTATGAAAGAGTGGTATCAGAGGTGGTCGGTTCTACCTTAAGACTGAGAGTCTGTGAGTTGGTTGGAGCAATAGTGTTAAGTTTTTCGAGTTCGGATTTCAGGCCAGGGATCCAAGTGTTGGTGCGGGCGCCCGACGTATCCATACACGAGGACTCTGATAACCTACTTTTCGACTCAAATAATGAGGACACTAGTTTCAGGGGAAAATAATTGTGCATGAATAATATAGGAATGGGATGTGGTCTCCATGTCCTCAGCTCTCCAGATATACTCATTGACTGAGATACATCTTGTTTCTTTATAGGATGCTTCCGCGACGCACACCCGCTAGGATCCAGCAGCTCGATCATGTGGATGACCCCCTCAGTCATGAAACTATGATCCAGGTACTGGATCCCCCAGTTTTTTCGTTGGGTGGTGTGGCAGTTATACCGCCACCTATGGAGAAGTGTTTAGTGCCTGCTGTACAAATGGAGGAGGAGCGCAGGCTGAGCACACTCCACAAGATTCAGAGATATAGACCCCTCGGGGTTCGAGGTGAGCCTGACCCTCATGCAGCAGAGGATTGGATTGAGGCAGTGACCCGAGTCTTCCGTTTAGCCAGGACACCGGAAGACCAGATGGTGATCCTGGCAGCAAGCCTTCTGCAGGGCTCGGCACGGCGATGGTGGAGTTTGGTTATCTAGACTCATGACGAGGTGACACTTGAATTGTTAGAGTTTGAGAATCTATTTAGAGAGGATTTTTCACCAGTTACTCTGAGATCAGTAAGTATATAGGAGCTTCTACAACTCCATTCTAGAACCATGTTAGTGGCTGACTATTCATCGAGGATTACCAACCTCTCACGGTACTCGATGGATATGGTCATAGATCCGTACTTCAGAGCTCAAACTTTTGAGCGGGGCTTGCGTAGAGATATCTGAGCTAGCATCATCCCTATATGAATTCCTACTTATGCTGGGGTGCTCGAGCGGGCTTTGGTGGTAGAGAGCTTCTCGGCAGAGCAGAGTCAGCCGACAGTTGTCAGTAGCGAGCGAGATGGAGCAAAGACCTCGGTAGTAGGGAGTCGACGTCAGGGACCCAGGTGTGGGAGAAATTTTCAAAGGATATCCTAGGATAGGGGATCTGCCGTACAGGGTTCACAGGGCACATCCATCTAGCCTCAAGAGAGGCTATGCTACTCATTTTATAGTAGGGGACATCTCACTTGAGATTGTCTGACCCACCGTACTACTGACACATGATCCGTGGATGGACTACCGAGGTAGAGGCAACATGTGGAGTAGATAGATCCGCGGGGCAGAGGATGCAGTAGAGGAGCCAGGAGAGCAGCTGGAGGTTGTCGGCGTTTTGACTCTTTACCACCACCACCCCCAGGAGGTCCACCCTAGGCTCGGGGAGCTGGTGGACAGAGGGAGGGACATCTACAGGCGGTAGAGGCTTATGACCCAGGTACTCCCGAAATTATTAGTGGTACAATCTGTGTCTTTTCTACTTTGGATTCCTTACTGATAGAAACGGGTTATAGTCATTCTTTTCAGAATGCTTACCTTTTTCGTGACCTTGAGATTCCAGTTGAGTCGTTGAATCGAACCTTACACATAAAAACACCAACTGGAGAAGACTCAGAGATCACACACCTCTATAGACAGTGTGAATTAACCATTGGAGGTGAGAGTTTCGGTTGAAACCTCTTTTTGGGAGCGTCGAGGCCTTACGATGTCATTCTTGGTATGGATTATCTATCCACAGTTCATGCCCAAATTGACCGTTTTAGGTGAAAGGTTCTATGTGTCCGTAGTGATGGAACGAGGTTCTCTTTTTTCGGTGAAATAGAGACCCAGGAAGCACAGGATGGACTCGTATGTAGGAAGGTGAAACTGATATCTTATCAGTTGGATGGACTATCCCATGACACAACAGATGTTACAAGTTTCCAGTTTCCAGCAGTAGTGGCTATGTACGAGGACTTCTTTTCGGAGGATATCCCCGGACTACCTCCTCGTAGGGAGATAGTTTTCTTCATTGAGTTGAAACCTAGGATTAAACTGATATCAACATCAACATATCGAATGGCTCATGTAGAGATTCTTGAGTTTGGAGTGCATCTGGACGACTTGCAGAAGAAGGGATTTGTGAGACCCAGCATTTCACCCTGGGCAGCCCCAGTGCTGTTTTCCAAGAAGGCATATGGGAGCTTGAGGCTATGTGTGGATTACCGGCGATTGAATCAGTTGACCATGAAGAACCGGTACCCACTAATGAGGATCGATGACCTCTTCGACCAGTTGAGAGGGGCATGATGGTTCTCTAAGGTTGATCTTCGATGAGGCTATCACCAGTTGCGAGTATGGGATGAGGATATACCGAAGACAGCTTTCAGATGCCGATATGGTCACTATGAGTACTTGGTGATTCCCTTTGGCGTGAAAAACACCCTAACAGTGTTCATGGGACTCATGAACCGGATCTCTCAGCCCTATCTAGATCAGTTCGTAGTAGTCTTCATTGATGACATCCTTGTGTACTCTTCGTCTGGGAAGGAGCACACGAGACACCTAAGGATGGTTCTGGACACACTCCAAGAGAACCATCTATATGGGAAACTCTCTAAGTGTCAGTTCTGGATAAAGGGGGTCCACTTTTTGGGACACATTATCTCATCAGATGGTGTAGCAGTGGACCCAGCCAAGGTGGAGGTAGTAATAGCGTGGGAGCTACCCTAGAGCGTGACAGAGGTGGGGAGATTCCTTGGGTTGGCAGGATACTATCAGATAATCATTATTTATTTCTCCAAGATTTCATCACCCATGACAGCTTTGACCCAAAAGGGGAAGCCCTTCGTGTGGACTGAGATATGCCAACAGGCTTTCCAGCAGTTGAGACATAGTCTGACGAGCACCCCGATCATGAGGTTACCAGAGTAGAGTGTTGAGTACGTAGTGTTCTGCGATGCATCAGGAAATGGGCTTGGTTTTTTCTTGATGTAGAGGCAAGTAGTTATTTCCTATGTCTCACGTCTGTTGAGGCCACATGAGCAGAACTACATGACCCATGATCTTGAGTTGGCAGCGGTAGTCTTCGCATTGAAGATATGGTGTAACTACCTGATGGGCGAGCAACTTACCATCTAATCTGATCACAAGAGTCTCAGATATATCTTTTCTCATAAGGATCTGAATTTGAGACATATACGATGGCTTGAGATCCTCCAGGATTACGACTTTGAGATCATTTACACACCTGGGAAGGGGAACGTTTTGGCAGATGCTCTCAAAATGAAATCCTTTTCACAATTGCTGGATGAGGCGATGAGACAGTTGGCCTCTTTACAGTTATCCTTCGTGTATGGATATGAGGGTTCTTACCTTCAATCGATGGTAGTCACCCCTCTACTCTTATAGGTAGTCAGGGAAGAACATCACAAGGATGGTAGTTTTGAGACACTACATGCTCAGATATCCACATGTGTTGCGGCTGATGGATATTCAGAAGGTGTGGAGAACATTGTTCTTTTCAGAGGGAAAACAGTAGTACTAGTGACGTTGTTGGAGGAGGTTATGATGGAGTTCCATACATACCCTTTGGGTGGTGCATCCAGGTGTGCTATTGATGTATTAGGACCTCCGACATCACTTCTGGTGTCTAGGAATGGAGAAGTGTGTGGCAGAGTTTGTTTCTCGGTGCCTTACTTGTCAGCAAGTAAAGGTTGAGAACCAGGTTCTAGTGGGATTGACTTAGCCCCTTGAGGTGCCAGAGTGGAGGTGATATGGGATATCCATGGAATTCATGATGGTTTTACCACGCACGTCCAGGGGACACGATGACATCTGGGTGATCGTTGATCGACTCACCATGTCAGCCAACTTTTTATCCATACGGGAGAAGAGTTCAATGGAGATCATGGGACACCTCTATGTGTAGGAGATAGTTTACATCATGCAGTTCCATACATTATCATCTCAGATCGTGATGCTCATTTCACATCCCGGTTGTGGAAGGGATTGCATGAAGTTTTTGGGACTCAGTTACGCTTGGGCACAACGTTTCATCTCTAGACTGATGGTCAGACAGAGCGGACCATTCAGGTTCTGGAGGATATGTTTCAAGCTTGCATACTTGACTTCACTCATAGCTGGGTGGATCACCTACCACTGGTGGAATTTTCATACAACAATAGTTATCATTCCACTATTGTTATGGCACCATTCAAGGCTCTATACGGGCGACCTTGCAGGTCACCACTTTGCTGGACCAACCCAGGAGAGTCAGCACTTATGGGCCCAGAGATGGTGAGAGCTAATACAGAGAAGGTGAAAGTCATCTAGGAGTAGATAAAGACTATACAGAGTTGGAAATGTATTATGCCGACAGGAGGTAGAGGCCCTTGGAGTTCGATGAGGGAGACCATGTGTTCCTTCAGGTCTCACCTCAGCGGGGATTGTAAAGATTTGGACAAGGCGGCAAGCTTTCTCCGAGGATCATTAGACCATTATAGATTCTGATTAGAGCTGGCGAGGTGGAATATCGTGGGGCCCTACCTCCTCAAATGGACCAGGTACACAACGTCTTCCATGTGTCGCAGCTGCGGAGGTACGTGCATGATCCATCACACGTTATCGAGTAGGGCGAGCTGGACATCGATGATGGAGAAACCTTTACTGAGTACCCAGTGGAGATCGAGGATCATCAGGAGATGATCCTTTTTTTGCGAGCTATTCTCTTAGTGCGTGTTCGTTGGAAGCAAGGGAATCTCCAGGAGAGCACATGGGAGAGGGAGGCTCAGATTTGCGTGCAGTACCCATATCATTTTGAGTAGCCTTTTTTTTGGATTTTCGAGGACGTAAAATCTCTAAGGTGGGTGTGATGTAATGTCCTGGAATTTTCCATGTATTATTTTAATATTATATGGGAATTAATTTGAGACCAGGCTCTGAGACGGCGTGCAGTTCCAAGGCCCGGTGATCCCAGAACAAATGTTTGAATTTAATTTAATAATTAAATAACGCACACGTGCGGTTTTCATGAAAAAGTGGAATAACTCCCGAATGGGTGCTTGGATAAGAAATCCAAGGGCACCGTTGCATTTGGGATAGATATTTTACCTTAAGCGAGGCCTAACATTGCCTGGCATAGGTCGGTGGTGGAATCTGGTTTTTGGGCGCAACCATAATAAAATATTTAATTAAATTTTATTATTTAAATCCATTTTATAGAGAAATATCTTATTTTTTAAATATATATTTCACATGGGATCAGGGTTACAATTTCCATAACCCTGAATTCCCCTATAGGCTCTAGAGAAAACCCCCCAACGTGGTGATGGTGTTCTTGACGAGCTTCACTGGCGACGAAGATGTGACGACCGGATCATCGCCAACGAACTTCGAAGATCCAGGTAGGATGTTTGTTTTTGATTTCCTTCCCCGTTTTTGATTTCCACAACGAATGTGGACTAATCCATGAACAAATTATCCCACAGATTGATCGTTCTTACGGGATGGGTTTTGCGGGGAATTTGAAGTTGTTTGGTTTTGATCTAATGGTGATGAACCTGAATCGTCACAAAAAACGATCGTGGTTCATCCCTCTTGTTTGATTCTATTATTTTTCTACCTAGTGTTCTTCTTTACGTACTACACATTATTGAAGGAAATCTATTGTTGCACATTAATTTGATGGCACAATGATCCGAGATTGAAGATCCAACCCCGGAGCGATGTCATGGATGTGCGACTACGGTTTCGGCAGGAGATTTAGAGAGGATCTGGAGATACAAATTTTTGGGCATTTTTGGTCGGATGGATGATTCAAGGTTTATGATCCGATTTGAGAGCCAAAAACACCCTTTATGATGTTCGTATGAAGAGACAAACCCATCCCTGGAGTATCAGGATGAACGGACAAGAAACTGAGGATCCGGAGGTTCAGCCGCAGCACGAGGAAGAAGACGGTGTTCTGGAACTACACATCGTGTGTTCGTCAGCAGACCACATGGCGTATACTCCGGGAGTACGCAGACACAGGTTGGGTACACGGCCAAGGACACGACATGTATACCCTTCCTCGGTCAGACCCGACCAGATACACGGGATACCCCTTGTACTGGTACACGAGTAGGTGACACAGACACAGACATAGACTGTGTCTGGGCACATGGCCAGCATACATAGAGCAAGGCCCAGGTGCTCAGACATAGTGGGTGACCCTTCTATAAACCATGTAGTTGCTTTCATTCTAACAAGCAGAGTGACACAGGCCGTTTACCCAGGTAGTACCCGGAGTCAAGGAATATGATGCGTGATTCTTCTTCATGTCGTGTAGTTAGGTTTTACACAGCTTCAATGGATGACACTGGTAGTTTACACGGGCAGTACCTAGATTTAAGGAACATGGCGTGTGATCCTTTTACACGTTGCGTAGTCTAGTTTTAAACAGACTAGACAGACGACATGGGCCGTTACACGGGTAGTACCCGGGGTCAAGGAACACGTCGTGTAACCATACTATACACCGTGTAACCAATCTTACATGGCTTGAGCCACATGTCTTCTGTGACTTGGACTAGTTTTCTTAGGGTTCATACCCTTGGTCTTTTCTCTAAAGGTTCTGGAATCATTTCCTTTATATAAGAGTATGATCTGTTCATCAAGACATCTTTAATAGAGTTATTGGAATCACATCTGTTAGACTTAGAGCTGGATCCTCTATTCATTCTTGGATCCCTAGGTAGAGTTCTTGGTATCGACGTGACCAACCTTACCAGGGTTCGATCCTCTACATAGCATATTAGCTTAGACTGAGTTGTCATAATCACCCCATGACTTGGTTGTGATCCTCATCTGGGCATCATGTTGTCAAAGTACTTGTGAAGTGTGTTCTCTCGGAACGAGTACTTCTTATATCTCTTTTCATACCTAGAAGTGTGTTCTCCTTGTTACGTTCTTAGTGGAATCTATAAGCTAGATCCTAGTGGCGGTATCGCTATGGTCATTTTTGAATGAGTATATCTAGATATTCTTGTTATATGTTCTATAGACATATACTGTGTGGAGATGACTGTATATTTCCTTTGCGATATTTCCCTTGTTGTGTTTCCTTTGTGGTTTTGGGGTGTCCTACTGGGTATTTTTATACTCATCCCTGCATGAGCTTGGCCCACACATGTCATGTCTTGTGCAGACGAGTGAGCCTTTGACAGGATTTTAGGCGGGCCAGGACCGGATGATACTCAGTGAGATCAGACAGGTCGAGGTGGGTTCCTACGGCTTCAGACTGCAGTCCCAGCACCTTACTTTACAGGTTGGACATTGGTACACACTCTCTTTCGGTGGGCTTGTACTTTTGGCCCATGGATTTACACTTTATTTACTTTACTTTCTTGTCTTACTCTGTTGTTTGGGACTTTTAGTGTATACATGAATTTCCATTTTTATTAGTTTTCACTTTTCAGCTTTGTGGGCTTGGAGATGCGTGTGTGTGTACAGGTTTATAGGAATGACTTCCATGTTAGTAACATGCATAATCCTTGCTAGTCACAAGCCCATGGCCTATTGGAGGCGGGCTTGGGGAGTTTCGGCTTGAGCCCCACTAGGATGAGTCGTGACAGAAACCAATTCACCCCTCTTGAGATTTCACTCTGAACAAAATATGGTATCAGTGGTTTAATGTTTATTTCTAACAACTGATGTGTTATGCAAGTTGTCAAATTAATTTCAACTGTGATTTTAGTTGTATCATAATGATCATAAATTTTTTTCCATATATAAATTTTCAGTTCTTTTAAAATATAATTAACAACAGATAATAGAGTTGAGGGTGCTGCTACTAACCGTCCACATTTCATTAATGGTAATAACTATACTCAGTGGAAATTAAAAATGAAAATGTATTTAGAAAGAATGGGTCCTGAAATTTTGGACACAATTGAAGAACAACATGCTTTACCTCTTACTACTAGAGACACATGGTATTAGTTGATTAATGGCACATACAAAAATAACTGTAAAGAAATGAATGGATTGTATTTTTCCATAGGTGATGAAAAATTCAATATAATATAATCCTTTAAATATACTTATAATATTTGGGATTCTTGGGCTATTTCTCATGAGGGAACCACCAATGTTAATGAAATGGGATTAAATACATATAGTATCATATATGATAATTTTAAAAAGGATCCTGATGAACTTATATCTAAAATGTATCTCAGGTTCAATGAAATTGTAAATACCATGAGTATTCTTAGGATACCAGTGGACAACAAAGATCTAATTATGAGTTTTCTTGGATGCCTATTTGACAGATGGAGAGTAACATATATTTCTATATGAGAATCCTGAGACATAGGTAAGCTACCAGTGAAGGAACTAATTGGAAAATGTAGGATGTATGAATAAGAGCTTAAGGTAAATAAATAAAATATGAAGAACCAAGAAAAAAGAACATAGCATTCAAGACTTCTACCTCAAATAAAAAAGATAAAGAAAAATTCAAGATCCTGTAGACACTTCCACCATTGATGACTCTGAATCTGATAGTGATGATGATATGGATCATCTTTATAGGATATTGAAAATGTTTTTCCATAAGAAGAAGTTATTCAGAAAATTAATCTATAAAGGAAGGTATAATAGTAAATTACAATGGAAAAGGATAGAAAATGGAATGACAACACAAATGAGGTAGTCTGATAGGAGTGTAAATGAAAAGGCCATGTGAATAATGTTTTCCCCATGTAGAAATTTAGGAAAAAATATAAAGTCAAGGGAAAGGGATATAAAAAGGCTATGAATACTACTTGGAGTGATTCAGATGATAGATCTACTGGATCCGACACTTCTGATATTGAAAAAAAACATATAAATCATTGTTTCATGATAGAAACATATGAGGTAACACCAAATTCCCCTATACCTAATGATTATTATTCTAGGAATTAAAGTGAATCAAATAATGATGAGAATATGACTAATGATAGACTATTTGAATACTATGGAATTCTTGAGGATACATTTAACAAACATAAGGATAAATATAAATTATTGAAAATAGAACATGATTTAAATGCTATTTATAAGTTTGATTTGGATATTGAGAAAGAAAAATATGCTCATCTATTAAAAGAAAATTCTTAAATTAAATTATCAAATGAACAATTCAAAAAGGATCTTGAAAATTTCACTTGAGGTAGAGATACCTTGAGTTAGTTTATAGGGGAAAAAATTGCTCCAAAGACACAATTGGTCTAGGATATCAACCAGGACATATAAGTATTATTGAAAATAAATGTTTTCCATAATCAGGACTGTTCACTGATAGTTCATGTTCTGGACCATATTTTGAAAAACAATTTTCTAAAGGAACTAACAAAGTTTTCATGTCTCAAAACCTATTTGTTGATTGTAGGAAACCTGTGATACAAGTATGGGTTCCCAAATCATTACATGCTAACCACTTTAGACACAAGATAATATGTGTAACAATTTTACCCTACACATAATTCATTTTGTATGAAATTTGTTTGTAGAGATCTTGTAAAACTCTATGGTACTTGGATAGTGGATGTTCAAGACATATGATAGGAGTAAATTCATGCATAAAGAGTTTATTTAAATATAATGGTGGACATGTCATGTTCGATGATAATTCAAAAGATATGATTGTTAGCTTAGTCTTGATTGGTAACCCCAATACTGAATTAATTTCAAAATTACTTTTTGTTGATGGGTTAAAATAATATTTTCTTAGTATCTATCAGTTGTATGATGATGGTTTTAATGTTATTTTTGAAAATGATCAATGCAATGTTTTTAATTGTAAAAATGATTTAATATTTATGGCTTTTAGAGATGAAAATATGTGTGCTGTTGATTTAAATTTATTAGGCATGAAAAATGATTCTTGTTTAAATGTGTATCATAAGGAATCTTGGTTATAGAGAAAAATATTAAGACAACAGAATGTGCACACACTTAGGAAAATAACTAGGAATGATATAGTTAGAGACTTACCTAAATTATAATTCCCACATGAAAAAGTTTGAAATCCTTCTCAAAATGGAAAACAACCCAAAGTTTATTTCAAACAAAAGAAAGAAGTTTGTACTTCTCAACCTCATGAGATGGTTCACATGGATTTGTTTGGACCATCTAGAGATTCATGTTTAAATGGGAATCACTACGTTTTATGTTCTTCTAGATGAGTTTTCTATATACACTTGGGTATACTTTCAAGCTCACATAAGTGAAGAACATTCTTAATTCATTAAATATTACAAGTCTATAGAAAATCTTAGTTGACTTAGAATTAAATCCTTGATAAGTGATCATGGACGTGAGTTTGAAAATCATGAGTTTGAATGTTTTTCCCACAAAAATGTCTATAATCACAATTTCCTTGCTTCAAGAACACCTCAACAAAATTGAGTTGTTTAAAGAAGAAATAGGATACTTCAATAAATTTCCTATACTATGCTAAATTCGTATAATCTATCTATCTATTTTTGAGTTGAAGTTATTAATATAGCTTGTTACATAATAAATAGAGTCTTAATTAGACATATTCTTAAGAAATACCGTTATGAGAAATGGAGTAATAGGAAGCCTAAGGTTAATTACTTTATATATTTTGGTTGCAAATTATTTATCCTTCACACTAAGGTTAATCTTAAAAAATTTGCTTCTAAGAGTGATGAATGAATTTCCCTAGGATACTCAATATCAAGTAAAAATTATAGATTATTCAATAAGGTAACCTAATATGTGGAAGAATCAGTTCATGCCAAATTTTATGAGACCGATTCTCATGAACCCAAACCTCTACTGAACAACATGAAGACGATATGTCAATTCTGGACCTTAATGGTAATGAAAGTGAACCCTTAGTGAAAACCACTAGTCATTGAAATTTTCCAAAATTTGAGAATGGTGAATATGAACCTATAGAAAACAATGAGAGTTCCATTTCAACACTTTCTAGAGGTATTATAGGTCTCAAGAATCAACCTTTAGATGATGTAGTAGGTGATTTAAATAGAGGAGCAGAAGATAAAGCTTCTATGAAAAACAAGTTTGAATATCACACCTTTATTTTGTAGATTGAACCTAATAATATTGATGATGCTATCAATGATGAATTTTGGGTGATAGATATGGAAGATGAATTAAATCAAATTGAAAGAAACACGGTTTCAGAGTTAGTAGAAATACGTAAATACAATTATATCATAGGCACTAAATGGGTGTTTAGAAATAAATTTGATGATTCTAGTAACATAGATAGAAACAAGTATAGACTAGTTACACATGGATATAGTCCAGATGAAGGAATAAACTATGAGGAAATCTTTTCACCTGTAGCTAGACTGAAATCCATTTCAATACTACTTGCTTATGCAGCTCATCTATATTTCAAACATTATGAAATGGATGTCAAAAGTGAATTTCTAAATGGGTACATAGTTGAGGATGTGTTTGATGAACAACACCCTGGTTTATAAATCCCCATTTATTAAACCATGTCATTAAACATTCAAAATCTCTATATGGTCTAAAACAAGCTCCAAGAGCTTTGAATGATAGACATAGTTATTTTCTTATTTCAAACGGTTTTAATAAAGGAATAGATAATCATACTCTTTTTAATACAATAATTTCAAAAGATGTTTTAATAGTACAAATTCATGTAGATTAAATTACTTTTAGATTCTCTAAAAATTCATTATGTACTGATTTCTCAAAAAATTGTGAAAGATGAATTTGAAATGTGTTTAATGGGGGAACTTAAATTTTTCCTTAGATTTTATTTTTTTAATAAAAATGGTACTATTTTAAATCAACGAAATGATTCTAAGGATATTTTGAAATGTTTCTGTTTGTATAGAAATAAAGGTAGTGTTACACCTATGAGTACCAATAATACGTTGGATGATGATGAAATAGGAAAACCAGTCGATCAAACAAATTACAAAGGTTTGATTGGGAGTATTCTCTATCTTACTGTGATCCAACATGATATTATGTTCAGTGTATGCATGTGTTCATGTTTTCAAGACAATCCCAAACAGTCTCATTTAACTACTATTAAAATAATTTTTAAATATCTCAACTATACTAATAACATAGGACTAGTTTATCCAATAGGACAATCATTAGATTTAATACGTTATTCAGATACTGATATTTCTAGTTGCAAGTAAGATAGAAAGTGACCATCTGAGACATGTCACATTTTGGGCATGACACTAGTATCATAGTATAGTAATAAAGAAAATTTTGTGGCATTATCTACTACCGAAGATGAATATATAACTACTGGTAGTTGTTGTGATCAAATTCTCTGGATGAAACACACTTTACTAGACTATGGAAATCATTCGAACATGTATCTATAAACAATGATAATAAAAGTGCTGTTGACATTTCTAAAATTCCAGTATCTCTAGCTAGGATAAAGCACATTGATGTGATACATCACTTCTTAAGAGATCATTATCAAATATGTGATATCACTCTTGAATTCATTATCATTGAACACCAATTAGCTGATATATTCAGAACTCCCTTGAGTTATGAGGGGTTAAATTACATCAATCATGAGTTAGTTATGATAAATAGTTATGTTAGGAACCTCATTATTGGACCTCACCGTTGGACCTCACTGTTGGACCTCACCGTTTGACCTCACTCTTAGGAACCTCACCATTAGACCTCACAGTTAGGAACCTCACTGTTGGATTTCACCTTTGGACAACACCATTAAGAACCTCACCATTGGAATTCACCGTTTAGAACTTCACCGTTAGAACACACTGATGGACCTCATGTTAGGAACCTCACTCTTGGTACTCACCATTAATAACCTCACTATTGGTACCTTATAGTCGATGTTTTTGTGACATAGATTTTTTCTACCGAAATCTAAAACGTTTTTTAGTATTAATTATTTAATTAACTAGATTTATTTCTGGATCCCTAATTGATAAAAAAAGAACACACCACATTTCAATACACATCAAACCTCTTCTAAACCTATTTCTCCCTAATCATATAACCTCACCTCCTACTGAAACCCATAAACCACTCCATATTGAAATGGGAAGATTGAAGAGACCAATGGTCAGTGATGAAGGTTATGTGCTGAACCCTAAGAGACCTCATGCTGGGTCTATTAGTAGAATTTAGGAAGTTACAAATTGAATCAATCTACATTTTTCAAAGATGGAAATTAAGGATGAGAGGGAACTAAACATAGAATGGTTTATTACAGGTAGGTATTTAGTGTTGATGGCACTTGAAGCTCAAGATTGTGTCTAATGATTTGCAAATAACAATGGACCCTCTTACCTGAAGATAGTGAAGGAGTTATATTAGTCTTTAATGTTTGAGCAGTTATAGAGTGAGAATAAAATCTCTTCAAAGGTAAATGGATTAAGTGTCAGCTTCTCCTATATTGAATGGGATATGTTTTTTAGAGTACCATGTGAATGGATTTTTGATAACTACTTAGGGGTGGTACCTACCAATAGAGATTTCTTCTGTTATGAAGAAGAGTTAGCTAAAATGATAGGTAATGGGATACCTAGGAATGTGATTGCTGCTAAAATAAAAGAGAAAAAAGTTACTGTTTAATTTTGTTCAGCATGTCTAGACTCTTAGGAGTTGAGGATTTTCTACCACGATGTATCCAAACATATTTTTTTTATATGTTGAAGCATGGAAAAAAGATAAATTTTTGTAGGTTTCTGATGTTTCAATTAGAGGATAAGACAAATCCTTTTTCCAATTCCAATGTATTTTTTCATGCCAGATTGATATCCTTGTTGTTGAATGTGAAAGGAGTTTCTGGAAATAAGGAGGAAACGGTAGTTGTAAGGGAAAAATTCTGCATTACCAATATGATTTTTCAGTTGATGAAGATAAAATGGTGCCCTTGGAAAATAAAATGGGTAAATGATGAGGAAAATATGTATTAGGAATTCAAAACTATTACTCAACCTAATAGGACAAAGAATAAAAGAGACCCTATTCAAAATCCTGATGAAGTGGAGCCAGTATACTCAGATGAAGAGTATGAGGTGGCTGTTATGCAAGTACGAGAGGATTATTCTATCGATGAAAAGAAAGATCCTTACCATACCTCAAATCATTGTTCCAATACTCTATATTTTAGTGATCCTCTCCCACCAAAATGATTTCCTAGAAGATAGAATTTCCTAAGGGACAATGATGATGAAGAAACTAGTGAAGACGAAGGAGATCAAAATGTCAAAGGAGACATTAGAGAGTCCATAGAGGAGGAAGATGGAACTGAATCTAGTCATGGTGATTTTGAGATAGTTGTTGATGAAAGTGAAAATAATGTCTACGTCTCAGTTCTCTGATGGGACATAAAAAAATAGTAGAATGTGTAGATTAAGAGGTTACTGAATCCGTTGAAGATAGAATTGTAGTGGAAGTAGTTGATGATTTTGTAGAAGAAGTGACAGTGGAATCTCTTATTGATGTTGTTGATCGAATAGGTATATCAAAGATAGATGTATTTTATTAGGATAATGCTCCATGTGAGGTGGATGAACTTATGTGAATAGGTTCAGTTATTATTTCTCATGAAATAGTATAATTGTTAAAAGACCTTGGATTTTTGGTAATGGGATTAGATTATAATGATTCTGAAGATGAAAATCCAAACAGAAGCCCTCCAATTCCTTCTATTTCAAAAACTACCAGTATATAGCCAGTAGCGCTCTTACCTTTGGACAATGTGATGAAGTTTGATTTGGAATCATCAAAATAATAATTTAAGAGACACAAGGTTGAGAAATCTTTTGAGATAGAGAGAATAGTGGTCCTAAATCAAGAAGTAGAAGCATCTACCTTAGAAAGAGTTATTTCTACTGCTCACTCAAATCTACTACATGAAGTGAAGGATTGTCATAATTAGATCAGAAACTTGTCAGAGTCTATAGAATATGTTAAGCAATCAATTTCCAATTTATTCTCATATATGGATTCATGATTGCAACTGGCCAGAGTTCATAGTTATGTTAAAATCATAGTTCTGCAGATGGTCACGTTGTTTGAGGACATTAAGTGGTTTATGGAGACACATGTCAGTGGCCAGGATGATGATGTGAAGGGGTTGATCATTGGTTTGACCAAATCATTTAAGTATACAATGGATTTCACAATGGATCCTTTGTGTGCATCTTCTTTCTCTTCAACTGATCCCCCTATTGATATAAAATCTTTCATATCGGTTTCTAGGTAAGAAGTGGAGATGTTCTCTAGTGAAAGCTCCTCAGAACCTTAGTCTATAACTCAGGTCATGTCCACTACTAGCTAAATTCATAATCTTGTGGGATATTATCTAAGGGAAGTTTCTCAAGATAAGAAGGACATCAAAGAACAAGTTGATTTCACCTACAAAAGGGTGTACACTAAGCATTATATGGATGGTCACTTTTAGCAACTATTGGATAAATTGAGGATCCCACCTATCACTCTGGCATTTAAGGATCAATATAGAAATATTAGAGAGTTGAATCGTATCTTAGATATATTTATAGATAATAAAGATGGTTTTATACTAGATATGGAATAAGGAGGAAGATTTATTATGGATTTATGAAATCTTCTCTTACCCTTCCTCCATGGGAACTACACTCCCATTATTGTTCATCCAACTTTATCCTCTTCCTTAGCTTCCTCAAGATCTACAAGTGTGGCACCATTAATGAATCCTACATAGAACATGAAAAGATTGACCTCTATAATTCCTCAGTGATCTACTCACTATAGGTCTACTGATGCCTCTATAGTAGCTCCTCCTACACTGATCCCTGCCATACCTTGGCCTATCCCTCTATATTTTGGACCTGACTCCCCAGCCTCCAAAGAAAAATATTTCTTGGACATATCTAATGTCAATTGAATGTGGTAAGTTTTACTTAATAGGATTCTTTGTTAACTTTCTGTATCTCGTATTATAGATAAATTAAAAATAAAATCCTCTTTTTTCATCTCTTCTTTTTTCCTTCCAATATTTTTTTTAATAACAAAAGGGTAGAATTATTAAGTTACCCAAATAGGGAGAAGTGTTAAGTTAACTAGAATAATTTTATATATACACTATCTATATTTTTTCACAATAACATTTGTTAAATTTCAATTTTAATTATTCACACTTATAATGATATTAGCTAATGTGTGTAACCCTGATTCAATAATACTTATATCAAAATTTTCACAAACATAATTTTTTATTATCAAAAAGGGGGAGATTGTTGGACTCACCTATTTTTATAATCCCAAATCATGTTCAATTATGTGATAATCGTGTTTCTATTTTATGATAATCATGTCTCATTATTATTCTTAGTTTCTATCAAGTGATAACTATGTGTCTTTAAACTCACTACTCTCTTGTTTAAGCTTACAGTTCAAAATTTCTCCATGGATGATAGGTCACTAATAAAGGTCACTAGTTGAAAGGTCACCGATGAAAGTCACCGATGAAAGGTCACTGAGGAATGGTCACCGATGAAGGTCACTGATGAAGGTCACCGATGAAAGGTCACTAATGATAGGTCATCGATGAAGGTAATTGATAGAACGATCACCGATGAAGGTCACCGATGAAAGTTCGCCAATGAAAGGTCACTGATAAAGGTCAACGATGAAAGGTCACTGATGAAAGGTCACCGATGAAGGTCACCGATGAATGTTACCATTGGGAAGGTTACCACTAAAGTTTACCATTGAAAATGTTATCATTGAAGATTACCGTTGAAGGCTACCGATGAAGTCTACCATTGAATCATAGTGTTGGTAAGGATACCATTACTTGTCTACCAATGCTCACTCTTCTACTCCATAATTTTTCAAATTATTAATATTATTCTAACGGTCATATATGCAAAAAATAAGGCTTCTCACATAAATTAATATTGATTTTAGACATATAAATAGACTGTATATGGGTACAATATGATGTATGAGGAGGACTGCATATGGTTTAATTATTATCACTATCGGGCCTTAAGAAAAAAAGATAAGACCGAGGAAAAAGATAGGTGTGTTTGTGCCTGAGTGTGGGTTTATGCAGTGTGACGAGAAGTGAAGATATAAGAATTCATAAGAAAGATCTTACTCTACAGATCAAAAAGAACAAGAAAGAACCATCAAGAAACTAAAACAACAAGATCCGCATGAAGATCATTCCAGAAAAACTCACTTATTTATTTTAAGCTTCATCAACTCTCTGTCAACTCAAGAAGCAGAACACTCGGTTCCTGGAATCTAGAACCTAGAGTTGCAACCCTCTATTTTGAGGAAAACATCAAAATAAAGTGTCAAACTGCAATTTCGTCACTCTAAGGAGCCATTAGATGAAATAAAAACACATAGATATTTCAAAACTCAATCTTATAATATTTTATCTATTGTGAACTTTTTTAAAAAAAATTTATAAGAAGTGTGTGTATGTCTGTTACGCACACTGTCTCTTGTGCTTGAAATGTAGGATACTGAAAATCCTCAAATAAAAAATCACTTTCACCTTGTTTACCATGTGTAACTATGAAAGAGACCATGTGTGGTCTGTTTTGTTTTGTTTTCCCCTAAAGAAAATCGGTAGAAGTTTTGATCCCTAGACAGTTTGTGAAAAATATTGTAAAGCCCAATACAAGATATGTATCATGTTTATTATTTATAAACTACTTCATGGAAGTTGATCATAGAGTGGAGATCATTAAGTCTTATCTTGAGACTAAAAATCTTGTTTTTCTCAACTACTTACAATATTTTGTAATACTTTGTTTTTCTATTTTTCTACATCTCATCATTTCTTAAACAGAAAACGATTTTTCATTAACATTGATAGGTATTTCTGGTTAGCGTGTTTATATGTTTAATTCATTTAACCTTTTTCAAAATTTGAATAAGTTTTTTACACTAATACAAATACATACTAATCAACCTTTGAGAAACCTGTGGACCAACTATACATTTATATCTCTACAGCCTTAATTAATTAGGCCATTTCAAAATTGGGGGATTTTTATCATACTTATTTTAATTTAAATTTTAAATAGGAAATCAATTCACCCCTGATGAGATTCCACTCCAACAAACACTATAAAATTTTATGTTTCATTATAGGATCAGATACACTTTCCCTTCTTCGTTATGACCTCTAGTTTTCTTGATTGTCCATTCTTACACCTACAATACTCTTAGTTCTTTCTATCATTTTTTATCTAAATGTTTTTTTAATTTTCTATAGAATTGTATTCATTTTTTATAGACTTCAATTTATATAAATGCAAATAACACTTTAGATGAAAAAAATCCACCATGATAGTATTCTATCTTCTCCCCAATAGATACACAACAGAGTGTTCCAATGTTCTTAATATTTTCTATTTAATATAATCTCTTCATGAGTATTGAATAGATACCATTATTTACCTTTTCAACACATTTTATCTAAACAAAATAGTTATAAAAATAAAATATGACAGTCTTGACATATACATTTTTTTAAATGTTCTACTAGTATTTTGTATCCCAACATTATTTATAGATATATTCAAAATATAGTAGTAATATCTTACATCATAGACCATCACTTTTGTGGTATAAGGTAACTATTAAAATCATTTCAGACATAAGATTGTGTTTTTACACTCAATGTAACACCTCAATATTTCATGGCATACCATCGTTTTAAAGAAATTTTACAGCTTATGTTGCATGCAACACCCAGTTCGAGCGCACCATGATTTACCGAACTATCCATTTAAAAAGAATATAAAAATAATATTGACTGAATTTTAAAATTTAAATATTTTATTTTTGAAAATATGATTCATTTTATAATTCAAAATATCCAAATTAACTTTGGGTGAATTTTTTGTATTTCTCTGAAAAGATAAAATATTTGATAGATAGTGAAAAACACTACATTCTTATTAATATCTTAAATTTTCATTTAAATAATTAATTTCATTTAAATATATTTTAATGCCACAATATAAAAATAATACATTTATTTATACAATTTGGGTTATTTTAATAAACAATCTGATATAATTAGAAATAAAAAATTATTTATCTTTTGAACGTCTCTTTTACCCACCCTCTAGCAACATTTAAGTGATTAGAATTAAACATAATTTCACCAATTTTGTGAATTTAATTTTGAAAAATAGACATGAATTGTTGTAATCAATATGAATTTTATTTATAATGGAATCAAAACATTTTCTTGGTGAATAGTAAATGTCGAATTTTATTTACCTCTATTAACGGTAAATTAGGTAATTAAAGAGAAAATTGATATTATAATAAAATAAAATAACCATAAAAATTGTCTTCATTTGATTGGATAAGTGTTTTTTGAAAAAAATAAACCTTTGTTCTAAAATATGATCCCTTTTCCGCACTTGTGATAAATTAGGATATTAATTATAAATTATTTAAAAAAGAGTTAATATTTTCATATTTAAATTTTAATAACTCTATAATTGTAAATATGATGTTATATAAATGATATAGTCGACTCTAAATAGTCATATGAATGATAAAATGTTTATATGCATCATGATAGTTTATTTATAATTTTTATATATTAAATAATAAAATTATATCGTGCCATAATGATGATGAGAAAATTGATTTATTAAAGTAAGAATCAATTAAATGATAATAATAAAATTATGATAAATAAAATTTAAAATATTTGTTTCCAAACATGATTTTTTCTGAATTAAATTTTAATTTTAAGGAAAATTTAATGATGTTTTTTCAAGGAATAAATGTTTTAAGACTTTAAAAAAAATCTTGTATTAAATAATTTCAAAATTCCCATAAATGAGATTTTAAAATAATTATTGTTTTATAAAATGATAAAAAATCATTAAAATATATAATAAACCAAATAAGTAGGAATAGGTCATAAATGATCCAATTAGGGTACTTTTGTAATTTTATAGTAACTATATTAACACTATAGTGTAAAAATAAATGTACACATTGTAAGTGTTAAACTATTTAACTAAGAGTTAAATCCCAATGATATGGTTACTTTGGTGACATATAATTTTCTAAAAATCATTGGTTTTTAGGATTTATACATACCATGAAAGAAAAATCTAAATAAATCACTTTTTAGCTATTTTAAATAAAAAAATCATTTTATAATAAATTTATAGTTATGTAATTTCCAAAAGTTCCCTTCTTCTATCCTATAAAAGGGGACATCTTCTTCTCTTTTATTCACTCCTAAAAATCCATTTATTTCAGAAATAATTTTCCAATTCTCCTCCAAAATTCCCAAAATTCATCATTGAGTCTTTAATTTGGGTATAATTCTGACCTAAGGAGTTCTTTTATGCAAATCTAATGGAGACACTCATAGAAGAGGTAATTGTTTTACCAGCTCTTTTAAAGTACTTTTCTTCTTCTACATACTTTTCCTTAGTTTTCCATACACTAAAATAGTAAATCCATCATAAAATATATTATGATATGTTTTTATGATTATGGGAAAACCATTATCCTTCTTTTACCCATCCTAAAAAACAATATCACCATGTGTGCGTACGTATAACTTATCACCTCCACGTCATGGTGTAAAATGTTTTTCACATATAAATTAATTCTATTGGTATAATGATAAATATAAAAGATTTTAATAATAAATATGAAACTATATTGTTTCTGTATAATTCGTATTCCATCCAAGTCCTTACCCTTTACCATATTATATCGTCCTTTGTACGTACGTACGACTTACCGTCTCCAATACGTAATGAGATCCATCCTCTATTACAATCATGTCAGAATGATTATAGAAATGTATATATAGAATAAATAGGAAATATATGATGTAAATATTATACTGTAATATATATATATATATATATCATTTACATTATTCCATTCAAATTGATAATAATACAGAAAAAACGTTCATGCATGCAAACTCTCCACCGTCTCCGTGAACAATAGGTTCCATTTAATTTATCTATCTATTATATATATATAATTAATATATATATATATATATATATCATGTTTTACATTTTATAAGTAATCAAATCATGGTCTATGAAACAATATCAATATTAACAAGTCAAAACACGTACGATAAAAAGTGATTATTACACAAAACATTTCTTTAACTGGGAAAATATTAATAAATGGGTAATACAAATACATAAATGAATCATATATGATATCAAAAATATTATTATTTACAATGAACAAGTTAATAATACGTTTAAAACCTCAATACATGAGTTTCAGACCCGTATGGAGGGAATCAAACTTATAATAATGGTTAATTTTTCAATCTCTTCATTATTAGGGATTTATTTTATATAAGAATTTACTACAAAATATTTTTCATACATGTATATGTTTCTTAAAAATTTGTTCCAAAATATTATCTACAATATTAATAAATCATTTTTTCCAATTTTTTCTTTTTTATTAATGCTTTGAAATCAATCATTTCATCATTTTCTAAAAAATGTAATTTATAAAAAAATTAAAAAATTAAGCAATGAATTTTTTAACTTAAATTGTGTGAACTACCATTTTTTCCACCATAAAGACTAAATTTTTTGAATATTACCATTTAGTCTTAAAAGTTTGTTTTCAGAATTAATGTTTTCTTATATAAATTCATGACTTGTTAATAATTTCAAAGTAATAAAGGGATATTTACCTCAAAGAGTTTTACTAATTTTGTTAGACAATTTTCATCTATGTTAACTTCCTCTATTTGATTTAATGATTAAATAGGGTTGATTTATTATGGTACAATATTCCATATTGTATTCAATTGTTTATGATATGTTTGACTATGGAATTTTTATTTAGATATCATTCATGGTTGATGGTTAATGTATTAACATTATATTTAATACAAATGTTTATTTTGGTTAAATTTTACCCCATTCATAAGAGAAATATATTGGACATTTTATGTGATGGGTGGGGCATTCATTAGCCCCTAGATGCATCAATAGGACTCGTGATATGAAATTAATTGTTGAAAAACCTACATTTTTATTTACAAGTAGTTTTAAATTGTTAATTGGATAGATCTTGACACAAATATGATGGGATTCTACTCATAAAATTAATCTATCATGAGTATAGATCATGATAGTAATAATATTGAGGATATATCTTGATAGTGATGACATCCAATATTATTCATTCCCTAATTAAGATATTAGTTATTGATATTACATGTCATTATTCTACTAGTATAATATCCATGTGAATGTTTAAATGGAATTTATTTATTTATTCTTACCATATTTTGTTCATGTTTATGTTTAGAAGGCTTGTGATTCTGTTTTATAATTGACTTTAAGGTTTGTGCTTATTTATGAAATATTGTTCTATTTTTTTACCCTTACTGTGCATTTGATCTCACCCCTTTATTATGTTTTATTTTCCTCTGATTATAAGAAGTGTTTTTGGACTGATATGCATGGTTTAACATGGAGATAAATGGTTTTATCAAGGAATTATATTTGATGTATTTTATGTTTTTAATTTTAATGTAAGGATCATGTATATATTCTATTTTTGAATATTTTTAAACTGATCATTACTTTGATATTTGATTCCATATAATCATTTCAATGTATTAAAATAATGCATCATCTCTAGGATTATAGGGTCCGGGCATTACAGTATGTATGAAAATAAGTTTAACAATAACTTTGGAAATTATATTTTGAAAACATAGATTATGGAACATATCACTAAGATAGATTTTGTGGACAAGTATTAAATAACATCCAATAATTTAGCTAATTGATAGATTATGTGGGTTTCTCTAGAAAATACATCCCTGTCTAGATACTATAAGTGAACATGGATATGACACAGATGTACCTATGAGTAATATCCCTGACAAGGTGTTCTGGGCTTGATTTAGGGTAACTTGGTACATGAAAAAGGGACTTACTACACACAAGGTATTACAATATCGAAGAATATACTTAGGATAATTAATATTTTATTTATAAAACATTATGATGTATTTAAAAGTACAAATTTGACAATGAAAACAATTTTTATGATTATAAGATTAGATATGAATAATTTTTTCAATAAATATTGAATATTTAAATTAAACATTATGATTCATAACCTAATATAGTGAATGTTATTGTATGGAAGTGGAACCTAGGGGAGGGAATGAAAATCAAATCATATCTCATAATCAATGTAGGGATTGCCCTCCTATGTAAGATAATGGTGTTAGATAAGGAGATGGAACTGGTGATGAACAACTTAAAACTATATTGGGACAACTGACTCGAGCTATGTATAATATCCTTACCCGTATGGAGAATCCTGATCCAAAACATGGAGGATCATTTTTAGTCTTCTACATTATACAATAGCCTCCAACATTTAATATGACTAGAAATCCATTTATAGCCGAGAAATGGAAAATTTACTTAGTAAAGATATTTCATGCATAGGGAAGAAAGAATGGGAGAATGTTTTCATGGAAGTTTATTGCCTCTACAGAGATACTGATAAATGTTGGCCGTTGATTCAAAACGCGAAGGTGGAATAAACAAATAATTGAAATTTAACAGATGGATTTTAAGGAACATTTCATTGAAAAATATTTCCCTCATGAATAGAGAGCGGATATGGAGAGGTAATTTTTTATTCTAATTAATAAGGAAGATGAGAATGTTGTGAAATATGAGGCCAACTTCACCTGATTATCAAGGAATATTGTGAACTATATATGTAACCAAATTATTAATATTGATCGCTTCAATTATGGGTTAAATCAATTTCTCTAAATGGATTTAGTTTCCCAAACATTCTCACCAAACAATGATGTAGTCTCATGTGCTATCAGGATTGCGAAATAATTCTATAAGACTTATGAAATTAAGGTAATTCAAGATAATAATATGATGGTATAACAAGAGATGAATAAAGGGAAGAAGGGAATTAAGGCTTTTCCCACATGTGATAATTATTTATAGAATCACCCTAGTAAGTGATTGAAAGGAATAGGTGTTTGTTATATGTGTATAGAAAAGGGCTACTGGGAAATAGAATGAAATGGGAAGAAGGAATAGATTGATATTTACTGTTTTAATTGTGAAATGGGGTAGTATGAAATTAATGTGCTATGTTTCAAGAAAATATAGCTCAGAAATATAAAATTGATCAAGGTCAGAATTATGCTATTACTAGAGTCGATATCGAATAACTAAAGTATTTTTACTTTTGGGATTCAATAATTATGTAATTTGAATATTTTATTTGCAATGTACTAGCTATAAGATTTAAATAATATATGAGGATTGTATTACAGTACATATTCTTCAAGGATTTTGAAGAAAGGATGTTTTCATTAATGTTTTAATATAATAAATTTATTTATAATTTTGTTATGTGATAATAATAGAGAAATTATAATTGTGGGAAACATAATGTAATAATTTATTTTTCAAATTTAGTGACCTTTTTATACTTTTAATTTGGATTGAAATTTTTTGAATTTCTTTAAGAATGGAATGGAGTAAGTTGAACATTTGATATTATTATTTAACGATAAAGTATGATTTATTTTATACTATGGGATAACATTTTTTCTTTCATATAAAATTTAGATGATTAACGAAATACTTTCAGGCCATATGATTTACCAAAAGTGCTATAGGCATAAAAAATTCATTTTGAACATTCATTTTCGAGTGTGTTGGATGAAGTGAAAATAGATAAAAGCGCAACCAAAGGATGATATTATGCTTATGATATAGAAAGAAAAAAATTATGTGCTTATCTGAATAGAAAAATAATTCTTCAACTCTAGTAAAAGGATAGTGAAACCAAAAAAATTTTCTTAGTACATTCTTTTACGATAAATTAAATCATCCCCTGGATCAATGTAGATTGATAGCTTTGAGATTGGTAAATTTTTCTTAATAATGTTCTTTATCACTCTCTATCAGAATTAATGGTTACATTTTTCTTTAAATTCCATTATTTACTACATGGAACCCATTAATTAAATATCTCTAGTAACTTTCATACTTATCTTTCTTTACTTTAAATTAGACCTCGAAAAAACCCTTGTTCCAAAGTGGGATTTCAAAAATGGAATTTCTGAATAGTCAAACCCTAGTAACCGAACCCAAAGTCAAAATTTTTTATAATGTTATTTATTGAAGGAGGGGAGAATGTAACCCACTAAGATTTCATGGTAAGCTATATCATTTAAAGAAATTTTATAGCTTACATTGCATGAAACACCAAGTTTGAGCACACCATGATCTGTCAAAGTTGAATTTTAAAAAGAGGTTATGAGTATTATTAACTAAATTATGATATTTATATATTTTATTTTTAAAAATAGAAAATATTTTTTAATTCAAAATATTAAAATCATCGTAGGGTGATTATTTTGGTTTTTTTAAAGTTTCAATTTTAATGAATAGTGTAAAATACTACATTGTTGTTAATAAATGACCTATTGATTTAAACAGTTCTTTTAATTTAAATTCATTTAAAAGTAAAAATATATAAATAATACTTAAATTAACTTATTTTGGGAATTCGAATCATTCTTATAATATAATTAGATATAAAAATTTACTAAACTTTTAAAAGTCTCTTTTACCCACCTTCTAGCCACATTTGCGTGATTAGCATTAAACATAATTTTAATGCTTTTGTGAATTTAAAAAATTGATATAAATTGTTTTAATAAGTAATAAAAATTTGGTCAAATAGGATCAAAATAATATTTACATGAATAGTAACTTTTGAATTTTATTTACCACATTTAAATGTAAATAGGGTAATTAAATGAAAAAATACAATTAAAAAATTAAAAAATTACCCTAACACTTGCCCTAATTTCATTGGATAATTGTTTTTAAACAAAAATAAACCTTAGTTAAAAAATATTATCCTTGTAATGCTACTTGTGTTAGATTTGGCCATTTGTTGTATATTATTTAAAGAGTAAAAAATGTAATATTTAAATTGTAAAAACTTTTTCCATTTAAATATGAAGATTATATATGTGATATGGTCAAATATAAATATTAATTATAAATATATAATATTTAACTATATCTTGATAATTTATTTATAATTTTTAAAAAACAAAATAATTAAATAAAATAGTGACATATTGATGATAGATAAATTCATTTATTAAAAAATGAATCAAATAAAGGATATTAATAATATTAAAATAAATATAATTTGAAATATTTTATGACATCCATGAATTTTTTGGTTAAAAAAAATTTTAAGGATGATGTAATATATATTTTTCTAACTAATAATGATTTTTTGGTTTAGACAAAAAAATATGTATTAAATAGTATCAAAATTAAAATAAATAAGATTTTAAAATAAATAATATATTATTAATTGATATAAAAATTTATAAAAATTTATAATTATTCCAAATAACTAGTATAATGTAAAATATGTATTATATGATTCAATTGGGTCTCTTTTTTCATTTTATTGTAAATATATTAATCTTATAACATAAAAAGACAAGTCGACACTTTAAGAGTAAAACTGTTTAACTAAGAGTTAAATCCAAAGGATAAGGATACTATTTTGACATAAACATTTCCAAAAATCATTGGATTATAGGATTTATACCCAAACTCATTTTATTCTAGAAATAACTCACTTTTGATCTATATTAAAAAATAATTTTTTTATGAAATTATGATTTTTGGATTTTCCAAAAGTGTTTCTCCCTTATATTATAAAAGGTATCCTCTATTTCTCTTTTATTCACAAATCTAACTTCTTTTAGTTTGGTCAAATCCTGTGAAAATATCCTTCTAAATTCCATCAATTCATCCTAGAGGCCATAATTTGGGAATAAATTTAACTTATGGAGTTCTTTTCTACAATTCAAAAGAAGATACTTGAAGAAGAGGTAATTGTTTTACTAACTCTTTTAAAGTTATATTCTTATTATACTTCATTTTTCTAAGTTATTTCGATAATAAAATAATAAATCCATAATAGAATATATTCTGATATTTTCTTTATGATTATGGGAAAAACATAGTCCTCCTTTCACGCTTCCTACAAAAAACAATATCATCATGTGTGAGTAAATAGAACTGACCATCTCTACACTATGGTGTGAACTGTTTTTTAGGTATACTTTATATAAATGGGTATAATGATGAATATAACAAATGTTAATAATTAATATGACATGATAGTTTTCTTTATAACACATATTTTATCCAATCCCTTACCCTTTACCATTAAATAATTATATCGTTGTTCGTGTGTACGTACGACCTACCGTCTCCACGACACAATGAGTTCCATCCTCCATTACAACCATTTCATAATGATTATAATTTTTTTATACTAAATAAATATAAAATATTTGAAAATAATATTCTTATTTAATACTAATATATATATATCGTTTACATGATTCTATTTAATCATATAAGGAACGAGAAACATTGTTCATGTGTACGTATGACCTACCGTCTCAATTAACTGTGTGATTCATTTCATTTATCTATCTATTATATATATATATATATATTTATCTACTAAATATATATGAAATATAATTAATTATTTACTATATGTATGTAATATAATCATGATCTAAGTAACATTATTAAGATTAAACGTCAAAACATGTACAATAAACAAAGTGATTATTACTTACAATGTTGATTTAACTGGGAAAATATTAATAAATTAGTAATATAAAGTCATAAATGAATCATATATAATATCATAAATATTAAAATGACTATTTTTAAATTTAATAATAATTTAAAACCACTATACATGAGTTTAGTACATGTATTTATGGAATCCGACCTATGGTAAGGGTTATTTTCACAATATCTTTATTATGTGGGATTGTTATTATATAAAAAATTTCTAGCACATATTTATCATCCATATACATGTTTCTAAAAAATGTTTTTAAAAATATTATATATAATCTTTTAGAGGCTTTTTTTACTGTGATTTAATTTTTATAAATTTTTTAAATAATATTTCAACCGTTTTCCAAACAAGGTACTTTAAAAACATTTCAAAAAATTAAGGAATTATTGTTTTTAACATATATGGCATGAGTGGATATTTCCACCATCATGATTCTTTAAAATTTTAAATATTCCCTTACATTCAACATGGTTATTTTTATATTAAAAAATTTCTTTTATTAATGAATGACTTTGTAATGATATCAAATATAATGGTAATATTTCCCTCAAATTGTTTTAAGGGTATAATTATATTATATTTATCTATGTCAACCTCATTTGTTGGATTTTATGCATAATGAAGGTTGATTTTTTAGGATACAATCTTCATTGTTCTATTCAAATTCTTATGATATATATGACTATGGATGTGCTATTTAGATACCATTCATGGTTTATGGTTAAATTATTAACATTTTTTTATTATAGTTTTAATAAAAATGTTTATTTGGTTATGTTTTACACCTTTCATAAGTGGAATGTATTGGACTTATTATGTGATTGATAGGGCCCTATATATCCCCTTGATGCATTGTTAGGTCTTATGAGATGAAATAAGTTGGTGAAAATTTTTCACAATTATTTTCAATAAATTTTAAATTATCTGGAGGATAGATCTTGACAGAAATAAAATGGCTTTCATCTACCCACAGACATAAATTATCACGAGGATAAATCTAGACAGTGGCTATATTGAGGGTATATCTTGATTGCATAGAAATAATGAATTATATATTTTCCTCATTATAATATTAGTTATTAATATTACATGTTATTATTTGACTTGTATAATGTCCATAATAATGATTAAATGGAATTATTTTACTTATTCTTTCCAAATTAAAATCATTTTTATGGTTAAAAGGCTTGTGTTTTAGTTTTATACTTCTCTTAAAAGATCATACTTATTTATGAAAGTATCTTCTATATTTTCTACCGTTATTGAGAATTTTATCTCAACCCTTTTTTATCTTTTATTTTCCTAGGATTTTAAGAAGTGTTTTATGACTGATATATAGGGTTAAGCTATGACAGTAATGGCATTATCAAAGAATTGTCTATAATTCATTTTAGGTTTTTAATTTTAATTTAATGTTTATATATGTAATCTATTTTCCAATACTAATGAACATGTGAGTCCTTCAGGATTTTATTTCTTGTAATCATGATAATGTATTAAAATAACACACCGGCTACGAGATACTAGGGTCGGGGCATTAAAATCTATCTATAAACAATGAATAGTTTTTAACTCATTTAGTATGAATCATTTATTATATTTTGATTTTATTGAAGTTCATAAAAATAAAAATCACAATTCATTTCTGAACTTATGATATCAAGATTTTATTATTTCTTGGGAATTCAAATTCATATCCATCCATATCAAAGTCATATCATTATCACTGAAATAAACTTGTTTCATAAAAAAGATTTTTATTTTTCAATCCATAAAGAACTATTTGAGCATTATCTGATATAATTTTATCTTTCTATCATAATTATTGATTTTAAAATATTCCCATTTGAAATTCATATGATAATGGTGTATTAGTATCCTTATAATATCTTCTTTATAAATATGATTAAATCATGGAACCACATATATTTCTTATATTTGGACATTGAAGGAACAAATTATTGTCATTATTAATTTGATTCCTCTTTAGAATATAAAGTATATAAACATCACATTTCACTCATTAGGATTCTCAAATTATTCCATTTCTTCTATAACTAACTTTAGTGTATATAAATAATTATTACACAAGTGAATCATAAAAATATTATAAATAATTAATATATAGATATAATAATACATATACAACATCAAATGATTATTAAAAAATTCACAATGAATCTTATTCTAACAATTGTTATGCCTACATAGTTTCATGATCCATAAATTATGTTAAATGACTCATACATTAATACAGGTGATGTTTGTTAACATTATAATGATTCATACAGTGATCCTCATTCTTCTCTATATTGTATAGGGATAGTGAAAATAACTCTAACTACTAACCTATGATTTTTTTTCATAGAAACCAACTTTTTTAGGATTTGTGGTAACCCTATGAAAGTCACACAACCTGTATAATAGATTATGTGTTGAATTCAATCACTAGACTATATAAAGATAATTATAAGATGTTAGTGCTATGTATCATATTAAAAACCATTAAATAATGTGTTACCACTTATTCAGTTTATCATTTATGAATTTCTCAATGTAATATGACCTCATTTCTGAGGTGTTTATATACAATTCCAAGCTAATCTTCAATTTGTTAAATCAGTGGGCTTAATTTTTTTGGTTTTATATTGATGTCATTTATTTTAAATTTATATTTACTTGATGTTCTTTTTATAACATTATATCAAAATCAACTAGTGAGTCTATGATTTACATAGCCTCTTTCATATTTTCTTCACTACAATAGTATAGAATGACCAAAGTAGATATTTTCTCATTTTTATTAATGATAGCATAAATATATTCATATACCTCGATTTTCAGGATTTCCCTTTTTTAGGGAGAGTTATCGAGTTCTTTGGGACCTTGATATTTCCTCCTCAATATGGTGATCATTGAATTTTGAAATGTAGAGTAGTCCTTAATATTTCTATTTTTATTTCCTTTATTAACCAAACAACATAATGGATCAAATCCACCATTTTTTTATTTTTTCACAATTTGAGAGGTTCTTGGTATCATGATATTTTAATTCACATTTTGATTTTACCTATAAGTTATCTTCAACCCCCTATGACTCATCAAAAGAATTATTGGGTCTCTCTTCAAGATGTTGAACTTCTCTTTTTCACTACTATTAATTACCAAATGATTTCTTCCATTTCTATTTTTACATTCATTCTTCACATCCCCTAGAATGATCACAACCCTTGAAATATTCACTAAATATCTTGAATTATTGTTTATCCAAAAAATTAATTCTATATCCTCATTCTGAAGCTTCTCACTGGAAAATATTTTCCCTAATATACATTGTTATAGTCCAAATAAGAAGATATCGATTTGTACTAATTTTTAGAAATGGGAATATTCTTTACCTTAGTATAAACACTATATTTTGGGTAATATAACACCCCATCCCCTTGAATTGGGTTAATATCATTAAAACCTTTATACTGGATTAAGGGAGTATTTTATGGCATCCTTCCAACATATTTTTCAATGGTCTCACCTCTTGCTACCTTGAAAATCCCATCCTCACCATCCCTAAAGTTACCACTTTAGAAAAAACTATGAGGATAATTACAAATATTATTACCATAAATGGTAATGTCTAATAAAAATCAAACAAATTCCTTTTTTTGGAATAATTGTGACGGTACTATTATTGAAGGTGTCCTGGTTGATATCATCAAGATGAGTAATCACACAATGATTTATAATACACCCTCTTATGAACATAGAACTCATCACCAAATTCAATACATATATAATAAACTATGTGATTTGAAATATCCTCCTCAACAAAAATATGGGGAGAAATCAGGTGACACTACAAATTTTATATAATATATAAGAACAAAAAACTATAAACCAAATTATAAAGATTATAAAAATAGAGGGGTTTTGAAATGGATTTAAAACCATGGAAAACATTCCCAAATAATGATGGTTGTAAGATAATATTGAATATAAATATATCATACCATTATAATAATATCAATGTTGTGAACAATCAACTAGAAATTGATCTTAGGACCAAGAAGAATCAAGATAATATTATTTCTCAAAGTGAACCAGCATAAGGAGAGGGTCCAAAAACCTAATTGTATAATGAATTTACAATCCCCATATTCCAATGATGAATATGTTGAATGGGTATACTACAATTTAATTCTATATAAAATTATAAAACAAGGATAGTTCATTGAGTTCTAATTCCTTTTTTAATTTTAGGAGTGAATGTAGGAGATTCAGATCCTATAATTTAAATGAGGGTGGTTTCATAATTAATGAGATAAGAGGAAAATTCGGGATAGATTTTGGGATACTAAATGTAGAAAATAAAGGTTAGATTTTTAATGGGAATTAAAATTCCCCCCCCCCCAAGCTCTTCTTAAGGAAAATGAGTGTAAATTATGGTCTTCGTCACCACTAGGGGTTTTTTCATGAAAAGTGAATAGAGCATATATTCATTTTAATCATTTAAATGACTCATAGAAAGCATATACATTTTACTAATATTTGGGGCTCAGAGTAGAAATGATTCAAATTAAGAATAGTGAAATGATATATTTTTATATCCTAACATAACATTTTTTTAGCCTTATTCATAGAATTTGGGAATGTATTCAAATTAATCAAAGGGTACTTCTAGTCAGGTCTTACTTTCTCAATCACTTGAAAATACCTCAGAGAAATTTCAAGTATTTTAAATAATTATCAAAGTAATTCTAACTTCTTATATTTTTTATCAAATTTCATTTATATCATGTGAATAATCAATTTAGATTGTTTCAAAAACTTTACTCCCTCAATAATTCATTCCATCTATACAAGGGAATCACTTTTATCCCTTTACATATATGTGTAAAATATGATCAATTTCCATTAGTTGAGTGGATACTTCCTAAATCACCCAAATTCACTAAGGAATACATATTAACACTCATTAACAACAAATATCACCAAAACAAACCATTGGGAAATTAAAAAAAAAACAAAATTAATCAATTAGGGTGTCTTTTTTATTGTCCAATATCCTCTAAAAACATGATAATTTATATAACTCCATATATTATAAATGAATCTCACTCAAATTATAAATATTTGAATTATCCAATGTTCTAATATATTTTCCCCCCATATTTTATCTTCTCAATTCATGAATTATTCATTTTCTATCAACATCATTTTTTACAATTATCAAACACTAATTAGTCCCCAAAATATCCAAATTGGTTTGTGTAATAACTAAAAAGTAACTTACCAAACAATCTTATTTCAATACACATTTATATCTTCAAACTAATCATGAAACTACATCAAAATGATTTCACCAACTATATTTTTTAAAATAATTAACCCCATAGTCCTTTTAAGAATCCCTCAACACTATTGTGGAATAATCTAATACATTTTAGAGGAATTCCATTGACCAAGATCAAATAGAGAGACCCCATATTATCACATTGTATTTAATACACTATGATCTTATCATTATTATCTGCAATATTTTCAGCATTATTGAATAAAATACCATTTCCCATGATCTTATCATTCATCATAATCTAATGTGAAACCTATTTTTCATAGCCTTCCCATTTGGGTTTGTCCTTCTCCCACAATCGACACTAGAAAAAATTATTACTATGCACCACTCACTATAATATGGTAAAAATATTTCATCATGGTCATAGCCATATTGACACTTACATAGTTTTGTGTTATACATATATAGGGACATTGTGGCATAGACTTTTTCTTTATTACAAATCCATTTATTCTAAATCCAATTTACTTATTCAAATTTATTTTATGTTCTTATGTAAATCATACATAACATACTGAATAAACAAATTACCCATACACAACTCATTTTCTAGATATCAAATCATGTGAAGAATATTAAATCTATAATATAATATTATATTAACTTTAAAAATCAAAGTTATTCATATGTATATTAATCATTTACCAAATTTACATCCATCTTTTTCTAAAAATCATTAGGCATTCCAACTCATCTTCCAATGCCATCATTAAGAAATAAAAACTTTTAACAACCATTTCCTAAAAAAATTACTTCAAAACATTATTTTAAGGACTAAATATTATCTTTCTTCAATGAAATAAATGTTCTACAACCCTCTAATTTTGGTCATCTCGGCTCTCAAATTCTCCCCCTTGCAGTTAATTGGATGTTCAATGTATCTTCAAGATATATAATAAAATTCCAAAAAACAATCACTAACAGCTAAGAAATAAATAACAATTTAATTGAATTCTATGTAACTAGTGCTCGTAGTTTTGAACATGAAATCAAGAAAGAAATTAATTCCATAATGCATAATATAGATCTATATTCATAAATAATTACTATTAAAACTGAAATGTTCAAATATGCATCTAACTGTTTGTTTCTTCATTCATATCCATTTACATTAACCTCATCCCATTAAATTATATATCTCTTAACATCATACTATAAACACCAAGTAAAATGACGTTTCCCTATTGAAATTATAATCATACTCTATCTCCACTAGTTGTTCTCATTAATTATCATATTCTCAATATTATTATCCCATTTTTCCATCTTAATATTTCATTTTTCCAAATTTTATAAGCATAATATATTTATAACATTTTGATTATAAAAAAATTGTAAATTTCCATCAAAACATGATAACCCATGTTAAAATTATAAATAATATTGAAATATGGTATTTTACTATACCTTCTCATATAATGGGAGGTGTTTGAACACCATTGTTTAGTTGATGCTTCACAAACACTAGTGTGGACTACAATTTTATTAAGATACCTTCCACTTGTTGTTTTGTTCCAACACGCACCATCATTGACACTCTTCGATCATATTTATCGTTAATAAAGTTATATTTGTTTTTGATATTCATTGAGTGTTAATGTAGTATTATATTCTTCTTTTATTTCAATTTACTCTTTTTTTCATAGTGAATTTTCATAGGAAACCCAAATCTCCTTACTAAGATCATTCAATTATCACTATACCCATAAATATGATTATACAACTTTATAACTATAATGTTCTATACTTATTCCATACTAAGATATATACTCTCATTCTTATTAGTAAACCAACCAAAAATTATTCTATTAATAATTAATACTCTACTACTTATATATTTTCCGTCCACAATATAAAAAGCCTCATCTAAATCCAAAAATAAAATCAATTAATTTTCTATCACTATATATTACATTGAACCATATATGATAGTGCCTTGAATATACCTCATGATTATTTTCATAGCACTATGGAATTACTCATTTTAATTAATATGGATCTAATAAGACAAAAATATATAATTAAAATTGTTTGGCCTTGAATATATTGGATATATCATTCTCCAAATCATGATTTAATAAAATTTCAGATAAATATATCTTCTATTATAATTATTTCCACATTTTGTTCCACAAAAATTTGGATGTTGAAAATAGATTACAATCATATATCTTTATCTTTTTCAGTAACTCCCCTATTTATTTTCCCAAACAAATAAATGTATATTGTTTATTATGATTCACTTGTAGCATAACAGAAATTTATTTTCTCTCTAATTATTGATATTTCAAACTCTAACTACATTAAATGTGAATACTATTCAATAAAATTAATCTTACGTATACTATAAATTATACTCACAATGTTGATATATAACATAATATGCTCTAATTTATTTAATTTCATAGAGATATTATGATCAAAATAACCTCTCATGAACTATAACATCTTCAAGTATTCACCCAAGCATGTGGTTAATTATTTAATTAATATAATTCCTTCAAATGATAAACCATTTTTATTATTTAATACAAAAAACCCCCAATTTATTCAAATTAACCATCCTACCATATTACTCTATTCATAAATTTCATATTAAAATCCATTTAATTCACTTTTACTATTTTCTGAATTAGAATGACTAAGAGTAATAAAATTCATTCAAGTATGGTTATAGAGGAATGTATTTCAATTATATCCACTGCCTTATTTTTCCATAAACCTTACACAATAGTCATTCCCAATTTCTAATAACATTTAAATTCTAACCATACTTGTTCTTAAATACCCATTTAGTGCCTTTTTCATCAGTATCCTATGGTAATCTCATAAGATCCCATGTTTGGTTCTTATCTATTTTCGCAAGATCTTCATTCAGGACATTAACACATGATTATTCCATTTTTAAGTCACTAAATAATGATGTTTCCTCCTATTAATATTGAGAAATGTTCTCTACAGTACCCATCATCTAGGTGTTTAGTTGAGTGTTTTTTATGATATTTCACAAATCTATCTTAGAACTTCTATTTTATATATGTGTTAATGGATATCTTTGATCAATACCATATTGATTATTGGATTCAAATACAGAATAATTATCAAGTGTTATATTTCATGTTTCTCTAGAATTTGTTTCCATATATTTCTCTTCATCATAGACTAATTATAAAACAGTGTTTTCATATCTATTTCTATCCCTCTTTAAAATCACTTATATCTCATGTATTTCCATATTTTTCTTTAATATATTAAAAAGTTAAATGTGTTATTTTAATTAAAATATACCCCATGAAAATTACAACATTAGATATATAATATTATTTCCTTAGTTTCCTTCCTTATAATTTATATAACACGTACTTATAAACAATTGAATGTGTTTCTATGAGTATTATTTCCATGATAAAGGTCAAAAATTACCTTATCTATGACTCAACAATGACTATTTTAGCATGTATGTCATGAAATTAATAGCTACCTCTCTATAGTGATGAGATATTACTCTATCAGTAAGGAAAGTACAATACATATTGTTAACATTGTGATTATACATTTCAACAACACTGTTTTCCAATATTTTTATAATTGATGAGACCTTATACTTGATTACATGATTACCTAAATAGTTTTCCATTTAATAGGAGTGTAATCTTTTTCATTATCTGAACAAAAAACTTATATATGTTATCCAATTTTACATTAAACTCACTTATAAATCTGATTGATGCATTCCTTGATTTTACCCTAGTTTTCATAAACATTATTCAACCAATACATTTAAAATAACCAATAAACCAAATCAAATTCCAATTTTATAATGTTCCAAAATACTTCATTAGATTGATAAAATTATTATGAATTTTCTCGATAAAATATATCTCTGTTGTATTTTCTGTTTAGTAATGATTTCTCATTATATTCTGTATAAATAATTCATTTCATTACCTCACTCTATCCTACATTAAAATTGAAATTTCATCAAAATCATTCCCTTTTTTAGGATATCTATGATTCGTTGGTGTGTTTTCATGGGCCTTAAATTCAATAAATTGATAATTTATTCCATGGTATGGTAATATGTATTATCATTTTTTCACATTAGATATGTTTTTTTATGCTCCATCAACTAATAAAACAATTTTTTAATTACTTTTGACTGGGGGACCCATTTACTTATGAATAAATTTGAATAAAAATTTATACTATTGACTTATACATAGGATATTGATTCAATGAACATCCATATAATGAACATTTATATTCTTAAAATAAATCAAAAAATGATTCATCTAATATATTATTTTAATTTTCAAAAAACCATCATTTTAAAATTGATCAAAACCATGGATACAACCTTCATGTTCCTAAAAATATACATGTTTACACTTATATAGGATAAACAACCACTATATTGAATAAATGTGTGATTTTTCATTATTTACAATATAAAAATCATGACTAAAATATAATTATCTTCTATATTCTTCTATTTCCATGATATTCTTTTTATAGTTATAATAAATTATTCTCTTTCCAAGTTATATTCTTCCCTTGTAAAATATTCCTATAATTATTCTCTTAAAAGTTATAATATATTTCACAAAGGAATGAGATTTTTGAGTTTTATCTACACACTCATTAAACTTACATATTCAACATTTTCACTCATTTGTAGCCTTTAATTCACCACTCCAGGACAAAAATGTCTATAATAAAGTAAATTCCCCTAAAATATATTTTTTATTGAATTATAAAATATTATCTTATTCTCCTTGGTTTAATAAAATCTTATTATATATTCAACTATCTATTCTTATTTTCATAATTTGTTACTGTATTTTCAAGATAAATATTTAATTAGAAATTTAGTAATGGAAATATTTTTTCATGGACTTCTCTGCACATATTTAAATCACTTTAATATCTCCTCATATATTGATAGTATTTTATTGATCGAGAAATGTTGGGAAAAAACTCCATGGAGGTAACATTGAATCATTTTTGAGGTTTTTGTGTTTGTTAACAAAGAGGGTGTACCTATTTATAAAGATGATTGTCTTTGTTAGATTTGGTGTTCTAGATATATTGATGACATACAATGTTGACCAAGAACCATGACAATTGGACAGATAGTTTGGAGGTGGTATAAAATGAATGGATATAAGGTTGAGCTTTTTTTCTAGTGTTTTCCAAATTTTTGGATCTCAAAATCATAAAATGGGGAAATGGTGTTTGGGAAAAGGATGTTGTGTAAAAGATTGAAGCTGGTTTCAAAACATGAGCATGAGAAATGTTTCTGGACTATAATGTCAAAAAATATCAAACACATGATGTGTATTAAAGAAACATGCACTTCCAATGTGACGTCAAATGAGTTTTTTTGTGATAGAAGTGGATCTTTGGAGACGCGATGAATCTTATGCACATGGGTTAGTGACCCCGATAAATAAGAGGCGACACCCCTCATTCAAAAGATCTCAATACTTTTTGTGGAAGGTATAAGAGTTGGGTGCAAGACTCATTAAGGGTTGCCCATGAGATTTTGAGTTGCCTAGGAATATTGTGGTTAAGTGGTATTCATCGATAGATGGAAGTAGGATATCAATAGAGAATCTACATAGAGTAGAAGCCGCCTTCATTGGTTATAATAAAGAAACCTACAAGTCTATAAATTGTGAGTGTATATTCAGAAGAAGCAGTGAGCACACTTTAGTTGAGAGAGAAGTGAGCATTCAAAATTGGATTTTTTGTACACTAGGAGGGATAGTGAGTAATCTTTGAACATTATATAAAATAATAAAAATTTAGTGGAACTGGACTATAATCACATCGCCGATGTATTATCCTTGGACGTAGCCAAATGTGGGTGAACCAAGTAATTTTTTTGTCCAATTATTTCTTTAAGATTTGTTCATACTCTGCAATGGGAATGAGGGAGAAGATAGTTTTGTCTTTCCAAAAAACAAGATCAATAGGGGAGGTTGTTTTAATCTCTCATACACTAATTCACCCCCACATAGGGTATCTGACCTAGTGGACATAACAATTGGTATCAGAGTGAATGTTTTATGTCACTGTTTCTCACTCAATATAGGTCACCAATCATAAATGATTTCTGATCATTGATGGGAATAATATTCTTCTAGAGAAGAATTAGATGTAACACTAATTCTTGTAACACCCCTGTTAAATGAAGAATAATACATATTTCATATTTATTAGTATTTATGAATTAAATATTAATTTTACTTTAAAGGGGTTGCTATGTTCGATAGCGTACCTGATACGCAACAACAGGTTTCTTTGGAATCTTACGTTGCACATTAATAATATAATATTATTATTTCAAATTGTAGTTAACTCCTAGCGGTTGTATTGGGAAGAATGAATGATAATTACTACAATATTATTATACATTATTGTTAAATGTATTTACATTTATCCAATTAAATGTTAGAGTCTTAAAATATGAATGAATCTAATTTTAAGCATAATTTACATTAAAAGGTTGATTTACCACCTTTTAATGGTGAAACCTCATTAAATATAGTTTTTGTCATGTTAATAAAATATAATTGACCAAATATAGTCCTTCTTTAGAATGGGAACATCATATTTTACTTTGGGTAAATTTTATGGTATTTATCTGATAAAGTTCATTTTTTAATGAATAGTGAAAATACTATATTTTAATTCAAAAGTTCCTTTTAATATAATATATTTATATGGTTAGATTATCTTTTTAGTTGGTTTTAAAGAGAAATTGAAATATATTTTTATCATTTAATCCAATTTTGGTCATTGTAATTAATTTCACTTTGAAATTGAACATAAACTAGTATCAATCTTTTGATAGTTATTGTTTTTTAAAAACACGCTCTTTGTTTTAACAAAGGGAATTAATTTTTAAATTAATTAATTTCACTTCTGGGTTCTGAATTTGGAAAAATAGAAATCAATTTTTAATTTGGAATATCAAATAATTATTAGGCTGAATTTTTGGTATTTTTCTAAAAAACGTCAATTTTTTATGAATAGTGACACCACTTAGTGGTAGTTAAAAAAACTGAATTTTTCATTTTAATAAAACTTTACCACTTCTGTGAATTGGATTTCAAAAATCCGACATACATGGTTGTTATCACGAAATAAAATTTTGTTCATTAAGATGAAAATAATTTTTGATGAATAGTAACTTTTGACTTTTATTTACCACAGTTAAAGGAAAATGGGGTAATTCACGTTTAAAAGAAAAATATAATAATTCAAAATTACCTTAACACTTGTCCTAACCTTATTGGTTGAGTCATTTACGACCATCATCATCTTTGAGTCGATTTTGGGACCCCTTTGATCCACATGGGAGTGAAAATGACAATTTAGATCAATTAACTTAAAGTAAAGGCAAAAATGACAAAAAAATACCTTTTAGTAAATTAATTTTTAGAAGGGGTTGTATAAATTATATTTTGGACTATAAATATTAATTGAAAATATAAAAATATTTCCTATATCCTGGTATTTTTGTAATAATTTTTAACAACAAATATATTAAATTTTTTAAGACACAATAATGATGCAGTATTTACCTCATTAATAAATGATTTAAATAAATAAGATTATAATGATTAAAATATTATCCAAAACATGTCCAATTCTGTTGTAATGATTTTCTTTCGACCATGAGTCATCTTATTATTTAATATAATTATTTTTGTACCTTTAGAAACCGAATATCATTATATAATAAAATAATGTTTTCACACTTTCCTAAAGAGCCCCTGCTCTCCCTTATAAAAGGATACCACTTCTATCCAATTCCTCACGCCGCTCAAGCCAGTTGGCTCATCCAAACTCTTTCCAATTAATCTAACTACATCCCTATACTCCTCTTAGAAGCATTACATTAGGCATAAGGAACTTAAAGATGTCCTTTTGGTTCAAACCAAAGGAAGTTTCCCAAATTAAAGGTATCAATTTCACTTAAATTGTTTTCTTTTATTTTACTTCTCCAACCCCTAAAATCTTTTTTATTCCTTTCTTTTGTAACAACACTAGAATCCTAAATATAATAGGATGTAGTTATGAGAAGGATTAAAACGACACTTTCACACACATCCATATAATAGATGAAGAACATAATGTTTATGTGGATGGCAAACTAAGGCCTCACAAAATGCTGATTGTTTAATTACATCATTCCGCCTCTCATGGTGTCCATTATGATGGAAATGTATTCATATATGATATATATTGTGTTTATGATTTCCTTATTCTTATGTACTTCCCATTTATAGTATGCCATTATGGTTTCCATAGTGGGTAAATATGATAATCTCATTTGAGGAAGTGCAGACAACCGCCCCCTCAAAGTGATTTGATTTGTTAATGCCTTAAGTGGGATGTATAAAAGAGGTAGTTAATGATATTATATATGATATTATACTAGAATTATAATATTCCTATGTATAATTATGTTTTATTTCCATTAAAATAATAAATAGAAATGAAATTAGCGTTCATGCGTACGTACGACTTACCGTCTCCATGAACAGTGCATTTCATTTCTTATCTCTAAATGTTATGTACTGTTAAAAAAACATGTATATTCTGGATATATATGATATATATGATATCCAAATCATGAATATAATTCCGGATAAAACAAACCTTTTAACACATGGACAACTTGTAAAAATAAGGTGTTCTGTAAGAACCCAGATCTTTGTTCCAGGTACGCTTCTTCTTTTTCTGGCGTTTTTATGAAAAATGATGTTTCTGGAAAATTTTGAAGTACACGCAATGTACTTTCTGAGTACACACTGTGTACTCTTCTCTGGCTCGAAGCCGTGTGCTGGCCGTGCCCGGGTCACACACATGGTGTGTAGGGGTGACGTGGAGGCCGATTTTGGCAGAGTACGGAATGCCCTAGTACACACCATGTACTCTAAAAGTTCACGCTGTGTACCTTCCTTTTTTTCACTAAATGCACCGGGGTCATGCCTGATGGTCAGAACACACCCATTCTCTATGTTCTTCGTCTGAGAGCAACCCATATGACCAGATCTTCCCTGAGCCCCCGCCTCTTCGTCCATTCTCCGATTTGAGCACGGTCGATTGCGTTGGAAGCGCAGCGGTGAGTTATTCCTTCTTCTTGAGCCTTGTTTTCCAATTTTTCCTCCTTCTCATGTTATCTAAGATTTAATTTTTTGTGCGTTTTCTCAGATCTATGATGTTCTATGGAGAATTAGTCATTGGGGTTCATGTATATCGATCTACTAGGATCGAGGTAGGTGATTTTTTCCATTCTGTAGAATGTATTTGAGTACTTTGTGAAATTGCACCAATTCGCTTAAATGGGAATTGTGAATTTTCCTTTTTCCCCTTACTGTATTGTGTTCTTTTCTTGATTGCTGTATTAGAGTTTTATGCTTGGGAGTTGAGTAATTTATTTTGTCCATAGGTTTCTTTTCAATGCTTTTTTTTTCTTGTTTTGCATTTACTGGTTTCCATGCCTACCTATTGGATAGTAGAATTATTGCTTTGTTATGTTGTAAAGACATAGAATGATAGGAAAGTAGTTCATGAGGTTTAATTGGATGTTTCACGCATTCTGAGCATGTTAGTTTCACACAGGACTGTGAGAAGCTAGTGTAGTAGACCACAGGTAGAATAGACATAAGGGCTTCTCCAGAGTGACTATAAATACGATGCGAGACTACATGGGGAATTGATGATGAGTTCCTCCTCAGAGAGATTGTAGTTCCTAGACGTGGGCCACAAGGGGAATGAGATGTTGAGTGCTTCCCTAGAGAGCCTTTAGCACGATACGAGACTATAGGGAGAATTGACGGTGAGTACTTCCTCAGAGAGTCTATTCTTAGCCGAACCAGAGGGGTAAGATTGTGTGTGCCTCCTAGAGGGTTGCTGGTACTTGTAGGGTGAACCATAGGGGTTAGGCTGTGAGATCTACCCAGAGGGTTACCTGTTTTCTAGTTTTGTTGGTTGATTACTTGTGTACTTTATGTGATAGAATTGTGAATTGTAGATGTTGTGTATTTCTTGTTTACTATTCTTATACTTTACTTGCCATGTATTTATTAACTGTTAGGCACAGATATTTGGGTGGTTTCCTACATGGAATTTTTCTCACACCCTGTTTGGGCCACTCTTTTGGGCCAAAGCATATTATGTTGTTGTAAGTATAGATAAGGGAAAGAGCCCTTCTACTTCAGGTACATGACTTGTTGGATCTGAAGAGCGTGGGACCGAGCCAAGGCTTGCGATGCTGAGGAGTTGTCCTTTTGGTTTTCTTTTTCTGTTTCATTATTACTTGTGTTCAGTTGTATCTAAACATGTTGTATTGATTACTACTTTCGATAGACATATGTACCATGTTGAATCATTATTATTTTATACATTGCTTCTGCTGTTCAGTTCAGTTATTGTATACTGTTATTGTTTCCACTATTGTGACTTGTTCTTCTTCCGCTGTATAATTTAATGAATGAGGGCATAGTTTCACCACCGATTCACTAAGGCCCTTGCTGCTTGTTGGCAGCCTCTGGCGTTTGGGGAAACCCGCTTCAGGTTATGTGGCGAACCGGGTACGGGGCACCAGTGGATGGCTCCAGATTCGTGTTGTTACAAAGTGGTATCAGAGGGGTTCTTTTCTCATGCTTTACTATTCGGAGGGTTTTTCTTGGTATAGGATGGATTCGACACATGGTATTAAGCTGTGCTCGGGAGTAGCTTACCCATGTACAGGGAGAAGACATACTACCTCGTTAATTGATGTTTTTTGGTTTTGAGATTTTATGGTTGATATGACTTCACCTAGAGTAATTCACATGCTTTGTGTTGTTATTTTCTTGACAATTGTGGTTCTATTTCTGTCGCTACCCGATGAGATGAGGGTATGCCATCTCAAGCATCATATAGGCACTTGTAGAAATCGCATGCCATACCATATAGGGTGCATTAGCAATTGCATTCTGTTGTGATAGACTTTTATAGATTATGCATACTGTTGTGATAGATTCTTGATAGAATCTCTGCTGCCTTGTAAGAGGATTGTTTTGTACCTACTATGCATAAATGAACGCCAACTTTTTATTCTTGAGGTGTTATAGGCCCGATTGAATTGGAAATTGTTGGATCATAATCCGGTTTTTTCTTGTCTATGAATGTATGAGATTCCAACAATTGATTCGCAGGGAGTATGGGCCCTCACGGATCGGAATTTGCCACTTATTTGCCTAGTTTTCAGTGTTTCTGAGCTTCTGTGCAGTTTCTAAGATACTACCAAGAAAAACCCAGAATACACGGTGTGTTCTTTTCTGATACACGCCGTATAGTTTTCAGGCCGTGTCACTGACCGTGTGAGTAGAAACATGGATTCGTGAGAATAACTTTAGGAACATGCTGTGTACGGTTGGCACACGCCGTGTAGTTCGGAGCCGTGTACCCAGCTGTGTCACTAGCAACACAGGTTAGGGAAGCTCGAGTAGAACACACCGTGTTGTAAAGGAACATGCCGTGTAGTCCTGTCTAGGTACCTGGCCATGTCACGAAAAACAGGGGTCGGCGTAACCTTCTCTTAGACACACTGTGTGTTTTTGGGCACACACCATGTAGTCTTGTTCAGGTACCCGGCTGTGTCACGAACAACACGGGACAATGTCACCTTCACCTATACATGACGTTTTTGTTTGGAATACTCCGTGTACGGTCCAGCCATGTAGATGGTCATGTGTTGAACAACACGGGCCACCGAAGCCTTGTCTAGAACACACTGTGTTTGTTTAGAACATGCCATGTAGTCTCGGGTTGAGTCGGACCATGTGGGTTAGCTGTGTAAAGAGACTCGGGTAGGGGAATAGTTTTCTAGTACATGTCGTGGGTTGGGTCAACATGTCGTGTAGTTTAAGGTGTTACATGACCTGTAGGGCAGGGGTACATGCTCATGTCAGTGGCTTAAGAAGACACGCTGTGTAGTGTTTATACACGCCGTGTTGTCTTGTTCTGTAAACTTGTGTGTTTTTCTTTCCCCTATTCTCATTTGTACTCTTGTGTTTCCTATACTTGTTTTCAAATCTAAGATGTACTTTTGATCTTTTAGAGCCATGCCTCCGAGACATCCTCCGGTTGTATGTCTATCGTTAGGAAGTGATCAGATGCCAGATATGGCTGATCAGGGACTTCCCGCCAATCCTCCAGCCGAGCTAGTCCTGACACCAGCTTTCATACTAGTTGCAGGCACTGATGCACAGTTCAAGGAAGGTTTTTTGATTATGATTAAAACCTTCCAGGGAGCACCACCTCCTGCCTTGAATATGGCAGACTTGATGCGGGTTTTTCAACATCATCACCATCCCACTTTCTCGGGGGAGGGAGGACCTTAGGCTACAGAGTCATGGCTGGAAGCCATACTAACTATCTTCGAGCAACTAGAGATGCCTCCAGAGAGGCGGGTCAAGCATGCTACCTACATGCTTCGAGACTTCGCCAAGAGGTGGTGGGACATGGTCTCACAGGTGGGTCATCAGCAGGTTATGATCTGGGAAGAGTTTCAGTGCGTCTTTTATGACTACTTCTACCCGGAGAGCCTGAGGGCCGATCTAGCCCCGGAGTTCATGATCATAGAGTAGGGTACTCTTTCTGTCCTGGATTATTCCTCATGTTTCACCGAGATTCTGAATTTCACAGCCATTCAGGATAAATGTGGGGTGTTCTTATCAAGGAATCTCGAGGATGGTCTCAGGCGGGAGATCCGATCCCAGGTGAATATCATCCAGCTGACTTCGATCACATCCATCGTCAATCAAGAACTAATTGCAGAGCACAATATGAGAGACCCTAGAGCTGCGAGCCATGGCGGTTCTGCTTCCAGAGCTAGTTTTCCTCCTGATGATAGGAAAAAGTGCCATAAAGAGTCTACGTGCAGTGATTCGAGGAAGCGAGATGCTTTGTCAAGCAGCCTGGTGGTATATTAACAGTGTGGCTGATCATGGAACATAAGGTCACAGTGCCAGACAGACCCCGTGGAGTTCCAATCTTGCGGCAAGATGGGTCACCTTCATCATTTCTGCTAGGTTTTCTCACTAGAAATGGGTTACAAGGGTTCTTCCATGACTCCTCGTTCAGAAGCAGCACCACCAATTTCTCATCAGTAGGGGAACTGGAGTCCTTCAGGCCGTTCGGGCCAAGGTGGAGGTCGAGTCCATGGTGGTCAGCCACCAGTCCCTCAGTACCAGCAGGGAGTTTCAGCTCAGAGTGGTCATCCAGGGATGCAGGGCCGCGGTGCAGGCCAATCTTTCACCGTGGAGTAGACCTATCAGGAGAAAGATCATGTCCCTTCTACAGTTCGAGGTACGGTTTTAGTAGCCTCTGTTTTATCTTCAGCTCTTTTTGATACTGGTGCTACACATAGTTTTATCTCTGTTGCTTCTGTGGAGAGCATTGGGCTTTGTGTTTTTTCTTCTTCCAACTCATTGACACTAGAAACACCTTTGGGGACAAGTACATATAGTGTGCGCTAGTGTAGAGAGTGCCCTCTTGAGGTTGCATGGTATCGTTTCTTATAGGATCTCTATGTCCTAGAGATGACAGGATATGATTTCATTTTCGGGATGGACTGATTGGTTCCCTTCCAGGATTTCGTCGACTGTTATCGTCGTACAGTGAGTCTCTTTTCACCAGAGGGTGAATCATTTCTTCATAGAGGCGAATGGTATGTTCAGGCGAGCGGAGTAGGACTCGAGCATGATTTTCTAGTATGGGTGATAGCATATATTACTAGTCATTATCTGGATGATCAGGGGACTTCTCAATTGAACATTCCTCTTGTGGTAGGTTGTTTCAGGGACTTCTTTCCAGAGGACTTTTCAAGGTTGCCTCCGGAGCGTGAGGTAGACTTCTATATTGAGCTCATGCTAAGAGAATCATCGGTGTCCATTCATCCTTACAAGATGGCTACACCTGAGTTGCAGGGACTCAAGAAGTAGTTGGAGGAGTTTCATGCAAAGGGTTTCATCCAACCCAATACTTCTCCTTGGGGTTTGCCTATCTTGTTTTCAATGAAGGCAGATGGTAACCTTCGTCTTTGTGTGGATTATCGGAAGTTGAACCAGTTGATGGTCAAGAACCGGTATCACTTGCCAAGGATCGATGACCTCTTTGATCATCTTTGAGGAATCCGAGTGTTCTCAAAGATCGACGTGAGGTCCGTTTATCATCAGTTTGACGTTGGACCATCAAATATACCTCTGACAGCCATCAAGAGTAGGTATGGTCTATATGAGTATACAGTCATACCGTTTGGTCTCACGAACTTGCTTGCAGTTTTCATGGCATTAATAATCTGAGTGTTCCATCCTTTATTGGACTCCTTTTTCATGGTCTTCGTGGATGATATCTTGGTGTAATCTCGCACTTGACACGATCATGCCACACACATTGAGATCATTTTGAGTACACTGAGAGAGAATCGACTTTATTCTAAACTCTCAAAGTTCCACTTTTGGATGGATCAAATTTACTTTTTGGGTCACGTCTCAGAGGCAGGAGTATCTATGGACCCAGAGGAAATTAGAGCTGTAGTTTCCTGGGAGCAAACGAAGAATGTTTTCGAGGTACAATGTTTCCTTGGGCTGGCTGGATACTATAGACAATTCATTCGGGACTTTTTATGCCTAGCATCACCTTTGACATGTCTGACCAAGAAGTGGGAGAAGTTCTTATGGTCAGATTCATGTGAATCAGCCTTTCAAGAGCTGAAGGGAATATTGAATTCGGCACCGATACTGGTCCTGCCAGAGCCAGGCAAGAGCTACACTATCTATTGTGATGCTTCAGGTGTCGGGCTAGGCGCGGTGCTTATGCAGGGAGATGGAGTCATTGCGTACGAGTATCGGCAGTTAAGGCCACATGAGAGGAACTACTCGACACACGATCTGGAGTTGGCAGCTATTGTTCATGCCTTACGCTGTTGGAGACAATATCTTCTGGGAGAGCACATTGTGTTCTTCACCAACCACAAGAGTCTCAAGTGTATCTTCACTCAGTGTGATCTAAATCTGAGGGAGCACAGGTGGGTTGAGTATATTTAATTTTTTTATTTCGATCTTGCCTATACACCAGGATAGGGTAATGTAGTAGCAGATGCGTTTAGCAGGAGGACTCAGATTCAAGCAGTTCAGGAGGCCAGCATTGAGTGGCAGCTTATGGCTCTGTTCTCTGAGATGAATCTGGAGGTGCACGACAGACAGGGACAAACTTTCCTATCTTATGTAGCAGTTACCTCTATAATAATTTATTGGGTACGGATGAGGCAATTATTAGAATCAGAAGGCTTAGTCCTGTGGGAGAGTGTGTAAGGAGAGGACCCTCTTCCTAGATGGATAGTGGGGGAGGATGAAATCTTGCGTTTCTAGGGACGCATATGGGTTCCAGCAGACATACGAGAGGAACTGATACGGGATTTTCATTCCTCAGCTTGGGCAGTTCATCCTGGCATCACCAAGATGTATTAGAACCTTCATTGCTAGTATTGGTGGCTAGGTATGAAGAAGGATGTTGCTGGTCTTTTCATTAGATGCTCTACTGGTCAGCAGGTGAAGGCAGTGCATCAGCGACCGGCAAGTCTTTTACAGAAGTTACCCATTACGTAGTGGAAATGGAACGATGTCTCGATTGACTTCGTGACCGGGTTACCAAGATTTCCCCGAGGAAACGATGATGTTTGGGTTGTTGTCGATAGGATCACGAAGGTTTCTAACTTCTTACCGATCAAGGAGACCTTTAGTGTTGATGATCTGTGACGATTGTATATCTGAGAGATTTTATGTCAGCATGGAGTTCCACACTCTATTATTTCAGAAATGGATGTGTGTTTGACCTCTTGGTTATAGAAGGGACCTCAGAAGGCGTTGGGTACATAGTTACTTTTGAGTACAGCATACCATCCCTAGACTGATGGCCAGTCTGAGCGCACGATCCAGGTGCTTGGGGATATGCTCCGAGCTTGCATCCTAGACTTTGGTGGTTATTGGGAGAAGCATATCCCTCTGGTAGAGTTTCCTACAACAATAGTTTCCAGGAAACCATTCAGATGGCACCATATGAGGCTTTGTACGGTAGGCCATGCCGATCACCCTTATGCTGGCTGGAGGCAGGAGAGTAAGCATTGCTGGGACCTTATCTTGTTCAGGAGACTTTAGACCAGATAGAGATTATTTGGAAAAGGATGGATAGAGAACAGTCTCAGTATAAGTCTTATGCTGATCAGCAGAGATGAACTTTGGAGTTCAAGGTCGGGGATCATGTTTTCCTGCGTGTCACATCGAAGTTGGGACACAAGAGGATTTAGAGACGGGGTAAGCTTTCACTGCGGTACGTCGGGCCGTTCGAGGGTTTGCAGAGACTTGAGCCGATCGCCTATTGGTTGCATCTACCAAAGAGGTACCGGGCCATGCACAACATCTTCCGCGTCTCTCAGCTCCGAAGTTACTTTTCAGACCTGTCTCATGTCATTCAGCCCGAGGAGGTTTTGATCTAAGCGGATGCATCATTTGAGGAGAATCATATCCGGATTTTCGATCGCAGTACGAAGGTTCTCTGAGGCCGGTATGTCCCACTTGTATGGGTGCTATGGCAGCAAGGGAATGTACAAGACGAGAACTGGGAGAGGGAGGCCGATATACGGTCGCAATGGCCGAAGCTGTTCGCGGTTTCTTCTTCAACACCTCGCTAGGGAAATTCAGGGACAAATTTCTTTAAGGGGGGAAGTCTGTAAGAACCCATATCTTCACTATAGGTATATCTCTTCCTTTTCTGGAGTTTTAAAGAAAAATAAAGTTTCTGGAAAATTTTGAAGTACACATCGTGTAATTTATGAGTACACGCTGTGTACTCTTCTCCGGCTCGAAGCCATGTGCGGCCCGTGCCTGGGCCACACACACAGTGTGAAGGGGTGATGTGGAGGCCAATTTTGATAGAGTATGAAAATACCTAGTGCACTACATGTAATCTAAAATTAAATTCCGTGTACTTTGTTTTTCACATAACGCACTAGGGTCATGCCTGACGGAAAAAACACACCCCTTGTCCAGGTTCTTCGTCCGAGAGTGACCCGTACGACCAGATCTTCCCTGAGCCCCTGCCTCTCCGTCCGTTCTCCGATTTTTTCACAATTGATTGCGTTGGAAGAGAAGAAATGATTTCTTCCTTCTGCTTAAGCCTTGTTTTCCAATTCTTCCTCATTCTCAAGTTATCTACGATTGAACGTTTTGTGAGTTTTCTCATATCTATGATGTTCTAGGGAGAATCAGTCGTTGGGGTTCAAGTATATCGATATCCTAGGATCGAGGTAGGTGGTTTATGCCTTTTTGTAGAAAGTCTTTGAGTACTTTGTGCAATCATGCAAATTCCCTTGAACGTGAATTGTGCATTTTCCTATTTTTCCCTTGTTGTATTTCTTTCTTTGATTGATTTCTGTAGTACAGGTTTATGCTTGGGAGTATCATAATTTGTTTTGTGCTCAAGTTTCTTTTACATGATTTATTTTCTTATTTTTCATTTTCCGGCTTCCATGCCTTGTTGTAGGATAGTGTAACTGTTTATTTGTTATGTTGTAAAGACCTAGAATGATATCCATGTAGTTCTTGAGGTTTACATGGACGTTGCACACACGTTGAGCATGTTATTTTCACATAGGACTGTAAGAACCTAGTGTAGTAGACCATAGGGAGAATAAACATAAGGGATTCTCCAGAGTGTCTTTAAATATGATGCAAGGCCACAAGTGGAATTGAAAATGAGTTCTTCCTCAGAGAGTCTGTAGTTCCTCAACGTGGGCCATAGGGGGAATGAGACATTGAGTGCTTCCCTAGAGAGTCATTATCATGATACGAGACTATAGGGGGAATTGATGGTGAGTGCTTCCCCAAATAGTATATTCTTAGCTGAACCAGAGGGGTAAGACTGTGTGTGCCTCCTAGAGGGTTTTTGGTATTTTTAGGTTGAACCATAGGGGTTAGGATGGGATAGATACTTATAGGGTTACCTATTTTCTACCTTTGATGGTTGTTTACTTGTGTACATTATATGTTAGAACTATGAATTGTAACTACTGTGTATTTCTTGTTTATTGTTCCTATAATTTACTTGCCATGTATTCATTGACTGTTAGGCACAGATCATTGGGTGGTTGCCTACTCGGACTTTGTATCACACCCTATTTGGGCCATGATTTTGGGCCCAAGATGATTATGTTGTAACAAGTATAGATGAGGGAAAGCTCCCTTCTACTTCAGGTACCTGACTTGTTGGTGGTGGAGAGCGTTGGATAGAGCCGAGGCTTGGGATGCTGAGGAGTTACCCTTCTGTTTTTCTTTTGTTGTTTCTTTAGTACTTGTGTTAACTTTTATTTCAACATGTTGGCTTGATTACTACTTTTCGTAGACATATGTACCTTGTTTCATCATGACTACTTTATACATTGCTTCTGCAGTTCAGTTCAGTTGCTGTATGATGTTATTGTTTCCGCTATTTTGATTTGTTGTTCTTATGATGTATACTTTACCTAATGAGGGCATAGTTTCCCAAACGATTCACTAAGGCTCTCGCTTCTAGTCTGAAACATCTGGCATTTTGGGAAACATTCTTGAGGTCATGTGACAAACCTCTTACGGGGAACTAGTGGAGGGGCTCTGGATTTGGGTCGTTACATGTTAATTTTTACTCAAGTACTAAATATCGACAAAATGAACGTTATTAACTTAAATGATTACATAATGTTTATAACATGGTAATAAGTGATATAAAAGGAATAATGAACTTGAAAAAAGGTTCTTAAGCAAGTAAAAATTAAATTTAGTTTATTATTCAAGAGATTAAGGAATGATCGAGTCATGTCGGATGTGAGGTAAGGGACTTCTTCTCAATCTCCTTTCATTAAGGCATTTTTAGTTTTATACAAGACTTTATTTTATACGGTGTATAAAACCCTTTGAATTTTAATTTTATTCATACGAAATCTTTTTATATGAAGTGTTTTACTAAATGACAAAAAGGAATGTTTTTTTATGTACTCGGTGACAACGAAAATTCCGCCGCCTCTAGTATTATTTGATCTTTCGATTCGTTAACAATCCATAATGTTTTAAAAAGGAAAAATAAATACCATATATGTTTTTATGTATTTTTGTATTGAATATGAATTTTAAAATGGATTTATTATTTCAATATCATGAAATTATATTTTATTATTGCAATGTGAAAATATTATCATTCTGTTATGCTTATGTTATGTGTTATGATCATGTTATTGTTCTTGGGAATTATTTACATATATGGGTGGTTCCGTGAGAAACCTAGGGAGGGTGAGCCCGAGATAACTCTCCAATGCATTGTGTAACGTGACAGAGTAAAATGTTAATGTTTCTCCTAATAGATTTAGGGAATATACTGTGATGGGTATTTCAAAGTAACTCCCTATGTAGCTCTAATAGCTACAATGTAAGTATGATATGTATGCCACAAGTTACCTTTATGATTAATGATTTTTATGTGTCCTTCATAAATCTTATGATTTCATGAGGTATGTAAATGATTTCATATTTTGTATGTATTTATGAAAAAATGTTTTCATTCTTTGTTTTATAACCCTTACTGATATTTTTATGCTCATCCCATGTTTTGAAATGTTTTCACAGGACATAAATATGAATAGGGTCATGGATGGGATCAAGGAAAATTCATGCTATCTAAAACATGGAACTCGACATGGCTCTTTTTTTCAAGAGTTTTTATTTTATGGAAAAAAAAGGAAACTGTGTAGATATGTCTACCTTGTAATTTTTTGAGATCTAATAGTTATGTCCTAATTCTCTAAAACTCTAAACCTGAAATGATCCTCAATGTGAATTATTCATTTAATTCAATATTAAGTATTTTTTAAGGAAGGGTCTTTATAGTTGGTATTAGAGGTCGATTTAGATAACTTTAGGTTTTAGGGTATTGTTAAAGTATTATCCCCAAAGTAATTTATTTTAATATTGACTCTATAAAGCATTTCCATATTAACATGTAGCTTGGCCTAAGATATTTCTATGTTCAGAATGGTTTTCTGTATAGGAAACATGACAGCTATGTTGGGATGACACCAGGAGGAAGAAAACCTTCGAAATCAGTAACCTGGGATGGTCAGAATCAGAACCGAACTTTTTGATGTGGCGATGGCACAGTTGACTTATGCTATAAATAGTGGTGGTATCCATGTACGAGATCAGCTAGATCAACCATAGAGTATCTGGTCAGTAGTGGAGCATTTCACGAGGAAACATCCCCTATAATTCAGAGGATCATCTGACCCTGTGCTAGCTGAAGGGTTGATTAAATCATTGGATAAGATTTTTGATGTCATGGGTTGTTTAGAACATCAAAAGGTTAGTCTTGTTGTTTACCGTTTTGAAGGTGAAGCTGATCAGTGGTGGTCTATAGTGAAAAATATCAGGGATAGTGAGGATATTGATGCTATCGATTGAGATTTATTCAAAGGTATGTTTCTTGAGAAATATTTTCCTAAGGTGGTTCATCTTATGATGGAAAATCAATTCCTGGAATTGAGGCAGGAGGATGACTCAGTGGATGCTTATGAAGAAAAATTCACTCGACTGACAAGTTATGATCCAAATTTCATACGAGATCTTGATAGTGTAATCAACCATTTTTACTCAAGATTAAAGCCAAATTATTAAAAGGATTTAGCTTCTCGTTAGTACAAAAGTTATGAAAAAATTGTTCGTTGTGCGGAGAAGGTGGAAATAGAGTTTACTGATGAACTGGTATTCTTTGACAAATAACAAAATAAGAGGACGAGGTGGAAGGAAAATGGAAGAACTCTTCAGAAAAGATTGATGGTAAGAAACATTAGTTTATAGTTTGGGAAAATTGTGGTAATAATAATGCTGGGGAATGTATTTTGAATTTTGGTATGTGCTACTGATGTGGTAAAATGGGACATAAGGCTCATAATTTCACTGAAAAAAATCAAGGTAATGTTTAGACAATATCTGATTTATAATCAGTGAAATGTTTTACGTGCAATGAAATGGGTCATTATGAAAATGAGTGTCCAACAAAGAACTGAACTGAAGGAAAGCATCCAGAGTATAAGCTGAAAAGGGTGGAGAAATCCTTTTCAACTACTTCAGTGGATGTTGGTACTTCAAATGAAGTTGTATTAGGTACACTGTTTGTTTGTTCAGATTATGCCAATGTGTTGTTTGATTTCGGTTCTACACAATATTTCTTTTCTGAGAAGTTTTCTAGTAAATTAGGAATTGAAACTCAAGATATGAGTACAGAACATATGGTAAAAACACCTCGAGGAAATCTTGAGACAAAAATAAAACAAAAGAAAATTATTGTCCATGTGTGTGGAAAGAATCGACCTGAAAACCTTATTGTTTTTCCTCTAGTAGAGTTTGATGTTATTTTGGGCATGGATTGGATTTCTGTTTATCATGGTAAGATTTACTGGAGAGCTAAAAAGGTTTCTTTTCAGAATGATTTTTTGTTTGTATACAAAAATGAATGCTTGCTGTTGATAACATATCAGGAAGCTGAGAAACTAGTAAAATATGGAAATGAATGTTACCTTGCACATATTGTTGAAAACAAAGGAACTGTTCAAATTAATGATGTGCCAGTGGTAAATGAGTACCTTGATGTTTTTTCTAATGAGTTTCCTGGTATTATACCTGATCAGGAAGTTGAATTTTCTGTTGACTTAGTTCCTGATGCTAAGACAATTTCGCAACCCTTTTATCGAATGGCTCAAATTGAACTTTTAGAGTTAAAGAAGCAATTTCAGGAGTTTTTAGATAAAGGTTTCATTCGACCTAGCACATCACCATTGGGTGCCCCTATCTTGTTTGTTAAAAATAAATATGGTTCAATGAGGCATTGCATTGATTATAGAGCATTGAATAACATCACTGTTAAGAATAAGTATCCTTTTCCACATATTGATGATTTTTTTGATCATCTCTATGGAGAACAGTTTTTTTGATGATTTATTTGTGGTCGGGATACCATTAGTTGAAAGTAGAATAAGTAGATATTCCAAAGACCGCATTTCATACTATAAATGGATTTTATGAATTTGTAGTTATGCCTTTTTTGTTAACCAATGAACCTACTGTATCCATGGATCTTATGAATATAGTTTTCCTTGAGTTCTGGGATAAGTTTGTGGTTGCGTTCATTGATGATATTTTGGGTTATTCCAAAATTAGAGAGGAATATGAAAGTCATTTGAGGGTTGTCTTGAAAACCTTAAAAGAAAAGAAACTAATTGGGAAATTCAGCAAGTGTGAGTTTTGGATACAACAAATTTCTTTCCTTGGTCACATTGTTTCAAAAAATGGCATAACTATTGATCATGCTAAAACGAAAGTTGTTGAAGAATTGCCAAGAACCCCAAATATTATTGAGATTCATAGTTTTCTTGGTTTTTCTATTTCTTACCGGAGGTTTGTTTAAAATTTTTCACGGTTATCTAGTCCAATGACTAAGTTAACTCAAAAAGGTGTTAAGTATGTCTGGGCAAAAGAATGTGAAGATTGTGTTCCAGAATTGAAAGGAAGATTGGTGAATGCTCTAGTATTGGCACTTCCTTTTAGAAATGGTGAGTTTTTTATCTACACTGATTATTCGTTGAAATGACTGGGTTGTGTTCTAAAGAAAAATGATAAGGTAATTACTTATGCTTCATGTCAGTTGAAACCACATGAGTTAAATGACTGTACACATGATTTGGAATTAGCTGCTGTTGTTTTTGCTTTAAAAACATAGAGGCATCATTTATATGGAGGGAAGTGTGAAATATAGACTGATTACAAAATTTTGACGTATGTATTCACTCAGAAATAATTGAACATGAGACAGAGGAGATGGTTGGGATTAATCAACGATTATGATTTCACGATTATTTATCATCCAGGGAAATAAAATAAATTGGAATGTGCTTTGAGTCAAAAAAGTATCACTTCATTAACCATGAAATGTTTTGAATGAGATCCTTTGGTATTTTATTTGATGAACTTTGTAATAGAAGTTGTTGTTGTAGGAAATTATTCTATTTTGTTTCAGGTTTTAGTGAAATCATCTCTATCAGACAGAATAAAGCAAGTGCATAAGGAAGACAGTGAGTTACAGAAAAAGGTTGTGTTGGTTCTGAAGGGTAAGTTGCATGATTTTAACGTTGATAATGATTGTGATTTGAGATTTGGAAAAAGATTATCTGTTCCTTGTGATTCACAGTTAAAGAATGAGTTATTATGTGAAGCTCATAGTTCTCTATTTTCAGTTTATCCTAGCAGTACAAATATGTACAGAGATCTTCCGGAGTATTACTGGTGGAATTGAATAAAAATAGATGTTGCTGATTTTACGGTGAAATGTTTGACTTGTTAGAAGGTTAAAGCAGAGCGACAGTTATGGAAAGGAATGCTTCATCATTTACCTGTTCCAGAGCAGAAATGGGAAAAAATATCCATGGACTTTGTTGTGGTATTACCAAAGAAATCTCGTGGTAATAATACAATATGAGTTATAGTTGACCGAATGACTAAATCTGCTCATTTCCTTCCTATTAAAGATACATTGTCTATAGATAAAAATTCTTGGTTGTATGATAAAGAGATAGTCAGGTTGAATGGAGTTCCATTATCCATTGTATCTGATCGTGATCCTAGTATCACTTCTAAATTTTGAAAAGGCCTTTAGAATTCATTGGTTACTGAATTAAATTTTAGTATATCTTTTCATCCTCAATCAGATGGGCAATCAGAACAAACAATTAAGACCAAGGAGGATATGTTATGAGCTCTCTCGATGTATTACCAGGGATGTTGGGACCAACATCTTTCTTAGGTTTAATTTTCATATAATAACATCTTTCATTCTAGTATACAGATGGTTCCATTTGAGGCATTATATGGAAAGCATTGTCGAACTCCATCATTATGTGATGAAGTAGGTGAAAGGAAGCTGATGGGACCATAATTTGTAGATGATATGGAAGAGAAAGTTTAGTTGATTCAGAAGCACATAAGAATAGCTCAAAGTAGATAGAAAATTTCTGTAGATAGCTGGAGGAAGGATCATTCCCTTGAGGTAGGTGATCATGCCTTTCTCAATGTTTCTCCATGGAAAAGTGTGTTCCATTTTTGTAAGAAGGGAAAGTTAAGTCCGAGGTTCATTGGACATTATGAAATTCTGGAAAAAGTTGGATCAGTTGCATACAGAGTGGCTTTACATCTAATTTTATCCCAAGTACACAATGTTTTTCATGTTTCGATGTTGATAAATTATATGCCAAATTCATCACATGTTTTGAGCCCTAAGGTAGTTCAGTTGGAAGAGAATCTCTCTTATAAAGAACTACCAATCCAGATTCATCACCGTAGAGGGAAAGTGTTGTGGAATAAGGTAAATAACAAGGTAAAGGTTTTGGGAAAAAAACTATAAGGTTGAAGAGGAAACGTGGGAATCTGAAAATGCTATGAGGAACAAATACCCCCACATATTTTGATAAGTGAATAAAAATTGCGAGGATGCAATTTACAAAAGCGGGAAGGATGTAACACCCCAGGTAAATGAAGAATAAGATATATTTCAAAATTATTAATATTTATGAATTGAATATTATTTTTACTTTAAAGGGGTTGCTATGTTTGATAGCGTACCCGATACGTAACAACGGGTTTCTATGGAATCTTACGTTGCACACTAATAATATAATATTTTTATTTTAAATTTAGTTTACTCCTAGCCATTGTATTGTTGATAATGAATGAAACTAACTACAATATGATTATACATGATTGTTAAATGTATTTACATTTATCAAATAAAATGTTAGATGCCTAAAATATGAATGAATCTAATTTTAAGCATAATTTACATTAAAAGGATGATTTACCGCCTTTTAATGGAGAACCCTTTTTAAATATAGTTTTGGTCACTTTAATACATTATAATTGACCAAATATAATCCTTCTTTAGAATGGGGACATCAAATTTTACTTTGGATAATTTTTTTGGTATTTTCATGATAAAGTTCATTTTTTAATGAATAGTGAAAAATACTGTATTTTAATTCAAAACTGCCTTTTAATATAATTTATTTATATGGTCAGATTATATTTATAGTTTGTTTTAAAGTGAAATTGAAATATATTTTTACCATTTAATCCAATGTTAGTCATTGGAATTAATTTCACTTTGAAATTGGACATAAACAAGTATCAATCTTTTGATAGTTATTGTTTCTTAAAAACATGCTATTTGTTTTAACAACGATAATTAATTATTAAATTTATTAATTCCACTTCTAGATTCTGAATTTGGAAAAATAAACATTAATTTAGAATTCGAAATATCAAATAATTCTTAGGCTTAATTTTTGGTATTTTTCTGATAAATATAAATTTTTGATGAATAGTGACACCACTTAGTGGTAGTTAAAAAAATTTACTTTTTCATTTAAATGAAATTTTACCACCTCTGTGAATTTAATTTAAAAAATCTGACATACATTGTTGTTATCAAGAAGTAAAATGTGGTTTATTAAGATGAAAATAATTTTTGGTGAATAGTAACTTTTGACTTTTATTACCACGATTAAAGGTAAATTGGGTAATTCAATGTTAAAAGAATATTATAATAACAAAACTTTAACACAACACTTGTCCTAGCCTTATTGTTTGAGTCATTTATGAACATGAGCATCTTTGGGTCGATTTTGGGTCCTCTTTGATCCACTAGGGTGTGATAATGACAATTTAAATTAATTAACTTAAAGTAAAAGCAAAAATGACTAAATAAAATATCTTTTAGTAAATTAATTTTTAGAAGGGGTTATATAAATTTGCATTTATACTAAAAATCTTCATTGTAAATATAAAAAGATTTAATATATCATGGTATTTTTGTTATATTTTTTAGACAACAAATATATTAAATTTTTTAAGACACAATAATGATGCAGTATTTACCTCATTAATAATTGATTTAAATAAATAAAATTATAATGATTAAAATATGATCCAAAACATGTCCAATTCTGATTTGATGATTTTATTTCGACCATGAGTCATCTTATCTTAGACTATAATGATTTTTGTACATTTATAAACAGAATATCATTATATAATAAAATAATGTTTTCACACATTTCTAAAGAACCCCTCCTCTCCCTTATAAAAGGAGACCACCACTAACCAATTTCTCACACCACTCAAGAATTTTTTCTCATCCAAACTCTTCCCAATTAATCAACCTACATCCGTATACTCCTCTTAGAATCCTTACCTTAGGCAGAACACACTTAAATAAGTCCATTTGGTTCAAACCAAAGAAAGTTACCCAAATTAAAGGTAATAGTTTCTCTTAAATTGTTTTCTTTTATTTTACATCTGCAACACCTATACTCTTTTTTATTCCTTTTTTTGTAACAACACTAGTATCCTCAATATACTATGATGTATTTATGAGATGTATTCGAACTACACTTACACACACCTCCATCTAATGGATAAAGAACATAATGTTTTTTTGGATGTAAAACAAAGTCCTCACAAAACGATGATTGTTCAATTACATCTTACCGCCTCTCATGGTGGTCATTATGATGAAACTGTATTCATATATGATATATATTATTTTTATTAATTCCTTATGCTTCTGTACTTCCTATTAATATAACACTTTTATGGTTTCCATAGTGGGTAAATATGATAATCGCATTTGAGGAAGTGCGGACTACCGCCCCCTCAAAGTGATTTGATTCATTAATGCCTTTTGTGGGATGTATAAAAGAGGGAGTTAATGATATAATATATGATATTATATGGGAATGATAATATACATATGTATCATTATGTTTTATTTCCATTAAAATAAGAAATAGAAATTAATGTAGCATTCATGCGTACGTACGGCTTACCGTCTCCATGAACGGTTCATTTTTTTTATTACCTCTAAATGTTATGTACTATTATAAAAACATGTATATACTAGTTATATATGATATATATGATATCAAAATCAGGAATATCATTCTGGATATAATTATCTTTTGACCACATGGACATCTTGTAAATATAAGGTGTTCATTTTTACTCAAGTCCCAAATATCGAGAAAATGAACGTTATTAACTTAAAAGATTACATAATGTTTATAGAATGGTAATAAGTGATACAAAAGGAATAATAAACTTGAAAAAGGTTCTTAAGAATGTATAAATTAACTTTATTATATTATTCCGGATATTAATGAACAATCGAGTCAAGTCGGACGTGAGGTAAGGGACTTCATCTCAATCTCCTTTCATTGGGGCATTTTTTGTTTTATACACAACTCTATTTTATACGGTGCATAAACCCCTTTGAAATTTCATTTTATTCTAAGGGAATCTTTTTATACAAATAGTTTTACTAAAAACAAAAAAGTAATGTTTTTTTAACGTAAGAAGTGACAACGACCTTTACACCGCCGTGAGTATTATTTGATCTTTGGCTTCCTTAACAAGCCGGAATGTTTTTAAAAGGAAAAATAAATACCATGTACTCTTTTTATGTATTTTGGTTTTGAAAATGATTTTGACAATGCATTTATTATTTCAATATCTTGAAATGATATTTTATTATTGTAATGTGTAAATTTTATCTTTCCTTTATGCTTATGTTATTTGTTATGATCATGTTATAGTTCATGGAAATTATTTACGTATATGGGTGGTTCCCTGATAATCCTTGGGTGGGTGAGCTTGAGATAGCTCTCCAACACATTGGGTAATGTGACAGAGGTAAACATGAATGTTTCTCCTATGATATTTAGTAAATATACTGTGATGGGTTCTCAGAAGTAACATCCTATGTAGGTATGATAGATACAATGTACGTATGATGTGTATGCCAAAAGTTACCTTTATGACTAATAATTTTTATGTGTCTTTCATAAATCTTATGATTTCAGGAGGAATGTAAATGATTTAATGTTTTGTACATATTTATGAAAAAATGTTTTCATTATTTGTTTTATAACCCTTAATGAGCTTTTCATGCTCATCCCACGTTTTGAAATGTTTTCACAGGACTTAAAGATGAATAGGGTCAAGGATGGGATCAAGGAAAATTCATGCTGTCTAAAACATGGAACTAGACATGACTCTTTTTTTCAAGCGTTTTTATTTTATGAAAAAAAGGAAACTGTGTAGATATGTCTACCAGGTAATTTTTTGTGATGTAATAGTTATTTCCTAATTCCCTAAAACTCTAAACAAGTAGAGACCCCCAATGTGAATTATTCATTTAATTCAATATTATGTAATGTTTAAGTCCGAGTCCTTATAGTTGGTATCAGAGTTCGGTTTAGATTACATTAGGTGTTAGGGTACTGTAAAATTCATATCCATAAACTAATTTATCTTAATATTTACATCATATAACATTTCCAGATTAACGTGTAGCTTCAACTAAGATATTTCTAGGTTTAGAATGGTTTTCCATAGAGGAAATAGAGCACTGTGTTGGGATGACATTAGGAGGAAGACAACATTACAAATCAGTAACCTTGGATGGTCGGAATCAGAACTGAATAATTTGTTGTAGCGATGGAACAGTTGACTCATGCTATAAATGGTGGTGGAATCCATGTACGAGATCAGCCAGATCAACTACAGAGGAATATGTCAGTAGTATAGAATTTTATGAGGGAACAACCCCCATCATTCAATGGATCATCTGGCCCAATGCTAGATGAAGGGTGGATTAAAGCATTGGAGAAGATTTTTTATGTCATGGGTTGTTCAGAACATCAAAAGGTTAGTCTTGCTGTTTACCGTTTTGAAGGTGAAGATGATCAATGGTGGTCGATGGTGAAAAATATCAGGGATAGTGAGGAGATTTATGCTCTTGATTGGGATTAATTCAAAGGTATGTTTTATGAGAAATATTTTCCTTTGGTGGTTCATCTTTGGATGGGAAAAACATTCCTGGAATTGAGGAAGGAGGATGACTCAGTGGCTGATTAAGAAGAAAAATTCAATCAACTGGCAAGGTATGCTCTAATTTTTATACGAGATCTTGATTGTAAAATCAACCATTTTTACTCAGGATTAAAGCCAATGTATCGAAGGGATTTAGCTTCTCGTGAGTACAAAATTTATAAAAAACTTGTCCGTTGTGCGGAGAAGGTGGAAGTGGAGTTTGCTGATGATCATGTATTCTTTGAAAAACAACAGAATAAAAAGACAAAGTGGAATTCGAAAGCGAAGAACTCTTAAAAAAAGTCAGATGGTAAGAAACTTAAGTTTACAGTTTTTGAAAATTGTGTTAAAAAGCATGCTGGGAATGTCTTTTGAATTTTGGTAAGTGATACCGATGTGGTAAAATGGTACATAAGGCTCGTAATTGCACCGAGAAAGATCACGGTAATGGTAAGACAAAATATGATTTATAGTAAGTAAAATGTTTTAAGTGCAATGAAATGGGTCATTATGCAAATGAGTTTCCAAAAAAGAACTCAACCAAAGGAAAGTAGCCAGACTACAAGAAGAAAGGGGTGACGAAATCCTTTGTAACTACTTCAGAATATGTTAGGCCATCAAATGAATTTTTATTAGGTAAACTGTTTGTTTGTTTAGATTATGCTAATGTGTTGTTTGATTCGGGGTCTACAGACTCATTCATTTCAGAGAAGTTTTCTAGTAAGTTGGGAATTCCAACTGAAGATATGAATACAAAACTTACGGTAAAAACACCTAGAGGAAAGGTTGAGACAAAAAGAAAACATAAGAAAATTATTGTCCTTGTGTGCAGAAAGAATCTACCTACAAACCTTATTGTTTTGCCTCTAGTAGAGTTTGATGTTATTTTGGGCATGGATTGGCTTTCTGTTTATCATGCTAAGATTTACTGTAGATCTAAAAAGGTTTTTTTTTTCAAAATTATTTTTTGTTTGTATACAAAAATGAACCCTTGATGTTGATAACATATCAAAAAGGTGAGAAACTAGTAAAAGATGGAAATGAATGTTACTCTGATCATATTTTTGAAAACAAAGGTACTATTCAGATTAATGATGTGCCAATGCTAAACAAGTACCTTGATGTTTTTCCTGATGAGTTGCCTGGTGTTATTCCTGATCAAGAAATTGAATTTACTATTAAATTAGTTCCTGATGCTATGACAATTTCAAAACCACCTTATCGAATAGCTCAAATTGAACTTTTAGAGTTAAAGAATAAATTTCATGAGTTATTATATAAAGGTTTCATTCAACCTAGCACGTCACCATGAGGTGCTCTGATATTTTTTGTTAAAAGGACATATGGTTTAATGAGACTTTTCATTGATTATAGAGCATTGAATAACATCACTCTTAAGAATAATATCCTTTTCCTCATATCGATGATTTTTTTGATCAGCTGCAGGGAGCTCAGTATTTTTCGAAGATTGATTTGAGGTCGGGATACCATCAGTTGAAAGTAAAAGAATCAGATGTTCTGAAAAACATGTTTTTTACTAGATATGACAATTATAAATTTGTAGTTATACCTTTTGGGTTAACCAATGCACTTGTTGTATTCATGGATCTTATGAATATAACTTTCGGTGAGTTCTTTGATATGTTTGTGGTTGTTTTCATTGATGATATTTTGGTTTATTCCAGAAGTGAATAGAAACATAAAAGTCATTTAAGGGTTGTCTTGAAAACCTTAAAAGAGAAGAAACTATTTGGGAAATTCAGCAAGTGTGAGTTTTGGATACAAAAAATTTCTTTCCTTGGTCACATTGTTTCAAAAAATGGCATAACCGTTGATCCTCCTAAAATGAAAGTTGTTGAAGAATGGCCAAGACCCACAAATATAAATAAGATTCATAGTTTTCTTGGTATGGATGGTTATTACAAGAGGTTTATTGAAAATTTTTCACGGTTATCTAGTCCGATGTCTATGTTAACGAGAAAAGGTGTTAAGTACGTCTAGAAAAAATAATGTGATGATTGTTTTTAGGAATTGAAAAGAAGATTGGGGAATGCTCTAGTTTTGGCACTTCCTTCTAGAAATGGTGAGTTTGTTATCTACAGTGATGCTTCGTTGAAAGGACTGGGTTGTGTCCTAATGAAAAAATGATCAGGTAATTGCTTATGCTTCACGTCACTTGAAACCACATGAGTTAAATTACCCTACACATGGTTTGGAAATAGATACCGTTGTTTTTTCTTTAAAAAATTGGAGGCATGATTTTTATAGAGGGATGTGTGAAATATATACTGATAACAGAAGTTTGATGCATATATTCACTCAGAATGAATTGAACATGAGACAAAGGAGATGGTTGGAATTCATGAAGGATTATGATTGAACGATCCTTTATCATCCGGGGAATGAAAATAAGGTGGCTGATTCTTTGAGTTGAAAATGTAATACTTCATTAACCATGTTACGTTTGGAATGAGATCCTTTGGTTTTTTATTTGATGAACTTTTGTATAGAAATTCTTGTTGTAGGAAATTCTTATGTTTTGTTTCAGGTGTCCGGGAAATCATATCTATCAGAAAGAATTATGCAATCGCAGAAGGAAGACAGTGAGTTACAGAAAAAGGTTGTGATGGTTCAGAAGGGTAAGTTGCCTAATTTTAATGTTGATAATGATTGTCTTTTGATATTTGGAAAGATATTATGTGTTCCTTGTGATTCACAGTTGAAGAATGAGTTGTTATGTGAAGCTCATAGTTCTTCATTTTCAGTTCATCCTGGCAGTACTAAGATGTACAGAGATCCTCATGAGTATTACTGGTGGGATGGAATGAAAAGAGATATTTCTGATTTTAATGTGAAGTGTTTGACCTGCCAGCAGATTATAGTAGAGTGACAGTTACCGAAAGTAATGCTTCAGCCCTTACCGGTGCCAGAGTAGAAATGGGAAATTATATCCATAGACTTTGTTGTGGGATTACCGAAGACTTCTTGAGGTAATAATGCAATCCGGGTTATAGATGACCGATTGTCTAAATCATCTCATTTCCTTCCTATTAGAGATACTTTGTCTCTAGATCAACATGCTTGGTTGTATGTTAATGAGATAGTCAGGTTGCATGGAGTTCCCTTCTCCATTGTATCTGATCATGATCCCAGGGTCACTTCTAACATTTGGAATGTCCTTAAGCAGTCATTGGGTACTGAATTAAATTTTAGTACAACTTTTCATCCTCAATCAGATGGGTAGTCAGAACGAACAATTCAGACCATGGAGGTTATGTTATGTTCTTGCTCGATGTATTACCAGGGAAGTTGGGACCATCATCATTCTTTGGATGAATTTTCTTATAATAATTTCTTGCATTCTAGTATACAGATGGCGCCATTTGAGGCATTATATGGAAAGCATTAGGGAACTCTATCATTCTGGGATGATGTAAGTGAAAGGAATCTGATGAGACCAGAATTGGTAGAAGAGATGGTAGAAAACGTTCTGTTGATGCAGAAGCACATGAGAATAGCTCAGAGCAGACAGAAAAGTTATGTAGATAACCGGAGGAATGATCACTCCTTTGAGGTTGGTGATCTTGTATTTCTCAAATATTCTTTATGGAAAAGTGCTATGCATTTTGGTAAGAAGGGAAAGTTGAGTCCGAGGATCATTAGACCATATGAAAAATTCTGGAAAAATTTGGATCAGTTGCGTATAGAGTGGATCTACACACAAATTTTTCTCAAGTACACAATGTTTTCATGTTTCGATGTAGAGAAAGTATATGCCAGATTCTTCTCATTTTTGACACCAGAGGAAGTTCAGTTGGAAGAGAATCACTCTTATGAAGAAAACCAATCTGGATTCTTGACCACAGAGAGCATGTGTTGTGGAATAAGTTAATTATCCAGGTAAAGGTTTTGTGAAAAAATCATATGGTTGAAGAGGTGACGTGGGAATCTGAAAATACAATGAGGGACAAATACCCCCACTTATTTTGATAAGTGAATAAAAATTCCGAGGACGCAATTCCAAAAAGGGGGGAAGGATGAAACACCCTAGATAAATGAAGAATAAGGCATATTTCATATTTATTGATATTTATGAATTAAATTTTAATTTTACTTTAATGGGTTTTCAATGTTCGATAGCGTACCCGATACGCAACAGCAGGTTTTTTTTGGAATTTTACATTGCACACTAATAATATAGTATTATTATTTTAAATTGTATTTAACTTATAGCCTTTGTATTGGTGGGAATGAATGATACTAATGACAATATAATTATACATGATTGTTAAATGTATTTACATTTATCCAATTAAAAGGTAGAGGCTTAAAATATGAATGACTCTAATTTTAAGCATAATTTACATTAAAAGGATGGTTTGTCGCCTTTTAATGAAAAACCCTATTTAAATATAGTAATGGTAACTTTTATACATTCTAATTGACCAAATATAGTCCTTCTTTAGAATGGGGACATCAAATTTTACATTGGCTATTTTTTGGTATTTTTCTGATGAAATACATTTTTTAATGAATTGTGAAAAATACAATATTTTAATACAAAAGTTAATTTTAATCTAATTTATTTATATGGTTAGATTATAATTTTAGTTTTTTTAAAGTGAAATTGAATTATATTTTAACCGTTTAATCCAATTTTGGTCATTGGAATTAATTTCAATTTGAAATTGGACATAAACAAGTATCAATCTTTTGATAGTTATTGTATCATAAAAACACGCTCTTTGTTTTAACAATGAGAAATAATTTTTAAATTAATTAATTCCACTTCTAGGTTTTGAATTTGGAAAAACAGACATCAATTTTAAATTCGGAATATCAAATAATGCTTAGGCTGAATTTTTGGTTTTTTTCAGAAAAACATCAATTTTTGATGAACAGTGACACAACTTAGTGGTAGTTAAAAAAACTGAATTTTTCATTTAAATGAAATTTTACCACTTCTTGAATTTAATTTCAAAAATTTTACATATATGGTTGTTATCAAGAAGTAAAATTGAGTTCATTAAGATGAAAATAATATTTGGTGAATAGTAACTTTTGACTTTTATTTACCATGGTTAAATGAAAATAGGGTAATTCAAGGTTAATAGAATATTATTAAAATTAAAAATTACCGTAACACATGTTATAACCTTATTGTTTGAGTCATTTACAACCCTGAGCATCTTTGGGTCGATTTTGGGATGCCTTTGATTTACATGGGAGTGATAATGACAATTTAGATTAACTAACTTAAAGTAAAGGTAAAAATGACAAAAGCAAATATCTTTTAGTAAATTAATTTTTAGAAGGGGTTACATAAATTATCTTTTAGACTATAAATATTCATTGGAAATTTCCATAGATTTACTATAACATGGTATTTTTTTTATAATTTTTAGACAACAAATATTTTAAATTATTTATGACGCAATAATGATGCAGTATTTACATCTTTAATAAATGATATAAATAAATAAGATTATAATGATTAAAATATTATCCAAACTATGTCCAATTCTGATTGGATGATTTTTTTCGACCATAAGTCATATTACCTTTGACTATAATGATTTTTGGACCTTTAGAAACCGAATATCATTAAATAATAAAATAATGTTTTCACACTTTCCTAAAGAGCCCCTCCTCTCCCTTATAAAAGGAGACCACTTATAACCAATTCCTAAAACCTCTAAAGCCATTTATATCATCCAAACTCTACCCAATTAATCTCTCTACATCCCCCTCCTCCTCTTATAAGCCTTACCTTAGGTAGAAGGCACTTAAACAAGTCCTTTTGTTTCAAAGAAAAAGAAGTTACCCATATTAAAGGTAACAGTTTCTCTGAAATTCTTTTCTTTTATTTTACTTATCCAAACCCTAAACACTTTTTTATTCTGTTATTTTGTAAAAACACTAGTATCCTCAATATACTAGGATTTTTTTATGATAAGGATTCAAACTACACTTACACACACATCCATCTAATTGGTGAAGAACATAATGTTTCTGTGGATGGAAAACTAAGGCCTCATGAAACGATGATTGTTCAATTACATATTACCGCCTCTCATGGTGGCCATTATGATGGAACTATATTTATATACGATATATATTATCTTTATGATTTTCTTATAATTCTTTACTTCCCATTTATAGCATGACTTTATGGTTTCTATAGTGGGTAAATAAGATAATCTCATTAGAGGAAGTGCGGACTACCGCCCCTTCAAAGTGATTTGATTCTTTAATGCCTTTTGTGGGATTTATAAAGGAGGTATTTAACGATATTATGTATGATATTATACTATAATTATAAAATACCAATGTATCATTATGTTTTATTTCCATTAAAATAAGAAATATAAATGAAAGTATTGTTCATGCGTATATACAGCTTACCATCTCCATGAACGATGCATTTCATTTCATACCTCTAAATGTTATTTACTATTATAAAAACATGTATATACTTAATATATATGATATATATGATATGAAAATAATTAATATCATTATGTATATTATGAAACTTTGACCACATGGACAACCAGTAAATATAAGGTGTTCATTTTTACTCAAGTACCAAATATCGAAAAAATGAACGTTATTAAGTTAAATGATTGAATAATGTTTATAACATGGTAATAAGTGATATAAAAGGAATAATAAACTTGAAAAAGGTTCTTAAGAAAGTGAAAATTAACTTTAGTTTATTATTCAAGAGATTAAAGAACGATCGAGTCAAGTCAGACGTGAGGTAAGGGACTTCGTCTCAATCTCCATTCATTGAGGCATTTTTAGTTTTATACATGAAATTATTTTATATTTTTTATAAACCCCTTTGAATTTTCATTTTACTCAAAGGGAATCCTTTAATACGAAGAATTTAACTAAATGAAAAAAATAATGTTTTTAACGTAAGTAGTGACAACGACCTTTCCGCTGCCGCGAGTATTATTTGATCGTTGGCTTCCTTAACAAGACGCAATGTTTTTAAAAGGAAAAATAAATACAGTATACTATTTTTATGTATTTTGGTTTTGAAAATAATTTTGACAATGGATTTTTTATTTCAATATCTTGAAATGATATTTTATTATTGCAATGTGGAAATTTTATCTTTCTTTTATTCTTATGTTATGATTTATGATCATGTTATGGTTCTTAGGAATTATTTACGTATACGGGTGGTTTTGTGATATGCCTAGGGCGGGTGAGCCAAGAGAGATCTCCAATGCATTGGGTACCGTGATGGGGGTAAACATGAATGTTTCTCCTAAGAGATTTTGGGAATATATTGTGATGGGTATTCCAAAGTAACTCCCTATGTAGTTGTGATAGCTACAATGTAAGTATGATATGTATTCCACAAGTTAAATTATTGATTAATGATTTCTATGTTTCTTTCATAAATCTTATGATTTCATGAGGTAAGTATATGATTTCATGTTTTGTATGTATTTATGAACAAATTTTTTCATTCTTTTTTTTATAACCCTTACATAAATTTTTATGCTCATCCCATGTTTTGAAATGTTTTCATAGGACTTAAAAATGAATTGGTTCAAGGACGGGATCAAGGAAAAGTCATGCTGTCTAAAACATGGAACGAGACATGACTCCTTTTTTTCAAGAGTTTTTATTTTATGAAAAAAATGTAACTGTGTAGATATGTCTACCTTGTTATATTTTGAGATATAATAGTTATGTCCTAGTTATCTAAAACTCTAAACCTGAAAAGATCCTCATTGTGAATTATTCATTTAATTCAATATTATGAAATGTTTAAGGCTAGTTCCTTATAATTCTGATCTTTGGGAGTGGATGTGTTTACAACAGCAATGCATGGTATCTCAGCTAACATCAATAGTTGTGCTTTATCTGATGGTGAGAGAAAGGAATTGGATGATGAATCCAAGGTAATCAATGTCTTAGGGAGAACTCTATACAATTATATATATATAAAGGTGATTTAATGAAAAGCATCAAATTCCATGAGAAAAAATCTATTGAATATACCTGGAGGAGATTCAAATGACAAAGTGGAAAAGTTGCAAGCCCTTTGGAACTATTATGAAGATCTGAGTATAAACTCGAATGAGGCTGTTGATGCCTTATTTGATAGGGTAAATATTGTATTGGAAGACATGTGAGGCCTTAGAGACTTCATTAATGATATAAATATTGTGAATCATATCACGTGGAAGATTCTACATCGATTCAATCCTAAAGATTTATAATTTGAAGATAAAGATGTAAATGAGATGAAACTAGATAACACGCACAGTACCATTGTTGCATATGAAATGAGAAATGATGATAATAAAGCTATGGAAAAGGGGAAATATAAAGTGGTAGAATTCAAGTCCATGAAGATGCTCACTATTTAAGATTCTCTTGAAGAAGAAAACACAGATGAGGTGATGTCATTTCTTTATTCAGATATACATAGAGGAAAAGTACATTTCCAAGGGAAACTTCCACTTTCTTGCATTAGGTGTGGAAAGGATTGTCATATTAGGGAAAGATGCCCCATAATATTACAAGAAGATGATTTAGATGAATTTTAAATTACCAAGAAGATGTATTCGGCCTATGTTCAAGGTATGAAACAATTCAAGATATGTTTATTTAAGAAAAAAAATCTTTATTTCCAAAGAATGTGATAGTTTAAATGAATCTGGAGTTAAAGAGGTCAACTAGATAAATAACTATAAAGATCTTGGAGAGAATGTTATGGTGGCTGTTGTCTTAGTTCTTAGTAAAAGGAATAAATTGACACTGATGAAGAAGAAGAAGTGGAAGTATGAATTGATATGAAAGCTGATTTAGTAGCCGTTATTGAATAGATAGATGTTTAGAGAGAAGAAACAATTAAATCTGACAAAGTGGATCGTGATGCCAAACCCTACATGATGGAGCATAAAGAAGAGATGTCTAAGTTAATGGAAGAAATTGAGAAACATAAGTCTTTATCACCAAATAACTAAGTATTAGTTATTGAGTATAAAGTCAAGGTTGTAGAATAAAAGAGGAAGATCGATGGCTTGAATAAAACAGTAAAATATCATGTAATGTGTATCAAAGAAAATGGATAGGAAGTTTTCAGTCTATGATGAAAAGTTAAGGACAAGGAAAAACATTTTATTCACAACATGTTATCAGGAAAGAAGATCAATCAAAATATTGAAAATATATAAGGGGAGAAAGTGGTTTAGTAGAAACGATACAAGAACTGTGTTCAGACGTTAAGGCTAATGTGAGGCTTGATAACAAATAGAATGTAGTTGTGGTTGAATTCAGATCACAAGAACCTATTTTGAGAATGAATATTGATATGGGTATGGAGAATTAGAATATTCAGAGAAACCAAGAGAAAACTAGGAGTATATAATTGAGACACAAGAATGAACCCTTCATTAGGTGTCATTTCCATGGAATCATGGGACACTACCAAAATTTGTGTCCTATTGCCAGAAGGAACAGATGGGCACAAGAACAGTAGTGTAATCCAAACAAAGAATGGTACTCTATAACTTTTTTTGTGGGACACTACTTTTGGTGTGGAGTATTTAGGCACATGTCTAGATATTGTACATCGACCATACAGAGGAATATGCTAAAGAATAACCAAAATTTTCGTAAATAGTATATCAATGAACTAATATGCGAGTTGAAAATGAAAAATATATTTCCAGCCTTTCTTGATGAATCTGGTCCATCATACTCTGAGAAAGATCATAAATCACATTCTATGTAGAGTATGAAGATAAAAACACTGACCAAGAATAAGAGAGATGAGAATGCAGTGGTTGTTGAAATTTCCCATAAAGCAACAGACCGTCCCGGTGTAAAGATCCCTGATAGTGGTTGCACATCCTAGATAATAGGTAATAAAGATTTGGTTATAGGAATAAAATATGACTAATAAATAGTTTTCATGTTCTGAAATGATTACGGTTTGAAGATAATTGGATCATAAATGTTAGGGTTTGGTGTAAAAGAAATAAGGCATGCATATGTCTTGGTAGTATAACGTTTCATTAACAAATTTCAAAGAATTAGTCAACTATGGGACTCGTCTAATTCTATAGGATTTAATAAGAATACATGCATCAACAAATGGATAGATGGTGCAGTGATTCTGCATGGAAATAATAGAGGGAAGTATTTACCTTGTAAGTGGTGATGAAGATGTGTGCTTTTTAACCAGAGAATAGGAAAACAAGTTATGGAATAAATGACATAGATATTTATTCCAACCTTCCCTATATGATTTGGAAAATTTTGATGCAACTAGAGATATCCTCAAACTATAATTTGATCATACACATACATGATATTCTTCTCAATAGGGTAACATCATTAAAACGACGTACAAAGCGAAGGAAAAAAGTGAACAAGAGTGATCGAATTGGTACATGATGATGTTTGTGGACCTATCTCACAAAGATCCATTGAAATAAAGAGATATTATATTTTTTTCAATGATTATTACAATATAATGGATTTATTATTAATAATTTCACACAAGTTCGATGTTTTTAGTTTCATAAAATAGTATCAAAGGGAATCTGAAAGGATGATTGGGTATAAAATTATGAAGTTTTGTACTGAAAATGGTATAGAATTCAAAAAAATTAAGGTTGAAGATTATCTTGAGAAACATGGGATAAGGAATTAGATTTATTCAGTAAGAACTCCTTAATAAAATGAAGTGGTTGAAAGGAGAAATTGGATCTTCAGCAACATGGCAAGAACAATGCTTATAAGAAATACACCACTAGCGAAATTTTTAAGGAATTTGTGATGAAATCATTCTACATTTCTAATAGGGTTCTGTTATGTCTAAAGGAAGTAAATACTCTATATGAGACACGATATGGAAATAATCCAATAGGGAAATACTTTTGAAAATTTTGAAGTAAGTGCTTCATTATCAACTATTAAAAAATAGGAAATTGGAGTCCTGTAAAAATGAGGAAAAATTCCATGGATAATCAGGAAAAAGAAAAGAATACTAATACTTTAGAAAAAGGTTGGGAAAAGTTGTTCAGGTAAATAATGTCACTGTTGTGGAAAATGGAGAGAATAGTCTACAAAACAGTGAATAGTTCCTTGATTAGTGATGAAGAAGAAAGTCACACAAGGGGTTCAGAAGTAGCAGATTCTCACTTAAAAGAAGATAATAATGATGAAAAAAAAGAAATCAAGTATGTGTCTACAATAAGGCCAATGATTACAGCTGATATCAACAAGAGTAATATCATTGGTGATCAAACAACACCAATTCAAACAAAAAGAATAAATTCATTGCAGCAGACATATCTCTAATCTCAAGGTGAACCAAAATGTTTTGCTGATGGAGATGAATAAGAATAATGTGTTCAAGAAATAAATGATTAGATAGACTATATTGAGAATAATTAGACTTGGGAGATTTTTTTGAGTCCGGAAGATAAGAATTTCATCAGAACTAAATAAGTCTTTTACAACAAAATGAATGAAAATGGTGTAGTGATCTGAAACAAATCACATCTCATATGAAAAGGATACTCAAAAATAGGTGGTATTGATGTTGATGAGACATTTACTCTTGTGGAAATGAAAAAAAAAACAGATTATTCTTGTCTATTTAATTTCAACAGATGTTCAAAGTTTTCCAGATGGATGTCAATATATCATTTTTGAATAAGGTTCTGGAAGAAAAAGATTATATTGAACAGTCATATGGTTTTCTCATTCATGAAGATAAAAACAATTTATGTCTTCAAAATAACCTTTTTATGTTTTGAAGCAAGAACCAAAATCTTGGTATTCATGGCTAGATCAGTTTTTGAAGAAGCCATGTTTCTAGTATGGTGGAGTTTATTGAAATTAAAATTTGAACAATGATATTAATAAAATGATGATAGTACTGGTATATATTGATGATATAATAATTTGAGGACTAGATGAAGCACAGTGTAGATATTTTTCTAAATTCATGATACATGAGTTAGAAATGCCTATGATTAGTGAGATGACATTTTTACTTGGTTCACAGGTGACACAAAGAAGGAATAACACATGTATCTCTCAATTGAAATATTCCATGGAGGTTCAGAGGAGATTCAAGATAAAAAATTCCATGGAAATAAAAAACATGGATGATACCTAGATAAAACTATTGAAATATGATAAATTCAAGGTGGTTAATATCACAGAATATACGAAAATTGTTGGATGTTTATTGTACTTTACCACGATAAGGCATGACATTGTTTTCACAACATGCCAACCAACGTGATATCAAATCTTTCCCATAGAAATCTATATTCTTGAACTAAAAATAATACATAATTAAATCAAAGGTGCTTTGGATTTATGTTTGATGTACAATAACAAATCATAGTAAGATATATTTAGATATACATATGTAGATTGTGACGAATCATTATTTGACAGAAAATCAACATCAAGTGCAGATTTCTATCTTGGTGGTTTGTGTATTTCGTGGCAATGAAAGAAGAAAAATTTATTCCCATTGAGCATAGAAAAATCAGATTATATTTCCACCACTCAAGAATGCACAAAATTATTATGTATAAAGAAACTGATCAATGATATGGTAGTTGAAGTAATTTCTTCAATCAGAATCCAGATTGATAATTCGAGTGCCATCCATCATTGAAAAAATCTTCTACATATATCAAGGAAAAAACACCTTGAGATAAAATATGATTTTATCATTGAGAAGGTGTAGCAAGGTCTTGTAAAGTTGGAGTATGTGCCTACATAGCTATAGGTTTCAATCATTTTGACAACAGCCTTACCTAAGGATGATTTTGAGAGGCATCGATTGGCTCTGGGAGTCTAGTCGACTCCTTATACTTGAAAAAGTGTGGTTTTCGGTCTCCCATCTCCCTAAGGTATAATTTTTTCCCAATTTAATTATTTGTGTTTTATAATATGTTGTAGAACACAAATGAATGCCCTTTGGGTTTTTTGACATGGAAGATAAAGAGTTACTCCTCAAGGGGGAGAAACTGTGGCCAAAGAAGGGAGAAAATGTCTTAGTCAAAGACACGGGGAGAAGCTAATAGCTGGAGAAATGATATAGGGGTAGTAAAAGGATGAGAATATGTGTTTTTTCAGGGTTTTAATTGATTATCCAGAGCATAGATTGGACAACACAAGAAATCAAAATGTGAAGGAGGAGTTTTAAATATGACGATGCTTGCTGTGATTGGTCAAAGAAGACATATCACGAAAGCCGAGCTTCATGATGAAAGTAGTTTATTTGTATCAGTTTGGGGTTAATAAATTATTTCATAAATGAAGTGATTTATTGATGAACTTATTATTTACTCGTGTTTCTCAAGGTAGTCATTTCTCATGAGGGCCTAGAGTATGTGTTGAGTAAATCCCTAATCGCTATTTGAATAGAGAAAGGAAAATGATGGTAGATGATTGAAGGAGCTTTAGTGAGGCATCAAAGTGAATATAATTGTTATGAGAAGAGTTTTCATCAAACCCAAAGGGGTATAATATTAGCAAAAAATACGTCAAGGTAACATTGAAGCATTTTTAAGCAGTTTGTGTTTGTTGAAAAATTTGGTTTCCTTGTTGACAATGATTGATTCTTTGATTAGTTGTGTTATTCTAGAGATATTTTTGACATTATCTGTTGATATATAACCCTGATAAAGTAACATATGATCTAAAGGTGGTACAAAAATAATGGATATAAGGTGGTTTCATCTTCATGTGTTTGAAAAAGTTTTGGTCCTCAAAATATGAAAATGGGGAAATATGTTTTCAGAACCAGATGTTGTGTGCAATACTGAAGGTGGTTTTGAAACATGCGGGCAAGGCATGTTTTAGGAGGAGAATGTTGAAAAATGGAAAAGGAAATATGTGTGTGAATGATTTCTAAATTTTACTGAAATATGAGGTTGAGTAAAATAAATATGTGTGTCCAAAGCGATGTCAAATGAGGTTTTGTGTGCTCAAAGTTGATTTTTCACGACGTGGTAAATCTTCAGCATAGGGGCTGGTGATGCCTTTAAAAAAGAGGTGCCCATCTCATTTGAAAGAGATCAACACTTAGAGAGAATCTGAACTCTAGATTGCGTAATAATTTTATGAAAAGGGAGTTGCACGAATGCTAATGAGTTGCACAAAAGCTAAGAATGTTTCACATAATATTTGGTTGGAATAAGATTGAAGTTATGTTCAAGGATTGTTTCACAAAAAATGTTTAATCTTTCATGCAAGGAATTGAAGTTATGTGAATGAGGCAGAGAGGGTTGTGCAAAATATTGGGATTTTCCCAGTAGTATTGTGGAGAAGTGGTGTTCATAGTTGGATGAAAGTAGGACATCAATCGATCATCTACTTATAGTGGAAGATATATTCATTTGTTATAATTAAGGGACAAACAATTCTATAAACTATGATGGGATCTCCTGAATAATAAGTGATAACACTTCATTTGAGAGAGATGTGAGCTTTCAAATTATGATTGGTTGTAAACTAAGAGGGATAGTGAGTTTGATCTGAACATTGTAAACAACTATGTGACTTTTGTGGATTTTGTACATCGCTACATCATTGGTGTGTGATCCTTGGATGTATCACAGTGAGGGTGACCCAAGTAAAATTTATGTGTTTTGTTCTTACTTTAAGAATTATCCATACTCTGTAATTGGAAGGAGAGAGAATAGAGTTTTTTCTAACAATGAAACAAGATCAATAGGGATAATTGTTTAAAAATGACATAACTTGATTCACCCCCTCTCAGGGTATCTAACATAAAGGTCGTATAAATAAATATCACTAATATTTTTATTTATTTTCTCATTATTAATAAATACAATGGTTTTAGATAAATTAGTATTGAAACCAATTCCACTCCAACCCATATATACAAGAATTTGATCATTCAATACCTATTCAACACTTATTCTTCCTGATTCAACCGTTTACTTTTGTTAATCATTATATATGATTCCAATATATATCTTCTTATTTAGGCCAAATAATTTCATTTTATCTTCAAAAGTATCTTACACATCCACTAGTTATGATTTGTGTGTCGCAATATTAATTATTTTCTATTTTATACAAGAAATATGTTCTTCTACAACCTTATATTTTTCTTCAATATTAAACTTGACAGTCATTATATCTATGAATTATACTTAGATAGCCCTTTTTCCACATAAAATTCTCTATATATTTACTTTTATATTCAATTTTTTAAAATACTTAAAATAATCATTAAACATTTCACCAATTTTCATATTCTATTTTGTTGTGTCACATGGTTATCAAGAGGACCTTATTGTTTTACTTTCAGATTGCAATTCCCATCAATTTATTTTCATTCAAGGTTTCAGGTTAATAGTTTTTAACAATAGAAATCCTAGCATCATTAATATATGATTTTAATTTAACCTAACCTTATTCAATGTATATTTCTTCATTATTATCCCCCTCTTTACTCAAAAATATTCTCCACTGAAAACTTCTTACAATTGTGTTTCTATCTTTGATTCTTCATTTTAGGGGAAAATTTCATTACTATTTTTGTGAGTAATATAACTCACCAACTTCACAATCATTAAAAATTGTATAAATTGTCATAATAATATTAAAATATCAAAAAAAACATGTTATATCAACCTTTAAAATATACCTTACCAATTTTTAATTAGATTTTATCAACTGGTGGATATTCATCATTTATATCATTTTCTTCATTTTCTGATTCAAGAGTTGCATGATCTCCAAGGAATTCAATTCCATTTCCTTTGATGAATTTTCCTAAACAATTATCTCCACTCTTATTTCAAATTTTATTATCATGTTATGAAAATTATAAATAGATAACACTATAAGGTTTCCTTCTTCATGTTACAACACCTCTAGATTGCATAATGGTAGAAATTTCCTAGAAATTTTCTTCATAATATTCTCATACATTATATCATCACCTAATCCACGAATAGAACTAAAAATATTTATGATCTCATTGAATACAAATTTGTTATTACTACTTGGACGACTCCCTATATTATAAAATTTATGTAGTGGCACTAGTAATATTTTCACCTTTGTCTTCTTGTCTCATTTATAGAAATTGGGTAACATGTCGTACATTTACTTTATAAATTTATGACTGAAAACCTTCTTGTATATCTAATTTTATATTTCTCTAGATAAATAGTTTTTCAACTTCACATAATCATTCACTAATTTCATTTCCATATCATTCAAAGATGATTCCGTAGAAAGAGTCACATTTATACCATGTATAGATGTAAAGAAAATATCATGATTACGATATTCTAGGATTAACATAATAAATTTTTACCTAGTTTGATAATTATATACAATAAAAAATGAAACAAAATTTTCATTTATTGTATTATCCATATCAATGATCTTCCACTAATAGATTAACTTTGAAAAATATCATGGCTCTATTTCCACTTGTTGCAATCCTACCATCTTTAATATTCCCTATGAATTTGGGTGAATTAGGGTATGAATATTTCTAACTTATATCTTTTGATAGATCTATCTCTCTTTTTGATGAGAATAATTCAAATCTATTAATAATTATTACATAATCAAAACAGCAGAATAATGGATTTAAATACACATACATAGATATTTTACTTATCTTGTAACTAAATTCCATATCTAATAAGTATATATAGATGATGTGTTAATATACCAAAATCACTCTACAATGTTTGTGTTTGTCTAGTTTTGTAAAGAATCATTGTTGATACAAGTTTTACTCATTTATTTTTATCCATAATTTATTTATGATAAGGAATATATGAATTATAAACAAACAAGTCACTTATTATTATCTCTATAGATTTTTTTTCCAAAAATCAACAGTATCATGGTTATGCTTCAATATCCTCTAATAAATTTAGTTCTTAAATATTAATCATCATAGAGGAAATAGTTCTGTATATAAACTTATATAATTATTAATTATTCTATATTCAATTATACATTTTTATCTTCTTCAAACTTACCGTATCACTAATTTTGAAATATCAACCAAAATCACTATGAACTATATGTATTTATATTGTTTTTGAAAGACTCATTGTCGATCCATGTTTCACTCCCTCTTTATGTTTATCAAAAAAATTTATTATGATATGTAATATATGAAATATCAACACAGAAGTCACTTAAAATTATCTCCATTGATACTAATCAATTTCAAACAACAGAGGCGTCTTTGTTAAGCTTCAATATCCTCTATGAAATTTAGATCCTCAATATAACTCATCAAAGTAGAAACTATTCCCTATATCAACTTCTAGAATGATTAATTTATCTCTATTCTATTACCCTTTTATATTTATTTGAACACACCTTATCCATAATTGTGAATTATTTTTGAACATTAGGTTTTATACTTATCACATACTGATTGAGCACAAAAATCAACCACTTTGTCCATGAAATAATCCTGAAGTAACATAAAACACATATTTTTATGAAATAATTTATAATCATTTTAAAATGTTTATAAATAAATCCATCATGACTATAGAAAAGTCATTTTTTTATTATGAGAATAAACAACAATCTCTGTTTAAAAAACACTGACACTAAATTGACATGATCTCTTTTATTTTGGTCTAATTCCATTTACTGAAGTTAAATATGGTGATTACCAATTGTCATTGTGTCCTCATTTAACTATTATCCTATCTTTCTTAGTTATATGTCCTTTTCCTTTTAAGTGTGAAATATATGTTATTCTATGAGTTTATCGATGAATAAAACATATAGATGCAACCAATTTGCAAAACCTACACATTGCTGCACGACCAGTTCTAGTAATCTACACTTTTAAAAATATTTAATAATATATAGAACATGATACAATATATCCAAACTCTTACAACATGGTCTCTTATATGTATATTCATACATAGCTTGGATTCATTCCTATATGAGGCCCTTGTGGTGGAATCTTCTTATTAGTGGACTAAACCTCCATTTAGTACTCGAATTTTCTCATTTATAACATTGAAATTTTATAGTTAATTTAATGCAATCCATTGAAAAATCATTTTTTTTATACTTAGAATCATTAATATATATAAAATAATTAAAATCATATTAAATCTCCAAAATATTCTTAGACAGAAATCAAAAAATCTCAGTTAATTATAGATATATTTATACTTTTCTAGCATTACCTCTGTCAATCTCTAAAAATATTTAGGCATGCTATTTAATCATCCAATTCCATATTAATTCAAACATATTTCTAGTTCCATTTCCAAAAAAACATTATTTAAATTTGAACCATTAATTTCAAGTCACAGTTTTATTCTCATTAAAAAAAACATGTACCAAGGCTATTTAATTTGAATCAACTATGTTCCAAAATAATATGATCTAGATCCTAAATCCATTGTGTTTCAATTTAAGATCTCATATATGGTTTCATGGGACATATTGAAGAAAATTCATTACACTTTTCTATAGTACCTGAACTAGAAACTACACAAGATCCATCATATGTTTATTATTATAGGATATTTTGGTCAAGACCATCCTGAAATAAATAATTTGATGATGGAAATAGTCAATGAATGAGAGTAGGAAAAGAGGATTAAATTTATCCTATTCAGGGACTAATCTATAACTCACATCATAGTGTATATATTTGCAATTCTTTAAGAGGGATCTCACCATATTTTAGTGGAAGTTAAACACCATCAATTATCTTTTTAAGGGATGGAATAAGAAAATTTTCGTTATCAAGAGTATGCCAAATTTTATGAGAATATGATAAGGGAAAAAAATAATTTTTAAAAGGATATAGTGGTAGAAAATGATTTTATTTAATGGGTAGAAATAAGTCCCCAAGATGAGTATACAAATACTATAATAGTGGAAAATATTTTTCGATTTTTCGACGACTCATTGTATTATGTGAATCATCTTTGAGTGCTGATGGAATATTCTATAAAGTGTAATTACATTAAATATTTTCCCTTTATAATTTTTATGGTTAATGAGAGACTCAAAACCATATGTTTTTCTTCCTTTTTATTAAATTAATGATGAAACTTGTTAATCCATGGATTTCATTGATATCTTTTTAATGATCATCAATTTCTTTAAACTCCAAAACTAACTCTTTATAACTTCATAAAATATAAAATGAATAACCATGATAGTATTTGAGTGAAAATTCAAATTTAATATTAACAGATATAAGTGAAAAAAATTCATAATATTTGAGTTTATTATAAAAATACTTTATCAATACATTATCATCAATAATATGAGACCTTTAAAAATTATTAGATGGTCTTGTGTGCTCACACTACCCTTGTGAACCATGGTTAACCAAGATTATAATGTACAGAAGGGGATTTATTTTTTGTTCAACCCTTGCACAATGTTGGTTCCCTGATAGAGAGGGTGAATTATTAAATGATGTTCCATTTTTTCCATTTATGATTTCTTATCAAACTATCATATGTCACTTTTTAGTTTGAATTATCTTCCTATTTAACTCTCACACATCAAGGAATAAAAATAAATAAATAACACTCAATTTACATGGTTTAATAATAAAAATGAGTTGTTATTCTATAACATGATGTGGAATCACCCAATACCATATAATCTAGCAGATTCACCATGGTGGATAATATAAGGAGGTTAAAACCATGACTCATAAAATAAAAATATCAACATTAATATATCCCAACAAATCTATTGAAATGTTTTACCATTGTCTTTTAAATTTATGACTTAAGGATTACCCTTCTTATAATGATTTAATTTTCTTTTCAAAATTTATAGTTCTCCAATAATTCATCTATATGCGAAATTGGTGTGAATTAATCTTTAGGACACAATCTAGGTGTTATGATAATTCATGGACCAATCATGCACTCTTCTTCTTATTCGTCTCTTTATATGAACACATTTCTATACACTCTCTTTATACCTCCTATTTGAATCTCTCTCCCTCTCTCTCTTGAATAATCATACAAGATAATCATTACCATATATCATAAAAAGTAAGATATATTCCTTCATGTTCGAATTTGAAATTAAAATTTTAAATTTTAACTAAAAACATCATTCAACTTTTCTTCAACTTATCCTTACCTTTTTATATGGCATTATCAATCTTCAGATATATTTAGGTGAAATATGGGGTAATTCATGAAATGATTTTATATTTCATGATAAAGTAGTTACTAAAACTACATATAAATTTTTTATCTCATTATAGTGTAATAATAATCTATATGAAATAAGTTATCTCTTCATTTTTCACAGTCTTCTTACTCACAGTCTGATTCTAGTCATTGTGGTGTGATATATCTAAACACAACAAAAAAAACATAGATATTCTTTCATACATTTACATCATGACATGAATCTATCATGAAATATAAACATCATTCATTATAATTGTTTTAAAATATAAACATTATGTGACAATATATTAAATCACATAGGAAAACTAAATCCACTATTCATTCATGGTTTTTAATTTAGAATGACAATATTCATCATGGTAAATCCATTATTTTATAGTAATTTGTATAATTTTATACATTTTTGAGATTTAGTCCATAAAAGAACATTTTCAACATCATTATATTTAGTTTTTGGAAAAATAAAATGTATACATTATTAGAGAAAAATATGACACATCAAACTTAAAATCATAATTATCAACCCTTTCATTTGAGTACTTTTCAAATTTCATACCATTTTCATAGCACAATAGAAACCCTTACATATCATAAAAGTAACATTATATATCGCTTTATACTATATAGTGGAACTTACAAGTCACTATTGATTAACCTTAACATACTATACAACTTCTTTTTTATCATAACAAGATGGATTATACATGTCACCCTAAAAAATATCATCACATTAAATATATTACATATCATATCAAATATGTTACAAATCCTAGTGTAGGCGTTTCATTTTTAAAACTATAGATCAAGTTACCTTGTAATATATTATATAACATCGAAATATATTACATAATACCATATGGGCATTTTTTGATGATATTTGGCTCTTTTATCCAAACATTCATCTTCCAAATACATTATATGTTTGACTTTCCTAACTTCTAGTACTATAATTCCTTACCTACGAATTAATTTAAGATTCAATATTCACATTACTCCATTACTTCTTGTTTCCTATAACTAAATCAACTACAATTACTCAAACATGCTTAGAGTTAATCTTTTTATAAAAAATATATCATTTAATATATGAAAAGAATCATCTCATCCATCACAAATATATCAACTTGTAATTATAGAACATATTTTTTAATATTTAAAATCATTATCCATCATTTATTCTAGAACATAATTAGTTACTTTTCTAAAAAATCATCTACGTATTATTTAACATCGTTAAGTAATACATCAAGATTTATCTTTGATAAATCTATTTCCCTCTAATGTGACTCATTTATCATCTTAAATCCTTCCATGTTCTATAATCAGTTAAAATATTTGGAAATAAATTCATATCAAAAGAAAAAAATTGTTACATATGAGATTAAACATGTTTTATATATTGAAAATACAATAAAAAACAAGATCTTAACCACTTATTCTATTCTCTAATTTTAATATTTCTTTAAACCATATTAGACTTCCCTCAAGTCTCAAAAACCAATACCAAGGAACAAAAACAATTGTTATCAATATAATTCTCATTATAATTCTAAACAATATCCACCTTTGAATTCGATTTTAAATAATTTATCATTAATCACATTTCAAACTCAGGAAACTTTTCACTAGATAATCCCATAAATCTATATTTTTTCTATTTTCAAAATCCACTTTTATTGGTTGAATGGGAGCCCAAACTGATGACAATAAATACATGGAATGTAAATTATATAGGACATTACCAAAGCATTTCATAAAAAATTTTGACTTGTTAAATCCATGAACACTATATATGTTTTATCCAATATAAATAACCCCTTCTCCGAATCATTTTTTAAATTGTTAAAATAAATATGCTTTCTTATCCAATGTTATGATAATTTATTCAATTTATATATTCCATTCATTATAAAAATCAAATAAAATATGATTATTCGTTTTTATCCTTGAAGATTGATCCATTTTGGTTGAAACTCATAGCCATATTTGACACAATTGTTTGGTATCTATTGAGTATACATTGATGTACACTACCTTATCAAAAATTTCTTCCTAGGAATTAAATATAATAACAAAAATATTGTGTGATCACTACCATATACCTAATCCTTTTCTTTTCTATTAAATCTTTTAAGAGAGTCTGATTATCTGACTTACGATAATTATTTATCAAATTATGTGGGAAACAAATTTGATCCTTGAATAAAGAAGGTTTAAAAGATTTAGGATTAGGGGCATGGCCCTCTAAAACCATTGGTCTATCCACATCCAAATCTGATTCACTTTAAAGACCATGATGATTCACTTCAAGCATAACTACAATTTAACTCAGATATACTATAAACGTTTTGACTCTTATTTCATTCTTCCTTCGTTATGTGAGTATTTTCTTGAGGGGATAATAGTAGTCCTACCTAGGCATAACCCTCTTCCATGGTGCCAATGAAAAAAAACACTAAGATAATTATTCAATTCTTACCTTTACCTAAGTCTAAACTATTGTACTCTTCAACTACAATACCACTAACCTAACTAAGAAAATATTTCATTTAGTCTTATTTCACCTTATCATATTTATATTAATACTGGATCCCGCCACTAATGGGATGACCAGGCCTATTTTGTTTTGTGAGGCTTGAGGTGACTCCAAAGCAATGGAAATTATTTATTATCCCATACCCAGATGATTTTGTAGTTTTTTCATCTTATACCCTACATATTAAAATTCTATGGCTAGTAGGTACTATAACAATGTTGAACCTCATCATTGGAAGCGTCGTTTATCCCTATAAGGTGCTCCATAGGGGCCTTCATATCAATACAATGTAGATTGGTCATATAATCTAGATATCATCCCATTATACTACTCATATTCTACATTTTCATCCAAACTTTTCCCCTCAAATGGCAACAAACCTCTCCAAGGCAACCCACTAGAGCCACAACGACCCCTATAATCAAAATAGTATCACTCACAATATTCCTTAGATATGTACCTCATTCAATGAAGTCAATATTTCATCTTATGATACCTATTCTAAAAGATAAACATTTCTTTTCTTTTGTAGAATTCCATCAAATCATTCCCTTGACATTAATATATATTATACAATCCAATGTTAGAATTTTATAAAATACACTTTTTAAAACATAAAAACCATGTAATGGTAATCAAAATATATTTAGGGAGGGGTATAGGTATATTAGATTAAATATATATCCATTATAGGATAATTTATTTTAGAATATGGTTTTATGAATCAAAATAGATAAATTTAAAAATATAATTTTCAATAATATTGAAAATAAATGGGTTATAGAATTTTATTGTAACTTGATCATCATTCAAGAAATTATAATCCTATTAAACATAAATTGGTATAGGTATTTGGAACATTGAATATAATATCATTTTTTCCATTAAAGTGAATTAAAAGAAATTCCTCAAAATAATTGAAAAAAATTGAAATCAATTTCTTGAAGATAATTTTTATCCACTTTAGAAATTATTCTATGAACTTGTGTATGATTTTATCATGTAAAATTTTCAAAAAAATATTTATAATAGTTTATAATCTAATAAACATGCTGGATTCTTATCTATCCAAATTTAAAAACTCTCTCTAACCTTATTCTACCCCTAAATAAGATATCTCTCCCATACTAGGTTAAACTTATATATTTAGTTTCTCTCCAATATGTTTTTCTATCAATTTAAAAATATATTAAGAGAAAAAAATTAGTGATTTTTTTGTCTATATCCCTTTTAGATATAAAATATAAAAAATAGGGGGGGGTGAATTTAATGTACCTTAGCCAATGATGATTGATGCTTGATATTTATTCTTTAGACTCATTATCTTGGAATTTAAGTATGTTATCAATTGACACCCTCTTTAATCATCCTAATTATTATTTAACATCAATTTTATATTGATATAATTAATATTTCTCTTCACTTATGAAATATTTAATTCGAAAGAGTCTTTATTTCTATTGTTAATTCTTTTAAATTCATTCTCATAAAATTGAAATTGTTGTCTTAAAATATTATCACCTTTATATTTTATCATTCACCAATATTTTATTCATTTTATCACATTTTTAGAATTATTTTGTAGTATTATTTTTCATACACTCATTTTGTACACAATATATCCAATAAATTCCAATCATTCAAATTTTTCTTCTTATGGGGAATCTTTTACTTAAATGATTTATTTATCTTTTCTCTTACGTAGAATTTCAATTTCTATTTTGTTGATACAATAGAACTAATAGTCTCATAAGACAATAATTAATGACAAGAAGCTATAAATTTCATGTCACAAACACATTATTAAATACATCAAATAAATTATTTAACATGACATGTGGTTATTGAATATAATATTTCCTGAATTTTTATTTTGTAAGGGTTGTCCACCCCAACCTCATTTGTACCATCCATCACCCTTAATCAATAATAATATTATTACCCAAAACTAGAAACATCTCATCATGACACACCATTACGTATATATTTATAATATTTATCAATAAGAAAATTATGATCTATATTTAATGAACCAAAACATTGAGATGAATTTCACATATACTTATTTATTATAGATATTTTCCACAATTTTTATTCTTCATTGGTAATAACATATTTTCATTAAAATTTATTCTTTTCAAAATAAAAATGATTATGAATTTTCTTCTCTAATATGATTCACTTCATTATATTCAAAATATATTGGGATTAAACCATTTCATTAATAATTTTATGATTATTACAAATCATTAGTTGATATACTTATTTATTTTAAAAATATTCAAGTCTTACATCAGCAATAAAATAGTGATCATTATATTAGAACCTAACCTCTCCATGCTTGCAATTATAATAATCATATATGAAATTTTTTATATAATTGTTTTTCTCAATGAAATCAAATTTGAGGAGTATAATTTCATTCTAATATAAAATAATATTTTATTTCAATAATTTAAAATTCGTATTCATTATGGTGAATAATTAAATTTCATCTTCAACACATAAGTGTTACTCAAAATCATTTTTTTAATCATCCTTATACAATTTAACCATATTATATTGGTTCTTAAAAATCCAGTTATAATTAGTTAAACTAAAAAACAATGTGATTATCTTCTTAAATTGTTTATTCTATATAAATTCCATTTCATATTCTTTTACCTTTTGATCAGATCATGATGAAACCTCATCTTCTTTCATTAATTCAACTTGTTTTCTTAAATCATTGGAATCCATTATTGTTATCAATATCTTCTCTCCTATACTACTTGAAAAAAACCATCTATCTAGCAACACATAATATTTCATCCTTCATGGATAAATACATATTTTTTTCAATAATAAATATTAATTAATTCATAAACTCTTTGATGGAAACATACATCTTCTAAAATTATATGAATTATTCTTGAAAAAATCACAAAAAGAATATTGTTACTCTTTAATTTCATCATCTTATATCATTAGATAATTAATATCAAAATTTCCAATTCCCCCATAGCATAAAAGAATCAGTGGAATCTTCCTATAAAATATACCTTTTCCTCCATGTAATCCATTTAATAGAGTGACATTGTTTTTTGAAAAATCTTATCAACATCTTTATCAAAATTTGACTGTCATATTCCATCTTCATCATTGCCCTCAATTTTCATTGAGGTCCATTAATTTTTTCTATCATTGAATGATATTTTCATCTCATCCAAACTCATATTATTTATAGTGAATACCATTATCACATAAAATATAATGAAGATGTTATAAACGTCATATAAAAAGTATTTAAATATCCCAATCCTCAAGAGACAACAATTTACATCAAATCAGTCCAATATGATATAAATTATCTTCTTGACCATTATTTAATCATTAAGAGTCTCACTAAACACTTTAACAGTTATCACTAACTCATTAAACCCTATAATGAATTCAATAATAGATTAACCTTCAAGAATATAGATATCTTTATTATTTAATCACTAAATTTGAAATTTGAAATTTTTCACATTGCAATTGACTTCATATATATTTTATAGATTCTTCCAAAGATCCATTTTAGTCATGATTGATATAAACATTATAAAATCATTCTCTATATGTGAGAATAAGATAAAATTTTGTATCATGTTTATAAATCCCAAAAAATATTTATGGAAACCCTATTCTATGTGTCTCTTTTAATGATATCTGTAAAACCATCAACCATAATTTGTACAAAAATAATACAAAGCTAATAATTGAAATATTGGAAATTAATTCATTCCAAATATTTTTATCATTTACATTGAATGCGGGAAATTGTTTTTTATTCATTAAATTGATAATATTAATAGATGATGTACAAATCTATATCACAACCCCAACACAATTGAACACATTTAAAAAAACAAATTCAAACACAAACTAAAATCATAAAGATATATAATAAGTCATTTTTCATGTAAGTTCAATAAACATAATAGTAGATAAATTAAATAATTAGGATCTTTAGAGGAAACCTAGATTTCTTTAACACCCGTTGTGATAGACCTAGGAATTGTGATAGTTCACTGATATGAATGGTGAATCAGGGAAAAGTATTTATATTTTAAATTTTATGAATTATTTTGAAATAAAACTCCATCCTATATTTGAGTGAATATTCTCACCGTTGACCTATCACACACTAGGAAAATCAAATTATCAAAGAACACATAATGTATAAATTTAACTACTCCAAATTAGTATATCCTCTTTTACATGAAATTAAATCACTCATGAATATATATTCTACAAGAATCACTATGATAGGTATAATAAGTACGCAAACTTCTTGACTCATAATATAATTATATCAATAATGTTTTATCACGAAAAGTTGTACTATTTTCCTGTACTTTAATAAGTTAAGGAATATTTTTTATTCATTGATTTGATCGTGTATTGAAAATGTATATAGTTACTGTAATTCTTCACCATATTGAACATGTGTGACTTCATAATTCCTAAATAAACAACACAAGAGTGATGATCACACAAGAACATAGTGTTCAATCATTTCCCCCCTACTCACTTTATTTGAACAGTTTTCTTCATACCATCTTTTTGTATTAACATTTTATCTATCTCTCTCTCTTGAATAATCATCTGAGATATATGTTAACAAACATCTTATATAGTAAGATATTTTTATTTTAAAATCAAATTTAAATTTCAAAAAAAATATCCAACAAACCACATCATTAAAAAAACCATAAAATTATATTTAACTTTTATTGCTACTTATTTGGTATTTAGGTCTCTGTTGGAGAAAATTGGCATAAATCATAGCATGAATGTGTACATTACTATATGATAAACCGGTTCCTATAAATTATTTTAAATTGTTTCTTACATTGTGTTGTGATAATATACCTCACGACCCAAGAGTTACATACATTTTTTATGTTTTAATAAAAATCATGACATGTTTTTTGTTGTGGTTGCAAACATCCAACCACCTAAAAATTCTATAGATAATAATTTTTATGTATTTGTATCATGTAATTACTACATACCATAATCAATAATTAATTATTTATAATGTTTTTCCTTCTAAATACTGAATAAATACCTCTAAAATTACATATTGTGCTACAAGACACTAATCATATAGAGATTTCATTATAGATAGACAATCATGGTCAAAGTGATTCCGTTATTCTAAACCATATTAGATCATGATCCATCTTTATTATATTTAATACATTAAATATATACTTCAATATTTTCATATTTATTTTTTGTAAAACAAAAATATCAAATATATTATAAAAAAAATTTCATATCAGATATAAAATCTTATGTATCAACCCTCATGATAGATGATTTTCCAATTTCAACCCATCTAATGAGCACACTAGTGACCCTTATTCATAATAATTTTTACTATTATGATTCAATTTATTTTATAGAGTGACACTTATGTAACACCCAATAATAAATTTTATATTCTGTATAATTTTCAATTTTTATAATTGGATGGATCTTATGTATTGCTAGAAAAATCTTATACATCAGAGGGAATACATTATAAATCATTTCAAATATATGACATATCAAAGTGAAATCCATACATTTTTCAAATATTACACTTTATTTTTATGTATTAAATTTATATTTCCTATATTTCGAACTTATTGATGTATGATTTTTTTTACTTTATCAGTTTTTATCTCATATACATTAACTATCATCTGTAGGATACTTTCTCATTCAATCACACCTTACTTTCAACATCAATAATATATAGTTATGATATACTTATAGAATAAATATTCAAATAATTTCTTTACTTATTCATTCATAAATAAAATTCAACCATCCCATACAAAACAAGATCTGATATAATCTATTAAAACATCAATGTATCATCCAATTACAAAATAGCCATATCTAGTGATTCTTAGAAATATATTATAATAGTTCAGAAATAGTTTTTGGACACTATTAATCTTTTAGGATTTATCCTTCTCTACTTTTAAATCATATTTAATTCTTATTCATTAACTACATCTATATTTTATTAAACATTAGTAAGTTTGAATTCCAAATACAGCATCTAAAATCCATTTTCTTTCCAATTAACACCTTTAACAACAAAAATACATTTATGTTCCTTAAATAACATCATGATCATTGTATTAAATTCTCCTCAATTGAAGAAGAATGTAACAATTGATTTGTAAAATGATTTATGTGTCCATAAAAAACATAATAATCTTATCCACTCCATCTATTCTCCTATTATTATTCTTATTATTCTTAAAACATCAAAAATACACTTTCATATAAATAACCTCCCTAATGTTACAACCACTATTGATTTAATACTTTTATTAATTCATGGTATTGATACATTTTACTCTTTATATAATGATATTAGATTTTTATTGGATAATCCTATGCACTTACACCATCACCAATGGACAAGGCTGGTCTATTATGATATTAGAGAGTAAATTTACTTGTTCAATCAAAATCTAAAATGCGATTTGGTATGAATGTGTATATGTTTAATAATTTTTAAATTACCCGAATATTTCTTTTTTTGTTTAATAAAAGTTTATTACAACATATATTTTTGAGGAAAAAATGATTCTATATATTTGTCTTAAACATATAGCCCTAAGAAAGGGATAAAATCTCATCCCTAGATGCTTTTTTCCCATCAAAATGAAATTTTTTCCTAATATATGAAATGTAAAGCCTAGTGAGAGAAAACAATACATTTTAATAAAAACCCCATTGTGGTTTTTTGGACTGAAATTATTTTCATCTATTCCTTTTATAGTTTTAACTCTTGTAACATTGACATTCATCTCTGTTTTAAGATTATGGTCATTCATATTAGTCCTAAGTATTAATAATGATTAAATTCATATAACATTGATGAATGTTATGATAAATATTCAGGTCATACATATTCTACTAAATATAAAAGAACATTTAATATCATTTATATTTAACCAAATTGAGGCTGAATTTTAAGGCCATATAACGTATTCAATAGGGTGTCTAAATTTTAAGGTCTTACAGCTTTAAACAAAATGTGCTTGAAATTTTATGTAATATTTTTTTACTAAATGTTAGTTTCTTTATATCATAAAAAATTTATCATTTAAACTATATTAATGATGAGACTAATGTCTATATAAGTAAACTCTAGATGAAATATGTATGTGATGTTTAGGGTTATGGTTCCAGGGCTAATATATGGCTCATAGTTTGAATTCATAGAGCTCAAACCAATGTGACATGCAATTTATAATTCTATGAAATGTGTCATGATGATGAAAATAATTCATTCACTCAATAAACATAATTAATCCAATATTAATTTAATGGAAACTACTATTAATGGATACAGAAGTGACTATAACAACCAAATTAAGGGTAATGAATTATTATTTATACAATATTCTTATATGGACTAAAAATTTATGTAAATAATGTCTTGATTCATTTTAATTCAGAAATGTTCAAATAGTAATATATTGTTTAGTAAATCCATTAAATATATTTAAATAGTATTATAATTACTGTATCTTTAAATAAATATACTAAGGATGACCACAGACTACATTCAAAAGTCATTTTTCAATGTAATGTTCCTCAAGGTTCATACGATAAGATTGTTATTTAATTAATATTAATATATTTTATTATTTCGTAATAGTTGGAAATTCATGTATGGAATATTATATCCTTATGGAAATGGTGGTCCCATGGAATTGGATGTACTTTTTTCTCATAGTCATGATAGTTTTATGATAATTCAAATAGTCAAATATTGAATTATAATGTGTGAGAATAGATTTGTAAAATAATTTTAGAACGTTTTTTATTCAATGAAACAAAAGTTAAGTTATGGAATAGTGAAATAAAGGGGATACAGGTAGGTTAATATATATAATTGGGTCTATAAAAAGAGTTCTACATGTCCCTATATATCCTATATTAAGAGAAATCATGCTACCGGTAGTTATTTGAAATCATTAGTAATTTTTACAAACATAAGGTTAATGGATGAAAACCTAAAATGAATGATTGACGCATATGTTGTGATGATAGAAATGATAGAACAAAAACGAAATTTTTGGTAGCAACAAATAAGGGATACCTAGGTGTCATTATATGGTTTGATAGTGAATGGTTGGTATAAGAAACTGGATATGAATAAAAAATCCACGCACTGAGAGGGTTTATGTGAAATTAAAATTTGTGGATATGTATAAGACAAGAGTTTTGGATGTAGCTATGTATCCTATGTGAATAAGAGTCAATCCATACATAGTTATAGAAAAAAATCATTTTTAGTGTTATGGGAAGTATCTTGATCAGATATATATAAGTAATCACATGTACTCAAATGGTATGAATGATAATTTTTATAGAATGAAAATTTGATCTAGTGAGAGAAGATATAAAAAATACCAACGTGAATGATGAGAGTATGTCAACACCGTGGTGGAATATAGGATGGTTTAAAAGTGAATTTCCTAGATGGGTCTTAGATATGAATTATAATAATGTCTATATATCATATGAGGGTATGAATCAAGCTATATGTAATTATAGAATAAAAATTGTTGTTTTTTCTAATACAAATTCATTTAAGGAAATCCATCATGGATTAGGAAAAAAATAAATGAATATTTTTTATATGAATAAGGTTTATAAATAATAAAATTAGGTATTACAGATTAAACCACTCTAAACAGTTTAAGGGCCATAAATGATAGACCACATGTCATGAAGGTCTTAAGACATGGACAATGTGCCATGCAGATTAATGTCATACAAATAGAAACTACGGTTATTAAATTTCATTTCATGAGGTATGTACTGTGTGATATGAAGTATAAATTAATTTGAAAAAAAGGTATGCCATTTATTTTATGGTCTTGAAAAAAGGTTTACTAAACACTAAATGAGTTTATTAAAATTATTTCTTAAAAAAATATCTCATTTGTGAGATGCTTCATATGCTTCCAATATTGGTTAATCAAGGAATATTATTTATTATAGTACACCATTGGTTTCATATAAGTTCCATCATATGTTTTCTCTAATTTTAGGTTTTTCGTTGTTAATATCATTTTCATCCTTAAGGATAAGTTTTTGTATTGGATGAACAATCATAGGTGACCCATTTATTTGAGTACCTATAAAACACGATTATGATGATCTTTAAGGTTATATAATGACTATAAAGTTTCTTCTTCATGTTCCACTAGTTTATTAAAAAAAATATACAAAACATAATATTTTCTTAGCTAGTAATAAATGGAAATTTATAATGATGGAAATTCAACATAAAATGTTATGACAACATTTATTCTATACACTGCTGTATAAAAATTCACTTAAGAAATAGTATGGGTAGGGGTATTAAAGGAACAAAATGAATTGGGGAGTTTATAATGAATATAAAAATTATCCTTATACAGGGTGATTGATTAGACTGAATAGTATTTTCTATTTTTTTTAATTTTGATGCATAAAATAGTGCCATTATATATACATATTTTTAAAGGAACTCTAAATTATAAGAACATATTTTATTTCAAAAAAAAATTTCTATCCTTAATTGTATTTTTTCAAGGGTGTATATTTATATGATTTATAGAAGAAATTGGTAGTGGTGATAATAAACTTGAAAAACAGAATGGTGGCGATTGTTTATAGACCCTAGTAATTTTTCCCACATACAGAGAATAACTTGGATTAGTTTGAAATGTACAGTAAATATTGTGTTTAAGAAATAAACTCATATTTTACTACACATTCATAAAACCTCTTTAAGAATTCCATAAAATCATTAATTATAAATAGAAACAAATATCAATGTACACTAATTTATAGATAGTGATTAGTCCCTATCTAATGTGAATTATAGGTACAAGAATGAAATTACAATATGAACATGATTGTATATTATCCCTAAATTTATCTACAAATACTTAATAATAACATTTCATGCATATATTTTTTAATTAAAATTTGTTAATTTTATTACATTTTTAATTCTTTCAAACCAGATGTTTGTTATATTTATTATTTTATTGGTAATAAATATTTTAAATAAAAATATTGAAAAATAATTTAATTCAAATATTTTTATGATTTTTAAATTTAGGAAGGCTATATATTTGATGGCCTATAGGAATCAGATGAACACCTATGTATGGTCATAAGGAATGATACTTCATAAGAGTCCTTTTTCTAGATCTCTATCAAGGTACACAAATATTCATCAATGATCGATGGCTGAGTAATTGTGTCTAGATGAATAAAAATATTTGAGGTACCCCAGACCCACACTCCTCGGTCTGGTGCTAAAAAATCACATTTAAAAAATTAAATTTGATACAACATGAGATGATTCATGCTAAAATTTATCAATACTGTTACATATCATAGTAATTTCACCTAGCTTAGAGAATATTTTGGTTTAATATCTTTGAGGATCAAATATATAAGAAAATTATTTTACTAAACTTGTTATCATTTCTCAATGATAAAACCATAAAATATCCCATATAAACTTCTCATATGTCATGCTTATCTTCATAACCCAACAAAATGGGAACATAAGAAATGGGTGGCTTCAGATGCTCAGTTAGGGTAAACATAAGTAATAACAATAAATGTTCATTATTTATCATAATATAATAATACCATTATAAATTATATATATATATATATATACATAATAACATTTATAATAAATAAAGAATAGATCATAAAACCTAAATCAATGAATATGTGTTCGCATGAAATAGGAAATAAATGAGGAGAGTTTTGAAACACGAGTTAGTAAACACAAGACTTGATGTTATAACATAGTCGTAAGAATAATTATATAACTATGGCACCCACTTACTAATAAGATTTTTTTTGAGTAAACTCATTATTACATCACTTTTGGGAAAAAACTCATTATGTCCATACCTAAAAATGTGATAAAAATCATTATATTCATGAGAGTTCAAGAAAACTCATTTTTCCCACGTAAGATGATCTCATTATATATTATCCTAATCCAATGTATTGGAGGGAGATATTAGACTCCACCCACTATCATCCTTGTATATGTGTGCCACGTAAAATAAGTAATCATCATATCATAATGAACCCATTTAAATAAAATGTTCTTCATATAATTTTCAAATGGAATCACATAGGAGAAACATTAATAAAATCATTAGTAATGAATATACGATATAGACATGTAAAATAAATATGGAATTCAAAGATATTATATAAAATATTAGGAAAATACCATTAAATCAAGATAAATGATCATATGGTACTTACACTAAAATGATAAAGGGTATATTTTTAATTGAATAATGTCTCCCAATCAATCAATGTTATCGCATATTGGTGAACACACTTCAATTAAGGGAATAATAAATATTTAATTTTCATATGAAAGGAATTAGTGGAATAAAAATGGATATATGTTAAATATTTTTAGAAAATAAAAAGGATGTGATGATCAATTTTGCTTTCATATTTTTAACATTGTTAATTTTTAAACCATAAGAAAAAAATCAACCGATATATAAATAATATGAAATATTTAATTTGAAAACCACGATGAAAATGAAAAAATTTTAATGATTTTTTAAAAAAATCAAATTGTAATGTATTATAAATTAATTTTTAAACCAAAAAATCTAGGAAATGTTGATTAAAATGATTTTAAATCCTTTATAGTGGTGTTTTTTAAAATGAATTATATTTTTATAAATAACGTATGGAGACAAAGTCACCATTTCCTTTTAACTTTTTTTTATGTTTTGAAAAAATTGATATATTTAAAAATTAATTTTTAATAAATATCAAATAATGGATTCTTTAAAAATATATATGTAGGATTTATAGATAAATCATGGAGTATAAGATAAAATATTACATTTTTAATGGTTAAAAATCCTTTCTAAATATTTTCAAATACCCTTGTTGAAAACCCACATCATAAAAATTATATTAGATATTAGTTTAAAAAATAGGAAAATATAACCATGATGATACTATAATGTAATCCATATTATTGTTCCCATAAATAGAGGTAAAATTCGGTGGGATGTAAAATATATATGTGGAAGAAATGATCATTTGGAAAGAATGAGAGTTATTATTCCCAATGTCAAACTTTTAATTGAGAATGTATTTAATAATGGAATATGATGTTGATGAAATAACTAAATTATATAAAGAAGATATATAGAATATTAGAGAGATAATTAATTTGGAGGATATATGGGTATTGGAATATAATAGTCATGTTGAGAATATAGGACTCATGGAGAAAGAATTCGAGTCAATAAAAATTTCAAGGCTCGAGTAACATTTAAATTGAAACCCACTAAATAACAGAGAGATAATGGAATTGATCATGAAAAACAATTAATTAAATAGATTTAATGATTTAAGGAATCTGATTAGAAACATATATACAATATAAAAAACATTATGTGTATAATATAAGGTTGCCTCAATGAACAAAATTTGAGACAACACTTTCTTATTTTGTAATTTTGGATTTAGAACCCTATGAGAGAATGAACATGGAACTATAAATTGAAAATAATGAAATATATGATAGTAATAATAATAAATATTAAATTTTCATTATAAAAACCATTCAAGAGATAACATGTTTTATAATAAGAATTATGCCTCATGTTGGGGAAATTCAGATAAGAAACCCTTAAATTTTTCCCGATTCATTCTGTGCATGCACCTAACTTCTAGAATAATTAACATAAATTTACTATAATAATTATTAAGAAAATTATTATTATATATTTTCTTATATATTAACTATTTATTACCATATTCAATTTTTTTAATATTTTTTCATATTTTGGGTGAAACTTTAATTGGTGTCAACTTATTTTGATAATATTTGTGATTGAAGATGATATTTTAATAATAAATTAAATAAATGATCTAAAAATTAATGAACTATAAAATATATTTATATTTTTATTACATTATAATATTTGTTATTATTTAAGATCCCATATTCATCTTGATAGATTTTATATCACTGTTCATGTATGTTGTCAAACCAACCGAAACGTAAACCTGTTTTATCTTGATGGGTGAGTATGATTATAGAAGTGTATAATATCATTATAAAATATTGATAATGGTATAATTTTGATATATTAAGTTAGTGAATAATTTTTAAAGTTCATTTATAGAAATTAAAAGTCAATCTGTCAAATAAAAAAATGTCACTTTATGAAGGTCATAGTACACACAATGCATGATCACCATTCATTTTTTAAGTGAATGGTAGTGAAAAAAGTATTTTTCCAGTAATATAATAAAAAATAAGTATTATAATTCTAATATATTTATGTTATTTATTTGGATAGGGTAGTTTTGGAAAATAAGGAATGATAAGAAAACGATCATGGTTATGTAACACTCGCTTTAGTAACTTGAACTTTCTCTTGAAATAATCCTTGGAAATGAAATACATAGGAGAAATTATGGTGAACAAGGTATTTAGGTAGTGTATGTGACTTATTGTAAAAGAAAAGATGGTAGTTTTTCAAGAAAACTTCAAAGGTAATGTATAAATTTAAGCGAGTGGAATTGATATTTTTTTATGTGAATAAAATTGTACTTTTTTGAATACCCATTATTTTTCAATTAAATAATTACACTATACAAGGGTAAATGGATACAAAACTGAGAAATAATGGAGTGTGGGTAGAGAAAAGGACGATAAATCTTCCAAATATTATTTCCAAACCTTTTTTGGGTATGTTTGAAGTCATTTTATCTTGTATTTTTACACTTACCTTATTTTTACAAAGGAAACTCGTTTTTTCCAATGTAACATAAATTTTTATAAAAATATAAAATAAAAAATCTTTAATTTTTTTTGTATCAATATTATATTATATATTCATTTATTCTTATTCAAATTATGAAATAATATAAATTTATATTTCAAATTAATACATTTTATATGTAGAAAAATAATTTTTTGTAAAATAATATTTATTAATAGTTATGTATTATTAGTATTATTTATAATTGATTAAAAATTAAATTTGTGTAAATTTAATTGTATATGAGTTTAAAAATCATATTGATTTAATTTTTTAAAATAGATAAATTTAAATTGTTTCATAAAAAATTCACCACATTAATTAAATAATTCATGAAAATAGACCTATAACCACTATCCAAATCATTAAATTTAATCTTAGTGATATAATTTTTATGCTCAAAAATAAAATTGAATTCATAAAATAACATCGGAATGTTTAAATAAAATATAAAATACATTTTTTATTTGATTAATAAAATTTATGTGACCTAATTATTAATGTAAGTGTATATGTAAGATCCAGAATTTTTTCAGGTTCTCCCATCTTTGAGTTTTTATTTTGTGCCTTGGTTATCGATTGTGTTTGGATATGAATATAATTTAATGGGAAAAATTAATTAATGTTTAAGAATCTGTGTTTTTTATCATAAACAGAGACTCTGTTTGTGAGGAAGCTTAAGGGAACTATAGATGATACACACATAGAGTGGTTCAAGGGTTTTTGTTTGAATTAATGGATTCCCAATATAAATGGTTTAAATGTTAACTAGGGTTATAGGTAAGTTGAGAAGACATAAAATGGGGTGCATGTTTTTATAAGTAAACTAGGATGAAAACTATCTACATGACATTTTTAAGACCTAAAAATGGGTTATATGATGTGTAAAATCTACTTGACTCTAGTAATGAACTTATTCATGGAATGAAGTGGTGACACATAATGAAACAACTACACATAATGTAATATTAAAGATAATTAAATATTCAGATAAGATTATGTTTTTAGAGTATCCATCTATAAATAAATACATATCATGTAACTATATTAAACTTTGTGTAATTTCCCGATCATTAATTTTAATAGTGTCATGCAAGTGATTTTTTGGAATTCATTCATTAAGCCTCATTATATTGACACTAGGGAAACATATAAGTGAAGTTGGAGTTCCCTTATCAATTTTGGATGATCCTATCACACATCTAATCCTTAATAAGTGGGTTTTCATTAGTTATCCCTTCCATTCATTTGTTCTCCTTCTATTGTGGTGTAATCATTTATATGTTGTTGTTGTGGGTTTTAATATTGATCAATTTTGATCTTCGAGCCTTTTATTGATCTTATGTGATTTCGTTCTTATTGGTGAATTATATCGGAAGTATTTTTTATAATTAGTTAATGGTGGGGCGGTCTAAACCATAACCCAATGGTTTCATAATTTTCAATTATGTGAAATATTTTAATTTTCACCGACATATCATGTGATTAATTAAACAAATAACAAAATGGATTATTTTTTTGAGTCCCTTTGGATTTATTTGGTTATTTTCCAAGATTTTGGATAAAATTTGGGTGCAATATCCCTTGATTATAACACATTTGATAAATTTCTTAAAGTGTGTTTAGCATGACATGATTTTTGGGTGATTTCTTGAATTAAATTAACCTTGGATGACATGATTATTGAAGTGACTAACATGTTGTTGGTATAATATAAATTTATTAAATTAAATGTGAAATGGAAATATAAATGGTGATTTGCATATTTAAGAAGTGATAATGTTATATTGTGATATCATTGTTGTTATGGCATGTGTTATGACAAATGTTGTAATGATTATATGTGGTGTTGTCCTAACTGAAATGTTGAAATGCTTATATAGCATGTCCTACCTAGTGAAACATGAAAAAATGCATATATATCGGGCTTTTCCCTGATAAATGTTGAAATTATTATATATGAGGCTTAGACCCAAGAGATGAAGACGTGATTATATACCAATCTCGACCGTGATAAATTTGGAAATGAATATATAACAGGCTTAGACCTAATAAAATCTGAAATGAAAATATATCATTCTTGACAGTCATAAATACAGAAAAACTTATATACTAGTCTTGGCACTAATTGATTTCTAGAATTATTATATAGATGGTTTCAACCCAGGTTTGAGTAACTTTTACCTTGGTTATAAAATTATGTTTACCATGGTTTTATGGTTGAGGTTTTTTTTGTTGTGATATGTGATTAGAGATACTATGACATAGAACTGAGGTAGGTTTTATAATATGATGGCTATATTTATGTCATTGGAATGGTTGATATACATTTTTAGAGATATATTTTCATGTTGTCAAAGTAGGTTGTCGTGGTATTAATTTAATATCATAATTAATTTATACTCTTTTTTATTGCCTTACATTATTAAATTATTATCAGACAAATTATGTTTAGACACAATGGTTTCAAACTACTAAGTTATACTCATGCCCAATTCAGGCCTCCATTTGGTACTTCAGTAGATTACATGGATGTAGGTTTTGACTAGCTAAAATTACCTTATTTTCGATTCTCTTTCATGATGGGTTAGTGTTTGGATATTGGACGAACACTGGGTTTGGTACCAGGGGCTCTTGATAATTTATATTATTTCACTAATATTTTATTTTTATTATTTATTATATTAAATTTAGTTAAATTCCCCAATTTCATTAAAAAATTATTTTAATATTTATTGGATAATTCAGTTGTCTTTTAAAATTGGCATTTCACTATATTATATTTTTCCATTATTTCTACACTCTAATATTTTTTATTTTTATTGTATTATTCTGAAATGTTGATAATTGGTAATAAGGGGGTATAGCCACTAAAATATATGTATGGCACCCCGAATTTTAGTAATTACCCTTTGGAATATAGTAAGTTGTTCTTTAGGTCTCATAAGAAACTTGTTTCATCCATGTGAGATTGTGAAGGGGTAGGGGAAGATACAAAGTGGTATTAGAGGAACACATTCCTTTTATTGGTTCATTACTATTTGGGAAAGGTAGAAAGAAGAATATGATTTTTACAGACTTGTTAATGAGGTTTTTCATGGGAGTATCCCAGCCATTTATGGGGGAAAATCTAAGTTCCTATGGGATGATTGCAGTATATACTATTTTCTTGGTACAGTTGATGTTATTTAACACTGAGGTATTCACATGTTTGGTTAGGTTATTTTTTTAATATGATATTTGTTCATGAGGTTTATACTCATGTTCGGTTATGGTGTGAAATGAGTACGCATGCATTATAACAAGAATATAGGTATATATAATAACATGAAATGTTCATAATGAGTATATATTTATTTACATGTTATATATTCATTCCTATTGAGTTCTGATATGAAATATATGTTATATCTGAAAAATGAAATAAATGAATTGATAAATCATGAAAAAACTATTGTAATTCATCTTTATAGAGTCTAAGTGTTAGTAGTTCTCTATATTTGAAACTTATTGAGGTTTCTCTATTATTATAGATAATGTTTTAAAGACTATGTTTGTATTGTAGATAAAATGACTCCTTGTCATCTTTGAATTGAGTGCCATGAGAGTGGAAATCATCACTCTCCTAACATAGCTCAACTAGAGCATCCTTTAGTTCCAAATGATCATGTTTATTTTTATATTCATGATAACTTATTGAGGGTCATGAAATTCATAGAAATAGTTGTTTTTTACACTATGGCTTGGATGCTTGAGCTGAAGAGAGATTTCTAGATATAGCATCCTCTTATGTTCACTGGGGAGGGAGGCCCCTAGGCTCTCATGTTCTAGATGGAGCCCATCCATATGATCATTCATAATATTTAGACACCTATATATTGGTGGGTAAAACTTTCTGCATATATTCTTTATGGAACAACTAAGTGTTGGTGGGAAATTCCAAAGCAACCAGCACAGTAGGATGAGTTATCGTGGATACACATCTATAAGAAGTTCATGATTCATTTCTATCTTAAGACATTATCAGATGGGAAGGATCATATGTTTAAACACATGTAATATGAGGGATTTCATTGATGGACTATGTTGAATGTTTTAAAAACCTAGAAAACATTTCTACATCTTTGGAAACATATGAGATCTATAGGTTGAGACATTTTCAGAATGGTCTTTTCTTTGAGATAATGATGTAGTTGAATGTGTTCCATTAGAGTAGTTTTAAATAAGTGATGAATAAGGAACTCATCACAGAAGGGAATCTGAGAGAGGCCCCAAAAAGTGGCCATTCTATTTCAGCAAGTAAAATATTTAACTCTTATTCTAATAGAAATAATCATCTTATTGAAATTCTCACCATGGAAAATGAATTTAGATAAGTCAAGAAAGTGGGCATCCATCTCAAGATCATGTTCTATTGTAGTTCTATCAGTGTGGAAACATGAGTCACAAATGAACTCAGTGTTTTTTCCCCACATTATAATGTCATTCTAATGGAAGGATGGGTCCCGTATAGTGGGTTTTCTAGGGAATATGGCATTAGATAAGTATAAGGGGAACCAAACATGTACCCGAGTATGGGAAGGACTCAAGTACTCCTATGTAGATTGGTATCTTGTCATCCATAATATGTTACGGTTGATGTAAGGGACATAGTACCCTAGTACAAGAACAATAGTACCGGGAAAAGGGTATAGTATTGGGGAGTCAAGATAGAGCCTAAGGTAGATGAGCTAATTGGCATCGTGTTATATATACTACTCGTGCTAGTGTGGATGTAGGACTATCTATAGATAAATGTATGATTATAATATCTACTACCATTTGTTGTGTTTTTTTGACACAAGAGAACCACAATACATTTTTCTACTTTTTCTTAATTTTTTTGTCCTTGGATGTGGATATCATGGGTGGTGTTATAACTATTAGCCTGAATTTGGGAGTGTGGATAGAGAATATCAAACATTTAAAGGCATTTTCTCTAGAGATTAGTGGTTACAGTTTGGTATGGGAACCATTTGTGTGGGAAATTATTAGATTTGATTTGATTCTTGTTAAGGACTGGATACTCCTATACCAGTCTCATATCGATTATTTCTAGATGAGATTTACCTTTCTATCTCATGAAGGAGGTAGCTATTCTCACTTGGGTGAGGGGGATCTTTAGGCTTGTTATGTAGAACCAATTTTGTGCTGATTAGATTTCCACATGATTAAAATGGATGGTGTTTCTCTAGATGATGGTAGAATTCATTAGAATTATTTTCCTCTTATGGTACACTATTTTAAGGATGTATTTTTTTGGAGAGTTATATGGCTTACCACATGTGTGATAGATCAAGTTTAAAATTGGTTTGGTGCTGATAATAATGACAATTTCTATCCTACATTATATAATAACACTAGAGGAGCTTATAGGGTTGATGGTTCAGTTAGAATTTATAGAATAAACCAGTTTTCATAAGGCATAATATAGATCCTTGGGGTTATCCGGTTCTATTTACCTAGAAGGATGGTGGTAATTTATGCTTATGTGTGGATTATCAATGATTGAACCAGATAACAGTCAAGAAACGATATTTCTTTCCATGCCTAAACGGTCTTTTCAATTAGTTTAGAGGTGATAATATGTTCTCTAATATCAATTTAGGATTAGGATACAATCACTTGAGGTTGATACCTTCAGAAATTCCTTAATCTAATTTTAGGAGTACGTATGGATTGTATTAGTTCATAGTGTTTTTGTTTGGTTTGACCAATGCACCGATGGTATTCATGGCCTTGATGAATCAGATATTGAATCCTTTTCTGGATAGGGTTTTGGTTGTTTTTTTGAGATATCGTAACATACTCTTAGTTAGTAGATGATAATGAACAACATCTTGACATCATCATGCTTACTTTGAAAGACCATCGATATTACCCCAAGCTAACCAAATGCAATGTCTAGATAAATACAGTACACTTCTTGGGATACATCATCTTAGAGAAAAAAGTGTTTGTGGACACATATAAATCTATAGCCTTGTTATATTGGGATGAATCCAAGAATTTTTTTCGATATTCCTATATTTTTTTGGGTATATCAGGTTATTATTTGTGATTTATCTCGGCCTTTTACCATTATGTTGGACCGATGTCTCGGCTAAACAAGAAACCGGTGAAGTTTGTTTAGTTTGATGAACAAGAGAGATATTTTTAGTAGATGAAAAGAAGTATTAAATCTACACCTATCCTCACTATACATTATATATTTAATGTATATAATGTGTACTATGATACACCCAGAGTTGGACTCTAAGTAGTTCTGATATAGGAGGATTTAGTGGTTACTTATGGCTCTAGATAGCTGATACCACATGAGAGGAATTACCCAACTCATTATTTCATGTTAGAATAAGTGGTAAATGACATAATTTCTTAGAGAAATTATATCATAGGTGATAGATTTGTGGTATAAATAGATTCAAATAGGATCAAGTTCATCATTTCTCAGTAGGACCTGAACCTTTGGCATAAGAGATTGGTCGAGTATCTATAGTCTTTTGAATTTGAGACAGATTATACCCTATGTAAGGGAAATATAATTATTGATTGTTTGTTTTGGAATACATAGGAAGAGGTTTACGAGTGTAACATACAAGTACCTCTGACATGAGCATATGTTATACCCATGATTTTGGACAAGATCAAGACTAAAAAGTTATCTAATCCAGATGGATTGGTTTTGAGGGATAGATTATATGGTGGGGAGACAGCAGCAACATGGCCTCTTGGAAATGTTAATTCTCTTATTTTAGTGGCCGGGTATGGGTACCTACGAGCTTGTTTGAGGATCTAATAAGAGAGTGCCATGCTTCTAGTTGGGAACTGCATCCTAGTTTGACAACGACGTATCATGACCATTATAGAATGAACTGGTGGTCTGGAATGAAAATGTTGGTGATTGGATTTATTGCATGATATCACACTTTTTAGCATGTGAAAAATGATCTTCAGAGTTCATCTCATCTTTTTCATCCATTACCCATTCATGAGTAGAAATGGGTTGATGTCATGTGGATTTTATTATATGATTACCCAAAGAAACCATTCAAAATGATGTTTTATGGGTGATTTTTCATCAAATGAATAATGTATCCCACTTCATACCTCTCAAATAGACCTTAATATCTAATGATCTTGGTAGTATTTACATTTTTGATGTATTTCGGTTGTATGGTGTTTTGAGAAGTATCATATCTGTCAACGATAGTCATTTTACATCACATTTTAGGAATAGACTTCAGAATGCAATATGGTCATAGGTTCTTTTTAATATGGCCTATCATTCTCAAATCTTCTAATATGAGTATACTATTCAGGTTCTATAGTTTATGTTATGAGCCTATGCCTTTTATTTGAGTAGTTTTTGGAGTATCATTTAACACTAATTGAGTTTTCATATAATAATAGATTCTAGGAATTGATCCAAATGTAATGTTTGAAGGGTTATTATTGAATGCCGTTCTTTTCACCTCATTTCTGGTTGGAGGATGATGGGTCGTCATTTTTTATGCCAATTATCAAACTTGATATTTCTATAAAATTGTAGTTGAATAGAAAATAGACATTTACTATGAAGAGTAGGTAGAAATATTATGCTCAGTATTAGAGACATCCTCTGGAGTTAGATTTTGTTCAACCTATTTTTCTTCAGGTTTCTTCTTTATTGGGGTAGTGTTGTATCTAGAAACAGAGAAATATAGTACATATGTTTGTTTAGCCATTTGAAATAGTGGATAGGTTTAGCATAGTGTCATGCTGATTGTCCCTTACATAGGATTGTAGTTCAGCTACATCTTGTTTCATGTGTTGTAGCATCAAATATATTATCTAGACCCTTAATGTGACAGAAATAGAAAACACCAATATTACATTTGATTCATCCTTCAAGGAGCATCTGACACAGATTGTGGACTATAGTGAGATGTATCTCTGGGGATGGGATATTCCTTTTGATTGAGTGTAGTGAAATCAAGGGAATGTTTAGGAGGAGGCTTTGGAGATGGATTCTAATATATGAGAATAGTTGAAATACTTATACACAGAGACCCCATGGTGGTTCTTAGAGTAGCTTAGAGATGAGATGTTATATAGTGGGGAGGGTGTATGATCCCGCATTTTTCTAGGTATGTCCAACTTTGAGTTTTTTGTTTGAGCATTGGTTGTTGAGTCATGTTTGGAGATAGAGAACCATTATTTGGGAAAAGGACTTAATGTTTATGGATATTAGTTTATTTAATAAACATAGACTTTGGTAGCAAGGAAACTTGAGAAAAACTAAGAGGATCACCACGGGGAGCAGTTTAGGTTTTTTTTTTGAATTAATGGAGTCTAGGTATAAATGGGTCAGGTGTTACCTAGGGTTATTCATATATAGATAATACTTAAAGGGGGTTCAGTTTTGTTAAATAACCTAAGTGTAAAACTATCTTAAGGATATTTACACCTCATTTAAATGGGTTACACAATGTGTAAGAGCCACCAAACTAATGTCGTGAACTGGTTCATGACAAGAAGTAGTACACATCGTACAGTAATTACACATCATGTAATGTTCAGGATAATTAAATTTACATCTAAGATGATGTGTTTATTTAGCACATCCATATAAAAAATGCATGATGTGTAACTATATTACACTTTGTGTAATTTACTAAGAATAAAATTTAAAGGTGTTGTGTATATGATTTTTTTTTCATTCCATCACGAGTCCTCTTTATCTAGAGGATAAGGTAACTTCTAGGCAATTTTGGTGTTCCTATTTTGATTCTATAGTTCCTAAATATGCATATGATCCCTAGTATGTGGGGTTTCATTATTTTTTTCTGCTCTTCAATTATTCCCCGTTTGTATTGATGTAATATTATTACCGTGTCCATTATTGGTTTTGAATTTGACCAGTTTTGATCTTATATCCTTATTGTGATCATTTCCACCTTAATTATTGTTTGTGAATCCTACAAGAAACATTGGTCTATTTTAGATAAATATAGTGGGTATAAACATTAACCCTATGGATCAATAGTTGTCAATTATGTGAAATATTGCAATTTGAACCAACATATCGTGCGAAGAATTAATTAAACAATGATTTGGATTATTCCTTGGAGTCCATTTGGATATATTTGGTTATTGACATAGATTTTGGATATTAATATGGTGAGAAAACCCATGACTATAAATGATTCTATATATTTATTAAAGTGTAGTTATAATGACATAATATTTGGGTGATTTATTTATATAGATTCACCTTGGAATGACCTAGTTATAGAAGTAACTTACATGTTATTAGTTTAACTCCAATAAAATAAATTAATTTTTTAATTGATAAATAAATTGTAATATTCATAATAAACTAGTGATGGTGTGATATTTTGATATCATCCTTGTTATGACATGTGTTATAATATATTTTTTAAATCTTTTATGGGTCGATGAATGAGTTGATAAGTTGAAATCCTTATATAGCGGGATATTCCTAGTGACACATGCTAAAATTTTTATATACAAGGATTGGACCTAATAAATGTTTAATTGATTATATACCAAGGTTTTCCAAGATAGATTATAAAATTATTACATACCAAACTCATATTTAATAAATTATAAAATACTTATATACTAGGATTGGACCTGATAAATTATAAAATTCATATATACTAGGATCGACCCTGATAAATGTTGAAATTATTATATTCAAGGATCAGCGTTGATTTATTTCTGAAATTCTTATATAATAGTATTTGAATGAGATTTTTGTGATTTATACTTTGGTTATAAGGTTATGTTTTACCATGGTTATATGGTTCTAGTTGGCATGGTCCAGAGACATGCTTAGAAACATTCTGGCCTAGTACTAAGGAATGTTATATTTTACCATGGTTATATGGTTGTGGTTTGAATGGTTGTGAGGAAAGAACAATGATATTATGGCATGGTGATGAATCGAGTTGATGTGGTATTATTTTAATTGATTAGTTAATTATTATACATTTTTATTGCATTATTGAATAAACATATTTTCATACTTTTTATGTTTAGACATGGTGGTGTCAACCAAATAAGGTATACTCAGTCCTTATTCGAGAAGATGTTTGGTACCTAGGAAGATTACATGTTGATGGTTTGGAAAAGTGTAAATGTCCATGATGTTTATTATCATACTGGATGAGATGGTGTTTGGATGCAAGACCGGCATGGGGTTTGCGACTAGGGAATTTTGGGTCATTATTTTAGTCAACTAGTCATTTATTATAATTATTTATAGCATAAAATTTAGATACATTCCAAAAAATCATTACAATATTTATTTATTAATTATTTCATTATTCAGTTGGCTTTTATTATAGGCATTTAGCTATATTATATTATTTCTATTATTTCTACACTTTGTCATTTATTATTTTTATTAGATTATTCTTCTTTATTGTATCTATAAAACTAAAGGGAATAGTCTCCCAACTATACGTATCAAACCCTTGATTCTTTTTGGAAGCCATTGTTGTACGGTGAGTCACACTTCAGGTCTTGTAACCATCCCTTTAATCCATACGAGGGAGTGATGGGGTGAGGGACATCACAATGTAATAACTGTTTTTAGTTTAAAATTTTACATGTATTTCCAAAATTTTAAACACGTGTTTTATATGTTAAAAATATTTTTTACAAATATTTATAAAAAATAATAAATAAATATATGTATATGTTATATAAAGAATTTCCATAATATTTTAATTCATTCGTGTGTCAATATATTTTCACAAAAGTGATATTTTTTAGAAAAATCATAAATTTCATTATTTATCTAAAAAGAAGTTATTTTAGAAAGTATTTAAATATTCATAATATTATAAATTTTAAATTATTATTTTAAAAATAATGATAATTCGAAAAAATTAAAATTCTTATATTGATAAATTTATATATTAAATAAAAAAAATATAAAATAAAAAGGGATAATTATTTTCCCAATAATTTAACTTTAGAAACGTTAATTATTAATTATCCTATTTTTTATTAATTTATAATTTATTATAATAATTTTATCTTACATATGAATTATTAGTGATATAATTTTCTTGTGTAATATTTCATAGATTATTATTGTTCGGTATTTCATGATGAAAAATAAATCAATATGATGTTTATTTAAAGTAAAACAATTATATTTTAAAATCATAGAATGTTACATTCTAAACAACCTTAAACTAAATTGTTCCCACTCACTTTTAATTATTACTCTCTTTAAAATGTATATTATTGTTTCCATAAAATATTTATCTGGAAGGATATGACTTAAAATTGCAAATATAACTTACTCACTTCAGATTCATCATGTTACTAATCTTTTCCTTAAGAAACATTTCTTTTTCATATAATCAAATACTCAATTATGTATATACCATAATCAAACATTATCAATGAAATTAATTTCCCCAAACCATTAGAAAATCCATGAAATTAAACAATTTTGATAATATATATTCCAATAAAAATTAACTCTATCTTTAACCATCAAATGTATCATCTAGTAGTTCATAAAATCATAGGCTAGTCAATATTTATAATAATCCCAAAAATGTGATAAACTTCACCAAATGTATAATGGATTAATTTTTCATTGAATCAATAATAAATTATATTGATATCAATATATCTAATTCAAATTTATATAAATCCATCGATCCTTTATTACCTCAGAAATAATCATATGTTAAACCTAAGTGTTCTCCATAAATCAATCATATGTTTTCAAGTTGTTATCCCCAAAAATATAACCTTTTTTATAAAATACCATTTCAATGTTATTTATAAAATTTAATATATGTTTTAAAATCATTAAAAATAATAATAAAGAAAATCCCTAGATGGTTCACATAATCCTTATAGTATTTAGAATATTCTATAACATCATCGATTAATATCAATGAATAACGAAAATATCTAAGAGTATAGTTAGATAATTTCTATTAATATATCAACCACACTACCATAGGTATGACATGGAAACTCAAATTTTCCATTATAACTAGAATATACTAATATTATCAACTAGTTATGTATGATCCCTTATCTAGTTATTAGACATAGTGATTTCTAGATACATAATTTTTTCAATTTTATTGTCATGACATTTTTCATGAAAATACCAAATCCTTAATTATTGTGTTAATATCCAAAATATGAATATAAAACTAAAAATATAATGATCTATTCCCCTATGAAACATGTTATTTTATAATATACTACTTTTGGTTCAACCTATGTATATATTTTATTAGTCATTAGTTATCCTTGACCAGTTTTCCTATTAGGTTATCTAACCTAATTAGTCAGCATCATACACAAATCCTTCATAATGGTACATTATAAATAATGTTATATAATCATTTAATATCACTTGAGAGTGTAAAAAATAGGGGTGTAATCTTGCCTCATTTTCATAAAACACGAATATATAGAGTTAATACTCAATCAATCAATTTTGAAATTATTTTCCATAGGTAGATCTGTTCTAGATTTTTCTTCAACTTTTGGTATCATAATAGAGACATAATTACAAGTAGAAATATAGAGTAACCTTTTTAACAAAATTTTGGGACATTATCCTATACCTATACATATATAATTAAAAAATTACATGATTTTACAATAATATCATACTATTATAATTAAATATAACAAAACCAATCCAAAAAATGAAAAAATATTCCTCCGATAGAAATTATGTCACCTCTGACCCAAACTACTGATTCTGATGCTAAAAAAATATAGTTTTAGAAATTATCATTGATACAAAGTTATATAATCCATGCTAAGAATTAAAAAATTCTTAAATTTTGTTATATATCAAAACAATCTAACATAGCTTGGATAAAAAAATTAGTGTCATTGAGGACCATTTATATAAAAAAATAATTTTCAAAACATTTTAATATTACTCCATAATAAAAACATACTAAACTCCCATGTTGATTTATCATAGTGTACACCAATCTTCATAACATAAGAAAATAGAAACATATTAAATGGTTGAATTAAAATGTTTATTAAGGGTAAACATAAGTATAAAAATCAAATATCACAAGTGATAATAACATGGGCATATGGTATAATTAATAAATATAAGAAAATTCATACCCAAAAAATCATATATCATAAAAAAAGTCAAGACATATAAAATGGTATAATATAAGAAATTAATCAAGAGATTATGGAAACATAATTTAATAAACATGAGTTGTGAGAGAATAACATAAATAACCAAATAAACAAAAAATATTTGAACAAAAATGAGATCACGAAACCTTTCAAAGAGAAATAATTATACTCACACATTGGTGAACCCACTAACTATGTCCATGCCTGGAAATGTGAGAAAACACATTATTCCCATGCATCTGTGAACAAACTCAATATTTCCACACTTGACTATATCATGAGATATAAACTCAAATATATTAATTATAGGTAGATATAAGAAAATACCCATAATAATCCATACATATGTTTGGAACTTAAAATAAAATGTCATAATTTCATATATAAACCATTGAAATAAAATTGGTTTAATCATCATTTAAAATGGAATCCCTTAAGGAAAAAATTCATAATTTCATCAACAGTCATACCATAACATACTCACCTAAAATAAATGGTTATTTAAATATATTCATTTAATTTGTTAATGAATACCAATCAATAAGAGATTAAACAGTTATGTTTATAGTTTACCTAATCAATTTATTTTATGGAATAAAGGTTAACACCCTTAAATCAAAGTAATCAAAAATTGGGCATTCAATTAGAAAAGGAATTTGAAAAAATATTATGCTCATCAATAAAAGTTAATTAAGAAATAAAACTCAATTGATGAATCATTTATCTTATAGTGATTTAACATTTCCCATTTGTGAAAACCAAGGTAAGAATCAAGTGGTAAATAAATAATAATTTTGGAAAAATAATAGAATTTTAATTAGGAAATAATGTTGAAAATGAATCTTTCTTCAGGAAACAAAATTTATAACAAAACACATAGAATAATAAAAAATAATTCAATTCTTAAAACCATGAATCCTAGGAATGATGATTGAAAATGATGGGAAATATATGCTAGTTAAAATGTTATAAAAAGATGTTTATATTATTAATAAAAAGGTTTAGGAGGTAGGAAATCACTCTCCTAAAAACATTATTAGAAAATTAATGATACCAGAGAAAAAAAACAGACTGGGTAAACAAATAAATACCCATATCTAAAAAAGGAATACTACAATTCATGATTTGTTCCAAAATATTGTATTGAAATATTTTGAGATATATTAAAAAAAAATTTACAAATTCTATAATAATTGATTCATTGAAAATACACAATGATTTAAATAGAAAAATGTGAGTGTAAGATAAAACATTTGTTTTGAATGGATGATAAAACAATTTAAATATTTCGAAATAACATTGTTGAAAATCCACATTGTAAAACGTTTATTATATTTTCTCGTTGAATATATTTTAAAAAAAATTAGTACTATAGAAAATATTACGTAAAAGTGCTAACATAAATAAAGTATAACTTTAGTGGGAATGAATATATGGACATGTGGGAAAATATTTATCGGAAAGAATAAAATATATCCTTTCCAATGTCAATATTGTATCTCAAATGATATTTCATCAAAGAAGATGATATCAATGATAATGAGTAAATTCTTCATAAAACAAAAGATAATTCCAAATATAAAAAATATTGAGGATATAATAGGGTTATAAGACCATTGTAAATTACATGATTTATGAAATAAGGATAAATAATTTGATTCAATAAAACTTTTTTGGGTTGAGTGAAAGTTAAATCAAAACTCCTTAAATGAGATAGAGCATTAAATTTAACTTAAAATACCCTAAATGAAACATATTTCATGGTATAATGAATAAAATTGGAATCATATACACCATATAAAAATATGTGTATAAAAAAAACTTTTCTCGAGTAATGGAATTTGAGGAAAGAAACCATTGCAGTTTTTTTTAATTTTTTAGTCAAAACCCCATGATAAATGAGTAGGAAATTAAAAATTTAATGTTACAAAATATTAGATAATCATGATACAAAGTATTGAATGGACACTAGAAAAATAATTATAATGTAAACATGGTGTATTATTAAGTTTCATAGATACATTTATAGGAACCTAGTTTGTATATATTTCATTTAATCCAGTCTATTTATTATTATATTCTATTTTTAATTTTATGGTTTGTGATTATGTTTTCATGAAAATTTAATGGGTGTCGTCTTATTTTAGTAAGTTTTTCGATTTTAGATCATATTTTAATAATAAGATAAATACATATAATAGAATATGAAAAACCATAAAGTAATCATTGTTTTATTATAAAATAATAATAATATTGGTATTTACGTTTTCATAGCAATACAGGGTAGTGTTTTATAGAATTTTTCATGTTGGTGGTTTAAACAACCCATATATGAACACGTTATATATTAATGAGTGTGTTCCATTATGGAAGTGTATAATAAAATTATAATATAAGAATAATGATATTTCATTTATTCTTTTTGATATAGGGAATGTTAGTTTAAATTTACAGGACAGTGAATGAAAATAAATATTAAAAATTAATAAATATTTAACTTTATAGATTTGGTAGTCTACACAAAGCATGATAATTTTTTTTTTCTATTGATGGGAAGGAATAAATATGATTTTCCCCATTAATAAGATAAAACAATAATATACTTATTACACTAAGATCATTATATTACAATTTTTTTAGGTTTGTTGGAGAATATTTAAGAATAAAATGATTAGGATAGAGCAATACTCACTCTGGGACCTTAAAATTTCTTTATATAGTATCCTTCGAAATAAAGAAATTATGATAAAAAAAGGGGAACATGGGATTAAGGTCATGGAAGATAATTATACGAGGGGAAAATTTTGTAGTTGCTTAAGTAATTTTCATAGGTAATATGTTACTTTCAGATGGTTGAAGTGATCTCATTTTTTAAGTTATGAAAATGAAAATTTTGGGACCACCCATTATTTTTCAATAATGAAATAAAACAATTCAATGGAAAATGGTTGAAAATTGGGAAATAATGTTCTTTAGAGGGACATAAGGTCAAAAAAACCTCATCAAAAAAATTCAACAATTTTTTTAATAATTTTCTATTTAATTTACGTTAAATGTTTTACTTTTTCTCATTTTTACCTAGGTCACTAGTATTTATCCAAGGAACTTGTGATCAAATAAAGAAATAAAATAAACCCTCTTACCTAATTTTGGTGTTATAATCCAAAATATTATATCCCTGTAATTTAATTTAAATTCCAAATAATATAAAATCTACTTTTAAATAAAAATGCTGTATATAAAAATATATACCTTTTTTTGGTAGACAAATGATGCGTTAACATTTATATATTCTTAATTTTATTAATAAATTACTACTAATTAAATATGTGTTAGTATAATTACATTTATGTTTAAAAATAATATTATAGTAATTATTGAAATAAATCATTTTTAATTTTTTTAGAAAAAAATTACATAACAACAATAAAATAAATTTTAAATATAGCCCTTTAATTATTATTACAGTTTTTATCTTTAATCTTTGTAATCAGATTTTTATTATCAAAAATGACATTGAACTAATCATGTAATATAAAAAAATTTATCAAAAATATGAAATCAATTTTTAACATTTAATTTATAAAATTAATAAAATATATGATTTAATGTAAGCATTTAAAAAAAGTTTAGTGTGAATTATAACTTATGATTCAAAATTGATAAAAATGTGTTTTATAAATTCAACAGGGTTACTTATTATATATATATATATATATATATAATTTATATAAAAAATGTTTCATAACTTTTTAATTCATTCTTATGTTAATATATGTAATAAAAGTGTTTGTTTTTAGAAAAATTTCTATTTTCAATCGGGACAATCTATCATCATGATGTTTATTTAAGGGAAAAATATTATATAGTAAAATTAAGGATTGTTACAAGACGTTTCAAGGATAACTATATTTTCTATGCAATAGTAGTTGGCTAAGTTTAAGATGCTATACAATAATAATGGAGCTACATCAACGTATTTGGAATCCATTTTAAGGTTGAAACTGAGTTTTTATAGGGGTCGTTAGCCAATCTAGAGATGTGCAAGGGTATGTGAGATACACGAAGAATCCAATAAGATATCGTGTTAAAGCCATGAAAAATGCATATGCCATTATTATATATATTAATCTAAGGAAAGCTATGGGAAAACATTGTATCCTAGCATAACCTTCTTAAGGATGAATTTAATCCATGAACAATGATGGGAGCTCGATATAGCCACTATGAAGGTAGGGTAATGAAGATGAATCCATTGTAGGAATAATGGGAAAAAAAGGATGAAATTTTTTTAGAAATAATCATGTTGGTTGTGGTCTATATCATGGTTAGCCAAAATAGAAAACATTTTTACACTATTACATAGTATATTTTCAGTTATAGTTAATAATGGAGAGTTTGAAATGGATTATTCAATGCTATGGAGAAGATACCACTTCCTAACAAGGATATTTTTTAATCAAAATTCCCATATAAATGGTGGGCACTCGATGTATTAGTGAATGAATGTGTAATGTGAAGATGATGATACATAATGTTTCATGGAAAACACTCATGGGTTTTAGGAAATTCTATGTTCATAGGGATTATAGCCAAGAATATTTCAATCCACTATGATTTTAAAAAAATTTAAATGTGTTGACAATGAGACTTTATGAAAAACACAAAACAATAAAGATGATTTTAATGTGAGTATTTTGAAACCTAGGGAATTTTATTTTGAAAATAATAAAATCAATGCTTAAGGTTTAGATTCTTATAAATAATGGACATGGGATATTGGAGATAAAAATCAGACTGAAGCTATTACATTGTAGCTGAAGGAGTGGTTATAGTGTTTCTATAGCTATCTTCAGTAGACATTTATTTTATTTTATTTATCTTCCACACATGGTTAATATGATAGAGTATTCTTTATATATTATAATATAATATTTTAATGATTTTTTTGATATATGTAATTCATTTTGGGATTTTGTTTTTAATTATCATTTTTCCATCTCTTTCTTATTTTTTATTTCATAACCATTCTTGTTAATTAAGGGGGTTTTTTATATAGAAATTTCTAAAATAATGATTTAAATATTACCATTGTGTGGGATCAAATTATATATTTATATTTTTTATTTTAACTTTACCACTAATTATACAATGTATATGAGAAATCGATAATGGTAATTTAGAATAGAGAGGTATAGAGAAGCATCACATAGAAAAGGGGGTGACTTAGACCAAATTCCAATGATAACAAGATTAATTAGTCAAACATTACAAAAATAAGTTCATATAATTGTATATCATTTTCATTGTAATAATTTAATTTATTAACTTCTCCCACTATCTCTAAATTTTCATTCCAGGTAATTTAGATTTCTTTTTGACATTCATTTACAATTTAGGTCTTAATTATCAAATTACATTATTATATTCTTCTTCTTCATGGAATCTATCTCCCAATTTAAATATCTTATGAAAAATAATTATTTATTTAACAAGTGGTTGTTTCATTCTTTATAAATTTATAATCCAACACAAAATAAGAGTAACTAATGGTGTATTTATGGGGAATCAATTTATGAACCATTTTTTTGATGAGGTAGGGTGATTAATTTTATTTGGTGGATTGATAAGGATTTTATCATCTCTTTATATTTACTAATTATATTTTCTTTTTTTTCTTTTTTATATTCCTTTTATTAACTTATAATTTTTGGTTTTGATAGTAGTGTATAGTCCATGTGAATGAAAAGTGTTATTTTCTAGATCATGGACCTTTTTAGATAGTCTAAAAAGTTAAATAATATGTATTTAGTCATGAAAAAATAATTCCACAACAATACCCATAAAGGATGATACACTGCTCTAAAACAAAGAAATTGTGTTCGAAGAAGCATTGTAACACATGGGAAACATTAAAAAGGATGAGGTTTTTGATGTAATACCAAGGAATAATGTTGAATATGTTTCATTAAATAATATTCCAGCATTACAAGTCAATATTTCAAAAAGGAAAAAAAGAATATCTAGTTACTGAAATTCAGTCATTTAATGAAATATTATGAGGAAAATAACAAGAAAAAGACAAAGAAAAAGAATCAAACCTATTTTTAAATTTAAATCTTATATTCCCTAAAAATATGGGATAAAAACAATAGTAATTGTAAGATAATGAAACTGAATATGATGAAATATGCACAAAAAATGCATATTTTGAATAAGAACAAAATGAACAAGTAATGAAAGATGAGACTGAGGAGTTTTCTGCTAAACCTAAAGAGATCATTAAAAAATTATATAAATGTTTTCTTGTATTTTAATGAAAAAATAAATACAAAGATATATATATTTCAAATTATTCCTACAAACCATAAGACTATCCAAATTTTGGTTACCTCTACATATTTTCAAGACAATTTCATGGAGGCAGAGGCGAAGAGTACGCCCAACTGTAATCAATGTAAAAATTGGGTAAATCTAAGATGGTTATCTCTATATCACTGTAAAATCATGTGAGAATGAATAGGTATGATTGGGATTATTATCCTCTATTAATGTTCTTTTAGGTGGTAACCAATATTTTGTATTTCAATCTGGTATTTTAGTTTTTTTCCTCTTTATGAATTACTTTTAGTTTTATATTTGAAATTTTGTTTTTTGTATAGTTTAAAATTACCCAATATATTTTATAATTAATGATTCGAAATTTTTATTTAATGTTTTTATTTAATTTAATTCATTAATATTTATGGAAATAAATAAGAAAAATAGGAAATAGATTCATTAGAGGGGTGAAACACTGTAATTTTTTTATTTATTTCACACCCTTATATTTTTCATAAAATCCATTTTGATTCTTAATTAAAAATTAGTTCCACATTTTTACCATGGGGGAATTTTTAATGTTGGAGAAAATATGATTTTTTTTATTTAAATAAATGTAATGTTAATAGATTTTTCCATGTGAAATTACTAACTCAAACAATCCATGACATATTAAATAAGGAAATAATACTCAGAATAAAATATATGGAAGGAAAAAGAATAATATTAATTATAAATTCATAAAAAATATTATTACAAACACATAATGTTTTCAAAGGATCATTTTCAAAAAATAAATATCTTATGGTGAAATTTTTGGTTTTATGAAAACAAATTTTTTGTTAGGTGAATAGTGGAAATACTGATTTTTCTAAAAACTATCACTTTTATTGCATGAACATAATACATGAATGAATTAAAAGATTTGAAAATATTTTTTATGATATATATATATATATTATCCTTTTTTAATTTCTATAACACATGTTTATCATTTTTGAAACATAAGTTATATTTCTCACTAAAATTGATTTTGTTAAACACTTACATTAAAAAATATATTTTACTAATTTTAGAAACTAAATGTAAAAAATAAATTTCATATTTAACATAAAAAATTAAATATAATTTGATAAGGTTAATTTAATATTTTTTAATACAAATTCAATTACTATGATTAAAGTTAATAAACATAATAATTGTAAAAGGGCTATTTTAAAAATATTGTTTCACCAATGAAATTAAATTTTTATTAAACAAATTAAAAATTATTTATTTAAACGAATTAAAATAATATTATGTTTAAACACATATAAGGTATATTAACACTTATTTAATTAGTAATCATTTCTATATATAAACAACACAATATAATGTTTAAAACATCCTTTTTTTACAGAAAAAAATTATATATAAATATATATATATTTGATTTTAAATTTATTTTTATATTATTCATAATTATATTTAAATTAAATAAATTTTATATTTTGGTTTATAAAATACAAATTTGGTATTATTAGTTGTTTTATATGTTTAATAAAACATAAGTTACTTTGGTAAAAACATGTTACCACTGTAAAAACAAAAAAAAAGTAAAAAATTATCTATAAATTAATTCAAACATGTTTAATAATATATTTGGAATAATTTTTGGAAGATTTATTGAAATAATCTCACCCAAAATTCCAATATTTATCACTTTTTGGAATAGTTTACTCTTGAATAATGTCATTCTATTATTGATAAGAAATGGGTGTTCAAAAAAGATCCATTTTCATAACTTATAAAAGGAGATCACTTGAAACCTATCACAGATACACTTAACCTAGGAAAATACAATGAAAACATTCCCAATTTCCCTCTTCTATAATCCCTTTCAGAACCTAAATTCATTGGTCACCATATTCTAAAATAAATACTTCATTTCCAAGGATTCTTTTGGGAGAAAGTTTAAGGTCCCAAAGTGAATATTATTTAATCTTAAAAATTTTATTCTAAATCATTCCGTTAAAAACCAAACGTTGAAATAATAATATAATGAAATTAGTATCATTAGTGTCAAACAACTTTTATCCCATTAATAGAAAAATCATATTTGTTCCATCCCATACACTTAAAAAAACAAAATAACATCGATCTTATGTCGTGGGGACAATTACCTCCATAAAATAATTTTTTATTCGTATTTCTTTTAATTCTCTATCTAATAAATATAAAATTTGATTTAGCAACATAAAAAATATATATACAATATTATTATTTTTATGATTATATTATTATTATAATACTGTATACTTTATTCACGATACTCACCAATCAAGATATAACATGTTCATATTTGGGTTAGTTTAACTACCATCCTAGATAATTCTAAAAATTGCTATCATGGATTATTGTGTGAACAAAAATACTATTAATATTATAATTTAATTTGAAAAAAATAATTGTTTTATAGTTTTAGAAAGGTTATATTATATATTTAACATAATATTAAAATATCATATTCGATATCAAAATAACTAAATAAAATCGATGCTTATAAAATTTTCTTACAAAAATTAAAAATCACGATAATAAATAATTAGAATTTGATAATAAATAGACCATATTAAATGAAATATATAAGAATAAGATTCCTAAGATTGTATCTAATAAATATAATTTTACTATACAACATTTTCTCTATATAATAATGTATCTACCATCCCATTAATATTTTGTATCATGTTTCACCCATATTTCATGAAATTCAATTTTAAAATAACTATTATTTATATCATGGGGGTTTGACTCAAAAAATATAACAATTGTAAGTTTTTTTGTCCCAAATTCCTTCTTTTTAGACATGTTATTAGTATAAAAATAATTTTTTATATGGTGTATATGATGCCTATTTGATTCATTATTCGATGAAATATATTTCATTAATGGTACTATAAGATAAATTTCGTGATCTCTATCATTCAAGGGGTTTTCATGTAAATGTTACTCGAGCCATAATAGTTGTCTAAACACAAATTTGTCCTTCTTAAGTCATAAATCCAATAAATCATTATGATCTTATGAACCACTTATGTCCCCCAAATTCGTTATCTCTATTTTATTATATCTTATTCTCTGAAGAATTTACATATTTTAATTGATATCATATTCTTTTTTTAAATAACTTCTCAAATAAAATATTGATATTAGAAAGAATAACTATAAATCATCCCAGTAGATCTTTTCATCCATGTCTGTATTTTCCTAACCACCATAGTTCTTCCTTATTTATGGAAAGTCTATTGTAGATTATTTTCTATGATCCTCGTAATTTTTTAGGTATTTTATATAGGAATATATAATACACTTTTAAACAAAATCATTATTTTTAATGGAGCTACATCATGGTAGTACGAATCTATGTTAATATTGAAACTGAGTATTTATAAGAACCCTAAGCCTAGAAAGAGATATTTAATGGTATGTGCAATGCATAAAGCATCCACTAAAATGTTGTGATAAGGCCACTCTCAATCCCACTACCCCAACTATACATATTAATCTTTGGATAACCATGTAATACTACAATATCTTTATATATTCTACTTGAGAATGAATTCATTCCATTGATGATTATGGGAGCATTACTATGCCACTATGAGGGTCAAAAAATGATGATGAAGTAACTGAAAGTATATTGGACATGAATGTATGAATAATTTATTCGAAAACCCATGATTTTTGTCTTATCTATCATGTTATTCCAAAAATTATGTTAATTTTCCAATATTCCATAGTATAATGAATCTCATAGTCAATGAATGAAGTTTTGAAATGTTTTCTTCAATGGTACGGAAGAGATTATCATATCCATCAAGGATATTCCAAACTCAAAATAGCCATGGATATATTATCACACTCAATGTATTAGTGAAATAATTTTGAAGATGAATTTGATTATATATAAATATTTATGGAAATCCCTTTGATATTAAAGAAGTTATATTGTCCTGGGTGTTATGTCTAATAATATTTTAATATCTTGATATTTTAAGAAGAATTTAATTGGGAAGACTATGAGTCTTTTGAGATAAATCAGAATAATAAAATAATATTTGAATGTTAGTATTTTGGAACCTGGGGAGGAATATTTTCAATATATTAATGTTAATACTTAAATTACCAATGCTTATAAATAATTGGATGGGTATATTGTGGAGAAAAATGACATCAGACCTCTTATGCCATAGTTGATGGTGTAATTTCTGTTTTTCCACTTTTATAATAAATAGGATTTTATTTTAATTTTTCCCCCTAACATGGTATGTATGAGAGGTTATCCTTTCTTCTTTTACATGAAATTTTATTTAATGGGATTGTTTAATATTTAAATCATGTTGGTATTTTTATTCAGTTCACTTCCTTCCCTCTCATATTTATTTTTCATTGAATGTCCATTGCATGTAAATTAAGGGGATTTTTTTAATGAAGCCACTCAAGCATAGCCTTAAATATAACCATTAGGGAGGATCAAATTATTTGTTTAATTATGGTGTCATGATACCTTTATCATTAATTATATAAATTATATGATCAATAGAAAAGGGGAGTTTGTGAGAGATAGATGAAGATAATATCACCATGACCAAGTGGTGAATTACATATAATTCTTATGAGAACAAGTTTAATAATTCAAACTTTACAAAACCTAGTGACTAAACATGGATATCATATTCTTGGTAAAATAGGATTATATTAACTTTTACTACTCTCTCCAAACACACTTTCTGGTTAGTTTAGTTCACCATTTTGTATTAATTTATATTTTATGTTTTATTATTAAATTACTATAACAATATATTCCTCTTTTTAGAGTCGACCTCATACTTTTGTATACCAATGTAAATAATTATTAATTAGGAAAGTGGTGGTTTCATTTTTTATGACATTCTAATTTAGTACCAACCAGTAAGAAATAGATGTTACTTTATGGTGTATCAATTTATGCCACCATTTTCATAGAATAGGAAATGATAATAATTTTCTTTGGTAGTTGGATAAGACTTTTATTATATCTTTTAGTTTATATATTTTCATTTATTCTTTTATATATTAATATGTGTTTTATGTGTGTGTAATTTTTAATTTTCAGGAATTAATTGTAGTGAATATTAATTTAGAATAACAATTTTGTTACATGGATCATAGAAATTTCACACCTAGTCAATAAAATATAAGAATATGTACATATTCTTTGAAAAATAATCCCACAACAATACCTAAGAAATTATGATACACTTCTCAAAGACATGAAAATTGTGATTTAAAATGAATGTTAAAACATCAGAAACATGAAATAGAGGTTGGGTCTGAGGTATACCCAGTTATAGTACTGAATCTATTTCATTTAACAATTCCCTCACCACAAAAAATCATTATGTGAAAAAATGAAAAAAAGAATATCTAACTGTTGAACACAAGTGGATTGATACAATATATAGAGGGAAACTATAGGAATGAGAAAAAAACAAGGTACAACATATAAAAACGTCATCCTTGGATTCTAGGAAAATATGTTATCAAAAAAAGATGAATAGGAATAAAAATAGGTTGAAGAAAATTAAATACTCACTCAATATAAGAATGTTTAATATAAAAAAAATAAAAAGTAAATAAAGAAGAGACTAATGACATTTCTATTTAAGATGAAGAGATCAGTTCAAAATTTTATGAAATGTAGCTTGTAGTTTCAGGGAAGGAATAATATTTAAAATAATAGATATATTTTTAATTATATATATAAACTATAAAATTGTCCAAATTTCGGTTACCTTTACAGTGTTTTAAGAATATTTACAATATGAAGACAATAAGAGTCCCACCAGATGCACTTAAAATTAATAATTGGATAAATAAAAGATAATTATCTTTATATGACACACCAATAACTTGAATTCTAATAGTTAAGGTCAACATTAGTAGAATCTATAATTGAAATTGTTGGATTTAACCTATGTTTTTTATCTTTATCTGGTATTTTATTTTTTTCCTAAATATAAAATAGTTTTAGTTCTATTTGAGGAATTTTTTTTGGAATATAGTTTTCAGTTACCCTATCCTTTTTAACATTAATGGTTAAACCTTTATTATTAATGTTTTTTATTAATTTTGTTTGTCCATATTGAAGGAATGATCCATGAATGGAAACGATAAAATCTTTATTAGAGGGATATAATGCTTTAAATTTTTTATTTTCATTACTCGGTCATATTTTTCATAAAATCCATTTTTAGTCTAAATTAAAACTACATGCCTCAAATATATTTTCTGTAGATTTTTATTATTGACGAAAAAATGGATAAAATAAAAATCATCAAATGATTTATTTATATTTTACACTAAATATAATGAATAAAATGGGGGAATGAATTAGAAAATTTATAATATGAGAATGGATTTAAAAAAATATGTTTAGGGGAACTTGTAGAATTTTTTTAAATGAAATTCAACTAGATTTGATATGCCTAAATTTTCTGAAATGTATATTAATTAATTAATTTCACAATAAATTTTCATCTGTGATTGTAACAATTATAAATTCATATTATTAAGAGGATTAAAATATAAAATTTCCAATCATTATTGAGCATAACTTTTAAGAGACTCAGGCATATATTATTTTAGAAATTTAATTTCATATTTTCAAGTGTATGATTGTAGAAAATATCATCTGAAATGATTATTTCTTCCTAATTGATTATAATTCAATCATTGATACCACCATCCAAATTTACCCTTATTTTTATTTATTAAATCTACAGTGACCTTGTATTAACACACATTATTATTACATATTTTAATATGAATATTCAGTACATTATAAAAAATACAAACTTGAGCGTTGTAATAGAGTAGTGTATTCTGGAACATTGAAACATAACCTTATAACTTGGTAGAATATATTAAACATCACCATTAAATATATTAATGTTTTGTCTACTTACATAAAATCTGTATTCAAAACCAATAGAAAGGAAACATATGAAAGGGATCAGATTAGATGAATAGTAATGGTAAAAAAGAGAGATATGTAAGAATAAAATGAGTATAAGGTTATGAGAAAATGATCTTAATGTCAAAAGACCATTCCATTTATATAAAAGATAATAATATAGTTGTAATGGAATATATATTTTTAGTTTATAAAACATAAATCATAAGAGTGATAAAACATCATAAATTTATCATGATCTATGAACTCAGGTTATATAAGTGTTGCGCCATTATAACTATAGAAAACCATTTCATGTTATGGTTAAATAACAAAATAATAAAAATAATGGGTCAAGACACACATTTTCCCTATTTTGGATCAAGAAAAACATGTTTCCCAGAGTGGATTAAGGGAATCCTATTTCCCATTTTGGATTAGGACACACATCGTTCCCTTTTTGGATCACCAGATACTTGTTTCTCATGACAAACCTATTTCCCATTTTCGATTAAGATACACGTATTAACCATTATTTCATTAAGAGAATATATATGTTTCCTATCATTAAATAATGTATATAAATACTTTCCTAATGAATTATAGGGAGATATAGGTCCCACCCATCATATAATAAAATCATACAAACAAGTGCCCCAAGATAATTAAAAATTCATTATATCATAACCCATAAAAATAGGTTGGATTCATAAAAATCATATAATAACTCATGAAATGAAATGGTTATCATAAAAATTTAATCCCATCATATCCTATTGAGAAGTGATAGGTTTCATAATCATTTAATCAATGAACAACCCGTGATGAGAAGCGGATTACAAAACAATATAACTCGTGGAAGAGAAACATGTGTTAAAAACACCATTACATCAATAAATAATCAATTTGATAAATAATGTGAATTTAATTATAGGAACATGTCCCCACAAAATATTAAACTAGACAAAGTATGACATTTTATATGGAGAAGTATTTTGAAATATCATAGGGAACATAAGTTTTCCTTGAAAATAATTATTTAAAACCAATAACATTTTCAAAATCCATGTCATTGAAAACACTTTTAATACATATATAATAATCATGAAAAATACTTTATATCATTAATTGAGGAAAGTATCCTTTATTCTTTAAATTTTTTTTACACAATCTTTTTAAAAACATTTTCATTTTAAAATAACCTCAAAAACATATAAAGGATGATTTGAAAACTGTATTATTTTATTGAAAAATATTTTTCTCTCAAAACCAATTAAAAATAATAATTTCTAGAAAATTAGGAAAAAAAATCTTTTAAAAATAGACTTGTAAACATTCAAAGGAAGCTTGAATGAAATTATTATGGTTAAATCCATATATTCTGATCGTTTTTTTCACCGTAAAAAACTCTAGAAGAGTTTTTTATCATAAAATGATAAGAAGATCCCTTCTAAAACATTTATTATTATGAATTTAAAACATTGATAAAATTTAATTTATAAATCTTATTATAATTTTTTTTAAAATAGAAATCATTATTTTTCTGAATAAAACAAATTTCTGACAGAAGAGAGAAATACTGAAAAATATTCTTAAAAACATTTTATTAGTTATCATATGTACTAATGAGTTGCAAATTGGTACCAATACATGATTATATCATGGATGAAAATAGGATAAGAAAATTCATGAGAGTTTTTGAGATATGGAAAATCATATTTTATCAATGGAAGCATAATCATAAATAATCTTGATAAACCCCGAGATTATAGAAAAAAAATACTACATCTTTGGTAACATTGTATCATAATCATATTAAAAGAATAAAATTACATAAATCATAGAAAATAATTAAAATGAGATTATTAATGACATAACATGTCAACAAGAAGTATATACACCCTATAAAATATCTAGGTGCACAAAACAACATGTATCTCAATGAAGGAAAATTGAGGGAAATATTTCTTTTCTGATTTGGTAAATATTGAACAGTAATCTCCAAGAAATAAAAATCATAAAATTGATATTTAAATACAAACTAATTTAATTATTTGAATAATATAATAAATTCATGTATTTTATATACAAGACACAAAATAAATCAGTGGTGAATAAGTCATAACTATCACAGAAATAAAAGTGAGACAAGAAAACCCTTTGCTTAAGTCTTGAATGTTTTCAAACTCAAACAAAAATTTATTACAGTAAGTATAAGTTCATTATAAATACACAAAAAAACAATATTATCATATCTAATTCCATATATTAATTATATATTACTTTATATTACCTGTTTATTAACAACTACATCTTAATGTTACATATCGGGTAATATTGCCTTTTTTATTATATGTTTTGGCTTGTAATTCTTGATCCTCTCACGTAGCCCATGATTTAATTATTTGAATAATGTAAAAAATATATAAATATAATATATATTTAGCAGATATATTTTTATAATAATTTGTTAATAGTATAAATATGGAATGGAATACACCATTCATGAAGATGGGAGGTCGTATGTATGCATGTACGTTGTTTCTATTTTATTATCATATTGAATGAAAGAAATTAAATGAAAAATATGTATAAATATATAAATAATCATTCAAGTAGAAATATTTTTTATATATATCATACAATATCACCAAACACATCCTTAATATAATCTATATAATGTGTGAAGGGATCACATTGGTTTGAGGAGGCAGTAGTCCATATGTCTAAAAATGATGTAATTATTTTTACAAAACATGAAAATAAGGGAGGTATGATTTATATAATAATTATTTAGGAACAAATTATTCATAAATATTAAATATATCATATTAAAATATATTTTCCATCAATATTTTAAAATATAAGATGTGGTAGAGTAAAAATGAACATCATTGTTTCGCGAGGTGGTAGTTTTTCGTATAGACAAACGGTAAGTACATTATTCATTAAGTGGAAGTGTCCATAGTTGTAGGTAAAAATTATAGAAAAAAATAACTCAGTATCTTTATAAAAGTTAGGTTATTATATAATCATGTAATAATAATAATTTTGGTGGTGGACAATGAAAATGAAACAAAAGAGCTTGTAGAAGTTTGTTACCTCTTCTTTGGGTAAAACATCTTAGGATGCACCGAAGGGAATACTTGGTTGTATTTATTCCCAAAAAAGGATTATAGAATAAATTGAGGGAATTTGATAGGATATTTGGGAATATTTTTCCAAAGATATATGACTTTATATGTGTGAATTTGTGGCAGGGTGAGTACCTTTTATAGTGGAGGAGGAGTGTTATTCTTGTAAATTTTTAAAAAGGGAATTTCATGCATGTTTTCTTAGGTGAATTGGATCCACTGATTATCCATATCTAATAAAAGGGATAATAGGGTGTAAATATTAATATAATATGGATTTTGGAAAAGTTTTAATTCATTTTTTCCTTAATATTATGTTTTATTATTTTGTTAAGATAATTTTTTTCTTTAACAATATAATTAATTTTAATCACTTTCACTAATTATTTTGGACAAAAACTAAGTTGAACATATTATAAATTATATATTATAATTATTATAAATAAATAATCCATTTTTAAAAATTCTCATCATATATGTGGTAGAAATTAAATTATAATTAATCTTAGAGATGGGATAATAAAACACATTTTTAAAATAAAAAGACCAAAATTTAGAAATGTTATTAGATTCAATATTAATGTGGAATATGCTCTAATGACCTAAATTGGATTAATTTTTTTAAATTTATTTAAATATTCTTTAAAATCAAATTAATATATAATTTAACTATATAAATAAATAACACGAAAAAAAATTTTGAACTAAAAATTAGTATTTTTCACTAATAATCAGAAAATAAAACTTCTCAAAAAAAAACAAAAAATCTCCCAAAAAAAATTTGATATTAAAATTTCCAAAATGAAGTTAATTTTTTCAAATAAATTTATTGATTTTTTAAATTATATATTTAAAATGGTCTCTCCATTAAAAAGAGGTAAAATTACCTTTTATAAAAATATATCTTTTTATTGGTAAAATTGGATTTATTCATATATTAAACCAATAAAATTTATTAGTTGAGTATAAAAATGTTAATTTAATATATAATATATAAATTTAATTGAAAAAAATCATTAACGTTTTTTATTTTTTGTGATAAAATTGTGTCTGCTCCTAAAAAAATAATTTTCATATAAAAGTTATTTCTTTATTTTCAAATTATTCTAACAAGAAATTATTACTAATTAATAACTAAAGGATTAATTTTATATGAATTGGTAAATATTAATTTCACAATTTTTTCTAATTTTATTCATAAATTCCATTCCAACATCGAGGTGGTAGAGATAATAATATTTTAATAATTATTTTGATAGTATACTGGTGTTCGGTTAAACTTGGTCTTTCTTGTAATGCAAGCTATCTAAGGGACTCATAATTGTATGTAATATAATCCAACAATAGTGTTTCATATACCGTAAGATAATCCAAGAGTTTCATGTAGTGCATGATTAAATTGGTTTTGTGTATAACACAATCCAAACTGAGTGATTTTGTGTAACAAAATCAATTTTCAGTGCTTTGTGAAATGAAAAAAATATTTTTAATATTAAATTTATTTGAAAAAAAAAATCAAAAAATCATTGATTGTTACATTGTAACCCTCTTGAATTGAATTTCTCCATCAAAATTTATCTGTTTTATCAATTGATTAATACAGTAAAGTTCCTTTAATATAAATGCACATCTTAAAATTGAATACAAAAACATTACTTAAAAAATAAATTTAAAGACATAATTGTTACCCAATGTAACTCATAACTCGGTCTCCTCATAGGAGAACATGGGTTGGTAGTGAATATTATACATGAAATAAAAGTGTAAATAACTATAGATAGTGACAAAAATAACTGATCATCAGCAAGTGAATGATCAATGTAATGTTAAGGACCTCAAAAAAATAGATCCTTCATGATTTATAAAACCACCTAGTTTAACATAAAAAATGTATTAAGATAAATATTTTCAAATATCCTTTTGACAGATGAATTATTTTATTATCTTTGTACATTTGGAAATACACATACTTGATTTTATTCCTTTTTCAGTTTCACAATATCACTTTTTAATGTTGTCTTGCACGAATTAAACATCATATCTTGCCCCAATAAATGATTGTGGATTTATATATCCTGAATCATTAGTGGATCATGAGATCCATAATCGAATGATAAGTCATTCCATCAATCTTTATCTAACAAAAAATGTTAGAACAAATATTCCAATATGCATAAATCCTTGTATGGTGATATAATATTTTATTCTCTAAAACGAAATCCAAAGTTTAAATTAAACCATTCCATAAATGCTGAGCCTTATATCCCTTCCATCATATAATTCTCCCTTTATTACTTAAATAATCTCTTATCTTATATTGAAAACATTTTTTCTACAAATTGTGTTCATCCTTGGAAAAAAATACTATTAAATTTGATTTTATTATTAAAAAATCTATATTGTGGTAGATGATCACATGAAACTTAACTAAAGGATGAAAAATAAAACTTTCAAAGGTCTTATTAAAACAAAATAAAAATTAACTTCCCTACTAAGTAGGGAGGACAAGTGTGACATTATAATCATGATTTACTTCAACAATTTTGATTTCATAATATTTCCATATTTTCTTTTTTCTTATGTGGTTATTTTGGATTATCATCTTTTTAAACCAAAGATTAGGTTATTAATTTTCGTAATGTTCATACTCCATACAGTTGAGACACTGGATTATTGGTAGTTTATTAGTTGGAGATATATTCTCTTCCTTTACATTGAACATTCCATTATTCTTATTTCAGTATTCATGGATTGTATGACCTACCATTACCTATTTAGAAGAACCTCCTAGTTCCATTAATTAAATTCCTTCGAATCATCTTCCCACATTCCTGGCACCAAAATTTCTTCAATATTATACCACAATTTGAGTTTTCATGATACTTAACCTTACATTTTTATCAAAACAAGAGGATTTGTGGGAATATCCAATTTTAATTACATCCTTCAGTTTACATCGATCGAATCCACAATAAATAAAAAAAGTATTTTATAGAGATGGATTTTCAAATACATGGTTTCAGGTCACTAAATAATCTATATATTTTTCTTTCATGGATGATGATGAAACAAAAATCATACCTTGAAATTCTTGTAAATTATATTCATAACTTCAAATAGATTCATCATCCTATTTATTTAACTCAATTAATTATTTTTCTATTATTTCTCATAGAATACAAGGGATGAAATTACTAAAAAATATACCCATAAACTCTTACCATTCCATAGATTCTGCATCTTCTTGTTCCCTCTTGTTCTAAATAATAGCATACCACTAATCTGATTCACCTTCCAAATGATAAAAATCTGAAATTAATTTTTTGTGCATCAAACATGGAATAGTGGATAATATCTACTCAATGGTACTGGTCCATTTATCATTAACTATTAGATTAGTGTAACCACTAATATATGGTGGAAGTTTTCTCACGAAGGACTAAACATAAAGTTGTTTCCTTATTTTCTCATTTGGATGTTCAACATAATTCATAGCTAGGGATAGTTGTTGGATAATATCAACATGAATTCTCATTTTAGTTACCATATCATTTGATTAATCTATTTTAATATCATTACTTTATCCATTACATTCAACATTGACATGGTTCCTTCAGGTTCCATCCAGTGACTAAAACCCATTACCTTATAATGAGAATCACTTATCAAAGAATAAAACCACATAATAATAATAAAATTCTTATATAATATATAAATCTTAACAACTAAAAATTTAATATTTTTTACCTTATGCTTGTCCTTAAATAAATCCATAAACATATCTTTATAAATATATATAGGGAAATCACTAATGTTTTCACATACATGTTTTCAAATGTTGTCTAAAGCTTTACTTTGATACCAACTATAGTGACACAGGAATAAAATACAAGGACATTACATAATTTTAGATTTATATTCACCACATTACTGAAAAATAAAGAGGACTATAATAGTTTAGTGTCTTTATAAACATAGAAAGAAAATATCATATCTTGATAAAATATCTGTAATATATCCTTTAATGATAATTCCCTTTTGTATGGTTACTTAAAACCTTTCTCCATAACAATGGGAATATAAACATAAAGAAATGATGAGATCAAATGTTGAGTAAGGGTTATCAAGGGATATAGTAAGCATAAAATTAACATCAGTTTATGAGAAAATGATATTAACATTATATGATCATACAATGCTGGTCAAGTATTAAAATAAAGCATCATGGAATAAATAATATCATTTCACAAGACGTGAATCATAAAGGTGATAAATCATCATATATCTATCATGAACCATAATCTCATATCATATAAGTGTGAAACCATTATAATTATATTAAACCATTTCTTTTGTCCAGGTTAACTACCAAGAACATAAAAACAGTGGATCTGGACACACCTATTTCCCATTTTTTGATTAGTACACACCTATTTCAAATAGTGGATCAGGATAGACCTGTTTCCCATAGTGGATCCGGACAGACTTGTTTCCCATTTTATATCAGGGCACACCAATTCCCATTTTTTCATCAAGACACACCTATTTACCATTTTGTATCAGGCCTGCCTATTTATTTCACACCATTATTTAATGATATATAAAATTTTACAAAATGTATTTGAGGAGGATATTATTCATACCCATTACATAATAAAATCATACATACCTGGGCTGCAATATAATAAAACATTCACCATATAATGACCCATTAAAAGTTATGGGTCTGATAAATGATATATCATAACCTATGAAATTAAATGGTTATCGTAAATATTTCATCACATCATAACCTATTGAAAAAATATAGGTTTCATCATCCTTTCAAGAAATTATAGCTCATGATGAGAAAAGTTTTTTAAAATCATTTAACCCATGGAAGAGAAAATGGGTGTCATACACATAATTCAATAAAAACATAAAAAATTAAGAAACAATATGAATTTTATTACTGGATAATGTCCCCAATAAATCATAAATTATATCAAAGAACGATATCTTAGATGGGGATGTATTTTTAAAGATCACATAAAGCATAACTTTTTGTTGAAAATAACATTTAAATCCTAAATCATTTTCAATATACTTTTCTTTAAAAGAACCTTGAAGACATATATAAAAATATGGAATATCATTTAACAAATTTCTTAAGGAAAATATCCTTTCCTCTTGTAAAAACTATTTTTAAAACAGAAACATTTTGAAAAAAATTTCGATGGAAGATAACCATGAAAACATATAATGGATGCTTTGAAAACCGTATAATTTTTTTTAAAACACTTTTTATTTTGAAAACCACTTTAAAAAAATTAATTGACATAATATTATGAAAATAAATTCTTTTTAAAATACACTTGTTCAATTTTAATGGAATCATCATGGAAATGATCGTAGGTAAATATATACATTCTAAAAAATCCTTTTAGAAAGAAAGAATATTATAAAAGTTCTATGATTGGAAAATGAAAAGGATTTTAATTTTAAAATCTTATTTATTAAAAATTTCAGAAATGGGTAAAATGTTATTTCACACATCATAGTAGAACATTTTTGAAATCATTTTATTGAAAACATGGTATTTTGAATGAAAAAAATTTCCGACGTAATAGAAAAATGAAATAATGTTTTCATAAAACACATTTGTAATTATATTAATTACTAAATAGTGTAAAAATGGTACAAATACATTTATATATAATTTATAACAGGAATATATTATTATTTTTAATATTTATTGAGATATGGATAATACTATATCATCAATGGAAGAAGAATCATAAATAATGTCGATAAATTATGAGATTATATTGAATCATAATAATATGGAAAGAATAAAATTAATGATTTTTAAAATTTCATGAAAAAATAATATTCATGATATAATATGTGAAATTTTATTATATACACCGCATTTAGAAAATATAGGTGCATAACATGGCATGTATCTCAAAGAAATAAAATTGAGAAAAAAATTACATAACCAATTTCGTAACATATGAACATAAAACCCATGAATTAAAGATCATAAATGCTTATTTAAATATAAATTAGTATAATTATAAGAATAAAATAATACATTCATCATTTATATATACATCACACAAAAACAATGGGTGGTGAATAAAGAAAAAGTATCAATGACTGAGATAAGAAAAATGATAAATTATGTGTTGACTTTATTCTTTCACATTCAATCCTCTTGTTTAATAAGTATAAATTTATTATGAAGATAAAATAGAAGAATATTTTTATATGTAATACCACATATTGTTTTCATTACTTTATATTACCCCTTTATTTACAACATCATGTTAATGTTATATTTTGGGTAATATCTGCTTTGTTTTTCATATATATTTTGGTATGTAATTCTTGATCCTCTTCTATAGATCATGATTTACTTATTTCCATAATGTAATACATGATATAAACATCATATATATTCATTATATTAGTATTTATAATAATATATATAACATATAAATATTAAATGGAAAACCCATTTCATGGAGATGTTAGGCCATATGACCAAATGAATGTTGTTTCTATTTTATTGTCATGTTGAAATAAAGTATATAAATGAAATATTTATCTATATATATATAATATAATTCTAGTATAATTATTTTCTCATATATATCATATAAATTACTAAACTCATCATCAATAGTTTCCATGTAAAGTGTTAACGAATCATCTCACTTTGAGGAGCCTTTAGTCTACAAGTCCAAAAATGAAGTTTTCATTTTTAAAGAAAATAGAAAGCATGAAAGTTTAATTTATTTAATTTCTATAGAATAATAAATACATCATAAATATAATATATATATTTATAATATAAAAATATATTTTACATTATAATTCTCATCCAGGAGATTTGGTAATGGAATAAAATAATGTTATCATTTCACAATGAAGTTGTCTAATGTACACATCTTCTGTATATTCATTACACATTAGATTGAACTGTTTGTAGGTGTTGGTATAAAACTTATAATAAAATATATATCATTACTTTTAGGATAATTTGGTTAAAATTAATTATGTAATACTAATAATTTATGTGGAGCAGAATGAAACTAACAAAATATTTTTTGGATGGATGTCACATCTTCTTTGGGTAACTCCTCCAGGTTTGCACAATATGGATTCCTTGGTAAAATTCTTTCTAAAAGGAAGAATAATATGATTACTATAGTGATTTCGGGAGGATATTGGGATAATTTTTTTATGAAAATAGATTTATAGGTGTGAATTAGTGGGAGGGTTGGGTGCCTTTTAATATGGAGGAGGAATGGTATTCTTGTATATTTTTGAAAAATTAATTCCACCAAAATTTTCCTTTCTCAAGTAGATCCAATAATGGTAAAAATATGATAATAGTGGGTGTTTGGTCTAGATATGAATATCTTATGGATTTTGGACAAGGTTATAGGTCATTTTGGTCTTTATGTATAAGTTTTATTATTTTGTTCAGTTAATTTTTTTCATCATCGATGTAATTAATTTTAATCAATTTAATTTATATTTCTGGTAAAAAACATTCTTAAAATTATTAGAAACTTTATATAATTATGACTAAAAATTGGGAATCAATTTTTATAAATTATTATCACATAATTGGATGAAATTAATTTAAAATTAATCTCATAAACAAGATTAGTTGACGAGGTTTTAATGTGAAATAGTCCAAAATCTTGAAATATTTTTATATTCAATTTCACTGTGAAATTTATTCCAATGACCAATAAGGGATTAATTTTTTTTATAATCAATATTATTATAAATTGAAAAAAAATTATAGTATAACTATGTAAATAAATTGTTTGAAAAATCATTTTTAAATTACAATTTGGTATTTTCACTATTCATCAAAAAAAGAATGTTCTCATAAAATACCAAACATTCACCTAAAGTAAATTTTGACATTATGCTTCCAAAATTAATTTTTTTTATAAAAAATATAATTGTTTCAAAAGTTTTATTTAAAATGGGTTATTCATTAAAAGACAATAAATTTAAATTTTAGAAAAATACATCTTATTATTCGTAAAATTGGATTTATTCCTATCATATGTCTATCAAATATCATGGATGAGTATAAATTTATTTTATTTAATATATAATATATATATTTTATTGAAATCATTCATTTAAATTGTTTTTTTTACTTTTTTGAGATAAAAAACTTATATTGATAAATAGTTTAATTTGAATTGTTATTTATTTATTTTCAAATACTTCTTAAATTTATTTATAAATAATTGATAGTCAAAAGGTTAATTTTATATTCACGTGTAAATCATATTTTCACAATTTTAGTTAATCTTATTTATAACTTCCATTCCAATGGTTAGGTGGTGGGTATAATAATATTTTAACAATAATATTAATATTATATTATAGTTTGTTTATACGCATCCTTTCGTATATACCAAGCTATTAAAAGGACTGGTTATTATTTGTAATTCAAGAAAAAATATTAGTGTGTGTACAGAACGTTAATATATGTGTTTCATGTTGTGTAAGATTAACTTGTTAATGGTTATAACACAATAAAAACATAGTTCTTTCTTGTAAAAAAAACTATTATCAATACTGTGTGAAATAAAAAAATTAACAAAAAAATAAATTATTAAAAAAGTACACAAAATCTTTGGATGTTATAGAAAACGTGATTGAACATATTAGGTAAGATCAAACCAATAGACCAATTATATCTTTTCTTACCCAAATATACAAATGTTTCCATTTTATTTAATTAAATGAGTGTGATGGAGAGGTTTTTATGGTGAAATGGGATGGTTCACATTGAGGGAATATGTTGGGTGCATTTTATTGGATCCAGGAATGTTTCTTGACTTTTTCATTCATTGTAATTATTTTATCCATTTTGAAAAAAATAAGAAATAAAAAAATGTTGTGTCTTATGTAGGATACAAATTGCCATAACATGTCCAATGATCTTATTATTATTGTGAGTGAGTTCCCTAGACCCAACTCATGTATGTAATTTGATTACCATTACACATATATAGTTTGATATATACACGTGTTTCTCTTAAAATAATAGTATAATTAATTTTCTATGTTTTATTTATATAGAAATCTTCTTATATTACATGTCATATCCAAATGTTATAGTAATTCTCTTGGTATAATAAGAACCTAGAGATATCATGATAGTAATCTTAAACATATGCCTTATAGTATTAATACACCATACTATCATGAAATAGATTATGTGTGGTTATTAGGTTATAGTGAATCAAAATAAATTAAAATTATTCTCTTGAAGTTCACACATTGTGATATTTATTATATAAGATCATGAAAACTGACCCACCAATATGAAAAAAACTTATTTTAGGATTCATTAGTAGTTCTTATCTATGAACATGTGTGTTGGACTCTAAGAGTTTCAGAGGAGGGTGAATTACAAATATCTACTTCAATTTAATAATATCAAATTCAATGCCATAATAATGAACTATTAAACTAATAAATATCCAATATGTGACATAAAATTAATATCTTATTGGATTTATCCTTCGGATGTGTGACTAATATTTGGGAAATATAAACTTTAATTTTTAAAAATAATTTTTTTTTTGTGATTTAACAACCACTTCATCCAGATATCGTTCTATGGAAATCTTTAAATAAAGGAATGGATGTTTGGTGAATCACTATATAATAAGTGGCAATGAAATTTTTTAGATAAAATGGGAGAAAATTATAGAAATAAACTTGTTGGGTTTATATAAAGGTGGTGGAGTCATAAATTTTTTTAAAAAATTGAATAAAATTATATTATGAACTCCCATCCTTGAATAAAAGATTAAAAAAATTCCAGGACATCAATCAAACATTCTATCATAGAGAAATTGAGGTATTCCTTTAGAAAAATTTTGTTTGAATGAACTTGATCTGAGTTTTAATTTCTAATTACACCATAACCATAAGAGATAGACGCTTCATTCAAAACAAATTTTTTGTAATGATGATGGTTAAATGTAATCCTAGAGGTTGAACAGATATTTAAAGATCTACTACCTACATCTCTTTGTAACTCAATTTAAAAACATCATGGTGTTGTATATGTAATGTAATGTATTTATCCTACTATATATTTATTATTTCCACAAATTTCTATTTTATTTTTATATTTTCCTTATATGAAAATATTCCATGTCACACATTCTCTCTGAAATGTCATGTGGCTTTCCCCACTAGGTTTGGTGGTTTCAACTCTTTTATTAGAATGAGATGATGTAATTTCATCACTTCACTCTATATATTTTTCTTTAGAGTTAACTTTATATTCTAATTATACCTTATATATTTAATATACTCTATTTAATTTAACTCTTAATATAAGGCCCCAGCCTTAAACCTTACTTAATCTTGTGTTATTAAAAGATTACACATTGAGGATCTTTTCAGGTTTAGAGTTTTAGAGAATAAGATCATAAAACTTGCATTACATTCCACATTTAAACAAAGTGGTTACATAAAGATAGTATTCATTTATCCCATCAAAGAAAACATATTTAAAATAAAACATGTATTTTTTCTTGACACTTCCTTGTCACTATCCTCATATCATGTACCTTTCCCTAGACCTGTGAAAAAACATTTCAAAAAAAACATGGGATGTTCATAAAACGCTCAATAAGGGTTATAAAAATATGGAAAGGAAACATGAGTTCATATATACATAAGAATGAAATCATACATTACCCATAAAACACAGGAACTTTAACATACCTCATCAAATCATGAATAAATCATAGAAATCATAAGATATAAAAGGTAACTTGATGCATTCATAACATTCTTACGTAGGTAGTAAACCTCTTGGTTACGTTTGGAATACCAACCACAGTATATTCCCTAAATCTCTTCAGAGAAACCTAAATGTTTCACTCCTTCACATTCCTCAATGCATTGGAGACCTATATCAGGCTCACCCGCCCTTAGTTTATCACGGAACCACCCGTCTTCATAATAATTCCCATGAACCTCAACATAATCGTATCACATAAAACATGCATAAAGGAAACATAACATTTCCACCTTTCAATCAAAAGATATAAATACAATACATTGATATAAAAACATTATGAAAACCATTTTCAATACCAAAATAAAATAAAATTAAAACATGGTATTTATTTTTCTTTAAAAACAACTGTATATCTTGTAGAGGGTGCCGAAACTCAAATAATGGTCACGGCGGCAGAGAAGTTGTTGTCGCCGCATACGTACGACAAAAACATTCCCTTTTGTAGTTTAGTAAACGCTTCGTATAAAAAAGATTCCTTTTGAATAAATGTAAAAGTCAAAGGGGTTTATACACCGTATAAAAGAAGGTTGTGTATAAAACAAAATATGCCTCAATGAAAGGAGATTGAAACGAAGTCCCATACAAAGACGATATCCTTGGATTAAGGATAAATCAATTACATAATTACATGTGAAAAATTAATACACAAAATAGAAGTGGATATTAAGTGTAAAACAATCAGAGGTTGTTCACACAAATTCATAGAATGACATATTCAAGGAGTACAATTTTACCCCAAAGAATCAAATTTGGGTTAAGAAGTTCCCTTGCAAAAATTTGACAGCCTAACAGCGTCACTACAAAATTCAGAAAATGAGTTGTTGGGAGATAAAAATGGTATCTCATCACATGTACATAATATTTAAATGAATAAGGATATATAATAACATATCCCAACATAATAGTATGTGAATTAAAAGACAAAACAAAATAATTCTTTTAAAAAGAGGAGGGTGAAAGGTTCCCTTACCAACATGGGTATCTTTCAAGACATGCACCCCGTGAAAGAAAGACAATACAACTTTGATGTAAATACTCATAAATGAAAGTATATTACATAATCAGAAAAATAGTGGGCAGTACATACACCACTCAAATGAAATTGTGGCATATGTAGCATAAATCTCATGGGACTAAAAGTGCGATGAAAAATCCCTTAAGAAAACTCGGTAGCGTAACGGCGCCACTTAAAACATACGGAAATGGAACGATGAGATCAAATAGGGTATCTCATCAGGTTAAAATAATTTTTACAGCAAGAGGAATATAAAATAACATCCCCCAACATAAAAAAGAGGAGCTTAAAATAAGTGACATAAAGGAGAGTACTTAAAAACAAAGAGAGAGGTTAGATCTCTTACGAAAATTCGGCAGCCTAACGGCGCCACTCAAAACTGCCAAAATGGATTGATGAGAGAGAATAGGGTCTCTCATCATATGAACAAAAAAATTATAGTAGTAGTAATATAAAAGAACATCCCGATCAAAAGAAATATGAGCTTAAAAGGAATGACAAAAAAGAGTGTACTTAAAAAGAAAGAGAGGGGTAGGGTCCCTTACCTCAAGTCCAACATGTCATGTTCGTTTCTTTATATTCCTGAATAATAAACTTTGGCCAATTTATAATTTCTTAAGGAGCTCCTATAAAGATTATTATTCAGTTCATATCACATATTTTAATTTTATAATAATTGCTTAACAATATGAGTTCATATCAGACGTTTTTGTAGATGTTTGGTACATGAGTCAAAAATTGAACTTGTTGGAAAATAATTTTCCATGTAGTTATAGGTACATCATATCCAGAATAGTATTGATGTTTTAGATATCATATATATCCATTATATATTCAATTTATACTATTCCATAGCATTTCGAGATAAAAATTAAAAGAACCGTTCATGGAGACGGTAGGCCGTACGTATGCATGACCGCTACTTTCATTTTTTTGTCATATTAATGGAATTAAAACAAAATGAGAGAGATATATATAGGTTATAATTCCAGAATGATATCCATAATTTAGATGTAATATATTACATGTATATCCATTATATATATGTAATTATAATAGTACATAACATTTTGAGATAATAAATGAAATGTAACGTTCATGGAGACGGTAAGCCGTACGTACGCATGAACGCTACTTCCATTTATATTTCCTATTTAATGGAATTAAAAAATAATGATACATAATAGTATTTTAATTCAAGTATGGAATCATATATAATATCATTAAATATATCCTTTATATGTACCACATATGGTATTAACGAATCAAATCACTTTGAGGGGGCGGTAGTCCGCACATCCTTAAATGAAGATATCGTGTTTACCCATAATGGAAACCATTAAGGTATTCCATAAATGAAAAATACAGAAGCTTAAGTAAAACATAATAATATTATATGTAATATATAAATATATTGTCATCTTAATGTCCACCTTTGAAGGTGTTAGAAAAATATTGAACAATCATCGTTTTGTGAGGCAGAAATTCGCCATCCAAAGAAACAATATGTTCTTTAACCATTAAGTGAAGGTGTGAGTAAGTGTAGCTCGAATAATTCTTATAACAACATCATAGTATATTTAAGAAACTGGATTGGTAACAAAATAAATGAATAAGAAGTGTTTAGGGGGTTCGAGAAGCAAAATAAACAAAAGGACACAAGTGAAGACATTACCTTAAAATCGGGTAACTCCCTTTGGTTTGAGATCAAAGGCTTCTTTGGGAAGCCTTCTGCCCAAAGTGAGGCTTCAAGGAATTATAGAGAGATGTGGAGAGACAAAATGGGTAGGTTTCGGACGAGCCAAAGGCTTTGGAAGTGTGGGTAAGGAGGTAGAGGTGGGGGCCTTTTATAAGAGGAGAGGAGGGGCACTCTTGGAAAGTAAAGAAATGTTACTTTATTTTAGAATGAGTTTCAGATTTTAATGGTCCCAAATTGATTTGTTTAGAGGTTAAGGTGATAAGGTTTAGAAATACACCCATCCAATAGGTTTTGGACATGTGTAAGTCTTAGATTTTACATTATCTTTCCATTTTATTTAAATCATTAAATAATGAGGTCATCGCTGCATCATCATGATGTCATCAATAATTTAATTTAGTTAATTTATAAAAATTATAAAAAATAATATTATGTAGGAAATCATTTTATCTGTCCAATTACTATTTATAGGCATGTATATGACTTGTATAACCCCATATAAAAACTGTATTAGTAAAACATATCATGTTTGTGTCATTTTTACTTTAACATTAAATAAAAAGGTATTTATGTCATTTTCCAACCAAAGTGGCTCCATGGGGTCCCAAAGTTGACCATTGTATTGTATTGGTCGTCCATGACACATCCCATGATAGTAGTATATGTGTCTAGGTCATTTCATTTTATGAAAACAATATTCTTACCTTAAACTACACTAATTACCACTAATCGCGATTAAAAACTTAATAAGTTACTATTCACCAAAAAATTATTCTAATCCCATTGAACCACATTTTAATTATTAATGAAAACCATGTATGTAGGATTTTTTAAATTCTAATCACAAATATTGAAAAAATTTCATTTAAATGGAAAAATCAGTTTTTATAAGTACCACTTAGTGGTTTCACTATTCATCAAAAATTGATGTTTTTTAGAAAATTACCAAAAATTCACTCTAAGCTATATTTGATATTACAAATTTAAAAATGATATCTATTTTAAAAAATTCAAAACATATAAATTGAATTAATTAATTTAATAATTAATTCCCGCTGTGAAAACAAATAGAGTTTTTTTATGAAACAAAATGTATCAAAAGATTGTCACTAGTTCAAGTCCGATTTCAAAGTGAAATTAATTCCAATGAACACTATTAGATTAAATGGTAAAAATTTATTCTAATTTATCTTTAAAACCAATTCAAAAGAAAATCTAATCATATAAATAAATTAGATAAAAAATAGGTTTTGAATTAAAATACAACATTTTTCACTATTCATTAAAAAACGAACTTTTTTGGAAAAAATACCAAAAATTTACACAAAGTAAATTTTGATGTCCCGATTCTGAAGAAGAATTTTATTTTGTAAAATATAACACATAAAATTGTCAAAAAGTGGATTTAAAAGAGTTTCTCCATCAAAAGGCGGTTAATCGACCTTTTAAAGAATATTGGAATGTCTACGCTTAAAATTGGATTCATTGGCATTTTTAATCCTATGACATTTATTGTAAATAGTAAAAATATTTGACAAACATATATAATCATTTTTTAGTTAGTTCTGTTCATTCCCTCCATTACAACGACTAGGCGTTAACTACCATTTAAAATAATAATATTTTATTTTTAGAGTGCAACGCAAGATTCCCAATAAACTCATTGTTGCGTATTGGGTACGCCATCATGCATAACGTCCCCTTTAAAGTAGTATTAATATTTTATTCACAAATATGGATAAATATGAAAATGTCATATTCTTTGTTTACTTGGGGTGTTACATCCTTCCCCCCTTTTGGGAATTGCATCCTCGCAATTTTTAAAATTGGGCTTGTAAACTTCATTGAAAATCCCACATCGGAACAAGAGTCAATAAAACAATCACTTTAAAATGAAGAATGATAAGTACCAAGGTCACCCGAGTTAACCCATACTTGGATTCCAAGTATGAAAATATGGACATAGAGGAAAAAAAGGGTCAAGTTCTGATGGAGAGTGATATTAAACATGTCTAGAAGAAAGTTAACCATAAGAAAATCACAAACTTGTGATGGGTTAAACGGTATTTGATTCCCCATTAGGAAAAGTTAACAGAATTTTTTTTAAGTTAGTTTTCATTGAGGGATTTATTTTTGATCTTAAGGAAACATACTTACTTGTCATGTTGACGTTCAACTTTTACTAGATTTCTTACACAAACTCATAGTTTCCCCAAATGATGAGTATTTAGGAAGACTCGTTCACATGAAGAGTACTATAATCAACTTCAAGAGGATCACCTAATCCACAAAAGAGAACTACATACCTCCCATATCTTTAGACCTTAACCAAAACCAAAACCAAAAAGGTTAGTACAAGATCAGATAATACCCAAAAATGATAATCCATAAAAAAACAAATCTATTCTTAATCTCCAAAATTTTTCAAACAATACCCAAAGTTCAACAAAGACCATACAATAAACAAATTGACCATAAAATACTTTAAAGTAAACCAAACTAAGATTGAAACCCAAATATTTGAAGGACTTAGTCACATAGTCCTCCATGTTAAATCATAACATTTATCTCCAAACAACATAAGTTTCTCCTAAAGTCTCGTATTGAAAAGTAATTAACCTAATCACATATCCTTCATGATAGGTTAATAAATTTCCATAGATAAACCAAAATCATCTTTCTCATAATTCATAAAATCATCTAACTAAAAATAATTAGTCAAAATAACTAGGGACTTCACGTAGTCCAGTGGTAGGCAATAAATACCAGTCGCACTTTGGTTGTGGGTTCGATTACCGTAGCTTTGTTTGGCGTGATGGGTTGTCACATGGTCTGCGTGTTGTCCTTTTTACAAAACTATATAATTCTGAAAAAATTCCCCAAAACGAGATAAAATATTCAAAAAAATAATCATAAAATATTTTAACCACAAGTTTATCTCATGCCTTTCATTTTCCATCATAACATATAATAACCCATAATTACCTAAAAAGTAAGGATCATATAAACCCTAATGGTTACCTTTATAATTATTACCTAAACTTCAACATAGATTGGTCATATTGTACATGATTCATTACATAACATAGAAAGGTTCAAGTGGATGATCATGACTCCTTGATAGTTGGTTTAGAACAACCACAAGTTTCCTCATTGAATACCCCATTTCATCTAGTCTCTTAATCAGAGAACTACCACAGTTTCCTTCAAACCTATTGTCACTTTGGTTCCTGCTAGATCCATCCATTCACAAAAAACAGAAATATTACTGTGAGTATATCAATAAAACCATCATGTACTAATGAGGAAGATAACCACTAAGATATACTTACTTATTCACTTTATCTAAAACTCAGACTCTTTCTGAAATCCTAACCATTATGTTAATGTCACTTATGCTTAGAGGATACCCTAACCTCAAAATTTATCTAAACCTCCCCTTGATACCAACTATAAGGCCCCATCCTTAAAACATACTAAATCTTGAGTTATTACAAGATTACACATTGAGGATCTTTTCAGGTTTAGAGTTTTAGAGAATTAGATAATAAAACATGCATTACATTCCAAATTTAAACAAAATGGTTACATAAAGATAGTATTCAATTATCTCATCAAAGGAAACATATTTAAAATAAAACATGGATTCTTTCTTGACACTTCCTTGTCACTATCATCATATCATGTACCTTTCCCTTGACCTGTGAAAAACATTTCAAAAAAAAACTTGGGATGATCATAAAAAGCATAGTAAGGTTTATAAAAATATGGAAAGGAAACAATAGTTCATATATATATAAGAATGAAGTCATACATTACCTGTAAAACACAGACACTTTAACATACCTCATCAATTCATGAATAAATCATAGAAATCATAAGACCTAAAAGGTAACTTGAGGCATTCATAACATTCTTACGTGGGTAGTAACCCTCTTGGTTACATTTGGAATACCCACCGCAGTATATTCCCTAAATCACTTCAGAGAAACCTTAATGTTTCACTCCTTCGCGTTACCCAATGCATTGGAGAGCTATATCGTGCTCACCAGCCCTTAGTTTATCACAGAACTACCCGTATTCATAATAATGCCCAAGAACCTCAACATAATCGTATCACATAAAACATGCATAAAGGAAACATAACATTACCACCTTTAAATAACAAGATATAAATACAACAAATTGATATAAAAACATTATTAAAACCATTTTCAATACCAAAATAAAAGAAAAGTAAAACATGGTATTTATTTTTCTTTAAAAAAATGGTATGGCTTGTAGAGGAAGCTGAAACAAAAATATTGGTCATGGCAGCGGAGAAGTCGTTGTCGCCGCATACGTATGACAAAAACATTCCCTTTTGTCGTTTAGTAAATGCTTTATATAAAAAAGATTCATTTTGAATAAACGTAACAGTAAAAGGGGTTTATACACCATATAAAAGAAGGTTGTGTATAAAACAAAATACGCCTCAATTAAAGGAGATTGAGACGAAGTCCCATACAAAGACGGTATCCTTGCATTAAGGAGAAATCAATTAAAAAATTATGTGTGACAAATGAATACATGAAATATAAGTGGATATTAAGTGTAAAACAATCAGAGGTTCTTCACACATATTCATAGAACGACATATTCAAGGAGTACAAGTTTATCCCAAAGAATCAAATTTGGGTTATGAAGTTCCCTTGCAAATATTTGATAGCCTAACGACGTCAGTACAAAATTCAGAAAATGAGTTGATGAGAGATAAAAAGGGTATCTCATCACATGGAAATAAAATGTAAATCAATAAGGATATATAAGAACATATCCCAACATAATATTATGTGAATTAAAAGACATAACAAAAGAAGACTTTTAAAAAGAGGAGGGTGAAAGGTTCCCTTACCGACATGGGTATCTTTCAAGACATGCACCCCATGAAAGGAGGACTATACAACATTGATGTAAATACTCATAAATGAAAGTATATTACACAATGAGTAAAATAATGGGACGTACAAACACCACTCAAAGGAAATTGTGGCAAATGTAGCATAAATCACAAGGGAATAAAAGTTAGATGAAAAATCCATTACGAAAACTCGACAGACTAAATGCGCCACTTAAAACATACAAAAATGGATCGATGAGATCAAATAGGGTCTATAATCATGTTAACATAATGTTTACAGAAAGAGGAATATAAAAGAACATCCCCCAACATAACAATGAGGAGCTTAAAATAATTGACATAAAGGAGAGTACTTAAAAAGAAAGAGAGAGGTTAGATCTCTTACGAAAATTTGGTAGCCTAACGGCGCCACTCAAAACTTCAAAAATGGATTGATGAGAGAAAATAGGGTCTATAATAATATGAACATAAAAATTATAGTAGTAGTAATATAAAAAAACATCCTGATCACAAGAAAGATGAGCTTAATAGGAATGACATAAAAGAGTGTACTTAAAAAGAAACAGAGGGGTAGGGTCCCTTACCTCAAGTCCAACTTGTCTTGTTCGTTTCTTTATATTCCTGAATAATAAACTTTGGTCAATTTATAATTTCTTAAGGACCTCCTATAAAGAATATTATTCAGTTCATATTAAATATTTTAATTTTATAATAATTGGTTAATAATATGAGTTCATATCAGACGTTTTTGTCGATGTTTGGTACATGAGTAAAAAATTGAACTTGTTAGAAAATAATTTTCCATGTAGTTACAGGTACATAATATCCATAATAGTACTGGTGTTTTAAATATAATATATATCCAGTATATATTCATTTTATACTATTCCATAGCATCTGGAGAAAAAAATTAAAAGCACCGTTCATGGAGACGGTAGGCCGTACGTACGCATGAACGCTACATTCATTTTTTTGTCATATCAATGGAATTAAAACAAAATGTTATATATATATATATATAGGTTATAATTCCAGAATGATATACATAATATATATGTAATATATTACATGTATATCCATTATATATATGTACTTATAATTGTACATAACATTTTGAGATAAGAAATGAAATGTTCCGTTCATGGAGATAGCAATTCGTACGTACGCATGAACGCAACTTCCATTTCTATATCATATTTAATGGAATTAAAACATAATGATACATAATAGTATTTTAATTCCAGTATGGAATCATATATAATATCATTAAATATATCCTTTATACGTACCAGATATGGTATTAACGAATCAAATCACTATGAGGGGGAAGAAGTCCGCACTTCCTTAAATGAAGATATCGCGTTTACCAATAATGGAAACCATAAAGGTATGCCATAAATGAAAAATACAGAAAATTAAGTAAAACATAAGCATATTATATATCATATATAAATATAGTGTCATCTTAATGTCCACCTTTGAAGGTGTTAGAAGAATGTTGAACAATCATTGTTTCGTGAGGCAGAAATTCGCCATCCACAGAAACAGTATGTTCTTTAACCATTAGGTGTAGGTGTGTGTAAGTGTATCTCGAATAATTCTTATAAAAACATCCTAGTATGTTTAAAATTATGGATTTGTTACAAAATAAACTAATAAAATGATTTTAGGTGGTTGGAGAAGCAAAATAAAACAAAAGGACATAAGTGAAGACATTACCTTAAAATCGGTTAACTCCCTTTGGTTTGAGCTAAAATGCTTCCTTGGGAAGCATTATGCCCAAATGGAGGCTTCAAGGGGTTAGAGAGGGATGTGGAGAGACATAATTGGTAGGGGTTGGCCGAGCCAAAGGCTTTGGAAGTGTGGGTATGGAGGTAGAGGTGGGGGCCTTTTATAAGAGGAGAGGAGGGGCACTCTTGGAAAGTAAAGAAATGTTACTTTATTTTAGAATGCGTTTCGGATTTTAATGTTCCCACATTGATTTGGTTCTAGGATAAGGTGATTAGGGTTCGAAATCCATCCATCCTAATAGGTTTTGGACATGTTTAGGTCTTATATTTTACATTATCTTTCCATTTTATTTAAATTGTTAAATAATGAGGTCATCGCTTCATCATCATAATGTCATTAATAATTTAATTTATTTAATGTGAAAAAGTTATAAAAAAACTACTATAATGTAGGAAATCTTTTTATCTTTCCAATGACTATTTATAGTCAAAAAATATGACTTGTATAACCCCATGTAAAAACTATTTTAGTAAAATATCTCATGTTTGTGTCATTTTTACTTTAACATTAAATAAAAAGGTATTTATGTCATTTTCCAACCAAAGTGGCTCCATGGGGTCCCCAAGTTGACCCACGGATTTTCATGGTCGTCCATGACACATCCAATGAGGGTAGTACATGTGTCTAGGTAATTTAATTTTATTAAAACATTATTCTTACCTCAAACTACACTAATTACCACTAATCGCGATTAAAAACTTAATAAGTTACTATTCACCAAAAAATTATTATAATCCCATTGAACCAAATTTAAATTATTAATGAAAACCATTTATGTAAGATTTTTGTAATTCAAAACACAAATATTGAAAAAATTTCATTTAAACGGAAAAATCAGTTTTTATAAGTACCACATAGTGGTTTCACAATTCATCAAAAATTGATGTTTTTCAGAAAATGACCAAAAATTCACCCTAAGATATATTTGATATTCCGAATTCAAAAATGATGTCTATTTTAAAAAATTAAAAACATATAAGTTGCATTAATTAATTTAATAACTACTTCCCACTGTCAAAACAAATAGCGTGTTTTTATGAAACAAAATGTATCAAAAGATTGACACTAGTTTAAGTCCGATTTCAAAGTGAAATTAATTCTAATGAACACTATTGGATTAAATGGTAAAAATATATTATAATTTAACTTTAAAACCAATTAAAAATATAATCTAATCATATAAATAAATTATATTAAAAAGTGGTTTTGAATTAAAATACAACATTTTCACTATTCATTAAAAATTGAACTTTTTCGAAAAAATACCAAAAATTTACACAAAGTAAATTTTGATGTCCCGATTCTAAAGAAGAATTTTATTTTGTCAAATATAACACATAAAATTTTCAAAAAGTGGATTTAAAAGAGGTTCTCCATCAAAGGGCGGTTAATCGACCTTATAAAGAATATTGGAATGTTTACGCTTAAAATTGTATTCATTTGAATTTTTAATCCTATGAAATTTATTGTAAAGAGTAAAAATATTTGACAAACATATATAATTATTTTTTAGTTAGTTCTTTTAATTCCCGCCATTACAACGGCTAGGCGTTAACTACCATTTAAAATAATATTATTTTATTATTAGACTGCAACGCAAAATTCCCAAGAAACTCATTATTGCGTATTGGGTACGCCATCGTGCATAGAGTCCCCTTTCAAGTAATATTAATATTTTATTCACAAATATGGATAAATATGAAAATATCATATTCTTTATTTACCTGGGGTGTTACACTTAATACGATCTTCATGTGTAAACTGGTTAGTTGATTTTTTTTGTAGAAAGGATAGCACATTGTGGTTTATAATGATGAGTGTGATCAAATTTTTAGGAATATGATAATATCATCTTAGTTTAATACTACGAAGGATTAATATAATCATCTTAAATGTTTTATTAAGTTCATAATTCAATAAAAAAAAGTCTCATCAATAAAGGATTCATGTTATCATTATATAAAGCATCATTTTCTCGTGACACAATGAAACATGATCTCATCTCTTGAATGGATAATGAAGATATCATATGTTCATCACATTGGATTCTTATATTATCATAAAATTAATATCATTATATTCATAAGATACTTCTGGTGTTCATCATATATTGAATGAATCTTTGGATCATTTCTTATTTAAAGGGTGAAGAGATTCGATTCTTAATAAATAAGATACTGATGCTCATCACATAAGGGAAGGAACTAGTTAACATCTAGAGGGGATGGCTCGATATACTCTTGTTATTTAAGGGTGTGAAAAAGTTTGAAATCAATTTGAGGATACCTGTGTTTTATATTCATGTATATATTTATTGAAGCATTTGTTATAGGCTTGGTATACTCTATAATGAAAAACATATTTCATAGGCACCACCTCTCAAAGGGGGGTTATAAAGGTGGTGATGATAGGATTGAACCTCAAGGTGTCTTCTTACATGTCTTATTGGAAAATAAGGGAAAAACTCATGTAGTTTGAAGTTTTTCATTTAAGGTTATATGAAAATAAAAATCAATGTTGTTTAACATCATTATATAAGGAAACATGTGTCATGAAAGTGACGAAATAAAGAGAAGGATTGGGTCTTATTCATTAAAGTACGTTCGATCATTGTGGAAGAAGAAAGGATAAATGGTTGGGATTATGAATATGTTGTGATACATAGATAGTTTTTGGTAGAAACTAGAATGAATGATACCCATACCATTCTTGGTGTAAAGGGTCTAGGGGTGTGAGTACCAATTCATATAAGAAATATTCAAGGAGACTACCCAGCTAATGCTTGATGAAAATGGTTTTGTGATGAGAATTAATAATAATGGTCATACATATAGATTATTCATTAATTAAACCATTTCAAATTGGTATGAATCCCTTATACAATAATTATTCATGAAAGTGAGTTGTTTGATGGGAGGTAATTGACTATAAGTCCATATAATAAGTTTTTTATAAGTATAATAAATGACTTTCATTAATGTTTTTTCTTTGTGTTATGTGTGTTCCTTATTGGTTGGAGTTGTGCAAGAATAACACAAGTAGAATTAAATTATTTAATGTAATTATTAGAGGTATGTTGTGTATTATTCTTACATTTTGGAATCCATAAAGGCTTTGGGTTGGGTAAATGAATGTAACTTTGAGTTTCTTAGTCTAAGAGATTATTCATTAGATCCAAAAATTATATTATCAAAATGATCAGTTAAGGGTTTATTTTTAAGAATCTAGAATGGTTTATTGGAAATATTTCACAATTTCACAAGTATAGAGTTTAAAAGTGATAATTGTGAGTTATTTTTCATAAATAACCAACAAATCAAATTGAATTACCTAAGAATGTAATATAGTTTACACCCATGGTAGATCTAATGAGGAGTTAACCCACATACGTTGTTCTCTACTTTCAATATTTATTAGCTCCCTAATATACTATGAAATGATAATATACTATAATATTGGGTTTTAAAGATATATGTGATATATAAATATATAAATTACTATATAAATAAAAAAATCATAAAACAAATAAACTGGATAGGGATATGTTTATATTAATTGGATTTCAAGTTTATTCAATCATTATCTTTGAAAAATATAAGTTCTCAATATTATACACAATGTTGAGATTATCTATAAAATTAAACACCTTTTAATATGAAATGTTATTAAACCAGACTAACACACTGTTTTTGGGATAATATCACTAACATAATCACCATTATTCAACAATAACCCTCTATATGAATCATTATCATGACAATAGGGTGGAATAATGCTGAATGTGGAGAAGAACAAAATAGCGGTGGAATACCAGGTGAATCATTCACCAAACAAAGCTTCCTGAAAACTAAAATTAATAGAATATAATAATTAGATACATTTAATTTAATGAACTCAAGTAACACCACACCTAGAAAAAAATGTGTTTAGTTCTCTATTTTTATGGAGTTGAGAAGGGAACAGTGGGAAAACACAAAAAAGAAAAATTAAATTTAAAATATTGATGAAGATAAGACACACACACACACACACTTATATATGAACGATAATTATAGTAACGAAAACATTAAAAACTAATATAAATGACTAACTAAAATGGAAAACTCCAATTTCTAACAATTTTAAGGTAGAAGAAGCACATTGTTAGAGGCAAGAGGGGTTAATATATTTTTCTCCAAATATAAAATTTCAAATTATGAACATTTCTGGCCTTGTAAGAAGCCAAATATAAATTTTATCTTCTAAAATATTGTTCTTCTCTCAATATTTATATCCACCAAATAAATTTCATCACATATGAAAATGTTTCCAAGAAGTTATAAAAAATTTACTTTGGAAAATAATTCGGGCTTGGAGACTGTTGTAATTCCAAAAAATGATTTCCCATTAATTAATGACCATAAAAACTCTAGAATATTAAGAGCAAAAACTTTGAAAAATATTAGTTTTTATTTTCTCTATCTCAATTGGAACTTTTAATTCAATTGGTTTCATATTTTATGAGATATATCCAACATTTTATGGTCTTCAAAACTGGGCATATATTTCATGCCCTAAATTGTGAGTTCTTTTGGGACATTAATTTTTTTGATCCAATATTTGATCAATTTGAAAAAAACTTATCAACTAAAGTATGTGATCCAAAAAAATAGAATGTTTTACTTTTGGCTAATATAGAATATGTTATGGTCAATGTACCACGATGATATAAAAATATTTAAATTAAAAAATTAATACATTTTCACATTTATGCTCAATATATTAGTAAAACCAATCATTTTGATAATTACCCTTAAGATATGAAATTTATTTTATTAAATCAAAAAGATTGCAATTTTTTTAAATATGATATTCATCATTCCATCACAAATAAACATTACAATAATAAGAGATCATTTAGTACCAAGGTCAAAACAATCTTCCCAAGGATTAATTGATAACACTACCCAATTATAACATCTATAGAGGTATAATACCTCCAATATAGATAAAAATTAAGAAATTTCTCAACAATCATAAAATTTCATTCAATATCATATTTGTTCTTATGTGTATGTCATACCCTCCTCCCTAGAAATTTATTTATTTTGTCACTCAATGAGTTTTATATGGGGTTTTACTCATTCTCAAAAAATTGTGTGATCTAAATATTCTTGTAAAAATGCCATCTCTCTACACTATGAGACATGAAAATCAATTCAATCTTGAGTAATGTTTTCATACTAATTCTTTGGATATGGGTCGGTTTGTAAAAAAATTTAAAAACGTTGGGACAAAAAATGTGAGCACACATAAAAATATCTTCCCCCACACTCAAAAATTATTTATCAATGAGAAAATATTTAGAGTGACGGTAGGTAATGAAAAAGTGACTTGTAATATATCTTAAACCTACAAGAAAATTCATAGATTTAAAGAACTAAGTAATGGTAATAATAAATATTGGACTCAAGTGAAAATATGGCTAGAAAAATAAAATATTAAGTCATGTAAAAATTATTTAATAAACTCAAAATATTTGAATGATAAAATTTCCATGTTCGGGTTCTCCCATAAAATCAATTTTATCATAATAAAATGTAGTATTATTTAGAATATTAGAAAAGGATTATGAATACATATTTGGATAAGAAAGATAATTTTTCTTCATTATTTAAATATCTTTTATTTTTTAAATTTTCAAACTCTTAAGAATACATGAAAATAAAAACCCAAGAAAAATTTCCACATCAAAAATCACATAAAAACAATTTCTCCAAAATCATGATAACTCTCTTAAAATAAATTTATATGTGAAAAATAAAATAAATACTCCTTGATGAAAATATTTCATGAAAATTTAAAAACAAAAAAAAAACACAAAAAATACTATGTAGTTTGACACTCTCCCACCCTTGTGTTTAAATTTAACTAACCATTATTTAAGATCAATAACATAAAAATATGAAGGAAGAAAAAAATGAAAGGTAATGATAAAACAAGAATATGTTTTCCAGTGGTATCTTTGAATTAATCTTCCATATTCTACAAATTTATGCATAAAATAAATTTAAAAAATAATAAATTTATTGAAATAATAATAAATAATTATTTAAGATAATTGTAAATAATAATAAAATGATCTTTTATGGTTTTAACCAACTAATTGGTGTTAGGATTTCCTATATATTTGTCCATCCATTATAGAACTTTATCCCCAAGCTAATGGTGGATATAGTATTTTAGTCATGAACCATAAAATATTTTTATCAAGCATAAATCTGTTAATAATGTTTTTTATAAATCTTTTTTATTGGGTACTACAATTATATCCCAATAAAAATGTGGCCAAATTTAAAAAAATAGGGAGATATTTAGTTCCACCACTTGTATATCCAATTCAACATCCAAGACTACTCCATATATGTTGTGTGATAAATTTATAAAAAGGGGAATTCATTTTAAATATAAATATGAATATAATTAATTAATTAAAAATATATATATTAATAACACAATTATGTATCTAAATAAGAAACCTGATCTCTTCATATAAGGCCACGGGTAAGTTAGTCTCAGTAGGTGTATCTTTTTGTTATTCATCCTCAGAGGCAATCCATGTGTTGGTAAAATATTAAAATTCAATATTGTGGGATATAATTCTCACAATATATTTTACAAAATTATAAATAAATTATTTAAAATAAATATTATCTCCTGTGATTGGCTTAATGATAAATTTTTTCTTTTATTAGTGAGATTTGGAGTTGGTTTGTTAGAGTTGGAGGTAGGTAATAAATCTCTTCAAATTATTCTTCAAATTTCACTAATTACATGGTGACTTATTATAATGTAATATAGTGGTAGAGTGGTAATTATTTTTCAGTGATAAATATAGGGGAATCAAATAAAATTTGTGCTTCTTTAACATCTGCCCAATATTCGTCATATTAATCTTGATTTCCATATGCACATCAGTTGAGAAGTTTTCTCCTTTAACATTTTTTATAAATGATATGGAAAATATTGACCCTAATACCTCAATAATTTCATACTCAAAATGTTCTTCACTTGAAAAATATTTTAAAAAATATTTAATTATTCTTTTTCTTGAGCATCATTATATGTTTCCTATTCTATCAAAAATGTTGAAATTATTTCCATTTTTTTCTCTCTTCATCATTATTTTTTTTGAAATTTAATAAAAAATAAAAATAATTTATTGATATAAAGAACCAAATTTTTTAAAATAATACTTGTGTAATAATAATTTCAATTAAATTTTATATTTGAAAAAATGAAATATATATGTGTGGTGATGTTTTTTTTTTGTTTTTGAAAATTTTAATTTTTTGGATTCCTTATAAAAAAATATGGTGTGGGAGATAATAGCCTCATTGATAACTATACCAAATTAATAATATGTATTTTCATGATTCCATGACCAATTAATTTTTATTAACTAATCATACAATATAGTGCACTTCTAGGGTCGCACTCCTGAGGAGACCACCCACAAACACTACTATCGGGTTTTCACTATTTACAAACTACCTAATATACTAAAAAATTATATTATAATATAATTGAGGGTAAAAATTGATGAGATATAAAAATTTATATTTAAAGAATAAACATTCAAAATGCAAGAATCCATTTTGAAATAAGTTTTTATTCTCAGAAGTTCCATATAAAGTTATCATTTTTTATAAAAAAATATAAGTTCTCAATATTCTACACAATTTTTAGATAAACCCTATTAATAATAACCCTTCCATTTTAAATGTTATTACCCTACACCAACCATCTACATGTGGGATTATATCTCTCATATCATCACCATAATGCTACACTGGGCCTCTTTATGCATTATTTTGATAATGAATGAGAGGAATAATGATGAATAAGAATAAGAACACAATCATTAAGAAAGACGAGTGAACACTTCACCTCAATCAGTTTCAATAATATTTAAATTCATTAAATAAAATAATTAGAAACATTGATGTGCAAGAACTCAAGTACCCACTACCCCCACTAGTTCTAGAAACAAGGTAAGCTCTCTATTTTCATATAGTATAGAAGGGAATGATGACTGAACTCGAAATTTAAAATGAAACAGAAAATACATATAACTAGAATAATAATATATTTTTTATAGAATAAGATCACATAGAATAATCCCAACTTAGATACTGAAAATTACTAGCTAAAATGGACAATTTTTTTTTACACTATTGAATGTTAGGGGGTGACATATTTTTATACACAATAGAGGTTAATAATTTTGAATCCAAATGTAAAAATTGAAGGTTTCGATTTGGATGGAATATTTAATGAAAAAAAATATAAATATCTGGACTTATTCCTCTCTCTCTCTATCTACCCAAAAAATATTAACTCATTTGAAAAAAAATTAACAAATGGAATGAGCATTTTACTCAAGGAAATAACTATGTCCTAGAGAATTTCAGAATTCCCCTATATAGATTTATTATTCGTTAATTACGTTAAATATTCAAAACCATTAAGTGTACACAATTATGGGAAATATTCCTTTCTATTTTCTGTATCTCCTTTTGAATTATCAACTATATTGGTTCATCATGTGATGTGATATGGGACCATTTTTTAATGACTTAATAACTAGGAAAACATTCCAAGGACTGAATTGTGATATAATTTTAGGCACTAAATTCTGGTATCCATCTTTGGTTTAAATTTAATAATATTTATTTCATCATGTACTTGATCCTAAATAAATTATTTTCCCCCATTAGAGTAGTATATAATATGTTATTCCAGAAATACAAATCTAATTTAAAAATATTTAAATTAAAAAACTAATCAATTTTCATAATTGTGATCACAATAAAAATAAAACCAAAAATTCTGACAATTACCCCAAAAATCAGAAATTGTTTTTATTATATTAATGAGATTAATAAATAAAATGTTTCAAAAAATCATCTCAAATAAGTGCTTTGAGTTTTATACTCTACCATCTCTATATTGAGAAAATATTTGTAATTTTTATCTAATATTTATTATATCACGTATGTTTCCTTCCAAATATATCTCAGGAATGTTTGTTAGAATCAAAACAAAATTCCCCCTCCCCTTAGAATTATATCTGATGGAGTATATGCTGATAAAATTCAATAGAAAAATTTAATTTTTGTGATTTTTACTTTTTCTACCCCACAAGGTGTGTCAATATCTTTTATTATAAACATATGACCCCCTAGTAGGACCATGTTCTCTTTTTAAAAAAATTGTAGCATTACACTCTTTTCATGGAATTAAGGATTATGTTAATTTCTTATGATGAAAATCCATTTTATTCATGTTTCTATATCATCCATAATAAATATTCTACAAACCTAAAATATGATATTGATACTTATTCAGATGGATATAGAATACATGTGTAAAAATGACTTGTATGAAGAAAAATATATACAGATATCAATTTGAAAATTTTCCTAGAACTCATCCAATTGATGTTCAATGAGTAGAGATTTTTTTGGAATAGATTAAGGTTCAAGATGAAAACATGGGTCTTGGATAGAGTGTGAGGGTCCAACATTGACCCTAATAATTATCTAATTTATTGAATAATGATAATAGAGATTATCCCTTGATTAACAAGTTAAAATTTTATAGATTTACCTTAGGGGATTACATCCTCATCCAGAAAACCAATGACGATACTCCATGAAATTGGTTAAGGAGATCGATATAGATGAGTTAATGGAATATCTCAATGGCCATACATCTAGTGGGGACTAAAATTTAGTGATGACATTCACACTATAAAACAAAGAATTGATTTTCAATGAGGTTGTCATGATTCATGTAATATCTCCCACTCACTACTCTAGTATATTTAATGAAAGGATTATTGAAAAAAACTATGGATAAAAAGATGGTTTGAATATTTGGTAAGGGGTGAAAATTATTAATGAGTGGACATAGAGAAATTGGGTCTCAAAATCTAGTGAAGAGTATAGGGAATAACTTTAATAATTTGTGCTATATAAGGCACCGCGAACTTCATAATTCCATGTATATCTACACCACTAGATAATTCCAGATATGTTGAGCTACTAGTCCCCTAAAAAGAATATGTTCCTTCTCCAACATGGGATGGTGGAGATCAACCTATTATATATATATATAACATTTCATAGTAATTACTATTCTGTGTGTAATGTATGATGAATTCCTCTAAGACTTCAATTCCTAGGAGGGCCAAAAGATAACATTTTTACTCATAATATAATTTCTTATGGTATTTTGAGGAGTAAAATGATATAATAATCCCTTCTATCCATATGTACTTTTTAATAAATATATCTAAAACATTCTCAACATTCTTCAAGACCAAACTTCATTGAGGATTAAACACTCCTTAACTATGAAATACTATAGAAGACCTATGACATACTGAATTCTTTTAGATCAAGGATGGTATGAATAGTGTGGTAATAATTTAAATGTTTGGGTGGATAAAATATGATTATTAGTATTACTAGAAACATTTCCTTAAATATAGTTGTTTCCAGCCTAAGATAAAAAAATGGTGTTCTAGATAGGCACTTTCATCATCGCAGCATCATTGGAAAATGGATAATATATCAATATTTTGTATCAATGCTAGAATGATTATATAAATTTCTACGAAAAATCATATGGAGGTAGATGAGGATGTGCGTATTAAAATAATTACATTTTCACTATAGATAGGTAATGACATGTTTTATTGTAAATGGATTATTAAATGTGATAACCCCTCTAGATATAGTCTTCATGTAATCCCTACAGCGCATTTCCAATGTGCTGCCATAGAATATTGATGAAACCATTGTGACATATAGGGTCATCACCTTAGGATTGTTTATTTTTACCCATCAATTATTTCGGATGGAAAAATTTTGTATGACATCAAGGGGGTGGATAAGAGGATTTATTGGATGGGTTTTAGGGGTTATAACATGATTGTGCATGTCAAAGACACCAAAATATTAAGAAACATTACAACATGATAGTTGTTCTAGAATAATACTTGATGGTTTAAATCCTTTTTTACAAAATTAATATTTCCTATGATGATAAAAATATTAAAACCGTGGTTGATTTGTTTATCACTAAAATCAGAATAAGTTTATGGGATGTTGGACGATCCTTCCATAGATGTTTTTATGGGGCTTCAAATTTAAAACAAGTTCCCTTTAATTTTTAGTACATGATCATGACTATCATTACTTGTTCTATATCCAATTGGAAACAAGATAAATTCATAATGTTCTACTTTATTATGGTGTACACCTTTTTTGGATATGATGAGTCTCCACACATTGTCAGATAATGTTGGGTATGTTTCTCATTTATAAATATCTTCATCAGGAAGGGACATTAAGTCATCCTATGTCTTTCACATTGGCAATTTTAGGTTCAATACTTGATTACTTGAATTATAATTGGGAATGGAAACTTATGCTCTAAACATAAGTCATATTAGTATAATTTCCTATGGAAATTCTGGATCATCACCCAATTAAACTAATCCTATTCAGATAAGTTATATTGTTCTCATCACATAGGGAAACTTACACTCATCACCTTAGGAAAATGTTAGGTCCACAAGGCTGAATACCCTGAGAGGGGGGTGAATCAGGGTATGACTAATTTTAAAATTATCACCCATTCTGATCTTGCTTCTCTGTTAAGAAAAACAATCTTCTTTCTCTTTCCTATTGCACAATGTAAACAGAAATTAAATCATTCATAGGAAACAACAATTTTTACTTGGTTCACCCTCACTGGGCTACGTCCAAGGAGCATACACCGACAAGTTTCCAGTCATACCAAATTCCACTAAACATTAATAGCTGTGGATACAAGGTTCGGGTACAGTCTCTCTATCCTAGGCTCACTGGCTTTACATGATTTAGGGCCAGCTTACTGCATTACCAAGGGTCACTCCCTGTTTCTCTCTCTCTCTGGCTCACTGCCGATGGAGAGGATCACCTTCTTCCTCTTCCTTTGCTCACTACTCAGGAAAGGATCCACTCACAGTTTATAGATCTATAGGTCTCTTCATTTGCATGAAGGAATTCATCTCCCTCTGTATGTAGATGCTCTGTTGAAGTACAACTTTCACCCATAGATGAATATCTCTTTGCACCGAAGGTATCGGGAAAACTTCCAACTTCCACGTAGCCCGAAAATCACTGATGGAAATAAACCTTAAATGGTGCCCAAGTCTATCGCGGTGCGCAAGTATCGGCGTGCAATTCACAACTGGTGATCAATTCTTCCTCAACCTCTTACGCAACACAAGCTTCTGGAACTCCAAACCTGGGCGACTCACTTCCTTCCTCGCCTACACCACCTCAGGTGCACAACTAAAACTTAGTGCACATCTTCCTTCTCTGGTGCACAAGTCCCACTTGCGCGACACACCACCACTTGCGCGACCACCACACCTGCGTGGCAGGAGTTCTGAATCTTAAAAGTGTTGAACTCTGGGGAAGAATAAGGAGGGGTGGTCTAGTATTTATTGGAAATTCTCCCACTCTGCGCGGCGGCGCGCTAGTCTCCCTCAGCGCGCATGTCTTCGGCGCACAGGTCACTTCCCCGGCAAGTCACTTGCGCGACCCACTTCCAAACTTGCACGAACCTCTTTCCTTTTCCATATTTTGATCTTATAATCCTGAAAAACCATAGGCGCGCACGTTCTCAAGCTTCTAAGGCATGGACACGCATGTGTCTTCACGACGCGCAAGTCTCTTACGCGACTGCACCAATACTTGGGCGAAACTTATCCATTTGACATATTTCGATGATCTGATCATAAAAAAAATATGGAACACAAGTTTACAGGCCTTCATGTACACGGTGCGCAAGTCCCTTCACCAAAAACCACTTTTCTTCATTTTTCCACATTCAGGCCCAAATATTTGGCAAACAATGGAAAACGACGCCACGTTGTATCAGTTCCTTTTATGCCACCTCCAGATCATCCATTCCTTTATCGACATTCTTGAATAAAACATGGATCATTGACCACAACTCTTGAACTCAATATTCCATTATGAATTACCATTTGTCAACAAATTTTTATGTCATGGTTTTCTTTGTCAACAATCACAGCACAGTTGTTCACTTTTTCAACAAACACAAACACCTCAAAAATGATTCAGTGATGTCTTGAGGGATTTTTTACCAACAATCTCCCCTTTGGGTTTGTTGACAACTCTTCCATAAATGGATACATCATTGATTCTTCACCCACTATTTGACTTTTTCGATCCTGATAGTGATCACAGATTTACTCAACACATACTCTATGACCACAAGAGAAATGCTTGACGTGAGAAACAAGAGTAAATGAAATGTTCATCAATGAATCACTACATCTATGACATACACTATTGACACCACACTGATACCAATTTTTACCAAACTGATACCAATTGTTGGAAATATTCTTACCCCATTCCAACATATCTCTTTTGCTTTTATCATGATCCTCAACAATCATGATATCTATGCTTTGATCGATCACTTCTAGCATCATTCGATTTAAAATGATCCCCCTTACTATTCATAGCATCATCACTTGTCAGCTTTAAACCCTCTTTAGCCCTATTTCCTATGTTGTCCAAGGTATGTTCTAGATAATCAAGTTCAAATAGCTTTAACTCCCCCTTGTCAACAAACCCAAAGGTCACTCCTTTGTAGTCTATAACAGAGTAGAGAACACAATATCACATTAGGGAAAACACATCATACATTGGGGAGAGGGGGTGATCCACATCCACACTATTTCATGTGTGGGGAATGGACTGAACTCCCAGATCTAGTCAATTCCTTTCAAATGCTTCCTTGGGTAAGGCCATTGTCATAATGTCTGCAACCTGTAGTTCTTTAGGCACATACTCCATATTCACGATTCCCTACACAAATTTCTCCATGATAAAATGATACTTTATCTCAATGTTCTTTGTCCTTGAGTGATGGACGAGATTTTTGCTAAGTTTTATGGCACTTGAGTCATCACATTGGATTCCGATCAGAGACTTCACTTCAACTCCCATATCTTGAAGCTGATACTTCATCCAAAATATTTGTGTGCATGCTTGAGTGGATGAAATATATTCAGCCTCCATGGTTCTTAATGAAATGAAAATTTTCTTCTTTCTAAGACATGAAATACACAATCCACAAAGATAAAATGCACCACCTAACGTTGATTTTCTATCATCCGCTAAACCGGCCCAGTCTGCATCAGTATATCCCAATAACTCTGTCTGAGATTTATCAGTATATGTCAAGCCAAAATCCACTATGCCATGAATATACCGAAGTATTATTTTCACTGCAAGCATGTGTCTTTCCTTGGGATTACTCTGATATCTCGCTTCATGGAAAGTGGTGAAAACAATATCAGGCCTTGTTGCAGTTAAATACAACAGAATGAAAATAATTTACCTGTATCCTATGATATTAACTACCTTCTCATCGTCATCTTTTGATAATTTCATCCGGGTAGCAACTGGAGTCTTCATCTCCTTGTAATTATCCATTCCAAACCTTCTAAGAACCACCATGGCATATATTGATTGAGAAATTAATTTTCCATTACTTCTTTGTGTCACCTGTAAACCAGGAAAAAATGTTAGCTCTCCAATCATTGACATTTCAAATTCATTTTTCATAAATTCGAAAAACTGTCTGCACTGAGCTTCATCTGATCCACCAGATATTATGTCACCAACATAAACCAACACCATCATCCTTTGATTACTTTCGTTGCTAAAATAAAGAATTTAATCAACTACCCCATGTTGGAAACCAAGATTCTTTAAGTACTGATCGAGCCTTGAGTACCATGGTCTTGGTGCTTGTTTCAGCCCATACAATGCCTTCTTTAGACTGAAAACATTGTTCTCATCCTCATGAATTAAAAAACCATCTGGCTACACAATGTACACCTCTTCCTCTAGACCCTCATTCATGAATGCTGATTTGACATCCATCTAGAACACATTAAACTTTCTTTGCACTTCTATGGCCAAAAATAATCTGATTCTCTCCAGCCTTGCAACCGGTGCAAATGTCTCATCAACATCTATTCACTCTATCTGGGAGTATCCCTTGCACACTAGTCATGCTTTGTTTCAAATCAAATTTCCATCTTCCTTCATCTTGTTGCGATATACCCATTTAGTCCCTATTACATTCTTATCTTCTAGCCTCGAAACAATCACCGATGTCTGGTTCTTCTCAATCTAATCAAGCTCTTTATTCATAGCCTGAACCTAGTTTTCATCTTCAGTTGCATCGGAAAAACATTTTGGATACACCTAAGACAAAAAAGATGTTTTCTGTAATGATTCCATTCTTTGAGTATGAACTGGAGCTGTCTGATCACCAATGATATTCTGCCTATCAATTTCATCTCGACTCTTTGGCTTCCTTATAGACATAGATTTGACACATTCTTGTTCATCATCAGTATCTTATTCTGAGCCAGCCTGTTCCACTTCTACTCCCCCTGTGTCTCTTACCTCATCATCACTTTCATCCAAAAAATATTCACTTGGTCGTTGAGAATTTTGTTCATTTTCAACTATAGTGACATCATTGCTCTAAACAATTTTTCCTAGCCTTTTGTTGAATTATTTATATGATTTAATATTTCCTGAGTAGCCAAGGCATATCCCCTCATCTCCTCATACCTCAAACATCCTATGATTTTCTTTATTGATAATTAAACACTTACTTCCAAAGATTCGAATGTATTTCAACGTTGGGTTCTTTCTATACCATAATTCATACGGAGTCTTCCCTTGCATCAGACACAAAAAAGACTTGTTCGAAACATAGACTGGTGTCAAAACTACTTCCTTCCAAAATATCTCTGGTAGGTCTTTATCAATAAGCATCGTTCTGGCGATGTTTTTGATGATCTGATTTCTCCTGTCAACCACTCCATTTTGTTGGGGAGTTATCACTAATGAAACTTGATGCATTATCCTGGGTTTCTTGATATATTCTTCCACTTGAATATTTGTGAATTCTGTACCGTTATCTGTACGGAACATCAAAATTATCTGCCCATGCATCCTTACTGATTCCCTCCTGTACTGCTTTATGCAACTGAACACCTCTATATTATGGGTGATGACAAATACCCAGACCATTCTTCTATAATCATCAATGAAAACATCATAGAACCTTTTCCCATTTATGGCTCGTGGTGAGATAGGTCCACATACATCAGCATGAACCAATTCGAGCACTCTAGTTTATTTCTGTTCCTTTGGCATGTATTTCTTTCTGATGAAATTTCCTTGTCGGAAAGCATCACACGTATGAGTGCGATCATGTGATAGTTTGGGAAGGTCTCTAGAAGCATCACAATTTACGAGATCCTCCATAGATGGTTGGTATAGATGACCAAGTCACTTATTCCATAACTATTTTTCTTCCTCTCTAGATAAAAGGCATGTATCTTCTTCCCCACCTACAAGGTAGAGATTTCCCTTTGTCCTTTTTCCCTGCAGAAAAACTGCTCCATCTTTTCCTTTCACAACACACATCTTCTTGGTAAATCAGATAGAGTGCCCTGAGTCACATAGTTGACTGACACTGAGTATGTTATGACTAAGACCCTCTACTACCAAGACAGCAGCACGTCTCATTTCTTTTCCCCCAAAAGTGGCTTTCCCTGAGCCAATAATCCTTAGGCCTTCATCATTTCCAAATTTGAAAACTCATTCTTTGTCATATTTTATGCCTGTAACAAGATCATTATTACCCATCATGTGGGATGTGCAACCACTGTCAAGGATCCACACACCAGAACAATCTGATGCTTTAAGGGGAATTTCCGAAACTACTTCCTTTTCTTCTTTCTTCTTGATTGTCCATACTTTTTTATTCACACATGGCATAGATTGAGAATTCTGTTCTTTCTCATTGTATAATGGACCAGGTTCATCTTGAAAAGCCGCAAATATATTCTGCATTTTTAACTCAACTTTGGGTTTATTGATCTGCTTCTTGTATACGTTTTGATTCCTATGTGGCTTATTTCTCTGTATGGTCGAAGTACAGTACCTATCCATGTGTCCAAATCCACCACACCAAAAATAGTGTCCTTCAAAATATGTTCTGGACAATCATTCTCTGTTTGGATGCCACCTCTGTTCTTGTTCCATTCGATATATCTTGGCTATGGAACACACATACTGTGAATTTCCCATCATCCCACAACAATAAAACATTATATATGGTGCATTCCTTCATGGTACTTCAGCACTACGATTTTCCCTTTGGGATCTCTGAATTTTCTGATTATGTTTTGTGCCCAAATCAACCTTCAATTTTGGGACGGGTGCGTACAGTCTGACATCAACAACCACAAATTTTTATTTCTTATCAAGCCCTGAATCAACCTTAGCATTTGAGCTTTCTTGCTACTTCACTCCTGCTGAACTTCGAGCCTCCTTTTTCATCTTCTCTGTCCTCTCAATGGCATGCTTTTCTGATATCACATTGGTGTTCAAGATTTTTTCTTGAACCATCATTTTTCTTCACAAACTGACCACTTCTTCTTCATGCTCTACGATACGTCTGACCTACCCCTTTTCTGCGTAAGTCAAATAATCAATTTCCTTATTTTGTTCCTCAGTTTTAAGATTATGCTCAATACTATTTTCTGAGCTCTCTGATGTTCAGGATTTTAGTTTTTCAATTTCTTTTAACAGCTCATACATTTCTTCATCCTTTTGTTGCATATAGAGTTTGGCATCACGTACCACTTTATTGGCTATCTTCATTTTGACTCTCCAAACGTCTATCTTCTCAAGAACTGCTTCCAATTCGGTTTCCATATCAACTCTCCCTTCAATTTCTTCTTCTTCTTCAACATCAGCTTCATACTTTTTCCGAGAACTACTAACAATCACCACTAAGGCATTTACCCCATGATCTCTGCAATTTTCTATCTCCTCAACCTCCTCATCCTCAGACTCATCTGAACTTTCAAATTATTGTGAAAGAAGATTCTTCTTCATGAATAAATATCTCTTGAATTGTTTCTTCCCTTTCACAAATGCTAAATACATCTTCTTGGGAATTTCGAATTCATCTTCATCATTTTATTCTTGAAACTTTTTGGGGAATCTTGCAGCATGATGACCTACTTTTCCACATCTAAAGAAAGTGAGTGGAAGTTTCCCTTTGAACTTTCCTTTTCCTCTTTGAAGATTTGAGGGAAGGAATGACATAACCTCACATGTCTCTTCTTCTTCCTGATAATATTAAATGGTGAGCTTTTTCATGGAATTAAATTCCATATCATTTCGTTTTCCCTTTTCCATAGCCTCATTGTCATCATTCCTCGTCTCATATGAAACCAAGGTACTGTACAAGTTGTCCGGTGTCATCTCTTTGAGATCTTTATAATCTAGAACAGAAACTTTTGGATTGAACCGAGGTGGAAGCTTCCTCAAGATGCTCTTTATGTTCCTTATGTCTTCAATGACTTCACCACGAACTCTCATATCTTCTAAAACAATATTTACCCTATCAAAGAATGCATCAATAGACTCATTCGGGTTCGTCTTTAGATCTTCATACCTATTCCATAACACTTACAGCTTTGCCTCTCTGACCTTTGTATCTCCTTCATATATATTCAATAGCTTTTCCCACATGGAACATGATGTTTTTCATGACATCACCTTTGTATAGATAGGATTGTATAGGGCTCCCCCTAAGGCATTAATTTCTTTGGAATCTGTATCCAACTCTCTACGTTCATCTTCTGATAATGCGCCACTATTAATATCAATTGTTATGCCATGAATTTCTGCTATGACCACATCCATTCCCAAAGATTGGAAGTATTGTTGCATCCAATTCTTCTATAGCTGAAAGTTGTTCTCGTCGAAGATCGGAATCCATTTAGGATTGGTGACCTCCATTGAGAGAAGAACTTATATCAAACTTTCCCTCTGATAACAATTGTTAGGTCCACATGGCTGAATACCCTGAGAGGGGGGTGAATGAAGGTATAACTAATTTTAAAATCAATTCCCGTTCTGATCTTCTTTCACCGTTAAGCAAAACAGTCTTCTATCTCTTTCCTAGAAATTAAAGCATGCACAGGATAGAAAGATTTTTTACTTGGTTCTCCATCACGGGGCTACTTCCAAGGAGCATACGCCGACAAGTTGTCGGTCCTACCAAATTCCACTAAACTTCACTAGCCATGGACACAAGGTTCAGGTACAATTGCTCTGTCCAAGGCTCACTTCCTCTATAAGATTTAGGGTCAGCTCACAGCTTTCCCAAGGGTCAATCCGAGTTTCTCTCTCTCTCTGGCTCACTGCCAGTGGAGAGGATCACCTTCTTCCTCTTCTTTTGCTCACTGATCTAGAAAGGATCCACTCACAGTTTATAGACCAGCAGGTCTCTTCATTTTCATGAAGGAATGCATCTTCATCTGTATGTAGATTCTCTTTTGAAGTACAACTTTCACCCGTAGATGAATATCTATTTTCACCGATGGTATTGTGAAAACTTCCAGCTTCCACGCAGACCGCAAATCATTGTAGGAAATAAACCTTACTTGGCGTGAAAGTCTATCGTGGTGCAGAAGTATCAGCACACAAGTCAAAACTGGCACACAAGTCTTCCTCAACCACTTGTGTGACACAAGATTCTATAACTGCAAACTGGCACAACTCACTTCCTTCCTCGCCTAAACCACCTCAGGCTCGCAACTAACACTTGGCGCGCAACTTCTTTCTCTATTACGCAAGTCCCACTTGCTCGACACACCACCACTTGCACAACCACCACACCTGCGTTTTGAGATCTCTGAATCTTCAAAGTGTTGAACTCCGGTGATGAATGAGGAGGGGTGGTCCAGTATTTATTGGCAAATTGACCACCATGCGCAGTGGCGTGCTAGTCTCCCTCGGCGCGCAAGTCATCGGCACACAGGTCTCTTCTCCTACAAGTCACTTGCGTGACCCACTTCCAAACTTGCACGAATATATTTCCTTTTCCATATATTGATCTTCTGATCTTGAAAACCCATAGGCACGCATGTTCTCATGCTTCTAAGGCATCGGCGTGGAAGTCTCTTCATGGAGCACAAGTCACCTGCACGACTCCACCAATACTTGCACGAAACTTAACCCCTTTCCATATTTTGATGATCTGATCTTAAAAAATCAAATGGACCACAAGTTTCCAATCCTTCATGTACATGGCGCGCAAGTACCTTGGCCAAAAACTACTTTTCTTAATTTTTCCTCTTTCAGGCCCAAAAAGATTGAAAACAATGGAAAACGTGTCCACCTTGTATCTGTTCATTTTATGCCACCTCCAGATCATCCATTCCATTATCGAAGTTATTGAATAAAACATGGATCATTGACCACAGCTCTTGAACTCAATATTCCATTATGAAATCCCATTTGTCAACAAATTTATATGTTTTGGTTTACTTTTTCAACAATCACAGCACAGTTGTTCACTTTGTCAATAAACAAAATCACCTAAAAAATGCTTCAATGATGTCTTGAGGGATTTTTTCCCAATAGAATCCATGACTCATAACTAGAGGAATACATTTCTATTCATCAATTGAATCCTATGTTTATCACATAGAAGCATGTTTGAATATTATTCCCATCACATAATGGGAGGAATAATAGATCTCAGGATCATCACATAGGATATTTATTCTCATCAAATAAGGAATACTATGTTCAGCACCTAAGGTGTCGTCCTCTTGTATCCTAGTGTTGGTATTATGATTCATTGGGTAGGATTTTTCTATGGGTTCATCAAATATACATATTGGGATCCTTTCACAAGAAAGTGTCACGGTTTAAATTCTACTAAGGAAGCCTCCACATACAATAATCAAGTATAGGCCATTAACGTATTAATTTCTAGAGATTATGTATCTATATAACCTTATTGAATCATAAAATGCATATATTTTACATCCAATTGTGTATTACAGGTAGTTTAAAGATATACAGATACTTGTACAAGGTTTGGTGACAGGTTTGGTATACTCAAGTAACATTGTGAAGCATTGTAGATACTAAATACATAGGAAGGTATAGAAGGGTGCTAATTTTAGGACGGAACCTCAAAGAGGTTTCTTGTATATCATACTAGAAAAATAGGAATCAAAACCCATTTAATTATATTTTTAAAATAATGGGATTTAATATCAATATAAAACACCATTTAACATCATGAAATATGATATGTATTTAATGAAAGGAGTAAAAATAAGGGATTTTTTTGGGGACTAATCTTTGGGATATCTATTGGGTGCCTATCTTGTTGAGTCGAAATTGGTGGTTACCAATGATGGGTTCCTGATTAGGGATTACACCTAATAAAATGCCCAGATTTCAACTTTGAAAATTGGAGAGAATGATTATCGATTTCAAAAATGTTTTAAAGCCCTACTTACACAATGATTCAACATTAATGGATGATCCTTGTACCATTCTTGATGTATAAGGCTTATAGGTCAGAGTGCATATGATGAGGAAAGAAACATGTGGAGACAGTGAAACCCCTTCTTGGTAAAAGGGTAATAGGAATGATAGTCCATGAAACTAGTTTTTCATGCATATATTTCATGATTAAAACTAGATCAGTCAGATATCGGGCCTATAAGTCATCAAATTCCACAAAAGTATGCTTCGTGATGGTGGATTGAAGTACGTAATCATAGAATAAGTTTTTTAAAACATGGGGTATATGTGAAGAATAATTTTTAATTAAATATGATAATATAGAATACATGGATTTAATAGAAACACCAAAAGGGGCTTTCACAAGTTTGGTGTTAAGAGAACAAAATATTTCTCTAAGACTTGGGCCTCTTGGGTGAAATTTTTCTTCATGGAATATAGATATCTAAAAGAATCAAAAGTAAAATAAAATTCATTAAATGATTTTTGGGATGAATTTCATAAAATATCTTCGCATATTAGTGTCCATGGATATTTATGGTTTTTTAAAAATCACATTAGACCAGATTTCACAACTTGGGAGATGTGAATTCAAAATTAAAATTTCTAACTAAAAAAATATGGGCTTGAGGTGGTATTAATATGCCTCATGTAGGTAGGGAATGAATGGTTCACATAAGTGTTGTGAATTTTTCTACAAAATGACTTTTGAGAAACTCTAAATTTTTTTATTGCAACTCCATGATATGATAAATTCTTTAATTCCCTTTTGAATTGTCTTAGATGATTGTTTTTCATCGAAATTCAGTTTTTATCATCCCAGATTATTGATGGACACCTATTTTCCGGGAAAAAATATCCAGTAAAAATAGAGTATAATGGGGAAGTGGAGGATCAAATTTCTTGTAAGACACCCAAATTTGGACATTTTTTCTCATTTTAATGAAACAATAGTCTTCTGTTCAAACAACTTTTGTAACCATTTGACTAAAAACAGGTGGTTGTTAATGAGACCAAAACCTCTTTAGAAAATATTTCTCATTTATCCATTTTAATGGATATCTAATTTTCATGAACATAACAAGATAAAAATCCTGGAAATTAATAATTTTATAACTTCATAGAATAAAAATATAAAAAAATTAATTCTATGAAATAACTTCTATATGTTTCCAAGATGATATTTCATGAATCATATTTGTGAAAATCATAATTGTGTGAACCTAATTTAGTGGATTATCAAATTATGAAACATATGGATGATTGAGAATATGAAGTTGTTTATGTGGAGAATATGGAGATATTTGAACAACAATATATAAATTTTTCTAGGATGATGTAATCAATAATTAAAAAGACGGTATAATTGCTCAAAAAAGGGAAAAGGGAGTACCTATTGAAAAAATTAATATATTTGTATGAATTTTTTTATATTATTTCACACTATAAGAAGTGAACCTTAACACCCTAGTGATCTAATTTTTAATATCATTATAACTTTATTATTATAATATTTCATCCGTAAATAACACTATAAAATACCCAAATCTACAAACCATTTTTACTCTAGGAAATCAGACCAGACTAGTGACTAATAAACCCCCAACTACTGAGTTGTTCTTTCCACAATACTCATGAATTTTTCAAAAAATAATTATATAAAAATTGTAACACCCTAAGGTTCCATGGTATGTTTCCCTTTGAATAATTTAATAGCTTTCATTGTATACAACTTTGAGATTCTAACACACCACGACCAATCAAACTAGCCGTTATGAATAGTAATACCCAATTTCTAAAATTTTATAAATTTTGTCTTTCAAAATTTACTTCATTTTTGGAATCAGAATATCAAAATTATCATAGCGTGAATTTTTGGAATTTTTTCGAAAACATTCAATTTTCGATGAATATTGAAAACACTAAGTTATAGTTTAAAACCGAATTTTTATTTAAATAATTATTTATTTTATTTAATTTTTTTATATCAAAATAGATACATAATACCTATATATGTTCAATGTAATTCATTAGAGTTATTTTATAATAATTTTAGATATATAAAAATATTATTGACCTTTTTAACTGTCTTTAACCACCTCTTAGGAGCATTTGAAAATTTTTATAAAACCTAATTTTACAACTTATGTCAGTTGATTTTTAAAAATATGAGATACACGGTTGATATCAGAAAGTAAAATGTGGTTCAATAAGATGAAAATATTTTTGGTGAATAGTAACTTTTTACTTTTATTTACCATGGTTAAAATTAAATAGGGTAATTAAGGTCAAATATGATATTATTATAAACCAAACACATGTATCAAGTCCATTGGAAAAGTTCATTTATTCCAAAAACAACCATAGGAATAAAATATGATCCTTTATGTTCACATGGATTAGATTAGGACATTTATTATTATTTAATTAAATAAGAGTTAAAAGTGTTAAATTCAAAGTTTAATAACTAAAACATTTTTAATATAGGTTTATAATAAGATAAATTCAAATGTAAATATTAATTTGAATGATAAAAATATTTTCTACATTATGGTATTTTATTTAAATTTTTAGACATTAAATAAGTAAATTAATTTCTGACACAATGATGATGCAGTAATTACCGTAATAATGAAAGTTTAAAATAATTGATATTATAAATATCCAAATAAATATAATTTGAGACTTTTATGAATTCCAATAATTTTATAGGTTAATATGAAATATAATGGTTGGTTAGATGAATTTTTTCTATGTAATAATGCTATTACAAACATAGAAAAAACAAAATACCAAATAGTGTCAAAATTGACATAAAAGCGTTTTTCAAAACAAATATTATATTATTAATTGATATTATATTACTAAAACCCTAAGTATCATCCAAAAGAGTTACATAATGATAGGTGTATCATTAATGAACAACTTGGGGTTTGATTGGAAGTATATAGTATGTTTATTAACAATATAATATAAAAATACAAAGAGACATGGTAAATGTCACACTATTTGACTATGAGTTAAATATAAAATAAAATGTTAATATAGTGACCCAAACCAATATAAAACCCATTGTTTTAGTGGTTTTTTACCTATACCCACCTTATACTTTAAATTATTCATTTTGAATCAATTTGAAACCGAAATTAATTTTATTATAAAATAATATTTCTAACATTTCCTAAGGTGCCCCTCACACCTCTTATAAAAGGGCACTCCCCCTTCTCTCAAATTCATACCATAAAATGAATTTTTCTCAGCTAACCCCTGCCCAAATAACCTCTCGGATGTCCTCCATTTATCCTAGAGTCCATCCATTAGTTAGAAAGATGACCTAACGAGCCCTTTTTATCAAATCAAAAGGAAGAACCTGAAGAAGAGGTAAATATTTCATCCCCTCTTTCAAGTTCCATTCATCTTCCACTTCCTATTTATTTGTTGTTTCTATTATAAAATTATAACTCCAGTTTCTTCTATATACTGTGATGTTATTATAAATATGGTACAACTATATTCATTATTATATCCATTCATTTAATGACATGTCACCATACGTGTGTATGTATGACTTACCGTCCTCACGTCGTGGTGTAATTGTTATTCAATACATTATTATTTGGATGGGTATAATAATTATCTGTAATTGATGTAAATAATAAATGTTACATGATAATGATTCTGTATATTTGATATAACATACAATTATGTATTAGTTTAATATCAAAATAATGATATTGTCGCTCGTGCGTACGTACGGATTACCGTCTCCACAAACCCGATTAAATTCCTTCCCCATCTTAATCCATTCAAAAATAATTTTAATTAAATGATTAAAAAAATGTTTAATGAATTAATATAATTTTTAATATTACAAAGATACATTCTATCCAAAACAAACACTACTTTCAAAACAAATAAGATAAAGGAAAATAAATCTTTTAACACCTCAAACGACGATAATACTAAAATATTATTAGCAAAGAAATATTAGAAGAACATATATGATATCAGATTAATGTATATGATTGTTGTATAATTTAATAAAAATTATCTCACCATTATATAGTTGTTTAACCTACCCTTTACCTAGGAAATGTACAAAGTAAGGGGTTCTTTATCTCACTTTTAATTCCATGATATTTCTATTTTCACCACTTATTTATTAACTGTGGTGTATTGTTTACCATAATTTGATATATATATATATATATATATATTCATGATTCACTTTATATTCATGGTATTATATCATTCAATTTTTTATTAAAATTTTTCCATATGAATTGATTGATTACAACGAAGTAAATATTTTCATCTCACTTCTTATTTATGTGACATTAATGCCATATTTCCACTATTTCCTTTTGTGTGGTTTATGTACTACCCAATGATTGTATTCTTTGTGTAACATACATTAATTTATGAATAATTAAATCTTCATTTTATGATCCATCTTTCAAGGGATGTATATTTGGTAAGATATTAAATTGGTAAGGGAATTTCAAATTTCAATTTCCACTCATTCGGCTTTGCACATACTTCATTGATTATTTTATTCCTCGATTATGTATGGAATCACTATTTATTATTTTTGTAGTAAATTCCACTCCCCTTTTTGTGGATATACTTTTGATACACATAATCATTCCATTGATAAATTCTCATGTTATTTATATGAACTTGATAAGAGAAATTTTAACTCAATCTCTGTTTTTTGAGTTAAACATCCAATTCATTGGTGCTGTTTTTACAAGAATATGTCTAAATGTCCTCCGATTGATTTACAATAAATATATAATAATATTGACTATATATATATTTTTCACACATTATAATGTCGTTCATTTATCCTTAACCTAAGGATACTGTCTTTATAAGAGATTTTATCTCAATTTACATTCCATTGAGACATCATTATTGTTATATGTCATTTCACTTTTATATGGTGTATATAATGTACTTTGACAGAGTATATCATAAATCCCTTTATTCCCATGATATTATAAAGTTTTTATTACCTAAATTATTTGTATTCAAGTGTCTCTATTTTGGCTAGTAACACTAACTAAAATATCATTTTAAAATGTTTTAATGATTTGTTATTCAAAATCTTTCTCATTAATGTCCATGTTTTAAAAATGGTTTTAAGGATTTTTTTATATGGAAATTAATGTTTTAAACTTAAAATTCCTTTCAAAATTTTCAATTTGGTATGGGAAAAAATGAATCAAAAATATATTTTAAATGTCTTCTTGATAAATAGTGAAACCTTTAAATGTTTTCAAAAAAAAGGGGTATATTTCAGCGAAATAGTTTTAATGATTATTTTCATCTATTTAAATATCATTCATTATTCTATATTTAGGTTGATCTATTATAATAAAATTTTCCATATTGTATTGAATGAGTTATGTTTGACTGTGTATGTGATATTTATATACCATTCATGGGTTGTGGTTAAAATATTGACATTTCATATTCTAGTTTTAATATGAATGTTCAGATTATGTTTCAACCTTGTCATATGAGGAATGCATTGAACATAGTAAGTGATGGGTGCAGACCTCTATATCTTCTCAAATCATCTTTAAGTCTTATGAGACAAACTAGTATATTGGAACAAGGCCTTGATAAAATATTTTCTCTAGTATTGGCACAAGGCCTTGACTATGTAGTTATAAAAGTCTGGCATTATTCATTCCATCATTATGAAAGTGGCTATTGATATTGCATGTGATTATTTGACTTGTAGAATATCCATGTGAATAATTAAATGAAATTATATGATTTTATCTTTCACATATTATGATGATGATCAAGTTTAAGGGGAATTTTTTTAGTCTTATACATTGCCTTAAATGTTTAGGCTTATTTATAAATGTTTTCAATATATTATTATCCTTACTGAGCATCTAAGAACACCCCTTTCTCAGTTTTATTTTTCCTGGGATACAGAGATGTATATTATGACTGACTTGGAGGGATAGTCCATGGGATATTTGTGTTGTCTATGGGAACAATGATGTTGTAGTTTTCCATTTTATGATGTAATGTAATCCTTATGAATGTATCTAGTACTTCCAAGGCTACTAAACTAATCATTCCTTCAAGACTTGATATTTATTGATCATACTAATGATACGTAATAATGCACTGACTCTGGGATTTTCGGGTCAGAGTATTACTAGAATAGAATGGATGGTCATGTTATTGGGACCTATGTTATGGGGGAGACCATACTAATTAGTGGGTTATGTTATACCAGACCATCCAATTGTGAAAATAGTTTGAAGATAATCATTTTAGAATTGGGTTGGATAGGGAAACATAGAAATCATAATTCTACGTGTATTTTCATCCAAACATGATTCATAGATTACAAAAATAATGTAAATTTTAACAACTTTTGTTCACCTCCAGCATAAGTAATTTAAGATATTGTTGTGAAGGATATATAAATTCAATGGAGTCTCAGCCATTAGTTTCATGTAAGAAGAGTTTTTACTAACTCCAAGTGCCTAGGGGTGTAGATAATTTGTTAATATAAGATTACATTTTAATCGAGATCATAGATTCGATTCTATAAAACCAACAATACATTCACTAAGACCTCCCATTAAAGAAATAACTCAGTGTGTTCTCCCAAATTCCCTAATAATGGGTATCCAGAAGGGTGATGTATTTATGTGGTGTCCATCAGTAAAAATTCTAGTGTTGTATTAACTTATTCTAGATATAATCCAGTACCAATAGTTGGGATTTAGTGTGAAGGATTAACTATAAAAAGTCAAATCCACTACATTTGTGTTTTTAATATTTAATGGATGTTTACTTCCTACCAGATATGAACACATGGGTGTCCAAAATGGAACATTAATCTTGGTGGTCTTATTATCTATGAGTAAGTAGATCAATGATGTTTTTCCAGTGATGGTATGTTTAACACCCAATTGTTTTAGAATCATATTATTTTTATAACCCATATATTTATAATTCAAGAATATTTTTTCTATTTTCATAAAATAATTGAAATTTATTAGGAAATAATTCATATGAGATATGAATAAAACTAATGTAATAGTATGGAATTATTTATAGTTAACTGGAATTGATACCTACCAGAGCACTCCATGTGTAGCTACACCCCCTGGGTGGGACACACCACTATGCACAGTTATAACCATTTCCTCATGAATCCCTTGGGTGGAAAAACAAGCTTTATCCAACATTCACATGTGAGAGTTCCTAATGATCAGATTCATTTCTACATTCTTTTCTCTAATACAAACCATAAATAACCAATTATTAAGTACAGAGAAATTAAATTACTTTTGTGGATAACATAATACATGACACAAAGAGACACGTAAATACCGTATTAGTTTAGTGTATTTGCAAACATGAAATATAATCTTCAATCATGGAAAAATATCTTAAAAATATCCATATACGATATTAATATTTTGTTTTATTATATAAAACCATTATATATATCATGTGGAAAAGAAAACATAAAAAGGTTGTTCTTAAATGATCAGTATGTTTAAACATTTAGAACATTAAACAAACCATAAACATAAGAATTTAAAAACATGAACATAATGTTTAAATATCCAAATCTAGATTCATGAAATAAATCTTGGCATACACAAGGCATATATCATAATGAAACAATATCCATGATAAAATAGCATAAGTATAAAACATGCTATTGTGGATGAAAATAAGCACGTGATATGATTTCCATAGTAGCCAAGGAATTGCTGTCGAGACCACCATAGTAAAAAAATTCCATTACTGAACGAGGTTTACATATCATTCCAAACATGTATTACTAAACTGGATGTACTTGTAACTCCAGTCATTTCTATCTAAGGAGATATAAATCATTTCCAAATTCATTGAAGTGAGATATAGGTCTCACCCAACTCATAGTGAAATCATTCTTACTTGTTCAACAAAAACATAAATCATTCATCATAGTATAACCCATGAAATAAAATGGGTGTCTTAAACATCATTGTGTGATAACATAATCCAAATAGAATAATGAAATTTCATAAAAATATATTTCATCATAAACATAATCAAATAATACTAATAATAATGATATAATCATAATACTATGTCATCTTATATGGATAATAATTTTGATAAAATAGTTAAAATTTATTCCGGAGGAAAATAACCATTCTTCTTCAACAAACAATATCCTTTTTCAAAATACCACACAATTTTAAAAGAAAATAATTTTGTTGAAAATAATATTGAAAAAGTGTAGAGTAAGATTCATGGAAATAGGGCATTATTAATTTGTAAAAATTTGTTCATTCTATATATGTTAAAAAAACATTCCCTCACTCTTTTACCAAAAAAGACAAAACTACCTCGTATGGTAAACAAAATCAAGTTTCATTCCATAGCATTTAGTAAAACTAAAAAAGTTGGTAAAATGAAATAAAACATACCTAGAATAATATTAAACATTTTTTGAAAATATTTTCATTAAACAAAGAAATGGATTATAAATATATCCCTAGTAAATATATACGTATAAAAAATCTCGGATAAAAATGTTATTGAAAACTTATCCCTTACCTTAGGTATGATATGCTTCTTATGTGTCTGAACCTCATTTATAATAATTTATATAATGTTATTAACTTATTACATAATCATGGTCAACATATATGTTTATATTCTCCTTTTTTTTTGTAACAATTCATTGTTATACATTATTCGGGTTTTAACGGCTTTATGATCATATGCATGTTTTATCAAATAAGTTCCAGTTATCTATCTTAGGTTATATTTATATCATTATAAAAATATATAAACATAATAAATAACATATTTATTCATTATTTATATTTATATAATCATTCTCTTGTGGATATCATGTAGAATGAAACTCATTGAATCGTGGAGACGATTGCTCATACGTACACATGAGTGACAATATCATTACTATAATTTTTCATGGAATTTATTTGAATGGTTTAATATATTTCAAAATAAATATAATTTTATAATAATCATATATAGTTATTACATAAATTTTATACCCATTCAAGTAATGTGGCGGTGAAAAACGGATTACACCACAGCGTGGATACATTAAGTCTTACGTATGCATGCATGGTGATTTCATCATTATTAGGATGGATTGAATGTAAATATGGTTGTTTAAATATTTTAATAACATATCAGTATATATGTACTACTATATTTCTTATTATATAATGAAACAACTCATGATGTAGAAGTATAAGTAGAAATAAATATGAAAGAATCAGTACTAGAGATTACCTCTTCTTGGACGTCCTCTTTTTTTATCTCCTCTTAATAGAACTAGAGTTGGTCTTTTGAGGAGACAATGACATCAATAATCTAACTAGGGATGTTTATAATTGAAATATGTAGGGTATTTATGGATTTTAAGGCTTAATGAGTTTTGGTCAAATGAGGGAGGGGGTTCCATTTTTATAACTGAGGTGAGACGCACTTTTGGAAACCCCAAATATATCAATTTATAATAAATTAAAACCCCACATAAAATACTCTTAAATGTCCCAATTTATAATATTATATGATATAGGGTTGTAATATCATCAACCAATAAATTTTATACAAATTTTTATGTCAATTTATTCATTACCATTTTAATTAACACAATGTTATTCTGTTTTATTTTTAACTAGGGTAGTAAATATTTCAATATTAAAAGGGTGAAATATTTACTTATTTTAAGTCAATTATACCATATATTAATATTTTAGAAAATTTTGGACCATATAGAAATTATTATATATTTTTAAAAATGTTTTATAATTTATAAATAATTTAATAATTCATTATTTGGAAAAAATATCAATTGTTTAAATTTTGACACTATTCACTTCATAGATTTTTAAAAATAACTAGGAAAGATTTTATCCTCAAAAGACATATTTAATAATATCTCTATTAGGTAAAAAGATTCTATAAAATCCATTGGAAAAATTAATTTTCCCATTTTATATTTAGTTTAATATTTTTAAAAACATTTATTTGATATTTCCCTTAATAAAATAATTACTACTCTGATATTGTGTAATTATTTAATATACTTATTTGATAATTATTTTAAAAAATTTAATAATATTATAGACATTAATTTAATATATTTATTAATAATATATTTAGTTGAATTTATCTTCTTGAAAATCAATCATTAAAATTTGTATACTTATTAAAATATGAATGTGACAATTTTAACATTTGTTTAAATAAAATGATATAATTATCTTAATATATTTTATATGTCTCAAAATAGTCTTTAACATGACCATTGTATGCTTAGGGTCTATATATACTTGACCAATAAATTTTTTTTAGAGTTTTTGGTCCCTTTAATGGTTATTACCATTTTAATAAAAATTAGATTATTTATTTTTCATCAACTAAAGAATTTCAGCATTATCCATATATAATACTTTAAGGTAATTATTTCATTACTAAAAATAAAAAATAATTCCATTATAATTATAACCTTTTTTATTTCAAATAACTATTTATAGTAGAATTTATCTTCCGTATAACCTTATTTCAAAAGTGATATATTATTTAAAACATGAATGTGACATATTTAAATTATCATTAAATAAAATATTATAAATATCATAATATCTCTAGAATGGCCCTGAGTCGTCAAAAATAAATTTATATTAAGGAAATATATTTATTAAGTTAAAAATAAAAATTTATATTCGTTGATCGCACCCATTTGTCCCAATGTGGATACATAATAGATATTAAAGACAAAGAAAAAGACATTTTGTGTCTTTCTTTGATATAAATATTATTGAAGTCATTTTTAGGGATAACTGTAAATTACATGACATAATTTTGATCCTTAATTATTTAGGGTCCAATTAAATTCATAAAATAACTTTTTTTCATTTTTTTGGTCATTTTCAAGTCATTATAATTTGATTTTTAAAATAAATTACCTAATTTACCATTTATCGTGTTAATAAAACTTACCGTGGTTACTATTAATATTGTAAAAAATTAAAGGGGGACTACTTACCAAATTTGGACCTACTACATTCTAAATTTATGCCAATTTTTCAAAATTCAATTCACATAAGTTCCATAATTAAATTTTCAATATAACCATTAAAATGTCAAGAAAACCCGTTTTTTAAAATGCCCCTTTTTAATTTGAAATTTTTTTAATAGATTAATGTAAAAAATAATTGTAAAAAACTTAATTAGAAAAAAATAAACTAATTAAAATTTGAAACTAATCCAAAACATAATCTTTCAATTTAATTACTTTAAAATTAAAAAACAACTCAGTATTTTCACTCTTCATAAAAAAATGGAACGTTTGTGAAAAATAAAAAAAAATTAATGTTATGTACTACAAGAATGAGTTTATTTTCTGAAATTTAACATAAAAAATTATCAAAAATAGATTTAAAATGGGTTCACAATCAAAATTTCACAAAATAGTATTTTTTTGGAAAATTACATTTTTTATTCGAAAGATTGATTTTGTTCTTATATCATGTTCTAGAAAATATAAGATGAATTTTAATGTTATAAAAAATTAAAAATTTAGTTAATACTATTCATAAAGGCAATTTTATATCCTCTTAAATAATAATAATTTAATAATATATCATTTTTAATGAAACCCGGTATTGCGTACAACAGAAGCTATCGAGGAAGGTAACTCTTGTGTGTAACGCATGTCAAGTCAGTGTTACGTTTAGTTCAATATTTCTTTAGTGTTGAGTATAACACAATCCAAATATAGTTCTTTTATACATTGATCAAAATATATACTCAGTATGGCGTGAAATTAATTCTATCTAAAGAACGTAAAATTGTGTGTAGAAGAAACCAAGAATAGTGGGGCATATAATGCAAGTTAATACGGTGTTTTATATAACACAAGATAGTCATGGTGTAGCATACAAAACAAGAAATCAAATAACTTAAAATTAATCTATATCATAGAATCTCGGGGTATTACATTCTACCCCCATTATAATTAATTTCTCCCTCGAAATTCATTAGTGTTATAAATGTTTAATAGCTTGAACGTTTCATGGAATCCCAAATCATAAAAAGGAATACGAAAACTTCATTTTCAAAAATTAAGTTAGAAACCAAACAGTTACCCAAAGTAACTCATCACTAGGTTTCCAAATTGGATAAAATAGGTGAAAATTAAAAAAATGTATATGGAAGAGAAATTTAACCATCAAGATCTGATGGATAGTGATAGAGAATAAGGTTTGGAGAATGTTAACTATCAGAAAAGTCCGAAATCTATGATGATTCAAGGGACAATCTGATTCATCATAAAAGAACGTATTAGGGTATCATTTTTGGTTTCAAGATCTATTTCCTAAAGTTGATTATTCTTTTCATGAGGAGAAATACATACAAGATTTCAGTACATTCTCAATTTTGGTCATTCCCAGAACAATTTCCACTTCATCTCATATTTAAAGAAATGAAGTTGAATTTTTCATTCTGGAAGTTTTTGTAGATCATGATATAAAATGATAGGTAATTCCATCTCTCTTAAAAAAGTCTACAACAGGTTATGAAATATGCATCAATACAACTATAGTGAGATCGTACTTTAATCTAAAATACATCAACCATAATATAAATTATAGAATCCATAAATGGGTAACATTAAAATCCTTCCAAAAAGTAAAAATATAAATATTTAGAAATAGGTTAACTAAATATACTTAAAAAATTTCTCCCATATCTCATTAGGCAGTTCCTGGTTGTCACATTCCAAAAAATGTCAATACATTAATCATGTATTCTCTTGAAACATGATAATAAAATGAATTACCATATAATCTTACTGAAAGAATTCATTCTATAAAAATTAGCATTTTCCACAAACAAAAAAATCCAAAAAATTCTACACACTCAAATAACGATATCATTTTTTTTATATCAGTCACGAGTTCATTAATACTATAAAAAATCTCATTATCTCTTTCTCCCTTCATTATTCACATATCATGTCCTTTCCAAAAATATTTTAGTCACTTATTATGGTTACGAATATCAGTCAACATATAGTTTCAAATTGTTAAGGAAAAACAATAGTGTAACAATCCTTAGATGTTTCTTTAATCCATAATACCATAAAATTAATTATACCACATTATTCTTGATAAAAATGTAACTATTCCACTGTCTTCTTAAACCATTAACTGAGCTACACCTATTTATTCCTCAATAATTATTTCATCTCATATATCATTTGTATTCTCATCATTATCATCAATATAAATATTACATGTACAACCATACTGATTCCCTTCTTGAAATTTTCTCTTAGGTAATCGATTTCCATAATTCCATTACATTCAACCTTTAAAAAATTTAATTATTGTTGAAGTCTTAATAATAACATTATCCTTGTCCATTGTGGAAACTAAACCTTTTTCTTTTCAATTATTGGCTTTGTGTACTTCTTTTCCACACCCAAAACATCTTCCAGTTCATTTGAAACACTCTCATTGATGACTCTTCCAACATGATTTACTTGAGGAAAATTTGTCTTTCATTCCTTTATGATCACCATGAAACTCTATCTTCCTCTTCTTATATGGGTCACGAAACTCACCAATATTGAGATTATTGATTATATTATTTGATTACTGATTATGAATAATAATAATGATTCCCCTTTCAACTCTTATTTAATTTGGATTCTAATGAAGGATATCGTTCCATTGTATATCAAATTCTCCATTAAATTGAATCCTATAGTTTCCATCCACATTCTAAAACCCAAAAAGAATAGTGTGAGAGAAACAAATCATACATGAAAAACAACATAATCAAAGGGGATTGCATTCAATCTATAACTTCATAGTTTTAATTCAAGGTTATTCATGATCATTACCATAATTCTAGGACTATAACCTATAGTTATACTTAGCCTTAGATGCATCCCTAGAAATACCTTTAAAATATCTCTAGGGATCTCACTATTGTTTTCAAATACTAGTTTCCAAAGGTTAGCTAATATTTTACTCTAATACCAACTGTAATGGACTAGAATTATTTCTAGTGTACTAGAAATTATACCAATAATAGAACTCCATGGGAAGCTACACCCCTAATGTGGGGTACACCACCATCCATATTGGCATTCATTTCCTCATGAAGCCCTTGGGTAGAGAGCCATGCTTCATCCAATGTTCCCCTGTGAGAGTTCAAAAGGATCAGATTCATTACTAACTCCTTTTTTATAATACCAACTGTAATGAACCAATCATGACGTACATAGAAAATACATTTACTTTTAAAAATATATAATACATGACACAAACAGACACCCAAAGTCAGTATCATTTTAGAGTATTTGGAAACATAAAGAATAATCTTCTATCTTGGTGTAAGATCTTCGAAATCTCCCTTAAAGATCTTCCCCTATTGTTTTCCTAAATTAAAACGTTCTCTGTATCTTGGGGAAAATAAAACATAAATTGGGTCAGCCAAAATGCTTAGTAAGGGTAAACATTGAGAACGTAAAACAAACTACAAACATAATAATGTTAAAACAAGAAAATAATTTTTAAATATCAAAAATAATGGGTCGTGAAAAAAATGTTGGAAGTACGTAAGGAATATATCAAAAAATAACATTACCCATGATAAATTATCATTGGAATAAAAAATGGTTTCGTGAAAAATAGGTAAGTACATAATATGATTTCCATAGTAGCCAATGCATATCTACCAAGACCATCTAAGTGGACGAAGTCTATTACTGAATCGAGTTTACTTGTCATTCCAGCAATGTATTGTTGCACCAGATTCACATTCCATTCTAGTCATTTATATATCATTAGATATAAATCTCTACAAAGTGAATTGGTGGTATATATAGGTCCCACTCTTCTCATAATTACATAATTCTTACATTTTCCCCAAAAACACAAATCATTCATCATAGCATAACCCATGAAATAAAATGTGATTCTTATGAATCATTCCATCATGGAATAATACATTTAAAATAATTGGATTTCATAAAAATAAATTCCATCATAATTACAATCAAATCAAAATAATAATAGTGATAGAAACATAACCCTATGTCATATTATATTGAAAATAATTTTGTTAAATCACTTGAACATAATTCCTGAGGAAAATATCATTCTTCCTCAAAAAGGTTTTCATTTCTAAAAATGTGGAACAATATTAAAAAAAAGAATTTAGTTGAAAATAAACATGAAATTTTTTAGAGGAAGATTATTGGAAATAAGAAATTATGAATATGTAAAAATCCATTCATGATGTATATGTTAGAAAAACATTCTCCTCGTACTTTTACCAGAAAAGTCAAAAAGAACCTCGTATGTTAATCAATAGAAAGATTCCTTCCATAGATTGTAGTAAAATTAAAAAATGGGTAAAAATAAATTTAAAAATACAAAGAATAATAGTATAAATATTGTGAAAACATTCTTTTAAAACATGGATATGGATAATAAATATATCCCTAGTAAATACTTATGTATAAACAATCTCGAATAAAAATGAAATTGAAAAATTATCCCTTAACATTGGTATAATATGAATCCTATGGGTCTAAAAATCCTATATAATTATTTATATAATTTTATTAACTTATTACAGAATCATGGTCATCATATATGGTCACAGTATCCATTTTTTCTTTTTACTAATTCATTGATACTCATTATTTGGGGTTTAACTACTTTGTGATCATATGCATGTTTTGTTGAATAAGCTCATATTAAATTTATTAGGTCATATTTATATCATTATATAATTATATTTAATTAATAAATACAATATTTTTTCATTATTTACATTTATATAATCAATATCCAGTGGTTATCATGTAGAATGAATCACAGCGCATCGTGAAGATGGTAGGTCGTACGTACACACAAGCAACAATATCATTCCAATAATTATTTAATGGTATTGATTTGAATACTGTAATATATTTAAAACTAGATATAATTTTATAATAATCTTATATAGTTATTAAATTAATTTTTATATTCATCCAAATAAGGTGGTGTTGAAAAAAATATTACACCACGGCGTGGAGATGATAAGTTGTACATACGCACCTGTAGTGATTTCGTATTGCTTAGGATGGATAGAAAGTTGAATATAGTAGTTTCATAATTATAATAACTTCTATGTATATATGTTCTAATATAGTTCTTATTATAAAATGAAGAAACTCAAGAATTAGATGTATAAGTAGAATGAAATATGAATGAATCGGTAGAGGAGATTACCTCTAATTAGGCATGCTGTCTTTAGATATCCTCTTAATGGAACTAGAGTATGAATTTTGAGAAGACCAACAACTATAGAATGTAAATAGGGAAGTTAATAAGATAAATTTTTAGTTTATGGATGTTCTTTAAGGCATAATGAGTTGTATATAAATGAGGGAGCATGTTTCCTTTTATAATTGAGGTTTAGGGATCTTTTGGAAACCTAAAAACTATTTATTAATAATAAAAAAAACCACACCTAAAAACCACCATAATGTCCCAATTTAAAATACTAGATGATATAGGGTTGTAATATAATCATCCAATAAATTTTAGACAAATATTTATGTCAATTTAAGAATTATCATTTTAATTAACACTTTGTTTTTCTTTTTAAATTTTAACTAGGGTAAAAAATATTTCAATATTAAAAGGGTGAAATATTTACTTTTTTTAAGTAAATTAGATTATAAATGAATAATTTAGATCATTATAGACTATGTAATTATTATTTTATATTTTTAAAAAAGTTTTTTATTTTTAAATAATTTAATAAGTCAATAGTTTAAAAAAATATCACTTGTTTCAATTTTGACATTATTCATTTGATGGATATTTAAAAATATCCAGATAAGATGTTATCTAGAAACTGAATATTTTATAATATACCTAAGGGATCAATGGATTCTATGAAATTCATTGGAAAAACTAATAAGACCAAATTATATATTTTTTAATATATTTAATAACATATATTTTATATTTCCTTTAATAAAATAATTACTACATCAATATTGATTAATTATTTGATATACTTATTTTATAAATAAAAGTTAAAAATATAATACTAATATGAAAATAATATTACTATAGTTCAATAGAATATATATATTTGGGTTTATCGACTTAAAAATCCAATAATAAAAATTTTATACTTATTTAAGAATGAATGTGAAAATTTTAACATTACTTTAAAAAATATAATATAATTGCTTTAATCTATTAAATATGCCTCTAAATTCTCCATAACTTAGACATTGGATGATTATGGTCGATATATGCTCGGAAAATAAAATTTGGTAGTGTTTTGGAAATTTAATGGTTATTGTCATTTTAATAAATATTAGTTTATTGATTTTTTATCAATTAAATAATTTTTGTATCATGCATATAGAAAACATTAAGGTAATTATTTCTTTCCTAAATACATAAAATAAATTACCATGATAATGATAACCATTTTATATTTCAAATAAGTATTTATTGTGAAATTTATATTCTTTATAACCTTCTTCTAAAAATGATATATTATTTAAAACATGAATGTGAAATCTTTAAATTTTCATTAAATAAATATTATAAAATCCGCAATATCTCCCAAACAGCCCCAAAACGTCAAAACTAAATTTATATCAAAGGAAATTTTTTATTAAGTTAAAAATTAACATTTATATTTGATGTTACCATCCATTTTTCTATATGTGGATATATAATAGATATTAATGAGAATGAATATGAAACTTTGTGTCATTCAATGATTTAAATATTTTTTAAGTCATTTCCCTTGAAAACTATCCATTAAATGACATAATTTCGATCCTTAAGTGTCAAGGGTCTAATTAAATTCATAAAATAAAACTGGTTCATTTTTTTGTGTCATTTTATAGTCAATAAAATTTTATTTTTAACCTTAATTTCATAATTTAACTTTTATCGTGGTAATAAAATTTATCATGGTTATTATTCATATTGGTAAAAATCAAAAGGAACCAACTTACCAAATTTGGACGTCCGGAATAAAATTTTGACATCTATTTTTAGAAATGTAATACGTAGCTGTTGCATAATTAGTTTTAAAATATAACCCTTAAAATGTCCCCAAAATAGGTTTTTTAGAAAAATGCCCCTTTTTAACTGGAAAATGTTTTTATATTAAATTCATGTATAAAATAAGATTCAAAATTAATAATTTGATAAAATTTAAATAATTAAAATTTAAAACAAATCCGAAACATAATTTTACTATTTAAGGACATTATGAAAAAAATTCTATATTTTCACTATTCGTCAGAAAAAAATGAAACTTATCAGAAAAATAAAAAAAATCAGCAAAAGTAAATTTTTATATTCTCCACTAAAATATGATGTTTATATTCTGAAATTGAATATAAAAAAAATTCAAAAAATATATTTAAAATCGATGTTCAATCAAAAGGCGGAAAAACAACATTTTGTTTTGAAAACTGTTTCTTTTATCCAAAAAATGATTTTGATCATATATCATGTTCTAGAAAATATAGGATGAATTTTAATGTTATATAAAATTAAAAATGTGGTTAATACTATTCATAACAGTTGGTTTATATCCCATTAAATAATAATAACTTAATAGCATATCTCTCTTTAGTGAAACTCGGTATTGTGTACAATGCAAGCCACCAATGAGGGCCACTATTGCGTGTAATGAAGGTCATGTCAGTGTTATTTTTATTTCAATCTTCATTTGGTGTTGCATATAATATAATCCAAACATAGTTCTTTTTTACATTGAATAAAATCTATACTCAGTGTTTCATGAAATGAATTCTATTATAAGAACTTGAAATTGTGTATAACACAAGCCATGAATATTGTTGTGTATACTGCAAGATAATACGGTGTTGCATATAATGAAAGCTAATATTGGTATAGCATACAACAGAAGACATCAATAAAATTAAAAAGAATCTATCTCATAAAATTCCAGGGTGTTACAACTAACAATTCTTTATTCATTCATAAGTAAAATGTTATAAAAAACATATATAACTAATTATTTCACACAGTATATTATTACTCACCATAGATAAAATACATCCTCTAAATGTTCATAGACATGTAGGGGAAATATATAGAAATTAATAAAATATTCATGGCTATAAAATCCTAAAGATCATCTTCAACCATTAGGATCACCAATATTCAAATAAAAACTATAACGAGTGAGATCACCGGGATAACTAAAATCGTTATATAAAATCTATAATATGAAATAAGAACTATTCAATGCAATGTGGCAGTGTATTAAAAAAATGATATAGTAAGTCTGTATATATATAAATAAAATTTACCCACTAAAAATGTGGTCATTACAAATATGGTTGTTGAAAATATGTCCATTGAAAATATTCTCATTGGAAATGAGTTCATTGGAAATATATATATATAATGTATGCTAAAGTCTTGTATTATTATGTCAAAAATTTAAAATAAGTTAACTCATAATGAAATAATAATATTATTTATATATATTCATTTTGAAAAAATATTAATAATATTATTATAATATGATATGATGCAAATAAAAAATTCAAATACATTTTTAATATCAATTGATTATTAAAATTAATTTCGTTGATATATATATATATAATATTTATTGTATATATTAATGTGCATTTAATAAGAAAGAAATAATTCTTTTTATGAACTATTTTGTTAAGTATTGTATATTTTATTCTAACATATTAAATTGATCACTTTTAAAATATTATTATATATGAATATGTATTTTAATATATTTTAAATTAAAATTTCTATGAAATAATATTAATAACACTTCATGTTTAAAAATGTCATTTTTTTTAACAACATAATGTTTTCTTTATATGTTGAAATTAATTTTATAAATTAATTTTATAAACTTTGGAATTTTTATTTTTTGAAAATTAATATAACTTATGAAGTCAAGATGTTATAATTAACTTAAAATACATTTTAATATTTTTCTAAACTAATTGAAATTTAGATGAATTGAACAAAAATAAATTTTACTAATCGTTAACTTTATGAGAAAAATAAATGAATGTTTTTGATAACTTTATAAAATAAAAAATATATATAATTAAATTAAATTATTATATTAAAATACTATTTTTATATCGAAAACCCACACTTATCATTCTAGAATGTTTAGGTGATGTTTTCAGGAAAGCTGGGTTTTCACCTAATTCTTTTGATAAACTTTTTAAATGGTGTTATTAGGTTTTTAACTTATTCTTATTTTAATTAAATATTATTTTAAAAAAATAAATTTACTGTAAATATAATCATTAACAATGATAATTTTCCCCAGACAAAAAAGTCTTATTCGAAAAAACCATTTAGTATTCAAAAAACATGTTTTTGGGAATTACATTCACTAATGTTAATATTAATTTTTATTACAAATAGAAATTTTCTTATGGAATAAAAAATCATATAGAGAAATCTCAGTTCCTTAAAATAAATTTCAAACATTCCATTTCATTTTTTTGTGATATCTCTCCCTTATAAAATTACATGAACGTGAGGAAACTATATCATTTTATGTGTGTGGGGAGTCTTTCTTGATCATCACAATTAATACTACTAGATTATTGTAGGTTTTCATTTATCTGTGATATATTTTCCATCGAAATGATATTTTAAACCTTAAAATGCATTGAACCGATTTTAATAAATGAAAAATTTTGGTTTCAAATTTTTTAAATCTATGTTTTAAGATTATTTATATTTTTTTAATTATTTTTGAGTTTAGTAATTTAATTCAAATTCATATTTTTTGAATTTCCTTTTGATTGACTTATAATTTATATACAAAAATTTATTTTCGTTATTTTTTATACTCCCATTCTAGAGAGGATTCTAATCCCCTAATTTTATATTATTTTATAAGAATATTTATTGAGTTACACGTAGGGAATGTAAACCTATTACAAAATGCATTGAGATATCATTAATTATATGACTAAACAGATAAAGTTTTAATATTTTTGATGAAATCATTGTTTTGTTTTTTTAAACACACCATAAATCTTTAACTATTTATCCTATTGATTCAATAAATGACATGTTTGGGATGTATCTATTTCAGATTGATTATCCCTTCCTACCATGATCATGTAATTATTCATAATTATCCTTTGAATAAGTATGTGGGGATTTTCAGCTGATGGAAATAGAACATTATGATTGCGGAATTTAATTGTGGTATTTTTACTAGACTGTTAAGTGGTGATCCATATTTACTTTGGGAATTTTATTCCTAGGATATTCCTCTAAATGAAAAAAGAAAAATAAAAAAATATTTTGTGTTTTCCATTAGGAAGTTTAGAAATAACCTTTTCAAGACCAATGAATCCTCTGATAGACGATATGCAGTTAATGGATGGATGTGATATATGTCATGAACATAAATTCTGATAAATAAATAAATGAAAAATGAAAATAAAGGAACATGGAATTTGTTTTATAAATACTTGATACACTAATGGATCTATTTGATATGTTTGGATCATATACACATTTTGAGTTTTGAAGAGCCATTTCATTCCTCTGTTTATGTTTATTAGGCATTATACTATGTATTTTACCCTTATTTGGAGCATGGTTTTCATTTTTGACAACCCTTCCTTTAGCCTCAGTGTATGATGAACCATTTTTTTTGAATCCCACATGATTAATTTTTTACTTTTCTTTACAAAGAATAGATGATATAACAAATGCATGCATATGGTTAGAAGCATGTATTAAAGGTATTCTCATAACTCTTTTTAAATTTTATCTTGATTTGTGAGAGAAAATTTATTGTGAGGTAAACTAAAAAATGGGTATATGTTTTAAGAAATAGGTGTGAAATTGTTATTAAGTGAATAAGAATATAGTTAAAGAGCCAAACTATGTATCCTGATTGATTTTCTTTAAATGATTGATTCTATAGGAATGACTTTTTAAACTTACAATTAGTTTTATTTTCATGGATGTAATGCATGTTTCTTATTTTAAAAAGTGTTTCTTTTGGAATCCCAATTAAGATGATTTTATCTTGAGGATAATAAATTGGAAAACTATTTATAAATTTGATTATATTAAATTATATATACATTTTTGGATATAATATTTAAGGATTATTAATGAATTATTAGACAATTAACTAAGTTTTTGTTTGTTTTCATAGGAATTAGGTTGTATGTACATAAAATAATAAATTCTAAAAAAGTTCCAAAATAGCCTTTACATGCCATGTATGGTATACATTATGTGTAGTCTTCCTTAAAATAATGCCTTCAATGTTGCAGAACAACCCATGAACATTCTACATGATGCAAAAATAGTACATAGTGTTTAAATAATTTATAAATCATGAATCATTCATAAAATAAATCCCCATAAAAAGTTAAATTCATTCACAAATTGAAAAAATAACATGATGTGAAAAAATTGAAGGCTCTCATAGTCAATGATTTGAGAAGATACTTCGGTGGGAAAATAGGATCTCAGTTACATGATGTGAAACCAGATTAAATGATGTGTAGATGTCATAGCCCAAATAATTTAATCTATTACATGACATGCATTTCTTACAAACCATGTACCTATTGGGCCCAGTAATATTTTCATTTATTTGCACGCAAGAGATAGAACCACACTTTATTTTCATCTCTCTTTTTTGTTCCTACTTTTATTTCATTCCTATTATAAGATATTTTTATTTTAATCCATTTATTGTTTTAATGAATCAAATTGAGTTTTTAATAATTCATTTCTCATTTTTCTTCCATGAAACCCCTCTCCTGTTTCTAACATCTACTTTTAATTCCATATTATGTTCTTCATCAACACACACGTTTTTTCCTCAGATCTTCCATTGTAGTAAGTTTATGATTGTTTTGATTCCGGATTTCTAACTATTAATTATTTCATCATGATAAGTCAGCTTATGAATATATTTTCATCTATTTAAATTGATTAAATGGTGATTATTTCTTTATTAAGCCAAGATTGTTTCTTTTATCACTACTTCTCAATTATACACAACATGTATAATACGTTGTTTGGTTTGATCATCATCACGATGAAAGACTAATACACTTTGGGTTAGGTTTAGAGAGAAGGGGTGTATTTAATCTTAATTAATCTTTATATTGAATCCTGGTAACCCTATGTCTAGTAATTAAGATAATAATAATCGTTCATCACATTATTTCATACAACCTTGACTATGGGATGTATGATTGAATGAACATATGCTAATTGGAGTTTAGCAAGACTATGACCAATAACCCATGAAACATTTTTTCATACAATCTAAGCATAATTAATTAAGGTTTTCAGTTATATCTTAACCATGAGATAGTTGTATCATGAGGATATTTTATTGGTTTGCATAGAACCAACTAATGACTTTTTCACTGCTTCTCTATCTATACCATAGGACCAGTGCAAGTTAAATGTAGGATTAACTTTTGTTAAGACCCCTAAAATTGACCATGATCCCTTATTTTTTAATTTTAATTAAAACACCAAACTATATATTCTTATTTAAAAACATAACATGAAGCGTGAATATGATGAATCATTCCAATGGTGTTGTTCAATTTTTATTCCTACTCGAATTTTGTATGGGATTAACCTCATATTTCCACCTTACTACACAATAATTGTAATTATAGTTTAAACTATGAATTATAATCATATTTAATCCCATGTGAATTCAATGATGTTTGTAGGAGAGTCACATATCATTAATTAAAAGGGGGAAATGATTATGTTTTTCTATTATGGACCAATATCCTACCTTTTTCTTCTTGTGATCCATGAAAAAACAGTGATATATCATATAGAGAAGTTTTGTTAATGTTAACCTGTTATTTTTTTACTGCTCATTGTTCCTAAGGACCAACATAGGGGTAAACATAAATAGTTTTACATCATTGTGCTACGGTGAAGAGGTTACTGGAGTTTAAAAACATAAAACATTGACCAAACGGGGTCAATACTCTATGGCCATGTTGTCTGGGACATCTACTTGGTGAAATGCATCCTCTCTAAGCATGGTGGAAGAAAGGGAGACATGAGAGAGGAATTTTGCACCAAAATGATGTGTCAAAGAATATATGGTTTTTAGTTGGTCCATAGAAAGTAGATCCATGAATCACTATATATCCTATGGAATAGTAATCATTACACATATAGTTTTAAACAGTTGAATGTCTCTATACATATATAGATCATACACATGATAAGTGGGTTGGAATTCATGGGTGATATAATGGAGAAGTAAATGAAATATAACATGAATTGAAGGAAATTTCTCATAGCCAGAGTAAAATTAAGTACATATATATAATTGATAAGAATAATACCTGGAGGGGGGGAACTATCCTATAGTTATAAAAGGAAGGGGGGTCAGCCTTAGATAATCAAGAAACAAAATTTCATTAATGAAATAAGGTTTTACATTAGGGATTTGCTGATGGAAAGTTTCTCATGCATCACTAAGAATTTATGGAAGTAAGAATCAATACAATAATAGTATAGTTTAAGGGTGGTAGATGAAAAACACTAAAAGAGTTATAGGGTTGATGATAAATTCAACACTAGGTATTTCCTTCTAAATGAGGACAAATATGTCATGTTTTTTAATTTATATGATAGGTATGACACAATACCATTTAACATCATAAAAAAATCATGTTTAATATATCATTTAACATCAAATGTGGAGGAAGGCAATGGGGTATGTCTATCATGATAATAATGAAACCGATCCAAAATTCATAAGATCTAATGCGTCATTAATGACATGATAAAAAGAGAGTAATGATGGGGGCACTCATTTTATATGAGATTTCAATACATGGTGGATGGGTAGAGGTCAGATCTAAGAGAACTAGTGAAAATGAGGAGATATGTTAGGCATAATTCCATAGGGTCATTCCACCCTTCCAAATTTCCAAAAGGTATTAGAGGGTAACACTAATGGTTTTGAAAAAATACATGAGAAAATGGGAATATATAAAGGAAAATTATTCATTCCATAATTTTAATCATGAGGGAGGTGACGAATAGGTTGAGGATGCCCATCGGCCAAATTTTGACCTTGTATTCCACTATCATATCAATACAATAAGTGTTAAATAAACACGAGTTGACAGTTGACTATCTCTTTGAAACATGGGTCCTATTTTGTAGCATTCATGAATACTCTAGGATAGGTGCCTCAGATAATATGTGGGACTTTGGAGTGTTTATTTATCACCATATTAGAGTCTGTTTGAAAATTAAAGTGTGATGTGGAAATTAAAACTCTATGGACCCAAAGTGAAAAGATATAGTAAAAGAAACATTCAAAGATTTGATCACCTTGGGTCTATGCATTCATGTATTGGTCATGTCGATGGGGTGCACCAAATATGAAAGAGTTTCAAACCCCCAAGAGACCCATGAAATGGTATGTCTATGTGTTGGTGTAGATTAGTTTTTTACTTGAGGCTGTAGAGTTTAAATTCATTAATCTTGGACCATTGATTTCAACCAGTTTTATTTAATGGATCATGAACCGGAGGTGAGGTGATTTATATATCACTAAGAATAGTTAATACCCGATGTCTATTAGATAACCCCATGATAATATAGACAACCTTGAGGGATAAAGGTATTTAGTTTAAGTTCATTATAATTGGACCCAAGGGTGAAACTGTTTACTTTAATTGGACAAAACAAACCCAATGTGATTTGGAAATCCTAATAATAGAATATATATTTTATAAAGGATGGAATAAAAATTATGATTATAATGTTTGGATCGTAGGTGGGGTTGTTTGTGTATTTTGGGTGAACAAACGGACCTGAATTGGATGTTCCAAAACCAATAGAGATACCCAAAATAAAAAATGGAATGAAGTTAATTTTAATAGTTCATTGAATAGGGTTCTCAATTTAATTTTATTGAAATATGACTAAGTGTCATGTCTTTTAAAGATAAGAAACTAGGACTCGAAGGCAAGATAAAATTATAATTAACTACCATATCTAGGTGAAACACACATAGATTAAGCTCATGAATCTTATATAAAAGTAATGATTTTCTATATAGATTAGGAGAAACAACCCCAATATTAAATGGAGATCCCAAGGCAATTATAAAAAAGCCTCAAATCATGTTCACGTAGTTTAAGGTCATGATGCTTAGACAATACTAGTTTTACTTTTATGGTCATTAATCTTGGACCTAGACCATGATGATTATTGGCATAAAAATAGTATGTGATTGTTGGTAATAAAGTCACTCAAAGTTTCATTTGGGTGGTTTTGGGGGAATTATTTTTGCTGAGAAAAAAAAATGACTGCAAATCAGTATGGATGGTGTTATCGAACGATATTTTTAAGGTGACAAAATTTTTCAGTGTTTGTCTAATTATTTTGCCTCAAAATCGAGTGTTTTTTGGGAAATGGAAGCTATTTTTTACAATGGAGTATTCATAATACAGATTATGGACAATGATGCACAATTTTCAGACTGAAAAGAAGCTTTTCAAAATAGCAAAGGAAAATCGGAAAATGGGAATTTCTACACAGAAAGTCTATGTGTACAGTGAAGCACAATATGTGGACCACATAATGAAATATATTTCGGAAGATTTTAAGTTTCAGGGAGGCTCAATATTTAATAGTGTGAATTTAGTTTTTGAATTGGGAATTAATTGTGGCCACAGAAATGGTTTTTTATTTATGGAATTCATCGACCATCGCAAAGTATAAAGGCACTATTAAAACTGAATAGAAGTTTCCAGTGAAGGCTGGACCACATTGATGTTTTGTGTAATTCATATGAATGGGTTTTATTGTTTATATTTTAAAAAATAAATAATACTAATCAGATCATTAGAGAGTGAATTTCATTAGATATTATCATCACTCTGGGAAAAATTCAGGGAAGTCCAAATTAGTTCATGAGGGAGGATTCAGTGAAGGAGAAGAGTTTGTGAGGGAGAATTCGACAAAGGAGTTTGTTCATAGGGAATATTTCATGAAATTTGTTATTTGGGTTCTTCATATCAAAATGTAAAAGGTTTCATAGAATAATATGTGGTCCACGAAAGGTGAGGTGGCTTGCAGAAGAAGAGACAGTCAATGGAAGTAGAGGCGGTCTACAAAAGTAGAGGTCGTTTGTAGAAGAAGAGGTGGTATTTCAAGCAATCACACCGTGTGGTTCATGAAATTTCATGGTGGCAGCTGGTTAGTTAATATAGTATTGAAGTACTTTTTCAAAGTAAATAAAACGATTCATGATTTTAATTTTTGTAAACTAATAGTATTTTGAAAATATGCACTTCAACAGAGAATCTACGTACAGTTGAGGATGATTTCATTATTAATAATAAAGGGACCTATATGTCCATAAAATAGATCCTATATAGTGCACTGAGTAAAGGAAGATGAAGAATGAGATTGTGTCCAATGGTTGTGATCCATAGAAAGTGAATCAAGGAGTAACCATAGGGAAATTATTGAGCTGGCATTAAACCATGTAAATCCAATGATATAGGGTATAGAAGTGATCTGACCAAAACCATGTAATTTGGAAATGAGATTTAGTGGGTTCAGTACATCATAACATTTCGATTTTATGCTCCTTGGATGTAGACCAGTGAGGTTGAACCAAGTAAAATCACTATGCCTCATGCATGATTTTATTGCTATTCATAAATTACCATGGGAAATAGAGATAAGCATGTTGTGTTTAACAATAAAACAAGATCCCAAGGGGCTGTGGTTTTAATCTGATAAACCCTAATTCACCACTCTCACATGGTATTTAATATAGTTGGTCTATAAATAGGTATCACAATGAATGTTTGAAATTCATTTTTCTTATCTTAGTTTAAAAAATGGAAGCTATTAATCACAATATGATTCTAAGCTTTTATGGGAACAATTATCAGCTACGAAAGAATTTAATGCTTAACTTATTTTCATCATTGTATATGGATGTGTTTAGAGATGAAATGTATGAAATTTTGGCTAGTATGTATAGTGGTGTTTTATTAGAATTTTATAATAGGGATATAGATGATGAAACTAAAAGATTAAATACATCAGGGGGATCCCTAAAAAATTAAATATACATAAAGGTGATTTCATTTAAAAAATCGCATGTTAAGTAGTAAATGATTATAAAAATTTATTAGGGTGACTCAAAAGTTAGAGAATACAAGTTGAAGATACTATGGATCAAATATGAATATCTCAGAATGCACCCAAATGAGTATGTTGATGCATTATTTGATAGGGTTAATGTTTTTTCGGAATACATTTATGGTTTTGGAGAAATTATTAAGTATTTAAATATTTCTAATATTATATCAAGAAAACATGCACCATGGTTCAATCCAAAAGTGGTTGTATTAGAGGATAAAGATCTGAAAAAGGTGACATTTAGTCGCTTGCATAATACACTTCTCACATATGAGATGAGAAATGATGATACCAATGTTCTGGGAAAGGGAAAGTCAAAATATGTTGTATTTAAGTCCATGAATAATTTCACTAGTGAAGATAGTCAGGAGGAAGACAATATATATGATTTCATGTAATTTCTCTCCTCAAATATGCAAAGAGGAAGAGGGAAATTTAAATTTTAACATACACTTTCATGATTTCAATGTGGTATTGTTTTACATGTTGAATACAAGTGTCCTATTATTTTTCAATATGATGATAAAGATAATCGTTAGATTATTATTAATAATTATTCAGCCAATGTGAATGCAATGAAGATTACCAAGATAAATTTCTTCGAAAAGAAGAGTATGGTTTCAAAAGAAGATGATAACTCAGAAGAATAGAATGTAGAATAATTTTAGGACTACAAGGATCAGGATGCATATGATAGGGTGGACGTGTTCCAAAATTTCCAAACAATGGAATATAAAGAAAGTGATGAAGGATAAGTTGATGGAATATTTGACCTTTAGATCGAATTAGAATTTGTTCTTGAAGAATTCAATGTTTGGATATCCAATAAAATAAATCCATCATGGGGGTTAATAATAACGAACTCTATATGAAATGGTATGAAGAAGAAAATTCTGATCTAGAGGCTGAGATCAAAAGAAATAAATCATCAATTTGAGATAACATAGAAAATGTTGTTGATAAAAACTCATAATTGAAGAATATAAAAGATATATTGATACTTTGAATAATACTAGAAAAGATCAAGAAAAAAGTATCAAATAACATAAATAGGATGTATTTATTATGTGATGGAAAGTGAAAGATCATGATAAACTCTTGGTTAGGGAAAAGATAAATACAAAGGAAGTAGAAAAGGTAAGGGTAGAATTTAGAGTTCCCGTGAAGCATACAAAGTAGTTTCTAGAAAGGAAAATGATTGGTCATTATGATATAGTTAGTATGGGGCTTTATGAAAAATAGAAATAAATAATAGCTAAAGTTATACAAAAATATCCCACATCAAGGTTGAAGGTTAATTTGGGTGTGGATCAGAATTCGAAGATTCAGAGAACCCAATGGAGAACCTACAATGCAGTATTTCCACTTAGGAATTCACCCCTAAATAGATGATATTGTTGTGAAAAAAGGACATGAAAAAAATGTATGTTCCATATCCAATAGGTAAAGAAGGGAAAAATATCAACAATGGAATCCATATATAGCACAATATTGTAGGTCATTATTGTATGCTCACTGTTTCAGGTGTAGAGAATTCAGTCACAGGGCAAGATATTTCTCATTAATTATGCAGAGAAATGTGCTGAAGAAAATTGAATATGGTCATAAGTAGTAGATCAGTCTAAAACAAAATGAGATTAAAATGAAAAATTCGTTTGAATCCTTGAAAGATGAATATGTTCCATAATAATTTTTGGATGATCAAGATTATCAATTCGTAAAAGGCATTATGTAAATTACATGGAACAAAAAGAATATAGTTGAATATGTAGTGGATGCGGGGATTTCTTTCAATGAATTAGATAATGGTCTCATTAAAAAAATTACTATGTGTAAGTCCATTGTGTGATATTTCATGGTTGTAAAAGGTCTCAGTAAAAAATTACTATGTGTAAGTCAATTTTTTGACTTGGGACATGCCATAATAATTTCCATGAAATTATGAGTGAAAAAGGAAAAATATGGAGTAGTTTTTTTTAGGTAAATCATAGAAAAAAGAATATATAACATTAAGTGAATAATAATATATATGAATTACATCTAATGAAGAAGAATAGAAAATTTTGAATAGAATTCTTGGTCACTTCTTCCAAACAACCCAGGATGATCTGGTGAAATATGATGCTTCTTGAGACCTCCCTAGGTTTTCATGTGATCATACCCATACATGTGATTCTTGTCAAAATAAGATGATCGTTCAAAGGACATATAAAGAAAAAGATAAAATATCAATATGATGCCTTGAGTTGGTGCCCATTGATGTGTGAAAAACTATTTCACCTAGAACTGTTAATGGTAGGATATATTAAGTTCTCTTCAAGGATGCATTCAATAGAATGGCTTGGGTTTCAATAATCACACACAAATATAAGGTTTTTGATTGAATATAGACTTATCAAAGGTATGTTGAAAATATATTAGGTCAAAGAATGAAAAAGAACCTAAAATATAATGTAACAGAGTTCAAACATATCCAAGTAGAGGATTATCTCAAGAATCATGGGATATAAAACCATGTTTTAGCAGTAAGAACTCCACAAAAAATGGCATAAATTGAGAGAAAAATAAAATTATCAATAACATTTTTAGAACAATGCTTATTGAGAATGGCCTTATAGAGATGTTTTGGAATGAATCAGCGACAAAACCTACATAAACATCAAATATAGATTTATTGTGTCCAAAATATGAGATGACTCCATATGAGATATAGAATGGAAGTAAGAAAACGTTGACGTTATTTCGAGACTTTGGAATTAAGGGTTTAATTCTTAATAAGAACAAACCCATGAAGTGTGAATCCAATGGATATAAAAGGATATTTCTTGGCTAATAAAAGAAAATAAAAGTATAAAAATGATTCAATATGTATGTGTTAAAGTTAGTTCAATCCATGATGTAAATATAGAAAATAATAAATAGAATATTCACCAAATTCATGGTTAGTCTCAAGAGGATAGTGATGACGAGATAACTAGATCATGGGGTGTTTTAGATCCACTGTTTAATTCAATGGAATATTAAGCTAATAATAAAGATGAGAAAAAACCAATGTATATATCAATATTAAAGAGAAGAGATGAAATTAATAGACAAAACATAATCAGTGATCAAAAAAAAACTAATGAAGAATCGAAGGATGAAGACTCTACATTAAAAATAATTATTATCATAGGTAGAGCCAAAATGCTTTGATAATGTTCTAGGAGATGAAAACTAGTTCTAAGATATGAATGAAGAACTTGACTATATTGAGAAGAATTAGACATGGATGATCATTTCATGACCAACATATAATAATGTTATCATAAATAAATGTGTATTTCACCACAAGATGAATAAACATGGTTTAGTGATTAGAAAAAAGCACAACTAGTGTAAAAATATTACTCCTAGTTGAGGATGCGGATGTTGATGAAACATTTTTATCCATTATAAGTCTAGAAACATTCAGATTATTCTTGTTCATAGCATTGCAACGATGGTTCAATGTTTTTAATATGGATATCAAGTTAGAATTTCATAATGTGGTTAAAGATGAAGAATATTATATTAAGTGGCTAGATGGTTCTCTAATTCATGAAGATTATAACAGATTTTATCTGTCTATTAAGATGTTATATGGGTTAAAGCAAGCACCAAGAGCATGGTATTCAAGAATGGATCTATTTTTGAAGAAGCACTGCTGCTAGTGTGGTGGACTTGATTACAATTACTATGTCAGAAAATGATATTAATCAATGGATTATGGTTCTATTATATGTCGATGACATAATCATCAGTGGGCTAGATGGATCACAATGAAAATATTTTTTTTAAAATTCTTGAAAAGTGTGTTTGAAATGTAAATTAATAGTTAACTAAAACTTTTATGTGGTTTACAGGTGACACAAGGAAATGATGGAAAATTTATTTCATAATATAAATATACCAAGGTGGTTTTCAGAATATTTGGAATGGATAATTTTAAGGAGATGGTGACTATGGTGGATAACTGGTTGAAACTATCATGAGATGATGAAGGCAATGTAGTTAATGTGACAGAATATAAGAAAATCATTGGTTGTTTATTATACTTGACTACGACAAGACTTGGTATCATTTTTTCTGCATTACAACTAGAAATATGTAATATAAATCCCATGTAAAGACACATGATTTCATTGAAAAAAATACATTTATATTTCAATAGAATGATGGATTTTTTTGTATAATGATATATCTCAATAAGAGTTATTGGGATATACATATGTAGATCGGTCTAGTTTAGTAGATGATTGGAAATAAACATCATGTTGTAAATTATATCTTATATTATTATGTATTTATTGTATAATAAAGAAATAATATTTCATTTCATTGAGCACTGCTAAATCTAGATATATTATTGCTACTCAGGTGTGCACACAGTTATTGTGGGTAAAGCAGTCACTCAATGATATGGGTGCTGAAGTAAAATCTCTGATTAGAATTAATTAAGGAAATTCAAGTGATATAAATCTTATAAAAATCCCATCCATCACTCAATGAAAAATATCATTTAAATCAAATATCATTTTATCAAGGAGAAAGTCGACCAAGGGATGGTTAAAATAAGTGTGTGTACATATAGAACTACAGGTTGAAGACACTCGAGCTAAGGCCTTACCCGAAGAAGAATATGAAAAAAATTGACTGGATAATGGAGCATAGTCGACTCCCCACAAAAGAAAAATTATGGTTGTGGTACACCCTCAAATTGAGAACTAACAGAAATGTCCTTCGAGTTCATTTCTAAAGAGGCAAAAAATGTAGTTATAAAAGAGGGAAATATTATTATTAAATACATGGGGGAATCTAATAGGGTAGAAGTGATGTATAGGGAGTTATAAAACATAATGATAATAATGATGATCGATCAATGGTAATATATCATCAAAGATATGGGTTTTGAAGGAAACATATTTTTGGATTTAGAATAAGGTAATTCAGTCAGAATCATTTCATTATACTCTTATTTCTCATGCCAAGAATGGATCTTGTGGGATTATAGTGTTTGCTGAGATAATCATTTATTTCTATATAATTCTCAATAAGATAATTCTAGTAGAAGATGAATGGAGCATTAATGAGGTTTCAAAATGAGAAGAATATTCAACAAGCCCAAATGTGAGATTGTTGGTAAAAAACCTATAACAGTGTTTTTTGGGTGTTTCTAGGGTGATTTTGTTTCGTGAAAAACCTAGATGACCATGAATCAGTATGGTCGGTGTGGCAGAAGGTGATATTTATGGTGGAATAGTTTCCTAGTGTTTTCCAAAATATTAGTCCTCAAAATCAAGAGTTTCTTTTGGAAAGGGAACATTTTCTACAATGGTGTTTTTAGAATACATTTCATGGACCGTGAATCATATTTCATGGACCACAAATGAGTTTTGTGGAAGAGTAAAGGAAAATAATTAATGGAGTATTTTAACATATCAATTCTATATGGCCCACAATGTACGCTTTGTGGATTGTGTTGGGAAAATAGTTAGCAGGGTATTTTCAGTTCATAGGTGGATCATCAATTTGTGGGAGGCATGTAATTATTAGATTGGGGAATTAATTATGGTTTACATAAATATGTATCATTCTTGAAATATATTGGCCTCCATATAGGACATAGGCATTACGCAAACTACACAACAGTTCATGATGAAGGTTGTACCACATCAAAGTTTTGGGTAATTCAGATTAATGGTCTTTGTGAATATATTTACCTATATAAAGTCCCCTAACCATGTCAATATAGAGATAATTTCATTAGAAAATATCAAAACTTTGTGAATAATTTGGGGACGTCTAAAGTAGTTCACAAGGGATGATTCATTGTAGGATTGGATTTCACAAGGGAGAATTTCTTGAAGGAGTTAATTCACAAGGAATAGTTCATAAAGGGGGTTTTTGGGGGGATTTATTGATCACAAAGGGAAAGGGTCCACATAAGAGGAGGTGGTCCACAAAATAAGAGACGGTTTTCAAAAGTAGAGGCCTTCTACAGAATTAGAGGTGGATTGTGGAAGAAGAAGTGGTCCATGGAAATAGAGGCAATCAAAAGAAGAATAGGTGGTGCATGAAGCACTCATTTCACATAGTGCATGATAGTTTATAGAAAAATTATGGGAGTACGCAGAGGATTCAAGTATGTTCACAAAGGAAATAAAATAGTTCAAGAAATTTATTTTTGTAAATTAAACATATACAAAATAAATAATTCAATAGAGTATCTACCTATATTTTATGATGCATTAATTAGTGAGAATGAAACAATATACAATTCCATAAACTATGAGCGGATCCATTCTTGAGTAATGAGAAAAGGAAAAGGAATAATGTGATCTGTTCAATCAGAAGTGATCCATAGAAAGATACTTAGTGAGTGACCCTTTGGAGTGTGTTGGTCTAACCCTAAACATTGTAAAGGTAGTTATCCTAGACATAGATGTGATCTAGCACAAACCATGTAATTTGGAAATGATCTTTAGTGGATTTGGTATATCACCACATTGCAATTTTATGCTCCTTGGACATAGCCTATTGAGGGTGAACCATGTAAAATAATTATGACTTCTGCATGATTTCATTTCTATTTGTACAATTATATGATAATGAGATAGTATAGTGTTTTTTTAATAATGAAAAAATATCCAAAGGGGTAGTGGTTTTAATATTCCACAAGTTGATCCCCCCCACATAATCGGGTATTTAACCTTGTGGGGATAATAGGGATGCTAAGTAGTTTAAATATATATATCATGGAATGTGGGGAAGGGTTCAAAAGTTTCTTTTTAACATTTCACTATATTATTGGGTCCAATGTGTATAGCCAATATTTTTTTTGATTTATATGGTAAGACCCACAGGATTTGTTCTTTTTTCCATTGGTGATTTAACTTTTTATAAATCACGAAAGGGAATGACTTGGAAACCATAGACATGGATTTCAATCATGGAACCCTATATATGTCATCATCCTTATTATCCTTTGTGTCTTTTTAAATTGGATGATTAGAGTTGTGATGGTGGGAATATTGAGGGCTACGGTTTATAGTCACAGTGATTTGACCTATAGGTTAGTGCAGTTTATGGTTGTGTATTTTCGAAAAAGGGTGAGATAACCTATCTAAATGTATCAATGAGAATCCCAAATTTCAATGAACACTCAAAGTCATGGAATATAATAACACAAAAGAGTTTCACCTTGTTTATGGTCCATTTACTTAGCCCAAATATGAGGTTTCCCTTAAATAAATAGGAAGGGATAAACCCAAAATATACTGGAGATCTAACATACAAATATAATTAGGAATCATGAAGAATGGATATTAGTTTATATTAATGTAACTCATAATGTAGTTTATATGATTTTATTTCATACACCATTGATGGGGGAAATTAATAGTTTTAGGTTTTGTAACTAAAATAAAAGGAAGAAGTTTCATAAATGGAATTTGGTGGGGGCAGAACCTACAATAAATTGATGATCCCATTGTATAGAAAGATAAACTCTACATTGTGTGAACATAGTTATAGTTCATGTTTCATATATTGTCTCTTTCAATATAAGATAAAACCTTGTATTTAAAGGGATGATGAAAGGTCACCAAAGGGTTTTCCGAGCACTAACACGGTGTGGAGTTAGTTAGAGTCTTATGTTTGGGCCTGAGAGATGATATCATAGAATCATTGTGTATCTAATGGATGAAAAATCAGGACACAGATTATATAAGGCTAAATAAACTTCTATATAGATTATACACAAGTAAAAAAAAGAGGAAGTTGATATATAAACAATATATGAGCCAAAAAATAGGGTATCCATATGTTACTATATATCTCATTGGGATTAAAATTAATCCACATATAGTTTTAGAAGGTTGAGTGGTTGGATACCGATGAAAAAATGGGGAATCCCTTCAAGTGAGGATCCAAAGTATCACATAGTTTTATTTTATGTTATTAGGACTATTCTATGAATATTAATGTCATATAGTATAGGTATTTGAAACATAGTTTAAGATCGTATGGCGAGGAAGATAAAAGTTTTTCTATTTTTTATGTTAATAATTTTTTGAGTATTAGGGTAAGGTAGTCTGTGCGGCATGTAGAAAAAGTAAAAACCAAATAGAATTAAAAGTCTCTATGTTACATGGTGAACCTAAAATAGAATTAATGTAAATTAAGGTTATGGATCCTAACAAAAATGGAGTGTGAATATTAAATTCATGCAACTTAAATTAAAAAAGGGTACATGATTTTCTACGAATTGTGAAGTTCTATGAAAAATATGATGTGAACTGAAATCCCAATGATATACAGAAAGTCACAATTTTTTATTAAAGGGTCTATAAATTTTAAATTTTTTATGATATGACTAAAATGGAATCCATTATAGTAAACATGAAATTCTTAAATTTTGATTGGAAGAAATCAACTAAAACCCTTGATCCCATATGATCCATTCTTGATATAGACTGTAATAAGTATAAGGAGATCAAACCATGTCTCATGAGATCCCACAATAGGGATGGATGAGATTAGAATATAATGTTTCATTGAACTATAAAAATGACCCATTAAAATGGGGAATTCAGCTACTGGAAACCGCCAAAAATTATTTGATTCATTTTCATGAGTGAATCCATGAGTGGATAATACCGAGGACAATGAAATTAAACCATCAAAAAACGTGGATGTAAAAAATATAAATAATTATTTTCAAATATAAATTATATTAGAGAAACAAATGGGATGAAGATGACTAATGAACAAGTTTGGAATGAAGGTTATACTATTTCATTTTCATGGATGGGTTAAAAACATTTGGTCATTGACATGTTCTTTGAAATGCATGATATATGTTATTGGAAACAAATCCTCTAATATGTGAAACCTAAGCTATATGTGGGACATTTGAACACCATTTTGTGTCTATATGGTAGTCCATTATGATATGAAACATTGGTCTGGATCTAAATAAAGGGTGATATAATATGTGAAGGTGAACTGAAGAATATTTTCAAGTAGAGATCAATACTATGGGTGTTATATCATCATATAATTATAACATCAAGAGGAATATATTTACAAGTAAGGGTTAAGATCATATCATTATATGATACTCATCTCACTCTCATGTGATAAAAATGAACCTTAAAAAATGATATTGATCATCAATACAATGCTAGGAAGATGATATATTATAATATATACTGGGTCTGTGATAAGTGATTTGGATTTCCCTTTGTATCCCATGTGATGAGAATCATGCCATACATAGTTATTTGGAATATTGAAAAATGATACTGGAACTAAAAGAGATATTATAGTATCATCCATGAAAGACACTTTGGTTTTGTATTTTCAGAAACATATAAAAATATTTTATCTAAATTGTTTAAGGTCATGCAATTATGACCATAGTTGGTATAGTTTAACATATTAACACCAACACATTGATTATTCAGTTAACCTTTATATGATGAGGGAAATGTTCTATAAAATTTAAGGTTGTAATGTTGCTACATTGTTATATATTATTTATGGTCATGTGATGAAGAAATATTTTGTATAGTTTATTTTTATGTAGAGTGGAATTGAGAATCCATTTTCACATCATGCAATGAAAATGTAATGGGATGTGATGTCGAATGTCATTCTGCAAAGGCCATGGCCATGTTTTGTAATAGTTTATGATAAGGGATAGAAATGCGACATTATTTTTAGGAAAATTATCTTTTGAGAAACCCTTAATTTGTAAGAGATATGACACAATCCCTGTCAATGATGATCAATGAATACATTACATTAGATTAAATATTGTGAATGGACAATGGTATTCTCACTTGATCTATAGATTTATTGATATCTTTATGAGTATCATTCGAATCCTCAATGCTAGAATGAAAATCACTTTTTAGGAAGTAGTGAAGATGAACCTTCGTATTGAATGCAGAGGAAGCATGGTTCAGATATAACTCTAGGTTGTGTAATAATTGGATATTATTTTAATCACATGGTTTTAACTTATCTTGAAAAAATTAAGGCATTTTTTCTTTGTCAACTGGTAATATATAATGTTTTTGAGTGATCTAAGATGAACAACCTTGACAAATGTTTCTTATGTTCCATATTCATGGGAGTAAAGATTCAGCTGGGTGGAGGTCTAATCCATCATATGATATTCTTATAGGGTATCATAGATCCTTTAAAGAAAATTATTTCTATTTTGGTCCACCATTATTTTCATAATGTTAAATATGGTTTTGATAGAAAGCTCAATATGTCCATTTATTAATGTTTGGTAGTGGGAAAAATGGTTACATCAGGTGTTTTATTAGAATATAGTTTCTTTAATTTTGTATTTGAGAAGGATTTATGGAACTAATAAATATTTTTTATTGGATCATCCATTATATTAAAGTTCACATGTATTAACTCACTAATATTGGTGAAAACCTCATATTTAAAATTAATATGATCATCATGCAAGTCACATTCATTAGAATCATGTGGATTGAAGGGAGTAGATGACTCCATGAAGACATGTGACTATGAGATGGCATCAACTTACTATATGGTGGTGGAATCGTGGGAGGTTGACTCCTGTATTTCTTGATATTCAAATACCAGGAAAAAATATGTTGGATTACATATCCTTTATAGTCTTTATCAGTACTCTCAACAGTTGACATAAAAAAAGTACGGATTTATAAACCACCAATGGGCCAATCCAACTCTTTGGTAGTCATGATGTGGATTCCCATTGTTCGTAACATGTCCAAATTTTCAATATGTAATAGGTGATAGTTTTATGAGATTTAGATGAACATTTCCTCTATATAAAGAAAGAGGTAATATGATTACATTCTTTCTTCATGGAAATGATAAAATGGTTCCATATTTTTGGAGTTGTTACTTCAAGAAGGTGGATATATTGGATGACCCCACTCTTAAAGTCAGTATTAATATTTTATGAGTCATGTGTCTAATAATTTTGAGCATTGAAATTATCAATCTCTCAAACATGGGGTTTCTATCCATCCCATTTCAACACCTAACATCATGGTAGGGGAATTCACATGATTTAATGGGGGATAAATCACCCTTGAGTATAGTTACTTGATTATTGAAGGAGAATATGGGGAATTTGTGATATGATAAGGAGAAGTATCTATGAAATTGGAGTCATCACCTTCCTAATAAGTCATTTAATGGGGTGTCTTCTAAGATAACCATGAATTTGTTATTTGATAAAAAGTCGCCAAATTTGGACTTTATATTGATCTTTAAAAGAATTTTATCCATGCCCTATTCATATAGAGTAATTGTTCTATTTTATGAGGCCATATTAGTCTTTGTTGAGCCTAGGTTGAAGAGAATATATGTCTAGCTGAGGTCAATCCTTGAGAATTTTTCCACCAACCACAAAAAAACCTCAACACTATTCATCATTTCTAATACATAAGGGAATTATTTTCCCCTATATAATTTCACCATAATATTCCCTGGATAATTTGTCAATGTCCTAACACTACACATGCTTGACCTCTCCTGAAGGATAGATTTTCGAAGATTCCATTCTGTTCTAAAACATTATAGGAAACATCACGGACTCAATTATGGATTCATAAATGCCTTTTGAAAGGACGAAAATTTCAATGATTAATAGAAATCTGGGGATTCTAGTGATTTTCTTGAGATCATCATACTTCTGATTTAGGACCACGTATCTGCCCCTAATTGGTAGCTCGATAACAAGAAGAGGGGAGGGTCTAGTTGACTAAGACAATGGTTCTTACCAAGTTATTCACACGTTCTTCTTTCATTTTTAAGACTATAGATGAGAATTTCATGGATTTGGATATTCCAAATGGCCAACAAATAATTGTTTCCCCAAAGGATCATTGGTGGATGATGTTAATAAGGGATTCTCAAGCTAAGGTAAAAACTTTTAGGACCACGCTAATCGTATTCAAGGTCTGGTATTTTGTTTTCAAGGATGTTTAAGAAGAAAATAATATCCTGTCACTTATTATTTTAGTGAAATTGGGAATGATCATATTATTTGGAATAATCACACATATAATTCTTAAAATAGATATTCTTATTAAAGAAAATATGGCTGTAATAAAATATTCATTATATTCACCCTGCATTCGGGATGAAAATGCTGATCATATTGATGAAAAATTGAAGTATGTATGACTATGATAAAACAAATGTGACAATGCTTTAATGATTTTAGGGTTCTCAAAAATCATAATCAATTTCTGAAACATAGTAAGAAATATTGATGGATAAAATACAGAGTAAACGAGATATAAACAATAATATTCAAATTGATCAGGAGAGAATATGAAATGAAAATGGATTTGATAATCATATTCTAGCCAATTTTATTCTAAACAATCATGTTTGGTCCAAGAAAGAAATAATCTAGAAAGGGAGAATTACAAAACATTCCAATTCAAGTATAATGATATTTAAGTTGTTCTCAAAATGTATCCAAATTCATAAAGTAAATCATGATACTAGAAAAATTTTATGAATGATGAAATTTGATGACATTGATTCATTGTAATAAGAGAAACAATTGCTTCACACTAATGAATGTAAAGAAAAGAAAAGAATGTGATAAAAATGTAGTCAACCATTTAAAAGGGGATTGGATTTCAATGTTTATCAATCATGATGGTCAAGAGAAAAAAATTAGGAATAAGTTCTGTAGAGCTTATGAAAATAGATGGATGTGTTGTCAGGGGGAAGCTTGAAATTAAAGGAATATTTCCTCTAAATTGGTATAGAGTATCGAGTTGAGAATTTAGTTTTGGAAATTTTTTTTGAACAAAAATCCAACGGATGAGATGATGTTGATATAATATTGGATAAGGATCATGAATATTGGAGATGATTTGATGAGGTTAATATTCACCCTAAATTTAAGGTAACATGCAAATTTAGTGAATTTTTATAGTACAAAAGTCCTCAGGATTCTCATAAAAACCTCTCATGGGTCACCTTTAAAAGGAAAAAATTACATTGTACAAGTGAGAGGATTGGCATGGAGGTATTGTTCACTAGAAGAGAGATAAGCTCTATCTTTCTATGGAGATAAAGAAGGTTTCTGTATTGATCCTTTTTTGCAAAGGTTTTGATGAGTAAAAGTAAAAGGAGAAGAGACCAGATTGCAACATTGTATTCAGATCGTCATATTATTCAATGTTCATCATATTCAACTAATTACCATATTCTTTTTATCATCACATTCATCTAGTAAATATATTGGGATGGATAATCAAATATGTATTTTTGAATTTGTATTTCCAAACTGAGGAAGAAGAAATTCTTAATTCACTCAATCATATTCTAGTAGGGCGGCATTTATTGGATTGGTAAATTGGATCTGGGGAATCAGAGTGAGAAGACCAGACATGAAAATTTAAACTGAATTCTATATCAATTTCATAATGTTCATATCAAATTTTAGGTAAAAATTGAAGAATTTTTTCCCCAAGGATACAATTTTTGAAGTTTAAGATAAGCATATGTAGCATGATTTATTACAAAAACATTGTTTTACCCTTCTTGCATTAAGATGGAACACACACACTATTGTATTATCTTCAATGTGATACATGATTGAAAGAGTATATCCAACCCATTTTATTCCAAGGATTTCATTCTAGTGGACTGTGTGGTATTGGATCATTTCCAAACCATACCAAGGATATATCTATTTTTATTGAATAGTGATCCTTGTAAATTCATTTTTTCTTGTAGATTTGTACTTAGTTTTTTTTCAATAAGGACTAAAATATTTAGTAGGAAGTGAAGATAATTTCTAGGAAATAGAAGAGAAAATTTATTAATGATTCACCCCTTCCGCTCTCAGTGGTACAATTGCATTTACTGGGTACTTACAACTAGTATTGGAGCATGGGTTACCTTTTTTTATTCTTTGATGTAGGAGAATTTGAATTGTTCAAAGAATAAAGTTATTTTGGTTGCTAATGGAAAGAATTATCATATTTGGGAATATAGAATGTTTCTGTATCTTATTTCTATTGTATATGTTGTTCCCAAAGATGAAATTGATGGATTTTTACCAGTTGATTAAAATATTCACTAACATTTGTTGATAAGAAGAATCTTGAGAATGATGGAAGGGACAAAAATATTTTTTTATCACCACATTTTGAATGTTAATTATTAAGGGTGACAGGTCTATCCATAGGCAAAGGTATATGAGATAAATTTCAAAATTTATACAAAGTAAGCATAAAAGTGAAAAATAAATATTACAAATATAGAGAATGAATTATGAATATTTGAATATGGTTGAATATGAATCTGTTTGGGAAACCTTTAATATGGTTATTAACATTTCTAGTACTATCTGATGTCTTGATGAAAATCAGATGATTCTACAAGTGTTCAAAATTGATTGAGAATCCTTTCTGATAAGTTCAATGAACAATTTTCCTCTTTGAAATGCAGAGATCCTAAACCATTATATCTTGATGAATTGTATAACACTTTCGTCACTTATTAAATGTAAAGGGAGTTTTCTATGAGGAGAAAAACAAATTTTGATAGTGAATTTTATATCAATTCTACAAATAAAGAAAATTCAAATAAGATCATTATTTAATATGAATCTAGTGAATCTAATTCTGAAATTGAGGTATGTTAAAAATATGATTAAATTTTATCCTTATTTTTAAAACAATGTCAAAAGAGGTGTAGGGAAACCCAAAGGGAATCTTCCCTTGAAATATTTTGAATGTGGATCCCTTGGGAATTTTTCATATAATTTTACTCATAGGAATAAAGAAGAGTATAATGATAAAGAATACTGAGAGTCAATAAAAATCATGGAAAAATAGGGAAATTTTTATTACAAATGGAAGGATGGAAAATTCTACAAAACCAAAAGACTATGTTTCTTATATAAAGATAAAGAAAAATAAGGCAGTGATACTGAAACCAAAATATTGTTTGAATATGGTGTTGGAAATACATTTATTGAAATTGTGAATGATAAAGAATTAATAATTTTTAATTAATAAGAAGAATAAACACAAATTTAATTTCATTTGAAAGATGATTTAAATGAATGTATAATGAATAATAGATGTCATGAAAAGAAAAATAAAAAAGTTGAAATATGAATGTTCCTCAACAATTAATAAAGAAATTTTTTTAATGGGAAGGTGAAACAGAAAAAATATATTGAGGTTTTGATGTAATCTCAAGAGAAATACGGTAATTTTAATCAGCATCTGATGGTGAATCTAATGGGAAAAAGAATATGATTTGGAAACTGTTCAACAAAAACATTTTTAAGTTGAAGAGAATGGTACAAGATTTAAAAACTCTATATTTCATGTTGATTAAGGTTTTAATAATGAGATACCTGAGATAGATAAACAAAAATTACCCTCAAATGTAGAAAATAAAGTTGGAATTGCTTCTGAAAATAATTAATTAAAGAAACTTAATGTATATCGACAAGACAAAAAAGTGGGGAATTCCGAAGTCTCAACGAAACCAATGTCTGAAAATGTTTTTGAAATTTTATGAATATAGAAAATTTTCCAATACTTCTGGTTATGATAAATTATAAAATTAAAGAGAGAATTAGATTGATAATTGAATGTTTTGTGTTTTAGAAATGAAATACAATAATTTGGATGAGAAACAAATTTAAAATTACAGATAACATGGAAGTTTCATAGGATAATACTCACTCTATGGAAAACACTAGTATAGTGATGGATTTATAAATATGTAAAATATGTGTTGTTCTAACTAACAAAATTACTATTACTCTACATGTTATAGAAGGTAAGGATTTAGGGGGATTCAATTCCCTCAAAAGAAGAAATTTGAGAATGTTTTTTTAAAGAAACCATTGATGGTTGGTGTAAGAATTGAAAATAGGTTCCAATCATTGGAAAATATTTTTGAAACATGTTAACAACCTACAAACCATGAAAAGTGATGTCTTGTTTTTTACCAGCACATGATAATTTTCATAACAGTTCTCAAAATTTGATGGTGATGAAATAAAATGAATAAGAAAACTGTCTTGTTAAAATCTTATCGAAAGCTACAAAATGAGAACGACCATTGATTCTTGATAGTGGATGTTCTTCTCATATGATATGATATTTGAAACTTTTGGATAATGTGAAATATTATAAAGAATTCATAGGGACATTTGGTAAAGAGGAATCTTGAGAATCAAAGGTGTGGGATTAACCACACTGGGAAAGAAAAGATGAAATCCCAGAAAAAAATGTATGTAGTTTGGATGAAACATAATTTGATAAGAGTTTCACAAATGTGTGATTAGGGTAAAAAAATTATCTTAAAAAAATCTGAATTATTCATGAAAACTGAACAAGATGGTATGATTTTTTCAAGAGTCCAACATACAAGAGGAAACATGTTTCAGGTTGGTGAAATACAAAACTCTTGTTACATGCATACGGTGGAAGAGAATAAATTGTGTCATAAAATGGTGGGACACATGTCTCAAAGGAACATGAGAAAAGTTTCAAAATGGGATATTTTTTGAGACATTATTAACTTTCCCCGAAAAATAGATTTTTGTTTCACTATTTTTTATAAAGGAATGATTACAAATTCAGTATATAAGAAAGTTGAGATTCGTTCAAAACAACCCATGGAGCAAATTCATTCTAATATTTTTGGGCCGATTAGAAAAAAATCAACAAATTGAGATAAGTAATACATCACATTAATTGATTTTTTTCTCAAATTACTTGTATTGTATATATGAAACAGAAATAAGATGATTTGAAAATGTTTAAATGTTTTAAAAGTGAAGTTGAAAAGGCATGTGATTGTTCTGTAAAAAATATGAGAAAAGAAAATAATGGTGAATACAAAAGTGAATAATTTTAAATTGATCTATAGAATCATGGAATTTGACATGAGTATACCTCCCCATACACTCCTCAACAAAATGGGGTGTCTAAAATATGTAATAGAAGTCTTGTGGTACTTGAACATGTTATTCATCATTAATTTTTGAGGCAAGCCATGAGTAATATTATTTATATTCATAACTATAATTTTGAAACAACTAATTATGTTATAACTCTATATGATTTGTTTTTTTGTCAAAAATCCATGTTTGAAACAATTTAAAATTTTCAGGAACCCTTGCATTATAAAAAAGAATGGAGGAAACATGATAATTATTGAGCAGAAAGGTGAATATGGAATTTTTCATGGATATGATCTAGAAGGAATGGGAAATAGATGATCTAACAAATAAAATAAATGAACATTTTATGTATTTGGTGTGAATGTAATATAAATATCTAGGTATGAAAAAAATCTAGCGTACAAGGAACTTGAGCAGGATATTTTTTTTTTTGAAAACAATTATGATAAGGATAATGAAAATTATAATCCTCCTGAAAAAGAAGATTCAGACTCTAATATTTATAATGTTGAGGGAGATACTTGAATGTATTATCCTAGGATAAGGAAACAAGTGGAAATTTGAAATATAATTAGTGATTAACAGTATAATGTTCAAACAAGATGAACAAAAAATGCTATTACAAAAACTTATTTTTACTCAAAAGCTTAGAAAAATGATTTGAAAGAAGATTTTGAGTATATGGAATGGGTTGAAGTCATGACTGAAGAGTTGGATCAGACTAAAAATAATGATACATGGGAACTCATACCAAAATAATAAAACCAAAACATTGTTATTACATAAATGGTTTTCCAAAAAAAATGAATGAAGAAGGTGAAGTTGTAATTAAAAAAATAAAAAATTGGTTTTAAAGGGTATTCAAAAAATTAAGTTATTTAATTTGATGAAAATTTATCTCCAAATTCATGGTTAGAAACAAGCGTAATATTTTTTTTATTATTACTGCACAACAAGGTTAAAAGATAATTCAAATGGATGCTAAATCTACATTCTTTAATGGTGATCTTGATAAGGATGTTTATATTAAACAAACATGTGGATTTTTTTTTGGTAAAGATAAAAATTATGTGTGAATATTGGAGAAGGAGTTGAATGGGATGAAAAAATATCTAAAAGCATGGTATTAAAATTTGGATACATGTTTAAGGAAAATTAATTTCAAGATAGGATTATTTGATATCAATATTTAAATTAAATAAATTCATGAGTATTCTCTATTTGTAAATGTTTATAATGATTACATTATCATTTTTGGGAATTATTAAAGAGGTTTTGAAAAACATAAATAAGAAATTAAAAATCTATTTTAAATGTCCTTGTTGGGGGAAATGAAATACTTTCTTGAAAATCTTATTCTTATTGATCAGATCTGAATAAGAGTTAATTGGGTTACAGAAGATCATATTCATACCAATTTTATTATGTACAATTATGTTTGGGACATGAAGTAATGAATCTAGAATGTATGTAAAGTTATAATAAATTCTAATAAAAGTATGTTAATGAAGGATATTTTCTCAAAATGTATTCAAACTCATGAATGAATTCATTATAAAAACAATATTTGTGAATTAATAAAGTTGTTGATGTCGATTCTTCATAATAAGAGAAATAATTTATTATGAACAATGAATGTAAATATAAGAAATAATTTCATCAACAATGTTTTAAAAAATTTAAAAGGGGATTGAATTGTATTTTTATCTGTCATGTGGGTCAACAGAAACAACTGATAGAAGAGGTTGGGAAAACCTAAAGAAAAGAGACTGTTGAGTTGTCGAGGGGAATCTTGAAATTCAAATAATGATTCATTTCAATTGGTACAGAGCATCATATTAGGAAATTAGATCCAGAATTTTCTTGGAAAATAATTTCAAATGAGGAGATAAAGTTGATAAAAGATTCTTGAAGGATTAAAAATATTTGAGAAGAGTTGACAAGGTCAATATTCCTCCTAAATTCCATGAAACATGAAAATTTGATGAATTATTTTGAGTGTCAATGTTTTGGGGATTCCCAAAAAATCCTCTCATGGGTCACCTATAAAAGGAGAAAAATACATTGTACTTGTATGAGGTATGATACAGAGGTACCGATCATTAGAAGATAAAGAATCTCTAACAATATGGGGAGATAAAAAAGGGTTTTGTATTGAGAATTTGATGAAAAGGTTTATATGGGAAAAGTTAGAGGATAATAGATAAGATTGAAAGTTGTATTTAGCTGATCATATTATTTAGTATTCATCATATTCTACTGATTACCATATTATTCATATCATCTTATTCATATGGTCCTCATATCAGGATGTATTATCAAATCTGGATTCATGTATTGGGATTTCCAGACTGATAAAGAAGTAATTCTGAATTGTCCCAATCATATTCTGGAACAACTACATCTATCAGATAGGGTAATCAGATCTATAGAATCAAAGTAAGCAGATCAGACTGGACAATTGAGAAGGAATTCTATAACATTTTTATGAACTTCTTACCAGCATTAGGGTAAGAAATTGGAGAATTTTTTTCCAAATGATACATTTGTTAAATCTGAGAAGAAGAATAAGTAACATGAGTTGTTACACAAACTCTGTATTATCCAATTTGTGTTATGAGAGTAGACACACACAACTGTATTTTCTTCAATGTGATACAAAAGTGAAAGGGTATATCATACACATTCTATTCCAAGGATTTATTTCTCGTTGATTTTGTGGTAATTTATCATTCCCAAAGCATACCAAGGATGTATCTATTCTTATTTAATAGTGAACCTTGTTAATTCTTTTCTTCCTGTGGGTATGTCTTTCGTTTTTTCAATTGATATTGAAATATTTAATAGGAGACATAGGATGTTTTAATGAAATAAAAAAGAAAATGTATCACTGATTCCCCCCCCCCTCAGTGATATAATAACAATAACAAGGAAATTTTAGAAACAATTATTGTATTCTAGTATCATAAATATAGGAAACATTTTTAGGGATGATTCATTGTTTAATTTTCATTATAGAGTGTAATTTTACATTGTCTCAATAATATGAGTGGTAAGAGAATCTAATTGGAATGATTCATCTGTGATCTCTACACAACAGTCCACTAACATAATGGAAATGATGGAGGAATTTTATTGTTCTTTGTCAGAGAGCTCCTATAAAGTGGTTAGGGTCATGGATCACATTCATAATTTTGTATAAATTAATTCCATGTGGTTACACACTAGATATGGTAATGTAAAAGGATCATAATTGATCATGTAAGGTTGTTGTTGAATATTTAGAGCCCTTGAGGGAACTGGTGTTGACACTTACACTAGAGAAAGAATGGTAAACATTCGGTATATTAGTTTTATTAACTAGGAATGAACGATCCTATGGAATCAAGTGGTTTATATTTTATCTATCAAATAATTTATCTTATATTTTTCTCATTCATATAATTTGTGTCATTATCTATTATTATCATCATTATAAAAAGTTACTAGGACACCTCTTACATGTTTTGGTGGGTATCCAAATTTCTTGCTATTATCGTAAACCATGTAATGGGGATAGTATTTAATGGATAATAACATTTGTGGTCTGTCAAAGGAATATATTACTGGGTAAATAGATAAGGATTTTTTTCAACTCATCCTATTATGGATTATTGATCTTTTAGCCTGCGAGAAATTTATTCTCTAAATTTAAGATGATAAAATCCAGGACATGTTCATTAATAAAGGATTAGAATATATTCTTATAAACTATGATAGGGATTCTAATAAATTGATTGTGACGGTTGCCCTGGGAAATATTCATAGAGTTAATATGGGAATGATTCTTTATTATCTATAGATCGTACTAGATCTAGATCAGATAAGGGGTAAATTTCTATTTGAAATATTCTATTTCTACTATATAATACATTCAAACTAGAGTGGGAGGTAATGGGTGAGTCCTTTTATTGATATAATCCATATCTTCCATGAGATAAAAATACCATGATAAATTATCAATACCATACAAGATATTTCTAGTAGATGAGGGTTAGGGCCAAATCATCGTAGAAATTCTCCTCACCAATCCTTGATAACTATTATTGGGAAATTTTATGAATATGTGTTATTTTAAAACCTTACATTGGTAAATAAAGAAAGTAAGACATACTTTTTCATGTTTTATTCACTTTAATAAATTAGTCATACTGTCATACTTATGGTGGAGTTAAATGTGTAGAGAAAATATCAATAGTGATTCTCATAGCTAGTAATGGATCGTAGTTCCATATTGTTGTACTAGATAAAGGAAGGTCCTTTTAGAATGTATATTAATAACTAGATCTTGGCTTCCTCTTAGAGATCTCAGGTTTCTAACATCAGGCCACATTGAGAGTAAAATTTGGTGAGGTGTTTCTATGGGCCACCTATATCATTAAAGGAGGTGAATCGATTATTACCGAAATCTGGTAGTGGGGGAACATATTCAAACCACTCTAGGTGTATATTTCTTTCAAGATACACCATATATTTTTTTATGTTTATAGATTCTAGATATATAGTGAGAGCACTTATTAGGCCATCTTAGGGTCTCATCAATATGTGTCTGCCCCTAGGTTGGTTTCCTTGCTTATGAAGAAGTGTAGTTATGATCCAATGGTGGTAATTCATATTGATCACCCGGAAAGGGATCCATGGGTTGGACCGATATGTGTGAAAAATGGAAGATCCACCATCTTTATCCATTCTTGTATGGGTAGAACCACCTACATTAACTCTAATTGATTGGACAACGACATTTAGTTTTCATGATTGTGGAGGCGAATGATGGAGTTATATTGATCATCCCCTCACTGATGATGATTTCCTTGAAGGTGCTCATGATTTATATTTTCATAGATATTTATCTCTTGAAAAGATGTTGTAATTTGGGCCACTTCCTTAGTTACCTAAGAGATATTAGGGGAACCATAATATGTATCCACTATTATTTCATTTTTCGAGGACTCATTGACTATACTTTGGAATTATTACCTTATTAGGGCTTCCAAGATCCATGTATCGCCTCTATTGATGGGTGTAGACACCAAAAAATGGGGTTACCTGACTTTTTTAATCCCTATTAGGGTGGATCTTCCTCACATTCCTCTTCCCCAAAATAACACTCTAGATCATTATGCTAGTTGATGGTGATGGAATTCATCATGGTTGTGGATAAAATAATGATTCTATGTCCCCATCTAGAAATCCTGCAATAGGAAGGTCTTGAAAAAAATGAGAGATATAACTATATAGAATAATATTTCCCACACTCTCTAATTTTCATATTGGTAGTTTCCTATTAAATAATCTTATATGAAACTACAAATATTTCATAATATTCCCATTAGATTCTATAACAGTTCCCATATGATTCAATATATTGAGCTATTGGATGTGTGTAGAGGTAAATCTTTTAACACTATTATTCAAGGGTGTGATAGTGCTCAGAGCATCCTAGTTTGGTTAAATGACATTTTATATACTGGTTTGGTATCACCAATAGATTTTTTAAAAGGTATTCCACATGAATTTTTATGACAAACATCGGTGTTTAATAGTCCAACAGTATTTATAAAGTAAATTATTTTGAAGAAAATATTTTCTTATTCATAGATGATGGTTACAAAATACCATGATAATGATAGATCACTCACCTTATAGAAAAGAATTGTTCATAAGCTATATCATACAGGAAGTAGGATTGTATCAATCGAATAATATCCTCGATCAAGAATAAAATATGTCAAAATATTTTAACATAAATAAAAAACTATTTCTAGTTGTATAAAAAAAACAATTTGGAAATAACGAAACACTTATGTCCTTTTAAAAATATTTATTTAAAATAAGGAAATATTTTTAAAAAACAATTTTTGGATAAGAATTTTTTTTAAAACCATGAATGTGTAGAAAGTATGTTTCATATAAATAAAATGGTGTAATGATGTGTTCACACAAAAAAACATTTAAAAGATACTATTTTCATAATTCTATGAAAATGAACCATGAAAAAATAGTTAAAAAATTATTTTAAACTTTTTATGGAAATTAAAAAGTAATTTAAAATGAACCTAATAAATTTATGAGGCATAGATAAGGACATAATCCTAAGAATCCAATCAATATAGATATATAAAAGGGAGGTTCCTAACCAAAAATAAGAGGTTTGGTCGATTTGACTAAAAACACATTGGGTAAAATATTATTCAATGGGAATGGAAATTTTCATGGGAAATATAAAACTATATGAATTACATGAATATTTAAGAAGACAATAATTAGGTATTTGTCACACAATATCAATGGTATCATGTTTCACAATAATAAATATATCTCAAGAAATTATATTTTTGACAAATAAGACCTTGTGGATTGGGTAACAATAGAATCAAAAGTTGAATTAAGAAAAAAACTCAAAATTGGTTTTTATAGGCCTTTCCCAAGGAATAATATGGGGTATAATGACCTTGTTACTGGACATGTGATAATGATGGGGATGGAGGACCTTAGGGCCTGACGAGTGACTCATTGGCCTTGTGGATTCATAGAGATGTTCTATGTTCCATTATAGTTAACCTTTGAGCATTATTGTGTTATGAACATTATTACAACATATAGTTGAAGTATGTATTATTGGGGCTCATGGAGGCCATGTTTTTACACAACCACTCAACACATTATTGATTAAATTTTTATTGTTAATTTTATTATTATCATGTAATACTCCTCTTGTTCATTTGAACATATGTTAATGATGAAATGTTAGTTTCTTAATGGTTTTATACACACACCATATATGGGAATCCAAGTGAGTGTGTAGACATCTTGATTTTGGACTTAGTGAAGGGATATGACCGAGTGATAGAGAGTTATGGGGATTGATCATTAGGATTAGATGTTTTTTAGGACTAACTATAGAGTATTTTTACCGCATACCAATTTATATATTATTATTTCTTATACTCCTGTGTGACCTTCCACGCTGGGGAACCATTAAATATTATTATATTACCGAACATGAATTGTTTTTAATTTATTTATGTTATATTCCATTCTATTGTTTATTTAGATTTTACTTGTGTTTTTATCTTCCATTGAAGTCTATTATTACTATGGACATAGTCTTCCCAAATATATAGGGAGGTGCATTTGAGTTTATGTGGCACTTCATCTCAAACCTAGTGATTCGGGTTGGGGTGTAACAAAAATTGTATCATAGCATGATTTTTCTTTATTTTATTCTTCATTATGCTAGGACATGGTTGAAACGAGAAAGGTTGAGTGGAAATATGTTTGAGGAGTTTCCATGTAACTCTCCAACTCTTGTTAAATGGGCCTATGAGTTATCCTGATGGAATTATTGTTACAATTTATATGATTTGAATTTATTCATGCCTCATAAATATGCATGTAGGATAACATGTCACATATGTTTTTTATACATAGTAGTAATTTAAATAAAATCCCTTTATTAGAGCTTGTTTTTATAAATATATTTTTATTATATTCTTGTGTTATATATATTTCATGTAATTAAATAGTTGAACTTTATATACTATAATTATTTTTATACATAACTGGACTAACAAGAATGTATAAATCTATAGGATTGATCCTTTGTTATAACTAAAATTATTATCCCTTAATTTTGATTATCTCATTGGATAAACAATCTTATATAAATATCATAAGTGTTCCTTATAAATTCTTAAGTTGTTCTTGTGAGAATTTTGTAATTGGAATACTAAATGTTAATTTGAAAATTTAAAAAAAAATATCTTAGATAATATTGAACACTCTAGCTAGGGATCACTCACTAGTTCCACCATAGGTTATGTAGGATTATTCATTTGATCATGTTCTCGTGCCTGCCCAGGTGGTCCTAGCTTTAAATCCACCCTAACATGGAGTATTAATAAATGTTACACCTATATGCAGTGGGGAATATAGGACGATGGTTGATTGTACATGGTTTTCATGGATCCAAAATCTTTTATAATTATAAGGAACTAGTGTTGCATGGGAATATATGGGTTGGATGAACATTATTAATGGAATATTCTACTTGTTAGAGACTCACTAAGATAGGATGGTGAAGCTGGGAGCCTTTATGATTCACGACCTTTCCAAGAAGTAGGGGGCATCATGGATATTTTTGGTTAGCATGAGTGTCTTGCATAAGAGGCCTCAAAAGATCTTTTCTTTTAATAATTATTTATTGAAACACTAAATATATCCTAATTCATGAATTTAGGTATCCTCAGTAGGGGATGATGTTGATTTCTACAAAATCAGATTTATTTATAGTGTTATTAATATTTTCTCCTCTCCTGGGAAGGAATGAAGTTCATAAGGATATGAAGTACAATATTATACTTTATCTAGATATTATAAATCAATTTATGGGATTTTACTTGATTATTTAAATTAAGGTTCTTCCCAATGCTCCGATATTTGATAAGAGGCTCAAGGACGAGAATATAAAATCTTTTATTCTTGCATGTAGAGTACTAATGATTGGTCATCCATATATGGAAGAAAATGTATGTTCTGATAGTAATAAATTAAATTATGAGAAGGTATATCATAATGGTAGAAAGGTGGATTAGAGTATGGATTCTTCTACTCCCATTGTGGGAGTATTATTGACTGGGTTCTTCAACAATTGAAAAAAAGAATTTTTAGTACACTAAACATGAATTAACCTAAGGAATGTCACTGATGTGTATATATATAAAAATAATTACATTTGTTCTAATATTCCATGTCTAAACTTTTTAGGATAACATGTCAAGGTGTTGGTAAAAGTCCTTACTAGAAAACCAAAGCACCAAACATATTTCTAACTTCAGAAACTCATGAACCATAAAGGCGGCATCATTCATCAGATACTATATGGATTTATGAAATGGATGAGGCTCCATCTACTACTTGAATGGGAAATTATATAGTTAGAGGTAAAATCTTGAATACCTCAATAATATTTACTAATTTTTTGATACATTAGTTTCATATTCAGTCATATCTCCTCAAGTATTTGTTGTTCTAGCTGTATGGGTTATGTTATATTCTGAGTTACTATCTTATGAAATTCCTTTGGGAAATAAAGTAGATTGTCTCCAACAATTTCTTAAATGTCCCATAGTTTTTGCTGGCAATGACCATCTTTGGGGATTCATGATCTTAGACCTGACTAGTTTTGATGTGATGTTAACAATATAAATATTGGTTATTTATATGGCTTATATCAATTGATATCAAAGAATTATATACATTACATCATCTATTGGGGACAGGTTCATGTTTACCAGTAAGTGTATCTCGAAGCATATAATATAAGACTAGACCTTGTCGAAATTGGAGTAATCATGGTGCAACTAAATAGATTGGATCTTCTACTAGGACCAGTAGTATCCACCTTTACTTTTCCTCCAATGCTTGATCATTATCAAGATGTCTTTCTAGGGGACTTCTAAATTCATCATACAAATAGGGTTATTAGTATTTGGATTTATCTTGTTCCTTGGATGTAAAAAAATTGATTTCTCATTATCCTATGGAACCAAATGAGTTGAGATATTTTGATAATTTTTTAGAATATTTAGAGGTGATGAGATTTATCTGACTATGAACATCACCATGGGGTACTCCCATATTTTTTTCAAGAGGGGAGATAATATTAAATTCCTTTGTGTTGGATATAAGAATTTGAATTAAGTCACGGGGAAGAAAAAGTACTCTTTAACTAGGATTGGCGATCAATTTAATTAGTTACAAGGATCCCATTGGTTTTTTAATATATATCATTATCCAGGATACAATTATATATGTTTCAAAGAGGAAGATAGTCCCAATATATATTTTAGGATTATATATTTACCATACCAGTAACTTGTCAGGCCTTTTTAGTTGAAAAATTCTCCAACAATGTGCATTACTCTCATGAATAGGATTTTTCAACCATATCATAACTCCTCCATAATTGTATTCATTAATGATATCTAGAATTATTCCAATAAATCATATATTTATAATTGGGACCTTAAAATTATGTTGAGTATACTTTTAATGAATTATATTTTTTTGAATGTTTTAAGTTCAACAATAGGATTCAAGAGTTCTGGTTTCTTGGGCATGTGTTTTCTGAGGCATCGATTTCAATAGACCTAAAGAAGGTAGATGTTTTTATGTCCTAGTAAAATAACAAGAATGTGTGAAATATTAAGATATTACTTCATTTTTGGGGTACTATCAATGTTTCATCCAATAATTCTCTCAATTGGATGTTTTGATGAATGTGATGACCAAGAATAGGATGCTATTTGAGTGTTCTGATTAGTGTGAATAGGATTTCCTTGAGAATAAGAGAATATTAAACACAACCCTAGTTTGGATTCATCAGAAGAATGGATTTGGATATGGAGTGAAAATTGCTTCTGTATAAGTTTATATTAGATCTATGTTGATGAAAATATAACAGGTGGTCACTTATGGATTATGTTAGTTGTGACACCATTAGAAAAATACCAAAAACATAACTTAGATTTACAAATTTTTCCATACACCTAGAATCATTGTATATATTATCTCTTCTGTGAGAGTTTTTTCATCCACATATAACAAAAATAGATTATGATACATAATTTAACAATGGTATATCAATATGATTAAGGGGTATTGGGTGGATTATTTTCATACGTTTAACATTTTGATGTAATATCCTCTAGGTAAAGGTAATGATGATGTAGATTCTCTTAGTGGAAAAAATAATGGAGACACGGGTGTGTAAAAATAATCCTTCATATGAGGAATGGAATTTGATGAGTCTTATTATTTCGTGTCTAGTGTATTCTTATAAGCATCATGAACTACTAACATGTGAACCCTCAGTTGTCCCATCCACTTTTGTGGATCTTGATAAAGTGAGCCAATGTATGAATCCTGATTGTGTAGTGATTCATGAATGCTTAGTGGGGATATGATTCTATTCTAAGATAGTTTTTTTATGATGATAATAAAATTTATGGTTATCGAAGGGTAGTTATACAAGAAACCATATGATTTAAATAATGATAGACTCTTGTTCTTATAAATCGGGAGTGTATCCTATGTCAATGAAAATGTATCAAGTTATCGGAAATTTGGTTTTTTAAATAGGTATGAAGAGGGACATAACTAGGTTTATTTTCTAATATCATCTCATATAGTGGTTAAAGTCCAAGCATCAATATCTTACCAGTTTTATTTAGTTACTAATGGTCTATATGAGAAAGTGGGATGAAGGGATGATGGGAATTGTGGTGGGGTTACCCAAAACCCTAAGAAGGAATGATGATATTTGGGTTGTAGTAGACCGACTGAAGAAATTGGATCATTTCATACCAATTCGAGAGACCCTTTTAGTGGCTAAGATTGAGAAGATATATGTATGAAATATTTTATTATTATATGGGGATCCTTTGAAAATCATCTGAGATAGTGACATGGATTTCATATAATGGTTTGGAAAGGATGATAGAAGGCCTTGAGTACCCATTTGAAATTTAGTACAACATATCATCCACATATTGATAGATAAACATTGATTAAGAATGGGATTTTAGAGGATATATTGTGGACTTGCATTCTAGACATTGGCGGACAATGGGATGATCACCTAGCCTTGGTCATGTCCATTTACAATAACATCTTCCAAACATCAATTTGAATGTCACCTTTTGAGACACTTTATAATCGGTCATTTCACTAACCACTATATTGTCCTGAGGTATGTGATTTTGTAGTTGTGGGGTATAATATAGTATAGGATTCCACTAAGAGAGTGTTGGTGATTTGGAAGAAATTATTCATTGCTTGGAGCATGCAATTATCATAACCTGAAAAGAGTAGTTGACCCTTGGATCTCACTATGCATGATTGAGTTTTCATATGGGTGACTCGTAGATTAGGAAACCCAATCATTGTGGAAGTAATAGAATCTTGAATGGAGGTTTGTTAGACCAACTGAGATTACATGCTTTTTTGGTATAGTTGTGTTAGTGTTTGAAATTGGGAGTTAATATTTATTAGTTTGTTTTGATAAATTAAAAACTCCTCTCATTTATTTGGTTTATAATTTGTGATTTTTTAAAAAAAATTATACATCAAATTTATTTTATTTTAACCTAATCATGTATGAATAATTTTATGAAATAGTTTTTTTATTATTCTTATATTTATTTCACATATAATTTTTATTTATTTTTGTTATCTTTTTGTAGGTTTTAATTTTTTCACATATAAAAATTATATTTTAAGTAATCGTATTATTACATAAATTCAAATTACCAAACATTAAAATATTAATGCATTTAGTATTATATTTTTTTTATTGTTTTATATTTTTTGTAAATGTAAAATATTTTTTGAACTATTATTTCAAGGTAAAACCTTATTTATTACTGTTTCGTAATGGTAATTGACCCATGCCTATCGTAGGCTATGGAAAAAGAAATTTAAACTCTCAAGTGCAGTATAGTGGCGGACCTAGGTCGTCTCTCTTGAGGATAATTTTTATTAATTCAGTCACTTAATATAATTCACCTAAACTAATTGTTTTTTTATTTAATCTTGTATAGGAATTTCATTTAATTTAAATAAATGATAAAACTTACATGCAATTAAAAAATGTAATTAATGAAGAAAGAAACTGGCCTTTATGGGTTGGTTTGTGGGTTCCATCATTCTTCTTGTTGGTGTTTAAATTATGTTTGATAATTCGATTATGAGATATCATTCATGAATTACTATTATTTTATTTATTGGTGTCAAATCTGGAATTCATTTGTCAGTCTTAACTTCACCTTCTCCTATAATTAAGGTTGATGAAATACCTTGATCGAGAGTGTGACATCATCCAAGACCTAGCTCCAGCTTATGTCCTTTCATCTACTGAATGGCTCATCTCCATCATATGAAGATCTTGTATTTAGTATACAGGATGAAAAATATTTTATCAAATAATAGAAATGAGTTTCAGTTTATAGTTGTGGTGGACGATAGCTACAACATTTAGGTCACTCTAGCACATTAAATACATAATAAAATATAAGAATTTAAGCGCAAAATAAATTTAGAGACCACATACCTCTATAAGGACAATGTTTGAGTTATCCCATCCTTTTTTGGGTAAGAGTTGATGGTGATAAATATGAGAATATGAAAAGAAGAAAATAAGGAGAAAATGTGGATAAAAATGCGGGTGGTTTGGTGGAAGAAAACCCAAAATTAAAAACCATAGATGAATTAATTATAAATAAATATAACTATTGAAAACTAAAAAATTAAAGAAAAAAAATAAATTCAGATGATTAAAATGTGGGAGATTTGTGGGTGGCCTCCCTCATTAGAGATCTACCCCTTGGATCCTTGAAAGGAATGGATGTGAAATGGGATGATTTGGGAAGGAGGATCTCTCCTCCATCTATAGTAATAAATTTTCTTCATAATTTTGATTCATTTTAGACCCAATGGATGACCTTTCATATATTCCACTCTTTATAAAAAAATTCATAAATTTATTGTTTTTTCAACCTCCAAATTTCATCTCATGTTTCTTCTAGATTCATGATTTATGGAATTTTTACTCCATGAATTTATTCTGTCCAGAAAGACTATCCACATTTAACATATCATGAATTAATGAACATGAAAAGGTCACCTTCATGCACTGGTTCCTTCATAAAAGTTTTTTTCATTGTCTTTAATATAAACCCACCAAAACATAGTTTAATTGGACACCTCATGTACGAGTTATGTATTTTTTATTGGTAGATTCTTTTTCTTGATGCAGTTTCCCAAAATCTTCCTTCAATTAAGTTCATTAAAAATCCTCCTTAATAGATTCCAAACCTCTTGGAAGTAAATGGGTGAATGGACCATTGATTTATCTTTCATATTCAGGTTTAATCACCTTAATTTGAGGTTTTTAGGCCTAGATGTTCTTCTGTTATGGTTGTGGGATCCACACTCTCATCCCAGAAAATTATTCAACTTCATTGATTTTTATGTACTCTTGAAACTCAAATAATCCCCTAGATAAGCTAATGATGTTGAGGAAAATAGAATTATGATTTCAAAAAAAAAATTATAAATTTTTAATTATATTTATAATGAAATTAATAATATTCCCTTGATGAAAAAATCTATCAAAAATCGAGAATTATGCACTTTTAACAATTTATCTCAAAAGACATCATAAATCCAAAATTGATCTATATAAGCTCAATTTGATAAATTGTAATGGTTACAACAGTTAAACTGAATACAAAAAATTCATAAAATATTAGCTCTATCAATTCACTCCCCCTTAAACTTAGCTTTTCCTCGTGTATAAAATCACTACATGGAATTTAGAGGACACCAATGTTACCAATATTCAATTTTCAATGTAATAAAATTTAAACAAATTCATTTAGAAATCAAACATTAAAAAATTCCACTTAAAATATTAATTTTATTTCCCATTTTTCAATGAAACAATCAATTCATGGATTTTAATTTTCCCTTTGAAGAATGATAAAACATATCCATTCATCCATTCAAACTCCTTAATTCATTATTATTTAACCGGAAAAATCATTATTTACCACAGATTTGAATATTTCCTCTAAAATATTATTATAAAAATTATGCAGAGTTATTCTCATGTTAAGAGATCATGATCTATATCCATAATCCTGTAAAAGAACTAATTTATCCACTATAAAGACGAAGGTAACATAAAATCATGAGGAAATACAATAAAGGTTCTAATGAATATGAGGCTTAAGGTTGGTTGTAATTGATGTATTAAAAATTGAGGATCAAGTAGGAGGCTAATATATTAAGTACAATGAATGTTATAAATTGAATGTGTAATTATGTTCTCCTCTGTAATGTATCAATACCTACTTCCCCTAAAATTAAAAGTATGGTCATAATGAAGTAAGAATAATTAATGATTTATACACCCTTTTGATTTTTTTTCATTTGTAATTTTCTCATTTTTTTGAAATTTATTATTAGATCAAACATCACATCCATTACCTAACCATGTACAATCAAATGATCATTGTTATTGAAAATTGTGATTTTTTCCCAAAACACAACCATTTTTTTTTTGTCATTTTTTCTTTTTATTTTAAATTCAAGAGGGGACACCAATGATGTACCATGAATGATTTTGAAACCTTTTACAATTATTGAAATACCACCCCCACACATTTTCCTTGCAATGTAAATCTTATGTTCCACCATGAAACTCTTCACCCCCACACTTAGAATGTAAAATATCATCCAAAACTAAGAGTAGGGAACGAATGGATAATAAAGGCTTGAAGCATGGAACATCCCTATAAATTTCATTCATAGACTCTATGGGCTAAAATAATGATTCATATATAGGTGGTCTTTATGGATATGGTCCTTTCAGAAGATTCCTCAATCATTTTAATTTTTATATACAATCATAGATTTAACAAGTTCAAATACATGTTCTGGTATGTGACATGTCCCAAGATCACTCAATAAATATTCTCAAGAATAAATAAGTAGTAAATGGTCTAGAAATCCTCTCGGTAATGAGACATATGATATTTGGGAAAATCACTCCTGGTATGATCAGTAATAACTAATCATTTCACATTATTATCAGATATTCAATGCATGAAAAATGGGTGGGACATTTCATTTACATAAATCAACTTATTTTCATAAATAATGAGTCCTAATTTGAATGTCTATGCTTTATTTCAATCATTTTATTCTCCATTTACTCATTTATTCTCAATAAAATTGATATCTAAAACATGACATCACTTAATCTCTAAGAAACTCATGTCACCTAGATATGTCAAGTAAAGAATTAATTCAAGTGTGGGTGTGAAATTCATGTATTTAAAGCTCAAAACATGTTTTAGGCCAAAACAATATATGGAGATTAAAATTTTAAATAATTGAAATGAATTCAATTTACTATAAAGATTGTATCTTGTCTTAATCTATATGAGGCATCCATATTCCATCATAAACCTATAAAATAAAATAAAGAAAGTAATCAAAAGGATCATTTCATTAAATCTCAAAAGGATAGTTGGAGGGGGATCCGTGCTAGTTATATTCATAAGACTAAATTTGAAATATTTATTCTTAATATTGAAAATGAAATTACTAGAAAGAATGTAATGGATAAATCATGGTAGGACCCCCTAGTGCACCTGGGTACATTTTACAGCTTCCAAAGGGAAATACCAAATTTTATCCATAATTTGTTGGTGGGTGGATTTTCATGGATTTGAACCACCACATGTGGTACCTTCCTATTTGGAATTCTTCTTTATTACTAAGGAGGAATTCATGGATAGAGTAAACCAGATTATCCATATTCTAAATATTTTATAGCTTCCATGGAAGGGGTAGGATGAAGTATGGTTCATCCTCTTCTTTGGTTGCTACATGTGAAACCTTCTCCTTATTTTCAAGTGTTGGCTCAGCATGGGCTGTATGAATTGAATGTTCAATGGGAATGTAAGAAGATAATTTTTCTGGAATAAAATTTAAATTTTAATTAGAAAAGATATTTTCCATTTCAAAATTATCATCTTATATCTTGATTTTCTCATAATTATCTTCTTGTAATTCCTTGTGGTATTCCTCAAATTCATGTAAAATAATGTCCATGAGCTCTAAGTGGTCCTCAATAGGTGGATGTTCAGTTTCGTTCTCTTCCTCTAATGAACAATAAGGATTGACTGAATATCAAAAATCAAAACCATAAGGTGTGATACTCAATTCAAATTTTATAAAATTAAAAAATACAATTTTTAAGAGAAAATCACCTCCATTATTTGGTTCAGGTTCAATCACTTCTTCAATGGTAAGTGCCTCATGAAGTTGGATCTTAGTGTATGGAAGAAGGTAGTCAGGATCTTCTATCGTTTATTCAAATTCTACCATTTATATGGCTTCCTCATCATCAATGGATAGTGTGAAATTTAATGGAACTATATCTACTACTTTGAAGTGATTTGGGAGATCATATTTTAGCTCATACTCATTCCATAACTCCCCTATATCTCATTGATCTCCCACACGCAACTCAGAAAGCAAGTCATCTTTATTCTGAAGCCAGTCAAGCCCATATTGGTCATCCTCAATTTGGTTCATAAAATGGTTATGTTTTTTATGTTACATGAATTAGACTTTTAATTATTGGATTTCTTCAATGAAATTGGGTAAAAATATGGGGAATTCCTTCTTGGTATTTAGTATTTGATAATAAAGTATGACTTTATCAACCATTTCTTCCAATTCATCAAATGAAATTCTGGTGTCTTTCCCATTTTATAATCTGTCTGGACTAGTCAGCAATTTCTTCAATATTTGATAAGAGATCCCCCTCTTGGGAATTTTAAATTATAGGGGTTTTCACCTAAGAGTATTTTTTGTTCTATGAATTTAATAAAGTGTCATCTGAAAACATCATGGAAGAATTTTGTTTTAAAAAATAATTAAAAATATCAAAAATTTGAAAATAAAAAAGGTAAAGTATTAAACTGATTATCTCCCCGACAACATTGCTAGTTTTTACACACACCTATCATAGTTCTTGTTATAAGGAATTTAATTATCCATGTTCATCCCAGTTGCTAACCAAGGTCATATCTCTTTTGGATAAGTATTTGGTCTTTCTCTCACTCAATCTAATTCACATAATCTACTTCTTTTTGGCTTTTTTTATTTAATCTAGGAATGGAATTTAATTTAATTTAAATAAAATATAAAACAAACATGAAATGAAATAAACTAATTAATGAATAAATAACATGGACTTTATAGATTGGATTGTGAGTTCCATCATTATCCTTGTTGGACTTTATATTATATTTGGTAATTAAATTCTAATATATCATTCATGAATTACTTTTATTTTATTTTATTTTGTGAAATCCTAAATTCATTTAAAAATATTAACTTCACCTCATCCTATAATCAAGGTTTATGGAACAACATCGATTGAGAGTGTGACATCATCTATGACCTGGCTCCATCGTATGCCATTTCATCTATTGAATGGATCAACTACATCATATGAAAAAAAAATTATTTAGTATAATAGAATAATTTTTTTTCATAAAATAATATAAATTAGTTTTAGTTTACTGTCAGGGTGGATGATCTCCAAACTCGTGCATCTCAGTCTTCCCATTACAAACATAATAAAATTTAACAATTTAAGTGTAGAATAGATTAAATTCCCACATACCTTCCCCAGGCCAAGACTAAAGTCAAACCATCATTTTTTAGGCTAATATGGAATGGTATATTCACATGATAAGAAGAAAATAAAAAAATAATTAGAAAATTCAGATTAGAAAGTATGGTGGCTGAGTGGATGAAAAGACGAAATTAAAAACCTTGCAAAAATTTATTAGAAATATAAATTACAATTGAAAACCAAAAAAATAAAAGAAAAAAAATAATATAATAATATTAAAATGGAAGTATTTTTTAATGGTCTCCCACATTAGAGATCTCCACCTTGTGCCATGAAATGAATGGGATGGAAAATGTGATGATTTGGGAAGGAGGATCTATCCTAATTTTACAGTAAAATTTGTCCTCCTAGAGATGATGTGTTTTAGACCTAATAAATAAAATCTTTATATGATCCATATTTTATAAAATTTGATCATAAATTTCATTTTCATTCACCCTTCAAATTAATGTGCATATTTCTTCTGGATGCATTAGTTATGGTCTTTTTACACTATGAATTTATTATGTCTAGGAAGACTCTCCACATTTCACATATCATGCAATAATGACCATGAAAATGGATGCTTTATGCATTAGAACCTTCATGTAAGTTCTTTACCTTTATCTTGGATGGAAACCCTACCAATTTCAATGTAATTGGACACCTCATGTACATGTTATGAATTTTTTATTGGATGTTTCATTTTCGGGATGAAATTTCCACCAAGCTTCCTTCAAATGAGTTTGTCCAAAAACAACCTTAATAGATCCCAAAATTCCTAGAAGATAATTTATTAATTCAATATTTTTTCTGTATTCATAATCTGGTTGAATGATCTCAATTATAGGTGTGTAAGACTAGATGTGGTTCTATTATAGAGATGGGGACCACATTGCCTGCCTAGATAATTCTTCAACTTAATTGATTTTTAAGGCCTCTATATTCTTAAATTAGTACCTAGTCTAAAAGAGAAATTCGATAGAAATAAAATAAGGATTTAAAGAAAAAAAATGAATCTCTAAATTTGGAATTATATTTTTAATGAAATGAACAAAATACACTTAATGAAAAAATCTGCCAAAAATTCAGAATTAAGAACTTTTATAATTTTACTCAAAACACGTCATAAAAAAATTAATCCATATAAGATCAAATTTATTAGTTAGAAGGGTAAAAAAGATTAAAATGAATACAAAAAAATGTGGAAAATGTTTGCTCTATCAAAAATATTGAAAATTTTAAATTCACATAAAGGTACAGCCATGTTTTAATAACTTGTGTAAAGGCATCTTCAAATTTTGGGGATTTCATAAGGGAAATATGAGGATTATATTACCTATGTAAGGGAAACCCAATGTTCTGTAAGGGTATTCCGTATTTGTGTAATAGTACCACATAAGGGTACCAATGGTGCATGAGGTTACCACATAAGTGTACCATCATATTTACATTACCAACATATGGGTGCCCTTATAAAGGTATTAGCACATAAGAGTACCTTTGTAAAGGTAAATAAATAGACATATAAGGTTAACCCATATAAGGGTAACTAACACAAGGGTAGACCAAAAATTTCTATACTTATATAAGGGTGATATTATTTTTTAAAATAATTCAAAAGAGTAATCTTGAATTTATCATTATGTGGCCTCAATCATATCACATCATATGGATATAATAGGTTACCATTACATGGGCATGAGTATCTCAAATTTCTATTATTACATGCACAAACTTCATGTTATGCTTCTATAAAGTCATGATCATAATTTTTTCATCTGTGAGACTCTTTATAAAGAAGAAACATCATCAACAGATCTCAATGATATGTTCATCCATGTATGTGATTATATTCTTCCATAGTAGTATCACATTACCTTCCAATGGTAGAAATATAATCTTCTAATGGTATAAAATGAATCCAATGGTAGTATCCAGTTATTACTAGTAGAAAAACTACTCTCCTAAATTATTAGTAGGCCCTCTTATATTTTGACAATAGCATGAATATTTATTATAATAGTAGAATGAATATTTCTTATAATAATATGACGAAGAGTAATGGTTAGAGATCCTACATTTTATTACTTCCCATACCAAGAATTTACTACCATCAATTAAAAATATATCTGTATACGTTGGTTATAAAATATATGACCCTATATATTTTTCTAAAACTATAATTTTTATTATTATTTTTAAATTACACTACACAATAGAAAATATTTTAATGGTTTCTTATTAACTGGGTATTTTTGTCTGAATATATAATTACATGTTTGATTAAATATTTTGATCATAAATTATTTATGCGTAAAAACTGCAATATTTATGTATTGATGCTCTATTTTAGTGATTTTTGAAGTTTTAATAAAATAAATTTTTATTAAATATAATCATAATTTATTTATTAATTTTTGAATATATATTCTATAATATGTATATTGAAATTATTTCGTAGTCATTTCATATAGGAATAAAACAGAATAAAAATTATATGATAATGAGAATAATGCGTCAAATTATATGTAAAATGTATTATTCTATGTATTATTATTCCCTAATGTTTGGAATACTATGATTGGTTGATTGAACAATACTTAATACTCAATTAGATATTAGAGTTAATGATACATGATTAATATATTGGAATGCGATCAAGAGTGAATATTATTAAATAATTTTGTCAAAATTTATTAAAAAATTAAAGAAAATTAACTAATAAATCTTACCCATGTGTTGAATATCTAATTTAACAAATGTCTTAATTTAGTATAATCACAAATGACTTCATAATTTTATCATCTTCTATTGATGTTATTAAAATTGTTGAGCTACATTGACATACATTGTCATCTTCTCTAATTTTGTTCTTATTCCTTTTCAGTTTAATCGGTTAATACTTTTCTCCATCTATTTGAAATTATTAGTGTTGGTTTTTTCATTCCAAAAACAAAAGAAGGTATCATTTTGATTATTATACAAATAAAAACGAAGGTAATTGGGATATAAATCCTATATTAATTTTATTTCATATTAGGTTGTGAAATATATAATAATTTAGGTTGGTTGTTCCTCAGGGTATTGTAAAAGGTATATTCTATAAACAAGTTATTCCACCTTTAAAAGGGAATTTTCCTAATTGTTAACAATATTCTCACTTAGTAGAGAATATTAAATATTTTATTATAATATTCATGATATGAATTACAATAAAAAACATTTTTCATATTTTATTTTCAACTGCACTATATTATGAACATTGTGCTTCACTGGTTTTTCATGTAATAATAAACATTGATTTATTAATTTCATTAAAGGGTTTAATATATCTATTCACACCCACTGTGTAGTTCATTATTTAATTCTATATTGATCCAAAAAAATTTATCTGATCTATGTACTTCAGGATATAGTTTATTTTGTTTACTTTTAACCATTACACTAAACCAAAATATCTTAGACCTAACAATTTAAGGAATAATGATTTGTTCTTAAAATAAAAGGTATTAGTGAAAATGATTGTGGATTCCTCAAAATCACCATTTTAAAAATGGATATTATTATGGTTATTAGGAATAATAAATGGAATAATTCTTAAAGAATTTATGTGTAGATATTTTGAATATCATGGGGAAACCATATAAACCACCTAAAGCTGGTCTTGAGACCCTTATAGGTAAGAATGTGGTAAATTATGTTTTCAATTATTAAGTAAAAATTATTTTATAATAATTTACAAATATACGTTTATATATCCATGTTTCTTCCTGTAATATATCCCATGAATTTTGGATAATTTTACATGCTACTCACTATGGGAATGATAGGCTAAAAATAACAAAGATGGGAATGCTATGAGTAGAATACCACAATTTTAATATTAAATAATATGATTTAGTAAACGAGATATCCCAGTGATTAAATGTTATTAAAATGGGTATAATTCTACTTGTGAAACCACTATATAATTCCTCTTTTGATTAAAAGGTACTAAGGTAATTACAAAAAATATGGAATATAATAAAAGATATAATTAAATAAAGAAATAATTTTAAAGAGTACACTTTTGATGAAATATTCAATTCTTTTCTTTAAAATAAACTTGAACTGAAACAATTACTGAAGAAGAGTCTACAAGGAATACGGTTATTTATTAAAAACTAATGTGAATAAATCCTCTTAATCGTCAAATTATATTTTCCAGGAAAGTGAAAAATGGATGTCTTATTTTAGAATGAAATTTTAAAATATTATTAAAAACAAATGAGGTAGGATATTATAATAAACAAAGGAGGTAGGTGAATATTAAAAAGAAAGGTTAAAAATGGAGTATAAAAATATTTATGTTAGAAATAAGGTTAATGTTTATTAATTAACATGTTATGAGTTCAAGAATAAAGGAAACATCAGGAAAAATATTCCCAAAATTAAACATTCAAATAATGAAAGAGAAAAATGGGGAAAGAAAATAAATAATTATTTAGAGGAAATGATTATTTAGATAAATTAGATTCAATAAGTGACTTGGTATGTGAATAAGAGTCATTAAACCTTTATATTGTGTATAGGAATTTTGTGGTACCTAAATCATTCATTTCTCAATTAATAGCTCCTACCAATGTTGATAATAATGAAATAAGTTAAGAAAATAAATAAATTGATTCTTATTCTAGTTTATATTCTTATTCTGGAAATTCTAAAGTCATTTAACTATATAAATATAATTAGGAATTATATAATTATTGTAATGAATATTGAAAAATAGATTTACATAAAAATTAATATTCTTAAATTTCTGAAAGAAAATGAGATATACAAAAGGATATATAAAATTATGAACATTAATGTTTCCCAAAATTAGGAATATATAATTAATCCAGATTCTGTGATATTAAAACTAAAATATCAGAATAAAAAAATTATAGATTTACTATATATAAATAATAAATATCATGAAATAATATTTAATTTATTTTTGGAGGACTTGACTAAATTTTAGAATTAGTGTTTGGAACTCAAGAATGAAAATACATAAAATAATAAATACTTCTTCTAGTTCAAAGATAAAATTTTATACTAATTTAAAATCTTTTCAAAATGAGAATATTGATTTGTAAAAAGATGTTTATAATGTTAGAAAATTTTTCTAAATTTTTTAAAGGCAAAGATAAATATAAAAATATGATATCTATTTTGAAAAATAATATAAAAAGAATAGATTTTATCATAATAGCTTCTCATCAATGATAAAAAATAATTTTTTAATTAAAATATCATAAGTACATTGAGTGTAATATGTTTTAAGTATACAATAAAAGAGAATTATATTAATAAATTCTATTTGAGATTTACACAATAATTTTTCTATACAATAATATTTATTTCTATTCATTTTTCTTCAGAATATTCCATAAATAGTTGTTTTAAGTCTATTTTGGTGGAAAATAAATTTTCTACTAATCTAATTGGACCCAATATATCATGGTAACCAAAAAATTGTATTTGATTAATTTATTTCAATAAATATACATTAAAAACTCAAAAATTCATTGTATTTTGATATTGGGTGTTCGTAAATATGAAAGTTTATATTTCCAAATTCTTATCTTTTAATTCATGTGATAGAGGCCAAGTTACATTTATAAAAAACTAAATATGTAAAATTATATGTATCGAAGAGGTTCTATTTTATAAAATTGTTATTATTTCAAAATATTTATTTGTATATAATTTAAATCAAAAATTTAATAAGTATATTATAGATTTGTGATGATAGAATCAATGTAATTTTTGAAAATGATAGATGTATTGTTTAGAAAAATAAATCCTTTTTATTTTATAAAAAATAGAAATGAAAATGTTAAACTATTTTTTTTTTTTGATTTTACAAATTATAATCTTAAATGTTTAAATTTCATAGAACTAGATGATATTGTTTGGTATATGAGACTCAAACATGAAAATTATTGACTGTTTTACAAGTTTTCACAGTCTGAATATGTTCTATAATTCTCAAAGTTAAATAAAATTAATTATTTTGAATATTATTATCGAGTTTAATATCCCTATATATTTTTAAGATGAATTAATTAATTCATAATTTAATTTTATCAATATATTTGATATTAATCTATTTTAATATATAACCCCTTATTAATTTTTGTTGATGATTTTTAACCCAAAATTAGATATTTTAGGTTGTTCTATTGGATGGTTTTTTTAAAATACAAAATATAATTAAGACATGTTTTTATTTAAAAAATTATAAATAATACTTTTAGGTTATTCTAAAACTATTAATGTATATAACGTTTTCAATAAGATAAAGTTAGTTAATGAAATGTTTTTGAATGTTAAATTTAATGAAATTCAAAATTACACAGAACTTATTAATTTAAATAATGATTGTGATGAATTCATGAAATACAATTTCAGGGAAGGTAATGATTATGAAAATGATAATGCATCTATTTTCAGGGATTATATCTTCTCAAAATGATCATAAATAGTGGAAAACTCTTAATTATAATCCAATTGAAATGATAATTATAATTTGTTTATCTTGAATACATCCTATATATTTTTAACATTTCCCTTATAATTATGAATTTTTATCTTATTTTATACTAGATATTACTGATGATGCTTTAATTGGTTCAAACTAGATTATTTATATACATTATTAGTTATATTATTTTGAAATAAATAAATTGTTTAATTTTATTGAACTACCAAAATATAATGAAATCATAGGAACTAAATTGATTTTTTAAAATAAACATGATCAATGTGGTAAAAAGGTTAAAAATAAAGCTTGAGTAGTAACTCAAGGTTATAAACAAGAAGATGAAATTGGATTTGAAGATTCATTTACCTATATTTCTTTCATAGAATCAATAAAAATTTTACTATAATTTTTTTAAATATGAAATTATTTTAAATGGATGTAAGGAGTTAATTTTTAAATGGAACAATTTCTAAAGAATTTTCTATAAGAAACCCCTTGATTTGAAAATGATTTTTTAAAATAATATTTTTAAACATAATAAATCATTATATGGTATTAACCAAGTTCATAGGTCTTTATACTAGAGAATAAAAAAATTATTGAAAAATAATTTTGCTAAAGGAATGGTTGATTCTACATTGTTTATAAATAAATTTTCTTATAATATTTTGGTTGTACAGATAAATGTTTTTGATTTAATAATTTTTTCAACAAATGATTTACATTGTAATTTTATTATAAATTAATTACTTCTGAGTTTTCAATGCGTTTAATGGGATAATTGAAATATTTTCTTGGATAAAAAATTATCCAATGAAAATTTGGTATTTTATTAGATCTATCTATGTTTTCTAAAGAACATGTTAAATTTTATGGACTTGTATTATGCAAGTCTATAAAATAATTGATAGGTAAAAATTCAGAATTCAATTTGGATGAGTCTAGAAAGTGTGTTTTTGTTAAACTCTATATAGGCATGATTGGTAGCATACTATAATTGACTATATCTAGTCCGAATATAATGATTTTAGTTTTCTTATGTGATAGATTTCAGTCGAATCCTAAGAAAAATAATCTTAATAATGTTAAGATAGTTATTAAATATATTAAGGGAAATTCTAGAACGAATTCATTTTATTAAAATATTATTGTTTTGGTTAATTATCATATTGAGGATATGATTTTGGAAGTTTTAAACTTGACTAAAAAGTCATAACATGTATGCATAATTGTATCTGTAGAAATTTAATTTCATGGAGTTCTATGAAGAAAAATTCATTTGAATTATCTATATATGAGAATGTTGTTTTTACTCGTAGTTGTTCTCAAAGTATTTGGATTAAATAGACATTATGTGATTTTAATATTATATTTGATAAAATTACAAATTTTTTTGATAATTTATATATTATTTAAATTTTGAAAAATCATTTTCAACACTCAAGAACAAATAATATAGATTCTACATATCATTTGTTGAGGGATCAATTGAATAAAAGAGATATTAGTAACTAATTTGTTCCACTGAAATAATATTTGTAGATATATTTACTAAACTATTAGATTCGGTATGTTTTTAGAAAATGGTGTTGGACATTTCTATGTTAGAAGCATATTTTTTATTTTTATGATATTTGTTTGTTAAAATTTTATATTCATGTCCGAAATATTTTAATATTTTATTACAATATATAAAAGGGTGGATAATTATATTTTAAATAAGCTGTTTGTAATTTTTTTATCTAAGGGATGAAATGTTTTTGAGATTTCATATTTTATATTTTTGATAAATTTAAATTAGGAGTGATTATTTTAGAAAGATTAATTAAATGTCTGGTTTTTTAATTTACAAAAAGAAGAATATTATTTGTGTTTGAACTTGGGTGTTAATATTTTATTAGTTTTTTGGATAAATCAAAAACACCATTAGTGTATTTGGTTTGTAATTATTGATTTATTAAATTTATTTTTCATTAATTTTTTTATTTTAATATAATCATGTGTGCTTTATTTCTTGATATAATTTGTTTCATGTATTCTAATGTTAATATCACATGTATGTGTTAATTAGATTAATTAGGGTTTAGTGTGTTTTATTTATTTTTCACATATGTACAATATATTTTAACTAATCATTTTATTAATAACATTTTAAATATATAACATTTAAATTTTAAAGTGTTAAGTATAATATAATTTTTATTCATTTATATTCTACATAGAGGTAAAACATATTTTTAAACTATTACATAAAGGGAATCCTTATTTTTTACTTTTACATGATGGTAATCAGTTAGTTTCTTTTGTCTCATATAGGTACCACTGTGTTTCAATTTCCAAATCATTTTTTAGGGTGTGCATGCAAGACTAAAACATGCTGGTTCATGCTTCAGTTTCTTTGTAACCCTAATTTCCAACTTTCCAAAGGTGGGAAGTTTTCATCACTTTCAAAAGAGATGTTTTCTCCTTGATTGAAATGGGATGATGGGATTTCGACACCTCCATCTATGTTTTATTACTTTTAATTCTTATCATAGTCCTAGTCTCCCTCATAGATTTATGTCATATTTATGGAACTCATTCCAAGTGTCATCTCATTGTGGATTCCAGTTAATTACACTAATTCTATCTTGATATTGTTTATGTCTTGGTAGGGCCGAAACCTTTGGTCATGAGAGGAGTCACATTGGGTATCAATAGCATGTTTAGACACGGGTAACATTGATCACATTTATTATTCCACTTGGGAGGTCATCCGATGGAGGCATCTTATGCGTGGAGCATAAGGTATCCAGTGTGGATCTTTAGGTATATACCACAAAGGGAGTATATCATCTAAAGCATTCACCTCAAGAATCCCATGTTTTCCATGAGGTATCTGACATCGTAGGTGCACACATTACAAGACCTTCCCCTCAGGTATCTGACATTTTTTATGAGTTATGATTTTAGGGTTATCAACATTTATAAATCCTTTGGAGATGGAGAAAAACATATTGTTGAGATGGATTGGTGGATGGGATTAACTTCTTTTAGAAATGGATTCAGTTGATCAAAAATCCCTTTTCAGTTGTATCCTGAGGGTGTATCATAGAGGTGTATCCCCATGATGTAACACAAAAAATTTTACTAATGGATTTGATAAAAAATCCTCATGAAGTCTGATCCTAAGCCTTTTCCGATAAATAGAATATGTCACAGAACGAAGTTTTACCAATGGATGGATTAAAATGACTATGGAGGTCTTTCCTATAAATGGATGTTTTCACACCATGAAATTTTATTGGAACACCACTTAGAGTGGATATAAGAGGTAAAACCCTAAGAATAAGCACCTTGATTTACCATGGGACAAGATTTAGCCTTTTAGATTCATCATATGTACCCTATTTGAAGGATATGGATCTATACACACTTAGTTAAATTTATCAGTTTAACTTCATTTGATAGGACAAATCCATGCATTTTAACATCATGTGGTAAGGATTCTCATGCCATGAAAGGAGCATCGACAAGAGTTTTGTGGGGATTACACGTGGAGGATTCTTGTCACAAGTGGATTTCTCTTGGTTGTAGTTGGTGTGGGGATTATGTATTGAGCTGCATGAAAAACTTGGAGGAGACTTTGAATCCCAAGTTAGAGGCTTGATCGTACTAGGGATGTGGCCTATATAAAATCAGGGTGGGTATGGATGTTGGGTTTGGATATCGGGGAGTATTCATATGTATCCCACTTAGTTGGAAATCAAATCACATGTAGTTTGAGATGGTTGGGGATTATACCTAAGGAGGAGGCCCAATTGAATTGAGGTTTGGGATTATACCATATATGGATACTATTTTAATGGAGTTTAGGGATTATACTGGCTAGGAGGCACATTTGAATATAGGTTAGGGATTATATTGGATATGAGGCCCATGGTGGTGGTTGAGAGGTTTTCATTATCACCACTAACCTCTAATACCATGTGAGTAATGATCTATGGGGAAACAAGAGGAAGTGGTAGACCTGATGCTTGTGTCGCAAAAGAAGCACCAATGAGGGATTGTGTGGGGTTTACACATGAAATATTCTAGAAGTGGATCTCATTCCATGTGAGGGTCAGAAGTGAAGAGACCATCCCCTTCCACTCATACATAGAGAAAAATATGAATATTTCACAAGGTAATGCTACAGTTTAAATTCATGTGTTGAAGATATAGAGACTATTCAGTTTTACGTCACGTATCTCAAATGTGGGGGGCTCACTCCTCACCCCTTGGACATAACTGACCGCTGCTCATGTGCCTCTAGGCATAAAATAGATTTGGAAATTACATGGTGCAATTTCAGGGAGGATTGGTCAGTCATAAGGTTCACATTGGCATTCCTATGTTGAGAAGCAATAGGTTTTAGTGTACCTATGCTGAGAAGAAAAGGGTAGTTGGGAGTCTTAGGCCCCACATGATGTGTAGTGGTCCACAATAATGGGTGGAATGGGTCACATAGGGACACAAGGTGTAGCTAAACTGATCATTGATTTGTGTGCGGGATCTAGATACTCAACTTTCACAAAGAGGTATCAAATTAAGGGAGGCATTATGGAGAGGCTCGAGAAAAAGGGTTTTCAAATATTAGGGCCTCACAGAGAGGTTCTTTGCAAATTTCAAGGGATTCATGGAAGTCAGTGGCTTTATAAAGTAGGATACATTGAAAAATTGGGTGACCCTACCTTATTAAGAATTCATATCTTGAGAAATTATTAATTCATAATGTATGAATTATTTCTGAAGCCTCCCATTCCCTATAGATAGTTCTTACAGAAAAAATGTAATAGGGATTTTTGAAATTCATATAATCCTAGGGTATAGGTTTTTAAGAACACATGGATGGGGGTTTTCAATAACCGGTTCCATTTTATAACCGAGTTTTGTTCTAGTTCACGATGCTCAAGAGGTTTATGAATTGTGACAAATTCAAAAGATAAAAGGATGGATAAACATCACTAAAATATTAGAATGTCAAGTTATTTATGTGAATGTGGTTTCATGAATATTAAAAGATGTTTTAGAAGAGTTTTGGGGCTTTGTTAAAGGACCAAGAGATATCAGATTCACTATGTTATGACATCAATGGTTCATGTGGTTGTGATGTTATGTTGGACTCATGGAGGAACACCATCACATCTTCATGTGTTCATGAAGAGTACTTCACGGACTCATGGAGAAACATGATTATATCATAGTTTTACCAAAAACGGATATCAGAATCATAGATGAACACCATCACAACATCGATAGTTAATGAATGGGACTTCTTAGCTAGGGAACTTCATGTGATCTAGCCTTTTGCAATGGTTCGAGGATCCAAGAAATAGAATCCTTATAGTTGTTTTTGTCTATTTTGGCTCATAATTTCTCTGAAATAGCTATGTGTTCCTCAAATCTTCCCAGGGAACATATTTCAGCATCGAAAATTCCCCCTCATAATTGGAGCTGACTGGAAAATGAGGGTCATGATAAGGGGGAGAATCTTTAAAAAAAATTATTCCACTCCCATTCTTCAAGATCATTTTAAATACTCACTCATGACGTTTATTCATGATGGTCTTTGGCATGAAGGCCTTCATAAATCCTAGGTCTTCCATATTACAATAAATAGAAAAGGGAGTCCTCAATGGTCTAAACCATCATGTAATGAAAATATGTCTCTCCCTTTTCATGACTCTCTTCATCTCAGCAAATGAACTATACGAATGTTTCTTTATCAAACCATACATCTGGACCTTTTCTATGAAAATTCATCAAAGAGAACCAAACACCGTGAACAACATATACATGAAGAAAATCCAACTACCAATACTCTGGGAACTTAATTTCAAGATTAGGCTTCATGAATGAACATTGGGATGCAAACATAGGATACACATACAATATTGAATCCAATGGATTCTCATGATTTCAATGCATGTGATGATGAGAGGGAAAACATGTCCAACAACATCATGATCAAGAAGTTCTTCTGAATCACATCAGACTAGAAAACACTATTGATTTTACATATGGAGGCCTAGAGATAATATCTATTGTGGAAAAGGTTTTCGCTCTATAGCTTTGGAGTGAGAAAAAATTTCCTCATTCTGGCAGTGAGCAGTGATGAGCCACTATTTCAGGGACATACCAGGGTAATACTAGTGGAACAAGGATAGTGAAATCCATATATGGAAAGACCATGTTCCACCTATATTACAACATCTCTATAACTATATCAATAAAATTGATGGGGATAATCTAGAGGATAAGTCATCCTCACCACGGTATTAGATGACCATTAAGGTGGGTTAGGAGTGTCCACTAAAGGGATGGAATGATATTTGGGGTTTGAGCCAAGGATGAAACTTCATGGATGAGTGGGCCTATGATTGCTAAGCATGGTCTTCATGCAATAAATTTTAGGAAGATAGAAAATGTGTAGGATTTTATGAAATCTTATGGGCTTTAAAATTATATGTTTTCTGACCATAGGAGATATGATAGAGATGCTAAGAACATGGTCATCAGAGACCAATATATTCTAATTTCATCATTGGGAGTTCGATTTCATCCTATAGGACCATCATAAAATTGATGGGTTCCCAATCATGGTGGTGATGTATGATTAATTTCTCTACATGAAGAATTTAAGGGGGGTGGGTAGAGTAGCTACCGGCCTTAGCGAAGGCACAATTGGATATCATGTAAGACACTAGTGGTGAGATGTCAAGGATGATAGATGTTCCCTTTAAGATAGTATTTGGAAATTTCTTGAAATAACCAGTGGAAGAACCAGTTGAAAGAGAGGGTCTAGTATAAATGTTGTCAACTATAGCTTGCATGTGTCCCGATGGATACTAATGGGTCATGGTCGGCTTCTACTGGTGGATTCTAGAGGTGGTCTAGTGGAAGATGTGGGGATACAGTGTCAGGAATGAGACTCAACTCATAGTCAAACTAGCGGGATTCATTAAAGCACTCATTTTCTGGTGGATACTGACAATGTGGGATGTTCACATGGGGTTGTGTATGAGAACCATCATAATGGTGGTGATGTTGGTGATTGGGTAGTGTTTTAACCATGTTTTCCTGGTATAGGATAAGTTATATGAGGTACTTTATCTTATCGATGAAGGGAATACGGCTCTGCATGTGTTTGGGCCTTTTTAATTTCTATATAGTTGGGTGGCTACACACATGGAAGGTTATGAGTACTTGAACCCCATTTATCCTACCACAAAAAACATATGATGGAAAATGTTTAACATTGTGGGAATTATTCCATTAAAGTTGTGTATGGTGGAAGTGATAGAGATGTTCAGGTTGGTGGGGAACTTCATATTTCATCTATTCCCATTTCCAATTAGATTGGTGATCAATTATGGCATTGGGACCACAGAGCATAGATTTTACATTTTTGCCTTTCGATGTGGGGTACTGGTGGCCAGAGTCAACTGTGAGCCGATCATTGAACTATACAATAAAAACCAACTTACGAGATATTTCAAATGTCTATAGAGGATAAAAATGAAGGTATAACCTTAACTGAGACATGAATATAAACCATTGTTGTTGAGGAAGATCTGCCATATTTCTATGCATAAATACACGAATATGTCAAAGGAGTTTCCACCACCCACCCCTGCATATGGACACACCCATAATTTTGTTTTGAACATAGAGAGTTCAGATATCAGAGATACATTGAGACATCATACCATTATAGATAATGGAAGGATGGACCCCCCCCCCCCCCCACTGTGAGGTCATCCCTGAATGGTGATCAGAGTTCCCCGTGGTAGAAGAGATGGTCTGATGGGTTGTCCACCAGCAGCACTTCCAGTAGTTCATGGGCCTAGATAGGAAATATTTTCAGGGATAGAAACAACAATAGGAATTATTATCCTATTAATGTGGGAATAAAAAGAAGTTTATCCCTTTGAGATGACCCTTAAGGTTCACATTCAAGGGTTTTGGAAACTAGTATGCCCCCAAAATGTTCCCAGAAATGTTGTGTAACCTAATTCATGGGTGGATTAGGGGGCTTCATAGATGAACCCAAAACACCCTGAGATGATAGGGGTGAATAAGGGTGTCAATTTTTCCTTCCAAAGTGACATATATAGTTCCCTTGTTTATAAGAACCTGTTAAACCTATCTGGCGGTAATGTTCAAGAATTTAAAATTTCACAAGCATGGAGATAACATAGTATTTTTACATGTTTCACCACTAAGGTCTTGTACAAGGAGAATATTCTGAAGGTGCATTGTTTATATCTATATCAACTAATCATCATGAGTTGGGGAATATAGATGTTCATAATTAGTCACTCTGCACCATGCACACTGACTTTAAGAAGATTTAATGGATAACACATTGCGTACCTTAGAACACATAAATCAACTACCCTTATCCAATTGACATAGGAGAATTCTGATTCATTTTATCGATATGAATGTCAAATCAGTATATTTTAATTTAATTATTTGTCCTTGAATATCATGAGAATCTTCTTGTCCCATAGAAATGAGTTGATGCAACTTGAAATCTATGTTCACTGAAAAACTAATTTCCAAATCTAACTTTCATGAAGATTCTTGGTGAAGACCAATACCTTCACAAATCAAGATGACTTCTTGAATATCACTGAGCCATAAATGAATACCCAATAACTGTAAATAACTGATTACTCAGAAGAATTGGAATCAATCAATAATTGACTAGTCTTTTCGTGATGCCTAGTCTCTCATAGAAATCTAGATTTGTGAAGCTCCAAATCTTTGTGAAATCAGAGTAATTATGGATTTTCTTTGAATATATTTACATAAACTAAGTGGTTATAGCCTCATATTTATAAGCTCAACTATTCACGATGATTTACTACATCTTAAAATATTTTCCTGAAACTCAAAAAAATTTCTTTCCAAGCTCATTCTATCATAATATTCTATGGGAATTTCTAGTGGTCGTAACAAAAACTGTCAACACATCACAAAGTTGTGATTCTACTCTTTTAATATTCACAACGAATATCTTGAATCTATCATGCACTCACAAAGCTCAACCTTCACTAAACATAGTCCTTGTGAAAACCTTTCCTTTACTATATTTATTAAGGGTTGATTCAAAAGAAACCTTAAGTGATGTTAGCCTCTTCACTAAGATTTTTTGTACAAAAATATTATAAAACAATGAGAAATGACACCACCTTCAATACCTTCGGTAGCCTGTATTTTAAGATTTATTGTCTTGAAAACCCCTTGATCAACATATAGTGGATTTAGAACAAACACAAAACAAACTCCATTTCTAGAAAAGAACAACCTTGGTTCCAAAAATCATTCATTTGGGTTTTTTGGATATCAATAGACGAATTCCATAATACACCTAACCACTATAAAAATATAATACACAAAACAAGTCATCCAATAATCTATGTCTATGTAAGAAAAGCTTTGTGTCGAAAATAAGAGTGTAACCAAAAATTAGGTTCTAATGTTTGGGAATTATTAATGATTTCCAATTCAAGATCTAATTAGGTAATATATACATTATATATTATAAATTGTTTCCTCATAACAAATTATTCACATCGTATCCAAAAATAATTCCATGGTTTGTAAAAAACCTACAACCACCGCACTTTGAAAACATTCAATGTCTCCATAATTTCTCCATTTTGCATTCTTCTGATACCTCATAACATTAAATTTCTTCATTATTCCCCTTTGGTAATAAACATGGGGAACATGTATTTGAACTTGTAGAGAATAAAAAATGATCTCTGTGGATCATATAAGTCTTATAAAACTACATAACTTCCAAATAGATGTAAAACATTTAACTAATATGGGGAGAGGCGAACAACTGTAACCTGCACATGTACTGGGAGGTGGTTGAACAATGAGTTTAAACCAATGTTTCCCAAACACATGTGCTGACAATGGCTTGGCCAGAATGTCATCCACTTGGTCTTCAATTTCAACATGCTCCATTTTAATTGAGCGTTTTTCAAATTCTTACTTGATGAAGTGATTTACAATTTCAATATGTTTCATTCTAGAATTTTGAACAATATATTTTTAAGATCGATTGCACTCTTGTTATCACAGTTAATCTCTATTGGTTATTTTACCTCAACACCAATTTTTTCTTATGTTTTCTCCATCCACAATATTTGAGTGCAAGCCTTTATAGCACGGATATACTATACTTCATCATTACTAAGTTATGTGTCTTCCTATTTCATACTTAACCATCCCACACATTTATTTCCAATAAATAATTCTCCACTACATGTGGAATTCTATACACTACATCTTCAGCCCAGTCAGCATCAGAAAATACTGATAGTTTATTGCCGCATCCTGCATCAATGTATAATCCTTAATTATGAGTACCTTTAATGTAAATCAGGATTTTATATCATTTACTATATGTTAATCTTTTAGATTACTTTGAAAGTTGGAATCTCGGTATGTTTCAAAGAAAAGATGTATTTCTGCTGCAGTTAACAATTATAATCTTCTGATGATTATTTTGTACGTGGAGGGTCCACAAAAGTCTCATACTCTTGCTTTCCATTTTTTTCATAAAAATAATTGGAGTCTAGTATGGTTTAGAGTCATGTATATTGTATTTTTCAATAACCCTTTTACATACATTTCTTGAGAAATGATGTTTAACCCTTCTTCTGAGTCAACTAATTCCCTAAGAATTATGTGAGTCCACCAACCATAGACATTTCAAATTCTGATTTCATTTGATTTCCAAATTCTTCCACTGATATCTATCTATTTCTGTGAAATATAATATCATCCATTCACAAAATCACTATAAACTGATCTTCCATTTAATTCTTCACATATATAACAAGATCGAAAACTCTTATATTGAATTAAATATTCTTTTTAAAATAATTCAATAGAGAATACAATGCATGGTGCCTATTTTATACCTTAGTGGGCCATCATTAATCTGCATACCATTGATTCATCATTTTCAATTATAAATCCTATTGTTTGTCCAATGTAGACCTTTTTGTGAAAAACAAAATTTATGAACATTGTTTTCAAATTCAACTGATAAATAGTGTATCCTCTTGGAATTTCCATTACTTGTAAAATATTGATTGACTTCAGTCTCACTATCAGAGAAAACATTTCTTCGACATCAATTCCTTCAAATTGTTCATAGCCTTTACACACAAAGAGTTCTGATAACATTTCCATTCTTATCAAATTGTTTTTAAGCATCCAATTTGTTCCAATAACATTTTGATTTTAAGGTATCTGTAGAAGATCCCATGTCTAGTTATTTTCAAACTGATCATGTTTTTCATTCATTAATTTAAACTATGATTAATCCTTTCTTTATTATTCAAATTATGTTGTTTTTACAATTTATAGGAAGGTGGAATGTGCATCATTTCATATTATCTTTTTCTATATTGAATGTGGTCCAATCTCCAATGATGTTGGATTGATCAATTTCAAATATTTTATTTTTATTTGAGGTTTATATGATGTTACATCATATATGGTTACATCATCTAATTATTCTTCTGAATCATTATCATTTTTTATCCTTGAATGTTTCTCACACCTTCCTTTACTTCTTCATTTTCATATTTTTGATGTCAATATTATTCCTCATCTTCTATCATATCAACATAAGAATTTTTCAAGTTATATTTTGTTTTATCTTCAATGATCTTAAAATTAATTCTAGAAAAAATTATTATAAGCTTATTATTGAAACATTTAATGGCTTTACACTTCATTGAATATCCATGTAATATTTCCTCTTCAGTAGAATCACCATACTTTCAATGATTTACTTATTTGTTTGAGATAATAAATTTACTCTTGAAAACACCAAATTATTCATTGAGGGATTCCTTTCATTCCACAACTCATATGGGTTCTTGGATTTTTCCATATAAATCCTTTTATGCTTTTGATTACATACTACTACTTGAAAAAATGATTTATACTAATGGTAAGAGATAAAACTCTCAATTAGAATAGTTCTACAAATATTGTTCACCAATTAGTTTCTGAAAAAAAAATCCATTTTGTTGTGGGGTTATAACAGTAGCTACATCATACTTCATTCCATATTTCTCAAGGTAACTTTTAACATTATGGATGTGTATTCCCTTACATTTTCATATTTTGGAACATTTATTACACATCATGTATCATTATCAGCTATTAGAAGATAATATTTTATACAATCAATTCATTTTTATTTCCTATGTATAATTGTTACAAAATATATTCTTCTAAGATAATCAATAAATATAATGAAGTACCTCTATTCATATGTTCCAGCCAAATTTATCAAACCACATACATCTTTGTGGATGGGATCAAGAAGATTTGAGTCCCCTTTCTTCTTTTTATAATGTAAACTATAGACCAAATTTCCTCATATAAAATCATCAAAAGTCATTTCCCATTCATGATTTATATTGGGGTTATCAATGACTATATCCATATTAGATATTGTTTCCATATCATTTTGATTAATTTGACCCAACCTATAGGCCCACAAGTTTTTTTCTTCTTCAACTTTCAAGTATAAAATTTTCCCTTTTCTATTAACTTGATATAAGTTGTCATTTGATATGTGTCCTTTCAGAAGATAATACTCCATATTTCTATAGATAGTTCACCCCTTTTGATGATGTGACACTATTAGTCCCAAGTCACATATTTTACTCACACTCAAGATATTGTTATATAAACCTTCAACATAGAAAACATCAATTTTCTTAAGATTTTTTTCCTTTCTGTACATACACCACCTTATATCTTTAAATAACCATCATTGTTGAACCATACTGTTCTTTGAACACTTTTCATAACATTATTTAATAATTCATCATTTCCATTAATATGATATGAACACCCACTATCAATAATGTAGGTGCTATTATTCTTTGTGTCATTGATATGTACTTCTACAAGGATGGAATTTTTAATTTTCTTCTCTTCCTTCCATGAAATATTTGATTGAGTGGAGGCTATGGATATCATTTACCATCCCTTTCCTATGTGCATTGGTTTATCATAATAATATTATTATTCCAGATGAGACCTATTTTCAAGATAAACTATACCAGGATGTCAGGTATTGTCTTTTCTCTATGTTATGTAAGTAATATTCCCACCATTCCTCTGCCTACAATCAATAGATTTATTCCCACAGTTAGATCAGTGAAAAAAATATCCATAAAAACAATTTCTTATATAAGATGAGTGGTAAGATTTCATTATCCTTTATTGACATTCTATCACTTACCCCATTAAAATAGCTCATTACCTCTTCACAATATGACATTGTAGGGCCTATATAACGACACAATTGACATTTCATATGAGGAAATTTCTTCTCACTTCATTTCCACCTCATTTCCCCTTAATTAGAAAAAGTATTTGACTGCTGCTCATATATAGAAATTATTGGATGGATTTTTTTCTCCATTCAGTTTGATTGGAGTATTTTTCTATTTGAACATAAGGAACCTTTTTGAGATGTCTGACTTTCTTCTTCCCTTTATCTTAGTTCTTCTAGTGTTTAACCTTTGATGTTTTAGTGTCAAATTCAATTCCACTTTTTCCAAGACACTTGGATCATTGATAATTCAAGGCCTTATCGGCTCCCTTATAACCATTCTTAGATATCTCTAACAACTCATCATCTGAGCATATTCCAAACTATAGTTTCTTCTTTGTTTCCTTTGAATTTGACTCACTTTCTAGTATACTCTATAGAGTAACAACTTCATATTCAATACCCTAAAATGTCACAGACTTATCCTCCAGTCTGAATATATGTTCATTGGTGAAATTTTCTTGTTCGTCATTCATGAACTTTGATTATACTATATCTTCTAATCTATAAATAGTTGTTGAATGTTCTTTTCATAATTCTTCCTTTCAATCAATTTCATCTTCACGCTAAGTATCAAATTATGATGAATCTCACATAAATTCTCTACACTTTTTTTGTATCTTTAATTCTCAATCATTGAAAGAGATCCCTAAAGTTTTGACTTGATATCAGTATCCCCAATCAACTGATTATCTATAGATTTATCTTTTCAAGGCTTTAGATTTTCAACTATATCCATCATTGATTATTGGGTAATAGATTTAAACTTTGGTACTTCATCCTCAAAAAAATAATTATCATATTTTTATTCATTATATATGAAACTCTTCATATATAATTTATTTCATGATTTTTAGTCTCCCTATTGGGGAAACCTTTTTGATGCTTATGTATGTTTTTAGATTCACATTCTTCATCATTGAACATTCATGTGCACTGAGTGGTAATATGACCAACTCTACCATATAAAAGACATTCCATAGAAAGTTTTCCTTTAAATATATCTTGTACTCTTCTGAATATATTTGTAAAAAGAGAAATAATTTTTTCTTCTCGTTATATTTGTCAACTATATCTCCAGAAACCTCCTGTTTTTCCCAGATTTGAATACCATTTCTTTCTGTACTCAAGTCACTCATCTTCTAGTTTGAATCTCATTTCATAATTCACTAAAATACATACTAGATCATCATGTGAATGTTTATACATATTCCTTTATTCAAGGGAGTTGTAAGACTTCTTAATATTTTCTTCACGTTGTCGATATCTTCAATTTCTTCACCAAGTCCTCGAATAGATCTAGAAAATTAAATAATTATATTAAAAAGGGCATCTATATTTTCATCAGGATATAACTTCATATCATCAAACCTACTATGAAAGACTTAGAGTTTTTCCTCATTTATTTTGTTATCCCCTTCAAATATATTATCCAGTTTTTTTCATATTATCTTAGTTGAAGTGAAAATTATAACATTTAGTTATATTTGAGTATATATATATTTAGTAAAAGGATTATATGATTTGAAATATATATCAAGCATTTTTTTGCCAGTTTCAATCAAAGACAGTCCTATTGAATCAGTGACCTGAATCCCCTAGGAAGTCTAAAAAAGTACTTCCATTCCAAGTGATTTTAGATGTCATATCATAATGTTCTTCTAAATATAGATGTTTCTTCCATCAAATATTAGGACTACCCTATCATTTATTGAATTATCCATGATTGGGAAAAGCTGAAAAATTTAACACTAACATCATGTAGGCTTTCATACCACTAGAAGTACCCTCAAAAACCATGAGTGGGTAGGGGTGAATCAGGGTGAAAAATTTTCCTTAAAAAGTGAAGAATCATGTAAACACATTGCTATGAACCCGTTAAACCAATATAATGGTAATATGTATTAATTTAAACATTCACATGAATAGAGATAAAACATTAGTTTGACTTGGTTCACTACTAAGGGCAAGTTTAAGAAGTATACACCAAAAGTGTGTGGGACGTACATAAATACACTAATCATAACTAGTTGTTGAATTAATATGTTTAATCATAGTCACTATGTTCCAGGAAAACAGCCTTTTCATAATTTTTGGGATGGCAGACTACATCCCTCGTAATACTTTCATCGACTTCCCCTTTCCTACTATCTTGTGTGAAGTACTACTCAGTTTATTGACTCAACGGTATCTTCAATAGATTTGGATTTAAGACTTTTTCGCTGACTAACATGAGACTGTTATTTCACCATATACATTAGTTTATGCGCTTTAAAATCACTGGTCACTAAAAAATTGATGTTCAAAACTACCTTTCATGATGCTCCATTTCAAAGCTCACTACCTTTAAAAAGAAAACATCCTTTGAAGAACAAATTTCCTTTACAATTCTCAAATATCCATCATGGGATACCACATCATCGTGAAACACCATTTACACAAATGAATTGGAATCACTCAATAATTGAATAGTATTTTCCCAATTCTTATGCTATCATAGAAATCTGGATTCATAAAGCTCCCAAAAAATGTGAAATCAGGGAAATTTCATATTTTCTATGATTATCATTGTGTCAAATGAAGTGTGGGTAGACTCATATTTATAGACTCAACTATTCAAGTTGTTCTGCCACCTCTTAGAATATTTTTCATCAAAATCAACAAAATGTTCAAAAATCTCCATCCCTCATAAACATATAAAAAATTTCTAATAGTCCTGAAGAACACCGACAATGCATCACATTGTTAAGATGCTTATCTCCCATAATTGAAGAGAACACCATCAACCTATCACACACTCATAAAGACTATACTTTTCTAAACCTAGTCTTTGAAAAACAGATTCCTTTTCCTTATTTGTGATGAGTTGATTCTAGAAAACAACCTTTCTTGATTATTGCATTTTCCTCCATATTTTTAGTCCAAAATATGGAAAGCACTGGAAAATGAAGTCACAATCAACACTATTGTTAGTATGTACTATAATATCACATGTCTCGAAAACTCCTTGATTAACCCACTATTTATTGACAACAACAAAACAAAACGCCATTTACTGTAATGAATAGCCTCAGTTGAAACACTTCACAAGCATATCACCACTCATCGAGAGGGTGTGGTAGTATCTCATTATCGATGGGATATTTCTCATTGGTAAGGGATGTGAAAAGGTAGGATTCTATGTTCCCTGTGTTGAAGCGACACAATACATGGCAGAGCTGGAGGATGTAATTTACACCTTGGGTACAACATGTACCTTGATCTATCGAGTAAGGATGTTTTTGGGAATTTATTCCCCTATGACCACCCTTTTGATCCATGGGGTAGTCGGCATGGCTTAATGTGAAGAATCAAAAGACTCAAGGGATAATGACTCCTACGAGATCTCAGACGGGGATAGGTGTTTTGTTACTGACCAGGTAAACTTAATAATCTTTTCATACATTTGAACACCACTCAATATTAAAGATAATTACTTCATACTATCTCTAATTATTTAGTAATTAGTGATCCCTGAATAATGGGATGTACGAGATAGACCCCATGCATAGGGTGAAGGATCCTCAACCCATAATAGGGCGAGTGTGGGGGGCCTTCTTGACATCGTGGGACTAGGCAATCAACCATCAATACCTGCTACTGAGATAGCAGCCACAGAGTTTGAGATGGTGATGGAGTAGGTTAATTATAACACCTCATGATTTTATGGTATGTCACATTTTAAATTTATCTTCTTCAATTGTGTTCATTACACAGAACACCAAGATTAAACAAATGACTAAATATTATTGTGATAGTTATCACCAAGTCATGGGAATGCTGGGAATGAAAGGGATTATGTATATTATGGAAATATAGTTTACACATATTTATAAATGAATTATTTGTTTACCAATTAATTAGAAATGAAAATAAAAATCAATTTAACATAAGAGATGCGTTTTTATACAAAATTATTCTTATGGTCACAATGGTATTTTATATTAATAATTTAAATTAATCAAAATTAGTGGAAGATATTAATTAATTATATATGTTACATATACAATACATTGTTTTGAAATTCAACTAATAAGTTTAACGGGATTAATATAAGGATAAATTCAATTTTACGCATATAGACTATATTTCTTAAAGACAATTTTACCACATTTTAATGACACACTTGATTTAGAACTAAATTTTGATAAATTTATAAATTATATTAAATAAAATAAAAATTTCTTTACAATTTAAATTTCAAAATTATCTAAAGGGGAAATTCCTGTATTTTTTTGAAAATATTTATTTTCCTGTGGATAGTGAAAAATTAAGACTTTTATAGAACTATCATTTTTTTATTTTAATTTCCAATTTATGATTTGAATATAAACCTCACTTATAAAATTATATATAATATTTATGAATCTTATAAAATAATTTATTTTATATTTATATTATTTAATAGATAAATAAAATTTTTCAAAATAAAAAATTAAGTATTGGTATTTTGTGACACTTTATTGTTAATTCACATGTTTATAATTAGAAAAATTATTTATAGTAAATTTTATTTTCACAAAATATATTCAAAAATTAATTTTTATTTGTCTAATTATTATAATATAATTTTATGAGACGTTAATTGATTTTTCAATGTTTTATAAAATCAGTTATAATTTTGAAATTGGTATTTTTCAAATAAATGATGGTTTTAATTGAAATTGAAATTTATCATATTTATAAATTTATATTTATAAAATTGAGTTCATTTTTGAATTATATGCGTTGAAACATTATCAGTGTTAATTTTTTGGATTATTCTAATTTTGTTGAATTTATTGTGAATAGTGAAATATGGTAATTTAATGTATATATACATTATAAGTTGAATACACTATTATTTGAATCATAACTGATGTAAGAATCATACTATAGAACTATAGTTATATATTTTCTATATTTATTCATTAAATCATTACTATTTATTTTCTTTAGCTTAAATAATAAACTTATGAATAAAATAATCAAAAAACACCTCTATCCTCCACTATAAATACCACCCTTCACCACCTCTTCCCCTCACACAACTTAAGCACTAAATCGTGTCAAATTCCTAAAAAAATCTATTTCCAATACTATTCCCCATGTAAATTATTTACTCATCTCAACAAAACACCAAAATCAAATTCCCTTGAAGTGGTTCTCATGGATAAGAATTCAACATGTAAAAACCTCTTACCTTTCCCTTTAATTTCTTTTCAATTTCTTTTCTTTACTTATTATCTCCTAAAATCCACTTTCCAAACATTCCAAATAACTCTTGTGACATATATAAACATTATTTATTGTATATAAATGGAAAATCAACCGAATAGTCTCTTCTCCTCTTCCTTTTATGCAAAAAATGAAAGCATCGTTTGTGAGGAGCTTATATACAACCATTGTGCATGATGAGTTTTCATTTTTCAATTAAGACAATAATTATTTTCTTAAAACTATTTTATGATTAAAAATGATTACAATAAATTTATTAAAAAATATTTAATGTTATATAACTAGTATATATACAAAATATTAATAAATAAAACAAAACTAGATTGTGATGATTAAAAAAATACCAAAATAATATAAATTTTTATCAATAATAATTTATTTATTGATTCATCCACACCAAAAATTAAAAAAAATTAATTTTCAAACAATTTTATGTTTTTTAATTTAATTAATAACATATAATTTCAATTATTTATATTTGTTCCCATTTTACAATGATCTTCCATACACATATACTGGTGAACTGATCATTAAAACCAAATAAACGAATGCTCCTAAACTATAAAATTGTATCTTATAGATCATAAAAAAGGGTAATAAATTAACATAATAAAATAATAATAAATAAAATACATGTATAAAATTCTCTTAATTTGGTAACTAATGTTGTTTAATATGATTATCCATGATGTTAAGTAGAAGTGTAGAATTTTTTTAGACAAAAGTTAATGGTTTTCTCATTTCACTTTTGTTTCGGTGAGATATGCCTCATTCCCCATTTTTTTATGATATGTATGTATACATAAAATTTATGTATCATATCATGAATTTATTAATATTTATAGTATTAAATGTTTCATTTTATGAAAATTAATTTTATAGGGAATACGATTCAAATGTTTTAAAGTGGTAAGGGTTTCTTCCTGAACCACTGTTTTTAATTTAGGTTACGCTTCATCTCCCTTTACCCCAATGTAATTTTTCATTATTTTTATAAAATTACACTAACTTTTGTTTATATTATCCAAACTCATATATCCAATTAATTTTATCTTTCGATTATGGTGAAATACATTTTTTATAAAGTTTCCTTTTAAATTAATCTCTTTAAGAAAACTTGATTAAAGGGAACTTCCCAAATTATTACCCATTTTCAAGTACCCCCCATAATATGTTTTAAGAAAAAAAATTATTTTTGTAAAATATCTCTTTTTATCAAGAAAAAACACCATATTTTATTTCTGGTTTTATGAAAACACTTAATCCTTTTTCCATTTTAAAGGCTCTTAAAAATTTTCCATTAAATTTCACTACAGAGGCTCCTTTTTAAAGTTTGTTAAAAACTCCTTTTAAATGTTATCAAAAAATTTGGACATCCTTTATGCCTAAAATATAAATTAATTTTCCTTACATTTTATTTTCTATGATATTTGTGTTTACAATCTGATTTCATTACAAATATAAATGATTTTATGGGAGAACTATTCATTCCAATGTAAGACAATATTTCTCTCAATAATTTATCAATGATATTATTAGAGTATTTTCATATATGATTGTTAATAAAATATTTAAAAGTGGTATAGGAAACTTTTATTTTAATATATATATTTAAATTATTTATTCAATATATAATGAATGCTTTAGACATAGTATATGACGAGTGGGGCCTACTATAGCACATTGATACATCAGCAGGTCTCATGAGACAAACTAGACATGTTTTTACCCATATATATATTGTTTCTTGGCTGAGTCCATGAAGATACACTTGAGATTTTTAATATTATTAATTCCGTTATGATATAATTTGTAATTAATAATCCATGTGATTATTCGACTTGAAAAATATTTATGTTTATGTTTAATTGTCATGTTATTATTTATATAGAACTAATCAATTAGTTTTTATTCATATAATAATATTCCCAAGAGTATATTTTAAATGAAGTGTGTTTAAAATCATAAAATTTCTGTAATCATATATGTTTTTAATGATATCTTCCACTACATTTCATACCCTTACTGAGCATTTGATCTAACCCTTTTATTATATTTTACTTTTCACAGGAATCCAGTATGTATATGGTACATGACTTGAAGGAATAATGTTGGGGTTATAGATGATTCCAAAGGTGTGTTTGTGTTTATTTTCCTTTAAAGTTTTAATTTAATACTTATTTTTTTATCTCATTTTCCTAAACTAAAAACAATTCGATCCTTTGGTATGGGAACACATATTTGTAGTACCAATTTAACAGTGTAAGGCACCAGCTATGGACTACTGGAGTCGTGGTATTTACAGTTTTTATGAGAGAAAGTTTAGTAGAAAATATATAAACTATATTTATAAAAACTAAATTTGGGTACATAAACATAATATATACTTTTAGGATAATCATATAAGAACATATTAAAATTTTTGTAAGGTGGATAATTTTTGGGTTATCCCAGAATTACTTCCTTATTAGGATAATACAAGTGGATGTGGTTCTACCACAAATGTACATAGGGGTAACACCACGTAAGTAGTGTGTTGGTTCTAACCCATTGTAACCTAGTACACAATAATGGGTCTTATTGAGAACATGGTTTGACACTCCTATAGGATATTCTTATGATAATTCACATTTTCAAAAAAAAAATTATTACAGAATTAAAACTAAATGTATATTCAAAGAAACCATGTTTATAATTATGCTATTAGCCATACATAAATTTTACAATTTATTTTAATTATTTCACTATTTTTTGAATTTTATATTATTTTTCATAATGTTTTGATTTGAACTAGTATATTCCATTATTTAGAATGGATCCTAGATGAAAGAGTGTGAACCTCACTAATGCACTTCATCTAAAGGGTAAAAATTATAATGTATTTTTTGATTTTAATAAAATATTTATAAGGGAAACATTCCCAAAAATGTTCTCATCATATAAGGAAATTATAAAATGTTCTAAAAATATTTACAAATAACTATTCAAGTCTTACTGCTTCAATGGGAAGTAAGAGAATAATAGAGAATCTTGGAAAAATAATAATAAAGGGAAGAATGTAATGAAGTATTTTTCCACATGAGATAATTTTAGAAGGAAACACCTTGTTATATTATTAAATGGAAAATTGTTTTTCATTATGTGTAGATAAAAATTACAACATGATTATAATTTCAATAGATGGAAATAATTTTCCAATTCTCCATGCTTTAACTGTAAGTATATGGTTCAATACGCAAATAAATGTTTCAAGAGTAAAGGAAATATAGCTAATAAAAATTAAAGGGATCAAGGTAATGCTTATTTTGTTACTATAGTTGAAGTCGGATAATTAATTTAATTGTATTTTTGGATTCCTGAATTTGTTATCATATTCTTGTTTTATGAATCTTGATATATATAAGTATTATACTTCAGTACTTATTCATTACGGATTTGGAAGCTTTCTTGTGTTCATTAAGGTTTTAAGCTGATCAAGGCATTCATATTTTTTTATGTGGGATTAAAGTAAAATTATTTGAATAATATAATTTTAATTTGCTTTTGAAAATTTAGTGACCTTACATCTAATTTATTATGGTTGTTGAATGTGATCAGACATGTTTTAGACAATTCTTAAGTTTAACTACTTTTGAAATATATCATGTTAAACTTTGTAAATTATTGTTCAATGATTACATGTTCTAACATTATAGGTTTTATTAAACATTTTAGGTTCTAAGGAATTAATAAATAACCATTTGATTCATTAAATTCTATCCATGAATGAAAAGTTCATCTTGAACCTTCATTTCCTGGTGTAAGGGTTGAAGTGAAAATGGATCAAAGCACAAAAAAGGATGAGATTATTCTTATGAAACAGAAATTAATCAAATAATTTAATTTTATCAAGTTATTATATGAATATTAAAATAATACCTAAACTCAATAGAAAAGATTTTAGAACAAAGAAGTTATCTTTTTACATTTATTTCTATGAAATAAATGATATTTTAACCGATCACAATATTTACTATTTTATAATGGTTAATTTTCAAATGACCATGTTATCTAGCATTATCCATCAAAACATGATAGACATATTTATTTCAATTTCCATGTTATCACTTTCCTATATTTTTCCTACCTATAGTAATAATTTTTTGGTGACCCTCAATTTTTCCATTTCCTTCTTTTTAAGAGGATATTTTATTATCCCTATTTCCAATGTGGGTCTCCCACAATTGAATTTTGAAGTATCAATCTTTGATTTTAAAAGTAAAATTTTAAATTTTGACGATGTAAATTTTTATGGTAGGGGATAATGTAACACCCCAAGATTTTATGGTATGTCAGCTTTTAAATTTATCTTCGGCGATAGTGTACATTACACAGAACACTGAGCTTAAATAAATGATTAATTATTATTGTGATAGTTCTCACCTAGGAATTGGAATAGAGGGAATTAAAAGTATTATGTAAATTATAAAAATATTGATTAAAAATATTTATAAATAAATTATTTTTTTACCAATTAATTATAAATGAAAATATAAATTAATTAAACAAAAGAGATGTGTTTTTATAAAAAATATTTTTATGAAAAAATTGTATTTTATATTTATAAATTGGTTTATTCACTGTTAGTGAAATATAATAATGAAACATATATATTACTTATAAAATAAAATGTTCTTAAATTCAAATAAAAAATTTTATAGTCATAATAAAATAATAAATCAAATTTTACACTTAAAAGACTATATTTCCTACAAATAGTTTTACCACCTTTTAATGCCACACTTATTTTAAATATTATTTTTTAAAATTTTATAAGTTCTATTGAAGAAAATAAAATAAAATTTTAAAATCTAATTTTCAAAATTACCATAGAGAGAAATTTTGGTATTTTTCTGAAAATATTCATTTTTTAGTGAATATTAAAAAATACTACTCTTGATAAAACTGCCATTTTTGTGATATTAATTTCTTATTTTTGACTTTAATAGTAAACATATATATAAAGTTATATATAAAATTTAGGTATCTTATAAATGAAAATATTTTATTTTTATATCAAGAAATATATAAGTAAATGTTTCAAAAATGACAAATTATTTGTATTTTTGTGAAACATAAATGTTAATTCATAATTTTATTAATTCAAAAATTATTTAAAAGGAAACTTATTTTCATAAAATACCATCATAAAATAATTTTTTTATTATCTGTATAAGATAACATTATAGGAAATTAATTAATTTTTCAAAAGTGTTACAAATTAGTAATAATTTTATAATTGCTATTTTTGAATAAATGATGATTATACATAAAAATTAAATTTGACTTATTTAGAAAAAAAATATAAAATGGAATTGAATTTTTTTTTACTCTTCTAAAAATTGTTCATATGAATTATTTGAATTTTTCTAAAATAATTTAATTTTTAAAGAATAGTGAAATATGTTAATTTACAATATATAAATATATTATAAGTAAAATAAACTATTCCATGATTTATCGCTGATGTAAGAATCATAATATCTAATTGACCATACCTATATAATGTATTTATTCATGGAATCACCATTATTTCTTGTCTTGAGACAAAATACAAACTAATGAATAAAATAATCAAAAAACACCCCTCTCCTCTACTATAAATAGCACCCCTTTACACATCTCCTCCTCACACATCTTAAGCCTTAAAGCTTGTACAATTCCTACCCAATCTCTTCCCAATACTCTTCCCCGCATCAAGGAGGTATTTTCCCCAACAAAAGACCAAAACCAAAGTCCCTTCAAGAGGATCTCAAGGAGAATAATTCAAGAGCTAAAAACCACTTTCTTTTCTTTTAATTTATTTTCAATTTATTTTGTTTTATTATTCTCTCCTCATACCCTTTATAAAATTTTTGATGATAAATAAATTATCTTATATATATTGTTATTTTATTATGTCAAGGGAAAATCCAGCACCATGTTTCCTCTCCCCTTCATTTTATTTTAAAAATGGAAACATTGTCTATGAGGTGCCAATTTACGGCCTCCATGGACAATGTGTTTTCGATCTACAATTTCGTATTAATGGATTTTCATAAAACAATTTTTTGTTTAAAACATTGTATAATATATTTTTATATATTATTTAATATTATCAAACAATTATATATATATAATATTAATTAATAAAAAACTAGTTCTCAAAGATCAAAAAATGTGAAAATAATCTAAATGGTTATCACTAACATTTTATCTAATAATCCATCCCCACACCAAATAATCTAAATGGTTATCACTAACATTTCATCTATACACGTATATAAGTGAATCGATCATGAAAACCATGGAAACGAACACTCATGAATGATAAAATTGTAACTTATAACTCATCAAAAAGACATAAATGAACATAATAAAATTATAATATATAAATTAAATATAGAAAATGTTATTAATTAATCAATGAATGGATTTAAACTAATTATCCAGGAATTTAAGTATAAGTGGAGAACACTTTTGGACATAAGGTAAGGCTCTTCTCATCTCACTTTCATTTCTGTGAGATATGCCTTATTCACAACTTTTTATTTTACATGGTGTTTGTATACCTTCCTTTGATGTATAATATCAGAAATGTATTTATAATCCTAGTATTTAATGTTTTTATTGATGTTAATTAATTTTATGAGGCATACAATTTTTATGTGAAAAAGTGGAAAGGGATTCTTTCTCGAACCTCCATTTTTCATTTGGGTTACACTTTATCTCTCATTACCCCAATATAATTCTTCATTATTTTTATATAGTTCTTCTAAATTATGTCTATATTTTTTATACTCATATATCCGAATATGTTCCTCTTATTCTGATGCGAATATACATGTTTTATAAGGATTCCTTTTCAATTCATCCCGTTAAGAAAGATAGATTAATGGGAACATCCCAAATCTTATTAATTTCCATGTATCCTCTATAATGCATTTTATCTACCATTGTTTTCCTAAATTAGATAATTTTGTCTTGAAAAAAACACCATATTTCATTTCGGGTTTTATGTAATTAATTAATCATTTTCTATTTTAAGGACTGATTAATATTTCCCCTTGACCCACACCAACGATGCTCCTTTCTAAAGATTAATAAAAACTAATTTTGCATGTTTTCACATCAATTGGAAATAATTTATAACTCAAAAATAATTTCATTGTCTGTCCATTTTATTTTCTTGGATATTCATGTATACAATCTGATTTTATGACAAATACAAATGATTTTATAAAATAACTGTTCTTTTTAATGTTAAAAGGTGTTTCACCCAAGAAATTATCAATGATTTTATTTTTTATTTTAATATATGATTATGATTAAAATATTTCAATGTGGTATGGGGGACTTTGATTTAAAAATATATTTTTAAATTTATTATTTGACATATAGAAATGCATTGGACTTAGTAAGTGACTGGCAAGGCCCGCTATAGTCCCTCGATGTATCGGTATGTTTAATGAGACAAAATAGACTGGATTCTTACACATTTACATATGGGGTTTTGGCGAAGGCCTCAATGGTATGTTTTAGAAGTTTTGAATTATTCATTCCATTATTATAATATTAGTAATTGATAGTTAAGGTGATTATTCGACTTGTTGAATGTCCATAGTTATGTTTCATTCTCATATTATTATTTATATGGAATTATTCAATTAATTTTTATTCATGCCATATTGTGCTCAAGATTGTGTATTAAATTGTATGTTTTTTAGTGAATTACTTTTCCCAAATCATTTATTCTTGTTTATAATACTTTTTATTTTATTTTTACCCTTACTAAACATCTAATCTCACCCCTTTCTTCGGTTTTACTTTTTCGAGTATTCCAAGATGTAAATTATGACTGATATGTAGGTTTAAACTGGGTGAATAATAGTGTTTCTCAGAGTATTTTATATGTTTTACTTTATGTTTTAAATTGTAATGTACGTTTCATGTATGTAATCGGGCTTCAAGAAATGCTAAACTGGTTAGTCCTTTGGCATTTGAGTCTTGTATCTATTCTAATTTAATAAAGTGACACACCAAATCTAGGCTAATACGGTCAGGGTTAGTATAATAATATCCCAATAGAGATAAATGGGGTGGATTTGGATATCGGTCCAACTACAAATGCTCTACTAGAGGTGACTATTGAAATGTATTCCTTGGTGCATGGGGTCAAGGAATGGACATCAACATGGCTTTCTAAATGAGATATCGTGGTTGAGTTGATCAAAGAGGTACCACCAGATGCAGCTACTATAGCTGAAGTTGCAGTGGAAGGGGCTGTAATTGTGCTAGATATTATAGTATTTTAGGTGGTTTCATTGGATTTTCCCTACCAGAATTGCCTCTAGTGGTGGTTGTGGGACCTGAGGTTGATGTAACGCCACAAATAAGGGTGAAAAATTAATCTCTAATGATGACGTACACCCTAATGATGTCTCATGGTGCAGCGGTGGAATCTACTTTTAGTAGAATGGTTGGTGAGGAATTTTTCCTAAATATTGTTCTCGATCCACTATAAACTGAAGACCATTGCATGGAATATATGGTCAACCCTATATTGGAAATCATTCCTCTATACGATCATTTATTACCTAAATATTTAAATGATTCTGGCCTAGATGTCACCGAGGATAACATGGATGTCCCTCACAAGGTGTGGAGGAATGTTTGGAAATTCTTCCCTTGCATCTGAATTTATTAACTACCGTAACAGGTTGTATATCTTCACCATTGGTTAGTCCATCTAGAGACTAGTTGTGGGAACTCTAGCACTCTTAATGCACCTGTACAAGACTTATTCTTTGAGCGGGAACTTATAGAATGGAATAATCTTGATGTATTCTATAATAAGAAAAAATATGAGGGATCATAATAGATTCAAAAAACTGAAGAAGAAATTTCCCATCTCGAGGGGATAGAATGGGATAATGCAATGGTCATTGCTACTCAGAATGAGATCACAAACAACCTAAGAGTAGAATTGGTTGGGTTTGAGGAAAATAAGGATAAGAACAAGAATGTAGAGGCTGAGTGTCAGGATTAACATAACTAATAGAAGATTATGGATACATATTTATTCTACAAGACCAATGAAGAGAAATAATACTTTGAGGAATGGCAGCAGGTCTTCGAGGAAACACAATGAAGGCTAGCCGACCTCAAGTGATCAGCCTCCAAGGTGCAGAATTAGAGGCACATTTTTCAAAGGGGGATACAATATATGGATATCCATATAAAACATTGTTTTCCTTAATTTTAATGCCCTAATATATTTCATTTGTTTTTTGTATTACATCAATCATATTTCTAAGACAACTAACAACAATTCCATAAGATCATCTGGGTCATGCCCTATGTGAGAAACAATGAATTTCCTTAATATTTATCTTAATATGATATTGTTTTATAATCATCAAGCACTCTAGTTCTGCTAATGTTGACTAAAATATGAAAGGGTCCAGGCAGGGATAAGTTGTGGCTAGAGAATGAGCCTATCAGAACAACCAAATTGATCTTCAAATTCTCTATAGTGCATGAGTTTGATAAAACTATGGGAATTGAATTTCACCCATAAAAAGGTTAATGGGGATTGTAAATCATGATACCCAAAACATTAAACAAAAGTAGTGTCGAATCACGATTGAGGATAATTTTTTACCATGTTCAAAATACTAATTTCATAACATTTATCCTACTAGGGGGACAAATGAATGAGGTTCAACCATTGAACAAGTTAGAAACATGGAAAATTTCTCATATTGTTGTATAATGTCTTCTGGGGAGTTGGACAAGGACGGTAGCTGAGCCTTGGCCAGACACCATACCGTTAGGGGGTCCCTTAATATGTGGGTGACGATGAGGATCTATATAAAGGGAATTCAAAATATGTAAATGGAGTGTTTAAATGTTCAAATGGACTCCAACACTATTGAAATTACTCCACTTTGGATTAGAGAACATTGGTTTAGGAGTATCGGTATTAATAAAGGTAAAACTCATCTTACATTGGTGTGTCATATCAGATGTTGAGAGCTAGTTGAAAATGTGAATGATGTCATAAATGGCCATGATCAGAGGAGTGGACCTATCATGTGAGGGAATAGAATGTCTTGTAGTTTTATGTCATCTAATAAGGATGATAGACACATAGTTAAATATCACACATTGAGGATGGGGCATGATACATTTTAATGTCACGTAACCAGGATGCATCTCACAGTTTAATTCCATGTGACTAGGACACTTCACCCAGTTTAATGTCGTATATCCTCGACCATTGAAAACTATTCAAAGTTCTGATACGAAGAATAAATTTCCAAGTTTAATGTCATAAATGTTTGATCATGTTGAGGGCTCTCTAAATGGATTTCCTTGATGTGAATAGTTAACAAATCTGTTGTGAATGGGGACCATGGGTGCCCAGTGTCACACCACATATAACTAGGATTATTTGCATATAGTTTAGATTTAGGATACATGGACTTGAAACATGGTGTGGTAGATGACTGATGTCAGAAAGGCGATACACTATTGAATGAGGTTATTGAATCTCCTCGTACTTAGATATGAGGTATCTTTCATTTATATGGTGTAAGGTTGTATATTAATGTCATGTGATGAGGATTTTCTATCCCTATATTTGATTATGAGGTAATCCTAACATACTAATGGGACAAGATAACTGAATAAAGAAAATACCTAGAAGTAATCCTATATATAGAAAGCCTAAACACCACTATGTATCCCATGAGGATGGGAATCATATTATATGTTGTTCTGTGAGATGTAACACATAGTTTAAGTTCACACTGTCTGGCCGAATGAGTCATCTGATGATTATCATCAGGTATCCCTTGTTTAGGGAATGGGGATACATTTTTTTAACATTCCCATACATATTGTATTAGGCACACCATGTTAAAATGGTTCAAACGTCATCTCTTACATAAGAGTAATATTGAACTTTTCTAGGTTAGGACTGCATTTCAGCATTTTTCACTGAGCACCTTGCGGGAGGTCTTTCAAGAGGGATGGGAATGGTGTGACAGTTATAACCTGGTGAGAATTTGGACCAAGGAGGCTTGCTTCGCACAACACACTCCCATGTAAAACTCACACATAATTTATATTCATGATTCTTGGAGTGGTATCCTTATTTACGGTCATATATCTCAAACAATGGAGTGAAAAACATGACATGAATGTGGGCCAAGGTGGCCCAATACCACACCACATACTCAAAAGAGGATTTACATACAGTTTAAAGTCATAATTATTAGGTTAGGAAAATCAGTTTAAAGACATGATATATAGAAAAAAATGGTGTTTTTTACAAGATTCTGAGGCACAAAATAATTAAAAAATCGTCAAGAATGATCCTACTTTTCCACATAGTTATTGGGAGAAAAATTGCACATAGTTAAAGTTTTTATTTCATGGATTAATAAAAAAAGGACCAAACAATTTAAAATCTTGTTTCATTGATGGATGATGGCCTTACAGTCTCCTATGTGGTACAAAGGGATTGAATACACAACATGATTGAGGCTAAGGGGTTAATTCACCACAAATGGGGATAGAGGGGAAAAGGGATTATGAATCTGTAACTTTGCTTAGAGATGATAATTATGGGAGTCACTACCTATCCCTTGAGGATGGGAATCATACAACATGTATTTTTTTAACATGGTGTGGTAGGAGACTGATGTGAGTATGGGTGATCCTCTATAGAGAGGTAATCTGAGGTATCACATGGTTATCAGGGGGAATCCCATATTTAAGGCATGGGTTAACATTTTTAAACAACCCATACATATTGTATGAAGAATCCTAATTTAAAATAGTGTAAATATCATATCATATTAGGATACATTTCAATTTTTTATTGGGTAGAATATCAGTTTAATTTCATGCAATGGGGATTTTGGGATTTGTAGTTTAAAGTCATACAACTCAGACTATAGAAGTTGCAAATAGATTAGGGTCATATTTTATGAATTTGTTTACAATAGAGTGAGGTCATATTTACCAGACCAATGAAAATTTTCCTCTAAAATTGTTATTTGAAATGAGTTGGAGTGAAAAACATGATGTTAATGAGGTCTTATGAGGCCCATTTCCATACTACATGTTCCTTATGGGACTCACATACAGTTTAAAGTTGTAATTCTTGGACTATAGCTTCTCATTTTAAGATCATGAACTTTAGACCTATGATGTTGGGTATTCCAAATGGATATGTGTCATTTGAGAGATTGGAATACCCAATATAAATGAGGGACAAGAAGGATCATAATCACACCACACAGTACGTAGAAAATATCGCATTGATTTTAAATTAGTGATTCATGGACTAGTTGTAAACAGTTTATGTTAATGTTTCCTAGGCTATTGGATCTTAGTTTAATGTCATAGAGTTTATACCTGGAACCAAGTTTAAAAATATATTATTGGGACATAGAATCCCTATTTAAGGTCATAGAGTTTTTTCATATGACCAGTCATCTCAACCAAAAGGGATAGGTGGGGAAAGGTATGAGTAACCAGACATGAATCAGGACTGAAGAGGCTTGCACTACACAACACATTCTTAGGGAGAATCATACAAAATTTAAATTCGAGATGATGGGATTTAAACTGTCATTTAAGGTCATGGAGTTCAGACCTAAAAGGGAAATTTCTTGACAGGTACATGAATAAGTCAATAGAGTAAAAAATGACATGAACGAGGGCCTAAAAGTCCTACCACCACACAACACATGCTGAAGAATACCTACATATAGTTTAAAGTCATGATGCTATGACTAGGATTCCTACTTTTAGTTCAGGGGGCTAGAAAATTTTTCAAATTGTATAATGTCTTGTTTCATAGTCTATGACTCCTTATGTGAATTATTGATTGAGAAACATGTCATTGATGGGGGTGGTATGCTCTTCGTCTATAATGACGAAATAGTATACTCCCTTGGAATGGACCTTGTAAATGATTTAAGGTACATCCCACTTGGGCTCCAACATTGGAGGCTTCTTGATAGGTAACATTGGTGTTCATAGATCTTGTACCATGTCACCTTGGAGGAAGAAGTAGAGGTAAACCCTGTCATTGAACAATATTCCTACCCTATTATAATGCCTTTTTAGATTGTGCAAGGATTGAATCGTATTTTCTTCTAGGGATTCTAGCTCTACAAGACTGACTTCTCCCATTAGGTCTGGCGTTTTCAGGTCACAGATAGTAATTTGGAGTTATGGTAGTTGAATATAAATGGGCAGGACTACCTCTATTCCATAAAACAGGGAATATGGATTCATCTTGATTTAATTGTGAGATATCACCTGATAGGGCCAAATGGTGTTGGAGAGTTTGTCTCGAAAACTTTTCTAGTTATGTCCCACCATCATCTACAAGATTTTAATGAGTGTTATTGAATTTTTCAATCTATCTATTTTTCTGTTCCTGATAACATAAGGTGTGGTTGGATCAGATGTTGTTCTTTTTATTCAATATCTTTATCTTGGTGGATCAGAAGTTGGTGTTTTTGTTGGTGAGAATAGAATGATGGAATTTGAATTGATGGATGATGTGGGAGCTCACGAATTCGATCATGGGTTGGGTCTTCACTTTCATGAGAGTACAATATTTTGTATACTAGGAGAATAAATATTTCATGGTCATCATGAAACTGTACTAGTGACCTATTTCCATTAGATAGGGTCGCACAATATCGATCCCCCAAACAATAAAGGGCCAAGAATACTTGGTGCTATGTGGGAGCTTCAGTGTTCAATTCATAAATTAGGCATGAATTTGGCACACATGAAACCTCTTAGAAAATGATATATAGTCATAGACCATGGTTGACCTAAACTTTCCAAGACACTAAATATGATGGATAACATCAATCCCACATGGTAGAAACTACAAGTACCTTCATGAAATTCCTACATAACATATGTAATTGCATATCCTTTGATGAAACAGATGATAATTCCATCAAACCCATTCTTGTAGAGAGTCTACTCAAGAATAGTCCTACTCGAGAGGGAAGATTATGTTGGGTTCTGACAGACACAATAACTTTTAGCTCATTCATATGGAAGGACACCACGTTGGAGATAATCAAAAAAATAGGTTCTCTAATCTATGGCTTACATGGTTTTAGGGGGACTACGGGGTCCTAGAATGTATGAACTGATGATTGTATCATTCACCTATTGGTTTTCAACATCGTACAGAATGACATGAGTGATGTCTCTTCAATTAACCAAATTAATTAATAATTCATCCTAGTCAAGCTCTATGAGAGAAGTATTCATGCATTCCAATGATATCCTGATACTCTTCCTCCTTATTGGTGCATCATTCTGGTAGAAAAAATGATTACAGAAAGAGAAAATGTTCCTGAGTGATGAATATTATCCCTAAGACTACAATATTGGGATTAGGATGATTGATACTACAACCATTTGGCCTCTAGGAGGCATCATAAAAATGAATCTAATAGCATGGCATGGTCTGGTACTCTAAAAGGATAGCCTCATCAGCGAAATATGCATCCATGGGAAATTCATTAGTGGGTGGATGGATTGCATGAAATTAATTCAATTACAAAATCTTGAAGAATTTATAGGGTAAGAACATGATGTCAAACTAATAAATGATGAATACCTAGTATGCTAACCATAATTCCATCATCGGGGGATTCAAGATATAATTCAGCAGTTCTACTCAGGACACCAACTGTATCTCATGATGTTGAAGATAATGTCACAACTTCTACACTGCGAAAAACATTTTGAGGTAGCTATTATAAAATGGGGAGTATTTTGACTCAATGTCAAAGAGTATGTGACTGTGACAGTATAAATTATCCTCTCTTTCCTCATTATTCTTCTGGGTGGGAAGGGAACCAAGGGATCATTACAAGGTGGTCACAAAGAGGAGAAAAGGCTACCCAGAGATTGGCGGAATCATAATTGGAGTTTTTAGAAGAAATCACCTTATTTCTACAATTGAGATATGGAACTCTTCATCCCACTATTTAGGGATTCCATTCTTCATAATACGGTAAAATGGATTACACTTTCATGCTAAGTGTGTAATGAACTAGTGTATGTTGGCTAAGTGGCCTTGACGGCCTCAGAGCTCCCATTGGTTTCTCGAAGGAGCTACCTAGGTGAGAAAGTGGTGGAACATACTAATACCTCTGTAAGATAACAATAGAACCTCAAAACACCTACCAAGGATTACTTACTCACCCAGAATCAACAAGGAACAATCACTAAATAACACAATTCAAGTAAAGCAGTCGTATAAGCACATCGACATTTGGGTCCTCACACCACTATCTAATTGGTTAGCTTCTCATTCCTAATGACTAATGTCTTGATGCTGCTACTCTTCCAAAATGAATTCACACTACCACAACCTGTATGCACACACCTTAGCATCAAACAACACAAAAATCCTGCTCGTAGACCCCGAGGCCACAACCACACAACACATCCTACCAACAGACACCTAGGCCACAACAAACACACCTCTCACCTGAAAACACCTTGGCCTCATCTAGAAGGTACTTGGGAAAACAATCATGTCCTTCAAACAAATGGGCTCCTTATCTACAAAAAAACCTGTCTAATGGATCTTGGACTATGTTAAACCTCAAGCCATTACAAAATTCCTAGATATTTTTGAGAGGTATGAACCAGGAAGAGGGTGTGAGAAATTAAGTCAGTAAGTATCCATCCATCCTCCCAATAAGATGTTAGGAAAGACACCCTACCCCATGAAATGGGGGTGTTTGGAACATGGTTCTCAACAATGGTGGGGTGAATATATAAATCACAAGAAACCACAATTTATACATAGAGGTATGAAAATACTCAGCCCAATCTATTGGTTTCAAACAAACAACTAGCCCACACAGAACCACATTTTCTGCTACAACAATATTCCCAACCACAAAAAAATCCACAATAAAACACAGGACTAACCCCTTTTAATTTACACACTTTTCATTCATTAATTAAGGTATTGATATTAATATTTTCTATCACTAACCAGGGAAACTACCATCCAAAGCCATACCCAACACAACAAGACAAACCAAGCCGCATTCCCACTGCCCAAAAAACATATAACTACATCAGATTTCCACTGTACAAACATGTTAAATGACCACAACATAAACCAAAGGTATTCCCACTTCCTACAAATTCATCCATTACACAATAAATTAGTCTCTAAACCTGATATTCCATCACACCACCTATACCTCCCCATACACAAATCCCACAACAAAACACCACAAAAAAGAAGTCCCACTACACAAACAAGCCATCCCCCAAACACAAATTAATTTCATTTTCCTCCCCCCATACCAGTAACATGGTTACCAATAGAAACTTTTCAAAACCCCAAAAAAGTACAAAACCCAAACATACACCACACACAACCACACCATTAAGCCAATCATATTCAGATTAAGAAAGAGATTTTCTTTAATTCCACATTAAATAACTATTGTGATCATGGAATTTGTTTTATCCTAGGGAATCCACTTATTTATCAAAGTATATGTGATTAAGTAGATTTCATGTTACCTCCATTTATCAAAGAATGCCAAAAAATATAGAACACCACTAGTGCACAAAAAATTACCACCAACAGCCATGATTTTCATAAGGCCCTACAGCCCATAAAATTCAAAACAAGGTTCATGGATAATAACTAAAACATCATACATAACATCGTAACTTCACTACCGTTATTTTTTTGACCCCTGCTATCTTTTGATCATGATAACACTTTCACCTTATTTATTAGTTGTCAAGGAAAAGGATTCACCTGTTCTTCATGATGAAAAATTATTACACCCACCCACATGATACACAAATTAATAGAGGTAAAATAATTCCTACATAGAAAAACAGGTGACCAAAACACCTATTTACACCAAAACATAGGGTCGCGGGAGCAGTAGGAAAAATCCAAGGAAAAATCTAAGGAAATCACAATCGATGGATATAGTATAACTATGAATCCACAAGAAGGGAAGGATCTAGGAAAACTAAGAGGGAACCAAAACACACTAGGAAGGGATGATCTTGGATTTGAATGGTCAGATCATATATTAAAGGAAGAACAATTTCAAGAGTCATTAATGTGGGATCATAGTCAATATCACACGGTTTGAATATCTAAATGTCCCCAGATCATTAGGATACTAATGATATAATTAATATTATTTGAAACACACTTAAAAATACCCAAAAGGGATTTAAAAATACTTTAAATAAAATAAAACATAAGAGGGGAGAAACTAGAAAAACTGGAAGAAATAAGGAAAAACTGGAAATTTGGAAAAGGGTGACACACCATTTGGTATGTGACTATTTTTGTGCCATCGTTATAGTGCCACTGTTTCATTGCTCCACCATTTTTGTGTTCCACTATCATGATGCCACCATTTTGGTGTTCCGTCGTTACGGTGTCACCATTTTGGTGTGCCACAATTTTGGTTTGCCACAATTTTGGGGTGCCACCATTTTGGTTTCCTACCGTCTCAGTGTTCCATCGTCACAGTGCCACCGTTTTAGTGAATCTATTTGGTGAAACAATATTTTTGGAAAACTCCTAAAAAATACACTTTGGTAGGCAAGAACACCACAAACACTAAATTTTCACATAGGAATGGATCAGGGAACCAGTTTATTAAATAATATACATCTCAAAATATACTCATCCCCATGATTTTGAAACCAAACTCAGAAAAATAGAGGTCCAAACAACCACCCCATATGATTCCTATCAAGGGAAAACTATCCTGAGTTGTTCAAAAACTGGAGATAAACCTCAACATAAAATAACACCCCAATGGTCGTTACTGCCCCAAACATACACACAAACAACAAAGGTCACACTTTCCCGAAACATGGATTAGGGAACCCCTTTCTCCTTGTCAAAATATTATCTGCTTTGGGACGCACTGACTCACCCACATAAGTTTAATCAATTATGCATTAATGGATCTTCATTAGGATCTGGTCCTCCCCTCCCCACATTCAGTAATATTCACACACATTTAGAGAATAATGAATCAACTCATATCAATATAAATGAGGTCAATAATTACATCATAAAAAAATCTCAAACCAAAACAGAAGATAAAAACATAGAACAACTCCGCCTACTAGGCACACATCTATGCCTCTCACTCCCATGCACTCCTGTCAAGGCCACCATGCCTCCATAACACCACAAAAAAATATAATGCTTCATCCATAATTCTCCATCTACTTGTGATCCTCGATTATTACTGGTCACTAAAATAAGGTCATGTTATCCTTGAAATACATCTCTTTCTAGTCAATTACGTGGGATTTATCTTGTAGATACCGATGGAGAAAAGTGACATGGAAGACATCATGGATCCTCTATAACTAAAGTGGGAATTCTAACTTATATGACACCTTTCCAACTCATACCAACACATCCAAATTTCCAAAGAACCTTGTAGCCTGATTTCTACATCTTCCAAATCTATGCTTCCAACATCAAGGGGAAACCATCAAGAATACATAGTCCCCAACCATGAATTCCAAAGGCATCATCCGATGATCGTTATATTAATTATATCTGTTTTCTTCTACCTTCATCCTCTAACAGACAAGGTGCACCAACTCTAATGTATTATACACCACATCTGGACCAAGAATAGTTGCCTCCCTAACATCTATCCATCACCAGGTTGAACAACACGACCTCCCATATAGAGATTCAAAGAGAGCCATACCAATGGAACAATGTTGACTATTATTGTAAGAAATATATACCAGTGGAAAATGTCGCACCCAAGGCCCACTAAAGTCCAGAACACATGCCTATAACATGTCCTCCGACATCTAGATTGTCCTCTTTATTTGTCCATCCGTCTCATGGTGGAAAGTGGTGTTGAGGTGTAACAGAGTGCCAAAGGAATACTAAAATCCCCTCTACACTCATGACGTTAAATGTGTATCTTGTTCTAAGACAACGGATCTTGGAATTCCATTTAGCCACACCACCTCATCCACATACCTCTAATATAAGGCACCCACTACACTTGACTCCTTAATCACTAATATGTGATCTAATTTAATCAACTGATCCACTACTACCCTAAGAGCCTCACATCCTCTTTGAGTATTAGGTAATACTATGATGACATGCATTTAGATGTAAACCCTATTTAACTAAAGAATGTTTAAGAGATTTAATAGATAGTCAGGAACACATTGTTCAGCCATCACTTGCTAACACACTAGGCATGTTACCATAAAAACTGTCACTACCCACTTTACCATGGGCCACCAAAACTATTCCCTCAGGCCTTGGTAAATTGTAAAACTCCTAGATGCACCACTGAGGGTGAGATATGAAACTCATGTATAACTTCCTCCCACATTTCTATTAGGAAAAATATCTTCCTATAGAACATCATCTGATTCTGACTATCCTCTGACCATCCCTCTAGATCATTACACTAGACAGCGCGATCACGCATCACTTCAGTATCTTAGTCACCCCACTAAAACTCCTCGTCTTACCACACCAAGGAAGACTGCATTGTCATCTAAAATATATATCTTTTTTCGCAATTAACTGTTGCATCCAAATGAAAAGCAGAAAACTCCCACACTTCCTTCCAAGAATCCATGGATTCTCAAACTACCTCCTTCTACGATATCCTAATTAAGGCATCAGCCACCACATTCCCAAATAATAAGGTGTAAGAGATCTCGAAGTCCTATTCCTAGAGAAACTACATCCACCTTTTCTTCCACAAGTTCATGAATCCATGGGAGAAGATATACGTCATGCTCTTGTGATCTGTTAAGACCACAGGGAGCTCCCCAATGTGGTAATGTCACCACAACATCAGCACGAATATGAACACTGTAAGCTCCAGATCATGGTTGGCATAGTTAAGTTCATGTAAATGTAACTACCTAGACCAATAATAGATCACTCCACAATACTATATCAGCACACATCACAATCCATGATCAGAACCATCACATAACTCCTCAAATGTCACCCCTTCATTTGAATACCTAAGCACAAGAGCACTGACTAGCTTCCCCTTTAGGTAGTTAGAAGCAGCCTGACACAGCTCACTCCACATTAAGGCCTAGTAATTTTTGTTCAAATATATCAATGGATCCTCAAGTCAAGATAAATGGGGAAAAACTTACGGTAATAGCACGCTAGACATAGGAAGTTGTGAACATTTACCAGGTTCATCGTTCCTACGAAAGAAACAGTTGTCTCAGCCATTTATGGTCCAATTATATCCCTTTTAGAGACCCAACATGTCCAAGGAAGTGCACCTCTCATGTCCAAAACATTAACTTGGACAACTTCCCATAGATATGGTGGTGTAGGAGGACCTCCAAGACTGTCCTGAGGTTCTCAGTATGCTGCTCCTCTAACATTGAGTAAACAATAATATCATCGATGAACAAGATGAAAAACCAGTCCAGGAACTTGAAGAAAATATAGTTAATGAGCCCCACGAACATGGATGGTTCATTAGTTACACTGAAGGGCATGACCAAAAAGTCAAGGTTCCCATACCTGAACATGAAAGTAGCCTTCGGGATGTCACCCTCTTTAACCCTCAACTGGTGATATCCAGACCACAAATCGATCTTAGAGAACCAACCTTCTCCCCTTAACTGGTCAAAAAGATCATCTATTCTCGGGAGAGGGTAACAGTTCTTGACTGTTAACTGATTCAGTCTCTGATAGTCTATGCATATCCTCTGGAAATTTTCTTCCTTCTTCAAAAACAAGAGATGAGCACCCCATTGTGACACACTCATCCAAATAAAACCCCTTTTCATCTGGTTTCCAAATTGAATTCGCAACTCTCACAAGTCAAATCTGATATGGGGCCATCAAAATCGTACAGACAATGAGTTAATAGTATATTCCGAACTGAACATCACAACGAGGGGGTAGAGTCAAAACCACTTTGGTGATACAATCCTAGAAATCCACAAAGAAACATGGAACCTCCACCATCTCAACACTCATCAACCCATCTCATAGCATGGTTAATGAACAAAAGAAGAGGCTCAACATGCTATCTACACTCCTGATGACTGCGCTTTCCAAAAAAAAGCTACACATTGGCCATCCATATCCAAAAACATGACTCTCCTCCTGAATTAGTCGATAAAAGAATGCATAGAGAACAAAAAATCAATGCCATATATGACATAGTATGGTTGCATCTGTAGCATAAGAAGATCCCTATAGGACTAATGCGGGCCCAACATTAGTCTAAATCCCCAAAAAAACACCACCTACATTGTTCTGACTTCAAAATGGCACATTCAACACCAGGGGAAAGCAAGGCTGGGTGAAACAAAGGAGTCTGAAGATCTTAAATCAACCCAAGACCACAATAGTGTACTAAACATACTAAATATACTATGAACAACCTCTAGCCCCATTGGAACTGTACCTCAGACCTGTGCAACTACCCACTACCAGATCCTCTACCCCTTTACTATTGGCTTCCTCCCTAAACACACATAGGATGAGTCCCCTAAGGAGAACTCTGAGTTTTGGCTACTCCAAAATCATCTACCCTCAGGGCAGTTGGATCCCACTTCCCCTACTACAATAAAGGTCTGACCATAAACTTTATATGTTGATGTGGGTGCTGATCCTACCAACCCCCACTATACTGAGCTTGAAATGGGAATTGGATCTGAAAATATCCATTATATCCTCATAAAAATCACCTCATTTCTGGGCCCATGGGGAATGGAGATGACTAGATGATCAAAACTAAAAGTTTTGAGGCCTACTTTTCACTAGTTTAATACTAGATGGCCCTAGTGCTAGAGACTGATAGTTGACTATCTTCACCCATCTATTAACTCTTATGGTTCCCCTCACATAGTATACCTCCATTCCAATGCGTCCTCTCCACCACTTCAGCTTTTTTTAACATGAAAGTATCTCAATAGGGCAAAAGGAGTGACGACATCATGAAGAGGAGATCAGATTGACTACTCCAATTGTCTCGCCTGTGACTTCTCATCCAGGGAGAGATTCAGAGAAAAGTGTAGGATATCCTTGAATTTGATTTCCAGTTCCCTCAACAACACACTCCCCTACTATATGTAGAAAATATCTTGCTTCTTCTATACCTTCATCGTTGAGAAAAAATCTCTCCTAAAACTCCTTTTCAAAGTTATCACATGAGACATTAGTCTCTTTCCTCTCCCCAATGTAAAGCTTCCACCAATGATGGACTACTCCCCATATCTGGCTCACTACTAGAAAAATTCATTACTCCCAAAAAGCACGAGTCAAGGTAAATGTGATTGTTAGCTACTCAAGCCAACCATCTTTCTCTATGTCTGACACACTACCTCCATAATTTCCAAGGGTCTTCCACTAGAAAGCACGAAGGGTATTTTCCACATGTTATCTTAGTATTCTTGATCGTCCCTCTTCCAATCAATCAAGTTATCCTACTAGGCCGCAAATTCTCGTACCACAAGTGGGTGAATCTAGGTTCCATAACTAAAAATGGAAAACAAGGAACTCCAAAGCTCATGTATTATGGAAAATATATTTTAAGATTTATTTTAACTATTTATATATTTTAAATTCCGAAAACAGAAAAAAAACAAGAACACAAGTTATTATGATGCGGGTACCATTCCTAGGTTATTTACCCATCAATCAGTGCAGCCTCACTCAGTCAATTGGTTGGTCGAGAGTCCTTTCATTAGATCATGGGGGGCCTAAAATTTCATGTGATAGCTGGTCTTCTCTAGACTATTTAATTCACCATGATTTCCTAATATCGTTTCCCTAACATTCCATACAATCCACAATGTTCCTAACTAAGAAATCCATCTTATATATCAACCATTGCCTCTCCTATTGTTCTGTCATGACCCTTTTTCTTTAAGATGAGGGACGAGACGACAAAGTTCTACACCCTTCCTTCTCCAAGATAAAGGATAAATAATGACCCCCTGAGTTCCACCTTCAATAGGCCCAGGAGTGGAGACTAGAATCAAGGGTATAGAATCTCACACAAAATGGAAGGCCCTACCCTTTTTAATGAAAATAGGATCCGGAGATATATTGGTAGAAAACCCAAATAGCACGAAACGTTTATATAAAGGAAACCAAAATTGAACCCACACATGATTTAAATGTAAAAAATGACACAAGTACAACCATAGCACCAAAAAAAGTTCCAAAATAAGATACTAAGAAAAAAATAGCAGCTATCCCAACAACCAAGCTAGTAATGTCCATAATGATCTCCAAATTCCTCCTGGGAACCTGAAAATAGATCCACAAATGTTGGGAGAGTATACAAGTATATTTAGTAGGAAAACAAAAGTCACATGTGCACAAGGGGGGAACATACTAATGCCCCTCTAAGAGAACAACAGAAACTCAAAGCAGCTACCATGGAGGACTAACCAGTCCATCCTCACCAAGGTACACTCAACAAATAACTCAAGTCAAGTAATGTATTTGTTTATTTACGTTGACATTTGGGTACCCCACACCACTTTCTCACTGGTTAGCTTCTCATTCCTAAAAACTAACATCTTGACGCTACCACTCTTCCAAAATGTAGTCCCACTTCCACAACCAGCCCTCACACTCTTGAGCCTCAAAGCACATATAAGTCCCACCCATAGACACCTGGTCCACAACCACACCACAAATACCACCCTAAAACACCTAGGCCACAACAACAATGCTTCTCACTCGAAGTCACCTAGGCCTCATCCAGAAGACACATGGTAAATCAATCCCGTCCCATAAACACCTATGCCACTCATCCAAAACAAAACATTCATGAAGGATATTGGACTATGGTGAACCTAAATCTATTTAATCCTTCCCATATGTGCTTGAGCAGTAAGAACCCAGAATAGGGTGCAAGGAAGAATGTTAGTAACCAGCTATCCATCCTCCCACCGGGATGTTGGGAAAGACACCCACCCTATGAAATGGGGGTGTTCAGCACATGGTGATCAACAAGGGTGGAGTGAAAATAGAAATCCAATGGAATTAAAATTTATATATATATCTAAGAAAACATGCAGCCCAACCTATGGGTTTCAAAAAAACAACTAGCCCTCGCAAAACCACATTTTCATCTACCTCTATATGGACAACCACATAAACAGCCACAATGAAACAAAAGCCTAAACCCTTTTCCTTTAACCAAATTCTATTCATTAATTAAGGGGTTCAATATAATTTATTCCAGTACTACTTAGGGAAACTACCATCCACATCTATACCCGACACAACAATCCAAACCAAGCCACATCCCCACTATACAAGTAGCACATATCCACATCTGATTCCCACTTCATAAACATATTGGATAGCCTCAACATAATCAAATGGTATTCCCACATCCTATATGTTCATCCATTCAACAATAAATCAATCTCTCGACCTGATATACCATCACACCTCCTGCACCACCCCATACACAAATTCTATAGAAAAACCCCACTAAATAGAAGACTTATTGCATAAACAGGCCATCCCCCCAAAAAAATTAATTTCCTCTATCCACCCCCCATACGTATAACAAGGTGACCAAAAAAACATCACACAACCACCACGAATTACAAAACCAACCAAACACAGACCACATTCACACCATTAATCCAGGAAAATTTAGATTTTGAAAGAGAGGTTCTTTATTTCTATTTTAAATAACATGGTTGATCACAAAACTGGTTTGATCCAAGGGAATCCTTTTATTTTTCCATGTATATGTGATTAAGAATATTTCATGTTACATAATTTTGTCAAAGCGTGATAAAGATATACCGAACACCACCATTGCGCAAAAAATAACCACTAATGGCTATGATTTTCAAAAGTAATTATAGCCCAAAACATTTCAAAAAAAGGTTTAGGGATAATAATTAAAATAGAATAAGTAACATCATCACTTCCCTACTATTATTTCATTGACCCATATTATATTTTGATCATTATATCCATATTTCTTCATTTATTACTTGTTAAGGTAAAGGATTCATCCATTATTCATGAATAAACATTACTACACCCACCCCACATGATACATATATAAAGAGAGGTAGATGAATCCCAAGTTGGAATAACAGGAGACCAGAACTCCTCTTTTCACCAAAACAGAGGGTCATGTGAGCAATAAGAAAAATCAATGGAAAAACTCTAAGGAAATATTGATCGATGGATATGACACAACACGCGGCTGCCTGGGAAGGAGAGTCTCTAGGCACATCCAGAGGGAATAGAAAAATATCCGGAAGGGAAGATCCTGATTTTGAAGAGAAAGATCCTATATTACATGAATAATGGGTTCCAAATTCATTAACATTGGATCATGGTCAGTGTCACATAGTTTGAATATCTAAATGTCCCTAGAATGTTAAGATATTAAAATATACTTAATATCCTTTTAAATTATTTTAAAAACACCCAATAAAGACATTAAATTCAGTTTACATCAAATAAAACATAAGAGGATCAAAATTGGAAAAACTGGGAGAAACTAGAAATGTGGAAAAGGGTGATCCACCATTTAGTGTGCAGCCATTTTGGTGAAACTATTACAATGCCACAATTTTGGTGAGAAACCATTTTGGTGTGCCACTAATTTAGTGTTATCATTATGGTTCCACTATTTCAGTTTTCCACCATTATGGTTCCACTATTTCAGTATTCCATTATCACGGTGCCATCGTCATGGTGCCATTGATTTGATGTGCCTTCATTACAATGCAACCATTTAGGGGTTCCACTTTTTTGATGCCACCATATTGGAATTCCAATTTCTTGGTGCCACTATTTTGGTCAAACCATTTAGTGAAACTTTTTTAAAAACAAAATCCAAAAACAAACCACTACAACCTCCAAGAACACCACAAGCAATGCATTTTCACAAAGGAATGACCTAAATAAATCTAGTTAATTACAAATATGAACACCTAAAATAAATTAAAACCTAACATAGATATGAAGACATCAAACATAAATCCTACCGCAGATATAAAAAAACCGAAACACTGATCACTCAGAATTTCTTTGACGCAGCTCAGACCAACCTACGGGTGGTCATTATTCTCCATCTGGGATCGATCACCACATGAAGTCCTTCACCAGTGTTCTCCTCGACCACCATGATAGTAATTGATACCCATAAATCATTTGTTACCTCATTGTCAACTCCTCTTGTAATCCATATAGTCAGAACCCTCTTTTGCGTGACTCAAGGACCAAATGCCCTAATCCCCATTTTCTATTATTTCAATATCATTTATTATTATTACTCTATATTATATAATGGAATTATAAAACTAAAACATTAAAAATTAATAAAAATTTTACTATGTTCTATAATTAAAAACTAATTAAAATTTAATATAAATCAATGTAAGAAATTTTTATTTTGGATAAATAAAATTACATGGGTTTATTAAAATATTTCATAATATTATTTATTAATTTATTAATTAAAATAATTTAATTATTGAAACTCTATGTGTTCCATTATTCACCCCTGAAAATAATATTGTCCTCATAATCCATTTATTTAGACTAAAATTAATTATTAATTTAATTCTTTAGAATTAATAAGCACAAGGACTGATAAACGACTAGTCTCAACAACATCTAATCTCCAAATTTTATAGAACATTCTTTCTAATAACAAATGTAATTCTGCAGAGCCTAGCTTCCCAGAGCCAGTGCCAAAACAAGTTGGGTAATTTCTTTTATAAAAAGGAAATGAAAAATTACACAACATATTTCATAAATGAGGACCTATAATGGTCTAGGTTTTTTAGAATATAATAACCATACAACATATCCAAACTTTTCAGAACAAATTAAAATAAAACAAGACTTCTCGTGAACTAACACCGTATGAATAATGAAAAACTTCGAGAAGCTCTACTAAACCTATAGAACATAATTTAAAATAGGGGTGGGAATTTAATATTCCCAGTAAGAGGTTTTAAAATCATTGATAAATCCTTTTAAATATATCCTTTTGAATATAATTTCAAAAAATTAAAATTAAAAAAAAACCTTTTGAATACATAAATTGAAATTACTTATGGCTTAAATGTAATAAATCACTATAGAAAATTCTTATGTTCAGACATTGTTTTAAAAGTATTCTAGTGTTTTTCTAAATAAAATACACAATCCTATGAAAAAAATACTATTCCAAGGCCACATGAAACATTGAAGGCTATCTTGGGCCTACCCACATAGAGAATGTCGGTTTCATGCCCCAATTCTCTTCCATATTTACAACGATCAAGTGCCGGGTTTTATGAAAACATTTTAATCATTCTATACATATATATACATTCACTGGAGTTTTAAATTTGAAAAAAGTTTTAGTGAATTAAAATAGACATTCACAATTATATTTTTATATAAGTATTTATATGCATAATTATATTATCTTTTCTTGAAAATCACTTGAGTGGTTGGTTACAATCAAAACTCACGCCATAATAATTTTCTTGTACTTTCCAAGAATTATAGTTTTCTTTAATTGTATAACTTTTGTATTCATATAAATTAGTTATTTCAATAATTATTTTATGTTTCGTAGATAAAATAAATATTTAAAGTGATAAAGCATTTTATATATTAATAAATCCTTATACTTTTTAATTTCAAAAACAGACTAGAAAATTTAAATTGAAACCATGAAATTATTATAAATGAAACAGATGTCGATGTTATTCATAAACTCTTGGACATGATTGTATGCAGATGTGACATCCTTAATTTTAACATGCATGTTGACTTCTGATGTGCATTCTTTTAGAAATATGACAATGAAATTATAACAATACAATTATTAATATTTTATACTTTTATATATATCATTGAATTTATAATACACATCATCGTGGAATAAATTCATGTTTGAGACAAACATCAATAAATGAGGATATCCATTAGAAGAATTAATATTCACCCAAATTAAAACATAATGTTTTTTACATATATATAAGTGGAGTAATAGTTTTGGAATCATAAATTGAATTAATAATCCTTAAAAAAATTAGATTTTTAATTAAATAACCTATTATACCAAAATAAAAGAAATCTATACAAAATAGATATACTCCTTTACATTATATGTTCTAAAAAACAATTAATCATAATTTGATTGATATACATTTATATGTGTGTTTGTAAATACTCATTTGAAAGTGAATAAAAAATTATATAACAAGATAATTTAATTAATTAATTATAACATGAATAAAATATAGAGTATAAAATATATAATCCCCCTTATCAAATTTAATAAAAAATTAGAAGTCAAAAAATAAAAACAAATATAATTACACCCTTAAAGAAATAAAATTCAAAATAGATAAATGTTTAATAATTTTCTCGTACACCAGAAAAAAAACATAATTTTAATTGATTTATTTTCTTAGAAGAAAATATAAATTTGGGAACATGAATAACTAATAATAAATTTACCTTAAAAACCCTAAAAATAGTGAATACCCCTTATTTATGATCAAATTTTCTATTAATGATAACAACACCTAAAAATATATACAAACACCTAAACACACATTAATTAAATAATAAATAATACATACATAATGATAATAAACATAAATCACCTTACATGAAATGCAGAACAAAAAACAAAAAAGATCCCTTGGGCTTTAGACTTTCACTCAACCTCAGTCTGATAATACCATGTTGCTAAATTCGTTTCCAAGAGAATTTGAGGATTTTATGACCATAAAATCCACTATTTATATAATAATGAAAAAAATCTTTCCTATGATGTTGAAAGTGGAGGTGGATTGTAGAATAAAATATATAAATTAAATACTCACAGTAACTGAATCATATTAAAATGAATAAAGAAAAACTATACAATAGATTCGAGTGGAATGGATAATATTTTACCACAAACATAGAAAAAATTTCTTAATATTATAGTGATAGATGAATTGGATGTCTGTAGACCAAAAAGGTATACCAAATATTTATAATCCAAAAGAGAAGCATTCATATACAATATTCAAGGACCAAGGATCGCAGATAAACAATCACGGTAGTATAATGAAAATATATTGATTAAGGAAATTGATGGAGAATACAATGAAAACCGATTATACTATTAAATATAAGAAATCTAAGAATGTAAAAGAAAGGAAAACCTAACATATATATGAATACTTCAAACATAAATCCTACCTCAGATCTGGACAAAATGAAATCTTGACTGCTCAGAACTCTATTGACACCGCTCAGACCAAACTACGTGTTTCTATTCATCTCTTTCTAGGATTTATCATTACACGAGGTCCTTCACAATAATTTTCTTTGACCACCATAATAGTTATTGAAACCCATACATCATCCTCGACCTCGACATCAACTCTGGAATCCTTACAGTACAAAACCTCTTTTACAAGACACATGGACCAACTGCCCTAATCCCCATTTCCCCTTTTTTTTATCATTTATTATTATTAATTTATATTATATATTGAAATTATATAACCAAACATTAAAAATTTATAATAATTTTATTGTTTTTATAATTTAAAAAATAATTATAATTTAATATAAATTAAAGTAACAAATTTACATTTCAGTTAAATGATATCACCTGTTTTTATTAAAATATTTCATAATATTATTTATTAATTTATTAATTAAAATAATTACTTATTGAAACTCGTGGTGTTACAAAATATGTATCAAGACCTCAAACATAACCTGTCACCATGTGTAACAATATGTGCTCATGAGATGCCTAACCGGGCCATTAATAATATATAAAACTCAAACTTAATCCAATATTGTTCTTTGGATTGGTAGACACATCATATAAACCAATTTATTAATTACTCAATTAATAACCTGATCTATACTTAGAATTCCTCATTTGGAATCTGGGTATTTCTTTAGGCATCACATAAACCAAACACCCTACAATCCCACCAATTTTGATCCTCGTCCGAACAAATGTATCAATATATTTGTGGTATAATTTCATTGATTATTTAGTCCGACATTGGTGGTCTGTTAAGGGATCCCAGGTTCCACCCATGGAATATATAATAAAATTTCCATTCATTACATCCTTGGTCGTCCGTAGGATATCCAAGTATCACTTGAACGTATAGAGAGTAATCCCTATGAGTCCAGTCTTGGTAGTCCACTAGGGATCACAAGTGTCACATGGGTGTAAGTAAGGCAGTATCCAAATGACTCTATCCATGGAATTTTTATATGAGGCCATGTGTCAACAAAGGTATATAAAAATTCAATCAATGTCATTTAATTATTTCAATGTTCATCAACATAATCATTTCAATTTAATCTCACATCAAAAGGTCGATTAATCATATGCTAAGCTTAGGAGGTTTATCCTCTTAATTATCTCATGTGGGGATTTCAATATAAGAAGAAACTCATGATTAAGAAATAAAGATCATGGCTAAAGCCTAAGGACATGGTATTCCATTCCCTATCTTTATTCAATGCAAAATAAAATTAAAATTGAAATTAAATTCATCATTTATCATCCCATATAGAGGGGTAAATATAACTCTTGAAATTGATCAATTCATATTCCACCCATGGTGGTCCATTTAATTAAAAAATGTACCCAAGGAATGGTTCCAATTCAATGTTCATAACCTTTAATCTTATATCAATATGTCTCATTAATTACACGGGTCATACCTATCAATTTTAATCATGGAATAAATTCTATATCAAGGGAATATCTCGTGAAAATTGGCCAAATAGAGAGAGGAATATATATAAAAACCCTGACATTTATGGAAAATCATGACACCACATTTCATATGTCCTTAGTAGAGTGCTTTTCTAGTACCAGCTTCTGATTCAACTCTGATCGAGAGATAAATGAATAATGGAAGAAAACACTTAAAATTGGTCAAATTAGCTTGCATATTAATATAATTGTCGATAGAAATAAGAATAATGAACACCAAAAATGGAATTTAGTACTCACTAACATGGATCCAATGAGATCGACGGTGCTCAATTCCTTGTCTAGATGGGTGAACAAGATCAAAACCCATGTTTTCACATCAAGAGGAGCTCTAAGGGGTTCTATGCCATGAAATTGAATAAATGAGAATATAATTCATGTTATAAGATCAATTAATGAAAAAATGGTCATATATACTCAAAATACTATGCTGAATAGTTTGAACACATGGTTTTCCAAACCATGCGCCAAATTTTGTTTTATGGGGGCACCAGCACGATCATTGCACATGGTTATACTAACTATGCACTAACCATGAAAAAAACCAATTTAAAAAACTATATGTTCCCCCTCATGGGAATGTGCCTCCATCTACACAGTTCATTAAAATATGTCTCTTATAGCTCCCCTCTATCAAGCCTCAGATGGTTAGTAGGAACCATGCAGCCTATCTCACAACGAATCTTCTAACCGTACAACCAACCCTGATTTTCCAGAAATATAGGTTTTAGGTTCTAAACAAGCCATTTATACCCCTGAAACAACCATGACCTCAGAGTACATTCAAATTAGGAGATATTTTAGAATTTAAACATAAAATTGATGATAATTAAAATATTATGTACCTCAATAATGAATGGTGTTCTTACATACTCTCCCCCATAAAGCAATTTGTCTCTGAATTTCCCCTCCAAGGGTGGTGACACATTGTCTATGAAAAAATATGGACATTATTCTCTTACATCATCCTCCCACTCCCAGGTCTCATCCTGTACATGGTTGTGCAACTATATCACCCATACTAAATTAACTGACTTGGCTTAGATAACTTTTATACAATGATCCACAACTTAAACTGGATGTTCCTAAATGGATATATATATCTGCAACTCAACTTCCATAGGATAGAAAGTGTGATACATGTTTGAATGATAATGGGGTAGCTGATATATGTGGAAGACATTGTACATGGATCAGTACCTCTAAGATAACTGCAACTGATATGCTATCTACCAAACTCTCTCTAGAATCTCAAATGGACCAACATATCACATATAAATATTACCTTGTATCATAATCCTTTTATATCCAAGACTTATTGAGAACCATAAAAATACATGATCCCCAACTTCAAACTATGCATTTAATTAACGACAATCATCATATGATTTCTGTCTAGTCTTTATAACATTCATCCACTTCTGGATCAACTAAACCTGCTTCGTAGTCTATTGTATGAGATGGGTTCCAAGAAAGGATTCCTCTACTACATCATACCAACACATGGGGTTCATCATGTATTACTTTAAAAATACTCATAATGCGACATCTTTATTGTATCTTGAAATATATTTTTGAAGGTTAATTCAACTAGGGGTATGTGTCTCTACCAAGATCCCCCAAAATCAAGTATGCATGCCTGTAGCATGTCCTCAAGTAAATGTATCATGAGTTATGATTTTTTATTGATCTGAGGGTGGTATGGTGTAGTTTGAATCACCAATATACCTATCTCCCCAACAAAACATTCTATAATGGTGAATTAAATTGATATTCACTATTTAAAATGATTTTATGGTGCAACCTGTGAAGGCGTACTGTCTCACGGATATACAACCTCCCAAGATCATATACTAAAAAGGGATCCTTACTAGGAAGTAAATGATAAACCATTATGATCTTTTTATCAATAACCCAAATTGAATCATTGCCTCTTAGTGACCCTAGTAACCCAGTAACAAAATCCATTGCAACGTCGTCCCATTTTCACTCAGGGATGAGTAGCAGTTTTAAAAATCCATCTAGTCTTGGGTGTTCTACCTCACTTGTTAGATGGTGGAACACCTCATGATCAAACCAATTACATATCCTTTCATACCCATCCAAAAATATTGTAAAATGTAAATCATGATACATCTTGGTGATTTTGGGATGCACTTCCAAAGATAAAGCATGAAAGTATCACATTAGCTCCTTATGCATGTCTTCTAAAACTCTTATATCACCATGTATATATATATCATAATCCTCACCAGTAGCCTAACTAGGAGGAGTGTCCTCACCTGCCATAGTCCCCTGTAGGTCTAGACCCTCAAAATCGGATAGTTACCTCAACCTCACTCTATCAATAACGGTAGAGATCACAGATAAGATGAAAAAATGGTCTACCCCTAACAATCTTTCACCTATAAGTGATTCTAACATAAAAAATCCATAATATTAGACTCATTATTTTCCTCCTAAACAACCTATATGTGATTCCTCCAACTCAATTCATCAACCACTAAATTTTCTTTACTTTTCACTTAGGCATGCAGAAAGTCAAAATACTATAGGTACTACAACCACCAATGCAGCCTCAAATTTATGTTACATTGTGTAAACATATACTTAGAGATTTTATGGTCTTTTAACACCAATTTTTTTTCTCCTAGTAAGTAGTGTCTTAAACAGTTTATTGAGTGTAAAACCATATCAAATTTAATATCATGTGTTGGGTAATCCATCTCGTGTGGCCACAACTGATGAGACTCATATACCAAGACTCTCTCCTCTTACACTGGAAAAACTCCAATCCTGGTACCGGATACATCAAAGTAAATAGTATAACTCATTCCAAGTTCTAGAAAAATTATTATTAGTGATAAATTCAATCTACATTTACACTTCTAAAAGGATAGACCAGAGGCGTCTGACAATATAAACATCCCCCCTTATTAGTCAAGCCCATGAGTGGTGATTATAGGCATTATAAGTCTTGTATTAAATGAATATATTATCCAGTCAGCCCCAAGAATCATTGTATGTCAAAAACAATTCTTGGGATACTCCTAAGAAACTATAGCTTGCACCTTCTCTGGGGAAACTGATACTCTATTATCTGAGATTATTTGACATAGGAATTGAATTTGATCCATCTAGATGTGAAACTTTGTGATCCTAGTAAATAACTAATTCCCTCATAGTGTATCCAATAGTATCTCAAGATGTTTTGAATAGTCATATTTTGTGTGATTATACAACATAATATCATACACGATACAAAGAAAAACGAATCCAGATAAAGATGGAAAACACAATTAATCAGTCCCATGAAAACTATCGGTGTATTTGTGAAACCGAACTGTATAACCAGAAACTCATATAGACCATACCTTCTGCCAAAGGTTATGCAATTTATGTTTAATGGTCTAACATGCATCTAATGATAAACCGATCTCAAAAAATTCTTATATAATACCAGTGCTCCTCAGATCTAGTTGAAGAGGTCTTCTATAAGTAGAATATGATATAGATTCATAACCATCATTTGGTGAAATTTCGAGTCATATACACATAGCCTAAGAGTTCCATCTACATTTTTTGTATAAAAGAGTGGTGAACCCCAAGGAGAAGTACTCAGTTGGATAAACCACATTCCCTCAAAATCCCATATCTACCACTTTATCTATTGTATATTAGTTGTATTCATCATGTATGGAGGAAATGAAATTAGTGAAACTCTATGAACTAGATCGATAGAGAAATATACCTCTCTCACAAGAGGTAATACTGAAGATTCATCTAGGAAAAATCCTTCAAACAGTCAATATATAGAAGGAAATATGCCTACTATATTCCCTGATCATCTAGATATAAACTCACAATTTGGGTTGCCATTCAACCCAGCAAACAATGATCAGGTCCAGCTCAAATATCATGGATTTCCCATTCACCCTTGTGAATAAACACTTTTTCCTCTGGTGATGTGAAGGTCACAATTATGTGATAGAAATAAATAAAATAATTAAATTAAACCAACCATTTTATCCCAATAATGATGTTAAAACCTCTTATCTCAAGGAAAAATTGGTCCTATATAAAGTGACACCTTCGAATATCAAGTGGCACTCCCTTCACTAATGTAAATCCTCTGTTTTAATCCCCAATGTAGTATCAAGTATCAAAACTCTATAAAAACACTGAAATTTTTTTCCAAGTCACTACACAAAAGGAAAAGATATAAATATATGAGAAGTATCTATAAGTAAAAGAGAAATTCTATGTGGATTCTACTAGAATAGTACCTCTTATGGTATATGGTCCTTGATTCTGCTCCTCAAGTATTGGTTACACTATATATATATGGATTGATCCACAATCCTGTGATACAGTCTAGCTACACTGAGCAGATCCATTCCGTTTTCATTGAAAATATGGGGTCTTACTACCATGTCCATGACCATTAACTCGACCTAATCAGTCATCTTTACTACATTTGTTTACCTAATGGGAAGTTGTTGAACCTGCTTCTGAATGTGGAGTCGGTGATGACCCTCCCTCACTGGTTGTTGGAGGAAAATCACTAATCAAATTGATGTAGATAGCCCATCTTGACTTCAGATCTGCACTTTACTAGGTTTGTCATGCGCTGACGTCTTATATATCCTGGTCTACCATGATAGTGGCACCTCACCTGACTACCTGAGTTTGTGATATTTCTATTAATATCATATCATGAAAGTTCTAAACAACACTTCCTACTAATGTTCTATATTGTACCAAACCTAGGTGTCGAACCACCCTGGCTCGCACCCCCAGCCTCTCATAGGTTGTACTCTATGATGGGTTCTTAATTCACTATTTGAGAAATGGTAGTCAACCAAAGACATTAACCTATGATCTAGTGTGATACCTAATACCATCCATGAATCTTCTGGATTTATAGATCTCATCACCCATTAAAATAGTTGAGAAGCATTTGAATTCTTTAAAATAGCTTGAATAATCCATAACTAAAAACTTTCCCTTCTCTATGTGCATGAACCCATAGCCTCTATCATCCCACAACATATGAAGATAGAATTAATCATACTATTCCTTTTGAAAATCCCTCCATGAAATCTCATAATGGTGATCATTATGATTAATGACATCCCACCGTCTCTTGGATGAATCACGTAGTATATAAGTAACAATATTTACCCACGTTTCATAAGGTGTATTGAGATTCTAGAATATATATTTAATTTTATCAAGCCATGAATCCAAATCCTATGGTCCTACATCCCCTAAAAACATGGTTGGATTTTACTGCTGGTACATATGTTTCATCTCATCCATAGGCGTGTAAGGTCATGGTGCTTATGAAAATGTCTACATGAAGAGGCAAAACCCCTCACAGAATAATGCCTCATCACCTATGTCTTGAATAACTATTAGTGTTGCAATTGAATATAAGAGTATCCACCAAGATCCCATGTCTCGTCACCTTTAGATCGTGGTCATCGCCACCCTCATGTTGTACGATTAGATTTAATCATGCTGCATGTCTCTAAAATGCCAAACACACACCTCATCAAATAACGTTATCAAAGTTAATAGCTAAAAGTGAAGATTTTGAAATAGGATAGATATAATCCTACCTATATATGAATCACACCCCTCTACCCACTACTTGATTTAGGGATAGGAAATGTACATATCATAAGAATGAAATAGATACTACATATATCCCACTACGAAGGTCATGTAAGGGTATATCTCTTCTTTCAATAATTATAATTTACATTCCATTTTCACATTAACATCCATTATATCACAATTCATTTTAAATAGTTGAAAAAAATGATTCACCAAATTCCAATCCACAAGGGGAGATACTCCTCATGAACCAAAATATGGAATCCACCTATTCTACACCATAACATGTTCCATTCCAGGCAACGATTGGTCCATAACTCAATGTGCCATATTTGGCTACATAGAGTGCCTACTAATGCCTAATAAGAAAAACACTACATAGGTTATAGAAATCACTCTATGTACCAACCATGTTTTTTAATTCAATGAATAGAATATCTATCAAAATAGTAGGAATATATACCATGGCACCTAACACATTATCATGAAAAAAACCAACACATCCTATATGGAAAGGCATAATGCATGGAATGTGATTCCAATAATTTCTTAAAATGATGAATGAGATGGAATACCCTCATATCATTGGGTTGAAAAAAACAGAACGCAAAATCATATCAAAAATAACATCTCAATTCATTTGTATCAATGAATGGTGGAATAAAATCAACTATAATAGCTAAAATACAGAAAATAATAATTTTCATTTGAGGGAATATGTATTTCTAAAGTAACTGGGTTAGCTATACCCATACACATCTCATTACCAAATTACTATTCCTTCATATCTCTTTCTATTGTCTGAAAATAGTAAATAAGACCAAAAAGAGGCTTTCATACAACTTTGTAATGTCTTGGGCCCAGATGCCACCGAAATAGAGCCCCGAGCCCGATTGGCCACATATCCTCAAACTCATCTCCCCAAACACCAGAGGCTGCGGAATATCATTGAGGGACTAGTTATTCCTATGGGTAGACAATGCCATTTTTCAGAGTGTGACACAATAGAATAATAATAACATTTAAATAGCATATGTAGTAAATCAATCAGATAGTAGATAAACATCAGGAGACAACTATATATACAACAATTCCATAAGTAATCTCATATAGAGTGATGATAATGTTGTGTATCTACAAAGCATCAAAAATAGGTATACATCGAATTTTTGCAATATAATATATGTAAAAAATAACAAAATACCAAAAACTATCCCATATAGCATCACGAGCCTCAGCTAGATCATTTTATGTTATACTTCTAAGAAGCAATCAAAAACCTGAAGCTGGGCGCTTTCTCATATTTATACATATAGTCATATAATATATTTGGCTACCAAAGGAAGCCTGAGTAGGGTGTAAGATAAAATATCAGTATTCCACTACCAATATCATCTAAGGTCATCTAGTTAGTGAATATATAACAATAATACTAAGAAAGAAAAACTAGAATATGTAAATTAAGTTATAAAAGTAAATAATAATTATTGATATTGGTTCCCATGGACATGTTTCCTCTTCGACCAGATTTATTCTTTATCCAAAAGTCTCTAAATAAATAGTTAGTCTTTTATCATTTAATAAATAGAAATCAGGACCAGGAATGTAACACAACTCCCCCATAATGATATGTTCACGTGAGATGCCTAACCAAACCATCAAAAAGTATAAGACTCCTACAGACTCCAATCTTGTGTTTTTTCTTAGAATATGTGTCATAAAAATCATTTCATTAATTATTCAATTAATCACTAGAGGCCATCCTTTGAATTATTCATTTTAATCTAGGTATCACACCAGACTTCACATAAACCAAAAACCCTACAAACTCATCCATGGTTATCCTCATTAGAACCCATGTATCACTCTAGGTGTGGTATAATGTCATCAATCACTGAGTTTGTCATTTACAGTTAACTAAGGGAGACCAAGTGTCACCCATGGAATATATAATCCACTTCTCTTTGAGTTTATCCATTTCTATTCATAGGTATTCCAAGTATCACTTTGGTGTATAGATAATCATCCATCTACTTATATCCTTGGCATTCCACTAGGGAGTCCAAGTGTCACTCGATCTTAAGAAAGGCATCATTTAAATGAGTATGTCTATGGTGTTCACATATGATCACAGGTGTCTCCCAATGTGTATAATCATTCAATTGATATCATTTAATTATTTAAAAAGTCATCACCACAATCTTTTCAATTTAATCTCACATCATAAGGTGGCTTAATCATGTCCTCAGCATAGGAGGTTTAACCACTTAATTATCTCACATGGGCATTTCAATACAAGAAGAACCCCATTATTAAGAGACCAAGAACATGGATAATGATTAGGGACATGAACTTCCCTTCCCACCAATTAAATGATTAAAAATAAAATTCAAAATAAAATTCAAATCATCATTTAATATACCCTGGCAAGGGGAAAATGAAACACTTAAAATTGATCAATTCATATTCTACCCATTTTGGTCCATTTAATTAAAACATTAACCCAATGGGGTGGTTCTAGTTCAAGTTTCATGATTTTTATTCATTTATCAATGGGTCTTATTAACTACATAGGCCATAACCATCTATTTTATTAAAGGAATAAATTGAATTTCAAGGGTTTAAATCTTGAAAATAGGGTGCATGGTACAACAACATATACTTATAAACACCCCAACATTAAGGTAAAATCTTGAGACCACCGACCATATTGCTATAGTAGAGTTCACATCCAGTATCAACTCTTGATTCAACTTAGTTTAGGAAAAAAACAAAGAATATATATATACACTAAAAATAATATAATTATCTTAAACATAAATAGAATAGTTGATACCAATAAGAATGAATAATGAAAAATGTATTTGATTACTCACCGATACAGATTCGAAGAGACCTGCGATTCTCGATTTTGAGCCTGGAAGGAATAATAAAATCAATGTCTATGTTTTGGCTTCAAGAGGTGCTCCAACAGGTTAATTGATGTGTGGATGAAGAAATGAGAGTATAATTTAGTTAATTAAATTATTTAGTGGAAAATGGTCATTTCTCCTCAAAATATTGGGTGCAATTTTTGGAATCACAGTTGGATAAACTTTTTGCTAACCATGTGCTATCAGTTATGCTAAGTGGGTACCGACACGGTCATTGCACACAATTTGACTAACCATGTGGGAACCATGAATAACACCTCTGCCAAAAATTATAGGTGCTCCCACATGATCATTAACTTATATCTGTATGGTTTCCTCAAATCATATGTCCTATATCTCCCCGATCGATATCCTCTTACAATTAGAAGTAATCATGTGTCATGTCCTACACAGAATCTACTAACCGTGTGGCCTACATTGATTTTCCAAAAAGACATGTTTCTGGATCCAAGAAAGTCCCAAACACCCCTGATACCTCCATGGACTCAAATTACATTAACATTAGGCCATTATTAAGAATTTAAACAAAAAAAGGATTTAATGTAAATGATTTTGTACATTAATAAAGAACTGAGTTCCTATTATAATATCCTCCGGTTTTTCTCCATAGGAGAAATCGTGTTCTAATGGTATATCCTTTGAGTTTAGTACATTTCATGGATCCGGTGTTTACTTATTAAGGAGATATTATTGGAAAATATCATGGACTATAGAGTAGTTCAATGGAAGCACAAATCTATAAGATACCATCTAGTTATGATCAATAATTTCAAAGGGATTGACATATGTTGGTCATAGTTTTCCCTTATTACAAAATATCATTACCTTCTTCCCTGGATAAATTATTAGCAAAACTTTATCATGAACTTTAAATTCCATTTCATGTTGGTGATTTTTAGCATAATGTTTATAAAAACATTGTGATTCCCTTATGTGTTGTTGAATGGATCAAAAAATATCTTTCATTTCATCAGCTATCATTGGTCCCAACAGCTTTCTCTTCAGAACATCATCCCTGTCTGTTAATGTTTTACACTTATTTCCATATAGATCTTCATAAGGAGCCATATTAACACTCGAGTGAAAGTTATTAGTGTATGAAAACGAAATAAAAGTAAGGTTTTGATCCCAACAAACTTTAACTTCCATAGATTAAAATTTTAACATATCTTATAGGGTTTGAATTGTTTTATCAGATATACCACTTATTGAAGGATAATATATAGTGGTGAAACTCAACCTTGTATGAATATTTCTTTAAAGACATAACCAAATATTCAAGGTAAACCTTATGTCATGATTAGATACAATGTAATTTGGTATTATATGCAACTTTACCACTCCCTTAAGGTAAATTTTAGAATAATAATCAAGGGATAATTCTTCTATGATAGTTGTAAAGTGTGAAAAAAAATTTAATGTGAACGAATATACATATATAGAAATATGATCATTATAAATTTTGAGGATTTAGATGAAAATATCATGGTGATGTTTTCCAATTTCAATTTTGGCATGGGTAATGGTTGTAACATCCCCCTTATACTTTTTTCTCTCATCCTTAACTCGGTGGCATACGAAGCACCGAGATACAAACTCTGTGATATATCGATTTCTTCCATTAAAATAGAAATAATCTTTTAAATCTGTATATATATTTTTACTTCCAGGATGAATAGTTAATGAAGAACTATGATCCTTTTATAATTTATCCTTCTTCATATCTAGTATAGACAGAATGTGTACATGGTTCATGAACATTATCATTCCATCAAAATCAATGTTGAAGTAAGGAAAATTTCTCATCTTCTTTTGCGGATCTATATCATCCATTTGTTCCCCTTTTATACTCACACATATTGATGGTTGAACACTTATTTGAGAAAGATTTGATTTCTCCCCTTCCTTCAAGATTTCATTATCCATCATTTCAAAATCAATAAATATTGTATCTTTTGTAATCCTTATCATAGATAAGCTATCTTGATCTTTATAACTCAAAGCATCAAGATCCTTGTTCGATTTCCTAGGGTTGTAATGTATTGAGTAGTCATAATATTTAATCCTATCCAACCATATTCTTGGGAAAATATTCAACTCCATATTGAAAAATAGATACATTAAACTTTTTTGATCATTATATATGTCAATATTTTCTTTGTAAAGATAATTCCTTTATATCATTAATGTAAAAATTATTTTAGCTAAATCCAAATCATGAGTTGGGTAATTTTTCTGATGAAACGTCAAATTTCATTATGCATAAGCTATAACCAAGAAATTATATGTTAAAATGAATCTAAATACATTCTTGGATGCATTACTATTGATTATAAACCCTTATCCACTATAGGGTAATATAACCATAGTTATATTGAATAATATTCTCTTATGTTCCTTGAAATATACCTCACATTTATCCATATAGAGGAAAATGGATCTCATTCATGTGAACATGGTGAGTGGATTAGATAGTAATGATAAATTATCCATAAACTATAAATAATATCTCTCCAAGACAAGAAACTTGGGGATCTTAGTCACCATGGATAGTCTGGGAAAACATTGACTACCCTCTTTCAATGATGGATCCACCGATATGCACTTTCTTGAGAATATATGACACAAAAATGAAAAATTATATAGGAAAAGTTCATAGTTTGTAAATTTTTCATATAGTTTCACCTTACTTAGGGTCTTCAGTACAATTTTAAAGTGATCTTTATGATCTTCTTTCCTCTTTGAATAGATAATAGTATCATCTAAAAAGGTCGTCACAAACTGATTAATGTAATCTCTAAAGACTCTATCGATTAAATCCATGAAGATAGTGGGGGAATTGGTAAGATAAAATGACATCAAAATATATCATTAGTTTCCAAACCATGTACATAATGCTGTATTTGGTAAATCCTCTTTATTAACCCTTAATTTATGATATCCAAAACAAAGTTCAATCTATGAAATGTATTGAGCTCTGCACAGTTAATCAAACAAGTCATCAATACAGGGTAGTGGATACTTTTTCATGATTGTGATCTTGTTAAATACCGAATAATAAATGCAGAGTCGCATCAATCCATATTTCTTCTTAATCAAAAAAAATCATTGAACCCCATCAGTAAACATATGGATGAATGAATATATTTTCAAGGTTCTCTTTGAATTTCATCTATAATTATTAAAAATCGACTGGGGTCATTCTATAGGTATTATTTTAAATAAGTGAGTCACTTGGTATAAGTTCTATTGAGAACTAAACTTCAAGATTCTACATAATAATATGAAATTATTCTATAATGATATCGATAAACTCACAAAAAATAGGAATATCATCGATGTTGAGGTTCTCCCCAACCATCTGAGATGGACACCCCTTTAGAATATGATTCCATACCCATACAATGAACGTGATATCCATCGGAAGTTTATATTATTTAATCAAACTAATAGAAGAATATAGTTTGGTTTGGATTGTCAAAAATGGATTATTTTATTTGGAAATTGGTGTGGGATTTATATAAATAAATCCAATCCGTGGTGATGATAATATTTAATTCAGCCAGAGGGATACTAACAAGATTTTCATGGAACACATTCCCACAAACTTCATCTAGAGAAGAAAAATATTTGTGAGAAATGATCAACATTCAATTAGAGTTTTTCACTAATTATTTGAAATTTAATAATTGGGTTGGAATTTTGAAACCCTTATATAATTATTCAGATATAAAAGATTAGGAACATTCAAATTCAAATAAGACATTATATTTTCTTTAGTGAATGACATGTGTCTCTTTCACTATTCCATTTTTATACCTCTCATCAAAAATATTGATCATATGATATTTCTCTTTATCCCTCAGTGTAAGAGTTTTATGATGTCATGAATCACCATTAACCTTCATATATGTTCATTAGGTTGCATAATTTTTATTTTCCATTCATTTGATGTATTGGAGAGTTGGTGGTTCCTTATTGGGTGTCTCCCTTTATTCTATTTCAATATCCAACACTTTAATTTCCTTTCAACATTCAAGTTATTTTTGTCCCAACCTACCATTTTTAAAGCACCTCCTTTTTCCTTTTAAACAGTTCCCTTGATACCTCTTCCAACATTTCTGGCATGTAAATTGCTAGAATTTTTAACCACCATGTGATTTATTAGAGTTTTCATGTGATTAAATCTTACATTTCCTCTAAAAACCATCAGAATGGTGGGAATATCATTTTTCATTTCCACATTTAGTGTACACCAAATGGATTTTTGATAGGTACTGATTTCTATTATATATAGTCCCTTTTGAAAACTTGGTTTTTTACACCAAAGAATCGATCAACCATACCTTCAGGTTGGATGATAATAACATAAGCTTACCTGAAAAGTCTTCTAAAATTTATTTCATAGGTACCAATGGATTCACCATACATACTTTTCAACACAATAAATTCATTCTCTATAATTTTATAAAGAGTGATAAGAATGTAATTATCGAAAATTAATCTCTTAAACTCATCCAACTCCATAGAGTTAATTTCTTAATGTTCCCTCATGTTCATGATCACAGTCCACCCTTTATATTCTTCTACTTAAAAGTAATAAATATCCAAATTTAATTTTTAATTCTATAAATACTAGATAATAGATAATCTATTTTCATTTGTACTAATACATTTCTCATCAAATAATGGATTAGTGGAAACACTAAAATAAGATCAATTTTTCCTCATAAAGGACTCAACAAAATAATTTTACCTTCACTAATCATTTGTATGTTAAGAATGATTCGTATCTTGATAGTGTTGTGTGAGCATAAATACAAAATTATTCATTCCATATCCCATTTATTTTTTTGATTATAAGGATAATCATTTCACTTTCCACTGCATTAATCATTAACATTATTTCATTTGGTTTCATCCACTAACTGAAACAAAAAATCATCATGTGAGTGATAATAATCATATTTGGAAAACATATTATCAAGAAATAAAAATAATTTATTGTATGTATTAAATATAGACACCTTATTTTCAATCTATTACACCTTAGGTTCAATCTGGTTCATTCATGGTCATCTATTCAAATCCTTCATGATGTTTCATAACGAATTTGAAAATTTTCAAAGAATATCTCCATGAGTGTCAAACCACATGTGTAGTAAGGAATGTTTTTGTGTACGAAGTGATTATCAGGTCCATATTAGTTTTCTATTTTTATATTTATTGCCCTTAGGTGAAACTATTCCAAATCTATAGCCTATTCTATTATCTAGATACATAAGTAATTTCTTGGAAACCACTTGCTCGGTCCTTTGCAAAAATTTGAAGACATTTTCTTATACATTGAATTTACCATAGACATATCCCTAGGGATATCATGAAATTATTTATATCCTAGTTTCAAAATTATTACTAATCATTCACTCTAATACCATCTATAATGATACAGGCTTTTCATATATAGATATTACTTCATGAACTGTATTTAAAATATCTCATAAATATATTCCTATCTATTACCCTTAATATACATACCCTACTATAATCATTCTTCATAACATGAGGAATTGAAATATAAGAAAGGGTGAGCTTAGATACTCAATAAAGCAAAACATGGAAGATATCAATCAGTGATTATATGAAAGAATAGGATGAGAATAAGGATATGATATTATGAAAATAAATTTAAACTTTAATACCTAATATATAATGATTCATAAACCTGATCCCAGGCAAAAAACATATTCATTTGAAAATACATGAACCATAAGAGTGAGAATTCATAATAAATAAATCATGAACCATAAGTTCATGTTATATATTTTTGGAACTATCATAATCATAAAAACTATTTAAAATTTTAATATTAACATCTACGGCCATAAAATAATAATTGATCGAGAATCAACACATATTTACAATTTCATATTGGATCAGTCATCATCAAATGTTTCCCTTAGTGGACCATGCACATCATCTTGTTTCCCATATGTATAAAGAAGATAAGATTGTTTACCATCGTTGTCTAATGAGATATAAAACATTACCCAACTAATTTTAGTGATATATATGACCCTACCAAAACATAATAAAAATAATATATAAGTTTTCCATAAGATCATAAAACATTAATTATATCATAACCCGCAAAAACGAAATGTGTTTCATAAACATTTCATCATAGCATTGCACATGAAAAAAAACTAGTTTCATAAACATATATTCATAATAATTATAAATGACCAAAATAAATAATAAGTATGGTAAAATTTTATCCTATCCACAAATAATATTAATTATTATCAAAGGATGGAATATTAGATGGAAAATGATTTTGAAAAATCACTTGGAAAATGTTTTATTGAAAATATCCTTTCCACTTTGATATCAATTTTAAAATATAAAGATTTCCCAAATATTAAACAAAACATTTTATTTTAAAATAAACTTGTATACTTTTGAATGTTGTTTTAAATCATTGATTATTCATGACAGTGGGAAATACTATTCGTGTTGTACACATTAAAACAAATATTCTATTCAAATTATTGGTAAAAATTCAAAATTACATTGTTCCATAAAGTGATAAAAAAATTAATTTTAAAATATTTATTAAAAATTAAAAAATGAGTAAAAATAACTGTTAATAATTAAATAAAAACATTGAAAAAATTCCTAAAAAATATTTAGAAAAAATTGATATAGAATAAAAAGGTGTGTTTGATCGAAGAGAGAAATAAAGTGTATTTTTATTAAAAATATTATTCTAGTATATTATGTCTATAAATAGAGGAAAATGAAAGTAAAATTTATAATATCTATAAATAACTATATTATAAAAAATTAAATATTTTTTTGAGTGTTATATTATAATATTTCATTATCAGAAGTATAATCATAAATAATCAATATAAATAATGGGATTGTATCATAAAACAGTTACCAATTTGGTATTTTTTATATCATAAGACACATGAATTAAAGAAACTTATATGGATATTTATTTCCCAAATTTTTAATGGTAAAAATCATAAAATACATTCATGGGTCGTATATACAAATCTTAAAAGAAACAATTGGTGTATAAGGCATGTGTTCCAGGGAAATAAAAGTGACACGAAAATCCCTAACCTAAAGTATTAACTTTCTTCGAACACATTAGCACCTCCTTTATAATAAAAATAGGTATATTATAATTATATTTTAAAAATATTATCATATACATAATACCATATATTATTTAATTATTACATTTTATTACCCATTTATTAATAACTTCTTTTTAAAATCATGTCTCAAGTAATAATTGCTTCGTTTTTCATATATGTTTCTATTTGGTGTTTTTGGTACTTTTATTTTTATCATGATTCAAAAATCAATTGAACCTTAATCATGATATAAATATAATATATATTCATTAAATATATTTTGATATTAAACCATAAATGTTAAATATTGAAAAATAATTATATTGTTCGTGGAGATGGTAGGTCTTACATATTTATATACCATATATATTCATTAAAAATATCTTTATTTCCATACATGTCAATACAAAATGAAAAATATATCAAATTGCTTTGTGGAGGCAATAGTCCAAACATATGAATGAGAAATGTTATCATTTTTCAAAAGATTGAAAGATAAGGATTTACACATGATATTATAAATCCACAATTATAAATATGTCATAAATTTCAAATTTATAATTTAAATCTATCATTATATTAACCTTGAGAGATGATGATAGAAAACAAATTACATCAGTTCATGAGGTTGTAGTCTATCGTACACATGATAAACAGTTTCACTTACCATTTGATGGAATAGGGTATAGTTTTAGGTAATGAAACTAATAATAATAATATATCATTATATTTAAGAATCTCATGTTATTATATAATCATTTTTTAATAATATGTGAAATATTTGGAAGAATAAATATAATAAAAGTGGTTAGTTATGAATGATACCTCTTCTTCAGAGAACCTCCTTAGGATAGAACCAGAATACCTCATAAGAGAGTTTAATAATAAAACTATGTAATATTATACATGATTAGGGAAGTAATAAATGGGTTTAGGTAGGTATTGGATAAACCAAAAGCCTCTTAAAGTGTGAAGATAAGAGGAGAGAGGGAAGAAAGCACATGTTGTTTTTTGAAAAAAAATACATTATACCAATATTTTCCACATGAACAAGGCTCAAAGATAGATCATTATTGATCTTTAGATGTTTTAAAGTATAAATATGACTATAAAATAGTAATTTTAAAAACATCTACGTCATTTTAACCCATATATTTTTATTTTAACTCTTTTGTAAACTCATTTTTACTGTAACCGTGGTAATTTGTTTTTATAGTTTTTACTATTCATTATGACCGAAAATTATGTTGAACTTATTTTATAATATTAATTATTCTGATTCAATATTTAGAATATATTTCCAATTATTCAATTTAAATAATTAGAAGAATTTAATTAAAAATTTAACCATATATAGGACAAAAAATAATTTTCCAATGAAAAAGATATCAAAAGTATAAAACGTCTTTAAATCAAAATTCAGTATGAAAATGATTACAATAACCGATATTTTTTTAATTAATATATAATTTAACTCATTTTATTTTTAAACCAAATACAAATGAAATTTATCTTGTAAATTATCTAAATAAAAATAAACATTTTAATAAAAATCATTATTTTTTACTATTCATTGAAAAATTAACCTTTGCATAAAATTCTAAAAAATTCATCTTATATTAATTATAACCTTTTTCATTTGAAAAATTAAGATTATTTTTTCAAATATAAATTTTAAAACTGGGGAAAAAATACTTTTATTGTCTGTTCATAGAAATAAATAAAAAATAGTTCTTGAGAAAATAGTATTTTCAAAACAAATATATACATTACTAAATTTTAAGTACATTAATTAATATGTTTTATTTATATAAAACCATTATAACTAAATTTTAAGATTTTGTTATTCCTATTCATACCACCAAGTTTAATGGTTATGTCATAAAATTAATAATATTAATAGTATATTGTGGTTTGCTAAAATTATTGTTGTGTGTAATGTGGGATATTAAAGAAAATAAATTTCTTTGAAACAAATATTTCAGAAAATTACAGGGTGTTACATGAACCTTTTATATGATCTCTTGAAGGACATAGTAAAACAAAATACCACACTCCCAACTCCTCCCAGTACAAAGGTGATCTATATGGTCAACTATATAATGCTTCAAAAGGTTCCATTTTAATTGGATCCTAATAACTGTTATTATATGAGAACCCATCCAAAGGAAAATGGTTTTCCCATAAACCACTGAAATCAATCATGAATTCCTAAATAATTTTGTCAATAATTTTAATCGATCACTCAATATTCCCATCTATTTTATGGAGATACACTATGTTTAACTTCAATGATTTACCCATTGCAACTTATAAACCATTACAACACCAAGATGTTAATCATGGATATCTATTAGAAAAATTTACAAAAGTCACTCCATGAAGATTTATCATATCTCATACATATAGATTCATTATAAATTATATTTTGTTTTTTATTGTTATTATAATGTAAATGATTTTATTTCAAAAGTTGATCAATGATCACCCAAATAACATCTCTCCCTATATGAATCCACGGTAAACCAATAATGAAGTCCGTAGATATCTTATCTGATTTCCACATAAAATGGGAAAATTTTAAAAAAATAAGAATATATCTTATGATCTATATTAATCATCTATCATGTATGAAACCATGATAAAAAATCTATAATGGACCACCTTATCCCCATCCATGAATGTTGATGTCTTAAATCATGATACATATTAGTAGTCTAGTGGTGTATAAAATAACAACAATGATTTATGAAATCCTTCAAATCATTACTCATATATATTAAAAGGATAAATCGTCCTCAATAAAGCACCATCGGGAGACTAAGATAAAACACCCAAGGTCACCCCTCTATAAATGATTCAATTAAAATTCTAACAATTGATCTATGTTTCATGTACAGGATAAATCTAATCATTAAATAAAAAATAAACTTTTAAAAAATCTATGAACAAAAACACATAATACTCTTCCACATCTAAGTTCATCTCAATGAAAAAGGTCATAAAAAATATTCCTACACTGATTCTTTTAAGGGCTGATTCAGTAACTTCATGCTCAACACATCATTGACCACATTCTCTTTTATTGGTGTATATGAAATTTTAAAATCAAAAGTGTTGTCACATAGGATATTTTTGCCCAATATCTCTAGATATAATGGTATTAATTATCGCAAATAAATTCATATATTAATATATACATTATCTCATGATAGATCCAACATTATGTGAATTCTTATCTGGTATATCAGATCATTTAAATAATATAACTAATTATGTTTTTTTAAGTCTAAAACATATTATAATTGAATATCTATGTGTAATTATGGGTATTATCACCTTATGAATTTTTTGTACTATAAGATAGATAGAACATCTAAATTTTATCTATGAATGAGTTACTGACACTGAAAGAATAACTGAGACACTGACATAAGAACTACGAAACCGATAGAATGTTTGAGACACAGATAGTCAAATGACTCAATTATTCATATGACTCACTGTAAAATATACAACCTGTTTATTCATATGAATTATTGACGCATGCGACCAACCAATGCTTATTACTTACTGACGCAGATGACCGACTGATATATATGTCTTACTGATGTACATGAACTACCAATGCAATCAACCTATCATGAGTACAAGTGACCTACCGAAGAATGATGCTATAGAAAAAATGACTCACCGATAGGTAAAACAAGTCACTGATGTAATGAGTCACTAGTGTATGGAAATACTGATAGAATAACATACTAATTGGTTGAGTCACCAAAATAATGAGATACCAACAAACAATTCATTGATAGACTGACTCACCGATAGACGAGTCACAAATATAATTTTGATATTTTCATTAATTAATATTATTTCTAATGATCTTATTTTAGTCATTTAATGATACTGAAATATTTAAAAATCTTTTGCAGGACTTTTAGTAGATAGTACGAGGTATGATGAACTGATGCATATGGAAAGAACATGCTCTTTGTCGGCTCTCAATTATAAAAATCTTTTTTGAAAATAGATTATTGAATTTAAATTATGAGAAGAGATGTGTTTTGTGAACAATTGTAATAAAGACATAACAACATAAAAAAATCTCATGCCCCTACAGAGAACTCAATAACAAAAGGAAGAACACATGAGACAATCTCAATAGAGCTATACATAAAATTGAAAAATTTCTTTCGAATATCAAAGAAGGAGAATAATATACATGTAGAACCACACATATATCTTGATGCCAGAATAAGTCATTTTTTTCATGTCAATTCCAGAAGATTACTGAAACCACATCTCAGTTACATCTGAAGAATCCATAGCTGCATCTCAAGAGACACAGAGTTTTCTAAATCGTTTCTCATATTTTTTTTGTTTGGTTGTGTGCTTTAAACATTATTTTGAGGAGTGTCTTTATTTTTCTATAAATCACACAATATATAGAATATAAAATTGTAGGATTAATGATATCCATCCACTCATACCATATTACATCTGATTACTCCCACATATAAGAGTGGAAGAGGCCCTTGTGCGACATGGTAGTTTATACCCATGAAGAAATGTGGTAGATGTCATGTGACCTGGACATCGTGTGTGATTTTGTAAACCCCAATCATGGGTTTGGTTAAAACGTTTTATTTATTTATGTTTCTTGGTGTCTCGTGATCACCAAGTGGAGCGGATTTGGTCTCTTCTTGATACGGAACCTCTTGTTTCATTTCTGATGTGTTTTTACTTTTAGTTTTACACTATTTTTTCACATATTTATTAAAACTAAACTGAAATTTGATATTTAGTCTTAAAAAGTGTTCATAATAGTATTGAATCATTAGGTTATTTTCAAAAATTGTATTAATTATCAAATTGTTATCCCAGAGAACTAATCACTCTTTTGAAAAATTAATCGAACATTCAAGATCTTATAAATTCACTACTGGAAAACTGGTCAATTGAATTTTAAATTTTGGGGAACATCAAATATTACCTTTTAGTATAATGTTTTGTAGTAACTCAATTCACCCCCTTCTTGAGTGTCATATTCTGAAAAAAATTGGTATTAGAGGATATTTGGAATTTTTAGTTTTTAAATATTTTTGAAACTTTTCAACTATGATTTTAGTTATATTTAAAGGATCTTATAATTTCTATTAATACTAAATTTTTATAACTTGAAAATGTTTTTTTAATATTTTATTATGGAAAATAGGTTGGAAGGTGTTGTTACCAACAAACCTCCATTCTTTAAAGGAACCAAATATGCACAATGGAAAATTAAAAAAATATTCACTTAGAAATTATGGGTTTGGAAATTTGGTCTTCAATTGTAGATGAATATAAGATTCCTGATACTCTTAGAACTACTTGGGATGACCCAACTAATTCATATTATAATAATAATTACAGATCCATGAATTCCATATACTATTCTTTTGGAGATAAAGAGTTTAACAGAATTTCATCATGTAAAACAGCCCATGAAATTTAGGATACTTAGTTTGTATCACTTGAAGGAAACTATAATGTTATGAAAATGAGGCTTAACACATATATATTTAAATATGAAAACATTAATATGAATCTTGATGAGCCTATTTTTGGAATGTATCTCAGGTAAAATAAAATAGTGAACACCATGATCTCCTTGGGAAGAGATGTTACTTCCAGAGAGAAAATTATGAGGATTGTAAAATGTTTACCTGATAGATGGAGATGAACTCCAATCTGCATTAGTGAATAATGTGACATCAAAAAACTACCTATAAAATTACTCATTAGGAAACTGATGATGTAATAGGAAGAGATGAAAGTAAACAAGGAAGAAGAAGATAAACCTAATAGAAAATCTATAGCCTTCAAGACTACTCCCTTCATGAACAAGGAAAAATAAAAGGTTTTGGACTATGTTGAAATATCCAATAATTATGAATCAACATCAGATAGTGATGGAGATGTAGCTCATTTGGCCATAAGATTCACAAAATTCTATTGGAAGAAGTTTTTTTTGGAATCTCAATTATAAGGGATGATATGATAACAAGGGAAACTAGAAAAAGAACTCAAAAATAATTGGAAAATCAAAGGAGGATGCCTGCTATGAATATAAGAGGAGAGGAAATGTCAAAGATGACTATCCAAAATTAAATTACAAAAAAAATTATGAAAAAAAAGACAATAAGTATAAGAAATGAATGAAGACCACCTGGATTGCCTCTGAGGATAACTCTAGTGAATTAGAATCATCTCATGATGAGAGATATGACATGAAAAATATGTGTTTTACATCAAACACATATAAGGTAACCTTAGATGCTCTTATACAAAATACGTACTATTCCAGAGATGAATGTGATTCTAAAAATATGAAAAGCGATGAACTATTTGAATACTATAACATACTGGAAGATACATGAAATGAATTTAAAGATAAATATCAATCATTAAATAAAAAACTTACTCCCACTGTAAATATTAAGTCTGAACATACTACTGAAAATGGCACAAATTCTCAACTACTAAATGGAAAAAATGAACTAAAAATGTCTAATGAACAATTAAATAAATATTTGGAAAAGTTTACCTATGGGAAAAATTCTATTTCTTAAATTCATGGTAAAATAATACCTCTTAAGTACACTTAGGGTATTTGATATCATCCTAGATAGAGAAACCTATCTAAAACACATTTTGTAACTAAATCTATAAAACATGTTCTTCTACCTAAAAATAAATATTCTGCTGCTTGTTCCAGTTCTGAAAAATATTTTACCACCTCTAAGTGTTCTAGACCAAACAAAGTCTATTTTTATAATATGTTATATTTGACGTATATGAAACCAATGAAGCAAATGCGGGTACCAAAGCATTTATTACTAATATCACTGGACTAAAACAAATCTTGGTTCTTAAATCTATTTTTGTTTTATTTTTCTACAAGAAATCTATTTGAAGAGATCTTGCAAGATTCAGTAGTACTTGGATAGTGGATGTTCAAGACTCATGATAGGATACCATTCATGCTTCAAGAACCTTATAAATATTGAAGGTGGATATGTCACCTTCGGTGACAATACTAAAGTAAAAATAATTGGATTTTTCTAGATTGGTAACTCAAACTCAGTTTTAATTTATAATGTACCTTTTGTTGATGGTTTGAAATATAATCTACTTAGTATTTCACAATTATGTGATGATGGATTCCATGTTAAATTTTAAAATGATTATTGAAATGTTTTAACTCTAAAAATGAATTCGTAATTTATACTTTTAGAAATGAAAATGTATATTCTATTAACATAGATTATTTAATTTCTCAAAAATATTTTTGTTTAAGTTCCTTTCATAAAAAATAATTGATTTTTCACAAACTATTAGGACACTTTAATATAAAATCTCTTAGAAAGATTAATAAAAAAGGACTAGTCAAGGATCCACCCAAACATGAGTTATTAAATGAAAAATCCTTTAACAATTTTTAAAAGGGTAAAATACATAAGATATCATTAAAATCAAAGAAAGAAGTTTCATCTTATCAACATTTAGAGTTTGTCCACATGAACATTTTTATACAATCTTGAGTTTCTAGTTTAAATGGTGAACACTATGTCTATGTTCTTGTAGATGACTATTCTAGGAATACATGGAATTTTTTCTTATATCCCCAAAGTGAAGCATTTACTTACTGCACCAGGTACGCTAAAACAGTGTAAAATCTAAATGGACTTAGAATAAAATCCATAAGAAGTGATCATGGCAGTGAGTATGAAAATCAATACGTTGAATATTTGTTTCATCGAATAGCTATAACCCCTAGTACACATCAACAAAATAGATTTATTGAATGAAAAAAATAGAATATTACAAGATATATACCAAAATATGCTTAATGAATATGATCCACCTGTTTACTTTTGGGATGAGTATGTGAATACAAATTTATACATAATTAATAGAGTCTTAATCAGAACTATCCTCAATAAGACTCCTTATCGGTTATGTAATAATAGAAAACCCAAAGTTAGTTACTTCTATGTTTTATTTTAATAGTATATATCCTTAGTACAAAGGAATGTATTTATAAATTTTCATACAAGAGTGATGAAAGAATCATACTAGGTTAATCAATCTCTATTAAATGCTATAGACTCTTTAAAAAAAGAACCAAGTGTATTGAAGAATCTATAGATATCAAATTTGATAAAATAGATCAACAGGAACCTATGACATCCCTATAACACCTTGAAGATGATATGTCCAATCTGGACATAAAAGAAAAATCATCTAAACCTCTTGTCAAGCAATCTATTAAAGCAAATAGTATTGGATATTCTTCAGACTCTGGACATGATGAACCAGAACATGTTGATGAACATTAAATTACTAGCCCCTCCTTTTCTAGACCAACTATAACTCCGAAGAACCATCCTTTAGATGCTATTTTTGGAGACTTAGAGATAAGGACACAATCTATAGCTTCTCTTAGAAACCGGGATGAATATCTAGCCTTTTTGTCACATATAGAACCAAAAAATGTAAACGATTCAGTTAAATATGAATTTTGGGTGATTGATATGCAAGAAGAACATAATCAATTTGAAATTAATAATATTTGGAAACTTGTGGGTAGACACAAAGAAAACATAACCATAGGAACTAAGTGGGAGTTTATTGAAAATGAGGGTTTATAAAACCAGGGGGTCATTCAACCAAAATATACTCAACTATAAATCCATTTCAGAATGCACTTTTAACATCCATTTGATAATGTTTGAAATTATGATGGGAATCATAAGCCATCCAGATTCTGATGGCCTCATGTCTAGTGACAGGTGCAAAAGATTATTAAGGAATAACCATGTAGTTATAATGTCTATACCTTCTCCTAAAGGATATATTTGGATCATCCTCCTATCTAACTCTTAATTGGTGGTACCCCGATCTCAGATAAATCTTAGAAAACCATTAGGATCCCCTGAGTTGATCAAATAGGTCATCAATACTCAAAAAATGATACTTGTTCTTAACAGTTACATGATTAATCATTTATTAGTCAATATAAATTTTGATTCTTCTATTTTTGTTCCCTGAAAATATAACCAATGAATATCATGGTTTCATGCTCTATCAAATAATTAATTTTTCCTCAATATCCTTGTGGTTATATATAAGCTCTTTCAACTTAGTGGGTACCATGTCATAAGATGGAAAGGATATGGGTCTCATACCATGGAGGAAGTAAATAGGGAACTCAACATTCCTCTAGGGTGTTATCCAAGAAAAACCAACCATAAAAAATAGGGTATATATCCACTAAAGTTGTGATAAAATCACATAATAATTGGTTAGATTCACCAAGAATCATCATTGATATTTGGAAAGATATCATTCTGACCTCAGGAACAATAGGCACCAATCTCCTTTATTTAGGATCCCAATCACCTTGAAATACGTTAGTAACCCCATCAGATGATAGAAGCTAAAATTTAAAATGATAATAATCAAATTATTCTTTAAAAATAACATTCTAATCCATTCCAATAAATAGGTTGAATATATGAAGAACCAAAACTAGGAAATACCACTTGAGCTGTGGGTCTGTGATCATCAAGAAGCACTCATAACATTTAAAATATTAATCATACCTTCTTCTAGAAGGAGTTTATAGCTCTATCCCAAATGGCATATACTCCAAGAATATTCACAACCGGTTAATAAACATATAAAAAACTATATAATGAGATGTACATGTATCCAAAAAATACATTGCTACAAAGGATGAAATAAAATTGTAACTCCCATAGTAATTAGCCCCACTTTAGATTCTTCTTGTGGTTATTTGCTGCATATAGGATACCAACATTATCTCCTCCCCAAGATTTATTCATAGCTTCATTATTTATATTAGCATGGTATTGAGATCCACCACCATTCACTACATCAGACAAAAACCATGATCCTTTGGTAAGGGTGGATCTTGATGTACATTCCTGGGAAAATATTTTGTAAAAAGGATTAAGATGAATGGATTATCTACAATGATGAAAAATTTTGGGTGCTACGATATAATTTGGATTAATATGTCTATGTCTCCCATACTAATAGAAAAATAACTTGTACAAACCTAAATAATCCTCTAAAACTGATCCTAACGAAAACTAATCACCCTTATTTTTATTTCTCTTCAATCAAGATTATTTACTCTAGCTACACCCTATTGTAACCACAACTCTTAAAATACTTTTATTCCTAGATTAGTCAGCCTCATCCACAGTCACCTTATCAACTACCTCAATAATGGTTTATAGGAACATGAGAATAAGCATCGATTGAGTCTTGGTCTATAGAACCATTTTAAACCACTAATCCTTGAGATATTCAATAATGAAAAGTATTATAGAAAAATAAAAAAACTCAATAAAATGATCAATATTACTTGATAAAAAATAATATCCTTGATCCAAGGTCACAAACTCTTGAACCATCACCACGAAAAAAATATCAGGATATAATGCCTGATTAAAGGCCATCATGGATATTTCCAAAGTGAGGAACTCATGAAATTTATATTTCATAATGGAATCCAATCCGTTCTTCAACTCAATATGAGTATTTAAAAATTGGGAAATACTCAATTTTCTCAATCCATTCCTCATGTTTTTTGGATCCTTTACCGCCATAGAAGATTGATATATTCTATTAAGTAAACACAAAGGCATGATCTGCCATCCATTCCATGTTTCCACCACCCAATTAATATTTTGAATGGTTTGCATCACTATTTTCCATAATGTATAATCGAATTGATGTTTTTCCTATGGGACATACCCGACTAGTCCTTCCATCAAATTTTAGTGGACCCTTTTAAGAGAAATTGCCTATTAAAATCAATATATAACACCTAATTATCATAGGAATGCACCATCAAAATGGAATATAACATCAATAACCTAAATTTAAACCCTTAAATGATAATAATTCAAGGAATTAATAAATCAATGAATAAGAGGGGGAAACATTATAAAACGTAAGAAGTCATGAAAAGGTTTATCTAAATAAAAACAAAATAATATTTATCTAAACAACCCTATAAATCATTCTTAATGATTAATAAAAATCCCAAAAAACCCATGGTAACTTTAGGTTAGGTATATAAGTGAATAGTAAAACACCCTTCCACACTTACAACCCGAGTCCTGAAGGTCCTAACTCTTATCTACCAAACACCCAAGAAATTTGTTTTATTTTGGCACCATTTTATAATGAACTAAACCAAGTTTGTATGACATGTATCCCAAGTTTTCCCACCCCAAATCCTGAAGTGAGTTCCTGATCACCATGGGCTAGCAGTATGTACCTAGTATCAAAATATAAAACCAAGGGAATAATGTCTCCCTAAAAACACAACATAATGTTTCTGATATTTAAAAACAGAAAAATAACCAAATACAATAAAATATTGAAAAATGGTACATAACCATGAGAGAAAACAATTATGAAAAAAAAGGCTAATCTAGAAATAAAAAAAAATTCAACACCAAAAGAAAATTCTACATGTAACTGGTTGTCACCACACCCCAAACAATCACAAAGCAACATCAACCAAGAGAACTCATCAAGCTATATGACAACCATCCATTTTCCGGTATCCTGAAAAACCAAGTTTAATATTTCCCAATGAATATATATTTTTTGAGAGAAACACCCAGTAGGATACCATAATGAATATACACAATGTCTATCACGAAGAAACCATTAGTTCTAGATTTTAAAAAAGTTTAACAAAACTATTTCATTTAAAAAAAATTCTAACAAAAAAATCCTTGTGTTTTATTTAAATAATTACATATTCGTATAATCCAAGAACATAAAAGAATTATATGAGAGTTAAATAAAGGGAAAAAATCAAAAACTACATATGATCAATCAAACATGCTACATCAGAATCATGGATAAGACTAATCACAAGTGGGATTGAGCCAATAAAAATATGTACCTAGGACACACAAGGATCACTAAACTAATATAATGTGAATCCCAATGATATGAAGTCCAACCACACTTTATTAATATAAAAAATATAACCCTTAATGTTTCCACACACACTAAAATATTCATATATCCATAACAAGATGCACCCAGGGTTACCATGTGTTATGATTCATGAAACATTCAATTAAAACATGGTAAAATTATATAAATAATTTTCACATATGAAGTAAAATAACTCCCATGAATTAAAATAAATTCTATTTTCAAAACTATCTTTGAGGTATTTTATCAAACATATAATGTGAATAAATTTATTTTTAACGAATTCCCCTTTAAAAATACCTTACATGACACCCAATAAAAAATATCCTAAACAAGCCATATTTGATTTAAAATTAATCTTTTTAATAAACAAAATAAAAATAATTTACAATAAAATAATCTTAATCATAAGTTAAAACCATAATATAGAGACACTTACATAACCAATATGATAGAACTAGTCACCTGCAACAATATTGATTGATAATAAAGAGATCGTGTCCTGAAAATAATAGATCCAAAAAAATATAATAAATTCCAAATAAAATCCTCTAGATCTAGAAATGACATCCCAATATGATCCTAGAGAAATAATTATATGATATATATAAGAGAGATATTCCAATAATATAAAAATGGTTAGAAATAGGAATATACCTCGAAGGAATTCACCAAGATCGAAGAGGAATTTCCAAGGGACCAAATGGAGAATATCTTATAGAATCAAGGAATGGATGGATCAAGATAATGAGATATTAGGAGAAGATTATATGATAAAATAATAAAGGTAATTTGTTTAATTTTCTAATTTTATGAAACTCATATAGGGTTTATAGTTAGGTAACATGGTTTAAAAAAATTGCATTAACTGTAATGTCCCTACTATCCCTTGATAGGAAAATCACATGGTTACCTAGGAAAAGACTCATAGATTTTCAAACCTTGCATGATACATGAAAATGATTCTAATACGCCTTCATGGTTTTCTTAGGGACTTGTACGATTAGAATAACTATCCTCAAACAATAGAAGATGACACTGGAGTCGACAGATCTATATCACACTATTACGGCAAGGTTACTACTAACCATGTGCAACCCATTCACCTATCTTGTTCCACCCTAATATCAAAATTATTGAACCATTCTTTCTAAAATCCTTTGAAGATAAAATGAGATAATCCAATTACAAAATAGGACATACTTGTAACTCAAAGGATGTCATTGTTTTAGTACAAAAATTAAATATTTCTATTTAATAAAAATATATTACTTATGAAAAAAATAAAAAAACATACTAAGATAATTTTTAAAATCTGACTTCAGAAATAAAATTCATTTTTTCAAATTCAATTTATAAAATATACGAATTTATTTTTTAAACAAAAACATAAAAAATTATTGAATATTATTTTTATAAGAAAATAACTTTTAAAATTATTAACTATTATAATTTTATTTTTCAATAAACTAATAATAAATGTTTTCATAATATATTATTCTAATAAAAAAAATATTTTATCCATAATATATTTATTTTCTTAAAATAAAACACATAAAATCTAATTTTAGAAGGTTTACATTTTCATCATAATACATTTGGGTTGTATTAGCATCAGGTCGGTAGAGGTAGCCCAAACAAGATGAAGGATATGGGGAATACATGGATATATCATAGATAAGATATTTAGGAATCACAACAAATATCATAGAGTGGTAGTCGAGACACATATAGTTATCATGGGTGGAAAATTTTTAGAGAGACTGGGTTCATGCATAGGGGAAGATGGGTGATGTGCATGGATATTATAGTTAGAAAGAGAGAATAAGATATAATGTGAATTTTCCATGGTCTCATCACCAATGTATAATCATACAATACCTCCCTTATAGATCTATATCATTCAAAAGTTAGAGGGGTCATTTTATAGTTGGGTGAGATATATGACTCAACATGAGTCAAAAGAGAAACCATAGTAGCTAGATAAAATGGTACAGATTTTATGACTTATTATAATACCAATAATATAAACATAACTATATATCCCATTGAGTATTAATCAATTTATATATAGAGGGTGCTATGGTTGACCAGAACCAAAGGTGAGGTGTGTTGGGAAAATATTGTCACAAAGGAAATGTATTCTCAAGAAAAGACCAAAATATAATGACGTTTTAAGTCTTTTGATAAGTAAAATAATGTGTAGTATAATTCTATATGGCAAGTACATTTTATATGCAGTTTAAAATCATAAAATGAAGATGATATGGTCCATCTCAACCATGCTAGAATGAAAACTGATCCAAATATCCTATGCTCGTTTAAGTCTTGGTTAGTGTTAGAAACAATGTGAAATTAATGGTTAAGAATGTGTCACAAGAGTTTCATAAGATGAAGTTCATTTCAAGGTTATAATTCTGTTTTTACCACTAAAAGAACTAGTGAAAATGGGTATGCAATTTGATAAATATTCGATAGGGACAATCTAACCTACTATCATACAAAAAGTTAGGAGATGTTTACACCATATGTGTTAAGACTCTACTCAAGAGATAGGGAGAGAAATAAGGTAAATCCAAACATCTAGAATAAAAATTAAAAAGAAAGAATTATATATATTGAGAATGTCCATTAACCAAATTCAAAACATGAATTACACTTCCATGTCCTCAAAAATAGAGGCAAATAAATTAGGTTTGATCATTCCCCCTATCTTCAAAATAAGGGATCCATCATGTTGTTTTTATAATCCTTTGAGATTTGTACCCAATATGGGAGGTGGGCCCTCAGAGTGTTTTTTCTTTTCCATATGGTAGTACATTCTGAAGGAATGTTTAATTAGGAAATTGAAACTCTTTGGACACAAAGTGTATGAATGATGAAAAATTATAAAGGATAGTTTATGAGAAACCTAGGGCTACACTATAGAGTGTTAGGAATATCAACAGCATGCACTAGGACTAATGGAGTGCTGATACCACTATAGATAAAATAAATTTTTTTCCATTCCTTATGGAGGAGAGGGTAGATCCTTTATTATATGGAATTCAAATTCATATTTATTATAACAGATGTGATGTTTTCTATAATGTATTTAGGGGATGTAGACCTAAAAATGAGGAATTGGACATCAATTCTAGTGTGGATAGCTTCAGGGATAACAGTTACTAGTTTAAGGTCACAAAACGTGGACCAAGGGATACTTATATTTAAAATCATATAGATTTGAAATTTTATTTTACATGTTTGTGGTCATAAAACTCAAATAGGGGGAATGAGTTGTCCTACATGGAATTTAGAATAGAAAAAACCCAATATGAATTACACTATATAACATAGTTCATAGATATTGACTCTTAAGATCATGAAATTAGTACTAGGGGTTATATGGTCTTCATAGCCATAGGGGTGAAGGTGAACCCAAAGTATTAAGGCTTCATATTCTAATTAAGACCCATCTCAGGGTAATATTCCCAAAATTAATGGTGATGATCATTAGACTAAGGGTTTCAACATTTTTAGTGTTCTTATATCTGAGACCATTGGAAAAATCAAAGAACTATGCATCAAACCTATAATGAATTGAACAAACTGATGACAATATAGATAACATATGGCATGAATTCACCTAGTTTATAGTCATGATTATTTAAATTAGGGTGAATTTTTTTTAGAATAAAAATAGATAGGATATCTCAAAGTGACTTGAACTAAATTCATGATAATATAATCATACTTCAATAGAGAATACACATAGTTTATGACCATGATTCCTGGACAGTAGTGTGTTCGTCTATAAGGTGGAGGATGAGGGTAATTACAGATCCAATAAAAATATTGAAATACCTAAAGATACACCTGGATCGATGTTTCACAAATATATTAGGGTAATGTGGCTGCACTCTATGGTGTTAAGGAATCCTATATCATATCTATAAATGAAAAAACCCAACCTAAATTATAGATCCCAATACAAATATAGATAGACTTTTTTAGGTGTGTAAATAATTTAATGTCATGAGTCTTGGATTGTATCCTTTTGAATGTGGCTGCACCTTGATGCACAGTTGGAAAAGGAATCTTGACAAGAGGGGTTTCGATCACAAAAGTAAAGAGTAGGTGATGGGATACTTTTTATTGGTCCAATTGTATGATATTCTAGAATCACTACATATTTTGATTGAGTTTCTATCCGTGTGAATTTCTAGAATATAGGGTGGTAGGTGACCAACAATGGAGTAAGGTATAAATTCCCTTAAATGAGGAATCTAGAATATTTATATGGTTTGATAATTGTAATGAATGACATTGTATATATAGATTAATATAATACAACTATGACCAAGACTATGAAAGTTTTATGTCATTAAAAAATGATGTTGGTCACACATATTAACATCATAGGGAGAGGGTTGAATTACACAGAGTTTAAATTCATATATTTAGGACAATGATGCTTTTTATTTTAATTCAATGCTATTTGGGAAAAAGGTATTTTCAAATAATATATTATATCTAGTATTAAAAGGGGCTACCTAGTTTAATTTCATATAGGAAGGAATAAAATAGTACAACCTTTTAATTTCATGTTTCTATAATGAAATGGTAGCTCTCTACACATAAACATGACATTCCATGATCATTATGGGATATAATCCACCAAAAAAATAATCTTATATGACACATTCATGGTCTAGAAAAAATAAGTAAAACATGTTTAATAGTATCACATGAGATATAATTAAAAGAGTTAATTTTTCATGCTAAGAATATTACATCAACCATTATAGGAATCTATAAAAGGGAAAATTGAGTAGAGGGAAAACCCACAATACATATTTTCTTTGATGGTTTGTGGGAATATAGGACATAGGTAACACTATGTTTTCTAAATTCCACTAGAACTATGGAATGTATATATAAGTAAATAATAACTTCTTAGATCTGAATCACTAGGGTAGAAAAATGGGATGAGAACGATTGATGATCATGTCTTTGAAACACATGTTACACTATAACATATTCATGAATTAGGTAAAAAATATGTATTGATCACTAACTGTGACATAAAAACATGATTCTTATTATGTTGGTTCCAAAAATCCTCTAGTAAGTGTACCATGGATAAGAGGTGAGCCATTGGGGTATTGTGTTTTCACCTTAGGGGAGAATGTTTGGAAATGAATGGCTAAGGAAGATTCAAATCTTGGAATACTCTAAGTGTGAAGGAAAACAGAAAATGTTTTTTTGTAGTTCAACACATGCATACATATTTTACTCATTTAATATGGATGTAGAATCCATGATTTTGAACTACCAAAAACCCTTTTCTGTTTTCCATCACACTACTAGTATTCCTAGGTTTGAATCATCCTTATAAATTCATTTCCAAACATACACCCCTAGGGTGAAAACACAATACCATAATGTCTCACCTACTATCAATGTTAAAATTCTTAGTCGATTATTGGAAACAACATAAAAAGTATCATGTTTTGAAGACATGGTTACTGATCAATTCCATTTTTCCCACATTCATGAATATTTTATAGTGTAACATGTGTTTCAAATAAATGGTCATCGGTCATCCTCAACCCATTTTTCACCCCTAGTGATTCAGATCCAAGAAGTTATAATTTAATATATGTATACTTTTATTTTTTCCAATGGAATCTAGAAATCTTAGTGCTACCTATCTCATGTTTTCCCACAAACAATCCAAGAAAATGGGACTTGTGGGTTTTACCTCTAGTCAATTTTCTCTTTCATAGATTCCATTTGTGGATGATGTAATATTCTCACTATGTCCAATTAACGCTTTTAATTAACTCTCATGTTACACTAGTAAAATTAGTTTACTTATTGTTTCTTGAAGAAGCATGTATCATGTAAGATTATTTTCATTGGTGGATTATTTCCCAACATAATCAAAGAATGTCATGATTAATATTAGATATCACCCATTTCATTATAGAAACATGACATGAAAATTAGTACTATTTTAGTCCTTCTTATATGAAATTAAACTCGGTATCCCCTTTTAATCCTAGACACATGAGATTAAATGAAAAAACACATTTTTTCTTTAATATGATTAAATATAAATGAAAAGCCTAATTGTCCTAGATATATGAATTTAAACTCTGTGTAATTAAAACCTCACCCTATGATGTTAAGATGTGTTATCAGAATCCTTTTTGTAAGATGTAAAACTTTCATGGTTTTGGTCATAGCTATATTATATTAAACTACATAGATAATGCATTTAGTTATGATTATCAAACCATAAAACAGTTCTAGATTCTCCATTTAAGGTAATTTATACCCTACTCGAGTGTTGGCCACCTACCACCCAATCTTCTAGAAATTCATATGGATTAAAACTCAATTAAAATATGTAGGGATTATAGAATCTCTTATAATAGGCCCAAAAACAATTATTCCATCACCTCCTATTTAATTTTGTGATCGAAACCCCTCTTGTAATGATTTCTTTTCCTACTATAAATCATGGTGGAGGCACATTCAAAAGGATAAAATCCAAGCCATATGACCTTAAATTATTTACTCACCTAATATTTTTAAACTATATTGGCATTGGGATCTCTAATTTAGGTTGGGTTCTTTCATTTATCGATATTGTATAGAATTCTTTAACCCTATTTGTTGTATCCACATTACCCTAATATATTAGTAAAATGTTGATCCATGTGTATCTTTAGGTTTTTTAAAAATTTTATTGGATCTATAATTACCCTCATCCTTTACCTTATAGACCAATAGACTATTTTCCAGAAATCATGGACATAAACTATGTGTATTCTCTATTGAGGGTTGTTTATATTATTATTCATTTAGTTCAATTCATTGGCGGATATCCTATGCATATTTATTACAAATACAAGTTCACCCTAATTCAAATAATCATGACTATAAACTATGTGAATGCATGAAATATGTTATATATATTGTTATCAGTTCCTTAAATTCATGCCAGGTGTAATACATAGTTCCTTGATTTTTCCAATGGTATGAGCTCTAAGAACACTAAACATATAGCAGACCTTAGTCTTATGATCATGACCATACATAGTGGTAATATTCCCCTGAGATCGTCCTTAATAAGAATCTGGAATCCATAATACTTTGGGTTCACCTTCAACCTTATGTCTATATAGACCATCTTACACCCTAGTACTAATTTCATGACCTTAAGAGTCATGATCTATGATCCATGTTACATGGTGTAATTCATATTGGGTTTTTCCATTCCCAATTCTATGTAGGCTAACTCATACCCCCACCCTATTTGAGTTTTATGACCTCAAACTTATAAAATAAGGTCTCAAAGCTATATTATTTCAAATATAAGTAACCCTTTATCCTAATTCTATGACCATAAACTATTAACTGCTCTCCCTGAGTCAATCTACACTTGAATTGATGTTCAATTCTCTATTTCTAGGTTTACCTACCCTCATTATATTATATAAAACATCAAATCTTTTATAATCATGATGAATTTAAACTCTATAGAAAAAAGGATCAACCCTATCATTACTAAGGTATGGATAAATATTATTGTGTATCTTGTGGTTTCAGCACTCCATTAGTCATAGTGAATTTCATTGATATTCCCAACACACTACAATGTAACCCTAGCATTCTCAGAACTATCCTTTATAATTTTCTTTCATCCCTACACATTGTGTCTAAAGAGTTTCAATTCCCTGATGAAACTTTCCTTTCCAAATTTACTCCTGTGTAGAAAAGAAAAAACCCTTCAAGGTCCCACCTCCCATATTGGTTACCTATCCAAAAGTATTCTCCAAAACAACATGATGGATCCCACGTTTTGAAGATAGGGGAAGTGATCAAAACTATTCTTTTGGTCTCTATATTTGAGGAAATGGAAGTGTTATTCATTATTTGAATTTTCTTAATGGTCATTCTCAACCTATATGTTTCTTTATTTTAAATTTTTATTCTAGATGTATAGATTTACCTTATTATTCTCCCCTTCACGTGAGTAGAGTATTAACACATATGATGTTACCCTCTTCTAACTTTTAGTATTCTAGTAGGTTAGATTGGTCCTATGGAATCTTTCTCAAATTGCATACCAATTTTTACAGGTTTCATTAGTGGTCAAAATTGGATTATAACCTTGAAATTTCCTTCATCTTCTGACACACTGGTGACAAATGATTAACCTTTAATTTCACATTGTTCCTCACACTAATGAAGACACACATGAGCTTAGGATATTTGGATAAGTTTTATTCACATGACTTAAAACATCAACATATCTTGGTCCTTGATTGAGAAGACACTTCGTTGTGACATTATTTTCTAAACCCACCTCACATTTAGTGCTAGACAAATGTTTCAACCTCTATATATAGCTTTATTCCTATTCTATGAGATATATAGTTATGTTTGTATTATTGGATGTATAAAAAGTCATAAATCTATACCAATTTAGCTATCTATTATGGTTTCTCTTATGACTCATGTTGATAATTATATCTCATCCAACTTTAAAATTACCACCCTTTACCTATGAATGATATAGATCTATATGGGAGGTTTTTCATGATTGTAATTCAGTTATGAGACCGTGCCCAATTCACATTTGATCTTATTCTCTCTTTTTAACTATAGTATCCATGAACATCACCCCTCTTCCCTTATTCATTAACCAGGTCTATATAAAAAGATTCCACCCTTGAGAACTATATGTGTCTTTATTACCACTCTATGATATTTGTAGTGTTGACTTGATATATTATCCTTGATAAAAACATATATTCCCTATAGCCTTCATCTTTTTTGGGATTGACTGGTACCTAATATCTTATCCTTGAAATCTCTACAGGTATCATCTTCTAGTGAACCTCTGCAACCTTTTTGGTTGGCTGACCAATTGTCTTAGCCACAACCATCCCAATCTAAACCATAATCATCCTAGACATAAACACAACCATAATCAATCACTCAACTTAAATCATCCAATATAAATCATAATACGTTATGTACTAGTCAATCCCAGTTAGCTAATCCAGTATGGACAACCACACTTCCAATCAAGGAGTGACCCCTAGGGAGCAAAAACAATCCACTAGCTAGAAATTATGATGTGTTCAATCATATATCTATTATTAAATCACAACATTCAATTATCATTGAACTCTGCCTATAAAAGGTTTTACATAAATCTCCCATTGTTTCATTTAAGATATCTCTCTAGTGTGTAATTTAGGTCACCGTTGTTTAAGCATAGTGTAGAGAAGAATCCGAGCATGAAGAGTGCTCAGAAAACATCTCTTTTTATATTGAAGATAATGGAGAAATATTTTACGGATAGATATTCCCACTCTATATCTCGGTATAGTTTTATGGTGATTGGATCTGCTGGTGTTATGTAGAAACAGGATTCATGATCAGCCTCTTCCTAACACAAACACACCACAAGCTGGGGATTATCAATGTCAATTTTACCCTATCTAAACAGAAAATTTAGCGATATGACAAGATTTAGTAGAATCAATGATACATGATTCAGTTGAAGACCTACTTTGGATATTTGGTGTTGAATACTGAATTCATGATTGCATCATAAGATATTGCATACCATGTTTTACTAGGAATACCTTCTCTCTAACTACATGGTTTAACCCATGATAATGTCAAAAATTCATTAAATACTCCCCAATGTTCATTTAGGGATACTCTATCATGATTTTGATCCTTTTTAATTTTGTTAATATTGATACATTAATGTTTTGTATTATTAGAGATAAGGGAAGAGACACCTTATTGACAAAGATGAGAATGTCAATGCACCCAATGACATCAAAACTGAATTAGTGGATATCTAGGAGGATTTAAAGGATGGCTTAATTCTACAAATTTAGCACATAAAAGTAATTACTCTATATCTTGGGAACTATTGTATCATACCTAAGAGAATGGTTTGTTCTTATATCATATTGTACACCTATAATGGATAGGTTTCTTTAAATCCTAAAACCCCACTCCTATTGCATATTAGAAATTCTAACCCTTTAACAGTGACTAGTTTCACCATTTTATCTTCTAAAAGGTGGGTTTGACCCATTGTAAATATAAAAACCATTAATTTTTTCATTCTCTTTGAAAGAACCCACTCGAAAATTCCACAAGGTATTGGGTCCTTAGACTCTTTTTCTATGGTCTCCGTCAATCAAAATGGTCAATAACACACTTATGAGGATTCAACTCCCACATTGATGATGATGTGACCCTATTATATCATATTATTAATGAATTTTCCTCCAAACCCTAATCCTCATGATTTCAATAAATTGGATTTGAATTAAGACACTGTTATATTTCATGAAGAAGTCTCCACAACCATTGATTACCTCATATAGGTAAACCATGACATTGAAAAAGAGATGATACCAATACTAATATATATCATCATATCTCATAACAATAATTGATAATAAATTACATTTCGAAAAAATTATTATGTATTCGTGTGGTAATGTAATGTGATTTCAAGGCTTTACCCCCAAGTCATTGTCCACTATCATGGACATCCCATTTTCCATTGTGTATTTAATCATTCACCTGGGAAAATTTATTCCTCCCATGGTTCCATGTAAAATGATGATATTGATAAACTAATGAAATACATGTTTTTTAGGGTAGTTCAATATCCCATGTTGTTGACTAACATCATTCCATATTGGAAGAAGAATTGAAAAATTAGGTTCTATGATGAATTCTGAGACCTCAATCTCTATTACCTCAAATATGGAATCCATATCCTGGTAATCCATTTTTTTATAAACACATCCTCTTAATTTCAATTGGTTTACTTATTTATTTTTTTATTAAAAAACGATCAATACCCTTTAATTCTATCTTAAATATTTACCTTGGGACATTGGTGGAGTTTTACAGGGATGACATGGTAGTTATGTATCACCAAACCCAGGACCACCTCAAGAACCTTGATAAAGTTTTCAGAACACTCCATTCTCACCATATAATGTTGAATGCCATGAAATCTACCTTTGAGGTTACCTAGGATAATTTTATTATATTTTTCATCAAATTCATAGGCATTGGTATCAACTTGGAGAAGAATAAATCCATCAATGGAATATCTCCTTCACAGAATCTATGTGAGGTGTGAGGCCTCAAAAAATATGTGGATTATATACTATCTTTCACCAATATGATTTGAAAATGTAAGACCTTTTATAAGATGATGTATGAAGGCATTACAGATAAGTGGAATAAGGAAAATCCACTTGAGTTTGATGAAATAAAGTAGTATTTTCTTCAACCTCTAGTTTTGAAACCACCTATCTTGGAGAAACTTCTATTCCCTTATTGACTACCCTTTAAAGAACCCTCGGTACCATATTTTTTAGATGAATAGTGAATGAACGAAGAAATATATGAACCATATCAATCACATGTTTCTCTTCACAGAGACAATATTTTCTCCCACTGATTATATATTTAATTCTTCTTAGTTGGACTCACCCTCCACTGCCTGGGGGTATCGACATCACCGAATATGAAATAGACTCCCAAATTAATATCAACTCACTGCATGGAACCTTCCCAAACCCATGGTCCATCTCATACAGTATCAAGAAAAGTACGATCATCCTCTTTAATATCCTGGTGAAGTATACATGACATGAAGGGAATAAGGTGGAAACTATATGGAATCGATCGCGGTTCAATGCTTAGGTACCATGGGATTCAAAAATTTAAATCATCTTAAACCTGAGGTTGTTGACCTTGTGAGAGGGGATTCCCTTGGCTTACATTTTTTCTATCCCCCCTAGTCCCCCTTGTGTTCCCTTTCATTCTTAAAAAATTAATGATGATGAATAATATTATGGTAGAATATATTTAATGCCTATTATTCATGATCTATAAGATGATACACTATCTAAAGAATCAAGATATCTAATCAGTCATTTATGTTGATGTTTTGAAGTACATCATCAACCAAACCCATGTTTATAGGAATATTTTCATGATTGGTGGTGATTATTTATTATTTTTATATTATTTTATTCCCTTATAACGATTTAAAGCGGAAATAAATAGCCAATTTTTTAGACACGCACCCAAATTATGAGGAGTTACCCTTGAATATCTGCTTCCTAGATGAAGATATAATTTATATCAATAAAAAAATTATGTTAGTAAATGTATTTCAATAGTTCCCCCAAGATCCTAACTAGGAGAGGGCTCAATAATCCTATGATCAAAAGTATTTTCCATATATTGGTCTTCATGACAGCATTTGTGGACCTTATTCTATGCTCATTCATATTTTTAAAAGGTTACAAAAAAATGAGGCTAATTATTAGGAACCTATCACCAGTCTCGATATAGATTTAAAAATTTATGTCTTGGGGTTCTACATGAATTGTGATGTTGAGCTAATCATTTATGAAATCAACAATTAATATACTGTTAGGAAATAAAGCTTGTCTCTTTAATTTATCACACCTATTAGTTGATTTACTAATTTCCCTCTATGATAAATTTGATGCATGTCCCATGATCCCATAAAGAATGAAAAAGAACCTTGTAATACATGACTTTCTACCATGCTAAACCAGCTATGAGAGAATATTTTATCCACATACACATCAGAAAGTCATTTCCCCCATCATTCATAATAAATAAGACTTCTAGGTGAATCAATATATTTTTATAACTTACTATATAGGTCACATTAATTATCTTATAAATAGGAAGAATCAGAGTATAATAATCCATTTATTGAGTACCTAAAACATAAAAAATTACCATCACACCAAGTATGGTGTGAGTAGATCTATTCGTGTGTAGTGAATTTTTTCACTTTCTATTACTTAATCTCAGAGAAGGCCCACTATTATCATAGTATTGAAGGAATACATCTCCCTTTCATTTAATGAAATGAAATGTTAGCTTCTGTAGAAGAACCAAGTTATCTCATCTAGAAGTCATCATTCATTATTTATTCTCTTACACAGAACCAAATATTGGTATACTTTTGGCCCACCATCGTGCGCCAATTTATAGAGTTTCTAATAAGTTTCATACATTGTATATACACACACCATATTCATGCATCAACCTCTAGATATTCTTTATAATACTAATTATCATTCACCTTTTTTGGTTTGGGGAATGGATATCATGTGTCCTTACCATACAAAAACACCTAGACAATGTAGGTTCTTTCTTATCAAAGCTAACCGGTTTTCAAAGTTGGTAGAATATATCTCGCTTAAGAATGTCAAGACCTAATCTGTGGTAATGTTAATGAAATCCAAAATCATCCCTAAAATTTCTATCACTCGCAAATATTAAATTTAAAATACCACCAAATTATTATACATGGAGGAAAAGAATTTTTACACTATGTGGAGTATATGTTCTAACCATTATTCCCTTAATCATGCACAAACAAATGGACGGATGAAGGGATTTAATAAGACCCTATATATCATTCAATTAAATATGGTAAATTATAAAATTAATATTTCACCTAAAAATCTCTAATTCCCTATGGGAATATAAGATAATGACTTAAAAATGCACCCAAGAGGCCCCTTACCCAATAGTATATGAAACAGAAGAATTTTTACCTAGTGATGTCCAGCTTTCATTGCTTTAAATATTTTCCTACAATCAGTTGACACTAGAAAAAAGGTATCATATCTAGATTTAAAAAATGGAAGTCCCTTAATGATAAAATGACCCAAAAACTACATAACCTTATGGTCTATCAAAACCATGTCACCCATGATTTCAATTAGAAGATTTACCAATGTTCCTTTTTCTTGGATGACATTGTCTTATGGTTGAGATCACCAATTGTACTTGGATGAAAACATCCAAAGATGGATCCCAAGAGGTTGGGAACCTTTTTATCCACAAGGTATACTCAAATGGCGTATACTCACAACTCACCCTAGATGTAATGCACATCACACCTCCCACTATACAGTGTTATTTAATAAGTATTGTGGATAACTTCAAATTGACTCACACCATCCTATTCATTTGAAATTAAACTATATAATGATCTTTCCAAACTATATGAATATAAAATAAATATAATTTCATTCTCACTATACAATGTTAAACAATTTATTAAATTTCCCAGTCACATTTAATTAAACTATAAAACACATATTCCAAGTTGTACCCCTTTAAACTACATAGAAAACATATTTCTATATGATGTATAAAATAAAAAAGTGGTTGATTTCACTTTCCCAAAAAGTAATCCCCTGTTTTGGTGCACTCTCCTAATACACCAACATAACCAATACTATGTGTGTCTTAATTCTTACTCCATGAGATATATAGTGATTCCAAGATCTAGTATCTTAGGCTCAGTAATTGATGTTGTTATTCACATCATCTTATATAGGTGATCATTAAAAATATATTGGGTTTTCAATACCCTCTCAACATTGGTGTGGGATTACATTGGGAGTAGGTTTGACCCTTTCTCATTATACACTACATCAATGTTCTTAAGTATATGATGCATAGCTTCTACATTGTTGAACACTACTGGGACATCCTTATATTCACCCTTGATCTTTGATTCTTCCTCTATTTGAATATTTAAAACCATAAATGTCTTAAATATATCCTCTATAGTGATGGTACAATGATCCAAAGTCCCACCTCCCATCCTGGGTACATACCCCAAAATTAAATACAACATTTAAATAACGATCCACATATTTTATAAACATTGTATATTGTGGACCATCAGTTTTTATATCCATTCCTAAAAATTTTATGGTAGAACCAATGTTTTGAATTTAGTAAACAACCATCTTATACCCATTTTCACACCATTTTTGGTTTAGATCTTGTGGTCCATGATTTATTTACCTTCCAACCTTCTTTGTCCTAGTGTAACTTTAATTCCTTTTTTGTTACTCCTCTTACAAGTAAAAGAACCTGGGGTAGTGTGGAAGAATCAAAATTTCAAAATATAAATTTTTGGGTCTGGATTCATGTTATTAACAAAAAAATCCAAAAATCCTAGTGCTTTTATTTCTCAAATAATAATGTGAAAATCAATTTTAACATAAAAACTATAATTAAATGAATGAGTAAATGGTACCAGGTTCATTTCAAAATATGTATTTGATTCACTCCCCATTGACATTTCATGGTTCAAACCCACCAATATGGGAATACTCTAGATTTTTTAAACACATAGTAAAACTCTTGGACCATAAATATATGATTTTAATTCCCTTGATTATGTATTTTAAGAGTATTATGATTTACCTTTTATTTCATAAAGAATGAAGTCCCAATTAAGAATGAGGATTCAATCCGACCTTATTATTTATTTGGAATATGTATCTAAGATATTGAGTGGGGAGGAGAGGATATATTCCCTATATAAACTCTTCTAAATGTTTGATAACACTATTAATAAGGATAAAATTAAATTTTATAATTAGGTTATACTTTTCAACATTTCACTTTGTTCCCTGAAAAGTAATAACCTTCATTTTAGACACTTGTGCACACCTACAAATTAATTTCAGCAATATTTTGTCACTAAATTATAACAATTTTACATGTTAAATGATAAAATATGAACTATTAACTCATCCCATAATCTCCAAAAATAATTTAACGAACCATGAACATGTTTTGTTCATTCAAAACATTATATTTTATTATATTCACTTTTATGATCAAACAACTTGTGAATACATTATGAAATTAATTAAATCACCATTATTCAAAACTTGAATAACGTAATTGAATAATTTTAATAGAGTTCAATCACACTTTCACATTCACTGGCCCCCCAAAAATTGCGTACACTTCATCATAAACTCATATTCAGCTGAATAGGTGGAACTTGTAGATTCACATAGTGTGTGAACCTCTATGTCCTTATCTTGATAGTAGTGGCTTAAACCTAGAAATCAGTAGATGAATATATAAACCCATCATATCCCATAGGGATATATGTAATTTTATAGATATTACAACCTCCTATAGAAAAATCTATTTAATATAATCTCGTTATCTCATGATATCTCATAAATTTGGATGCACACTTGTGTCATCTCCTTTTTGTGAATTATATATATTGTTACCTTATTGGATGGAATTTTTTTATTGTCCCATGTAAATGGATTTAATTAAGGTACTACCATCCCTTATAACCTAGCCCCTTTAGATATCTCTTCCACAAATTGGAAGTGACAAATTCTATCTTGATCATTCATCCAATGTCACACCACCAAAGATGCACCAAACACAATCTACCTCACCACAACTTCAATGTAATTTCTCCCATGTATAAATTTATGCGATCAAATGGTACCCAAATAAAATGATATTATCTCCAGAGACCAAAAAATATGTTCATATATATGGTGTTTGACCTGAGGTTAATGCATTTTGGGGTGACGAAAAAATGGTCTGATGAGAATCCACACACATCTATTATTGTAGAGATAGTTTCACCTAAATTTCACCATTTATTTTCAACTAATTATTAATAATTATCCTTTAAAGGAGGACTGTATTATCCCCTTGGGGACTGGGTAGTTTATCCTTTCTTTATTGCGAAGGAAGTTCTATAGTGAAATTATCCCAGAATGAGATTCCATGGGGTTGAGTACTTGTGCAATCAGTTCTCCTAGGATTTAACTTCCTTGGATGGTCTATAGAGGGTTTATTCATGGAGGTAGAAACACCCAACATCAATGGTATCCATGATTCATGGACCTTCATTCCATAGGAAGGTTCTTGTTGGATGATTATTTTCCCAACGACACTTAAGGACTCCATTGGTTGAGAGGATCAGAAGTCGGTCTCATTTCACCCTTTTAGGGGGAATTATTTTTAATTTTGGGACACTCTTATAAATTTATGTCAGGTTCATTTGTTCATGAATCCTTGGTTAATTCCCAAAGAGTGTGTCCATGGGCTACCCCTAGTTTGTTGGATCGTTATAGAAGTACATAGATTGGATGCTATAGAGGTATTGCAGACTTAATTCATACAATAAGACACTTTGGAGTTTATCGTCATCCAGGGAGGATGGAATGTGACTTTATGTTGTAATTGGGCCGAAAGGATGGGTTTCCTATGTATCCTCAATAGAGGAATCGACACCCACATAGTTCCGAAGAACTAGGGATTACCCATGGTAGCTTCCCATATGAGAGGTCATGATTGGATGAACCCTTTAGGAAGGGAACCCTATTGAGTTCAGGCCTTCATGAATGCATCCAACATATCTTGTTTTGGCTAGGAATTAGAGTTTTTATAGTTCAAAATTGTGTGTTTGTTGTAATAATCACAAATATATAAACCTGTGTGAGTCACACTCGATGTGAGAAACCAGAAGATGTGAGAAATCAAACCAACCACACACATCCTCTCCTACTGATGGGATAGGGGGGCTTATAGTGGAAGAGGTTAGGGTGACTATGGGTGAGGTTATGAAGTGATGAAGCTTAGAATTTCTGATAACATTAAAGGTAATGTGGCTCGAACCATGAAAGATAGGGGACATACCTCAGTGGGATCACCCCGGAGATTTCCTATGGGGTATATTACAGTTTAAAGTCATATATATTGGATGATGTCGTCACAACATAGTGTCATGTGGATAGAACTATTTGGGATCTTGTAGTTTAGGGTAACTCAATGTGGACCAATTTTTATATAAACCATGATTAACTGGATGAAAAAAATGTTTGGATATTCTAACATTCCTTTAACATGAGATGGATGTAATGTGTAAAACATGATTATAGAGGATCTGGGATCAGAAGAAATGATATGAGGCTTGGAATCCATTGATGTCTACAGAGGTAGGAGAGGCCTCTCCTAAGGATGAATTTTCCTTTTTTGACAGGTCATTTTTTTCCAACATATGTAGATCCACTAGGGCATGATGTGAATAGTCAAGTAGAGGTGTCCTCAGAAAACTGACCATCCATTTTTGATGGACAAGGATGTTTATGAAGATATGAAATCTCCCAATATACTATAGTTCAATATGATATAGCTTGGACAATGGAATCACATTTTAATGTTGTGTTTCCTAGAATAATACCTTACAGTTTAATGTTATGTGGTCAGGATGATGACTCATAGTTTAAGGTTATATTGTTTTGACCATGTGTTGTCGGATCCATTATTAACTGGAGGATTATCAGGCAGGGTTGTTCTGACATGCCTCAAACAAGATAGGGAAAGAAAAGTGTAAACTGTGACTCTAGGGATTCTTGAATAAGGATAAATGATATGGTTCATGGAATACATTGATTCGTATAGAGGTAGGAAAGGACTCTCATGAGGACATGCTTTCCGTTGGTTGATGGTTATCTTGTATGAAACATATGAAAAGTCAATGGGGAATAATGTGCATATTAAAACAAAGGTGTTATTAGTATAATGGTCTTCCACTTATGTTGGTCATTGAGGTTTATAAGGTTCTAATATCCCCAGAGAGACAGAGATTGATGTATGAAAAATTTGTTTCTGGCCATTTAATAAACATTCATGATGTGATTTTCCATGGAGTTCTAGGTCAACAAGGAATATGAGGCAGGGGATAGAGGTTTTCAGGATGTGCATGGGGAATGTATGATCACATGGTATTTAAGGGATAGATGTTTGGGCAGGATAAGGGGAGTAATGGAAAATGTCATTTACCCGACTCAAAAAGCTTGCAGTGCGACTCTCCATTTTTCGTAGGGGTGTAGGAAGGAAGTGAAGGGACCAACCTAGAGGTCTGGGACTGCTACCCAACATTGATCCCAAGTGGGGGTGTGGGGGTGCAGCCCCTGCAGTATGGAATAGTGGTTATGAATTGTTTTTTCGCATACGTTTGTTTGCGTAGGATCTAGCCACATATGATGGTACATGAACTATCTTCGGTATAAGGGATTCTGCGTACCGTTGTCCAGATAAGAACTGGCTGCGAACTGCAATACCCATAGGGAGTCATAAAACCATTTTTAATATATTTTTTTCATTAATTTTTGGGTTGCTTTAGAGGTTCTTCTGAATAAAGTTCATGGGGAGTACTTCCACAAACTTCTTTCTTCATATGGTTCATAGGATGGATTATGAAAATTATTTTGGATGCGGGATGGAGTCCCAAAAACTGGTTCAGGTGCGGGATAAATTCCTCTTCCACCATCTATGTTCTTCGTCCCCTTTTCACCCATCCCATGGCTCTCACTCTGTCTACTTCCACACTTTTTCATTCTCCCTTATGGTCCTTTTATAGAGTATTGGAGAATCTGTATCTGTGATTCGTGCAACACCATTGGTGGAAGCCCATTGTGGAAATATAGCCGGCAGATGACTCGAACAACCATGATTTGTGGAGGTGAAGGATGACATCTACTTATCCTCATCCTTGAACCACATCATTCATGGGGATGGAGTGTGGGTTGTACCTTTTTTGGACTCTCTCCATCAAAAATAGTTCTTGGAGGCTTCAGTTCATGGGTGGCAATTCACCGCGAATAGTTTTTTTCACTGGCCAATTCCTCATAGCCTAGTGCGTGATAGTCCATCTGTGAACCGGTAGTTCTTGGTTTATTACTTCCTTTAACTTTCCCAGTATTCAGTACATATTTAGGCCTAATTCATTTTCAAAATTTGATTTCTTAAAATTTCTGCTCAAATTTACAATCCAACATTTATATCTTTTCTTCAACCAACTTGCGGGGGTCTTTTCATTACCTTAGAGGAATTTTTGGGACCCTACAAAAAGAATAAGTAATGTCACATGAAACCTATGGTGTTTCAATTGGGAGGTCATAACTTAGGATCCCATTCACTCATTATAACCAAGTGTGGTCTACATGAGAAAAGTCTCAATTCTTATGATCACCATGGACTTAATAGGCATAAATTATCTATTTTCCATCAGTATGATATATTTATACCATAGGAAATATGTTTAATATTAGTACCTTAGTATTCTATGGTTCTCTTTATAGCTAGGAACTACAATAACATTTTGATAATACATTTAATCTAAGGCAATCACCATGTAAATAGTGTATGTAGAAGTATCAACACTATTATAGTAAGAATAAATGTAGGTATATATGTAACTGTATAAATGTAATGACAATAAAAGTACTTAAATTATATAGTTTTAGGGAACCCACTCACAACACTCCCACTTTCATTTTATCTGACTACTAACAATTATCAAATTTTCACCTCTCATAAGAGTATCATGCTTCTAGTGAGATATGGCTTTAGTCAGTGGATTTACCACAATATCCTTTATAGATACTTTTCTAACCATGACTTCACCTGTCTATGTAAATTATATCAAGATATGAAAATTTTCAATTATAAGCTTTTTCCTTTGGTGTGACCTCAACTCTTTGGAAAGAACCACTACAATAGTATTAACACAATATACTATAATAGGGTCTGGACTTCTTAGTAAAATTCCATGTTTGAAAAAAAATGTTGTGTATTCAAACTACTTCCATAGTGATATTAGAAGACAATATATAGTAAAATTATACTATAGAATTGGAAAACACATACTACTTCAAGATTCTCCAGCTTACTACCCCACCATTCAAGAAAAATACATATTCTGACCAGGATTTCAGATCATCATGATCTGTTTGGAAGCAATAATCAGTATATCCCCTCATAACTGACCCCTCATATCCTCCATACACTAGGAGCATATCCTTTTTACATGTAAAGTATTTTAGGATAGTTGTTATATCTTCCCAATGCATATCTCATGGATTGTCTTAATATCTTCAAAACATGCTTAAAGAAAATGCATCATCAAACCTAGTATATAGTATGGCATACATGATACATCCCACTGATGAATCATAAGTGATTATATTCATTTTTTCAATCTCCTCCCATATGTGTGGGAACATCATATTGGAGATATTAATTTCATTTGACACTAAAAAAAATCCGCACTTGGATTATTCATTATTATAATTTTTGAGTGCCTTATAAATATATATATTTTGACTTATACAAAGAAGCCTATAGGATTTATATTTATAGATATTAATCACTAGAATATAGATTTTTTTTTAATCCTTTCATGGATAAGAATTAATTTATCCAAGTCTTCACTATCAATAATAATTTCACTTCATTTCCCATAAAAAGTATTTCATCAACATATAAAACTATGAAACATATGTCACTTCCACTAACATTATTATAGAAATGTGGATCTATTTCATTATTAATGAAACAAAATTCTCTCATAGGCTCACCAAGATGAACATTCCATGATCTTTATTCTTTCTTTAATTTATAAATGGATCTCGATACCTTTTATAATTAATTGTAACCCTTTGGAAAAATAAACCCTTAAGGTTGTATCATATAGACATCTTCAACAAATTTCCCAGTTATAAATATATTTTTGAAATATATAACCCAAATTTAATAATCATATAATATTTTTATTATAAGTAATATTTTTGTGGATTTTATCTTAGTGAATTGGGATAAGGATTCATCATAGTCATTACCTTGATGTTGCGTCAAACCCTTAACTACTAGTTGCACCTTGCAAGTTCTCACTTAACCATCCTTGTCAAACTTTATCTTGAATACCATTTACACCCAACAGGTTTCACATTAACTTGTGGGTCTACCAAAATCCATGTTGAATTTTGTATATGGAATCAATTTCAGAATCCCTGACTTCATTTTATTAATCTTTATCATTTCCATCTTCTGATTCTATATAGATTAGAGGTTTTTTATTATCTAGGAGTAATGTGTCACCTAACCTAGTGATAAAAAACCATATTTATCTGGTTCTCTATCCTCTTCATTAGACCTATGCAGTACTTGTGTCTTTCGAATATATTCCTCCACCACTGTATCTTGTAGATATTGTTTCAATACCAATTCTTGTGTATCTGGATCATCAACTTCCTCAAATTCAAATTTTCTCCCACAATTTCCAGTATATATTCATTCCCATTTTAGATATGTACCATATATTTCTACAATAATTTTTCATAGGAAGGTTTATATAGGTAATATCCTTTACTCTCCTTAGGATAACCTATAAAGAAGCACTTATTTCTATGAGATTCTAATTTTTTACTATGTGTTGTCTTGACAAAATCCTCTCATCCCCATACACATATATATGATAAACTGAAATTATTTCCATAACATAACTCCTATGGAATTCCATATGATGCTTTAGTTGGTACTCAGTTTAGTGTATATGCTGAAACTTTTGGTGAATATGCCCAAAAGTATAATATAAAGCCTCATGACTCATTATTGATATGTATTTGGGTCCCTAGTGGGATTGATCTTCATGGTGGATATAGTGATTCTTCGACTAGAGGTCTTCGTGGTTTTTATTTTATGAGGTATTCTATTATAGTTTTTTATAGTGGTGATGATGGATTCCATTGGGTGATTCTCTCTAGTGAACTGGTGTTGAATATGGGTATGATTTGTGTCTGGGTGTGCAATGTGAGGTAGTACGTGGCCCAAGACTATGATGATGGTTTCTGTTTGATATTTTATATTTGAAATGAGGGTGTACAATGTGAAGTAGTTCGTGTCATGAGGTGGTTATGGTGGTTTGAAGTTTGATTTTTGATTCTTGATGTTTGAAGTATGATGTTTTAAGATTCATGTTTTATTATTAATGTTTTATGTTTTATGCTTGAATTTGGAATTTTAAATTTGTTTTGTGGGTTTTTTGTGACTCAATATTATGTCATTAATGTTTTTGTAAGGTTCCCACATAACCAAATGTGTCTTTTAAAAAAAATTATGACAAACTACGGTTTAATTATATCTTTCAATAATAGAATTTGACTAAAGTGTATAAGGAGGAGTGAGTTGGGAATCTATCCCACTGTCCATTAAATGATCGATGAATGCTTGTTAAATATATTCTCTACCAAAATCTGAGTGGGTTTTCTTAATATTCTTACCATGTTTATTATCTACTTCATTTTGGTATTCCATAAACATGTTAAAGAAATATTAATTATACCTTATTATGTTGATATATATATATATCAACATTATTTATTAGTAAAATTAATTAATTAAGAAAAACTACCTAGAGAATATTCAATAAATGGACCACATTAATATGTATGAACCAATTACCAAGGTTTTTTGGTGCTTTATTCCATTCCACTAAAAGTTTATTTTTTCATTTTACATTGTAAACAAACATGGAATACATTCAAGGGTTTTAACTCAATAGAGTCTAAATAACCTAACAGATGTGTTTAACTTTAAATATTCCTATTGAGTTGACTTATATTGATGGGATATATGTGGGTAGGATGTGAGTAATTCTCTCTAGATTTTTCATTGATTTCTGATACTATATTTTCTAATCAAGTATGTACAACCAATTATTAAGATGTAACATACCATAGCATATGTTATCCTTATACATAAGAAAATATTTATTCCTAAACTTTAAATAAAATCCAATAGTTTCTAAAATTAACATTGAGATTATGTTTTTAGTAACATATAGTACATTATAATAATCATTTAGTTCAAGAACTATTCTACTATGAAAAAGTAAGATGATAACATCCCACTGCTAATGCTGCTAGTATTTAATTATTTGATACTTATAGATCAAACTCATTTTGAAATCATCTTGAATCTACTTGGATTCAATATTTGAATAAAAATTTGGGATCGGCATGAATTATCCAATGACTGACTTGTAGATATAGAAAGATTTCATTCAGTGAAAAATATACCTGAAGTAGAAGTTTCACCTTGATTCTTATTCCTAGTTGTATATTTCTTATTCTAGTGGAATTTATTTTTATATTAAAACCATAAAACCTCCCATTAGTTACTCTCCATATATATTTCTTGCTTCGTGGAAGGTCAGTGCATCAGTTCCTTTGACTAGTACGTAGCCTTTGACCCATTTTTCGCTCCATTCTTCTTCTTGTTTACTATAAGGACTAAATAGATGGATTTTCTAATATACGAAACTTCATGGAAAACTAAATCCAAAAAATTTGGAAGTGAATTATTCATGTTATTCAGATTTTAATTAACAATAAAATTCAATGTGATATGCAGTAAAGAGTCAATAATGATATTGATTTCTAGTTTATGGTTCAATTTAAACCCAAGAGTCTCGAGTTTCTCAATGTACCTGATTATATTACATACATATTATCCTATTTGATTACATTATACTAGCCTACATTCTTAAAGAGAACTAGATATCTCATATTTGTTTTATTGATATATCTCATAGTATAAATCTTTGAGATAATATAGCAATTGGAAATCATCTTTGAACTCATGTATTTTCTGCATCTCATTAAAAATAGATGACATCATGACACAATAAATATCTATCGTATCATCCAAATGCTTCTTATATATATATTTTTTTCTCCCTGAGAATAATTATTAGTTGGTGGGGATTCCACCATATAATTCTCCCCCTTTTTTGTAGTACTTTGCACAAACACATGTACAACTCATCGAAGTTATAGTCGGTCAGAATATTATCTTTTTCCAATATTGATAATAGTTAAATTGAATTGTTCGCGGTTTCCATTAGATGTAAAACTAATAAATTTAAAAGATTACAAATTTATCTTTATTAACATTATACATTTTTAAATTATTAATTTTAAATGTCTCCCACTATTATATGAAATCCTATTATCCCTCTACTTTTAGATTTGGAGCACCCAGACATTTGATTATTCTAGTAGAAAGGATCCTTAATGCACTCTTCATAGACCAATATACATCATCACCACTACTCTAAGAGTATATGGTAGGAATTTGACAGGACAACTTCATTAACTTGTTTCTCCTTGAGTTGTTGAGTGGATTTTCATCTTCTGCAAAGAATTACTTTTCATTTCTCAATACATAGCCTCTAAAGTTGCAGAAAAGAATGATATAACTATTCCATTTCGGAAACATTAGTTAAATTAACGTTTTACTCTCATAAAAACTCCTTATTGGTAAGTCACACCTTCAACATTGGCCAACGAGCACCTCAAACTATCAGTTATGTCTAAATTCAAGTAATGGGAGGCATTCAAGGAATTAATATTTTCATTGATGGATTCTTAATTTATCTTAGTGAATGAAATCCTTTTATATTTAACACGGTTATTCTATGTGACCTCACTAAAAACATATCCATGATTAAACTATAATCCATTCAAAACATGTGTTATAATATGTGATCATGAATAATAAATTCACATTCAAAAAATAATAAACTATACATACGGTAAAATAAATAATTAATGATGTGTTTAAGAGTTGTTTACTATTTTATAATCCACTGAGTAAAAATTAGATTAACCAAGACCCTAAGGGAATTAATTATGTCAATACCTGACTTTAATTACAATTCCAACAACTCCCATACACCTCACTTGTTTGGTTTACAATGGCTCTCGAATCGAACTGCTTTTCCATAAAATCCTAGGATATTTACAATTTATAATCACACATAGGTGGGGGAACATGGGCTGTGAAAATAAATTTTATCACTTAAATGTGGACACACATTCTCTTATACAAATTAAAGAGAGAGGGAAGATGGTTATATCATCAAAATAAATTATTTATTAAATATTAAAAATTAAATTAAATAATTAAAATTAATAAATTATAAACCAAAAATGCATGGGTTGGTCTCGGCTCATGACTAGTCAACATGAAATTATATTTCATAAAAAAAATAAATTTTCTAGAATTCAACTTGAGGATATTTTTAATGCTTTAACATGAATTAAAAATATATTAATTATTTATTTATAGGTCTCATAGAACCCAAAATAATTTTATTAAATAGTATAAAATTTAATTTAATGTTGACAATATTTAATAATTATTAGATTCCAATTGGACATAAATCATATCCATAAATTTTAATTCAGATTTTATGACTGGGTTTATGGGTCAGGAAAGTTGGATCCAAACTAACCTAGTCTGACCCAAGCCTAATTGGGGAATCTGCTTAGGGGTATAAATATATACACAATATATTTTTATATATAATATTATAATATATTTTATAATATATATATATATACAATATTATATATATTCTAAAATGTCACCCTACCCATAAATGGGGAGGGAAAACATTTCCAATCCTAATTTAGGCTTGCAATCTTGTTTTGTTTTTTTGTTTTTTTTGTTTTTTATATGTATCCTTCTATTTTGAATAATGTGTGTGTGTTTGTTTATTTTTTTACTTAGAAAGCCTTATTTACAATATACTACTAAAGTTGGATTTTAGATTCTCCAACTAATAATCAACATGCTCAAATTATTCCCTAGCCCAAAAATAGATAACAGCAGTAGCCCTAAATGTTGGAGAACAGAATAAAGTTGTAAATCTCTACACATATTATACACAAAACCTATCAATATATCATTGGCCATATTGTAGATATATGAACTCAGATTGATGTGGTTATAATTATGTTGGGACCATATTGAAACTGTATTTTATAATTATGAAAAATTTAATTTAAATTTTATGGTTTCCAACTTAAATAATTACATGTTCTTTCTTATACCAATCAAAAGAACCTAGGGCATAGTGGAAGCGTGAAAAAAATTCAGAATTTAATATTTTTGCGATTAGATTCATGTAAAAAACACATAATACACAAAAAAACATTCAATTATTTCTCAATTTATCAAATTAAATTAAATTTAATCATGAAAAATAATATTAAACAAAAGCATAAATTGTATCTTATTCATTTCAAATCATCAATTTGATTTGATCACCACCGGCATGTCGTGACTCAAAAGTGTCAATATAGGTGTCATTTATATATTTAGAACATGATAAAGAGGTCTTGGATCATAGATATATGATTCTTGGGTGATATAATTGAAAATAAAAGATCTTTATAATTTATCTTCAATCACGTGAAGAATACAGGCTCGATTGAGAAAGTGAGATACATCTGACCTTGTTCTTTCATTATAATATCACTCTAATAGATTCATAGGAAATGATAATAGATATTAACTCTATAACATTATCAAATTAATGGATTATACTATTAAATTAGACAACATGATCTTCTATACCTAGGTTATACTTTTTGAAATTTTAATTTTTTCCATGGAATGTAATAACCTAAATTTTAGACACTTTTTCACACTTATGACTTTATTATACATTTCATAAATGACATTAATATTTTATCACTCACTTGTAACACTTTAAAATGATAAATTATAAAATAAAATCTATTTACTCATCCCATATGATACCAAAATAATTTAATGTACCATTAAAATGATATTTTCATTCAAAAAAATTATTTTCTTATATTCAAATTTATAATCAAACGACTTGTGAATACCTTGAAAAATAAATTCAACAGTCATGTTTCTAAAAATTAATAATATAATTAAATTATTTTACTTTTGATTAATCACACTCAGAAATTCATCGGTCCCTCTCATGTGGGGGCAACTTCACCCTAAACTCAAATTCATCGAAATCAGTGTAACTTGTGGATACAGTTAGTGTGTTGCACTCTAAGTAATTTTCTCAATAGTAGTGAGTCAACCCCATAGAACATGAGTAGAGTCTATAAATCTATCATCGACCATAAGGAGATAAGTAATTTAATATCTACGACTACCTCCTATGAACACGTTTTGAATAATATAATCTCTTTGTCACATGATATCACATAAAGAAGGATGAACACTTGTTTCATCATACATTTTATTCTTTTTATATTTCATGACCTTACTAGATTAAATTACCTTATTCAACCATGGAAATATTTTTAATTATGTTATTTCTATCTTGGTCAGCATGGGCACATGATATATTTCTTCCTCGACTTGGAAGCAAAAAAAAATCTATCCTGATAATTCTATCAATGTCATACCACCAACAAAACACCCAAAACAAGCTACCTCACCATGATGTTAGTGTTATTATTTTTCATACATATATGTACATGATAAAATAGTAAATATAGATAAACATTTCAATTCAAGAGACCAAAACCCATGTTTATACATAGTAAGAACCAATGAAACTTAAAACATGTGGTGTTCCTTTTGGATGGTCAACCCTCATGATCTCACTTAGTCAAAGTCACCAAATTCGGAAATCATGAAATGAATTATCAATTATTATGAGCTATATGAACATAATAGTAAAAAATCATCTATTTTATTTCCCAGACCCTAGAATCCCAGAGTTAGTGCATTATTTTATTATATTGAGGTGATTTCAAGGAATAAAATCTTGAAGGATCTATCAGTTTGGCATTCTTGGATTTCGATATTAAATACATGATACCCATAAAACATTGGAAAATAAATAAATTAAAACATAAATAAAAATGTATCATCTGCAAATATTATTCAAATGATTCTTCTTCATAATCTGGTTAAATATAACATAATATCAATGGGCTCAAATTATCAGCAAGGGTAGGTAAAGAGGAAGAAATAATGAATTAATGAGATTAAATCATCATCGAAATGTAAATAACTGATAACACATTCCATTAAAATAAATTGATAAGGATTAACCAATATAGAAATGTAAATAACTAAAAAACATTCCATATAAATCAGTATACTTAGAATAGTATGCATCCATAGATATGTCAACTCAAAATCTCATGGATAAATATTAACTGAGTCTAAATGAGGGAGGTTCTTAATTATTGGATTCCATGTTTCTTAGGTACATGAAACCTTTACCATCAAGACCATCCACAATACAGTTTTGTATATTGTGTAAAAATACAACTACTTTGGCCAACTATTTCATTTCCTGAGACTATCGATGCATCGAGGGGCTATCTATGACTAGGCGCCTCGCGTGTCATACCTATCCAAAGCATTCCTCATATCGAATAAATGATTCAGATAATAAAAATTATTCCTTATAAAATATATTTATTGAATAAAGGGTCAATATTTCACCAGTTAAGTCAAATTAACAATAAGGTTTGTTGATGTTGGTGAATTGAAATACCATTAAAAATCATTAAATCGATTTTTAGTAACATAATCTTTACACATTCCATTGTGTCTCATACCACATTGAAACATTTGAATAATTATATCAATGATGGAATAAATTTAAATAAAACTTATAATATCATGATAATAAGGAGATTAATGATATAATATTTCAAAGGTAAGTATATATACAATATAAAATTGAATTTGTTCATAACAACAATTTAATTTCAATGGAATGTAAATAGAGACAAAATCCTTTACCTTGGATTTCCTTTTTGGTGATTGCCCTTTAAAATCTAGTATAATGTTTTTAAGAGTGTTAATAAATTATTATTGAACCATATTAATATTTATTATATCATGTATGATCATATTATAAAATCTTATTACCCATTTGTTAACATTCTTTTGTTATTGTCAATATATTAGGTGTTAATTGCCTAGTTTCTAAAGTATGTTTTGATATGTTATTTGTTGTTCCAATTACTTAGATCATCATTTAATCATATCTATAATATATAAAATGATTTAAATATTATATATATTAATTATATATGTGTTCTGAATAATCTATAAAATTTGGTGACATGAAATGAAATGCCCCGTTCGTATAGATGGTAGGTCATACGTACACATGAATGCTAATTTCATTTCCTTATCTAATTAAAATATTGAAAATTAAATGATATATATATATATATTATTCTAGTATCATATCTCTATCATATATATAACATATATTTATTAAAACCATCCTTTATATGTTACATGTATAATGTTAATGAATCATGTCCCTTTGAAGAGACGGTAGTCCACATATCCATAAACGATGTTACCATATTTACACAAAATGTACTGTTTAATGGTATGTGTTACAAAATAATTATAGAAACATAAATAAATGAATATAATATATAAAATATATAAATAGAGTGTCCATCATAATTCTCAACCATTAAAGGTAGTCAAAGAAAAATCAACAATCATCATTTCGTGAGTTGGTAGTTCGTCGTACACAAAAGTAGTATTTTTATTACCCATTAGATGGAATTGTGTGTAAGTGTAGTTCTAAAAAATAACATAAAAACATATTAGAATATCGAATAAACGATTTTTATTACTTATTTATGGAATAAAAATAAATCAATGAGTGGGAAAATAAATAAATCTAAAGTGATCGTTGAGGAACGTTATTTTGTTTTCGAGTAACTCCTTTTGTTTTATAACCAAAAGATTACTTGGATGAATTTATGCCAAAGAATAGGATTATAATATTAATATAGTTTGTTTTTCATCTTATTTTGGAAGGTTTTGGTGAATCTATATGGCTCAAATTTGTGTGAGGAAGTGAGGGAAGAGGTGTCCTTTTATATTGACGGCGAGCTGTACTTTTGGAAACATTAAAACTATTAAATTAATATAAATACATTTTCCATTAAATTTTTTCAAAAATAATTTATCACTATGATAAGATGATTATTTTTTTAAATCCCCTCAACCAATATTTTTAGACATTTTTAGGCCATATTATTTCCATTGTCTTTTTGCTTTAACCCTTAGTTAAACCCTTTAACTCTTATTGTGACAACTTTGATTTATACACATTAAGTGTTAATATAGTGACTATAAATTGTCAAAAGATCCCAAATGGATCACTTATGACAAACAAAACCTTATCCCAGTATGTTTTACAAATTTTAAATTTTTATGAATTTCATATAATTTAATAAAATAATGTTGTGTTCAAAAAAAAATAATTTATATTTTGACACTATTCAATACACGACATTTGAGAAATATCATTACAAATTTATATATTTGAAAAACCATAATTAAATATACCATAAAAATAAAAATTCCTACATAAAATTTGTCTATGGAATCAATTATATTAAATTATATTTACTTTAATATTTTTAATATCATTTATATGATCTCCCATTAATTAAGCAATTAATATATCATCACTCTGTCAAAATTTAAATTATTTACTAATTCACTAAAAATTATAAATAAATAACCATGACATTTATAAATAATTTAGATTTAAAATTAAAATTTATAGTTGGGGATATCATCTTAATAACCATACGTAAAAAATTTTATACTTATTAGAAACATGTGTAAGACATATTGGACATTCCTTGTAATAAATTACTATAAAAGCCTTATCGTCATCCAAGCCACCCCAAGAGGCTATAAAATCCTAACAAGAAATATTTTGGTTGAAAATAACTTATCCAAAAAAATTAGAACATGTTTGAGGGAAATTTTAAAAAAAATTTTACCCTTAATTACAGGATTAACCCATAACTGTGGTAATTAAAATATTAATAAATTTATTATTCATATGCCCAAAAATTAAAGATACCTAATTAAATAATTTGGAATATGTAATTATAAATGTGGAATATATTTTTAAAAATTAAAAACATAGAAGTTTTTTTTATTTAATTAAAATTAATCCCACTAACGAGGTAAAAAAATGGGTTATTAATGTTTAAAAAATGAAAAATATTGATACATTATTATACAAAAATTAAATGTGAAATTTATTTTAATGTTTCCTGACCCTTCTTAGATGGGTTTGTGTTTTGAATACCCTGAGGCCAAATCCAAAAGGCCAAGGTATGGAAACTAGCATTGAGTAGGCTTATCCCACAAATGGGAGGAATTTTCCTAAGTACTTGTACACACAAACACATATCCAATCCCAAAAATACTAAAATGTAAAACACTAAGTAAAAAAGAATGAATACCACTAAGATATCAAAAATATATTATAGTAGTAGAAAAATATAAAGTAAATAGGAACAGAATAAAATCCCACCAAAAGTAATGACTTCTAAAGTGAATGCACAAGTCTATGAAACTCCTCTGTAGAAAATCATTCATAATGGGTAGGATTAGAAATACTTGTTTGATGTTGTCGAAGAACACCTAATCTATCAGACCTCTCTCTAAGCACCACTTTTCCCTGAACCACCAAGGACTCTGTCAAAGAATAGATCATCTACACAAGACATGACACACGCACACATTTCTCGTGTAGGGGTGAGTAAAACAGTACTCAATAGGGGCCCCAGAACCACAAAGGTAGAACCACTAAAAAATATTGGACGTACACCACAAAATAATCATAGTAATCACACCACCAATGAAACATAATAAGTACACCACCAAAAAAAAATATGTAGTATAGTCAATATAGTCCGCTCACACATATATATGTCTACAACATATATATCAAGTACAATCAAATTTAATCATTTTTTACACTATGTATCATAATGTTCCAACCTCATTTCCAACAATAGGATTCTCATCATAATCCTAAATCATAACATGAAAACTAGGAGGAAACACTCCAGTAGCTTATCCATCTCATATGGAACCCTTCTAAGAGATTCTCTCCATCAGGAACAACTCAACCATTCCTAATGGTATGTCCGAGAGAAAGTGATCCATAAGGAACATCCTACTAGGTATATCTATTGTTCCCTACCCCGTAGGATAAGTCATTACTATCTTACACCCATCACAAGCTAAGGAAACCCAAGTGATGATGCTCACCCCTCGCCACTATGCACAGTTGAGGTAGCACTACTTCTGAAAAACTCACAAAACTTCTATTGAAACTGTAAGGAATGACCCACTCCTCAGACCGTCATAGGAGAAGTTACTCAAATCTAGGTATCATTCACATTGAGTTAATGGGACTACTCCTTTTAATTGTATTGAACACCCAAGGTATCTCCATTCCCAATGGAGTACCCACTCCCTACCACTACTCATATATGGGGGAGTACATCTCCTTAAGTGAGGACCCGTGCCCTCATTCCAACATGGGAATACAAATCATGATGGAAATGTACCCAGATATGATAAGGGAGTACTGCATAGTGTATTGAGGACCCTCACCCTAACTCAGTAGGAGAGTACCACTAAGTGACTAGAGGACCCACACCTTGGTTGGATAGGGGAGTACTGACTTGGTCAAAATAGCACATAGGGTTTCGATAACACATGGAGCGTCGATGGCGCACATATAATAAATTGTGCATAGATAATTGATGGAACATGGATCATAAATGGGTTATACAGCCCCCATGTGATATAGTCACCAATATAACATAGTCAAAATCGGTCGTAGGATTCGGCTCGTAGAGTTCTTGTTCTATGATAACCTACATCTCAAGTCCTTCGTTTTTATAACAAATTATACAAACAAACTCACTTATAGTATCTCAAATGGACCATCACGTCATAAGGCTACAAATTTTTTAGAGGGGTCATCAAACAGACACACGATTTGAAATATATGGAAAATTTAGTAAAAAGGGTCTAGTCCGGTCCTGGTCAAACCAGACCTGACCCAGTTTGTCTCGGCCAACTGGGCATGGCCAACTTTTCACGACCCACTAGGCTTGGCCAGCTAGGGTGACTAGTCTCAGACCGACTGGACCCGGCTTGATGGGCTATGAGGTCTAACCTGCTGGGCCCTTGGAGCGGCCCAGCTTCATTGATTCAGCCAACAATATGTGGGTCAGTGTGTGAACAATGGACATAGACGGCCCTGGTTGTGTACCTGCTCCACCACGACCTCACGTAATGGCCCGTTGTTCCCAGTTTTTGGCTCCCACCACTGTGGGCCTTAGGCAGTTCGGCCGTAGTGCCTGCATGGTCTGGTCGAAGCTAGGGAAACTTCCTTCCTCCGCTGCACCCGCACATGGCTACCACATCAGACCACTAGGAGCCTCCCTGTACTGCTGCTGCCTGCCCTGGTTCCATGGGTCTCCACTACTGATCCAATGTTTCTTTTTTCAAAAACGGCACCACTTCCGTGATCCTCGAGTGACACCCTTCACTTTCCTTATCCTTATCCTTATTCAACCTTACTAGCACTCTGGGGGTCCAATCACATTTAAAACCACCTAGAAATATCAATTTAGGACCCTTAGGGTTACAATAGTTAAGAATGTGTAGAAAAAGGAGGTATAAACGCACATTTTAAGGTTTTATAATCATTGGCCATGAATTCATGGATAAAAATCTAAATCCATATAATTTGGGTTAGAAATAGATTTGATCTAATCCTGCTAACCTGCAACATGTTCCATCTCGCATCATACAATCGATCTACAGGCTAATATTTCTGTGGATTAGTCTGTATTAATATTTGAAATAAAGAATGGGAAAAGTGGAAATCACAATGAGATCATCATCCTGCCTCATGTTTGGATCGGTCATTGACCAATAAAATTTTTGTTTCTATCGTCGATGAGATCCTCCAATTCCACTAGAACACCGATCCATGGTCTTCTTGATCTATCATCATCATTCTTCATCAAGAGATATTTCTCCGAGGTACCTCGAGATCCTCCAGCGATTTATCCAATATTATGAGGTTAAACCCATCTCCTTTCCAAAAAGGCAATTTAAAAGGACATGCCACTGTATAGAAAATAATTTTTATTAAATTAATTTAATGAATTTTACATCCAAAACATATCATTAACAATTTGCCCGTTCCAACTAATTTTAGTCATCTTCTAAGGAAAAAACCACCTCAAAAAAATAAATGGTGGTCTCAGGATTCCAATCCGATTTACTGTATATCAGATATTAGTATTTTAAAATAAAATAATTTAATTTAATTATTTTGTTTAGTGTTACGACCCAAAAACCACTTTTCACAGGGGACCCGTGCCGAACAATGTTAGGATGATCCCTGAGAAAAATCATTGCTCTGGATACAATGGTGCTCTAAGATTTAAGATCTAGGAACTTGTTTGGAAGCTATTCATATTTTTTAGGAAAACTGCTCACATGTACTTTTAAAAATTTAACATTTTTCAAGAACTCGTTATGGGCACTCTGAGCTTGAAAATCAAATTACATCTCTACACCTTATCTAGGAATTTTTCCAATTAATTTCTAAAAATAAAATCAAGAAAATACGATTCATTTTATTCTACACACTATAAGGATTTACGTCCCTGAAATCCAAACCAAGGGGTACTAAAACAAATAAGGGTATTGAGCACGAATCTGAGCCTCATACTCCTATGTATATTCAAGAGATTCTTCTGCTGTCATCTAACACACACTAAAGAAATTTCTAATCCAAGAAGAATCTTCCCCTTTTGATCGTTGATCCCTATGACAGCGATGAAAAGTGAGCATCATGATCTGAAACCATCATCAATGGAATTCCATGTAGTTGAACTATATCCCACACATAGTGGAAACCAAAAATATCTACTGGACTCTGCTCCAATCTAGATAAGTTGTGGGCCGACATGGTGAGTCTTTCAAAGATCAACCAAATATTAATGTGTCCCATGTAAGTCCATGGTAAACCCATCGTGAAGCCCATCGAGATCCTTTCCCACATTTTATGGGAAACCAAAGAAAGAAAAGGATAAGCCCTTTCATAACACAAGTGGATCTAAATGATGAGTTGGTGAACCAATAACTTATTCAAATAAGCAACCAACTTTCATATCAAGAGTAAATTCCATATTCAACAAATTATTCCTTTCATGGTGTCATCCCTGACACTTTCATGCATATATTGATGCATATCGCCACTCCAGGCATCCTCTACAGCCACAAAAACCAGGTCTTGCTACCCCACATACCATAAAATCCCTCCAGTCTTATCCATCCCTGGATCATGTTAGATCACATGCAGCAGGAATCAAACATAGAAAATGGGCTCTTGTCCCTAATGTAAAGATTGTATCCTTCCCACATAATGAGTTATCATGGCTCTAAAGGGGATATACTTCCCAAAAAGGGAAAATATGAAACTTCCACAGAACCACCTCCCTCAAATTCATTAGTACAATAGAGTGTCCCCTAAAAATAATGATGTGCTCCCCCTTTAAATGTTCATTAAGGTTTTTACCTATGAACATAAAGGCATGCAGGGTCTCACAGTTGGTATCCCCAAGTTGTGCCTCCATGACTCGTTGTAAGAGTTGAGGGGTGTAAACCAACGAATAAAGATAAAATGATCTGACTCCGACTACTAAAGATAATGGTAATGAGGCCAATTGCTCTAATTCCTTACTCAGTTACTTAAAACAAGATCTCCTATCGAGAGAACATGTTACCATGTTCCCTATCCTAAGAGTGTAGAAAATTTCAAAGTCATAATCCTAGAGGGATTTTATCCAACACCTCTATCACATCCTTTGATGGATCCACTACAAATACATCACTATTCTAGGGAATTGAGGACACATAAAATCCACCGCACTGAGGATTGGTCTAGCCAATTGATGAGTAATCAGTTGCACCCTCCTATGTGTGAGTCCATCCTATGCTGCTTGGGTTTCCTTTTTACAAAGAATGAAAACCACATTCCACCACTATGGAAACACCACATTCTTCACCAAAAACTAGTAAATATGATCTTGAACTGTGGATGACATGTCCATACCAATAATGTTGTCATAAGGCCTTGATGTCGCTTCTAAGAGATCCCAACAGAAACACTTTACAATAACATTCGGGTCACATTGTTGGAACCAGTTCAGGATCATTTGGTCTCCTCCAGTAGGAGAGTCTCTCAGCATGAGGAACAAGTCAATGGTTTAACTATAATCTCTATGTCTCGAACAAGATTCTTAGAAAGAAGAGATTGACTTGTACCTATGTCTGTCAATATGAAAACTAATGTATAATATATATAGATTGTTCTTTGAATCATTACTTGAGCCCTTGGGTCATATTCCTTTACTGCATGCAGCTGTTCCATCCCCTATCATCTAGCTCCTCGAGACTATTATGGAACGCCTGGGGGGTGGTAACATGTAGAAATGTCTACCACCTCCTACTACTCTCCCAACTCCTTTTCCATGTCTACCACCCTATAGATCGCTCTACTCCTTCTTAACCATTACTAATTATTTAAAGAATCTGATTTTCCATTTAATTTTTCTTAATTATATGGAATTATTATGAGTCTTCAAAAATTGACAGTGCGTGATTCTGTGGCACGGTGTTCCCGGAATGAATTTCTGAACTTTTTTTAATGTACGTTTAGTAAACGTGTGGGAGAAATTTTATATCTTTTAAACCGGTTCTCAGATTAAAATTATTAGGGAAATATTGAATCCATAGCACTAGGATTCACATAATAGATTCTTCACTTTGACCATAGTATGTTTGGAGAAATATTTAGATTTTGGACTTTTTAATAGAATAAAAAAATAACTTTGTTATTTTATTTCTTTAATTATTTTCCTCCAATGGACAAGCAGTAGTGGTGGGACCAATGACATGTCAAGATAATAAATGGCTTGACTCCTAAAATCCTTTCAAATTGTGTTGTTTGAATTATGAAGGTTCATATTAAATTAACCCCCATTAATTACATCGGTGTTACTCACCCCCCCCCCCCCCTCTCCTATTTATATAGAGCTTGGGGAGAGGTATTGGCACTAATTCACCAAGTGATGAAGTTCTGATAATTTTTCATGGTGCTAATAACTTGGAGGACCGAGCCGGTTCCATCCGGAGGTAAATAGAAACACCAAATCACTAATTGAAGGATGAAATTTGAGTGATAGCATTGGAATCATTTTTCTGGGATGATGGACTCTGACTCTTCCTCAATCACGGGTTTTCTCCAATGATCATGAGGTAGAGGGTTTATTGAAAATAAATCTATATATATTCATTGATTCTATTCATTATATTATTAAATGGTTGGGTGTGGGCCATACAAAAAAGAGCATACCCCCCCACCGCTCCGTTTATGTTGTGCTCTTTTGGGACGTTTCCTCATTGTGACAACAACGAAAAGAAGGGTGCATTGTGGCAGAAACTGTCGAACCGTCGGCGCGCCAAGTTGGTTGTGGTGGGAGGAGACCTGTGCAAATTCACCATGAGTTGTAGAGGGCGGTGTGTGATGGGGCTACACAGAGCCTAGAGGCGGTCGGCTTGAGCCGGCATCGTGGGGCAAGGGGTGGCGCCCGTAGGCACCCCTGGTGACTATAACCGCAGCAGGTGGAGAGCAGTGTGGGACCATGCCGCACTGGGTTTGTAGACCCCCAATCGGCCAAAATGGGTGACCATTGCATGATGGGGAAGTGCCCCACTAGATTCCCAAAATGTCCTTGCACCCATGGGGCCAACTGGGAAGACTGGTCAGCCTTCTGGAAGACCAGACCCATGACCCTGCGGGCGAAAACCACGGACCAGTGGGACAACGCTAGTGGGACACGCCCCACGTGACGTGGTTGGGCCAACCATTGACCAAGACCAAAAACTAAACCGGGACAACCCTGATAGGCCAGACATAGTCAAATGGGCTGAACCTTAGCGGGCCATACTCAAGCGGGGTCAGGTAGGCCCCATGAACCATTGCATCAGGCCAGCTTGACCGAGTCGGACCAGGCCCAGATCCAGCGGTCCCCAAATAAATAAATTCTCATAACATACGAATCGGGTTCCAATCGACATGTCGTCAATGTTTTTCTGATCCCTTTTTGCAATTAGTTCTTTTGGAATATCCCGGCGCGCCTGACCGAGCCAGGCAGGACCAATGTGCGATCAACCCCATTTCACAGAAAGGGGTGTAACTAATAGATCGAGCATCTTTTTGACGAATCATCTACTGCACTAGAACCCTTATGATGATTCCTTCCTTCTGTTATACTCTAGTTGAGTTATAGAGGATTTTGGAGTGTTCCCAGGTTGGATCAAACTAGAATCCAACCACAACCTCGGAACTAAAACGCTTATAAGTCACAAAATTGGCATCTGATTGACGTGTTATTTATTGTGTTGGAACCCTTACGACATGGTGGGAATTTGGGATACATATTTTTGGATCATCAAGGAGGTTGAGGTACGACCGTTGGCTTGAGGATAGGTTCTCCCAAATGTGGTATGGGCATAAATCTAGTGGTTGGTAGTGAGGTGGAGGTTGGAGACAGATCATACGAAGGTTAGTACCAAGCGATCATGTGTGGGTCAGAACTGATCCTTTGTGGGTCAGATCATATGTAGGTCGGCGGTTAGCGATCTTGCGTGGGTCAGAACATACCGATCCTCTATGGATCAGATCCTGTGTGGGTCAGTGCATATTGATCCTGTGTGGGTTAGATCATGTGTGGGACAATGGGGGTTAGTACCCATTGATCTTGTGTGGGTTAGACTATGAATAGTTTGCAGTAGTGCCTCTCTACAAAATAAGATGATCTAGCTTCTCGAATAATCATCTGTACTTCTATTCCTTACATATGTACCTGGTGTGAGCTAAGTCTTTTACCTTCGTGGTGTTACCATTGTTGTATTGTTACCTTCGTGGTGTTACCTTTGTGGTACCCTTACCTTCATTGTGTTACCTTCAGGGTGTTCCCATAATGGTGTAACCATTGTTGTATTTTTCCATCGTGGATCAGTTGTGGAAATTTATTAAAGGTTTGAGCCTTGTGTTCCTCATTTATAAGATGAGTATATATATTGATAACTTATGTATATGTATGGGAACATACCTAAGTAGAGTTGATGATTGCTTCATGGTTTTTGATTGATGACATGATTTGTGGTTTTTCTTTTGTGGAACTCTGGGAGAACATAAGTGGTCTCGGGGTCCCTACTGAGAATTGTTATACTCACCCCTTCATGGGCTACAGCCACATGATGTTGTGTAATGTGCAAATGAAGGACAGTTCTGATCAAGGATGAGGGAGCAATGACTTGGCGGTGCTCATAGTTGGACCATTTGACATGACGTGACGTAGTAATATTGATCGAGAGTTGTACCTACCCTTAACATAGGATCCCCAGTGGACGATCGAGGAGTTGTTTTTCTTTTTAGTTTTACATGTACTTTCTAGGTGGGCTTGTATTCTATCCCCTTTACATTTATCAATTTTTTTTACTAAAGAATTTTACTTCATGGTTGCTTATTGTTATATTTTTGGATTGTGTGTTTGTATAGGTTCAAGGGAAATGCCTTACTTTTTCCGGGATACGCCTTTCCAGTGCTATTATCTAGCCCCTAGGCTATGGATGGCGGATATGGCGTAGTCATGGCATGGGCCCCTAGGGACGGTATGGGACAAAGTGGTATCAAAGGAGTCGGTTCGACTGAATAAATTGGACTCTAATATTTTCAATGTGGAAAAAGTGTTAAGTGTTATGAGTGTATTTTTCAGTTTAGGGAATCCAGTGTCGATGCGGTAGCCAACATATCCATACACCAGGACCCAAAATTTAGATTTCCAGCTCAGTTCACAAAAACACAGATTGTGTGTGTTTTGAAATGTTTTTTTTTCATTTCTTCTGATTCCTTTGAGTCATCTCTCCAAGTTTAACTTATTGATCGTGGAACACCTGTTTTCTTTCATGACGCCACCATATAGACAGCCTATCAGGATTCTTGAGATTGTACACAATAATAGCCCACCAACCCAGGAGGCTTCAGTTTAGGGACCTCTTATGGAGATAGTACCATCAGGTGGTGCACCAGTAGCACTGCCACCCATTGGGAAGCAGATTCTAGCATCCCCACCAGTAGAGGGTGCACGCTGACTGAGCGCGTTGCATGAGTTTCAGTGGAAGACGCCTCCGAGGATCTGTGGTGAGACAGATCCGTAGGCAAATGAGGACTAGCTAGTGGTTGTGGATATTTTGTCTCTCTTAGTTGGGAAATCGTTTGATCTGATGGTGATCCTAACATCCAATCTCTTCAAGGGAGTAGCTGGGAGATGGTGGAGTCTGACACTCGAGTTACACTATGAGGTTACCCTAACCTAAGTGGATTTAAAGGGCCATTTTAGGGTCGATTCCATCACATTGACTCTATTATTAGTGCATATATAATAGTTGTTATACTTATAGTAGGGAACCATGACTGTGGCCTAGTACTCGGTGAGGTTCAATGATCTCTTCTATGAATATACCGACATGGTACAAGACCCCTTCTTCAAGGATAAGATAATTTATCAATGTCTTCAATGTAAGATCATATCATCGAGGATACTACTCAGCATTCCGATGCAGGATGGGGTGCTAGTGTGAGCACTTTTGGTGGAGAGCTTTCTTGCCGAATAGGCACCGACAGCAAGATCTACCACTAAACGACAGGTAGCAGACTCATACATAGTAGGCAGTAGAAGGATGTCGCTGGGGCCAAGGTGGTTCAGAAAATCTGGTCGATGACCTCAGGATACTGGGTCTGGTGTGAAGGTCTCATAGGACAGAGGTGGATAGTTGAGGATCTGGCAGTGCAACTTCTGCGGTGGGTAGTGTCACATGGTTCATGACTACCCGAACCACTATAAGGATGACCTACTGATAGTCGAAGTACCACCGAGACAGAGGTAGAGGTTTGAGCGAGGAGGTCCACATGGTGGTGTACGTGGTAGAGGATTTGATTGTGCATCAAGAGGTGGTAGAAATTCAAGGTTTTACCGCCACTACCTACATGTGGTCCACCTCGACAATAGGGAGTAGTAGGACAGGGACAAGCTCAACTCTAGGAAGCAGAGGCCTATGACCCGAGTGCTCTAGAGCTAATTAAATGTATGATCTATGTCTATTCCACCCTAGCTAAATTAATTATAGAAATAATTTTTGGTCACTCATTTATTTCCATGTCCCTCATTCAATGGTCGGAGATTTTGATAGAGTCGTTGGCTTGATCCATATAGTTGGAGACTCTTACAAGAGTAGATATGATGTCTACAAATGGGTGTCGGTAGTGTGATATTAATCTAGAAGGTTAGAGCATCAATTTGGATCTTCTAGTAGTAGTGTCGTGGCCTTAAAACATCATCTTGGATATTTATTGGTTATCCACAGTCCATGTAATGATTTACTGTATTAGGCACAAAGTGCGGTGTGCCTACGAGGTTGGGACCATATTTTCCTTCACTTATGAGAAGGTTACCATGGCAGCAAAGGATGGACATTACCAGAGGAGGGTTCTGCCGATCACACATCAGTTTGATAGCATTACCCTCAGAAGAGTTGATGTTGAGTTTTTGAGCTATCATGCCGTGGTGGACCAGAATGTCGATGTCTTCCCTGATGATGTTTCGGGACTACCTCCTCACAGAGAGGTGGACTTCTACATCGACCTGTACCCCGGGATGACACCAATATCAACAAAAAAATATCGGAAGCCTTTTTTGGAGCTTCGTGAGTTACGGTTACAACTGAAGGACTTGCAGAGGAAGGGTTTCAAAAGGCCCAGTGTGTCACTATAGGAAGCCCTGATTTTGTTCTCCAATAAGGCCGAAGGGTGTTCGAGACTCTGTGTAGATTATCGGTGCCTTAACCAGGTGACCATGATGAACAAGTATCCACTTCCAAGGATTGATGATCTCTTTGATCAGTTAAAGGGAGCTCAATGGTTTTCTAAGATAGTCCTCAGATCAGGCTATCATCAGCTCAAGGTACGAGATGAGGATGTGCAGAAAAAAACCTTTAGATGTCCGTATAGAAACTATGAGTTCTTGGTTATGCCTTTCATAATGACCAAATCCCCTGTAGTTTTCATGGGACTCATGAAAAAGATCATCTAGACATACTTCGATTGTTTTGTGGTGGTCATCATTGACGACATCTTGATATACTCGGCATCAGAGGAGGAGAAAGCCTATCATCTGCAGATAGTTCTGGATATAATCCGAGAGAACTAGCATTATGGTAAGCTCTCAAAGTGTGATTTCATGATATGAAATGATCCCTTTCAGGGACACGTTTTCTCGGATCCTAGAGTTGTAGTTGATTTAGTGAAGATAGAGGCTACACTATCTTTGGAGCCACATAGAAATGTGACTGAGGTGTGGTGTTTCCATGGGTTGGTTGGGTACTTCTTGTGATTTGTACCTGACTTTTCCAGAGTTGAAGAACCCTTTTCAGCATTGATAAATAAGAGACATCCCTTCGTGGGGACGAAGATGTTACAGTAGATGGTTCAGGATCTGAGGAAGAGACTGATGAGTGCCCCATCATGAGGCTACCGGAAAGAGGGTGTTTGGTATGTTGTCTATTGCAATGCATTAGAGATCAAACTTGGGTGTTTCCTGATGTAGGAGAAAGGAGTGATCATTTTTGGTTGACAACAACTGAGACAACATGAACAGAACTATTCTACCCATGATCGGGAGTTAGTAGCAGTGGTATTGGCCTTGAAGATGTGGTGACACTACTTGATAGGTGAGCAGTTTACAATCTACTCTGATCACAAAAGTCTCAGGTATATCTTCTCATAGAAGGACATAAACTTGAGATAACGATGATGGCTAGAGTTCCTCCAGGACTATGACATTGAGATATTCTATACTCATGGGAAGGGGAACATATTCGCAGATGCACTCATTAGGAGTTCTGGTCTACAACTGCTAAGTGAGGTGATAGAGTAGCTAGTCGTGTTACAGATATCCTTTGTGGATAGAGATGGTGCAGCTTACCTTCAGTCTATGAATGTCACTCCCCCACTTCCTCAGTGAGTTTGTGAGGCACAAATTTTTGACATTGACTGTGAGGCATGATGTGATCAGATATCCATAGGATATGTACTTGATGAATTTTCTAAAGGTGAAGAGCATGTCATCCTCTTTAGAGGACACACCATTGTTTCAGTGGTGTTATGAGTGGAGGTGTGTATGGAGTTCCATACATCCCCTTTAGCAGTACATCATGGAGTGGCGAAGATGTATTTGGACCTCTAGTATCAGTACTGGCGGCCAAGGATAAAGAATGAAATAGCGGAGTTTGTTTCACTATGCCTCACTTGTCATCAAGCAAAGGGCTAGCATCATGTTTTAGCAGGCTTAGCGCAGCCACATGAGGTACCATAGTGGAAGTGGGATGGTATCTCCATGGGATTTGTGACAGGGCATCCACGTACATCTTGGGGACATGACTCCATCTAGGTGATTGTTTACTGACTGACCATGTCAACCCACTTTCTACCCATCCAAGAGTAGGGATCATTAGAGGGCTTGGGATTCCACTATGGTCAAGAGATTGTAAAACTTCATGGGGTGATATCAACGATCGTCTCCAATCATGAAACTAATTTTACTTCCCGGTTGTGGAAGGTGTTAGATAAGGAATTTGTGGCTCCACTACATTTGAGCACCGCCTTTCATCTACAGACGGATGGTTAGATAGAGTGGACTATTCAGACACAGGAGGACATGATGCATGCTTGTGTCCTAGATTTTGGCTGTAGTTGGGAGGATCACTTTCTCTCGGTGGAGTTTTCATACAACAACAAATATAACTCCACCATCTGTATGGAACCATTCGGGGCCTTATATAGTCGACCTTGAAAATCACCTATATGCTGAACAAACCCGGGAGAGTCGGCAATTATCCGTCCAAATTGGTATGGGTTACCATTGAGAAGGTGCAGATCATCCAAGAGTGGATAATGACTTCACAGAGTAGACAAAAGTCTTATACAGATAAAGGACATAGGCCCTTGGAGTTCGAGGATAGAGACCATGTCTTCCTGTGGGTCTCACCTCGATGAGATTTGCAAAGATTTGGTCTGGGCGACAAGTTATCCCTGAGGTTTGTCATACCATTTTTAATACTTTGGAGGATTGGTGAGGTATCATACCACTTTGAACTACCACCGCAGTAGGAGAGGGTGCATGGTGTCTTCCACGTATCCTAGATGAGGAGATACATGTAGGACCAATCTCACAACATCAGCCATGGGGAGCTATAATTTTATTATGGGGTAATGATTACGGAGTTTCCAGTGGAGATTAAGGATTGACAGGAGCGAGTCCTTAATGGATGATTGATAACTCTGGTGTGTATTTTTTGGCATCACAAGAACCTCTAGGAGACCGCATGGGAGTAGGAGGCTCAATTTTGTGCTCATTACAACCTTTTGTTTCCTATGTATTTTTTTATGGATTTTTTGGATGAAAATACCTAAGGAGGAGAGAATGTCAAGACCTTGATTTTCCATGTATTTATTTAATTATATGGAATTTTTACGAGTCTTGGAAAATTGATGTCATGTGATTCCAAGACCCAATGTGCTCAGAATAAATTTCAAAACATTTTTTATGTTATGTTCAGTAAATGCACAGGCAACGTTTTCTATCTTTTCAACCGGTGCTCGGATTAAAAATCTTGGGGAATTGTTGAATTTGTAGCACTGAGATTTTCCTAAGGAAGGCTTTACATAGACCATAGAAAATTTTGAGAAAAAGTAATATTTTGGACTTTTTAAAATAATAATAAAAAAACATTGTTATTTTAGTTCATTCATTCTTTTCCTCCAATGGACAAGCACCAGTGGCGAGACCAATGATGTATCAAGCCATTAAATGGATTAACTACTCATATCAATTGTAACCAAACCATTGAAAATAGGATGTTTACTATTAAATGAACACCCATTTATTACATGGGCATTACTCACCGTCCCCCTCTCCTATTTATAAGGATATGGGGGAGAGTTATTGGAACGACTTCACCAAGCGATGATATTTTGAAAAATTGTAACGATGAAAATAACAAAGAGGACAGATCCAGTTCTAGTGGTTAGTGACGAGAGACACCGAATCACAAGCTGAAGGATGGCGTTTGAGTAGCAATGTTGGTGGCTTGTTGTGGGGACAATGAACACCGACTCTTCCCCAATGGCAGGAGTTCTCCAATAACATTTTGGTAGGGGGTTGTTTAAAGTTCATCTTTGATATTTTTCTTGAATACATTTGTTAACTTATTAAGGCGGAGGGTGACAGACAATCAAACAGGGCTTGGACCCCCTGCCGATCTGTTTATGTTGCGGTCTTTAGGGACATTTTCCTTAGGGTGATGACAGAGAGAAGACGATGGCAGCATGGAAGAAACTGTTGAACCGCTAGCGTTCCAAGTTGGTGTTGGCATACAAAGTTGGTAGTGGCCGGCGGTGGATGGGGGAGACCCAAAAAAATCAGCCATAGGTAGTAGGTGGCGGTGCGTGACGACACGCTTTAGAGGATTGTGATGGTCGGCCCATGCCAGATGCATCGTAAATGGGGCGGCAACAGTCACGTCCCGCAGGCCGAAATAAATGGAGAGCAGCGAGGCCCTGCACCGCACCCGGTTGGCAGGCCCCCTGTCGGCCAAAATGAATGAATTTTATGCGGTGGGGAAGGCCCCACCATCTAGCCATAATTTCTCTACAGCCATAGAGCAAACTAGGAAGACTGGTCCACTATCTAGTGGGCCAGACCCGCCAGTGGACCGGGCTGAACACACGACTCAGTGGGTCAATGCGGGTGGGTTGAGACCCACCAGACGGGACGAGCCAACCACAAACTAAGCCCACACACCAACCTCGGCTTAAGATAATGGGATTGACCCAATAAACTTGGTTGAAACTTAGCGGGTAGAACCCGAGCGACATCAGTTAGACCCCGGGACCTGTTGCATCGGGTCGGCTTGACCGAGTCAGACTGGGCCCAGACCCAACCGGTCACTGAATATGAAATTTTTATAAATAATGAACCAAGTGTCAGGTCGACATGCTATCAATGGTGTTAGGATACCTTTTATGAAGAGGTCCCTTTGGCATATCCCAGAGGGCCTGACCGAGCCATGCCAGACCAAGGTGTGATCACTCCCATTTCATGGAAAGGGGTGTAACTAACAGACCAGGCATCCATTTGACTAACCCTCTCTGGCACCAAAAACCCTAAGAACAAGTTTGTCCTTTTTTTATACTCCACTTGATTTATGGAGGAAATTGGAGTGTGGACAGGATGGATCAAACTTGAATCCAACCATCCCCTTGGAACTAAAACACTTATACGTCATAGACCGGGTATTTGATTGACGCGTTTTCTGTCGCATTGGTACCCTTACGACATTGCAGACCATTAGGATAATTCTTTGTGGAACTTAGTGGTTATTGAGGAATGAATTTTGGTTGAAGGATCGGTTCTCCCAAACATGATATGAGTGGAAATCCAGTGGCTGACAGTGATTTGGAGGTTGGATATATATCATATGGAGGTTAGTACCATGTGATCCTATTTGGGTTAGCACCGATCTGGTGTGGGTCAGATCCTATGTGGGTCAGCGCTCTGGGATACTATGTGGGTCAGCGCACACTAATCATGTGTGGGTAAGATCTTGTGTGGTTCAGTTCTTAGTGATCTTGTGTGGGTCTGCGCATATTGATCATATGTGGGTCAGATCATGTGTGGGTCAGTAGTGGTTAGTACCCATCGATCCTATGTGGGTCAGACACTGTATAGTTAGTAGCAGTGCACCTCAATAGAATAATATTATCTTTCTTCTCGACTAAGCATTTGTACCTATGTACCATACTTCTATACCTGGCATGAGCTGAGTATTTAACCATAGTGGTGTTACCATTGTTGTTCTTTTAGCTTCATGGTGTTACCTTTGTGGTCCTCTTACCTTCATGGTGTTACCTTCATGGTTTTACATTCATGGTCTTACCATTGTGGTATTCTTCTTTCATGGATCAGTTGTGAAAATCGATTAAAGGTTGTACCCTTGTGTTCTTCATGTATGAGATGAGTATATCATGATATCATAGTTATATGTATGGGCATATACCAAAGTAGATTTGACGAATGCATCATGATTTATGATGAAGGTATTGCTTTGTTGTTTTTTTGTGGAACATTGTGTGACCCTCTGGGGTCTCGGGGTCCCAACTAAGTATTTTTATACTCACCCTTGCATGGGCTATGTCTACACCATACTGTGTCATGTGAAGACGACTGACAGTGTTGACCGAGGCTCAGGGAGTCGGGATTGGATGGTGCCTAGATGTGGAAAATTTGACGTGATGTGATGTAGCACTACGGATCGTGAGTTATACCTACCCATTAGGGAGGATCCGTGGTGGACTATCCAGGAGTTTTTTTTTCTATTTACAATTTTAATCGTAGTTTCTATTTGGGATTTTATTCTATCCCCTTTAATTTCAGCACACATTTTGCAACATCAGTTTACTTCCCAATTGATTCTTATTGTGTTCATGGATTTTGTGGTTTTATAGGTTTAAAGGAAATGTATTCCTATTTTTGGGATGCACCTTTCTGGTGCTAGTCACCATGCCCTGCACAATGGAAGGCGGTATTGGGGTAGTCACAATAGGAGCCCTGGGGGATGGGTCGTGACAGACTATTACTGACAAAACTTTTCAACGAAGGGATTCTCAACTATAATGTTTTTATTTTTCACCCCATCATATGTATGAATTCATATAGGGATAATTCATGCTCATAAATCCCAAAGAACACCTTTCTTTTATGTCTGATCCATGAAGCACTAGTCGTGGCTGGACAGAAAACTGACCTGGTATCCTTCTAGAGATGTATAAGATTATGCACATTAATTAACCATATCTTATAAGTTGATAACAACTCTCTAAAATGGTTTTAAAACTCTCTCCATGGAAGATTTTCCTCATCATAATATTAGGTAACCAAACCCCATCGTCGCCCTATAGATCCATGTAGAAGTCTCACCACTAGGACCACAATCTAATCTTATAGTTTCCTGGCTGGACAGAAAACTCAGTCCCCACCTCAAACTTGCCCCCATCCACCTATGTTTCAGGATCTCCTTAGAACCGAAGGGGTCTCTATCGCTAAAACTCTTGAATCATGATCATCCTGATATTCTCATCAACTAGTATTGTGAGTACCATGTGCTTCTCTACAGGTGGTGCCATGGCTGGTGCACCACGTGGTGGTGTTATCTCTAGTACAAATACATGTACCAATATCTCACCACCTAAAGTATTATCCTCATGATCATGTATTGGAATATGGGTTGGCTTTCTACATGGAGGCATCATGAAGTAAAACAAGATGTAACATGGTCAATAGAGTATATATGGATAACTGACTCAAGAAGGACATGGAAGAAACTACCATTCCTGTATGATGCATGTACCATTAGTTTTCCTACAACCATTGTTTTCATGTTCCAAGACTAATAAAATAATTCAATGTCTTCATGTTCGGATATATTGATCCCTACACCAACACTATATTCCCTACAATGAAATCTGAACTCAAAACACGTCACACTGTTTTCCCAAACCAATCTCACAGACACATGGTTATTTAGGTAGAACATAACTTCTCTTATACAACAAATTCATGACCTGCATAAGAGGGGCTTGTCCCATAAGTACCCCAATCCCAAATCTAATAGGAGAGGGGATTTCAACTAGCACGGAGTAGGAATATCCAAAAAATGGGAGGCATTTGACAAAGTACTTGTACACACAAACACACACACATCACCAGTCCCAAAAATACTAAAATATAATACACTAAGTAATCAAGAACACATACCACTATGATACCAACAACAGAGTAAAACTGTGGGAAACTGGAAAGTAAACATGGCCAAAATACAATCCCACACAAAGTAAAATATACCAAACTGAATACACATGTGCCTGAAAATTATCTGGATAAAACCCTACATAATGGGTAGGTACAGAAACAGCTGTCTGAATTCGTTGAAGAACACCTCATCTGCCAGACCACTCTCCAAGCACCACCTAGCCCTAGGTGACTAATGACTCTTTCAATGCATTGATTGTCTGTACAATACATGACATTTGTGGGAATAGCCCGTACTGGGCTAAGTAAAGCAATACTCATTAGGGACCCTGGAACCACAAATGTTGCACCACTAATAAATACAAAAAGTAAACCTCAATGTAAACACATGAAGTACACCACAATGGAAACACACAAAGTACACCACCAAGGAAACTTATTAAGTATAATAAATATGGTCAGAAAACATTGATATATTTCTAAAATACATATTTCAAGAATATCCAAATATAATCATTTTAGATAATATGTTTTATAAAGTTCCAGCCTCATAACTAGTAATATGATTCTCATCATACGAACGAATAAAAAAATGAGAACAAGTAGGACACGCTCTACAAGCTCATCCATCTCAAATGGAACCCATATGAGAGATTCAGTCCATCAGGAACAAATCTACAACTCTTAATGGTATGTCTGAGAGAGAATGGTTCATCAGGAACATTCAACTAGATCCATATCTAGTTCCCAACACCAGTGTTCAAATCATCATTTTGTTGTGCGCAACACAAGAAAATGAAACCCAAGTGAAGTCCCCCCCCCCAACTACGCACAATTGAAGGGGCACTTCTCTAAACTAACTCATGAAATCTTTGTCCCTTCTGCAAGGAGTTTCCCACTACACAGTCTATAAAGGGAGTACAAAATCCTATCATGGTATCATTCACATTAAGTGAATGGGCCCACTCCTCGTAACTGTATCCAAAACTTGAGGGAGTACCATTTTTAATGGAGTACCCACTCCCCACTGCTACTTGTAGATAGAGGAATACAACTCCCTAACTGAGGACCCATGCCCTGGTTCCAATAGGGGAGTACTACTCATGAAGGACCAACATCCTAATATGATAGGGGATTACTACTTATTATATCAAGGAAGCACACCCTAACTCGGCAGGGGAGCACCACTCAGTGAGTAGATGACCCACACCCTGGTAGGATAAGGGAGTACCAACTCAATCACAATGACACACGGAGTTTCAATAAAACATAGAGCATTAATGGTGCACGACGATTCGATGGTTTATAGAGCATCGATGGTTAATGGAAGGTATATGGTTCACATAGAATCAATGGGTCATACAACCCCTAGTCATATAGTCACCAATATCACATAGTCACATTCAACTGCAGGATTCCACTCATAGTGTGCATGTTCCGGGAGAACCTATTCTTCAAGAAATTAGTTAGTATGACAACTTCTATAGAACTCTCCTAGATTATCTAAAAAAGACCATATCATCAGAAGGTTCCCAAAACAATAGACTTCTCATCAAACTGAAACATGGTTCAAATGATATGGCCAATTTAGTAAAAAGGATCAGGTCTGGTCCAAGTCCGACCTGACATGATCTAGTTTACCCAACCTGACCTGGCCTAACCTGGTCCGGCCCAGCCAAAACCAGTTTGTCCAACTATAGTGGCCTAACATCCCTGGTATGTCCAACCGTGTGTGGGCCAGAGTGTTCAGCCTAAACATTCCCCATTTGGATGGGTCTATCTGATCAACATGGTCAGCCATCCACGTGCAGGCCGATGTCTGTTCCCCAAACGCGGCCCCACTATCCATGTTTGTCGGGTCAATACAGTCGGACCGCCTTCCATTCACACAATTTTGGATCCACCATAGGTCCCTCATCCAACGTGGCTTTGAGCCACATACATGATCTATTATGGCATCCTATCATGGCCCTTTGGTTACCACCCACGACTCCCACTGCTGCTGCTTCTTTGGTCACTGTTGGGGTGACCATCATCCTCTGTCGCACCCGCCCACAATCATCGTCACATGTTGTCGTTCACCGCTCTACACCGCATCCACTAGACCTGGTTCTGAGGGCCACCGTCACTTCTCTAGGGTTTCCTTTTTTGAAACAGATCCACTTCTATGATCCTTGGGTCACATCCTTCACTGCCTAGGCCTTGATATGCCTTAATAGCATTCTAGGGGGCAATCGCATTCTAAGACACCTAGAAACATCGAGCTAGGAACCTGAGGGTTCCTATGGTGAAGAATGTCTAGAAAAGAAAGGTAAATGCACATAGAAAAGGATTACCATATTTGGAAATACATTTTGGTAAAATGATCTAAATTGGAGGAATTTGGGTTTGAAATTTATTTTATCTAATCCCGCTAACCCAAAACATATTCCCTCCAGCAACATACAATCGGTCCATTGGCTAATATGTTTTTGGATTAGTATTCCTTCATCATATAAATCAAGAATGGGACAAAGAGTAAATCAAAAGAGATCAACATCCTTCTTTTATTTTGGATCAATCATTGAAGAAGAATAATTTCATTGTTGTCATCGACAATATCCTCCAATTCCACTGGAATAATGATCCATAAGCTGCCTGATATGTCGTTATCATTGTTCGTAGGAGATATTTCTCCAAGGTCCATCCAGAACCTCCAGTAATTTCTTTAGGGTTATGATCATAACCCTAGCTCCCTTCCAAAAAGGTAATTTGAAAGGAATCATGATTATTTTGAAAATATTTTTTATTAAATAATTTTAATGATTTTTACATCCAAACCCTATATTTCATAGTCGGCACGAGTCGACTGATGTTAGTGCTCCCCTACAGAAAACACCCCCTTACAAACTCATCGAAGGTTTCAGATTTATAATTCAATTTATCATTTATGAGTTATTAGTATTTTAAAATAAAATAATTTTCTTTAATTATTTTATTTTTGGACACATCCAAAAAACTACTTTTCATAGATTACCAACACTGACTAATGTTAGTTCGCACATAGGGTAAACTCATTGCTCTAAACACAACGGTGCCCTCAGATTTCTAATTTGGAAACTGATTTGGATGTTTTTCTAATATTTTATAAAATCTTCTCATACACACTATTAAATGTTTTACATTTTTTCAAATGAACGTTCGAGGCACTCCGGGCCCAGAATCGCTTGCCGTCTCAACAGTTGATCTCAAAATTTTCCAATTAATATCTAAAAAAATTGGGAAAATACATTAATTACACAATGAAATAAATTGTATAAAATGATAAAAAAATTATAATTATACTTTAAAACCAATTATAAATATAATTTAACCCTATAAATTATTTTGATGAAAAATTTTGTTTAAAATTTTGTTTTTTACAATTCATAAAAACATAAAATGCTTAGGAAAAATACCAAAACGTCAACCTAAGATAATTTTTATATTATGATTTAAAAGAATAAGTCTATTTCATTAAATATATTATATAAAAGTGACTAAAATTGGATTTCAAATCGGTTCTCCATTGAAGGGTAGTAAAACAAAAAATATAGGTTTTTATGTTAAATATTTGGTTTTCACTTATATTATACCTATCAAATATATTGGATGAATGAAAAAATATTTTATTGGATATATAAGATATAAATTCACTATATGAATTCTCTATATGTGTTATAATTTAGTTTACTATGCAAATTGTGATTCAATATTATTTTGTTTAAACTCGATATTGCATGCATTGTAAGCTATCACATAAAAATAAATTTTTTCTAAAAGGAAAATATGGTAAATTCTTGGGGTGTTACATTCTTCACTCATAAATATATTCATCCTAGAAAATTAAGGGGTGTAACCTTATAAAATATGTGGGTTGTTCTCATTTATAGAATCCTCTAGTTCTCATGTTTCTTCTTCTATTTTGTGATTTCTCCAGAGAAAATTTACTAGATGAGTTGTCCAATTCCTCAATACGTGCTCTCAGTTATAAAGAATCTAGATGGTTTCTTCACAGTATGAATGTTAAGGTTCCAACTCTATTTCATAAAAGGTTAGCACATAATTTTGGTTAGTCTTGTACTTCTTTGGTAGATATATTTGAAAACTTTTGTGTACTTTTGAATGATTTTACGACATTTCCAAATGATAAGAAACAACTAAAACCGTTTCAAGAATCTCAAAGGTACTGATGTACCCATGAATCAGTTTCCATTTCTTACTGAACCTTATAACATCCTTCTATTGAGATACTTTCAGGAAAACATGATCTCTCATATGGAACTCTAAATATTTGCTTGTATTATCAGCATAACTCTTTTACCTACTTTGAGTTTCTTTAATATCATGCTAAATAGCCTTTACCATTATTATTATTTATTAAAAACGTTTTGGTCCAATGAGTTTCTTTTCACCATCTTTATACCAACAATTAGGTTTATGGAATCTTGTTCCATATAATGATTCATACGGTGCCATTTCAATACTTGAATGGAAGATATTATTTTAGGAAAACACAACCAAAGGTAATGTAATAATCCCAAATACCATTAAAGTCAAGTGATAATGCCCTTAAAATTTCTTCCACTGTTTTAATTATTCATTTAGACAATCCATCATTTTTAGGATGGTAGTCAGTGCTCAAATGAAGATATGTGTCAAGATCCTTGTGATGAAATTTCCATAACTTTGATGTAAATTGGAGATCTTTATCAGAAACAATTTATAGAGGTTCACTATGAAGTCTTACAACTTTCTTAATATAGATCCTTGTGAGGTTCTCAATCTACAGGTCTTCTCTTATGGTAAGGAAATGTGTATATTTGGTTAGATAGTCAACGATAAAATATATTCCATCATTTTTTAGGTGTCTTTTATAGTCCCATGAAAAATTCCATAGTAATTTCATCCTATTTACACACGAGAATAGAAAGGTGTTGTTGGAATCCTTTAAGATGCTACCTTACAACTTCCACTTGTTGAAAAACCAAACATCTGGACACATAATCAGCAATTTCCCGCTTCATATTATACTACAAAAAATTTTCCTTCATGTACATATACATTTATGTTCTACCAGGGTGTATAGATAAATTTGAACTCTGATAATCCTTCAAAACACCCTTTTTATCTCAGGTTTATATAGAGCACATAGCCTCTTTCAGAAATTTTGGACACCATCCTAACTAACAAAATTTGTTAATTTTCCATCATTCATGCGTTTAATTTTCTTTTGGAATTACTTATCGTCAGATTGAGAATTATGTATCCTTCCTAGTAAAGATGGTTTTTCAAAAATTTAAAAATAAATTGATGACACACCATCCTTCAAAATTTCCTTATCCAAATTTACAAGAATCATAAAAATAAGATCATTCACAATCCTCATTTGGGTTAGAACTCCATGATTCTTCCTACTCAAGGAATAGTATACCTTATTACGTTTCCCTAAGAGATAGTGTATTGAGTAATCATAATCATTGATTTGCTCGAACCATCACCTCTATCTCATGTTGAGATATTTCTGTGAGAATATTTATTTTAGGATTTTATGATATGTGTATATCTCACATCATTCCCCATAGAGATTGTGTATCGATATTTTAAAAGAGAATATTACAGATACTTGCTCAAGATCATGGGTTTGAGTCTTTTTTCATGATTATTCAATTTCCTTGATTAATATGTGATAATTTTATCTTTTTTCATTAGGACACAACCAAGTCCATTCATTGATGCATCACTATATATGAAAAACTCATCACTCCCATATGGTACAGTCGAAATCAAAGCATTGACTAATATTCTCTTTAATTCATCGAAGCATTATTTACATTACTTTTTAAAAAAAACACAACACCTTTACATGTAATATTGGTTAATGAGTTTTTCAATTGGGAACAATTATAAATGCACCACCAATAATAAACAATGAAACCAATGAAACTATATACCTCTGTTATGTTTGTTGGTGTAGGTCATTCTTTGACTACCATTGTCTTTACAAGTTCAACTAATATTACATCCTTGGAGACAATATGGCTATTAAAAGGAACTTATTGAATCCATAAACTGCACTTAATAAATTTACCATATAACTCCTCCATTCTAAGAGTCATAATAAGGATCCTAAAGTGATTCTCATGATCCTAATAGATTTTAGAATATACTATAATATCATTAATTAATAGCACAAAAAATCATCAAGATATTCCTTGAATACCTTTTTCATTATGTTCATAAAAATACAGTGTGAATTAGTCAATCTAAATGGTATTAATATAAACTCATAATTTACATAAAACATTTGAAACATTTTTTTGGATTTTATTCCTTCTTTAATCAAAACTATTGATACCCATAATGAAGATAAATATTTGAAAAATGTTGGGATCTTTAAATTTGATCAAAAAATTCATCAATGAGAGGTAAATGATACTTGTTATTTAATGTAATTGCATTTATTTCCCTATAATCAATGCACACCTCATGGATCCATATTTCTTCTTTATGAAGAGAACTAGGGATCCCCTTGGTAGAACAATAGAGTGAATAAATACCTTATCACCCAAATCCTCAAGTTGTGTATTCAAATCCACCAACCATACAAGGTCCATTCTATAAGGATTTTATGATATTGGAATTTCATCAAGGATTATATCAATAGAGAAATCAACTTCATGATTTAGTGGATGTCCACATAATTCTTTAGGAAATATATCAATGAATTCATGAACAATAGGTACATACTCAATTTGAAGACTAACTTCTCTATCATATGATGTTGTTTGATCTTCTTACCAAAGAATCTCATTAAATAGATATACTGGGATGGATGTAGATTAGAATTAGGGGAGGAATATTCTGCTCTAAAGATGAGGTATTCTATACATCAATCACATATTGTAATTTCCATCCTCTTACAATAAAATGTTTTCATCATATTTCTAGATCTAGTACATAATAAAGATTATATAAAATTAAACCATTGGAATTATAATGATTTTATCAAATATATCATGCTTATTTTTCAAAATAGGGACTTACCAACACATATGTATTGTAATTATACTTCCCTTTAGAGTTTTGACTAACAACTCTCTTATTAAATAAAAAGTAAAATGTCCAATTTTCTTAGAAACCTGTGTTTAAATAAAATAGTTTAATAATCCCGAATCAAATAAGGTATTGGACATATTTGAAGATATCATTAATGTTCCTTCAACCACCTCATTTTGTACTTCTACCTCAATTATTTTCATTGCATATACTTTTGTATCTCCCATTGGTCCCTTTTGTGGTAGATTATCTTGATTATTAGGGCATTCATTTTCATATTTCCACTTATCTTTGTAGTTGTAACACTAAATAGGAGTGTTTAACTTCATCCCCTTAAACTCTTTAACATAGTGACCCCTTTCTGTACACTTATAACAAAATCACATTCTCTTTATAAATTTCTCAGAGTTCCTCTTTCCACAGTTTTTACCAGATAGAAATTGATCAAAATTCTTCTTCTTATCTAATTAATTCACTTTACCTTGGTTATAAGACAATATATTATTCTTTTGGTTTCCTTTTAGTATGTATTATCTCAAGAATTAATTCTCCATTTTGATGGCACATTAAAATATCTCTTCATATGATAAAAATATTTGGTGATTAGCCCCCTTCAATGATTTGGATTAATACCTTTAAATAAGTGATCAATCTTACTCTCTGTGTTTCATATGTAATCTATAGAATACTTGGACAACCTTGTAAGGGTGAATTAGCAATCCACAACACTCTCTTCTTCCTTTTTACTTAATCTGAGGAACTTTCTCTACATTTCAACTTGTTGATAATGAGGGAAGTATTTTTTGAAGAATACCTCATTAAAATTACTTCATCCCATTAGTTATATTTTTTCTTCCTCTCAAGTATTATGGATCAGGAACCACAATTGATCAGCATTTTCTTGGAGATAAAACACCACAAGGGAATCCTTTTCAATTCCACTGTATCCCAAGACCAAAAATATCTTCTACAAAGACTTAGTCCATTTTTCATCTATAAGTGGATTAGTACTCCCACTAAACAATGGGGGATATTTCCATATAATGAAATCTATAATACGAAATTCTCTCTATGGAATAGGTTTCTCCATATTGGAAATGTTATTTTTCATAACCTGATTTTGTTTCCCTAGTATCACCATATTTGTTGGTATTTTAATCCAAGATGTATTTGTTTGCTTAGTAGGTAAACCCCTATAATTTTCTCAAGAATTTGTACCATTAGTTTTTCCACAAACCATTTATACATAATGGCATATACTGGATTACTTCATAAAATCATGAATTTAAAATATGGTATAACACTCAACATAAATAAACAATTTATGCATCATAGGTCATAAAATTTGGTTACTTTGGGGAAATCACTAATTTTAAATCCATCATAATAGTTAGTAAATAAAATTTTAATCATATTAAGAATATATCATGGGAGTGTCATACTAGGTGCGTAGAGGACCATTGTGGTGTACCAAGTTATGACGAGTCCGGCCTGGCACACCTTGTGAGAGTTTCTACCCATAGGTACATATGTGACAAAAACACATCCACTTGAGGTATCTAAAATGTGATTTATTTCTAGAAAGACCCAAATTATCTCTACCATACAAAAATTCTAGGATTTTCTTCTATACGTATCCCCAAAGTCTATCTTAGGTTTATTATCTCTAATCAAATTTTTCTAAATCTAGTTACAAAGTTTATATTAAACTTATTTTGATACCAACTGTTATTCCCCTACCCGATATTCCCAAGGTTGGTGCATTATGTTATTATATTAAAATGATTGTAAGGAGTAAAATCTTGACGGACTAATTATTTTAGCATTCTTGGAATGCCAGATTACATACTAGATGCCCATAACACATTGGGAAAATAAAATAAATCGTAAAATAAATAAAAACTCACCATGCTTGAATCTCATTAAAACGATTCTTCTTCATAACATATGAATATAAAACATAATAAGGGTGAGCTCAAATACTCAGTAAGGGTAGGTAATATGGAATCAATAATGAATTTCTAAGAGCAAATCTACATTTAGAGGGAAATAACTGATAAACCATTCCATTAAAATAACTATGTAATTATTAATCATCATAGAAAGGTAAATAACTGAAACACATGCCACATAAATCAATACACTAATAATAGAATTCATCCTTATATATGTTGATGTAAAATATTAGGTACAAATTATAATTGAGTCCTAATGAGGGAGATGCTTATTTATTGGATGTCATGTTTCTTAGGCACATGAAACATTTACTTTCGATAACTTTCACAATAATTTTTTGAATATTGATTAAAAACCATATATTTTTGAAAACTATTTTGTCTCATGAGACTACTGATGCATCGAGGGGCTATGTATGACCAGGCCCGACCTATGTTATACCTGTCCAAATCATCCCTCATATCAAATAATCAAGTCAAATAATAAAAAATAAACCTTATAAAATATCCATATTTAATAAAAGATCAATAATTGTACACTAGAGTCTACGTAACAACTAGTTTGTTTCATGTTGATGAATGCAAATACCATTGAAATATCATTAAATCATTTGTTAGGAAAATAATCATTAAACATTAAAAAGTATCCCATGCCACATTAAACATTTAAATTATAAGTTAAATGAAGGAATAACATTAAATGAAATTTATAATATCCTGATAATAATGAAATTCATGATATATTATTTTAAAGGGATGTATATACAACATATAAATGTGAATTGGTGCATAACAACAATTAAGATTCAATGGAATGTAAATTGAGACTAAATCGCTTACCTTGCATTTCCATTTGGGTGATCATCCTTTAATATCATGTATAATGGTTTTAAGAGTGTTAATAAATTATTAACTAACCATATTAATATTTATGATATCATATATTATCCTCATATTATATCTCATTACCCATTTATTAACATTTTATTGTTATGTTCACTATTACAGTTGTTAATTGCCTATTTTCTTGAGTATGTTATGACATTTTATTTATTTTTTCTATTTATTAGATCATGGTTTCACCATATAAATAATATAAACCATGATTCAAATATTAAATATATTAATTATATAAGTATTTTTAATAATCCATAAATTTTAGAGATAATAAATTAAATTCTTTGTTCATGAGGATGGTAGGTCGTACGTACGCATGAACACTACCTTCATTTATTTTTTATTAAAAGAATAAAAATTAAATGATATATATTTATATTATAATTACAGTATCATGTATATGTCATATATATAACATATGTTTATTAAAACCATCTTTTATATGTTCCATGTGTAGTGTGAATTAATCATGTCTCTTTGAAGAGGCGGCGGTCCACACTTCCAAAAATGATGTCAACATATTTAAACAAAATATAAAATATAAATTTATGTGTTATAAAATTATTATAGAATAATAAATACATAAATATCGTATATAAAATATACAAATAGATTTTCCATTATAATTCACATCCATGAAAGGTGGTAAAGGAAAAACAAACAATCATCATTTTGTTAGATAGTAATTTACCGTACACATAAACAATATGTTTATAATCACAGAATAATAATAAATAAAGGAGTGGGAAATGAAATAAAACTAAAGTGGTCATTGGGAAACCTTACCCTGTTTCCGGGTAACTCTTTTTGGTTTAAACAAAATGGATTTCTTTGATAGAATTATTTGCAAACAAAGGAATATGATATTAATAGCAGGAATGTGGTTTCATATTTGGGATGGTTTTGGTTATGATATTTGTCTCAAAGTGGTGTGAGGAAGTGAGGGAGAGTTTTCCATTTATAATAAAGGTGATGTGTAATTTTTTAAACTCTAAAACTATTAAATTAGCATAAATTAATTTTCAAGTCAAAATGGATAAAAATTGAGTTATTTTGAATTTAATATGATTATGTGCCTAAATAATCCTAGACAATAATTTTAGGACAAGTTTATGTCAAATTATTTCCCTTTTCAGTTGGATTTAACCCTTTGTTAACCCCATTAACTCTTACCAAGATAACTTGGCTTTTTACACTTTAAGGGTTAATATATTTAATGAAAAATAAATAAAGAATTCCAAATGTGTCATTGATGAAAAAATTAACCATATCAAAATAATGTGGACAAATTGTATATTTATATAATGTTTATATAAGTTTGTAATATATTATTTATTCTAAAATATAAAAAAGGTCAATTTTGACACTATTAAATACACGACTTTTTAGAAATATCATAACAACTTTATATCTTAAAACACTCAAATAAATAAACTATAACAAGTAAAAGTAATTTATAAAATTCATATATGGAATAAATTATATGAAATAATATTTATTTTAATATTTTTAATATCATATATGTGATTTTTTCATTAATTAATCAATTATTGCATCATCATTGTGTCACCATTTAATTTAATTAACTATTTCCTAAAATTTATAAATATATTTCCTTTAGGTAGGTATTAATTTTATATTTCCCATTAATATTTATATATGATGATATATTCTTAATAACCTTATATAAACAATGTAATACTTATTAGAAACAAGAGTAAGACGTATTGGAATTTCCTTAGAATAAAATACCACAAAATCCTTAAAGCCTTAAAAGTGGCTATAAGAGTCCATAAAATTGTCCCAAGTATGATTTTGGTCCAAAATAACTCATAAAAGAATATTAGGTCAGGTTTTAGGGAACATTTATAATTTTATTTTTACCCTTAATTACCCGATTTACCCTTTGTTGTGGTAATTAAAATATTACTAAAATACTTTTCATTTTCCCAAAAATAAAAGAAACTTATTTCCATAATTTGGAATCACTTATTAAAAATATGTAATCCATTTTTAAAAATTCAAAACAAATATTTTTTGGTAATTAAATTAAAAATATTCTCATTGATGGGGTGAGATAATGGGTTATTAAAGATTAAAACATGCAAAATAATGTAAAACTTTTATATCCAAATTCAATGAAAAATTTATTTAAATGATATAAATGGAATTATATTATAAAAAATATTTTAATTATACTTTAAAACCAATTAAAACTATAATTTAACACTACAAATTGTTTTGTTCAAAAATGTTGTTTTCAACTAAAATTTTGTATTTTTCACTACTCATCAAAACATGAAACTTATCAAAAAATACCAATAATTCTACCAAAGTAAATGTTATTTTTAAAATTTATAAGAATAATTTTGTTTTTTCAAATATCATATATAAAAGTTTCAAAAATTGGATTTAAAATTGTTCTCCATTAAATGGCGGTAAAAGTAAAAATATATGTTTTTATGTGTAAAATTGGGTTTGTTCTTATATTATACCTATAAAATATATTGGCTGAATAAAATATATTTTATTGAAAATTTAATATATAAATTAACTATATAACTTCTCTATTAGTGTTATAATTTAGTTGACTAAGAAAAACATGACTAAATAGTGTTTCTTACCTGGTATTACGTCCATTGTAATCTATCACAAAATTTAAATTTATTCTAAAATATAAATATGATAAAGTATTGGGATGATAAATATGTGTCCCATAATTATGTTGAATTTTTTACTATATGAAATATTTTTAATATTACTATCGTAGTGTCTCATAGTTCTCACTATAGTAGATAAATTCTATAGCATATATATATGACTTGTAATATATCGACATCACCATGTAAATAGTGGATGAAAAAGTGTCAAAATTTTTTGGTAAGTATAAAACTGTGTATATATAATATTGTATACATGTGATAGAAATTAAATGTACATAAAGCAGTTTGGTATAGGGAACCCACTCACAACAATAATAATGCATAGTGACGAAAACATTTTCTAATAAAATGCCTATTTCATAAACTCATGTAACATGGATAGTATTCCTATAATAATTATTTCCCACAATGATTATGGATCATCTGGGATTAATATTTTTAGTGGATTATCTCCCCAACATTAGTTAGGAACGTTGTGTCCCCACAGATTCTTATTTTTAGTCCTAGAAAAAGGAATTTAAATTGCACATCACCTTTCAATTGGTATTATTCCCAAGGTCACTTGTATCATCATTGGTTTTATTAATTCGTGTTGGGTATTTTATTTCACTTGAACTATATATATTATCCTTTTATTAGACACTCTATAACATTAATCATGTAGTACCCTTTGATCTATACTCCATGAAAAAAAACTGGTATCACGCTTTGGTTTATTCTCCATGATGTAACCTTATCAAGCACTAATTGGTCCACGATCCATGACCTTGAACTAGTTGTACCATTTTTTACACACTCCATAACCTTTAACTGAAAGAACCTTTTATTCCAATCTCTTTGTGCTCAAACTGGTGGAACACTTTAGTCCATAAATCCTGACCTTAAACCAGGTGCATTCTACTCTGAGGATGTTTGTGTGGAATTGGCCTTTTTTCAATCACTATATATCAATTTTATATCACCTTACATTCCTTATGAAATATCTCACAACATGCTTCTCATCCAAGCACCATAACTCTAAACTACATGAATGCTATCCTGAGGTTTTCCATGATACACTAGGATTTTTTTTATCGGCCCCACCATTCCCTTTACACCACATTGAAATTTTATCCATTATTGGTCAATTCTATTTAATTTAAAACACTATCTAACCACCTTTTCACCCTGTTCGAAGATCCTCCATATAGAATTATACTACTAAATTCATGTCGGTTTCTGATCTACCATCCATTCTAGATGGGATATCTTATTAGATGGTGAAATCGATGTGACCTAAAACTCTAGAAAACATCCCTCACAACCTCACCAAACAACACTAAACTACATTGTTACAACCTATGAATCGTGATCATAAACAATATGATCCTTTTTTTCATGGGATGGCCCATTTTAGAAATGAGCCTACTAGGCACCTTGTCCCTCCATTCACATCAATACGGATCAAATATTGGTAGATAAACCATCCTGCCCACATGGAATATGCTATATGACCATAAAATATTTCTAACCAGTATGGTATATGTTGTTATTTCTATAATACCTCTTCATTCCTTATGATTTTATTTTGAAAATCACAAACACCTTCTTCATAAATATATTTTCCTTAAACTTTCATATATTTCCTCACACTTCAATATATTTCCTTACACTTACATAAATTTCCTTATAAAAAAATTTCGTTATACTTTTGAGTTAAATATATATTTATTATGGTTTTTAGAAATATATTTTTTCCATACCGTAAAAGTTCTTAAGGTTCTAAAATTTGGTTCGTGGTTATACCATTCTGGAATTACATAAGACACTGTTTCCTGTTCTCGGGTTTCACTGTGATACTTATTTCTATCTAGAATGAAATCTGGTTACATATTTTTCTTATACTTATATTTCTAGTATTTCGGTTTTCTAATGTTCTTAAACTCTGACTTCCTCATTATTGTTACTGAAGTTCCTTAAGACCGATTTGTCATACCGATACCAGAATTCCCAATACCGAATTTGTTATAGAGAGATTTTCTATACCAAAAATTTCATTTTTATACATCTTTAAATGCTGATGTTTATAAAGACAATATTTCTATATTAGAAATTTAGATTCTGCATTTCTAAAGAATATTTTATTAATAGAGTTTTTCTTAATGATAGTGATATTGTTTCTTATGATACTGATACCGAAGAATAAAAAATCGATACTAAGAATTTCCTTTTATGTTATCTTATATAATATGATACTATTTATTTTCATTCATGCCTTAAATCAGGATACCGATACCAAATTTTGTAAAACTGAGTTGTCATAAAATATTTTCCTATACCTTACTCATACCATTTTTAGGAAAATCCATTCCAAAATTTATAATTCCTGAATTTATTATTCAAAGCTTTATTTCCTTATAATTTCGAACCTTTGAATTATATTCATATCATTTTATATTTATCATATTCAAAGTTCCATACACATAATGTGTAAGATATTTATACACATGGTTAGATATTTAATACAATGTCGTTGTTTCTGTTATAACCTAATCGTTGAATGTTTTCCACTATTCCAGGTCCCTCCGAGATTTAAGGAAATATGACTGTTGGAGTGGAACCGACCGGTATATTTTTGAAAGCTATAAATAGGACCTTAGATAATGAGATCAATATAGATGGATGAATTATCAGTTCACATATTATCATTTTGGAGTTCATCTCTCTAAAAGGGAATTTCTCTAGAGTGAGACGATCTTATAGACTCTCAGGCTTCATGCAGAAAGTTTGAATAGCTTGTTCAAACCTTTCTTTGTGCAGAATTACTTCGTGCAGAGGTGTGATTTTCTTAAAATCAGAGACTTCAGGTTGTGAAGTCATAAGTGATGTTTTCTATACAAATCGATGACTTGCGGGGATAGAAAGACTGATACCGATCTTTGGATCGAGGGCTTACCATGGTTTGGGTAAGACTGACTTCCTTGATAGAATAAAACAAGGGACCTTTATCTAAGGTTATGGATACCCTCCTCTTTGGTTAAAAGAATATTGAATTTTTCAACTAATATGTATAAGTTAGGATGTTTTATTTTTTGTATAACCATTGTAACATGTATCTATTATTATAATCGATTCTATACTCCTTGTGGTAGAATCACTTTGTAATAAAAATGTGTTAAGCTTTTGACTTAAGAATTTTATATTTTTTCTAAGAAGGTGTTTTATTAATAGAGGTGTTGTGAAATTTGTTTATAAAAATTTTCCTTAAGATTTTTTCGTAGGTTTTCAATTCAACCCCCACCCCCCCCTCTTGTATATTGCGCATATTCTGTGCTTTTGAGATCCTAATATTTGTATAGATTAGAATATCATACTCCATACCAAATTATCAATTGATATCAGATGAGTTTACCTCATACTGTGAACCATTTTATCAATTTTTTTCAAAAGGTTTATTAAATCTGAATTAATCTCACGATTAGAATCAGAAGAGAAATCATCAGCTTCTTCATATTTTTGGAATCAGAATTTTGGACTCACAATTTTGGACTCATATTTTTTCTTAGAGATACTATATTTATTATTTTTCATAGTCATTACAATTTTTCTTAATTTTTTCTTTAACAACGTTATATTTTCTTCAAGCTCTATTACTAACATTTTTTATCGAAGAAATGTATATTTTTTCCATCACAGGATCCATGCATATTAGTTCTTTCGACAATTTAAATTCTACCAGACCACATATTTTTGATGGAAAAGACTATAAGTATTGGATATATAGGATGAAGACCTTCTTCGTTAATACTGGAGTTGAAAACTAACTCATGCTGATAATAGATATAAGGTTCTTGATAAGGAATTCAGAAATATTACAAATATGGAGAGAGGATAATATCAAACTAATTTTAGAGTGAGAAACACATTGTTATGATCCATGACTTGGAACATAAATAGTAAAATATCCTCATGTGAAGCTTCAAATAGTATCTGGATGAAATTAGAAGTTACACATTTTTGACCTTCTAATGTTATAGAAATAACAACAGCTATGTTGAGAGATGAATGTCATGGCTTTAGCTTTCCATATGGAGAAACCATAAGCAAAATTCAGAAAAGTTTCATGACTAATGTGAATAGCTTGCAGTCCATTTAGAGAAAAATTCCTTGATGATGAAATACTTGTTGATAAGATCATAGACATTATTCCTAATGAATGGGAGTCCAAGAGGACAAAAATTGATGAGAACAGGAAATTCACCCGGATTTCCTTAGATGATATTTTTGGAACTCTTCTTCTGAACAAGACTAGAATGAAGAGATGTAACGCCCCAACCCTAGTTACCCAGATTCGGTGCATTATAACATAACATTGGAATGATCACAAGAAAGATCAAATCTCGAATGACCGATTGGTTTAGTAGCCTTGGAATCACTAGATATATTCTTAAGTTTTACATTACATCATAAAATGAAAAACTACTACAACAACATAAAGTCTCCACAGTCCACACTATTATCCCCTCATAAAATCCCTACAGGTCATTCATAACTTACTTATTTACATCCTGGGAAAAATAAAACATAGAAAAGGGGTGATCTCAAATGCCCAGTAAGGATAACAATATAGCGGAACATTCAAAATAAGCATAAACATTTAAGGCAATGCATTACTAAAACAAAATCCATTTAAACTTGAACTTCAACATAGTATGGAAAAAGTAAAATGAAATAATGCCATTTTGTTATTCACATGGATATTCTACTAATCGAATAATCACATGCAATATCAATAACCACTTTCATAATTTCGGAATGTATAATGATGAACATTAATTTCATTGTCAAGGCCTCATCCCAAGACCTAGGGGCTAACTGTAAACGGAACCCAACCCGGAGTGCCTCTAATAACCGGACACCAACCCGGAGTGCCTCTAATAACCGGACACCAACCCAGAGTTCCTCTAATAACCGGAGACCAAACCGGAGTTCCTCTAATAACTGGAGACCAAACCGGAGGGCTTACGTTTATCGGTCCCCAACCCGGAACATACTTTTCTAACACATTCATCTGAATGAAAGTTTGAAATATAACATAAACATTCGGATTACAAATAACTTATGAAATGTAAATACTCTAAACAAAAACCATGAGTGAAATAAGAATAACTTATCCAAAGTCAAAAATATCGCAAAACCATCAATAAAAAATGGATGTTTTGTATCATAATAAAACAACTTTAAATAATCTTAAAAGCCATCAAAGGATGTTGACATAGATTAAATCAAAACTATTTTAGAGAAATATCTCTTTTTTTGAAATCATTTTAAAAGTAACATAATTATAAAATGATACATTCAATTTGAAAATATTCTTATAAGCTTGTAAGGGATGTTTAGATGATTTTATAATGGTGGAAAATAGCCGCACCCTCCATATAAGTTAAAAAAACATTCTTACCTTAATTTTGTCAAAACGGTTAAAAGCACCTTGTTTAGAAAACGACGGAAAGATTCCTCTATAAAACTCTTATAAAAAGTCAAAAAAGGGTATAAATTACTTTAACCCATATTCTAGTAAATAGTAAAAGTGTTTTGAAATTCATTTTTAAGAAACATGGATGTGGATGATAAAGAGATCCCAGTAGATTATTACGTATAAAAAACCTCGGATAATGAAGTGATTGAGAAATAACCCTTACCGATTTGGTAACTTATGAAACATACAAACCATTAAAGAGGTATCATACAATGAATATGTAAATACACATAAATTATAGTGAATTACACAAAGAATATAATTATGGGCATTACATACACCACACAAAAGGTGATGGTGGCAATATGGCATGAATCTCACGGGAACAAGGAATGAGATGAAAACCCCTTACCTTGTACTTTTACATGGTTGGGGTAGGTTAACCTCCTGTATAATGGTTAAATAATTGTTATTAATTATAAAATAATCATATATATTAATATGATATCATATATGATCTTTTAACATTGATTTGTTAATAATATCTTTGAATTATCGTTGTTTCGGGTGTTAACTTACTCGTTTTCTTTTATATGTGTTGTTACATAAGCCATGTTTGATATGGATATGTTGTATCTTATTCATATCCAGAATTATATCAAGTCCTTAAACATCATTTTTAAATCATCAAATGATAATTATACTTTAATGGATACGATGAAGAATGAATCGCATCGCGTTCGTGGAGACGGTAGTCCGTACGTACACACGAGCGACAATATCATTATTTTGATATTAAAATAATATATAAATGGATGGTATATCATATATACAGAATCATTAACATGTTATATTTATTATTTACATGAGTTATACATCATTATTATACCCATCCAAAAAATAATATATTGAATAACAATTACACCACGACGTGGAGACGGTAAGCCGTACGTACGCACGTTTGGTGACATGTTATTCAAAGGGTGGATAGAATACATAATATGGTTGTACTATTTTTATAATAACATCATAGTATATATAAGATACTGGAGTTATTATTTTAGAATGGTAATAACAAAGAAAGAAGAAGTGGAAGAAGAAAGGAACTTGAAAAGGGGTGGTGAAAACATAACTCTTCTTTGGGTTCTTCCTTTTGATTTGATAAAAAGGGCTCCATAGGTTGGCATTATGATCAAAATAATGCCTATAGGTTGTAGTGAGAGATGTTGGGAGAGTATTTGGGCAGATTTAGGCCGAACCAAAAGGCTTTTAAGGTGTGAAGAAATGAGAAGGAGGTGTGCCCTTTTATAAGTGGGGTGAGGGGCACCTTTGGAAAATCTAGAGATATTAGTTTATAGTAAATTCATATTCAGTTTCCAATGGATCCAAAGTAGATTATTCCAATTTTATGGTGGGGATGGGTCGAAACCAACTCAAACAATAGAATTTAGACAGGTTTGGGTAATTATATTAACCTTATCTTTTAGTATTAACTCTAAGTTAATTAGTTTCACTTTTACAATGTCTCTTTGTATTTTTATATAATATGGTTAATAAACTTACTATATACATCCAAGCGACCCCAAAGTGGTACATTAATGATGAACCTATAATGATATAAGTCTCTTGACCGAACCATATATTTTTAGGAATTTAATATCAATTAATAATATAATATTTGTTTTAAGAACTCTTTTATGTCAATTTTGACACTATTCAATAGTTGATTTTTGTGAAACTCATAACAGATTGATTACTTCATAGAAAGTCAATTAAATCAATCCTGATATATCATATTATCCTATAAAATTATTTTAATTCATTAAAAGTTTAATATTATATTTATTTGGGAATTTATAATATCAATTATTTTAATTTGTCACTATTATAGTAATTAATTAATCATCATTGTGTCATAAGTAAATTAAATTATTTAATGTCTAAAAATTATAAATAAAATATCATTATGTAGGAAATCTTTTTATCTTTATAATGAATATTTATAATCTAAAATAAAACATATATAACCCTATGTAAAAATTGTTTTTCTAAAAGCTATATGCTTGTGTCATTTTTGTATTCATTTTAATTTAATTAAACAAAAGTGTCCCTATCACCTACAAGTGGCACCATGGGGTCCCCAAATCTACCCAAAGATGCCTATTGTCGAAAATATATCAACCAATAAGTCTAGGACACGTTTTAGGGTAATTAAGTATTATAATAATATTATTTTTTTAACCCTTATTTACCGGATTTACCCTTAACCATAGTAAATAAAATATTTACCGCAGTAATTATTCAAAATGTCTAAAAATAAAAGTTACTTATTTACACAATTTGAAAATCCTAATTCCAAATATGGAATCCATTTTTCAAAATTCAAAACACAGAAGTGGCAGAAATTAATTTAAAAATAATTCTCGTTGTTAAAACAAAAAGCGTGTTTTTAAGAGACAATAACTATCAAAAGATTGGAAATTGTTTATGTCCTGTTTAATTGTAAAATTATTTCCAATGACCAAAATTATATTAAATGGTAAAAATATATTCTAAATATACTTTAAAACCTCTCAAATTCATAATTTATCACTATTAATTATTTTGATTAAAAAAGTTGTTTTCAATTAAAATTTAGTAATTTTCACTATTCATCAAAATAGTAAAGTTATCCGAAAAGTACCAATATTTCACCTTAGGCTAAATTAGATATTTCGAATCCAAAAATGAAGTCCATTTTGAGAGATAAAATTTTAAAAAGTTGGTATTACTATTCATAACGGCTAGTTTGATTGGTTGTGGTGTGTGTTAAAACTCGAAGTTGCGTACAACACACGCTACTGTATTATTCAAAGGAAAGCGTACCGTGGAAGCTTGGGATGTTTCATTTTAATTTTTTGATGTCCCTATTTAGTAAAATAGTTTAAAATATTGTATTTAAAAAGGTTTCACTATTAAAAGTTGATAAAAGTTCAATACTGAAAATGAATTGGTTCTTACATTATGTCTAAGAAACTCATAATATGGATTCTAAAATTATAAGGATTATATAAAGTTTAAAATTTAATTAACACTATTCATAACCTCTTTTGGATGGCTTTTTATTGGTAAGTCATGGTGTGATTGAACTCGGTGCTGCGTATAGTGCAAGTTATTGAATTATTTTGAAGAAATAACACACTATGAAATCTTGGGGTGTTACATTCTCCCCTCCTTCAATAAATTGCGTCCTCGCAATTTGAAATTGTTCTTCGAAAATAAAAGGTTGAAAATAGAAAATATATTTGTGGGAAAACACACATCATAAATTGGGTTACTAAAATTTAGTCTTAATATGAGGAAAAGAGAAATGAAAGGTTCACCACCAAATTATGATCTGGATTAGGAGAACATTGGTGGCCATTAGAGACATATAATTGGAGGAAAAAAGTAAATATTTATAGGTAGTGATTGAGGTCATAAATCAAAAACAAGTATAAAATTGAGGTCCTTAAACTCATCAATCTATGATGATTTGAAATACCATCGGTTCAAAAAAGCATAGGGTATTACGATAACACATTTTTGACGTTTCAAAATATATTAGTTGAAATCCCACATCGAAAAATGAATTAATGAGGCCTCTATTTAAAATAAAGAGTGTAAAGTATGAAGATTACCGAAAATAACACATAATAGGGTTCCATGTAGGAAAATATGGATATGGAAGAGAAATCTAACCATCAATTATCTGATTGAGAGTGGTAGAGAACATGGCTATGAAAAGGCCAACAATACCAAAGCCATAAATTAGTGATGATTTAATGTACCATCTAGGACAACATTTTTTTTCTAAGTTATTTTTATTAATGTTGAGGAATTTATTTATGAGATTGGCTAAGATCATAAGGAGATATACTTACTTTATAATTATAGTTTTATCCCCTAATAAATTTCTACCACAAACTCATCTTTCACTCTAAAAGATAATAGAACATAAAAAATTTTCTATTTATACTATTAGTACAGGGTTCCAAAATAAAAGAATTTATAATTCATATACCAGATCTTTTAAAAAAACTACATTATTTAATCCAGGAAATCTTGTGGGCCAGTGGTAGGTGATACACCCATGTCGCCCTTCGGTTGCGGGTTCAAGTATTGCGGCCTTCCCGGACGTGACGGGTTGCCGCCGGACCTCTGAGTTGTCCTTTTATGGAAATCCAAAATAATCCAAACTAGAACTATCCAAAATACTTCTGTCCAAACTCACAGTCCAACATTTATAAGGAAGGTAAACATAATGTAGAACCTTTTTACCCCATAATAGCATATGAATACCTTCATCATGTATTCTTTTAATACACTGAAACATCCTGAATTACCATATTCCTTATTGATTACATTCATGCTCCCTTATTCCATATAGAATGCTGGATATACTTCATCTATCCAAAAAAATTTTAAACCCCAAAAATGATGGAATATATAAATCATTAATTAGTTTCAAGGTAGTCAAGAATATCCAATATAATTTATCCAAAACAATCATTTATTATTCCAAAATCACTACCTCGGTTTCAGAACTATATTATGGTTTATCATTCTCTCAACGATATATTTTCCAAAAATTTATCCTGCTATTGAGTCACTTTTCTTTGTTCCACACAATCTCAAGTCCTTAATGAAATACTACTACATTACAATCCTTATATACTCCATAATTATTATAACAAGTACATTGTTGATACAACACTCAATTGACATAATCAACATAAGAACTCAAATCATTCCTCTTCATCTGTGGTAGTATCATAACTTGATTATTATCCAATAGCATCATTTGCGGCATGGTTTGATGATTGGGACATAGGTTCGTGTAGTGTCCAAACTCTTTGCAAATGAATCATTGTACATTTGAAACCATTTTCTTTCCCTTGTAGTCACGTACTTTGTGCCCTTTTCCTCCACACTTATAACAAACTCCCATTCCTTTCAGACAAGTTCCAAGGTGTTTCTTCCCACAGTTATCACATATGGGAAAATTCATGTTTTCCCTCTTCCCTTTATCCATCTTTCTCTCTTCCATCCTTTTCTTCTCTTGCTTCCCTTCAAAGCCATAGGACTCAGTACACTCTTTACTTATCTAATCAACACATGATATTATTTCTTCATATGATGATAATATATGCGAGACTATTTCTCTAATAAATTATGGCTTAAGACCATGAAATATATGATCCTCCTTTCTCTTTGTATCATGTGCATTGCTAGAGTTCTCATTCCTTCTACTGGGCGCCATTTCTAAACAATGGCATACATTAGATTAGTTTATGAATAACAATACCTAATCCCAAACTTGTAAAACACATAACATAAATTAAATAGTTTATGGATATAATCCATAATAATAAAAATGTCTCCTTTGAGGAAGTATATACTCATAAACCCTTCATAATGATTTGTAAAGAAAATGAGAGTTATCCTATGAATATCCCCCGGGAGCGTCGTAACCAAGAGTGCATTAAGGCCCGTTGTCGTGCACTAGTTCCCATTCGAGTCTAGCTCAAAGCGGGGTTTTTGGGTTTCACCCCGAGGTACATCTGTGCCAGAGCCGCCTCTACCTGCTCGTATCCAGACAGGGATGTATTGCTCGGAAAACTCACAAAATCTCTACAATACCAAAATTCTAGGAATTTCTTCTATACTAATCCTCAAAGTTCATCTTAGGTCTACGTGCTCTAATCAGAGTTTATCTAAATCAAGCTTCCAAGGTTTGTACTAAACTTCCTCTGATACCAACTGTAACGCCCCGGCCCTAGTTACCCAGAGTCGGTGCATTATTACATAACATTGGCATGATCACAAGAAAGATCAAATCTCGAAAGACCGATTGGTTTAGTAGCCTTGGAATCACTAGATATATTTATACATTTTACATTACATCATAAAATGAAAAACTACTACAACAACATAAAGTGTCCACAGTCCACACTATTATCCCCTCATAATATCCCTGATGGTCATTCATAACTTACTTCTTTACATCCTGGGAAAAATAAAACATAGAAAAGGGGTGAGCTCAAATGCCCAGTAAGGATAACAATATAGAGGAACATTCAAAATAAGCATAAACATTTAAGGCAATGAATTACTAAAACAAAAGCATTTTAAACTTGAACATCAACATAGTATGGAAAAAGTAAAATGAAATAATTCCATTTACTTATTCACATGGATATTCTACTAATCAAATAATCACATGAAATATCAATAACCACATTCATAATGTCGAAATGTATAATGTTGAACTTTAATTTCATTGTCAAGGCCTCATCCCAAGACCTAGGGGCTAACTATAACCGGAACCCAACCCAGAGTGCCTCTAATAACCGGACACCAACCGGGAGTGCCTCTAATAACCGGACACCAACCCGGAGTTCCTCTAAAAACCGGAGACCAAACCGGAGTTCCTCTAATAACCAGAGACCAAACCGGAGGGCTTACTTTTAGCGGTCCCCAACCCGGAACATACTTGTCTAACACATTCATCTGAATGAATGTTTGAAATATAACATAAACATTCGGATTACAAATAAATTATGAAATGTCAATATCTTAAACCAAAACCATGAGTGACATAAGAATAACTTATCCAAAGTCAAAAATATCACAAAACCTTCAATAAAATATGGATGTTTTTTATCATAATAAATCAACTTCAAATAAGCATAAAATCCATCAAAGGATGTTGACATAGATGAAATCAAAACGATTTTAGAGAAATATCTCTTTTTTTTAAATCATTTTAAAAGTAACATAATTATAAAATAATAAATTCAATTTGAAAATATTCTTATAAGTTTGTAAGGGAAGTTTAGATGATTTTATAACGGCGGAAAATAGTCACACCCGTCGGATAAGTTACAAAAACATTCTTACCTTAATTCTGTCGAAAAGGTTAAAAGCACCTTGTTTGGAAAACGACGTAAAGATTCCTTTATAAAAATCTTATAAAAAGTCAAACAAGGGTATAAATGACTTTAAACCATATTATAGTAAATATTAAAAGTGTTTTGAAATTCATTTTTAAGAAACATGGATGTGGATGATAAAGAGATCCCAGTAGATTATTAAGTATAAACAACCTCGGATAACGGAGAGATTGGGAAATAACCCTTACCAATTTGGTAACTTATGAAACATAAAACCCATGAAAGAGGTATCATACAATGAATATCTAAATACACATAAATTAGAGTGTATTACACAAATAATATAATTATGGGCAGTACATACACCACACAAAAGGTGATGGTGGCAATATGGAATAAATCTCACTGGAATAAGGAGTGAGATGAAAACCCCTTACCTTGTACTTTTCCTTGGATGGTGTATGTTAACCTCCTATATAATGGTGAAATAATTTTTATTAAATTATACAAGAATCATATATATTAATATGATATCATATATGATCTTTTAACATTGATTTGTTAATAATATCTTTGAATTATCGTCGTTTCGGGTGTTAACTTACTCGTTTTTTTATATGTTTTGTTACATAAGACATGTTTGATATGGATAGGTTGTATCTTATTCATATCCAGAATGATATCAAGTCCTTAAACATCATTTTTAAATCATTAAATGATAATTATACTTTAATGGATACGATGGAGAATGAATCTCATCGCGTTCGTGGAGACGGTAGTCCGTACGTACGCACGAGCGACAATATCATTATTTTGAAATTAAAATAATATATAAATGTATGGTATATCATATATAAAGAATCATTAAAATGTTATATTTATTATTTACATGAGTTATACATCATTATTATACCCATCCAAATAATAATATATTGAATAACAATTACACCACGATGTGGAGACGGCAAGCCATACGTACGCACGTATGGTGACATGTTATTCAAAGGGTGGATAGAATACTGAATATGGTTGTACCATTTTTCTAATAACATCACAGTATATATTATATACTGGAGTTATTATTTTAGAATGGTAATTACTAATTATGAATAAGTGGAAGAAGAAAGGAACTTGAAAAGGGGTGGTGAAAACATTACCTCTTCTTCGGGTTCTTCCTTTTGATTTGATCAAAAGGGCTCCTTAAGTTGGCTTTATGATCAAACTAAGGCTTCTAGGTTGTAGTGAGGGATGTCGGGAGAGTATTTGGGCAGAGTTTTGTTGAACCAAAAGGCTTTGAAGGTGTGAAGAAATGAGAAGGAGGAGTTACCTTTTATAAGAGGGGTGAGGGGTACCTTTGGAAAAGCTAGAGATATTAGCTTATAATAAATTCATATTCGGTTTCCAATGGATCCAAAGTTGATTATTCAAAGGTTAAGGTGGGTATGGGTCGAAACAAACTCAACCAATAGAATTTATACAGTTTTGGATACTTATATTAACCTTATCTTTAAGTATTAACTCTAAGTTAATTAGTTTCACTTTTACAATGTCTCTTTGTATTTTTGTATAATATGGTTAATAAACATACTATATACATGCAAGAGACCCCAAAGTGGTCCCTTAATGATTAACCTATCATGATATAAGTCTATTGGCCGAACCTTAGATTTTTAGGAATTTAATATCAATTAATAATATAATATTTGTTTTAAGAACTCTTTTATGTCAATTTTGACACTATTCAATAGTTGATTTTTGTAAAACTCATAACAGATTGATTACTTAGAAAAAAGTCAATTAAAGCAATACTAATATATCATAGTATCCAATAAATTTAGTTTAATTCAATAAAAGTTTCATATTATATTTATTTGGGTATTTATAATATCAATTATTTTAATTTTTCACTATTATAGTAATTAATTCATCATCATTGTGTCATAAATAAATTAAATTATATAATGTCTAAAAATTATAAATACAATATCATTTTGTAGGAAATCCTTTTATATTTATAATGAATATTTATAATCTAAAATCCAACATATATAACCCTATGTAAAAATTGTTTTGATAAAAGATATATGCTTGTGTCCTTTTTGTATTCATTTTAACTTAATTAAAAAAAAGTTTCCCTATCACCTACAAGTGGCACCATGGGGTCCCCAAATCTACCCAAAGATGCCTATGGTCGAACATGTATAATCCAATAAGGCTAGGACACGTTTTTGGGTAATTTAGTATTATTATAATATTATTTTTTTAACCCTTATTTACCGGATTTACCCTTAACCATGGTAAATAAAATATTTACCGCAGTAATTATTCATAATGTCTAAAAATAAAAGTTACCTATTTACACAATTTGAACATCCTGATTCCAAATATGGAATCCATTTTTCAAAATTCAAAACACAGAAGTGGCAGAAATTAATTTAATATTAAGTCTCGTTGTTAAAACAAAAAGCGTGTTTTTAAGAGACAATAACTATCAAAAGATTGGCACTTGTTTATGTCTAGTTTAATTGAAAAATTATTTCCAATGATCAACATTATATTAAATGGTAAAAATATATTCTAAATATACTCTAAAAACTATCAAATTCATAATTTATCACTTTTAATTATTTTATTAAAAAAGCTGTTTTTAATTAAAATTTAGTAATTTTCACTATTCATCAAAATATTAAAGTTATCCGAAAAGTACCAAAATTTCACCTCAGGATAAATTCGATATTCTGAATCCAAAAATGAAGTCCATTTTGAGAGATAAAATTTAAAAAAGTTTGTATAATTATTCATAATGTCAAGTTTGATTAGTTGTGGTGTGTAAAAAACTCTAAGTTGCGTACAACACACGCTATTGTATTATTCAAAGGAAAGCGTACCATGGAAGCTTGGGATGTTTCATTTTAAATTTTTGATGTCCCCATTTAGTCCAAAAGTTTAAAATATTGTTTTAAAAAAGGTTTCACTATTAAAAGTTGATAAATGTGAAATACTGAAAATGAATTGGTTCTTACATTATGTCTAAGAAACTCATAATATGGATTCTAAAATAATAAGGATTATATAATGATTAAAATTTAGTTAATACTATTCATAGCCTCTTTGGAATGGCATTTTTTTGGTAAGTCATGGTGTGATTGAACACGGTGTTGCGTATAGTGCAATTTATTGAATTATTTTGAAGAAATAACACACTATGAAATCTTGGGGTGTTTCAAGAGAGATGCGGATAATATCAAGAAAAATAATGGTAATGGAAGTGTTTAATTGACAAAAACTTCGAACCATATGAAATCCAAAACTCCAGAAATAATTACTAGATCAAAGTCAAAGAATGTTATAATCCAGTCAGAATCTAGTGATACAGAAAAATCTAGGAATGAGTTAGCTAATCTTGCTCAGACAATGAATAAGATAGTATCTCATAAGAACTATAAAAATAAGTTTAAGAAGAGAGACTACAAAGAAAAGAAATTTCAGGAAGTTACTTGCTACCAATGCAGCAGAACATGTCATATCAGACATGATTTCCCTATTTTAAAAAATAATAATATGAAGGAAATGAATTTAGAGAGAAACAAGGATAAGTTATACTATTCTAAGAATAATAAAAGTCCTAATGAAAATGACACATTGAGTGCTAGTTGTGCAGACTCTTCTTAAAGCGAATATTCTGAATATGAGTCATCAGCACATAATAATATCGGATTCATCACTACTACTTCTTCTCCAAATACTTGTCTTATGGACAAGGTACGCTCGGCTGAGTCTTTGAAAAATTTATCTCTTGATAAGGATTAGTATCCTGAAGATATTACATATGATGAAGATACTTCATCTTCAGACAATGAAGAAATATCTTCCTATGAAGAAGTATCAAGATATTCCATGTTTTTAGAATCATGAAATTGTAAAAATTTCTATGAATCTAGACAAGTAAAATACTAAATAAGAAGTTATTACAAATGAGATTTCAGATCTCAGTAGAGATATTGAAGATATGGATGATCTCCTAGAAAAAAATTCTAAAGAACTTATGTGAGAAAATTCTTAAATGGGAGAACATTCTAAAGATCTTAAGAATATTGTTTCAAAAATAAATGTTTTTGATGAAAAATATATCTCTAAGGAAATTTTTCCTGAGGATAGGAATTTAGTCATAAGACAAAAATCCAAAATATATAATTTTAAGAAACTTCTTTCCAACTTTATTTCTAGTAAAGAAAATTTTGAAAATATGTATTCCAAAATTAGACCTAACGGAAATACTTTTGGAGTATGTTATACTCACAAGAATTCTTATTTTCTAAAATATCTATCTTATTCCATCAAAATCCCCCAACTGTACAAATTGCCAAAGTAGAGAAAATTGGAGGAACACTTGTTCCTTAAAAAAATTCAATATCTTGGATTCCACAAGGCTTATTTTTCAAGCCAATTGTGGGCTGCTAAAATTTTATAGTCTAACCCCAGATCCAAACACGTTTAGATTCTGAAGATCTAACTTTTATTTTTGTTGGAAAATGACGAATTTATGAATAATATCTTGTATATGGATAGTAGATGATCGAGTCATATGACAAGTAACAAAATTTATTTCCATAAGATTGTCAAAATGAAAGGTGGAAAAGTGACGTTTGGGGATAATTGTCTAGGATAGATTGTTAGTTTAGGTAATATCATTCTTCTTGGAAAAGTTTTAATTTCTAATGTTTTATTTGTTAATTATATTAATCACAAACTTATAATCATATGTTAATTATGTGATGAAGGATACCTTGTGAATGTTAGGAATGATAAGTGTTTAGTTCACAATTCCAAGGATGAATATATTCTTAAATCCCATAGCCATAAGAATTTCTACACTTTGAGTATATAAGACTTAATAAGAAAATATCTTCACTTCTTAAGTGCAATTGAAGATAAATACTAGAACTCGCATATAATTTTAGGACACTACAACCTTAATAACCTTAATAATCTCTCAAAGAAAAGATTAATTATGTATCTATTGGTTCTATGTTTTGATTCTTAAAAAGATTGTGACCCTTGTCAGTTTGGAAAGCAACAAAAATCTATATTTAAATCTATTAGTGAAGTTTTAACATCTAATTCCCTACAGTTAGTGCATATGGATTTATTTGGTCCTACAAAAACTGGAATTATTGGAGGCAAATATTATGTATTTGTTCTTGTTGATGACTACACTAGATATACTTGGGTCTATTTTCTGGTAAGAAAATATGACGCCTTTTCTTATTTTAGAACTTTTCAATCTCATGTAAAAAATAAGAATAACCTACCATTGATAACTATTCATTGTGATCATGGTGGTGAGTTTGTAAAATCTGATTTTTAATGTTTTTTTAGTAATAAATGTATTACTCACAATTTCTCATCTCCTATAACTCCTCAACAAAATGGTGTTGTTGAAAGAAAGAACTGAATCCATCAAGATATTACCATAACCATATTGAGTGAATATTCTATAGAAAAACACTTTTGTGATGAAGTAGTAAGTACTGCTTATTATACTATAAATTGAGTTTTTATAAGACCATTTCTTAATAAAACTCCATATGAGTTATGGTCTGGTCAAAACCAAGAGTTTCTTACTTTAAGGTTTTGGGTGATAATGTTTTTATTCTTTATACTAAGGATAACATAAACAAATTTGAACCAAAATCTAATGAAATGCTTTTCATAGGTTGTTCCACTAACTCTAAGTCCTATTGATTTTTTAACAAAAAACACTTTTACAGTGGAATAAATTGTACATGTTAAATTTGATGAAACTGATCATTTTGTTTGCTAAAAACTTGATTTAAATCCTCAAGATATATTTTCTAAAAATGTTCAACAACATATAGTTTAAGATTATCATAAAGAGAATGTTCAAAAAATTATTCCTGAAACATTTACCCCTAAATATTTTCTACCTTATGTTGATGATCAAGTTTTAAAAAACCCTAACAAGTTTTTATATAGAAATCATACTACTAATAATGTCATAGAAGATGTCAATCAAAATGTAAGGACTACAAGTTCCTTATGGAATGAAATTGAACATGTTTCTTTTCTTTACCAATTATAGCCAAAGACTCTTGAGGAATCCTTATGTGATTAAGATTGGATAAAGGCTATGCAAGATGAACTCAATCAGTTTGTAAGGAATCAAGTCTGGGTCGTGGTTGAGAAACCTAAGTATACATCTGTTATTGGTGTGAAATGGACCTTCAGAAATAAATGTTATGAAAATGGGATTATAGTATGAAGTAAAGAAATATTATTTTCAAAATGTTAAAACAACAAAGAAGGCATAAACTATGAAGAAACCTATGCATCGGTAGCAAAACATGAATCTATTCAAATTATTCTATCATTTGCAGCGTTCTATAATTTTAAACTTATCAAATGGATGTGATTTGTGCTTTTTTAAATGGATATGGACAGGAACAAGTATATATAGTCCAACCTCCTAGTTTTAAAGATGTAAAACATCCTAATCATGTATATAAACATAGAAATCCATTATATGGACTTATACAAGCCTCTAGAGCTTGGTATGACAGAATTATAGGATTTCAACGTCAAAACAGCTACTCTAAGGGAACCGTGGATCCAACACTTTTTATAATGAAAGATAATAATGATATTTTAATTGTTAAAATATATGTTGATGGCATTATATTTGGATCAACTCAACGATCTTTAACGGATTCCTTTGCAGTTCTTATGAAGTCGGAGTTTGAGATGAGTATGATGGGTGAATTAACAATCTTTCTTGGTTTTCAAATCACTCAAAAACCAAAATGAACTTATATATCTCAATATAATTACATAAATGGTATTCTTAAAATGTATATTTATGATAACACTAAGAGTACATGTACTCCTATCGAAACAACTAATACTCTTGATATTGATGAAGTAGGGAAACCTGTGGATCAAAAATCTTATAGAGGAATGATAGGGTGTTTACTTTACTTAACAGCAAGTCAACTCAACATAATTTTTTTGATTGATTATGTGAAAGATATAAAGAAAATTCTATGGAATTTCATATAATGTCTGTGAAAATAATTATTAAAAACTTAAAAGGAACCTTGGATTTAGGACTTTTTTATTCTTTTGGAAATGTTTTTGAACTAAAAAGATTTTCGGATACTGATTTTTCTGGTTGTAAAGTGGATTTAAAAAGTACATCTGGAACATGTCATTTCCTAGGATATTCCTTAGTTTCTTGGTCTTGTATGAAATAACATTTTATAGAACATTCCACTACTGAAACTGAATATATAGCAGCTGGATGTTTTTGTGCTCAAGTGTTGTGGATGCAACACACACTAATAGATTATGGCATGATTTTTACCAAAACTCAAATCATGTGTGATAACACTAGCGCCATAGCCCTAAGAAAAAACTTATCAAATCAATCTCGTGCTAAGAACATCGATATTTGGCATCACTTTTTTAGGGAACAGACACTAAAATAAGATATTATTCTTCAATTCATCAGAATGTTAGAAAAACTTGTCTTATATATTTACCAAACCATTACCACCTAATAGATTTGAATACATTTAATAGAATATAGGAATGATATCTTTAAGATAATCATTCATATCTAATTCTTGTTTAACCATATCCTACTATTAAATTACTCTAGAATTCAGGGAGAATACATATGTTTGAAAATTTTGAAAATTTTGTTTTCCTTAATATTTTTATTTTATTTCAGAATTAGAGAGTTTTAGAATTATGTTTCCCTCCTTTGTATTTGTTTTCAAAATCCCAAAATCAAAATTCATGCAATCCATATTTCCAGAGTTGAAATTCTTGTTGTCAAATTTCTAGTGTCTAGTTTTTTCAACCCCAATAAATATTTCTTCAATATAGATAACGTATTCAGATATTCTTTAAAGGTACATTTTAGTATAGTTATATTTGTTGATATTTCTTTCTTTTAAGAAATATTTCATTGGAATCATATTTCCTTAGAATCCAACTTTTATTTTTCTTAAACCTCAAAATTTTGGTTTGGATATATTTTTTCAACCATCGTCAACTTTTAGATCATATTGGGAAAATATTAGCCGTTTTATTTTTTTTATGGATGTTAAAAGGTCGTAGTTTGTCTATATATGGTCTACCCCACTTCATGAGGACCCAAACGGTTCCTTAAGACTTTAATTCAATGTTCTGCTACTTCATATTTTGTTATTTCGGATTTGTTCAGTGATTTCTTACATATCAGAATGTTAGGAATTTATGACCAGATGACAGTCAATGGGAATAAACACTATATGATATTTTTGGAGAGACTTGTATGTTCATACTTTTACAATTAGTATTATTCCCTCATATCTTTTATTTTCAAATGTAATCAATCGGAGAGTATCTATATATCAAATTATAATCTTCAATATCCTGTATATCTGGAGCTAGTCATACAGTTTTATGACTCTAACAATTTCTTTGAGAAGGACGACATGATCTATTTCAAGATTAAGGTTTAGGAAAAATCATACACCATTTTATCCCATAAAGAGGCCTAAAACATGAAAATTCTTTATGAAGGATAGGCCCTCATAGGTTCTTACAAAATCCCGGATAAAGAAGGTTCTTTCGAGAAGAAATGTGCTTTAGAAAGTCTCTACATCAGGAGAATTAAGACTCTGAAGCTTGCAAAAATATTAATGGACCATAGGTTAGTGGAATTATGGATGTACCTGTTCATTTTTACAATAAAAAGGTATAAATATTCCTTAATTATGTGTGACATTCTCTTGATAGATTTTCTCATCAACCTCATGAAGTTTAATTTTTTTATGTATATTTTTCTTACGATTAATGCTATGAAAGACGGTACCATTAAATCTGAAATCCTGATGTACCCTGCCACTATCTCAAGGATAGATTTTATGGTCGTATCCCAAATGAAAATTGAATTATGTAGGCATTAAATAATTGTATGATTTTGTTGTTAAGTGAAGATACGCTGAACAGAATGAAACTTTCATACAATCCAGACTCTATAAAATTTGAAGAACATGGGATGCCGGATGTTCACAAGCCGGTATTGAAGAAAGCCATTCCAGAATCATCCAAGGAAGCCCATAAAAAGTCAGTACTAGAATCTTCAAAAAGTGATCAGATGAAGAAAAGGTCGGATGCGTACTCTCATGATGATCATATCTCAGTAGGCCAAGCTTTAGATCCACCAGTTTTAAGGAAAGCAAAGGCTTACTCTGATGATATCGTAACCGACTAGAGGAAGTAAGTTGAATCCAGGAAGGAAGGGGATCCAACTATTGGATTGAATCCAGCAGAGTCAAAGTAGTTGAAATTAAAACTGCTAATGTTTTAGAGAAAGAAGCTAAGGAGAAGATGTATAAAAGAAAGAGAGGTGAGACAGAGATTATACAATCCTTTTTGAAGGAAGTAGAAAAATCCTTTGAGAAGCTACTGACATAGGATGTCACTTCAAAACCTATGAAGGTGAAGAAACCTCTAGTGATACCAAAACCAATTCTCGAACCACAAGTAGTAGTACATGAAGAGGATGAAAAAATTATGGAAGAATAAATTGATGTGTTTAGAAAAGTTGATGATTATATTTCAACCCTGGAATTTCTACCAAGGAAGAAGATGATGATGAAGTTGAGACTGAAGTTGAAGAAGTGGATGAGGTAGATGAAGAGATTGATGTAACCATAGATGGAGATGAAATCCATGAATCTGCAAATAGTTATATTAGAAGTGATGAAGAGAAAGAAGGAGAGATTCAATGAGGATCCAGAGATGATTAGGCTATAGAAAATGAGGAAGTACCTTAGGGTTCATAACCCTCTGTAGTGCCGAAACATGATAAAGGGAAGGCCATTATGGTTTCCCCTTCTGATTCCAAATCTCCTCAAAATCATGATAACATGGAATCATCTGTTCTGAAGGTCAATAAAGAAGAATCTGACTCTGATTCCTATTCATCTATGGGTGATAACTTTGTAAAAAGTTCATTAAGTAAAATATTAAGTACCATTCTTTACTTGCTAACATAGATTACCAGATCCAAATGATAAAGGAAACCTTAAACCTATAGATAGATTCTTCATCTCTGCTAATGGACAAGATAGTGATAGGTGAATCTGATTATAATAATATTCTCATTGATTACAAAGCTCAAAAAGATTCATGTCAGAATGCGATGATCTGAACCCGAACCGTATCATATAAAGCTCTACAATTCTCAGACATCATGGAATCGACAAAGGGAGATTTCAATTATGTAGGAAATGAGCTGACCAAAGTGTGTACCTCTATCTTAGTTAAATTTTCATTTGAGCTAGTTGCAAGGAAAAATGAAGGCAAAAATCATCTTGATCAAATGAATACCGTAGCTGATGTTGTAAATATTCATGAAAGGAATATATGCTGGTCTTGTGAAGAAATCAGATTCACAAGAGGACGTGATTAATGTTCTTGAAGATAAGAATCGGTCCCATGAATTCTGGATCCTAGATTTGGAGAAGATGGTAGCTAATCAAGATGCCTTGATAAAGAAGATTCAAGAAGATCACAAGGAGGATAAAATTATTATTTCCTTGGTGAAAATTCATCCTTCAGAGAAGAAGGGGGGTTGATAATTTTTTCCCATGTTGAATCTTTGTTGTATTTTCTTAATGAAAAATTCCTTGAAAATATTTTATATATTTTTTCTCTCGTATATTTTTTTATAACCATACAAGTTTCTATCCTTTCCTTTTTAAAATATCAATATAGGATAATTATATCAAAGAGAGATGTTAAAGGACGAAAAATTTATAAAGGATAATTTCCGTAGAGTAATATATAAGGAAAAATAAATTTTCTACTTTCATCTATAAGGAAAATTTCTACATCTAAGGGGGAGTCTCTCCAAATAAAATAATATATATATGAGAGGGATATTTCCATACTCCAATAACATTTCCATAAATGAAGAATAATTTACTCTAAGTTATACACTTAAGGTGGAGTTTAGTATTTCTAACTCTAAGCTTTTATTTCATTTCTTTGTCTAATTTTTTGAACATATTTGTTCATTCCAAAAAGGGGGAGATTGTTAGTTCTATATGACCTCTTAATTCCTTTGGTTTTTATTTTTAAAATCACAAACACCTTGATCATAAATATATGTTCCGTACACTTTCATTTATTTCCTTACACTTTCATATATTTCCTTACACTTCAATATATTTCCTTACACTTACATAAATTTCCATATAACCATAATCTCATTATACTTTTAAGTTAAATATTTTTTTATTAAGTTTTTTAGAAATTTGTTTTTCCATACCAGAAAAGTATTTAAGGTTCCAAAATTTAGTTTATGGTTATACCATAGATGAATTCCTTAAGTCACTATTTCTCGTTCTCTATTTTCACTGCGATATCAATTTCTATCTAGAATGAAATCTTGTATAATATTTTTCTTATACATAGATATACAGTATTTCAATTTTCTATAGTTCATAAAACCCATCTTCCTGGTTAGCAGTACTGAAGTTACTTAAGACTGATTTGTCATAATGATACCAGAAATCCCATTACTAAATTTCTTATACTGATATTTTCTATACTAAAAATTCCATTTTCATACGTCTTTAAATTCCGATGTTTTCCAAGATGAAATTTCTACACCATAAATTTTCATTCCGCATTTATAAAGAATATTTTCTTAATTAAGTTTTTGTTAAATATAGCTATACTATTTCTAATGATTCTGATATCATAGAATAAGAAACTGGTACCGGGAATTTCCTTATACGTTGTCTTATATAATCTGATACCGTTTATTTTTTGTCATGCTGTAAATCATGATACTGATACTAATGTTTGTAAAACTGATTATTTCATAAAATATTTCCTTATACCATACTTGTAACCTTTTTATGAATATCCATTCCAAAATTTATAATTCCATAATTTATTTTTCAAAGCTTTATTTCCTTATAATTCTGAACCTTTTAATTACATTCATATCATTTTAATTTTTTCGGATTCTATGTTCCTTACAATTAATGTGTAAGATATTTATATTCATGGTTAGTTATTTAAAATTATGTCATTGTGTATGTTATAAACTAACCGTTGAATTTTTTCCATGTGTCCAGGTCCCTACAAGATTTATGTAAATATGACCATTCGAGTGGAATCGACTCGTAGATTTTTGAAAGTTATAAATAAGACCTTAAATAATGAGATCAATATAGAGGGATGAATGATCAGCTCACATATTTTTATTTTGGATTTCATCTCTCTAAAAGTGAATTTCTCTATAGTGAGAGGCTCTTATAAACTCTTAGGCTTTGTGCAGAATGATTGAACAGCTTGTTCAAGCTTTTCTTTGAGCATAATTTCTTTATGGAGAGGTGCGATTTTCATAAAATCAGAGACTTCGGGTTGTGAAGTAAGAGTGCCAATTTCCTTATAAATAGAGGTCTCGCGAGGATATCAAGATAGATATTGAACTTAATATTGAGGTATTTCCTGCGTTTTGGTATGACAAACATTCTTGGAAGTATAAAACAAGGGACCTTTATCCAAGGTTGTTGGATACCATCATCTTTGGGTTAAAAGAAGATTATATTTTTTTCTTCTTTGTAAAAGTTGTGATGTTTTCTTTTTTTATAGACATTCTAACTTGTATCCCTAATTGTATGAGATTATATACACCTTGTGGTAGAAACACTTTGTAATAAATGTTTCTTATGATTTTGACTAAAGAACTTTATATTTTTTCTATGAAGCTGTTTTCTTGTTAAAGGTGTTGGGAATTTTGTTTATACCAAATTTCCTTAAGAAATTTTTAAGTATATATTTCACCCCCCTCTTGTATATTATTCATATTTAGTTCTTTTGCGATCCTAATATTGGAATAGAGTAGAATATCATACTCCATACCAACCTATCATATGTATCTTGACCTTAAACTTTGTGTATTTCTGATATAGAGGATGTTTATGTTACATTGGGACCCATCGCCCTTTATACTTATTATGTTTGTGTTTTCCTTCATACTGTGAGGATTATAAATATCGTCATTTTTAGTTAATGATATATACCATTAAACTATAGAAACAACTCCCATTATTATCCTCACTATATGACATTATAATTCATGGTCCTAGTCTAATAATCCTTAAATTAAATTGTATGCCTTCATATCCTTGCCATATGATGTTTAATTGTGTGATAAAAATTTTATTCAAATGATGTTAAACTTCACCAACTATAGTATTATCTTCTTAACATTAAACTTCGCATATAAAGTTATTATTTTTTACATTTGAAAATATAGAATTGCCTTATCATCCCTTCAAAAGAGGAAAAACACCACCTTCTGGTGACCAATAGCCTACTACAATAGTTTTGAGAACTATATAAGGCTTTATTATAATCTATTTAAATATGTAATGATTATTATATCTTATATCTTAGTATCATTGGTTTATCAACTTCATTCCCTTGTGATGATGATCAATACCCTTCTATTAGGTGTCTTTATCTCAGTCGACACCATCAAAACACTTTTGTACGGAGATGGGTTTAAACCACTCTTTTGTTTATGATCAAAATAATGTCCTCAAATTATGGAGGAATAATAGTTTTAGAGTATAAATCTTCCTGATCATCATTTGGAAATCACCCACATTCTTCAAGAATTCCCCAATTTTTATCCTCACAATCCTCTAAGTCTAAATGGGATCCTCTATAGTGATGGAAAATGATCTAAAGGATTGAATACTATCAGGGTACACACCCCAGATAACCTATAAAATTAATTTGATGGGAATCATCATTCGAACACATATTTATTTTTTGAAAACAATTTTACATTAACCTATATTTGATAGTGTGGTAGTGAAACATATGTTTTGAAGATATGGTCAGAAGTTATCCTCAAACTTCTTGTCACCCCGCTATTGGATTCACATCTTATAAGTCCTAATTTATACCCTATTTTCCCTTTATTTTATATTTAAATTCAATGCCCTCAATTTTAACCCTCTAATTTATTAGCACACACCGATAAAGAATGTCGGTATCAAAGGTTATTTCCCTAACATGACCTCACTTTTTAATGAATCTTCCAATGTTTGATGTGTCATTCTTACCCCAATACTTTAACCATTATTGTACACTAAAATTAAACATGTAGAATCTTCTTTTACTCCATTTTTCCCACATATAATATGGATTGTATGGACTTAAGTTTTTTAGTGTTTTGTAACCCTGACTAAATGGAGACACATGGACCCCACTTCAGTCTTGAAAATATTATTGTACATTGCACGACTTCACTCAACAACTATGAGACCCTCTATCCAAGAATTTGGTTCCCCAATTCAAATGAAATTTTTATTCCATGTGATTATATATAGGTTGTCTCTAATTTTTAACAAGTTCCAAGACCATAAACAATGATCCACCTGATTTGAGTCTATCAATGTTGGAGTTAGGTATCCATGAATATTGGATGATGATTTTACCTTTATATCACAAGGAATACCTTAAATTAATTCCACTTACATGAATATTAACTATATTTTATTCCCCATTGGTCCACACATTATGAACTTATAAATGATTCCACCTCCTTCCATGTGATGACATATTATAGAAACGAGCCTATTGGGCCCCTTATCCATTCATTCACATCTAGTTTTATATATTCTTCATATATACATATTATCATCACCTATAGTGAAATAATAACAACCTTAAAATATGTTAATTACCTTTTAATGATATTTTTCTACTACAAGACCCTTTTCCCTCTCTTCACATTGAGATTGAATTACCTTTCGTGTTTCATAAATTACCTAACACCCCCCCCCTTAAAGACTACTAATCTCTTTTAGAATGTATTAAAAAAATCCTTCACAATATTAATATCATAAATATTGAGTTTCTCCCTAACCATCTAATATAGACATCCATTTTAAATGGGAATTGAAACACATACAATAGATGTGACTTCCACCAGAATTCTGTATTTATCATCGCCCTAATAGATGATCATAGGTTGGTTTGAAATATCAAACAAAACATACCTTACTCAGAAATTGATATGGGATTTTTTTATAGAAGGTAAATATATCCATAATATAACATAAAATTGAATAATATTAATAATTATAATATTATTAGGAAGAACATTCCCACAAACATCAACTGGAGAAGCATAATTTACGTGATATGTGATCAATGTATTGTTGGAGTTGGTTCCCTAGATCCAACTTATTTATACATTATGATAAAAAACCATTCATTGTTTTTAATATTAATAAACTACTTATCACTTCAGTATTGTTCTTCAGTGTGACATAATTTGTAATAATGTTATAAGACTAGCCATCACCCTAAAAGGTCATTGAAGTTCCCTACTATGATGATAACCCGAAAGAGTTGTGATACTATTCTTGAATATATGTTATATATCCAAATGATATCATTTCAATGAAAAAATGATACAAGATTTTAGTAGTTGAGACTCATGGTAATTTGAAGCACCTTCTCATGGTGTACACCCTTGGTAATATCCAGTAGGATATTATGATAATGAGACCCATTGGTAGGAAATCCACATTTCTACGTGTTGTTGGATTTTCCTAACTATGTACATGTGTATTGCTCCTTATACATTAATATTATTATTAAGAATTATTATGAGTCATTTTAATAGATGTATTGATTAAAATTTTGACAATAGATGTTCATGGAAAGGTATGATACATTTGGTGTACCACGAGTAACATTAAATTAATAAATAATTCAAGAAAGGATTTATCTCTTTAGGTCATTAATGGAGCTTATTATATTAAGCCCTTTGATGGAAATGATATAGCCTAAATAAATCCATTCCAATGGTGTTCTATATGCAATTTTTATTTCCAATAAATCAATGAAATTGATATCAAGCACATACATTGATGGCATTGGCATGCATCATATTCTATTAGAGATATTGCGATAAAGGGATTATATTACATGGTAAGCATCAGTTTGAGGTGACATGTCATTGTGGAATTAAATAATTTGTCTATGGGTTCCTTGGCTTATTTATAGACACTAACCATGTAATTTAGGTTTCTTTACCTAATTTCACTACGAAAAAGGCCTAGGGGTTACACACTGTGTATCCAAAATCATAGTTAAATAATATATTATTTATTATTTAACAGGATGAATAAATATTATTCACATATATGGTTTAATAATTATATTTGTATGATTGATCTTATTTATTCCATCACTATTTATTCTATAGAATATATTTTGAGTCAAATATTTAATAAATATTTATTTTTTATTTAGTGAATATATTATTTATTTAATTATTTGAGAATAATACAATGATATTTATTTAATAGATAAATATACATTATTCAATGACCGATAAATATTATGGAGGAATTGCTAACTGAGTTTAAAAGTCTAGTAAGAAATAAAATATATTGAATCTTATTTAATTAAATAATATTTAATTATAATTCACAAGTTCAGCACATGTAGAGTAGTAATAATATTACTATTATTATTTAACATGGGGTTTTTCTATGAATAAATAAACAATAAGGGAATTTGTGCAAATATTTTACTTTATACCTAGTTATGTTATTTTCTCAAGAGAGCCAGTTCATTTTTTGTATTGTGCGCAATAATCTCAGAGAATCCTCTCAAGCCTACCAATCTCCCTTTATCCAATAATTCTCCCAAGAATGTAGAGAAATCCTCCTCCACTGGATCAAGGATAATTATTTAGAAGTGATTTTTAGGGTAGTCAAGGATGATGACACAAGTGAAAGGATCTTCTGTGATAGCACTCAAAGACACCTTCGGCGAAAACTGAAGCTTGATGGAACACATGTAGATCATAGATAGAGGAAATATACACTTGGATTCTAAAATGCTACGATGGTGCACCACATATCTATCATCATATTCATCAATGAAGAAAGAATTCATTAGAGGTAATTATTTAAGTAATTATATTAATTATAAACAATATGTGTTGATCTCCTCTCTCTTGGTTTTGAAAAAATTATTATATTTCCATTTTCTTGACTAGATTCTAAGGATCATGGAATTTATCATCATACAGATCTTAGATTGATCATTGAACATAGAAAAAAATTTTGTTGGGCAACGCCCATTGCATGCTTAGACTACGCCTAGAAACTAAAAGTGGTATCAGAGTGGGGAAGATAGTTTTTTATAATTATTTAAAAAATCATTGGTAATTTAAGAATTTTTAATTTAGGTTTTCAATTAAATTTTGATCATTATTTTAATCTAAATTGTGAGATATATTCTTCCACCTTAGTTTCTCATATATCAAATCGATTCATTTAATTTTATGATTAAAATAAAATCAAGGAACTCATCCGGAGGTGCCGTGGTTTTTGATCAGACAACACCATACTACACATCATGTAAGTAGATTTAAACACCTTGAATTCATGTTCTTTGCATCCAGATTTATTAAAAAATAAATTCTAGATTATGTATTAATTACTGCATTAATTACACCATTAATGCACCTTGTGTTGAATAAGATTAAATTGTGCATGGTCAGCCGAACTACACATCGTGTGGCCCATTGGAAATGACATGTAGTGCCTTTGTATTAGAGATGGGTTGTGTATTAAATACATGGCCTTACCTAATAGTGATCATGTAATATAGAGTCAAAACAACATGTGGCTCTATAGACACAATTTGTACTCCAAATTTTCTAAGACATAAACTTCATGTCGAGTCCCTAAGTGTGTGCCTCAGATAGATGGTGGGAGGTGTACACACCGTGTAGATAAAATATAAATGTCTTGTACTTATACCAGGTTATGTAGATTTAAAAATAATTTATTTTACTATGAAAACATTTATACATGTACTTGTTCATGGTCATATAGTTAGTACAACCCATATAATATGTTTTAATATATAGAAATATTTAAATGTTTAATTAATATCTATGTAATGATAAGATACTTATTTAATGTATGAGTCATATTACAAGTTGTTACACTACATGCGTTGAAGAATATAACATGACCAAAAAATCATGCAATTCATGTAATCATCCATGAAGTACACGTTGTGAAAGTACGTCATAAGTTGTGTATGTCATATATCACAAGAGTAAAACGTTTTACGAGTATAATAAATATTGGGGAGATTTATATGGGTATTCATCATGTTTCTTCCAAGGTACATTTCAGTATAAGGTAATTTTAAATAAATTTATTTAATATTTTAAAAATTATAATGGATGAGAATATTAAGGAAAATCTGATAATGATTAAGATAAAAAAAAATTATTCAATAAATATATTAATTAATCAATTCGAGGGAGATTTGTCTTAAACAAGAATGATTATGAATTGAAATATAATATTATTAAATGTTTAATTCATTACATGCATGTGGATGATCATGATCTAGACCAGACCTTTTTAATTTTATTGGTTTCATTTAATTAATTATTAAATTAAATTGTTGACATGCATACCTTCACTCCACATTTTTATGTATGACATGCATGCCCATGGTTATTTCATGTATTCCATTTTCCCCTCAATTATATGTGAGTAAAATGAGTATGCCATGTATGGAATTCCCAATCTAGTGGAGGAGGTTCTTTTTGAGAGCCAAGGAAAATCCAATCCAAGGAGATACAAAGGTGGACAAGTGGAAATCTACAAACATGAACCGAAATTGGTCAAAGGTGTTTCTCCTCTAGTTCAACGATTAGTTTATCAACCACTAGATAAAATAACCATATTTATAATCTCATTTTCATACCCTTTATTTTATTTCTATCAAACTACATATTTATTTCATTATGGATGATTTTTCATGATCACGTAATTAATAAATTAACAAGCATGAAAGATTGAACTAAAATAAACCATATTAATCCTGAATATTATCTAAGACATGGTTAATCACATAAATAATCATAATTAATATTCAATAGCATGTGATAAAGATAATAAATGGTAATTTATACATAAAAGGATAAAATCTCACAATAAAATATTATGTTCGTATAGCCTTCCATTACGTTGGTTAGAATCAAACCATAGTTCAATGTTCTTAACCAGCCAAAGTTGGGATTCTTTTAATTATCTAGGAATTATAACTTATGGTTTTAGATTAACATTACTTAGTTGACATCAAGGGTTGACTACCTAAGTAGTAATTAGGGTAACTGAGAGTCAAAAGTTGTGGTAATCCAAAATAATGATTTCATGATTGGAGAGTCCACCCAACAGATCAATGAACTGTGAGTAAATAGAGTTGTTAATTGGAATGTAAACCTAAAACCGTTCAACATTCTTTTCTAACCAATTTTGGGGTAATGGGGAGGGTAATATGGATCATTTCCATTATAATATCCAAAAAACAAGATATTCTTAATCCAATGGTGAGGGATATTGGGTTTTGATAAAATAATGGGATACTAATACATATAATATTTATTTGTTTGTGTAATTTTATAAGATAATGTACTAAAATTAGTCGTATCTTATTTTAAAGAAATATTAATAAAATTACATCAAACATATCATTGTGATACAAACTGTAGAAGGAAAACCTTCTCACTAGAAAAAAATTCCAAGAGTTACAAAGGATTCTATGAGTCATCCTTCACCACTAAATGAAATTATATGTGTGGGAATAACCTTTACCAGTTATTCCTAGAAATAAAGCAAGTGATAAAAAACTATCACTCTATAAAAAGAATCTTAATGATGCTACATGTGGTTTGTTCATCATGATATCATCCATGTATAATGAGATTTTGATGAAACTTGAAGATATGGATTTCTATAGAATGATGTCTCTCCTTTAGGATCTATATTAAAAGAAGGTAAGACAAAAGATGTAAGAGCTCTCTGATGATTTGTTCACAACTATTATTGGAAATTATAAACCATCTGGGCTTCGTATCTTCAAGATTATCATATACATTTAATTCCTAGACATCATAGGGATTAAATTCCGAGATGAGTTGCATACACATCTCATAATTTCATCATTTCCCAAGATCCTATCTTGCATTATTTTGAATTATAATATGCTCAATAATGAGAATAGTCTTTGATAACTTTTGAATTCCATTATCCAAGTGGATAAGGACATGGTGAATGATAGACTCATGGCTCATATAGTGAGTATGAAAAGTAAGAAAAAATCAATGGGGGTATGACCTATAAACATTATAAATCTCCCGAGCACCGTCCTTCTAAGAAGGGACAGATCTATAGGCAGGGAAAGGAAAATGTTGTAGTTTGTTTTTCAGGTAGAATTCTAGGCCACTAGAAGAGGAACTACACCCAGAAGCAAGGGGAAGCTAAATTTTCATAAATTACTGAGTGAAATGTCTCCATTTCTACACATTGGATATTATATATAGCGTGTGGTTCTCACATTTGTATAAAAATGTGGAATCCATGTAGATTCTATTAGATTTCCATATGATAGGTGGATATATGAGCTTCTAATGGTGGAAGGCTGGAAAATCACCCCATTGGTGATTACCATCTTTCAACTCCAATGGGAAGGATTTTGGATTTAAGAGATTGTTATTATGTACCTACTGTTACCAAGGACATAATTTCTAAGTCATGTTTTTATATAGATGGGTTTATTTAAAAATTTGTAAATAAAAGATGTTTATTTTATAAGGACACCATATGTTATGGTATGGAACATTTAAATAACAGTCATTGTGTATTAAATTACAAAACCAAGTGTTTGAAATTAATAAATAATCTTGTTCATGCGACTCAAATAACACCTAGTTGTGTCATCATTGTCTTGGTCATGTAAATGTGAATAGTTTGAAAAAGATATATCAAGGTGGTTATTTATACACTTTTTTGATAAAACCAAATGATATATAACTTTCTTGTTTATAAGGAAAAAATGTTAAACCACCATTCAGTGGACAAGGTGAAAGTTCCATAGAACATCTAGGTTTGGAACACACTGATGTCTATGGGCCATTTTCAGTAGAATGTTGAGGTTGACATTCTTACTTCTTTATTTCTACTAATGACTTGAGTATATTTGGATTTATCTACTTGATGAGGTATAAGTTTTATTATTTTGAGAAATTAAAAGAATTAAAGAATGAAATAGTGAATCAGTTTGGTAATAAGATAAAGAATCTTTGATTGGATCGAAGTGGTGAATATCATTACCAAGAGTTAATCAACATTATATGGTATTTTGGGATTTGGTCTCAACTCACTCCACCTTATAAAATACAGTGTAATTTGGTTTGTGAAAGGATAAATTATGGCTTATTAGAAATGGTAATATGGATGATGAGTCATGCGTACATTCTATTATCATTTTGGGAATATGCATTACAAACCGCGATATACACATTAAACTGAGTACCAACTAAAGTTGAAAATGGAATTACCTAAGATCTATGGAGTGTAAAGAACCTCATTTTATCACTTACATGTGTATGGGGTTGAGAGGAATTTATTAAGGCCTTCACTGTAAACAAACTATAACCTCGAGGCATAAACTGTATTTTTATATGGTATCCTAGGGAAATAAAGGGATATTACATATAACACCCCCCACAAAATAAAGTGATTATCATAAGACAAGAAATATTTCTTTAGTTGGAGTGGATACTCAATATGGATAGTTGGAGAAAAATTTTACCTTGACAAAGTTGATGCTCAAGATACACAAGAGTTGGTACATGAATAGATTCTATAGGTCCCTGTGGAAGAATTAGTTCCTCAAACAAAAATATTGTGAATGAGCGTAATAGAGGTAGGACAACCAGAGAGATATATGTTTTTGTTTACCATGAATTTTGACTCGTTATTGGTTGAAAATAATGAACCTCTATCCTACAAAAAGGTGGTAGGGATCTAGGAAGCTGCAAGATACCTATAAGATATAGATTCTATGATGGATTCCATGTATCATAAGCAAGAGAGGGTTTTTATTGATGTTACATTTGATGTAAATAAGGTTAGTTGAAAATGGTTATTCAACTATAAACTAGACAGGGAAGGTAAAGCAATTACCTATAATTCATGGATAGTGGTTAATGGTTTTAAACACTGTTAGGGAATTGAAAATGATGAAAAAATTCCACCATTTTCAATGTTTAAATCCCTCAGAATCATACTTGTGATAGAATATTACCATGACTGTGAGATTTGGAAGATGGATGTAAAAACTGAATTCCTTAATGTGAACCTTCATGAAGATATCTATATGACACAACCAGATGGTTTTGTGACTGCAGGTGATTCCAAAAGAATTTTCAAGTTACAAAGATCCATTTATGGATTGAATCAAGCATTAAAGACATGGAACATTTGATTTGATGAATCCATAAAATAATTCAGTTTTATTAAGAATTAATGTGAGTCATGTGTTTATAAGAGGTTTAGTGGGAGTTCAGTTGTTATCCTAGTAGTATATGTTGATGAAATATTACTTATTTTAAATAACATAACCGAATTATAATTATTTTAGGACTGGTTAAAAAAGTGCTTCTCCATGAAGGACATACGTTAAGAATCTTATATATTGTAGATCACGATCAAAATGAGAAAGATATAATGAGAAACATCTGATATTCTTTTCACTAGCATACAACTTGCTTTATTTTAGATATCAAGACAAATGGATTACATTACACAGAAATCATTCGTAGAAGGTTACACATCATTGTGGCATTAAATTATTTATCTATGGGTATCCTGAAATGTTCCTAGACACTAACCTTTGATGTTAGGCAGGCTCCTCCTAATGACACGAAGATAGAGGCCTAGAGGGTCACACACTATGTGTGTCTAATTGTCACGAGCTGAATGAGGTCACCATCAAAACCGGCACAAAACCCAGCCATTGGCAAGGACCCAAAGGCATTACCAATCCCCATGGGCTGGTACAAATAACTAGGTATCATAAAATGAAATTTGGGAATGATTTACTTGAGTTTATAAACATAAAACAACAAACTAAACCAATAAAATGAATATGGATTTTTCAAAAAAAATCATCTTTTACAAAATTTCCGAATTGATTTACACAATTTATAATATAATAATAGAATATTACAAAGGTACAAACCAATAATGAAAGACCAAGAACATCCACATGGAAATAGGCACCTCCCCTAATCCATCTCTACAACACCAACACAATGGACCACTAAAAGAAACTAGATCCATCAGCATAAAAGTTGTACCCAAAACCTGAAAAAAAAATCATCAAGTATCCTTAATCCCAAAGGTGTATATATGGTGCAATCCAAATCCCAGTAGGATACCACCAACAATATATTCTATTTGATAAACATTATAAGATAATAATCATTCCAGTTTTTTTAAATAAGAAATTATAGTGATAGTTTCTAAAAGATGAAACATTTAAATTAAACTGTTTTGAGGTGGGATATTTTAAAGAAATGAAGAATTTAAATTAAACAAACTTGTTACTAAATTTTCTAAAAAATCATACCATACGACAACGATAGGCACAAAATATCAAGTGATCACAAGAAATGAGAAATAACTCCTAGGAACTAGCTCGCTGTGAGTCCCAGGTACCTCATATCACGGTGAAAGTAATCATCACAAATATCCATATTGGTGTAGGAGACACTAGTATTGAAAATACCCCTAACATAGAGGTACCACATAATAATAATCATCATCATATATTACATAGTGTTTTAAGCCATAAACATTCTATGTGAAACTGAGGCCAAACCCCACGGGATCACTAGCATACTAGTATACGTCAACCCACCTAGATAACTGGGTTTTCCCCTTGATGTCAAACAAGTTCAGAAAGACATGAAATATAATTTACACATGAAAATACCACTTCCACATCACACCTTCACCTAACATCCCACATGTATATCAGAAAATTCACAAAATTCCGTTTTTCATTCAAATTAATTTTGAAATCATACCCACACATAATTATCCCCAATACATTTTTCATATCTTTCACAATTAAAAAAATCAATAAAACAAATTATAAAATATTTTCCAACATGATAAACCACACATAACATCCCACTCACATGTTACATAATACCATTTTCATAAACAAAATCCATTTTTCACATCACACTTACACAAAATATCCCAAAAACATGTTTCCCACCCACATCACAATTTCATAAATCACCTCAAAAAATTACAAAACATTACCAAAACATTTGACATAAAAACGGACCACATTATCTTTAAAAAAATCATTTTTATAACAAAATACCACCAAAGAGGTACTTAAACATTATTTTTCACATTTTTTGTAACACATTAAATCATTTACAATTTTCATAAAACCAACCCAATGGGTATAACTCTGTTTTGCAAATAAAACCCATTTAAAAACCCTATTTCATGGCCAAAATCACACCAATACTAATCAAAAACATATTTGGAAGACATAAAAATATTTAATAAACCAATCTCATGTATTATAAAATCACATCCAATAATACCACAAAAGTTGCACATGAAAATCACACATTTTCATAAAACACATTCAAGTGGCCTAACATAGTTTTACACATAACACCCATTCAAAAAAACCCATTTTAAAACCAAAGGCACACCAAGAACCTTACCAATCAGAATTGGTAGCCCAAAATTATTTATTAAACATATTTCATATGTTATAAAATAATCCCAAATAATACCCAAAGAGTTACACTTGAAAAACACCCATTTTCAAGAACAAATGAAACTATAAAATTAAACGCTAAACCAAATCCATCATAAACAGATTTCACACCACATAAAAGATATTATTATCATGATAAATTATTAAATTAAGCGATATAACTCATCATAAAATGGTTAAACATGGAATCACCAACCTTTTGAGTCTAAACCCTTGAATCATGGTAGAAACTTCAACTACACCACTGCCGCACCACAAGGAAGACAAAACCAACCTAAAATCACAAGATATCACCAAAAATATAATAAGTTAAACCCTAGGTACAAACCCTATCTTATTGAAAATTTATAACTCATGAAAATGTTAAATAAAACCTAAGGGGAAGAAATCAAAGATAGAATGGTTTACATAATTGATTTTGAAGTTTCCCCCCATCAAATATCCCTTCAAAATTGAGTCCCAATGGAGGGGGAGAGGGTTTGGAGGAAGTACATGGAGGTAGATAATGAAATGGAGAATATGGGGGAAGATTTGGTTATTTTAAGAATGTAAATGGGTCAAACACATAAAATTTTAATGTATTTGACACCCTTGAATGGTTTGGCAGTACGATTTGGAACCGTTTAGCCGAACCATGCGGCTTGTTATGGACACCCAAAAACCTTCCATAATCCCTTATATTCTGCAGGGTATTAGGGGGAAACGAAGGGGTAAATATAAGTAAATTATTTTGTAGAAATAGTCCCAAAAGAATTTATAATTTTCAACCCAAAACTCACCTAACTCAAGGGTACAAACCACCTCAAAAACATACCCTACAAGAGGTGTCACCAGGAGTGCCCGAAATCCAACTCCAATAAACTACAACATCACACCATCCCTATTAAAAAAGAGGAGTACATGAACCATCCCAAACCCCCAAGACTAAGTTCATTGATAAAGAACACAATAGATACCAAAAATTCAAACCCAGAATACCTTGAAACAAAGACAATGATATGAACCAAATGAGGATTTGAACAAAGCATCAAATTGAAGATATGGGTGTGAGAATTCTCCCCACCATAATGCTTTTTGCCCCTAAAAATCTACATTATGGACAAAAAATCCAAACCCAACTGATAAACCATGATTTACTCCTTTTCCAAGCACCCCCATGAAATGCCAAAATGCCTACATTGACCAATTATGGAATAAATTGTCTTACAAACCAAAACATACACCACTTTCCTGAAACGATCATGAAAATTCAGAATTTATCCCAAATGAAAACTCCTCAAACACCATCTAAACAAGACACAGACAATTTATTAAAAATTACATAAAAAACGAACAAGATTATACTTAACTTACTTTAACAAACCCATTGGGCATTCTCTAATCCCAACATTTAACCAATGGATATGTAGATAGATAGATAGCTCCGAACAAGAATACCTACCGCCAAGACAAGACCAAATACCAATCTGGGATACAAGTATGGGGAGACACAATTGGGCTCTCCACCATATGAGACAACTGAATTTTTTTTACAATACAGGATCAGGATACTTATAGGGAGAGGCCCAAACGGACTCCCCATTATATGTGGTAGACTTCCATTAGAAATTTCTAAATAAACCCACATAATAATAATTGTGGTTCTCCCCACCATAAGAACCAAAAATATTAATTGACTAGCACAACCAGAAAAAGAAGAACCCAAAATTTATAGGATTGTAATGGTCACACAGTTAGTCCACACAGTTTGGGAAACCATTCACTTACTATCTGGATACTTCTACTTGCATTGTTTTCTAGGGCATGGTTACTACTAACCATGTTCAAATCGTGCACTCAACCTACTTAGAAAATTTTCAAACCATTATCTAAAAATGCTTTGAAAACCCCTAGGATTTCCCCTGACAACACGCCAGTTTCTCTCCGTGCCCTATGGTTAGATCTCAAGTGATTGAAGCATCTTAGGCCTTTTCGTTAGGCTTTGGAAACCCCCAAACAAACTACTTCTTCTTATTCTATAAACAACTCCACCACAAACCCCACTTCAAACCTCGATGGGTTCACCAAGACATAACACACTCCAGAACTGACATTAATGAAACCTAACATTTCACTAAAAAAAGGGCATAGCGGATTCACACTCATCACACCTTGTTTATTTGGGAGAGAAAAAACAGAAGGAAAAGACACATATAAACACCTTCATTTAAAATAGAGGATATCGAGATCTCCTAAAAGGAGGCGTACTTCAGAAAAAAAAGACTCATAAAATATTGTACCACTTCACCTTTACAATCAAATAAGCATGTGACATCACAATGCATCACTGAACATGACCAAAGTGATTGATAGAAAAAATACATGGAGGAGGGACTTATACGATGTCCCCAAATATCACAGAATTCCAGAAAGTGGCCATAACTGCCCCTCCTGACCAAATTTTTCACACTTGTGGTTTAACATAAAACTTTATTCGAAGACACTATGAAGGAATCCGAGGCTCTATTAGGAACCATCCACACTGACAACCCCACACCACTTCCACCTTCGACGAATCAGGTCACATAAGAAACTAAGGTCTATTTTAACCTTCCATGAGAACACTCCCACTATAAAAGGATCCAAAAACCCAAGAAAGGAAATGGTGTAGACTCAATCTCTAAATCTCGAGAGAAATCATACTTATATTGATCAACTCGAGGGTCTTCTAATAGAAAAACAATTCGGGTAGCAATTCAGTCATGCACTGACCCTTAAAGGGGGAATACCTTATCCAATGTTAGAACCCATGGCCCCAAACAAGATTGTCCATTAGCCAAGAAATACCAAAAATAGATCCAAAAAAATGGAGGGAACCTCCATAAAAGAATCCTAAAACATTTATCAGAATAGATCACTAACCATCCCTTCAACCTAGTATACCGACCAAACACAAACCCAAGAGACTGTTTAACAAGAGTGGTTCTTGGACACAAAATAACCCATGAAAAAAAACATTTCCAAAAACACATAATACCCACCAGACCAAATCAGTCATCAAGACTTGATTTTTTCCATTAAAAACATTTCATTGAAGGCAAATGGTTTAGCGGTTAGCATATCCACTAATGGTACCCCATGGGCCTTACACATTCATGTTCTCGTGCCACACAAGGAACCTTCCTCATATCCATCCTAGGACTCATCCATTCATTCCATTAACCATCCATAATACCATATAATCCCATTCATGTGGTCTATCATGGAAATATCAAAGGTTAAAATGAAAATTATTTCCACTTTTAAAAACCCAAACAGTCATCCAATACTTTTTTTTCTCATGACCACTAACCACGAAATCAAAATCCCAGTTTATAGCTTACAAAACATTTCAGAAAGGCACAACCATTTATATTAGAAATCACTTAAAATTCATTAATATAATATTCAAAACATCTCATCTTATTATAATACCTTTCAATAGATTAGAAAACTCTATTGGAAACACTTTTTCAAAACCACCATTAATATAGTTCCACCTTTCAAAAGAGGTGTAAACACAAGATTTCCATTTCAAAACAATTCTAAAAATTCAGTTCCACCATTTCAAAACACAATCCCTTCAATATTTATTATAAAACTATTTCAAAAAAACATTAAACTTCTTAAAATCAGTTCATTTTTTTCATAAAACAAAACATCCAATATTCGAAAACTAATGAAAAGAAGATAATGAAAGAGGAAACCAGTTGTGGTTGGTGACATGGACATATAGTTTCCAGTCATATTCCAATAACTTCACCCTACCAGAGAGTGTTCTAGAGAATATCTCAAGATCCACATGTATTTTCAGGCCCTTCAATCTCACTAAGACTATTAACCCAACTCTATATTAATTTTCTTTAATCATCGTCAAACCAAGAATACTATAGGAATCAAATAAATATTGAATTCCCCAAGAAACTAGAATCCCGTTATGATTTGTGGTGATAAATAACACTTCTTATAACTGAAATTCCAAGTCCTAACAATCCTAACTTTAGACTATTCTGACTTTTCACCAAATAACATGACCCAATAGTTAACCTGAACCCCCTCTGAAACCATTTTGTCACAAACTGAATCTGCTTTCCATCAAAACATGCACCAAACCTATACCGTGTCAAGGTATGAATAGAATTAATAATCCCCATGGGCTGGAACAGGTGCCAGAGTATCGTAAAATGAAATTTGGGAATGATTTACCCGAGTTTATGAACTTAAAACAACAAACGAAACCACTTAAACGAATCAAGATTTTTCAAAAAAAAATCAACTTTTACAATATTTCGGAATTGAATTACACAATTTAAAAAAATATTAAAAGTCCATTAAATAGGTAAAAACCAATAACAACATCCCATGAACCACCACATGGAAAGAGGTATCTCCCTCAATCCATCTCCACAACATCGTAACACAAAGGACCCCTAAAGGAAACTCGAACCATCGACACAAAAGTCACACAAAACAATTGCGACAAAAACTAACCAAGTATACTTACACCAAAAGGTGTAAGTAGGGTGTGAGAAAAATCTCATTAGGATACCAGCACTAATATATTCCTTGTGATAAACATTTTAAGACAAAAATCATCGCAGGTTTTGCAAATAATAAATTTTAGTGATAGTTTCATAAAGAAACAACATTAAAACTAAACAATTTTGAGGTGGGATATATTAAAGAAAAGAATATTTTAAATAAAACAAACATGATACTAAATTTTCCAACCAATCATACTATATGCTGATAGTAATCATAAGATATAAAGTGATCATAAGAAATGGGATATAACCCCTAGGCACTAACTCACTGTGGGTCCCAGGTACCTCGTATCTCGGTGAATGTAACCATCACAAATATATATTCTCGTGCACGAGGCACTAGTAAGGAACATTCCCATAACCTCATGGTACCACATCATCATCAAAATCATAGTTTATTTTGTGTTTTAAGCATCAATATTTCAACATGAAACTGAGTCCAAACCCTACGGGATCACTACCATACCAATACACGTCCAACCACCTAGACACTCGGGTTTCCCCCTTGTGTTCAAACAAATTCAAAAATCCATGAAATATAATTTGCACATGAAAATACCACTTCCACACAATGACTTCACCAAAAACTCCACATTTATATCACAAAATTAATAAAAATCCGTTTTTCATTCAAATTCATTTTGAAATCATACCCACTCCAAAATAGCGCACAACACATTTTGCATAACTTCACAATTAAACAAATCCTTTAACATTTTTATAAAATCTTTTCAAAGATGATAAAAATCACATAAAATCCCACTCAAATGGTACATAATACCCTTTTAATAAACAAAATCCATTTTTCACATCACAATCACACAAAATTGCCCGCTAACATGTTTCACACCAACATCACAATTTCATAAATCATTTCGGCAAATTAAAAAATCTTACCAAAAAGTTTGACATCCAAACTGACCACCTTATCTTTCAAAAAATAATTTTAATAAAATACTAACACCAAAACTATACATAATAATCCTTTTCACACTTTTTTAACTCATTATATCATTTAAAATTTCATAACACCAACCCAGGGGGTGTAACTATGTTTTTCCCACAAAACCCATTTGAAAACCGTCTTTCAAGGCCAAAATCACTCCAATGCCAATCCAAAATAGAATTGGAATCCCCATAAATATTTATTAAACCAATATAAAGTATTATAAATTCACCTAAAATAATACCAAAAAAGATGTACATGAAAAACACTCATTTTCACAAAACACTTTCAAGATGCATAACATGGTTTTACACATAACACCCATTAAAAAAACCTTTTAAACCCAAATGAACACCAAGACCATTAAAAAGAAGAATTTTATGCCCAAACATGACTTATTTAACCAATTTCATATGTTATAAAATACACCAAAATAATACCCCAAGAGTTACACATGAAAAACACCAATTTTCAAGCTAGAATGCAACTATAAAATTAAACGCTTAAACAAATCCATTATAAAACGTTTTTTCACCACAAAAAAGATATTACGAACATCCTAAATTAATAAACCAAAAAATATTAATCATCATAAAATTTTTACACATGGAATCACCAACCTTTTTATTCAAACCCCTTAAACCATGGTGCGAAACTTCAACTGCACCACCACCGCACCACAAGGAAGACAAAACCAACCAACAACCACAAGATTTCACCCAAAAGATAGGAAGTTAAACCATAGGTATGAACCCTAGAATTTGAACTATTTATATCTCTTGAGAGGGTGAAAGAAACCCTAAGTAAATGGAAGAATGCCAAGAGGTAATGGTTTACATACATGATTCTGATGTTTCCCCCCATCAAATCTCCCTTCAAAATTGTGCTCTAAGGGAGGGGGGAGGGTCTGGAGGCTGGACGTGGAGGTAGAGCACAAAATGGAGAATAGAGGGGAGGATTTGAATTATTTATCGAAGTAAAAGGATCAAAATACATCAAAATTTAATGTGTTGGACACCCATGATTGGTTTGGCTGCATGGTTTGGAACTATTTAGCCTGTTTGGGCCACCCAAAAACCTTCCATAATCCTTCAAATTTAGGGGGGTCCAAGGGGGACACCATGGGGGAATATATTCCAAGTATAGAGGAGACAAATTCCCAAAATAAACTATCCCATTCACCCTAAAACTCATCCAACTCAATAGTACATACCACATTAACAACATACCCCACAAGAGGTGTCACTAGGAGTTCCAGAAATATAACTCCAAAAACACCACAACCTCACACCAAACCATTGAAAAAAGAAGAGGCCAAGAACCATAATAGACCCCAAAGACTAAGGTAATAGATCAAGAAAATTGGAGATACAAAATTTTAAATCATATAACACCTGGAAACCAAGGAAATTATACAAAGCAAAAAAGGATTTGAACAAAGTATGAAATTTAAAATTCATGTGTGACACTAAGTATCTTAGTTAAATATTCATTTAACAAGTTGAGTAATGATTATTACCGATTAAGGATGATTTAATTAATATTTTCATAACATTTTTAAACTCCATTTAATTAGTTTAAATGAAATGTGCATAATTTGTGTGAAATATTAATGTTAAAATATTAAATATATTTTTTGAGCATTATTTGAATTCATCCAAAACCAAGTCAGTTTAATTTTTTAAGCGTAACTATCACTATACTAATCAAAATTGTCTGGTTATTATTTTGTAGAACTACTTACTCAATTTACCACATATCATTAGAATTAATCATTTTCCAATTATTCCATTTTATAGGCCTTATGGACAACACAATAAGGTCCATAAAATCTGTGAAGAAATTGGACAATCCACAAAGAATGAATTTCGGGGCTCAAAATGGAAGTAAAAATTCATTCAGTCTCCTCCAAAGTTAGGGGAAAAATTCAAGGAGTAATGAATAAACATTTTAATTCCCATATTCAATAACAATGGGGCCAAATAAAGCTTTTAATTCTAGCCCATAATTCTGGATGGGAATTAAAATTAGGACACTATTTCGGGATTTTATCCTCATTTTCTCATCAAATCAGGAAGGGACATTCTATTTCAAATAAAAGATATGGTTGGAAAACATGTTAGAATAAATTAATTTTATTTTATGGAATCTTCATATTGATAAACTCATTCACATTTCATCCATCGAAAATGTCTGGATTGAAATGGATAGATTATAATTGATTACCAAACCCACCATAACGTTTTCTCACTAAGTCAGAATGCCTCAAAATTTTGAGCAAAGATGGGAAAAATTTATTATCTACAACTGTGGAGAATTATATATCTCTAGATTTAGATATCGGGATGTCCACATTGTCATGCCAGGTGGAGGGGTAGTTTTGGAATGCAAGAATTCCACCACCTTGGGCTATAAATACATCCCCTCCTCTCCATTCAAAAGGGGTTGGAATTTCATAAGAGATGATAAATTGACATGAACATAGTTCTGGAAAATTCTTTGGACGATAGTCCAAACTCAATTTTTCACTTGAGATACCCTTCCTTCTCTCTTTTTTTCATTTACTTTTGTGTTCCTCTTCGTTGTAATATTGTAAGTGTTTATTTTGAAAATATGATTTAAAACATGTTTCTTTATCATTATACTTAATATAACCCACCCCCTATTTTGTAGTATTAATGTTTTTAAAATAGATTAAACCAATTTAGAATCAATTTTCTATTTTTCATCCTCATTCAATCGAAATTCTATTTTTAATTCTCATCAACATTAGTGTGTGTGAGTGTGTGTGTTCGACGCACAAATCCTTTCTCATCCCTTTATTTTTCTTCTATTATTAATTCATTATCATAAATATAATAAAACAGATTACTATTAATCTTAATGGCTGAGTAAATATATCATTAGGATGATTCATAATTTTGGGATGTTATGTGATTGAGAGTATTTTCTCGATGAATATTATTCAAATTAACATTGTGTATGTTGGACTTAACATGTCATGTATTAATGACTTTTTTTTGTTTAATGTGTCGTTTCCATGGATTATTGTAACCATAAATACACTACCATCAACAAGATCAGTTTGATATTAGAACCCTAAGTTATGTTAAGGCTTAGATTAAAGCCTTAACTCTTACGAATTTCAATCAATGCTATCTAATGAAGTGGGTGTTAATTTAAATTTAATATTAAATAAAATCTCAAGGATATCACACCTTTAACTACCTAATAATAAAATCACCCAAATATTTATTAAATTGTTAAATAAATCAATCATTTCAATTAATCTCTTCAAACAAACCCCCACAATAAAAATGAATTCAACTAAAAACAATCGACTATTAAAATGTATCATTGACGAGGATTGGACCCAAGTGATTCTATACACATTAGTAGAGCATCAAAACCTTGAACAGTTGATAGGTGACAATCAGCCGCACATTCAATGGTTTAATAATTATTCAAGTATGTCTAATATCATTTATTTCATCATTACTTATTTGATATAATATGTTTCGGGAAAAATAATATATATTTATTAGTGAGTAATGCAGTTATGTTTATTTGAGAAATAAATAGAGATTATTTATGGTCTAATGAATATGGTGGAGAAAATAAAGAAAATCAAAAATCAAAAATACGCATCATGTATATTAATATACATGATGTGTAGTTTTTCTATTAATTTATGAGAAATAGTAGTATTTATTTATTTAAATAATATTAGGTGAAATTTGTTGTTAACATGTCATGTAATAATAATAGTCAAATGTTATTATTATAAATTTGTTCTTACTAAGAATTAAATGAAATATACAAATTACATTGAGTAATTAATTCATTTTATTATTCTACATATTATAAATCCCAATTACATTATTCTCATTAATCTGAACTATTATTGGTGGTTGTGAACAATGGATCTAGAGAAAGCTCTCAACCCATGACATAATTCCTTTCCTCCAAGAACTCTCTCATGTTAGTAGAGAGATCATTCTCCATAGGATATAAGAGATCACTTTGAAAGAGTCTCTCAATGTGATCAAAGGTGGACATCGCAAGTGAAGGATCTTCCATGCTAGCACCTAGAGATCCCTTTTGAAATGTTTAGAGATATGTCGAACAAGTGTGGGTCATAGTTAGAGTAATCCTACCCTTGGATTTTGTGACACAATGACATGTCACATTGGATCATGATCATAATCATCAATAGATATATAATTACATCAACGTAATTCTTGTACTTTAATTAATTTAATTATAAAAAACATATTATGATCCTCTCTATGGTTTTGGGACTTCCCTTTTTCTTTTTCTTTTTTAATTCTATTACAAAGATCTGAGATTTTATCGTCATGATAGATCTTGGATTGATCATTGTTAACAGTAAAATCAATGTTGGGTACACCCACCAATGCACTTCCACTGTGCGTAGAACCTACAAGTGGTATCATAGTTAGATTATATCATTGATTGTAATTATTTAGTTTTTCGTTGTTGATTTTTATGCATTTAGTAATTTAGTAGTTTCAATTCATGTTAATCGTTCTATAAATCTAAATCTCATGATCTGTTCCAACTCTTTCATTTCAAATTAACCTTATATAAATGATCATTTATTTTAATTTTGAATAAAATAAAACAGAGGATATCATCAAGAGGTTTTGAGGGTTCTTGTCCATACAACACCATAACACATGATGTTTATTAGGCAGTACACACTGTGCAGTCAAGGTAAAATGTATCATACTGGTCCACCAAACCAAGACATGTGATTAGAGTTTTTATAATTTTTAATGACTATGTGTGTTGACAAGAAATAGGTGGCAGCCAATTTCTTGATTACACACCATGTGGTCCACTAGACATGACATCTAGTCCCTTCAGGGTAGGGTTAGACTGTGTACTCCATACACGTCTTGCCCAGCTGGAGATCATGTAACGTGGATACTGTATGGTGTGTATCCCATTCGACATGTCATGTACTAAAATATTTATGAAGTACATATACACATCATATCCTCAGGAATGTACTTCAGATGGATGATGAACGATAGTACACACCATGTATTATGAACTACTTATCATGTACTGTTCAAAATTACTAATATTTATTATGAAATATTATTATATTTTACAAACTCTTGAGACATGTACTATGGTGCGGGAGTAATACTGGGGCACAACATGTGATAAGAGTTATATATATATGTGTGTGTTTAATTTAACATCTGTGTAATGTTAATTTCTTCTCATTGGGTAGTTATGAACATGAATTCACCTGGTGACCTCTAGGGTACAAGTTACGTACGAAGGTAATTTATAATGAATTTATTTGTTTAAGATTATGATGTATGAGAATATCAAGAAAACTCAAAAAATGGTTTAATATAAAAGGATTTATAAATTAAATATGATAATTCATTGATTCGAGTGTGATTTATCATAAATAAGAATTATTAAAGAATTGAATGCTGGTTTTATTTATGTGTAAATATTGTTACATCTATGGATGATCATGAGCAAGATGAGGACCTTTGTATGGGGATTGTTCCTTTTAATTTATTTATTTAAAATTAAATTTGTTAACTTTTGAGCCTTCTCCTCAATAATATATAGGGAATGCGTTCCCAAGGTTTCATTTATTTAAAATCATATTTTACTCCTCACCTACATGTGAGATAAAATTAAATGTAATGGATGGGGCTCCCAGGCTAGAGGAGTCACCTCCATTTAGGATCCTAGGAGAAACTAGTCCATGGAGATACAAAGGTGGACATGTGGAAAGCTATAAACATGAACCAAAAAGGTTCAAAGTGTTTTCTCCCCTAGGTCTTAGGTTAATTTATGAACCACTAGAAAAAATAACCAATAGAACAAGCTCATTATCGTGCCATTTATTTTATTTTTGTTAGTTGCATGGTCTATTTAATTTGGTTTTGTTGTTACAATCACACAATTAATGAACTAAACAAGAATGAAAGATAGAACTAAAATAATATGTGCTTATGTATAAAAAATATATTATAAAAAGTTAATCAGTTAATTATATCCCACATAATATTAACAAGAATGAAATCAAGGATAATAAAATGAAAATTACATATAAGTATAAAATCCCTCAATGAAATATTAAGTCAGTATATCCTTCCATGATCTTGGTTAGAATAAAACCATAGTTCAATGTGCTTGGCCAACACTAGTTGGAGTGCTTTCAATTATCGGGGAATTATAATTCAAGGTTTTGGGATGAATTTACTTGGTAAACATAAAGGGTTGAAATCCACAGTAAGACTTGTTGTGATTGAGAGGCAAAGGCGAAGGAAATCCAAAATAAAAGGATTTTAGGATTTTGGAGTCCATTCATTGGATCAAGGAGTTGCAAGTTAATGCAGTTGGAATTTGAAATGCCCACCTAAAACCATTAAAGTTTCTTTAACAACCCTTCGTGGGGTAATGTGAAGGTAAATATGGATTCATTCCACTAGAATATTTATGAAACAAAATGTTCTGAATTAAATGGTGAGGGATATTGGATTCTGATAAAATTATTGGCAACAAATAGATATTAATTTATTTATTTGTCTTATTTTTATCATGATAATGTAATAAGTATTTTATCATCATAATTCATAGAAATGGAAATAAAAATGACTTCAAAAATATCATTATGAACCATATTTGAGAAGGAAAACCTTCTAACTGGCACTAATTTCCCGGAGTGGCAGATGTATTTACAGGCCATCCTTCACCACGAGAGGGAATTGTATATGCTAAAGAATACTATTCCAATTGCAACAAGAAAAGAATCCAATGATAAGGAAATACCTCTCTATATTAAAAATTTGGATAACTCCACCTATGTCCAATAATTCATGTTATCATCCATGTCTAATGTTCTTTTGAAGAAACATGAAAACATGGATGCATATAGCATGATGTCTCGCCTTAATGATCTATTTCATGAAAAGGTGAGGTATGAGATATATGAAATCTCCAACACTTGGTTCACAACTAATCTTGGAGAGTATATGACAATTGGGCCTCATGTAGTTAATCTTATTGGCTACATTGAATTACTGGACAACTTAGGGATCATGTTCTCGGATGAGTTGCGCATAGATCTCATCCTATCATCCTTGTACAATACCTTCTATAGCATTATTGTAAACTACAATATCCGAAAAAATGAGAAGAGTCTATTTGAACGTCTGAACTTGATTCTCTAGGTTGATTAGGACACATGGAGTGGAAAACCCATTTTTCTTAGGGTGAATAATAAGAGGAAGGACAAGGCGAAGGGGCTAAGGATTTATAAATAGTCTGAAGCCCCCGAGTATCATCCCTCCAAGAAGGGGAAGATCCAGAGGCTGGTCAAGGAAAGGGAGGTACTATGTTTTTCCTGTGTCAAGTCAGTCCACTGGAAGGGGAACTACACCTAGAAGTGTGGGGATACTAAAGGTAAATTTGTTATCGTGTGTAATATTTCCATTTCTACACATTGGGTATTAGATACTGCATGTGGGGCTCAAGTCTATATTCAAATGAAAGAACCAATTATATATAGAAATATTTACAGGGGTTAGATATATCTTAATAGTTCCAATGGCATGAGGCTGGCTGCATTGCCCATTGGTGATTACCATCTCTCATTGACAATTGTAATGCTTTTGGTTTTACATAACTGTTATTATGTACCTATTTTTACTTCTGTATCATATTTAGATATGGATGGATTTATCTTTATGTTTTTATATAAGGGTTGTTTCTTTTATATGAACAACATATGTTATGGTATGGCACATTTAAATAACTGGTTGTATGTATTAAATTATGAAAACCAAGAGTTGGCAATCGATAATGAAACAAACTCACTTGACTCATACAACACTCAGTTGTTTCAACACCATCTCTTTCATGTAAATGAGAAGAACTTGATAAATCTCTTCCAATATGGTTATTTAAAGTCTAATATGATAAAACCACTTGATAGATGTCATGCGTTTTTACAAGGGAAAATGATCAAGACACCTTTCAGTGGATAGGGTGAACGGGAAACATAGCTTCTAGGATTGGTACAAATTGATATGTGTAGACCATTTCTAGTATAATCTATAGGTGGATATTCTTACATCATTACTTTTATGAATGATCTGAGTAGATAAGGCTATATATACTAAATTAGGTATAAGTCAGACTCCTCAGAGAAATTTAGGTAATTCAAGAATGAAGTAGAGAATCAAATTGGTAATAAGATAAAGAAGCTTTAATCAGATATAGGTGGATAATATCTAAACCAAGAGTTCATCAAAAATTTTGAGATTTTGGGATTCTAACTCAACTCACTCCTCCTTTTACAACACAGTGGAATTGTGTTTGTGAAAGGAGGAACCACACCTTGTTGGACATGGTGAGGTTAGTGATGAGTCATGAAAATCTTCCATTATTATTTTGGGTATATTCATGAAAAAACACAACATAAAAATTAAACCAAGTACGAAATAAAGTAGAAAATGGAATTATGTCCATGTTATTGAATGGAAATAAACTCATTTTTGTCTTACACACATGTATGGTGATGCGAGAAATTTTTTATGACCTTATCAAGAAGAAAACTATCACCCAAGGGAACAATGTGTATCTTTATATGATATCACAAGGAAAAGAAAGGATATTTCCTATATAACACTTTAGATGATAAAGTTAGTGTTTCCAAACAATTCATCTTTCTTGAGATGGAGCACATCCTCAAAAAGGATAGTGGGAGAAAGATTGACTTTGATGAAGTTGATGCTCATGATACACAGAAGTTGGTACAAGAACAAGATCCAAACACCCCTATGGAAGAGGTTCTAGATAAAAAAGTACAACATATGATCTCAAGAGAGGTAAGGAAACTAGAGATATTTGGTTTCCTATTCACTGAGGATGGTGAATCATTACTGTTAGACATTGATGAACCTATATCCTATATAGAAGTAGTAGAGAGATCATAAGCATCAAGATGACTTGAAGCTATTAATTCTAAGATAGATTCCATGAATCAAAAGAAAGTATGGCTTTTGGTCGATTATCTTGTTGATGTAAATCCTATTGAATGAAAATGGGTGTTCAAGATAAAGCTAGACATGGAAGGTCAGGTTAGCACCTATAAAGAATGTTTTGTGGCTAAAGCATTAAGACAATAAAAAAAATAACTATGATGAATCCTTGTCACCAGTTTCCATGTTTAAATCCATAAGATTCATAATTTCAATTGCAGAATACCATGACGTTGAGATTTGGCTGAGGGATGTCACAACAGAATTCCATAATGGAAACCTTAAGAAAGATTTCAATATGACACAAACAGAAGGGTTTGTGACACTAGGTGAATCCAAATGGTTTTTCACGTAGAACAAATCCATTTATGGGTTAATGAAAGAATCCAGGTCATGGAACATTTGATTTGATGAAGAAATTATGGAATTTGGTTTCATTAAGAAAAAATGTGAGTCCTGTGTTTATAATCAATTTCATGGGAATGCAGTCATTATCCTGGTAGTATATGTTGATGACATATTAATTATTGGAAATGATATACCAGACATATATTAATTTAAGGACTGGTTGAATAAGTGTTTTTTCATGAAGGGCATAGGTGAAGCATCCAATATTCTAGGGATCAAGATCTTCATGATATATACAAGAGGCTTCTTGAAATAAGTTAGGGTACATACATTAACTAGATACTAAAGAGATTTAGTATGGAACAATCTAATAGGGGATTGGTTCTTTTATCAAATGGCCTACATCTTTCTAAGAGAATGATTACTCAAACACAACTGTGGAAATATAGGATGAGTAAGATCCAATACCATTTGGTTATAGGACCCACCATGTATTCCATGTTATATACCAGGCTTGATGTTGCCTATGAACTAATCATGGAAGGAAGATATCAAGCAGTTCTAAGAGATCAGTATTGGCCTACTGTTAAGACAATACTTATTTATATGAGAATAGTTAAGGATATATTCCTTGTGTATGGAGGAGATGAAGATCTTTTCGTCAGAAGGTATACTGATGCTGGTTTTTAGACATATTAGTATGATCTGAAGTCACAATTAGGATATGTTTTCTATTTCACTGGAGGATCTTTGAGCTGGAAGTGTTCAAAGAATCCTTTTTTCACTGATTCTACATTAGATTCTGAATATATAGTGTCTTCTGATGCAGCCAAGAAATCCTCCTGGATTCAGAACTTTTTCGTGGATCATGATGTGGTGCCAAGTAGTATAGATCCTATCACATTGTAATGTGATAATATTTCAATGGTGGATCTTGAAAAATAACCAAGGTCACAACAAGAGAAAAAGAAAATTCTCTAGAAGTATCACCACTTGAGGGATTTATAACAAAGGGGTGAAGTTGAAGTGAGCAATGTGTCAATGGAAGAGAACGTGTCCAAACCCATGACTAAAAGAATATCTCAACAAAATCAGGAATATCTTGTTAGAGCTAGTGAGTTAATGGTAGTTAGCAGTTGTCTCTACTCTAAGTGGGAGTCTATTGGACTTGGTGGCCTAGAAAAAACTAATTTTTACTTTATGATAAACTTATATTCATGGATATGAATATTAATAAATACCATATCACATCTTGATTATTCTTGTGCATGAAAATGCATGTGATAATTTCCTAAAGATAATTTCTACACTAAAGGGTCATAGTGGACCCCTATTATGACGAGAACCCAAAATTTCCAAAAACCTGTTCTTAAATATATTTTTTATGGATGGGTGATGTTATTTGAGGGAAAAAATAATACAGGCCATTAGGGGTGAGGAATCTTAAAACATTGAGGCACCTTCTCATGGTATGAGTCCTTGGTAACATCCAGGAGGATATTATGAGAACAAGACCGACCAGTATGAAATCGAAATTTCATTGTGTCATTGGATGTTCCTATCTATAGAAATGTATATTGGTACTTAGACATTATGATTACTATTAATGGGTATTACAACTCGCACTGTTATATGTATTGATGAAAAATGTGATGACACACTATTCTCATCGAGGTAGGATATGTTGGGTGCATCACAAGTAATATTGCATTGATAGATAAATCGAGAATTGATTTTTCCATTCTATTCTGTAATGTAATTTGATATCTCAGGCCTATTGATGGAATTGATATAGCCTAAATAAATCCATGGCCATCGTGTGGAATGGGAAAGTTCAATTCTAGGAATTCAGATAAAGAATAATTGATTACATGGGTTGATGGAACAAGTATAAAACTCTCTTGATTCGAGATATCGTGACAAAGGGATTACATTAAACTGTAAGCGTTCGTAGGAGGTGACAAATCATTGAGAAGTTAAGTTATTTCTATATCGATGCATTGGCATGTTTCTAGATGCTAACCTTATACTTTAGATAGGCTATATCTAATGCCACTAAGAAAGAGGTCAAGAAGGTCACACACTAAGTGTGTCAATGTATCTCAATTAAATATTCAATTAAAATGTTGAATAAATATTATTCTCGATTGTGGTTTATTAATTATTAAAGGATTCCTGATAGCATTTATTTCAACACTAGTTATTCAAAAGAATATATTGTTTGGAAATAATATATATTAATTAGTGAGTAATATAGTGATATTAATTTTAGAAATAAATAGACATTATTCAAGATCTAATAAATATGGTGGTGGAAATAAAGAAAATGGAAAAACAAAATTACATGTCGTGTATATTAATATACACAATATGTAGTTTTTCTATAAATTTTTTAGAATTAATATTACTAATTTAATTAAATAATTTTAGGTGTAATTTGCTGGGTTCATTTTAAGTAACAATAATAGTCAAATGTTATTATTTGACATGGGGACTTACTAAGAATTAAATTAAATGAATAAGTTCCTTTGGGTAATTAATTAATTTTATTATTATAATTATTATAAATCCCAATTACATTAATCTAATTAAGACTAGCCATTCCTGGTGGTTGTGTATAATGGATCTAGAGAAATCTCTCAATACAAAATAGAATTCCTTTCCTCCAAGAACACTCTCATGTTATGAGAGAGATCTTTCCCCACAGGATCAAGGAGTGTGCTTTGAAATTGACTGTCAAGGCAATCAAACGCAGACACCACATGAAAACTCCCTTATATCCTAGCACTTGGAGATCCCTTTAAAGACATACAGAGATATGTGGAACACCTGTGGATCACTGCTAGAGGAGGCCTACACTTAGATTTTGCGATGAAATAATGAATCACATTGGATCATGACCAGAAGAATCAATGGAGAGATAATTTGATCAATATAATTATTGTCTTTTGATTAAATTAATTATAACCAATATATGATCATCTTATCTATGGTTCTGAGATTCCCATATTTCCTTTTCAGTCATATTTCTATTATGAAGATATGGAGTTTTATCATCATGATGGATCTCAGATTGACCATTGTTAATGGTAAAATCAATATTGGGTATACCCATTAACGTGATGCCGTTGCGCCCGAAACCTACACTGAAGTTGTAATAAATATATGTTTTTTGTCAAAATAGAGGAGTTGTGAGCTAGAAGAGTTCAAAAAAGACAGTTTTCGCTGATTCTATAGTGGATTCTTAGTATATAGTGGCTCTTGATGCATCCAAGGAAGCTATTTGGTTTCAAAACATTGTCCATGATGTGTTTCCTATTAGAAACGAACCTATCACATTGTATTCTACAGTGGTGTCTCTTTCAAAAGAGATAAGGTCAAACCAAAAGATAAAGCATATACTTTAGAGGTATCACCTCTTGAAGTATTTTTATCTGTGGGGTGAAGCTTCAGTGAGAAAATTACCAATGGAAGATAACATGGCAGACCCCATAACTAAATTCATTTCTCAGAAAAAAGAATGAATATCATGTGTGAGTGAGCATACTGAAGGTAGTTTGTATTTGGCACAAGTTCAAGTGGGATTCGGTTGGAGTTGGTTCTCTAAAACCAAAGTCTTTGAACTTTCAAATAAATATGTATTCATTTTTCTTAGTGATAATACACTATTTATCACGTCATTATTTTTATTCTATCTGACATAGTATGTGATAATTTCCTAAGAGTAGTTATCACAATAAAAGGTCATTGTATTTCCCTGCAATGATGAGAACCAAGAATTTCTATGACACTATTCCTGAATATATATGTTCTATAGTCAGATGCTTTCATTTTAGGGACACAAATGATATATGCTATCAAGGGTAGAGACTCGTATAACATTGATGCAGCTTCTCATGGTGTATCCCCTTGGTAATATCCAATAGTATATTATCAGAATGAGACCCACCAGTTGGAAATCAACATTTCTATGTGACATTAGATGTTTCTATATGCAGATATGTGTATTGGTCCTTATACATTAATATTATAATTAATGATTATTATGAGTCACACATTGATATGTATTGATGAGAACTATGATGACAGATATTTGCGAGGAGGTAGGATATATTGGTTTCATCACGAATAGTATTAAATTAATGAATAATGAGAGAAAATATTTATCCCTTTTATTCATTAATGGAATTTGATATCTTTGGATATTTGATGGAAATGAAATGTCCTAAATAAATACATTTCCAAGGGGTTTTATAGGCACGTTCTATTTTTGGAAAATCAAAGAAATATATATATCGATCGCATAGGTTAATGGCACTAACAAGCAACCTACTCAATCAAAGATATTGTGATAAAGGGATTATATTACACAGTAAGTGTTCAATATGAGGTTACATGTCATTAGAACATTATATTATTTATCTATGGCTACCTTGGAGTGTTTCAAGATGCTAACCTTGGACTTTTGGCGGCATCACCTAATTCCACTTAGACAGAGGCATGGAGGATCACACACTAAGTGTATCCGTAGTATCAGTTTGATAATATATATTATTATTTACAATTTATTAGGTTAAATAAATATTATTCCCATATGAGGTTTAATAATTATTCATATATGATTTATTTAATTTATTTCATCACTAGTAATTCGAGAGAATATATAATGAGAGAATATTTAATAAATATTTATGTGATATTTACGGAATATTGTATTTATTTATTTATTGTATAATAATGCAATGATATATATTTAATAAATAAATGGACATTATTTAAGGCCATATAAATATTTTGGAGGAATGGAAGACTGATTTTAATGGTCTAGTGGGAAATAATAAAAATTTAATATTATTTAATTAAATTATATTTAATTATAATTCTCAAGTTCAACGCATGTTGAGAAAAAATAATATTGCTGTTATTATTTGACATGGGTTTTTCTAGGATTAAATAAATAATTAGGGAACTTGTGAAATTATTTTATTTTAACCCTAATAATATAAATACCTAGTTATAATATTTTCTCAAGAGAGCCAATTCATTTTTGGTGTTGTGCACAAAAATCTTGGAGAATCCTCTCAAGCCTAGATAGCTCCCTTTATCCAATAATACTCCCATGAATGGAAAGCAATCCACCACCACTAGATCAAGGAGAAATCTTTGGAAGTGATCCTCTAGGCTATCATAGAAGAAAACACAAGCGTAATTATCTTTTGTGCTAGCACATAGAGACTCCTTAGGTGACTTTTGGAGAATCCTAGAACACATTTGGATCACTTCTCTATAACAAAATGGAAGTGCACTACATATCTATTACTGGATTCATCAATAAATAAATATTTCCTTAAAGGTTCTTATTTATCTAATTAAATTAATTATAAACAATATCAGTTGATCTCCTCTCTCTCAGTTCTAGTGCAATTGTTATTTATTTATTTTATTGAATCAATTCAATGGATCATGGAATTCATCTTCGTATTTATCTCAGATTGATCATTGATTATGGAAAAAATTAAATTTGCGAACCGCCCATTTCACGCTTTCACTGTGCCTGGAACCTAAAAGTATCATTAGGGGTTTTCACTGATAATTAAACATCTAATAATTTATGATATTAATTAACATTTATTGATACTTTTACAAAGCCTAGATAGGTTACTTAAATATTTGATCATACGAATTACCACCTCAACTTTATCATTTTATCTTCAATCCAATATTAAAGCAACAATGTTAGCATAAAATTTGGCATCTTTGATCAGAGAGATCAATCATTCATATGATTTTTAATCATGAAAACATATTTAAATATAAGACATATTAGTTTTAACCTAGGTCATTCATTTAAATAATCTATTAAAATCCATTATTATGTTCATAAATAGTGTGGGAATTTTTAAAACATATCCCCTAGGAGTGTCAAAGAAGGTGTACAACAAGGCCTATTTTCATGCACCAGGAGATGATCGAGTCAATTCCAAATATTTCCTTTTCAGAGTTATTAAACCTAGGTAATCTATTCTAGAACCACATCCACTTGTAATATCTATACAAGGATGTAATTTTTTGGAAACTACTAACTCTATCCTTCACTAAAATTCCATGATATTTTTATATACTTTCACTTATTCTTTGGGTGTTCACTAATGTTTTCTCACCCTACTTCCAATGGTTAACTAAAACATAACCTTGGAATCAAGCTATAATAGTCTAGTATTTTCATTCATATATATTACATCTTGTTATATGAATATTCAATACATTTTAAAAATACATGACTAAAGATTATAATGGTTTAGTGTATTTAGAGACTAGTTATAAAATATTTTTATTATATAAGAGACCTTCAAAATCTACCATAAATATCTTCCAATTAAGTACTCTTTATATACATTACCTACATAAACCTTTAATCATAACCTAGGAAAATTAAACATAATAAAGTGTGAGCTTAGTTTCTCAATAAGTGTAAATATGAAGGATGTAAAACGGTGATCATATGAATGCAAAATATAAGAGTAAGGGTTTGTGATTATGAATATAACTTAAAAAGTTCAGACACAATATATCATCTATAATAAACATGATACATGGAATAAAACAATATCATTTGAAAATACATAAACCCTAAGAGTGAGAAATCATCATATAGAAATCATGGACTAGAAGTTCATGTCATATAAGTGTGGCATAATCATATGTATAGAACCCATTTCCTATATCAATGATAATATCTGATACCATAAAATGATAATATATCAACAATAAAAACATATTTCCCATTTGATAAAGTATCATTCATCATCACCTATTTCCCATAGTGGATCATGCACATCTTCTAGTTTCCCATGGTTAATCAAGCACATTAGCTTGTTTCCCCTCATTATCTCATGAGATATAAAAAATTACCCAATGAATTTTCAGGATATATAGGTCCCTCCAATCACATAATCCAAAAAATATTATTCTAAAAGATCATAATTCATTCACCATAATATTAACCATATAAATTAAATTGGTTTCATAAACATGTTATCATATCATAACCCATTGAATGGAAATGAGTTTCATAATCATCTCATCAATAAATCATAGAATAACCTATGAAAATGGAATGGGTTTCATAAAATATATTCATCACAATCATAAAATATTTTGATAAAGATTAATTAGAGTACAATAAGGTCAAATCCATCGTAAAATATAAGCAACACCAAATGTTCTTAACATTGATCAAGAGAAATTCCACCAAAATATCATTAAAACATTCTTGAGGAAAATATCATTTATATTTTGAGAAACCTTATTTATAATCTAAAAAATAAAAAATATTAATGGAAAAATTTATTTCAAAATAAACATTGAATATTATTAATAAATCATTAAATTATTGATCGATCATGGTTATAGGAAACACCAATCATTCCATAGATGTTACAACAAACATTATGTTAACATTTCAATTAAAAATCCAAAAGTACCTCATTTAGAAAATGAAAATAAGTATGATTTTAAACCATTAATTAAAATTCATACATGAGTAAAAATATCTTTAAAAATTAATTGAATAATATTAAAAACAGTTTTTTCGAACCTGTTTAGTGAAACATGGATATAGATGAAGAATTATTTCGACAAAAGAGAAAATTATAGTTGATTTTTGTTAAAAATAATATTTCAGTGTCTTGAGTTATTAGAGAAATAGAAATAAAAAATAAAAATTTATTATCCATAAATATACATATTAGAATAAAATTAATCTGATTATTTAGAGTTAGATCATAAGATATCATTATCATAAAATTAATTATAAACAATTCCAATAAATAATGTGTTTGTACCATAAAACCTTTACCACTTTGGTATGTTTGGAATCATAATCCACATGAAAGAAAAAAAATGATGTGTATTTATATACCATAATATACAAAATAATAATCATAAAATACATTCATGGTTATTGTATACAACACACACAAAAAACAAGTGCGGAATATGGAATGTGTCCCATGAAAATAAAATTGTGATGAAAATCCCTTACTTTAAATGTCAACATTATTCAGACAAATTAAAACTTAATGTATAATAAATATAAGTTTATTATATATATATATTCTATAAAGACACTTATATAAACATATATTATTTACTGATGGCCTTTTATAACATTTTTATTTATAATTCCTTTTTAAAATCACAATTTGGGTAATAACATCTTTGTTTTTCAAGTATGTTTTGGTTTAGTAGTTTTAGTAATTTTAATTTGATCACGGTTAAATAATTTATTTATTATTAAATTTTATATAAATATTATTAATATAAATTATATATTTAATTATAGTAATCCATTAATGTTAGAGAAATAAAATTAATTACGCCATTCAAGGATATGGCAGGTCGTACATACTCATGAACGTTGTTTATATTTTATAGATGGATAGAACAAAAGAAAGGTATATATTTATTTAAATTTATAGAAATTTTTTTATATAATATATATCATATATTTTCATTAAATCTATCTTTATTACTATACATGTGAAACTAAAATGGGAAATGTATCACATCAATTTGTGGAAGTAGTATTCCAGACCTATGCACGAGCGATGTCATCAATTTTTAATTGATTAGAAAGTAGGAAGATATATGTTATATTATAATTATATAATGATAATTATTTCATATATATAATATAAATATTTTAAATCCATCATTATCTCCATCCGTGAGAGGCATCGATGGAAAATGAATTACATTAGTTCGTGAGGTGGGAGCCCATCATACACATGATTGATGGTTTTGTTTCGAATTTGATGGAAAATGAGATGGATATAGGTCATGTAATTAAAATAATATATTATAATTATATGTTATATACATATTTAATTATATAATAATGGTTTAAGGATATTTTATTCATATAGAAGAAGAAAACAATGAACACATGGTTAAAGACTATACCACTTCTTCGAAGAGGCTATTTAGTTTTCCACCAAAAGCTTTTTATGGGGGATTTCTAACCCAAACAAGTACTATAGGACTTGATGAGTAAAGTAAAGAATATATTTGGGTATTTAATCTTTGAACCAAATGGTTTTGGATGTGTGAAGAGGAGAGGATAAGTTGTGGCCTTTTATAAGTGATGGAGAGGGCATACTTGGAATTGTTTTTTAGAAACGATATAACCACATTTTTCACATTCAATAAGTTAAAACAATGAATAATTATCGAACCTTAGATGTTATAAGATCTTAATAAAGATATAACATCAGATTTAGAAAATCTTTTAGTTTATTTTAACCCTTATCTTTTTAGTTTATCCCCCAGTAAACTCGTTTTAACTTTAACAACAATAATCGATTTTTTATTTTTTTTACTATACATTATTCCCAAAAATAATGTAAAACATATTATATAATAATAATTATACTGATTAGATTTATTGAATCAATTTTCAAAAATTAATTTCATATAATTCGTAGAATTTAATTTTTATTTAAACAAACAAATGGTATAAAAAAGAGTTTCCCAAAGAAAAATCATTCAACTTTTTAAAAAGTTTTTATATAAAAAATTCAATTTTAAATTGATTAAAATGACCCAAATTGGATTAATTAATTTATAATTGAACTAATTTTAATTTTTAAACCATCTTAAAATAAAATTCAGCTTTAAAATTCATTAAATGAAAAAGATGTTTTTATTAAAAATCGTTAAATTTTAGTATTCATCGTAAAACTAATCTTTGAAGAAAATTTTCCTAAATTTACCGTAAGATAATTTTGATATGTTGATTTGAAAAATGAATTTAATTTTTCCTCACAGTTTTTCTAAATGAAAAATAAAATATTACTTTTTAATAAAAATAAATGTCATTAATTTTTTAAGAAAAATATTTTTTAAATACATATAAAGAGTTTACCATAAATTAAGTAAATATTTACCAATATGCTTTCTCTATCTAAAACCTTTATAATTAATTTTAAAAATGTTTTTATTCCTTTTTGAACTAATATTTTTAACAACTAGGTTATAATTATCATATTAAAACAATAATATAAATAATATATTATGGTTTATTAAAACTCAATGTTGCATGTAATGAAAGGTAATGAATAAATTGAATTTATTTGAAAAATTAAATATTTAATTAAATATAGGGTTTTTAAATTATACCCCCATTAAAATTAATTTTTTATTTAAATTCATCATTTTGATACAAACAAATGAGGATATTTATGCCTTATCATATCCTTCTATTTTGGCATATCATCTTCTAATTAGTGGTTTGCCACAAGACATTGACTAGGTTAGTGGTCTTGTTTCATAGAAAAATCTCCATACAATCCAAAATATCCACTGATTGGACCCCATAAGAACAATCCTTCTCTAGTGGTGTGACATTTGAGTTCATTACATGTGAATGATTTAGTATATACTTCCTCAGGAGAGATACATGGCACACATTGTGGACGTGATAGAGGTTTGGAGAGAGCGCTAAATGATAACATATCATCTTAATACAATAATGCATTTAAAAGGGACCGATATACCTAGGGATTAGTTTTCCCTTACCTCCAAATGTCATTAACTTATTCTATGAAGAAATTTATAGAAATACCTAATCACTAAATTAAAATTCTAGATCATGTCAGTAATTGGTATCATGACTTTTCATCTTTCGGTATGTTTCCCTTATGTTTTTCTGAATGGATATAATATTCTCTACCATTTATTAACCTATATTTGGTCCCAATAACTTTATTTCTCCAATTTCATCCTAGTACATTGGATGTCTACACTTATTTATATATAGGTATTTGTAAGGATCCATATAAATACTCGAGTTAAAGTTATTATTATATAAAAAATGAACCATATAAAGGTGTTGATATAAACCGAATTTGAACTCCATACAAAAAGATCTCAAAAAATGCTTTAAGATTTTAATTTTTCTCCCATAATAAATATCTATCTATAGATACAACACCATTTCTAAAATCAAATCTATATTGACAGCTTGCTAAATATTTCACCATAACCTTAATGAAATGCGTGTATCCCAATCAGATATGATAGAATGTGGTACTCCATGATACCTTACCACTTCTTTAATGGGTATTCTGTAAATTTGATCAAGATATAAGTATTATCTGATAGAGATAATGTGTGTATTATTTATAAGGTGATCAACAATAACATTTATGTTATGGGAAAAGTAGAAGTGACCTTTTCTAGTATGACCAACTTATATTTTATCCTTAAATAAGTTTTAAAAATATCTTTCAATGATCAAAATTTTATGTACAATTAAAATAAAATATTTAATATTCTTAACTAATACACTAAAACCATATTTGGAGGATCTTTACATGTAATTTATAAATAATTTATGACTAAATATAGAATCAACTCAACTTTAAATTCTACATTAGGTGATGGTCTGCTGGAATAAAAATTGTCACACTATCATTTTATTATACGATTCAGGTAAAAAAATCCTTCTATCAATGATCCACATGTGTAGTAAAATATCTTATCAATGTCGTAGAATCATATGGTTTTAGGAATGACAATCGTGATCGCTTACATTTTCAATGGTTTATTGCATCATTATTATTTATGATGGATGAAGAACCCTTGGTGTTCTATCAATATCATGAGAGAGGATAAAAAGAGAGGAAAATTTAGTGCTTGAGCCAATATCTCCTTATATATTTTTCACACAAAAATTCAATTAGTAAATTGATATAATTATATATTTATTATATCTAGTTTAGGGTTGGAAAATCGTACACAATCCCCAAACCATCATTAATATTTTTAATGACCCCATGTCTAGTAATAATAACAATAATATTAATTTCTTGATATGTGCAGAACATTATGATTATAATTAAATAAAGTTTAGACTATTGAAAACATTAAACTCAGTCCTCTTTCCCTCATTTACATTTTCAAATCCTTGAATAATGGATATTTAATTAAATAAATGTGTCTTAATTATTATATGATAATTATAAAAAATATTATATTTTCCAAAATTTTAAACTAATATTTATTATAATTATTTAACTCAAAAATTATTTCAAATAAATTGTGATTAAATTACGGTGATCAACTAAACCCAAATAAATATTAATTATTTAAAATTGTTAAATTCAATACTATATTTTAACTTTGATTGTGGATACACTTAGTGTCTAATCCTTTAAGCCTATTCCTTATTGAAATTAGGCATAACCACATAATGTATAAGTTAATTATATATAACCACATCATGTATTCCAAAGATAATGAACTTAACGTCATAATGATATGCAACCTCTTATGAATGTGTACCATATAATACAGTCATTTTATCACAATATCTCAAATCAATAAGGTTGCAAGCTGGTTTTATAAACTTATAAGAATGATGTTACTTTCATTGACTTTTTGGAAATGAAATCACCCATAAAACACCATGGAAATGGATTTATTATGGTGGTTCCATTCCAATAAAATTAAATAGGATATTAACTTTAATCAAGTGACAAAATAAATAAATCATTTCTTGTATTATCGATTAATTCTATATCATTCATGACACACCCAATATATATTACCAATAACATCATGTTACCTTGATTGGGTTAGTTTTCCACATTTTCTAAGTCCCATATTTATTAAGAATCCTTAAAATTAGTTTTTGAGGGTTTACTGCAGGTTTTAGGTCATGTACATAAAGTACACATTCTGTACCAGAAGTACACACCATGTACCTGAAGTAAATGTTGTGTACATGGGGACAAATCCGAGTCATGATGTGGGGGTCATGCTGAGTGCTGGTACACATCATGTACATGAGATACACATCATGTAGGGGATAAATAAAATATTTTTAACCTAAGGTGATGGTTTTTTTGGCGTAACATATCCAGAATGAACTACTGGTCATGACCAAGATGTGCATGTCGTGACTCAGCCCGTGCCTAGGTTACAGTCATTATTTTTTCAGTTCTGCTCATCATTTTTCTCTATAAACTATTTCCTTTCACCCATAACATGCTCCTAGGAATTTTCCAAATACATCCCATCTTCCAGATTGATCTGATCTACTTCGCTTCATCATTGTTTCTAAAGTACATCTCCCCGGGTAAGTGTTCTATCCAATTCATCCTTGATATCGATCATGATAGCACCATATCTTTGTGTTATAGTATCCACTAATCCAAGTTGGTTGTTTCTTGTCATATTCTTTTAGATACTTTTTGATATCTCATTCTGGAGGCATTTTTCCTTCCTTGGTTGTGGTATGGTGGACGTCCTTCTTTGAGGTATATGATTTTACTCTCTTTTTTTGACCTTTTGTGTTTATGTTTGAATTAATATTATCATGGATTGGATCCTAGGGTATCCGTGGTGCGGTATGGTTTCATCCTTGTTTTCATATTCTGTTGTGCGCATGTGTGACCCTAACTTTGAGGTAGGTGGTTCCGTCTCTAGCCTATGATAATGAACCTGTATGTTTTGCTTTGAATTTTTTATAAAAAAAATTGATTTATGAAATTGGCATGATTGTTGTGTGTGTTGAAAAGGGGTTTTAAATGTAAAATGGTCTTCCATATATTTTTATAAATGAATTATAAATGGTTTTGTATGTTTTTTCAAGACATTGAAATAGTTTTGGAAACAATATAACATGGGTTACCTTGGGTACTTAGGTTGATGGTTTAGCTTGAGGCCATAGTCCATTGCTTTTTTATTATCAAGGAGGATTGTCTTGGGGATTTCGACTATTTACTAGGACTATTATTCTTGTGGAATGATATTGACATTTTTGGGGGTTTACTCATGGCGTATTCATCTACTTCTTAGGCTCGTAGTTCTAGGATCTGTTTTCTGTAATTGATTATTTTGGTATGAGTAGTATGTTTCGTAGACCTATATTATTACATGGTGTTGTGATACCTATGATTCTGGTTTATACTGCTTGGCTTTATGATTGATCCCTTATATGTATGTTGATGGTTGTGAAAATGGTATGGAAATATGATTTGGAAAATAATATACATGCTTTTGTTTAGGACAATGAAAAAGGGTCTATTTACCATGTTTTCTATAAAACATATTTACTACTTATCATGCCATGTTTTATTTAAAAATGAGCATAGAAGATTTGTTATATAGAGAATTATTATGGAACCCCTGGGTCTGATCCTACTATGCATGTTATCTCACACCCAGTGCACTGCTTTGGTGGTACATAGACATTTGTTTGTCTTCCAGTGTAGGGAAAGGAAAGGCACCACAAGGAGGCGGCAAGGTTCATATCACCTGCGATGGGTAGCTGATGGTGATGTGGTCAGATTTTGTACATTCCATCACTCAAGTAGCTATTAGTTTTGAGTCCCTTGCAGTCGGAATTGTCTTTTGGGTATTTTTAGCTACTGTATTAGTTTTTTCTACTATTTTCTTACAGTTATGGAATATATATTGTTTTAGTCTTCTTTTGTTCAGCTCATTCTCCATGTATGTATACCATGTGGTTGTTTAGTTTGGTAAAAATCATTCCCTTGGTTTTGTTGTTCGATGCCCAGGTGCTTGTCCCCAGCCCATGGGGATCAGGAATTCCCTTCAGGTATGTGACAGATTTGGTTGGGTGTTGGCTTTGAGGGTAACCTAAGTAAGTTCGTTAATGTTTAGTATTATAGTATGTCTTTCCTTAAGAATATTTTCTTAGGAAGTTTATCTGACTGAAGATAGGATTACCTGGACTTGAGAGGTATGTTGTGATGAGTTTTTAGCTAGCTCTTGGCATAACAAGACTCATGTTTCCATTGGATGTTGGGATATGTGTCTCTAGTGTTGGTTTTCACTTCTGAAATCTTAGTTTCTACTTATGGTTTTTCTAGATTTAACTGGGATTTGTTCTGTTTCTGATCGTTCTTATGTTTTGGTATGAAAAATTATTCCTATGAGATGTTTTCCACAGTTTCCTCAAGAAAGGTGCAGCTGATGCACCTTAAGGGAATCCAACAACGGATTGGAATATTGTCACGATTATCGTACGGGCAGTCTGTGATGTCGATCACGATGTGATACGAGTTCAAAACGCAGTGATTGAATTACAACCAGAAGATGGAGGGAAAAGATATCAATCGCGGGAGTTATTGTCTGATAATCCCCCATCCTTTAAAGGGACGATTGAACCTAAATAGATTGAGGATATTCTGGATAGAATTGATAAAATCTTCATCTTCTTGGATACACCTAGGAATAACAGGGTGAAGAGAACAACATTCAAACTTGAGGATTCCGACAAGGTTTGTCATGACTTTATAGTCTAGAAATATAGACATGTGGGCCTGGATTGGAAGGTTTTCAAAACCCAATTATTTCATTAGTTTTTTCCAGAGTATCTGGTGTTGGAAAAATCTTTGTAGTTCATATCGTTGCAGTTGGAACAATGTTTGGTGTCCGTCTAAACCAACTAGTTTTCTGAACATGTTTGTTTTCCTCGGGACGTCATAAGGAATGTCTAGATAAAGGAACAGAAGTATCTATAGGTTTTATGACCGGACATTAGATCTCAGGTGTTCATGTTGATGCTTTCTACCTATCTGGAGACAATGGACATAAAAATTATGGAATAAATGGACATGGAAGGCATGGTCGGTGATACTGTCTCTTCTCTTCCAACTTCTGATAGCCTAATGGAATGAATGGGAAGAAGAGGAAGTGGCAGGACCATCAAAGAAGTGGTAGAGGTGGCTCTCAGCAGTGAGCCTCTTATGCACCATCTGTTGCAGTTGGAAGTGCGCGTCTAACATGCTACAAGTGTAGAAAGGGGGTCATAGTAGACATTCTTGTCTTATGCCTATGAATGCTTTAAATATTAGTGGTTGTTTTGGTTATCTATAGCTTTTCTGACAAGAAATGAATATTCCTCATTATGGTTAGGGTTCATCTGAATCAAACGATACTACGGTTTAGTAAGAAGATTCAAAGACTACAAGGCTCTAGCCACAAGCCTCTGGAGTAAATAATTTACACATAATAGATGAGTTTCCAATGGAAGTTGATGCAAGTCCGGTGACATTGAGAGGTATACTCCATATTACTGCTTCAATATCTACTACCTTGTTTGATACTTGTGCCTCCCACTCATTTATATCTGCATGTTTATTGATATTCTTAAACATCCAATAGAACATATTCCCTTTAAAATAGAGTTAGAGACACCTCTTAGTTTGAGGAAAGAGCATGGGTTCATGTTTGCTTCTTGTTAGTTCAGAATAGAAGATATGGAGTTGGTTTGGTATTTTCTCATTCTTCATCTGGATCTGTTTGACTTCATCATTGGTATGGATTGTATTGTCGCTCATTGATCTGAGGTTGGTTTTTATGATCGGTGTGTTTCACTTCATTTTGTCAATGGGAGCTATCTTGTCTTTCAGGGAGAGTGGGACATGAGTTCAGGTCGTGCAGGACTGCCCCACATAGAGATCAATAGTTTGTTGGTTGTTGTTGTGTTTGAGCCCGGTGATGTTTAATTTATTTAGGATCCTCCTATTATTATTAGAGATTTTCCAGATGTTTTCATATATGACTTCTCTAGTGTTCATCTAGAAAAATAGAGGTAGATTTCATGATTGAACTAGTTCCAAGAATGCATCTAATATTGATGGATTCTTCTATATGGAACCTGTGGAGTTTAAATAGCTCAAGATTCAGTTGGATGACCTATTAGAGAAAGGTTTTGTTTTCCACTGTGTTTCTCCACGGGCAACCCCTGTGCTCTTAGCCAATAAATTGGCTGGGTCACTTCAGTTTCTTTGGAATAATAGAAGTTGAATTGGGTAATGGTTAAGAACAAATACCATTTTCCTCATGTGGAATATTTTTTTCAATTAAAGGGAAAAAGCGGTTCTCAAAGATTGATCATCAGTCGGGATATCATCAACATTGATTTTGAGAGTCTGATAAACCAAATATGGCCTTCAGAAGTAGGTTTTTTAATTATTAATATATCATGTAGCCTTTTGGTCTAATTAATTCTCCTATAGTTTTTATGGCCTTGATGAATCAAATTTTCCACCAGTATCTTGACAACTTTGTTGTAGTTTTCGTGGATGATATTCTGGTTTTTTCAAAGTCTGAGTGTGAGCACGAGCACCATTTGAGATTGGTTCTTGAGATTTTGATGATTCACCATCTGTATAGAATGCTTTCAAAATGACGTTTTTGGATTCTAAAAGTGAAATTATTGGGGAGTAGAGTTTCTAATCATGGATTATCAGTTGATCCAAAGAAGGTAAAAGTTATTTTATCATGTAAGGAACCATGAAATTTCTATGAAATTAAAGGATTCTTCTGTCTTGCTAGAACCAATAGTTTGTCAAATATTTCTCTAATATGGAATCATCATTGACTAATATTACATATAAAGAGGTGAAATTCTCATGGGATGAAATGTTTTAGTCTTACTTCGATGAACTGAAAAAAAAACATCTGGCATCAGTACCTCTTCTAATCTTACCTATACCTCGTAATGGGTATGTGGAGTTTTATGATACATATTATGCTAGTTTGGGATGCATAATAACACAGGATGATCATGTGGTAGATTATTTATCTCTTCATCTCTGACCACATTAGAGGAACTACAACACTCATGGTTTAGAACCTGTTGTTGTGATCCACATGCTTAAATGTTGGAGACACTATCTCTTTGGGGGTAAGTTCACAGTTTTCTCCGATTATGAGAGTTTGAGCTATATATTATACTAGAAATACAAGAATATTATTTAAATATGATGGTTATCAAAACATTATATGTTTGACTACAATAATGCCCAAACCCTTGGAAAAGGTAATGTTGTTTCAGATGCTCTAAGCAGGAAGGTACCATCATAGGCTATTTTGGAATCAAAGAAAGAGTTGAATATTTTGGGGGGTTTTGCTCAATTTCACTTGGGTTATCAGGATGATGTTTTAGGGATGGTTATAAACAGTGTTTAGTTGTCATCATCTCTCCTAGAGTATATCTTTAAAATTCAATAACAATATGTTTAGTTTCAGTAGATTTGGGAAAACCATTATGGTGGGGAGACAGTTTCAAGTTGGTCTCTTTTTTCATATGGCATACATCAAATTAGGATGCAATTCATCATCCTAGAACCTATGAGAAGTTCATTCCAATTTGATTGTCATATATATTTATGGTCCATTCATACAATAACTACAATGATGTATTATGACATAGGAAGATGGTTCTTGTGGCAGGTTTTTAAGAGTGTCATCACAGATTATGTGTCCTGCTGTTACACCTGCCAACAAAAAAAGGTAGAGCACTTGAAACCTTTTGGTATGATTCACCCTCTTCTTGTTTTGGCTTAGAAGTGGGATGAGGTTTCAATGGATTTTTTTGTTTGTTTTCCATGCATTACACAAGGTAAAAAATCTATCTGTGTGGTTTTGGATCAGTTAACAAAGTCATCTCAATTCATTCAGATCAAAACCATCTCTATTGTTAAAGATATTCGTAAGATGTATGTGTAAGAGATCAAGAGGTTACATGGGAGTACTTATATCGTTGTTTTAGATAGTGATCCTAGGGTTAACTCAAGGCTATATAGAATTGTTTAAGAGGGAATGGAGATGTAGATCATGTTGAGCACAAATTACCATCCATAAATATAAGTCCAGACAGAGTGTTTATTTCAGATCCTAGTGGATAATCTTCATGCCAGCGTCATGGATTTTGATGGATTGTGAGATAGCCATATGGGACTGGTTGAGTTTATTTACAACAATATTTATCAATAATTGATCAGAATGGATCCATTTGAAGCATTGTATGGCTTCCCATGAATATCACACCTTTTTTGGGTAGAGGTGGGTGACGTAGCTTTGGTTGGACCATGTCTATTTCAAGAGACATCAACAATGATTTAGAATGTGCGACGACATCTGGTTGTAGCACAAATTTGAAAAAAAATCATATGCATATCGGTGGTATCTTCCATTGGAGTATTTTGTTGGTGAATGGGTTTTCTTGAAAGTTTCTCCTCGTTTAGGTCACCATCGACTTGAAAAACCTAGAATATTGGCTCTGAGATATTTTGACCATTTGAGATCAATTAATGTCTTGATAATGTTGCTTATTGGTTATCATTTTCCGCTCATTTGAAGGATGTTCATTATGTTTTCGAAATATCTCAACTCAAGAAGTATCACCTGGTCCCTGCTCAAGTTCTTAGTTGGAAGGAAATTGATTTAGAACCTGATTCTTCTGTTTTGGAGAAACTAGTTGAGGTCATTGAATCTTAAAAAATGGTATTTCATTGGAATTAGACTCTGTTGGTCAGAGTTATATGGAAATAAGTATTTGATTCTCATGAGAATTGGTAATGTAATTCATTGATGAGGGAGGAGTCTCCTCGTCTATTTTCAAAGGATACATCTTCCATGTGAATTCCTGGGGATGGAATGCCTTTATTTTGGGGAGTTTGTAACATCTAGTTACCTTGATCGGGTCATTTTTTCACCTTCTCTAAGTCCCTATTTGATTAAGAATCCTTAAAGGATTTTTTTTGGGGTTTACATTAGGTTTTTAGTCGTGTAATTGATGTACATGTCATGTACCTGAAGTACAAGTCGTGTACCTGAAGTATATTTTTTGTGCTTGAGGACAGATTCAAGGCTTGATGTGGGGGTCACGCTAAAAGCTAGTACACAACATGTACATGAGGTACACATCCAGTAAGTGTTAAATAGTAGATTTTTAACCTAAGGCAATGCATTTTTCATCATAACATATCCAGTATGAACTACATGTCATGACTAATATGTACACATCATGACTCAACCCATTACAAGGTTAAAATAACATATTTTTCAATTTTTCTTGGACTTTTTCTCCCGATCCTCCTACCTCTCGAACCAAACATTCTCCTAGGCATTTTTCAAAGACATATAATCTTTCAGATTGATCTAATCAGCTCTAGTTCATCGTTCTTTCTAATTTTTGTCTCTCAGGCTATGTGTTCTATCCAATTATTCCTTACGATTGATCACAATAGTGCCCTATCCATGTGTTATTAGATCCACTACTCCAATTTTTATGTTTCTTATTATATTATTCAAGATACGTTGTGAGATCTCATTCTAGAGGCCTTTTTCCTTCATTAGTTGTGGTACAACGAGCGTCCTTCTTCAAGGTATGTGGTTTTCCCCTCTTTCGAAAACCTTTTGTGTTTATGTTTAAATAAATATTATTTTTTATTGGATCCTATAGTCTCCATTGATGATTTTGTGTTTCATTCTTGGTTTTGGATTCTGTTGTGGGCATGTGCGACACAAAATTTGAGTTACATGGTTCTGTCTATAACCTATGATAATGAACCTGCTTGTTTTTCTTTGAATATTTCTTTATAAATTTATTTATGAAATTGGAATGATTGTTGTGTATCTTGATGAATGTTTTTGAAATGAAATTGGGTTTCCCTATATTTTGATAAATTAATTATAAATGGTTTTGAATGATTTTTCTGGAAAAAGTATTGTGTTTGTGAAGAAGATCACATGGGTTACCATGTGTACTTAGGTGGAAGGTTTAGCTTGATTCTATCATCCATTTCACTATGATTATCAAGGAGGATTGTATTGGGGAGTTCCACATTTTCCTAGGCCTATTTTCTAGGGGACTGATATTTCAATTATTAGGGTTTTACTCATGGGGATTTCTTTTTCTTCTAAGGCCTATTGTTCTAGGATCTATTTTGTGCACCTGATTATTTTTGTAGGAGTAGTCTGCTATGAAGACCTGTAGTATTCCTTGGTGTTGTGATACTTGTTAATCTAGTGTATACTTCTTTTATTTCTGATTTGGCCTTTTTATTCATGTAGATTCTGGTGAAAAAATTATATTGAAATATGCTTTGGAAAATAATATACCTGCTTTTGTTTAGAACTATGAAAAAGGGTTGGTTTACCATGTTCTCTATAAAACATCTTTAATACTTATATTGCAATGTTTTATTTAAAAATTAATGTACAATACTTTTTATATAGACACATTTTTATGGAACACATGGTTGGGATCCTATTTAAACGGTTTGTTCACACTTTGTGCACTGCTTTGGTGGTGTGTAGACCTTTGGTTGTCCTCCAGTGCAGGGAAAGGCAAGGAACCACAGTGAGGCAGCGGGGTTCGTCTCAGCTAGGATGGGTATCTGATGGTGATATGGATGGAGTTTTTCCAAGAAATCATTTGGTTAGTTGTTGGTTTTCAGTCCCTTGCTGTCAGACATTTCTTTAAGAGTTTTTAGCTATTGTTATACTTGTTCTATTTCTGATGTTTTCTTATATTTATGGCATATACATTCTTTCAGTCTTAAGTTGTTCCGTTCATGCTTTATATATGTATACCATGTGGTTTTTTTTGGTTGGGAGAAATCATTCGCTATGTTTTTTTGTTTGATTCCCAGGTTCTTGTCACCATCCCGTAGGGATTGGGAACGCCCTTTGAGTATGTGAAGAATCGGTTCAGGTGATGGGTTTGAGGGTAACTCGGGATAGTTTGCTACACTACTTCACTACGACTATATGTTGTCATGGTTTTCATCAATACATCAAATTACATGAGTTATTATATCAAATGATGATAATCATAAAATCAATATATCAACACACATGTATGTGGATAGGAACACCCAATGAAACATGAATATTTGGATTTCCATTTAACAGGCATGTTATCATAACATCCTATCTTGTAGATTATCAACGGATAACACCATGAGAATATTTCTCAACAACCTATGATAATTTTACACCCGATAACCACTATTATCTACATCTCATCATATTATATCATTTGGACATTGAAAAATGTTCAAAAATAATGTCATGGAACCTCAAGGTTCTCATAATAGTGGGGAACTTCTATGACCTTTTAGTGTGACATATATTCTAAAGAAATGATCACATATAGATATCATGTATAAGAATAATAAATATGTAATAAGAAAATATATTTAATTAAAAAAAACATGTAATCAACTCCCAAAAAAGTTATTTCTAAGGCACCAACTCCAAAATAACCCTTATAAAATTATGCACTTTAGATGTTTTGGTGAGTACAATGACAAAATACATGGATATGTTTTCCCATTTCCTTTCTAGTATGGGTAATGGTTGAAACACCCCCTTATAATTTTTTCACTCATCCTTAACATGCTATTATACCAATCATAGAGATACAAACTATGTGACATCTCTCTTCATGTCATACCAATAGAAATACTCTTTCAAATCTCTAAATATTTTCGTACATATATGATGAATAGATAATGAATAACTGTGAGACTCTTATAAAATATACATATTCAAATCTAGTATTGATGGAATACATAAATGGTTCTAGAACACTACCATTTCCTCACAATCATTGTAGAGCTCAGGAACATTTCTCTCCTTTTTTTGTAGCTCTATATCAACTTTCTACACCTCTTTTATCATCACACAAAGAGATGGATGACCACTTATTTGGGAAAGATAGTATTTCAACCTTTGCATCAATATTTCATGATTCAACCTTTAAAATTCCAAAAATATTGGATCTTTTTTATTCTCATCATAGATAAACTTGCATGACTATTTTGACTCAAAGCATCAGCCTCCTTGTTCACCATCCCAGTGTGATATAGTATTGTGCAGTCATAATCCTTAATCAACTCCAACCATCTTATTTGGCACATATTCAACCCATTCCGTCTTAATATATACTTTAGTATTTTTTGATTTTTATATATATCACACTTTTCTCTATAAATCTAATACCTCCGTATATTTAATTAAAAAATTCCATAGCTAACTCCAAATCATGAGTTGGGTAATTTTTATTATAAAAAATTTATTGTTGAGATAAATAAGTTATAACCTTGTATTTATATATTATCACATATCATAGTCACTTCTTTGATGCATCTCTACATATTACAAACCCTTCTCAACTATAGGGTAATGTAAACACATGAGCCATTAATAACCTTCTCTTTAGTTCCTTTCAATTTTCCTCACATTCATCTATCCAAAGGAACATGGCTCCCTTCCAAGTTAAATTTTTGAGTGGATTATATAGTCATAATAAACTCTCTATAAACCATCATTGATATCCATCCAATCTAAGAAAACATTGTATCTTAGACATTTTGGTTGTTTTAGGACAACATTCAATAGCCTCTGTCTTTGATGGATCCACTGATATACCCTCTCTTTAGATTATATGACCCAAAAATTATACATTTAAAGCCAAAATTGACACTTTATAAATTTTTCATATAGTCTAACTTTACTTTGGATCTTCTGTACAATTATCAAGTGATATTTATTCTATTCCTTTATCTTTGAATATATAATAAGGTTTTCTATAAATACTACCACAAACAGAACAAGGTAATCTCTAAATAATTTATTCATTATTTCCTTGAATATACTAGGGGATTATAATTTCTGATAGAAATTACTATATAATCATAGTGTCTATACAATTTATTGAATATTTTATTACATATATCCTCTTTCTTGAACCTTAGTTTATGATATCCAAAATAAAGGCCAGTTTTTGAAATGTATTCAGCTCCATGAATTTGATCAAACAATTCATAAATATTGGGATGATGAAACTTATTCTTGATTATGATCGTGTTCAGATCCTGATAGTTGATATAGAGTTGCATCAATCTATATTTCTTCTTAACAAAAAGAAAAACTGAAATCCAAGGTGACACACTTAGCCAAATGTATTCCTTGTGAAGTTTCTCCAATAATTTCTTCTTCAATTATTGTAACTTTATCGGGTCTATTATATAGGGAGTCTTTGAATTAGGTGTGGAACTATGGATGAGATATATTGAAAAATCAACTTCACACTCTAGTGGAATACTAGGAAACTCTTCCAAAAAGACATAAAAACCTCCCACAAAATAGTAATATCATAAAACATGACTTTATTCTCAATTATCATTTATAAACACCATTTTTTAATGGTAATTAAGACCATAAAAATGTATGTGACTTCCATCAACAGTTTATATTTATCATCGCACTGATAGATGATCATTGTTCTGTTTGGAATAACAAACATGAATTCCATTAATTATAAATTTATATTTTTTTATATATAAATCTAATTTATGACTAAGATAACATCAAATTCAACCAGAGAAGGAATGTCAAGATTTTCAAGAAGCACATTCCCACAAACTTCAACTGGAGAAGAATTATATACTTTAAATCTTATTATTATACCATTAGTGGTTTTAACTAACAATTGAACATATAATCCTTAAGAATGTGAATAAAAATTCCTTGATACTTTTACAAATCTCAAATTGGTCAATTCAACATTTAATCATACTAATTAACACCTTAACTTCGTCATTTTATCTTCAATCCTATATAAAAACCAAAATGGTTATCATAACCATCAAGATTCTTTGATTAGAGTGATGAATCATTTATAACATTTCTAAATCATTAAACATTGTTTTTATTCTAAAAAATCATTAGTTTAACCTAGGTCGTTAATGGTCATTATATATTCAAATCCTTCATGATGGCTTATAAAGAGTTTATTAATTTCCAATCATTTCCTCCATGGGTTTGTAAGAGAGCCCATAATCAAGCACTAGGTGATGTTCAAGTTGGATCCCAATGCACCCTTTTCATAGTTATTACCCCTAGGTAAAACTATTCCAAATCCACCTCTACTTATACTATCCATAACAAAATATAATTTCTTAGAAAACACTAACTACATCATTTACCAAAATTAGAGGAAATTTTCTTATTGATTGAATTATCCTTAGGGTTCCCACGAAATATTTCTCATCCTCTGATACCAACTATAATGAACAAGACTTCCTATACATAAATATTAAATATTTTTATATAGAAAATCAATACATTTCACAAATTCACACCTAAAGATCATAATGATTTAATGTCTTTGGAGACTAGTTACATGATATTATTATTTCTTGAAATATCTTCAACATTATACATAAATAACTTCCCATTTTGTAATCATCTTTGAAAAAACCTTATTAAACATTTCTTCAAAACCATTGGAAATGAAACATATTAAAGCGTGAGCTTACATGTTCAGTAAGGGTAAACATGGAAGATATCAATTGATGATCATATGAAATCATAACATAAGAATAACGGTATGAGATTATGAATATTACTTACTAATTTCATATCCAATCTATCATGTATTATAAACATGGGCCATGGTATAAAACATTATCATTTCAAGACACATGAACCATAAGACTGAGAAATGATCATCAATAAATTGTGGACCAGATGTTCATGTAATATAATTATAGAACTATCGTAAGTATAGAAAAAATTTATGTAAACGGTAACATCTAGGACTATATAATCATAATATATTGGGAATTAACACATATTTATAACATCATAATAGATCAGACATCATCCCGTATTTTACTTAATGGATCATGCACATTGTCCTCTGTCATATAGTGGATCAATCACATTGGATTGTTTTCCATAATTATCTCATGATATATAAAACTGTACCCAATTCATTGGAGGGAGGTAAAAGTCCCAAACATCACATAATTCATTCATTATTATTCCACAAGATAATAAAACATTCACCATAACATAACCCATATAAATTAAATGGGTTTAAAAACATTTAAGTACAGCATAACCCATAGAAATTAAATGGGTTTCATAATCATCTCATCAATTCATCATAGTGTATCCCATGAAAAAACTAATGGGTTTTGTAAATATATATTAATCATAATCATAAACCATCTAGAAAAATATTAAGGGTAGTACAATCTGATCATATACACATTAAAATAATCAACACCAAAGGTTTATATCTTTTATGAAAATAAATTACATAAAAATATCATTAAAACAATATTGCGAAAAATATTCTTCACATTTTGAAAAAAATTATTTAAAATATAAACATTTCATAAATATTAAAAAAAATTATTTAAAAATAACATTGAAATCATTTAATGTAATCTTTAAATCATTGATCGTTCATGAAAATGGAAAATACCAATCATGTCATACACATTAGAACAAATATTACTTCATATATTCATTGAAAATTTAAAAGTACCTCATTCAGAAATGTTCTAGAGGATTACCTTTAAAAAAATTAAAAAATCCAATGAGAGTAATTTTTTTAAAAAAATAATGGGAGAATATTTAAAACTTTTTTAAACTTCTTTATAAAAACATTGAGATGGATGAAAAACAGTTTTCCACTAAAGAGAAAAATATAGTCGATTTTCATTAAAAACAATCTTTTAGTATATTGAGTTATTAAAGAGAGAAACATGAAATTAAAACATTTTTTCTATAAAAATAACCATAGGAGAATACAATTCCTGAGGTTATTTATATATTATAATATTTCTTCATCATAAATTTAATTTACACAATCCCGATAAACAATGATATTGTAACATAAAACACTTACCACTTTGGTAACATTTGAGTCAAAATCCCCATGAAATAAATAACCTCTTATAGATATTTATATCCTATAATATTAATAAAAATAATCATAAAATACAGTAATGGGTAGTATATACACCACATAAAAAAACAAACTGTGAATATGACGTGTGTCCCATGAAAATAAAAGTGAGATGAAAATTCCGTACCTTAAGTATTGAATTTATTTATACATGTTCAAAAAAAATTTATAATAAATATAGTTTTATTATAAATATATTAAATAAACACAATTATATATAAAATATATTATTTAATTATTAATTTTTATTACCTGTTTGTTAACAATTCCTTGTTAAAATCACATTTTTGGTAACAACTGCTTCATTTTTATGTATGTTTAGGTTTTGTAGTTTTTGTATTTTTACATACACCATGGTTAAATAATATCTAGAATTTTAACCATGATATAGATAACACAGATATTTATTATATATGTATTTATAGTTATCCATTATATTTATAAATATAAAATGAATTACACCATTCATGGAGATGGTATGTCTCATTTATGCATGAACACTATTAACTTTTTAAATATAAATGGAATGAAAGAAACATAAATATAAATTAAACTTTATAAAATAATTTTTATTCCATATATTCATTAAATATATCTTTATTACCATCTATGTTAAAATAAAATGAGAAACTTATCACATTTCTTTGAGGATGCGATTGATCGTGTTGTAGAGTGCGTGAAATTATTTGTTAAATTATGACTAGAATTTTTGCAATATAACAGCAACCCTAGATCGTCTCTCGATGGAGCCTTAGATCATTATTTTAAGAAGAGGATTTTTATTTTGAATGTAGATTGTGGATGATTTTTTTTAAACATGGGAGTTTGATCATTAAATATGAAAATAGAAAATGAAAGCGAGAAAACAATGTAGAGATTAATAGAATTAATTAAGTGTGATCAACCCGGGGTACTCTCATGATGTTTATCCTTCATCGCCTCATGATATATGGTTATGATCATTTAATCCTTGGTGTGTAACTCCTAGAAACATAATGTTACTATGTTTATACTGATATACCTCCTAGGGTCCAGTCGAAAACACACAATGATTCACAGGACACTGCCGATGATTGGGTGAATTGTGTTTGACTTCATAACTAAAAATAGCTAAGGAATCACATGAATACTAAATACGCTATCCAGGTTTATAAGTTATTTATTTTGTGATACCATGACATAAATTTACATGTCCTTGACAGTGCTTATGTGAGTTCAATTGACTAATATGAACGACACAAACACCGCAATTGAAAGGGGGACAAGAAAGTGGTGAACGGTGTGTGAAACATCACATGAATGGGTACCCCAAAACATGAGCATATGAGTTTATCATGATATACCAGTACATAACTCAATATAATAATAATATAGGATGATGAAAAACAACACAAAAACATGGAATTCAAAAGATCATTCAAATATTACAAACATGAACCTTCAGATTTACATCACGTTCCTCCTCAGGTGATCACAAGGGGTTTTGAAAACCATGGGAGTGGAGGAAGATAAAGATGTTGTGGTAGAACATTCCATAGCCTCCAAAACTGCTAGAGATGTTGAGAAGACTACTTGGGGACTCTAAAATGGAAGCACCTTTCCTCCTCGTTGAACATTCAAATGGGGTGCCCAAGGTGTCTTTTTATAGCCAAAATGAGAAGTGTCTTTGGGAACCCAGATCTTGATAAACCAATTGGAGAAAGGTTTTTTGCTCTTATATAGTAGAATCTCCCTTTTGAAAAAACTGGAAAGTTTTATACCCACGTCTTCGCTATCACCACCAAAGTTTTGGCACTGTTTGGACATATAAAGAACGATATATTGGTAAAATACAGAACATCACTTTTGATATTGTGCATATTCAGTGGCTCGGACAGATCAGTTCGGATGGACCACATTGAAGCCGAATCAGTATTGAGTTCCTTGATATCAAATGTAGCCTATAAAATTTATGATCGTCTCACAAAGTATCGGTCCATTTGGATTCACGGATTTCACATAATATTCGAAAAAATACACAAATGTCCAAGGATCCATGCAATTATGGCCCATTTTTCATCCAATTCTTCAAAGGCCATCCAAATCATCTCCAACTAAATTGAAATAATAAAAACAAGTAACATTTACCATTAAAATATTGATTAAAATTAACTAATTTATTCAAAAATAATGTTTAGTTTATTATTATATTTTGAATATTCATTACAAAACTAGTTTAAAACAGCGGTGTAAAGGTTGAATAAAACAGTGAATCGTGGTACGATCACACCCCCACACCTAAACCTTTTCACTCTTGGGAAACGTCACATATCCAAATTAAATGATGTAAATATATATATATATATATATATTTACAACATCATGAAGATTTAACATTTTAGGAAATTTTAATTCACCAAAGTAATGTGATCAATGCACGAACCGCACCAAGGAGTTTATCCTAGGGAAAATGGGAAAGATGTCTCATAAATCATAACACAATAGAATTCAAAGAGATTAATGAAACCAATATGAGAAAGGAATTAAAAAGTCAAATATTCCACTAACACTCCATGTGTGTGTGTGAAAACCATTCCATGCTATTCTTTCCAATTTCTATCAAATAAATATATGTTATTTTAACAGTATTCCGCTTTAAATGATTTTTAACAAAACTTGTCCCGCATCCTTTGAAATCATATTTCAAGAACCACTCACTTAAGCATTCTCAGAAGTCAAATTGTAAGCTCCTAACCTAGATATCCCCATATGATACACATTTCATCACTCCCCTCATTTATTTAATTTTTTAGAAGTGCATTTGGAACAAATCTCACACTTATCTCTCTACCATTGTTTGATCTCATCACGACAGTAATTGAAATAGTTATAACAAGATCAAAGGTTGAGGAGGAGTGGTTTTTGACCGGCCCAAGACTCCACAATTTTTATTTTTATTTTGATGGCGTACAACAGTCGGACATTAGGTACACACGCATAGGTTAATCTGGTATAGTAATGAAACAAATCGGATGGGGAACGAACATATGGAAATATCATTTAAAGCTGAAAAATATTAACCCAACCTATATTTACCTTATATTAAGTAATATAAAATCACACGTTGTGGTTTGGTGCCAATATTTGTGGAGATATTAGTGACACAATTTTCCCAAAAAATACTCACACAAGGGGCATCAATCAACTCTATGTTTTAACATAGATACGACCATTTATATCATTGACAAAAAACTAATCCACTAAAAATTCAAAATCACTCCTTGATGTTAAATTTATACAAATATTATTTTTAGCCTTACTTATGGTATTTTTACTTTCCCCCCTTTACTATCACTAAATCATCGAACATCGAAATTGTTGATAGGGAAAAATGAAAATACAATAAATAAGGCTAAAAAGAGAAGAAATGAGAAAACAATGAAAATTCCTAACTAAGCCATTAATGTATCCACACCCCCCCCCCCACACCTAGAATGTGCAGTGTCCTCACTGAAATAATTGAGAATGTGAGAGGGAAGGATAAAACATGGTGTGTTTTTTGGTATGATGCGTTGAGAAGGTGGATTTTCTCAACCAAAATCTTCAGAAAATCCCCATAGAAGTGTTTAATTCGCTACCCATTGATGGTAAGACTTCGTCAAGTCTGCTCATGAAAAATCTACATTTCACCAAAAGGGTAATAATTATTAACTGTATAAGGGCCGAGCCATCGGGAACGATGCTTACCTGGGTAGAGCATAAGACTGGAATTGTACATGAGTACCTTCTCACAAATATGGATCTTCCGTTGGTGAATCATCCTACCATTAATAGCCATTTTATTCTAATTATATATCCTAGAGTTCTCATATGCATCACGTCAAATTTCTTCCAACTCTTGAATTTGCAGAATTCTTTGCTCACCAGCATATGAAAGTTTCATATTACATTGTTTAACATCCCAATATGCATGGTGTTATACCTCAACTAGTAGGTTACAAGCCTTTACAAACACAATTCTGTATGGTGACATTCCGATTGGGGTTTTAAAATCCGTACGGTATTCCCAAAGTGCATCATCCAAGCACAAACTCCAATCTTTCCTATTGGGTTGTACCATTTTTTCCAAGATTACTTTAACATCCCGATTTGATATTTCTTATTGCCCATTAGTTTGGTGGTGATATGTAGTGGAGAATTTTTTATCAACGCCATACTTATGAAGAAAATTTTTCATGTTGTGATTGTAAAAATGTGAACCCTGATCACTAATGATGAATCTTGGTAAACCAAACCTTCTGAAAATTTGGGCCCTCAAAAAATCAACAACCACTCGAGAGTCATCAGTCCTGGTGGACTTTTATTCCACCCATTTAGGTAAATATTCAATAACCAAAAAGATGTACACAAAGCCAAATGAATTTAGAAAAGGCCCCATGAAGTCAATTCCCCATGCATCAATAATTTCACAGAATAACATGGGCTCTTGGGGCATTTCATTCCTCTTGGAGATATTCCATGTGAATCGACAATGACTGCATGAATTACAAAATCTATGGGAATACCTATACAATTTTGGCCAATAAATCTCTGAGTAAAGGTCCTTTTGAGCTGTACGTTGAGAGCCAAAGTGGCCTCCACATGACAAAGTTTGGATGATGGTCAAAAAGGAGGTGAACTCATGGTCAGGGACACATCGACGAACTATATGGTCACTACAAATTCTCCACAAGAATGGGTCATCCCAAATGTACAAATGAGACTCAAGCTTAAGTCTCTAGGATTATTCAATGCTAAATTTAGTGGGAAACCTAGATGTTGCTAGAAAATTTTCAATGTCTTCATACTAGGGGGTAAGGTCCACACCATCAAAAAGGTTCACATGAGGGAAGAATTCTCCAATGGGTAGGGTTGAGTCAACATGATGGTCCAATGGTGGGAAAATCCTACTAATGTGGTATGTTACCACATTCTCCACCCCCCCTATTTTCTATAGTCTCAAGGTAAAACTCTTGGAGGAGGAGCATCCACCGTATGAGACGGGGTTTAGCTTTAGGTTTCTTTAAGCAAAATCGAAGGGCACAATGGTCAGAAAACACAATCACTTTTGACCCAAGAAGATATGAACGGAATTTTTCCAAGGAAAAAAAATAGAAAGGCGTTCGTTTTCTGTGGTTGTGTAGCTTACCTAGGGATGGTCAAGGGTACACGAGGCATAAACAATGACATGAGGAGCCTTCTCAACCCTTTTTTATAAAGCTTCCCCAAACGCAAAGTTATAGGCAACACACATAAGCTCAAAGGGGAGATCCCACCTTGGTTGTTGGATGATGGGAGGTGATGTGAGACTATTTTTTAGTGATTTGAATGCATCATCACAATTTTTATCAAACACAAACTCATAATCTTTTTCAAATAATCGGGACAATGGAAGTGCAATCTGAATAAAGTGTTTAATGAATCGGTTGTAAAAACTGGTATGACCAAAGAAATATCAAACCTCACGAAAAAATTTTGGACATGGAAGGGTTTAAATTAATAAAATTTTATATTTATCAACTTGAATTCCCTAATTTTAAATGACATGTCCAAGAACTATCCCCGGATCAACAATAAATTGGAATTTCTCATAATTTAAAACATGATTGTTTTCAATGCAGCGGAAGAGGACATAACCTTTGTGTTCCAAAAATATCATCAAAAGAAGATCCATATACTATGAAATCATCCATACATACTTCCATACAACTCTCAAGGTACTCAGAAAAAATACTCAACATACATCACTGAAAAGTACTAGGAGCATTACATAGACCGAATGGCATCCTTCTGTATGCAAATGTGTCGAATGGACATGTAAATGTTATCTTTTATTAGTCCTAAAGGGCTATGTGGATTTAGATATAACCCAAATATCCATCAAGAAAACAATAATGGGACTTACCATCCAATCTTTCTAACATTTGGTCAATGTAAGGTAACAGAAATTGGTCCTTCCGCGTGGCTTGAATCAGTCTACGGTAGTCAATACAGACTCACAAACTATTTTGCGCACGTTTTAGAACCAATTCATTCATTTCATTTGACAAAACTGTTATTCTTGTTTTTTAGGCACAATTTGCACTAGGCTAACCCATTTACTATCAGATATATGATAAATTATCCCTGCAACAATAATTTATTGATTTCCATTTTTACCACTTCAAGGAGAGTGGGATTCAACCGACGATGACATTGTATTACGGGCTTAGCATCATCATCCAAAATTATATGGTGCATAAAAATAGATGGTCTAATCTCAGGAATATCAACCAATGTCCATCCTACTTCCTTTATACAATCTCTCAAAAGTTTGCGTAGTTTAGATTCCTATTGTTTAGAGAGGTTATTGAAAATATTGAAGGGAAGTTGGTTAATACCCTCAAGATATGAATTTTTTAAATTAGTAGGAAGTGGTTTAGGTTCCAACATCAGTGGTTTCTAGATTGAGAGGGGGATTTAGGGAGAGTGAGGTCCATTAAACTATGTATTTGGTCATGTTTATTCTATAAAAATAGAGAATCTATAGAAATGAGATTTTTAGAATCATCAATGGTCATGGGTACCTAAAATGAACACACTCATCCATTAAAGCACAAAATTTACACGTTTAAGAACCCACACAAGACTCAAAACTCAAATCATGCAACGGTGAATAGGAAGAAAATGAATCAGAGTATGGGTCGAGAAGAGAATTGTGTTTCAGTGGATCATTTGAGTGAACTTCCATCAAATTTATAGGAAGATTGGAGTGCTCTTCAAGGTGGTGTTTCATAGCATCAAGGATGTGAAAACTGACATTTTCTCCTCCGAATTCCATGGTGAGCGTAACATTGTGAACATTGATGATCGTCTTTGCTATTTTTTGGAATGGCCTCCAAAGTATGAGAGGAGAATTTCCTTGGGTTTGGGTATCATGCATCTCAAGAATATAGAAATCAATATGGAATATGAGATTCTTCACTCATACAACGACATCCTCAATCACTCCTTTTGGGTGCGTTGGACTCCGGTTGGAATGTTGCATGACAATACCTATTGGTCGAATCTCTCCAAACTGTAGAGAAGTATACATAGATTGAGGCATTATATTAATGGAATCACCTAAATCTAGCATAGCATCAGAAAATAAGGTCACCCCTATGGTACATGGTATCATGAATGTGCCAAGATCCTTGAATTTTATTGGCATTGCTGGTTGAATCAAGGCCGAGACACTCCTACCCAAGTTGACTCTCTCATTCCCCTCCATCCTTCGTCTATGGGTGCAAAGATATTTATGAAATATGGCATAAAGGTTAATTTTCTTGACTTCATCCAATAAAGGAATATTAACTTGAACTTTTTGAAATGTATCCATTATATCATTATCAATATCAATATCAATTTTTTTTTTGATTTAGAGAGTCTTTGTGGGAAAGGAAGAGGAATGAATTTTTTATTTAAAAAATCAATGATAATTTGATTTCCCTTTTTTCATTACATGAAAATTCTGAGGGTTAGGAAGGAGTGTTTTCAAGAGGGGGACATATCTGTTTCATAAAATCAGTTGAAGTAGAAGATTCATTACCACTACGAAGTGTAATTTTACATACATTACCTTTACCATTCGGATTGGCAATGGGATGGGATGGTATTTGTACATACCCTTGCATCTTAAGTTCAACGATGGTTTTTTCCAATTGTCCCACTTGTGTTCATAGGTCTTGTATTGACGATTGGGTGGCCTATTGGAACTGAAGGTTCTAGGTTTCCATTTGATTCACTATATCCTCAAGTCTTGGTTCATATTTTGGAAGAGGATGATGATTGTTTTGAGAAGTTGATGGATAAGAAGGTTGCATACCTTGGCCTTGTTGATACCAATTCTGCTTGGGGTATATTGAGTTTCCTCCTTGTCGGTACTAGGGTTGTGCTTGCCACCATGGATTTCGATTTGGCCTAAATTCTTCTATCTTTAAGGGAGGTTCTTGTTGGAATGGTGGTCTGGGGACACAGCTACACAAGATTCATATGAATCATGAAGTTGTGGGAACTGTGCATAAAAATGTGTGTTATCAAAACAAATACCACAATGCAACGGAATAAGCGTAGAGTGTGGGTTACCTTTTGATTGAGATAATTTCCTTAGAAGGTTATGAATCTCATCAAGTTTAGTATCTACCATTTGTTCTAGGTCTGAATGACTTACCTCATGAACTCCTCAGGTTGGTGCAATTGCTCATGTACCAAATTGTTGTGCATTTTGAGCCATGTTGGCTATTAAGTCATGAGCAGTGGAATGAGTTTTGTCATCTAGGACACCACCAGTTGCAGCATCACTCATTCCATGATCCATGGGAATAAGTCCGTCATAGAAGTATTGGATTAGTATTTGTTCACTAATATTATTGTGGGGGAAACTTGAGAAATGTCTTTTGAATCTCTCCTCGTATTCATGAAGGGTCTCCCCTTGTGATTGCCTAATTCCACATATTTTTTTCCTAATTGATGCACTTTGAGAGGTAGGGAAGAACTTCTCTAGATAGATTCTTTTTAGGTCATTCCAGCCCCCAATTGTGGAAGGAAAATACTATAGCCAATCTTTGGCTACACCATAAAGGGAGAAAGGGATGGACCTATACATAATTAAGTGCTCAGACACATTTTGGGGTTTCCTAGTGGAGCACACAATGTGAAATTCCTTAAGGTGTTTATGAGGGTCCTCACCGGGAAGACCCTGGAATTTAGGAATAATGTGGATGAGACCTGATCTATTCTCAATGTTGGCTACTTCCACAAGATATTGGATGTACGGAGGCTGGTACTTCACATCAGGGGTGGTTAGTTCTTTTAACGTTCAGTTATTTGCGTCCATGTTTTCTTGGGTTAGACACGGTTAAATATTGGATTCGTTTAGGACCACTTAATGTTCCACAAGAGGTTCCGCAATGTTACTTGATTGACCTTCTCTAGATGCCTTGATTTGTGTGTGAAGTGACTTTTCAATTTTAGGATCAAATTCAAGTAGTATTTCTTTACCAGATCTTGTCATGCAATAATGATGTCCATTTTGATTGATTGATTTTTTTGTTGTGTTTTTTTATTTTAGATGGATAAAAAACAGAATACAGGTGAAAGAAGAAAATAATTTTATACTATAGAGTTAGAGATGGAGATGGAGAAGAAGAGAGAGAGAGATAAATAACACACCGAAAACAAACAAAAATAAAGACAAAACCCAAAACCAAAACAATAAAATGGGGGTGGGGTATTTAAAAAAGTACTAATTAAGAAGTAAAATAAATAAATAAAAGGAAATAAAGAAAAAATGATCACAGATCCCTAGAGATTCCCCCAAAATTTGACAGTGTTGTCGAGCGCATCAAATTAGTTGTTTAATTTTTACTAGAATTTTTGCAGTATAGCAGCAACCCTAGGTCATCTCTCGATGGAGACTTAGATCATTAAATAAAAATAGGGTTTTGATTATGAATTTTGAAGGTGAATTATGTTTTTTAAAACATGGGGTTTTTATGATTAAATATGAAAATAGAAAATGAAAGCGACAAAACCATGTAGATATTAACAGAATTAAATAAGAGTGATTAACCCGGGGTACTCTCATGATGTTTATCCATCATCGCTTCATGATATATGGTTATGATCTTTTATTCCCTGGTATGTAACACCTATAACTATAATTTTACTGAGATTATACTAGGATACCTCCTAGGGTTCAGTTGAAAATACACAATGATTCACTGGACACTGCTGATGATTGAGTTAATTGTGTTTGACTTCATAACTAAATCTCCCCAAGGAAACACATGAAGAACTCAATGAGATGTCTAGGTTTATATGTTATTTCATTATGATAACATGACATAAATTTAAATATCCTTGATAGTGCTTATGTGAGTTCAATTGACCAATATGAACCACACAAACACCGCAATTGGAAGGGGGAAAATAAAGTGGTGAATAGTGTGTGAAACATCATCTGAATAGCTACCCCCGAACCTGATCATATGAGTTGAGAATGACATAACATTACATAACTAAATATAATAAGAAAATAGGATTATTAAAAACAAAACAAAAACCTGAAATTCAAAATATCATTAACATATTACAAACATGAAGCATGGGATTTACATCACGTTCCTCCCCAGGTGATCACAAGGGGTTTAGAAACCCATGGGAGTGGTGGAAGAGAAAGATATTGGGGTAGAACATTCCATAGACTCCAGAACTTCTAGGGATGTTGAGAAGACTCCTTGGGGACTCCAAAATGGGAGCACCTTGCCTCCTGTCCGAACATGCAAATGGGGTGCCAAAGGTGTCTTTTTATAGCCAAAATGAGAAGTGGTTTTGGGAAACCAGATTTTGATAAACGGCCTGGAGAAAGGTTTTCGGCTCTTAGACAGTCGAATATCCATTTTGAAAAAACTATAAAGTTGTAACCCACATCTTAGCTACCACCACCAAATGTTTGGCACCGTTTGTAAAAATAAAGCTCGATATATTGATAAAATACAGAATGCCACTTTTGACTTTGTGCATATTTGGTGGCTTGGACAGATTAGTTCAGATGGGCCCCATTGAAGCTGAATCAGGATTGGGTTCCATGATATGAAATGTAGCCTATTAAATATTGGATCATCACACATTATATAAACCCCTTTGGATGCATCTATTTAGATTGCTATTTTAAACCTTGGACAAATGTCCTTGGATCCATGCAATTTTGGCCCATTTTTCTTCCACTTCCTCAATGGCCCTCCAAATCATCTCCTCCTACAATGAAATAATAAAAACAAGTAACATTTCCCATTCAAATAATGATTAAAATTAATTAATTGATTCAAACAGAAATTGAAGTTTATTATTATATTTGGAATATTCATTACAAAAGTTGTTTAAAATAGCGGTGTAAGGGTGGAATAAAACAGTGAATCGTGGTACGATCTGCGGTATGCCACATGAACACATGAGCAATTTTATCGTTTTCTAATAGATTTAAAGGTAAGAATGTATATGTGATATTATAATTCCAAAATTAATATTAGGTTATAATTATCATATAAATATTTACAATATATCATAATCTCTATCGATTAGAGTCGGTGATGGAAAATGAATTACATCGGTTCGCGATACGTCAGTGCATCATACACACAATCGATGGATTGGTTTCCCATTTGACGGAGGAGTATATTTATATAGGTCATTCCGTTAAAATAATTTAATATAATAAAATGGGATAAGATAATATTATTATATCACCATGGTTGAAGAATATTTGAAGGATTTATAAGAATAAAAAAACGCCTGATTGAAGACTAAACCTCTTCTTTTGAGAACCTTTTTAGGTTTCCACATAAATACTTAAAGAGTTTTTCTTAATCACAAATAGGGATCTAAGAAATATTTAGGGAATTAATGTTGGTATTTGGTTTGGTATTTACCTAACCAAAAGGTTTTTTATTTTTGAATTGAAGAGGATAAGGGGTGTCATTTTATAAGTGTGGAAGAGGACATTATTGGAATGTATGAAAATAATTAGCTATACCCATGTTTTTCACATGACTAAAGTCTCAATAAATGGATCATTAACAAACCTAATAAGTTATAAGGTATAATTATGTCTATAATATAGTAATTGGACAAGTTTTTAAGTAATTGTAATGATTATTTTTTAGTTCAACCCCCGGTAAAGTCTTTTTAACCATAACTTTGACAATTAATGTTTTACTATTTTTACTATTAAGTATGACCAAAAAATATGTTTAATTTATTATATTATAATAATTATTATTATCTAATAATTAATGATTTTTTTCAAATTCAATTCATTGATGTGTCAGAATTTAATTTAAAATTAAACTCACTGAGTTGATAGACAAATGATTCTGTAAAGGAAAAACTTTTCAAAAGTATAAAAAGTTTTTATATAAAAATTCAATAAGAAATTAATTTCAATGACCTATATTTGATTAATTAATATATAATTAATCTAGTTTTTCTTTGAAAACATCTTAAAATAAAAAATTTTATTTTAAATTTGTTAAATGAAATTGTAGTTCTAAAGAAAAAATAATGTTTTTTTACTATTCCTAAAAATTTCAAAATTTTGAGAAAATTCAAAAACAATTCACCACAAGATAATATTGAAATATTAATTTCAAAAATTAAGTTTAATTATTTTAAAAAAAATTAAATTTAAATATGTAATTATATGATTCGATCTTAAAAAGAAATTGAAATTATTTTTTTTGTGAAAAATGTATTTTGAAAGGATATAAAGACTTCACAAACAAATTTGTTCTTATTTGTCAATATGTTTTATTTTTATAAAATCTTCATACTTAATTTAAAAAATGTACTTATCCATATTCGTACCACCATGTTTAATGTCTAGGTTGTAATGGTCATGTTTAAAAAATAATATAAATGATATATTGTGGTTTGTGAAAACTTGAATTTTCATGTAAAAATATTTATCAAAGAAATTAAATTTATTTGAAAAAATTAATATTTCTTAAAATCATGGTTTGTTATAACTAGGAAAAATACCAATATCATGATGTAAATATACATGATACTTTGGATATCATTTGAGAGGACCCCCCCCCCCCCTCCGGTAACCGGACTTCTCTACAAAACTATGCATGGATTGATTCCCATTACATGGGAAACATTGTGATTTGTATGTCACAACCCGACCACAGATACTCTGTTAATTTATTATTTTCTTAGTATCACATATTTTAGTCAATTATTGGGTTTGGGTGTTAGTTTTAAATTTTTTAAGATCATATATTTTTGTGGGTTTCAGGTCGGTGAACGGGCACCGCACAATTAGAAGTTACCGTGATGTTATCCCGCGAGACTGTGCAGTTTCCCAATTTCCTTAAAATAAATAATTTTAATGAAATTAAAATAAAATAAGAAAGTTGAAATAAAATTATGATAATGTTTTAATAACAGTAATAATGATATTATTATTGTTTTTATTATTATTAATATTGTTATTATTATTATTAAAATTATTATTATTATTAAAATTAAAATTATTATTAATTTGTATATTATAAAAATTATTATTATTATTATTATTTTATTATTAATATTAATATTTTTAGAGTTTAAAAATGAAGAAAACCCACAACACTCCCCCTCCCTTTCCCCTCTCCCATGTGACACCCCTCTTCCCCCCTCTCCTCCCTCTGTGACCTACTAGTTCCCCTTCCTCTTCCCTGCACGACCTCATCAGCTCCCTCCTCTCTAGTCGGAAATGCCTCTAGTAGTATCACCTCCCCCTGACCCTCCCTCAGGTGATACCCCCTCCCTTGAAGGGATTCTGGCTCGCGTGTGGCTACCCCGACTGAACCCTACACCAGCGGACCTCCCTTCCGTGGAACCACCCTCCTCAAGTAACAGCTCCTCTCTATCCCCAATAATGATTATCCCCTACTTTATCCTTATATTTTAAGGTTATACTTTAAGGATTTCTTGGATTGGACAAACCCTAATGGCTAGGTTTGATTGTTGACTCAATTGTTCTCGATGTCCAGGTTATGAGGATTGGTCTTCAGGGTGTTCTCTTCCTCCTCCAAGGGTTTTGTCAAACTCTCACACCATTATTATAGGTGAATCCCAGAATTACCTTACTGATTCATTTCTTTGTTACTTGATTTATTTTAAATAATTTTTAATCATGATTTGTATGGTTATGAGACCCTTTCCTAGCCTATTATGATGTTTTGGAGTTCGAATATTTTTGTTAAAAATAGGTTTCCATGTGATTCTTGAATTATTCTTAATAATAAGTGAACTATTGGTGTTTTATAAAATTCGAAATCTGTTTTCTAATATTTTTTAAACATGACCCACACCATTATAACACATTTGGTTAGCTCATTATGACGTTTTGTGGTGATATAATTTGTTAAAAATTTATTTCAGTGTGGATTTTTAATTATTCCTAACTATGAATACTCCAAATGATTTTGATTAAATTCCATTTAGGTTTGAATAGTTAAAATGGTTCATTCGTGATGTGTTTTCTATAGATTGTTTTATTTACGTTGATTTGGATTTTGGGTTTTGAGAAATATTTAGCATTATTCTTGCTATTGTGGTAATATTGGATTGTGAATTTAATTTTATATGTATCATTTGATAATGCGATATCTTGTTAGATGTGTCTAAATATTTTTGAAGGTATTCCATTGGTTTAAAAGTTATTTCTAATGGTTTTAAAATTATGTGAGTTGTTGGGTTTGGTTTGAAATTAAATGGTGTCTTTGGGAAATTGGTTTTGAGTGTTTTCATGGATATTAATGTGAGCCATTAGATATTGGCACATCTATAGGTGCACTTAGTGAACACATAGATGTGAATTCAAATGAATATGACACTTTAAAGTGGTGTTTTTTTCCAAAACCATATATTTTAGAAGTGGTTATTAAAATGTATTTGTTTTGGAAGGAAAAGGCATATATTGTTATCTTCAATTATTTTTTGAAGTATAAACATTATTTTGGAATAGAGTGGAAGTGGAACTAGATTTGGTATAAAAATGATTGTTTGGAATTGTGTGTGTGAATGTGATGTTATGTAAATGGTTTAAAATAAATTATTCAATGATTTGTATTTTTATTGTTTTATAAATTGAATTTGGTCTTGGAAGTTTAAATATTGATGGGAATCATTAAATTTTATTGTGAAATGGTTGAGGGTTTATGTAACTTGGTGGCCTGGCTAGCACCTTTAATGAAGTGATAAACGTGTATTCTTATATATTTGGAACCTCTATAGGAGGGATATCACTTTATGGGTTATTGTATTGGGTGTTTTTGTTTGGGGTAGTTGTGTTCGGTGATGGTAGGTAATGTGAGTCACGCGTGTGAGGGCCTCCTAGTTACACAGTTTATGTTTGTTCACCATGGGTTCTTGGGTGTCTTTTAGAAGGTAGAGTGATAATTTTTTATCAAACATGATTAGAATGATTGGTATCCCCTAGATTATAAATATCCCAAATGAAATCTTCCACTGTATTGGATATTCTAGGGTGGCCATTTGATTATAAATATAGAGGATTAACCATACACTAGTTGGTGGTTCCGAACATAGTGCATCAAAAGGTCTTCTCAGGATGTTTAGATTCACCCATGGTTACTTTTTATATCTACTTGTTTACATTCCATTGAATTTAGTTACAATATGAAATATTTATTTATTTATTTATTTATCTTCAACAAATACATATATTGTTTTGATTAGGTATTTGGTTTATATTTTTTATAAAAAAAATAGTCTTCATTGAAAATTAAATTATGCGTGTGTTATATTTTTAAAACAAGAAGGCAATTTTGTTTAGTACAATGTGAAAAACTTGTTTTTATAAATGTATTTCAAACTATTTTGTATGGAATGTTTTCAATAAAAGAAAAATAAATGGATTTTGTGGTTATTCCCTACTGATCTATGAATCTCACACCATACTTGTTCTACTTTGGGTTGATAGACCCGAGATATTTTGTAGGTACTGTTTTTCTTAGGTCATCTTGCTTCAGTTTCTCATTATTATAGAAGAATTGGTCTTGTGGTTGGAGGTGAGTAATTGATTACTTAGATATTGTGGTCAGATGGTCCAATTTCGGTTTTTGGATCCTAGTTTTGTTTTTATTTTCAGACTACTTAGTTTTCTTGTAACTAAATCTTTTTTTATTTGATTAAGATTCAGTTGTTGGTTTACCTTCATGTTTAGTTTATTTTAATTGATCCTATTTATTGGTTAAGAAAATTTTCATATGGTTATTATTTGATAATCAGAACTTGTTTCCAGCCCATGGGGATCGAGAATTCCCCTCAGGCCATGTCACAGATCAACTCAGGTGCTGGGTCAGATGACATTCCATACCAATTCATGACAAAATGGTTTCAGAGGAGGCCCTTATAATTTGGGGTGTTTGGTAGTTATATATTTGGACTTTCAGGACTTACTAGGTTGGTGTAGGAAGGGTGTCATGAACCCTTTATCATAATTATCCTTGAGTTACCAATGTTAGATTGGGAATTGACTCTTTTTTCTTTTTTTGGATTGATGGATTACAACATAGGTGATCTAGTGTCACATAGTGATCACTCATGGAGTAGTGAAACAATTTGATTCCATGTGCATGTTTCAATTCCCAATTAGTGTCATGAATTACTTGGGTCATGTCTCACTACCATGTTTCTAAGTTAGGAAAAGGCACCAGTTCCTCATTCTGGTGGTTCGGTGAAAGGTGGGATTCATCTTGTCTTTGGTGAGTGTAAGGGTGATTTTGAAAATTAAAAACGGTTTTCATATGAGAATTATTTCTTTAAAATGAAATAAAATTGGTAAAATAGGTTCTAAAAATTAATTTTTTTTATTGGAGAATTTGGTAACTATTTCGATTTTCTAAGTATATGGATTGGGTGCAAACCTTGGTACTCTTTATGGACGTTTTCCCATGTGAGGTTATCAGTGTGGAAGTACATGGTGCCACTTATGGATGGAAATAGGGAAACATATGTGCATATATTTATGGTATTCCATAGTTTATTTAAAAATAATAGTTGGGCCTTATTTTAATAAAGGTAATTTTGAAATAGGAAAAGATATAGGAAGTTGAATTTGGATTAAAAATTGGGTTTCGGTATTTAGAAAGAGGTCTTAGAAGATGGAATTTTTGAAACTCAAATTAAAATGGTGGTTTTTTATAAGGATTTTTGGTAAGTGTTTATATTTTTTTTGGTTTTTGAGATGATTTCTCTTGGCTTGAGGTTCTGTTTTTTATTGTTCTTCACCTTGATATCGGTTTTGGTTTTTTGTTAATATAATATTCAAAAAATGTCACCCATATAGGTTCATAAGGATTCCATTAATTCATGACATGTTTATAGTTCATCTTGAGTTTTTCCTTTTTTCCATGGTGATTGAGGCCCATTATAGGTAGTGGAGTGGTTCATAGAGTCAGAGTGTGTCTTCAGGTTATTGGGAACTATTGAATCTATTAGTGTGTGTGTCATTTTGGGTTTGTTCGAAGGTCTATCTTTGGATGAATGGGAGTTGTTCACCCCACCATCAATTCAAGTTATGATGATAATATATGTTTTTAAATCTGTCTTCATCTAATGGTTCACACCTAAAGATGTGAAGATGAAGAAAAGGGAAGAGATTATGCGTATTTAAAAATTCCAATGGATGGTCAAGGCCTACAGTGACCATTTCATTGATATTGATCCCTTTTCTCTAGAGTTGGTGTTATAGGATCTGATAAAGAATTATATTTTCCTTGGTGGTATTCATCCAAAGATCTAGAAATGGGTCCTCTCTTCTAAGGACCTTTGTTTTGAGAAGGTGGTGGATGAATAATTCTTGGCTAAGTTGGTTCCTAGAGCACAGTTTGTTGGTAATCCGGTTCCCCTCTTCATTCGTGAAGTTTCCCCATGTGGTGAGGAGAGGATTATAGAGGAACCGTTTCCTAAGGAGTTATCCTCCTTGGTTATGACTTATAGTTCATTAGACTACTTTCTAGTTTTCCATCAGTGTGGCCAGTCTGGGAATTCAAATCCATCTTTTTTTCATCCCTCTGAAGACATGTCGTCATTGTGACCATTTGGGTCACCTGGAGAAGTATTTCTGGAAGTGTTGCTCGAAGAAGGGGTTATGACCATGGGATGATCTTACCTGACTATGAGGTAGGACATTATTCAACCATCAGAGCCCCAGCCACAGACCTTGGGGTAAATCTCACTTATATACAGGGTTTTCATGAGTATGTGAGACCTTGGCCCAGTTATTTATCCTTCATTTTGGAACATATACATTTAAGGTTTCTTTATTCTTGTTATCCTACAGATTTATGTTCATCTCTTGTTTTAATAGTGTGATGAACTCACTCTATCACAAACGTTGAAGTTTCATTTATTATAAATATGGTTTTCTAAATCATTAATTTTTTCTTAAAGTATATATGGCCCTTTTATGGGATAGTTTTAGTTTAGTAGTTCACTTTTGATGATTTTTGGGTGTTGTGAGATAGGTAAAAGGCACTTCCAGCCTATTTTTTATCAAGAGTTTCTTTTATTGTGTTTTTCCCTAATATTGGGGGTCTAGTTAGTGTGTGAAAAGATACAAGTTTTAGTAGTGGAATCATTTAATTCATGCTATGAATGTTGGTTCTCTCTGGGTTGATAGTTTACTAGTTCCTAGTTATGGTAAGTCTATTGTTTGGTTAGTATGTAATGTTGATTTATTTTTGGGGACCTGGTTGGCCGGGTCACTCAATAGTGGGGTTCTCGTTTAAATCTTGGTGGTATTGTTCAAGTTTGAGGTTTCTGAGCTAGTCAAATTCTTATTGTGGAGTGAACCCCTAGTTTTCGACCCTTATCCTTGTGTTTTGTGTTATTCTTGATCAGTCAGGTGTAACTTGTGGAATGAAGAGTCACCCCAAGGATCATGGTTTCTCTCAGTTTTGATTGGGAATAGACATTAATATTAGTTATCTTTTGGATTTTCTACTTTTTTGGGACAAAAAGTTTATATGGTGGGGATAACTGTCATACCTCAACCTCAAATAATGTTTAATTTTATTCTTTCCTCGATCTCACATATTTTGGTTAATGTTTGGTTTGGGGTCCCAATTTGAATGTTTTGGATTTTGGAAATTTCGGTGTGTTTCATGCTAGTGGACAAGCATCACACGGTTAGATAATATTGTTCATTTAGACCAGGTGACCGAGCGTTTTCCCAGTTTATTTAAAAAAAATAAATTTAATGAAAATAAAATTGAAAATAAAATAAAATAATAACGGTGAAATAGAATTAATAGAATGATTTAATAATAGTTATAATGATAATATTATTATTAATAATATTAAAACAAATGAATATTATTATGATTAAAATTAAAATTATTATTATTATGGATATTATTATTATTATGTTATTATTATTATTATAGTTAAGAAATGAAATAAACCCTCATTACTCCACGTCCCATTCTCCTCTCTCACACGATACCCCTCTTCCCCCTCTCCTCCCAATGTCACTCATAGATTCCCCCTTCCTCCTTCCTGTGTGACCCTACTTGAGCCCCCCTCTCTGATAGGCACTCCCACTAGTAGCCACACCTCCCATCGTCCATATGTCACGTGGAACCCCCTCCTTCTCATATCCTCCTTCCCGTGCATGGCTGCCCAACCGAACCCTACACTGGCGGACCTCCCTTGTGTGGTACCACCCTCCTCTAGCAGTGGCTTCTCCCTCTCCCCTATGGTGAGTAACCCCTTCTTTCTCTTTCAATTTTAAGGTTCATCTTTGATGTTTTCATGATTGGACAAAACCTAATGGCTAGGTATGATCATTGTGTTGATTGTTCTCAATGAATAGGATGTAAGGGACTTCTCTTCCTCCCCCGAGGGTTTCATTATATTCACAATCCATTGAGGTATATAAATATGGGTTTTTCTGTTCCGATGCATTCTATTGGTAATCTAGTTCTATTAAATAAATTTTAAACTTGTTTTGTGTGGTAATGATTCCCTTGACACTCCTATTATGATGTTTTGGAGTTGGTAGATTTTGTTAAAAATAGGTTTCCAATTAATGCTTGAGTTATTATTAAGAGTAAGTGGAAATTGGGAATTTGATAAAATCCCAAACCTAGTTTTGATAATTTTAAAAAACATAAATTACACCTTTATAACACATTTCGTTCACATATTATGATGTTTTTGTGGTAATATAATTTGTTAAAAATACCATTCGATGTGAATATTCAATTATGCCTTAGTGTGCATACACTGAATGAGTTTGATTAAATGTAATTTGGGTTTGAATAGTTCAAATGGTTGACTCTAGAGGTGTTTTCTCTGGATTTTTTTATTAAAATGATTTGGATTGGGGTTTTGAGATTTATTTTGCCTTTTTCATATTATAGTGGAATTTTTGGATTGAGAAATTCATTTTGTGTTTATAATTTGATAATGTATTAGCTTGGTAGACATGTCTAAATTGTTTGGAAGTGCTTCAATGGTTTTTAATGCGATTTCCTATGTTTTTATAATTATTTTAGATGTTGGGTTTGGTTTGAAATAAAATAGTGTTTTTAATTGGTTTTGAGTGTTTTCATGGATATAATAGTGTTCCATTGGATGTCGGTATATTCATGGGTGCACAAGGTGCACATAGGGATGTACATTCAGATTAAGATGATGCTTAAAAGTTCTGGTTTTTAACTAAACCATTGGTTTTAGAAGTGGGTTTTAAAATGTATTTTTCTTTGGAAGGAAACATCATTTTTTGAATATTAAATTATTTTTTTAAATATTAACTTTTTTTGGGAATATCAAATATGTTGTAACAGATTTGGGATAAAAATGCTAGTTTGGCATTTTGTGTGTGAATGTGATGTTTTGTAAATGGATTGAAATAAATTGACCAATGAGTTGAGTTTTTTAATTTTTATTTTTTGAAATAGAATTTTTTCTTAGAAGTGTAAATGATTATTAGCATCTTTAAAACATTTTTGTGAAATTATTGAGGGTTTATGTGATGTGACGGTCTGGTTGGCACATTCAGTGAAGTGATACACATGTATGTATATATATAAAGAACATATATAGGAGGTATATCCCTTTATGGGTTATCATATAGGGTGTACATGTTTCTGGTAGGCAAGTTTGGGGATGTAAGGTAAGGTGATTCATGCATTCTAGGGACTCCTAGATACACAGTTTATGTATATTCACTATGGGTTATCAGGCATCCTTTAGAGGATCATGTGATGGTTTTTTATCAAACCCAATTAGATGGGTTGGTACCCAATGGAATGCAGGTAGGCTAGGTGGTATGTGTTACTGGATTAGAGAGTTGAGGGCATCCAATTGGTTATAGACTTAAGGGATTCACCATAAAATGACAGGTGGTTCAAATCCAATCACGTCCAAGGGTAGTCTAGGGATGTTTAGGATCACTAATGAATACTTTTTATATATTTTTGTTTAATTTTTGTTGCCTTTAGTGTCAGAATTAAATGTTTACATACTTATTTATTTTTTTTATATTCAACACATCCCTGTATTGTTTTGATTAGGTATTTTGTTTATTTTTTTGTATAATAAGTATAGTGTATTTTGAAAATTAAATGTGACGTGTGTTAGAATTTTAAAATAGGAAGCTATATTTTTTAATAAAATTCGAAAAAATATTTTTATAAATTTAATTAAAACCATTTTGAATGTAATGTTTTTGGGAATGGAAAAATACATGGATTTTATGGTTATTTCCTACTGATTTTTGAATATCACACACTAATTTTATCACTCGTTATTGGTAGAACTAACCTATTCTGTAGGTTTCATTTATCTCAGGTTTTCATGGTTCAATTTCTCATTATTGGAGCAGATTTGGTCTTGTGGTTGGAAATGACCAAGTGGTCACATGGAGATTATGGTATCATGGTACAATTTCAGTTTTTGGTTCTCATTTTTGTTTTTAGATTCAGTCTGCATAGATTTATTTTGAAACAAAATCATTTTGTTTTTGTCTCAGATTTAGTTGTAGGTTAATCTACATGATTAGTTTATTTTAATTAAACCATATTTTAGGCCAGAACTATTCCCTCTAGTTTGTATTTATTTTTCAACACTAGATTCCAGCCTATGGGGATTGAGAACGCCCCTCATGGCATGCCGCGGACCGACTCAATTGTCAGTTTGAATGACATCCCGGGACGGTTCGCGACAGCTTATCTATCTCAAACTATCCCCAAATGATGATATATTTTTTTGTTCCCCATAGAGAATTAATTTGAACATCTCTCACTCATTCTCCCTATCCATGATGTGAGGTGACAACAACATGCCACCTATAGTGTTGAACTCACCCTAAACATCCGTTCTAATTCATCTCCACACATTGAGTCGCCATCGATTTGGATTTGTATCATCCATCATGTCTGAATGGGAGCCCTTGATATGACAGAACAAGGCCTAAACTACCTATCCTATCATATAGGGCACACACCACTATGTAAATCTAAATACAAGTGAAGGTTCCCATGTTTGGAATATGGTAAGTGGTTGATCTAACATTTTTTCTCCCTATTCTTGACAGTGTGGTTGTGGAACCTAGGTTTGGATAACATGGTTATAAGTGATACCATTCTTATTTTTTATCCTAAATATGATTTATGTCCCCAAATTCATTATTTACTTAATCTCCATCTCCATCTTTTCTGGTGGATTTTCGACACCCTTTGTGTTACCCCTTCGTGCACCTTCGTGTGTTGTCTATGCTTGTTAGTGTCATGAGAACATTCTCAAACTGGCTTTGGTTTTTCTACATTATGCACTCTTATTTGAAATGGGGGGTATCCCAACATTCCTTGTTTCATACATAGATCATGAATCATTTGGGATTAGGAATCATGGTGGCTTTTTCCCAAACATGATGGAGATAAACATTCTCTTTCATGTATTCTAGATGGTCCAAGCATCATAACCTAAAACATTGTATATTCTATTCCAAAGATGTTTTTCTGTATTAATTATCTTAATAACATATATTTGGGTTTCTTTCTTACTATATTTCATTCCATGTGAATTTATATGACCCCCCGCCCCACTCCAAGAACCACGACCTTAAACAAAAAGCATCCCCCTACTCTATGCTCATTTACATTAAACTAGTAGAAACCCCCCATAGTCCAGTAATCATGACCTTAGACTATGTTTTCCCCATAATGGAGAATTTGTTTGTGAAAATGATACTATATTTCCATCCATTCACTTCATATTCATGTTACCATTCATACCAAACAACTCCCTTATCATCGTCATGGTCCTTGTAATATAATCTTCAAAGGCATGCCCCCTTGGTCTTGTACATACAAACATACACTATGTGAACTGGTATAATCTCCAAGACCATAAAAAAATAGAAACCTCCTTGGTCAATTTTGTATGAGATTAAAAACTATACCTTAATGGTTTGACTAGAATGACTATAAACTACCCCAATTAAGAGACAAAAATGTTTGTTAGGTTGAAAACATGCAAAGGAAAGCCTAAGAAAAATTTAAGCCTCTTCTCAACAAGACACACAATCATGGATTGTGTAAAAGATAGATCATAAAGTTAAAATGGTATAAATCATGTAAGGTTAATTTTTTAACATTATAAAATTTTTAGATATACTCAGTGAACCCACTAGTTGAAGAAAAAGTCAAAGCAGACCGTTTACACCTTTTGCACATTTAAGAGGTCCTCTATAAAGAACTACCCAGTGTGTTCCCCCTTTCATGCATTCTAATACATTGGAATAGTTATTTGGTATTATGGATTATATAAAATATGATCCTCACTTACATGGATTCTCATTGGTGACCTATGTAACATATTTTTTCTAACTCTTTGGGTTTGGTCATTTTTTGTTGTTGAATTGGAAAACCCTTCCAACGACCCTTGTTTCCCACACAATGTCTGACTCGTGTGCACATAGGAGCATTTTTTGGTTGATTTACCATTTTGATTAATATTCATTACACCTCCCAATAATTTAAAAGTTATAAAGATTAATTTTCATAATATTCCCATTAGTTTACAATGTCCTAGTAACATGATTCTAAACTATATGACAATTTTCTATGACAGAAGATGTTAGACTGCATGCCAATGATATTACCATAAGATGTTAAGCTATTAATTTTCGGCCCTCTCTATGTGACTTTAGACTACATGATCAAATTCCTAACTATAATATTTTAATATTATTCCAACTATTTGTCCTAACTACATGACACTTAAATATGTAGATAACATATTCGTATACGTTGATTTAAACTATATAATGGTATCGACATCCTCGTCTAAGAGGATATCCCTATCTTTCCAGTAAAAATATTATTCTATATAACTATAAAAAACTATGGGTGGATTGATTCTCATCCCTTGGGATATATAATGAAGCTCGTACCTCATATCCTAGGTCTATCTATATTTGTAATCACCATTAGCATGTCACTATCCTATCTTTATCTGGATGATGAATTTACTTCTATCAGTTTCTTTTTTTTCGTGAAAAATAGAAAAATTATCCTCTCAAGAGGTGGTTATGATCTATCCTCATTCCAATACACCCATTTAATTCACTCAAATCTATATTGACATAACACCTAAAGAGTTTAACCCCAATGGAATATTCCTTAAATTTACCCTCACACTTGAAGCCTTCTTTTATTTAGACCCCATTCATCCTCCATGTATGCATGGGCTTGTCTAAAATGATTTAGTGCGACAAAAATATGATCTCCTCCCATGTTAACCAAGACATTACGTACAAAAATATTAAATTTTATTAGATTAATATTAATTACATATCATTGTGATAAATGTTTTAACTATAGAGGATTACTGTATTTGGAAATACGGATAAATAAACAATTGGAACATAAAAGATATATATAATTTCCCGTTTATTTCTTCACAAATATAGCCCTTCTTAGAGATATCCAACTGTAAACAATTATTCATAACCCAAGGAAAGGAAACATAAGAAAAGTTGGGATCAGGTTCTAGGTTAGGGTAAACATAAGAGATATAAATCAATGATCGTAAATTATCATAAGATAAGAATAAGGGGACAAAAACAAAACTGTATACTATAATAATCTTACCCAAATCAGTCAAACATCATTAATAATAAATCCAGGAACATGGAATTTTTCCAATAATAGACATAATTCATAAGTGTGTGGAATCATAAATAATCAACCATGAGCTATAAAAAGATATCATAAGAATAATATATTAGTTTTTGCCATAAAAATAAGCCCAGAAATCAGTTCTGTAGTCATGCTTCAGTCCCTAGACTATCATTGTGGGAAAATTATATAATTGAAATTCTAACTTGGTCATTTTTTATATTTTATAAAGAGTAACATCCATATAGTTAACTATTCCATCTATTAAGTGTTTATTAACTTCATCGCCTCATAAGAGTTTCATATCTATATCATAATTACCCAATAAGGTGTATAACTATAACAGACCCATCCATTATCATGGGATATATTAGGTCACTTGTAGAATAATTATAATCCATATATACGAGTTCCATAATATCATAAAACATTCAGTATTTCATCATAGTAAAACCCATTGTATGAAAATGGGTTTTATTAACTTTTAATTATCAAAATCATAAACCATATATAAAAATAATTGATATGGAAATATTTAATCATATCCCTAGAAAATTATAAGAAATATCAAAGGATGATGTTATAGATGAAAATACATGCAGTAAGTCACTTGAATACTTCTTCAAGAAAATTCCCTTTTTATTTTGAGTTAAATAATTTAAAATATAAAAAAATTTAAAATAATAAGGAAAAAATTTCCTTTTTAAATTACCATAGAATCTTATAATGTAATATCAAAATAAAATAAAGGTCATTATGTTTGTAAAATTAATTCTTATATTGTATGCTAAAACAAATATTCCTTTAACAATTATTTGTAAAAAGTAAAAAGGAAATGTTTTATAAAATTATAAGATGATTAATTTTAAAAAAAATTATAGAATATAAAACATTGGTAAAAATTAAATTAATAAATATTTTTATAAAATTAAACACATTCTAGAAAATATTTTAAAAAACTTTGGACATAAAAGAAATGAATCTGAAATAAAGAGAGAAATAAAGTCAGTTTTCCTTAAAAATATTCTTTTGGTATCATGAGTATTTAAAGAGAGTAAAATTAAATGAAAGAATTTAATCCCTATAAATAAATTGAGGATAAAAAAATAAATATGATTCTAGATAGTTATATCATATAATTTCATCATTAGATATTTAATTATAAGAAATCCTTGTATAAATTAGATTATAAATTTAAATTTATAATGATTTTATAATATAACTATAATAATACCTATAATAGAATATATTGTTTACATATAATGTCATATCACTCATTCATTAACGATATTTCATTATCGTCATTATTTCAGGTGTTAACTACTTGGTTCTTCATGTATGTATCTGGTTTTACATTTAGGTACTTGAAATTTAATAGTGGTTCATTCATCTATATAATGTTAATAATTATATAAATATCATTTATATTTGTTGGTAAAAAATATCTCAAGGCATCATTGAAGCATTTTTTAGGTAATTCTGTTTGTTGACAATGTGGACAATAGTGCTGTGATTGTTGACAAAGAAAAAAAATGTCATACAAATTTGTTGACAAAGGGGATTTCATGGTGGAATGTCATGTTCAAGATATGTTGTCAATGATCCATGTTTAATTAAATAATTTTGACAAAGGAATGGATAATCTGGAGGCGGTATAAAAATAACAGATACAAGGTGGCGCCGTTTTCCAGTGTTTGCCAAATTTTTGTGCTAAAAATTGACAAATGAGGACACGTGTCTTTTGGAAAATGGACCTACACGTCATTGACTTTATGTAGAATAAATTTGTGTGCCATATGTTTTCCAAGATCAAAGCATCAAAATATGGAAAAGGAAAGTGGGTTGCGTAGGTATTGGTGTCGTCGCACAGGTAAATTGTGCGCCGTGAAGAGACTTGTGCATCGATTCCTTGGATGCTTGATAACTTGCGCGCCTATTGTTTTTCAAGATTAGAAGGTAAAAATATGGATAAGGAAATAGGGTCACCCATGTATTGGTATGGTCGCACAGGTGACTTGCGCGCCATTAAATGACCTGCGCGTTGGTGCCTCGGAGGGTTGGAATGTTGTGTGCCATATATTTTTCATGTTCAGATCTTCGAAATATAGAAAAGGAAATAGGGTCTCTCATGTGTCTTGAAGGGGATGTGACCTGCACGTCCAGACATGTCCGTCGTGGGGTGACTTGAATGCCAACGTGTAGGTTGACCAAATTCCTATAAATACAGGACCACCCCTCCACATTTTCAATGTGGTTCAATAGTTAGAAAAATCAGAGCTCCCGTAGCGCTGGTGTAGTGGTCATGCAGGTGGTGTATGGTCGCGCAGGTGGACTTGTGCGCCAGTGTTTGAAGTTGTGCGCTGATTGGTAGTTGCATGACAATATTGGTTTGGGCGTAAAAGATATTGAGTCACGCAGGTTTGGAGTTGTAGAGTATTTTTCCACACAAGTGTTTGAAGTGACATGCGTGCCAGTTGTGACCTCTGCGGCGATACTTTTGTGCCAGGTTAGACCTGCACGCCAAGTAAGGTTGATTCCGCTACAGTGTTTTCGGGCTGCGTGGAAGCTGGACGTTTTCCCAATACCTTTGGTGCAAATAGAGATTCATCTACGGGTGAAAGATGGACTTCACCAGAACATCCACATACAACAGAGGATGTATTCAATTGATATAATGAAGAGACCTACAGGTCTATAAACTGTGAGTGAATCCTTTTCGGTGCAGTGAGCAAATGATGAGGAAGAATGTGATCCTCTCCACCAGTAGAGAGCTAGAGAGAGAAACAGGGAGTAGCCCTTGGGAAAGCAGTGAGCTGACCCTAAACCTTGTAAAGGCAGTGAGCCTGGGACAGAGTGACTATTCCTGAACCTTTGTATCCACTTCCAGTGAAGAATAGTGGAATTTGGTACGACCGACAACTTTTCGGCGTATGCTCCTTGGACGTAGCCTAGTGAGGGTGAACCTAGTAAAAATATCTTTTTTTTCCTTCTTACGTCCGTGCAATGCATTTAAACCATTATCATCAGATAAAGATGAAAATAAGTGAACATAATTAACACAGAAGTGCAAAAAAAGTGACCACTGTAATAAAGAGGTCAAGATCCAGTGGGGTAGGAATAACTTTGAAAAAGAGTATCCATACCCTGATTCACACCCCCCCCCCCTCTCAGTGTATATAGGCCCTTATTGGTCCTAAAAATATTCATTATTTACAAATATGTAACCATTAATATATAGTGGTTATGAAAAATAAATTACATCATTATATGGAGACGGTAATCAGTATGTATGTACGATGATGTCTACATTTCTTGATTGATTGAATGAAGGAAATGTAGATAATAATTCATCTTTTAAGAATAATTAATATACAATAAATATATTATATATACATAAAATAAATCATAATAACTATCCATGAAATATGGTGAAGTGAAATTAAATGTGTCAATTTGCTGATGTGATGGTCCACATGTACACAAGAGCGATACTTTTATCTCTCATTTGATAGAGAAGAAGTATGAAATGGTTATGGCATCATATTAATAATATCTTAGTATATTTATGATATTGGATTCATCATGTTATGATATATACAATAGGTTTAGAGTAACTATAAAAAAAAATTAAAATTGAAAGAGCACAGTTGGGATTTATACCACTTCTTTGAGAGACCACATTTGGATTACACTTTAATCACTGAAATATTAGTCTTAGGAGAAGACCATAAGATCTTGGATAAAGTTAATGTATCATGGAAGGTTTTAGAATAGTTATTGTCTGATAAAAAAAGATTAGATTGTTTTAAAAAGGTATTATAAGTTGTTACCATTTATAACTCTGTAGAGGAACACACCTGAATTTTTTTAAATATTTTAATTATATAAAGTCCCATTCATCTGAAAGTGTCTCTAAATATAGAAGAATTACAAGTTAAGATAATTTAAGGATGAAATATTTTTATCTACTGATAATTAACTATAATTTATTGCATTCCTACCCTTATATCTTTCTTCTACCAGACCCCCCTATAAACATACTCTAACCATAATCGTGGAAACAAAATTTTTTTATTATTACTATTCACTATAACCAAAAAATAAGATTACCCTATTAAATTTTATTAATAATTATGAATCCAAATATGGAATCCATTTTAAATGATTAAAATTATTCAAGTTATATAATTTAATATTTTATAATTATGAAAAATGTAATAAAAAACATGTTACAAAAAATAACCTTTTAATCATAAAACATAATTTAATTCGATTCATTGCCTTGTAAAAATCATTTGATCTCTCTAATGTATCGTAAAATTTCTCAAGAAATCAAATTGAAATTTATTAACTCTAATTATCAAAAATTAACTTTAAAATTCAATAAATCAGAAGTCAAGTTTGAACCAATGGAGAATGGTATCATAGTTATTTAGAATGTTTAACAAATCATAAAGAAAAACAAGAGATTCAAGATTAGTTTGGTTTTTAAATCAATGAAATGAGTGAAACAATCATACTATTTTTGAGCTTAATCATTTTTGATCTGAAATGAATTATTTTTATTTATATGTGTCCATAATTTACTCCTAGTGAACCACATAGTAGAGTGAACACTTTTATTATATTCACACCCATTTTTTGACTCTTGTGTACTTTAGTTAAGTAATATAATGTGTAATAAAAAATACTTCTTTATATTTAACAACCCTTGTTCACCCAATGGTCATGAATTGAATAGGGGCAGTTATTTAATATATTTATATCATATTTATACCCTCCTACAATGGTTATGAAATGTGTAAAGAAATAAATTAATGAAACGATAAAAGAATACAAAATAAAAAATTAAATTAGGAAGATTATATACTTCAGTAAATGCACTACATCATCCATGAATTGATTAGTATAAAAAATATCACCCCTATAATATAATTAATAGGTATATGAAAATAAAAATGTTACCTAAAATAACATTACTGCATGAAAATAATAGCACTCCAAGCTCCAGGATCTAGTCTAGTCACCCCCCTTGATGTCCCTAAATTGGAGCCCTCATATTCTATTTATTGGAATATCCATACAAATAAAAATCTATTACTTCTCTCTAGTTTTGAATGTTACATTTTCCTCATTTTTTTCTCACACATTAAAAATTTTATAAACTCCTTCAAAATATTCCTTAAAAATATCCATAATAAGATTGGGTTTCAAAAAACTAGAAATATTTTAATTCATTTAATTATTTATATAGTCCTCTTCCAAACACCTTTATTTTGTGCTACACTTAATCTCCCTTAGAGATAAGAACTAACCCATGTGTAAGATCATTTTAAAATATCCTCTGAAGATTAGCCATAACATTTGGATAGCCTGATGATTTCATGTTTTTGAAATTGTATATATATCAATGATACAACATGGGACTATTCAATCTAGAATAGTGTCCTCATCAAATCAACCTCATCATGGAATGAAAAAACCGTCATAGTGTTTACCCTTACTTATACCTTTCATGTACTTCATTTCAACCATATAGCCATTATTTTCTAATGTACCTAATATTAACATATCATCCCTTTCCACTTCCATTACCAACCCTTCCATAGTATAATAAAACCCTAAAACATAGTTCTTCCATCATGATAAATCAATTTTCAATATTGTGTAACATCTCTTTTAAATTGTAGTCATTATAGCCACAAAACATTACCCAATTCCCATTTCCTATGATGACAGCACAACATCATTATCTTCAACCATAGGAAATTAGGACTATAATGCATTGATATAACAATAGTGCAGTCCTTCATTATTGTTTCATCCTCCAAGATTCACTGTACCTAAATTCCATGGTTTTGGCATAAATAAGATTGAATTTATAGTGTTCTAATCTTCCACCCCTTCCATCCATAGTAATATAATGGCATAGAAATAGTGTTTGTGGTGTAGTGTATTATAATAAGAGAGATGATCTTCTTAAGGAGAAAAATGGAAATAATTTTGTTTTAAGTGCAGAGTACCTAGGCATGGGGTTATCCCACAAAGGTAATTTTAGTGGTTAAACTCTAATATATAACAAAATATAGTCCATTATTTGAACATCATCCCAGATTGGGAATTGAGGGACCTTAATCTCATTGTGTGGCAACCCACAGCATTGAATCGCTCCTCCTTCCACTATATGGACCTTCCTCTCATGTACTGGTGATACTCCTAGGAACATGGACTACACTTAATCCTTTATATTATTCTTATGGTAAGGATCTCCTAGCTACCCTAATAGGGTTTCCATGTGTATTTTAACTAGTTTTGGTCAATCCCAAGGTAATGGGCCCCATGTTTTTTAACAACTCTTTAAAAAAAATTCCAAATTTTACCTATATACAACACGAAAATATAAATTTGAAATTATCACCTATAATATAAAATAATAATCTTCATTATTTTATTTTTTAAAAACCAAACATAAAATATAATTTACACGAAAATTCTATAATTCAAATAATATTGTCCTATATAAATCCATTATGTTTATTATAAAACAAAATTAAACTAAAAATATATATACATTTAATTGATTTATCAAGTCCCCAACACTTAAAGAATATTGTTCCTCAAGAATATATCTCCACTAAGAATTACAAGGTAACTCGAATGATAATAATATTTATAATTAAAAAACAATGAAACAAAAAAATTACAAATAGGATAGAAATAAATCTAAATGTTTATATATGAAAAATGAATCAAACTCCTCAATAAGAAACAATGTATTCGACCTTTACCCTTGAAAAATAATGGATCCTCTCATTTATTACATTCAAGCCTCCCAGTCTATCATTATTAATATATGAAAATTTTTTATTTTCCATTCCATTATTTTCTTTACTTACACACTCATGGTAATAATGGAATGGATTTATGCTCTTACTTAAGTACACGTACCAAACTTATGAAATTGAGTATGATCTACATTATCCATTTTATAGAGATAAAAAACATTAAAAATAATCAGTGCTTTTTAACAGAGGAACTTATGACTCTAAGGTCATAGGATGGTTGGTAATTGGTGAATAAAACAATTAAATTCTTAAAAGATAGGTTTATATCTAAAGTATAATGCATGATAATCAAATTAAAGATCAATTAAATTCTCTTCTTTATTATGTATCAAAAACCACTTCCCCAATCTCAACGTAAGGACATAAAAAATAAAAAAATAATGAATGAGTTAACAATATTAATTATTTTTAATCCTTTTTCTCAATTTTATTTCCAGTTTTTGAACTTTTGTACAAGTCTCAGATACACTACCAAACCCAAAATGATAAAAATCATTGGTTAAGTGATGGTGATTTTTACTTTTGAAAAATAAGCATAAATTTACTTAATTTTTTCATTGAGAGGGTGAAATTAATACAATTAATAATTCTACAACCATTTCCCAAACATCCAAACCAAAAACACATTTCCTCTATAAATTTTATCCCTTTTTTCAATGAATTTCCTCACCCACATAGTTAAAATTTAATACTATTAAAAAATACTAGAGTATAGGTAGGAAATGATACAGTTTTATTGTAATGTTTCTCATTACTATAACATTTCATTCATGATATCAAAGGTATAAAAGTGGGATAATTGTTTGGTAGGTCTCAAAGATATTTTCTAAATAAAATAAATTTCCTCAATAATATTAAAAATTAATTTTTTATAGTCATTACTTTCAAAAAATAAAAAAGTAGTATTAGTAAGAAAAATTCCATAAGTTTTCTCAAGTAATTTTTTCCAAGATAGAATAGAAATTATTGGCTCTAGAAAAATCTCAATAAGAAGAACAAGAAATAAATATTTAATTACTCATCAAATGTGAGATAATAATAAATTAATCAACATGAACTAGTAAAATTAAAATCATGAAAAAATAATAATTAAAATTTCATCTATATGTGACTAAAAAAGAAAAATCATGATTTATTGTATCAAAATTAATACGATTAACTATAGTCATTCAATACTATATATTACTTATTCAATTAAATAAATTTAAAAATTAAAATATGTCATCATGAAGTTCCAAAAAAATATATGTATCTTTATAAAAAAACTAATTTATATTTGGGTATGAATTATCTTCTCATTTGTGATCAAATAAGATTTTAAAATATGGTAGTGTAATTAAATTATGAAATTTAATGTTTTCTATGATTTAAATGAATTTCATTTTTTTCTCCTTGTTTTTTGACTTATTTATTTATACCGTGAATAATCTTGGGTGTGAAAATAAATTTGAAACTGTGAATGTGTAGGCCCATTCTCAAGAAATTTAAAAAGTATAAGGGAACGAACAACTAAACTTGTTCATAAACATAATATAAAGGACATTAAATCCTAAAGTAACAAAAAATAAAAAAATTTGGCTTCCTCCCAAAATTTATTTGATTATTGTAATTAATATTCACCTTGCATCTTGATGTCAAGTAATTGAAGATAGGAAAGAGGTTACCCTATCCAAATCAACAAGTGGTTGATGTTGAGATTCCTCCATATAGATGGGCCCTTATCCTTTTTCTAAAATTAATTTCACTCTTTCAATGAGTAACACATTCTCTACCTCCACGGGCCATATCCATCAGTGATTGTTCTAATTTAAAAATTTAAAGGGTAGTTTATATAATTCCCAAACATACTGACCTTCGTTGAATTATTTAAGGACATTATTCCCTCTACTAACATCATACTTTTCCAATTAACGTTTTTATTACCTACCTCTTTTCACCATCTTCTTTCCTCTATACAGTAGCCACATCACTTCTTATTCCAAGTAGAACAATATCCTCAACTATTTTCATGTTATGTTCTCTCAAATAAATCCTTTTCTCAGCCATATTTTTCATTTCTCAATGGATATTCTAATTTACCTATTCTCCACCAACACTAAAGCAGACCTCCCCACTTTTGATATTATTAAATTCCCTCCACATTGTAATGAATGTTCTTCCTATGAATATGGGGGTCTTCTCCTTATCTATTTTCATCATTTAAAAATACATTATAAATTATAACTTTTCCACCTTAACAATTACATATTCATGTAGACCTCAATCACTCCCCCTTACTGTATCCGTAAGTGGAACCATAACTCAACCTGTCTTCATATCTCTCAGTTCCATGATTTTTAATGTTATGTATTACATTATATTTTCACATACATATAAATCAAAAAAAATATTTCCATTATCCTTAGATCCAATATCAATAGAAATATAAAATATTCCTGGATCACTTTTTTCTTTGGTCTACTCTTTGATACCACATCCAAAAATTCTCTAATAAATTGTATGGTTCTCAATTCCTCTATATTCCACTTTTTTGGAACTAATTATTTCATAAACCTTGATTGGTTATGAATGATCTCTATATCCTTAATAAATGGTATATTGATATGAAATTTCTTAAACATTTACATAAATTTATCTCTTTCTTTCATCATACGTCATATTCCTTTGTCTGTCTAGAAAAGGTAATGGTGGTGAGTATGGGGTGGTTTTTCCTCTATAATCAACTTCATAGCTTCTATTTTTTATCATTTTCTTACGTATGCTTAATTCTCCTTTCATATTGTACCTTAGTAAATCATCTGAATTTTTTATCACTATAATGGGTTGTATTTACACTCCTCAAGTTAATGGATTTCATCTCCCCATGTCTTGTAACTTCAGTATCTCCTGGTACAATTCCCCATGTCCACTACTTGAGTTGGGTAGAAATACTTCTTACTTAGATCTATATATTTCTTATGAAATATCTTTAATTTTTATAATTATTATTTTAATAACCATATGGGATTACCATTATCCTGGAATTAGGTTTTCAATTCCTTAAGATAATTCCCAATTGTCATCATGAAAGTTTCCATGGTATGCTCTAAAGTATAGATCTTACTGGTTATATACAGTATTTGATGTGGAGGTTGAAAACATTTCGATTGGTAAAAACAATTATCCTTAAATTAGTTTTTTTATAATTCATCCTTATTCATAATTTTTATGGTTAAAATATATTAAATTTTCATATTCATAGTACCTAACATGGGCATATTGTGTGTCCATTATAAAATCAAATTTTATTGACATTTCATTATATTTGTGTGGATACCCAGCTATTTTATACTATTTTTATGCATTTTTTCCTCATTCAGTCTTTCATTGGAATCTATTGCAGGACATTTAACCAAATAATTTATAACTATCTTCAGGAGACTTTCTCATAAGTGACACTCCAGAAAAAACATCTATAGTTGACTAGTTACCCTATGATAAACCCTTATAAAATATTTCAGTAAGTACCTAGGTCTCTATGAAATGATGAGTATATCATATAATTAAAATTTTAAATGTTTATCATACACTAAAGAGTTATTCATCATTTAGTTGTTACAAATTCAAAAAACATACCTGCTGATCCATAGATTCTTATGGATGGAAAATATAGTCAATACAATTCATGTAATATCTTAGTATATGTATTATATTTGATTCATCATGTTATAATAGATAGAAAAGGTTTATATTAACATGAATAAAAATTGAAATTGAAAGAGCTCGGTTTGGATTTATTCCACTTCTTTGAGAAACCTCATTTGAATTACACTTTAAGCCTTGAGATATTGATCTTAGGAGATGACATAAGATCTTGGATAAAGATAATGGATCTAGGAAGGTTTTAGAGTAGTTATTGTCTGATTAAGAAGTATTAGATTATGTAAATAAGGGATTATAAGTGGTACCTTTTATAACTGATGGGAGAAACACACATGAAATTTTTTAAAGATTTTAATTATATAACGTCACCTTATTGTGAAAGTGTCTCTAAATGTACAAGAATTAAAAGATAAGATAATATAAGGAAGAAATATTTTTATCTAATTATTATTATTCTATAATTGGTTCCATTCTTAAAATTATATCATTCTATAACCTAACTCCCCCTATAAACCTAACTTAACCTTAATCCTGGAAACAAAATTTTATTATTATTACTATTCACTGTAACCAAAAAATAATTTTACCCTCTTAAATTATATTAATGATTATAATCTTTAATATGGAATCCATTTTAAATGATTAAAATTCTATAAGTAATATAATTTAAATTTTAATAATCATGTAAAATATAATAAAAACTAGCGTAGAGAAATAAATTTTTAATCATAAAACTTAATTTAATTCGATTTATCACTTTTTAAAAACCATATGATCACTCAAAAGGAATTGTAAACTCTATCAAAAAATCAAATTCAAAATTATTAACTCTATTTATCACTAATTTACTTTTAAATGAAATAAATGAGAAGTTATGTTTGAACCCATCGAGAATGGTATAGAAATTATTTATAATTTTTAATAAATCATAAATAAAACAAGATATTAAAGATTAGTTTGGTTTTTGAATCAGTGATATGAGTAAAACAAATATACTATTTCTAAGCTTATTCATTTTTTGAAGTGAAATGAATTAGTTTTATTTATAAGTTTCCAAAATTAACTCATAGTGAACCTAATCATAGAGTGGACACTTAATATTATATTCACACCCATTTTTGACTCTTGTGTACTTAAGTTATGTAATATAATGGGTAATAAAAAACCCTTTTTTAAATTTAACCACCATTGTTCACCTAAGTGTGATGAAATGAATATTGGCAGATATTTAATGTATTTATATCATATTTCTCCCCAACCCTAATGGTTATGAAAGGTGTAAATAAATTAGTCAACTAAATGATAAAAGAAAACAAAAATACAAAATAAAATTAAGATGATTATCTACTTCATTAAAATGCACTACCTCATCAATGCATTTATTAGTATAAAAATTTTTACCCCTAAATGATACACATGAGGGTATATGAAAATGAAAATGATACCTAAAATAGAATTACTCCATGATAATATTATCACTCCAAGGTCCATGATCCATTCTGGTCACCCCCCTGATGTCCCTACATAGAACCCCTCATTCTCTATTTATTGGGAGATCCATCCTATGAAAAATATATAACTTCTCTCTAGTTTTTAATTTACATTTTCCTCCTTCATTTTCCTCACACTTTTAACCTTTTATAAACTCCATAAACATATTCCTTAAAAATACATATCAGAAGTTAGGGTTTTAAAAAACTAGAAATATATTAATCCATATAAATCATTATTTGTTCCTCAGACAAACCTCCTTATTTTTTGATACACTTGATATCCCATAGAGATAGGCACTAACCTATGTGTACGATCATTTTTAAATTTCCTCTAAATATTATCCATAGAATTTAGATAGCTCGATGATGTCATGTTTTTGTAATTGTATATATATTAATTATACAACATGGGACTATTAATTTTTTCATAGTGTCTTCATCATATCATCCCCACTATGGCAAGAAAAAACCTTCATGTTGTAGACCCTTACATATACCTTACATATTATACCTGGCTACCACATATCCATTATTTTCTAATGTATCCAATCTTATCATACCATACCTTTCCACTTCTATTATCAACCCTTCCATAGTATAAAACCCCTATAACATAATTTCTTATATCATGAAAAATCTAATTTCTCTATAGTGTAGAATCTCAATTACATTGTAGCCTTTATATCCCCACAACTTCATCCACTACCCATTTCTTATGATGACAACACAACATCATTATCTTCAACCTTAGTAAATAATGGATATGGTGCATTGATAGAACCATGGTGCAGTCCTTGTTTATTGTTTCATCCTCTAGGATTCATGGTACTGCTAATCTATGGTTTTGGTATAGATAAGATTGAATTTATAGTATTCTAATCTTCCATCCCATCCATCCATGGTGATATAATGGAATAGAAATAGTGTTAGTGGTATATTGTATTTTTTTGAGAGATATGATCTACTTAAAGAGAAAAATAGAACTAATTTTGTTCTAAGTGCACAACACCTAGACTGGAGTTTTTCCCACAATTGAAATTTCAATGGTTAACCACTAATATGTAATAGAATCTTGTCAAGTTTTTGAACATTAATCCAGACTTGGGTTAGAGGGACCCTAATGTCATTGTGTTCCATACCACACCATTTAATCCCTCCTCCGACCACCATATGGGCCTTTCACTCTTGTACTGGTGATATGCATAGGCACATGCACTACACATAATCCTCTATATTATTCTTACGACAAGGCTCTTCTAGCTTCCCTTATGGCGTATCCATGTGTATTTTGATCTATTTGAGGTCTATCAATTGGTAATTAGCCACATGTTTTTTAATAACTCTATAAAAATTTCTTTTTCCAAATTCAACCTATATATCACATGATAATATAAATTCGAAATTATCCCCTAAAATATAAGAAATAATAATAATATTTATTTTATTTTTTAAAAACCAAACATAAAATATAATTCACACAAAAATAATATAATTCTATTAATAGTGGCCAATATTAATTGATTATGTTTATTATATAATGTAAATAAACTAAAAAAGTATATTCATTTAATTGATTTATCAAATCCCCCACACCTAAAAAATTTTGGTCTCCAAGCATATATCTCCCCTAATAATTACAAGTTAACCCCAATGATAATAATATTTAATATTCGAAATCAAGGAAACAAAAAAATTGTCAATAGGATAGAAATAAATATAAAGGTTTAAATATGAAGAATGAATCAAACTCCTCACTATGAAATAGTGTATTTGAACTTTCCCCTTGAAAATTAATGGATACTCTGATTTATTCCATTCAAGCCTCCAAGTTTATCATTATTAAAACAAGCCAATTTTTAATTTACCTCACCATTATTTCCCTTCCTTACTCACTCAAGGTAATATTAAATTGTATTTATGATCATACCTTAAGTACATGTTCCATAATTATGAAATTGAATATGAAATACATTCTCCACATTATAGAGATAAAGAACATTAAAAATCATGAGTACTTTTCAAAATATGAACTTATTAATCTAAGGTCAAAGGATGGTTTGAAATTGGTGAATAAAAAATTAAAATCCCAAAATATAGGATTACATCTAAAGTATAATGCATGGTAATCAAATTAAAGATCAATGAAATTCTCATCTTTAAAAAGTGAAAAAACAAACTTCCCCAATCTCAAAGTAAGGCCACAAACAAATAAATAATAATTATTGATTTACCAATATTGATTATTTTCATTTCTTTTTTTTAATTTTATTTCCATTTTTTTGAACATTGATATAGTACAAGTCTCAGTTCCACTACTAAAACCAAAATGATATAACTAAGTGGTCAAGTGATAGTGATTTTAACCTTGGAAAACACAACAAAATTTTAATTTTTTTTCATAGATAGGTAGAAATAAACACAATTAATAATTCCACAACCCTTTCCCAAATATCCAAACAAAAAACATATTTCTTGAATAATTTTAATCACTTTTTACCATGAATTATCTCACCCCCACACATAAAAATTGATACTAATAAAAAAATACTACAGTATTGGTCGGAAAAGATTGAATTAGATTATAATGTGGCTCATTAATATAAAAGTTCATTAATGATATCTAAGTTATAAAATGGGGATTAATGTACAGTAGGTCTTAAAGATAGTTTCTAAATCAATTAAATTTCATCAATAATATTACAAATCAATTTTTTATAATCATCACTTTGAAAAAATAAAAAATAAGTAATAGTTAGAAACATGTCATAAGTTTTCTCAAGAAAGATTTCTCAAGATATAATAGAAAGTAATGGGAATATAAATATCTCATGAATAAGAGTATGAAATAAATATTTAATCACTCATTGAATGTGTGAAAATAAAAAATCAATTCACATGATGTAATAAAATTCAAATCAGGAAAAATAGTAATTAAAATAGCATCAATATGTGACTATAAAAGAAAAATCATTGTTTATCGTATCAAAATTATTGTTATTAACTCTATTCATTCATTACCCTATATTACTTATTCAATTACATAAATTTAAAAATTAAAGTAAGTCATCAAGGGGTTCCAAAAAATTATTTGTATCTTAGATTAAAAACACTAATTTATATATGGGTAAGAATTTTAGTCACATTTATGATAAAATATGATTTGAAAATAAGGAATCATCCTTAAATTATGAAATTTAAGGTTTTCTCTCTTTTACATGAAGTTCAACATTTTCTCCTTGATTTTTTACATATTTACTTATACCTTGAATCATATTGGGTGGGAAAAGAAAATTCAAATAGTGAATGTGTATGCCCATTCTCCATAAAGTGAGAAATTATAAGGGAATGTACAACTAAAATAGTTTATAAACATAATTTAATGAACAAAAAATCCTAAAGTAACAAATATAAAAATGCGGGTTTACTCCCAATTTTTTTTTATTATGGTAATTAATATTTAGCTTACCACTTGATGTCAAGTCTTTGAGGATAGTAAAGTGGTTACTGTATCCAAATCAATAAGTGGTTGAAGTTGAGATTCATCCATATAGATGGGACCTCTTCCTTTTTCTAAAATTAATTTCACTCTTCCTCTAAGAAAAACATTCTCGACCTCTATGGGCCAAATCCATCAGTGTTTTTTCTATTTAAAAAAATGAAAGGATAGGTCATATACTTCTCAAACATACTGACCTTCCTTGAATTATTTAGGGCCATCATTCTCTCCTCTATCATCACCATTTTCAAATGAAGGTTTTTCTTCCTTAACTTATTTTGACCCTATTATTTCCTCTATATAGTAGCTACATCCCTTCTTGTTCTAAGGAGAACAATACCCTCAACTCTTTTCAAGCTATCATATCTCAAATCATCTCTTTTATTGTCCATATTTTTCATTTCCCAATTGATATTATAATTTTCTGATTCTATACCAACTAAAAAGCATAACTCCAAACTTTTGATATTAAAAAATTTCCTCTACTTTGTAATGAATGGTATTCCTAAGATTATGAGGTTATTATCCTTATCCATTTCCTTACATTAGAAACTAAACTAGAATGTATAACTTTTCCACCTTAATAATCACATCTTCAAGTAGACCTCAATCACTCCACAGTATTCTTTATACAAGTTGAATCATAACCCAAGTTGTCTTCATATCTCTCAATACCAAGATTTTGAATGTTCAGTATTACATTATATTTACACTTACATATAAATCACATAAATTATTTCTATTATCCTTAAATCCAATATTAATCGGAACATAAAATCTACCATGATCACTTTTCTTATTTGGTATGCTCCTTGATACCAAATCCAAACATTCTCCCATCAATTGTATGGTTTGCAATTCCTCTATATTCCTTTTGTTTCACACTAATTATTTCATAAACATTTACTGGTTAAGAATGATCTCTATATCCTTAGAAAATGGTATATTGATATGAAATTTCTTAAACATCTACATTAATTTACCTCTTTATTTCATCACAAATCCCTTTCCTTTATCCCTCTAGAAAATGTAATGGTGGTCAGTATGGGGGTTGTTATACCACTATAATCAACTTCTTGCCTTATATTTTTTTCTTCAGTGTGCTTTATTCTCCTTTCATATTGTACATTAATATATCTTCTAACATTTTAATCACTATAATGGGTTGTGATTACAATCATCAAGGTAATGGATTTCATCTCCCCATGTCTTTAATCTTCGATATCTCCGGGTAGAATTCCCCTTGTCCTCTAATTGAGTTTGGTAGCAATCCTTCCTACTGGGATCTCTATATTTATTATGAAATCTCTTTTATTTTTTTGAGTCTTATTTTAATACCAAGATGAGAATACCATTATCCTTGAATTAGGTTTCCAATTCCTTAATATAATCCCCAATGGTTATCATGAATGTTTCCATGGTATCCCCTAAAATATAGATCTATCTTGTAATATATGGTCTTTGATTTTGAGGTTGAAAACCTTATGGATTATGAAAAATCCATATCCATGATTTAGTTTTTTTAATCCATCTCAATTAATAATTTTGTTGGATAAAATTAAATAAATTCTCATTATCATAGTACCTAGTTTGGGGATATTGTCTGTCTATTATAGGATCCAATTTTATTGACATTTAATTCATTTGTGTGGATAACCAGCTATTTTACACTATGTATATGTCTTTTTTTCCTCATTCAATATTCCATTGGAAACTACTTAAGGATATTTCACCCAAAAATTTAGAAATCTCTTCAGGTGAATTTCTCATAAGTGAAGCTCTAGCAGAAACATCTATAATTGACTACTTACCCTAGGATAAACCCTTATAAAATATTTGATTTGGTAACTTGGTCTCTATGCCATGATGAGGATATCATCTAATTAAAATTTTAAATATTTTCCATACAATATATATTTATTCATCATTTAGTTGTTACAAATTCAAAACACATACATGTACATATGAATATTTTTATGGAGGGAAAATATGGTCAAAATAATTATTGTAAAATCCTATCAATTCAGGATTGAATGCAGGGGTAAACATCAGATATACTCATGAGTTTGTTCATTGAGTTAAAATATGTAGAAACACATCCTTACAATTTCACTTATCATGTTTTTGAATTGGAAAGTGTCGCCTTTTTTTATGAAACTCCGAATGTGAGAATTGGGTTTTCATGTGGTAACCAAAAAATATTCAGGGAGTGCTTTTTCATCTGAATGATTTTTATTATGATCTCAATCTGTTTTGAATCAACTGGTGGGATTAGAATGATCATATTTATCCCCATATGTAACGGTATTCCATATTTTATGAGAGCATGAATTCATGAGTTCCTTTATTTTACCTCTTGGTGTTCTTCTTAGCTAACTCTTTGGCCTTGTTCTATTCCAGCCACAATTTCTTCTTGTTCACTCTTCTTCTATCTTCTCATGGTCTTATCAATCCCAGGGTCATAATCAAAATATCCTTTATTTTATTTATCCCTAATAGAGTACTCATGTGTTGATTTTATACCTAAAACTATTTCATGAAAATAAAAATTTTAAAAAGGTTAAATGATAAAAAATATTCTAAATATACTAAACATTTCTAATTATCATTGTTTAAAAATAGTGCTAGTTTTGATCAATTTAAGGGCATCATAAATTCTATCAGGAAATAAAATTAAAAATTTATTAACTCTAACTATCACTAACTAACTTTTAAATGTAGAAAAGTCTAATTTTAGGTTAATACCATAAAGAATGGTTTTGAGATTAATTAGATTGTTTATTTAATGTTGAAGTAAAATAAGATATTAATGATTTGTTTGGTTTTTAGATCAATGATATAAGGGAGCCAAGCATATTATTTCTGAGTTCATACATTAGTGAAGTGAAATAAGTTATCTTAATATATATTTCATCATAATTGAATCCTAATGAACCTCATATTAGAGTGAAAACCCTCCATTATATTCACACCCCATTCGACTATCGTATACTTTGGTGTGGTAGTATTTTGGGTAATCCAAAACATTATTTAAATGTAACCACTATTATTCACCCAATTCTCTTCCAATGAATAGGGGTAGTCAGTTAATGTATTGATAGTATACTTATACATACCCCAAAATGGTCATTTAAGGTGGAAATTAATAATATTAACAAAATGATAAATGAATACAAAAACCCATTACATAATCAGGAAGACAATATACTTCACTAAATACACTCCCTCATCCATACATAGCTTAGAATAAAAATATTACCCCATCACTCTAGTCATGAGGGGATTTAAAAATTAAAAGGGAATTAAAATATAAGTTCTCCATGTGTCACACCATGATATTTTATGAATTTATTTTTAGTAAATTTAATTTCATTGATAGCTTGTGCTACATGAAACACAATGTTTTAACAAAACACGAGGTACAATTAAAATATTTTAATTTAATATAATAGTTATCTCCAAGAAGTTGGAATAGAGGTTATGAATCGTATTAATGAAATTATGAAAATATATGTTTTAGACATGTATATAAAATTAATAACTTTTTAAAAAATTAAGTATAAATAAAAATATGAACCATTTTAAAATAATGAAAATACTTTTTGGGAAATTTATTTTTTTATAGAAAAAACACATTATACATAAATAAATTAAAAAACAAATAAATTTTGTGAATAATTTTAATGAAATTTATATGTTATATATTCAATAAAATATTTAACATTCTTATTATGTGATTTCTAGATATGATTCTTAAAACTATAATTTTATAAAAGGAAGTTTCATCAAATTTTGTTTACTTATTTTAAAATTAATTTTTTAAAATTTTATAAAATTTATTTCAAAAAATAAAATTAATTTTTAAATAATAAATTCAAAATTATCTTGTATGTAATTTTTTTGATTTTTATTAAAAGATAATTTTTTCCGTGAATGGTGAAAAATATTTGTTTTTGTTAAGATCTTATTTTTCATTCAAAGAATTTACAAGATACCTTTAATTTTCATATTATTTTAAAAGAAAAATAATTTCAATTATATATTTATTAATCTTTTTTTGTATAAAAACTTTTAAAACTTTTAAAAAATTTCCCTTTGGAAAACAGTCTTTTCACCACGTCTATGAGATTTAATTTTATATTAAATTCATCCCTTTTGTGAATTTAATATTGAAAAAAGGATTATATATTTGTAATAAAAATAATTTATGTTATATAATAGGTTAAACTTAAATTTCAGTTAAAATTAATATTAGAAATAGTAAAAACAAATTATCGCAATTAAGGTTAAAACATGTTTACCGGGGCTCAAACTAAAATGATAAGGAGTAAAATAACCTAAAAACTTTTCCAACACCCATTTTATGCATATATTTTGACCCTATCACCGGTAAGGTTCGATAATGGCCCATTTTGTGCCTTTTTACTGTGAAACAAATGGGTACATTTTATTCTTTTCAAAAATTTCATGTGTGACTTCCCCCTCACATATAAAAGGTTACCCCGCGTACTCTCCCCTTCACACTTAATAAACCATTTGGTTCAGAAAATAACTACCAATATATCTTCCTTAAATACTTCTCCACATCCTAGAGGCCTTATTTTTATTATTAATCCCTCTTATGAAGGCTTGAGTTTTAAACCTAAAGTGGTTCTCTGAAGAAGGTGTATAATACTTAAACATGAATTTTCATTTTATTTATTCCTCTAAATCCTTAAAATATTATTAAAATATGATGATATAATAAAATAATAATATACAATATAATTATATTATATTCTATTAATGTAATATCTTATATAAATCTCCTCTACCGTCAAATGGGAAATAAAATCGTCTATCGTGTATATGGAGGACTAGCGGCTCACGAACTGATGATATTAATTTCCCATCACCACCTCTTACAATGGATATATTGATATCTTTTATATTTAAAAAATATATTTATTGTATTATTATAATACTATAATTATAATATCACAACTACCTTATTACCTTATAACACATTGGAAAACAATAACATCGCTCATGTGTACGACAAACCCCCACCTCACAAACTAATGTGATGTGTTTTTATTTATTTTTTACTTGGATGGTAAAATGGATATATTAAATGAATATATATTATATTTTTAACATAATTATACTTTTATAATTATAATATCACATATACAATCTTACTTTACATTTTTGGGGGATACGATAACATCTCTCCTGCGTATGGCGGACTACCACCTTGTGAAGTGATGTTATTCATTTTTAACTAATGCTTTTCATGGAAGGTAATAAGGAAAAAATTAATAAATATATGTTATATAAATTAAATAATAATTATTTTTTACATTTAAAATAATATTTCTTTTTTTAAAATCCATTAATAAATGGAAACAACGTTCATATATACGTACGGTTTGTCATCTCCCCAAACGACATATTAAATTTTATATCTCTAAATTTTATGAATTAATATAAATAAATATCTATTTAATATACATGAAATTTATATCATGTTAAAATTATTTATAAAATTTAACCATTATCAATGTAAAAGTAAACAAATAACAAATAAAAACATACATGAAAAATATAGTTATTACTAGAAGCGTGATTTTAAAAAGGAACTGTTAACAAACATGTAATAATAGATAAAAAGTAAAACATATATTTTATGATATATATAATTATGATAATTTAATATATGTATAAAACCCTATATAAATTATACATGTGGTTCAAATGTGCACGAATTAATTTGAGACTTAAGGTAAGGTATTTTTATCTCAATTTGTCTTTTTTTGGGACATACGTTATGACATACACCTATCTTATTTTATAAGATATATATACAGACCCATTATCATGTAATGCATGTAATTTATTTATTCTCATTATATTTTACGTTTCATTTTATTTTATTCTTTCATGGGCATTATGATTCAATGATACCAATGTGTTAAGGGTTTTATGATACAATATCATTGTTTATCAGGATTATTTATTTTTATTCTTCAAATGATGAACTATTATGAAAACTATAAGGACCCAACCTTAAACGTTACATAATATTGAATTAAATGAATATTTCTCATTTAGGATCGTTTCAGGTTTATAGTTTTAGAGAATTAGGACATAACTATTACATCTGAAAAGATTACAAAGTAGAAACTTCTAAACAGTTTCCATTTTCTTCATAAAATAAAAACTCTTGAAAAAAAGAGTCAGGTCTAGTTCCATGCTTTAGACAGCATGACTTTTAATTGATCTCATCCTTCACCTTATTCATTTTGAGTTCCTTTGAAAACATTTCAAAACTTGGGATGAGCATAAAAAGCTCACTAAGGGTTATAAAACAAATAAATATAACATTTGATCATAAATGCATGAAAAACATGAACTCTTTTACATACCTCATGAAATCATAATATTTTATGAATAACACATAGAAATCATAAATCATAAAGGTAACTTGTCAAATTTATATCATACTTAAATTTTAGCTATCACAGATACAAAGGGAGTTACTTTGAAATACCCATCACAGTATATTCCATAAATCCCTTAGGAGAAACATTCAAATTTACCTCTGTCACATTACCCAATTCATTGTAGAGTATTCTTGGGCTCACCCACCTTAGGTTTATCACAGAACCTCCAGTATATATAAATAATTCCCAAGAACCATAACATGATCATAACACATAACATAAGCATAAAGGAAAGATAAAATTTCCACATTACAATAACAAAATATCATTTCAAGATATTGAAATAATAAATACATTATCAAAATAAATTTCAGTAAAAAAGTATGTATAAATAGTATATGGTATTTATTTTTTATTTTAGAAAACATTATGTCTTGTTAAGGAAGTAAAAGATCAAATAATACTTGTGGCGGCGAAAAAGTCGTTTTCACCGCTTATGTTAGAAAAAAATTCCTTTTTGTCATTTAGTAAAATGCTTCATATAAAATGATTCCATTTTAATGAAATGAAAATTCAGAGGGGTTTATACACCATAAAAAATAATGTTGTGTATAAAACTAAATATGCCTCAATGAAATGAGATTGAGATGAAGTCCCTTACCTCCTTTCCGACTTGAATCGATCATTCCTTAATCTCCTAAATAGTCAGGAAGAATGTGAACGTGAAGAAAATACAAATGCAGAAATAGAGGAAGTTGTTCAAAACACTCAGCAGTCCCATCATGATGTTGACTCAGAAGAAGAATCTGAAGAAGAAACTATGGCTGAAGAGAATACTACTGAACCTTGTAGGAGAAATCGAAGAGCTGAGATTGATCCATCAAACATAATTGGGGACAAGAGTGCACCCACTCAAAAAAGAAGGATGAGGAATACCACGCAATCTGCATTTCTATCAGTTGTAGAGCCATCCTCATTCGAAGAAGCTGCAAAAGATAAATCTTGGGTGAATTCCATGAATAATGAATTAGATCAGATTGACAAGAGTCAGACATGGGATCTTGTCCAGAGACCCGATGGTCACAATGTGATTGGTACCAAATGGATCTTCAAAAATAAGTTTGATGAGCATGGAAGTGTCAACAGAAACAAGGAACGACTTGTATGTAAAGGATACTCCCATATTGAAGGGATGATGTTGAAGAGACCATTGCTCCAATGGCTAGACTGGAGTCAATCAGGATTTTCCTTGCCTTGGCACTCCAAATAGGGTATAAAGTATATCAAATTGATGTCAAGACAGCATTCTTGAATGGTGTACTCAAAGAAGAATTCTACATTGAACAACCAGTGGGCTTTGTTTTGGGTAATGATGAAACAAAGGTCTGCAAACTAAAGAAGGATCTATATGGTTTGAAGCAGGCACCACGGGCGTGGTACTCACGGCTGGATTCATATCTCAAGAAGTTTGAATTCAAAAAATGAGGAGTTGATCACAATCTCTATGTGAATAATTCTCCAAAAGATCAATTAATGGTTCTTGTCTACGTTGATGATATTATATTTGGTGGCAGTAGGCAGAAATATGTGGATGAATTTTCCAACCACATGAAATCATAATTTGAAATTTCTATGATTGGGGAGATCACATATTTCATAGGGATACAAGTGATTCAAAAGAAGTAATACACTTTCATTTCTCAGGAAAAATATGCAAGAGAGCTACTGAAGAAGTTCAATATGAAAGACTACAAACCAATGTCAAATCCGATTATAGTTGGAAGTAAACTTGGAAATCATGAGGATGGGAACTCTGTTGATCCCACCATGTATAGGATGATCTTTGGAAGCCTACTCTACCTGACAGCGACAAGGACAGATATTGTCTTTGCAACATGCCTTGAGGCCCACATTCAGAGTAATCCAAAGGAGGAACATATGGAAGCAATAAAAAGAATCATGAGGTACATTCAAGTTACACATAACTTCGGATTATTTTTTGCTACAGGTCGGGATAGCGAATTATCAGTGTTTTTTGATGCTGACTGGGCTGGTGATGTAGTAGACAAAAAGTCCACTAGTGGTGGAGCTTTCTATATTAGGCAGAAATGTGTTGGTTGGTTGAGCAAGAAACAAGAAAGTACTTCTCTTAGTACTGCTGGAGCTGAGTATATCTCCACCACAAAGACATGCACTTAACTGCTATGGATGAAGCAGCAATTAACTGATATTGGTGATGATGTGAAGAAACTAATGGTGATTTACTATGACAATAAGAGTGAAATCGATCTTACGAAGAATCCTGTTCAGCATTCTCATACAAAACACATTGAAATAATGTATCACTTTATCAAAGAGAAAGTTGAGCAAAGCGTGATTAGATTGGATCATGTGGGAACAGATTAGCAAGTGGCTGATATACTGACAAAGCCACTGTCAGCGGCTATGTTTGAGAAGCATTGGTTGAACCTCGGTGTTCGGCCACCTCCCAGTGCATAAGGAGGTTACAGAATTCCCCTCTCCCCGTTTATGGTAATTCTTTCTATCTGGGTACGGCTGTAATGCAGGTTTATGGGGAGATACTATCCAGGGGGAGTATGGGTTGAGATGAACATTGATTACTTTACTGGCCTTTGGGTTTATTGTCAATGGGGGAGAAAGTAAAGGTATAAATTCCGGATTTTAATATTGTCTGTGGACATTTTATGCTTCTGTGACACAATGAGAATTTAGTGTAAGAAGATTTCTTGAGAATCGTTGAGCATTCCAAAACACGGTAACCCAATTCAAGCATCCTCTATTGTTTTCTACACCAAGCACTTCTCACGTAGACTTAGAGTGTTGGATGAGTTGATCCTTGCACTTTTGGTATGCATGTGGATGGTGATATATTGAATTTATTTGGTGATTGCCAACAAACCCAAAGGGGGATATTGTTGGAACAATGGATGTTCTATACAGGAATTGGAGTTTTGGTTTGTGTTTGTTATCAATCCTCAGTGGATGTTCTGAATGTGTGTCATCAAAGTGATCATACAGTTCACACAGAAAACAGTTTTAAAGGTGGCGCTGTTTCACAGTGTTTGCCAAATTTTTGGGCCTCAAAATCGGGAAATGAAGACATGGATCGTCTGCAAAAGGAAGTGCTCACAAAAAGGAATTGTTGTGCAAAATATAAGAGGATTGCATGAAATACTTAAGTTGGGCACGGAAAACAGCGGGATGCGTGAAATAGGGGATCGAGGTTTTTCGCGCAAATAGTGTTTCGAAATCAGATTGGTGAAAAATGGAAAAGGCATGGGCTACGCGGAAAATAAGGGTTGTGTGCGAAATACTTGAGCTGGGTGTGAAAAACAGCATGGTGCGCGAAATAGCAGAGCAAAGTTTTTCGAGCAAATAGTGTTTCGGATTCACACCGTTGAAAAATGGAAAAGGCATGGGTTGTGCGAAATATCTGGAGAGGTGCACGGAAAATGATACCTACGCGAAATATTACGCGCCAGATGAGAGGTTTTCCACGCCGAAGGGGATTTTGCGCGCGGGGGTCTCAAACGCCTATAAATATGAGGTGACCCCCTTAATTTCTAGTAGTTGAAGACTTAGAGAAGATCTGAGGTCTGATGTGTGAAAAAGGATCGTGTAAAGGGGCTTGCACGAAATATTCGGAGTTGCGTGAAAAAGGGGATTTTTGCGCGAAATTGTTTTCCGCACAAAAACTAAATTTTGCGTGCAATAAGAAGGTTTTGCGCGCAAAGGGGTTGGTGTTTCACGCAATTGTTAGTGAAGTTTTTCTGGACGTTCTGGTAATCTGATTCAGTGGACCTGTGTGTTCCAGTGCATCTATTCCGGACATCGATGCACGCAGAGTCTCGTGCTGAGCAGAGGCAAAGACTTCAATGCAAATCTATTGAAGAGACCTTCACGTCTATAAACTGAGTGAGACTTCACAAGGGCAGTGAGCCAGGGGGAGTCAACGGGAGTGACCCGAGGGAAGCAGTGAGATATCCCTGATCCTTTGTAAAGGCAGTGAGCCTGGGACATAGTGACTGTTCCTGAACAATTGTAATCTACAGCTAGTGAAGCATAGTGAATTTTGGTACGACCGACAACTTGTCGGCGTATGCTCCTTGGACGTAGCCCTTAGTGGTGAACCAAGTAAAAAGTGTTGTGTCCTCTATGTGCATGTGAATGTTTTCTTTCTAATCATAATCATCATACAGGTTCAACAGGTTCCTAACAATGTGGGAACAAGATCTACCACTTTAAAAGAAAAAATTTATCACCCTGAATCACCCCTCCCCTCTCAGGGTGTCCCGGGTTCCTTCATTTAGTTCTTTAACTTCCTTTGTTACTAAAATGTCATTTTAAACTAGAAACATGAACATTGACTCATAATGATCACATCATGTTTCAGTGTGATGGGATAATAATTTCTATATATAAAAAATTATTTATGAATATATTTCCTTAATTTTCAATAAAATACAAGGTCATTTTATCAGTTTAAGAGAGTGGAATTTTTTGAACTAAACTATTTATTTTAAACTGATAACAGACACATTGAGTCATACCGGGAACAACGAGTATTAGATTGAGATGATTATTATTCCTAAACGAAAAAATTATTTATGGATAGATTTCATAAATTATAAAAATAATAAAAATGGTTTTTCCCATTTTTGACTATGTCAGTTATCCTTTTTACTAAAATTGAGGTCAATTTAAAAAAAGATACACTTAAAGTCATACCAGTCACATCGTGAGTCAGATTGAGGTATAACTAATACCTATAAATATAAAATGAATTATGGACCATTTTTATAAAGAATAAAAATACTAATTTATTTCCTCTATTTTGAGTTCATAGCTTATTTAATTTTCAAAAATTTCATTTTAAATTTGAAACATGCACTTTAATGCATACTAATCACATCGTGTATAATTTTAATGTAATACCAATTATTAAGTTTCAAAAAATCACTTATAAATTGATTTACAAGGTTATAATGAAAATTAGAGTGATTTTTCTTTTTTTTTTCATTGTGTGAAATTTTTCTTAACTAAAATATCAATTTTAAATTGGTAATTGTATCATTGAGTCATACCGAGCACATCATGTATCAGATTTTGGTGAGGATGATTCCTACACAGAAAAAATGACCCATGGATAGTTTCCATAAACTATAAAAATAATATAAATGAGTTTTATTAGTTTTGAGGAGGTCAATTTTCCTTTTTACTAAAATTGAGTGAATTTTAAATAAAATGATGAACTTGAATTCATATCAGTCACATCATGTCTCAAATTAAGGTAATACTAATTCTGACACTCCCCAAATGACTTATGGATAATTGTCTTAAATTATCAAGACAATTAGAATATATTTTCTTGTTTTGGAGTATGTTATTTTTTATTGACTAAAATAAATTTCAATTTTAAATAAAACGAATCAATTGGAGTCATACCATTCACATCGTGTTTCCGGTTGAGGTGAGGTTGATTTCTACATGTCCCAAAGTCTCAAGAAAATTAAAACTACTAATACTTCCAGGGTTTTTATTTCATTTATTTTTATAAATTCCAATACTACATATTTTCTCAATGTTCTAATCTAAAAATCATTTATCGTTGTTGAAAGAAAAAATTGTAGAGGAAGCTCATGTTTTTATTATATCACATGAATTCACTATAATAGGAACATGAGATTCTTCTAACATTATGGATTTCAACAACAAGAAAGGGTTTTCTATTATGAACATCAAGTAAATATGTAGTATTTGATGTTTGACAAATAAATGAAATGGAAATTAAAATCATGGAAACATTGGTAAAAAGAAACATTTTATATCTTTTATGGATTGTTGGGAATATTTGAAAGAAAAATATAACTTCCCAAAATATCTATTTAAATTAATAAATAAGTGTTAGATAAAAATGTAAATGAAATTAACATACAAATAATAGATAAAATGATGAAAAAATTAATTAAATGATTAGTAGGAATTGACCTTTTCATGATGGTTGTATGAATTATTAATTCATTTACTTATTTTCATTATCTCAGTTGTATACTTTATTTCTAATCACTCATGAGCATGAGAAGATTAAAAAAACAACCCCAACTCAAAAAAATCAACCTGTATAAGAAAATAATTATTATATGAGTAATAATAAACAAATAAATTAAACATAAATATAAAACAATACATTAATTTTAAAAAGAATAATTTTATAATTAAAACATCAAGATTTACTTTATGATTGAGAAATGGAGGGGACTTGAAGAAAAGAGATAAATTTCAACACATCATGGGTGAAAAGGCTTTGAGGGAGGAGAATTCTATGGAAGTATTGGTGCACAAAGGCATGAAAAATAGACAGATCACCCCAAATCAAACAAAATATTAAACCTATATAAGAAAAAAATTCTTATGTGATTAATAATAAAAATAGATAAATTAGACCTAAATATAAAAAAACATAAATTTTAATGAAAATGGTTTTACTATACAAACATCAAGATTACCTTTTTGATTGAGGAGATGTAGCATCATTACTCTTCCTATAAAGGTAGTGGATGAAAATTGAAGGAAAGTGATAAGTGCAATACTGTAGGGGTGGAGAGGTTATGAGGGATAAGTCTATGAGTATTTTGGTGTAGAAAGGAATGAAATATGGACAAAATTATTATAAAATAAATAATCTATATAAGTAATAATGGACATTAAATCAAATTTTTATTATATAATTTTTTGGTAAAATAGAAAACATATATCATAACATTACATTAACATCTTCCAAATGGGTTTCCTTCATTATAGTGTATTATTATGAGGGATTTATAACATCATCATGTGAATAAGACATTATCTGCATAAGTAGTCAAACATTTAATTTATACTTTGTTAATGCAGTAGAGAATATATAATATTATGAGGAAAAATATTGTATATTAAAAAACACTTTTACCTTATCATTGAACTCGCTTTATTTTTTAATGGTTTCATGGATTTGGTTCCTCTATCTGGAATCCTAATGCTCTCTTTTTGGTCCCCTATAATGTATAAGACACTGTCTATATTTGGTCTTACATGAACTAATTATGATCTCCCAATAAAATGGTCACCTTCAATTGAATTTTCATCTTACCTAAAATTTGTTTTATTCACCAGCAAGAAAACCAACCATTGCCTTTTTTCAAGATATGATACATAAAATACTAGAATTTCTTGTGATTTAATTATGAATGGATCATATTTTCCCCTTCCATAAAAATATTTAGCTTCATGAATCTCATTTCATCAAATTTAACTGCCCTCATATTGTCAACCCATTTTAAATGGAAAATAAGTACTTAAAATGTTGTATAATCCAACATGTATATATATTCAATAATTTGAAAACATGATATATTTTCATAAATTGAATTTCTATCCTTGGAACTAGATATGTGCATCAGTTCCACCATAAGCGTAACACCACTATTTTTCATCATACTATAGTAATCATGTTCTTTGGTATAGAATATATAACATCGATTAAAAAACAAATATAATATATAACATTTTCATTCAGTCCTATGGCTAGCCATTGAATTCATTCGGCAATTGAATCCATATTTTTAGATAACTCCTTATAAATTTGATCTTGGAACAATCCTATAAACTATTTATTATATAAATTTGATATTCATCCTTCAACTCTTGATGGATTTAAATCTCTAATAATTTCATTGTGGGATTAAATTTATGGATCAAAATATTTAGTTTTATGTAAAACATAAAGGTGAACTTTCTCCAAATCTGTCAAGGTAATTTTAACAATGTCTCTTCCCTAAATCCCTTCAACCATAAGGTGTTTGTTGTGATAAGACTCTGGGAGACTGATTCTATCAACATATAATAGGTAATCATTATAGAATTCAATAGATTCTTAAGTAATATATCATTCTATAATACAACATTATGGCCGAATTTGATTCTTAAAATACCCTTTAAAAATATTAATAATCCATTGAATGGGGTACATCCATCTTTAATTTATAGTACCACATATTTGAACCTCTCTATATAAGTGAACCATCAAGTGTATCATAATATCAAAGAATAACGGTGGTGAAAAACATCTCTATTTCACATAATTTGACTTCATTTTAAATATTCATGATTGGAATCATTTCTAGGTCTATAACATTACTGTATATGGATTTAAAAAATAAGTAGAGTATGGTTAATATATGTCATTCATTTTGAGGATGAATACAATAGAAAACAAAAAGCATCAAATCTTTCATCAAAAAATGACATTCATGTGATTTTAGTCCTCGTAACTTCAAATTAATCCTTAAAACAACATTATTGATATTTGATGAATACCCATATGGAACTTTTACACTATTAAGGAAAAGAAAAAACTGCAATTTTCCTTATCTAGATAGAGTGTAAGTTGGTGGATGAATAAAATTAAACCTTTTAACCTTCACCGGCTCCAATTATCCCCTTATCCTCATGTTAATTATATCCAACCTATCCTTGATTCCATATTTTGTTTTTTCATTAACATTTAGTAATTATCTAATAACACTATCAAATACATTTTTTCAACATGCATGACATCAAGAAAATATCTGACATATCAATAATTCTAATAAAGTAATTCAACGAAAATTGATCTCTTATTCCAACCCAATTTTATAAGGTTTTTAAATTTTTTTTTACCGAAAACAATATCAATATCATTTACAATATTGTGTAGTTGATCAACCATTACAGTAGATGGTATTGTACCTTGTTCGATATTCCCATCAAATGATGTCATCCAGGATGGGTATTTTTTTTGATTGATTTAAAAATTTATGATGTCCTAAAAACACATCTTTGAGTAATGTTTCAACCAAACTAGGTGTGTGTGTTTTTCACAAATGGGACACCCCAAAATTCTTTTAATATTTTAGTATAATAAATTTCCATAAGTGGAGAAGTCATTTATCATCCTATAAAATATGGAGCCAATGAGAATTCTCCACTTCTACGAGCATCATAATGTGTAACACCTATATTCGACATCAATTTCATATCATTGATCAATGTATCCAAATAGAAATCAATATAATTTTTGGATTATTTTATATAGATATAATCACATAAAATATAATGTATTTTCACTTCATACATAATCATGGAGGAATGATATAATTTACCAACATGATTGGCCATATACTACGAGTACTACACTGTCAATGGAAAGGATTTATTCCATCTATAGACAATGAAAGATGAACATTTATCTTCTCATTTCCAAATTCAATATACTAGTAAACAATTTTATTCCATTGAGGAGAATCTATTGGATAACATAGGTTCCCATATTTAATTCATGTGTCTGTATTCCATGTCAATATTCTCATGGTTTTTTGATATCCACATAGTCTTATAAACTATGGAATTATAGTAAAGTACTATACAAATTTCTACGGAGTTGATTCATTTTTCTTTTATTGATTTATACCACACATAGGTAATTTTATGAGTGATTCATGGTCATTGTGAAAAAATATGCCATCATTTGGACAAGAATATATATTTTTAGAGATCATTCCCATTGAACATAGCATTCTTTTAGCATCATATGTTCAACATGGTAGTTCATTTTCTTCTAGTATCATATAATTTAAGAGACCACGTAGTTCTATAAAGCTGAACTCACTCTATCCATGACCAAATTTCAAATTATATAACTTCAATACATCTTACAATGTTGTGTATTTAGTACAACCGATATACAATGGTCTCTTGTCATAGATATTTAACTTCTCAAATAACTTTTCAAAATATATAATTTCATCATCAATTGCCATTATCATTTCTTTAATATGATCTCCATCATTATTTACACTGGTATTCATACCAAATGATCTATAAACGACACTATCATCCCAATCGGTTTGCACGTTCATTTTTCCCCATTTTAGTCCTAAATTTATCAATTTGATTTATTATAGGACCAATAAAATGTTATTCCAACTCTTCGGAACAAATTTTTCTTGAATAAAAACAACTTAAACACAAAAAAAGTATTTTAGAAGGGTCTTATTCATGCTCTATTGAAGATTTTATGAACTCATTAACTCCATATTCATAATATTTTGTCAAATTATTAGAGTGCATTCATTTTCAATTCATATCCATCCTATTGGGTTCATAAAAAATTTATTTTTTTTAATAATTAAGTAAATACACATTAGATATTTATTATCAAAGGTGGAAGTTATAGAAAATTATAATAAGGAAAACCCAATATTTTATTTTTCAAATAATTTCAATATGCTTTGAATAAAATGGGTAATTGAATTTAAGAAAATAATCACTCCAATATGGTATGTGTTATCATATTAATTCATTCAAAGGTGAAAGTTATGGAAAATTTTCATGCTCATCATCTCATATCCCGACCATTTATGATTGCATTTTTTTTTGTTTGGGACACATCCACTATCTATTATAGACATGCTCTTATGTTGCTTCAAATACTCCAAGAGGGATTCATCAATGGGATGACTACTTCTCAGAGTAGTACAAGAAACATAAAAGAGATGGGGGATTAGTCTCAAGAAACAGAATGCAATTACAATTTGGTAGATCAAATAAACGAGTATGACAATTTCCTATAAAATTGATGGGGATGAGTATCAAGCAACAAATTTCAATAATAACTATTTTATGACACACATCATGTCTTTCTTAAATCCCATAAACAAATGAAAATATAATATTAGAAATTAAGGAGTAATAAGAATCCCAAATATGATAAACAAAAATCATAAACCCCCATTGAATCAACTAGACCACATAAAAATGTATTGATAAAACATTTTAATAAATAAAAAGTTATTTCATATACATGGATGGTAATCGGAGACTCAAAGGGGTGGAAACATTACATGTAGACCTAAAATGATGTATACCAAAAAATAAATTATAATATATAGAATTGTAAAACATACATTATATTTTTTTAGAATAAGTGATGTAACAAAAATAAGGAATTATTACATTTAGTATTAACATCATATCAAATATTTAAATACATATCAAGACTGTTGGGATGTCATATTGCCACACCGACCCAACCCATGTATTCTAGGGAGATAATCAAATCAGATCTACCTATATAATGGATTCTAGGGGCATCTAATACACATTGAACCATTCCTAAAATTCTAGGCTGGTTCATAAATATGTTGGCAATAATCAATAATATACATAAACAAGATATATAAAAAACAATGGAGAAAAACACCCCAACCCTTGAAAAATATATCACATATACTTAGGCTCTACAAATATGAAAAAAGTCCCAGGAGGATACATTTTCTAAGTTGAATACCCTTACTTCACTCAAAAATATAAGTGGAATCAAAAAATTAATATATCAATAAAACATTACTCTCTATCTAAAATCTCTACTACACAAATATGAAAATAAATAGTCAATTTAATACACCAAAAATAATCCTCATAGGCTACCCAAACACCTTCATGGAAATTAATACATACAAAAATATATGGATGATATAAAATTGGATAGAACTTAGACCATATAGTTGATTCCGCTATTTATCCAATGAAAACAAATCACAATTCATCTAATCATTCATATAAATAAAATATTATCTCAAAAATCCCCTACATTACTTTAAAGCTGTAATTGAAAAAGAGATGCTCCGATGGCATGGGAGATGAGTTTAAAAGCCTCACAGTATAGGTGTTTCACACTCTAAAAATTTCAAGCATCAAAATGGATGGTATCCACATCCAAATATCCAAAATGGCTAACTCACCACCCAAATAGTTGTAATATAGCCACCACCACATCAAGAACTATTGATGGTTTACACCTCAAGTTCTCCAATAGAATGTAGATAAGGACTTATGTTTGATCCTTGATTCATTTGACCCTTAAATCATTCAGTCCAAGGATTTTTTTTGAGCCTTGATTTGAGCTTTTATTTTCCAAGGAGTGCCAAAAGAGGATATCTTCCACAAAAATCTTCTGATATTGGGAAGTGTTCGCAACCAGTAAGGGGTTTTTTAATACATCGAGACACTTTTGTCAATGCTTTTTCAGCACTGATAATGACAGAGATTTATCAGCACTTATTACTTAAGGGCTGATAAATGATTTATATTAATAATTATAAATATTTTTTTTGTAAATATATTAATATAACTATATATATATAATAACTATATATAGATACAAATATAGTAAATATATTATTTATTTAAATATATCTATTAAAATTTTATAATTATTTAAATATATATATATATTTATTTATAATTATACAAATACTTTTAAAAATTAATATTTATTTATTTGTAAATATAAATATAGTAAATGTACATTTAAAAATATATATGTTTATAAATGTTATTTTAAAAATATATTTTTTACATTATTGGTGAATATTTAATCTTATGTGCATGCATATTAAATTCGAGTGAAATTAAATAAATGAAAAATGAGTAGAAATATTGAAAAATTTCTATGTTTTATTGATTACATATAAATTATTTAAAAAATTGGATAAATATTAAAATAAATATGAATACATATTAAAAATATTAAAACATAGTAAACACACACAGACACACAGATATATATATATACACACACAATAAAGATGCATTAATTACGTATATGTTAAATCAATATAACATGTTTGATTTTTGTTAAATTAAAAAATCAAACAACATTCAATTATGTCCATTACTCGATGCAATTAGTCAGTATTTTTAATTGATAATATATTTTAATTATAAACCATTATTCACTAAATATATGACTATTTAATGTAAAGCATAAATGTTTTGTATTATATAATAAAATTAATATACATTCATATATATCTATATATTTAATATATGTTATTTATTAACATTATCAATAATTAATTAATTAATAAAATGGTTAATATATTTCTCAATTTACTTATCATTTATTTATATTGGCTTATTTTAAATTTTACTTATATCTATAAATTTAATATATACTATTTATTAGTATTTATAATTTATATATATTATAATGAATTTATACATTTTTTAAAATATTTAATTTGTTAATTATATTTTTAATATGTTTTTAATAAAATCAATTTTTAAATTAATTTAATTATTTAACTTTATTTAAACCTTTATCAGCGATAAAAAAGTAATGATAAATGATCCGTTTATGCATGATAAAAATAAATCAATGATAAAGGGTGACCTTTATCAGCACTATAATTAAAGAATTGATAAAGGGTATTGTTTATCTGTGCAGAAAAAAGTGATGTTGAAATGTACCATTTATCAGTGCTTGATTTAGTGCTTATAAAGGATCCTTTTATGAGTTCTTTTTTCTGGTGCTGATAAAACACAATTCTATTAAAGGACAATTTTATAGTAGTGAAGTGTAAGAATTTGGTAATGATCCAATTCCTGGGAGTAACTAACCCATGTATAGATAAAATCCAAATTTACTATGATGATACTTATTTTTTGTATTTATATTTTTACATTTATAATGAGTTCACCATTAGGTGACATACATATTTTAGAATGTCACATTTATGGATATCTATTTATCCTTTCCATATTAAGGCACATAATTACTCTACATTCATCATCATGAGATTGTTGAGATTCAAAGGTCATGAATTATTCCCTATTATATAGTTATATCTCATTTCTTTTATTTCCTATATTACCTATAGTTTCTAAAAGTTCCTTGATAGTTATTACTAAGCTTCACTATCATTTATTATAACTAGATAAATAATTGGATTAATTAACATTTTTGGAACAACCTTAATGGTGTTTTCCCGTATAGCTTGATTTTTATACCTTAATTAACAAATTTTAGAATTTTTGAGAAATGGACCATTCCTCCCATGGGATGTATCCTTAGTGGTTTAAAATAAATAGATGTTAATTTCCATTTTTAGAGTGTATAAGACTCTATAAATTAGGAATGGTAATCTATTTAATTAAACCATCATATGTACTAATTGTTGTTACATGACATTCTAATAGTAATTTATAAATAAAGTAATCTATAAATTGGTAATGATAATGCATCTAACAAGACCATCATGAATATATACACACATATATAAAATATAATTTTTTTTATCATTGTAAATTAAATAATGAATATAGTTAAATGGGGATAAATATTAAAATGTAAAGGGAGTTTTCATCTATAACTTATTATTGAAACTCCATCTATCGGGACCTCTATTATGTGATATGAGGCCTTAACCCGAAACCAACCTTAGTAGTTGGAAGTAAGAAGTGTCTCTTATTGCTTAAATGATCTTTTAAAATGTCCAAGACCTCGATCTAGGAGTAGGCATATGGGTGTTCAATAATTTATTGGAAGGTGTCTTACGTGTCCTATTTTTGTATATGTGATCTATTCATGTATCAAATTTTGTTCCAAGCTATTTTTTAGATATTGTAGAAATATTCCACCAAGATGACATCGGGATGATCACCTAGATGGAGACGATGACCATGATCTGGAGGTGGTGGGCCCTGGACACTTGTATGACATCCTATAGTGCCACTTTGGGAATTTCCAGCTATACCTGAATTTGGCATCAATTATCAATTTTGAGAGAGTTTACGTTGGTTTATATTGTCCGTAAAGGGATCTCTATGAGCTATCTATTCAATGGAAGAATTTAAATGGGATTTGTATAAGTAGTATCCATATAATTTATCTAGGAATAATTTCCCCTAGGATGTTAAGTCATTGATGTATTACATTCTGTGTATATTCAAGAACATAGAGATACCTCTGGAAAAGATGTTCATGATCATAACCTATATGTTGCATGATAATGACAAGTGATGGTGGGATGTTTTTTCCTAGGTTTTTCAACATCAGGATATTATCTGGAAGGATTTACAAAAAACATTCTATGATTATTTCCTACCATAGACACTGAGAGTTGATTAGTCTAATGAATTTATGCACCTTTACCATGGTTTCTTGTCCATTATGGAGTATTCTACTCACTTCATAGAGATATAGTTTTTTATCCTAATCTTTCTGAGGATTAGTTGATGAAAAATGAGAGAGTTTGAGGATGGGTTTCTATATGTAATCCAATCTCTGGTTAATATCTTCTGGTTAACTACTATTTCAGAAATATTAATCTTGGACCTCATCACTTTGTATAATTTGTGGGAATATATTGGTCTAAACCATGGTGGTTCGATAACAATATTGGTTGAAAAATCATCTAGTGTTCAGAAGTTATTCCTTGAGTCTACTCGTAAGGGCAGTGCCAATCTTATGATATGTGTTAACAGTTACATGATATGAAACCAGTGTGGAAGGAACAGTCATACAAAACCCCCAATTCTATAGATATCTAGGTGAATTTGGAGCATATATAAAAAAGGGCCAATCTATAACATTTTTATAGTACCGGTAATTAGTGAGAAGGGGCTCTCATCGACTCTTCATTTGGGAGTGGGACAAGTAGGTTCATGTTAGAGAATAATTTGGGATAATATCATCCATCCATGTAAGAACCTGGTTTTTCTAAGAGGTATGTATTGATTAATTTGTAGACTAATTATTTTATTTTGACCTAATATGGATTCTTAGTGAGACTATAGAGGAAATATGGGTGTTTGAGTCTTTTTCAGATCCCAAAACCCCATTCGGTGGAATAAATTTTTAGGCTTCATGGTTAGTTAAAAACATTTAGCCCAATATGAATACTTTATCCTAACCATGCATGGAGTTTCAATGCATAGCATTGTGTAGAATAAATTACTCTAACCATGCGACCCAGGGAGAATTCCCATATAGAGGATCTACAATTATTTGTAGAGTAATGTCACGTGGTTTTTTTATAGTTTCCCAAAATATTATCATGAACCATGGGGGTCCTCTCCTTGGGTAGTGGCCTAAGCATGGTTCTCACATGGTTTGTTCAATCATGTAGTAAAACCATGCGACACCTAGATCATGAAAAAAATTTCAATTCATCCTTTAAATTCTTATAATATTACCAATATCTTTTATTTTCTACATGACAGTGGATATGGACTCTGTTTTTCAACCATTGGAAGATCCATGGATATAATAAGCTAGGTTAATTGATATATCATCCATCAAGACATATAATCAAAAGAAAATCATCTCTCTGGATTCTTCTCTATAATTACTTTAGTCCTTAAGATCGAATCTCCATTTTTCTTCTCCTCAATGGAGTTATTTTGATGTAGACTCATATTCCCTATTGTCAAGACTTTCATCCATGTTTTTCATTTTATTATAGTCTAGGAAAAACTAAGGGCTGATACTAGACAAGGAGAGTAATACAAAATAATTATGGTGATCTATGGATTTTCACTAAAATTATCCCTTCCTATAAATTGATGTCATTGTGCCACATGTCGGTTTCATTGAGTTTTGACTCTTAAATTCATCTTCCTTGATTTAATTTTTCAAGATTAATTTATATAAACCTAATAATATCACCTGACATCATTTTAGGTTGAGAAATTAATGTGGAATATCCATTTAGTGTGTGTTCATTATTTATTCCTTGATGGCCTATAATTGATATTATCTGATACACCGTTCAGATGTGAGTTTATCTTGTCCTTGTTAAGGTAAGTGTTCCATCATAATTAACTAAATATTTTAATTATTAAATGAAAATTGTATTTATAGATATCACTTGTCCTATTTTAGTTATAAATTGAATTTTTCTGTTACATGTCATCCACACCATTTCATGCCTAATTAAAGGTATTAAATGAACCTATTAAATGTTTATAAATTAAATTTATTAATGGTAATATATCCATGATTAAATTTGTCATGTAAATTAAATTTAATTGAATGAACCTAATGAATTATTCATATTAGTATTACATGGACCTGGATTATATATGATATAATAGAATGAGTATATGGTGAATATTTCTTTGGTTATTTTTTATATTTATAGAAATGGTTAGACTTGAGCTAGCTTTAGATTACTAAGGGAATGCCTTGAGCACTCATAGGGCACCATTCTGATTCATTGTGATGATTTTCATGGGGCATACCCATTACTGAATATGGTGTTTTTCTTTTTTCATGAATACCTTATCATAACAATAACAATTCACATGGAATTTTTCTAGTTATTAGAATGCCTTGGATACACTCTTTGGATTCATCTTGATATCTTCATACATAAAGAGACATGGATTTAACCCATTGGGCCCAGTCATTCTTATATCAGGATTACCATGGATGATCTTTATTGAATGAGTTAGAATCATTACAGTGGAATGGATTGGTTGATCCCCTTAGATTACACTCAAAACCCTTATTTCGAGAATACATGAATTTTTACTATGATTTGTTCTACCCCTAAGATCCAGGATTCCTTGGTTACACCTTGGATCCTCTGTTATCCTTACATCTTCTTACAACACTACTGATACCTTAGAATATAAATGTTACCCTTATTATAAACTAAATTGTAATCAAGTAAATAATTAAATGATCATATATTCATAGATATTACTATTTGAGGATAAAGTATGTATGAATTATTTATTTATAATTTATTTACCTTTGTATACCTACACACAATCTAGTTTATATTCACAGACTAGATTATATAGACACCATTGGTGGTGGCCTACTAAGATTTATCTCACATCTTATTTGGGCCATATTTGGAACTTGAGAAGATTATATGATCGGAGGTGTGGATAAGGGGAAGTGTACCACTTCAGATGATTGACTTTCTTGATTACATTAAGATAGGGTCTTGGAAGGATATGACTTGCTGAGTTCGTGGGATTCATGGATAGTTTTTCATTTTTTTGATTCTCTATATAGAATGAATTACACAAATTTTTTTCTATTGGGTATGCATGTTTCCATTTCATAGAGAGATAACATTAAATAATCCTTTTTTATGACATGGTTACAAATTTGAGTTGGTTTTATATTACCAAGATAATTATGCTTACTTCCATATCCATATTTATGTATAGATTATTATAATTTTTTAGCTTAGTTGTTCTTATTATAGAACTGCTATGCTCCACTTTGGAATGAGGGAATTTTATCCCTATGGACACACCCCAGACCCTCATTTCAAGTCATAAGCCTCTGCAATATGAGGTGGCATTCTTGAGGCCAAGTGGGTAACCATGTTTGGTTACTCAAGAGTGAACTAGGTCTGGGACATCAAAAAGTGGTATCAGAGTTTTTTTTCTTTTGTCTTATTGTTTGGGAATTTAGAAAGGATATTATGAATATGATAGAACTTGGTTAAAAGTATTTCCGAGTAGTAGCTAAACCCCATTTGGGGAAAATAACAATTTTATTAAGAATTATATTTTTTATTTATTTTTCTTATTGCAGTTGATAAAATTTCATCATTGGGTGATGAACTTGAATTGTGGTATTTGATATGCTTTATGTATATTTACATGCAAACCATTTATTTCCCATTTTCAAAAGCCGCTTTAAGGAAAGAGGGAAACCATAAAATTCAAACAAAATTATCATTCAATTCAAAATACAACTTTCCAAATCCTCATCACCATCTTGGTTCCCATGAACCTTGAGTAGAGCACCTCGTCAACTCCAACTTCGATGTTTTAACCGCCATCATTCACCGCAGATCCATCTATGAACAAGATGAAAAATCAACCAATAGAACTCGAACAACATGAAATCATCAGTCACCAGATTCAAATATGAGTGATCAACAGTGAAACCAAAGAAAATTGATGAATAATCAGACACACATTATAATAAAATCCTCAACCAAGTTACGAAAACAACCAGACATCGCTGAAGAGAACCCATCGTACGTCGCCACCGCAACTCCAAAACATCAAATTGAACAAACATCACTTGGTTCATAAAATCACTAATGGTTGCCCCAATATCTATCAACCTCAAGATGAATATATTATCAGATCCGAAGATCCAAAAATTCAAAATCGAGAAGAAACCATCACTGTTGCATAGACAGATCAAAAAAGAACCTGCATATCCCAAGCCAAATACAACTACAAAAAAGAGGAAATCAGAAGAAATCACCAGACCCCAGAAGAAAGTCTCACTGTGTAGATCTCGTCACCGCCAACGAATACGCACTCAGATTTCATGACAAATCACCCACTGTGAACATTGAAGGCATGGTGGAGCCCCCGAGATGTGGGAACTTGGAACTCAAACACAGAAAATCATCACACCACCATGGGTTCCCTATCTAGATTTGGGGGAGTAGGTGCATTTTACTGCTTTTATTACCTGTTTTTCATGTGATTTTTGAGTGAGCCATGGTTGTTATAAATTCATGTTCTGCTAACATCTTATGAAAGTAAACGAAAATTTTCATTTAAAATGGACACATCAATATAAACAGTGTTTTCCTGTATATATTGATGGTGTCATATTAAAATAGAAATTTACAACCCTTGTAATTTATGTACCCCTACTTACATAAGAAATTTTTTGGTTGTGATTACATCATTAAAAATATAAATTATAAGGTGTGTGATAACTTATAAATAGGAAAGGGTAATTCAACGAGTCAATCCATCATATATTTCACCTATTACATTATAAGAATGATTTTATGGGTGATAAATTGAATTAAATGGTTCCAATTTTAGTTATAAAGTCTATGAGACTGCATTATTTGGGAATGTAGATACATTTAATCTAACATTGTAATATGAATATAAGCACGTAAAAATGTAAAATGTAAATTATTACTAATAAATGAAATGGTTTCTAGTAAATAGAGAATCCAAATATAATTAAAAGAGAGTTTTCCTCATTGAATTGAAATTTAACCTTCCATATATTGGAACCCCAATAAATTAAACCTGAACACTTACTAATACATAAGACTTCAAACAAGGTAGTTGGGATGGTATACCTTGGGTAGTGAGGCCTTTTTCTTTATGATATACTTATTTAGAAATTCTATATTCTCAAATATTTTTTTTGTGATTGTTAATGAAATTTGTAGAGCTATTTCACCATGAATTCCTCATCTTGTGATACAATAGGGTGGTGATGACCATGCTCAAGATAATGTGGGATATAATCTATTAGTCTTACCACCAAGAGTGACACTTTTGGTACCACCTGCTATTCCCAAACTAGGAAAAAAACTCAGTATTAAGATGGTTTCCTATATCTGATACTATCTATGCATGGTGATCTATGACATGAACCTATAATTTTTGAACTGACAACTAAATTCAAGTAATATCATCCACCCATATTTTCAATGAATGGTGGTCTTTAGGCTATGAGTCTTGTCTAGAGTTAATTTTATCCTTATTTGATCATCTGGAGACACCTCCATAGAGGAGGCTCAATATTTTCACATACATATTGTGTGATTCAACCAAGTACTACTGGGATGTGACTACCTAGGTTGTTCATCATCAAGGAATGGTCAAGGTAGACTTTTATACTACCTTCTATGATTACTTTTTTCTCAGATACTGAGAACTGACTAAGACAGGCATTTCATACACCTGGGGTAGGGTGTTATGTGTGTTATGGACTAATTAGCATGCTTCACTCTGTAGAAATTATTTTCACTACTTCTAGACAACATTGAGATATCACAAGGGAGAAATTATAGGATGGGATCATGTATGTCATACAATTGTAAGTTAATATCTTTTAACTTTATACCTTTTATGAGATCATGAATTTGACTCTTATCATTGAGAAAACCCTAAGAGATATCGATGGTACTGGGAACAGAGGTTTTGTACCAATGTAAGGAAGTGGTTCTTTTAGTATTAAGAAGCATTTACTTGAGGTTTCTCATTTGAGAAGTGGGGTCCAGATCATCTACATTGGTAGCTCCATTATATGTCATTAGTGTGGATGGTAGGGTCATGTAAATCCTCAGTGTGATATAGACCTGCTTGAGTTTTTTTTTTGCAGCTGTATGGGGTATATTTAGAGATTCTTCCATGATTTTATGTATATTTATAATGGAATAGGATCTGTACACGCTCCACTTTCAATTGTGGGATTAGTTATGTCACATCAAGAAGGAAGTTGGAGTAGCATCATCCAAATAGACCAAGGGGTAACTTATGGTCATAGTAGCTAGATTTTTGATTTTTAGTTCTATTAGTGCTAACTTTCTCTAGGTAGTCTATCAATATATCAGGTCCATGGATTAATACAGTAACATGCATTATAGTAGATATAAGAGGATCAAATTACATGACAATCTACAATATAAGGTACTATTCTAGTAGCATCTTCTACTATATCAACCTTATTCGATATAGGTTCTTCTCACTCTGTTTTCTCTTTATAAACATTGGAATATCTTGGCTTGGAAATTTAGTACTTATGTGGGGTGATGACCCTGGACACACAACTTGGTATGAATTCAGAGGGTATACTCCAATGAAAATATTGTTCCCTTAAGGTAAGAAGTTTTCATTTCTTATGGGACCTATTCATCCTCAAGATAAAGATATTCATTTCCATTGTTGGGATTGAATAGATGGTTTCCTATCACGCCTATGTGGAATGTTATCGCCGAATGGTATCATTTACATCACTAGAGGGTGATAGTTATTTTTACGTGTTTGATTTTTATTTATAGTCCATTAGAGATATAATGGAGAATCATGGGCTAGGGGAGTGAGTTCCTAGATTTATATCCTTTTCTTGGATGATCGGACCATGTGTCAGGTAGATTCCCCCCCCCCATGGTAGATCATTTTAGTTATATGTTTCTTAATTATTTTTCTGAATTACCTACTAAGAGAGAGGATTGGTTTATGATTGAGATTTTTCTACGATAATCTCTAGTATATATTCCTCCATACAGTATGGAACCTATGGATATCCAATGGATCAAGAGATATTTGGAGGATTTAGAATTGAATTGTTTTTATCTAACATAACACTTCATATTGGGGGTCAACCATGAATTTCTATAATAATGTAGATGGGACCCTTAGTCTATGCATGTATTGTTGATGGTTGAACCGAATTTATATTAAGAATGGGTATCCATTTCCTCTAACAGATGATCACTTAGACCAACTTTGAAGAGCTAGGGTATTCTGAAAGATTGACCTAAGATTGGCCAATGATCAGGTGTGATTCAAGTCTTTAGAAATATCACATATGTCATTCCATAGTCTTTATATTTTACAATAGTATCTTATTATGTCATTTGGTCTTACAAACTCACCCACCATTTTCTTGCATTTGAAGAATAGTGTTTTCTACCCTTATTTGGATTCTTTTATCATGGTTTTTGTGGAAGAAATATTAGTCCATTCTCAATCTAAGAGTTACCATGATAAATATCTTGAGATCATTTTGAATACACTGAGATAGAATTAGCTATATGATAATCTTTCTAAGTGACACTTCATGATCATCATGGTACACTTTTCGGGTCATGTTACCTCATAATAAGGATTATCTATTTACCTAGAGAAGGTTACTTCTGTGGTTTCATCAGAGAATCCCAATAACATGTTTGATATATATAGTTTCTTGGGGATAGTTGGATTTATAGGCATTTTATATCATAATTTTCATTCATTTCTTCACCTCTAATTGTTATTACTAAGAAGGTGTTGAAGTTCTTGTGGTCTAAAGTGTGTGATAAAGTCCTTTTGGAGTTTAAAGGAAGACTTATTTCAGTGCCTATTATGATTCTTCTAGAGCTAATTAGAGACTATACATTGTTATTTGATGGATCTAGAATTAGTATTGGTGTGGTATTAATGTAGGAGGATAGAGTTGTTTTGTATGGGTATCTCTAATTGGGACAAAACAATAGTATTTATCCAATTCATGACATTGTTCTAGTATAATACATTCATGCTTTATGCTTATGAACAAACTATCTAATGGGAGTGTTCTTTGTATTGCATACGGACCACAAGAGCCTCAAATATATATTTACACAATTTGAATTGAATATTAAATAGTAAATATGGGTCAAATATCTTAATAAATTTGACTTTGATCATTCCTAAATACCTAGAAAGGGTAATGAGGTAGTTGATACACTAAGCTAGAAGAATCAGGAATATGACATTTAAGAAACTAAAGATTAATAGAAATTTATGGCCTTTATTTATAATCAACAACTAGAGTAACATGAGAGTAACAGACATAGTTTTCTTATAGCCTTAGTTTTTACCTCTTCACTTATGGATAAGGTGAAAATAAGTTATTTTTTATTCCTTGAAGGGTTGGTACTACAAGAGAGTTTTTCTAGTTAGGACCTGCCTTAGGATTTGTTTTTTAATGGAGACGATATCCCATATATATATGGGTGTATGTGGGTTCCTATGGATATGATAGACAAATTGATGCAGGATTCCCACACATCTTAGTGGGTAGTTCATCTAGGAATCTTCATGATTTGTTGTGATATGTGTCGTCAATATTGATTTCATGGGATAAAATGTTAGATAAAATGTTTTATCTCTAGGATTTCCACATATTAATTGGTGAAGGAAAGAAACTAGTAGTATGCTAGATTGCTACATTTGCATATAGTCCATAAATTAAAATGTAATGACACTGTGATAGATTTTGTGGTTTTCTTACTAAGGTCCCATAAAGGTATATATTTAATTTGGGAAGTCATGTATTGACTGAAAAATGTAGGATGCTTCCTTCCTATATGAGATAATTTCATAGTTAATTAGCTTGGAAGACTCTTTATTTGTGACATGATATGTGTGCATGAGTTCCCTCATATTATCAATTTAGATAGAGAAACACATTTCACACGAAGGTTATAATAGGGGTTTTACAGATATTTGGGTGCACATGTGCTTTTGTGCACAACTTTTCACCCTCAAACCGATGGTCAGTCAGAGCAAACTATACAAGTTTTGGAGGACATGCTTCGGGCATGAATTCTTGATTTCAATAGATCTTGGGAGAAAATTATTCCTATCATTGAGTTTTATTGCAATAATATCTATCAAGTGATTATTAATTTGGATATGTATGGGGCCTTATATGGTACGTCATTTAATTCACCCCTATGCTGGTTAGAGGCAAGTGAGGAAGTGTTACTAGGTCCCTATCTCATTCAAGAGACATTGGAGTAGGTACGTTTGATCAGAAATTTTATGTATACTGCTCTATCTAGAAATAAATATTATGTTGATCATCATTAATAACCTATGTAGTTTGATTTTGGGGATCAAACATTCTTATAGGTATCACATAGACTTAGGTATAGGTAGATACAGAGTCAAGGTGAGCTATCACCTCATTATTTGGGCATTTTGTGATCATGTCTACAGTCTAGCCGGTAGCCAATTGGTTTTTACTAACTCAGAGGTATCATTATATGCATGATGTCTTATATATTTTATATATTCACCATTATCATGTCAAATTTTCTCATAATTTTTGATCCTAAGGATGTTGAGTAAGATATTGATGCTTCTTTTGAGGAGTATCCAATATGCATCATGGATTGAATTATGAAGGTTCTCTAGGGCTGGTCTGTCCCTTTAGTATTGGTTTTATGGAGGCAGGGTCATGTACATGATGATAATTGGTAGATGGAGGACAAAATAAGTCATCAGAGGATAGATTTTTCCTCAAATAGTGTTCTACCACCCTTGGAAGAGAAACTCAAGGATGAGTTCATTTAAAGGGGTAAGAATGTAAGAACTAGTTTATTAAATGAGGAATTGATCCATTAATTTTTAGTCAAATTATTCGGTTTTTACATAATATGGATTCCAAATGAGGATATGGAATAAAAGAGGGTGTCTAGGTATTCTTCGGAGCTCCGAACCCAGAAAAATGTTAGACATCAAAGGGATGCATGATTATTAGAAACTATGCCAGATTGCACAATTTATCCTAACCATGTGGGGGTTTCAATGGGAAGTATTGGGTCACACTGTTTATCCTAACCATGAAACCCAAGGCGCACACCCGTATGGAGGACCTGAAATTTTTTATCATAGGAAAATCACATGGTTTTCAGACTATTTCCCAAACCTTGTGATTGAACCATGTGAGTCCCCTCCTTGGAAAATGGCCTAAGCATGGTTGAAATGTGATTTGTACAAACATGCAGCCAAAATGTGTGACCCCTAGATTTTTAGTGAAATGAACATTTAACCCTTAAATTTCTATAATATTACACCTCTTTCTTATTTTCTTCATTGTAGCAAACATGAATTCTATTTTTCTCCCATTGGAATCTCCATTGACATCATATACTGGGTTCATTGATAAATCATCCGTCGGGAATCAGATCCAGATTCAACCCTTATTTTGGATTCATCTTGGTATGCACTTCAGTCCTTATACTCACATCGTCATTTCTCTTCTCCTCGATTGAATTTTTTATTGAGGCTCAGGTTCCCTATTTCCATAACATTCATCAATTCTTCCATTTTCTTATAATCTAAGCTAAACTAAATGTTGAAACTAGAAAAGTGGTGTAATACATGAATAATTTAGGTATTATATGAATTTTCCCTAAAACTATTCATGCATACTAATTATTTTCATTGTTCCACATGTCAATTTCATAGGTCATTTCCCAATAAATTCTTCTAACTTGATTTAAATTGTCTAGATTAAATTCTATGGATTTAATAGTATCACTTGACACCATTGGAGGTTTAAACCTCAATGAAGACCACCCATTTAGGGTGATCTCATCATTTATCCCTTGAACACCTATAACTGAGATTATCTGAGACACCGTTCGAGTGCTAGTTTAAAATTTTCTTGTTACGGTAAGTATTAAATTATAGTTAAATGAATATTTTAATTGTCAAATATATATTATATTTATATATATTACTTGGCCTAGTTCAACTATAAATTTAATTATTTTGGTTCCATTCCCTCTTCTCCTTTTCATTTCTAATGAAATGTATGGAATGAACCCATTAAATGTTTATAGATTAAGTTTATAAATGGTTGTATTTCCTTGATTGACCTTATCATGTTGATGAATGGTAATGGAATGCACCTAATGACTTTTTAAATGGAATGAGTATTACATGACCCTTTTTTATATATGAAATAATGGAATGAGTATAAGTTGCATATTTATTTGGACTTTTTCATATTTATAGGAATTGTAATACATAATCCATCCTCGGATTCCTGATGGAATTAATTGATCACTCATAGAAAATAATTCTGATTAATTGTGATGATTATCATGGGAGATACCCACTGTGTAATCTAGTCATTGACAAATTACGTGAGTGACTTGGTGTAGTATCAATGATTAACATTGAACTTATATGGATATTATAATGGATTAGATACACTAATATGATTTATAATTATGTCATTGGACATGTGATGCCATGGATTCACCCCGTTGGTTCTAGTCATGCTTAGATCAGGATTACCATGGATGAGCTCCATGGACTTAGACTTATTATAGTGGAATTACTTGGGTGATATCATTGGATTACACTCAAAAACTCTTATAACCATAATGAATGAGTTCTTATTATGAATTGGTTGACCCCTAAGGTCAAGGATGAATTGGTGACACCTTGGATTATATATTATCATTACATCCAGTTACAACACTACTAATACATTAAAATATAAATGATATCCTTATTATAAACTGAAGTGTAATCAATTAAATAATTAAATGATCATATGTTCAGAAATATTACTAGGAAATCCTGAAGCAGGTATACTTTATTTACTAATAATTACTTACCATTACATACCTTCAAACTATAATGTTGATATTAAATTATTGAATTGTATATATGTTTTTTGTGGTGGTTTGTTGAGATTAATATCACACCCTATCAGGTCCATTATTGGTGCCCAATTAGATTTTATGATCATATGTGTGGAAAATGTGAAGCATTTTTCCTTTCACACATGAAATTATTTCATAATTTAGGATGTGATCTTTTTATCATAAGACTAGGAGGGTTCTCAACATGATTTGATTGTTTTGGGTATTTTTGATTTTCTATATACTATGTATTATACTGATTTCATACTACCATGTATTCATTTTTTCCCACTCATAGAGAGATGAAATTACATCATATTCTATTTATGATATTGTTACATATTTAAGTTGGCTAGTTATTACATTGATGATTTTGATTACTTATACTAACAAATTTATGTCTCATTTATTATTAATTGTCCACTTGTTCATATTATAAAATAGTTGTGCTCCACTCTAACATGAGGGCATAGTGTCCCCACAAACACACCCTAGACCCTTGCTTCTAATCATAATCCTATTTCCTATGGTCAATCAAAATTGAGGCCATGTGGATGACCAATTTCATTTACCCAATATTGAACCAGGTCCAGAATGTCATAGTTCAAGCTAAAGAGGTGGACATGGTCATAGGAGCTAGTCTTAAGAGATATAGTGCCAGTATAGTGGACCTACTCAGGAAGGATGAGTTATGACTCCGGGTTGTGGTACAAGATAGCTTCTTGCAGTGCAAACTATGCCAAATGAGCATAACATCGACCCTTTTATAGTTAGAGGTATTATTCAAGTATCATCTACATTAGTGTCTGCTTTATTAGTTATAGTTTCTTCACATTATTTTACCTTTACTGCCAGTATAAAAAGTTTGGGTCATGGAATTGAGTGATTATATGGATTAATGACTATAGATACACATTTGGGAATGTAATTATAGAGTGTACATATATTTAAGGAATGACCTCTCATTGTTGGATATTTTTGTTTCTTGGGGAACCTCTTTTTCATGGAGAAGACTGGTTTTGACATCCTACATGGGTTAGACTGGTTGATAACTTATTATACCCATGATGATTAATATTTAATGAAGGTTTTATTTCACATCATCGAAGGGGGTACAAATATTCAAAAGGGATAATGGGACATCTAGGATAGTAAATATGAACCTAAACAACACAGGCTTGGTGGAGTCACAACCTAGATTTCTAGTCTCAATCAGGATGATCAAGGAATGCCTCTGGCAGATTTTCCTCAAGTGGTGGAAAATTTTACAGAAAATTTTTAGGATGAATTCTCTATAATACCACCTAAAATTCACTATTTATTTAGTGTTTTAATTATTGGAAGTGTCCATTCCTCCTTATCAAATGGAAACTACTATGTTGTAGGGGATAAAGAGGCAGCTCGATGACTTTGAAGCTAATGTTTTCATATTCTCCAACACTTCTCCTTTGGTCTCATCTATGCTATTAATTAGGACATTGAATGATAACCTTAGTATTTGTGTAGATTACCTCATATTGAACTAGATTATTGTTAGGAATCGATATCCACTACCTTGAATAGAAGAACTCTTTGACTAGCCCTAAAGGGCCACAATTTTCTCCCAGATTGATTTGAGTTCAGGCTACCATCAGGTGTGTGTTAGGACATAATATATACCATGTATAACATTATAATGTAGATAAATATTTTACCAATATTGGGTTATGTTTTTTGGTTTTACAAATGTACCTATAGTTTCTATGACCCCAATAAATCAGGTCTTTCACCTGTATCTGGATTTATTTGTTTTAGTCTTCATGGTTGAAATCATGGTGTATCCATATTCTCGATATGACCATGTGAAAAATCTCTGGATCATAATAAATACAATGAGATTCCACAAGGTATATGCTCATATCACAAAATTCCACTTTTTTATTGACATGGTTAACTTCCCAGCTCACATCGTCTCAAAGGCGAGAGTATTTGTTAACCCCTAAAAAGTGGAAGTTGTGGTAACCTAGGAGAATCTTAAGAACATATTTGATATATAGAGATTATTAGGGCTATATAGATATTATATGATATTTATATAGTATTTATCAAGTCATTTATCACAACTCATAGTCTTGACAAAGAAGGGTGTGAATTTTACATGGTCTAAAGCATGCGAGAAATACTTTCAAGAGATAAAAGGGATATTAACTTCAGTCCTGATCCTGATTCTTCTAGATATATTTAGAATACATATAGTCAATTTTGATGCATCATGAATCAAACTATAATAATCCATGATATAGGGATATTGGATCATATTGTACCGGTCTCATGTATTGAGGCCACACAATAGGAATTAAACAATGAATGATCTTGAGCTAGTAGTGGTGGTATATGACTTACACTATTGGAGGAATTATCTAGTGGGAGAGAATTTTGTGATATACATGGAAGAAATAATCATCAGGTATATATTTACTCAATGTGAATTGAATATTTTGAAGCACATATTCATTGAATATCTATAGTCATTTAATTTCTAACTTTCTTATATGCTCAGGAATGTAAATTTGGTAACTGACACACTAAGACGAAAGTCTCATACATAGGCCCTTCAGGAGGCCAGTAGAGAATAGAAGTAAATGGATTTGTTTTTTGAGGTAAACCATCAGGTGTAGGACCATTAGGTAAAACTTTTACTCGCATCATTTTTAGTGGAATCCCCTCTTCAAGAATGGGGTGGGATGAGATAGCTTTCAAATCCTATGTGTCTATTCCTAAGGAATAGTTTATCAAGTGAGGAATCACTACCTAACTAGGTTATCGATGAGGATAAGCTTTTTCACATCCATGGGAATGTTTTTTTTCCTGAAGATATAGATAAATAATTGATGCTAGAGTCTCATTCATCTATTGAAGAAGTAAATTTAGGGTTTACCAAGATGTACTGTGATGTACATGGCTAGTATTGGTGGAAATGTATGAAGAGGAATATTTTAGGTTTTATAAAAAAGTGTTCCATCTATCAGTAGGTGAAGGTGGAGTACTATCTTCCTACTAGAATTCTACATCCTCAATTCATATCAAAGTGGAACTGGGATGACGTCTCCATGGATTTTTTGATGGTATTTCTAAGATCCCCTTTAGATAGTGATGCAATATGAGTGATCATCTATAGGTTGACCAAGGTGGCATACTTTTTTCCTGTCAAGGATACATTTTTGGTACACAATCTTAGGTGGATTTAGATTCATGAGATTGTATGCCTCTATGGTTTTCCCCATTCTATCATAGTAGATAGAGACACTCAGTTTAAATCTTGGTTCTAAAAGAGGTTGAAAAATACATTGGGTTCAATGGCGATTTTGAGTATTTCATATAACCATTAGATCAGTGGTCAGTCTGAGAATATGATACGAGTGTTAGAGGACATGATATAGGCTTGTTTCAATTATTTTAAAGGTTATTTAGAGAAAACCATACCTTTTCTTGAATTTACCTACAATAATAACTTTATGAAAAATATTCCAATGGATCCCTACGAGGCCCTATATGGTAGGTTATGTCATTAACCCTTGTGATGGTCAGAGTCATGTGTGGTACTGTTGTTGGGACCTTGTCTCATTCAGGAGATATCAAAGGAGGTTCAACTAATCCAAAAGTGCATGAATACAACTTAGTCTAATAAAAGGTATTATAATGATCTACATCTCTAACCTATGGAGTTCAAGGTGGTATATTAGTTCTTTATATGAGTTTATCTTGGATTGGGTCATATAAGGATTTAGGGATAAGGGAATCTATCACTTACATATGTCACCCCTTTCGATATTATGGATAGATTCAGGCTGGTAGCCTATCGGTTGGCCTTACCTCATAGATACCAAGACATGCACAATTTCTTTTATGTATCACAACTATTCATTATTATTATGACCCATCTCATTATTTTGATCTTGATGATATTGTTTTGGAGGAATATGCATCATCTGAGGATCATTAAATATGTATCATTGATTGATGAATTAAGTATTTCGGAGGCAGGTCAGTTACTCTAGTGTAGGTTTTATTGTATCATAACCAGGAACATGATGATACCTAGGTCAAAGTGGCCTATGTATGTTATTAGTGGTCAATGTTATTTTCAAAAAAAATCAAACCATCCTTAAAGGGGAAACATGGGGATGATATTTTTAAGGAGGGGAGGGTGTATTGTTTCTAATTTTTTTATCAAGAGGTATGTAACCTTTAATTTTCATTTTAATCATTTAGTTTCAAACTAATAGGAGTGACTTAAGGTTTAAGGAAGGGTTCATAATCATTTAGGGCTTGTTTGGTTCCCATAGCTCTAGTTCTCATGGAGAAATAGTAGGAGGTGCATGATTAGTTTGTGGTTAGTTGTAACTGTGTGACCTAACCATAAAACCAATATATAGATAATAATAGCTTTATAAATCCTGTGAGGGGGCCACATGACCATGTGAAAAACTATCGAGGAATTTCTGAAGGGACATGCATGGGATATGGATAGTTTTCTATACTCTGCACCTAGCACTCGTGGGTAGTGCCACTTAATAAGTGGTAATATATTGTTTTACTGCATATTTTAAAGAATTTTTTATCCAAACCATAAAACACCTTAAATGGGTGAAATTAAATTTTATATATACCTTATTTAATGTTTTAACCTACTTTTTTCTTCTTCTCCATGAACAACATAATCATCCCATATTAGAGAGCTCCCTCTTGGATACCACCTAGGGTTGAGGTGAGATCTTCATCAGGTTTCTGAATCACCCATTATTGGCCTCATTAGAATCTTAATAGTAAGAGATTCAATATAATTCCTTCCTTTCATCATCATTACCTCATTGAATCTATTCCCAAGAAAGGTAATGTGCCCTTTTTTTGGAATATGTCTATTTTACTAATTTCTTCCATTCTTGCCTAGATTTGAAGCTAACACTAGATGAGGAGTCAATAAATACCAAAATGTAGGTGGTCTAGTATTTACCCCTTAACTATTATCACCTTATATCAGGCATGATTACGCTACAATTCTAGAACCTCCTCACATTTCCTTAAAAACAAGAATTTATCTTAGTTATATTATTTTTCATGCTAGAAATACCACATTAGACACTTAATTATCTTCATAGGTCACCACACCTTGACAAATACTACAACTTGGGTGAACATATTGAATTTCCTTGGTAGTTTAAATACCATATTGACCAACACACTTTCTAAGTTGTGATGTCTTATTAATTAAATCGAGATGAATTGATTAAATGAAATTAAAGTGAATGGTATGACCATCTCACATCCCCCTTATATAAATTATAGATTACACCCTTGGAAAAATTAAATTTTAAATGGTTGGAAACAAAACCTTGGATTACAATAAAGAATAATATACATAATATAATATTATTATTATTACGTGCCCATTTATAATGTATAATGTTACACGGTTGAGGACAGTGGTGGATAGGATACTTCACACCCCCTTGACTTGTGTTATTGGGAATGATGTCTCACATTGTTTATTGAGTGTTGATATGATGTTTCATGTTCCATTTGAGGTTATTGGACATGATATTTCACTTCACTCATTAGTTTGATGGTTATTATGACATATGTATCCATGATCAAATTATTGGGATAGTACCCTATTTACTGCATGAGACTTTTATGACTACGAATGGATTCTTGAGCTATACCTTGGGACCTAATTAGTATTAGTATCTATATACATTGAAATTTAGGCCCCTATGTATATAGTTCATATATATATACATATTAATATGTGTGTATACATACATATCCTTATATATATAGATAACGGAAAATGTTAAGAGATATTATGGCCTACGCCAAAGTAGGTATAGTCAAAAGAGAGTCCTTTAGGAACATGACCTGAATTTATTATAGTTTACATTTATAATTTCCTTTTTATAAATTCATACCATTTTTTATATAATCTAGTAGGATTAATACTTCACATTTTCTGTGGTGTCCTACCGAGTATATATGACACCCTATTCAAGTTGTTGATTGGAACTTGAACAAACTTATTGGTTGCAGTTAGGGGAAATGGTAAGGGTATGGCAACGGATTCTTGATTTTGTACCTAGGAAAGGGTATGGGATCATATTAATGAGGTTATTATCATTATGTCATTGGATTTATCTTGGTCCTTTTGTTATCTTTTGGTATAACATGTTGTATTTGAATGTTTCTATGTATCTCATGCATTTCCCTTTTTGTAGAGTATCATGACATGATCATCATTATTTAATGACATGGATTATTTCTTATGTCTTCCATTATTATCTAGATTTTTGACTTTAATTACTTCTAATTTTATTTTATTACTAATTATTTTATACCATTTTGTCCACTTTGACCAGAGGAAATAGTCTTCCCACACACACACCCTAGGAACTCACTACTAGTAGAAAACATTTTGCATATGGGGGGCACTATTGAGGACACATGGATGCCTAGATTAGGGATTCATTTAGTGTCTCCATGTTCAGGATGTTAAAATTAGTTTTAAATTATTCTCTCTATATAAATTTGATCTCATGTTTTCTTATTAAAGATTATGACCTATGTTAACAAGGTAGATAGGGTATTAATGGTTGAGACTAACCAAGTATGGTTGTCTAGTTTTCTTGAAACCTCAAACAAATTTGGTAATGGTGATGGTTGATTTTATGAGAGGAATAGATGGTACAAATACCCTAGAAGTGGAATTTATAATCGTTTTATATGTCCTTCTCAACAGGTATATTCATTTCATATAGGTCTATGGATCCTAATTTTTATCAATATAGAAGTCCTATAATATGAAGCCTTACTATCTAAAGATACCAAAGGTGTTCCATGCTTTTTGGAAACTAGTACAACACTTGTGTTTTTTCAAGAATAATCCTTAGGAAAGGAGTGGTGCTGGTTCTTTTGATATTAGAGTATCTTCATCTCCATCAGATTAATAGAAATACATAGGATTAAACTCTCCAGGAATTTGAAGAAAAATCAAATCATCATATAATAAAATTTAATTCAGGAGAGTTAGGTTGAGAGTAGACATCTACTTTCTATAATGGATTATCCTATGGAATATGAGACATGACCAGTTATAGTAAGAGGAACCATGCTTATTGCATCATCTATGGTTATTTCTTTATTATATACCGTTGTTTATCACTCATTTTACCCTTCTTATTTTGTCAATTTTTTAAATACTTCCTTTGTGCTCATGCCCTATATGATGGAGATATTGATTCGTATTAATAAAAATAAGGATTCTATCCTTTAGTTCCCTTATTTTATTATATATATGTCTACAGTAGTGTTTTAAAAGGATTTATTCACTCTTGAAATGGATCTCTTTGATGTAACCCTCGTGATGGACTAGATTATATTTTTTAGGGATCATATCAATTTTTATAACTAGAGGGTATCTTTTATTACCCTTGATGGTTGTTCCTATTTATTCCAAGTGGATTTGTATTATTATTTATCCAATTAAAGACTCCTCTTCTAGAATTTTCTAGGATTTAAATATCAATATCCTCTCTTTTAATAGAATTTGATAAAGATGGCATGGGGTTACCCCCAGAGTTAGAAGTTACGTTTTCTATCAATTTGATATCAGGGAAATAATTTATATCCATAACTTCATATAATATAGCTCTAATTGAGTTGAAAGAGTTAAATATCTAACATGATGATCTAATTTATAAGGAATTCATTCACCCCGGCATAACCCTATAGTTTTCCCTAATGCACATTGAAAAAAAGGTTGATGTAACTATTTAATTATGTATCGATTATAAAAAAATTAACTGGGTCACTGTTAAGAATAAATACCTTTTTACTTATATTGAAAACTTGTTTAATCTATTAAAGGGGAAAATGTGGTTCTAAAAAATTGGTCTCTTATCAAGATGCCACCATCCTTAAGTGAATGAACCTGACATTAATAAGAGGTATTTTCATAGAATATTTGGTAACTATAAGAATCTAATTATTCCTTTTATTCTAACCAATGTTCAGGCACTATTTATTAATTTGATGAAATAGATACTTCATCAAAACTTGTGATTTTTTATTGTGATATTATTGTATAAAATTTAATTAAATTATAAGAAAAAGTAGAATCACTTAAAACATTTTAGAATAATCCTTTGGACTCATCAAAAGCACTATCTCTTTGCAACACTATTTAAATGTATATTTTAGATTCAATAAGTAATGTTTCTAGGACATGAATATTCCAAACGGGGCATTATAGTTGATATTGAGAAGTTGAATATTGTTATTTCTTCATAGGTACTATGAAATATCTTTGATATATGAAGATTCCTTGGATAAGTGGGTTATTATCAGTGCATCATCAAATATTTTTCAAATATTTTATCTCTTTTGGCTGCACTCACTCAAAAGGGGTGGAGTTCGTATTTATCTCAGAGTTCCAGAATTCATTCATATAGTTAAAGAATCATATAAATGTATCATATATCTTAGTTTTTCATGAGAATAATCAGTGATATGTTGCTTTTTTATGATGATTCAGGTGTGGTATTATGGTGTGTCTGGATATTAGATGACTATGTGGTAGAATATGGATCATGATATCTTTAATCCCATTAAAATAATTATCCCACTTTTTAAATTTATTTGGGAGCTATAGTTCATGTGGTTAATTATTGGTCACACTATTTTTTGTGATAATTTCAAGGCCTATATTAATTTAAAAACATTAAGCTACTTATTTTATCTAAGGGATCTTAACCTTGTAAAAAATTATTTGGGTGGTGTACCTAAAAATGTTTTAATTTGACCTTTCTTACAACCCTAGTAAAAGGGATGTCTCTTTTTCATTCCCTTAGTTTGATGCTTCCATCTCAAGATTCAAAGGATTCTAGTGAGTAAAGGAATATTTTGGGTTTATTGGATGAATTTCACATTTATAGAAAGAGGAATAAAGTATTTTGATCTATGCTAATGTCTTTAACTCCTTCCCACATAGAGCTCATCTCAAATGAGTAATTAAAGGAAGATGAGTTAGAAAACTAGGATAAATATATATGGTGTAAATATTATCTATGATCGGAATATCACTTTAGAATTACTTGCCTATTTTGGGAACAAGTGGGTAGTTTTATCATCTATGAGGAATGAAATAGTGGAATACAACCATCAGCCTCAGTGGGATATCCATCCTAGGGTCACCAAGATGTACTATAATATGAGGTGATAGTATTAGTGGATGATCTTGAGGTTTTATGTAATTAAATTTGTATTTTTATTATTTACTTACCAACTAGTAAAAGATGAGCATTAGATGCCTCAAGATTCATTCAGCCTTGTATTATTCATAAATGGAAGTGAGATGAGTTGTCTATTGATTTCATTAATGAACTACCTCATACATCTGAGGGGATAATGATATGTAGGTATTTATTTATTAGTTAATTAATTTTGATCAATTTACACCAATCAAGGATACAAAAAACATATAGGATCTTGGAATTCATTATGTTTAGGAAGTTATGAGGCTATATAAACATAAATCTTCCATTATATCTAACAGGGATCCTCATTTTTCTTTCTAGTTTTTGAAGGGAATTCTGGGGGTGATAAGATCACAATTCAATCTAATAATATCCTATAATTACAACAAATATGTCCAAACTGAGTGAGTAAATCACATTTTGGAATACATGCTCTCGGATTTTTTTTTGGATTTTAGTGGCCCATGTGATACCCATCTTGAATTGGTTGAATTATCCTATAATAAAATATATCAATACTATATATAAATGTTCCCTTTTGAGTATTTATATTATATTCCTTTCCATACTTCCATATATTGGACCATTTTAGGTGAAATATCCCTCATGGTTCTAAGCCTTGCCTGTGAGATAACTGAGAATATTTATGTTATCTAATACTAAATGGAAATAGATAAAAATCCTTATAAATAATATTTCAATAATCATCATTGTCCCTTAGAGTTATTATTTGATTACAATGTGTTTCTAAGAGCATCACTTAATTTAGTTCACTAATATATGGGTACGTAACAGAATCTACCCTCAATATTTATGATTCTGTTTGAGAACATGATAAGATCTTGGATGTTCATGTATCAATTGTACATTCCAAAATAGTTTGTGATTAATGATATATTTCATGTTTCTCATTTAAAAAAGTTAGATTGTGATCATTATCACGTAATTAATTTGGAGGAACTCGAATTTGAGAATGATGTATTGGTAGTTGAGCACCCAATATAGATTTTTTGTTTTCAAGTTAACGTGATATGTGGCAATACTATTTAGTTAGTTTCTATTTTTGGGATAAATGAATCTTATTCGTATGAGACATGGGGGAAGGAAGATTAATTGAGGTAGAAATGGAGTAACATTTTCATGAATCAAGAATTTGTTTGAATTTTTGGGGTTAGAAACTAGTATTTTGGGAAAGAATTATCACATACATGGTGTCTCGTTTCTGGTGTGAAACCTTTTATTTATTAATTTAATTATAAGTTTTCCATCCTCTTTTTAAATTCTAGAAACCTTATTTTTAATTTTTTTATTTTGTGGGTTTTAAAAATATAGGTGCCACAACATGACCACTTTTCCCCTATGGGTAAGATACATCATAGCTTAGTGATCTATGTCATAAATTAATCCCCTCATTAAGATGTGTAACGGTAAAATTGGTTACCCTTATAGAGTACAACACCTAAATTAGTGTAGGGTGAGGTTTCATTGTAGCTTTGGAAGATACGTAATGAAACACTAGATACCCACACTGTATAAATTTAATGCTAGTTACCCTAACAAAATTAAGTTGTGTGAGGGTAACTTGGGAGGTGTTGTTTCATTTATAAAGGGGCAACATGATGGAGGATGGTTGATTTGGGAGCACTATAGTGCAACCCAAGAGGTTATTCCATGGAGGTATGGGATTCATGGCCTTATTCCTATTTATTATATAGGTTAATCAATGTGAAACCTAATGGATATTTCCTAGAGGTTTACAAGTGTGGGACACCATTTCTTATTTCCCTAGGTTTTGTTGTGGTGTACCCCTATGCAGTTTTTTTTAAAAAAATAGTTAAAATTTATAACGCACCTCCCTTGGATGTAAAGACTCAAAAACCCTCATTTATCTACCAATAAAATACAACCCATATCTACACATTTTTAACCCTTGTTCTCTCCTCTTACTTGGATTTCTATTGATAATATTCAAGGATATAAAAGGGAAACTCTTGGTAGGTCCCTCTTCTAATATCCTCTGAGTTACTTCTCCTATGTTTCATAGATTTTATTCTACCCTATAGTGATGGAAACCAAGTTCTCTTTATAATTAAATTTAGGGATGAGTTACTTGATTTTTTTTCATACTATTGCCTCCCAAGGGTCTTTATTCTCCTTTTAAAATTTTTTGACCAAGTTTATTAGGATTTTATCACAAATAGAAGATGGTTTTGTATTCATTACTTTGTTAGATTAACTATTGAAGTTTGTTATTTAAAATTGATTTATAAAATGAAATAGAAGATATTATATGTTAGTTTTTTAAACTAATTTATAGTGTCCCTTGTGATTAAAATTATTAATTATGATTTAGATATGGAATGTTATTGTTTTATATAGAAAATTATAATTGATTATTATTATTTTTAATGAAAATGAAATGTTTAGTGATTGATGTGGTGTTGAATAATTATCATGGGAAAACTCCGGTACATGGGGGGGTTATCCTTGATAAGAAGAGGTCCTTAAATACTAGTTATGATATTTAAGTATTTTATGTGGATATCCTATTATCTAGTGATTTAGTTCAATATCCATTACACTAATTAATGGAACTGACCAAATTAGTGAAATAATGTCTCTTGGTTCCCCAGAGTTATTGATCATAGGGTGTAATCTTGTAAAGATTATTTAAAATTTAGTTTTAAATTTTTCTTCATGTATTGTTTATTCTATTAGTAGTAATCTATATTATTTCTTGTTTTCTAATAGATATTTAAAATGCTATTTTTATTATGTTTAAACTCGCATGTTTAGTTTTTCTAACAAATTATTAATACATGACACTTGGTGGGATCTTAAGAGGATTATTTCCAATACCTTATATACACCCATAGGTGTATAATGAATTTGTTTATATGGATATAGCTAATGTAATGACATCACATAGAGGTGGTGTATGCAATTTATGGTTTTCTATGAGTCTATGGAGGTGATATGGTGGGATGAGCCCTCATTTCACATTATGATGGGTAGTTGTTTCTTTTTTTATTCAACTTGTAGTATATCCTTTTGATGATGTATCATCTTATCAGCTCCCCAACCCATCAATTTTGTTATTTTTGATACCACAATTTTGTTTCCCTTTTTATTTAATTTGGTCAATGTATTGATAATTTGTTTACAGCGAGTTTCCATTAATTATTATATGATGTTTTTATGATCATTATTATTATTGTTTCTTTTTATACAGATGAATGGATCACCAATAAAATGTCTATAGATTCCAAGTTCTTAGATAATACTATTTATTTTACTTATTGGCTAAAAACACTCCCAAATAGTATTATTCATGCCCATACACTAGTTACTATCCCATTTTGACAAAAAAAACACCATTCTGGCCTTTCCATAGAGTGAATTGGGTGCCTGTGTTAGGGGTAGTCAGGTTGTTTCATGAGAATAAAACATCACAAAATTAAATGGGTGGAATCCAACAAAATTTAGCATTATCTCACTACACACGAAATTCCTTACACCAAACCATGAAGTTGTGATAGTCACTATGATTCGGTTTAAACCATATCAAACAAAAAAATGTATGTCACCAAACTATGGTTTGTATTTTGTGTATAAATATAAAAATAAATTCTCAAAAAAAATCTCATTCAATAACTTAACAAGGTTTACAACATCTTAACTAGTGACAATTACTAAATAACAAGGTATTTTTTATATAATAATATACCCATGCTTCATAATATTAAAATATGAAGGGATATATCATACACCACATCCTAAAAAAGGAAACTAGAAACCAAGGATATCTAGCCCACTATGATATAATCTCTACTTTATGTTCATGTAGTGGAATTATAGTACCTAGGATCTAAACCCCAATGTACTATAATCCAACCATTTGTTTACTCATATATGAGTAATGGACATAATTCTCTATCCGCTTATATAATCATAATACAAATCTCTTTGTGGATGTAATTAATTATCCGCCACATATGTGGTTGGTAGTCTCAAAATTGAAAAAATATATCACAAAATAATGATATCATCTCACATACCATTATATGTATCCCCTTCTAATTAATAATCCAGAACACAACAACATCCATTTAAAAATAAATACCTTTAAAACAAATATCATTTCATAGACAAACCACTTCAAAAATTGTACCTAAAACACATTTTTTTTGTTGATAAAAAGTGTAAATACTTAATACATTTTCATGTATCTTGAACATAGTGAATATGTAGAGGAAGTGTGTAAAAACATATATTAATATTTATTTATATCATGTCTATATTTTTGGATGATATTAAAATGAAGATTTTAATTTCATTAGAAAAAACCTCTAAATAAAATCTATGGGTGGGAAGATGATAAATTCTAAAATGATTTTTTATTCCCTAATATCCCATTGAACACCCTAACGAGAGTGAATTAGGGTGTAAAAAATTATTTAAACCAAACCAGGTCTTGTATTCACATTGTAAAATACACCATGAACCTATTTTCATTAGCATGACAAAAATTCACAAACAAATAAGAGCTTGGAGACATAATTTTACTAGGATTATACAAAATGAGCTACATCTAAGGAGAACATATCAATATTGTGTTAATATTCCAAAATATTAATAATTTATTGATTATAACATTAAGAAGATCCTACTACTCATCCAACCATATAGAATCTTCTGATCTTCAACCCAGTACTTTCAATAAAGATAAATATATATTAGAAACGTAGGTCAAACTTATAAGATATCAATCAAATTTTTTACAGATTATAATGAGGGTGTTATCCATGATGCTCTATAATTCTATTTCAAGATATTAATTGAAAACCCTAACATACTTTGGTTTCATTATTGGTATTCAAATTAATTCAACCTCACACACTTCAACTAAAAATTCTAGATAATCAATAGATATTCTATGTCTGATCCACTATTTTTTCAAATATTCATATTTTTTTCTGTGTAAATTCTTTTTTGATTTCATATATAGATTTTGTTTTCAATATCTTGAATAATTTCAATTTTAATTTAATATATCAAACCTCAAACTAACCAGTTCTTAAATTCCATCCTTCAGATAAATTTCTTGAATAACTTCTCTATTGAATTTCAAATTAATTGTTACTAGTTGTCGACATAACTACCAAACCATCACATAACTACCACGTAATGAATCATGGTAATTTTCTATAGAAACTAGATATCATTGTGATATAAACTAATTTGTGGAATGACATAATAGTTCCTCTTATAAGATCCTTCAACTTATAGATATGTGATGGAACAACCTATATCTTCATATAATCCAAGCATCGAGCTTAAAAATTCATGACCCTATAATATTTTAACTAGTGGTTTTCTTATAGTGATACTTTCTCCAAACACGGATTAATATGATATTACACAAATATACCCATATTTATTTGAAATGTGATAGATATTTTCATAGTTTGGATATTTATTTTCATTATTCATTAACAAATTTACTATATTTATTTGTGTTGGGTCAAGGATTTCTAAATACGATTCTTCAGAATACATATTTTATAATATCTTCTAAAAATACTTTCATTGTGTGATATTTGTATTCATGGAACATATGATTTTTACATAAGTTTAATTCAAGTAATGAATAATTATTTTTGGTTTATACCATTAATATATTATTTTCAGTCATACAAAGATACCAGAACATTGGTGATTTTTCTCGATTTCAGCTTCTACTCATGGAATAATGCTTTTAGTCATGGAAAAACATATGTCATTTCTTGAATTTATTATAAGTTCACTTCAGTGATATTCCAATTTCTTCATGTAATTTTAAGGATTCTAAACTTAAAAAATATTTTATCATGTCAAAAAACTTGACAATAAATCCAAAAAACCTTTGGTCATAACAATCCACCACTTTAGTTTTTGTTGTCAACAACACTCAAAAACCCCCCAACCTTGATGTTAAGGATCCCCATACATATAATTCCATTATACTTACATTCCACTAATATCACTATACTTAATTTCCTTGTCTTTCTCTTTCATTTGGATTCTTTTATCCTTATTGTACTTCTCCATTTGATAATAAAATTCAATGAATTTTGTATCACCTATTAAAATAATTATAAGCTTTTGATTCTTCCACTACTATTGATTGTGGAAAATGGAATTCAATTAGTCTCTAACAATATGTGACTCATATCATCTTGTAGGAAGCAATATAAATAATAAATGAATTATTGTCATCCATTATTTACTGTAATTAGTTCTAGTTTTTTTGCAACACCCAATGGATAATATCTCCACCTATGTTCTTTCTTCCAATAGAAGATATACCCCTTCATACAAAAACAATAACAAAATATATAATTAGGTTTAATAGGGATTTGTTTTAAATCTGAATAGATTGATAAAACACTAAGGTTTCATCTATGCTTTAAAAAAATGAGTCTCTAATGGCTTACTGAAAATATTCTCCACCTACTATTTTGTTCCAAATAATTATAGCTTTAAAATACTATTACTAACCATTTAATTTATCAAATTATACCCAATATATATATTCATTATGTGAACGTGACAAATTGGATTAGTTTTTTTTTAAATTAAACTCGTGTTGTCACATCAAATCATTATTGGTTATTTCACTATTTCACTGATATTTTTCAGTTATTACTTTATCTATATAAGTTTTATATAATATTTAGTTCCAAATATATAATTTTTCTCTTCTATGAATAAATAAAAATATTCCTAATTAACACTTATCCATCTCACACAATTTCATCAAACATAAAATATTCAAACACATGTGTTTTTTATCCATAGTGTTCCCATCCTAATCAACATTCGATTATAAAAATAAATCAATAATTTATTTTTTTAATCGAAAACAATAATTTAGAGTTCCCTAATCTTATGTAATTATTCTATACAAAGTATTTTACACTCTTTTTATATTTACATATTTTCTTATCATAGTTCCAACTCATATTAAATATGATATAGTATTTTACTCTTCTATAATGAATTTTTTAAAACTATTTTCATACTTCACTTTTGAGATTAATATCAACCATTCATCTCAATAAGCTTGAATCCCCCAAAAAATAAAAAATCTCATATCATTGATATTTCAAACTCAAAACTCATCAATTTTTAAAAATTTTAACATTTTTCTTGTTTCTACAAAATATTATCTCTTATACCTACAAAAACACCATGTAATGATCCTATTCTAAAATATTAATATAAAGGTTGTGATCAACTCCACATATCTTGAAATATAGCTTCCCCATGAAGGTATCAATCCATGATTACCTAAAATGGGGTGCATATTTTAGGTCATAAAATTCCTTACTTAACCTAAAATATTTAATATCACCATTCATAATAGGAAATCCAACCAACTTTTCTATATACAAAAATTCATTCAAGAATATATTTTCAAATAATATCTACACATCCAATTGAAACAATTTGAACTTCTTCTAGAAATACAATACTAATAAGAGTCTAATAGATTTTATTCTTTCCACTGGTGAGAAATTATCACTAATATTGACACCTTCAACTTAAGAATATACCTTACAACCTAGTTTTTCTTTATTCCGAATAAATTTTTCCCATTTTTATAGTTTAATCTTAATGACCTACTTTTTAACAATCAAATTATGATTTTAAATTATATCCTCAAGGTCTCAAATTTTATTTTTATTAATTTATTCCTATTTTTCATTCATATATTTTACCCATGATTCCTTCTTTACCACTTCTTCAAATTAATTTTCTTTTATGATTTATAATAGTATCATATTCTTTTCATTTGTTGATTTTTTTATTGAAGTAGTTTTTTCTCCAATGATATTTCATGGATCAACTGGAATCTATTTCCTTCAAGAATTTTTCATAGGTTGAATTACCTCTTCACTTTATTATTATATCGATTAAATATTAGAATCATCATTAACCAAAACATTTTGAGTTTATTCTAAATATAAATTTATTTATATACCTCTACAAAATAATACTTCATAATAAAATATCCTAGAAAATGATTTTATTTAGTTTTAATTGTCTTTTATAGCACTAATCATAATTTGTTTTGCAGTATTATCAAAAAATTGAAGTCTTACTCTTTATTGAGTAACTTAGGTTTATGACTTAATCTACTACATCACCATATTTTCCTTTATTTTATTATTTATTTTAGATGAAATGAATTCTTTCAAATTACTTGAGATACTTCCATAAAGGTCATAATACATGCCACATTTTTTAAGGTGTCTTCTTAACCTATAGAATTGTTAGTAATCTATTTTTTTGTTATAAAATAGAACTTGAAATACTTATTTCCAATAGTGATGTGAGATTACATTATCTACAAATAATGTGTTTCCCATCATTTTTTACCAACTATTTTCTTTTTTCCACAACCACATTATATTAGAGTGTTCTCACTAATGGTAATTCATATTTAATTCAATGTATTTCAAGATAATTTCCAACCATATAGGATATGTAATCTATTATATTTTTCAATCTCATTATTTTATTAGTTCCACTAGTTTCATTTTATTCTCTTATTTGAAAACATTTTTTACATTATAGAACATATAATTTTAAAAATATGAATATGAAACACCTTATCATACTATAACTATCCACCAATAAGATAAAATATCTCTCAATATAGGTTCATGGTTGACCAATTAGACCATACAAATCCATGTGAGTGGAATTATATAAACCAAAAGATCCCTTATTTTTATGAAAATATAGATTAAAAACCCTCTTAACTGCTATAAAAGAATCTATAATATTTTCCAAATTTCTCGTTAAATTAGACATATCTACTGTATATCTGAATTTTAAAAATTTCTATATACTTTTTGATTAATTAGGTCTAGAAAATGGTTCCAGAATCTATTATCTTATTCCGTAGTTAAGAAACATGTATTTTCTTAGTTATCCAATTGATATAGATTTTCCCTTTACCTTTGGCCCTTTATCATAGAATTCCCAGAATTTCCTTTGATTTTTTGTCCCTTCTATCTAAATTTGATATCCAAACCAGAGTCAAAAAAACTAACTAATAACCAATGTATTATTATTAAATCCTTTAAGATAGAGAATATCAGTGTACTTCAATTCATCACCACCTAATCATTTTTTCCACTACCTTTATTCATTATTTTGATTTAATTTTGAAAGAGTATTAATCCATCAACTCTACCGTTAATTTTTTTAATAAATTCACATTACCTTTCATATGAGACGAACAACCACTATCCAGAATCTTATTAATGTTATTATTTTGTTTTATTATAAGGAAATTCCCACAATGTTTTCTTTATTAATATTATTATTCTCTCCTTCCAAGATAATACCAATTATGTTAATATTTTTTTGATATCTTCCCATGATTTTTACCATAATCCGTGTGGACTAATTCTAATTATTTGAGAAGAAAATGTTATTCTTCAAAGGTATTGATTTTTTTCATTCACATTACCTTTTCTTTTATAATATTATCTTCATATTCTATTCTTTATAAATCACTTTATGTCCAAATTTTGACCAATTAAAATAGTAACCATAAAAATAATTTCTACCCTAATATAAATATTAGGATCCAACCCTCCTCTACTAATTTCCAGCAGCTTTTCCTCTTAGATTGCTTTTAGATTCACCATAATAAATAATCATGTGTATAAGAAAGCAACAAAACTAACACTTCATTTAAGTAAAAATCTTATTTTCATCAAATCTATACATATCTCATGTTTTGAAAAATATCCTCAATTATTGATAAGTTCTCAATGGATAACAAGTTTTTCACTTTAACTTCTTCTATGTTATCTTTTCATTAGCTGGGTTTTTCTAATGTACTTGCCTCAAAAAAATAAATTCCGTTACTATTCCATTTTTTATCACACAAAATTTATTTAAAATTTATAGTGTCCTATTAGTCCATTTCTATTAATAATTTTTATAAAAGCATCCAAAACTAACAATTATTATTCAACCCATTTGTTTTAATTCTAGGTTAAAGTTTATTTTATAATGAAATAATTTATTACCAAAGATTTTAAATCTTATTAATGTTATCCTCGATACAGGTATCAATATCATCAATGATTTTGATTTATTCTACAATCATCAATCCATATTTAACTTGTTATTTATATTTTACAAGATTTGTTTCACATAAATCAAACATTTTTCCACTTTTATTAACATTATCTTCAATTTCATCGAACTAATTTAAAGATTCCTCAAATAAAACCTTAATTTGTTCTTATTTATTCATTATAAATCAATCTTTTCAGGAACAAATTCCAATAAAACATGCATATATACCACTCATTCTTATTTATTATTGTCTTATTATTTACATTAATACTTATCCATGGAGGTCATCATTAATTTCTCTATATATAAGATAACTTATTTTTAATATATTCTAATGGATATTCCACAACACCCTATTCTCCCTTTATAAAAAACATTTTCCTATGAATGTTTTTCTACATGAATTTATAGAATTTAATTTTTTTATATGGAACTATCTTCTTTTGTTTTTATAAGAATTCATACTCACCACCATCTTCATCATATCTCTTTGGACATCTAATAGCCATGGTTGGAAATTTCCCACAATGGAAAAATAATAATGGAAACTTACCTTCAAATATTCCATTAACACTTTTAATTTCACTTGAAATAAGTGATAATAAATCGTTACTTAAATCATATTTATTTTTAGTTCCCTAAAATATCTACATATCATCATCCTTGAGTTATATCACTTTAGATGAACGTTATAAATAGATCTTTATTTTTATCTATATATCATAATCTATCAATTTACTATGTAATTCATCAATATATTACTCTCGATGTTTAATTTCAAAAATTAATGATTCCTTTAGATTGTATATTGCAGGTAATATTGTAAAAATATTCCTTTATATGTGAGATTTTTTGAGTTTTTTACAATGTTTATGAGTGGAACTAACAACATCAGTAAGATAATTAATGAAACCATCTATGGTTTTATTATAAAACATCTTCAAAACATGAAAAATATTATGTACATCCTTAAAATTCACCGCATTTAAATTTTTTTCACCTCTAAATATATAATAATTTTTATCCCAAACACATTTTCCAATTGAACATTCCATTAAATAAATATAAATCTGATTGGATATCACTCCTGATAAAGTATTATGATCTTTGGAATCATAATTAAATATCCTCTTGTATGTTTATCTCATTAAACTACTAGTGGTATAAATAACATGTATCCTATGAATTGTGGTTGATTAAATATATAGGCCAAAATATCTATTAAGTTATCTCATATTATTCAACCAAATAAGGTAGTTTCACCTATAAAATAATGATACTCCCTTTTAATTCACAATGTTCTCTTTAACTACATCTATCTTTCAACAGATTTAAGAAAAAACCAATGTCTCTAATACTATTTTTTATTCTATAATTCTATTCTAAAAATACTAATAAAGGGGTGAAATAGGGTGTGATAAAATTTATTTTTTCTTTAACCCAAATAAAATTTTAACTTCACATTTTGAAAGACACCAAGAAAATGATTTTATTAAAACATCTACAATTAACGAAAAAATAAATAGGATAGACACATTATTTTTATTAGTACACAAAAAATGGTCTAGATCAGAAGTTTATATATCAATGTTGTGTGGATATTCCAAAATATCACTTCCTTAATAGTAAGTAATTACAACTTTAACATGATATCAGTGCTTATCCAAGGTTTGTGACCAATTACTCTCTTATATACACTACTTTCAAGATTTATGAACATATAATAGGCATGCATGATGAACTTAGAATATATCAATCAATATTTTGGGACTAAATTGAATTTGTTATCTCCGTGAGTCTTTATTCTTCTATTTTCATATCATCTTTGAAAGGTACAACAAACTCTAGTTTTAGTCTATATAATCAGTGTAATTCAACCTCACACATTTTAATTCAAAATTATATATATTATGTATATATTCTACTTCCAATAGTCTATTTTTCTAGATATTTAGATATCTTATTTCTTTTTTGTGTATATTATTCTTAAATTTCATATATAGCCTCTATTTTCAATCTTTATTAAAATTTGAATTTCAAATTAAAATTTCAAAACTCAAATAAACTAATACTTAAATTCTTGACTAAAAATATATTTATATAAAATATCCTCTCTTAAATTTATAATGGGTGGTTACTATATATTGATATAACAATGAAACCATAACCCAACTGGAACATAATATCTCATGTTTGAATGCTTCTTAAACCATATATCATGGAATGAAAAACTACTTCACAGCTCGACTGGATGGTTTCTATAATAGTTTCCTTCAACATCCAGATATGTTACGAAATAACCTATGTCTTTTCAGTGTTTCATATTCAATATTCAAAATTCATGGTCTTATATAATTTCCATACCTATTTTTTTCAACAGGTAAACTTTTCCTAGAATGGAGTGAAATAATATTCATGATGAAATAAATTCAACACAAAAAACACTTGAATATTCCAAAATTCATTCATAGAATGACATGTAGTGTTGTGAAATGGATCCATAATTTCATGATTAATTGTTAAATTATACATATGTATTCACATTTAATCAATTTTTTTACATCATGATTCTTTATAAGATCAATTTTGTGTTATCTACTCAAACACCATTCATGGCATGATTCATCGGAAGAGAGAGTTGATGTTATCTTCTCAAAATCCTTTCAAGTTATGATAATTTATGTTAATATGTATATGATTCTTATACAGGTTTGATTAATTACATGACCTTATATTTCATGGTATATACCATTTATATTAATTTTTAATTCTTACAAAGATCTTAGTACTTTTCCATATTTTCTAGACTTCAGCATCTGGTCACAACGTGATCCTTATTGTCATGGTTGAAACTTATTTAATTTCTATAATTTATCAGAAACATTATATAGTTATCTTACACTTATTTCATGTTACTCCAAGACTTTCAAATTTCAAAAATAAATGATATTGATAACAATATATACAATGAATCTAACAAAAAATAACCTTTGGTTGAAACATGTTGTCATAATAATGAAATGCAAGTTCATGGGTGAGTGTGAGAATGTTCTCTATAATATAATGTTTCCATTAACGTCCATAAACCACATAAAATTATCAACATAATTTTACAATATAAAATCATAAAGTCTTATAGGTTATTTTATTTCTATATCATATCAAAATATAATAATACTTCAGAGAAAATTATTTTCTAAATTAGCACCCTGAGCCACTATAATATTAATATTAATATTTTTATCATATAACCATGTCCATGAATTTATAGGTGATCCAAATAATAACCAAAAAATCCACTAAGGATTTTTATATTTTATCAATCAAACAATATTAATAATCGATCTCTTCAATTAATAAGGTTGATATTCTACTTCCTCATTGTCTTATCCAGATTCACAATTATTCTATGAAAAATTCATAACATCGCCAAAGAGATACTTAATCATCACTAGAATAATAATCAATCATTATAAATTTAGAATTATTTTTCCATTATATTTTACCTACTTAATATTCAATAATAGATTTCCATTATTCATACTGATAACATTAAATAAATTTTTCTTTAAATTTTATCAAAATATATTCCATTAAATTCCTACATTAAATAAAAAATTTAATTTTTCAAAACTTATTTAATAATTACTACCTTTTATGTAGTTAATTAATGTTCTTTGGTTTAGACAACATGTCCACATGGGAAACTAATACCACAAAATAAAGATTTTCAGTGGGAATGAAAAACATAAGTCAAATAAACATTCTCATTTTATGATTATCATCATCAATTCATAATTAATCTTTTCACCAATAAAATTTCAACATGTTTTATTTAATGATTATAATAATCATAATTATTAATTCACATTAATTTCTAATAATACCCATTATCATAATATGTCCATTCCCTTTATAAATAAATGGAAATGTATCAGAATTATTACTTTATTTCAAATATTTTAATATTTTAGAGTATAATTATTAGTAATTTAATAATTATCATCATTAATTAATCATATTTTAATAAAATATTATTCATTTTAAAAATAAGGATTACAATTAATTAACATGCTATTTTTATATCACCAAAAAATTATTCTATTAGTGGTCAATATGGCAGAATATAAATATTAGCCCATAAGACTTATCAAATAAATAATTATCCAATGTAAATAAAAAAATAACAAAAATCATCTAAAATGTTTTTATTAGGTATTTTAGGGGAAAATGGGTCTGATTCTATTTTTTGTTTCTAATTTGATCTTCATAAGTGGCTCCATGTACCCTAAAGTATACTAACCAATGAGAGGATTCCATGTGGAATCCCCAGACACAATCTTGATGGATCTACACCAATGATCTAAGCCAACCATTCCCCTCCATTTAGAAATCAAATTATCAAATCAAATAGCCTCACTAAAAATGCATTGTGTCTTTATATCATACTAAACCCCTTGATACTAATCATCTAATCTTATTATCATATGCTCTAATTAAATATACTGCATGCCTTGTGTGTGAAATTTCTACCTTGAAACATAAGTTCTACATAGCCATTCTGTCACTGATTGATTATATTGGACAAAGAACAATTATTATCTATGCACTAACCATAAACATCATTCCATACACTACTATGGGATGTCCCTAATGTCTTAAAATAAAGAAAAACACTCTCTAATAACCAATAAAATTTTACCATTGATTTTACTTCTCTTAATTATTATATATATAAAAGTTTTGTGTTGAGAATTAAAAAAATAATATAATTAAATATACATAGATTGAAAAATACTAAGAATATTCTCTCATTAATAATATTCAATTCATATATATGATCATTATTTTCTTCATAAAATTGGATTTATTTCATTATAAGACAAAATTTGATATATCATTTGTAAAATTATTATTCATAATTTAAAGTTATTATCAATTGCATTTAAATGTAATAATTATAAATCTATAAAACATCTATAAAATCATGAATTCAGATTCCTTATAATAATTATCATTATCTTGTTAAAGAAACATAAATTAATAATATACTAATATTTCATCATGAATTTTATGTCTTAGATATCAAATCATAGTGAGATGTCTAGAATATATGAAATTATATATAAAAATAACATTATCGCATAACTGGATTTGATTCCATTTCAAATTTACTATATATTTCATTTTTTACTCTTCATAATATGTAATTTTCATTCTTAGAATAGACTCATAGAAAAAGGAATAATATTTATAATAATAATGACTTTAAATTATCAAAAAGTTTATATCAAATCAATTAATTATCCCTATATTCTTTTCAGTTCGTAAAACATTGATAAAAATGATTCTCTTAATGTCTACCTCTATCTAAACAATACTTATGTCAATAGTTTTCATCACACACTCAATGTTAACAAAATAAAAAAAAATTCCTTTATCTAAATGGGTAACAAGAATCATATTTTAATTAAAATCCTCATTGTCCCCTTTAATCATCACTTTTTATACAAATGAATTACATTCTCACAATCAAGAATCATTTGTTACTAAGGGTTATTCAAAAAAAATGGTAAAGGATATAACCGCTAATATAATATTTCTTTCATAACATTAAATTTTCAAATATTGATTAAATGATCTAGGGAGATCTTTTTACCCAACTTTCTATATCCTAGATAGGGTAAATAGTTACCCAATATGCCAATAAATAATAAAATGAAAATTTATCAAACATTGAAAGTAAACATATCTCTATTTTATGTATTTTAAATACTGATATCTAAAAGTAAGAGTCTTTCTCAACAACTTCTTCCTTAACTTGTAAAATTTCACTATAATTGGAAATGAGTCTTATACTCCCCACATTTAAGAATAATGTATAAGGTGTTTCACCCAGGAATATATAATCACGATTAATTCTCTTATCAAACACTTCTAAAAAATATTACTACACTACTAAATAATCAAAATACTCGATGAATAATTAATATAACATCCCCATAAAAACATTATACACCAACTTACTAACATCACATATCAATTAATCCTTCTATTTCAGTAAAATGATTACAAATTATAATTTTATAATATCACAAAATAGTTAAATATCATATTTGTTCCCTTTTAAACCACAAACTGAATCTGAAATCTTCTCTTTTAGTTATCATAGTAGTGTAAAGTTATTTAAAGGAACATGATATTTATTAAATTGTTATAATATAACCATTGACCATTGCTTGAAATATAATTTAATAGGATGATTCATATTTCCAACATTAATGAAAGTAAATGTTAAAAAATATTATCCAAAATTAAATTATTGATAAATTAAACATATATAGTATCATTAACTATTTCATGACTAAATCCTTAAATCATGTAAACAACTACTCTTTATATAGATTATTACTCGAACAAGAATAAATCATGTATTTATATCTTTCTTATAATTACAATATATCACTAAATATTTTGACACAACCCTATAACACATGTGTTTTATCAATACAAAAAGTATCACCATCATATAATAATAACATTGGTTTATTAACAAATTTACATTATACATTACGTGATACACTTCTCATGATTTAGTATAGTTTTTCACTAATTAATCAGGATGACAGTATCAACCTCACATATATCACTAAATAGAAATACCATAATTATCTTTTAACCATTATCATCACACTACATAGAGAACAAGTGGTTTCATCTTATCATAATTTAACACCTCGAGATATCAATTTGTAATCTCTTTTAAATAATATTATATTCGATATCTTATGGTAAACATAATAATGAACTAAAACTAGTTGTAAAATATCACAATAAACATTTAGTAAATATATTTATAGTAATCAATTATGATAATTATATTGTATTCTTTTGATGAAGAAATTTCATGATTATAAAATAAATAATTAATGATATATGATTAAAATCATTCAGTTTTAGAACGAGTTATTTTTTTCAAATAATTTATTTCAAATATATTTTATTTTAATAAATAAATCACTTTTATATTAAATTTATGTATGAACAAATAAATTATCACCCATGTAAATATAAATTAATATGAAATAATATTAAAAACCCATGAAGTTTAAAAAAGACATTTTTTATAAAAAAATTATTTCATTAAATGTAATAGTTTCATTTAAAATATAAATTATAAAAAAATACTTTTAATTTTTGAAATTAGTTTCATTTTTGAATATATCTTTCCAAATTTGTCATAGGTTGATTTTTTGAGATTTTTTAGAAATGGTTTATTTTTAAGTCAATAGTAAAAAAATACCTTTTTTATAAGCACTGTATAATTTAAGATATCATTATAGTATAATAATGAATTAATTATTTTTTGGAAATTTTTATAGAATAAATATTTGGTTTAAATAATTTATAAATATTATTTTCAATTTATAAACCTTTTTTTGATATTTCAAATAAAATTAATATTTTCCTCTAATAAAGGAACTATTTTTTCCTCATAGTTAATTAAGTAATTAAAAAGTTACCGTCAGTTTTGAATTGGTATTAAATTCACATAAATATCCTTTTTTATTTATAAATCATTAAATTTATTGAGAAGAAATTCTATACATAATTTTGGATTAAAATCATATTAATGCTAAAAAATACATTTTTATAAAAACCTATTTTCCTCCTATTTTTGTGTACTTATATTAAAATTTATTTTCACTAGATATAGGAATTTAAAATTGTAAAATGTAATCCATATTTGGAATTATAATATTCAAATTATATAATAATTCCAATTTAATTTTTAGTCATAGTGAATAGTTACCATAGTAAAAAAGTTGTCACTATTTTAATGTTTAAAGTGATTAACAAGGGGATTAAACTAAGAGAGAAGGCTTCCAAAAATCCCTAAAACGTGACAAAAGATGATTTTTTTGGGAATATAGATCTTAAATAATCCTATATTCTACAAATTTTCCATTCTTTCACTTTACCATGAAAATTACTTTATATTATTTTAAACTTAAGAGATTTACAAGGGTACAACACCCTGGAAAAATTAAAGGGAACTCCCTTTTCCCTCTTCTCCACACTGCTTGACCACCATAGATTGAATTTTTTTTTACCAATATACCCTCCCAACACCATTATCATTGCCTATAATTTTTATTATTCCGAATAGAACCATCCATGAATCCTTAAGGTGTTTTTCAAAAGAGATTATCTAAGGAAGAGGTATATCTTCTTAATGATATTATTCAGGTTTTTTTATTATTAAAACAAATCAAAATAATATATAAAAATTTTAATGTAATGAAAATAATCTATTTACCATAATTAAATATTTTTTATATTATTACAATTATATTCTATCTTCTTTCTATCTACTAAAAAATGAAAATGTTTTTCATAAATATGTGTGGACTACCACCTCCATAAAGGGTTATATTTTATTTTTCTTCACCACCTCTCATGGATAGTTATATTTATAGATTTAATTAAAATATACAATATTTATGAAATAATTATTAATTTTTAAAGATAAAATATTCTCTATGTTCCTTCCCCAATCCTTTGGAAAATTGAAATGTCATCTATGTGTATGTACAAACTACTACATCCACAAAGCAATGTAATTCATTTTTTATCACCACCTCACATTGATAGTTTTATAGATATAATTAATGAATATTTATTATATATATTATGTAACTAATTTTAGGTCAAGATAAATAATTATCCACCTTCCTTCCTTTTCATTTGTTGAAAAATGAAAATTTCACTCATATGTATGTTAAGACTACCACCTATATGAGCGACATATTTTATTTTTTAGTACAACATTAAATATATGGTTATAAAAGTATATTTAATGTATATATATATATATATGTAAATTACATGAGTAAAAATATTAGGGGATGAAACCCTGACCAATGGGTAAGTACCAGAACCGATGAATCAAAACATGCATGAGAAACACAATAGTAAACACATGAATAATTAATTTCAAGAAAAAATTATGAGTAAATTTGTCAAAAAAAAGTTTTGATTAAATTATATCTATAAAGATATAAAAAAATATTAAAATTAAATTAATGAATAAAAAATAATTTTATTATACATTAGGTTGGAATGTGTCTGACCAAGCAAGAATCCAAGGTAAAGGTTTATATTAAAATATAACTTTCTAATAGGATTATTTATGTTTTAGTTTACATTAGGGGAAATTGTGTGTTATTTCTATCCTAAATCCCATTTCTTATATTATAATCTATTTTTTAATTTAATTTTAAATTATTATTTTATTTTTTCATCTATTTTTACACAAAAGAAATGAAATAAATTTTATATGAAAAGTTGACCTTACATCTCATTTTTTGGTTGGGAATATTTTTCTTCCGGGTATATATTTTTTATTTTGTTTCAATAATTCTGTTTTATATATTTATATTTAAACATAAGGTCAAATTATTTTATCTTTGTCTTTATATTTAATGTTTTTAAAGGAATAATTTTAACATTTTCAATTCAAGTCATTTTTTAATTTCTTTACAGATGTGTGAAAAGAATATCTTTTTAGTATTTTCTACCTGAAAATATTTTCCCTATTTAATAACCTTTATTCACTATTAATAATCATTTATATGATTTAATAGTTTTATAATGTAATATCTATATCTATTAATCTATGAATTATTCAAGATAAAAGGTTATTATTTACTCAAAATATTTAAAAAGGGGGTTTCATTTTATTTATGCATATATTTATCTTCTAATATATTATCTTACTTGATCAGAGTTTATTTTAAAGATTCGATTTTTTTAAAACTATTTTATAAATAATTTTTTAATCTTACACTTAAAACTTTTGAAAATAGTTCTGAAAATGGTTTATAACGTCTTTTTTAGGATGAATTTATAAAAGCTTTAAGAAAATTATTTTTTAATTAATTGCTTTCATTTTCATCTCAAATTATCAAAGATAATATTATTCTTAAAAACAATCATTTATAATGATTTTAATGTATTATTTACATTATTTATTTTTGTTTTATAACTTTTTTTATAATGAATATTCTCAGGTATGTCTAGTTATATTCTGTATTACTCTCCATCATTTTTTAGAGATCCATTTCTCTTTCATGTCCATGTTATATATTATCGTTGATGTGTTCGAAAATATTAATATTATTGATTTATTTGTATACCCATCACTCTATATTGAGTAAAAACCTTATTTTGCATAAATTTAATTGATGGTTTTTACCAATAAACACATATCATTTATTAAATGGGGAAAATATTGGCAACCTGTATATTTCATAGTTTTATGAAGATGGTTATTTAATGCTAATATAGGTTGATTTTATTCTAAAGAAAATATCTATATTATTTATTACATAATTCAATATGGTCAATTTTTTATTTTTATTGTTATTATTGAGAGTTTTAGTATTGTATTTGTTTTATTGAATTATTAAATTAAAAAATCTATATCTTTATTGAAAATTATTAAAATATTTATTTCTATTATTAAAAAAATAGAATTATTTTTTTTAAAAACAATTTTTTAGAATTTAATTTTTTTAGTTATTCTTAATTTATTATTATTATTGTTATTATTCTATATAATTTCTTTTTAATTATTTCTTGTGATAAATTATGTTTCAAATGTATTTTCTTATACATAAATAAGCCTTATATATTCCTAATTACTATTATGTAAACATGATTTATACCCTCATGTGTGTTTTTTGAACCTTGTTGTTACCTTTATGTACAATTTAATGTTCCATTATGCAAGGCTTATAAATTCTACTCTACTATTATGTGAGTAGTATTTTTTTTAACCTTACATATGATTCTTAAAATTCATCTTACCTTTACACAAGCCCTGAAAATTGTGTATGACCCTTACTTAAGATTTGGATTACCGTTACGCAAGATTTATATCTTATATGTTACCCTTAAATAAGTATTATTTTACCCTTATGTGAGGTTCAAAATACCATCACCCATCCAAAAAAATTTAATTTACCTTTACATGAGTAGGGGAATGTATATTTTATTCCTAAATAGCATGATAACCTACCCTGACACATACTATATAAATTCTATTTTACATTTATGTGACTCATATTACCCTTACACAATATGTACCATTTTTTATCCTTACGTGGTGATCCATATTACCTTTACTTGATTATTTATCAAATATTTATTCATAAATTTGTAAGTTGATCTTACATTTACACATTCATGGAAGTACCTTTATGAAACCTTTATAAAATATTTCCTACCATTATGAATCCTATGAAAACATATTTCAACTATAGAAACCCAAGCCTTTTACTCATATTATTACATGATTTCATTAAATATAAATATACAATAATTACAATGTGAATATTATGGGGCCTAGAATATTTGTAATACAAGGTTCATAATATATTAAAAGGAAACTAGAACATGAAATCCTTATTATATTATCTATTACGATCACCTAAACTCTATTTGAGATCCTAAAACTATATATGATAACTCAGGTAATAAACAAACGTAAGGGGTGTGCTAAAAATCCTTGAAGGTGAATAAAAATGACAAGGAAACATAATGTTTGAGTCAAAGGTTTAGAATTATATCATAAAAGAGAAGTATCATGTTTAATCATATGGGAGAATAACATAAATAACATAGAATAATAATATCATAGAAACATAGGAAATGTAGAAACAATATATAACCTGAAATAAACATGTGTCACGTTTATCTCTCTAAATAATCTTACATGGTGGAAAAAGTCCCTCAATGAATTAAATTTACTCACTAATCCCAAATATAACATCTCTTGAGAAAAAAATATTTACTAAATAAATTGAAGCACTATATTAGAGAAAAGTCATAATATGTTCATTATTTATGTGTTCTGTAAAAATTAAATAAAATATAAGGAAAAATATAATAATTACCCATAGAAATAAAACGAGTTTCATAATTTCCCCACATATCATAATCAAATTTCTTTATAACAAATGAATCTGATAAATGAACATAAGTCATGTATCAACCTATAAAAGTATGTTATAATAATCTAGGAATATATTTTAGATACATATATAAATAATTTATAATCATGCCATAATTTTAAAGAGAGATAAATTGAGTCAGATATAAAACTATTATGACCCAATGAAAATGGTAGTTTAGAGTGATACATTATATATAAATTATAATTTTAAAACCATCCATGTTTTTTTTCTTGAAAATGAATCATGTTACAATCATGGAGACAATAAGTCATACGTATGCATGAGTAACATTTCCTTTTTTCAACAATCAAGATGGAAAGGATGTAAGTGAATTTTATCTTTTTGAAATGAGTATTTATCATAAATATAATATTATATATTTAAATACACTTATATATACCAGCCATGTTATGTGGTAATGAAGAAAGAATCACATCTCTTCGGGGAGCCTGCAATCCATATGTACATATGAAGGAACTTATCATCTTTAAATGAATGGAAAGGTAGGAAAATATATGATACATTAATTTTATAGAATTTTAAATATTTCATGAATAATATATATATCTATATATATATATTAAATAAATCATCATAATCATTCTTGAGAGGTGATGATGGAAAAAAATTACATCTGTTAGCAAGATTGTAGTCCGTTGTATAAACAAATGATAGTTTCATCTCACTTTTGATGGTAGGGGATGAATGTGGGTTATTAAATTAATATAATAATATATATTCGTATGGTATATTTATATGTTATTATATAATCATGGTTGAAAAATAATCAATGGTTTTGGATGAAAAAATAAAAAAAAATCGGTTAATAACGATACCTCTTCTTCAGACAACCTCTTTAGGTTCTCACCAAAAGCCTTCTTAGGATGTTTTTATAATCAAAAAAAATTATTATATGACATATAAAGGTAACTATGTAAGTTATATTCATGGTTATTGGATTAACAAAAAATCTTATTAAATTTTTAGAAGATGTAAGAGAGGGTGTCGTTTTATAACTGATATGGTGTGGTATTTTTGTAAATACCAAAAAATATCCAATAATGGGTAGTGTCCCTCAAATAAAGTGTCTAAAAATTAATAAATTAGTTATTGGAGTGAATATAAGGTGAATAAAAACCTCCAAATTTTAAAAATAAACATGTTTTAAACATTTTATTTTTTTACCTTTAGACTACTCACTTTTACCATTTTCGTTTTCACCATGGAAACTAGTTATTACCTAGGTAATTTATATTTTATGAAAAAAAAATGATCATTATTAGATACTTTTTCATAATTATTATATATATTAAATTCAATTTATCATATAAAAATAATATGTGTTTTTATAATTAATTTTAACATGAGTGCATGTAACATGCAAAACTAAATTTTAACCTTAACTATGGTAGTAAATTTTTACTATTTAACTATTAATTATAACCCAAAATTAATTTAAAATTATTAAGATATAATAATTATTAGGATTAAAAAAATGGAATATATTTTATCAAATTCAATCCATATATCTGGAATAATTTAAATTAAAATTAAACATATTAAATGCGACGAAAATCACTTTTTTTCGGAAAATGCACTTCTCAAGCAATATATGGTATTAAATTAACTCTATGACTATATATAATAAATAAATTTAATTTAATTTATATAAATAGATATATAATATATAAATTTCATTTTTATACATCCTTACTAGGGGTTATTTTAATTAATTAAAATATATTAACATTATGCACTTAAAAATAATTTGTTGTAAACTATATTTTAAAGGATAAAAATAAATTTATATGAAAATAAAAATTTCTTTTGATCAAAATGAAATTAAATAAATTATTATGAATAAAATATTTCATATTTAAATTAAATACCAAAAAAAATAAATTGGGACTTTTAACTTACTTTATTTTATGTAGAGAAAAGATAGTATTTAAAAATCGGTAATTTTTGCTATTCACAAAAAAAACAATCATTTCAAAAAACTCCCAAAATTTTACCATAATTTAATTTCAATAAATTAATTTTCAAAAATAACTAGAAATTGATTATAATATATTCCCATAAATAGTAATAAAAATCAAATTTGGAGAAATTTTTTTGAAGAACAATATGTCTACATTTTAAATTGAATGTTAATTTCATGGGAATTTATTAATAAAATTATATTTATCTTGTACTTTTTATATATATAATAAATTATTTAATCATATTCATACCCTCCAATTTATCTTCTAGGTTATAACTGTCATATTTAAATAATCATAGTTCATTTAGGCTTGTTGTTGCGTTTCACATACAGTATTGCACATAGTTTTCTTTCTAAAATATATGGGTGTTACATTCTTACCCCTTAATTAATTTCCCCCTTGAAATTTAGTATAAAATACTTTGGTGAAACTGGTGTGGGTAATTATTCTTTATGGATTCCTATTATTCCCCGATTTCCTCTTAGTATTTATAGTCCCAAGAAAATACTTTGACCAGGTGAGTCATCTTTTAGTGTAGAAATTTATCTCTAAAGTCCAATATCTTCACCAAATGCTCCTCATAAGATATATAATGTTCAAGTTGTAGAACCATTTAATTTAGTACATTTTATGGATCTAGTATGTACTTCCCCAATAGGTATTCATGGAATATGTCATGAACTTCAGAAAGGGTTGGTGGGAGTGCTAGTAGATAAGACACAACTTTGATGTGATTGTTAATATCAAAGGGTTAGATGTACCTAATACTTCCTAAATCACATGAATCTCTTATATAGTTATATGTGGAGAAACACTCTATCCTTTACCTCAAATTCAATGTCTCGTTGATGATTATTGGCATATATCTTTTGTCGACATTGAGTTGTCCTGATATGTTGTTGAATGGTATTACCCTTTTCTACCACCTACTCATCCATTTCAGGTCCTAAAAACTTGTTTTCACCAACTTCAATCAAACAAGTAGGTGTTCTACCTCTATTCCCATTAATGGCTTCATATGGAGAGATTTGGATTCTTGAGTAAAAGCTATTATTGGTTGTTAACTTGACCATGAAGATGTTGATCACATCCTCCTTTGAATTCTATCAATAATTCTCTCAAAAATTCTTATAGTTCCTAAATAATCCACTGATATTATCCATTATTTTAGTTGTGATAATCCATACTGAATATCAACTCAATATTTATATCATGTGGGATAGTCTTCCAGAACTTCAAGGTAAATATTTTATTTTGGTTATATAAAATTGATACTGGTCTTTCATGTAGCCTGACTACCGCTCTAATGTATAACCCATATGGAATTATTCAACGGTGGCCATTCTGTAAGGATTCTAGGATATTTAAAGAGATTCAAGTGTAAAATCGATTGAGAAATAAAACGATCAATTAGGAGAATGTTTGGGAAACTCTTTGGGGAATACCTCAATATAATCCATCACAATAAGAATTTCATCAAGAATGATTCTCTTCTTTGTATCAATTATTTGGTTTGGATATGCTTACTCATAAGGAAATAATATCCACACTTGAATATAATTTCCCAAAGAAGAATCATCCTCCCCTTACACTTGTACATAATCAAAGGATTTCTTGGGACATGAAGATTTATCTCCCTCTCTTAATAGTTGATGTTGGATTTATATAAGGATATCCAATCCATTACTAATATAGTATCAAACTATAATAAATTAAGTAAGATGATATTTTCTATAATATTCAGTCCAAAAACATTGATTGAGGAGTTATATACATGGGATACAATAATTTACCTTTTTATTATTCTCATTGATATCTCAACCTCAAAGTTTTGAGGTGGTGTTTGAAAAGTTATACTAAACTTTAATGAAATTAAAGTTGTCATGGAACCATAATCCAATGCTACAGTCACTATTCATTAATGAATAACTTGCGTAGCTTTCACCACATTGTTTTCAATATCCACATTTGTAGTAGTGATAAAATATACCCCTACAAGTTCTATATAAATTGGGGGTTGTCTTCATTGATTTTCTCTAACCACCCTTGTCTTATGAAATTGTCTTGAATAATTCATATGTTTTTTTTAGTTGAAAAAAAACATTTTAAGGTGATTGTGGATTTGGAGATTCTTTTATTCTTCTGTATTATTGTGGTTTTCATTTCCCTTTGAGTCTAATTCGTATGATGCCCCTCTTTTCTACATTTGAAATGTCTTATGGTTCCCTTGAGATACCCAGGTGATTCTTCCCACACATTAGCCATGTGGGATGATGGGTTTTCATTCCTCTAAAAGAATTATCTAATGATAATCATATAGAAAAATCTATTTTACAATTATTCTCTAGTCACATGAGATCACTAAGATTTATCAATATCCCTCTAAAATTCGAGGTAATAATGGAATATATCTTTATAGTTGCAAATGTTCTAAATCACTGATTATTTTAATATATTTTTCTTTAACCCACTAAAGAAATGCTCCACCTTAATTTCTGTGTAGATGACAAAGCCAGAGGAATATCGTGTAAGCCTTTTAATGTTTTTCTCAAACATCACAATTGACTCATCCACCAATTTTAGTCCAAGGAGATACCTATCCATTTTAAGATGGATATTTTGGTTAAAATATTTATTAAAAATATTTTTTTAAAGTCTTCGCATACCAGGAAATCAATGACATCCTTGTATTTGTGTTCTTGATCAGTGTCCACTTATCAGCTTCTCCCTCGATGTGATATGCAGTCATCATAACTTTTTCTTACTCTATGATTTGAAGTATAGTGTATATATTTTCAATGGATTTAATCCATTGTTCTATGATGACAAGGTTATAAAATCCACTAACGTTAGGAGGTCAATTTTCCATAAAAAACTGACTTGAATCATTCTCTTTCTTATGATAAGGAGGGTGTTCTTCAGGAATCATGTTATTATTCATAACTTGAGAGAGTCGAGCTATTAATTCCATGTATTTCTCATCTTCCTCTCATATAACGTTAGCTATATCATTGGGTAAATCATCTTATTTCCTATAATATTATTTTTTTGGCATGATTTATCCTATTTCACACAATTAACTAATGAAAAAATCAGGATGAGAATACATTAACTAATATACATACAAAAGGGAAACATATAAACATAAGAGTGACAACATATAAATAAAACGTATACTCTAACATATGAGTCTCTATGTTCCAATTTATATTATCCATGTTGATGATTCTTATTAGTTTTTCTAACCTAAATTTTTTTTCATGTCAATCATAATGGTATATAATAACTTACTGAATTTTAAAAACATAACCCCCGAGAGTGTCAATCCAAGTGTTCAGTAAGGATTATTTTTCATGAACTAGGTAACGTTGGAGTCAAATTTAAATGCACCTTATTCAAAGTAATTACCCCTAGTTACAACTACAAATGATCCACATCCACTTATATTATTCATGCATGGATATCCTCTCTTGGAAATCATTCGCCCTATCCATCAACAAAATTCTAGGATATTTTCCAATATTTGATTTATCCATAGGGTTATTACCAAAGTATTTTAGTATTAATAACAAAAAATAACTATACCTTACTATGATACAAACTATAGTGACCCAAATATTTTACTCAAATTATTACATGATTTTTTCAAACATAAATATATAATAAGTAAAACCCAAAGATCATGAGACCTATTGTATTTGGAAGACTAGGTTAATAATACAAAAAAAAGGAAAATAAAATATTACATACATATTTAATTATAAAAGATGAGATCCGAAATCAATTTGATCTCCTAAAAATATATAAGATAACATGGGGAATACATAAATGAAATGTGTGGGCGAAAAATCCCAGTAACGGTATAAACATGATAAATAAACATAACGTGTGAGTTAAAGGTAAAACATGATATCATAAAAGATAAGTCTCATGAGTAATCACTTGCATGAATATCATTAAAAACATGGTATCATAATATCATAGAAATATCGGAAATGTGAAGGAAAAATATAACATTACATAAACAAGAGTTAGGTATAACTACCTAAACAATATCACATGATAGAGAATGTCCCATAGTGGATTAAGTTTACTCTTTAATCCCTTACATAATGACTTATGAGACAAAAGATTTACCCATTAAATTGGAGTGATATTTGGGTGAACCCATAATAACATGTTCACGGTTTATATGTTCCAAAAAAATAATAAATCAATTATAAGCCATAAACATAAGAATTTCCAAAGGAAAGAAAATGTGTTTCATAATCTTACCTCATATCATAATCAAAGGAAATTTCATAATAATAGAATTTGAGAAATGAACATAAGGTATGTATTGCCACATAAAAGGAAGGGAGAATAATATGGGTATATATGTAAGATAAATATATACATAATTTAGATTAATTTCATAACTTTAAATATAGAGAATGTGAGTTCAAGAGAGAATGGCCATAACCTAATGAAAAGGGTAGTGTAGAAGGATCACTTACCTCGAGTATGATTCATCAAATAAATTATTTATCTTCATAAATAATAAAATTATGTTTATTATTTAATTTATTAAATACCTTTTTCATGTTTATTATTCTTTTCTATTTTACTTATTTCTACTTTTAAATTCAATCACTTAATTAATTAATTTTATATTCAATGATTTGATGACATGAGAATCATATGTTTATAATTTATTCAGTATGTTTAATATGGTAAAAATGGTCATTATTTCATCATATAAAGAATATTAATACGGATTTAATTATAATATTTATATATAAATTATTCATATAATACCAATCATGAAATATGGTTATTAAAAATGAACTATGTTACAAACATGGAGATGATAGGTCATACGTACACACATGTAACGTTTCCATTTTTCAAAGATTGTGATGGAAAGGAGATAAGTATTATTTTATATTTATATAATTGTTAATATATAATAAATATTATATCATTTATGTAAATACACTTCTACATACCATCCATGTGATGCAGTAATGAAGAACGAATCACATCGCTTCATGGATGTGGTAATCCACACGACCCTGTGACGATGATATCATCATTCAATGAATAGAGAGTTAAAATATATGATATATTAATTTTAAATAATGATTAATATGTTATGAATATAATATATATAAATTAATTCCATTATCTTAAATAGTTGTGCTTGGTGTTGATGGAAAATGAATTACATCGATTCAGAGGTGATAGTCTATTGTATACACAAACGATGGTTCCATTTCCCATTTGATGGAAGGGGAGATGTATGTGGGTTATTAAATTTACATAGTAACATATAATTATATGCAATATACTTATTGTATTATATTATCATGTTTTAATAATATTTGAAATTGGTGGAAGAAGAAGTAAAACAAAAATACTCGATTAAGAACAACACATATTCTTCGAACAAACTCTTTAGGTTTACACTAAAATCCTTACTAAGAGGGTTTTATAATAAAAAAAGGATTATTAGATGCTTTAAGTTAGTTAAATAATTTATTTTAGGAGGTAATATATTAAACAAATGGTTTTTTAAGTGTGATGAGGAGAGAAGAGCAAGTTCCCTTTCATAAGCGAGGAGTTAATTTTTTTTAATACCCAGATCTATTAAATAATGGGAAGTTGCTCTCAATCAAAGTGCCTCGAAATTTAAAAATTATCTATTGGAGGGAATATAAGGTCAATAAAAACCTTCAAAGTTAAAAAATAAATATTTTTTAAACATGGTATTTCTTTTAAATTTATGGTTACTCCCTTTTACCATTTTAGTTTTCAACATAATAACTATTTTTTACCTAGGTAATTTATCCATTAAGCCGAAAAATAATATGATACTTATTAGATAATTTCAAACCAATGATTATAAATATAAAATAAAATTAATAAAATTCAAAACAAATGTGTGTGTAAAATTAATTTTAACACAATCGAATGTAATGCACAAAACCCCATTTCAACCTTAAAAACTATAATTAGTTTTACTATTTTTACTATTAATTATGATAAAAAATTAATTTGAAATTTTTAAATAATATTGATTATACTGGTTAAAAATATCTAATCCATTTTATATAATTCAATTGGTTAAATTGAAATAATTTAATTTTAAATTTAACCTTTAAAATATGATGAAAAACATTTTTTCAAGAATATTCATTTTTGAAGTAATAAATTATATTATATTGACTCTATGACGAAAAATAATAATTATATCAAATAAAATTCATATAAATATATAAATAATCCATAAATCTCAATTAAATATTTCTTACAAGGGTTAATTCTAGTAAATTAAAATGGATAAACATTATGCGCATTAAAAAATTGTGTAAAACCGCGTTTTAGGGACAAATATAAAATTATATAAAATCAAAAAAATATATATATTCAAAATAAATTAATTATATAGTTATAAATAAAATGGTTCATATATCAATTTAATACCAAATTAAAAAAATATTACTTTTAAATTAATTTATAAAATAAAAAAATGATAGTATTTTGAAAAATCTGTAAATTTCACAATTCAATAAAAATCAATCCTTTCCGAAAAATTCCTAAAATTTAAAATAGGTTAATTGAAATATTAGGATTTAAAAAATAAATTTAATTTTATAATATATATTTTCTAAAATTTATATAAGTTAATTATAATATTATCTCACATAAAAGAAAAAAAAATGTTTTTGAATAAATTATTTTGTTTTTATCGAACAAAATGTATTGATTAAAGTTTAGTTCATATATACCAGGAATTTATAAATAAATTTATATTGAATATATAATTTATATATATTTCATAAGTTAATTAATAAAATTCATACTCACTCCTTGGTTATAGTGTTTATAATTAAATAATCATGGTTCCATTAGGCTGGGTGTTTCATGTCATATAAGCTATAAAAATAGTTTTATTTTTAAAATATCTGGGTGTTACACTAACCTAAAACAGGGTAAAAAATTTCCCTAACAATAGTATCACCCTACATTAATAGTTTAAATTATTTTATTTTAATGGTAGCACCTTTTATCTCTATATCTAACTGTAGCTATGGTGTGCTTACCAATGGTAGCACTCCAACAGTAACGGTAAAACCCATGAATACTAATGGTAGCATGTATTTTTGTTCCAGTAGTAGCACTCCTTAGATTTTAGTGAATAGTATTGGTGTCAGCACTGAAATAATAATAGTATCACATTATTAATGGAATTATTTTTATTGGTACGGTATGTAGGACCTTGATGGCAGCATATCATTCCTTCACATATACAAATTTCTATATATACAAAGTAAATCACATAGCTAATTTATATGACCTAGATGATTTCACGAATACTTAAAATCATGGATAACTTTTTGATTTTCTATAATTTTATTCTATATGTTCCTAATTTTTTTATTAAATATAAAATAAATATTTTTTTAATGATCATATTGGATGTATTTTGGAGTCATTTCATTAAAGAATAAAAGAGCATGAGAATTATCTAATAATGAGAATGATAATTCAAATTACTGGTAAATGGTATTATTCAATGTTCTATTATTCTATAAACTATGGAATATTTTGATTGTTTTATAGACGCCCCTTCATACTCAAGAATATATTTGAGTTTATGATGTGGTATTATACATTGAAATGAAATAAAGGGAGAAAAACTATTAAATAAAATTAATATATTTTATTCAAACAAGAGATATAAATAAAAATATGACATTTATATGAGAATTTAAAAGTGTTGAATCCCTAACGTGACTATTGTTTCATTATTGATATCATGAAGGAATTTATTATTTGATCATCTACTACTAAAGTTATCAAAATTCTTGAGTTTCATCAACATTCATCTTTATCTTCTCTACTTATATTATAAATTTCATTTTTTCATTATTGTAGTTTTTTACTATTTGTGCATTTGGTGTTGATTTTAAATTTTTATCATCTAAAGGATATAATCCTAGGATATTAATCTAATTAAAATGTACGGTTGGGTTGTGAATCCCAAGAAAAGGTTATGTTAGACATGGGTTATAACTCCTGTAAAAGTCTATTGGGTTATACCACTAGGTGATAAAAAAGGGAAAAATGTAATCAGGTTATCACTCCCTTTAAAAAGTGACTAACATAGAGAATATAGATATTCTCATAGAATATAAATGAATGTAAAGTAGATGTAGGATCTATTTGATCAAAAATATTATAAAAATATCATGTGTTTGTTTTATTATCCTATATACTATTTTTTCATCATTGTGTTGTTTACTACACTAAAAATTATTATTTTAAAAAACATTGAGGACTATTCACCCCATATAGTTTATATTTACATATCACTCAAGCCTAAGAATTGGTATCAGAGTTTGGTTTCGTTTAAGGAGTTGGTCAGCAAAAATTTGTTCATTATTTTTTGTACTAACCATTATCCAATACATAAGACACTAAGGTAAGATCCATTACTTCATTATAACCATTCAAATATTTGTGTTATTAAATCCCATAAGACCACATCATTTTCAAAGAAGTGAATTTTCATACTGGAACGATCATATGGAGATATTTCTAAAAAAATATAGGTATTTAATTTTGGGTTATCATATCAAAACCTTATAAATTTCATGTGGTATATTTAGAAACTCTAACTGAAATCAATTCTACAAAATGTGTTCTAACCAACAAAGTCATGAATTACATATACTTTTTTTATGTAAAAATTTATATATTTACATATTTCATATTGTATAACTATATCTAAAAAATGGAGGGTTTTAAAATTCACTCACCAAGTAACTGATAAGTTATAGAGAACCAATATGGGAATTAACAAAGATGAGTTTCAAGAATTCCGAATGAATGATCAAGAGAGAATCTACATGATGTATAATATATTCACTAAAATTATAAAAAAATAGTTTTACTTATTAAAACCATGAATAATGAAGTTATTAATGATATAATACTTTGATCTCAACCTATAAGGTGGAACTAAAAGAATTTTTTGATTTATGAAAGAAAGGCTTTCACTATGTTTTAAATGGATTTATTGATAGGATCACATCTTCAATATGAACAGATGTTAATGAATGGTAATGGGGAAGAACATGGAAAATGTAAAGGTATATAATTAAAATCTAATACAAATTTTTATACTAATTCTTTGGATTCTGTGTTACAACAATGTGAGAAAGATGGAATAGAAAATTTTACCAAAGGAGTTTATAAGTACAAAAAAATAAAGGGCGGTTTAAAGAAGATTCTAGGAATATATCATGAAAATGATTATAAAAAAGGAATTTAGAGGGGTAATAACAGTAAATAGAATGTTTTAGAATAAATATTCGATGAGTATAAGCAAAAGGGACATATAAAATTAGATTTTCAAAAATTGAAACAATAAGTGAATGACAAGAAATATAAGGAGTTAAAACATGCATATTAAACTTGATGGAGTTGTAAGGATTCAGACTCAAGAAATGATTATTATGATATTGTAAAATAATTTCTTAATATAAGATTTATGGAAATAACTATGATTGAGATAATAATTTATTCTAATTTTAGTTTAGGTTGTGAGTTTGATATTGAAGCTTTAGTTAAAGAATTAACTAAACAAAATAAAATGTTTCAAAATAATATTTTGAGAATGGATAAAATGTGTAGATAATTAATAATATAAAAGAATAAAATTAAATAATAAAATTAAAAACTACAATTTTCTACTTTATGAAATGTAGGGTAGAATGGGGTTGTAGATTGTAAACTGATACAACTTAAATATGATAATGAAATAATAAAATAGTTATATTAAAAAACTGATGAAGATCAATACATGAGATTTATGTTTGTTTGGGATGATTTATTTAAAATTGAATAAGAATTTAATGATATTAAACAATAAAATAATAATTAATGAAATGTAAGATCAATTTCAAATGGGGAAAGCTATGATGACATAAAATTTATTCAAAAATAAAATGAAAATATTAAAAGGTAAATTACTAGATTAAAAGAAAATATATCTATTTTTTTCAAGGAAAATGTAATTTTTATAAAATGATTTCTATGAGAAAAACTAATAATTATAATACTTTCTTTGGTTATGATATTAAAATTCTGAATATGTACAAAACTACTTTTGTTAAAAGAGTAAAGGGAATTTCACAGGTGTTACATGCTTTATATGTAATTATAAATGGAAATATGCCAATATTTTTCCATTAATATTTAATCAATCATTTTGATATACCAAGACTTATATTTCTATGAATAGATATTCTATATTACCAAAAAAATAAATGTATTAAATCCCTATGGGTGACTAAACTTTTTAACACTGATACATTTGGACCTAAAACAGTTTGCGTACTAAAAAACATTTTTTAAATTTCCTTTACAAAAAATAAACCTAAAGAGTTCTTGAGATACATGTGATAAGGATTATGGGTGTTCCAATCACATTATTGGTGATATTTCTATCTTATTATATTTTAATTAATCTAATGGGGCACTTTCACCTTCGGTGATAACTGTAAAGACATGTTCATAGGATTTAGAGAAGTAAGAATAATTAAATATGTTATTATTTATATAGTAATATATGTAAAGGGAGTAAAACCCAATTTAATTAGTATCTCACAACTTTATAATATTGGAACAATTTGGAATTTTGAAGGAAATAAATTTCTTTTTTATAAAGATAATACTATTTAATTTTATAATAAAAGAAAATATAATATATACACTATTGATTTTTTTGAACTATCCCAGACAAATATAAAGTGCTTAAATGATATATAAATAGAAAATTTTCATATTCATACAAGGTTGGGACATGATCACCTTCGACAATTGTACTAGTTTTAAAAACATGTATAACTTATTGAACATCCATAATTCAATGAAATCAAGTATTTTGTATGTGATACTAATCTAAAGGGTAAGCTTCACAAATAGACATCTAGATGTATTAACAATGTTAACACAAAAATATTTTTATAACTACTTAATATTTATTTATTTGGATGTCTGAGAACCACTAGTTTATGTATTAATAAACATTTATTTGTATTTATAGATGCTTCTAGTAGATTCACTAACACTCATTTACTATCTCACAAAAGTGATACCCTAAAAATGTTTATTTCATTTTGTAAATAGACTCAAAATAAAAAATACAATTAATAAAAGTATTCATTAGTGATAAATTTGGGGAATTTTATAACTTATATTTTATGAAATTTTGTGAGGAAAATGGATATATCCATAATATTTCGACCCCTAGAAAGCTACAACAAAATGATATTATTGAAAGGAAAATATAACTATTCTATAAATGGAAATAACTATGCTAAATGAATTCAATTTAAGAAAACATTTTTGGGATGAATAATTTAATATTTATTTCTCTTTCATAAATTGATTTTACATTAGACCCATGTTAAATAAATCACTTTATGAACTATTTAAAGAAAAAAACCCAAAATTGGTAACTTTAATGTTTTTAGTTATAGAGTTTAAAATTTAAATACTAATTATAATTTAGATAAGTTTTAAGATAAATGTAATGAATAAATATTTCTAGGATATTAACTTAACAGTAAATCTTATAGTGTATATTATAACATAACCATGTTAATAGAGAAATATTTTCATTAAAAGTTCCTTAGAAATAATGAAAAATAGAATGCACATTCTGATAAACTTAATGGATAATTTAAATAGGTCAATTTTAGTTAAGATTACCCTAAAAAGGATAATGCATTGGTTGTGGTTGATAAAACATTTTCTAAATTTTATACTAAGTATTATAAAACTGATAGAGATAATCCTTTAGAAAATTTAATTGGAAATTTTGAATCTAGAATAAGAACTAGAAACCCAGTTTTGAATTTTTGTGTTAACTTTTCCTTTATTGATGATTTTATGCATATTATTTTTAAAAAAGAATTGAATTATGAAAAATTGGATAAATGTTATATATGATGAACATAATCAGTTTCAAATAAATAAAGTCAATAATTTGGTTGAGTTTTCTAAATATAAACAATCCATTGGAACCGAATAGATTTTTCAATGTGAAATAGATGAGATTGGTAATATGGTAAAAAATAAGGATAAAATAGTTGCCTAAGGATATTTAAAAGAATAAGGTATGGATTTTAAGGATTTATTTTCATGGGTTTGTATAATATAATCCATCCATATTCTAATATCTTCTTCTTATTTTCAAAAGTTTAAATTGTTTCAAACGGATGTAAAAAGTTTATTTTTAAATGGAGTGATTTTTTAAGAGGTGTATTTTAATAAACCAACTTGTTTTGAAGATAATGAATTTAAAAATCTTGTATTAAACTATATAAAAAAATTTATTGTCTAATGAAACATCCAAGATCTTGGTAGATATACTAACTGTATTTTTATTTAAAAATGATTTTATCATAGGAAGTTTTGATCCAAATTTAGTAATAAAAAGTTTTTCTATTGATATTTGGATTTTTAAAAAATATATTTATGATATTTTATTTGGATCTATAAGTGATATGATTATTAATGAATTTTTTAAATTAATAACAATTGAATATGATATGAGCTTAATGGGTGAATTTAAATTTTTCCTTGGACATCAAAATTTTCAAAGAAAATATGGAATATTTCTAAATAAAATAAAATAAACTATAGATTTGGTGAAATATTTTATCTCGAATCTTGTGAAAATATGATATCTCTAATGATAATCAATTCTAAACTAGATGTGGACTAATCTGAAAAATATGTGAATAAAAATGTATATAGTAATAATAGGAAACCTACTTTATTTGACCACGTCACAGACTAATATTAGGTTTTTAGAATATATTTGTTAAAGATATCAGATTAATCCAAAATAATTCCATTTAAATGTAGTTAAAATAATAATTAGGTAGATTAAAGGAACTATTAACACTGGTTTATTTTACTCCAATCATAATTATTTCAATTTTTTATCATATTCTAACTCGGATTTTAGAGGTTGCAGACTTGATAGGAAAATCATGTCTCTTATGTGTCACTTACTTAGAATACTTTTAATAGCATGGAATTACAAAAGTAATTTCCAATGTCACTATACACAACTAAGGATATGAGTTTTGTTGCTATAAATGTTTTGGCTCAAATACTTTGGATTAAAAAACACTATCTTATTTACATGATTTTTTAGAAAAATAAACAGTATATATTGTGACTATACATATTCTATTTCAATATCTAAAAATATATTACAACATTTTAGGAAAAAACATATTTATGTTTCATTTTATTTTTTAATAAATTATGTTAATAAAGTGGATATCATTCTAGAATTTTTTCTGATAGAAAGTCATCATTCAAATACTATTACTAAACCATAAGATTCTATGTGGCTTGATTAATTAATTTTTAAACAGGGATTGATGTGGATTTATCTTAAGATCTATATTTTTTAAATTTTTAATAATTCTTTTAAGGACTAATATATATAAAAATAAAACAACACTTTTAAATTTACAATTCCATATCATGTAAGCATGCCAATTATGTTTTTTAATGTTTTTTGTTAGAAATTCTTAAATTTTGGGGGAGTTGTCCCTTTCATTTAAATTTTTTTATAAATATATTTTGACCTATCTACATTAGTATTGGGAAATTTTAGTTTAATCAGTTTAATTGTATTATCACACAAATGACATTGTATCAATTTTTTTTAATTTTTTAGTAGTATTTGTAAGTGGTAATAAATAAATTATTTTATTTGTTTCCAAATGTTTTTCCATTATTTATTATATATTTAAAAAATAGAGAGAATTTTTGGAGTTTTTAAATTAAAGGTTTGGTTTTGAAATTTAGAAAATGGTAGATATTGTTAGTGTTGGGAGTTTTTGTATTGTATTTGTTTTATTATTATATTTTTAAATTAAAAAACTCTATCTTTATTGAAAATAATTTAAATATTTATTTTTATTTTTAATAAATTCAATTGTATAATTATATTTTTTAATAATAAAATTGTTTATTATTTATTTATTTATTCATAATTTATTATTATTAATATTATTATTTTATATAATTTTTTGAATTATTTCTTGTGAAAAATTAATTTTCAAATTTTTTTATTACTCTTTGGTAAGCCTTTTATGTTCTTTATTACCCTTAGTGAGATTTATTTTCACCCTTGCATGTGTTTTCAATGTTGTTGTTACCTTTTCATAAGGTTTTATATACTCATATGTAAAGTTTATAAATTATATTATAACCTTACATATGTAGTTTAATTTTTGGTTTTCCCTAATGTATGAATATTAAAATTCATATTACCTTTAAAAAAAATTAGAAATATAGGATGGCCCTTATGTGAGATTTATATTACCTATAAAAAATCTTTAGATCCCACAGGTTACCCATAAGAAAGTAACATTTTACCCATATACAGGTATTAACAAATTCAAACAAACCTTACCCAAGGTTAAAAATACCTTTACACATGCATAAAGAAGTTCAGTTTACCATTATTATAGTAGGGAAACAAACAATTTACCCTTACATAAAATTTTAACCTACTCTTACATGTGTTATATCAATTCTAGTTTACCTTTACAGAACTCAAGTTATCCTTACTCAAAATATACTATTTTTTGTTAACCCTTACGTAATGAGACAATTAGCTTTATGCATCTACTTAGATTACCTTTACACATGAATTCCAAATTTGACTATACCTTTACTTATGCATGGAATCACCTTTATGGAACCTATATAAAATATTTAATTCCCTTATTCATCCTATTCAAAAAATGGTCTACACTTATTCAAGGTATATAATTCCCCTTTGAATCGTAGAACCCTTAATTAATACTAGAAACACTTTTGTTCCAATTGTAGCCCCATTTGTCTCTATTTCTAATTATAACATCTATGTTCTTAAAAAAAGTATAAATCCTACAATAATGGTAGAATATGTGACTACTTACTATAGCATGTATATTTTTTCTAGCGGTAGCACTCCTCTTTTGCAAGTGAATCATAATGGTAGAATCACTAAAATAGTAATGATTGTACATTAGTAGTGGCGGGTCTATTTTTTAACACTATAAGAAGAAATACTTGTGAAGGTAGAATATATTTCTTTCACATGTCAAAATTTCTACATGACCAACTTACTATGTAGCCAAAGTAAATCACAAAGCTAATTACTATAACATAGCCGATGAAATGAAGACGTGAAAATCTTGGATAATTTTTTAATTTACTACAATTTTATTTGATATATACCTAATTATTTTATTACTTTGAAAATATATGTTTATATACATTTTCATATTAAAAGTGTTTTAGATTCGATTTAGGAAGGAATAAAAGATCGTGAGAATTCTATGATAAGAAGAATGATGATTCAAATTACTGGTAAATTGTATTATTCTAAGTACAATTATTTTTTAACTAATGGAATACTGTGATTGTTTATTTAGATTATTCTTTGTACTCAACAATATCTTTGAGTTAATGATATTTAATTTACATTAGAATGATAACAATGGGGAACATGATTGAATAAAATCAACATAGTTTATTTGAATAAGAAAGACAAAAAAAATATGACATTCATATGAGAATTGGGAAGCATTGAATCCCTGTGTTGACTTTTATTTTATTGGTAATATCATAAAAGTATCTATCATTTGATAATGTACTATTAAAGTTATTTTAATACTTGATTTTTATTTACATTCATCTTCATCTACTCAACTACTATTCTTAATTTCTCGTGGGTTTTCATTATTGTATTTTATTATTATTCTGTTAATTCATTTTGATTTTGTTTAAGATTTTCCGACCCAAAATCTATCTTCCAAGGTTATTTATTATATTCAAAAGTAAGGCTAATTTATGACTCCCAAACAGAAGTTAAATTGTCCATGGGTTGTCACTCTTGAAAAAATTAGTTGGGTTATACCACCATGTGAGAAAATGGTACGTTTGTAACTTGATTATCACTACCTATTGAAAGTGAGTTACTTAGTTTATTCATATCCTCTCATGGAGTATCAGAAATTTAGTAGTATATATAGAATCTCAGTGATCTAAACTACTATAAAAATATCTTTTTGTTTCTTTATTTTATTTTCCATTGCACTATTATTTTCATTATTGCACTATTTATTACTATGATAATTATAATTTATTCATATTTTTAAAATTACTATCCACCCCCATTCCATCTTTCTATGTCAATTGGACTAAATAGTTAAGGAATATTATTCATGAATATTATTATTAACTAAATATATGAGGAATGAATCGAACATATATAAGTGATGAGTAGGGACCGAAATTATATCTACCCTAGATGCATCTTTAGGTATCTTGAGATAATCATTTTGTAATGCATTAATTATTATTTTTGTATTCCCCATTCAATTATTAAAATAGTATTGTTCTTGTCCTTGATGGTAATACTAAATGTTTGAAATTATGTATTCCATCATTGAGAAATTAGTTATTATTGTCTATGTGATTACTATTTTGATGTTATCCATAGATTAATTTATTTCTCAAGTTATTAAGTAAATGGAATATGTATTGATTATTCACTTTTACATATTATTTGTTCATTATATATTCGTGATAGATTCCATTAAACACTTTCCCTTACTCGGCATTTTATTTCACCCTTTTTTAGGTTTCCATTTCTCCAGGTTATATATACGAGTAATACCAATGATATATCTAGTGTGTTAACTTGTGTAGAGAATGTTTTGTGAGATATTAAAGATGTATTTTATAATAACTAATTATGGGTAAAATAAAAAAATATCATTGCGTGAGGAAGATATCGTTTTTTTTAATTATCTATATCACTAAACCAAAAAGTTTCTTAGGTATGTAAGTGACTCAATATTAGTTTTTATTATTGTAATTAGAGAATGTTAAAATTTATTCGCTTCATTTTTTATCAAATCCAGTGCATAAATATTGTGTTATTAGCCACGAATCTGGGAGTACATGCATGGGATATTACTATTAGTATCAGAGAAAGTTTTAGATAATTATATTGGTTAAGATAATATCAATTAAGGACAATTTAATAGTTATAAATATTATCATAGGTTGAAAAGTTTAATGGTTGATTATAATTAAAAATGTATGGATCCACTTTTGGGGTCTTATATGATGGGATTTCAAGGCGATTAATGATATTTTTAGAGATGTTTATTGAGTTTAAATAGATGATTAAGGTATAAATAACTATTACAATGAAAATGTTATTTATTGTAAATATTATTCGTGAATAATTTTATTAAATATTTATTCAATATATAGAAATTTATAGAAAACATTTTGGATTAATACATTATTTGATGTTGAGGTAATTATGGTTAATTAGGATAAAGTGTTGTTATATTTTTTGGAACATTATAGTAATAAGGTTAATTTAAAATTATTTCAGAGTGTGATATTTTATATAAATGTTTTTGATATTATTTAACGAAAAATTAATTATTAGTATTCTTTTAGAATATATCATTAGCGTATAAATATATTTTCTATGTGACTTTATGAGTTGTTGACATTGTTTGTGGATAAATGTTCATTTTTTAACGAATATGTGATGAAATATTTTTTTATTTATGGGTTTGGAATTTGGTTGGGAATATTTTGAATAAATTTGGGGTCAATTATTAATGGATTTATCTAATATTAACTTTGTGTGTTATTTTTATGGCTTTGGAGATTAATGAATTATTTTTTTATATGAAGGTTTGTTCATGTTCATTTGGGTGTTATATTTAATTATTCCAACTATTTTTTGTTTTATTAAATGACTAGAGACATGAATAATAACTTATCATCAGTTTTAGGATCTTATAATCAATTGAAAGTTACTTTTATTGAAAAATTCATGAACAATTCCTCAAGATTATTTATGATTTATAAGAAGAGGTGGAAAATGATTGAAACACAACCAAATGATAAAATTGTTCTTCTAGAATGAAAATAAATAAAAAATATATTCTATCATATTCCCTATCTTGATGGAATCATAATTTCTCAAATAATGAAAGATTAAGATTAATCTATCATGTCTTATGTGTAAAATACCACTCAGTTATCAATGTATACTTTTAGAAAACCGTTCAAAAGTATGAGTCCTATAATGATACTTTCATGGTTTTAGAAATATTTAATCAAGAAATTTTATGTTTTTAGTAGTGACTTAGAAAATAATTACAATTATAAAAACTACATTATGTCTTATTACTATGTCATTATATGCTCGTTTTTAGAAACAAATTAAAATTATGTGGTTGTAATTTATTTGGGGGGGATGTAACACCCAAATATTTTATTATGTAATCCCCCTTTAAATACTACTATTTTCAATAGCTTAGGTTAATGTAAAAACTAAACTAAAACAGGTACCAACATAATATAATAAACATTTAGTAAATATAAATATAGTATTCAATTATGATACTTTCATTGTATTATTTCATTTTGGATAATGAATTTTAATAATTAAAACAATAGTTGATGTGATATTATTAAAATCATTCAATGTTAAAAAAGGTATTTTTAAAAATAATTGTATTTTAAGTTTTATTTATTTTAATAAATTTATCACTTTTAAAGGACTTTAATGTATGAAATAATAAATTAACACATATTTATTTATAAATTGATGTGAAATAATATTAAGAATAGTTGAAGTTTACAAGGGTCATTTTCTTTAAGAAAATTATTTATATTTAATATTTTGATTTAATTGTTAAATTCCCAAATTTTATAATTTTAGTGTGATGAAATGGGCTTCGTTTTTTAATTTAGTATGTAAAAATTATCTTATGGTGATTCTTTGAGATTTTTTGAAATAATTGATTTTTAGGTAAATAGTAAAAAAGTCTACTTTTACAAGTACTATCTCTTTTATGACACCATTATGTTCTAATTGAGGTCACCCAACCATCACATAAATAAATATTAAATATTATTTTTGGCTATCCATTACATATCATTATGATCCATGCTAGAATCATAGAAGTTTAGTTATATTGTAAGATTAGATATAAGAGAAAATGGTATATAAAATATCTATATGATATCCCATTAATTTTTTCACATCTAGAACCCTTCTTAGAAATAACATATTTAAAATATTTCTTTATATCCTAGGGAAAATGAAACATAAAAAAGGGTGTTCTCAAATTGTCAGTGAGGGTAAAAAGGGGAGATATCAATGAAAATTTAATCATAATATGAGCATAAGGATATGAGAACTTGAGATTAAAATGTGAAAATCATACCAAAAAAATAATAGAACATAATCATGAGTTATGGAATAATGTTTTACAGTTCATAATAAATGAATCATAAAGAAATAAAAATAATATAATCCATGAGAGAATAACATTGGCATGAGATCATGTCATAAATGAGTGGAATAAAGTGTGGAATAATCATACTCATATAAATATTATGTCAAGGATACCCACTAAAAAATTAGTAACATGTTATTCTTGGGAAAACCATTTGTGTACCTACATTATTACTGGGAAAACCTTCAATGTACCCTCTTTTGGGCTTGGAATAACCTCCCATATACCGTTTGAGCTCATAAAACATTAATCATTACATAATGAAGTGGAGGTCTATAATGGACCCACTAGTCACATAACTATAATCGATTCATATGCATCCCATAGTACCCTGAAAGCATTTATCATTTAATCATATCATGGCCAATGAAAATTAAAGCATTCTTCATCAATATTGCATCATCTTAATCATAAATCATCTATATAAATAATAAAGATGGTATTATTGGATTATATTGATGTGGATTTTAGATCACATACTTTATCACATCACTTTCATGGTTTAATTATATTTTTTATTTTAAAATATGACATTAAAGGATTATTCATAGTATAGTGGTTTTTCATAAGTAAAATAATGAATTAATCAATTTATGTTTAAATTTATGTTCTCATTTATAAATTGCGTCGATTTTTAACTTCGTTATTTAATATTTTTTTATTTTAAATATTAAAATTTAGGTTTTTTAATTAATTGATGTATTATTTTTTTAAAATTTTAATTTATTTAATTTATTTTTTAATTAATTCATCAATAGATTTTTTATTTAATCTTTAATCTATTGTTTTTAATATTTTATTATTTTAGAATATTTTAATTTATTTTTTAATCATTATCCTCAATAATTTAATAATTAATAACACTTATTTAAAATTTTAATTATTTAGTTATTTTTTATCGTTATCTTTTAATTAATGAGTTAATTATTTAATGATACTTTTATTTATTTATTATTTATGTATTTGTCTGTCTGTTTTAACAATTCTATTTAATTTATACTTTTAATTTTAGTTTTAATTTGAGTAGTCAAATATTGTTTTTATTTATTTTTTATATTTTATAAAGTTTAATTAGTGTGTCATCATGTACTGTAAATCTATAGGTGTTGAATTTTGGGCAATATAAATGATCAATTGCACGCCTTATTTAGATCCTCCATATTGTTTATAAATTTGAAAATGGGAAATTTTATAGACTGGGTGTGTTATTTTCTTTGATCGCAACCGCATGTGAAGGGAATCCATCATGGCTTTGCAGATAAATTTACAAAGTGAAATGGATTATGTTGTGTATTTTTTCTTTAATCATCCATGACCCCAATTTTAAAACATATGGTAAAACAATCACATGGCCATTTTATTGACTGTTTTTGAATGAAAACAACCTCAATGATTTTTCTAGTTTGGGTGTACACAAAACTAATCAACCATGTTTCCAAACGGTTTCGACCAAGACATATTCAATGGATCAACATCACATCTAACTCCACTACCGCATAAATAACCACTTTAGACCACAAGAAAACTGAGATCAATAATAAATGGAGGGAACCTAAGGTTGTGACATCATTGAAGACCACCAACTGAGCTCAACATCATCAAGGAAAAGAGGAAAACACCAATACTTGTTTCCACCATATTATAACCAAGATGGGAAGATGTGTTGAAATGAAATAAATAATGGAGACGATACGAGGATTAACCCAATGATGATTAAGATCAAGAGGCCCCAACCAATTACCTTGTCAACATTTCTTTAAGAACAACTGATTTTTGAATAAATCCAATCATGGATTGAAGCTCGAGAAATCCTAATTAATTTGAAAAAAGGTGATATTATTTTACTATGAAATTGATGATGAGCCATTCTAAACTAGATCTAAGAATATTTCTAATGTAGAAGATTCAATCTTCCACTAAAAATGCCTCCAAATAAGAACCTCGGTCTATTTTGAAGTTAGCTTGTCCCTTTTAAAGTAGAACCCTGTTCATTTATTTAAAGTGAGCACATGATCATATATAGATAAAATTAAAACATTACACAAGATGGAATGATGATATTTTATATTTTTCCCAAGTGAGATGATGGACCAGGTCATTAGGCACTATGATAGTTTGGATTTCAATTTCTTCCATAACCCCTTTGTTGGTAAGCCCAACTGCAATGTAGTTTTCTTCCCAAAAGGTGTGCATTATAATGTAGTTCTGAGAAGAAGTATTGTCAAGTTAATTTATCCATTTACCTATTAGTTTTAATGACAGTCTTGTGTGACCCAGCTTTATTACATGAACCACCCTTGTAGAGCCACACTCAAACCATTTTTTGTTCCAGTGTCTTTGACAAGTGGTTTACACTACACTAATAAGTTCCATCATTTCCACTTCCAAAGCAGTAGTATTCCCACAAAGACCATAATTTCATTCGACCACTTCCCCATGCTGATCCCTAAAAATTACCCTGAATCCTGACAGACCTCGAATTCCCTTGGCGGTACCATCTGTGTTTCACTATAACCTACCACTAAAGTGGAAAAACCATAGAACCTCCATCGTTCCCCTTGATTTAGAATAGTTAGCTGCAACCTTTAACCTTCTAAGGATAATAAATTCCCTGAATGAGGTGTTGCAGTGGTCATTAACTATAAATTTATATTTTTGAATTTTTCCAAGAGTATTATTAACTACAATGGATTCATTTAATTTTTCCTTATGGTGCACAGAGTTGTTGATTCCATTCCATATAGCGTGTAATATTTCAGCACATGCCACTTGTAGTGGTGCATAAAGCTATCTGGATTTTTGAATTCTAGACATATGATACATAACCTACAGAACCAAGTTAGTGTTTGGAAGATCCATCTCAGAGATGCTGAGAACTTCTTTCCACAGGGAGAAAGCAGTGTTGCATGATAGAAAAAATGGTCAACTTCTTTATGATGCTGACAACATAAAGAACATCTTGAGAACTGTGAAATCGTGGCCCTTTGAATGTTATCATATACTGGAATTTTTTTGTGAAATATTCTCCAAATAAGTGTAAATTTGGTTAGAAACAACCAATTTTTATTTAATGAACCATTCCAAATTAAATATTTTTTCAATAGGTTCCTATAAAAACATTTAGAGTCTAACAATCCAGTTGTAGACCCCTCCCATATCACCATGTCATCCTACTTGATATATTCATAGTTATCAATTATGGAAAAAAATTCATATGGAATGTCCTCCATGTGCTGAAGTTGTTCTTTAATAGAGAAATTGTTATCAATATTCAGTTCGTCTGTGTTTAATACATCAATAAGTGGCCTGCCTATCCAGTTAAAAGACTCGAATTTAAGACACGAATCCACATTGACCTCCCATCATGAATGCCTCATCATAGTGTTGAACACAGAGTTAAGTACATGCCAGATTGATGAGCCCATACACCCATGCATCCCAATAAGAAGCTCTGAAATAACCATTATCCTCAAGAAATCAAGAGAGGTATATTTTCTATGAATGAGATTCAAAATAAATTTAGCCTGTAAAGTCTGATCGAAATAATTTAAAATCATAATTCCCAGTGTTCCCTACCAGATGGGCATGTATGATTTTCTCCACTTAGTAGTGACAAGTTTCCTTTACATCACATTCCCACTCCATACAAAATTCTTCAACATTGAATTGATTGTTTTCATAATGGAGGCAGGCCACATGTATACCATAAACAAGTAAAAAAAAATAAGATAACCATGTGTTTTTTCAAACATACTCATCTAGAAATTGAGAGAGAATTTCCCTTCTAAGATGTATGAGATTTCCTTATCTAGGAAAGGGCCTGTGAAAAGTGGGATTCCCTAGGCTTTCCACAAAATAGTGTAACACCAAGGTAGATAAATAGTAGATATCCCTCTCAAATCCCAAGATAGTTCATTAGATGGGACCTCCTCACTGCAAGTATGTTCTTCCCAAAGTAAATAATATATTTTCCCCATTTTATTTCTTCCCCGGACACATTCTCATAATTCCAAAGTGCTTCTTTCAGATGACCAATGTTATTTCTATCACCCTATGTAAAAATGAAAATTCTATCAGCGAAAAATATGTGAGAAGGAGAAGAGAGACCTTTGGCCTATTTTATGGTGGTATGTTTCATGTTTTTCACTATGTAAATAAGAATTCTACTCAATTAGTCTTCATTAATTGAAAAAATAATGGTGAGGAGGGTATCCCCTTGCCTCACTCCCCTTGAACATGTGAAATAGCCCTCTGGTGACCCATTTACTAGATTTAAAATATGAGAATATTCCATCAACTTTGTAATCCATTGCTAAAAAACCTCACTAAATACAAATATGAGGAGAATCTATTTAATGAATCCCTAGTCTATTATGTCAAAATATTTTATAATATCAAGATACAAAGACACATTTCCTCCCAAGGTTGTCTTCCTGAGAAGGTTAAAGAATTTTGAGGTGGTTAGAAGACAGTCATGTAAATTATAGCCTTTGAAAAAATTGACTGGTTCCAAGAAATAATTATTTCAGTCACCAAAGAAATCTTTATAGCCAAAAGCTTTGTAATGACATTTTTTATAGTGTTCACCAGGGCCACTGGTTTGAATTGACCAATTTCACTTGTATTCTACTATTTAAGTATTAGGGAAATAAATAAGGAATTGAACCCTGAAGTGACGTTCTCATCCCTAAAAATGTGTTTCAAAAGCAAGCACACCACATTATGAATGAAATCCCTATAGATTTGGAAGAAAAATTTGGTGATACCTTCAGGGCCTGGAGAGATATATTTTTTATGACTAATCATTGCCCCATAATTTCAAAGTCCGTCGGAATAGATGGAAGAAGATGATTGTCCTCCTCATTGATTAGCTTAGGAATGATGTTTTATCTCACTTTCTCAGTTCAATCCATCCCATTGAAGAGGTTTTTATATAATGAGAAAATATGATCAACTAGATACTTATTTCCCTCTAGAATTATTTCACCATCCTTTAGAAGGTAAAGAGGTACATTCACTCTTAGGACCCTTTGGAGGGCATTGTAAAACATTGTATTTATATCCCCTTCTTGTAGTCACCTTACTTGAAGGAATCCTTTTTTATATTGTTCCTATCTTTTATAAGGATGTTCAGTTGTAGAGATAGTTCATTTTCAAGGTAAATGTCCCCCAAAAAAATTGATCCAGTGGGCTCTGCCTAAATTCCATGTAGGGAGCATTCAAGACCCTCAATTTCTACATCCATTGATCTAAACCTTGCTTTTCTGCATTCCCTAAGATTTTGCTTTATCATTCTAATCTTGGAAATGCACATCAGAGGACTTATATTTTAACATGATGAACTGCAAGTCTCTTGAACAATTTTTGAGCAGTCCGGAAGAGAGTCCCACTTGTTGTTAAACCTGAAAAGAATTTATTTCCCACCTTCTTTTCGAAGAAAAGTAAGTAAAAATGGTGATGATCAGAATTATGTTTTTAAATAGTAACATAAGAGATTGATTTCCATGCATCCAAAAAAAATTTATTCACCAAAGTTGGGTCAATCCAGCTTACCCACATGTGGGTTTTTCTCAATAAGTAATAAGATTTATTTAATCCAAGTGTAAGTGATGAGACACTGTCGCTATTTTCACATTGTCAATAAATAATTGGATTCTTAATTAAGTTTGTGCAAGTGGATGGTGGCCAATACAAAAAAGAAGAAAAATAAAAATTAGGAATTTGAAACTTTATAGAAGAGACACAACAGAAAATTGGAGTGAGGAGTATGGTAATAATTTTATAGTATTATTTAGAGTGATATAGGTTGATATTATCACTACTAATTCAATGAAGATGGAGATAAAAAATTTCATTTATACCTTTGTGATGTCTGACTAATTCCCCACACCGAAAACTAATGATTTATTGTAGTTATTTATCTATGATTTTTATTACATCAATCACACTGTAATTTAATCTGAATGAATGAACATTAAATTTTTATTGAGTTTAGATTTTCTTTCAGTTTTTCATTTAGTTGATAATTATTTTTCCATTTCGTGATCAATATTTCTCTGATCGGAGTATGTTGACCATAGAATAAGGCATGTTCATTCTCAATTATTAGGAGTTTGATAATTAATCTCTATATTTAAATTTATAAATCCTTAATCAAGGATTATGATTATAATGACTGATTATATTTATCATTTTACTTAGGGATTTTTGAATATAATGATCAACTACTAATGAATGTAAGTCACCTAATGAGATCGTAGTTGTTGAATTTTCCTTTTTAAAATAATATAGATACATAATATTTGGTTATGAATCATATTTTTAGATCAATATTAGTGTGTTGTATTTTTAAAATAGGAAGAGAGTATGATCTCTGGGAATTTATACAATATGAAACTATTTTGATTCCATTGACTCTATTGTTCTATTATCTCTCACATATGACGGTTTTCATTCTAAATTTCAATTAATTGATTTCTTATTTAGAAAAAAGAAAAGATTTATTTTAGTTAACTTTTTTCCATGATAAAACATAGAAAATAATTAAAAAAACAATACATGGTAGATATAATTTATAATGGAAAAATCATATTAGATAATCTTGGTTATTTTTATACTGTAGTAGTCTGGTTGAGAAAATGAGTTATATTTTAAAATGATTATAAATACCTAAAATTGAATTGGAATTTTTTTGTGGTGGTTATTAAGGTGTTAAAAAATAAATTATATATCCAAAAATAAACTAGAAAATTATAAATCTAAATATTCTTATAATCTGATAAATATAAAAAATATTAAAAATGAAAAAACGAAGGAAAAACAAATCATATAATTTTGAAACATAAAAAATTCAAGAAAAAAAGAAACATAAAAAATAATTCACATAAAAATAGAAGACTTTCATAGCATAGAAAACATGGATGACCCGAGAATTATTAAAGAGCATGCTACTTCAGATTTTGAGAACTATTAAAAAATTTTGGGCTATCTAGAAATAACTTCTGGTTTGAATATTATATCTGAAGTGATTAATTATTTACCTAAATTCCATTGTCTGTTGGGAGAAGTTCCTTATAAACATTTACATGAATTCCATATGGTGTGTAAAACCAAAAACACAAATTAGTAAGTTAGGATACGATTAAAATAAGGGATTTCATATTTTATTTAGATATGTTTTCCAAGGAGGGGTTTTACTTCTTATAATCCACTATAATAGGAAGTTGGAATAAACTTATGAAGATAGTTTTAGAGAACTTTTTCCAAGCATCTAGAACTAACGTAATTTGAAATGATATTTTTGTTATTAGGAAACTCCAAGGGGGGACTATTAATGAAAACTAAGAGAGGTTTAAAAAGTTATTATCTAGCTTCCATCACCACCAAATCTCTTGTTAATTACTTTTCCAGTATTTATATGAATGATTAGTCTTGATAGATAGGAGTATGATTAATGAAGTTTCTAGAAGAGCTTTGGTGGATAAGAATCATATTGATTCTAGGAATTTCATTTCTAATATTTCTTAGAATTCAAAGTAGTTAGGTAAAAGGGGCTTAATTCATGTAAAACTATAAATTGAAGTGCCAACTTACAATTATAATAATATCTAAATTAAGAGTTATTTGATTGAACTTGCAATCATGATGAAGTAGATATTGACTAATTTTTTCCCTTCACAATTACAACTAGGACCATTCTCTCACATTCAAATTAATTTTGGGGTTTTTTTATGCCAATTATCATTTTGATGGTTAATTCCCATATTTTCGAGAGACATGAAATTTTTAATGGGATATTACCTCAAATACCATTCAAGAACAACCCAAACAACCAGTTTCCCAATGATTATTTTCATCCCATCCACCTTAAATCAAACCAAAATTTCAATCAAGGTTATAAAAACTAATAGAACAATACTTTTAGGCTTAATGATCCACCAAATAAAATTTCCAAGTAATAAAATTTCAATCAGTAGCTTAATTACAATCAAAATTAAAAAAAAAATAGTCCAAATGAAGAAAATAAAAAATAAAAAATTAATAAAATAAATTAATCACATCCTGAAGAAGTGGTTAAAAGGAAATAATAAATTTCTAAAAAATAAAAATTATTTATATAAAATATAGTAACTCAAATAGGTTAAATGGAAATTGAAATATGTGGTTTAAATAATCATATAAGTGGAAATTTTCTATCGCAATTTGAAGTTAACCAAATAGGAAGAAAAAACGTAAGTACAATAATTTTGAGATGTGGAGATAAAATTCAAAACCATCATGATGAACATATTTTAAAAACACATTAAAAAGGTAGTTTTACATCAAAAATTGAGCGATATCACTTGGAGAATTGATAAAACCACCTACTGAAACTATTACAGAACCTGATGAAATTATTTGACCACTTGGTGAACTTATTAAAGAACATTATTTACAAACACAAGTTAAACAATAAAAATCAAATAAGAATAAATAAAACCAAATTAAATGAACTTATTGGTATTCTATAAATATAATGGGAAATTAAAAGGGAAAAATAAAGTTGAAGATTAAATGGAAGTGTATATGGATTCTTCACCTTATACTTTGGGAATCCCTCCTATCAAGACCATTGTTGAAACGAAAAAAGAAAAGGAATTACTTGAAACTTTGTTAAAATTCTAGGTTAATATCCCTTTTCTAGATATTAAATAATATATCCCACAATATGCTAAATTTATAAATTAGATATGCACACAAAAAAGAACGTTAAAGGGATGTGAGAAAGTTAACTTGGGTAGAAATTTTTCTTCCTAGATCAAACATCCCTTCCCTATTAAATTTAAGGATCCAAGTATGTTTTTTATGTTGTGGTTCATTGGTAATAATTAGTTTGAATAAGTAATGTTATATTTAGGATCCTCCATAAATTTCATTATTTTTATCTATACAAGTTATAGAGATTAAAAAATATGGTATTATCATCTAGATAGTTAATATGAATTTATATAATTAGGTTGGGTCATTGAATATGTATTGGTTATAGTAAAAAGATCTTGTATTCTATAGTGATTTTTATATTTTAGACATGGAGGCCAGTATTTCTAGTTCAAATGCACCATTAATTTTGGGAAGACAATTCTTAAAAACTACTAAGGCAATAATCAATGTTCATAAAGGGACTCTGTCTTTACATTTTGGGGGTAATATGGTTACTTTTAAAGTTTATTAATCAATGAAACACCATGTGGAAGACTTTTCTTTATACCATATTAACATTATTGACTAGTATTCCATAGATTTGTTTACTAATTTTATTTAAGATAACCAACCTATATATTCATTGGAAAATAGAATATCTACTGAAATTGATTCATTTAAAAATTAGGAATTTATTTGTAATAATGAATCAAATAATGAATGTGTTTTTTGGAAAAAAATTCACACTATTTTGGAATTTCTAAAAACAAATGACAATGTTTTTTCTTAAAATTATCATGGAAAGGATGAGAGTTTTTTTGAAACATTTGAAATATGTATTGATGCTATAAATTATTAATTTTTGAATGAAATTGAATATTAAATGGTTTAAAATAAATTAGATTCTATTTAAAATGTTAAAACTATGTAAAAAAATTTTCTCAAAAATATTATCTTGTGAATCCACTATTTTGAACAAAAACTATGCTAAAACAGTCACTGCAAAGTTAACACATGTTTTTTAATTTGAATCTAAAAAATCTTTTGAGGAATACAAATTTTTTGTGAAAACAAATAGATATTTACTCTAGAATTTTGTAATTTTTTATTATTGGGGATGTTCTGGTAGATGAAATGGACTCAATAAACCCAAAGAACTTATTTTTTTCTAAATAATATAACCCTATTACATCTAAACATAACGATTTTATAAAAAATTTGAAATATTCCTACTTAAAAGAAAACAAATATCTTAATATAATTGTTTGTGGAATGTATAATGACTAATAAAATAAACTTTCCGAGGTTCTTAAGAAGAATATGAAGTCCATAGGCTGGTATTTAGATGATTTACTATGAAATTGTCCTTTAATGTGCATAAATACGATTCTATTAGAAGAATATTAAAATCCTGATTGAAAATTTCATAGAAGATTGAATTCTACCCTTATATAAGTTTTTGTACTGGAATTGGTTACAATATTGGTTGTGAGTATAATTTACCCCATTTATGAAGTCGATGGGTAAGTACAATCCCAATATTTCCTAAATATGGAGGATTCATAGTTGTAAGAAATGAATATAGAGAGTTGATTCCTACCAGGTAATCCAAAAAGTAAAGGGTATTCATTAATTATAGGAGGTTAAAATTGTTTACTAGTAAGGAAAACTTTTCCATACCTTTTATTGATCAAATCATATAGATGTTACCCAGTCATTACCATTATTGTTGCTATATGGGTTTTATGGTTTTTTCTAGATTTATATAGCTCCAAAATACTAGGATAAAACAACTTTCACATGTATTTTAGATAAATTTTCTTATCATAAAATTCCATTAAGACTATGTAAATCTCCTTCATCTTTTCAAAGATTCAAGATTAGATTTTTTTCTGAATTTCATAAAGAATGCATGGAGTTATTTATAGTTTTTTTAAAACTATATAGACCATATTTTGAGAGATTTTTGTGAGGTTTAAGTGTTTTTAGTAGAGTTTTTATTGATAATAACCTTATTCAAAAATTTTATAAATTCTATTTTATGGTTGAAAGTTGAATTGTGATTGGTCATGAAGTATCTAATCATAGAGTTCAAGCAGACAAGTCCAAGGTTGAAATTATCTCTTGATGGTCTTTTCCTAAGACTGTGAAGGGTATTAAATCTCTTATAGTACATGCTTCGTGTTATATGAGGTTCATAAAATAATTTATCTAAACATCTATATATTTAACAAGACATATTCAAAAGTAAATTCATTACTCCTTTGATGATAAGTTTATGGAATACTTTCATAAAATCAAGTAGAAACTTATGTCCCCACCAATAGTTCCATTACTTATTTTGGACATTCCTTTAAAAATAATTATTGATGCTTCATAATTATTTTTTGGGTTGTTCTTGAAAAAATAGTGTAGTGGAAATAACATGTCATTTCTTATGGTTTTAGGACTCCAAATGTTGATAACTCCAATTACTCTATAATATAAAAGGAATTTATAATCGTTATTTTTACCCTTGATAAGATTATAAGATTTATTTTGGATCTAATGTCATTGTATTAAATGATCATTTTATTATTATATATCTCATGAAAAAATAAATAATCAAAACCAATGATAGTTAGATGGATTTATTACATCTAGAATTTGATATAGAGATCTAAGATAGGAATGGAATTAAGAACATTGTGTTTGGTCATTTGAGTAGGATAATTTATAAAAAAAATATGATAATTCATTTATGTAACCTATTAAATAGTTTCCCCTCAAGAGATATTATATTCTTCATATTTTAAAAGGATACCGTGGTTTTAAAATGTTTTGAATTGCTTAGCTGTTGAAATTCTTACACACTGATTTTCTAAGAAGGGTTTCTAGATTTTTTTTTGATTTAATGAAATATGTTTGGGATGATCCTTACTTATAGAATATGGGAAGTGATAATATTTTTAGTATGTTTATCCCAAATTATGAAATTTATTTAGTTCTGAATGTTTTCATTTTTTCAGTTGTGGTGGACACTTTAGAACATAGAGGACTCATAGGAAAGTATTGGATTCAAGTATATTTTGTACCACTATTTTCAAATATTCTCATGAGTTTTATAGCACCTTTAGAGATTTTCAATTCTTAGGTTAAACTTTATAACATGAGATTCTATAAACAACTTTTATGATGCATATGATGTATGGGGAATGGATTTTATGGGAACTTTACTTAATTACTTTTTATATTTTTATATCAATATTTTCATTTACTATGTGACAAAGTGTATTAAATTTATATCCACTTGGAATGATGATACTAGGGTGGTGTCCAAGATTTTCAATAGAAATTTGTTTTATATATTTAAGATGCTAAGTTTTATTTTCCTAGAAAAAAGGTACTCATTTTTTGTAATAGAACTTTGGATTCTTTATTGAAATGAAACATGGTAAGTCAAAAAGTTTATACACCCTATCACCCTCAAAAAATGAGATTTTTCAACTATTGAATAGAGATATTATTAATGTTCTTGACAAAACCATTAAACCAATCAGGAAATAATTGAGCTTAAGGATTGAGGATTCCGTATGTCTGTATAGGACTTCTTATAAGACTCCAATAAGGATTTCACCTTATAGCAGTGTTTTTGAAATAGATTTTTATTTAAATGTAGAATCTGAACATAATGAATTTTGGGCTATCAGGTCATGAAATCTAAATCTATTTGAAGCTAGAAAAGAGAGGAAGTTTTGTTTAAAATATCTGGATTAAATAACGATCAATTCCCTCTAAAATTCAGAGACTTATAAAGAGAAAAATATGTTTGTGTATGAAAAGAAAATTCTAAATAAATAGTTTAAAATTGGAGATAATTTATTATTTTAAAACTCCAAAGTTAAGCTCTTTAAAGGTAAATTAAATTCTAAATGGGATAATCATTTTATTGTGACTCATGTTTTCCCCTTTGGTGTTGCGCATATCAGAGATCTTAGGAAATATGATCCTTTCACTATAAAAGTAATTAGGCTTAAGTTGTTATAAGTGGAAATTATGGAATCTATAGGGGAGGATCTCCTTCCATTAAAAGATGAATACCACTATGTTTTCTAGGTTTTATCTTCCCTTAATGTTTTTTTAAAATAATTATAGTGGAATTTAATAACTATTTATAGTGTAAGGTTTGTCTTTTTTTTTCTTTGATTTTATTTTAATAGAATAAATTTGACCTGTTAATTTTGTTTTTCACCATGAATAATTCAATGTGGACTATTATCTACTTCATCATCCTATTGAAGAAATGAATTATCGATATTTACTGATATACAAAAGCTTCACATGGAGTAATAAGGTGTTGTGGTAATGCGATCGGTTGGTAGACTGCATGAAGTATTATTTATTTCAGTTACACCTCAAGGATAAAAGGAGTATCCAATGGATAATATTAGATAAAACCTCCCTTGTCACTACATATGGTTATTTAATTTAGTTATCTTTAACTTCTGGAAATTCACTATGATTTTTTATTCTTGTATGAGTAGGAATATCTAATAAGGGATTCTATTAATGAATTAAAGGGAGGTAACATATGCTTTGCTCCATATAAATGATAAACTTCAAATTCAGTGGAGATCTTGTTTAAACATATAAATAGTTCATTAATTCCCTTAATTATCTTAATCTATTGTTAGTTGTTTAATTGATTATAAATTAGATGAGTTTCTAAATTAAAATTAATAATACAATTCTTGAAACTCTTATTGGTCACTATATTAGCTTGAGCTATCATTGTGTTTTATAATAGTGAAGTATTCTTTAACATATTTTTCTATGATTAATTGTTTAAAGTAGTTTTCAGTATGGACCTTTTGTGAAATTTTTATTGTGTGATATTTGTGCAAAAAAATTCTTATAAGATCTTCTATGTTACCACTAAAATTGGATTACTATTTACTGTATTTCTAAATAATTTGGAATCAAACATATTAAATGTTTTCCCACATAGAGATTCAACATTTTTGGTAATGTTGGTAGAGGGGTATTTTATGTGATAACTTATTCTTTAATGTTAACCCATAAAAACCCATTAAATTTTTTTCAAAATTTATATTTTTCAAGGGTATGGTAGGAATTTTTAGTGGTTCAAAATACTTCTTCAAACTTAATGTTGTTTATGATAATTTGAGGATATTTATTTTGATATTATTGTGGTTTGATTGAGTAAATGTTTTCTCATTACCAATTGGAATTATTTCCATCTGATCATCTTTTGTATAATGTTATACAATTAAAATTGTGTTTGAAATTTTTAATGTAAATTTAAACATGTAATATATTAATTTTAATGGGATGTGAAATGAAAATCTTAATCCAGGTTGCAATTATATTCTTCATTCCTTATTATTTTAATCTTTCAACTAATGGATGAATTAATTATGATTTCTTGATATTTATTTTATTCTCACTCATCCAGTAGTGTGTATAATTATGATGATCTATTAAATTATGCATGTATGTTCACCTAGAGGTAAATATATGTTTAGAATTCCCAATTTAATTTATGTTGATTTTGGTTTAATTTATGTAAAAAAATTTGAACACAATGTTATTTATAAAAAATAAACAATATTTCACAAAGAACATTTTGTTTTTAAAGGGAAATCTCTTTTTTACTCAAGATAATCTATAGGGGAAATCCTTTTTATGATTGTATCTTTTTGGAACTCCTTTTTCATTTTGAAATTAATTTTCTTCCACTAAAATTGTCTTGGTGATTTCTTGAAGATACGAAATGTTCTCTTGTGGGGAAAATTGATGTGGCCTTTAAATCGTATCTTTTGTCACATAAATTTTCTAGTATAATCATATTTTTTATGTTTAAATATTATATTAATGTATTATTTATAGTATAATAATTTTTCATAAGTAAAATAATAAATTAATCAGTTTATATTTAAATTTATATTTTCATTTATAAAATGTATTGAGGATGAAGTTATTCATTTAATTTTTTGTCCTTTGATATATTAATTTTAGGTGTTTTGAATTAATTAATGTGTTATTTTAATTAAATGTTTATTTTCTTTAATTTATTTTTTAATTAATTTATTAACAAATATTATTTGTATTTAATTTTTAATTTTTTGTTTTCAAAAATGTATTATTTCATAATAGTTTAATTTAATTTCTAATCTCTATCTTAGATAATTTAATAATTATATACATTGATTTTACATGTTAATTCCTTAGTAATTTTTTTAATATTATTTTTTTGTAATCTATGAATTAATTATTTAATAAAACTTCTATTTATTATTATTATTATTATTTATTTGTTTTAAATTTTTTATTTAATTTAAACATTCAGTAATGGTTTTAATTTAAGTATTTGAATATAGTTTTATTTATATAATTTTATTTGTTTAATAATTTATAAAATTTAATAAATATATAATCATGTGCAGTCAATGTATTGGTGTTAAATTATTTATAAAGGAAATGATCAATTATAAAACATAATTAGAGAATACATGGTTTTGGAAATTTTAAAAGGGGAAATCGTATAGACTGTGTGTGTCATTTTCTTTGGTTGTAATCATAGTTGAAAGAAATAAACCATCCCACATAAATTTACAAAGTGAAATGGATTTATCTATGTGTGTTTTCTTCAATAGACCATGATCCCAAGTTAAAAACATAAGGGCAATATATCACATGACCATTTCATTAACTGTATTTGAAGTCAAATAGCCTTAAATATCTTTTAACATGGATGGACACAAAACCCATTAACCTCATTTCTAAATGGTTTCGATTATGGCTTTTTATGGGTCCAACCACACTGCTAACTTCATCAATTGCATAGCCAACCCATTTAACCAACATGAACACTATGGTCAATTGTAAATAGATAAAACCATAGGATGTTATTTTATTGAAGATCGTTGATTGATCGAATGACCATCGAAGAAGAAGATCATTACCAATGCTTTCCCCCACCTGTTAAAACCAATATGTTTAGATGTGCCATAACCAAATAAAGAAGCGAGATAATCCGAGATTCAACACAAGAATGGTTGAGATAAGGATGCACTGACCAAGGAACTTTTCCACTTTTCTTAAATAATAACTAATTATCAAAGATAAAGAAAGCATGGATTGAAGATCCAAGCATCATTGATAAAGTCAAAAAGCCAAGGATCTTATTTTACTCTAAAGTTTATGAAGAAATATTTTAAACCAGATATAGGAATATTCCATATGAAGAGAAGTAGATCCACTATTGAAACTGCCTCTAAAATAGAAACCTAATCTATAGTAAAGTTACCATGTCCTAGCTGAATTAGAAACCTGTTGAAGATTTGGGATTTGGGAGGATTTCAAGTTTACTTCAAAACAAAAAACTGCACAATGATGATGAATAAATTCCAAACCATATAGGAGATGAAGCTCATGAATAAATTAGATTCCTCACTTGTTCACTTATTAAAGCTTCCAAAACCCGTGAATCTATGAACATAGATGAAGGTGTTCTGATTTTTTATGAACCTAAAGAAATATTTATTTTGGGCACTGGAAAACTAATCGAGGATGGAATTTAAGAGATTCGTGGAAGCAGTGACTTGATAATTATTTGTTGTAACTGGAGTTGTTCTTGTTTTCATATATTCAAAGAATGATGTATATGGGACTTGATCAACCCAATAACATGTGTTTTCAGGATGAGAACTCTTTTACATCTTACTCTTGATTAAATTATCGAAAGTAATTTTGAACAAACAATGTATTTTGATAAAGGAAAGTTAAAGAGTATTAACAAGGAGTCTTGGTACATGATGAGTTGGATGCATGTGTGCAGGGATAATATTTTATAAGTGTAATTTTGTTCTAACATGGTTTTTAAAATAAATATAGGTGACTAAAAAAAGGCAGAAGCTGGTTTTTGTTCATAATAGTTTCTAGGAAATTTAGGTGAAGACATTAAAAAAATGTATTGATCCAGAAGTATGTCTAGGTAAATTTTTAATATAAAAAACATGTTTTTATTTCAAGTAGTTATAATATTTATTCATTTTATGAGTAGATGATGAAATACTAACACTAATACTGCATGGTCAGTGAAGAATTGGAGTTTGAATTAAGATGGATCATGTATAGATTGACCAATCATAAAAAATAAGTAAATTAAAAATAAGGAAGAAAAAGCTTTATAGAGGTGAAAAAATAGACAACCAGAGAATATAGTGTTGTAATATTTCTATAGTATTATCTAGAGATCTTGATGTGGTGATTATCTCTTATACTTCAATACATATGGATATCGAAATTAGAATATGCACCTCGGTGTTTTCAAGTTAATTATCTATAGTCAAAACTAGTGATTTCTCATGATTATTTCTATGTGAGTTTTATTAAATAAATAAAAATATGATTTTATCCAAATGAATTATCAGTAAATTTAAATTTATTTTAGAAGTTCATTTATTTTTTCTTCCAATTAATCATTGTTCTTCCATTATATGATCAATATTTCTCTGATTAGAGTTTGGTGGCCATAGAATGAGGCCTTTTAGTTCAATCTGTGTTGGAGTTTTATTTTAACTCTATATTTCTATGAAATAATTATAACTTTTCAAGATAAATTATAATATAATTTCCTTTCCTCTAATCCATTGGAAAATTTAAACGTAGTTCATCTGTATGTGTAGACTATCACCTCCAAGAAGTGCGGTAATTAATTTTTTATCACTAACTCATATGGATAGTTATATAGATGTAATTAATAAATATGTATTATATTTACAACATTATAACAATTTTTAAAAGATAAATAATTATCTACCTTACTTTCATTCCATCTATTGAAAAATAAAAACATCACTCGTCTATACGTGCAGAGTACCACCTCTAGGGATGATGTATTTAATTTTCATAATAGACTTAAATGGATGGTCATATAATTTTATTTACTGTACAAATATGATATATATTAAATTATTAAAATTATTTAATTGATGAAACCACATCCAATGTGCATGTATCAGCACTTCTAAATCAAAACACGTATGAGAAATAAAACAGTTAACACATAAATAAGTGGTTTTAACAAAGAATTATGAGTAAATGGGTAAAAAGAAGTTATGAATAAATTAAATGATTAAATATATATCTAATATATATTTTTAAAAAATATTAATTTATTATACCATAGGTTGGAATGCATTCAACCCTGAGGGAATCCAAGTTAAGGGTTTATGTTAAAATAACAATTTTTATCAGGATTTTTTATGTTTTAATTTATATTCAAGAAAATTATATATTATTAATATAATAAACATTGAATATTTTATTATCCTCTAGTTATTTATATATTTTTAAATTATTCTTTAAATTTTTCATCTCTTTGATACTCAATACTATTAGAAGAAACTTTATATGAAATTCCAACCGTATTTCTCCTTTTTGGTCATGAATATTTCTCTTCCATATCAGTAAAAATTATTTTTCTTAAATAATATTTTTTATTATACTTAAATGATATCTTAAGATCAAATATTTTGAACTTTCACATTGATTTTAAAATTTTTAAATGCGTATTTTAAAATGTTTTGTATACAATTCATTTTTAACATTCTTTATAAAGGTATGAAACGAATATCTTTTTAATATTTTCCTCAAGAAAAAAGTTTCCAACTATTGTAATATTTATTTATTATTTAGAAACCTTTGTATGTTTTAATGGTTTTAAAATATAATATCTAGTTCTATTTTTCTATTACTTTTTCAAAATTAAATGATATTATCCTCTAAAATTATTTGAAAATAGAGATTCATTTTATTTATTTATATTTATATCTTTAATTTACATTTACATACTTAATCATAGTTTATTTTCAATATTATATTTCCTTAAAATACTTTAAAAATATTTTTTAAAAATTTCCTTTTATATCTTTCGAAAAGAGTGTTGGAAATGGTTTATAATTGTATTTTTCTGGAAAAGTTATAAAATTTTTTAAAAAATACTTTTTAAATGTATCACATATATTTTCCTCTCTAATTATCAAATAAAATACCAAACTTAAAACCCTTAATTTATAATGAATCTGTGGACTTCTTACATATATTACCAATTTTTTATACCTTTTTTCACATGTAATATTCTTAGTTACTTGTATATATATTCTCAATCACTCTTCGTCATTATTTTGACATTATTATTATCCTTCATGCAAATATTTTTTTATTATAATGGATAAAATATACATAATTTATAGTATTTACTTAGACATATACCTATTAAACTATTTAGTTTAAACACCTTATCTTATATACATTTTATTGGGGGTGTTTAAAAAAATATAACTCATTTATTGAATAGGGAAAATAATAAAAATTTATGTTCTTATTAGTTCTATGAAAAATATTCTTGATAGCTAAGTCATGTTGATTATGTTATAAAGAACTATTTATATTACATATTATATGATTCAATATAGAAATTTATTGATTTTTAAATAATATTTTTATGATTTTTTGTTAATTCAATATATAAGGAATAAATTGGAAAGAGTCTTTGTCAAGGACTTGATTGTAAGATTTATATATTTGGCATTATGCATTCTATCTTTGAGAAATAATTTAATATTTTTTATGTGATTAATAAATAGAAATTATCCATGCATCAATTTATTACTCATGTTGTTTGTTAAATGGAATATATATTGATTATTCACTCTTTCATAATTTTTACTTATGTATTCATGAATTCTTTTACAATACTCTTTCCCTTGTTGATCATATGGGCTCACCCTTTCTTAGGTTTACATTTACCCATGTTATAAACAAAATTAATATTAATTATATATTTAGAATTTCATCATGTGTGGATAATTTTTTGGGAGATATTGAATACTTATATTGTAATTATAATATATCGGTATAATTTTAAAAAATTCTATTGGTCTAGAAAGATAAAAGTTTTATTAAGTATTTTTTTCCTTACTACATAAAGATATAAACCTTTAAAGGACATGGTAATATAAAAGACTCAATATTAGTTGCTTTTATTGTAATTATATAAGGTTAAAATTGGGTTACTTTAGTTAGTCTCATATATAGTATAAAAATCGTATTTTATTAGCACCAAATATGATATTATGGGTCTAAGATATTACTAATAATAAATTACAAACCTTTTTATAATTTAAAACTACTGAATTAAATTTATATAGATTTTATCAACCAAAATATATATTGATCAATTAGTTCATTATATACTTTATAAGCTACTGTAGAAGAATTTTTATAAATGATAATTATACTATAGCCTCTAAACATTGTAAAAAATAGTTGAATACCTCTCAGGTGTTTATAACACTAAATCTAAAGTGGAAGTCCAAAATATGAACCAATGTACATGAATGGTCATGTCCAAATACCCTTATAGGATATAAGAAAACCATAATGATTTGAGAATGACATATCCCAACCTCTTTAAATCAGATATCACTACATACATGGAACACTAGTATAATTATTTGTTAGTATACTATAATGAAACATGTATTGACCTCTCATGTTTAAGTTATGTTTAATGATTGAATCTAGAATTTGATATTTCAATCCTAAAAATAGAGTTACTATTCCTCCAAATTTATTTTCTTATTTTCATATAAACCAATTTATAGTTAATTTATAACCATTCAATCAAATAGTTACAAAAAATAAAATGAAAAATAGAATACCAAAACATCAATACCAAATTAACAATTTTATAATTTTATAATTCAAATTGAGGCAGCACTTGGAAATTCTGTTGGGGTGACTAATTAACCCAGTGATCTATAATATCATGCATATTTTGACTATGTGATATTCAAGGTTGGAAACTAATACATAATTTGATCTAATTAGGTCAACCACCATACACCCCACCTTATACATTGCTGTCAGAACGCCTCACGTCACCTCACCATAACTGATAATAATTCTTTTTATAGAATAACTAAAACTAATCACCATAGAATAATCCACCAAACAAAATATTTATTAATTCCTTCAACCATACATAAAACACTAAAATAGTAGATATCACCAAGACTATGTCAAATGAATGAAGTCCCATGGGTGGTGAAATAATAGCAGTAAACCCCAAACATAAACCAACCAGGAATAATATCGAATCCCCATGAAGTTTTTTATAACAACCCATATAATACTAGAAATGAATCGATCCTATGATTTACATTTACACATTTTATTGATTTATATTCACTATATTTTTATAAATAATTTTAAAAAAAATATATTGAAAATGGAATGGTTTTATTTAACTAAACGGTTTTCCCATAAATTACATGGTTTAATTTAAATAATAAATTTTTTATGTTAGAAATTGAATTTAAAAACAATGGATTCTTTTTTAATCAAAATATCAAATATATATTAGGATATGTTTTTGGGATTTTTATGAAAATATTGTTTCTTTGGGAGAAATGTGAAAAGGATGATTTTTGAAAAATAATCATTTATTTTTATTAAATAATTTATTTAAGGAATAAATATTTTAAATATAATATTCTTATGATCTTATAGTTAATTTACACATAATCCCTTCGACCATGGTAAATGCATGAATGTTTTTTTGAGGTTATAAACTGAATATCCAAAAAATATCTAATGTGAACTTAACAGTTTTAGTAACTAAATAAAACATGGTATAAAAATGGATAAATAGAATAATTATAAAATAATGAACATGAAAAACAATCATAATCAATTATAAAAATTATATAATTTTTTACTCAATAGGGTTAACATATGAATGAAATGATTCAAGTCTCTAAGAAATGTGTTTTTCTTTAAAACAGTCTCTTAAAGTATTCCTTTGAACTCTTTTCCTTCTACTCGCATGTTCTGATAAAGGTACCGAGTATTTTATTATTTTTACTTCAAATTTTGTTAAATTTTAAATTCATAGATTTTTTAATTTCTTGAAAAATGATTAGGAATCTTTTTATCTTTCATCGTACATGTCATTTTATCTTTCATCATACAAGTCATTTTATCTTTTATCTAAAGTTTAAAATAATTTTTATTTAAGGTATATTGATTAACCGCCATTACCGAATGTCATATAAATAATTCATGATAAATATTACTCTAAAAGTTAACATTGTTTTTTTGAGAATATATTATTCCCTCTCTTCTATGAGTTTTTCATTTTTAAGAGTTTTAAAATAAAAAGTATATTTCTAATTATGATTATGTGAAAATAGAAAGTGTTTTACATATGTGTTCAGAATATTTTTTAATGGGATGTATGAGGAAATTTATTAAGAATAATTTTTTTCATTATATGGTACTTTACCATTAAAAGTATTGAAGGGTGTACCTGATATAGCTTATTACAATGCGTGAGCCTAATATAGCTCTTCAAGGCATTAGGTAATGATGTATTCATCCAAAGAGAAATGAGAGAGATAACTATAATAAATACTCTTATGGAATTAATTTGGAGTTATTTATTATAACATGAGTTAAAAAAGAGTTAAAATGGGTTATGAATATTATGATCAATGTTTCCTATATTATTCTTTCAAAAGGGGTTTTCATGAAAATCTTCTGATTTCATGAGGTAAGGAAAGTTTAATGGTGAATGGTTTTTTTTAAATAATTTTCATGATTTTACATGTGCCTTAGGATTCATTAATATTTTATCATTTACTTTATAATGGGTTTAAAAAAATAATTAAATGTTTATTTTCTCTTAAGGAAGTGTTTTATTTATGTAATGAAATTTTTATTGTGAAAAAAGTAAATGTCTTCATGGTTTTTCATGTTTTTATCTAGACTAAATGGATTAATTTATTTATATATCCCTTAATAATATTTATTTTCCATCCCATGTTTTAAAATATATTTAATATGATCAAATCATGAGTATAACTGATAGTAAGGTCTAGATTTCCACTATGGTGACTCGTCTTAAATGAAGAAAAAGTGTTTGGAATCAAACATGTGAGTTAACTAAAAGCTCTATTTTTGTGGAACAAAAAATATACTATATGAAAATTTATAACTTATTGTGTAATATATTACCTAATTATATAAAACTATATACTAAAAATATCTGATAAATATAGTGATTTGAAATCCTTGGTATAGTTCATGAAATTGTTGGTTTTTTAAGTTACAGAAAATTATAATTGGTATCAGAGAAAAGATTTAGATACATTTATATGTTAGTAAAATATTAAAATAAACATTATAAAGACTCAATTTTTTTTGTTATATTATCATGTGATAGATTTAGAATATTTTTACGTTGCTTCATCTAATCCATGTCTATTCAGAATGGTTTTCCATAGAGAAAACAACGGAGTTATATTATGAAGAAATCAAGATGGTAATAACTTTTCGAATTAGTTAGCATGAATTCTCAGAATAGATTTGTTTTTGGAAATGTATACTTAGTTTAAAAAGGATATTAACAATGGAAACTATAAAAGAGAGTGACCTAATTCTCTAAAGGGGTACAATTTTATAGTGGGGAATTTCATGAAACAACACCCTCTATATTTTGGTGGATCTTCCAGCCCGGTGAAAGATTATAGATGGATAAATTCACTATAGAAGATATTTAATGTTTTGGGATGTATGGAAAATCAAAAGGTTACACTTACTATTTATCATTTTTAAGGTGAAGATGATTGATGGTGGTTTATAGTTAAAAATATTAAGTAAATAGATGAGATTAATTCCATGTAGTAGACAAACTATAAATATATTTTTCTTGAAAATTATTTTATTAATGTTATTAATCATAGAATAGAAATATAATTTCTACAGTTTATTAAAACCTAAGAAGACTCATTTCCACTTATAATAATAAATTTACTATATTGGATAGTTATCCACTAATTTTTTTTGGTTCCATAAGAGTAAAATTGATAGATTTTACAAAGGTTTAAAATATTGTTTTATAAGAGAATTGGCTCCCCATGAATTTAATTGTTATGGTGAAGTTGTTTGTTGTGCTATTAATATTGAGATAAATTTGTCCAGCACTTATATACTACATGAAAGAAAATTATGAATCGGTCAAGGTGGAGAGAAATGGAGAAGTAGTCAATAAAAAAATATAGAGGCAATCCCCCACCACCCCCCAAATGTTTTGAATGTGGTAAAATAAATTATAAAGAATTTTTTTGTAGAATCGAGAATGTGTTTATGATGTGGTAAACTCATTCATTTGGCTCGTGATTATAAGGAATAGTGTTAAAATTTGAACTGTATTAGGAAACCAGATAGTCATCTAGTGGTGAGATGTTTTAGTTGTAATGAGTTGGGTCATCATACTATGTATGTCTGAATTTTGTTAATAAAGGTGAAAATCACCGAGAACGAAAACATAAGGGTGTGGTAAAGTTATTTTCTACCACTACGCTATATACTGGACAATAAAATGAAGCAGTTTCAGGTACATTAATTTTTTATTCATATTATACCAACGTTTTAATTTATTTGAGATCCAAATATTCTTTTATACCTGAAAATGTTTAAATTAAAATTAAAATATAATCTCTACAAATGAAGTCATAGTTCTTAGTAATAACTCATGGGGGGTAGAATAAATGAAACAAGAGTTCATATAATTATTTCGGTTATCATTTACAGATTTTTTTTCATATAATCGTTTTTTATTTAACATTTTATAGTTTTATGTTATTCTAGGAATGTTTTTTAGTTTATCATCCGATGATAGATTATAGAGCTAAATAAATCATATTTAATTTTCAGAGTGATTTTCAATTTCTATATAAGAATGACTTAATTCATTCTATAATATATCAAGAATATGTGAAATAGATTAAATAAAATAGTGAAAGTTATCATGAAAATAATATTTAAAATAAAGAAACTATTCAAATTAGTGATGTGTAAATGGTGAAATAATATATGGATATATTTTCTGATGATTTTCGTAGTGTTATTCGAGATTTGGAGATTGAATTTACTATTGGATTGGTTCCAAATACTAATCTAATTTCAAGACGTCCTTATCAAATGGCATATATTGAGTTCTTATAATTCATAAAATAATTACAAGAGTTTGTAGATAAGGGTTATTTTATTCCCTATCACTTATCTTTTGGGTGTTCCTATTTTGTTTGTTAAAATGAAGGGTCGTTATATGAGACTTTATAGTGATTATAGAAAACTCAATAACATCACTATTGAGAACAAGTATTCATTACATCATATTGATGATTTTCTGATCAATTAAATGCAGATAAGTATTTTTTAATGCTTGATCTTAGGTCTAGGTATCACTACCTCGAGGTGAAGTAGGAATACATTTTGAGGATGATGTTTTATAAAAGGTATCAAAATTATAAGTTTTTGGTTATTATATTCACGTTAAATAATGCACATAATCTATTTAGATAACTTATGAATATATTTTTACATAATTATCTGGGTAAATTTTTGGGGGTTTTAATTGATAATATTTTGGTTTATTATAATATATATGAGGAACATGAGAAACACCGAAAAATTATTTTGTAAACTTTAAGAGAAAAATTTTATATGGAAAATTTAGTAAATATGAATTTTGTCTGTAAAAATTTTCTTTTCATGGATATATTGTTTATAAATTTTGCATAAAAAATGATACTAAAAAAACAATGTAGTGGAAGAATGGAAAATATGAAAAACAAATTATTGAGATTCAATGTTTTATTAGATTAGAGAGTTACTATTGATGGTTTATTGAAAACCTTTCTTATTTATCTATCACACAAACCATGTTAACTCAAAAAGGATTAAAATTATATAGAAAAATAAAAGTGATGAATTATTTTTGGATTCGAAAATGAGACTATTTAGTTCTCCCAAGATAGAATTTACAATAGGAAATGGTGACTATTTTATTTATAGTGATTCCACTTTGAAATGACTAGGTTGTGTCTTAATAAATGATGATTAGGTAATTTTATATGGTTCACAACAAATGAAACTCTTTGATAATAATTAATCTATTCATGATCATGACCTTGATGTGGTATTTTTTTATTTAAAAATTTAGAGGCATATTTTATACAGGGAAAATATAAAATATATAATGACTATAAAAGTTTTACGTATATGTTCACTCAAAAATTAATTGAAGATGATTCTTAAAAGATGGTTGTAACTTCTAAAGGATTATGAATATAGGATTCATTATCCTCCAGGTAAATAAACAAGGTAGTTAATGGCTTAATTCGAAAAAAATAATGCATCATTTAACATGATATGTTTGGACTATGATCCTCTGGTTAATGATTTTATAAATATTGGCCTCTAAATTGTGAAAGCAGTAACTTCCAATCTTGTGGTTAAAATTTCATTAATGTATTACTATGTAGAAAGAGTTAAAAAGTATTAGATGGAATATTGTGGTATTAATGAAAGATTATAATTAATTAGTAAGGGTAATTTATCATAGTTTAATGTTGATAAAGAATGTTTTATTAGATTTGGAAAAATTATATGTGTTTCAAGTGATTCCTAGTTGAATAATAATTTTTTTTGTGACTCTCATAGCTATTTTTATCCTAGAAGTACTAATATGTATAGGTAACTTTTTGAATATCATTTTTTAGATGTTATAAGAAAAAATATTTCTAAATTTTTTGGGAAATTTTTTATTTTTAAATAGGTTAAAGTAGATTTAAAACTACTAAACTGGTTGTTTCATCTTTTAACTATTTTTAAATTTAAATTAGATAATATATTCATGTATTTCATGATGAGATTACAAAAGTGAGGTGACCAAAAAATTTAAAACATAAATATTACTTCATTTTAGATGATTATTAAATAAATTTGACAATAATAAAGTATTGAGGTCCATAAAGGTTTTGGGAATTTGGAGACTAAATATATAAACAACTTATTTCATGAGTGATCATTCATAATTTTCATAAATTTATTCTCACATAGTATAGTTATTAGATATACCATAATTAAAATGTTTCTTCACAATTGTGAAAAATTAAATATAAGAAATGTTGATCTCATATACTCATTATGGTTAAACATAAGAAATATCAGTCAATGATTATAAGTGATCATAAGTATAATTTTATGAGAGAATGATAATAATTTAAGATAATCATACCTAATCAGTCAAAGATCAATATTCATAAATAATGGAATAATTTTTTTATAACCAAAGAAATAGTTCATAAGTGTGTGAAATCATATATAACCAATCATGATCCATGATAACGTATCATAAGAATAATACATAAGTTTGTGACATACAAAAAATCATATAAAATCATTTCCTTAGTCAAGGATCACTACCAAAACTATCATAGTGGATTGGATTCACTCGCTATTCCATAATTTACTTATTCAATTTTCAAAAAAAATATTATCTAATTAAACATATTCCCTTACCAAATTGGGTTCACTCTCCATTCCAGTCCTTATTATCTCATGATATAACCATGTTTACCAAATGAATTTGATGGATATATAATTTTGGTCCCGCGCATCACATAATGAAAACCATACAGACATGTTTTGTATGCTTATAAAAAATCATATATTTATTTCATAACCTATGTATATGAAATGATTTTCATAAAAAATTTATCATATCATAATTCATGGAAAAGAATTGGGCTACATAAAAGTTTCATCATAACATAATTAACTTGTGGAAATCATCATTAAACAATAAATATGATAATCCATATAGAGAGAGAAATTGTATGGTTTCATAATATCATATCCCCAATTAGGCATATAAATTCTTGAAGGATGTTTACAAATATTAAAAGCACCTTTAAGAGTCCATTCACACCTTTCTTTGAAAACATGATAAAAATATCCTTTTGTTTTGATGAATTTTTAACTAAAAAATAACCAAATATTGAGAAAAATATTTTCTTTAAAGATTACCATGAAAACTTCTAAAGGAATTTGAAAACCAAATAAAGGTCATGAGAGTGATGAAATACATTCATACTAGTATATGTTAAAAGAAAAAATTATTTTCACAATTTGGTAAAAAGTATAAATTGACTTGTTCAGAAAATATTTATATGAAAAGATTACTTTTAAACATTTTTAAATATGGAAAAATTTAATTAAATTTGTTTTTTTTTAAATTTAATTAATATTTAAATACTTCTATAAATAATTTTTAAGAGCATTTGTATGGAAGAAAAAATGTGTTAACCAAAAAGGAAATAAAGTTGACTTTTCTTTAAAAAAAATCAATCATTTTATGTACTAAATAGAGGTAAATGGTACTAATAAAAAAAATTAGGAATAAAAAATGTATAATAAAATATATCGGGTTTTAAGTATAATATCTATAAAATTTCTTTAAACATAAATTTAACATAGATAATCCTGAATGGAAATGAGATTGTAAAAGAAATCCCTTATCTCAAGTCCAGTATTTATTCATGCACATTCAAGTATCTAGTATAATAAATATAGATTAAATATATGTATTACATAACCATATTCATGTGTAACTTACTATGTATCATTCCTTTATAATTTCTATTTATACTTTAATTATCAATTTCTTAATAAAAAATGATCATTCAAGTAAAAATTGATCTATTTTCAATGCAAGTTTTGGTTCGATGGTTCTGATAATTGAATATTTTTTTATAGTTTAATAATATATATAATCTTAATAAGTAAATGAAATTCATATTTATTAATCATATAAACTTTTATAGTCATTCATAAAAATCTGTGATGAAAAATGAATTATAACACACCATTGAGATGGTAGTTTGTACATATGTGTGGGTGATATGTCTACTTTTCGATCGATGGAATGAAATAAAGGTAAATAATATTTATAAATTAAAAAAATTTATATCATTAATATAATATGTATTAAATATATATTTCTCTATTACCAGTCATTTAAAGAAACAATGAAAAATTAATTTCATCACTTCGTAGATGTGGTAGTCCACGCGTACACATGAGAAACGTTATCATTTTCCAATTGATTGAAATGTAAGATAGTAGATAAGATATTATAATTTATAGAAGAATAATTATGTCATAAATATTATATATAAACATTAAATCTATCATAATAACCACAAATTAATAATAGTGATGAAAAACAAAAGTCATCGCTCCATGAAGCGGTAGTCTGTATGTACGTAAGAATGATTTTTGATTTCCTATTTAATATGGAATGAGATGAATAAAGGTTACGGAATTAATATAATAACATAAAATTATATTATAGATACAAATGTTATTATATCATTATGTTTATCATATAATTTAAGTATTTATAATAATATATATAATGAAAACACTCGATAAAGAGTTATGCCTCTTCTTTGGAGAACCTCCCTTGGCTTACACAGTAAGCCTTATAAGGATGGTATTTTGGTATAAAAATGGCCTCAATATCATGGTGAGGGATTTTCAGAACGTATTATGTTATAAAATGGCTAATATTGAAGGCTCATGATGTGTATAAAGAGAAGATATGCAGTATCCATTTATAAGGGATGGAGAAGACACACGTAGAATTTCTCTGAAGACTAAAATATAATAACGACTTACTCAATCCAAATGCTTCCAAATGAATAATATTATAAAAGGATAGGAAATATTGTCAAAATATGACTATAAATTAAGATTTATACAAATTTTAATCCATTTTAATCCTTATTATGTTATTTTTAACCCTTTTAGCTCATTTTTACTCTTACTGTGGTAACTATATTTTTACCAAGGTTACAACTCATAATGACCAGAAAATGAAAATGGAATCATTAAAAAAAATTCATTCTAATTCCAAATATGTATTCAATTTTATAAAAATTAATTTATATAAGTTGAATAAATTAATTTAAAAACAGATTCTTCAATCACGAGGAAAACAGTTTTCTAGAGAACTCCTTTTTATGTATAAAAATTTTTTTATACAAAAATAAAGTGAAATTTTGATTAAAACAAAATGTATTGGATTATTTTTAATAAAAATAAACTAATTAAATTTTAAAACCAATCCAAAATAGAATTTGAATTTGTAAACATATGGAAGAAAAAGAAAGTTTTTATAAAAATTAGTATTTTATACAATTAACCAAAAACTAAACTTTTAAAAAATATATAACCAATTCTCTCTAAGTTAATATTGACATGATAATTTCAAAAATAATAATAATTTACACAAATAAAATTTATAAAATATATATAAATTAATTATAACCTGTGTGCACCAAAATGCAATAAATTTCATTTTTGAAGAAAACATATTTTTGAAGAATAAAATAACTATACTAAAAATTGAGTACTTATATATTGTGCATTAATTAAAACATTTTAATTATTAAAAAACATTATAAATATTTTTCATAATTTTATTATTCTTATTCATACCTCTAATATAATATATTGGTTATAATGGTTATATAATAACATTTTAATAGTATACAATGGTTTTTTCAAACGCAGTGTTTAATGTAAAACAAGTTATTAAAGAAATTAAATTCATTTAAAGAGAAATATGCCATATAATATAAGGGTGTCACCTTTTACCCATATTATGAGAAGTTCACAATCGAAATTTCATCACTCTGGTATACACACTAATGATATTTTTTGTGTTACACATCGATATTATAAAAAAAGTATGTTTGATAGAATATATGACATGTAATATTGATCCTAAACAAACCATAAAATATTAATTTTTAAATAATATTGTTATAACCTAATTGTAAAATTATTGTGTATTAATAGGATTAAATAATTTATAATATATATATATATATATATTATTCAATTTAAATATATTGATATATTCTTAGTAAATAATCACTCAATTTTTAGTAGTCATTTTATTCATCAAAAACACTTTTTCTTCAAAAATGTGTTTTATTTTATTTTTGTGAGAAAATATTATAATTAATTTTTAGAAATTTTATAAATATAACTTGAAAAAAATGATATCATTTTTTAAATAATCATATCAAAATTATTTTATTGTGAAATTTTTATATTTTTCTAAAAAGATTGATTTTTCAAAGAATATTGAAAAATGTTGATTTTTATTAAAAACTTTATTTTATTTTAAATTATTTAAAAAGTAAAATTTTATTTTTTATTAGTTTTAAAATTTTCATTAGTTTATATTTATCAAAAATATTACAAGTATAGTCTTTGTAATGAATTCTATACTTGAAACTGTAATAAAAATATTATTATATTGAAAAAAATTCTGAAAAAAATATTTTTTATTACATTTTATGTTCTAATATTAAATTAATTTATACTGCATATAAAAAAAATCTTGAAAAATTTATTTCATATTTGGAATCAGGATGTCCAAATTTTGTAAATATGTTCCTTTTTTCATTATAATTAGTAACTGTGGTGAATAACTATCACCACAGTAAGGGTTAATTGGGTAATTAAGGTTAAATATAATACAATAAGGATTCAAAAATGACCCGAAAACATGTATTTATCCTATTTCAGGAGTTTATTTTGTTTTTTTCATCCGAGTTATGAAACTATGTCAACATGGATCCATATTTCATTGATTAATACATTTAAATTTTTTAATGTAAAGAAAAGTAAAAAATGTTAGTTTCTTTGTTTTATTATCTCAAAACAATCATAAGGATAATCAAAGGATATGTTAATTTATAAAAGGATTATTTGAAATATGAATGATATATTTTATCATGGTAATTTATTTAAAATTTTTATTGATGAAATAATTTTCATAAATGTTTACGCAGAATTGACACAGAATTTATTCAATGAATAGAAAAATTAATTTAATGCTTTTAAAAATATTAATTAAGTATAATTTGAGTGAATAATTTTGTTACATTAATTTTTAGATAAATATAACATTTTATGAATGTTTTAATGTATTATATTCTAATTCGTTTATTTTCATGTCATTTTTAAAGTGAAGTTAAATTAATAGTTCTTAAAAATGAAATTAATCATATTTTATAATAAATAATATTTTATTAAAAGATGTAAAATTAATAAAATTAAAATATTAATAAAATTTATTTTTATATTATTTAAAATATCAACCATTCTATTTTTATGGGACAATTATCCATTTTATGGTAACTATATTCACCCCTAAATAGTAAAAATATTGTTATCATGGTAATTGTGAAAAGGATAATAGATGGTTAAAAATTAAAGATGATGGTCAAAAAATCCACTAAAATTGTACAATTTTTAATTTATGAGATTTTTTATAATGATCCTAATATGTTTTTCAATTTAAATTAATTTTGTTTCATTATAAAATGAATATTAATTTATATTAATTTAATACTTTAAGAAATTCCAAGAATTCCCCTACCCTCATTATAAAAGGGTACCCACTCTCCTCTTCTATATTCACTTAAAAATACTTTTAGTTCATAATATACCTAACCTAATACCTTAATAAAATCCATAACCATGTTATAGAGGTAATTTTTTTTCCCGAATACGAACCTTATATATTTAAACGTGTAATGAAAATGAAGTTGTTTGAAGAAGAGGTATAGTCTTTAACGGAATGTTTTTGTTTATTTCTTAATCTATATCCTTAAAATATTCTTCCAACATGATGAAATAATAGTAATATTATCGTCCATATACTGATATGTTTTTATTTTAATAAAATAACCTATATCCATATCATATTCCCTCAAATAGAGAACAATATAGTTTCTCATGTGTACGACGGAATACCGCCTCGCGAACTGATGTAATTGTTTTTCATAACCAGTTCTCACATATAGTTATAATGATAAATTTAATTATTATATATTATATTAATGATTTAATTATCCTTATAAAAAAAATTATATCATCTTCATTTATTTCCTTTTCATCCATTGAAAAAAATTAATGTTGTTCGTTCGTACGTATAGATTACCACCTCCATGAAGTGATGTGATTCATTTTCCATCATCACATCAAATGGATGATATATAAATGTATATTTAAAAACAATTATGTTATTTATAAAATAATTATCATTCCTAAAAGTTTAAATAATAATTACCTTCTTTTCATCACAAACATTGGAAAAATGGAAAAGTTACTCAGGCGTATATACGACCAACTGTCTCCATGATTGTAATATAGTTAATTTTTCAAAATAATATTTAATGGTTGGGTAAAAATTCATAATTTATATAATTGTTATTATTCTTGGGATTATTTAATAATTACATATTTTACCATATTAAACCTATCGAATCTATGTTTTACATACAACATGAATATCATCAAAACATCCAATAAGACCTTAATTGATTAAGTACTTGTATATAAAATAGTAAAAAATAAAATAAAAGGAATAATAAAAATTAAAAAGGTTATTAATAAAGTAAAAAATTAACATAACTTTATTATATGTAATATAAAAAAAATATGTGATGATTTGGACTCAAGGTAAGTGACCCATTATCTTAAAGACTCATTTTAAATATTTTAATGATTAATTTTATAAATATTTTTCTTCAATATCCATATTCATAAATTTATTTAATGGATGTATTTATATAAATATAAATGAAGTATGAAAAATAATTTATTTCTATTTTTACTTCATTTCAAAGTTTTGTAAAAGTAATGTTTTTTACATTGTTTATATAGAATAGCTTGAATTTCTTTGAAAAATAAAAAAGAATGCTTTATTTTAACGTATATGGCATAAAAATATTTTCCCAACACCATAAATATTATTTATTGTTTTGATAAATTATAATATTTCTTGTTTTATTTAATGAAAAACACTCTTTTCCTTTATTTTTAGTATTTAGATAAAAGAGTTTATATAGAATGGATATTTTAAAATGAAGCAATGTTTTCTTACAGGTATAAGGAATATTTTTATGAATGTAATGTTAAAATTTTAAACTTATATAGGTTATGATTATTTTATGGTTATTGGGAATTTTTTATGTTGATGGGTGGTTCTGTTATAAACCAAGGATGGGTGGTTCCATTATAAAACAAATAAGGGTGGTTTCATTATAAGCAAGGGATCGGCGGTTCCCTTATAAACCAAGGATGAGTGGTTCTGTTATAATCTAACGATAGGTAGTTATGTTATAAACCAAGGATGCATGGGTCCATTATATCCATCTAATGTATTTTGTAATGAATCTGTTCTCTAGAACGTTATGGTAGAAGATAAATTATTTCCTAAGATACCAGCATTATTTATTCAATCTTGTTTTGGTTTTTATAGAAACATCATGATTTAACAAGTTATGCTAATGAAATTTTGTTTAAAGAAAATTATTTTCTACTTCTAAAAAGAAAATTATTTTCTACTTCTTAAGGTTAAAAATTATAATTTTATGAAACAATATGATTTAATTATGATTTAAAAGAAACCTTTAGGAGTTTTATTTTTTCTTCATAATTTCTTATGAAATGTATTATGAAAATATTTGGGTAGAAAAGATTATTTATTAGGTTATAAAAGTTTATTTTGATACCAAAGTTTACTTTTGAAAAAGTAAATTTTTTTATAACTATTCATGAACTAAATAGTTTTTTCTTACATTATATTATGTCCCTTACTGATATTTTTTGTGATTTTTCCATGTTTTAATTATTTTTTTATCGATTTGAGAATGAGTAGGGACAAGGATGAGATCAAGATGAAAATTGTGAATATATGTCTTGAAAATAATGCTCTATATATCATATAAGTTTTGTTTTGAGGAAAAAGTGGATACTAAGTAAAAGATTCTACTTTGTGATGTAATATTTATTTGTATAACTTTAATGACTTAATCCTCTAAAATTATAAATCGTAAAGATCACAAATGTAAGAGAGTGATTTATTGACTTAAAACTCAATATTATGTAATGTTTATGGTTGGTTTCTTATATTTGGAATTAGAGGAGGGGTTTAGATATATTTTAAGATTATGATGTTTTCATAGGTTAACTTAACAGTTATAGATATTATCATTGGTTAATAAGTCTAAGGCTGATGATGAGTTTAATGGAATGTATATCCGTTTTTAGGATTTATTTTATGGTATTTTAAGATGATTAAGAGTACTTTGAGAGGCATTTATGTTAATATAACACTTAGGTTTAGTATGTGTTTTAGTTAAAAACAATTTTAGTAATAAATCATTATAGATAAATGTATGGATTTTATGATAACATTTTGGTTTAAGATTATCTTACATGTCAAGGTAATTATGGTTAATTGGGATAAAATGGTTATTTCCTGTTGGAAAATATGATTTATCATATAAATAACCATGGTATTTAAAATGTATTTTGTGAACATGTGACTAATATTATTTTTAATGAATTTTAGTACTTGGGAGATATTATAATAATAAGGTAAATAGAAATACATTAGTATAAGATAGATTTTTATTAAAAGAATATAGTTTGATTTATATTTTGGTATAATATATTATTTTATTGAGACATTATATTTGAAAATGATTATTATATTTTGGAGAATATATGACCATGGCGTATAACATTTTGGTATGAGACATTAAGAATGATTGATGTTATTTATAGATAAATATTAAATTTATATTTGGATAATATGTGATATAATCATTCGAATATTTGTATTTAAATATTTTTTAGGAATATTTTGAATAATTTTAAGGATAGTTATTTTTGTAATTATTACTTTGATCATTGGTTATTAATGTATTATTTATTCATAAAATGGTTTATACATTTTGGATATTATCTTACCTTATTCTAACCATTTTAGTTTTGGTTAATATCTAAATATTGTAGGAATAACTTGTTATCCTTTTGAAGATTATTTAATCCATTAGAAGTTGATTTTAGTTCTTCATGCATAAAAAGTTTATCTTGAATACTCATATTTTTTTAGCAAAAGATTAAATTGTGGTTGAAAATGATTAAAGTATAAAATTATACTTGTAATGTATGTATATTTCCTTGCATTTTTAGTCTATATTGAAAAGTAATTCCTCAAATCTTGGAAAAGGAACTTGAAATATAAAATCTGTCATATTACCAATATTTATAATGAATTGACGGTATTTTTCACACATCATTATTTTATAGTTTTATGGTAATTGAATTTCTCATGATCATTCAATTTTTTGTGATCAATGCTCTCTATCACTCTTAATAATTATTCGGAAATTATGTTTTATCCCATGCCCATATTTTCATTCACATTAATGTTATCCTATTTCTAAATCGAGTTATGTATTTTCTATATGACCTTCATACTTCCCTTTATCTCTTATCAAGAGAAAGCTTTATTAACCCATTTTATGATGGGGGATTTCAAGAAAGGTATTTTCATATTTCAATCCTTTTATCATCAATATCAAGTTAAAATTAAAAAGATTAAATTTATTAATGTGGGTATAATATAACACCCTATGATTTTAAAAATGAAACTATGTAAGATAGTGTATATGGCGCACAAAAAATTACCTAAAGGTACCATAAAATATTATTATTTAAAATGATTGTTATAACCTAACTGTTAAATTGACAGGTTTTAATATCATTGTATAATTTATGAAATATATATAAATTTTTTACTCAATATAAATGTTTTGATAAACTATTAGTAAACAAACACTCAATTTTTTGTAATTTCATTTTATTTTTCAAAAAAAAATTTCTTCATATAAAGTTTTTATTAATTTTGGTGAGAAAATATTATAATTACTTTTTTGTAACTTTTAAAAATATTATTTGATAAAAAGAACAGAATTATTGAAATTATTATATCAAAATTAACTTATGCTTAAATTTTTAGATATTTCATAAAAGTTTTATTTTTCAATGAATATTAAAAATGTTGATTTTTATTCAAAACTATATTTTATTTTACTATATATACAAATTAAAATTCTATTTTGGATTATTTTTAATTTTTAATTTTTTAAATTTGATTAAAAAATCTAATTATAATCTTTTTAATGAATTTTTTTCATGAATTTTGTATGAAAAATGTTTTATACCTAAAAAGAAATTTTTCTAAAAAACTATATATGTTGTGTTTTGAATATTAATATTATATTAATTTTTTACACTTATAGAAATAAAAAATTGAAAATGGATTCTATATTTTTCAATTAGGGGTTCCAAATTTGGTGAATATTTTTCCTTTTATATTTGGTAATAATGAATAGTAACCATAGTAAATAATCATCACCACAGTAATGGTTAATCAAGTTATTAAGGTTAAAAATAATATGATAAAGACTAAAAAATTAAGAAAAAAATTGTTTATCCAAAAAGATGAGTGGATTTTATATTTTTACATGATATTTTATAAAATATGGAAAGTTGGTTCCATATTGCTTTGATTTTTACCTTTATGTTATTTTACGTAATGAAAAGACAAAAATGACATTCTCTTTGTTTTATTATCTCAAAAAAATCACATACGGATAAGAAGAAATATTCTATTATAAGATGCTTATTTTAAATATAATTTAGTTTTTTTACATTTTAATTAATTATTAATTTTTAGTAATGAAATAATGAAGTTAAATACTTACACCACACCGAAACAATATATATTCAATAATAGAAAAATTAAATAAATTATTTTAAAAATAATAAATGTTTTTTAATTTGAATGAATAATTGTGTTCCATGAAATTTTTAGATAAATAGATCATTTAGTTATATTTTAAAGGATTATTTTTTAATTCATTTTCTACCATATTGTTTTCAAAGTCAAATTAAATGAATAGTTCCAAAAATGAAATTAATGATATTTTATAATAAATAATATTTTATAAATTACTTAAAATACCTAAAATACTATATTAGGCCAAGTGTTTGGGATATTTTTTAAAATATATGAATAAAATCCAATTATGGGACAATATTTTTTATGGTTACTATATTGACCCATATAGTGTATAAGCATTGTTATCATGATAATCATCAAAAGGGTTAACTAAGGGTTAAAATAATAATATAATGGTGAAAATTTTAACTAAACTTGTTTAATTTTTATTTTATGAGATTACTTTAACTAATTATCATATTATATTCTAATTATATTAATTTTTATCCATTTAACTTTAATGTTAATTTATTACTTTATAAATTTGAATAATTTCCCTCTTATCATTATAAAATGGTTCTCCCTGTTATATTCTTTGAACACTTCAAAAGCATTAAATTTCAGAAAATCCCTATCAAAATAATTTTTTAACATCCCAGATCATGTTCTAGAGGTCTCGTTTTGGTCATAATAGCAATCTTAAGGGATTTAAAGTGTAAAAGAAATTATGTTTTTTAATGAATTGGTATCGTCTTTAAATGAACTTTTTAGTTTTATTTCTTATTCTACCTCCTTAAAATATTTTTCAAACATGATAAAATAAAAACACTGGTATATTCCATATAATTATATTTTTTATGTTAATTTAATGACCTATATCCTTTTTTTATTCCATAAAATAGAAAACTAATCCTTTGTTTGTGTGTATAGAAAACTACCACCTTGTGAACATATGTAATTCATTTTAGATCAGAACCTATATTAACTTGTTATAATGATATATTTCATATTTATATATTATATTCATGAAATAATTATAATTATTAAAATATAATATATCATATTTTATCTTACATTTCCATCCATTTACAAAAAATACAATGTCGTCTGTGTGTGTGTGTGGATTTCCACCTCTATGAAGTGATATGACTCATTTTTCATAACTGTATCACAAAAATTGAATATATAATTATATTTAAATAAGTAATATGGTATTTATGAAACAACTATAATTTTTCTAAATTTAACAGTAATACTTAATTTATTTCTATTATGATCATTGTATAAATGGGAAGGATACTCGTGAGTATGTACTTCCAATCATCTCAATGATTGTAGCATAGTTAATTTTACAAAACTATCCTTCATGGTTGGATTAAAAAGTATAATTGAAACAAAAATATGATAAATATTTCATGATTATTATTTTTGAGATAATATAAAAATTAAATCTTTGACCATGGTCAACCTACCGAATCTATTTTGGACATATGAGCCGAATATCATCGAAACATCTCATGAGAACTTAATTGATCAAGTAATTGTGTATAAAATAGTAAAAAATGAAATAAAATAAATAATAAACTATAAAATGTTCATAATAATGTAAATAATTAATAAAATATTATTTATTAATATAAATAACATACTTGATGAATCAGATTCAAGGTAACTGACACTTGACATTAAAAACACATTTTAGATGTTTTAATGATTTATTTTATAAATATTTTTCTTCCAAATCAATATTACTAAAAAAAATTTATGTATATATTTATATAAACATAAATTTATTTTAAATAAAATTATATGTCTCTTTTTACTTTCTTTCAAATGTTTTTTAATGTAATATTTTTACATATTTTATGTAGAACTTTTTGACTTTCATTACAATAGAAAAAATAATGTTCTATTTTAACATATATGACATCAATGGTTTATTCTATTATCATAACTATTATTTGATGTTTGGATTCCATTATAAGATTTATTTTCTTATTCAATTAAATAACCCTCTTCTCATTTTTTTAGAATTTCCATAACGCGTTTTAAATGGAATCGATATTTCAATATCTAGAAATTTTTTCTTATGGATACAAAGAATATTTTTATGAATGTAATGTTGAAAATTTCAATATTTTCCATGTTGTGATTATTTTAAGGTTCTTTTGAATTATTTATAAATATTGTTAATTATATTATTAATAAAGTATGTTTAGTTCCATTATAAACCAAGGACTGGAGGTTCTGTTTTAAACCAAGGACTGGTGGTTACATTATAAACCAAGGATGGGTGGTTCCATTACAGTCCTACAATTAATTGGATAATTATTATGTTCTATGAAGAATTATGATGGATTTTAAATGTTATCCCAAGTTACTTACATTATTTATTTATGCTTTCTTTAGGTATTAAATAAACCTCATTATTTTACATGTTAATCCAATGATCTTATATTTAAAGAAAAGTATTTATTACTTCTTAAGGGTGAAAATTATAACATTGTGGAAACAATTTCATGAGTTTATCTTGATTTCAAAGAACCCTTTATGTGTTTTATTTTTTCTGTTAATATTTCTTATGAAATGTTTTTTTGAAAATATTTGGGTAGAAATGTTCATTTCATGGGTAAAAAAATGTTTATTTTTAGATCAAAGTTTATTTTTGAAAAAGGAAATTTTTTATAACTATTCATCAAAAAATGGGTTTCATTTTTTCTTTATTTTATGTCCCATACTGATATTTTTTTGTACACATTCGTTATTTTAAAAAATTTCAGAGGGTTTTAATGATTAGAAAGGAAAATAGATAAGGTTAAGATGAAAATTGTAAAGATATCTCATGAGATGAAAACTTATTATATCATGAAATTATGTTTTGTCGGAAACATTTTTACTAAGTGAATGTGTTCACTTTGTGTTGTAATATTTGTTTATGTAATTTTGATGGCCTAATATGTAATGACCTGAACTGTAATAAATGAATTTTACCTTTGTGATATAATTAAATGTCTTATTATGATATATGTTTATAAAAAACATAATTACTTCCTTGGTTATATCTTTGGATTTAAAATATAATTAGTAACATTTCCATTGTTAATATTGTAGTTAAATAGTGATCACTGGATTAAAATAAATATAGGGCTTTAAAATATCCAATTGACACAGTCAAATGATGTGATGGCCTTATATAGAAGGATAGTACCCTATGAAACCAATTTAATATATCTTCCAAAGTATATATAATCACTGGTAATTTCTATTGACCAAGATCAATCTAATATCCACTAACTTAAGAATGAGTGAAACGGTTTATAGAAGAAGTTCAAGCTCATCGAGATCAAGAACCAAACCATGTTCGTCGAATGGCCCCATGAAGGTCTCACAATTGTGCACCTTACTCTTAGGGTGTATTCGGGTGTAATAAAGGTATATGAATCGAGGCCCTAATAATATAAATATGTATATTGTGTATAATAATAAAAAAATTCATTTTAATTGTTACTTTATAAATGATTTTTATTTTGATTCAATTAAACACAAATTGTATTATCGGGTAATATTAAAATTCAATTAAGGGATTTATATTGCTGAATTAATGGATTTTAAAAATAAATAGTATTTTAGTAAAATGTTAATATTAAATTATTTTTAATAATTATAAATGATCATATAATTTTTATGAATTGAAATGTACTTTTTATGAGGGTTCAAAAATAGTTATTGTCAAAAATCCATAATTTTTAAATAAATTAAAAATATTATTTCAAAAGTAAAAATTCAAATATTTAAGAAACTATTTATATGAAATTAATATTATCTGTGGAATCATAATTTTGAAATTATCCAATGGTTAATTTTTCATAATTTTCTAAGACAGTCGAATTTTTGGGTAAAAATTTAATATTTTTTAAATATATAGTGTGTTTTATGACATCATAATGACCTAAAAATGATGTAATAAATACTAAAATGGGTATACTCGGACAAATAAATGTTTTTACCAAAAAATAATGTAATTTTAAATTTACTTGATTTATTTTATTAAGCCTTTATGAATCCTCCAAAACATTTAATATATTTTAGAGTTATAAATTCATTTATTTAAAAGTGTGACTCACCTCTACATAAAAAAAGGAAATATTTCAATATCTTCTACACTTTTTATAATAAAATAATTAATACCTCTCCACTTTTTCAAAGACCATGTTAAAAAATCATGGTAAGGTTTTTGGTTTTGAATATTTTATTATTTAATGTCCAAAACCTATGTTTTTTGAAATATAATATAATTACCCATTCATTTCCTATATTAAACTACAAAATATCCCTCTTATATTCACTCAAAATACTTGGATAATGTCTTTAATCTGAACTCCTCATTATAGAATCCTCCCAAGGCACCCCAATCTCTCAATAAGCCCCTTTTCAAGCTTTCAGAGCTACACATTCAAGTAAGGGTTCTTTCCTTTCTCATCTTCATCCAAGTTTATTTATCTTGTTATGCCTTTTTATTTTCAATTAATTATGTTGGGGTATATTTCCTCACCTCCCCCATACTACACTTATTATTTCCATATTATGAGATACCCTTTTCTCACTCATTAATCCCTCCCATGTACAACTATTACCATTCTGATTTTTCGTAATCATCCTTTTGTTTCTTTTTTTATTCAAGCTTATTTATTATCATATTCCTTATTATTTTAATTATAAATGTGTGTACATGTCCTCTCATTTTCCTAATATTATCCACCTCATTTATGAATTATGAGAGATCCAATTCTCTCTCATAAACCAATTTTATGAATTTTTATGTGATGTTGTTATGGTGTTTAATTTACACAGTGATTTTCCATGACAAAAAATTTATATAGTGAATGTTGTATCCATATACTATCAAGGGTTTTCACTTTTATACATATATACCTTTTTATTAGGTACTTACATATATTTAGTTCGCACTCTTTGATCATGGAACAAATTATAATGATCAATGAATCAATGTTTTATAATCTATGTGGCACACTTAAGCATGAGAATGAAATGAACGTAATGTGTGAGCCCAGAATTATATACTAATATAATGAATTAGGTAATGATTAGTATCATGATACATTATGTTGACATAGTGGTGTAACTAATTCACTTATTGTACATTTTCCACTATGAAGTCTTGGTAGTTTATCCTTGACCTATGATGCATTGTTTTAAGTTATTTCCACACTTCCCATATTATGATTATCATGTGATATGATTCCGTATTATTCATGTCCCATTATGCCTCATTGATATGAATTCTCTAACATGTAATATTATCTTAATGTTATTCCATTTCTATTCCCTTACTGGGATTTATGTTTCAGCCCTTTGTTATGTATTCCCCTAGGTTTTCCAATGCAATTTTAAGCTCCAGAAGCTTAAAGAAGATTTAAATAAAGATGTTACAAGTCAAGTTAAAATTTTTAATGAAATATACCTAATTTAGAAAGAAATTATACATTTTGATCATTCGGGTTATATTAAGTGTAATTTGATATAATTAAATCACTCATTAATGTGTAATAAATAGAAGGGTTGATATAGTTGGTATGAAAGGAAAAGTTTAGTTATTTTTGGGATTAGGATTAGAAAACTCTTGAAAAATACATAGAGATATAATTAATTATAATAATATAGAGATAAAATTTTATTGATTATAGAGTAGTTTTTTTATCAATAAAAAACACATCTTCCTAAATACTATAAGTGTACATGGTTTTGGAACATATGTACCTTTGAGTAACAACTATAACAAGGTGTTATAAGACTGAATCGAGGTGTCTTGGTACTCGACAATGGGTCTTACTACACACCTGGTTTTACACCCCTGGGGAATTTTATTTCGTAATTCACAAGTTCATTATGAAACATTATTAATGGATTAAAAAAATGAACATAAGAGTATATGTTAGGAAATAGATCATGGATAACAAAGACTAAAGCCTAAAAATACATGTAAGTTATAATATATCTCTTTAATGACATTAAATTACTATTTATGTGTTTAAATGTTAAATATACGCATAATTTATTTTCAATTTATTCTATCCAATGGCCTGAAATGGGAGGAATTAGGTAAACAATCAATGTAAAGAGTAATATGATGACTACTCTAATGATATGACCAACCCAATGGGAATAGAAATCACACACATTATAATGATACTCTCTCAACTAAATTATGTTTTTGAATTTAATACAATATTAGGAGAGTCATCAAAATCCCCCCAAAATAGAACAATCCATAATCGAGAGATTCATGAGACAAAAGCCTCCTACTTTCAATGTATCATCTAATCTCATAATCATCAAATAATGGATCAAATCCATTGTGAATATCATCTCCATCCTTCAATACGCTGAAAAATAGAAGGTTATTTTGGTTGTTTATCATATGGAGGGTGAAGATGATCAATGGTGGACATTGATCAATAATATAATGCTGGAGGAAGAAATTAAAAAAATGCTATAGAAGGATTTTTGGAATAAAAAGATACATATTTTCCCCATACTCTCCGTCTTAAAATATAATAGAATTTCCTTGCCCTCAAGAAAAAATGTCAACAAATCTATCTGGGTGTGTGATGAAAAATTTACAAGACTTTCTTGGTACTCCTTCATCTTTTTAGTTTCCCCCAAATTTAATGTTTACCGCTTCATCAGTGGAATGAAAACTAGCCTATGGGGAGCCCTAGTGATCCGTGAATTTGATAGCTATGAGGAAATTGTCTGATGTTCCATAAAAAGTCAAAATGGAGATGTAAGAATCTTTGGGGTGTCATGGGGATAATAATAAAAATGTGGAGATCAATTCTAGTAGTCCGATAGAGAGATATATGAATTCCAAGAAATTTCAACATCTCGATTTCTAAAGGTGTAGAAATAAGAATCCTATAATTTACCTGAATGGGATGAAAAATGATATAGTTTCAAGAAGGAAGGGAACATAACCAATGATTTCTAACAATAGAAACCTTATACTTCGATGGAGGAATGAAATTCTCTCATAAAACCATAGTATATTTTTCACTGCTACAACTTCAAGGAACCAGTGCACTTTGAATACCAATTCACTAATCCGGGGGTTTTAAAAGACAACAAAAAACCTCTAAGTTAGCAAGGGTGAGTTTTTCAATTACTACCACTAAAGTGAATCTCACAAATGAAGTAGTGAAAGTTACACTAGTTATCTATTCAAGAATAGCAAACGTACTTTTTGATTTGGGTTTTATGAATTTTATAAAATCATGAAAGTTTAGTAGAACTATTGAAACACCACCAAAAATCATGGTAGAAGAGATGTCAGTGAAAATTTAAAATGGGGGAATTAGTTCATCCCAAGTATATAACTCCTCCCTTATAAAATGGGGAAATTGTTTCATCCCAAGTATATAACTCCCCCTAACAATGACTGTGGGATGAATTTCCCCTAAAAACTTGTCATACTCCCTTTCGTGAAATATTAAGAAACATTGGGAATGGATTCGATTTCCTTATATAGATCCAAAATAAATTTTTTTGGGAAGTAAATCACTCTCCATTAATGAGAATCATCATTATATTCTGCACAAATATAAGGAGAATGATCAATATTCTTTGTAACCATCATCTCAAGAATGGAAATTATCGCCCTATGAGCAAGTGTATCTAGCTAAAATGATTGAGTCTAAGTAAATATCATTCATTAAGACATTCCCATTATGAGGAAATATGTTGATGTGTTTACCTAAGAATTGTCTGGACTTCCTCCTAGCTGAGATGTTGAATTTTTATTCAAGATTATACTTGAGGTGTTACCATTATCCAAGAATATGTATAGAATAGATCTTTTGGAACTTAAGGAGATGAAGAAACAACTATAGTAAAATCTGGATAAAGGTTTCATATGACCAAGTGCCTCACTATGGGGTGTAGTTGCTCTCTTTTTTTAGAATAAGGATGGTTAAATTCACCTTTGCATCAATTATCCTGAGATCAATAAGATCACGATACAGAAAAAGTATCATATTCCTCAGATTGATGACTTGTTCGATAAGCTGCGTAGAGACCAATACCTTTCCAAGGTTCATTTGTGATCAGGATATTACCATGTTTGGGTGAAAATAGAGGATATCCCTAATACATATTTTTGTATAAGGTACAGGCACTATGAATTCATAGTAATGCATTTCATACTCACAAATTCTCCAGAAATCATTATGTACTTGATGAATAGAGTCTTTAGAGATTACTGTGACAATTTATTTGTAGTCTTTATAGATCATATTCCAATAAACACCAAAAGTAAAGATGATCATGTGGATCATTTTAATAATATTCTAAAGACCTTGCAAAAGGAAAATATTTCATCCAAGTACAACAAATTTGAGTTCTTTTGGAAGTAATTCACTTTCTTAGGGAATATCATCACAATCAATGAGATATATAAAGACCCTTTGAGAATAGAATCAATTTATGGATGGATGATTCCAATATCTATGAAGGATATCCATAGTTTATTTGAGATATCTAAGTATTATAATTGATTTGTGATAAATTTATCATGATTTTTAAACATATTACCATGATAACTCAAAATGTAGTTATGTTTTCCTCATTTGATAAATGTGAATAAAGATTAAAGCAGTTAAAAGGAGTCGTATCACTATTTATGTGTTAACACTACCCATAAGTGGATATATTTTTACAGTATTTATAGATTCTTTGAAGAAGGACCTAGGTTTTGTGTTGATGAAAACTAAAAAATCCATTACCTATGCTTCAAGGTAGTTGAAATTTCATGAACATAACTACCCAACACATGATCTAGAGTTGGGTGTAATGATTTTTTATTTAAATATTTGGTGGAATTATCTCTTGGGGAGAAGTGTGAAATATATATGGATCATAAAATTCTCAAGTATATATTCACTAATAAACAGATGAATCTGTTCCCATGAAGATGGTTAGAGGTGATCAAAGACTATGAATGCTCAATCCACTACCATCGTAGGAAATAAAATAATGTGGAATAAACTCTAAGAAGAAAGGATCTAACAATTATTCCATTCATGAGAAATGATATGGATATGATCTTCTTATATATGTAAAGGATGTACATGGTAATTAAAAAGGAAGTAGCATAATAATTCCTTTCACAAATGATTTCTCAACCATCTCTGATGAAGAGGTTAAAGGATGCTGAAAGATTTGATGTGGGAATTTAGAAGAAAGTGGAAGCTATATGGAAATGGAAATCCTTTTAATTAAATTTTAATTATGGAGGTGTTGTGAGATTTGGGTCAAGACTGTGTTTACTATAAAACACTAAGTTAAATAAGGAACTATTGGATTATGCTCAAAAATCAACCTTCCCCATCCACCCACGAAGCACAAATATGTATCAAGATCTTTGAGGACGCTATTGGTGGGATATTATAAAGAATGATATCATAGAATATACATCATGATGATGTGAATGTTTGAATGTGGAATCCAAAAAGGAAAAAAATCCAATGGGGTGATGGAACCATTAACCATACCTAAATGGAAATGAAGAAAATCATGTACTTTTTCTCAGATCATCCAAAGACATCAAGAGAGAATTACTCTATATGGGTTGTAGGGGATCATCTTACAACGAATGGACTCTTCATTTCAATATGAGAGGAATTATCACTAGATCTAATTTCACAGATATACATCAGGTAAGTGGTCAGGCTATATAGTGTACCACTATTGATTGTATCTGATTGAGATCCAAGATTCACCTCTATGTTCTGGAAGAGTATCTATCACACTCTAAATACTGAGTTGAACTTTATCATGGACTATCACCATCAAATTGATGGACAATATGAGAGTACTATCTAGACACTTGAGGACATATTTATAACATGCTCAACAGACTTCAAAGTAGTATGGGATCAATATCTTCCTTTGATCAAGTTATCTTACAACAACAGTTTTCACGTGAGTATCTAAATAGATCCCTACAAAGCCATTTATGGTAAGAGGAATAGAACACTTGAATGCTGGGATGAAGTTAGGTAATGAAAATTACTATGTCCTGAAATGGTTGAGTAAATATTTGAAAAGGTGAAGACCAATCAGTAGCACATCAAGTCTACTCAGAGTAGAAAAAAGATCTATGCTTACAATATTCGACGATACATAGAGTTTCATGTCAGAGACATGGTATTTCTCCAAATATCTCCATGTAATAAAGTGATGAAATTTGGGAAGAGGATAAATCTTAGTCCAATATACATCAGCTCATTTGATATCCTTTGTCGCATCGAAGTGGTGGCCTATCAACTTTTACTCCCACCTAACCTATCTCAAGTACATGAAGTATTCAATGTATCAATCTTGAGAAAGTACATACCTGACCCCTCACATGTACTTAATCCAAATGTGGTTCCACTAGAGAATGATCTTTCTTGTGAGGAGCATCCGGTGATGATCTTAGTTTATAGAGACAATGTTCTATGAAATAAGACAATTCACAATGTCAACATGATGTGGAGAAACCACAAGATTGAATAAGAAATGTGGGAATGAGAGGAAGTGATGAGGTAGAACTATCCCCATCTATTTCAAGAGGTGAAATGAAAATTTCAAGGGTGAAATTTCTTAAGGGGTGATATTTTAATGAACTGAATTATTATAAATGATGTTTCGATTTGTGATTTAATTAAATGTCTTATTATTTAATGTGGTTATATAAAACACATGCTCTTATGTGGTTATATCTTTGGATTTAAAATACCATTAATAATATTAACTTTTTTAATATTTCCACTAAATAGTGACAACATTATTAATATAAAAATAGGTCTTTAACAAATTCAATTGACACAGAAAAAGGAAGTGATGTCATTATCCATTAGTATTTTACCCTATAAATCCCATTTATTAGAACTTCTGAGGGAGATAGAATCATTGGTATTTTCCATTGACTTTGAACATTTTAATATACAATAAATTAATCATGGGTGAAACCATTTACGGGAGAAGTTCAAGCTCATTAAGATCACAACCCAATCCACGTTCTTCGAATGACCCCATGAAAGTATCACCATCGTGAACCTTGCTATTTGGGTGTATGCTGATGTAATAAAGATATATGTATCATGAAATTAATAACATGAATATATATAGGGTATAGAATAATTTATTTAATTTCATTTTTATTTGTTTCTTTATAAATGATTTGGATTTTTATTTAGATAAACACAAATTATACTTTCAGTATATATTCAAATTCAATTAAGGGATTTATTTTGAAAAAAATGGATTTTTTAAATAAATAATATTTTAATGATATTTTATTTTTTAAATATTATTTATTACTTATAAATTATCATATAATTTTCATAAAGTGAAATGTACTTTTTATAAGGGTTAAAGAACGGTTAATGTCAAAACCCCATCATTTTTTAATAAATGTAAAATATTAATTTAAAAGTGAGAATTGAAATTTTTAAAAAATTATATAAATAAAATTAATATCAATTTTGGAATCATAATGTCAAAATCATTCAATAGTGAATTTTTCATAATTTTCCGAGACAGACGAATTTTCAAGTAAAAAATTAATTACCTTGTAAATATACGATCTGTTCTATGACATCATAATGACCCAGAAATGATATAATAAATACTGTAATGGGTAAAATCGACCAAATATATGTTTTCCTTTTACAATAATATAATTTTAATTTTAATTTTTTAATTAATTAAACCTTTATTAATCATCCAAAACATTTAATATATTTTATAGTTTTAAATTAATTTATTTAAAAGTGTGACTCACCGACACATAAGCAAGGGAATTATTTTAATATGTTAGGATTTTTCCTAATAAAATAATAAAACATCTCAGCTTTTTCAAAAACCATGGGAAAAACTATGTGAAGGTTTGTGGTTTTGAATATTTTATTGTATAGATTCCAAAAACCTAAGTTTGTGAAATATTAAAGAATTCCCCTCTCATATCCTATATTAAACCACCCAATATCCCACTTCTCTTTAATCATAATTCTTGTAAAATTTCCTTACTCTTCTCTCCCATCTCTATAGTACTCCAAAGGTTCCCCAATCTCTCAATAATCCACTTTTCAGGCTTTTGGAGACACACATTCAATTAAGGGTTTTTTCCCTTCTCATCTTTATACAAGTTTATTTTTTTAGTTATGCCCTTTTATTTTCAATTACTAATGATGGGGTATATTTTATAACCTCCCCCATACTTCCCTTATTATGTCAAAATGATGAGTGACCTGTTTCTCTCTCATTAATTCCGCCCATGTACACCTGTTACCATGCTGAAATTTCAGAAGAATCTTTTTATTCTCTTTTTATTCAAGATTATTTATAATCATATGCCATCTTTTTTAATTATAATTGTTTGTTAATATCGTCTCATGTCCCAATTATTTTCCAATTAATGTAAAAATTATGAGATACCCATTTCTCTCTCACAAACCAATTTTATGAATTTTTAAGTGATGTCGTTATACTGCTGAATTTTCACCACATTTTTTCGTGCTAATGAATTTATGTAGTGAATTCCCTACCCATTTACTATCAAGGGTGTTAAATTTTTTTAAAATATAATTTTTTATTGGGGAATAAAATGTATTTATTCCACACGCCTTGATAATTGAATAAATTGAAATTATGAATGAATCCATGTTTTATGATTTATGTGGCACACTTAAGCATGAGAATTAAATAAAGGTGACAGTTGCACCCAGAATTATATAGCCCTCCAATGAATTGGGTAATGTTTAGTATCATGATATGTCATATTGGGGAAGGTTTGTACCTAATCCGTTTATGGTACTTTTAACACCATTATGTCTTAGCCATTTATCCTTAACCTATTCATCCAACGACATAATGGCCTTTAATTTTTTTATTTTAAACAGAACCCCATTTTAATGGATGAATGGTAAAACAAAAATAAACTTCATGGAAATAGGAAAATCATGACCTGATGGTCAAGAGATACAACCCAATCACAAAATTTTGAGTTCCCCCTCCCAGGAATTTGATCATGAAAATCTTTCCTGGTTGCATGGTTGTACAGCAAGCTAGTGTCATGTGTCAAAGCACATGACTGATCTGATGGCTGAAGTCACACCCTATAAACTTCCAAATCCATAATTTGCTGAAAATATGAAATAAAAGATTTGAAAACTCTTTGGTACGTGCTACATGATATCATTCTCGAGTGCATCTCTATGCCAATAGACCACGTACAAAACCGATGTAGACAAACCATCTTCAAAAGTGAATATAAGAAACACAAAGCTGGAATAAAAGCCACATAAGCCCACTGATCCATGGGGAACCTCTGACACCACATGTATATACCCGATGAGGAAGAAAAAAAAGAACATGAAGTCAAATATTCGTCACCCAAGACTGGAAGACCCAAAAGCACATTAATTTAGTGTCTCCATTGAGGGGATCTGAGCTTGAGCAGAACTAGTAGTGCCTCCATGGGCATGAATTCGGTCATCTCAAAACTTCAGAATGCCTCTCACCAGATTCTAGACCAGTCTAACCATGGGAGAAGAAAGCACCAACATGGAGAGGAATCTCCAATAATGAAGATTATGTAAGAACACCATCCACAAAGAAAACATTCAAAACCTGGCAAAGAACCACCACAACATCAAACTACAAAAACCCATAGGTTAAGAAAATACTTGTAAGTTATAAGTTATCCCTTTGATGTCATTAAATTACCATTTATGTGTTTAAAAGTTATATATACTCATAAATTTTCCTTTTATTCTATCCATTGATTGAAAATAAAAGGAATTGGGTAAATAGTCAATGTTAAGAGCAATGTGTTGATGTTACCCATGAGATGCCCAACCCGATGGGAGCTGGAATCACACACTTCATAACAATACTACCTCAGCAGACTATCATTTGTAATATAATCCTAAATTAGATAGAGAATCTGAATCCCTCCAAAAGAGAACAATCTACGATCCAGAGCTACATGTGACAAAGTCCTCCAACATTTAATGGACCATCTAATCCCTTAATCACCAAACAATGGATCAATTACATTGAGAATATATTTTTCATCCTTAAATGGTTAGAAAAATAGAAGGTTCTTTTGTTTGTTCATCATATGCAGGGTGAATCTGATCAATGGTGTACATTGATCAAAAATACAAAGCCTAAGGAAGATATATAAGCAATGGCGTGAAGGATTTTAAAAAAATCGATAAATATTTTCCCCACACTCTCTATCTAAAAATGGAAAGGGATTTCTTTTCCCTCAAGAAAAAATAGGTGAATATATCAAAGAGTATGAGGAAAATTTTACATGACTTGTATGTTAAACATCTATATTTTTCATTACCCCTAAATACAAGGTAGACTGCTTATTTGGTGGGCTAAAACCTAGCCTACGGAGAGACCTAGTGACCTGTGACTTTGATAGCTATGAGGAAATTGTTCTATATGGCCTTCAAGTTGAAATTAATATAAGAATATAGTGGGGGTATCACAGGGATATGAAGCGGAGATTAATTTCGGGGGTCTAATAGAGAGATCTAAAGGTGCCAAGAAATTTCAAAATACCACATTACCTATGTGTAGAATGAAGCAAATTCTAAACATCCTAAAGGGGGAGTAAATTCTTTAGGAACAGGAAAGAAGAAAACCTAGCTTGTGATTACTGATAGGAGAAACCTGCTACTGTGACAATTGAAAGGAATACTTAATTCAACCCTCAGTGTATTGTTCATTGCTACAACTACAATGTACTATGGAAATTTTCAAATCAATGAACTAAGCCAAGGTTTTTTGGAGATAAACAACAACCTATGAGGAACTAAGGGAGATATTTTTCCATCACTACCATGGAAGTGAATCCCAACAATTAAGTGGTGACATGTACACTAGTAATTTATTCAAGAATAGTGAATATAATTTTTTGATTTTGGTTCTACTCGTTCCTTCATATCATGAGTGTTCTGTATACCTAATCAAACACCACTAAAAATCATAGGAGAATAGATGTTTATGGAAATGGAAAATGGGGAAATTATTTCATCCCAGGTATATAACTACTCCCCTATCAAATTTTGAGGGATGAATTTCCCAAAAAAACCTTATCATACTCTACTTGGTAGATTTTGATGTAATTATGGGCATTGATTGGATTTCCCAATATAGATCCAACAATAATTTCTATGAGAAGGAAATCACACTCTTTATTACGAATCATCCTCAAATTCTGTATAAATTCAAGGATAAGGATGAATCATATTTAGAACCATCAACTTAAGCATGGATATTATTTCCCTATGACAAAGTGTATTTATCTAAAATGATTAATTCTAAGGAAAGAATCATCCTTTATGACATTCCCATTTTGAGGGAATACGTTGATGTGTTTCCGTAGGAATTTCATAGTCTTACTCCTAGTTGAGTTGTTGAATTTTTTATCAAGATTATACCTATGTAATTACCATTATCCAAGACTCCATATATAATGGTTGAGGTGGAACTTATCAAGCATAAAAAACAACTATAGTTGAATCTAGATAAACTTTTTATACACTCAATTACTTCACTATGAGGTGCCCTAGTCCTCTTCATCATAAAGAAGGATGGGTTAATGCGTCTTTTCATCGATTATCGTGATATCTATAAGATCACAATAAATAAAAAGTATCATCCACCTCATATTGATGAATTTATTAATCAGCTATATTGAGCGTAATAATTTTCCACTGTGGATCTGCAATCATGATATTACCATGTTAGGGTGAAGAAGAAGTATATCTCGAGGACTACATTTCGTACAATGTACAGGAACTATGATATCATAGTAATTTCTTTCATACTCACTAATGCTCTAAAAATATTCAAGGACATGATAAATAAAGAATTTAGATATTATGTCAACAAATATGTTGTAGATTTTATGGATTATATTCTAATATACTCCAAAAGTAAATAGGAGCATTAGGGATCATTTGAATACTATTCTATGGAACTTGTGAAAGGAAAATATTTTTTGAATGTATAGAAAATGTGACTCCTGGTTGAATGAAGTCTCTTTCTTGGATAATATCAACATAAAAAATTGTACATCTATAGACCCTTATAAAATATAAGAAATTTAAGGGTGGATGATTCCAATATTTTTGACAGATATGTGTAGCTTCCTTTGGTTAACTAGGTATTAGCACTGATTTGTGAGAATTTTATCATGATTACTAAACCCTCTTACCAAGATAACATAGAAGGGTGTCACATTTTCATGGAAATATGAATGTTAAGAAAGCATCAAGGTGTTGAAAAATATACTTATCATTGTGACTATTCTCACACAACCCATAAGTGGAGATATTTTCATCATATTCAGTTATGCTTCAAAGAAGGGCTTGGGTTGTGTGTTGATGCAAAATTACAAAGTCGGTGCCTATGCTTCAAGGAAGATTAATGTTCATGAACATATATTATATAGAGTTGGGTTTACTAATTTTTGATTTAAAAAATCGGCGTCTTTATCTATTTTTAGAGATGTGTAAAATATAAACAGATTAGAAAAGTATCAATTATATATTAACACAGAAAGAGCTAAATATACGAAAATATTTATGGTTAGACATGATAAAATAATATGACTACCCAATACACTACCATTATGGGAAACAAAATAAAGTGGATGATTATATAAGAAGAAAGGATCTGGAAATTATTTCATTTATTATAATTGAGAGGGATCTGATATTCTTATATTCCAAAAATATGGACATGGGAATCATAAAGGAAGGAAAATCATCAATAATTTCACATATTATTTCCCAAACATGTCTTCTAGAGAGGTTAAAGGATTCACAAATAGTTGATGTGGGAATTCAAAAGAAAGTGGAAGCTGTAAGAAAAAGTGAATCCTCAGAGATCAATGTTAATGATGAAAGTGTTGTGAGATTTGGGTCAATACTATCTATACTGTCAAATCCTATGTCAATGAAGGAGATGTTGGATGATACACATAGATCAACATTCTCTATCCACCTAGGAATCATAAAGATGTATCAAATCTCCCAGAACACTATTGGTGGGACAATATGAAGAAGGAGATCATAAAATAGACATTATGATATCTTGTATTTCACCAAGTGAAAGTAAAAAAGGAACAAATATATGGGGGGATGTAACCAGTATGCATACATACATGGAAATGGAAATAATATCACCATGTACTTTGTCCCTGATGTAAGGACCCTCCCTTAAAACATTACATAATCATGAAATAAATGAACAATTCACATTAAGGGTCTTTTTAGGATTAGAGTTTTAGAAAATTAGGCCACAACTATTACATTTCATTTCAAAAAATAATAATAAGTAGACACTTCTACTCAGTTTCCATTTTTTTACAAAACAAGAACTCTTTAAAAAATAGTCATGTCTACTTCCAACTAGTGCAGAAAACGTTTTAAACGTCACTATTTTTTAGGTCAGTTATATAAAATCGTCATGAAAATTTGTGATATTTGGTTTTTATGTCAGTTATAAAATAACCTATGTAAAAAATATTGAGTAAATTTTCGACGTCGGATATAGAATAACTAATGTAAAAAATCCTGCATCTAACGAATTTTTTACATCGGTTATTCTATAACCTATGTAAAAAGGCAGCATCTGAGGCGTTTTTGACGTCGGTAATTTGATAACTAATGTAAAAACCAAACCTACAGAGTCTTTTACATCAGTTATATTATAATTGGTGTATAAAAACAACACACGGTAGTTTTTAGGTCAGTTATAAAATAACCGACTTTGAAACTGTGGTTTCTGATGTGTTTTTTTACGTCGGTTATAGAATAACCGATGTAAGAAACCTACACGCGGCTTTTTTTATGTCAGTTATAAAATAAACTACTTAAAATATTTGTTATCTGATACATTTGTAACGTCAGGTATTATAATAACCGAAATTATAAATGTAATAAAAATAGTTTATAATTTCAGTTATTAAATAACCGACATTATAAAACATTTAAAAAATTTATCACGCCCCATGGATTGTCATTTCTGATTTTTCGATCGATAGACCTATGACTCGTCTCTCTCAAGTGGAAAACCTAGAATTGGCTCTTCGATCTCATTTCATTACACTCTTTTTCAATCATTTTTATCATCTTCAATCTCCTTGGATCAATCATCTCCACTCGCAACACTCAGGTGAGCCTCCCACGACTTTATTTCGTTAGTTTTTTTTTCCGGATTGTCTATATTTCTGTTTTGTGGTTTTTTTTGTTTAAACTAGGTATGATTATTCGATTTCAAACCTTCTTACCTAATTTTTCCATCATCATCTTATTTATTATCAACAGATCTATTAGATCAACTCGCAATATGCATGTAAGCCTCACATAATTCTATTTCGTTTGTTTTTGTTACGCGGATGCCCTACATTTATGGTAATAATTGTTGTCATTGACAACTAATGATCTCATTCACCTATATTACTCCAAATCATATCTAATACATTTTGATAAACCCATTTGATGTATCGGTGTGATTTATTTTATAAGTATATATGGGTTTTCATGGGGGAATGTTTGTTTTTGATCCTTGTTTGTTTCTATTTTGGGTATCACTTTTTGTTATTCCATAAACTATTTACACTGCTTATTTTTGTGGACTATTATAAGTCTTCATATTCTATTAAAACACGATTCATTGAACAATATATCATTTTAGACTACTAGGATATATAGTTCATGGTTCTCATTTTAAAAAATGACATGATACCAAAACTAGTAGCTTGAGGTTAAAATCCCTAGATATGCCAAAACTAGTAGATTGAGGTTAAAATCCCATTGTTCTGGGGGGCTGTTTAGAGGGTTGGGGGCTATCCAGGGGGTTGGGGGATGTCTAGAGGGTTGTGGGATGTCCAGGGTGTCCATGGAGATGGGGGTTGGGGGCAATCCCGGGGTGTGTGTGGGGGGGGGGGGTCCATGGGGGTGGGGGTGTTAAAGGGGGTGGGGGCTATCCAAGGGGGTGAGGGGGGGTGGGGGTCTGTCCCAAGGGGTGGGGGCCATTCCAGAGGTTTTGGGGGGGTTTTCTGGGGGTGGGGGCTATTTAGAGGGTAGGGGGTGTCCCGGGGTGTCCAAGGGGGTAGGGGGTGGGGGTGGTGTCCAGGAGGGGTGGGGGTGTCCAAGGGGGTGGGTGCTGTCTAGAGGGGTGGGGGCTGTCCAGGCGGGGTGGGGGGATTTCCAAGGGGGTGGAGGTGTCCAGGGGGTGTCCAAGGGGGTGGGGTTGGTGTACAGAGGGTTCGGGGGGCTGTCTAGAGGGGTGGGGGTGTCCATGGTGTCCATGAAGGTGTGGGGGGGGGGCAGTCCATTGGTGTGTGTGTTTGGGGGGGGGGGGTCCAAGGGGGTGGGGGTGTCTAATGGGGTGGGGGATATCCAAGGGGGTGGGGCCTGTCCAGAGGGTTTGGGGGTTGTCCGGGGGCTATCTAGATGGTTGGGGGTGTCTAGGGTGGTGTCCTAGGGGGTAGGAGGTGGGTGGTGGTGTCCAGGAGGGGTGGGGGTGTCCAGGTTGGTGGGGGTGTCCAAGGGGGTGGGGGGAAATCTAGGGGGTGGGAGTGGTGTCCTAGGGGGTGTGTAACGTTCCGAGTCCGGAGCCCTTCCACCGATGCCCGTACCCGGTTCTCCACATGACCTCAAGTGAGTTTCCCCAAATGCCAGAGGCTGCCAACTAGCAACGAGGGCCTTGGTGAGTCGGTGGGGAAACTATGCCCTCATTCAGTAAGGTATACAAGGAAAGGAAACAACAATAAACATCAGAAGCAGTAAAAAACATGCATTCCAACAAAAACCAACAGTGAAAGTAATGTAAATATATATAACTAGGATGATAAAGATGCAGTAGGTATAAGTAGCTAAGGAAAATAGCAAACACAACAACGTGCTGAAATACAACTGAAACCAAGTGCAAAAGAAAAACAAAGTAAGCTCCTTAGCATCGCGAGCCACGGCTCGGTCCTATGCTCCCTAGATCCGGATGCAGTCAAGATCTCTAAGCAGAAGGTTGCTTTATCTTATCTATACCTGCAGAAACATAGTCTTCTTGGGCCCAAAAGCATGGCCCAAACAGGGTGTGAGATACAATCCCAGTAGGCAACCACCCAATGATTTGTGCCTAACAATCAATGAATACATGGCAGTAATAAAACAAGAAGTAATAAATAGAAAAGCACAATAAGCTACAATCCACAGTTCTAACAATTAAATTACACATGTAAGCAGTCAACAACAAGAAGAAAACAGGTAACCCTCTAGGTAGCTCTCACAGTCTGACCCCTATGGTTCAACCTGTAAGTACTAGCAACCCTCTGGGAGGCACACACAGTCTCACCCCTCTGGTTCAGCTACGCAATTAAGAAGACTCTCCGGGGAAGCACTCAACGTCAATTCCCTCTTTGGCCCACGTCGTAATTGAATGACACTCTGGAGAAGCCCTTCCGTCAATTCTCCCCTTAGTCTTGCATCGTGATTAAAAGACACTCTGGAGAAGCCCTTCCGTCAATTATCCCTTTGGTCTACTACTCTAGGTTCCCATAGTCCTGAGTAGAACTAAACATGCTCAACGTGTGTGTATTGTCCAGGTAAACCTCAAGAACTACTTGTCTAACAACTAAGGTTCAATAACAATAAAACAATAGTTCCACTATCCTACAACTAGGCATGGAAACTGGAAAAAGGTCAAACAGGCAGAAAAAGCATGGAGAATCAACCTGAGCACAAAATAAATTATACTAATAACAACAATAACCTCTACTAAAGCAATCAATCATAGCAGGAAAACAACAAGGGCAAAATAGGAAACACGCAATACCCCGTTCACGGGTATTGGTGGAATTTGCACATAATACTCATCGACTTTCAAAAGAAAGGAACAAACCACCTACCTTGATCAGAGGAGATTGATATACGTGAACCTCGACGAGAAATTACCCTTAGAAGGATGTAGATCTGATAAAATTCACAAAACGTTCATCCCACGATAACATGGAAATGATGAGGAATCAAAAAACAAGGCAAAAGCAGAAGGAAGAACTCACCGCTGTGATTCCAACGCAATTGAACGTGTTCAAATCAGAGACCGAACGGCGGGGTGGAAATTTGTCGAAGATTCAGTCGTACGGGTCGCTTCAGATAGAGGAAAACTGAAGAAGAAGAAGAAGAAGACGATTTTAGGGGTTAGATGCAAGCCCGGTCCGTTTCATGAAAGAAAGAAAGTACACGGCGTGTACTTTTTGAGTACACAACGTGTATTTCGAATTTTCCGTACACTGAAATAACCAGCCTCCACCTTATCCATACACACCATGTGTGTGGCCCGGACATGGCCAGCACACGGCTTCGAGCCGGGGAATGAGTACAAGTCATGTACTCCGAAAGTACACGGCATGTACTTCTGAAATTTCTAGAAAATTCATTTTTCTCAAAAACTCCAGAAAAAGGAGAATCATACCTGAAAAGAAGATCCGAGTTCTTACAAACTTCCCCCTTTAATGAAATTCATCCCCGAATTTCCCTAATGTGTCGGAGAAGATGAAACCCCGAACAGCTCCGGCCACTGCGATCGTACATAGGCCTCCCTCTCCTAGGTATCGTCCTATACTCGCCCGTGCTGCCATAGCACTCGTACCAGAGGAACAGACCGCCCACGGAGAATCTTCATACTACGATCGACAATCTGGATAGAATCCTCCTTGAACGACGCATCTGCTTCAAGCTCGACTTCCTCGGGATGAAAGACGTGGGGCGGGTCTGAAAAGTAGCGTCGGAGCTGAGAGACGTGGATGATGTCGTGCATGGACCAATACCTCTGACGTAGCTGCAACCGATAGGCGACCAGCCCCACTCTCTTCAAGACCTTCAATGGACCGATGTACCGCAGTGAAAGGTTACCCTGTCTATGAATCCTCTTGTGTCCCAACCTCGGTGTGACACGTAGGAAAACCAGATCACCAACCTCGCACTCCAGAGGTCGTCTCCGCTGATCAGCATAAGACTTCTGTCGAGACTGCATTGTAGCCATCCTCTTCTGAATCAGCTCTATCTACTCTGAAGTATAATGAACAAGATGAGGTCCAAGCAAAGCTGCCTCTCCTACCTCCAGCCAGCATAAGGGTGATCGGCATGGCCTACCATACAAAGCCTCGTATGGCACCATCTGAATGGTCGCCTGGAAACTGTTATTGTAGGCGAACTCCACCAGAGGAATATGCTTCTCCCAAGAACCGCCAATGTCAAGGATGCAAGATTAGAGCATATCCTCAAGCACCTGGATCGTGCGCTCAGACTGGCCGTCAGTCTGGGGATGGTAAGATGTACTCAAAAGTACTTGTGTACCCAAGGCCTTATGAAGTCCCTTCCAGAACCGAGAGGTAAAGAACACATCTCTGTCTGAAACAATATATCATGGACCAACATGCAGAAGAACGATCTCTCTGATGTAAGGTAATCCCAGATCATCGACACTAAAGGTCTCCTTGATCGGAAAGAAGTGAGCAACCTTAGTAATACTATCAACAACAACCCAAACAACATCTTTTCCCTGAGGTGATCTTGGAAACCCGGTCTCAAAATCCATCACAACATCATTCCACTTCCACTCAGGAATGGGTAACTGCTTTAAAACCCTGCTGGTCACTGATGCTCTACTTTCACCTGCTGACAAATAGAACATCTAATGACAAAACCAGCGATATCCTTCTTCATACCTGGCCACCAGTATTGGTGATAATGGTCCCGATACATCTTGGTGATGCCATGATAAACTTCCCAAACAGAGGAATGGGAATCTCGCATCATCACCTCACGTATGTATGTTGGCACCCATATGCATCCCTGGAAATGCAAGATCTCATCCTCACCCACTGTCCATCCAGGAAGGGGGTCCTCTCCTGACACACTCTCCCACAGGACTAATCCTTCTGAGTCTGATAGCTTCCTCATCCGTACCCGATCATGTAGCATGGAGGTAATAGCTACCAAAGATAAAAAAGTCTTTCCCCATATGTCGTGCACCTCCAGATTCATCTTAGAGAACAGAGCCATTAGTTGACACTCACTACTGGCCTCCTAAACTGCCTGAATTTAAGTTCTCCTACTCAACGCATCTACCATGGCGTTGCCCATTCCTGACGTATAGGCGAGCTCGAAGTCGAAAGATTGTAGATACTCAACCCACCTGCGCTACCTCAGATTAAAATCACGCTGAGTGAAGATATACTTGAGACACTTATGGTCAGTGAAGACCACAAAGTGCTCTCCCAGAAGATAGTGTCTCCAATAGCGCAAGGCATGGACAATGGTTGTGTAAAGACCTGTAAATTTCAAGGAAATTTTTTTTCTTAATTTTCATTGGAAATTTACAAGGACGCAACTTTTGACGGCACCTGATTCCGAGGCCCGATGTGCCCGGAATCACTTTCCGAAGTTTGGCTTGGGTACGTTCAGTGAACGGATGAGCGGGTTTTTCTATCTTTTGAACCGGTGCCCGAATCGAATTCCGAGGGCACCGATGGAATCGTAGTGCCGGTATTTACTTAGAAACTCCTCTTCCAGAGTTTCGTTTTCTCGGTTGTGGTTTTTAATTTTTGTCTTTTAAGTTATGAAATAAAATAAAGTTGTGCGACAATTTTATTTTTATTTCACTTAAAGCCGCTTAAAGACCACTTTAAGCTGTTAAGCTCAGTTGAAACTGATAGGGTGAAATCCAAAATATCCTACCCGCTTGGTAGGATATTTGTTGGGTGGGTCCCACACGAGTCCCACCGTTTCTTTCCGCTAAGTAACGCACCCGCGAAAACCCGTCATTATGAAAGTCAACTGACGTGTTTTCTTAATTTCCTAACGCACTAATTAATTGGGCAGTTTTCTTCATTGAATTATTTCTATGAATTAATTTATTCATTTCTTAACCTGTTTGAAATCCATTGGCATGATAATAAAATAACACCAACGCACGACTTCTGGAAAAATTCTCGTTGAGAAGATTTGACAAACCTCATGTTCTTCATCCTCCTTTGCGAAGAACGCGAAGAACACGAAGAACGCGAAGAACGCAAAGAATGCCATCACCCTCGGAGATTGACGACGCTTCATCCGAGACGTTCTTCCCTGCCCCGATCTCTGGTCACCAACTTCTTGAGGTAAGATATTTTGGGTTTCTTTTAAAACTTCTTTGTGGTTTAAAACAACTCACGGATTTAATTATTTATAATTAAATCTATTGCTTCTTGGTCCTCGGAGTTCGTCGACGCAACACTGGATACCGTGACGACGCGATGATCCCCTCCTTCCGCGAGGATCAAATCCGCGAAGAACGCTCATGTGAAGACATGACGAGGTAGGGATTTTATTTGAATGTTTTATATTCCCGTGATCATTTCTTTTAAAATAAAGAACCCTGTTTCATAAGAACAATTTTAATTTATTAAAATTGTTTTTTGATATGTTGTTTATTTCTCCTGATTTTTATCGCCTAATACGGAGGGTGCGGGCAAAACAAACACGGCCCGACAACCCTCCGCAGTTCTTCATTTTTGTTCTGATTTGGCGGGCGACGACAAAACGTACCGCAGAGGCGATTTAATGATCCCGCCGTGAAGAATGGAACCTGGAGGAACAGCAGCGCAGACGGGAAGGAAAACGGACCACCGGAGCAACTCTGGTGGCCTGTGGAAGCTATCGGCGGTGCCCCGGCGCGCAGCCCGACAGGGCCGCCGTGGCTGAATCCGCGGTGGCGGCGGCCAGCGGACCCGCAGCCGCGCGGGTCCGACTCACACGCACGGGACACGGCCAAATCTGCGTCCGCTGAAGTCCCGCGCGACCCCTCGAGTGTCGCGGCACCATCTTCCCACGGGGGCAGCACCCCACGACTACCTTGCTCGGCTGCTAGGCCGAGCCGAGCCAGGCCAGCCGGCATGGCCGGGCCGCGCCCTGGCCGGACCATACCGGGTCCAGCCGGGTCGGTCTGGGCCCAGACCCCCGTCTTCTGACCGTTTTCTGTCTTTTGCCCATAACTTGAGCTACAGGACTCCGAACGATACGCTGTCAGCGGCAATGAGATCCTTGGATCGAGACTGTAGTTTCGGTATATAACACTCAAGGTTTCAGAAAACTTTGGGTTCGGCCAGGTTGGTTCGTACACGAAACCAACCGGGCCCTCGGAGTGGAAACGCCCATATCTTGAGCTTCGGACGTCCGATTGACGTGCCGTCGACTTTGTTGAATTCCTCTAAGTGAGACGGATCTTTGGGATCACTCCGCCCAAGGTTTGGACGCAGATGGAGTATGGTCAGGTTGGTTTTTCCTTAAAAACCTACCGGGCCCCTGAGATGAAAAGGCCAATAACTCTCAGACCAGGCGTCCGATCGACGCGCCGTCTATCACATTGAGTTCCTCTTGACGATACGGAAGTTTTGGATACATCAACTCCGGACTACATGTCAGTTGATGTATCAGCCCTTCGGCTCATGGAGCGGACCCTCCCGAATGAGCTTGCTGTGTGTGGAAACCCTAGAGCTGGCTGCAACTGCTGCTGTGACAACGATGACTGTACAGAGATCCTCAGTGGATTCAACTACGACGATGATGAAAATGGTACGGTAATCCTCCGTGTTTTCGGCAGTGATCACTATGGTACATCTTGGGATACATCAACTTCGGACTACATGTCAGTTGATGCATCGACCTCTTAGCTCGTGGAGTGGACCCTACCGGAACAAGCATGCTGTGTATAGAAACCCTAGAGCCGGTTGAGACTTGAAGACTGCTGATCGAACGACTTGGTTGTAGCGGCACATGGGAGAGCTTGGTTGTTGTGACAGACCCATGACAGAGGTACGCTTGGTTGTAGCGGCCCAGGGGAGCTCTTGGTTGTCGCGGCAGACCCACGAAAGAGGTGCCCTTGGTTTTAGCGGCACAGGGGAGCGTTTGGTTATAGCGGCAGACCCACGACAGAGGTACACTTGGTTGTAGCGGCACAAGGGAGTGCTTGGTTGTAGCGGAAGACCCACGACGGAGGAGCGCTTGGTTGTAGCGGCACGGGGGAGCGCTTGGTTGTTACAGTAGGCCCACAGTACCCGATAGGTGGAGTACTACAGCAGTCCAGGGTAAGAGGGAAGCGCTTGGTTGTAGTGGCATAACCACTGTACTTGATGGAGAAGGAGTTTCCCAATAGATTTGGGTTCAACTTCATGATAGATCCTGTGTGGGTCATTGCGAGGGTTAGTACCTACAGATCCTTTGTGGGTCCGACGGCTTTGATGAATCAGTGGCTACATCTGATCATCTCTAATGTCTTACGAAGAAGTACCTGTGTGAGCTGAGTCATGTTTACTCTCCTTTGTGGAATGTGTTGTTCTATCCTATGTGGATTAAGTTTTTCTTTCCTGTGTGGATTGGGTTGTGCTTGGGCTCGGATGTTGGAGCCGAACGGGAATTGATGACTTAGGTATATGTATGGGCATATACCTAAGCAGTGCCGGATGTTACTTCGTGATTGTATCTTATCCCTTGTGGTTTATCCTATGTGGATTTCGGGAGACCTTAGGGGGTCTCGGGGTCCCTACTAAGTAGCTTATACTCACCCCTGCATGGGCTATGCCCGCACTTCATTGTGTTGGTTGCAGATGACGCACAATACTTATCATGGTGGAGGCCTGCGGAGCAGGACGGTACCTGGAGGTGGACCACTGGGCGGGACGTACTCGGAGCGGACGGCTGGACCGAGGAGGTGTGGAGGCTATCCGTGCTCACCCTACAGGTGGGACTTCTAGAAGACTGCTCGACGCTGCGGATTTTCTTTTCAGTTGTTGTTTTCCCCTTCAGTTGTACTTTACAGTTGGGCTTGTATTTCCGGCCCCTTTTACTTTCAGCACAGCTTATTACAGTTTTAACTTAGTTTTTACTTTTTCCGCTTGCTTACTCTGTGGTGGTTGTTTAATTTACAAAGGCCATGCCTTCCCTGTTTATCGGGATTTACGCATTGATGCTAGTCGCCAGCCCATGGCCTATAGAAGGCGGGCTTGGGGTAGTCACGACACGGGCCCCGAGGACGGGTCGTGACAAATTGGCATCAGAGAAGGTCAGTTCTACCACAGACTATGATCTTTCTTCTATCTGAAGCAATAGTGCATAGCGTATTGAGTGTGGTTATCAGTCCAGGGAGTCCAGTGTTTGTGCAGCGGCTGACGTATCCGTACACCAGGACCCTGACTTCTGATTTCCGACTTAATGAATGAATACATTGATTGCATGTGTGTTTGAAAGTTTTCTTTGTGATTACTTTGTTTCAGCTCACCATGTATACTGTTCTGACCGTGGCGCACCTGTTTCCTTTTCAGGATGGCCCCACGATAGCAGCTAGCTAGGGTTCTGAGAGTAGAGCAAGACAACAGCCCGCCGAGCGACGAGGCCTTGGTGCAGGGCCCTTTGACAGCGGAGGCTCCGGCGGTACCTCTACCCGCCGAGCCCCCGATGCTCCCCGCCATGACCTCTAGAGATGCACATCGCCTCGGAGCTCTGCACGAGTTCCAGCGCCAGCGACCACCCAGGTTTCGTGGGGAGACGGACCCCCAGGCAGCCGAGGACTGGCTGGAGGCAGTCGTCCGAGTATTCAGGCTAGTGAGGACAGCAGCAGACCTCATGGGGATCCTCGCAGCGAGCCTCCTGCACACGGAAACAGGAAGATGGTGGAGCTTGATGCTCCAGGTGTACGACGAGACACCTCTCCTCTAGACAGACTTTGAGAGCATCTTCCGCTCCGAGTTTGTCCCAGCCACCCTCCATACGGTGCGCATCCAAGAGCTGCTACAGCTACGGCAGGGCAGCATGACAGTGGCACAGTACTCGGAAAAATTTACCGATCTCTCACGCTACTCCACAGATATGGTACGGGACCCGTTCTTCCGGGCCCGGACTTTCGAGAAGGGACTGAGGCACGATATCAGGGCTTCGATGATCTCCCTCAACATTCCGACTCAGGCAGGGGTGTTAGAGCGAGCCCTCTTAGTGGAGAGTTTCCTTGCTGAGCAGTCTCCAGCAGTAGGACCCACCACTTGCCGGCATGCGGTAGAGTCTTCTACAGCAGGCAGTAGACAGATGACGCAGTGGTCCAAGAGGACTAGACCTACAGGTGGTCGACAGCATGACTCTGGATCGTTTGTGTGAGGAACTCGGGGTGGGCAACGACTTTCCATGAGAGGGAAGTGTTACTCCTGCGGCGGGATTGGTCACATGGCTCGTGACTGTCCGACCCGCCATACGGATGACCAGCAGATGAACGAAGGACCCCCCAGGCAGAGGCAGAGGTTCGATCAGGGCGGGCCGCAAGGAGCAGGCAGCCATGGCAGGGGAGCTGTCCATGCAGTTGGAGGTGGACGACGCTTCGGGGTGTTGCCACCACCACCACCGGTAGGTCCACCCCAACCACAGGGGACAGGAGGACATGGGAGAGCTCAGCTTTAGGCAGCTGAGGCCTACGATCATGGAGCTCCGGAAGTAGATGGACAGTAACAGAACTAGTGGATACGTCTTTTGTACTTCTAGTTCCTTATTGTTTTGGTGTAGTGTCTTTGTATAATGAGTTGCAATAACAAAAGATGCATACATGGGTGATGTTTTTATTCTTGTCCTCTTTTGTGTTGTTACTAAGAGGTTCTAGTTTAGACTGTTGACTTGACCCTCACTTATGAGACATCTACTGGAGGAGACCCAGTTACCACACACTGATGTCAACAGTGTGACTCAACCCTTGGAGGCGAGAGTAACAGTTGGATCTCTTGGTAGTAGCGTCGAGGCCTTACGATGTCATCCTTGTTATGGATTAGTACCATCCATGTTGGGATTGACTGTATTAGGCAAAGGAAATGGTTCATCCAGGGGATGAGACCAGATTTCTCTTATCGGCAAAGAAGAAATCTCAGCAGCTCTTGTGGGACCTGAGATGGTCCAGGCCATGACAGAGAAGGTCCAGGTCTTCCAGGAGCGGATGAGGATAGCTCAAAGATGATAGAAGTCTTTACTGACAGGAGGCAGAGGCCACTAGAGTTCGTGGATGGCGACCATGTCTTCCTGTGGGTCTCACCTCGACGTGGATTACAGAGATTTGGCCGAGGCGGCAAGATGTCTCCACGCTTCATCGGACCATTCCAGGTCCTCAGCAGGACTGGTGAGGTGGCTTATTGCCTGGCTTTACCACCTCAGTTGCACCGGGTGCACAACGTCTCCCACATATCTCAGCTGAGGAGATACGTGAATGACCCGACTCATATCATTGGCTATGGGGAGCTGGTCTTTGATGATGGGGCGACTTTGGCGGAGGTCCCAGTAGAGATCGAGGATCGATAGGAGCGGGTCCTATGTGGACAATCGATTCCTCTAGTGCACTTCAGATGGAAGCTTGGGAACCTCCAGGAGGGGACTTGGGAGCGGGAGGCTCAGATGCGTGCTCAGTACCGCCTTTGTATCCCTAAGTTTGCGGTGAAGCTTTACGGGGACGTAAATCCCTGTGGTGGGAGTAATGTAAAGACCTGTAAATTTCAATGAAATTTTTTTTCTTAAATTTCCTTGGAATTTTACAAGGACGTAGCTTTTGACGGCACCTGATTCCGATGCTCGGTGTGCCCGGAATCACTTTGTGAAGTTTGGCTCGGGTACGTTCAGTGAACGGACGAGCAGGTTTTTTTAACTTTTGAACCGATGCCTAGAATCGAATTCCGAGGGCACCGATGGAATCACAGCGCTGGTATTTTCTTAGAAACGCCTCTTCTAGAGTTGTGTTTTCTTGGTTGTGGTTTTTAATTTTTGGATTTTAAGTTATGAATTAAAATAATGTTGTGCGAAAATTTTATTTTTATTTCACTTAAAGATGCTTAAAGACCACTTTAAGCTCTTAAGCTCAGTTGAAACAGATAGGGTGCAATCCAAAATATCCTACCCGCTTGGTAGGATATTTGTGGGGTGGGGCCCGACGAGCCCCACCGTTTCTTTCCGTTAAGTAACGCACCCGTGAAAACCCGTCATTATGAAAGTCAACTGACGCGTTTTCTTAATTTCATAATGCACCAATTAATTGGGTGGTTTTCTTCGTTGAATTAATTCTATGAATTAATTTATTTGTTTCTTAACCTGTTTGAAATCCGTTGGTGTAATAATAAAATAAGACCAACGCATGACTTCTGGAAAAATGCTCATTGAGAGGATTTGACAAACCTTAAGTTCTTCATCCTCCTTCGCGAAGAACGCAAAGAACGTGAAGAACGCGAAAAACGCGAAGAACGCGAAGAACGCCGTCACCCTCGGAGATTGACGATGCTTCATCTGAGACGTTCTTCCCCGCCCCGATCTCCGGTCACCAACTGCTTGAGGTAAGAGATTTTGGGTTTCTTTTAAAACTTCTTTGTGGTTTAAAACAACACACAGATTTAATTATTTATAATTAAATCTGTTGTTTCTTGGTCCTCGGATTTCGTCGACGCAACACCGGATACTGCGACGACGTGACGATCCCCTCCTTCCGCGACGATCAAATCCACGAAGAACGCGCGTGCGACAACTTGATGAGGTAGGGATTTTATTTGAATGTTTTATATTCCCGTGATCGTTTCTTTTAAAATAAAGAACCTGGTTTCATAAGAACAATTTTAATTTATTAAAATTGTTGTTTGATATGTTGTTTATTTCTCCCGATTGTTATCTCCTAAGGCGGAGGGTGCGGGCCAAACAAACACGGACCGAAAAACCTCCGAAGTTCTTCCTTGTTGTACGGATTTGGCGGGTGATGAAAAAATGTTCCGCAGAGGCGATTTAATGATCCCGCCGTGAAGAACGGAACCCGGGAGGAACAGCGGCGCAGACGGGAAGGAAAACGGACCACCGAAGCAACTCTGGTGGCCCGCGAAAGCAACCGGCGGCGCGGGTCGCCGGCGGCCGGAGGCGGCGGCGCCCCGGTGCGCCGTCGGACAGGGCCGCCGTGGCTGAAGCTGCGGTGGTGGTGGCCAGCGGACCCGCGGCCGCGCGGGTCCGGCTTACACGTACGGGACGCGGCCAAAGCCGCGTCCGCTGAAGTCTCACGCGGCCCCTCGAGGGCCGCGACACCATCTTCCCACGGGGGGCAGTGCCCCGCGGCTGCCTCGCTCGGCTGCTTGGCCGAGCCGAGCCAGGCCGGCCGGCCGGGCCGGCCCGCGCCCTGGCCGGACCAGACCGGGTCCCTCCAGGTCGGTCCGGGCCCAGACCCCCCGTCTTCAGACCGTTTTCGGTCTTTTTCCCGTAACATGATCTACGGGCCTCCGAACGACGCGCCATCCGTGGTGATGCGATCCTTGGATCGAGACGGTCATTTCGGTATATCGCACGCAAGGTTTCGGAAAACTTTGGGTTCGGCCGGGTTGGTTCGTACACGAGACCAACTAGGCCCTCATAGCGGAAACGCCCATATCTTCAGCTTCGGACGTCCGATTGACGTTCTGTCATCTTTGTTGAATTCCTCTAAGTGAGACGGATCTTTTGGCTCACTCCTCCCGAGGTTTAGACGTAGGTGGAGTATGGTCGAGTTGGTTTTGCCTTAAAAACCAACCGGGCCCCTAGGACGAAAAGGCCAATAACTCTCAGACCGGGCGTCCGATTGACGCGCCATCTGTCACGTTGAATTCCTGTTGACGATACGGAACTTTTGGATACATCAACTCCGGACTACGTGTCAGTTGATGTATCAGCCCTTCGGCTCGTGGAGCGGACCCTCCCGAATGAGTTTTTTGTGTGTGGGAACCCTAGAGCTGGCTGCAACTGCTGCTGTGACAATGACCACTATATAGAGATCCTCAGTGGATTCGACTGCGACGATGATGAAAACGGTACGGGAATCCTCCGTGTTTTCGGTAGTGATCACAATGGTACATCTTGGGATACATCAACTCTGGACTACATGTCAGTTGATGCATTGACCTCTTAGCTCATGGAGTGGACCCTCCCAGAACGGGCATGCTATGTGCGGAAACCCTAGAGCCGGTTGAAACTTGATGACTGCTGATCGAACGACTTGGTTGTAGCGGCACAGGGGAGCACTTGGTTGTAGCGGAAGACCCACGATAGAGGTGTGCTTGGTTGTAGCGGCACAGGGGAGTCCTTGGTTATAGTGGCAGACCCACGACAGAGGTGCGCTTGGTTGTAGCGGCACAGGGGAGCGCTTGGTTGTAGCGGCAGACCCACGATAGAGGTGCGCTTGGTTGTAGCGGCACAAGGGAGCGCTTGGTTGTAGCGGCAGACCCACGACGGAGGAGCGCCTGGTTGTAGCAGCACGGGGGAGCGCTTGGTTGTAGTAGCAGGACCACAGTACCTAATAGGTGGAGTACTACAGCAGTCCAAGGTAAGAGGGAAGCGCTTGGTTGTAGAGGAATAACCACTGTACTTGATGGAGAAGGAGTTTCCCAATAGCTTTGGGTTCAACTTCATGATCGATCCTGTGTGGTTCATTGCGACGGTTAGTACCTACAGATCCTTTGTGGGTCTGACGGTTTAGATGAATCAGTGGCTACATCTGATCATCTCTAATGTCTTACGAAGAAGTACCTGTGGGAGATGAGTCCTGTTTACTCTCCTTTGTGGAATGTGTTGTGCTATCCTATGTGGATTACGTTTTGCTTTCCTGTGTGGACTGGGTTGTTCTTGGGCTCGGATGTTGGATCCGAACAGGAATTGATGACTTAGGTATATGTATGGGCATATACCTAAGCAGTGTCGGATGTTACTTCGTGATTGTATCTTATCCCTTGTGGTTTATCCTATGTGGATTTCGGGAGACCTTCGGGGGTCTCGGGGACCCTACTGAGTAGCTTATACTCACCCCTGCACGGGCTATGCCCGCACTTCGTTGTGTTGGTTGCAGACGACGCACATCGTTGATCATGGTGGAGGCTTGCAGAGCAGGACGGTACCTGGAGGTGGACCACTAGGCGGGACGTACTCGGAGCGGACGGCTGGACCGAGGAACTGTGGAGGCTATCCGTACTCACCTTTCAGGTGGGACTTCCAGACGACGGATCGACGCTGCGGCTTTTCTTTCCAGTTTCTGTTTTCTCCTTCGGTTGTACTTTACAGTTGGGCTTGTATTTACGGACCCTTTTAATTTGAGCACAGCTTATTACAGTTTGTAGTTATTGTTTACTTTTTCCGCTTGCTTACTCTATGGTGGTTGTTTACTTTACAAAGGCAATGCCTTCCCTGTTTATGGGGATTTATGCCTTAGTGCTAGTCGCCAGCCCCAGGCCTATGGAAGGCGGGCTTGGGGTAGTCATGGAACTGGCCCCGAGGATGGGTCGTGACAAGCTGCCAACTCCAGGTCGTGCGTAGGGTAGTTCTTCCCATGTGGACTCAACTACCGAGACCCGTACGCAACGACTCCATCTCCCTGCATAAGCACAACTCCCAACCCAATACCCGAAGCATCACAGTAAACAGTGTAGCTCTTTCCTGGCTCTAGAATGACTAGAATCGGTGCTGACATCAACCTCCCTTTTAGCTCTATAAAGGCTGAATCACAATAATATTATCATAAGATCTTCGCCCCCTTCTTGGTCAGACCTGTCAAAGGTGATGCTAGACGAGAAAAGTCCTGAATGAAGCGGCTGTAGTATCCAGCCAGCCCTAGGAAGCTTCATACCTCAAAAACGTTCTTTGGCTGCTCCCAAGAAACTACAGGTCTCACTTTCTCTGGGTCCACAGATACTCCTGCCTCTGAGATAATGTGACCCAAGAAGTGAATTTGATCCATCCATAAGTGGCACGTCGAGAGTTTAGCATAAATTCGATGCTCTCTCAGTGTACTCAGAACGATCTCAAGATGTGTGGCATGGTCATGTTGAGTGTGAGAGTACACCAAGATATCATCTAAGAAGACCATGATAAAAGAGTCCATGTAAGGATGGAACACTCAGTTCATCAGTGCCATGAAAACTACAGGAGCATTTGTGAGACCGAATGGCATGATTGTATACTCGTATAGACCATACCTGCCCCTGAAGGCTGTCAGAGGTATATCTGATGGTTTAACACGCAACTGTTGATAACCGGACCTCAATTCAATCACCAAGAACACCCGGGTACCTCAAACAAGATAAAAAAGGCCATCGATCTGCAGCAAGGGATATCAATTATTAAACGTCAACTGGTTCAGCTTCTGATAATCCACACAATGACAAAGGGTACCGTCAGCCTTGTTTGCAAACAGAACATGCAAACCCCAAGGAGAATTTATGGGTTGGATGAAACCCCTAGAATGTAGCTCCTCCAACTGCTTCTTGAGATCCTGCAACTCAGGTGTGGCCATCATATAGGGAGGAATGGACACCGGTGCTGCTCCTGGAATGAGATCAATAGATAATTATACCTCATGCTCCAGAGGAAAACCTAAAAAGTCTTCTGGAAAGATGTCCCTGAAGCGATCCACCACTGGAGGAAAGTCCAATTGTGGAGTCCCCTGATCATGCAGATAATGACTAGAAATCTGGGCTGTCACCCCTCCTAGCCCAAGATGCTTGAGTCCTGTCTGACTCGCCTGAACATCCCATTCGCCTCTATGAAGGAAAGATTCACCTTCTGGTGAAATGAAACTGACTCTGCATTGATAACAGTCAACAACTGCCTGGAAGAGAATCAACCAGTCCATGCTGAGAATGACATCATATCCTGTCATCTCCAGGACATAGAGATCTCATAATAAGCGATAACCTACAACCTCGAGAGGGCACTCTCTACACTGGCATACACTAGATGTCCTCATCCCCAAGGGTGTGTCTAGTGTCAACGAGTCAGCAGAAGAAAAGATACAGAGTCCAAGTCTATCCACAAAACCAACAGAGATAAATCTATGTGTAGCACCAGTATCGAAAAGGACTGAAGATAAAACTGAGGCTACTAAAATCGTACCTCAAACAGTAGAAGGGTCCGGATCCTGCTCCTGATATGTTTGCTCCACGATGAAAGACTGACATGTACCACAGCCTTGCGCCCCTGGCTGACCACTCTGAGCCGAAACGCCCTGCTGGTGCTGAGGAACTTGTGGCTGACCGCCACGTCCTCAACCTCCACCTCAGCCTGAACGGACGGAAGAACTCCAGTTCCCAAACTGGTGAGAAACTGGCGATGCTGCTACTGAATGAGGAGTCATGGAAGAACCTTGGTCAGCTGCTGTTGGTGAAAAAACATGGCAGAAACCCTGAAGGTTACCCAACATGCCACAATATCGGCACTCCATGGGGTCTCTCTGGCACTGCGGCCTCGTGTTCCCGGTCCGGCCAAACTGATAGCATGTCACCTGGCTTCATGATGATGTGTCTCGCTTCCTCGAATCACTGCGCATAGGCTCCCTATGACGCTTCTTACTGTCATCTGAAAGAAAGATAGCTCTGGAAGTAGAACCGCCCTGGCTTGCACCTCTAGAGTCTCTCCGATTATGTTCCGCAATAAGTGCCTAGTTGACGATAAAGGTAATGGAAGTTAGCTGGAAGATGTTCACCTATGAGAGGATCTCCCTCCTGAGCCCATCCTCAAACTTCCTCGCCAAGAACACCCCACTCCCATCCCTAAGGGGTGTAAAACATTGCAGCTTAGTGAAATGAGAGGAACACCCAATGACAGATAGAGTACCCTTCTCTAAGCTCATGAACTCCCGGGCTCGATCGGCCCTCAGGGTCTCCAGGTAGAAGTAGTCGTATAACACACGCTGGAAATCCTCCCAAGTCATAGCCTACTGCTGACCCTCCTTTGAGATCACATTCCACCACCTCTTGGCGGAGTCTCGGAGCATGTAGGTGGTGATCTTGACCCACCTCTCTGGAGGCGTCTCCAGATGCTCAAATATAGTCATCATGGCTTCCATCCATGACTCTGCAGCATGAGGTCCTCCCTCCCCCAAGAACGTGGGAGGATGCTGCTGCTAAAAGTCCCGCGTCAAGTCTTCCATAGACGAGGCAGGAGGCAGTGCTCCCTAGAAGGCCTGCATCATCCTCATGAAACCTTCCTTGAACTGTGTATCAGCGCCTACAACGGGTACGACAACCAATGCCAAGGCTGGCTCGGCTGGGGGATCGATAGGAAGTCCCTGATCAGCAATATTTGGCATCTGATCACTGCCCAACGACAGACGTACGACTGGAGGATGTCTCAGAGGCATAGCTCTGAAAGATTAAAATCACACCTTAGATCAAGAAAACAAGGACAAAGAAAACAAGTGCACAAATCGGGAACAGGGGAGAAAAACACACATGTTTGAAAAAAACGACTACATGGCGTTTATAAAACTACACGACGTGTCTACTTAAGCCACTAACATGGGCGTGTACTCTCACCTGACAAGTTGTGTACACTTCAACTACACGGTGTGTTGACCCAGACACACGACGTGTACTTGAAAACTATTCCCCTGCCCAAGTCTCCTTACATGGTTAACCCACGCGATCCGACTCAACCCGAGACTAAACGGCGTGTTTGAAACAACCACGTCATGAAATAGAAAAGGCTTCGACGGTCCGTGTTGTTGAGTTCACGGCTGGACCTTACACGGCGTGCTCCGAACAAGGACAGCGTGCATAGGTGAAGGCGACATTGTCCCGTGTTGTTCGTGACACAGTGAGGTACCTGGGAAAGACTAAAAGGAATGTTCCTAACAAACATAGCATGTGGAAAAAAGGTAACACCAGCCTGTGTTGTTCGTGACATGGCAGGGTACCTGGACGGAATACACATCATGTTCCCTATGGACAGGGCGTGTTCTACCCGAGCTTCCCCGACCCGTTTTGTTAGTGACACGGCCAGGTACACGGCTCTAAACTCACACAGCGTGTACCGACTGTACACGACGTGTTCCCAAAGTTACTCCCACGACACCGTGTTCTGCTCACAAGGTCAGTGACATGGCTTGAAAACAACACGGCGTGTATGCAAAAAGTACATGTCGTGTATTCTAGGTTTTTCTTGGCAGTACCTCAGAAACTGTGTAGAATTCCAGAAACACTAAAAACAAGAAAATAGATGCCAAATCCCGATCCGGGAGGGCCCATAACACCCCAAGAACCAAAATGTGTCGTTTATTTTTTAAGCAAGAAACAAAACAAAAGTTTTCTAATAGAAGAAGAGAATCTATCAAGCATATATCACAACATCATGCATTATCTACACAGAGCATATCAGAATAGCATGCAATCGCTAATGCACCCTAGATGGCATGGCAAGAATGCCTGACATGTTATTTCTAAAAGTGCCAATATGATGCATGAGATGGCATAACCTCATCTCATTGGGTTGCAATAGAAATAGAACCGAAACATCAAAACAATAACCGCACAAGTCATGTGAATCACTCTAGGTGAAAACATATCAACCATGAAACTCAAAACCAGCAAACTGAAATTAACGAGGTAGTATGGCCTTTCCCTATACACAGGTTAGCTACTCTCGGGCACAGCTTAATACCAAGTACCGAATCCATCCTATCCATATCTAAAGTCTCCAAACAGTAAAGAAAGATAAAAGAACTCCTCTGATACCACTTTCTAACATCCTGAGTCTGGAGCTCCTCCACCAGTGCCCGTACCCGGTTCGCCACATGACCTCAAGTGTGTTTCCCCAAACGCCATAGGCAGCCGACTAGCAGTGAGGGACTTGGTGAGTCAGTGGGGAAACTATTCCCTCTTTCAGTAAGGTATACAAGGCAAGGAAACAACGATAAACAGAAGAAGCAGTAAACAACATTCATACCAACAAAAACCAACAACAAAAGTAATGTAAATATATATAACTAGGATGACAAAGATGCATCAGGTACAAGTATCTAAGGAAAACAACAAACACAACAACATGCTGAAATACAACTGAAACCAAGTGAAAAATAAAAACAAAGTAATCTCCTCAGAATCGAGAGCCATGGCTCGGTCCCATGCTCCCCAGCTCCAGATGCAGTCAAAATCCCTAAGCAGAAGGGTGCGTTCCCTTATCTATACCTGCAGCAACATAGTCTGTTGGGGCCCAAAAATCATGGCCCAAAGAGGGTGTGAGATAAAATCCCAGTAGGAAACCACCCAAAGATTTGTTCCTAGCAGTCAATGAATACATGGTAGTAATAAAACAAGAAGTAATAAACAGAAAAGCACAAGCAGCTACAATCCACAGTTCTATCAAGTAAAGCACACAAGTATAAAGTCAACAACAAGAATAAAACCGGTAAACCTCTGGGTAGATCTCACAGTCTAACCCCTATGGTTCAACCTCTATGTACTTGCAACCCTCTGGGAGGCACACACAGTCTCACCCCTCTGGTTCAGCTACGCAATTAAGCAGACTCTCTGGGGAAGCACTCACCATCAATTCCCCATATAGTCTCGTATTGTGCTAAAAGATCTTTGGGGAAGCACTCAATGTCAATTCCCCCTGTGTCCCACATCATAATTAAAATACACTCTATAGAATCCCTTCTGTCAATTCTCCCCTTGGTCTCGCATCGTGATTAAAAGACACTCTGGAGAAGCCCTTCCATCAATTCTCCCATTGGTCTACTAGTCTAGGTTCCCACAGTCCTAAGTATAACTAAACATGCTCAATGTGTGTGTATCCTCCAAATAAACCTCAAGAACTACTTGGCTAACAACTAAGGTTCAACAGCAATAAAACAACAGTTCCACTATCCTACAACTAGGCATGACAACTGGGAAAAGGTCAAACAGTCAGAACAAGCATGGAAAAGAAACCTAAGCACAAAATAAATCAGACTACTCACAAAAATAACCTCTACTAAAGCAATCAAGCAAATCAGGAAAACAACAAGGGAAAAACAGGAAACACGCAATACCCCTTTCACTGGTATTGGTGGAATTTGCACATAATACTCATCGACTTTCAACAGAATGGCACAAACCACCAACCTCAATCCTAGGAGATTGATATATGTGAGCCTCGATGATAGATTCCCCTTATAATGATGTTGATCTGAGAAAACGCACAAGACATTCATCCCACGATAACATGGAAACGATGAGGAATCATGAAACAAGGATAACGCATAAGGAAGAACTCACCGTTGTGATTCCAACGGAACTGACCATGCTCGAATTGGAGAACGGATGGTGGGGCAGGAATTCATCAAAGATTTGGCCGTATGGGTCGCATTGGATGGATGAAATCTGAAGAAGAAGACAATTTTGGGGGTTAGACGCGACCCCGGTCTGTTTCATTAAAAAAATAAACTACATGGCGTGTACTTTTTGAGTACACGGCGTGTACTTAAAATTTTCCGTACTCCGAAATAACCAGCCTCCACCTCATCCTTACACACCGTGTGTGTGGCCCAGATATAGCCAGCACACGACTTCGATCCGGGGAATGAGTACATGGTGTGTACTCAGAAAGTTCACAGTGTGTACTCAGAAAGTACACGGCGTGTACTTTTGAAATTTCCAGAAAATTCCTTTTTCTCAAAAACTCCAGAAAAAGGAAAATCGTACCTGAAAAGATGAATCGGGTTCTTACAGGGTGGGGGAAGTCCAGGGGTGTGGTGGTGTCTAGGGGTGTCCAAGGGGATAGGGGGTCGTGTCCAGAGGGTTCGAGGGGCTGTACAGAGGGTTGGGGGTGTCCAGGGTGTCCATGGAGGTGGGGGGTCCAAAGGGGTGGGGGCTACCCAAGGGGGTGGGGGCTACCCAAGGGGGTGGGGTCCTGTCTAGAGGGTTTGGGGGTTGTCCAGGGGGGGCTGTCCAGAGGTTTGGGGTGTCCAGGGGGTGTCCAAGGGGGTAGGAGGTGGGTGGTGGTGTCCGGGAGGGGTGGGGGTGTCCAGGAGGGGTGGGGGTTTCAAAGAGGGTGGGGTGGGGGCTGTCTAGGGGGTGGGGGGGCCAAGGGTGTGGTGGTGTCCGGGGGGTGTCCAAGGGGGTGGGGGTGGTGTCCAGGGGGGATGTCCATGGGGGTGCTGGTGTTCAGGGGGTGTCCAAGGGGGTGGGGGCGGTGTCTAGGGTGTGGTGGTTGTCCAAGGGGGTGGGGGTGTCCAGGGGGTGTCCAAGGGGGTGGGGGATAAGTGTCAGTTGGGATTGACTATTGCATTGTGGTTTATGAGATTATGACATGATTATTGTACTGTTTCATGGATATTATTGTTGAAATATGATTCCATTATTCCGTGATGATTAGCATTACATTGTGATTTTCTCTATCTAAGTTTTTATTTTAAATTTGATTTGATTTCTCAGGTTTACTACATTTTCTCCAATTTTCTATCAACCATTAGAGGCCCCATGGTTTTCTTTAATTTCATGGAATTTAAAACTATTATATCTAACTATATTTTCTTTTTAAAATCATATTCAAGCATATTTTTTTAAATACACATAGATTTGTTTTATATTTCAAAATTGTTTTACATTCAAATTCTGATTTTTTTTCATATAAACATATATTTATATTATCTTAAAAAGATGTATAATTTTGATATTTGTAATAGGTAATAATGAGTCGAAGATGGATTACGGAACATCAAATGATCAATGAATATGAGGAAGGTGTTGATTCCTCTTTGTAATTTCCTAAATGAAAATTTCCATGTAGTGACATTTTTTACTGTCCATGCCTGAAATGATGGAATATGAATAAGTTGAAAAGTAGAGAGATAAAAGATCATCTTGTTTATCATGGTTTTAATCCAAGTTATCGCCCTTGGATTTGGAACGGTGAAACTGGATATAATGTCACTAATGATGATGATTTTCAAGATAGGGACTTTGATGGAATTGAATAAATTATTCGTGATATTGCAGTAGAAAAAATTGAGATAGAAACAACAGTTGCACATCTATATAGTGATGCTAAAAGACCATTATATCATGGTTGTACAGATTTTACAGTTTTGTCGGCGGTGTTAAGATTGATTAACCTGAAGGTGAAACATGGATGGAGTGATAGAAGTTTTTAAGAGCTGCTACAATTGATGAAAGACATTCTTCCAAAAGATAATGATCTTCCAGATACACATTATAAGGCCAAGAAAATATAATTCCTAATGGGATTGGGATAAAAGAAAATACATTCTTGTCTGAATGACTATATGATATATAGTAAGGAATATGAATTTCTATCAGAGTGTCCTTAATGTGGGAAATAACGGTATAAGGTGAAAGAAAACTCACAGGCTGATGTAGAGATTATAAAGATCCTTTCAAAGGTATTTTGGTATCTTCCTTTAATTCATCGTTTCAAAAGTTTATTTTCTAATTCACATGATGCAAAAAGGTTAAGATGGCATGATGATGAGCAGTTATGTGATGGAAAAATATGTCATCCATCTTATTGTCCACAATGGAAGAAAATTGATGAGAAGTATCCTACATTTGGAAATAAAATTATAAATCGTAGACTAGGGTTGTGCACAGATCGAATGAGTCCATACTGGACCCTTAGTAGTAGACATTGTTCGTGGCCTGTTTTATTTGTAATTTACAACCTCTCTCTGAAGTTTTTATGAAGCGAGAATATGTCATGTTGAGTATAATTATCTCTGGTCTAAAGCAACCCGACAATGATATTTATGTTTTCTTGTCACCGTTGATTTATGATTTGAATCTTTTATGGGGGGATGGTATTAGGGTGTATGATTCTTATAAAATGGAATATTTTAAACTGCATGCAGTGCTTTTGTTCAATATAAATGACTTCCCAGCATATGTAAATTTGTCTGGATACAATGTTAAAGGGCATAAAGCATGTCCAATTTGCGAACAATAGATGTCATATTTTCAATTGCATCATGGGAGGAAAACAGTGTACATGGGTCATCGAAGGTTTTTGCCTATGGAACACTCATATAGAAGACTAAAAAAGGCATTCAATGGCTTATAAGAAATTGATATTTCTCCAAAACCATTATCCCATGATCTTTATTTTGAGAGGGTGATAAACCTTGATGTGACATTGGGAAAGACAATGAAATCTGGTAAAGATTGACATATTTGGAAGAAAAGGTCAAATGTTTTTGAGCTACCATATTAGAGATATCATGAAGTTTAACATAATATTGATGTTATCCACGTGGAGAAAAATATATGTGATAGTTTGATTGGAAAATTGTTAGATATTAAAGAAAAGAGAAAATATGGGTAGAATGCAAGAATAGACTTACTATCCCAAGGAATACGTTTGGAGTTAGCTCCCACCCCTAATGAAAGATGGAAATTTCTTCCCCCAGCTTGTCATACAGTATCAAAGAGGGAGAAAATTAGCTTTTGTCAGTGTTTTCATGATATCAAATTTCCTCAAGGTTATTATTCAAATGTAAAAAATTTCTCTCATTGATGGACTTGAAGTTGATTGGTATGAAATATCATGATTGTCACGTCATGGTGCAACAACTTCTACTAGTTGCATTGTGTGGAATATTGCCCATACGTGTCAGAATGACTATAATGAAGTTGTGTTATTTTTTCAATTAAATTTGTAATAAGGTGATTAATGTGAATGCTCTGAACATTTTGGAAAAGGATGCAATTTTTATACTTTGTCAATTGGAAATGTATTTTCCTACAACTTTTTTTGATATAATGGTGAATTTAATGATTCATCTAGTTCGAGAAATAAATCTTTGTGGACCTGTATAACTTTGTTGGATGTTCCCTTCTGAAAGGTATATGAAAATATTGATGGGGTATGTTAGGAATCCATATCGACCCGAAGCCTCCATTATTGAAAAGTATATTTCTAAGGAGGTTGCGGAGTTTTTTCGAGCTACTTGGTTGTGGCGAAACACATAGGTTTGCCTCCATCTCTCCATGAGTGAGTTAATAATGAGGGAAAAGGGATTCATGGATTGAAAGTCAAATAATTGTCAGCTGAACAGATGAAGAAGTTAGAATCATACATCTTGAATAACATAGCTGATGCTAAACCGTATATCACATTGCATATTAATGAGTTGAAGCAATTTCATCCAAAGAAGAAATAAATGTGTGTTTTGAATGAGCACAAGAAAACATTTTTGTCATGGTTTAAAAAGGCCTTTCTTGGTAGATCAGATGTATCAGAGACATTAAAATGGATAGTGGGTGGTCCATATTTAAATGTGATAACATGGTCTGGTTATGACATTAGTGGTTATACATTTCATACGAAATCTCAGGACAACAGAAGTGTAGTTCAGAATAGTGGTGTATTGGTGTTTGCAGAAGTAATGAATTTTTCATGTGCTAATGACAAAAACCCAATTTCTGCATCAAGTTCATATTATGGAGTGATTGAATACATATGGGAGGTGGATTACTTTAAAATTAAAGATCCTATTTTTAACTTTAATTTGTTTATCGGTAATAGTAGTATTAGACATGAAGAATTTGGAATGAGAGTTGTTAATCAAAATATATTGGAAGACACATCTGATTCTTTTATAATGGAAACACATGAAAAAAAAAATTATGTAGTATATAAATCAGTTATGCAGTGGGATATTGTTTTAAAAGGGAAAAAAATATGTTGGTGAGGATGCACCTGATGAATATGTGGATTTATGTGAGATCCCTACTTCCATGAAAATATTAAAAAAAACATAATGATTATCATGTTGAAGACATGGTTATTTTCATAAGGAGTGATTATGATGAAGGAATTTGGGAAAATAATCCATTTGTACATTCATAAAATTATAGGTAACATTTGTTTATTTCTAGTTTATATTTATTATTTTTATAAAATGGTAGATATTGTAAGTTTTTACTTTATTAAAACATGTATTAGAACAAAATAAGTATATGTTTTTGTTTGTTTTATTTTTTTTAGTTTAATTTATCATGTTTACCATTACATTAATTATATATCTATTGTTTTTGTTTAGTGAAAATTATTTTACCATGTATACTATTTTTTCCATATTTTAATTTTGTTATGTTTACTTTATCATGTTTACCATTACATAAATTGTATATCTATTATTATTTTTCAGTGACAATTACTTTACCATGTTTATAATTTTTACTTGGTTTACCAGGTTTAACATGATTACCATGTTTACCATATTGACTATATTTACCATCTTTACCATTGTTTAACATGCTTTCCATATTAACCATGTTTACTATTCTGCAACTTAGTATAATTTTCTATTTTCTGATTACAGTAGTATTAAAATATTTGAATTTTTATATTTGTGAACTAATGATTGTTTTTTTATTTGAAGGATAATGATAGATCAATCATTTGATCAAACACATGATTCTGGATATGAGAATATTGGCCATACCTCTGGGGAGGAACATTTACAAGCTCCTCTCAATGTTCCCCAATATTCCTCATGTGATCCCAATACTACAAAGAGTTCAAGAGTTGGTAAATGTGGGTGCACACATTTACCAAAATTATCACTTGGTCGTATGAAGGATCAGAGGATAATTGTTGAGTTTGATGAGGATGATATTCCTAGACGTCCAAATGAAAATGATTTTAAGAGTTTTGTATCCACTCAGGGTAAGAGTAATGTAAGAATTTTGTATGATGATTGGAGAAGTGTGGACAAAGCGATAATCTCTCAATTGTGGGAAAAGATTTTAGTAAGATATTTTTCTATTGTTTTCCTATAATTAAAATGAATCTAGTATATATAATATGTTTAACCTATTCTCTATCATATGGTATTTGATATTACTAACACTGGTGGAGTCAGTAAGAAATGCTTATTGATGGCTTCCATGAAATGGAGGGATTTCAAATCAACCCTCACATCTGATTTCATTTTTGGCCATAGGAGTCATGATAATACATTTCATATATATCCTTTCATAGATGAGGACACATGAATAGGGTTTATTGAAATTAGAATAAAATAATCATTTTGGGTAAGGGAAATGTAAACTTATATAAGCTTTCATATATAAATTAACTTATTACTATTTTTAATGATTTATTATTCTTAATTTATAGCAACCAAGGAAATCTCATCAGGAGATCCAATCTAAAAATTTATACCCTCATAGTTTAACTTAGAGAGGGTATACATTATTAGAAGAAAAAATGATGTCATAAATATTACAAAAACTAATAGAAGAGTCTTCAAGCACTGGAGAGGTGTCCCCTCCATCCCCTTCATCTAGACATGAAAAATGGAAGAGAGCTCAGATGGAAAAAAAGGGCAATATCTTTCGGAAGATTCGAGAATCGTAGGTGAGGGGATTGTAATATATCTATTTTATTTATTTATGTTAACAATTTTCTTCTTATAATTTCAATCATTACAGAAATTTTAAATTAATTAATATAAGATTCTCTTGAGGAGCAGAGCTCACAGGGGGTATTTACAGCTACTGGGAGGCAAGATATTTTATCTGCAGCATTGGGAAATCCTGAGCATCCTGGGCGTGTACGAGGATATACGGCATGTGTATCAGTATTAAAAGTGGTGCCACGTTCCTCATATACTTAACTTGAGGGTGTTTATAAAAAAAATAGAATCCTTGGAGGCCGAAGTTCATAATATTAATTCGATGATGGAGGAAAATATTAGAGCATCAGTATAGTCTATGTTTGTAGACATGGAAAGAAAATTTCAGACAGCAACTCCCACTCCTCCACCTCACCTTGCAGGCCCCAATATTTAACCTCCACCTATTCTAGTAGCTCCCACTCCCCCTCATCATCCCATGGACCCCATTGTTTATCATACTCCTCCGCCTCAGCTTCCTACTTATTGCGAGTTTTATGTTGATGATCCTCAACATAATATAGTTGTATATTGGCTGGTATATTATGTAGGATATAAAGTTCATCATCAACAATTAGAGGTAGAGAATCAAAGGGTAATTGTACATGATATTATAGATATATCATATCAAGTACAATTTTTTACATATGAGGTGACGACAGTTGGACATATATCATCCATTTTTTAATTTGGTAGTCCAGACTTCTTCGTCTCATTACCAAAGAGGTATGTATGTAATATATTATATTTTATTGTTTTATTAAAGTTGTATTATAATTTGAAAACTAATTTATATTTTCTATTTATTTTTACAGGAATACTTCAAAGGTAAAGAAATATTTTATAGACAACAACAATGACAAATGGCTATGGCATTAGATACAGATTCTAGTAGTCTTGACAGATTGTCAAGATATTCAAATTTTTTTGTGGATCATTATGAGTTTCCAATGGAAGCTCATGTTTGTGGAAGTGCAATAACTGTGTGGATTATGAATGTTGATATCATGGAACTTGTTATTAGAGATAAGTTGGGAATCAACCTAGTGGATAATTTTTCCATGTAAGTCTTAACACCCTTTCCCGATGCTATATTTATTAAAAATATATACTTATGACTGTTTTGTATTAGGTATCTTTATATCATTAGTGAGAATAATGAGCGGACAGATGTATATGGGTTCATTGACCCGCATTTGATTCCCCCTGAAGCATGTGCATTTAATGATGAACAAATAATGGGTTATATTGCTGAATGACTTGAATAGAATATAGTCACAAAATGTTGGATGATGGCTTTTTGTGAGAGGTATGAAACACATCTCTTTCAAATAGTTCATTATATTTTAACATAAAAAACCACTAACATTAATTTTTTTTATCAGTGATCATTGGATGACAGTGGTTTTTTCCAAAGGGAGAAGACACTTTATTGGATATGCTCTGTCTATGGTGATGTGCTGGAAAGTTTTATGAAAATGTTGAAAAATTAAGTTTAAAATTATCAGTAGTTTTCTATATTATAATTAATTTTTAATTTATCCCATTCATATTATTTTCTAACAGGGGATGGGTCTACTTTCAAAAAAACACAAATAAATGGAGTGCGAAGATCAAATATGTAATTGTAAAGGTAAATATCCATTTATGATTCGTAATATTTGATTTATTACATACAAATAATATATTTAATTTACACTCATTCAAAAAGAATTCTCATGAAAAACAAGGCGTCATCGAATGTATATATTATATGTTAATTTTTATGTATGAAATAATAACAACTAGGATAGTTGTGAACATTGACCTAGTAGTACTTCCTTTCAAACTTTTCCATAATATTCCATTTTATTTATTAATTATAGACATTAACTACAATCCTTTTATTTTTTAGCTATTTGAGGACCCTCAACCCTATAGTGCTGAAGACTTCAAACACTTACAAGTGGAATGGTCAAATTATTTTACAGGTTTGATTTATTTTTAGTTGTTTGTAGTGTAAAATGTAATTTTGAATACTGTCATTGTAATTCTGTATTTGGAAGTCGTTTAGGTTGGATTTAGTTTTTTTATGTTGACATTGTAAGTTTTGACTGTTATAAATATGAATGTTTATTTTTGCTCTACTTCTTGTTTTGGTCTACTTATGATGGGTTTTCTAGAATGGATTCTGGTCTGGGGGAGGGGTTCTAAGGGTGTGGGGGGTATCCAGGGGTTTGGGAGGTCTATCCGGTAGGGTTGGGGTATCCTGGGTGACAATGAGAGTGGGCAGGTAGTCCAGGGGGTGGGGGCATTTCCAGGAGGGTGGACGGGCTGTCTAGGGGAGTGGGGGGTTGTCCAAGGGGTGTCCAGGCGTATGGGGGTGTCCTGTGGTGTGAGGGGGGTCTTTAGGGGTGTGGGAGGGTTGTCCAGTGGGGGGGGGGGGTCTAGGGCTTCCATGGGGATTTGGGGGTGGGGGTAGTCTAGGGGGAGTGAGAGGAGGCATCGACATCCCTCAGGGGGGGATGAATGCCGCTGGAAGGTACTCTTCACTCCCACATGTGAAACGTTTTGAGATCTCAAGCTTAGCATGTGGGAGTGATGAGTACCTTCGAGTGGCATGCCCCCGAGGTATGGTGACACCTCCTCTCCCAACACCATCTATCTAGGGGATGTCTAGGGGCTGTCCAGAGGGTGGGGGAAGTTTAGGGGTGTGGGGGGTGTCCAGGGGGTGGGGCAGTCCAGGGGTGTGGGGGTGTCTAGAAAGGTGTGGGAATTTTACAGGGGTGTTGGGGGCTGTCCAGGGGGTGGGAGGGAAGTCCAGGGGTGTGGGGGTAGTTCAGAGGTGGTGGGTGAGGGGGTTCTAGTCTGTTTTGGTAACTTTTGGTCTGTTTTAGGGGTGTGGGAGGGATTTCTAGGGGTGTGGGAGTGATGTATAGAGGTTGGGGGTATACAAGAGGGTGGGGGTGGCTAGGGGGTGGTGGTGATGTCCAGGGGTGTGGGGGGTGTCTGGGGGTGTGGTGGGGGCAATCTAGTGGGGTGAGGGGGTTTTGGTCTGTTTTTGGTAACCTTGTGGTCCTATTATAGGGTTGTGGGAGGGCCTTCCAGGGGTTTGGGAGTTCCGTTCATGGGGTGGGGGGTATACATGAGGGTGGGGGTGGGGGTGGGGGTGGGGGTGGGGGTTGTATAGGGGTGTGTGGGGGTGTCCAGGGGGTGGTGTGGATGTCGAGGGTTGTTTGGGTCTATCCAAGGGGTCGGGGGCACTCTAGGGGTGGGGGGGCTGTCCAGAGGTGTTGGGGGCTGTACAAGGGGTGCGTGGGCATTTTAGGGGTGTGGGGGCGTGGTGGGGGATGTCGAGAGGGGTGAGGGGGTTCTGGTCTGTTTTTGGTAACTTTTTGGTCTATTTTAGCGGTGTGGGAGGGCTGTCAAGGGGTGTGGGAGTGATGTCCAGGTGTTGGGGGTATACAAGGGGGTGGGGGATGACCAGGGGTGGTAATGTCCAAGGGTATGGGGGGTGTCCAAGGGTGTAGTGGGGGCAGTCAATTGGGGTGAGGGGGTTCCAGTCTATTGTTGGTAATTTTTTGGTCCTATTTTAGTGGTGTGGGAGGGCTATCCATGGGTGTGAGTGTGCTGTCCAGGGGGTGGGGGGTATACATGAGGCTGGGGGTTTTCCAATGGTGTGGGGGGATATCCAAGGGGTGGTGGGGATGTCTAGGGGTGTTTGGGGCAGTCCATGTGGTTGGGGGCAGTCTAGGGGTGTGGGGGGGGTCGAGGTGTGGGGGGGGGGGGGGGGGGCTGTGTAGTGGGGTGAGGGGGGTTGTCCAGGGGGTGGTGGGGGCTGTCTAGTGGGGGTATATATTAAATGTTATCAATTTAAATGCTTAATTTTTCTTTGGTTCTTGTTTTGGTCTACTTCTGTTTTTCTGGTATGAATTCATGGTATGGTTTCCGGTTGTTTCTGGGGAGAGTAGAGGACTTCTTTCTATTTAAAAAAATTGGTTTATATTGTCCGTTATTAAATAAAATATGTGATAAATACCCCCGCACTTATTTATCATGTCGGTTATTTAATAATTGAGGTGATAAATCCTCCCCCTGGTTTATCACGTCAGTTATGAAATAACGGACATGATAAACACCCCCCGCACTAGTTTATCACGTTAGTTATTTAATAACTGAAGTGATAAATCCTCCCTGTTGGTTTATCATGTCGGTTATTTAATAAACAACATCATAAAAGCATGGGAAATGGTTTATGACATCTTTTATTAAATAACCGTTGTGATAAACAATTTTCCAGGGGTTTAACACGTCGGTTATTTAATAACTGACCTGATAAATACCCCCTGCATTGGTTTATCATGTCGGTTTTTTAATAACTGACGTGATAACCCCCCATGGTTTTTTCATGTCGGTTATTTAACAAGCGACGTGATAAAAACCTGGGAAATGGTTTATCATGTTTGTTATTAAATAACCAATGTGAAAAAACCACGATGTTATGTTTTTTTAAGTCGGTTTTTAAATAACCGGCTTAAAAAACAATATTTATAACGTCGTCCATTTTAACATCAGCTAAAAACTGATGTAAAAGATGAAAAATAACCGAAGTAAAATACCTTTTTTGCACTAGTGTCCATGTTTAAGACAACCCAACTTTTCCTTGTTCCAGTCCTTGACCCTATTCCACATTATATCATGTGAAAAACATTTCAAAAACATTGTACGAGCATAAAAATCTTTGTAAGGGATACAGAAAGAAATAAAAATGTTAATTTTTCAAAACAACAAGTGAACCATGTATACTTTAACATAAGTAATACTTTTCATCTTTATGAAGTAGTAAATAATCTTCACTGAATAAAAGATCACTAATTACCTTTTTATAACCAAAATATTACCTTGAAACCCATATAAAGTACACATAACATATAAAGGTAACCTGGGACATAAACATACTTAAATGGAATAACCATATGGTCGACTTCCACACATATGACTACATTGAAAATCCATACATACTACTTCCATACTAAATTCATTGGAGTATATAATGTAACCACCCGTCCTGGTTTGTCATGGCACCACCCATCATTTGGTTTATCACATAACCACCCATCAAATGTCTAAGTACTATTATAAAATCAAAACACATAAAACAAATATAAAAGAGAGAAACCATTTCCACATTTCAATCACAATATATCACATAAATATATTGACATAAAAAATCCATTATCAAAACCATTTTCAATACCGAAATACATAAAAGTGTATATGGTGTTATTTTTCCTTGAAAAAAGCATTACGGCTTGTTAAGGAATCCAAAGAACAAATAATGCTCACAGCAGCAGAAATGTCATTGTCACTGCTTACATTAAAATAAACATTCCTTTTTATCATTTAGTAAAAATCTTAGTAGAAAAAAATTCCATTTGAAAAGTCAAGGGTGTTTATAAAAAATATAAAAGAAAATCGTGTATTAAAACAAAATATGCCTCAATGAAAGGAGATGAGATGAAGTCCCTTACCTTGTGTCTGACTTAACTCGATCATTCTTTAATCTCCTGAATAATAAAATAAAGCTAATTTCTACTTTATTAGGAATCTTTTTCAAGTTTATTATTCCTTTTATATCACATACTACCATTTTATAAGCATTATGTAATCATTCAAGTTAATAATGTTTGTTTTGTCGATATTTGGTACTTGAGTCACATATGAACACCATATAGTTTCAAGTTATTCATATGGTCAAAAATTCATTATATCCAGAATTATATTAATGATTTATATATCATATATATCAGATATATCCATTATATACATGTATTTATAATTGTAGATAACATTTGGAGGAAAGAAATGAAATTCACTGTTCATGGAGACGGTAAATCGTACGTACGCAAAAACACTACTTCCATTTCTATTTCTTATTTTAATGAAATTAAAACATAATTATACATAGGAATATTATAATTCCAGTAATATATTATATAATACCATAAAATTTATCCTTTATACGTCCCACATATGGCATTAACTAGTCATATCACTTTGAGGGGGTAGTAGTCCGCACTTCCTCAAATGAAATTATCATGTTTACCTATAATAGAAACAATAAAGGTATTCTATAAACAAAAAATATAGAAGAATAAATAAAAAATAAACAAAATATATATCATATATAAACATAGTGTCATATTAATGGCCTCCATGAGAGGTGGTAGGAGATAATCGAACAATCATCATTTCGTGAGGCGTTAGTTTTCTAACTACACAAACAGTATGTTCTTCACCCATTATATGGAGGTGTGAGTAAGTTTAGTTTGAATAATTCTCATCAAAAATACAAATATATTGAGGATAATGGTGTTGTTATAAAATAATGGAATAAAAAGAGTTTAGGGGTTGGATAAATAAAATAAAATAAAAGAAGTTAAGAGAAACAGTTACCTTTTATTTGGGTAATTCCTTTTCGTTTGAACCAAAATGGTATGTTGAAGTGACATCTACCTATGGTAAGGCATCTAGGTGGAATAGAGGAATGTAGGGAGCTTAATTGGATATATTTTGGTGTTGCCAAAAGGCTCAAGAGGTGTGAGGAATTGGTTATAATTGGTCTCCTTTTATAAGGGGGAGGAGGGTCTCTTTAGGAAAGTTTGAAAATATTATTTTATTATATATATTTTTTTCAGTTTATAAATATCCAAAAATAATTAAAGTCAAAGATAAGATAAATCATGGTTGACATAAAATCATCCAATAAGAATTATATAGGTTTTGGTTATTATGTTAATATTTTTAATCTTATTTATTTAAATGGTCTATTAATGAGGTAAACATTGCATCATCATTATGTCATAAATAACATAATTTATTAGATGTCTAAAAATTATAAAAAAATACCATGATGTAGAAAATAGTATTATATTTCTAAATAATATTTATAGTCTAAAATATTATTAATATAACCCCGTGTAATATTGATTTACTAAAATATTTTCATTTTTGTCATTTTTGTCATCACTTTAAGTTAATTAATATAAAGTGTCATTATCATTCATAAGTGGATTCATGGGGTCCCAAAATCTACAAAAGGATTCCCATGGTCGGCCATTACTCATATATTAAGGTTATGACATGTTTTAAGGTAATTTTGAATTATTATAATATTCTTTTTACCTTGAATTACCATATATACCTTTAACTGCGGTAAATAAAAGTCAAAAGTTACTATTAACCAAAAATTATTTTCATCACATTGAACCAACTTTTACTTACTAATAACAACCATGTATGTTGTAGTTTTTAAATTCAATCCACATAATTGTTAAAATCTCATTTATATGAAAATTTTAGTTTTTTAACTACTATTAAGTGGTTTCACTATTAATCAAAAATTGAAGTTTTTCTGAAAAATACCAAAAATTCAGACTAAGATATATTTGATATTCCAAATTCAAAAATGGTGACTATTTACTAAATTCCAAACATAGAAGATGCATTAATTAATTTAAGATTAATTCATGTTGATAAAATAAATAGCATGTTTTTAATAAACAATAACTATCAAAATTTTGACACTTGTTTATGTCCAAATTCAAAGTGAAATTAATTTCAATAACCCACATTGGATTAAATGGTAAAAATATATTCTAATTACACTTTAAATCAAATTAAAAATATAATCTATCCATATGAAAATATTATATTAAAACACGTATTTTAATTAAAATACAATATTTTTCACTATTGATTAAAAATGAACTTTATCAGAAAAATTCCAAAAAATTACCCAAAGTAAATTTTGATGTCACCATTATAAATAAGGATTTTATTTGGTAGAATATAACTTATTAATGTGGCCAAAATTATATTTAAATATCATTCTCCATTAAAAAGTGGTAAATCTACCTTTTAATGTAAATTATACTTAAAATTATATTCATTCACATTTTATGACTCTAATTTTTTTTGGATAAAAGTAAATACATTTAACAAACATGTATAATCATATTGTGTTTAGTTTTGTTAATTCCCGTGAATAAAATGGCTAGGAGTTAACATCCATTTAAAATAATAATTTTATATTATTAGTGTGCAGTGTAATATTTAAAAAAATCATGTCGTTGTGTATCAGGTAGGCTTTTGAACATAACAAACCTTTTAAAGTAAAATTAATATTTAATTCACAAATATTAATAAATATGAAAATATCTTATTCTTCATTCACCTAGGATGTTACAACAGATATTACAAAGACATTAATTGGAAATAATTCTACATGGGTTGTGGTGGATCATCTTATAAATACTGCACACTTCACTGCATATGAGAGGAATTCTCACTGGATCTACTTTCATGGATATACATTAGGGAAGTGGTCAGGCTACATGGAGTACCACTTCGATTATATTTGATCAATATCCAAGAATCACCTCTAATTTATATAAGTTCTCCATCATTCTATGAATAATAAGTTGAACATAAACATGGCATATCAACCTCAAAATGATGTCTAATCTAAGTAAACTATCCACACGCTTGAGGAAATGTTGAGAGAATTATCAATGGACTTCAAAGGTGGATGAGATCAACATATTCCTCTTATGGAGTTTTCTTACAACAATAGTATCCATGAGGACATCCAAATGGATACCTATGAAGACCTTTATGGGTAGAGGTGTAGGACACCTACATGTTGGGATGATGTAGGGGAATGAAAACTACTTTTTCTTGAAATGGTTCATAAAATGGTGGAAAGGTTGAAGACCATTCAGCAGCACATCAATGTTTCTCAGAGTCAATGAAAGAGCTGTGATGATAATTGTTGATGAGATATAGCATTTGATGTTGGATACATGGTATTACTCTACATACCTACTTGTAATAAAGTGATGAGATTTTGGAATAATGGACATCATAGTCCAAGATACATCGGCCCCTTTGAGATCCTTTATCGCGTCAAAATGGTGGCCTATCAAATTGCACTCCCACCTAACATATCTCTATTTCATGATGTATTCCATGTATCAATATTGAGTAAGTACATACCTAACCCCTCTTATGTACTCAATCCATAGGTGGTAAAATTTGAGAATTAACTTTCCTCTTAGTAGTAACCGGTAATGTTCTGAGATCATTGAGACAAATTTCTACGAAATAATATGATGCACACTGTCAAAGTGTTTTAGAGAAACCACAAGTTTGAAGAAACATTGTGGGAACTAGGGTAAGTTATGATATTGGATTATCCTCATCTATTTTAACGGGTGAAATAAAAATATCGATTGAAATTTTTTTTGAGGGGGGAATATTGTAATGACGCATACTATTATAAATAAAGTTTCCATTTTTGATTTAATTAAATTTCTTATTATGTAATATGGTTATATAAAACACATGCACATACTTGGTTATATCATTGGATTTAAAATAACATTAATAATATTACTATTATTAATATATCCATTAAATATTGATCATGTGATTAATATAAATATAGGTGTTTAACAAATCTAATTAACACAGGAAAAAAATTTATGGCCTCATGGAGAAGGATTGTACCCTATGAAGCCCGTTTATTGGAGAATCTGAGGGACATAGAATCACTAGGATTTTACCATGACCAATCCTAAGTTTTGATCCAATAACTTATTTATGAGAAAAACCATTTACTGGAGAACTTCAATCTCATCAAGATCACAACCCAAATCTTGTTCATCGAATGGCCCCATGAAAGTCTCACCATCGCACAACTTACTATTAGGGAGTATGCCATTGTAATAAAGAGGTTTGTATCTATAACTTAATAATATGAATATGTAATTTCATATAATAATGAATTTATTTCTATTTTTATTAATACCTTATAAATTATATTGTTTTTTATTCAATTGAACAAAACTTTTATTTTCAGGTAATTTTAAAATTCAATTAAGGGTTTTATTTTGATAAATTACAGGATTTTTGAAATAAATAGTATTTTAATAAAATTTTATTATTAAATATGTTTTATTAATTATAAATGATCATTAAAGTTTTATTAAGTGAAATGTACTTTTTATAAGGGTTTAAAAACTATTATTTTCGAAAACCTGGAATTTTTCAATAAATGTTGAATCTTATTTTATAAGGGAAAATGAACATATTTTAAAAAATACTTATATAAAATGAATATTAATTATGGAATTATAATTTTGATATTTTAAAAAGGTGAATGTTTCATAATTTTCTGATACAATCGAATTTTTGGGTAAAAATTAAATATTTTTTAAATATAAAGTGTGTTTTATGACATTATAATGAAAAAAATGATGTAATAAATACTATAATAGGTATAATCATCTAAATATACGTTTTTATTTTTAAATAATGTGATTTTAATTTTACTTGATTAATTTTATTAGGCCTTTTGGAATACTCTAAAACAATTAATATATTTTATAGTTTTAAATTCATTTATTTAGAAGTGTGACTCACCTCCACATAAGCATGAAAATTATTTTATTATGTTTGGACTGTTTTCTAATAAAATAATGAAAATATCCTAACTTTATAAAAAAAATCATGGGAAGGTTTTTGGTTTTGAATATATAATTGTATAGAGTCCAAAACATAATATTGTGAAATATTAAATAATTCCCCTCTTTTTTCCTATATAAACCCACTCAAGACCCCACTTACCTTTACTAAAAATCCTTTAAGAACATCCATAATCTTCCCTCCCCTGTCGAGAATCCTCCAAATGTGCCCCATCCTCTCAAGAATCCCTTTTTCAAGATTTTGGAATCACACATTCATGTGAGGGTTCTTTCCTTTCTCACCATTATCCATGTTTCCTTATCTTGTTATTCCATGTTTATTCCCTAACTGGGATTTATGTCTCTCCCCTTTATTATGTATTTCCCCAGGTAATCCAATGTAGTTTTAAGATCCATAAAGTTGAACAATTTTTCAATAATTATGTTGTAATTCATGTTTAAAGTTGTAATTTATTGTACCTAATAATCAAAGACACTAGACTTATTGATCTTTTAAGGTGTATTAAGTGTAATTATTTGTAATTATTTCACGTATTTATTTGTAATAAATAGATTTTTAGTTATATAATATTCCAATATTATAAACCATAAATATACTAAAATATAAGAGAATAAATTCATGGATTAAAACCCATGACTATGTAATGTTTATTTTTGGGTCCTTATATACGACTCATCATATCTTCCAGTTCCCACATATATTCATAAAATATGTAGTTTCACCACAAAACCATGACCAAGTGAGTTTTATTATTTCATAAAATCTTTTATCTTTTACCTATAATCTCCACTAATTATTCATCAAAAGAGATATCATGCACCAATGGTATAACCCTTGAGTCCAATACACGTAATGGATCATGTATGTACTTTATTATAAGAGATATATGGAAAAAATCTTACACTTGAGATTGGTTCAGTGGGAGCACCAAGAGATAAAAAAAATTCCTCATCCAATAAAGTTCGTGAATGGGCCAATATATCTAGGGATAAAGTTTTCTTTTCTTTTTTCTAAATCCGATAAACTTCTTCCATGGAGATATTAATATGAATACCTTCTCACCAACTTCAAATTCAAGATCTCACCGATGAATTTTTGTATTAAACTTTGGTTGACTATGAGATACCTTGATGTATGACTAAATGGATCTAACCTTATTTTCTATTATCTTAGCTAAATCAGGTCCCAATAGCTTTCGTTTTCATGTTTGGTTTATAATATTTTTGTTATATAGGACCTCGTAAGGATCCATCTAAATTCTCAACTGAAAGCTATTGTTATATGAAAATCATTCCAAAGGAAGCTATTAATCACAAACAAATATGAAATTAATAAAATAGGATCTCATTATAGCCTCTAAGGTTTGAATGGTACAATCAAATTAACCATCAAATTGTGGAATATATGAAATTCTAAAGTTCAATTCCATATTCAATGCCCACTGAATACTTATCTAGAACATCCAGGTAAACCTATTATCTTGATAAAAAACAATATAATGTGTTAATCCATAAAATTTTACCACTTAATGTATATCCATGAAATAATATCAAGAGATAAATCTTCTTTGATGTAAATAAAATGCACTAATTTCATAAGGCAGTAAATTACAACCAATATATAATTTTCCCCTTTAAATGATTTGGGATGATTGATGATAGAATCCATGGTAATTTTTTCACTTCTATTATGGTATGGTTCATGGTTGTAAAATATCTTTATAATTTTCTATCTCAAACGTAACAATTTTACATTCCAATAATCAAGATAGATGCATTGTAATATCCATTCATATTATACCACAACAAATAATCTTTCAGATATCTATATATATTCATACTTCTAGGATGAATAAATAATGATGGACTATGAGATTCATCCAAAAACTTCTTCTTCAAGTATTTTATTGACTAGGTACATACTCAATTCATGAACCTTATCATTCCATCACGATCATGGTTGAACTTAGGATCACTTCTCTCCTTCTATATATCCACATTCACATTTTATACCTCTTTAATCCCCACTTGGGTGTATGGTTGAACATTGATATGAGAAAATATGATCTGTTCCACTTCATCATGATTTCATGGTCTATTTTTTTTCAAATACATAAGTATTGTATCTCTTTCAATATTTATAATTTAAAAACTGGAATGGTATTTCCAACTCAAAGCACCATTCACCTTGTTTTCCGACTTAATGTGGTAATGTATTGAGCATTAATAATCATTAATCAATTAAATCCATCACCTTTTGTTCATTTTAAACAATTTTTTTGTAGATATGTACTTCAAGATTTTATGATTAGTATATATACCACATCTTTAACCATAAAGATAACGCCTCTATATTTTCAAATAAAATATTACTGTTACCGGCTCTAAATCAAGAATTGGGTAATTTTTATCAATTATTTTTTAATTTTTGAGGGACATGAGTAATCCCCATATCATTATTCATAAGGAAACTTCTCAGTCCCTTCAGTGATGCATCACTATAGATCATAAACCATTCTCCACTATTTGGTAGTGTAAGAATATGTGATTTGAATGACATTTTTTTCAAATTCATGAAACATTCCTCACATTCTTCTATCCAACAAAACATGACTCCCTTTTGAGTCCACTTATTTATTATATTATATAGCTCTTATAAATACCTCATTATGTTTTGATAGTATCCATCCAACCTAAAAAAAATTTTGATCTCGGTTACTATGGTTGGTTTGGGCCATTTCTCAATAACTTCTATCTTACCCTCTTTTGAGATTATATGACCCATGAATGAGACTGTTTATAACTAGTAATCATACATGATGAATTTATAAAACAAAATTACATTCCATAGGTCCTTAAACACAATATTAAAATTATCTTTATTCTTTTGCTTACTCTTAGAATATATACCTATATAATCTATAGACTACCAAAAACTGAGGAATATAATATCTAAATACTATACTCACTAGATCCATTAATATAACATTGAATTTGTAAATCCAAATGGAATCACTATAAATTCATAATGACCATAACTCGTATGGAAGGTTTCCTGAGTTATATCCTACTTTTTTACCCTCAATTGAAAACATTTAGAATGACGTAAAATATTGGAAAAGTATCGGGCTATGCATAGTTGATCAAAAAATTCATCAATATATGGTAGATGATAATTTTTCTTGATAGTGATCTTGTTATGTTCTCAATAATCAATGAAAAGATGCATTGACCCGTATTTATTATTAATAAAAAGGATAGTTTTATCCCATAGTGATTAACTAGGGTGTATGAATCCCTAATCTAGATTCTCCTAGAGTTTCTTCTTTAATTATTTTAACTCAATTGGGTCAATTATATTAAGATTATTTGAAATAGGTGTCTCAATAGGTATGACTTCTATATAAAACTCAACATAATTATTCAAGGGAAGGATGGAAAAGTATATAAAAAATATATGATTATAATCCATAATAATATAAATGTATTTAATGCTGAGTTTATTCCTAATCATTTGAGAAAAATATCCCTCAAGAATAGGTAGTAAGTTACAGACAATGGAAGTAACTTCCATTAGACGTTAATATTCATCCTCACACCAATATACATTCATATATTGATCTATAATATCAAATTTTATTTCCATATTCTATTAATTTATATGTAATTTATATATAGAGAGTTAATCTCTGCTCAAAATCACATAAAATTCAACTAAAATTAGAATATTAATATTTTCATTTGGTATATTCTTATAAAATTTAACATGTCATCCCTAAATCTAGAGTGGAGGATAATTGTTCCTTATCCATCATGATCCAATTCAACAATTGACATAGTATAGGACCTTCCTTGGGATATGAGTTAGCCCTTATATTAGGGCATGAAATCATAAAATTCCCAAACTCCACACATTTAAGACATTGAACTATAAATAATACCATGGGATGAACTTAATTTCCCTCCATTAAAATATTAATTTTCCTTCAAAAACATTCTCTATTTTATTCATTTATAAACAAAAAATATATTCACGTTCCTTTGCTAAATTTTTCTATGTGCTTCTTCTCACATTCAAAACTGGTGGGAAGTTATGTCTTATTTCCTCCATAGTATTCATCAACTGAACTCCCATAAAACAACATTTTTCTCTAGTTAGGTGTGTTTATAAACTCTCTCATGTTGAGGTTGTAAATTTTATATCAGTATATATATTTATTTATAATCACAAGGTTTTACAATCTATATCTAATTTAATTTTGTTTCACCAAAAGATAATCATTGCAATATCGATCACATTCAGCATTAACATGATTCCTCCCGGTTCCTTCTACTGAAAAAATTAAACCAAAAATTTGTGTGACTAATAATAATAATAATTATAAATCATGTAATCATGAAAAATCATTCATAGAATGTTAAAATTATGACACATTATTTTAAATCTATGGAACCTTAGGTTTAATATATGTTATCCATGGTAATAATCTATTCTAATTCTTCATAATGGATTATAATTAAAATTTTATTTAACCCAAGAATTCCCTCTAGGAGTTTCTACTAAGGTGTGTAGTCCTAGGCTCACACATCATGAATTGGTGATGATCAAGTCAATACCTAATCCACCCCTTTCAGAATTTGTACCCCTAGGTGAATCTATATCATTGCCACATCCACTTTCTAGTATCCATATATGGATATATTTTATAGTAAACAATTAATCTATACTTTACCATAACTTTAGGATATTATCTTATAATTAGAAATATCCTAAGGATTTTCAAAAATATTCTATGATGATAAGATCCAAATATAACTAGACGCTACTCTGATACTAACTAATGGAACATGATCATTTCATAAATAAATATTACATCATTTTATATGAATATTTAATACATTTTACAATATTATACCATGAGGGACCATAATGTTTGAAAGTATTTGGAGATAAGATATATAAATAATATATTACAAGAATGATCTTAAACATCTCCCACAAACTTATTCTCAAATAGCTCACTTCTTAGACATACCCTACTTAAAACATTTCATTATAATGTGGGTAAAAGAAACATAAGAAAGGGTGATCTTAGATTCTCAGTAATGGTAAATATAGGAGATATCAATAAATGATCATAAGTGAGCATAAGATAATAATAACAGTATGATAACATGATCATAACTTATGATAATCAAACACAATCAGTTAAAAATAATTAATCATAACTCATGACATATGTCTTTATCATAATAAAATTCATAAGTCATAAGTGCGTGGAATCATAAATAATAAATCATGATCTGTGGGAAGATATCATAATCCAAAGACATAATTTTGTGGCTTACTCATAAGTATTTAAAATCATTTCATTATTAAAGGTTCACTACCTAGACTATAATAATGGATTGGGATCCCTTCCCATTATATCATTTCCTTTGTTAAGTTTCACTTCTAGGAATATCTTATTGTACAGATTCCCTTACTAAACTAGGTTCACTCGCCATTCCAGTCCTTATTATGTCTTGAAATATCCATATTTACCCAATTTATTGGAGGGATATATAATTCTAGGACCACTTTTGACATAATTAAAAACATAAATATGGGTTACAAAAGATCTTAAAACATTCATCATATCATTATATCATAACACATGGATTGGAAACAGGTTTAATAAATATTTAATCATTTCATCATTGCATAACTTCTGTAAAATAATTGAGTTTCATAAAGGTTGCATTATAACATAATCACCCTATGGAAAAGAAACATGATTTATAGAATAATACTTTAATTTTTATCATCATAAGCCGTCTAGAAAAACATTTTATGGTTTCATAAGATCATATCCTCAGTGAAGCATAGAAATTCTTAAAGTATGTTGAATTAGATTAAAAGTAACTTTAAAAGACCATTCAAAACTTTTTTAAAAACATGATAAAAATATACTTTTATTCTGATAATTGTATAACTACAAATTAATATAATATTTAGAAAAAAAATTTACTTGTAAATAACCATGTAAACTATTAAATTAATCATCAAATAAAATAACACTCGCAATGGTGGTAAAATCTATTCATATTGTATATGTGAAAAGATAAGATTCTTTTCACGATTTTGTAAAAAACCAAAAATTAATTACTTGGAAAAAATTTATTCAAAAAGATTAATTTTACACATATTTAAATAAGTTAATGGGTAATGGAAATAAACTCTTTAAATAAATTCATATAGAGATAAAAAATTTGATAAATTTTTTTAATATTATGGAATTGGAATTAAAAGTTATTCGATCAAAAAGAATGTAAAGTTGGATTTTCTTAAAAAATTCATGATTATTTTAGGTACCAAAGAATGTAAAAAGGTAATAACACATAAAATTATAAGAAAATATTGAGGATAATAAAATATATTTATTTTAAAGGATAATGTTCATATAATTTCTTTAACATAAATTTATCATAGATAATCCTAAAAGGAAATGAGATTATAACATAAATCCCTTACCTCAAGTCCTATATTGCTTCATACATGTAAAAATATTCTATATAATAAATATATATTTATTATAAATATATTAGAAAACAATATTATTAAATAAATTAAAATTAATCATTCTTTTTATAATTTCCAATTACCCTTTTATTAAATATTTTTTTACTAAAATGATCATTTGGGTGAAAACTGGTCTATTTTCCAGGCATGTTTTGATTCAATGGTTCTGGTATTTGAATCTTGGTCATGGTTTCATAATATATAGATTATAAATAATAGATAAAATTTAATATTTATTCATCACTTACACTTTTATAATAATTTATATAAATCTATGATTAAAAATGAATTACAATACTTCATGGTGACTATGGTCTGCAAATGCATGAGTGATGTGTCCAATATTATATGTATATAAATAAATACTGGTAAATAATAAGTAACATTTATATAATAATTATTTTATCATAAATATCATATATATTCATTAAATCTATCCGCATTACCATTCTTGTAAATAAAAAATGAATGATTATTCACATCACTTCATGGAGGTGGAAGTCCACACATACACATGAGCAACGTTATCACTTCACAAAATATATAAATATAATAAGGAATATGAGATATTATAATAACATATGAATAATTATTTCATAAATATAATATATAAATATTGAATATATTATAATAAAAAATCATTAATGATGGTGTTGAAAAACAAAATATATGATTTTGTTAGGAAATATCATGCACGTACGCATGAACAATGCTTTTGTTTCCCATTTGATTGTGAAGAAGATTAAATATATATATATATATAATAAAATTTAATTATATTGGAGATAAATAAGTTATAATATCATCATATTTATTAAATAATTTAAATAGGTGTAAGAAGATATAAAATAAAAACCCTAGGTTAAGAGATAAACCTCTTCTTTGGAAAACCCCATTTGGCTTACACCTCAAGCCTTAAAAAGATTCTATTTTCATCCAAAAATGACCTATAGATATTGGGTATGTATTTTGGTAAGGTAATTGGGTAGGTATTGGCTGAGATATAAGGATGATGAAGTGTTAGGATGGTAGGAGTGGTGGTATCCTTTTATAGGGGAGGGAGAGGACACACAATGTTTTACAAGATTAAAATATAACAATGTATTACTCAAGTAAAATGAATAAAAATGAATCATATTAGAAAATAGATGATATAGAATTTAAATACAACCATCCAACTGAATTTGGACATGTTTTTATGTTATTTCAACCCTTATCATTTTTGTTTTAACCCATTTATCCTGTTTTAACTATTTCTGTGGAAACTGACATATTTAACAAACTATTCACAGTGAAAAAAATGGAAGTTTCCTAATTAAAAAAATTATAAATATTGAATAAAAATATAGAATCCATTTTATTAAATAAAATTTCTATATTTTTTAGAAATAAATTCAAAAATAAACCTGCAAAGCGTGAATATAAAAGGTTTTCTAGAAAAATGCCTTTTAGGTATAAAAATTATTTAAAAAAAAGAGTAATGTTGATTAAAGTGAAATGTATTATATTATTTTTAATAAAATTTATTTAATGAAATTTTAAAATAAATTAAATATTGAATTTGATTTTGTAAATACATGAAAAGAAAATATAGTTTTCATCAAAATCAGTGTTTTCAAATATTCACCAAAAAATAAATTTTTTCAGAAAAATACAAAAAAAATCACCTTAGTTTAATATTAACATGATAATTTAAAAACATTATTCATTTAATAAAATAAAATTTTTAAAATTTTATAAATTTATAATAATTTTGGTGCACCAAAATTTAACAAAAATTATTTTTTAAGAAAATATATTTTTAAAATATAAAATGACTTTAGTAAAAATTATGTACTTATTAATATTGAATTTATAAATAAATTTTCATTATATAAAATATTTATATATATTATTTATAGTTTTTTATTCTAATTCATACATCTATTTTAACATCTAGGTCCTAACGGTCATATAATATTAGTACATAGTGGTTCTTTTAAACACGACGCTACATGTAAAAAAAGATATCATATAAATTAAATTAATTTGAATATTAATATATAATAAAATATCAGGGTGATAAAATAAATACATATCTAGGTAATAATGTAATCTTGGTTATTAATGATTGATTGAATCAATTTACCATTTTCTTCCTATTTAAGATATTATGTCTTTAGATCAACATTTTCAACATTATCATAAATAGATACGTATGTTACATTTATTCTCTATATATTATATCTTATCTTGATCCCAAATTTAAGTCAAATTTTATTAAAGTTCTTCAAATGTATTTGGGTACTGAATTGAATTTTAGTACAGCCTTTCATCATCAATCTGGTGGGCAGTTAGTTTGAAAAAATTTGACATTGGAGGATATGTTTCACGATTTTTCCTTATACTATAATATAATTTGAGATCAATATCTTTAATTGGTGTAATTTTTTAATAATAATATTTTTCATTCCTCGATATAGATAGAACATTTTGAGGCGTTATATAGAAAGTAGTGTTGAAATCCATCAAGTTGGGATGATGTCCGTGAAAGGATATCATTAGGACCAAAATTGGTAAAAGACATGGTTGAGAAGGTAAAGATGATTTAACACCATGTGAGGATAGATTACAGTAGGCATAATATTTTTGATGAGAATATGAGGAAAAATATATCAATTGAGGTAAGAGATATTAGTTGTATTAAATTATCTTCCTAGAGAACTGTTATGTGATTTGGAAGAAAAGGAATGTTAATTCCATAGTTTGTTCATCCATATGAAATTCAAGAAACATTTGGACTATTTTATCATATAATATATTTTCCACAAATTTTATCTAAAATATATGATGTGTTTCATGTTTTTTCTATGAAAATAACTACTTGATGCATCAAATGTTTTTAGACCTAAAGTGGTACTGTTAGAAGATAATATATCTTATGAAGAAAATTAAGATCATAATTTTTTATAACAAATATATGGTGATATTAAATAATTTGTTTCACTGGGTAATTATTTTATGTAATAATCACTTGATTGAGGATGTAACAAGGGAAACATCAAATGATTTGAGGTAAAAATACCCTCACTTATTTATATAATAAATAAAATCATGTGGACACAATTTCATAAGGGGTAATAATGTGAAAACCTAGGTATTAAAATAAATCAATCAATATTATGAATTATAATTTTTCATTTTATGAGTTTATATTCATTAAAATTTTATAAATAATTTTATAAAGTTTTCATTTTAAAAGTAATGGTTTTATTTATCTAAATTCTTTTTCTGTGAATTACATTGTTTTATTAAAAAATAAAGTTATTGATTTTATAATTTTTTTTATTAAAAAATGACTTAATATCTATAATAAAAAATTTAAATATATATTAGGATTATTTTTTTGTTTTTTCTAAAAAGATTGATTTTTAGTGAATAGTGAAAAATGCAGATGTTTGTAAAATTGTCATTTCCTTCCATTAAATCAAGTAAAATAATAGTCACAATATATTTTGTATTTGGTTTTAAATTAACATAGTATCAATTTTATTAAATATAATGTAAAAAATTCTATATTAATTGATATTATATTTAATTTTAGTATAAGTTCATTTTTGTGCTTTAAAACACAATTTTCTAAAAACTATTTTTCATTACATTTTGTGCACTTATATTAAAAGTAATTTTTAAAAAATATACAAGTTTAATATTTAATAATAGATTCCATATTTGGAATCATTATATTAAAATTTATTAATGTGATCAATTACTCTTTTTTTGTTCATTATGAATAGTAGTAATAGTAAAAATATGTCACCAATGTAAAAGGATAAATAAGTTAATTAGGGGGAAAATATGTAATATGGTCAAAAAATATTATATTAATTATTACTAGAGAATAATTTGTATTCCTTTATCACCTTATCTTAAAATAATAATTTTTAAGTTCAACTTGACCATGAGAGTGACTTAATATTATTTTAAAATATCAAATAATTACAAGTGTGTCACTCCCCTCACTTATAAAAGGGAACCTTATATCCTCCCATCATCACACTTTTTAAGAACATTTTTTCAACCAATACCTAGTAACATATCTCCAAAAAATGCCTCACCATGTTCTATATGACATGGTACTCTAATAATACCAATCCAAGAAGGCTTAATGTGTGACCCTAAGGGAGATATCTAAGAAAAAGGTATAAGTCCTAAACAATCTATTCCATGTTTATTCCTTCTTCTTCCTACGTAAAATATTCTTTAACCATGATAAAATAATATCAAAATAATCTTAAATTTTCTATAATTCTATTTTAATAATGTTAAAACCCTTTTTCATCGCACTCTCCATCTTATGAGAAATGAAAACATTGCTCCTCTTTATATGTGGAATACCACCTCCATGATGTTTTGTGTTTCATTTTTCATCATTGGATTATATGGATGGTTTAAATAATAAAATAAATGAATATATGTTATATTTATGACATAATTATTATTATTTAAATATAATATATTACTTAACTTATTACCCTTTTCTTCCATTTAAAATTTATAACGGCTTCTGTGTGTATAAATGAAATACCACCTCCACGAAGCAATATGATTTATTTTTCATATCCACCTTATAATTATGGTCATAAGGATGGAACTATTGAAGAAATATAAAATATAAAATATATTTATGATTATTTAAGAGTAAAATATTATCTAGTTTTCTTCATTTCTATCCATTAAAAAAATAGAAAACATCTTTCATGCATACGTATAGACTACCGGGTCCATGAAAAGATGTGATTCCTTTTACCAGACCTACATAAATGGTTGGTTTTAAAATTTTATTAAATGTAAAAATATGAAAATTATAAAAACAATTATTGAGGTAATGGGCCCATATCCCCTTTGACAATGGTCAAAACATCGATGTTATTTGGAGGTTATAAACCAAACATCCTCAATACTTCCAACGTGAACTTAACCATTTTAGTAAAACTTAATGACAAATAGAATAGATGAAATAATAATAATGGACTTAACATGAAGAAGGATGTTAATCAATTATAAAACCAATATAATTTTATTAATATGGATGATATACATAGGATAAAAATTATTTTTGACTCAAGGTAAGGGGTTTTTCTTTAAAACATTTTTTAATGTATTCATTTTAACTGTTTTTCTTCTATATACATGTTCTTTAAAATGTTACATGTATTTTATTATTTGAAAATAAATAATTTTTTATATTTATTTTTAAATTTTTTTAATTTCCTTAAAAATTATTAAAATGGATTATTTTTAACATTTACTTCACAGGTTATTTTGACTTTTTTTACCCAAGTAAAAAATAATTTTTTAAAAACATATAGAGATTGAACATGATTCTTCAGGTTCTATAAATAGTGTAAGAGTAATTTTATGGTATGAAAAACTTATATTTTAGACTTAATTTAAATTTAATCATTTCCTCACACGATAAAAATGTCATGGATAATGAAAAGTACAAATTACATGAGTAGAATAAAATTTTGGATCCATAAGTAGAGGATCTCCACATGTAATTTATAATTAATTTTAAGAATATATAGAATCACCTAAAATTTTAATTCTATATTCACAGATGATTTTTTGGAATATATGTTTTCACTCTATCATTGTACTTAGGATATAAGTGCATAATACCTCAAGCAGTGATCCACACATGCACCAGAATCTCAGAATGTCATCGTAGAATTACTGGGTTCTAGCACAGCTGATCTTGATTGCTTGCATTGTTTGGGGATAATCATAGAATATTTATTATTAAGATAGGAATAAATATTGTTGATATATTTTTGGATTTATAGAGTATGGGATTATATCACTCTAGGGCTTCAGATACTCTCACTCTATCCATTATGTACCCCAATTGTGTTTTTGGAAATTGATATAATTTGATATATATTATGATAGGTTTAGGATTAGAAAATTACACAATAAACCCTTTCAATATTTATGATTCTTAATTGTCCCCATGTCAAATAACAACAACAATAATAATAATAATAGTCACTAAAAATGTGAAACACCTTTCAAAATATATAAATAAATATCATTTTTATTATTTCTAATCAAACCATTATACTTGGTTTTCATTCCCTTATCAATATTTACTAATCATCAAATAATTACCATTTAATAAATAAATGTCATTGAACTATTCTATGATAAATATAATAAATATTATATTTTACAAACATTTAAATAAATATGTATTTTTATTTAACTCACCTATTATTTTGAATAACTTGTGATTAAATTATGGTGATCAACCAAAATGGATAAATCCTATTTATTCTAAACTGGTAAATTCATTACATGATTTTAACTAAAATTGTTGATACACTAAGTGTATGACTCTCTAGGACTCTTTCTTAGTGGAATTAGGTATAACATTATAAATTACAAGGTAAGTATCTAGAAATATTCCATGGCTCCCATATAGAATGAATTTAATGTCGTAGTGACAACCAACCTCCTATGAAAGCTTACCATGTAATATAATCCATTTACCATTATATATATAATCAAGAAGGTTGAATAATTGTTCCATATAACTATATTATTGATGTGAATTTCTTAATTTTTCAAAAATTAACTCTCCCACCAATCACCATCACCATGGGTTTATGTAGGAAGTTCTATTCCCATCATATGGTCTAAGATATCAAATTCTATCACGGAACGGAAGGGATAAATACTTTCTCACATTATCCATTAATTCAATATCACTCATGACAGACCCAATGTATTTTTACCTCTCTATGATCATATGTCATCATTTTTTTGATCAATACATCATAGAGTATGATTCATGATATCCATTAATTAGAATCTTAATGATTAAGGATCAATAAACATGCCTGCATACAATAACATCTAATGACACATGGAAATATGGATTTCCTATTAATGAGTTTGTTCTCATAACCTCTTATATTGGATATTATAAAGGGTGACCATAATTAGAATGTGTCTCAATGTATTATTAACTTCCTACCCCTGATATCTTATATTGTATATATCGTGTTAGATAATGTCATCTGACCATAGAACAAGATTGAAAATTAATGTTGTGGTACCTCCTGGTTCTCATCATAGTGGAAAAATCCTATAACGTTTTAGTGTGAAATATACTCATTGTACACTATCATATAATAATTTCATAAATATAAAAAATGATAATGTGATAATAAAAGTCCATTAATAATGAAAACATAAAATCAAGTACGAAACAAGTTGGTTCTAGGGCACCAACTATAAAACATTTCCCACCATCATATTTGTTATTTTTTATCAGGATGCCTCTATATGTTAATATGGGTTTTCAAGAAATATATTATTCCCCCTCTTTTTGGAATTTTTTATTTTTTAGATTATTCAAATAAAAAGGATATTTTTCATTATGATTATCTGAAAATAGAATGTTTTTTACTTATGGGTTCAAATGATTTTTTATGGTTTTTTAGGAAATATGAGATCTTATAAATGTTTTGTTCATGATAAGTTACTTGAAAATTATATGTGATGATGAGTGATCCTAATATAGCTTGTGAATATGGGTAATCTTTGATTTGGGTTTATCAAATGATACCATTTATTATCACTAAAAAAGAGCTGATAATGGGTAACATTATCAGCGCAAAAAAGCACTGATAAAGGTGGAATTTATCAATGTTTTTTTTTCAGAACTGATAAAGGCCTCTTTTATCATATCTAGAAAAATACTAATAAAGGGCACCTTTTATCAGTGCTAAAAATGTTAAAGGCCACATTTATCAGCTCTTTTGTTTTAATGCCGATAAAAGACACCTTTTATCGCTGTTTTTTTAGTGATGATAAATGGTATATTCAATAAAGAATTATATATCATTAAAAATAATATATTTATATATTTATATATTTATATATTTATATATTTATATTTATATATTTATATTTATATAAAAAAATATATTTTATTAAATATAATTTACATAAGAGTAAATACGCATTTACAATTAATATAAAATATATTTAGTGAAAATGGATTATAAAAAAATTAATATTTTTTTAATTATTAATGAGTAATATATATCTAATAATAATTGTATGACATAAAAATTAAATTATTAATTAATGACCTACAATATGTTAAAAACATGACTTGAACTTCAAACAACAATAAATTTTTATCTTGGTTTCTATCTGGGCTCTACCACATATCAAATCAAAACCTAAGAATATATCTATGCCATGTTGACTGGGGCCCCAAATGACTATTTTTCAAGTTCAAAAAAGTTCATAAATAAATTCAAAATTGATTTTTTATTTTACATAACCTTGTTTTTTAAAATTTTATGGGATTTTACCACCCTTTAAGAGGGTCTTATTGTCTTTTTCAGTGGAGACTAGATTTATTCTTAAGGATTCCATTCATATAGATATTTGGGTTTTAAAATTAAATAATTTTTTATATTGTAGATTTATTTAAAATTAAATATATACATATTTTATTATGTCCACATATAATAACTGAATTTTATAAATAGATATTAAAACATATTTATATAAGAATTTATTTTCTTAATATATAAACCATATGGAAATAAATATTTATTATTCATTTAATTTAAAATTAAAAATTATCCATTTGAATACCATATAAAAATGAATTAGTATATATACCTATACATGTAATGTTGATATATAAATATGTGTGTGTCAATAAACAAATATATATATTCATGTGTATATTATAATATTTGTAAATAAATTTTTATATGTAAATATTTGTGCATGTATGTGAGAAATATAAATGTGTACATGTGTGTGGGTGTAAATATGTGGGTGTGTGTGTTTCAATAATGTGAAAATACATCATATATAAATATATTTTTATAAATATATCATTATAATTAAATATATGATATAACCTCATTTAAAATAAATATTTATAAATACATAATAAAATATTTATATCAAAATATACAATTATATGTAAATATATATATGTAAATATATAGTCATATAAATATATATATATATTGTATAAAATTTATATATAAATATATAATATAGATATATATTTTTTAAATTTTTTTAAAAATAATTATATAAATCACATGAAAATAATTATTAATCATTTTATTAAAAATAATATCTTACCATTTTTTCATTAAAATATATATATATATATATATACTTATAAAAATGTATATATAATGTTTATATATAAATATGTTTGTTTCTTAACAAACATATATATATTTATATTTATATTCTATTAAATATGAATTGATATTAGTATATAATATATTTATAAAATTACAAGTGTGTATATATATATATATAAAACACACACATACATATATTTTATGCATGTATTTAAAAATAATTATATAAAAATATTTAAATATATGAATAACAAAGATATATTTAAATATGTGTATATATATAAATACTTAAAATTATTGTAAAATGTAGAACAAAACAAGCATGAAACATTGGTAAAGGGCTTCGAAAGGCATAAGGGAGGTCACAAGATTATATCCAGGTGTGTATGCAAGTGAACAGGTTTCACATAAATGGAAAAGTGATTACAAAGGAGCTTTGCGAGCATTGACAATGGGGGGCTGTGAAAGTGGAAGCATTTCGGGGGGTGACCGATCAATTTTTTTAAAAAAAAATTTATTAGCGCTAAAACAAAATCTCTAATAAAGGTTTACATTATCAACACTAATAACATCAACACTTTCAGCACTTTTTATTAGTTCTGGTAAATAGGGCCTTTATCACCACTAAAAATCCACTCATAAAGGCCACCTTTATCAGCACTTTATTTTCAGTGTTGAAGGAACCCTTTATTAAGGATTTTTTAGCGCTAAAAATTTCAAGGATAATAATGGTTCTTAGATTAACAGTTATTTTTAGCACTGGTAAATCCAATTTATAGCTATTTTAAAATCATGATATATAGGAGTGATATATATTGCATTGGGTAATGATATAGTCTTCCATGTAAAAAATGATGGATATATCCAGGATGGTTACTCTAATGGAATTAATTACGATTCAGTTATTTTTACATGGGTTAAAAATGATTGAAAATATGTTATTAAAATAATTATCTAATTTACCTAAATTATGTTTGAAAAATATGGTTTTTATGGAAATATTTTTATTTCATAATGTAAATAAATTTTAAAGGTGAAAGTTTGATTTTCAAAAAGAATATTTTAATGAGATCTTGCATGCCTCAAGTTGCTTTCATGGTTTCTCCTATTTTTTATAATGGATTTTAAATGTTTTTCTTGGAGAAAACTTTTATTTTTTCTTGTGGAAGTGTTCTATTTATGCGCACAAAGTTTTATTTTGAAAAATTTAAACACCCTCATGGAGTTTTTCACTAGACTAACCAGATTCATTTATTTTTATCTCCCTTATTATGCATTGTTTTTATCATCCCACGTTTTCTAAAATATATCATTAGACCTAAGGATGAGTAGAAATTTTAACATGATAAAGATTTCCAATATGGTGACTCGTATTAAATGAAACAAAAGGTCCTTGATTTAAATAATAGTGTAAACATGAACCTCTATTTTTTGGAATAAATGTATACAAAATAAAAGTGTTTGCTTTCTTATGTGATGTTTCACTTAATTCTCTAAAACTCCAGACTGAAAAGATTATTGAAATTTAATAATGTGAAACCTTTGATATAAATCATGTAATTATAAGTTTTCTAAGTTATTAGGTGTTATATTATCACCACACTGAAGAAGATTATATCCCACCATATCCAACAATGAAGATTAAGCCAACCTAGAAACTACAAAATGAGTAAATTGAGGAAGAAGAATCAAGAAGAAAATATGGGGGAAGGAACAAGAAATTGGATGATTCCAGATTTTGAAATTACCACTATAGAACTGCAATGGACTGGAAAGGTATGGAGAAATCTCAGAAAACACACCAAGATAGATCAACAAGTGGGGCGAACACCATCTCAAGGAGACCATTTATGCTAAATACACCACTAAAAAAGTCCAGAAATAATCAAAATCATCTTCATGATCGAGTGAAAGTTTGTTTTAGAACAATGGTTAGGTAGTAAGGTAAGAATAATGTGATTGGGATAATGAATTCGAGTGATAAAAATAACTAAAAATAAATTTATGGAAATAAAAAATAATGGAAAAACCCATCAAAAGCAGATCCAAATAGAAGGCTCTGAAAGCTTCCACAGCTAGCACCTCTCCAAACTATTCTAGAACCATAATGTAAAATAAACATAAGGATTAATATTCAATTTTATGTGATAAGATAAGTAATAGTATTTTTCCAGGATCTCAAATAAAAAACTCTACCCCATCACTACCAATAAAATGTGAGGGTAAACCCATAATGATGAAGTTGAGAAATAAAGAAAAAATTCATAAGTAATTATAAAAAAAGGAATAATATGTGACACACAATGGAGAATACTATTAACAACTATAGTAATGATGATGAAAATTTAATTAATTCTCTTTTGAGCAACTATAAAACCCATATATTTTAAATTATATATTCTTGTAAGACTTAATATTTTTGATAATTTCACAAACATGCAAAATCAAACCGCAACAAACCATGGAAAAATGTATAAATATTAAAATGTAGTTATAGAATTGGTGGGTAAAATTGATGTAACAAAATTATAAAATATATCAATAATTAAAAATAATAGTTATTATTAATTCTAAGGGATTGATAAAATTCAATTACTTTAGTTATGTAACTTATAATAATGACTTATTCTTTAATGTGGAAATCTTATAAAATTAGATTTTATGTGTTTTATTTTTAGATAAAACATTTATTATAGATAAAATATATTATATATAGTAATAATATGTTAACACCAAATTATATTAGTAATGGATAAGAAATAATCATAAGAATTGGTAATATTTGAAAGAGTTATTTTCCTATAAAAACAGTTTTCATTATATATTAATATTCTCAATTAAAAGTTAAATCATCAAATTTTAGATCATTAATCTGAAAATTTATAATTTATTTTGAAATTCATCATTTTAATATTATCTTAAGATGATTTTTTGGTTTTTTATGATATTGTTGATTTTAGGTGAATAGTGAAAAATATAGTTTTTACCAAAACTATAAATTTTTTGTCTTTATTATTATATAATAAAAACATATAATTTTAAAAAACCTTTTAATTTATAAAATATTTACTTAATTATTAAAAAAATAAATTTTAAAAATACTATTCGGAATTTATAAAACCTATATCAAACATTTTATGAACATAAGTAATATTTTCTAAAAAAACTATTTTTTTCATTTTCAATTAAATATTATTTTGGTAAATTTTTGTTTTGGATTTCCTTGAAATAAATTTAACTTTTATTTTTTAATTAATAAACTAGTTTATATTTTGAAAATCAATTATATGGAAAAAATTCCCATACATTAATTTAATCTAAAAAATATACTTTTTTTAAATAGGTTTTTATGTTATAAATGCACTAAAGTTAAAATTAATTTTTTCTTATAAAAAATAATTTTATCTGATAAAATTAATTAATACTTTTAATAAATAGGTCCAAATTGTTTAATAATGTCTGTATTATTTTCATACATGAAATAAATAATTACTTTTGAAAAAACTAGTTAGCAAGGTAAAACCCAAAATGGTAAAGTTTAAAAATCTAGTTGTAAAATAATTTATAGATGTTTAAAACATGTGAAAAAATGATTTTTTGAGACTTTGACAACTTTATCTCACCCAACATTCCATTATTCCACACTTGTGGAACCTTTGGCCCTTGAGTAGTGACATACCATTATTGAAATGTAATAGGTACTTTCATAATTACCCTTCTCTTCACTTATGAAAGGATATCAATTGCACGACATCCTATTATACATATCCATATGATTTTAACCCTAAAACTATAAAAAAAATTCTAATCCTAGAATCTACTCTCAAGAACATAAGCCTCTTTTCTCAACTACATATACAAATTCTTCTATTTCTAAGGATATTTCCATAAGAAATCATAATTTCCGAGAGTGAGTATTTATCACTCCTTAGCATTTTTTTATTAATCATTATCTTCCATAATTCTTATATACCACCTAATATAATTATACTAGTATTATTAAAATTATTTAATGAAATTATATTAATGGAGAAGCCATTATTAAATCCATTCCATCCACAAATTAAAACAAGACAGTATTGATAATTTGTACTAGAGAACTACCACCTTTACAAAACAATATGTTTCATTTTTCAGAATTTTAATATACATCTAATCCATCCTATTTTTTTGAAAATTTAATTGTTAATCATGCGTACAAGCGAAATACCACCTCCATGAATGGTGGATTTTATTTGTCATCATCACCATTCATGGAAGGTTATAATAAATAATTTAATGAAGTTAAACTATATTTATAACATTTTTTTTCTTTTTTGAAAGTTATATTAACATCATATATAAACAATTCCTTACACATTAAATAGTTATAACACATTCTCATTTGGGTCAGTTTTACCACCTATAAGAACAAGGTTATTATATTTATTTCATGATTGGTTAAATAATATTATAAAATAAAAATAAAATTTTATAATTATTTATTTTAGATGTTTTTATTATTCTGGAAATATTTTATTAATATTTATTATTTTTTAATATATGATCTTTTGAATGTTAATCACGCCAAAACTAGATCTTTATAATTTCCATTTTCACAAATCATAACTTTATCATTCACCAAATTAAAATTGGGATATAAATAAGCATTAATGAAAAATGATTCTAATATCTTGGATTATCTTGGAATGATTAAATGTTAACAAATAAGTAATAATTGACCTCATTACTACGATACTTTTACAAAATAAACAATTCAAATTTCCTAAGACCTGATGATGAAAATAAACTATAAACAACTAATATATTCCTAATAAATGGTTATAAAATGATGTATATAAAGGAAAATATTTATAAAAATGTTATTTAATAGGTGCCTAAGATATTTATTTTTTTTATATAGGGGGTTAGAGAGCATTTCAACTAAGAATAAATTATGGTAAGAGGTTCTTTGTTTTAAATTTAATTTATTTGGAAATATTTCATATTTTATGCTATTACATCATTTATATGGTGTGATTACTATCTAATAGATCTATTTTACAATATTAATTTAAATCTTATGGATTTATGAGCCATATCACATTCCTTATTTAAATGGATTTTTATTCAAAGGATACCAAGGTTGTAATGGTTAATTGTCTTTGTTTTCAATTCCCTGAGACATGTTTGATATAGTGCATCAACATTTTTTTTATATTGTTTGCCTATTTCCCTAATTTCATTAAAATATAATTAATATATTTTATTTTATGATATTTTAATGTAACCCTCTAATGTTCTCTTGATTCCAACATTACCACAACCATAAGAGTTTTTTATCTCAATTTCTTTCTTTAAGGTATTATTTTTTCTAAGCACCTAATTTAATTTAAATAGAGTTTATACTAATTATTTGTTATAGTATATCATTAATTTTATTTCATTAATTATATTTGAAGTTCAATTTAAATCTATCTCGCTTCGAGTTTTCTTTATTAAAATTTTACCCTTATTGTAATGGCTTCTTCTGAAATATCAATTTAAAAATCAGGATTTCCCATGAAAGTTAATACATATTTGGAATTTAATGCTATTGATTTTTAAAAACCTAATAATTTTATTCTACTTTGTTTATTTTGGGTTTTTACATGTCTTACCACTATTTTATTTTTACCATTGACTTATTATTTACCCTTTTATAAGGAAACCAACCCCACCTCATCTTTTCGATTATAAATCCTCCTCTTTCATGACTATATTCACTGGATGATTTTATAAATGTCACTACATGTGGACTAATAATTTATTAAAGTTATTTTCTACTACTTTATCCTTAAAAATATTTTAAACAAATATCTATAATATAAATGATTCATCACTACCATTATCTTGTCAAATCAACCACATTCATGGGAATTATTTTTCTTCCAATTCCTTTATTATGTGACATCATTCAATGTGTTCTTATTTTGATGATTTTTTCCATCTATGTCCACATCTATTAACAATACCCATGTTACAATTGGGATATGTATTTTTTTTACCATTCTCCTTCTTTATCTAGATGGAGTTGTTCATGTTTTCTCGTTTACTTGTTTATATCTCAATATGTATGTGTATTGATTCCTAATGAAATATTATTATGGATTATATTATTATGAATTTTATTAATATTAATATCATTTATATAGTGAATTAATTGGACTTAAATAAGATTTGGGTAAGTCTAGGTATTATATATCCCCCAATGCATTGGATGGTCTCTTGAGACAAAAAATCCTGGGTATTTTAGTCTATGCCTTCCAAAAAAATATTTCCAAGTTATATGTTCTTAATTTTAAGATAAAAATTTCTAAGATCATTATTCTTTATTTTGGGTCATTAAATTAGTTGTTCATCGTTATACATTTCATCACTATGGGTATAATTTTTTTTATCAATGGATTTATTTATTGATATATCAACCATGGATATGTTATGCTGAAAGTTTCATTTGATTATGGAATTATTTATATTATCTATTTCATCCATATTATTTATGATCATTATATTCTCACATATGATCTTTGATTATTATGGATTATTTTTACCCTTACTAATAATTGATCTCATCCTTTCTATCTTTAAATTTACCTAGGTTATGAATAAAATTATTTGAAATGATGTTTCTAGAAGGAAAAAATTAGTTTAGAATTTTTTAGAGATATTAAAGTCATATTATAGATTCACTAGATTGTATTTAGTATGAAAAAATTCCATTGGATGAGAAAGGTATGGTATTTATTAGTTTATGAGTTTTCCAAATTATTTAAATATTTAAACCTAAAATTTCATAGGAATCTATATAAGGAAATTTTTGTAATAAATCATGTATTTTAGGGGTGGTCATGTTGTTTGGATTTCATAGTCTATATCAGATAAAGGTTATGATAACTTTTTAGATTGTGATGTTATCGATTGAGTATGTAAATGTACTCAAGGGGTGTTAAGTGAAGGTTGATCATAATTTTAAATGTAAATATAACTTTTAGGACATAAAGGGGACAAGATACCATAATAAGGACAGTGAATCAGAGTATAGATATTCTTTTTGAAATTATACATGTCCCATTGGATGTTGAGCTCTTTATTACAAGGGACACTTTGTTTTCTCTTTGGTGTTTATATTTATCTTATCCTTTTCAACGTTATCTAATGACGATGTATAGAAGGTAAAGCAAGAAATAAAATAAAAGTAAACAAATATTTTTACTTGCTTCACCCTCACTAGGATATATCCAAGGAGCATACAATGGAAATGTGTTGATGTACCAAATTTTACTATAGCTCACTGCCAATTCAAGGTTTAGGCTAGATCAATTCTATTTCCAAGGTCATTGCCTCTACAAGGTTTTGGGATAGTTCACTGTCTTTGAAAGGGTCACTCACTGAATCTCTTTTGATGGATCACTATCCATGAAAGGCATCCCCTTCTTCCTATTCCTTTTTTAATTTCTCTAGAAAGGGTATACAAAACGTTTAAGGACTTGTATGTCCCTTAATTATCATTAATGAATGCATCCTCAATTGTAGGTTGACTCTCTATTGAATTTATTTTTGGTTTAGTCCTTCACTTTTGTTAAAACACTAAGATTAAACAATTACAATGTCCATAACACTATAATATACTTCTCTTTACAATAGAAACAAAAATTACCTCCGCTTTGGAAATATTTTTAGATATGTCCAGTCTTCCGTTCACTTCCTTGAAAGTAGTTGTGAATGAAATCCTTCTTCAATTATTGTCTAATGGTGCAGATCATCTAACTTCTTCATTTTATTGTTCTAAATTAAAATATAATAATGATACTAATCAAAAAGTAATGTAGGAGTAAATCTTAATGAATAAGATTCTAATGTGACACCCTTGCATGAGACCCTGGCACGTAACCCCTTTAGTGATATCTTGGAAAGTACCCTTGTGTGAGATCCTGGCATATACCCTTGCATGAGATCCTAGAACATACCATGTTCACACTTTCTGTGAGATCCTAACATATACCATATTCATGAATTGTGTGACTTTCTAGTGAGAACCCCAATCTCACTTTTCGAGAGACAATGGAGCCTACCCTATTGGTTCTTTGTGCGAGCTATTGGAGCGAACTCGGTTCACGATTTATGTGAGATCTTGGGAATGTACCATGTTTTTCCTTTCACCATCTCTTGGTGTGAACCGTTTCATGCTTTGTATGATCTCATTATTCAGATCATGCAAAACACTCATGCAATGTATATTCCTTCGTGAGTCCTCTCTCGAAACCTCTTTCATGAGAGCTCTCTATGAATCTCCATCCAAGACATTTTATTAGATATAAAAATTAGGAAAAAATGAATTAGTCTTTAAGGATAGGTTATGGGGTATTTATAGTCATAAATACATCTTATTAACTAAATAAATAATTGAAATAAATTCATTCAATCGGTATCACACACTCTGTGAACCTCCTAGCACAAAATCAGATCATGATTTATATTCTTGATTTGCATGAGATCTGTGCGTGAGTACTATTAATGATTTTTATAAGATTTGGGCATGAGTCCTATTCGTGATTTGATAAATATATGATTGCAGGTCCTATTATTGTTTTTCTCAAGATCTGTGCATGAGTCCTATTTGAATTTTAAGAAATATTCGGGTGTGAGTCCTATGCATGTTTTGCACAAAATCTGGGTGTGAGTCTTGTTCTTAATTTGCACAAGATCTTCTTGAGATTCATGTTCACCCTTTGCACCAGATATGAGTGTGAGTCTTTTTTTCCCTATGAACAATATTTGTGCTTGAGTCTTGTTCACGCTATGTGAAAGATCTGGGTTTGACTCTTGTTCTCACATACAGCAAGATCCGAGAGTGAGTCATGTTCATGCATTATTCATGATCTAGGCTCAAGTCTTGTTCTCCCTTTGTGTGAGATATAAAAATGAGACTTTTTCACACTTTTTGAAAAATCCATGTGTGATTCATGTTCTCCCTTTGTGAAATATTCAAGCACGAGTCCTATTCGCGTTATTTGAAAGATCCTGACATGAATCAAGTTCGCACTTTGTGCAAGATCTGGGAATGAGTCTTGTCTGTGCTTTGTGAAAGATATAGGAACAAGTCATGTCCACACTTTACATAATATTTTGGAATGAGTATTGTTTACCCTTTTCATAAGATTCAGGTGCAAGTCATGTTCAAACATTTCTCATGATCATACATTCCCGCTTTTCATGAGATCAAACTGTTTTCACTATGTGAGATCAGTTCAAAATTTGTTGTCTGTGAGAGAAGTTCAGCATTAACACTCTGTGAGATCATTTTAGTATTCACTTTCTGCAATATTAGTTCATCATTCACAATCCACAAGATCAAAGATCCATGATAACTATTCATGGATTCCTAAACTACCATTCTTCATCAACAACCTCAAACCTTTTCAACAAACCCAATAAAACCAAAAGCAATATCATAAGGAATTTTCACCTAACAATATCCCCCTTTGGATTTGTTGACAATACTTCACATATTGAAATCATGTTAAATATTCTTCCATATTCTTCCAAAAATTAACTTTTTGAGATTCTGATAGTGATCATATAACTTCTCAACACACACTTTAATCCTATATGATCCATTTTTGGCATGAGAAACAAGAGTAGCATGCAGAGTTTATCAATGAATCAATTCATCCTAAAACTAATAATATTCTTTTATCACAAACCACATCTTTCTTGTTATATATCCTTTGATCGATCATATTAATCATCTTCAGATTTAAAACATCCCCTAATTCACTTCTCCCCTATCATCTCCTCTCATATACTGATTAAGACATTTTACCCCCTTCTATAGAAAAAATTTCACCTCATTTTTCAACAAGCCCTAAGTTCACTTCGTTGTGGTATACAATAGAATAGAGAACATAAATCAACATATTAGGGAAAACACATCATACTTCAAGAATACGGGGTCCCAAAATCACACTTTTTCATGTGTGAGGAGTTGACTAAACTCCTAGAGTCATTCAATGACTATAAAACACCTATTTTTGTAAGTATATTGTTAAAATGTATGCAACCATTAGTTCTATAGTCACATAAACCAACTTCACAAGACCTTGATCCACCTTCTCCTTGATAAAATGATACTTTATTTCAATGAGATTTATCCTTGAGTGATGGACTGAAGTTTTGCATAAATTTATAGCACTTGAATTATCACAGTGGATATTGATTGGAGACTTCACATCAACTCCCATATCATCGAGTTATTGGTTAATCCACTATAACTATGTGCACGCTTGAGTAGTTGCGATATATTTAGCTTCTATGGTTCTCAATGAAATTCAATATAGTTTCTTGATTATCCACAAAATACACAATCTTACAAAATAGAATTCACCTCTTAACATTGATTTTATATCATCTACTAATCTAGACCATTCTGCATTTATATGGCCAAATAAATCTTGTTGATACTTTTAATTTTATATCAATCTAAAACCCATTGTTCCCTTGATATACAGAGGTATTCATTTAACTATATGCAAGTGGGATTCCTTGTGATTTCTTATATACCATGATTTTTTTCCTAATTCAACCCATATAGTTCCTTCTTCAGCCAAAAAATACTATTCTTATATTCATGATTGAGAAAACCATATGGCTTCTCAATATAAACTTCTTACAAAACCCCATTTTGAAATTCTAACTTGATGCCCATCTAGAAAACATTGAAACATATTTCACTGAAATGTTCAAGAATAATCTAATTGTCTCTAGCCTCTCAACAGGTCCAAATGTTTCATCAACAACAACAAACTATATCCAAAATTACCCTTTATCCACTAGTTGTTCTTTTTTTTCAAATTATTGTGTCATCTTTATTCATCGTGTTGTAAAATACACATTTGGTACCAATGATATTCTTATCTATTGGTTTTGGAAAAATCTCCAAGAAATCCTCCATCATTATAATGATATAAATCATTAATACAATTTTTTTTGCTAATTTCATATGTTAAATTACTCATTAGAATTGGTAGACCCCTTGTTGGAAACACTTTTAATCGCATCTCGTAGCTTCTTTGCATCCTAAAAATAGTCAACTGATATTATATTGTTTGAAAAAAATAAATAATCATTAAATACATTAATTTTGATTCTTCTCTCCTAATTGGTCATCTTGATGTCAGAAAATATAAAATTTCATCCTTTATATACCCTTGAGATATTTTATCTGATTAGGATATTGAATGTTCACCATATGATATGCAACTCTTTCTATTATTAGTCCCAATTTTTAAACTCACAAAAATTATTCTTATTCTACATTATTTCTTCACATTTGACTATAGGTTTTTGATTCCTCTCCTCCTCAATAACATTTTATAGTTTTAGCTTCATTCAATAATATTTTTGTTGGGTGAAATTTCCACTTAGCAATGATCCATCAATAATCCCACTAAGCCTACCAAGTCATAACTTGATGTAGGAAACAAGATATAATGTCAATAACATAGCCACTAGACATTTAACTCAATTAACTCTATAAATATCAATAATACATGGACCATTAACACAACTTAAGGAATTATTATATATATCTACTTTAGATCTAGTAACTGATTTGAATCATTTGACATTCTAGAGAACATCACGTCACCACATTGCATTTTTTATGCAGATTTCCCTTATATTATATATCCCCTAAAAACCTAAAACAATTGAACATCATTTAATATCATTTATACACATAGGGATATGGGAACATCTAGAATCCTCAATAAGAGGATTGTGGTCAGTCCAGATGGATCAACTCTTTGATACTTTCTTGCAAAGCACTATATTCTTTTTGTGATTGTAACATTTTCCCATCTAGATTAAACTATTATGTCCATATTATTTTACATTCATTACTCACATGCAGAGTATTATTCTAATATATTGGTTTTTTTGGTTTGGATGTTTCTAAAATGTGGGGTTTAAACCCACTAATAGAAAATTTGATCCTTAAATCTCCTCCAAAATGGCATTTTTCATGATTATTTATCTGAGCGGGATTCTCTCCGCTAGTCGTACGATATTTATTATTCCTCTATTAGAGGTATCCTTCCCTTACATTCACTTTTGTACTTGTGGCATGATATACAATATTTTCGAGACTTTATTTATTCATTTATATTTTATCAATTATCTGAGTCACCACATTGTTTCTTATTGGTGGTGGATCCTCTAAGAAACATACATTATTCCTAATCATAATTGTATTAGATCCTCTATTTTAATTTAATGTTTTTTCGAATTCTTTCAAAGAGATCTACTATGATTTTAATAGAGGATGTTCTTGAAAAAACTTTCTTTGAGCTCTCTGTGTTTCCTTAGAGATGTTAAAAATATTTTTCAACTATGTTTTTGATTCATATAGAGTTATTCTTATTCTTATTGTGATCCCTTAGGCTTATTGAAACATACACATAGTGTTTCATTGTTTTCCATAATAATAGAATTTGATTGCTACATTATTATATGAGGTGTTCCATTCAGAATTTCCAAAAATCATTTGTTTACTCTCAGATTTAGAAAACTTTATGCCTTCACAATATGAAATATATTCCGAATCTTTAGAATAAAAATTTAAAATATAACTATACATACCAAAAAATAGAAAATATTTTCATTAATTCCAATTAAAACCCTTTATGATCTTTTTCCTACAAATGAAATGTTTTCCCTCTTTTAGGAATTTTTAACGGCACATGTCCTCTCATGCATGGGAGAGAGTTCCTCAAATCCAATACCATATTTTCCCATAATTTATGGCCTTTGGGAAGAAACAATAATTTTGTAGTTTCCATCTAAAATAGCATATTTTCATTTCATTTCACTAGTGCCTTATGAAGGATATTCAAATAATAAATGCAAAGCATCTTTAATTTGGGATTCCCTTTGGCATTAGATTGCTCCCATTCATTTTTCAATGATTTTAAGTCATCAAAAAATAGTTGAATATTCCAGTACCTTAATTATATTTGAGAATTAAATTATCTCTTGATATTCATATCATATCATAATTCTTAGGATAGGTTATCAACTTTTTCAGGTTGGTCATTTATTTTTGAATTTTTCTGAACAATAGAATCTTTATAGCATGCATTTTCTAGTTGTATATTTCAGTTCTTTCGAACCAGTTTAGATAGGTTTGTAGCAAGATCGTAATTTATGGATTTAAAATTCTAAATTTTATCTGATTCTAGATTCTTTCACATTTAATCATCTTTCAGTTTTTTCAGTTCTTCAACATTGGAATCATTCTTCTTTATTAGATCTGTGGAAACATCAACAAGTCATTTCTTTAACAATTTTTTAAATTTGACTTCAATTTCATAAACATATGTCTGGATATCTTTAGATTTAATTTATTCATCAAATTTCTGGTCTAATTTCTTTTATTTCATGGATAAATTAATTTTTTTTCTTTTTTGGAGTTTCTTCATCATTGGTAGGTTCAGCATAACTTAGAATATCATGTTTTTCACTAATTCCTACAACATCACTGAGTGAGTATATATTTTCACTAACTTATTCATCCAAACCATTATTTAGTAATTTTTTTTCTTTAAATTGAATCACATGTTCTCCATAGACAATTCCACACTGAGGAATACCACCTAAATTCTATTTATTCTTTTTAGTTCTTCCCTTTTTCAAGGAACAATGAAATTATAGAAGACTAAAACTTTAATTTCAATAACCACCTAAACCAATTTAGAGAAAAGAAATTTGATAAAATAAAACAATGATGTAATACAAATTATTAGGTCCTAAAAAGGTCTAGATACCCAGGGAGGGGGGTGGATCCGGGTATATATATTCTTTTCAGAATTCTTCATACCCCAATGGAACTTGAACTCTTTATAATAAGGGTCACTTTTTTCTATTTGGCATTTATATTTCCCTTATCATTTTAAAATCTATCTAATTATGTTGTATAGAATGTGAAGTAAAAGAAACACAAGGACACAAATTTTTTTACTTGGTTCACCCTCAATTGGTTATGTCTAAGGAGTTTACAATGACAATTTTTTGATGTACCTAATTTAATATGTACAACTTCCAAATCATGTTTCAAAAAATATCACTTCTATTCATAGGATCACTACCTTTACAAGGTTTAGAGATAGTTCAACACCTTCTAAAGGGTAACTCTTTGACTTTATTTCAATAGATCACATCTTGTGGAAAACGGTAACATTATTCATATTCATTTTCTCACTACTCCAGAAAGTATCCACACATAGTTTATGAAGTTATAAGTACCTTAATTATCAATAATGATTGCATCCTCAAGTGTAGGTAGATGCTCTGTTGATTTTCTTTCTAGGAATCTCCTTCACTTCTGTGAAAACACCTAGATGGAACACTTCTACCTTTCAGACTACTATAATAGACTTCTCTTTATAGTAGAAATAGAAATTACCTATGATTTTGAAATATCATTAAGAGATTTCAAGTCTTCATTTCACATCCTTGATAGTAGTAGTGAATAAAATCCTTCTATCTAATGGTGAAGATCATATTTCTTCTTATTCTTCTTCTTCTAAATTCAGATATGATAGTGATACTACTCATAGGTTAATGTAGGAATTACAAAAAAATTTCTAAATATAAGGGGTTATTTTTTATATTAGAGGGGGTTATAATCCCCTCTAAACACATTAGCAGTAGTTGTAAAAAGGTAAAACTAATGTGTATGAAACATGTTGTTAGAGTCAGTTATAATAAACTGATGGTAAAGTATTCCTAACATTAGAGGAAGATATTTTAAAGGGTGTTTAATTTTTTATAATAGAAGGGGTTATAATCCCCTAAAAATACATTAGCGATTGATTTCAAGAACCACTAATAATGTTCCCACAAAATGATGTTTGAGGAAGATAAAGTAAACTACTGGTAAAGTATGCCAAACATTAGAGTTGGTTATTTTTGAGGGAGTTTAAACACAGTCTAATTTCATATAGAAATTCAAGAATTAAATAGAATAGAGGAGGTTCAAATAATATCTAATTTCTATACCAGTTTAGATGGGGTTTTAAGCCCCTCAAATATTTGTTAAAAATTCAAATTAGAGGAACTTTTCAACCACCTATAATTTTTATACCAATTTATAGGGGTATTAAACCTCCTCCAATATTAGATTATAATTCAATTTATAGGTGGTTGTTAACTGACTCTAAATGAGAGGAATTATTTTTTTTTTCTTTTTCGAAAAATTCTCTCCTCTAGTTCCCCCGCTGACCTCCAGTCTCTCACATAAATTCCATAGAGTTCCTCTCCTCTCCCGTTCATTGATGATCGTTTCCTATCCAGTTCCATGAACATATTCCCTCTAGTTCCTCTCCTCTCTATTACAACATAGCTCTTGTCATCTCATTTTTGTGCACATATTCCCTCTAAATCCTCTCTGGTTCTCCCCACCACTGACCACTAGTCCCATGCACTGCATCGTAGTCGTATAATAGCCCTCCCAAATGAACCTCACATAAAACATCCTCTCTGAGGATTCAATCCATAGATCAGCAATATTCAGCATTAATATTTCCCCTGCATAGTACCATTGTGACATATTAGGTTTTTAATATTAATATACCCATGAATCTATTTATGTATATTTATTATTTATTCAAAAAATATTATTTATAAAATATATTTAAAGAAATTTAAATATATGATATATATATGAATTAATTTAAATTAATGTATTGATGTTTTTTATTGTTAATTTATTTAATAATATATTTAAATATCATGGGTCAATATATATATATAATATATATATATATATTATTTATTATATTGATATGTATATACAAATATATATTTTCTATATTATATATTAATATATTAATCAAATATATTATAAATATAAATATATATATGTACATATATTATTTATACTTACAGAGTTAAAATAATAATATATATATTACATATTTATATGTATATCGATATATATATATTATATATTATATATTTATATGTATGCACAATTTAATATATTTGTATTATATTATATTTAATGTACATATAATTAATATAATATATGTTTAAATTAATTATTATATATATATTATTATATTTTATATTCATATAATATAATATAATATTTCTATATATATGAAATGTTATGTATATTTATATATAAATGTATAATATAATTTAAATATATTTATACTTATATTTATATTTATATATATAGTTATATTTTGTATAAAAATATATAATTAATATATTAACATAAATACTTATCTTTATATTAATATAAATTTATTTATTTATTTGTAAAAATTTATTTATATACTGATTTATATATTTATTTGTGTATAGATATATATAATGTATTTATATATTTATTTGTATGTATATGTATGTATGCAAAATATTACACATTTATTTATACAATTAAATGAATTTATATTATATATTATGCATACAAATATATATATAATATACTTACAATCAAATACATTATTTATATAATACATATAGGTTTATTTATATTCATGTTTGTGTAAGTATTTATATAATCTATTATTATTATTACTATTCTATAAATTATAAAAACTAAAATGTTTTTATATGATACATTTTTTAAATAAATTATTTTTATCTATATATTTATATAGTATAGTTACGCTTTTATATTATAATTAATATTATACGATATACCATTTTATAGAAATAAAAATATATTAATGTACATGGTATACAATTATTTTTTCATATACATATAAATATGATTAAATTCAATCACATAAATTATTTATATAAATATATTTATATAATATATTTATATGATGTATTTAAATACATTTATAGATTTTTAAATAAATATATATATATATTAATAAAAAAATGACAAAAATAGTGGGGGTTCATGGACCCTTCTAATGTCATCAATTAGAGGTGGTTCATAACCCCCTATAATTTCTTGAATTCAAGGGTCTTGAAATCCTCGTCTAATCTAATAAATTATAGGGGATTAAAAACCACCTTTAATTTCTTATATTATAAAGGTCCAAAATCCTATCTAATTTCTAATATTATAGGGGTTAGAAACCCTCTCTAATCTAAGGGATTAGCAGTGGTTCATGAACCCCCACTATTTCTTTAAAAAAATTCATTACATATAAATATATATACACTCTAAATTACAAATGAATATTATATATATATATTGTGACACTAAAATACAACATAATATATAGCACCACTATTTATTAAATTAGAATTGGTTTTGACATAATTGTCTCTAAAATATTAACAAATATTAGAAAAATTATTAAAAATTTAGAGGGGGTAGTGAACCCCCTCTAAAATTGATGATTAGTGGGGGGGTTTCATAAGACCCTATTAAATTAATTTAAAGGTGGTTGTGCAAAACCCATTCTAAAAAACCACTATAATCACCATGTTTTTTTTGTAGTGTGGCACGTATCTCCATGCATAATATTCTAGTGTGACACCCTTGTGTGAAACCTTAGCACATAACCCCATGTGAAAGATCTCGACATATACCCTTTCACATGATCCTAGCGCGTACCATGTTCTCTCTTTTCATGAGATCTAGACACATGCCATGTTCGAGCTATGCGTGAGATCCTAGCGCGTACCATGTTTTTGCTTTTCACGATATCCTAGAATGCACAATGTCCGTTCTTTGTGTGAGATCCTGGTATGAACCATGTTTATGCTTTATGTGATCTCCTATCATATACCATGTTCATGATTTGAATGATCTCCAAGAACGAGCCTTTTTTCACTTTTTCGAGCTCCTGGCATGTACATTGTTCCCACTTTTTGTGAGCTCCTAGCACGAATCCAATTCGCACTTTGTGAGAACTCGTAGCAAAAAACATGACTGTGATTTGTGTAATCTCTTAGAGAAAACCTTATTTTACTTTGTGAGAGATCTTTTTTCAGATCATGCACAACACATATGCAATTTAATTCCTTCATGAGTCCTCTTCGTGAACCTTCTTCATAGGATCTCTCCACAAACCTCCTTCTTGAATATTGCTTTAGATATAACAATGAGGGAAAACATCATCAATATTTAATGAAGGGATAGGGGGTATTTGTAGGAATAAATCAAAATCCTTAACTCCATAAATCACAGACAACCATCCATTCCATCAGTATCACATGCTCTATGAACCACCTAGCATTAATCATGTTCTCGCTTTGTCGAAGATCCGACCATGAGTCTTGTTAATGATTTGTACAAGATCTAGGAAAGAGTTCTATATCTTCTTTGGACAATATGCAGTTTCAAGTCATTTCCACACTTTCCACAGTATTTGGGCATGATTGTTTTTTGTTCTTTGTGCAAGATCCAAGCGTGAGTCATGTTCTCTCATTGCACAAGATCTGTCAGAGAGTCAGGTTATCTCTTTTTGAAACTTAAGACATTTACACTTTTCAGAAGATTAAATAGTGTCTTCTCCCAGAGATTAGTCCATCATTCATGCTTCCCAAGATCAGTTCAGCATTTTTTCTCTGTGATATCAGTTCAGCATTTGTGCTCCTTGATAGTAGTTCATCATTCACGCTCCACGAGATCAAACACTCATTCTAATACTTCATGGCTTATTTGGAAACCAACCTTCATCAACAACCTCAAACCTGTTAAACAAAAATAATCAATCGAAAAGCACCATCATGAGGGATTTTCTTCTATCAATAATCCTTTAGGTTAGTTGATTTAAAATTGTATATTTTAAGAATTGTGATAATCTAACAATAGTTAAAACCCTAGGGATAACTATAATGGATATGTCTAAGTATAGGATAATATACCAAAGTTTTTATAAATTAGAGATTATGTGGCTTCATAATAATTAAATCCATTTATAGATATTGGAATGTGGATGTGGCTAGGGAACATATAATCCTAGGGTTAATCATCCTAAAAAATATCGGTTGAGTATCAACTCAATGTTTACATTCTCACATAATGAGTGGGACTAAGACTTTACACTAGGATAGACACTCTTGGGGAACATTCATTGGTTAATAAAATTCTATATAAAATCCATTATAAAAGATTTACTTTGTAATGTAATTAGGTTAAATAATATGATAGAACTTAATCTAAAGAAATCTATATTTAAACACGAGTGGTTTAGGTTGAAATGAAATCTAATGTAATAATTTCAAAGAGTAATACATTTGGAGGTTTAATTTTTCATGTAATTATCTTATAATAATACTCTAATGGTTTTAATTGTTCATCAATCACAAATTAATCCTTTTTGTTTTATTAATGGTTGAAGATAAAGAAACCAAGTTAAAAATTAATTTCATCAACAATGTAGATATTTTCCCAAAAAGAAACCTAATGAGGTAAGAGATAGGGTGAGAAATATTATAGTAAATCTTAATAAATTTTAATGAATTATTATTATAATTGTGAACATACTTGAGTTTCTGATGAAACAAAATATGATAATTATGGAGTCTCATAGATGTTTGGGTGATAAAGATGTTGCAGGAAAGAATGTTCAATTTCTTTCGTGTAAAAAATGTGGTAGTAATCGTTGAGGGGAATATCTCAAAGTAAATAAAAGATTATTCATGTTTGGAAAAGAGGTTATTGATCAATAGGATTCTATATAATTATTAAGTAATTAGTTAACATGATGATGGAAAAGACAAGTTTCTTAGTGGTACCTAGGATATTAAGGTAGAAACCACATCTGATATTGTATCTTGAGTTATGACTATCTTTTCAATAACCTAAATTGATTTTATTAGTATGTAATAATTAAAATTGAGAGGAATAAATGTATTTAATGGGGTAGAATGTACCACCTTGAGATTTTAAAATATATATTCCTTTAACAACTACAAAGTTTGATAGTGTGTGATACACGCAACATCAACCCACAATAAACTGTAGAATATGATATAACTATTTAAATGTAGCCATGGAATTGGAGAGTAAAACAATATGTAAAAAAATAATGAAATAAATGTAGAGATACAAATTAAGGTACTTATTAATACGAATGAATTTAAAAAATTCAATTAGTGTATCTAAGTAATTAATAATATTGATTTATTTTATAAATTTTAACCCTTCTAAAATTGGATTTTATGCACTTTATTTGAAGCTACTAAATATATTATGGATAAAATATATTATTGATGTTAATAATATTTTAATTTAAAATTTTATTAGAAATTGATAGAAAATTAGAATTAGAATAATTAAAATTTTAAAAAGTTATTAACCTAGATAATGGTTTTCATTATATATATTTTTATTTTAAAGTTAAATTATAAAATTTTATAATTTTAATTTTACTAAATAAAATTCATTTTTAGATTTAACTGGTCAATATTAGCTTAATATGTTTTTTTGGGTTTTTTCAGAAATAGATGATTTTGGGTGAATAGTGAAAAAATATAGTTTTTACCAAAACTATTTAAGTTGTGATCTTTTTATTATATAAGAAAGATCTAGATGTTTATAAAACATTTTAATTGGCCAATTATTAATTTTAGGATCAATACTATACATTTTGTAAATACAATTATCAATTTATAAAGCATATGATTGATATTTTATAAATGTAAGTAATATTTTCCAATAACATTTTTTGGTTATTTTCTTTTAATTAATTATTATTATGGGAAAATTTTCTTTCGGATTAAATTTAATGAAAATTAATAAAATAAACTAATTTATATCATTAAAATAAAATACAAGAATAAGTTTACCCTATATATAAATTTTAATCTAAAAATGAAATTTTAAAAAAATATGTATTTAATCTTTAAATGTACTAATATTAAAATTAAATTTCCATACATATATAATTTGTTTTTGGTAAAATGGATTTAATATTTGGGATCAGTTTTTATTAATTATTTAATTATTTATAATTTTATTTTTAGATATATAAAAATTACTTAGCTAAAAACTAGTTATCATGGTAAAAACCAAAATGGTAAAGTCTAATAATATAGTTGTTAAAAACATGAAACATAATTAAATCATTATTTAAATTGAATAGTAGGGGTTTTATTTTCATTATATCATCTAAAATTCTATATTTTCCACTTTTGGAGCATTTGGTCCTTCAATAGTGACATGCCATTATTGAAATATAATGTGTACTTCCAAAATTACCCTTCTCTTCACTAATGAAAGGGGGTCACTTCCACCACTTCATGTTACACCAATAAATTATAAATTTATCATGAAACTCTACCATTTTTTCCTCCTCAAATATTTTCCCATATTTTGAATGCGTTATTCTCAGTTAGATCGTCTAAGTCCTCCATTTCTAGGGATATTTCAAAGAGAAACCTTATGTGCTCAACATGAGTATTTCATACTCCTTAACCATTTATTACTAATCATTATCTTACAAAAATATTATATTCACCCTAATCAAATTAAAAAAAAATTATTATTAAAATATTTAAACTTTATTATATCAACGGTTAACCCTTCATTAAATTATTTTTGATCCACTATGTAAAAAACAACATTGGTCGTCTGTACATACGGACGACTACCTCTAAGAAACGAAGTGATTCATTTCCCATTAAAGAATCTAATGGATGGTGAAAAGGATAGATGTAATGGATTAATATTTTTCTTTTATTAAAATTTTAATTATTAAATTATAATTTATCGTATACCTTTCTTTCATCCCATATTTTGAGAAATGGAATCATTAATCATGTGTAAACGCGGACTACCACCATGATGAATTTAATTTTTCATCACCACCCATTATGGATGTTTCTAAAAATTAATTTTATGAATTTTAATTATATTTATGATATTTTTAATCATATTTAAATTTTATATTACAATAATATAAAAAAATATCCTTACTCATTAAATCATTATAATATGCTCAGGTTTGAATTGGTTTTACTACCTATTATAATGATGTTATAATATTAATTTCATGAATGATGAGGGAATATTATATAATAATAATATAATGAAATAATAATTTATTTAATATGTTTTTATTATTCTATAATGGTGTTGTTTATATTTAATATATTAATTAATATATCACCTTTTAATCATTAAACATTCCAAAACTAGTTTTTCATAATTTATTTTTTCACAAACAATAGATTTATTATTCACTAAATTAAAATGGTTTATGATGAAACATTGATAAAAAATGATTATATAATTCTATATATTATCTAGAAATGATTAAATTTGAACCAATAAGTAATATTTGAACATGTGACCATCATACTTGTACGAAACAAATAGTCAAAAATTTAAAGACCCAATGATGAAAATAAAATATAACCGACTAATATAGTTGTAATAAATAGTTATAAATTAAGTGTATAAAATGAAATATATATTAATATGGTTATGGGAGAGGTTATTATGATTTTTATTTTTGTTATATTTTAAGTTAGTGCACTTTCGACTAAGAGGGAATTAATTTAAGGGGTTCTTTGTCACAAATTTAATTTCAGGAGAAATATTTCATATTGTGACTCATTATATCTTTTAAAAGTTGTGATTAATTCTTAATGAAATTATTTTACCTTATTAATTTATTTCATGTGTTTTTTATATACATATCATTTTCCTTCTTTAATTGGTTTTTTATTCAAAGGATACCCAGGTTCTAAGGGTTATTTGTCTCTATTTTCAATTCCACGAGAGAAACTTGATATAATGCATCATTATTTCATTTATATGGTGTATCAAACACCTTAATTTACTTAAATTATAATGAATATATTTAATTTCATGATATTTTAATTTAACACTCTTATGTTCTATTTATTATTATGTTTCCATTGCAATAAAAAATTTTCCTCAGAATTATTTTTTTATGACATGTTTTTTACCCTAAACATAATTTGAGTTAAATATTTTGTATACTAAATATTTTTTATATAATATCATGAATTTTATTTCATTCATTATTTTAAAATTTTAATTTAAATCTCTATATCTTAGAGATTCTTTTATTAAAATGTTCCCAAGTTGTAATGTTCTCTTCTCCAATATTTGTTTCAAAACTAGGATTTACATTGAAAGGCAACCCATCTATTTATTTTTAATGTTATTTATTTCAAAAATCCACATCAGTTTTGTATATTTTATTTATATTTTGGGTTTATAGGTCTTATAACAATATAAGTTTCTCCCTTGACTCATTATTTACTCGTTTTAAGTAATTATACCGTACATATTCTTTTAGATCAAAAATCATACTCTTGCATGATTGTATTAATTGGATGCTTTTATGAATTCCCTTAAATATGCCTGAATAATTTATTAAGGTCATTTCCTACTACTATTTCCTTTTTTAGAAATATTTTATTCAAATACCTATAATAGAAATGACCTATCATTTCATTTTTCTTTCCAAATCATCCTCACTTATAAACATGATTTATATTCCAATGCCTCTATTATGTGATATAATTCAATGTGCTATTATTATGAATGTATTTTTCATGCATGTCCACATGTTTTGAAATTTCTTATGTTAAAATTTGGGTATGTAGTGTTTAACTATAGAACTTATTTCTCTATACAGATTATTCCCATGTCATTGCATTTTCAGAATAGGAAAGTATTTACATTTAATATGTTTGTATCCCAATACAAATGTTTATTGATTCCTAAGAAATAATAATTTTGAATTGTAATGGTATTTATATATTGCACATGGTGGATTCATTGGAATTAAAAAAAGTGAAGGGTGGGTCTTGGTATTATATATCCCTTTGATATATCAGTAGGTCTCATGAGACAAACTAGCTTGGGTATTTTGGTATATAAGGCCTTGATGGTAAGATCATGAAGTCTAAGATCACAATGTTTTAGCTTAGGGTATCGAATTATTTGTATGAAATTATGAATTACATCACCAAGGAACCATTCAAGGGTTTGTTTTTAATCCATTTTCATTTGATTATGTAATTATTCTGAATATTTATTATTTCCATATTATTTATGCCCATATTATGCTCATTTTTTATCTTATATTATTTGGGATTATGTTTTCCCTTATTGGGAATTTTATTCTCACCCTTATTACGTTTCTATTTCCCCATGTTATAATGATAAAAGTTACACATGATATTTATATCATAATATCATGTGTGGATAATTTTTAAGAGAATTTTAATACTTAATATTAATTAATTAGTTTTTTATTTAGTGGTAAAACTTCTATTTGATGATAATTACATTAGATTTGTTATTTTATGGGTTTTATAAATTATCCAAAACTATAAACCTAAAAGTTTATGGGAATGTATGTAATGAAATGTGTTCTACAAATCAATTTATAAGATATGGAATGGTTCTTAGGTTTTCATTGGAACTGTAGCTTATGGAGAGTGAAAAATACTAGCTGAATGATCCACTCTTTAATACCTAACATCAAAAGAGTCACTGCCCACCTTTCAATCCACAACCCAATGATAGAATATTATTTATAATTTCTATTTTTAATTTACAAAGAAAACAACGTTTTAAATGATCATCCAATTCCATTCCATCGAACTGATATACATATAGACGTGCCCCCAAAAGCCTCACCACTCATCATTTTATTATTATTATGACATAATTATTCAAGGTATATTATTAATATTATGTAATCCAATATCAATACATATTCTAATCTGAAATGAGAATAATCATTGTATATCCCTTATTGTTTCCCCTTATATTATAATTGATAATAAATGCATTATTTAAATTCCCCTTTATAAAATGTCACTTTTCTGTTTACAAAAAGATAATCTCATCACAAATGAATTTCTTATAACTTTATATTTCAATAGTAGAGAAAACATTTGACCAAGATACATTCAGTTGAATTTAACTACATACAATTAGTAATATTTAATATGTTGGTTAATAATGAATAATAAAACTTTATCATTATCTAATAAACCTGGATTATCAAAACCATAATAAATCATTTGAGCCATTAAATGTTCAAAAGATTGGTAACTTATACCCTTATCACATAATATTAACCTTGACATCATTATTCATAGGTATCACTCAAATTGGTCCAACCAAAGTGATCCCAATTCTTAACATCACATAAAAGTTCATGGACTTTGAAATACCAAATAGATACAATACATAAAAAAATAAATCAATTCACAATAATAGTAGTAGATATATTCAAAAGGACAAATAAATTTATCAACACATTATAATAAACTAGTGGATATCACACAAAGAGATTAAAATTTTAGTCTCCAATTGGGTTCCTTGTAAATACCTATGTCTAAAATTAGAATGGTGATATAATATATACATACAATCTAGTACCTATATCTTAATCCATTGTCTCAACCAATAATGTATGATGTAACATACCAATATCATCAAATTATACCAAATATATTCAAAATATTATCTCTATAACCTCAATAATCAACAATCTTTAAAAACATATGAGTAGGATATCATTGTATATGAAATCAAAATTAAGGGATCTTTCATCCATATACCATATATATATTACCCAAAAATTAAATTATGTTAAAAAAATATTGAATAATATATTAATTATAATATTTTTTTTCTATATTTCATGTACTTTTAAATATTTTTTTATCCTCGTTTATTATAACCTTGTTATGAGTAATTTTTAGGGACTTTTTAAATTTTATTAAATTTTTTTTTCATTTTTTCATGACTAGAGAATGGTTAAGGAAATGATTATAGTTTTTTTTCAAGAAACTATGTGCCTCTTTTGAGGATCTAGAGGGGTGGCCAATGGATAATCTAATCCATGAAACCTCTTCTGAAACCATTTGTCTATGGATAGTTAGGAATGCATGGTTGGAAAACAGTTTGTTAAACTATGTAGAAAACCGTGTACCATATTCTAGTGGCCTAAGAGTGAGTGAATAGTTTTTCTAACCATGAATCCTTACAATGTGGTACTCTCCAAAAGCCCAATAATGGCACACAGTTAGGCACATAGTTGGCTTTATTCATGTGTTCTAACATAATAAAAAGTTTTAATGGGTTTCTAATTACCTAGAAATTGTAATTAATTTCTTAAAGACCCTATTATAAATTCTAATTAAATTGTAATTAAGTTTAATCCAGCCCTTTTGATTTCTTAAGCACTACCAAATGGATTTTTGATTCTCTAACGCCATTTTATCAAGTATTTAAGTGTCAGTGGATGCAATTGATCCCTCTATGATAAGTGTAACCTCTTTGATTTGGATTCCTAATTTATCCCTTTCTCTTATCATTTGAATGTAATGGATTATATTTTTTTTAAGGATAAAAACATTATTTTATTGATTTTAATTCTAGTGATTCATATTTGATCTTCAATGCCTTCATATCTTCATTGGTGGTTCCTATTTTGGGTGTCTGATTAACTATATGATCAAATGGAGGTGGTTTTGTAAGTATTTTCCCAACACTTGAAAACAATGAATTAATTTCTTGATTTGAAATATATTTTTAACTGATTTCATCAAATTTAGTATATATACTGAATATTTTCAAAATGAATGGATTTTTTAAATAAAACCTTGTTTCAAAGGCTTTGAAATTATTGGGTGAATTTTTTAGAAAAATGGATAGAAACAATAACTTTATTTAATTAAATAATTTTATGATTATTCTTGAGAAAAATTGATTTAATTAACATATTATTTTAAAATTAATGAATTTGAAAAAACCTATGATTTGGTTTTGAAATTAAAATGAAATGTTGAAAGTTGAATTGTAAATTTGAACTCAGAATGGTGAACTTATTCATAAGGAATGATTTTCCCATGATTTATTGATTGATTGAAATAACATGTGAGCTTGGGAAGTTAGTGGTTGAATAGGACAATAATGTTGGGACTATGAATTTATATAAATATATTTAAGATGAAAACTATAACTAAACCAATTTTAACATAAATTTGTCCAATATAGTATTGATTGATTGTATTTTAATGGAATGTGACATAGGGACATATTCACACATTGATCCCAGATGATTGATTGATTAGTACGAGGATCCTAGATCCTATAACTAAATAACCTTAGGTATTATGACCACGGTGCTTTTTTATTTTTATTTAAATATTAAAGTCAGTTATTATTAAAAAAATCCATTCATGAACATTTGTTCATTTTAAAATGTTCATTTAAGCTTGTTTTCTATATATTTTCGATCTTATTGACTTGAAATATTATTTGACTAAAAATATGAAAATATAATACCTTGAATTTAATTTATTTAAATTGAAGTATGAATGGTTAATTTGTTATTTAATTGCTTATAGAACAATGGGTGAAATATTACTAGGATTTTTCACACACCCTATATTTTCCTTCAAAAAAATTATAGATTATCTTATATTAGGTATATTGAAATGGAAATATCTACTTTGAGGTGGTGGGTGTTCTTAATGAATTGTACCTTTGGTGATGGTGGTGATTGGTGGAGTTGTAATCCACTCGTTACACTGATATTCTGAGTGTCCATCTTTTTAGATGTTGTGTCATATTTTCCTTGATGTATTTCTTTAGAATATTTATTTTTATTCTTATGGTAATTTTAACCTTAAGGAGTGTTTGAAATACTGAATATTCCTTTAATTAACTTTTAATTTTATATAAATTTTATTTTTTTATTGTTTCTTGCAAAAAATCATTCTTTATGACTATTTCTTGGTTCCCTGGAACTACTAACCAGCCAGTGGTTGGGAATGCCCTTCTGGAAAAGTTAGTGTCAGATTGGGTTTCAATGTACCATGGTATTTAGTATGGTTTATGATAAAATGGTATCATATAATGTTTATTTTATTTCCTTGATGTCTGTATGTGGTCTATGATACCCTAGTAGGAAAGTGGTATAATTTTTGGGACTTAAGGGGTAGTTGCTAGCTAGTGTCTGATCATATCTCATTATAGAAAGACTTAATTCACCATGGGTGTTTGGGAAATGTATATTTAAAAATTATTTGATATTATTTTTATCTTTTTCAAAACATGATATATATATTTTTAAACCCTATAAAATTAAATTCAGCCTAATGGAATTTTTAATCCCTATATCACTTGACTGAGTTGAGGATCTGAGTATCTTTTCTGATGTTTTTTTAATTTATATTGATATTGTGTTGTACCATTCCCCCCAAGAATATGTTAAAAAAACCTCTGGATGGAGATGTTAATGAACCATTGAAAGGAAAAAACCTAGTTGATCAGAACCTCAATGAGATAGTGGTGTGTGTGGTCCAATCTCTAGGATAAGTACCCACACCTATTCCCATTTATGCACTAGTTGTGGATCCTAAAAGGGGTGAAAATAGATATTATTCTGAAGAGTTTTTTTAAATCCTAAAAAATTATATTATTGGTTGAAAAATATTGAGCTTCTTTTGTGAGTTCTTGGAAATTCCTAATTCAATAATGGTGAAATGTGATAACTTCAAGATTCAATTACCTAGTATAAGGTGGTGGTATTTGATGGTTATAGTGAAGAAACATAAGGACTTGGAGTGAAAAGACTTTAGAGCTAATTTTATAGATTGGTTATATCTATTGGTGATTGTTTTTTAAATTTGTATAGAGTTTCCTATCCACCAATAAGGTTATATAACCATGAATCAGTGTGAAAACTGATTTTCATAACTTGTTCAGTTTCCCCTTAGGTAGTGATAAATTAAATAATAAAGGATTAAATATTTTTTTAGGGTCTTTGATCTAATATATTATATCATTTTTTCATGTAAAAATTCAATTATTATACAGACATGATGGTTCGATCCTTAATGGCTGAGCTTTACATGGTTGGTAAGCTAGTTTTAATTGGAGTTTCTATTACTCCCAGTGGAGGTTTTGATAGTTCCTTTTAATTAAATAGGAAGTGTGATGCATCTCATGGTGGATCATGATAATAGGATTCATCCATACCTTCCTTGGTATCTAAAATTTTCCATTTACTTTCTTTATAATGTGGTAAGGTTGGACATTAAAAATGAGTTTGTACAGAGGCACAAATTTTCTTTCTTCATATAGTCATTTAGGTCACCTATAAAAGTTATTTCATAAATTGTCTACCCCAATTAGTGGAATGGGATCACCAACACCTAAAGGTTCTGTGGTGAAATCATATTATTCAAGAACTAAGAGGTTTTAGTAAAAAACATCCATAATAAAGCTTCTTAAAGTTGTCTTTGAGACTCCAAATAAAGTTGATTCAGGTCTTGTGATAGTGAGAGGTACCAGTGCTATATATTTATCTTTATTTAGTACTTTATTTTATATTGTTGTATATCATTAATTTTTATTTACTCATTTTTTTAAATTTTCTAAACCTTCCTACAGATCTTATGTCTTATGTATTTCATATTTCTACACACCTTAGAATAAAGAGAGAGCAGGATCATTGATTCCCATCATGTTTCTTATCTTTGTGTAAAATTGAGCTCACATAGGATTTTATGGTTCTCAATATGAAACCTTTAGAATTAATTCTTGGGATGGAATAGATGAATTACCATAATTATCTTATTGACCATTACGTCTAGTACGTATCCTTTACATCTTATTATGGGGTGTTCTATGTTTTCCCAGGAAAATTTTCCACGAGATCGAGTAAATCTAGAAAACCTATTCTGGAGTTTGAAAGGGTGATATATGTTTTTTCTTTTCATCTGGAGTAAAAATCTTTGAATGGTGATGTTCCTATAGTGGTCCCAAATTATCTCTATGTGTTTCTGTCTAACTTAGTACCAAGTTTCCAACCTATATCTATTCCCACATACCATATAACACAAGCTAAACTAAAGGAATTAAAGACTCAGTTAGATAATCTGTTGGGTAAATGATTTATTCACATGAGTATATTTCCATGGGTAGTTATTAGTCATTTTATAAATAAATATAATAAAACACTTCTCCTTTGAATTTATTATCGAATGTTCAATTGGGTTAGAGTAAAGAAAAAGTATATTTTACATGGATTGGTGACTTTTTGACCAGTTGAAGGGGTTTAAGTGGTTGAATAAGATTTATATTTCATTTTAGTTACAACCAATTATGAATTAAAGAGTCTAATATCCCTAAGATCATATTTTGGATTAGGTATGACAATTATGATTGCCCTATTATGCCTTTTGGTCTAACTAATGCTCCTTTAGTTTTTTATGGTGTTGATGAATAGGATTTTCCATGAGTATCTTGATTCAATGATGGTATTTTTTAATAATGGCATCTAAGTTTACTCTAAAAATGATGAATATCATGTGCATCATTTGAGGGTATATTTGAAAATATTGATAGATCATTGAATTTATGCCAAGCTATTGAAAATTAATTTCTAGATTTGGAGAGTTAAGTTCATAGGACACATGGTTTCACAACATGGTATGTCAGCCAATCCTAAGAAGGAGAATTTTATTATAATGTGGATATAATCATGAAATGTTTTCAAGATTAAATGATTCATGGTCTTATTGTGGTATTACCATTAGTTTGTTATGATTTCCCAAATTTTACATCTCTAATGACCAATCTCCCCTGAAAAGGATTAAATTTATTATGGTATTTGAAATACCATAATTATTTTGAATATTTGAAGATCCTATTGAATTTTGTGCTAGTGCTGACTCCCACAAAGGATGGGTGGGGATATATGGTATTTTTTGATGCATCAGGATTATTTTTTGGTTGTGTTCTCATGTAAGGATATCATATGGTGGTATATGGTTCCAGAATTAGTGGGCCATGTGAGAATAACAATACAACTCATGATCTCGATCTCATAGTCATGAGGCATGCTCTTAAGATTTGGTGGTATCACATTTTCAGAGACATTTTTACCATCAACTCCAATAAAAAAAATCTGAGTTATATCCCCTATCAAAAAGATTTGAATATATATCAGAGATGAAGGGTGAAGTACCTTCAATCTTTTAATTTGGACATTTTATAGACACTTGGTAAGGGGAATTTTATTATTGGTTCCTTGAGGGTATCAGCAATCATAGAGTGGGGATACCATTAGAGAGTTCTCATTATCTTCTGAGGATATATTATGCTTCTGGATCTAGTAGATCATACATTTTCTTATAAAAATATCTACTTTGGGGGATTTATATAACTCCCAATGGGTGATACACCCTATAACTATGAAGATGTTCAATGAAATTCATCACCAGTTATGGTGGAATATTATGAGATGATATATCACTAATTTTGTTTTATTTTAATACCTATCAGCTGGTCAAGTATGAGAACTAGAAGCCTTTGGGTTTTCTTTAACCCCATTTTATGCAGACTTGGAAGTGGGATGAGATATCAATATACTTATTGGTTTGGTTTCCACTCTCCCCTTGAGGAAAGAATGTGATATGGGTACTGATTGATTAGATGTCCAAATCAGATCACTATATCACCATTTAAGACACATCCAAACATGAGGACTTGGAAAGAATTTAAGTTCATGATATAATTATATTTCATAGAGTTCCATCAATTATAGTTTTTTATTGGGATCCATGTTTCACATATAATTTTTTTAGGGGGCTATAGGAGGCGATGGGATCTCAGGTTATCATGAGCATGGAATATCATCCCCAAATGGATGGATGGATAGAAAAATATATATAGACTCTTGAATACATGACTCATACTTGTATTCTTGATTTGGTGGATCTTGGGATTTCCACTAGGGACTTTTTGAGTTTTCCTATAACAACTGTTACAGGTTTTCCATTGGGATATAACCCTTTTTGGTTTTATATTGTCAGTCATGTAAATATATGTTGTCTGGGTTATAGATTGGAGATACTTCCTTTATTGGACCTAGATTGTTCCTAGAGATAACAACAAAGAATCAGTTGATTCATCATATAATTATAAGTGCTCAATGTTTTTATAAATCCTATGAAAATTTTCATCAACACCCTTTGGATTTTTTAGTTGGTGTCCATATTTTTTTGAATGTTTTACCCTTATTAGGTCATATAAAGCTAGGGAAATTGGGAAATCTAGCTCCAAGTTATGTGGAAACATTTTTTGTTATTGAAAAAATTGTAAAGGTGGCTTATTTGTAGGATTTTCAACCTCACTTAATTATGATACCTAACATGTTTCATGTGTGTCATATCACAAAATCTCTTTGACCCATATCATGTAATAATATGGGATAAACTGGATGTGGAACCTTATTTATCAATTGCTAAGTAGTCTGTTTGGATTTTTGACTCTAAGATAAAGGTTCTTTGTCGAAATTCTATACCTATGGTTCATGTCCTTTTAAAGTACGGTTCTGATTCGTATAAGAATTTGGTGCTTGAGGCACTAATAAGAGAGAATTGTCCTCATATATTTGATATATAGTCTTCTTGATAGGATTTCTGGTGGTATAAATATTTTATAGTGGGAATATTTTAACATCCCATTACCATCTTTCAGGTACTTTTGACTCTATTTTTTTATCATCATTTATTTTGGGCATGTTTCAGGATGTTTTCAGGGAATTTCTGAATTATTTTGGAAACTTTTTTGGTAGTTTTCTCATTCGGTGCATGTTTAGGTAAAATCGTGTGGTTTATCACAAGGAACATTATTCCTCATTTGAGGTTATGGAGGGGTGGAACATAGTTCGTTAAAATGGTGTTGTATGCTGTAACATCCAAAGATTTTAATTAATATCTTCTTTAAAATTAATTTAAATTATTTTATCTCTTGTTTTGAATTAAATTCATAGTTTATATTTACTTTTACAAAACACCATGTTTTTCTTGTGTTTCTCGTAACATTGAGTCTCCTTGTTAACATGTTTTGTGTGAAAGACTGAGTTTTACGGAACTATAATATAATAATAATAATATTTAATATGATACTTATCACCTAGCCATTGGAAAGAAGTGATTGAAAATGATTTAATAAATTATAAATATATGGTTTAAACATTTTTATATAACTAATTATTTGGTTTCTAATTAATAGGAAATGAAAATAAAAGTCAATTGATTATAAAGGATGTGTTTTATGAAAAACTATTTTTATGACCAGAATGGAATTTTATATTAATAAATTTAATTAATAAAAATTATAGAAAGATATTAATTCTATTTATATGAAAAATATTCAATCAAATATTTTTATATTCATCCAAAAATATTTATAGGCTTAAGATAATAATAAATCAATTTTCATGTATAAAAAGATGTATATTTTTAAAAGGCAATTTTACCGCCATTTAAGGGAGATATTTCTTTTAAAAATACATTTACACACATTTATAATATTTATTTTAAAAAATATACTTAATATTTGAAATATTAATATCAAAATTTAGTTTGGGTTAATTTTTGGTATTTTTCTGAGAACTTTCATATTTTGATGAATAGTGAACGACATCGAATTTTAATTGAAAACTACTTTTTTAACTGAATAATTTATAGTGTTAAATTATATTTTAAATTTGTTTTAAAGTATAATTAGATAAAAATTATATTATTTAAAACAATTTATTTCATTGGAATCAATTTCACATTGAAATTAGATATAATAAAATTTCAAATATTTGAACTTTTCTCTTTAAAAACTCGTTGTCTCATACAGTCACTGGGATTAATTATAAATTAATTTATTCCACTTATGTAATTAGAAGTTGGAATAATGGATTAAAATTTTTCAATAATAATTTATAATTTAGAGTAATTTAAAATTATCTTTTTTACCAAAAATATGTATGAAATCAGTTAAAACTAATTACATCAATTGGGGTAAACAAATGTCATTACTTAATAGTTAAACATCAATATTAAGTGGTCAGATAACCTAGAAACATATCCAAAACTCATTTTATAGAAATTATTAGACCATATTCCCACTTTTATCTATATTTTATCATTATTGAAGTCACATTATATAAGGGAGACCTCCCAATGGTGTTTACCTTTTTACATTTACAAGAATGTCACTCCCCCTACACTATAAAAATGCACTCACCCTCCCCACTTCATCAAACCTATAAAGCCCTTTAGATAATATAAAAAAAGACCAAATAATATCCTAAATCCCTCTTATCATATTATAATCCTAAATTTGGTCATAAATTAAACAAAGGAATTTCTTTTGTGCAAACAAAAAAAAGTTACATGAAGAAGGGGTAATATTCTTCAACAGACACTTTTGTTTTATTTATTTATACATCACATATATTGTTATCATTTCATTATTATATAATAACCTTAGTATCGTAAAAATATTATTATTTTATTATGTTAATGTTTATTCCTTAAACTTATTACACTACCATAAAATGGGATACACAATCATTATTTGTGTGTGCGGCGGACTACCTCCTCACGAAACGATGTTGTTTGTTCTTCCATTACCACCTTTCATGGTTGTGAATAATGACAGAAATAATTTTTTTTATGATATTTACGATATTTATGATTTATTAATACTTATGGAATTATTATATAATGCATACCTTCATGCTTTCCTTTTTTTGGGAATATAATAACATCGTTTGTGGACATGTGGAATACTGCATCTTCAAAGCAATGTGATATGTTCACCCTTAACAAGGAATGTATTAAGGATTTGTTTAATAAAAATATATTATATAAATGAAATATTTATAATATTCATTTCATAATTATATATCTTTATGAATAACATATCATTTTATTATTTTCATTTCACACAACGAGAAAGTGATAACATCATTCATGGATGTGTGGACTACCACCTCCTCAAAGCTATGTGATTATTCCTTTTTCATCACCACATCACAATAATGATATATATATATATAATTAAATATAATTTAATAATATATTATTTATGATATAATTTTCATTCCCAAAAGATAAACACTATTTACCTTCTTTCCCTAATAATCATTGAAAAATGGGAATGTTACTCATGCGTACGTATGACCAAATGTCACCAGGATTGTAATGTTATTCCATTTTTAATAACCATATTTTATGTATGATTTTAAAATTATAATTGATGTAAAAAATGTGAAAAATATTTCATGGTAATTATTCTGGATATATTTGAATAATGACTTCATTGACCATAGTCAACATATCAAATTCAGTTTTGACACATATGCGGAATATGGTCAAAAACATATGACATAAAAATTATTAAATAGTTGTATATAAATTGTTTATAAGTGAAATAAAAGTAATAATAAACTTTTAAATTGTTCTTAATCCGTTAAATAATTAAAATAATTTCATTATTCATAAATATAGAGTACATACATGACAAATCTAACTCAAGGTAAGGGATTTCTTAACTCAATTTTCATTCATTTAGTTAATCATCAATTTAATTGGTTATGTTATTAAAGTAATATGTGTGAAATGACATATGATTGTATTATTATGTATTTCCACTTTTATTATGTTCATTTAAAATTGTTACACATAATTATTTTATTGATTTATTCTCACTCAAATTATACAATCTTTATAAGGGGTTTTCTCATCTAACTTTTATTTTTATGTTATATATTCTATATTTACCACTAAATTTTTTGTGTGGTGTATATACTAACATTGAATTTATTTTATGATTCTTATCCTCAAATATATGGGTTTTATAATGAGTGATTTTTAACCCCTGGGATAAAGAATGAAGTGTTTTTAGGAATTAATTTGTTTTCATGTTTAAATAAAAAAAGGTAAATATGACAACCAATTGCATCTGGATAGGCATTGGGACATGAAACCATAACCAAATTATAGTTAGAGTTTCATGCACTACCATCATCCTACATGATGTCCTGGTTAGCATGAATTTGTTTTATAGGTAAATATTATGCTAGAAACACATTGGAATTTATTTGTGGAATAATGGTTGATTTATCTTGTAAGAATACATGAACAAATCCTTCTAATCATTAGGTTTCAAACATAGTATAAAAATATTTGAATAATTTTAAGGATAGTTATTTATGGAATAATTTAGTATCAAATTTTGGTATTACTGTTCAATTTTTAATATTTGTGTATCATTTTATTGTTTAATCATTTTAGGAATTATCTTACTTTGTGATAACCATTTGGGTTTTGGTTAATGTCTAAAGATATGTGGAATAATGTGACCGTACCTTTTATGGTAATGTTGTCATTAAAAGTTTATTTTAGTTCTTTAGGAATTAAAAATTCATTTTATGTACTAATCATCTAGATAAAAATATGAGATTCTGGTGGAAATTGATTAAATGAATAAATTATACTCATCAATAGAGTATATTTCCTTTTTCTATTTCTATTATTCTAGATGGTTAGATAATTATTTAACTCTAGGAAATGGATCGTGAAATAAAAGTATTATCCTTGTACCATCAATTATGATGAACTGATAACCTTTTTGATAATCACATATTTATGTTTTTAGGGCCCTTAACTTTCAATTGATCATTTTCTTACTTGTGATCAATGAACTCAATCAATATCTATAATTATTTATATTTTTCATTCATTCCCATCTATTTTCCCCCTATGTGGAATCCTAGTTATGTGTAACTTCTTTTGAGATTTTTGTTTACCACTTTTCCTTTTTAATAATTTGTTTTATTAAGCATTTTTATGATGTGGGTTTCAATAAATTAATTCTAAAAATGTTATTCTTTTGACAACCAAGCCTAATTTCGAAGGTGAAATTCATTTTAAGGGGGATAGTGTGTAAAATAATGAGATTTTAGGAAATAGATTCTTTAAAATTAATTTAAATTCATCGATATCTGGTGTTACATGAAATGCACAATTATTATTTTGTTGTACATAACACTAAGTTTATCTAATGTTTCACATAACATTGATCCTCTTGGATAACATTTGTTACACACAAGACCCAGTTTTACAAAACAATATTATAATATTAATATTTCATATGATATTAATCACCTACCCATTGTAATGGCATGATTTAATATTATTAAATAAACTATAAATATGCGGTTTTAACATGTTTATATAATTAATTATTTGGTGACCAATTAATTAGAAATAAAAATAAATAATAATAATGTAAAGGACGTGTTTTCTGAAGAACTATATTTATGACCAAAATAGAATTTTATATTAATAAATTAAATTAATCACTATTATAAATAATAAATTATTAAAAATTATATTTATATATTCAATCAGATATTTTTCAATTCATCCAATAAGTTTTAAATGCTTAAGATAAGGATAAATATAATTTTAACCATAAAAATATGTATATTTTTAAAAGGAATGTTTACCAAATTTTAATGTAAGACTTGTTCTAAAAATAAATTTTTACAATTTTATAATTTTTATTTGACAATTTTTGGTATTTTTCTGAGATCTTTCATGTTTTGATTAAGATTGAATGGCACCGATGTTTAATTGAAAACATCTTTTTGTATAAGTAAATTATAGTGTTAAATTATATTTTTAATTGGTTTTATAGTATATATAGATCAATTTTATATCTGTTAAAATAATTTAGGTCATTGGAGTCAATTTCACATTAAATTTGGATATAAAAATATTTCAAACTTTTGTACTTTTCTCTATAAAAAAACTTGTTGTCTCGCCACGGCTGTGGGATTAATTTTAAATTAATTTGTGCCACTTATGTTATTGTAATTTAGAAAAATAGATTACATATTTTGAATCAATATAATTGATAATTTATATTAAGTTAAAATTAATTTTTTTCAAAAAATATTAGTGAATGAAATTAAAATTAATTACAATGATTAATGTAAAATGTGTTTAATTAGTGGCTAAACATTAATCCTAAGTATACAAATGACCTAGAAACATGTCCAAAACCCATTGCATGGAATTTATTGTAATATATACCCACTTGGATCAAATATGGATCATTATTTGAGATACATTATGTAAGAGAGACCTCCACATAGTGTTTACATTTTTATATTTACAAGAATGTCACTCCCCATCCACTATAAAGAGGAACATGCCCTCCCCACTTATTCACACATTTCAAAACCATTGGCTCATAAAAAACTTTACCAACTAAGACCTCATCATCCCTAATATATATTAAAATCTTATCTTTTGGAATAAAGTAAAAAAATTATGCCCTTTGAAGAAAACCAAAAAGCGTTACCTAAAGAAGACGTAACATTCTTCAATAAGCATTTTTGTTTTATTTATTTCTCCACTTGTTCAATTATTATTATTAAATGATTATATAATAACATTAGTATCATAAATATAATAATATTTTTTATGTTAATGGTTTGACCTACACCTTCACACACTTCCATCAAATAGGATATGCAATCATTGTTCTTGTGTATGGTAGACTACCACCTCACAAACTGATGTCATTCGTTCTTCCATTACAACCTTTTATGGTTGGTAATGTTGATGGAATTTATGATTTTAAGTTATGTATATTATATTTATTATTTCTTCATACTTTTACAATTTTTATATAACATATAACATCATGATTTATATTTTTTGTGAATATGATAACATCGTTTGTGGATGTGTGGACTACCGCCACCTCAAAGCGATGTGATATGTTAACCCCTTAAATGGAATGTATTAAAGATGGTTTTAATAACAATATATGATATAAATTACATATTTATGTTATTTATGAAATAATTATATATCTGTACATATCAAATATAATTTTATTCTTTCCATTTCACACACTAAAAAAGTGATAACATCATTCATGGATGTGTGGAGTACTACATCCTCAAAGCGATGTGATTCTTAATTTTCCATTATCACATCAACATAATGTTATATATAAGTACATATAATTAAATAATAGTTTATTTATGATATAATTTCCATTATTTAAATATAAATTTTACTTACCTTTATTCCATAATGATCATAGAAAATGGGAATGTCACTCTACCTACTTACAACCTACCATCTACATGATCATAATTTTTGTTCATTTTTCATAACCATATTTCATATATTATTTAAAAATTATAATTAATGTATAAATTTGATAATTATATTATGTTTATTATTTTTTATATATTTAAATATTTATCTCATTGACCATAGGTTTCCTATGAAAGACAATTTTGACACATAAGTCGAATATGGTCAAAACATCCAACGTAAACATTGTTATGTAATTATATATAACATGTTTACAAGTGAAATAAAATTAGTAATAAAATTGAATTTTTTTGTGAATAAATTGAATTATTAACATAATTTTATTATTCATGAATTTGTAGGAAAATCGTGACAAATAAAACTCAAGGTAATGGATTTCTTAACTCAATTTCCATTTATTGGGTAAAACTTTTATATAATTGGTTATGTTATTACAAGAATATGTATGAAATGACCTATGATTGTATTAATCTATATTTCAACTTTTATTTTTTCAATTTAAAATTATCACAGATATTTATTTTATATATTTTTTCTCACTCCAATGATACAATCTTTGGAAGTGTTTTTCTCATCTCACTTTTATTTCTGTGAGATATATTCCATAGTCACCACTTTTTTTATGATGTATAAATTTCCAATTAATGTATTTGATGATTAATATCCATAAATTTATGGGGTTTTTCATATCTTTTTTATTGTCTCCCTTTCATGAGGTTTACGATTTCAATGTTACCAAAGTTGAAATGAATGTTTGTCACTATTATCCTTCTTTGAGACATTTGTTATGTTATACACCTATCTTATTTTATGAGGTGTGTACACTTCTCATTTTAGATTATATATAATGAATCTCATTATTATAATGATATTATAAGTTTCATTTAACATTATTCATTCATTGGTCTTATGATTTTAATGTTTCAAAGTGATATGGGACACTTTAGAATGTTTAAAGATTATTTCCCTAAAGAATGTTTTAATTATACTTTAATGGTATTTTGATTCCTCAAAATCAATAGCCCTTTTTTGTTAATTATCCACAAATAGGGATATTTTATTATCAATACCATACTCATTATTTTCTGTATGGATTAATATTATGTCAAAGAGATTTTTTTGGAACCCATTTATTTTTTATGGGTTAATCACATTTCAAAGAGATTGATTGGAAACCAATTTCTTTTCTATGGGTTAATCATGTTCCATAGAGATTATTATAAAACCTATTTATTTTACATGTGTTTATTATGTTGTAAAGATAGTTTTATGGATCCAATTTATTTTCCATGGGTTAATCATGTTTTAAATAGATTTATATGAAAACCATTTCTTTTACATGGCTATATCATGCCTTTATTATTTTTATGGTGAATTTTTTTCATTAACAGTACATGATAATTATATGAAATGAGTGATCTTTATATATCATATAAGAAGGTTTGAACACCATTAAATCTCACAGGTGAACCCAATATATCTTAATAGAAGAGTTAGTCCCAATTATAGGTCCTCGAAAATAGGTGATCCCGATATAGATTATATGGAGGGTGATCCCTATTATAGATCAATGATTCATTAGGTAATGATAATGGTGGAAGTCAAAAATATGGTTATTCTAATTGAAATGGTTTTTATAGGGTTTTGAAAGGGTTTTATGAAAGTGATGCTCTAATTTAGAAAAAATAATTTTAAATTCTTGTTATGATTTTATAATGTTTCTAATGACTGATATTGATATCACATGGATTTTGATTATTGATTCCAATGACTCTTGACTTTTTCATGTTTTTCTATTTTATAATCTAGGTATTTATAGGTATGATTTATTTTAAGAATTTATCATGCATTTTTATTATGTCATCATACCATTATACACTATTATTCTCATTTATTATATTCAATTTTTAATGATTATGTTTACCCTTACTATTCATCTGATCTCACCCTTATTATATTTAATTTTACACATGTTTTAAAGAATGACTTTTAAAAAGTTATTTCTTGAATGTATTTAATAAGGATGATGATGATGTATTAATATGAAAAATAAAAATTGGGTAAAGAAGCAGAAATTCTAATTTAAATACTTGTAAATTGTTTATGTAAGAGTTTATCCAAATTATATAAAACTATAAACCTCAAAGATCCTCTAGTATGTAAGTGATCCAAGTTTTCATTTTGATATTTTAATGTTTATATGAAAAATTTGGGTCACAATTATCAGCATCAAATCTAAGAATGTAAAGTTATGGATTTCAGCAAAGGATATAGGATTGAAGGCAATAGTTTATTATATCCCCTTTAAAACTATACGTGAATTGATATTGGGGAATTCATGGTTTTTTCAGGGTTTGATAATCCATGCTTCCAAACGGTGAACCCTTATCTAGTTTCCTAGGAAAGAGTGCATGGCTAGCATATGGTTTTATTAACCATGTGTCCTAATTTTGTGTCACTATCCAGAATCCTTGTAAGGGGGCATAATTAGGTTCATGGTTAGCTCTAATCGTGCATCCTAAACTATGAAACAATGAGAATGGGTTTTTAATCCCCAAAAATTGTAATTAAAGCCCTAAACCCTCTGTTATAAATTATAATCAACACCAAATAAAATCTAATCCAACCCTTTTTATTTCAAAGGATCCCTAGAGAAGATTTTGGATTCTCAAACTCCTTTTATATCATATTAAAGTGCCGATATATGTGATTGATCCCTATCCAGTAAGTGTAATATCATAGATTTAGAATCCACATTTATACTCTTATATCCTCCTTTTAGATTTATTTATCCTCATTTTTTTGGTGGATCTAAACTTTTATATGATGGATTTTGATTCTAGGGATTTCTATTTGATCTTCCTTCCCTTCATCTCCCTATTGGTAGTTTCTATTTCAGGTATTTTATTTACCAAATGATAAAAGTTAGGTGGATCTATAATCCTCTTCCCTACACTTTAAAACATTTAATTTATTGCTAGATTTGAAATTAATATTCAATTTATTTCCTTGAATTTAGTAGTTTTGATGTTTGGTTTAAAAATACTTGAATTTTTTAAATAAAAACTTTTTTCACAGGATTTGAAAATATTGGGTATATTTTTTATAAAACATGTCTTGAAATGATAACTTGATTTCATGAAAAAATTTTATGGTGATTCATGTGAAAAATTAAATTAAATGAAATATGATTTTGAAAGTCTTGAATTTGATAAAAACCAATGATTTGGTTTTGAAATTTAAATAGAATGTTGAAACAAGAATTAGAAAATACAATTATGAATATTGAATTGATTTGTAGGGAATGATTTTATGATAATTGATTGATTCATTGAAATAACATGTTATTTTGTCTAGTTTGTGGGTGAATAGTAAAAACCACTAGGAATCTAACTCCTTAGAAATGGATTGAAGATGAACAATCTAACTAAATGAAATTCAGCATGAATTTCCCCAATATGGTGTTGGTTTATTCTATCTCAATGTCACGGGCCTTAGGGATGTGTGCACTCCTTGATCCATGATGATTGAATGGGTAGTGTGATGATCATGTATCTTATATGTAACTAACATTAGGGCTTATGACCATGGTGTTATTCATTGTATTTAATTTATTGATACATGCTAATGATTATAGAACTCTTTTTATCCATGTACTATTTAATTAAAATGTTATTTTATTATGATTTTTAATATTATTTGTATCTTCTTAACTAGATATATTTTTTAACTAAAAATATGAAAAAAATACAAGCCTTTATTTTATTTAAATTGAATAATAAATTGTTTATTTGTTATGGAACATTGGGTGAAATTCTACTGGGATGTTTTTTTCTCTCAAACTACCTATGCCTTTGAGTGTTTACAGATTTTCTTATACTTTGTCCATGGAAAGGTAAATAGATAATAGGAGGTGGTAGGTGAGATTAGTTAATGGTACCTTGGGTGGTGGTGTTGACTGATGGAGAAGTGATTCACTCATTACATGGAGACTTTGAGTGTCTATCTTGGTGGAATTTATATCATCTTTTGGGTATTTATCAATCTATTTGTCATAATTTTATCCTTAAATTTTTTTTGGAATGCTGATTATTACTTTATTTATCTTATGTGGTTATATATATTGTTTTATTATATTTCCATGGTGTTAAATCATTCCCTCTCACTATTTTCTGATGCTCTGACACCAACTGCCATCCGGTAAGGATTAGGATCACCCTTCAGTCCATGTCACTGTCAGATCAGGTATCAGTATACCAAGGTATTCAGGTTGGTTCATGACAGTCATGAACAAAATTTATGTAATGAATTCTACCCTATAATATATGAAAGGTTATTATAATAAGTTTTCATAGGAATTAGTCATTAATAATATTCCTACTCAAGAATAATTTAGCTAGCCACAACCTTTATAAATTCCTATATTATGAATCAATTAACTAGTGTTAATAATACTAACTATCCTAACAAATCCTCACATGTTCCTAAATCTAAAATCTAACCTATTTCATTGATACCAATATGTTACAACCCAGAAAAATTGATATCTGAAAAACCTAGATCCTCCTATAATTGTCCTGATTGAGTGACTCGTAATGGGGTATCCATTAAAAGTATGGGACGCATTACCTCTATATATAAGATAACATTTTCTTTTAGGTAACATGATACACCATAATATGAATATATAATTAACATCTCAATACAACACCTATATATATAACATGTAACACCATAAAAAATATAAAAAATTGAAAAATATATATATTTATGTAATACATATAAAATAAAAGTAATGTAATGTAAATATTGAATGGAAGGATATAAATGTGGCCTTCATGATGAATGATCCAAGTCATTAGCTACCACATTAACCATCCATCTCTAACATCCATATTTATTGATTGTCCATGTCTATATATATTCAGGACTACAAGCAACGAAAATATAAAATTGTATGATATAAATAGGTTCCTCATAGATCACCATATCACACACAATAAATTACAATATATTTATTATATAACTATATACCAATTATTTTTAATAGAAAAATAATAAATTCTCTATCATATACAATATCCAATTAGAGGCCACCAGAATAGTGGCCTCCTAACCCCACTATTCTATAATCCCAACCTTAGGATCCCTAATATAAGTAATAGTACCAAAGATTCAAACCTCTCTATGCTATAATTTTTCCCTTAGTTTACCTAGAGAAGATTAATGGTCGTAATGCTCTAGCCAGCTGAAGAATCACTATACAACTACCTCGATGGATGTTGGAACCTATCCAAACGATATATCAATTGTATTCATATAATAAAGATAAAATATAGAAAAATTATCAAATAATATCTAATTATAATTTTCCCTATCCCAGGATTCACCCAATATGTACCACCAATTATTGATATTTAAATACTTCTATAACTAATATTGTGCTTGAGAAATGCCTCTATGACGAGCCAACCTAAATCCCAAAGTAATGGGTATAAAAAGGAGTAATTACATAGTGAATTATCATCCACCTAAATCCTAGATCTTTGGAATATAAATACTGTAATAATTTAGTTTAATGGTCACATATTTTATACCAAGTTAAATGGGTGAGTTTAAAATCAAATAATAAAGTGTATCATAAATAGCCTTGATGTTTGGGGTGATAATAGGATAAAATATTTGATGTATTCATCAATGTGAAACCCATGTTTGTGGGTGAGTATGAGATCACTGTAAAACATTATCATTATCAACATCCTCTATGAATAATACTATATCACAAAGACTATGTATATTGCGTTAAAAAACATTTACACTACTAAACCGATTATTAAACCATCAACAAGATAAAATTTCCTTCACAATTTTCCATAGCACCATCATATCATTATCTGGGATATTTTATATCCTTTTCATATTGAAATCTAATAATAGTTCAATGTTAGTTATAGTTTATTTAGTATTGATTATATCATGATCATATTGGCTATTTTATTTTGATAATTACAAATATAAATCTAAATTTCAATTTTCATGGATTATATTTAATATAGTTATTATTTTGATGAAATTTTATATTTTATATTTCTTGTTTTTATGTGTTATTTATTTTAAAATTATTTTCATTAATATGGTTTTATATTATTTTATTATTTTTATACTTGATAGTTATATTATTCTATTTTATTTTATATTTATTATTATATTATATATATAATTTTATGTATTTTGTAAAGATTTATGTTTCATATATGATTAGTGTATAATATATGATGAGTGTAGAACTAACATGAGTAATACAGAAACAAGTAAAGGATATACGGTGAATAAGAATGATATTGGAATGAATATTTTCCAATGAGATAATACACTTGTTTTTTCTACATTATTTTCATTTGGTATTGTTAATGCATGTAATGAAATATAACAACAATGTATGTAAAGTTTATAGTGCATAAATTATAAGTAATTTGTTATGTATATTTGTTATTTCACAAAAGATAAAGTTATATGGGATCAGTAACAATTTTTTATCATTTTTATTTACATGAATAATAAAATAAAATGTTTTATACATAAAGAATATTCCTAGGTTTTCAATTTGAGAAAATCCTTTCACAACTTTAAAACATAATTCAATTCACAAACCCTATCTTCACAGTTTCACATGCAGTTCATATAAAATGCTAAGAATCTATATTATGTTTCAAGTAGAATGGGGGTCACATCAAGATCTCACACTATGAAATATCCATATCACACTCTCACATTATTGACTTATACTTTTTTATAACTCAACAGTAGATGGGTAATTCTATTGAAATAATTTTTTAATCCAATGCACATTATGATAAAATAATGATGCTTAAATTTTTTCCAACATAATTACATGAATCAAAAATGCATTATATTATTGTAAATAGAAAACATTGTAAACTGACACAACCTATGTTATAACACCAATTTCATATTATGGATTCAACACAATATTGGGAAGTTGATGAAAAATATTTATCATTATGGATCCCTATTTAACATTTCTTTTAATTTATCATTAAAATTTATCTTATTCTGTTATTTTATCAAAGAAAAGTTTTAAATGTTTTATCAGAAGGTTGGTTTATGTAATAAGACTTGAAACTGAACAAAATATTGAGTCATTTTGTGGATTGTAGATCATACTATGTTTTCTATATTGTGAACAACAGTATACTTATGCAGTAACATTGAATTAATTTTTTCATACTAAAAAAATACTATTTCACACTATATGGTTCTTCTTGTGTATTTTTTATTCAAGGTAATGAAGGAATTTGTGTCAAAATTATAGATTGGAGTGTAAGTTGTATAATTTTTATAGTTTATTATTAAAACATGAATAGAGATACTAATAAACTAAATAAATAGTTATATTTCATGAGTTTATAATGTTATAATCACTAAAATGAGAGGGTGAAAATTATGTTATGAAAATAACATACCCCCTTAAAGAAATCAAACACTATATCATCTAGAGAAAATATTCTTAAAGAAAACATGATATAGAACTATGATTATAAGAAATTCATAAGTATAATTTTAATATGATAAGTAGACATAATATATCATCGAGATATAAGATGAGACTACATTGATTCCATGATAAAATATTAAAGAGATACACATGATTAATTGATAAGTAGACATGTGTATTTTAAACTGGTAAAAGATAATTTTCTTAATATAATTATTTCTATCCATTATATTACAAGTTAATAATTATAAAGGAAACCATGATATTTAAAATTAATAAAGTGATCACATGAAGCGGTACTTGGATAAAATAACTATTTAATGACAAGAATTAAAATTCTTATTAATAAATAATCAATTATGAATGAGGAATAATATTATGTTATTTGATACATTTTATAGAATCTTTACCACTAAAACTCTCTCACTATCAATTCGAGAAAACATTATTAGTTCTCATAGAATTTTAGCGCTGAAGATATAATAAAGAGATAAAGCTATATATTTAATATTCAAAACCCTATTATGCTATATTAATTGATTTTATTTTTATATTCATTTCACTGTTTTGTAATTGTATTGTGTATTTTAAAATTTATTACAAATTGTAAGACAACTCACAAACTAGTTGTCCATCCATTAAAATTCCTTAATTTAGTTATGAATACATGTCCAAAAATTACACAAAATAATGGTTATGAATCTTTATGTTAAAATACATTTTTTTTAATGATTACTATAGTGAAATTTCTCAGTCTAGAATGATTCTACAAAATAATGGTTTATGTTTACACCCTTGTTAATAGAACTATTTTATTTAGTTGTAACTCCCAAGAATAGTGAGTTCAATCTATATGATATTAAAACTCTTAGGATTATAGTGTGAAGAATAGAAATAGTATTCTTTGACCCAATCTATTATAGAAACCCTTGTGATTTATCTTGTTCCTTACATGACTCTATACACTTCACACATCCTATACACTAATATGGTTATTCTTGAACTATTCAATCTATTATCAAATATGTTTTGAATTATTTGTTTAATTATTCTTATTATTTAACATGGAAAATTCAACCACATATTATCTCTAATCATAACCATTATGGGACCTAACAATTGGTAGCAAATCACTCAATTTTCTGAAAATAGCTTTTTCTTTTTTACTTATTTTTGGTATCATGGATTACACTTTAGATCCCCATTTTTATACATTATTTAATAGATATACTAGATATATATTTTTTCTGATTTAAATATTTTATATAGACATTAATTATTTTGGTAATGATCTTTATAAATTGAATTTCAAGGATCAGAAGATGTATTGATTTCATATAAGCTGAAAAAAAATTAAGAAATTGAATATGGATATATGAAAACATGAATGAAATTGTATCTCAAAAAATGGGGCATTGATAATTTGAACGTAATGGTAAAACCATATGAATTTATATAGGTAGACCTTAATTCACTCATTAGTAAATATTTGTAAACATATTTTTAAAACTATACGATTACGAATATTCATTATTGTTCTATAATTAAAATTTTATTTAGTCATGTATCTACATGTAATATTCCTTGTGATATTTAGAGAATTTTTCAGGTTAATCATTATAAGATTAATATATTGAATCTTGGTATTCCACAAGCTATATACTAGGACTTGTAAATGGGAGAAAAAGAAATTGTCAATAAAATGTTCCACAGGTTCACAATAATTTGGAATGGTGTCAGAATAATTGGAGAAACATTGGAAAATATTGGTATGGATGGAATAATTCTCATATCACTACAACATTATTTTCATGCCAATAAAGTATCAATTTATGAGAGAAATAAATTCACGGAATACACTTTGGAAGAGCTTATCAATTCTCAATTATTGTATAAACTTGATCTGAAAAAATTTATAATGAGGTTCAGGATACTAAGAACGATATTATTTTAATGATTATCATTATTTAATCTATTTTCTCTCATAATTATTCATATTTCTTAACTGATGGGAAAAATATGATAACTTAGATTTGTAAAGGAGTGTATAGAGACATCAAGGAGAAGAAAAGGCCTTGAAAAGTTATAATGAATTCTACTAAGGGTAACATGAAATATAAATCAAGATTATCTTTTAATATGTATATGCAATGGCCCAGACCTCCGTGGTCCATTTCGTTGTCAAAATCCAATGTTTTGGGTGTTATAGGAGGCAACGGTATCTCATTTCAAGAGTTTTCCAAAATTCCAGTTTTTTTCCCTCATTGGGACATATCAGTGACTCAGTGTTGGTAGTTCAATATCGGTAGCTCAACATTGATATCTCAATATCGTTAGGTCAGTGATGGTAGTTAAAGGCGTTGGTAGGTCGGGGCGTTGGTAGGTCAGGGCGTGAGTAGTTCGTGGCATCTGTATGTCAAGGCGTCAGTTCGTCAGAGCATCAGTATGTCAGGGAATCATGAGTCCAGGGTGTCGATAGTTTAGTGCATCGATAGCTTAGGGCTTCTTTAGGAAAGGGTGTTAGTAGGCTGGGCATCGGTGAGTGGCATTGATGAGTCGCATCGGTGACTCGCTGTCGGTGGGTTACGTTTGTGACACGTGTTAGTGGGTCATGTTAGTGAATCATGTCAATGATTTGTGTTAGTGAATCATATTGGTGAATCAATATTAGTGAATCATGTTAGTGACTCACCCATGGTGAGTCATTTCTAAATTTTTCATGTTTTTCTAATTTTTCCCCTCTTACGTTTCATTTGATGCAAATCGAGTTTAAAACCTAGTTTGATAGTTTTTAAAGGCATTTCAAAGGGTATAAATTATATAATTGATATTCAAAGGATAATTGGACTTTGAAATAGTCAAACCATGTAATATTAACCAAGATCCCACTTTAATGGACTTTTAAACTGTCTCCCTTCCATTGATATAGGATCTGGACCATTTCTAAAGTCGGTATCATCTCTTCCTTGGAACCTTCAATTTTTTCTTGGTGTGCTTATATACTTTCTTCTCTAGGGAGTCATGAACCTGCGATGTAGTATCCCATTGAGTTTTCTTTGATTCTTCCTGCTACTCATACAACCTCGATTATTGTGCAAGGAAGCTTTTATGATCATCTATTCTTCAAGGTATGGATCCCTTAGTCTCTCTTTTAATTTTTTATCATGTGTGGTGGGTAAACTCAGGTCTCCTTGAGAATAAGGTTGAATAAAAATATTAATTAAAGATATTATGAAGATAATTGGACCTTTTATGATAATGGTTTTTGTTATATATAGTAAAAAATTATGGGAAAAGGAAGATGATGATGATGATCACTTGTTCTATCTATTATCTTTGATCTATGTTTTATTTTATATTGGTTGTATGGATTTTGAAAAACATGGTCATTGCTGTTCTTTATTTGACCACCCATAATAGCTTGTGAATAATTACTGCAAATATCAATCCATTATTCATGCATACCCTATTAAATAAATTGATTCCCATGATTAAACTTTTGATGTCATCACCTCAGAATTATGAATGTGGAATTAAAGAACAGAGTTGGTCAAATTTGAATACACTCTTCTTCATCGGTTCGGTTGTGTGCTGTTTACTGTTCTTATTGGATTTGGTGACCTGTGTTAGTTGTGTGGTGTTGTGTTTGGGAGTATGGTTGTGTGTATGGGGTGGTATAGGAAGTGTAATGAAATCTCAGTATGTGAGATTGATTGATTGTGGAATTGATGAACTTGTTATGCGATGAGACTAAATCAGTGAAGTGGTTGGGAAGCAGGGATGCAGTTTTTAGTTCTGTTATGTTTATGTTACTTGGTGTGGTGTTGTTATACATTGGGGCTACTAAGTGTGGTTTTAATGAGGTGTGTTGGGGGTTTTCTTGTTGATAAGAAGGTTAGGGTGTCATGAATTTGATGAATCATGGTGGAAGTGGTTGTCTGGGTGTTCAATAAAGGGTAGTGTGTAGTGGGATGGAAATCTAGTTGAGTTTTGTTTTTTAATGGGTATGGTTCTTTTTGTGTAGCGGGGATTCCAATGATGTTTTGGGGGGTATAATTTTGAATAAGAATAGTGTTAATTTGTGGGAGCCTTTTTCCCAGAGTTTTTAGGGACATTATGAAGTGTTTGTGGGTTATGATGTTACTAGTGGTGTGTTGTGTTTAGTAGTTTCCTAGGTATGGAAGGAATAAATAATTAAACAAATTTTTTAATGTATAGTGATAATTGGTTGAATAAGTTGTATGGGGTTATAAATTAAGTATGTGGTTGGCTGTGTGGTTATGCATTAGAGTCGGCAGGAAGGGTAGTTTTTTGTGGGCTGGTTGTTTGTTTTGAAAAACCATATATTGGGAAGAGTGATTGGTACCTATATATATACATGTAGTTCCTTTTGTTTTCTATACGCACCCCACAAATGTTAACCACTATGTGCCAAACACCCTCATTATTATGGGGGAGGGTGTCCATTACCAACATCCCAGTGGGAAGATGGATAGATGATTATTGGATTTTCCCTTCTCCCTCTTGTAGGAAATAGTGTCCCTAGACACTTAGGGTAGGTTGTGGTGTGGGTGTGAGGCCTAGGTGTTTGTAGGTGAGGTTTCATTCTCAGGTGTCTTCAAGGTGAGATACATTGTACATTCCTAGGCGTCTTCAAGATAAGGTTGTGGTTTTATGGCTGAGGTTTCTATGGGAGGGATGTGATGTGGTTGTGACCCATGTGTTTTTGGCTGGGATATTGTATGTGGCCTAGGTGTGTATGGACAGGTTGTGATAATGGGGATTATTGAAGAGTGTGGTAGTATCAGGATGTTCACCATTAGGGATCATAAGTTAACCAATGTGAATTGGTGTGGGGTAACCTATCATCGACGTGATTATTACTTTACATTACAAGACTTGTGTTATTTAGTGAGAGTACCTTGGTGAGGTTAGGGTACATATTATACCTTTTTTGGTCCTTTTGAGTTTCTGCTATTTTTTCATATGGGAATTAGTATTCTTCTCCCACTTGTACATAAGAGACTCTGGATTTTCCTACTAAGTATACATGTATGGTCACCTTAAGTATATAAAAATGTTTTCATGTATCCATGGAGATTATACAGACTATGTTGGACCTTACATGCTCAGGCATTGGGATAGTTTTTGTGTTTCTACTTAGATTTGTTCTATGGGTATTTACTTTGGAGTTTTTTATTGTATTTCTACTAGTTTTACTTTGAACACACATGTGGGATGAATTTTGTCTTCATTTATAGATATTTCTTAGAGTTGTTTTGAGTTTGATACATCTTATCTCTTTATCTCAGTTACTATAAAAGGGTAATGTGTCCCATGTTGTAAGATTTATATAACCTTGGTGTTGGTCTCCACCCTAGGGCCTATTGGTGGCGGGAATCAAGGTCATTATCTCTCTTTCTCCATTTTTAGACAAGGAGGGGCATCTTTGGATGGTGAGGGTTGTGGAAAAATGGTGTTAGAGGTTATGGGTGAGAGATAGGATGAATTTCGGAGTTGTCACAGTGAATATTACAACGGATAGTAGGGAAACAGTGTGAGGTGATCTTGGTGTGTACCATTGGCTAGGTAAGACAGTCTAGGACACATGATTTTAGAGCCCCCATATGATCTGATGTAAGGAATCTGATATTACAAAACAACCAAGTAAGACTACATTGTTTACAGGGTAGAGACCCTAGCAATAGTACATGCATCATGATGACTTTTGTTCTTTTTTTTTGTGTTTTTTGGAAAATTAAAATAAACAATGACTTAAAATGAATCCTAAATAAATTCAATAATGCTCAAGCTTAGGATTTCCTTGTTTACCTTTTACACATGGTACCTAGTCATCATCCACAAGTGGCTGAGGAAGTAGAGGCTCAGCTGGCCAATTCAGCTTATCGGTAATGGGTTGATCCAGATGAGGAGGAAAATAAGTTGTAGTATATGCTTCATGATTTCTAATGGGAGACTATGGGAATGTATGAAGGTAGCGTCTTAGACATAGAGATATAGAGATGGCTCAATAAGCTTAAGATCACCTTCAACCTAATTTAGGCTCTGGTAGAGTACTAGGATGAATTGGCAGTTAGTCAGATGGGGGGAGCTATGCGTTAGTGGTGCAAACTATATCTTTTAGAGAGGAACGAGGATGATGTTATATGTGTTGATTTTGAGAAGAAGTTTCAGTCATAATTCATTTCATTGACCACGAAGTCTGAGAAGAGATACGAGTTACTCTCCCTCTAGCAGGGGAGTATGCCGGTACAGGGGTTGGGGATCAAGTTCAAGGATTTTACTTTCTTTTCTCTGGATCTCTTCCTAAATGAGGAGTCTAATAAAAGATTCTTAGAGGAGGCACTCCATCCTTCCCTCCAGTACAATGTTACCCACTTCTCCTTATCGACATACCTAGAGGTCCAAGAGAAGGTGGAAGTGGTTGTGAGGATGCACTAGTGAGGAGTTATTTCAAGAGAGGGGATAAAATAGGCTTTTATGAAGGGAAATTTTTCCAACTGTAGATCTTAAATGCTAGGGCCTTTTAGGTTTTGTCCAATGGGGGGTCGAACTTTACAGTATCAATTTCTAACTTCTGGTACTCATGCTTTTCCCATAGTCTTGGGACCAAGGTGTTTCGATTATAGACGTCACAAGAACCTTCAAAGTCAGTTCCTAGTTCGATCTTAGTATGGTGGAGGTGGGAAGGTTCAGCGTTTACCTTAGCATTAGCTTTGGGTCTGGTTGTTTTAACAACGGGGACAGTAGGATCCTTCTCCACCAAGGGGATATATAGTATGAGGAGGCTGAAATTAGGGTGATCCTTAGCGATATCAACCTGGGTTCGGTCAGGGAGGCATCCTTAAAAATAGGGGAAGAGGAGATGGTCCTGGGCAGTTTTACCCCATAGAGGTAGTAGTTCCAGTAGGCATAAAGATTGTTCGAGGTACGATCAGTTTGTTTAGTACTCTTTCATGAGATTTATTTGATTCAAGAGCTTCACACTCCTTCGTTGCACCTACTCTATCCCATGCTCTATGTCTAGGAGTAGAGATACTTTTCATGCCCCTAGTGATGAGTACACTTGTCAGTGGTTAGACCAGATTTTTTGATTTGTGCTAGGTATTTAGACTAATGATGATACTGTATTATTCATGTTGGGATCTTTTCCTATTGTAGATGTAATGGTATGATTTCATCCTTGGCATCGACTGGTTATACTCTGTGCATGCTGTTATCGACTACTTCTAAAGAAGAGTTGTATTTTCAGATGTGGATGGAAAATGTGTGGCTATCATTGGTGAGCATAGTTGTTATATGGGAAGTCAGCATGTAGAGCCTATTCATTCCTTGTTGGTTGATATCTTAATGGAATCGGTGGATGCTGAGATGGAGGGGGTTCCCATAGTTTTTGGGGATATCTTGGATGTTTTTTTGATGAGTTTGTGACTCGACCCCCTTAATGTGACATTGAGTTCGGGATAGACTGGAAGCCTGGTTCTTATATAATTTTAATGGCTCCTAATCGTATGGAACCTTTTGAGATATGGGTGATAAGGATTCAGATTAATGATTTGATGAAAAGGGCTTTATTTGTCCTGGTGTGTCATCATGGGGTGGTTTGGTATTGTTTTTAAAGGAAGGTGTGGGTCTTAGGTTGTGAATAGACTACTAGTGGTTGAATCAAGTAATGGTCAAGAACAGTTACCCTATCCCGAGGATAGATGATATCTTCAACCATCTAAGGAGATAAATTTGGTTCTCTAATATTGATCGGTGGTATGGATATCACCAACTAAGTGTGAAGGAGGAGGATATCCTGAAGACTTCTTTCAGGTGTATGTATGGTCACTTGAAGTTCTTGTTTATGTCATTCAGTGTTATGAATGCACCATACATATTCCTTGGACTTATAAACTCCATCTTTCATGAGTTCCTAGACTGGTTCGTCATCGTATTCATCAATTACATTTTGATATAATCAATGGTAGAGTAGGAGAATACTGAGAATCTCAAGACTATCATATTATTCCTTAGATACCACCATCTCTACAGAAAGTTGTCTAAGTGAATGTTTGGACATTGGAGGTCCACTTCCTTAGACATGTGGTGTCTCAGTAGGGTGTAGTAGTGGATCTATCGAAGGTTGAGGCAGTTGTTTCTCAGACAGCTCCCGTGAATGTGGTAGAGGTTTTTAGTTTTCTCAGTCTAGAAGGAAATTAGTGAAGGTTTTTACCCAATTTCCCTTTATTATAAGATTTATTAATAGATATAACCATAAAATACCAAGCCTTTATGTGGAGTGAGAAGTTTCAGGAATATTTTATCTATTTAAAAGGTAAGTTTATCAGTTCTCCAGTGCTCAGGTTTCCAGAGGAAGGGGTGATGTTTGCGTTGTTTTACAATGCTTCTCATCTAGGCTTGGGGTGTGTGTTAATGTAGCAATAGGGAGTGATCTATTATGGGTCTATGTAGTTATGTCCCCTTGAATGTAACTATTACACCCATGATCTAAATCTACCAGTAATCATGCTTTCATTGAAGTTATGGCGGCATTACCTAATTGGGGAGTGCTTTGTGGTCTTCATAGATCACAGAGCTTGAGGTATATCTTTTACCAATGAGACATGAAATTGAGGTAGCAGAGTCGGATGGAGTTTCATTAGGATTACAAATTTGATATCTCCTACCCATCAGGAAAGGGGAATTTTTTGATTGATTCCTTGAGTATGAAGTCATGAAATGAGGTAGTTTGTGAATCTGTAGTTGCTTAGAGGGCTATGGATAAGTTTGATTCCTTTCACATTAATGCACTAATGGATTTTGGTAGAGTTTCTCTATTTCATATGTTCGTGAAATCATCTCTGAGGTAGAAATTGTAGGATTCTCAGTTGGGAGACTCGGAGGTATAGTGGATTTGTGGTCGCGTTGACCATGGTGATGCTCTAGAGGGTTGGCCGGACGATGGACATAATTTGATGTTGTTTTGGGGGAAGTTGTTTTTTCATCAGTGATGCATGATGGAGTACTCATTGAGTTTCATATCTCACCATTAGTGGTGCACCCAAGAGTTTCCAAGATGTAACATCTCTTAAGTGAGTAGTTTTGGTGGCCTAGGATGAATTGGGTAATCAAAATGTTTGTGGAAAAGTTCCTAGTTTTCTAGTAGGTGAAGGATGGGAACCATGTTCCCTATTTATTATTGAATCCCCTAGATTTCCTTGAGTGTAAGTGGTATTAAATCTCAATATATTTTATCAATGTATTACCCAGATCTCACAGAGGATGTGATGAAAATTGGTTAATAGTTGATTGGATGATGAAATCGGCTCACTTTTTAGCATTTAAGGAGTCAAGAAAATTGGTTGTATTAGTGTATAGGTATACGGATGAGGTGGTGCAGCTTCCTAGAGTTCTGATATCTATTATCTCGGATAGGGATATTCATTTTACCTTAAGAGTATAGAGGGAATAACAACATGATTTTGGAACTCAGTTACACCTTATCACTACTTCCCACCCTCAGATAGATGGGCAAACATAGAGGATCATCTAGATGTTGTAGGGTATGATGTGAGCATGTGTCTTGGGCTTTGGTGGTTCGTGGGTGTGACATTCTCCCTTGGTAGAGTTTTCTTACAATAATAGCTACCACTATTCAATTGGTATGGCTATGTTCAATGCCTTGTATAGGTGACCATTTCATTCACCATTTTACTAGATAGAAGATGGGGAGGAAGCTTTTCTTAGACTTTATGTGGTTTAGATCACAACAATGGAGTTTCATCTCACTCGTGAGATTATGAAAGTGGCACAAAACTAGAAGAAGTCATATTTGGATTGCAATAGAATTCCCTTGGAGATACAGTTTGGGGAGCACACGTTCTTGAAGGTTTCCCCTCGATTTGGGTAGTGAAGATTCAATAGAGGGAGAAAATTTTGTCCTAGTTTCATTAGACCTTTCAATGTGTTGGGGAGAGTTGGTGAGGTTGCATACCATTTGGAATTTAAACAGCATTTGGAGAGAATCCACGATGTCTTTCATGTCTCCCAGCTTCTTCAGTATCTTCACGATGACCCCACATCATTTAATGGGGAGATTTGCATATCATGGGTGATGCAACATTCATGGAGTAGATAATGGAGATCCAAGATCATTTGTAGAATTAGTTTCCTGGATATACCATCCCTTTGGTTTTTTTTGTTATGGAGTCAAGGTGTCCAAGAGGAGAGTACTTGGGAGTGAGAAGCGTAGATATTTTCCCAGTACCTAAGATTGTTTTGAGTTTTTCTTATGTGATTTGATTATGATGTAGTTCTTTAACCTTGTTTGCTATGATATGTGTTGGTTCATTATTACATAATGTGTTATGAATTCCTAACTTATAGAAAGGGGAGTACATGATTACTAATTGAGATGCATTAATTGATATGATATTAAATCAGTGTGGGAAAGTCAATGCCGCCCAGAGCAGATAGTATCTTGACATGGGGAAAGGAATTCCCTGATTCATGTGTTCAGATATTTTGTACTTGTCTGGGGTATCTTGTGGATGTTTGGGTTAGAAAATGTGGGAGGAGGTGTTCTTGGATGTGGATATTTCACTCCGTCTTTCAAACAAGACATGGTGGTTTATCCTTGAGAGGTATCTTATCGAGTGCTCATTCCGACCCATCTTTCTCTTGGATTTGGTTTTGAATTCTTGAGGGAGATAATAGTTTGAGAGGTATCTTATGTAATGGAACATACCTTCTTAGTCCATTAAATTTTCAAATTCTAGTTTTTGGGGTGTTCTTAGAGGCAGCAGTAACTCATTTAAATAGTTTTCCAAAATTCATGTTTTTTTCCATCGGTAGGACGTGTCAGTGACTCAATGTTGGTTGCTCAGCATTAGTAGCTCAGTTTCAATATCTCGCTTTCGGTAGATCATTATTGGTAGTTCATGATGTCGGTTGGTCAGGGAATTGGTTGGTCGGGTCATCTGTAGGTTTGGGCATCGGTGGGACAGGGCGTCGATAGGTCAGGGCATTGGTAGGATAGGGCATCAGTGAGCCACGTTGGTGACTCACTATCAGTGGGTCACGTTTGTGACATGTTTCAGTGATTAGTTTTGGTGACTCTTATCAGTGACTCTCTATTGGTGACTCATGTCAATAACTCACCCATCGATGAGTCATTTCAATTTTTCCTATTTTTTTCAATTTCACCACTCTTATATTTAATTTGACGTAAACAGAGTTTAAAATCAAGATTGATTGTTTTTAAAGGCATTTAAAAGGATATTAATTATATATTTAATATCAAAATGCTCCCTGGACTTTGAAATAGTAAAACCACATAATATTAACAATGATCCTGCTTTAATGGCCTTTGAAACCGTCTCCATTCAATTGATATAGGATCTAGACCTTTTCTAAACTAAATATCCTTTCTTCCTTAGAACCTTACATTTTCTTTTAGTGCATCCAGATCCTTTCTTCTCTAAGGAGTCATGCGACTGTGCTATAGTAACATGTTGAGTTTTCATGGAGACTTCCTACTAATCGTGCACCCTCAGTTTTGGTGCAAGGAAGAGTTGTTGATCGTCTGTTCTTTGATTAAGGGATCTATTAGTCTCTATTTTAAATTTTTATCTTGTGCGGTGGGTAAACTCATGTATCCTTGAGAATACAGTCAAATCCAAATCATAATTAATGCTATTATGAAGATAATCATACATGTTATTGGAACGATTTTTTTTATCTAAAATAATAAATGAGGGGATGGGGAAGATGATGATAATGATCAGTTGTTCTATTTTTTATCTTTGATCCATGTCGTGTTTTATATTGGTTGTATGGATTCTGAAAATTATGGTCTTTTCTTGTCTTTTATTTTTCACCCGTAGTAGCTTGTAAAAAATTCTTTCATATATCAATTCATTAATCATGTCTACTTAGTTAAATGAATGAATTACCCATGATTAAACTTGTTTTGTGATCACCCCTGAATTATGAAAGTGGAATTAAAGAACATTGTTGCTAAAATTTGAATACACTATCTTTGATAGGTGTGGTTGTGTGATTTTTGTGGTTTAGATCGGTTTGGGTGCCTTGTGATGGTCGTGTGGTGTTGTGTTTGGGAGTGTGGTTGTGTATATGGGGTGGTACGAGTAGTGTAATGTAATCTTATGCTGAGAGACTGATTGATTTTGGAATGGATGAACTTGTTATGTCATGGGACTACATCCGGGCAGTAGTTGAATAGCAGGGCTGCAGTTTCTTGTTGTGCTAGGTTTATATTACTAGGTGTTGTGTTGTTATTTAGCGAGGATATCGAGTTTGGTTGTGATGAGGTTTGTTGGGGGTTTTCTTATTGAGAGGAAGAGCATAGTGGAATTACTTTGAAGAAAGATGGTTGTAGTCGTTGGATGGTTCAAGAAACGGGAGTGTGCAGTGGGATAGAAATTAGGCTTAGTTTTGTAGTTTTGCTGGATGTGGTGATTTTTTTAGCGGGGCTACTAAGAATGGTTTGGGAGGGATAATTTCGAATAAGGGTGTTACATTGTGTATTACATTCACCCTTTGTTTCCAAATACCTTGTGAAGTGTGTTCTTGTGTGTGTTATGATGTTACTTGTGGTGTGTTGTGTTTGGTAGTTTCCTGAGTAAGGATGGAATAAATAATTAAATAAATTGTTTAATTCATAGTGATAATTTGTGGAATAAATTGGTTGGGGTTTTGAATTAAGTCTATGGATGGTTGTGTTTTTATACATTATAGGTGGAAGCAAGGGTAGTTTTGTGTGGTTTGGTTGTTTTTTTTAACCCATAGGTTGGGATGATTGTTTGGTACCTATATATATACATGTAGTTCATTTGATTTCTATACACACCCCACCCATGTTGAGAACTATGGTCGAACACCCCCATTATTATGGGGGAGGGTGTCCTTTACCAACATCTCAGTGGGAGGATGGATGTATGGTTATTGGATCTTCTATTCTCCCTATTCTAGGCATTGTTATCCCTAGAAACATTAATCAATTTGTGGTGTGGATGTGATGTCTATGGGTCTGTGGGTGAGTTGTGTTTCCCATGTGTCTTCTGGGTGAGATAGGTTGTACTTTCCCAGGTGTCTTCAAGATGAGGTGGTGGTTTTGTGTCCTAGGTGTCAGTGGGTGGGATGTGATGTGGTTTTCACCATGGGGTTTGCGAGTGGGATATGGAATGTGTCCCAAGTGTGTGTGGGAAGGTTGTGATAGTGGGGATTGTGGAAGAGTGTGGCAGTGTTAGGACGTTTTCCATTAGGGATGATCAGTTAACCAGTTGAAAGTGGTGTGGGGTACCCTATTACTGATATGATTATTTCTTTACTTTACTTTACTTGAATTATTTGGTGAGAATTCCTTGGTGAGGTTTTGGTGGATAGTATACCTTATTATATGATTTTGAGTTTATGTTATTTTTTTCATAGGGGTATTAGTATGCTTATCCCACTTGTGCATAATATACTTTAGATTTCCATACTGAGTATACTTGTTTTCTCACCCAATGTATATAAATCCATTTTCAAGTTTCTAGGGAGATTATACAGATTGTTCTGGATCTTACTAGCTTAGGCGTTGGGATAGTTTCTTCATTGCTGCTTAGATTTTTTCTTTAGGTATTTACTTTGGATTATTTCATTGTATTTTTATCAATTTTACTTTGAAAATACATATGGGATGAAATTTTTATTCTTTTATATATATATTTCATGGAGTTGTTTTGAGGTTTAAACATATTATCTCCGAATTTCGGTTACTATAACAAAATGTAATTCCTCCCATGTTGTGATATTTCTATACCCTTGGTGTTGGTCTCCACCCTAGGGCCTACTAGACGTAAGACTCAGGTGTCATTATCTCCCTTTCTCCATTTCTATCTTAATAAGGGAATAGTTGGAAGGAGGGGGTCATGATATCATATTAAATATAATAATACATGAAGATATTTCATATTAAGACTAAATTTATGAAGTAAAAAAATAAAAAATAATAACAATAATTAAATGAAAATGAAAATAGGGATATTGTTCATATAGATATAATAAAGACTCGAATTCAAGTGATGACACTTGAATTGATAAGGAATCTACAAACCTGTGTCGCATGGAAATAGTGAATGAGGAAGTTTATTTTAGTTTTGAATATGACTATGATTCTAATGTTTGTTATTAGTATGATAAATCTATTTTTTTTGAGTTAAATTCAAATATTGACAAACAAAATCAAGATATTCTCAATATCTCATATTAGTGAAATAAACACTAGAAGAGAAAATAATAATTTGATTTTGGATGAAAATAATATTGATTTTGAAGTTTCTAATCTCAAGTAAGAAAATGAGAAAATGACTATTAATACTTCTTATACCAATGATAATGTTTGAGAAGATCTATAAGTTGTATAGATAGAAAATGTATAGAAAATTTTGAGTTAATTTTTTTTAAAGAATCATACTCTAAATTCATGAATGTAAGGGTGAATTATAACCAGATAAAATCATTACAAAGGATTTATAAGAAGAGAAATTGAATTGAAAATAATAGGTTAGAAAATTACATTTACATGAAACGCATTTTGGAATGTAAAAGGTAAATATTTCTTCTATTAATTTTTTTAAGTGTGGTTATTTTAGAAAATATTATAGTGAATTACATTCAAGGTTTGTTCAACCTATTAGTTACAAGAACAAATTTCATTAATGGGTTGATTTAAATAATTTATTAAATTGTAATTATTTATGTCATATTTTTAAAGGACCTTATTCAAATTTTGTTGTACCTATTCAAGTTTATTTTCTTAAGTAAGTATTTATTTTGGGTAAATATTTATACTTTAACTATTTTACTTGTTCGAATTATTTCATCTAATATATTAACTATGATTTACTTTTAGTTGTGTATAATTTTTTTTATCTATTTATTTTTTTCATGACATATGTAAATCTACTTATATTTAATTAATTTTTAATATTTACTAATTATTTAAATATATTTAACATGTTTTGTGCCTCTTTTTCGTAAAGAATATTATATAGGGTAAGCTTACCCTGGAATATAGTTACACTATCATATCTTTTCATGGATATAATGCTTTGATTAATGGGTATTTGGAATTAATATTTTTTATTTTTATTATCCTTTAGTAGTTGGTTCTTTGTGTGATAATGTATTCATTTAGGTGTAGTATAATAATTGGTTAAGTATGTATCCTATTTTAGACTCTGCATATTTCTTAATTTCTATTATCTAATTTCAAGAATAATCTATTATTGATGGTATGTGTCTACTGTGATTTAATTTTTTAACATAGTGGTAATACTGGTTATACTTATTATGATTCTTTTATTGAATTTGTTTCATTTCACTTTTCATGATTTTTTTATTATTATTATAATACCAATTTATCTTTATAAAAAGGGGAGAGTATATTCGGGTTTCTTAATTATAAAAAAGATGGAGAATACTAAGTGTATCCTTGCCACTTCTATTATTTGTTTATAATTACAAATATCCCTTTCATGGTATTTTTTTCCTGAATTATGATTAATATATTTATTAGTATTTTGAAATTTGATATTTTATATGTCTTGTTTTTATGTTTGATTTTCTATATAATTATTTATATTAAGATTGTTTTTATATGGTTTTATTAATTTTCTGCATTAGTTTTATATTTGGAATGTTTATGTTATTTTTTATATTATATACTATTTATGATCACATTAGTATTATACATATTTCTATTACATAGATGATGTATCTATGGGATATGATGAGTGTACCACTGCTTTCAAAAAAAATTAAAAAATAAGATGTATGAAGCACATATTCATGAGATTGGAATGATGACCATGATATAATGCATGTTTGTTGTCCAAATGACTTGAAATTGTAATTATTATTAGATGTAATGTGGTTTAACAAAAATGTGTAAAATGGTTAATGTGAATAAAAGGTATGTAATGGTTAATGTATATATGGAAATTCACATAAGATGATATTACATAAGACCAGTATCATATTTTTGTTATCATTTCAATTTAAAGAAATATTAATATATATAGTTTTGGCCATGAGTATTTCAAGAAGCTTACAAATTGTATAGAAGTGTTTCAAAGCACTAGACCTTAACTTAATTCAAAACATATCCCCTTACTACAATATAGGATGTTTGTATATTTTGTTAAGAACATACTATATGTTTTAATAACACTGGTCATGTTAAGATATTAAACTATAAAAAATCTAGAATTCAGTCTCGTATTATCCATACACACTATATCAAAAATAAACTAAGGCTGGAGAGTTTTCCTAAGACAACATTATAATTAATCATTCATTGAAATATGGTAAAGTATCTTTTTTATAAAAAAATTAGGGTAGTAATGATGATGAAAATTTTGTTATCTCTATTATATTTCAAGGTAGTCGACTCAACCTACATAACACTCTTACACTATGTTAAGAACATAATGAGAACTTAAAAATCAATATAACATATTTAGAATTATAGAGACATATTTTATAATGGTTTGGTATCCTCATTATTATGTGGATTGTTATATTATTATTTCATACTCCTATCATATGTCAATTGTATGTTTCGATCTAACATTACAATTTGTGATATATTTTTAAGAAAATATCTCATATTTGATCTGATGGTGATACTTGTTTCATGAATTTAAAATGAAAAAATGGTGAGTTTTTTTACTGTGTGAATCTTGAACTATATTTTTATAGATTGTGAACAATATGATACCTAAAATAACATTTTATTAATTATTTCTAACTAATTAAATTACAGTTAAAACTACATGGTTCTATAAGCCTAATGTTTCATTCAATATAATGAAATTAGTTTAGATTATATTCTAATTAGTATAGATTTCATTGTATATTATTATAGAATTCATGAAGTTATATCTGAACTAAGGAAATAGTTTTAGTTCCTGAGAAATACCTAAACAATTTATAATGTGATATAAACTAAAATGAGTGGAAAAAAATTATGTTATGTGAATAACATACTCCCAAAATGAAAGAAAATAATATGTCAGGTGGTGAGTGTAGTATTAAAATACATCATGAGACAACATTGTGACAGTAATGAATTCTAAGGAATTAATGTAACATGTGAAGTTAACCAAATATATCATCAATAGATAATGAGACACTAGATTGTATCCAAAATGAAACATAAAATGGAAACACAAGATTATGTTGATCAGTGGACGTGTATATTTGAAACTGGTAATAAATACTTTCATTTTTTAATTGTTTTTAATAATTTTGTTATAAAATGTTAATTATAAAGGAAATAAATTTATTCAAAATTAATGATGTGATATTTGTCAAATAAAACCATTAATGGAAAAGTATTAAACTCTATTATTAAAAATTATCATGAGGGGATAAGGTAGAACACAGTATTATGTGATACATTTTATAGAAGATTGATCATTGGAACTCTCGTGCTATGAATTTAAAGAACATTAGTTGCTCACTCAAATAATAAATGTCAAGTGATCATAAAAGAATCCAGCTACATGTTAAACATCCAACTATACTATTTTTTTACATTCACTTTCTTTATTTTTTATTCTATTCATCATTTTATAATTACATTTTTCACTGTAATGTTTCTAATGATTTATTACACAACTCACACATCAGTTGTTCCTCCATTAATGTTTTTTATTTATTTATGCTTTCCTGACCAAAAATCACATGTAAAAAGGTTGTAAATGTTCTTATAAAAATGTTGTAAATGTTCTTATAAAAAGGAAAATAGGTTAAAAGGTTTCTTGTCAAAAGTATAGTATAGAGCTACTACTATAACATTTTGGGTTATGTCTTCACACATGTAAAAGGAACTATTATATTTGGCTTTCACTCCCAAGAAAAGTTGGTAATATCTAATAAATATCCATACTCTCTGGTTACGGTTGTTATGAGTAGTTTTAAGATCACTTTTATCATAACTAATTTAAAATTTCTTATGCTTAATCTTTTTCATTACATGCCTTCACACACTTCACACATTTGTTGCACTAATATAGGTATGAATGAATTTTTTAATCTATTATCCACCATATTCCATATTATCTATTTAATTAATTTGACTGTTTAAGATTGAAATTCATCCCCTTATATCTCCTTACATCACCATTTTGATACATAACATTCATTACACTGATCCACCATAAAATTAATAACAATATTTTTATCATATAATAATTTTCATCTCTTTATAAGTGATCCAGGTCATCATTACAAATTGATCTCAAAAATGCTATATTTTATGTATAGAACTATCTCATGAATCCATCACCTCAATTAATATGGTTTATATATCCATTCCTCGTTATCTTTTCAAGAACAAAAATTAATTTACTAATAATGTATACTATCACAATAGATATAATTTATTATCACCAGAATATTACTTCTCCATTATCATGTTTAATATTATTTCCCATTTAGAGTTCAACTAATTTGTTTTCAATAGACGTATTCCACTATTAAACCTCTTAACATTTCATCTATTTTATTTATTAACATTATAAACATATATATATCTCTCATTAAATTATATTCATTGAATTCCCAATTTAATCTCTCGTTTTAAATTATCAATCCTTGTTCAATATTTACTACATTTTAATGACTAATTCTTGTCCTCTATTTTCATTCCATGCCATGAGAGGAAAATTATACAATACAATAATGATTTTCTACACTAATAAATAACAAATATCAAATAAATATTCATATTCTATGATTACAATCTATTATTGATATTTAATTTTATATTTAATAATCACTTAATATATTCTAATTAATTATTATAATAATCCTCATAATGAATTCACATTCCTTTTATAATAATCCTCGTTATCATAAAAATTCCATTCCCTTCATAAATAATTCATAATACATCATTGTTATTACTGTATTTATAATTTTTCAATTAATAAAAATATAATTATTATTAATTTAATAAAAATAATTTACATAGTTATCATCATTACTTAATAATACAGTCAGAAAATATTTTTCTATAAGAAGTGAAATTCAACACTAAAAAAGTCTACGAGATAAAAAAAATTCCTAGACTTTCAGAAGGAGAGAAAGTGAAAATGATCCCATTATTATCCTATAAAATATTATCCAAATTGGACTACCAATATTAACTAAAATCAATAAAAATGTTCTATTAGGCCTGAGAGATCAAAATGTGATCAATACAAATTTTGAACCTAATTTTGGATTCCAACCTACCACAACACACCTTAGAGGTAATTTAACAACATTGGGATACCACATGGCTCCCCTTCATTCCACCACACAAAGGTTTAGACCCACTTAGTTGCACCCAACTTACCCATTTGGTTGACCATTTAATCATCAAAATGAAACACTCTAATCATTACATATTTCACCATTGCACCATTCTATTACCACTGATCCATTCCGTGTGATCATATGATTATATTGTCTAGAAATATGGGTTTCACACACCACACCTACATTGAAATAGGAGGTCCAAATAACCTAAACTCCATCATCTTATTGTAGATTGAATGACTAATAATGATCTACCACATGACAAGAAAAACTATCATGTAATCTTCCATACACCATCAAAAATAATTATCAATGGCCTAAAACTAATAGATAGAAAATATTTGATGGATAATAAATATTAATGTATCTTTATCTCATTGAAAAGATTACAAAAATATAATATTTATGTTATGAGTCAAGAAAATCATCTACAAATAATTATAGTGAATGTGAAAATCAATATATAACACCTATATTTTATAAGTTCTAGTCCATTCATTTGATCATTGAATTAATGGTATCATTAATTTTGTTTCATCAAAATCTATAAATATATATATAACTATAGAAATAATTCTTCATGGATTGATGTTTATAAATATTATAAAAAAATTTATAAAAAAAATTCTCAAAAAATTCTCATACAATGAATGAAACCTACACAAAATAAATATAAATTAACTTTTATTGATAAAAATAATGTGAATATATCATCCTTCATTCATGAATTTTATATTCCATCCTATGAATCTTATAGAAACTTTTTTAATTTTCAAAATTATCTAAAGAATAACCTCAATATATCACTTATATTGATCATATTTCAATACAATTATGTTCATAATATTTTAATCTTTATAATATAAAATTTTCAATTAAAAAATAAATCTAGAGAAAAATGAAAAATTTATTTTATGATAGTCATAAAATTAACAAAAGGATAATGTAAAATTAAAGAACAATAACACCATTTCTATCAATTCCATAAAATCTATAAAATCTATCCTTATATTGTATACCCCATTTAATCAATTCTATACTATATGTTTGTCATAAAAAACTCTCTAAATATTATTATATATAACGTTTTTTTATTAATATGGTATTTTAATACATTATAAGTTTTTAATAAAAATAATTCCACCACTACTATAAATAAAAATAATGATATAAAATTCAAAAAATATATTCATAATGGCATATCCACATTTTATACATAATTAAGAAATACATTTCTTTTTTCAACACTCCATTAAGGAGAAAACAACATTTAAAAAATTCTTAATAAAAATAATTATTTCCTTTCAAAACATAAAACATGATGATTTCAAGTACAATAAATAATCATTTAAAAAAATAAATTATTTAATCCAAAAAAGTAAAAACATAAACCAAAAAACAAGTATATTATAAATCATATATAACTAAATTACTCATATTAAATAAACATGGTATCCCATATTTCCTAATATGTTTTTTAAATAATATAATTTTTGAGTTTATTTTAACTAAAGAATAAAAAATAGAATTCATAACTTTGAAATTATAAACTTACGAATCATGAGTTATATGACTCTATTCCCTTTATGTAACTTTAGGTATCACATACATGTAATCAATACTAACAAAAATATCAAATCAAATGTTTTAAATATGAATTTTTATATTTAATTCACATTAGTAATAGTTGGAACCAATGAAGTATGGTAGTATATTGGTATCATGACATTATTTTCTATAATATTTCATATATTTTAATAAAATTTATATTTCCCTTTTTAAAAAGTTTAAGGGTCAAAAATAAATAAAAATATAATGTTTGAAAATATATAATAGCATATTTTATCCTTAATATGATTATGTGGGGTGTGAATTATGCTTAAATTTCATAAAATTAATTGAATATAATATATAAATCACTCTTAAAGACCCATAGTAAAAAACCACATTTAATTATAACATTAGTAATATATAATTTTTAGACTTTTATATATCACTTTAAAAGTAATAAATAATACAAAATTAAATGGTTTATGAAAAAAATAAATTCCAAATTAAATTTACTCACACCAAATATAGAAACTACACAAAACAAATATACAATATTTGTGTAAAACTATTTTTTCTAACATTTTTTTTATCAAATATCTTTGTATAAAAAATACATTATTTGAAATCAAAGTGAATGAATAGTTTAGTGTCATATACAACCTCACATAGAAATATAAAAAGAGAAACCTAATAATTTAGTGAATAAAAATGTTATTTAATACAATGGGTTCAATTATTAGACAATCCCTAATGTTGACTAAATTAAAAAACCATAACATGGAACACTATTATTTGTAATGTGAAATTATATATCCAATTGATGAGTTAATAATCTAGTATAGGCTTAACTAAATAACAAGTACCCTACCAATGTTTGTAACTAAGAACCACATTCATAGTTCTTCATTGGAAATAGTATAGTGTAATAAATATGTGAAAAACATTATAATCCATATTTAAGGTATAATGAGTATCAAAAATATTTAAAAATAATAACAAAATTTACATTCATTAATATAAATAAAGACAAAAAATAGAAAAAAATTCTTAGCATAGTTTCTTTTTTACCCTATGATTTAATTTTTTTTAAAATAATCCATCCCATATCCTTGAATTTAATTCAATCAATGAAGTAATAGTAATAAAACTATAAATATTATATTGTGTGTTGATTAAATGAGCACGATCTTTATGGAATAATTATCATATTAGAAATAAAATTCAATTAATAATACCATTCCTTGTATGAAAAATATTTCCAAGTCCACTTGTTTACATGTGAAATACCTTCTCTAATTTATATCTTACTCCCCAAAACATTATGTATTTTAATATAATCATGAAAATATTATCAAATAATGAAAAAATGTTGGAAAATATTTATCCTCAAAATTTCTCAATGATCATAATAGATAAAAACATTTAATCTTTATGATAGTTACTACCCGAAAATAATAGTTAATGTCACCTAAAAGTACTTCATAGTCACTTCATTTATTCCACATAAATATGTGACTTATTATTTAATATCACATTGACTATTTTTTAAAATTCCATGATCAAGAAGCCCTGGGTAGTGGGAGTATTGTATACAAAAACTAAATTATACTACTTAATCAACTAAGGATTTTCATAATTAAATAAATGCTCAAAATATTATTAAGGGATGACTCTGTTGAACCACATGTTCAAATTTATTGAGTTAGATGGTTAAATATATTGTTAATCATGGTTGATTGTATTATATTTCTAAATTTACTAAGGGTTTTTGGAAAATCTCACAAGTAATCAAATGTTACCTCAATCTTTCTACATGGTCAATTGAGATATAATTTTGTCTAAAAAGTTATTATTATAGAGTCTCTTATGATAACAGTTTTTATAAATATATATTTTATATATAATTAACACATTAAAAAAATAATAAAAATTGTTTTTAATTATAAAAACAAGTAATTATAGATATGGATAAAAATTTATAATGGAATAAGAAATGACAAAATGGTGGAAAATGAAGAAAATTGAAATTACTAATGAAATATATGAAATGGATAAAGAGATAGACAATGAAATGGAACATTAAGTAGTAAACTAAATGGGAAAATAATAAAATAGTTATATAGTTAAAAATGATCAGTTAATTATCTAATAAAGTATATAGTGAAAGAGATAAAGAAAAGGAAAATAAAATTAAAAAAGAGATTGATAATAAAATAATTAATGAAATAGAAAAAAATATATATATAAAAAATTAGAAATGAATTTTATTGAACAGGAAGATGAAATAGTCAATGAAATGGATATTATAAATAGAAACTAAATATATAGTGAAACAAATATTGAGGTTAAAAAGAAATGAATAATTACATAGATAAGAAATGAACAAAAAAATTAATAAATAATAGATTAGGAAATGTATAATAAAATGAATAAAAATAGATCACCAATATAAATAATAAAAATAAACAATTAATTAGTTGTTAAAAACATATGGGGAAATACATTAAATGGGATTAAATAAAAAATGGGAAAGAAAATGATAAATGAAATAAAAAAAATAAAATGATAATAAAACAATAATCAATGGGTAATGATTTAGACTTTGAAAGGGAAACTAAAATATCAAATGACTTAGAAAATAAAATAGGTAGTGAAATGGGAAACAAAATTCAAAATGAAATGTGATTAGATAGATAATTAAATGGTAAATTAAATGAAAAAAACCCATAATGAAGTAGATAATTTAATACATAAAAAAACAAGAATATAATGTTATAAATAGATAAAAAATGAAATAAAAAATATTAAAGGTTAAATAGAATGATAAATGAAAAAAAAATTAAAATAAATAGTTAAATGATATAGCCTATAAAATGGACAATGAAATATCAAATCAAATAGGTAGTGATGTAGATAATGAAATGATAAATTACATTAATAATTGTATAACCAATAATATATAAAATATGATAAACAGTGAATTAAACAAAGATAATCTATTTTAATTCTATGTTTCTTAAGTTTTCATCAATTTATATAAATGGTGAGCTGATCCATTTATTTTATGATTTTTTATGGGTTTGTTCATGGTGTTAATTTTTTAGTAGGTTTTTTTAATCACTAACATCTATGAAACTAAATGTGGTCCTATAGATCTGTTCTATTTGAATTTTGAAGGTATAGGTTGAATTATATAGTAAAGATGATGGATTTTATTATTTGGAATTGTGTACATGGGATTTGTTGATTTTTGGATTTCTAGTATTTACAAATATACTTTAAGAGGTTTTTAATTAACTAATATTGAAAAATAAGATCTATTTTATATGGATTGGAGATCTTCAAAATTGTATTATTATTTTTTATGGATATGAGTTTGTGTGATTTTTTTTATTATTGTGGTGGTATAAATTTTATGATTGATTGGTTCACTATGGGATAGAGAAGTGTTATATTAGAATTTCAAGGATTTTTTAGTCTGGAATTTTTCAAGGTCATCTAGTCTACATGGTTAGTTCATTTTTTCTATAGTCATGTAATTCTATTTGTAGGTTTGTTAGTATTATCATTGATCATGGGTTTGTTTGGTGTTATGTATGATAGTTGTTTAGTAGAGTGTATTTTTCTCAATATTCTTTCAGTTTATAGATCAATATGAAGATAATTAAATTTTTTTTCTATGTGTTAGTTCATAAATTAGGTCAAAAATATAAAAATTATTGAATTTAGATGCTTTTGATTTTATATTACTGATTAAGGATTATTTTGAAAATAATAGAATAACAATGTATCCAAATATTCTTCTAATGGTCATATAATTTCAAATTATTAAGTTAGTTTAGGTCGATGTTGTTTTCCTCTAGTTATGGATCATTTAGAAGGTCAAAAAATCCCTATTTTATCATTGGTCATATGTATAATGGAACCTCACTAGTAAGTTTTTCTTGTTGTATTCCTAGAAATTATTTTGGGGTTTTTTCAAGCATTGTTTAATTTTTTTATGAATTTGGATGGATAATTGGTTATGTACTGAAAAAATGAATCCAATAACAAATTAGATAAATAAATTATAGAAAAATAACCAATGAAATTGTGATGCAATAACAATATAATCAATGAAATTAAAATTATAATATATAATGAAATAGATAATGATACTAATAATTAAATAGACAATAAAATAGATAATAAAATATTAAATGAAATTGAAATAGAATAGAAAAAATAAAGAGATAATGAAATAGATTAAAAATATATAATGAAATATAGAACTATATAAACAAGAAAATAAACAATAATATAAAAAAGGAAAAAATTATAAAATGTTGGTGGTTGTTAAATTTTATCAAATTGAACACCACAAATACTTTATGCGAATAAAAAAACTATAAAGGGAAATAAGTAGTCAGTTTTCATTCTTGATTCACTTCCCCTTTCATTCCCACAACCTTTTCCATAGAAATTTTGTACACTAGTTTTCCAATGCCTTTCTAATACTACAATCCCATGACCTGGTGCCATTTCAATTCCACACAAGCCTAAAGTTTCACCTGGTCACCCTAATAAGTTATAATAAGTTACCTCAAAATCCCTAGTTCCTAATACCTACTTTTTCTATAAAAGGATCCCCCTCTACCTCCTATTTACACACAAAGAGACACCTGTGTTTCTGAATGTCTATAATTTAAGCTCAAATTCCAAAGACTTCAAAAAATTATTATTTGGTAATTTTTTAATATAAAACAAGATAAATGTAATGGAGAATGGGATATTTGGGTCATTCTAGGGTTTTAAAATTATAAACCTTATAAAATACTACATTTCCCAAGCCTCCACTTAGTCTTGGTTAAAGTATCCTTTCATGATGAGTTCTCAAGAAAGTAGGGAGGAAGCCCAGAATTCCAAGAGTTTTTCTAAGTAGAGTAAGTTATTCCTAGTTTTAATGAATTTAGTAGGGATACCATTTCCTCATGAATCCCATACAAGGTCACACCAAACCATTAATGGTGATAAAATGACACATGTGATACCTCATTCTAATGAGCCAGGATAAAATTTCAAGAGGCCCAATTTTGAACCTCAGTCACCCATGTCATATACATGGGTGAGCTTATACAGTTCCACCATCCAGGATTTTAGAACTCATTGGAAATAATTGACCAGGGTACATGCTTCAAAAATTCCATGTCACCCAGGTATATTCCATGGTCACCTAACATGCATGACTAGGCCACTCTACAGATTTATATGTCCCTTACAATCATGAATCCCTTTAGTAATTAGAATCTCTCATCCTTTAATAGGTCTCTCATTTCTGTCCTCCCAAACCAAAAGGGCACTCTAAGTATATATAATCATGTATTTCATTGATAATGAGGAACTCACACCTTGGGGACACCAATAGATTCCAATTTAACTAGGCTTCCGAAATTTGATATTTTCAACTGGTCTCATGTCTATCAAATATGTGGGCATCCTCCTAGGGTTTAGTCAATATAAAAAAGGTACAAATTGTAAAATATTTCAATGTGTTACCTATCATATATTCATTTAATTAATCTATAAAATTTAACTAAAAATGTCTATTCATGAATATTTCACACTCCAATCCATTACATAGCACTCACACCCAATGGTCCTAGTTATATGACATTAAACTACATGATATAATGGTTATCAATGCATTACATTAAAATTAACACTATTTCTCATGGATACACAACCTTATAGGGAATCACATTGGTCCTTGTCATGAGACCTTAAAAGTTATAAAATACCTCATTAAATTCCATAAAACTATTTTCATTTTTTCTCTTTATAATAATATATTGGAATCTCTTCTCATGGGATCAATATCAACTATGAAACTTATTTATCATCCCCGAATAGTGTTAATCTTGTAGTGTATATAACATGTCTTATAGGTACCTAAAGGTGGTATGGAGGGTACAATGTTGGTTTCAGATTTCTTCTTATATTTTAAAATTAATTAATTAATTTTTATTTTTTGTTAAAATGACAATTTCATCTCATTTTCTGCGCACAACCACACCCATATCTTTCTCCCTTATTCTACATTATTCTCTTACAAAATCCATTTCTCCTTTATTATTTATTACATTTGAATCATATTTATCGTAGTTGCACAACACTAGTAAATAAATTATTATTCTTCCCTCTATTCATCATTTACCTTAATTTGACATCATGTATTTTCATATAAGACTAATTTTAGATATTTTTTATATTTATCAATTTTAATAAATGATGATAAATCATATAGAGGTTTTCAATGAAAAAACCCATACTCAACCCAAGTAGGTGGTTCATTTATTACCTATTTGTATTTACATGTATTACATGAATTGTATGAAATATGGGAAATTAAAATTTTTATATACATTAAAACTAATTTAACTTGGTATCTTATATTATTATGAAGCAAGTTATCTAGAAGAGCTATGTGATAAGATAATTGGTAGTTTCTGACCATTTAAAATGTGGTTTCAAATTTGAAACAATTACATTAAACTTTGAACTAGTGTTTAGGACTGATACTTGACCCTAGGAGCCTCATGTGGTATCCTAATGTAATCTGTGTAGAATAATGACTTTGTATTGAGATAGTATAGGAATCTTTTGCACTATATACATGAGTTTAAAATGGATAATAGATTTAGAGAATAGCCCTTATTGTGTTAAATATTTTTAAATTCCTTATATTGGTATAAAATGATAAAGTTATCATTTTAATGGTTTCATGGTATTCTATTAGTGTCTCAACTACCTAGATATTATTAGTTATGGTATCTCTTCAACCCTTTCTATATTTTGGTTTATCATGCACCTAATTGGTGAGAGTGATCCATTTATATTCTTATGGTAAATAAAATGGTAAAACCTCATCCACTTTGAGATAGTGTGTTAGTGGTAGATAATCAACCTTATGATTCATATGGTGGTGCATTTTCCACCTCTGAGTGTAGTATTAGTGGTTTTTGATTCACATGGAGATTTATAATGGGTTTTTATCATAAACTAAGGAATGGATGTTGGTGAAAAAAACTACCAATAATGTGAAACTATTGGTATATTATCCATATAGAGTTTTCATCTTGATGGTACATCATCCACCTAATGATGGGATTTGGTGGTTCATCATTCACCTGATGATTTAATTCTTATGGTGAATTATCCACCCAATGCGTATTTTATTAGTGGTTCATTGTCCACATGAGCTATGAAATGGAGGTATATAAAAACATGCTCATGGGTGTTAGTTGTGTGTCATTCACCTTATATTGGTGATACCTCTTCCACCATGATATGTTTCATTCACCATTGATATTGGTTTAAAGAAAGATGAATTTCTTATAGAACTTGTGATAATGCCACATCATTCACCTAGTGATTTTAGATGGTTATGGATTGATCACCAATACGATTATTTGAGGAGTAATGAATTATTCAACATTATGGAGTGTTCACACTATGGTATATCATTCCATTCTGACATTGGTCAAAGATGATATAGTCAAAATTGAATAGATATTGAGAACTCTAAGGGGGGAAAATGTATTCATTAATATTCCTTACTTTTAAATTATTTCGAGCATGCATATCTATTTATAAAATTTTTAAGGACACTATTGATTTTTTTCTACTAAATTATACTCACACCATTCTCAAAAACATTAGCAGTGGAGAATAATTTATTTTTTATGATACTGGTAAGTGTAATATCTCATTGGTATATGTTTAATATGGAATTATTGGTTAGTGTTGGGATATGGAACAGAGTTAATAATTGGGAAAAAATTGGAAGTCTCTAATTTTGTTTATATTTACTCCTAGTTGTATATGATATTCCCATGGGAGATCAATCTTTTTCTTGTGTGATTAGATGAAATGTATTGTGGATCATTTCACAATAACATAATGTAAATATTTATTTTGGGATGTTATTTCATTATGATGTCTCTTTTATTCAATCAATGTATTATTATGATTTATTCCTCTTATTTACATTTATTGTGACTTATGGTTATCTATACCTAATGGTATAGTATCCCCATTGGTTACTTGTTGGTCATCACCACTAGTCACGAATCTCTAACATCTGGGGATGTGTGCTTGAGGTGTTTGGAACCTAGTTCAATCACGGTGGGGTACACCCTGTTTAGGAACACTAAAAATTGGTACTAAATCAATTTTTCCTCTTATCATAATATCCGGGATATGTTAGTTAGAAGACAGATCATTTTTAGATATTTTTAGATACCTAGTTCATGGGATTAGGAAACCCACATATGAGGGAGGTATGTGTTTCTAGTGAAAATATTGTTTAAATTTATTTTTAAGTATTATGGTTTTGTAGTTTTTGTATTTTTATTTTTTGATTTATAGTTTTTAGTTTTACACTTATCCCAATCCATAAAGAATACTTGTGTTCATGCATCATATTTTTGTATAGAGGGATCATAATAAATTCATACACTAGTGTGTGATTATTAATTTTATTACAATATAGACTTCAATTATTTAATTTGTTAACAACAACTTATATAGTGATTTACTAGATAACCTATTTTTGGAACTCTACTTGACCGACCCATGATTGTTAGTTACTATTTGTTGATTACTCTATGATTTTTGAGTGGTACTATGTGATATTATATATTCTTGTAGTCCTTGATATGGGATGATTATTTTCCCAATATATATATTATTCCAATCACAATGTGAGAGCATCAATTTTATATAAAACTCTCAAAGTGTTAGTTCTAGGTTATGAAGGTTTAATTTTTACGAAATGTGATATTTTTGGAACACATATCAGTAAACCTATAAAAGTTCATGTTTGGGATTTCATGGGAGTGTCCCAATAATTTCATCAAGATCCATAGTTTCTAGAATTGTATGGTTAATATCAAAAGTTTTTCAAGGACTTATATTTTGTGACATTGTGGATGATATCCTTGACCAAGAAGGGGGTGATGTTTGAATGGTTAGATGATTGAACGATATAATTTCCAGAGCTAGAATTGAGTCTAAAATCCATTTTTTCTTGAATTTATTAATCTAGGTATGGAGTAAAAACTATACTATGATGCTTCAGGATTAGGACATGGATCAGTGCTAGTATAAGGTGTGAGATTAGTCACTTATGGTTATAGGAAGCTGAGGCCATAGAGAGAAACTATGTTACATGGGATCTATAGCTGACATTGGTTGTAAATGTGTGTGGGTGTTATAGAACTACCTATTGTGTAAGAGGTTTATAGATTTTATTGTACATAGAATCCATAGGTTTATCATTTTTCAGAAGGACTAGAACATTTGAAAAAGGATCTGGGTCATGTACTAATATTATTTTTATTTTGAGATGGAATATAACCATGGGAAATGTAATGAAATGGTAATTACATAGTGAAAAGTTACATTTTGTAGTTTTTTAGTAGTGCATGTCAGTTGATTAATATATTCACTAAGAATAAATTTTATGTTAAGAAGTATTGGGGAAGGGTGAAATTGATACCCATGATTATCTCCTCTTAACACATTGAGAGGGTAAAGCATGGTTTGTTATTTGACTCATATTTCCATGTAATGAGGGAAAATATATATGGTGGGGAGTCTCCACTTTATTTATACTAGGATTTTTATGAGATCCTTTTTTATGTGTGGTAGTCCCTATGATCATGTGTGGTGATTTTATATTGAACTCACATTCCATGTGGTGGATTTTTCACCTATGGATGATCATGTTTTCTCATGAAATTTTGAGGTTATATTAGTGGATTTGGATGAAGAAATTCATAACATGTTTCAATTTGTGATGCTTCATCTATAAATATGTGAAGACCAAGAATTAGTAACCCATAGGTCATCTTCATTCATTGATTATTCTCAAGTGGAAGTGGGATGATATGATTATGGATTTTATAATGGTATTATTGACAATATATCATTTAAGTGATTCAATATATGTTATCACAGTTTATTTAAATAAGGTAAGATAAACCGTAATAATTTATGAGAACTATTCCATTAATTAGTTAGGTCATTTATATGCTCGATAAATATTTAATCTATATGGGGTGTATAGGAGCATCATTTATAATATGGATTCCTATTTTACATCTCTCTTCTGGCGAGGGAAGTAGATGTTTCTTAATTTGAAAGTGCACCTGATAAATTCCTTCTATCCATAGATATATTTGTAGTCTACAATTATAATTTGAATTTTAGGGAACATGTTGGAGGCATGTGTTACTGATTTTAATAATTCAATGAAAAACCATCCCAACCTTATACATTTTACTTATAAAAATAGTTATCATGATTAAATTAAAAAAATTACCTTTGAGGTTTTGTATAACCTATCATGTTTATCACTACAATTTTGGCTATAGGTAGGGGATTCAGTGGTTATTAGGTCATGTCTCATGAAGTAAATATTAAATCATATCATCTTGATTAGGAATCAGTTTGTGGTCATTTCTAGTAGAAAAAGATCATATGGTAGATGATAATTATTTCCTCTAAATTTTGATGTGGTTGGCCAGGAATTCTTGTTGGTAGAACCTCTATTGGAAAAATATTAGATTTATAGGTAATGAAAGCTATCACTTAAGATCATTGGGAAATTTTAGGTTCTAAATAGAATCAGTATTTTGGAATATTGATTATATCTTCATTGGAGATACCCAATCAACCATTCTCATTTGATCAGTTTTGATGAGGTTTATATGTATGCTAATGCAGAATTTAATGAATGACTAGTTTAGATGGTGGATACAAGTCAGAATACTATATATATGATGATTTTCCCTCTAGTATGAGATTATTAGAAATATGATCATATCTAGAATTAGACATGGGAGAAGGATTTTAATATATAGGTATAGTGGAAATTTTTTTCATTGATGATCCTTGGTAATGATTGATAGGGAAACTTGGGGATGATCTTCCATATGGCAGATAGGTTGTTACACATCACATCCATGTGAAATATTATTTTGATCAATAAATTTCCAAAAATTATGTATTTAGATGGAATATTAGTTTTTATGTTGTTGTTGGGGGTTCATGGATATATTTTGGGAGAACATAATGGATTCCAAGACATCTATCCATTAACAAATGACACTGATTACCCAGTATATTAGCAATAGATATGTTAGGACCAAGCTAAATGAAGAGTTGGTTTGCATGGATTGTCTTTTGATGATCTTAATGAAGTTTTCATAAAGTAAAGGCAACTTGAATTTATAAGAATTTGGAACTGAGAATGTTGATCATTCAGAGTTTAGAATTCAGAGTCTGGAAATTGAGGATTTCGGAACCGAGAACCTAGTGTTCAAAGAATTCAGAGTTAGGAATTCGGAGTCTGGAAATTGAGAAGTTCGGAACCGGGAAATTTCAAATTCTTGAAAGCTGGATAATAGGAGATGTGAAGGCACAAATAGTGATAATGCTTTTCTATTTTGTAACTATAAAATTGTGAGTATATGCAAGTACTCACGATGCATGAAAAATATGTGTGCAGAAGTCACTCCGAAAATTGAAGAAGTTTTTACGAGAACCAGAAGTGTGTAGTCGACTTCCAGAGTCAGTAGTGTGGAGTTGAATTCCTATATCAGAAGTTCAGATTCAGAAGTTTGGAGTCTACTTGCTGGAGATGAAGTTTGTAGTGAGAGGTTTGGAGTTGAATTGCTGAAGAAGAAGTTCGAAGTGAGAATCTCGGAGTCGACTTGCCAAAGAAGAAGTTCATAGCGGGAAGTTCGGAGTCAACTAACTGAGTCAGAAGTTCGGAGTAAAGAAGTTCGGAGTCAAATTCCTGATCCTGAAAATCGTAGCCAGAAGTACGGAGCCATACCGAGAATCTGGTGAGCTGTTCTGAGAACCAGAAGTCATACCGAAGAATCATGAAGTGAATCCGAGAATGTGATTACGAGAAGTTAGAACAGTGAAACTGAGGATATGATTCCGAGAATCCAGAAGAGTGGATATGAGAAAGTGATACCGTGAATCTTGTGTAACAAAGCCAAATCCGAAAAAGGCCAGTGTTCTAAATCAAGAGAAGTGGAAGAAGAATCTAGAAGATTCTAGAAGTGTTGACAAAGTCTTAATTATTCTGAGATTCCAGGAGAAATTAAGATTTGGGTGAATTTATGTTAGCGGGAAAATATTTTGGTTTCCAACCTAAGTGCACTTTGGAGAACCTATAAAAAGAGATCAGGGTGCTAATTAAGTTTGTGATGGAAAAGTAGAGAGAGAAGATCTGATAATATAGAGAGAGGAAGAAGATCTTGTACCACGGGGCTGTCATTGTGGTTTCAATAGAAACAATAATTTCATACTGGTTGACACTGTATTGAGTTACTCGGCTTGAAGAATTTGGAGTGATGAAGAAGAATCATAGTGAAGAAGAGAATTCGGAGTGGAAAATTCGGAGTGGAGATTCGGAATGGGGAATCAGTATTGGCTATCACCGTATTGAGTTTCTCAGATTGAGGAAGACACGGATTAAGGAATTCGAAGTGAAGAAGGAATCCTGAGTAGAGAATTTGGTGTGGATATTCAGAATGGGGAATCAGTACTGGTTGTCACCGTATTGAGTTTCTCGGACTAAGGAAGAATCGGATTGAAGATTCTTAGTGGAGATTCAGAATGGAAAGTTCGGACTGTAATTGATCTATCTTAAGTCCAAGGAGTCCTTTCCTTTATTCTGGGTAAGGATGTGAATATTTGTGTTGAACTTGGTTACACTTGTGTATTTGAAAGGAAGTGTAGGTAACATTAGTTGATACAAGAAAAGATACATTTCCCGATTGTTCTAAGAGGGTGCACACACAATGGAGTGATTTTTTCACAGTGCTTCACGATTGTAAGGGTATATCCAACTCATTGTAATTCAAAGAGTGTTTTCATTGAGGATTGTATGGTGCTGGATTGTTTCTAACCATACCAAGGACGTAGCGATTCTCATTGAATAGTGAACCTTGTAAATTGTTGTGTTCCTTTGGATGTGTGCTTGTTTGTTTCTCAGTAGGTAATTATATCTTTAACAAGATACAAAGGTTGTTATCAATCTTAAGGGAACTTAAAAGGAAGAAAATGGGTACCACTGATTCACCCCCCCCCCCCCCCTCTCAGTGGTTCATTACTTCAACTGGGTCCTTACAAGTGTATCAAAGGCAAGTTGCCTTTGTTTTCCTTGCTGATGGAAATATGAATTCTGTGAACAGTAAAGGCATTCTATTATTCGATGGGAATAAATATAACATCATGAAGGATATAATGATACCATATCTTATTTATATTAGTTATGAAGTTCTTGAAGCTACAACAGTTGGGTTTCCCCCCGTTGAAGACAATTTTCCACCTACACCTGTTGACAAGAAGTTTATTGAGAATGATGGAAGAGCCAAGAATGCTATATTGTATTCACTTTCTGAAAGTGAATTATTGAGAGTAAAAGGAGTGGCCATAGCCAAAGGTATATGGGAAAAATTTAAAATCATATACGAAGGAAATAAAAATGTCAAGAAGGAAAAACATCAAATCTGGAGATTAAAGTATGAAGACATAATGATGAGAGAGCATGAATCTGTTGGGGATTTCTTCACCAGAGTGAATGATATTTTTAGTACCATCAGATGTCTTACTGAAGAGATAAAAGACTCTACTGTGGTGGAAAAAATCTTCAGGATTCTTCCTGATAAATTAGATGTGAAGGTATCTTCATTAGAAGATATAGATTCAGAGACTCTATCTCTTGATGATTTTCATAGCACTCTCATTACATATGAGATGAGAAGGGAGAAGGCTATGAAGACCAAGACAAAGGATGACATAGAGTTATCTTTAAAATCCATGAATATGGAAAGGTCTAAGAAAATCATGATTGAAGAAGATGGTGGTGACGTTGACTCTGAAGGCGAGGTATGTAAAAATATTAACGATATCTTATCCTTGTTTTCAAAAAATGTTAAAAGATAAACCGGTAAATACAAGGGAAAACTTCCCCTAAAATGTTTTGAATGTGGAGGCATTAGCCACATTGAAGCTAACTATACTCAAAAAGAGAATGAAGAAGATAATGATGAAGAATAAAGAAATCCATGAATGTTATGGAAGAAGTAGGGTGGAAAAGTAATGTCCAGGAAATAAAGGAAGTTCTTAAAATCAAAGAGAAAAATGCCTTATATCCATAAAAAAAGAAGATGAAGAATGTGATGTTGAATCCGAAAAATAAATTGAGTATGGTGTTGAGAATACGTTAATTGCAACAATGAATGATGAAGATTTTAGAAGCAGTAGCTCTGAAGAAGAAGAATCTTAGCTTGAGATGCATCTGAAAGAAGAATAGAAGGAATGTCTAATAAAGATCAGAATGCTGGTGAAACATAACAAAAAGTTGGAAGATGAATGTTCCTCAGCGAGAAATCATGCTAATGTTAGAGAAGAAATTTAGAAAGATCTTGAAGACATGAAGATGTCTCTTAAAGATGAAAAAAATAAAAATGAGCACATGAGAGTAAAGATGAACGAAAAAGAGGAAGAATTAGAACTTGTTCAAAAGAAGCTCTCAGAAGTTGAATCCAAAAACATTTGTTTTTAAAAATCAACTACTGATGTTGGTGAAGGCTCTCAACAAGAACATTCTGAGAAAATTCAATAGATGATTAAAGTGGATTCTATGAAGAAAAAAGCTGAGAAAGTTACTTATGTGGCCAAGACTAGCGTTGATGGGAACTCTGAAGTTTAAAGGAAACCTATGTCTAACACTGGTGAAAAGCAAGCAACATCATAGAAGGCAGAATTCCAGCAGAGCAATCATTCTAACAAAAGAATGGTTGGTGTGGCTGAAGAAAGATCAACAAAGAAGTATTAGTGCTAAAGCTTTAGAGGAAGGTACTCCTTCTATTGGTACTATTGGTATTTTGGTGGAATCGTGCATAAAACAAATATGTATTTTTTCAATCAATATTATTACCAACACCACACAATTTATGAAAGATAGAGATTGAGGGGGAGTCAATCTCCTCAAATGAAGAAGGGTGAGAAGGTTTTATTAATGAAAGTTGAGAAGAATGAAGTCAAGACATAAAATAGGTTCTTGCTTCTGGAGACCATTTGTGAAAGGTGTGAACAACCATGACACCTTGAAAAAGGATGTCTTGTTCTGTTACCAGATCAACAAAAAGTTCTTAATTTTCAGAATCCGAAGGTGAAGAATGAAGTGAAAGAAGAAAAAGATCTTGTATTTGAAACTTCTTTAAAAGTTACAAAGGAAGAATGACCTTGGATACTTGATAGTGGGTGTTCTTTACATATGACAGGAGACGTGAAGTTGCTATAGAATATGAAGAATCTTAAAGAAGGCATAGTGACATTTGTCAATGATGTATCTTTGAAAATCAAAGGTGTTGGATCATCCATCATTGGGATGGAAAAATTGAAGTCCAAGAAAACTCTGTATGTTGAGGGGATGAAGCACAACCTGCTGAGTGTATCATAATTTTGTGATGAGGGAAACAAATTTATATTCAAGAAAGATGGGTTTATTGTGAAAAGGGAAGAATATGGGAAGATTTTTACAAGAGGCCAACGAACCAAAGGAAATCTATTTCAAGTTGGAAATTCACAAAACTCTTGTTACATGAGCTTAGTGGAGGAAAATCCTTTGTGGCACAGAAGACTTGGACACATGTGTCAGAGAAATATGAGCAAGCTATCTCAGAGGGATAGTGTTTGAGATATTCCAGATTTTCCAAGAAGAAGAGATTGGTGTTGCACTACTTATCAGAAAGGAATGATTACAAGTGTTGTGCAAAAGAAGGTTGACATTTGTTCTAAAAAACCCCTTGAACTAATACATTATGATATATGTGTTCCAATGAGAAAACAATCAAAAAATGGAGACAAGTACATCATCACATTGATTGATGATTTTACTCGCATTACATGTGTTATGTTTATGAAACACAAGTCAGATGCCCTAAAAATGTTTAAAAGCACCAAAAGGAAAGATGAGAAATAATGTGAGTACTCTATGAAGAAGTTGAGAACATATAATGGTTGTGAGAATAGATGTGAAGGATTTGAAGACTATCTTGAGAAGCATGGGATTCAGCCTGAATATAGTGCTCCATATACACCCCAAAAAATGGGGTTGCTTAAAGGAAGAATATATGTTTGGTGGAAATGGGACGAACCGTGTTACTTGAACATGGCCTTACTCTTTACTTTTGGAGGCAAGTTACAAGTACAAATGTTTATATTCAAAATCAATGTTTCTATAGGCCTTAATCAAACAATAATCCTTATGAACTTTTCTATGGAATTACTCCAAGTATAGAGCATGCTAATGTTTTTGGGAGCCCATGCATCATAAAGAAGAAAGGTGGAAGTAGTAGAAAATTCGAGCAGAAAATAGAAGACAAAAGTTTTCATTGTTATGCTCTAGAAGGAAGAGGTTATAGATGCTTTAACAAGGAATCAAGAATAATGGTAGATGTAGTTGATGTAAAATTCATCGAAAATCCAGGGAATGATAATCATTTCTAGACAGACAAGGAAAAAAAGGAAGATGAAGTTGACGATTCAGATAAGGATGTAATGAATTGTAATCCTAATCATGATAAAGAATCGGATTCAGCCATATCAAGTGATGAGGAAGCCACACGAAAAACTTATCCAAGGTTGATGAAACAACTGTAATCTCAGAATATTATTGGTGATCAACGTCACATGGTTCAAATAATAAGAACTGGTAATTCTATATCACATACATCCTTGTATTACAAAGTGGAACCATATGATGTTAAACAAACCTTTGAGAATCTGGAATGGGTTCAAGCCATGAATGAAGAATTAGATCAGATTGAAAAGAATGAAATAGGGGAACTCGTACCCATTCCTGAGAATAAGAACATCATTGGCACAAAATGGGTATTCCGGAACAAGTTGAATGAAGAAGGTGAAGTTTTCAGAAACAAAGAAAGATTGGTTTGCAAAGGATACTCACAGATTGAAGGAATTGACTTTGAAGAAAGTTTTTCTTTAGTGGCCAGACTAGAAACTATTTGAATCCTTCTTGCTATTTCTGCACAATGAGGCTACAAAATCATTTAAATGGATGATAAATCTGCATTTCTTCATAGTGATCTTAAAGAAGAATTTTATATTGAGCAACCATGTGGCTTTGTAGTTGGGAAGAATGAAAGTTATGTGTGTGGGTTGATGGAATACTTGTATGGGCTAAATCAAGCTCCAAGAGCATGGTATTCCAAACTGGATACTTTCTTAAAGGTGATGAACTTCAAGAAACATATAGTTGACAGCAATCTATACATCAAGGAAAGCCACGATCTTTCTATCAATGTGATTGTCTATGTTGATGACATTATTTTTACTGGGAATAATGAAATAAGATGTGAAAGGTTTGCTGAAGAAATGAAGAATGTCTTTGAGATGTCCATCTTGGGTGAAATGAGAAGCTTTATTGGGTTACAAATTTTTCAACCAAAAGAATTCAATTTTCTCTCCCATGAAAAGTATGCTAAGAACTTCACTAGAAGTTTGGGATAGAAAACTAAAAACCTGTATGAACTCCTATCTTAGTGGGAATGAAGCTAAGTAAAGATGATGATGGAAAATAAGTTGATTAGAATGAATATCGAAAGGTGATTGGAAGTTTATTTTACTTGATTGAATCAAGCCCAGATATTGTTTTTATTGTCACCTTATGTGCAAGATTCTAGAGTGCTCCTAATTAATCACATCTTATTGCTGGAAAAAAGAATTCTCAGATACATAAAAGGCACAGAAGAGTTCAAAATAAAGTATAGTGGCTCAAATAACATTGATCTTTTTGGATATTTAGATGCATATTGGGCATGAAATGTTGATAATAGAAGATCCACATCTGGTGGAGTGTTCATTATGGGAAAAAGTTGAATTAGCTGGAACTCTAAGAAGCAAAATTCCATGAAACTTAGAACGGATGAATCTGAATATGTTGCTGAAACCATGGCTACTACTCAACTTATCTGGATGGCAACATAGTTGGAATATTTGTTAGTTTAAGTTAAGTTTACCTTTCTCTTGGGCTGTGATAATCAAAGCATAATTAACCTTACCAAGAATCGAGTCCAACATTCACGTTCGAAGCATATTGACATCAAATATCATTTCATCCAAGAGCATGTGGAAAAAATGAACTTTAACTTGAATATGTTTCATCTGCTGAACAATTTGATAATATTTTCACAAAACCCTTTCCAAAGAAATCATTCTCAAGATTGAGGTTGAACATGGGTGTCTAGCCTCTTTCTCTTCAAGGTTAAATTATATTGATACGTCCCCTCTCTCTTCTTACCTTTGGATTGTTTTTTCAAGGGGGAGAAGTTGTTTGTATCATAAATGTATTATTTAAAGAGAGAGTTTTGGGTAAGCTCTGATCTCAACATTGTTTGGGTATGTGAACTATTCTAACAGTTTGTTGGAGTGGTTTTAGGAAAGAACTTGAAGTTGTTTATAGAATGTATGAAGCTGAAGATGTATTAAGTTGAAGATGTCATTTTCACTACCTATGGATAGCATGGTTTTTCTGTTAATGATGATGATTTCCTACAAAGAGTTAGCTCATGCAAGCTTAGAATTGTTGATATGTAATCCATTTATTAAGGTTTCCAGGTTTGGTGATTTTTGAAAACATGGTTGACAACAAAATCCAAAGGGGGAGATTTTTAGGTCCAATCTGAAGGAAGAATTGGTTTGCATGGATTTTCTTTTGTTGATCTTATGGAATTTTTCATAAAGGAATGGCACCTTGAGTTTCTAAGAATTCAGAACCAAGAATGTTGATCATTTGGAGTTTGGAATTTAGTGTCTGGAAATTGGGGAGTTCGGAACCGAGAACCTGGTGTTGAAAGAATTCATAGTCTGGAATTAGGAGTCTGGAAATTGAGAAGTTCGGAACCGGGAAATTGAAAATTCTTTAAAACTGGATGATATGAGATGTGAAGGCACAAATTTTTTCGATGCATTGCTATTTTATAACTCTAAAATTGTGAGTATATGAAAGTACTCATGATGTAAGAAAAAGATGGGTGGAGAAGTCACTCTGAAAATTGAAGAAGTGGTTACGAGACCCAGAAGTGTGGAGTCGACTTCCAGAGTCAGAAGTGCAGAGTAGACTTCTTGTATCAGATGTTCAGAGTCAGTTCTGTGTTGACTTTCTGAAGAAGAAGTTTGTAGTGAGAAGTTCGGAGTTGACTTGCTCAAGATTAATTTTGAAGCGAGAAGCTCAGAGTCGACTTAATGATGAAGAAGTTTGTAGTGGGAAGTTCGGAGTCGACTTGCTGAGTCAGAAGTTTGGAGTAAAGAAGTTCGGAGTCGACTTCCTGGTCATGAAGTTCGTAGCCAGAAGTGAGGAGCTATACTGAGAACATGGTGAGCTGTTCCGAGAACCAGAATTCGTACCGAAGAATCAAGAAATGAATCCGAGAATGTGATTACGGGAATTCAGAAGAGTGAATACGAGAATATGATGTCGAGAAGCCAGAAGATTGGATCTGAGAAAGTTATACCGAGAATTGTATGTAACTTTGTCAGATCTGGAAAAGGCCAATGTTCTAAATCAAGAGAAGTGAAAGAAGATTTGAGAAGATTCTAGAATCGTTGACAAAGTCTTAATTAGTATGAGATTTTAAGAGAATTTAAGATTTGTGTGAATTTAAGTGAGCGGGAAAATATGTTGGTTTCCTGCCTAAGCGCACTATGGATAACCTACAAAAGGACATCAGGCTTCTAAGTAAGTTTGTGATGAAATGGTAGAGCGAGAAGCTCTGATAATATTGAGAGAGGAACAATAGCTTGGCCGAATGGGTTTTCATTATGGTTTCAATCGAAACGAGAATTTGATACTTGTTGACACCATATTTAGTTTCTCGAATTGAAGAATTCAGAGTGATGAATAAGAATCAGAGTGAAGAATAAAATTCGGAGTGGAAAATTAGGAGTGGAGATTCGGAATGGGGAATCAGTACTGGCTGTCACTGTATTGAGTTTCTCAGACTGAGGAATACACGGATTGAAGAATTCGGAGTGAAGAAGGAATATGGAGTGGAGAATTTAGAGTCGATATTTGGAATGGAGAATCAGTACTGGCTATCACCGTATTGACTTTCTCATACTAAGGAAGATTCAGATTGATGATTTAGACTGGAGATTCGGAATGGGAAGTTCGGGCTGTAATTGATCTATCTCAAGTCCAAGGAGCCCTTGCCTTTATTTCGGGAAAGGAAGTGAATATTAGTGCTGAACTTTCTTAAACTTGTGTATTTGAAAGGAAGTGCAGGTAACATATGTTGTTACAAGAAAAAATACATTGCCCTATTGTGCTAAGAGGGTTCACACGCACTGGAGTGATTGATTCACAGTGCTTCATGAGTGTAAAGGTATATCCTACTCATTGTAATCCAAGGATTGTTTTCTTAGTGGATTGTATGGTGATGGATTGTTTCTAACTATACCAAGGACGTAGCTATTCTTATTGAATAGTGAACCGTGTAAATTGTTGTGTTCATTTGGATGTGTGCTTTTTTTGTTTCTCATCAGGTAATTATATCTTTAACAAGAGACAAAGGTTGTTCTCAATCATAAGGGAACATAAAAGGAAGAAAAGGGGTACCACTAATTCACCCCCCTCTCAGTGGTTTATTACTTAAACTGGGTCCTTACAAGATACCCAATAGAGGTGGAAGGGGAGACAATATTTCTAGGTGTAGTTTGACCCTTGAGCAAGTACCTGGTGGCCATTGGGTACCCAATGGAGAGATGGTGAGTACCATGATGGTTCTTAGATTTTTTTTAAAATTATAACTATCTATTAATTAATTTATCAAAATATTATTAAAATTATAATATGAAATCATTTTCTCTACACAATAGACACTCCCCCTCTTTCATATTCATCAATATTCTCTTCTAAGGCTGAATCACCTCTTTTCATCATCATATTTTAGTTTTGTCTATCGAGGTAGGCCTTCACTTGTAAGGCTATGAATCCTCTTCCCTATATTAAGAATTTTTCAATGGGTTTTTCTAGGAATCATCCATTATTCCGAATTTTCTATATTTTTCTATATTTCATAGTTTTGATTGAATGATCCCAAATCAGACTATGGTTTTTAATGAGTAGGACCCTAATAGACCCAAGTATATGGTCCCTTACTTTCTCATTGGTATTTAAATATGTGTCATGTGTCATATAAAATTTGAAAAACACATATTTGGTGTAAATGAAATAAAACTAATTTAATTTTGTTTCTTTAAATTCGTATGGATCATGTGGAACTTGGAAGAAGAAGTTTTGGTCTATGAGATGTGTGTTATAAAACTATTGGTCATCGATGACCGTTTCCCGTGTGGGTTAGAATGTGAAACCATGAATTCGAAACTATAATGGTTATTTAAGTAAGGGACTTGACCATAAGAGCATCAGATGGCTTTCTATTATAATTTTTAGTGAATAATGGCATGGGAATGAGCTAGAATATAGATGAGTTCACATTGGTATAGGATTTTGGGTGTGTTGATGTCTTGAGAGCATAGACCATATTGAGTTAAATAGTTATAAGTGGGTTATATTAGTCTAGAATGAGAAATTGATAATTTTAATTTCTTATTGGTATGTTTCTAGTCCCTCATATAACTATAGTTTAATAGGGATGGTATCTCATCCACACATTCTATGTTATGGTAAATTATATACTTTAGGTGGGATGGTAATCCCGAATTCATCGTGAGGGTAATGAAATGGTGGAACCTCGTCTTCTTATAAGAGTAGTCTCAGTGGTCCCTTTTAAACATTGATACTTGTAATGGTGGTGTATCATCCACATAGAAATTTATGTTGGAGGTAATCTAACAATCTACAAAGTTACACAATTAGTATTTCATCCACTTAGAGGTGTAGTCTTAGTGGTTTATTATTAACCTGGGGAAAGGATTTAGTGGAGAAAATTCCATATACATAGTTGATTCTAGTTGGTTATTGGATAAAAAATGTGTGTTGTATTGGTGATATATCATTCAACTTAGCTAAAAAATAGTGATATATCATTCACTTAAGCATGGGTGGTGGTGGTGGTGTATTAAACATGTATGATTAGTGATACCTCATTCATTATATGATTTGAAATTTTCTATTGATTTTTGGATCATGATGGATCCATCGCCTAGATGTCTTGTGAAGTTTTTTCACCAAGTAATTCTTGATGGTGACGGGTTATTTTCTTGGACTATTATATGGGGAGTGATACATCATTCATCCTTAATGAGTGTTTATATCATAGGAAATCACTTCACTCCAGAAAAGTCTGAATAATTTAATATAAAATGTGGTTTGATAATAGAAGACTCCAAAGGGTGAAGGTTTATTTTTTTTATTTTCATTATTTCCAATTCATATCGGTCATGCACATGCATTTACTTGAAATTTTAAAGACATGGTTTGTGGTGACCTATTGGGATGTGCTGAAACCTTGATCGAATGCCTTATTACTTGAGAAGACATCATTGTTTGTTGTATAGGTAAGATAAAGGATCCATTGATAGATGATTGAGTTGGGATACTAGTTTAGTGTTAGTAGATGAGATTATTCCAAGACTTGAGACCAATTTAGTAAATATCACCCATTTTAATTTTTTTTAGACAATATTTTATGACATTTTTTATTATTCATTTTTTATTAAATAATGTTGATATTTAATTTTGAATATAATTTAAATATGAGGAATATATTATGTTTGTTTCATTAATATGACTAGTTCTTGATATTTTTTTCTTTTACAACTTATGGTCATATGTACTAGAGGGTTTAATCTCCCCACTAGTTCTATTTCAACCATAACTACTAGTCTATATCCTTTAGTGTATGGAGAGGCATGCTTAAGGGGTGTGGCACTTGGTTTGTTCATGGTGTTAGTGAACTAGATAGAGAATGAAACATGATTCATCCTCTCATCCTCTTGATTTTGATACACATCATCATAAGAAAATTTTTTAAATGATACCATGAGTATAAAGTTTCAAAGACCAAAATATAAAATCAGATATTATGTCCTTTAGTTATGAAAAAGATTTATAGAAACCATGCATTCTCACTTATGATATTTCACTGATGGGTTTCTCACTTGTGTTTTCTCATTTGGCATCCAAATGTAATTATTGATCAATTTAATAGAAGACATCATTATCCCCAACCAAGATAGGGAAAACATAGGATGACTTGAGTTATGATTTATAAAACCCTAACACTTCTTTAGTGGAAGGAATCAATTAAATTATTCCATAACGTGTGTGTTTTCATCTCTATTAAAGTTTTATGGGTTCAAGGGTAGCCCCTAGCATATTTTGTGAAGAAAGAATAAGCCTAATAATGAAAAACAATGGGAATGAGTCATTTATAGTTTGAAAACCTAATTCACACCATGAATGGTCTATCCATTTGATGATCCCGTTTCCCGAAAAACTCAGGGTGTAGACCCTCATGTCATGTCATGGAATCCTACAAGTGGATTTTATTTTAACTTTTCTTTTTAAAATATGGAGAGGGACTCCCCTATTATACAGTATACCTAATGTCACTCCTCCCCCTTGGATATCTTTTACCTTTAGATGGTAGTATCTCCCCCATTATTCAATGGATTCAGACTCCATTCATCATATTTTAGATCTAGGGGTGATTCTACCCATTAATGTTATCACTTTCTTTAATTCTTATGACATGTGGGTTTATTCCATTTTTTTCTAATTTTCCCTTTTTATAGGGTATTAATTTTCTTTTTTGATTTCAACCAGTTTATCATGAATTTAAGGCTAATATCAAGTGGGGTGGCCTTTTAAATTTTATGGTAGGTTGATTTAATGATTTTCCCTAAATTTATTTCCATAGTATTTTGTTTTGGATTGTATGGTGGTTCCATCTCATCAAATTATTAACTGAATAATTAAATTAAATGGTCAGATGCCCTTTTTTCCCGGGAAACGCCCTTTGGTTTTAGGAAAACATGATTCCTCGGAATGGAACATATTTAATGTAAATAAATTAGTGTATTTATCTTATGACATGGGAATGTATAATTTAATTGGGTGGCCTAATTATTCCCTTGGTAAAGTAGTGAGTTAATATGTATAATTTGGGTTTCATAGATTAATCCTTGGGAACTAGTAGATAATGTGGACCTAGAAAATTAGTAAATGGGTTGACAAAAAAATTATGTGGAAATATTGTCTTAAATAGTTAAATTGGTTTATATGTGAAATAGAATTAAATGATGAATCATGTATTGAAATGTTAAATCATTTTATATTTAATTTTGGGAAATAATTAGTTTTTTGATACTACTGAAATTGTATTTGATAATTATAATACCTTAGGAAGTCCATTGGATTCCTTAGGATATGTATTATTATGGAATTCCATGGATTATCCTTAGAATAAGGTAGGGGATTCATGTGAATTATATGAGTGATGAATTACATGGATTAAATAGTGTATAATAATATGAAATTCATTGAGAAAACAAATGTATTCTACTTATATTTATTATCATGAATGAAATGTAATGGTTAACCCTTTTATTTGGGTCATGTTTGAATATTTTAAATTCAATTTATTAGTTTCATGGAATCTTGAGTGAATCCTTTATTTAATTCCATGGGATGAGATCCCCTTATTTAGATTTATTATTATTTGTATGCGATTTTTCAAGTGTAATCCATGGATTCTAGTTGACTCAATCATTAAAATTTCATGGGTGGATCCTTTATTTTTTACTTGTCTCGTAGTTTTATAGGTTTTTTATGCGAGGTAATTCCCATATGAACCACATAGATTCCTCTTGGGACACTTGATTATGGTTTCTTGATGATGTACCTTGGAACCAAATTGAGATATGATACATCCACCCTATTCAGAGATTATAATGAAGGTCCAAGCAGCTATTGTCAACCTAGAGTGTGCCCTTGAGACATAAGGCTTGAATAAGCTCTATTTATTTCTATATCCTTATTATTATGAATGAATCATTGATTTATTACACACCTTTATGATTTACTCTCATAGACTAGATTTTCATTAGACACTATTGGTGGTGACCTACTGAGTTATACTCACACCCTGCTATAGAAAACAAGAAATATAGGTACCATATCATATGCTACAGGGTTATTGGTTATAGGCTCATGTAATGGACATATGTTGATGCTTGATTGTATGGATGGGATGGTCTTAGGAGTTGTGATCTGGATAAGAGATTTTTACTTTTAGGAGTTATGTTTTTTCTTGGTCTTTTCATTTTTTTTACTTTTGGGATAGCTATACATGAATTGTTTGTTATTTTTTATTCATGTATATAAAGAGAATCATTATGGTATTTCAAGGGATGTGATTTAGTGTTTTATCTCTTGTAGTATATTTATTTTTTTGTGATGATATATGATGTTTCCCTTATTTAATTTTTTGTTATGCACTATGGTAAAGAGGGTATAGTCTCCCCACTAGGCCACCTATATTCCCTCACTAACAGTTGGTACTGAATCAAAAAAAATTAATATATTAATATTATATGTTTTTAGGTGAATATTCGATACATTATATTAGGATTCAATCTATAACCATAAATGTTTAGTGTCTTTATTGACTAGATACATAAACATCCTATTTAGTTACATTCTTAATCATCTCTTATAATGTTCTTCTCAATATGTACCCTTAATGAAATACCCAATTTAAAACCATTATTCATTAAATGGTGAATGTAAACATAATAATGTATGAGTTCAGATTCTCTGTAAAGGTAAACATGGGAGATATCAATCGATGAACATATTAAAACATCATATTAGAATAAGGGTATGAGATCATGACTATAACATAAAAAGTGAATACCCAATATATCATATATCATAAACATGATTCATGGAATTAAAATTTATCATTTAAAAATACATGAATTATAATAGTTTTGAATCATTATAAATCTATCATGAACCATATTTTCATATCATAATCATAAAAACATGTCATAAGAGTATAACACCATCAAATGTATAGAAACAATTTCATATGTCAAGGTTAACTATCAAGACCATCAAAACATACTGGATAAATCATCAAAACCTATTTCCCATATCATAATGTATTAAGAATCACTACCGATTTTTCTTAGTCTGTTAGGCATCCATACATATTTCTTATAGTGGATTGAGTACATCAACTCACATCCCATAATTATCTCAATAAATTTAAGGTTTTACTCAAAGCATTAGAGGTCCATATAATTAAATTACAACCCATAAAATAATAAAATATATACATATTTGGGCCCTAATATCATAAAAACATTCATCATGTCATATTAACATAACTTCTAGAAAGAAAATGGGTTTTTTAAACATTTCATTATCTCATCACAGTATAAACCATAGAAAATAAAATAGTTTTATAACAAAAAACTCATCATTATAATCAAAACCATACGTAGAAGTAAAAATCATTACATCATTGGATCATATCCTTATTAAATTTTAATTAACATCAAAGGATGTTATCATAGATAAGATTTTTTTTAAATCTCACAAGAATATTTCTTGAGGAAGATATCCTTTTCATTTTAAAATAACATATTTGAAATATAAAAAAATTTAAAATATTATGGAAAAAAATTCATTGAAAATAACCATAGAAACATGTAAGTAAATATTAAAATATTTTAGTGGCCATGATGGGGATAAATTCTATTCATGCTGAGTGTGTTAAAACAAATATTTATTTCACATTTTTGGTAAAAAGTCCAAAGTGCCTTATTCGAAAAACCTCAATAATATTATTATTTTTTTAAAATGTAAAAATTAAATCATGGGAAAAAATTAAATTAAAATTCACTTTATAATATCCCAAAAATTCTTATAAATATTTATAAATCATGGATATGGAAGAAAATGGGGTTTTGACCAAAATAGGGAGAATAAGGCTGGATTTTTATAAAAACATTTTTTATCCATTTTGAGTACTAAGGAAAATAATATGGTACTGAAACATAATAATTAAATAAATAAACATACTGGAATAAAAATTAAATAGATTTATCATGTAAGGATCATATAATTTCATCAATATAAATTCACTAATAAACAATATCAATTAAAATTGGATTGAAACATAAATTCCTTACCTCAAGTCATGTATTTATTCATACATATTAAAAACTCATATTTATTAAATATAGATTTATTATAAATATAATATAGAACCATAATTATATATATAATAAAATATATTATTTACTTATAACATCTTATTACCCATTTTTCCAATTTTTTTATTAAAATCACTATTCTATGTGATAATTGCTTCAATTCTCATGCATGTTTCGGTTCGGAAGTCCCTATCCTTGTACTTTAATCATAGTTTCATAATATCCATAATTTAAATAATTATTTAAATATAATATATATTCACTATGTATTTATTTAGATTCACATATAAATGTTAGATACAAAATAATGAATTACACCGTTCATGGTGAAGTAGGTTGTACATACACATGAACATTATTTTCACTTATCAATAGTTGGAACAAAATAAAGGAAAATATTAATTAAATTTTTAAAACTTTATTATTTCATATATATCATATATATTCATTAATTATATCCTTATTACCATCCATGTAAATTTTAAATGAAAAACAAATCACATCGCTTTGTGGAGGTGGTAGTTCACACATATGCATGGGCAACATTATCATTTTCCAAAGGATGGGAAGGTAAGAAGGTATATATGATATTATAATTATAAAATAAAAATTTTATCATAAATATCATATATAATCATTAAAATCATCATAATAATCGTCCATGAAATATGGTTATGGAAAATGAATTGTATCGCTGTGTGGAGGTAATATTTCACACGTATGCACGAGCGATACTTTCACTTACCATTTGATTGAATGGACGGTGGATAGATGTGATTACATAATAATAATAAATTTTAAATATATTTATAATACTAAATTTATTATTTTAAGATGAAAATTAAATACTTATAGGATGTATAAGAAAAAATAATTTGAAAGAGGTCGGTTAAGATGTTTACCACTTCTTCAATATGACTCCTTTAGATCTCTTCTTAAAAACTATTGGAATGGTATTTTAAGAACACTAAAAACTATAAATTATATATACAAAATTTTACATGTTAAATGGAGAGGTTTTGGTCTAGATATATGCTTCAAGTATGTGTAAATAAAATAGAGAAGTGGTAACCATTTATAATGGAGGGAAAGGACACACTTGGAATTATTTAAAATATTTAAACATAATTAATGTATTTATCAAATATAAGGCTTCCAAATATACATTAATTCGATGAAAAATATTATATGGTTTAAATTTAACCATAAAATTTATTTTATATAGCTTTTATGTTATTTTAAACCTTATCTTTTGGTTTAACCCCTTCATTAACCAATTTTAACCTTAATTTTGGTATATAATTTTTCAATCTTAAAGAGTTATAATTTTAATTATAATGTAATAATTGGCTCATAAATGGAAAAATGATGAAATTTTAGAAACCTTATCATCATAATTGTCCTTTCTCCAGATTTTGATAATTTTTATATAATTTAATAAAATATAATTTTTCATAAAATGTCATTAATGAAAATTTTGACTCTATTCACGTAATTTTTGACTTTATAGAAATCAATGTAATATTATAATTTGAATATAAACTATTAACACATCACTAATATTTTTTATACATCTATAAAATTGATGGTGAACTATAAATTACGCGAAAAATATTAATTTTATAGTTTTTAAAATCACTTATATTATATATCTACTGCTTACACAAGTATTATGTCTGTGTTGTGTAAGAATTTAAGAATACTTTTACATCACTAAAAATTAAAAATAAATTACAATGATAAAAAACTAATTCATATTTAAAATAAATATTTATAACTGAAATTATGCAATTTTTATCCATATATAAAAAATTTAGATATATTAAAGTAAAGATATTGGCATTTTGGAATTTTATTAAGTTAAAATAATACAAATGTAGTTATAAAGGTAAAATGGAAACAAAATCCCATATATTATAATTTGGGATAGATTTCGTCGATTTTATCCTAAAAAATGAAATAAAGGAAACTGTTTGGTTTATTTTTATAGTATGTGTCCAAACGTTCAGTGGTTCTTCGTGAAACTGAATGGATATGGTTCCTTTCACCTCTGTTAATTAGAGGTTATTGAGATGCATTAATTAGGAATAAGTCCTATGAAAGTGAATTTAGAGTATTTTTGTGGGTGTGAAAATGGTTTCAAATCTTTAAATCGGTCTGTGAGATGATTCATGCGGTGAACTCCAGTTCATGTCCTAATTACAATGGTAAACCCTTATTTCCTGACTTGGTTCAGGGGGGTGAAACCCTACTTCATGACTTAATTCATGGGTTGAACCTCTTTCATCACTTGTTTCGGGGGTGAAAATCTATTTCATCACATGATTCATGGGGTGAATCAGGTGATGAAAGATAGTTAAAGTGTCATTTTTTGCATCATTTCCCAGAAATTGAAAGACAATTGGTGGCGTGGATCATGGGTATGAGTGAAGCTCGAGAGTGGGGTAATTACTAATAAGTAGAGCTTGAGGATGAAGTGTCCTTTAAAGAGTTTCCAGTTGGTTTGGTTGATTATGTGAAATGAGATCCCTAAGCTAGTATGCCATACATCTTTCCTACCCCTTATATATCATCTCTCCTTCCAAGGGAGGGTCTCCCTCATTCGTTAGTGGATGCAACTATCGTTCATTATGTTGGATAGATAACAATGATTCTAACCTTCCATTTTATTCCTTTCATGCTTTCATCCATTATCATGTTGTTTCATTCTGTTTTTAGCTAATATTACCTACTTAGGGTATTCATGTTCTTTTTTTATTTCTACTAGTTTATCCCAAATCGAATTTCGATACTATGAAAGTGGATCTCTCTATGGATACATTATGTGTTCTAAATGATTTTCACTCAAATTCCTACTACTATTTTATGATTCTGCGCGTGTGGTTATACATTCTCATTAGACACTTGAAAAAATAATTCAATTAAATTTTTATATTCCCTTCATACCTTTTAAATACCCTTTGGGTTTAGTTGAACATTTTTCCTAAGGATGAACCTTTATTAAATTAAACAAAGTAGTGTATTTTCATGTGCCTTGAAAAAAACTAATTTAATCGAGTAGTCGTGGACTACCCTTTGTAATATAGTGAGTTAATAAGGGGAATGTAGATTACCTAGGTTAATTATTAGGAATTGACAATTGTATTTTACCATGGAAATTCTTAAATGTATTTATAAAATTAATTACATGGAAATATTTATTTAATGTGTTAAATTGGTTTTTATTAGAACTGGAATTAGATGGTGAATCTTGTCTTGAAATGTTAAATTTCTTTATGCTGAATTTTGGGAAATAATGAATTGTTTAATAATATTGAAATTTTATTAGATAATTATAATTCCTTGGGAAGCCCCATTTATTATATATGATATTAAATGGAATGGAATTCCATTAATGAGCCCTATATTCCACTTTGGATTTCATGTGAATCTTAGGAGTAAATACGTCCTTATATTCAATAGAGTCCAATGCTATGGAATGCCACATGTTAACCAGTGTATTCTACATATATTCATTAACATGAATTCCATGGGGAAGATCCCCCTTGGATTTGGTTAATTTTTTCATTTTTTTATTTATATATATTAGTGTTGTGGATTCTTGAGGGTATCCTTTATTTATTATTGCAATATGAGATCCCCAGATTCAGATCGATTATTATTAGTATGGAATGCCTCAGATGTGATCCATGGATTCAAGTTGAGTCATTCATATGAATTTTAAGGGTGTTCCCATGAGTTCGAGTATAACTAGTATTTTTCTATAGATTTACTAGGTGGTAATTCCTATATAATCCATGTGGATTCCTCTCAGGCCACTTGATTACAGTTTCCATAGTGTTTCATCTTGAATACAAATTGAGATATGACTCTTCATCCTTATTTGGAAATATTGGTGATAGAATAATTAGGTAGTGTCAAACTAGGTTTTACCCTTGAGACATGAGGATTAATTATGTTCTATTTGTTTTTGAATCCTTGTTTTTATGATTTCCTCATTTATATATTTCAAAACATTATTCTTTATACTGAAATAATAGATTGAAATTAGAAACCATTAGTGGTGGCCTACTAATTTATACTCACACCCTACTCAAGATACAATAGATCTTGTGAACCTCAGGAAATTCTATTTGGTTTTAGGATACAGGTTCAAGGCATGTCATGAGGTTGATGCTTGATTGTATAGATAGGATGAAGTTGGGAGCTGGGATCCAGGCTAAAGCTCAAGACATCTATGAGTTTTTTTTATTGGTGTTATTGTATTGTTTACTTTTGGGCCATCTATACTTGTCCTATATTTTATATTTTTATTCTTGTATGTATAGATAAAAATTATGGTGTTTCATGGGATGTTATTTAGTGTTTTATCACCTATGGTATATATATATATATGGTTTGTGATGTTATATAATTTTTTTTGTATTTACTTTTGTGTTTTGGACTTCGGTAGAGAGGTTATAGTCTCAACACTATACCACCTATAGAACTTACCTACTAGTTGGTAGTCTCTATTATATGGGAAGGGGAACTTGAGTCTACGTGGCACACTATCCCAGCTAACTAGTGCAATGGATTCTAAGACAAGGTGTTTCGTGATAAACCACTAGTTAGGGGTGCTTCATATGTATGTTGTTGTTCCCATAGCCACCTTAGTGATAAAACCATGATGAATATTTTCACACATTCAGTGACTTCAGTTCCAGGTGGTGAAGCTCAAGTCATATGGGTTTCTCTATAATGGTATCTTACCTAACATGGAGATATTTCATGTCATCCTATATAAGTTGAGTCCATGAAGTTAATAACCATAATGATAAAATAGAAGGGGGAGGATGGTCCCCATTTACAATCCAAAACAATTTAGGTTCCTTACTCTAATGTTAGATAATTTTTATGTTCCCCATTTATATGATACCTAGGAGTACATTTCCTATATCTAAACAACTACCTCTAGGACTACCATGGGAGATCCAGCTAATCATAGAAATTTTCACCACCTTATGAATCCAACTCCTATGAATCTATTACTAATTCTTCAAACCCAATCACTCATAAAAAATAATCCAAAATGAGATTAGATCATGTTTTTATAACATGATAAATTAATTATGTTTTTTAAATATGATTTATAAGATATAAAAGTCTTTGTGTCATATCTTTGGGAGTTTTTATGTTTTTATGCTATGAATTTTAACTGATTTCTATAAAACAAAACTAAAGAGGGGGTATTTTGAAAATATTTTAAAGTAAAAAAATGAATTAAAACAAATTATATATTTTATGGAATTGAGTGGTTTTTGGGAAAAAATAGAAGAATATTGTCATTTCATGTTTATGAAAAAAAAATTATGAAGTTTATTTCTCTTATAAGTTCATTTAGGTTCATATTATTTCTTTGGATGAGGTTAACTGTAATTTACATTACACTCACTCCTCTTAAATTGGTGCACCTAGGCATTTCCATTGAGTAACCACCATTTTACCAACTTCCACTTCTTACACATGGTTTTGGACTACCAAATAAAATAATAATTGAATGAGTGTGGGATATAAATAGAATCCTATGTTATCTAATAATAATAATGTAAGATTCCCATTTTTAATATTAATATTGATATGTTATGGGAAAAAATTCATTTTGTAAAATAAAATAGATATAAAAGTTCATTTAAAAAATAAATAAAGATAAAAATACATGAATTTTATTATAATCAAAAAATTAAAGAAAACCAGTATATAAATTATGTTTTGGGAGTCCCATGAAAATTGTGAAGCTCCCTCGTAATGATAGTCCACCATATAACTTTCTATCGTGAGGAGGGGGAAGTTGGAGTGGATCTTATTATTTTTTTCGACTCTTCATATGGGAATTAGGAGCTCCAAAAATCAAAATTAAATAGAATGACTCCAAATATCTCTAAAATGGTATAAAAATAACCCATGCTTGAACTTAAAAATATGGAACCCAAGATTCCAATTTATAGAAAATGAGAATAGTGGTTTTTTCACACAGATATCACAATATCAATTGTTTCTCTATTTAGACATCAAAAAATTTGAATATTTCTTATACAGACACTTGAATTCATTATTGAAACATTTGGTATCCAACATAGTTATAGAGTGTGATATGTTATCAAAATACCTAGAGGAAATATTAATATCAAGTAGTTGTAATCTTTTCACATATCATTACATTTGGTCCACCAAATGGATGAACAATTCTTAGATTTATTCCAAAGGGTTGTATCCCACAAAGTTAGGTATCTAATAATAAACATTTATCCTAATTGTATGAATATGTATTTTGTAATTTGAAATGAAGTGAAAAAATATTCATTAGATTCTATATAGTTTGGAATATTTTGCTTCAACGTCATCTTTGGTTGTCCAAATAACCTCCACCTATGGTGAAAACATCAAAAAAATAAATTTTGAATTTTTTAATAGTATTTATAATTATTTAATCATTTCATTATTATCTTTTCACTTTATATTTATTAAATATAGGTTATTTAATTTTTTTTAGATTATTTGGAGTTTTTTCATTCAACTAACCCTATATGCTTGGAAAACCAAATTCCAAGCCCACTCACTTAAGAATTTTGGGTAGTTAAATATTTTTGGTTTCATACTTTATGTTTATTATTATTATTATTATTATTATTTATTTTTTTAATTTTTTTTCTTAAAAAATACTTATCAACCATAGAAAAATTCATTACAGTAATGAATTTGATTAGTTAAGAAATGAACATGTTGAAAACCCCTTTTGGAAAGCTGATTAACATTAAATTGAATGTATATATAACTAATTAATTATCAAATATTCACAGTTCTGGTTTTTTTAATGATGTGTGGAGATATTTAATGACACTATTTTTTTAGAAAAATACCATTTATAATATCAACATCTCTAAGGTTTACTGTAGATATAACCATTTATATCATAGAAAAAACCCAATTTACCAAAATTACTGATCATTGTTAAATCTACACTCATATTCACATGACATCAGTTAAATAAATTCTCTTTAAATGTTAAAAAAACATGAAATAATGAAATTAAACATTCATTTTTAATATATTTTATGAATGCGATAAAGGAATGACATTCTATTTACTTATTGATTTATTATTGTAATTTTAAAAAATTATAAAGCAAAAAAAAGAAGAAATGGTAAAAACTTTTTATTATTGATATTTCATATTTTTTACTTTCTTTCTTTTAACCTATAAATAAATTAAAATATAAAATTAGTATTTTTCAAAACAACATACACGAAGAGTAAAAATAAACACACAACATGTATATATTTAAATGGAAAGATGAGGAATAAACCTTTTCCTCATTCCTGGGGTGTGGATTGAACCAACGACCAATTCAATCCTCTTGATTTACCACAACCATAAGAGAAAATATTTCACCTACAACATTTTATTATATATTTTAATGTTATATTTTTTAATAAAAAACATACACACACACACACACTAGATGATCTATAATAATGTACATGAAGTATATTTTTTTACTGAAAATAAGTGGGAAGGAAGTAACCCTTGTGGTTAAGGGGGGACTCAAACTTGTGAAAACTTTGATTCTATTGATCATTTATTACCAGTGGATCCCCATTAATTACCTCATAATGTTTTTTTGCATTTTTTAAATGATATTAAAAATTTCTTTCATAGATCTACAACATTTGTAATGAATAAAATTAAAAAAATGATCCTAACCAAAAGACAAATTAGGGATTTTAATCTGTGACTAGATTCTTCATAGAAACTCAACAAACCGTTGACATGGGATTTATTCCTAGTTTATATATGTGTGTGTGTGAGTTTATATTATTTAATGATTTCATGGATCCTAGTGCAAACCATATTTAATAATTCAATTACCTAAAAAAATTATAGTGGAATTATATTATGTGTGGGTGTTGTCCTCTCTATTTTTTCCTAAATAACTAATAAAAATAAAGTTATGTATGTGGATGGGATAATAACTAGAATGTTAACAAGTTCCCACCTCATAGATTTTTACATTCCCATATATGTTCATGAAATATAGTATCATTATTTAATGTGGGTGCAATATTCAAAATGAGTGGAAATATATTTACATCCTCAAGAGCACTATTTTGGATTAAAGGTAGATGAAAATAAAGAGGGTGGTATATGAACTCACTTATAAGAAATTAGCTTTTATATAGTGATAAATATCATTTACGGTCAATTGAACCTACTAATTTTTAAAACTATTTACTAATAAACATTCTTGATATTTTCCCAATTTATTACAAAATTTAGTGTCATTTCCATTTCCTAATATGTTTAATAAAGAGAAAAAAATAGGAAGGGGAAAATAAAAAAAATAGAAGGAGAAAAGATATTTGTTGTTAAGGTATGCCACTTTATAGGTGAACACATCATACTTAAAAAAATAAAAAAATAAATTGACATAAAAAATTATTAACTTTTACAGAAACAATTAAATGTGTATAGATTATGCAATGTTCTTATAAAAAAGATCACTCTAATTGATGGTTCTCCCTAGAAATGGTGCCATAATTTTAACATGTTGTCATTATAAACATGATTAACCATGTTTTTTAAATGATTTTATTTATATAGGGGACCCTATGCCATTTATAAATGATATTTGATGGTTTTAGAGTATGGATTTTAAATAATTACAATAAAACAAAGCTGAATATGGGGAATTTTAAAATATTTTGAAGTAAAATAATAAAAGAAAACAACATATGGATTTTATGAAATATAGTGTGTTTTAAGGGAAATATAAGGAGGTTTCGATTTCATATTTATAACAGAACATATAAAATTAACTAAATGTTTGTAGTAATTCTTTAGTCGAGGTTAACCTAGATCATGGTCACCCACAAACCCATTAAATCGATGTAGTTAGACGTTCCTTGCTGTAACCATCATTTAACCAAGTTCCACATCTTACGCATGGATTTAGACTAAAAAAATATAATAATTGAATTTTTTTTTAATATAAATGGAATCCAATTTTTTATGATCAGAACAACATAATTTTCCAATGTGAAATCTTAATGTCAGTCAGTTTAGATAATAGATGCATTTTGTGAAAGAAACTTGATATATAATTTTGATTGAAAAATGAATCTTGAGAAAAGTGAATGAAATTATTAAAAAAAACTTCATAAAAATATTATATACATTATGTTTAATAAATCCCTTTAAATGTGTGTTTCTTCATCACAGATACCACCAATCGTTTGGATCTCCATCGAGAGGAGGAGGAGGCTTGAGTTGATCTATTTATTCATTTCATCTCTTTATATGAGAATAGGGGTTTCCAAAACCTCCAAAGTAATGACAATATACCTAATTCTCTCTAAAATGGTAGAAACCTACCCATAGTATAATTTTCAAATGAGGTACCAAATTTTACAGTTTATAGGCAATGGTAGGTAGTGATTTTTGTAAAATGTTTTAACAATACCATTTATAAATCTATTTTGTGCAAGTAAATGAACTTGTATCAACATTAAAAAACTAAATGAGATATTTTATGCCCTGTTTCATTTATTCTTGTAAAATTTAGTATATAATAGAGTAGTATAATATGATATATTATCAAACTACCTAGGTAAACACTTAACATTGATCAATTTAAATTTGTTTAATGGATCACTTCATTTAGGACACCATTTGGATGAATTGAGATTAGGTTTCTCATAAATATTTGTTTCAAAAATATTTATGTATTCAAATAAAATAAAAAATCCCAATTTCAGGGATATTTATTTATTAATGTGGAAATAAGTGCAAATGTATCATTAAGGTTCCATGTATATTGGACTATTTTTATTCAGCATCATCATGGCTCTCTATATCACCTCCACATATGTTGAAAACATAAAAAAGTGAAAAAAAATTTCTTAAAAGTACATAGTATTAATTAGTTAAATAAATTGAGAAGTTTAATTGATTATTAATTTGGGAAATCATAATTCATAAACGGTTTAACATAGTGGTATAAATGTATAATATAATAGTGAAACATGATGCGATCACACCCCAACACATAAACATATGCACTCCTGAGTAAATACATATTTCTGAAAATATTCCACAAATATATTACTATATTAACAAATATTTAATAATAAAAGTAAATCCAATTCATGGTTATAGTGCCTCAGACTAGTTTCCTAAATGGAACCCAAGTAGGGGGTCACTACAAGACCTCGTGCATGCCTCCCTATGCGATAGAAATTTCCAGCTTGTGGGGAGGACCTAATATAGTCATGGAATGATGGTTCCCTATAAAATAAATCTCATGGTTCATGCTATACCAAAAATATTTCATGACCCATCCATATAACGTACATCCCAATACCCCATAGACATAAATCAGGGAGCTCTACAGGCCACCACAGTCTAGATTAAAAATAATTAAATACTCTATATGATGCAACTATATAGAATAGATCCACAATAGATAAATATGTAATAATATGAATAATATATTATTAAATGGAACATTGTTCATTTAATTATAAAAAAATATTAAAAATAAATACATTACCCTCCAACCCAACTCGTATAATCATCTTGTGGAATCCTCGGCCTTTATAACATACTAGAACTTCCTCAAGAGTCCAAATTCAAGAAACATCTATGTCTTAAAAAAACAGCAAGGTATAAATATGTATTTCAAAACAAATTCCATGTACATGTATAGTTTATTAGTCCAAAAACCCTGTATGAATCTCTAATGCTTCAATAATATTGAGTTCTGCAATGATCATGTAAATTTTCAGGTAATAAATATATAAGGATCATTTATGTGCACACAACACACCCACTATAAATTACAACACACAATGAACACAAAAAATCACAAAAGTTAGGTAGTAATGAGTTAACCATGACACCATGACACCTGACTGTATCTACTTAAGATCCATAATAGAAGGAAGAAGTCACCTCATACCATAAAATGACCCGTTTCTAAAGATGCAGGGTAGGGTATCTAACCATGTATAGACCACTACCCAAATGTAAAGGGTAGGGTTTCATGCCAAAATCTCAACCCATCCCTTATACTGAAGGGAGGGGATATATATAACATCCTTTATGTCATCTCCCAAACCTAAAGAGTCTAGGTAAGTAATTTCCCAAACCTCATCCCGCTTTCCAAATGAGAAGTGTATTAACATGCATCCAAAATGCTCAAACCATCCATTCTCACTCAATAGAGGTCCATCATCTATGTATCACATCAAATCATGACCCATCACTCTCAAGTGTGGTCCTTGACTCAAACCTGATCACCTCAGAATGTTCCACTATCTCAAACCAATCCTACACAGTATAAGGTTATAAGACCAAGACCCAATCCTTCTCACTCAAGACAATGTCAGTCCTACAAATTCATCTCTCCATGTGTTCTCTTCACCTATCAAAACATGTGATACAAAATCATGTCCCATCAAACATCTCTCCATCTCATAAATAGGGCACTACTCCCTAAGGAAATGGTCCCATGACTTAAGCACATCTACACACCCATATCAAACCTCTAATGTATCTATATCATTCAACAAGAGCGACCCATCACTTTGATACTAAAAATATTTTACAAGGAAACACACACAAAACACATTATCATGAAACAAGGTACAGACCAAAAAAACAACATCCATGAGGCACACATATAGAAATCATGCTTTAGAAAATAGGGCACCACCCATATGAGGTTATAGATATCAAAACCAACTCAATAAATCCCTTTATGATTTCTTTTATAAACCAAGTAGAAATACTCCTTTAAAATAATTTCAAATGTAATCACATGTCATCTCACTCATTTTAGGCCCTATTCAATAGTACAATAAAAATATTTTTAGAAAATACATTCTCATTTTGATATACCATTTTAAATCTTATTTCTCAAATCAGACACTTTCTTTTATATTCTATTTTAATCATATTTTATTTTTAAAAAATAATTTTAAAAAGGAAATCCCTTGTTATCTAAAACCAAATCACACCACTAATAAATCAATAAAAAGGTCCATAAATTTTTTTTTGACTAGGGACCCACCATTGAATCATTTACCAAGCTATGCGGTACATGTTGATTTCTAGTCTAATATGATATCATCCCACTTTGTGGGGAAAAATTCACAATAGTCATGAAAATATATAGGTTGGTAATTCTAATGAAATACATGAACATAAAATCACTAAATTAACAAGATAATCGAATAATTTCAAGTACCCCTACCTTAACCAATGATTTTTAATCCATACTAAGATCATACCAACATCTTCTGATCCCAAAAGCACCTATCTCATTAATAAACATCATCATATTAATTCACTAAACAATTAAAACAAAATTCCTTATTTATAATAAATGATTCCAAACTCACTATAAAACACAACTACCTTGAATACTCAAGGAATAGGGTGTGTTCTATGCCTTGTGCACACTCATACATAACCAACATAAAATCCTCAAATTATAAACCAAAATCATTGTCCATATTTGACCAAATGTTTTTGTAATACCTAAATAAAACTACAGAACCACATACCGTAAGCCAAATGTCAAAAAACAACTTGAATAAACCCTTATAGAACATCCTCTACAAGCTTCAAACAAAATCCACATTATGTGTATTGATCTCACCATGCTACGGTGAAATCATCCCTCTATAACATATCCAAATGATATGAAATCAAATAGGAAAGAAAGGGGGAAACAAGGGAAGGATATTGCCTTGAATACATGTGATGAACCACCCTTGAACAACCCAGATTGAATTAACAAAAAGGGTGGGTAGGACAAGATACAAATATATATATCTTTCTCTCCTAGTTTGTGTGTCCAAATAAAATGAAACCTTGGGGGATCCTAAAATAGACCCCCAAATAATTACAAGAAAACCCCTATAAAAAGGTTTTGTCTAGTATTGGATCATGTAAAGACCATATGGGCCATGAAATAAACCACATTTATATATAGGTAACCTCCCCTATACCCTGATGATCTCATGTCATGAACCTATGTCCACACTATGAATGAATATATGTAGAATCCCTTTACTTGGACACCCCTTTCATAGCCTACGATCACCCCATAAAAGATCAGCCATGGAATGAATGGACATATAATTCCATGAATGGAATATGACTACAAATTTTCAAAATCATGACCTCTATATATTTCTCCAATATCCTTATGAGCCCCTGAGGCATTCCTTATGCCTCAAACCACATCTAAAAACTCATTTAAGGATGCTTAAATGAACTAAATCTCAAACAATGTAATAGTTATCAAATAGAACCCCACTACTAAAAAATATAAATATAGACACAAGTAATTATCCAAGGGTAGAAATTTAAGTTTATATAACTATAATATAGCGATAATAATGAAATTAACATGGATATAGGTTAATTTTTCGCTTCCATAAGCATACGGGACAAAGCCCATATCCATAAACATTTTTCCTCGAACCACCTGTATCCATGAAAATCATGGCTCATGGCTATATCCCCATCCATGAATCTTTATAGACACAATAATTACTCATGGAAATAAACTATATCCATGGTTGTTGCCTATGGTAACAACCTATACCCACAAATAGCATCTTTGGCAATAACATATAGCCATGGGTGATGGAAGCCCATGGCGATAGCTTATAGCCATGGGTGACTAAAACCCATGGTTATAGGATATATATATTTGATCACTTTAACCCAGAGATACAATATATATATATATATATATATATATATATATATATGTATATATACATTAAATTAGATTAGTAGAATATTTATAGTGTAAATTAAAGCATGTATGTGATGTCTAGGTTGAAAACCTAGTGGATGGAGTTTTTTTTCTAAACCATGTAGCCATGACTGTGTCACCCATAGAAATAGCCTATATCCATGGTTTCCACTCCTCAAAATATCCTATATTCATGTAAATATCTAATAGAAATAGCTTATAGCCAAGGGTGTTGCTTGTGGAAAGAGTGTAGATTCATGGGAGGTTCCCTTGGCTATAAGTATTATGCCCTTAAAGCCTATTACTACTAGTGTCTCCCTGGAAAATGGGGTATATGACCATGGATATAGTTAGTGGGATATATCAATACCAATTGGATCTATGGGTTCTATTCCAATTCATATAGGTTATAGCCACTAGCACATGGCCTATAGCTAAAGGCACTTTCTATGGTTATAGCTAATTTTTCTAATTATGCTCAACACTAAATCAAAAATTAAAATTTTATCTAAATTTTACAACCCATAATGATACAGGTCATTATAAACTCCCCAACGTAATGATTCTCATCTGGCTTTACTCTGATATTTCATTGATAGGCGAGGGAACGCGATGACGGTGGTTGGAACCCTAAGATACTCTCCTTATCTTGGTGATGATGACGGAAGCTGCGCCGGACCCTCCTCCCTCGGTGGGGGAGGGAGCCTCGTTTCCATTGAAGAGATCAGGGACATCATTTTTCCCTGTTTCCAATCCAGATTTCCCCCTCCATTTCGAAAAGCTACATTAAGCCCTAAAGTTCTGGAACTCATTGATGGAATCCCTAATATTCATATTTCGACCACTGAATTCACTGAAACATCTTCCCTCCTAAACTCACACTGGTTGCCCACTTAAAGCAGAGGATACCTCCAGTTGATCTGTTTAACAGGTTTATCTTTGGCTCTTGGGATCTACAGGAAATGGTGACCATGAGTTTTCTCGACAATCGATGGATTATGATTTTATTCGAATATGAAGAAAACCTCATTATGGCTTGGTCGAGCGCTCCGCGCTGCGTCAATGGGTCCCTATTTTTCCTCCTCCAATGGTAATTCTACTTTCATATGAAACACGACTCTCAATCTATGGTTGTTTGGGTATGTTTTCCCAACCTCCCATTGCCATTCCAGAATCCTTCTGTAATTCGCATGCTGGGTAATCTCGTATGCAGATTTTTGTGCTCAGAAAGTCACACAAAAGCTGTGTGCCACCCTGTTAATCCAAGGTTTTGTGTGGAATTAGATGCATCTAGAACGCCTTTTGATTATGTTTGGATTAAGATTGTCAAGGAGTATATGTGAAGGCAATGGGTCATCTATGAGGGCAGGACAAAGTTTTTCTCCTCATGCAGTTTTTTGGGGCATGCTTAAGAGGATTTTTATATGGGGCTCCCAACCTAGGACGTCCGTCATTGGGAAAATTAATCTACAGCAAGGAGGGAGGAGAATGGGAAGGGTAAAGCTCTTGAAGTCAGAGTTGAAGCTGGCCCGACGCAGATGGTTACAGGTGAAGGTAGTGGTAGGGATTTTCATTCATAACAGCTGGTGGAGCAGGATCAACAAAAAGACGACTATAATAGGGCTGTTGAGGTCACTCAAGGGCCGGAATTGGGGAGGCACGTTATGTATCTCTAGGCCATTTTGGGGGGGGGGGGGGGGGGGGACCTGTTTGAATGGATCAGCTGCAGACGCGAAGGAACAAGATCCTGGGGCACCAGGTGTTAGGGAAAATCAGGCTAATCTGATGGTTTTAGAGGTTCTTCAATGGCTAAGACATAACATAGAAATACCTGCTTCTTCCATGGTTAGTCAGGGTATAGAGAAGATCGGGGAATGAAGGGTTTCCAGCATTGTGTAGGTTGTCATCAAGGCAAGTGCTAAAGATCCTAAAAGTCCTGATCCTCAAGCTAAACCTTTTCTATCACTGAGTAACAGGTTTGGAGGGATGTATGAGGATATGTTGTCCGCGAAACTAGAGGAGGATGTCTTTGCAGGAGGTGCTGGGGGTGCAGAGACCTTGGAGGGTCAGCAATTTGAAGGTAGGGGGCATGAATCAGATTAATGCAATGGGAGGGAAGTGATGGGATTATTGAGCACAGCGTTGCAGTGATGGTTAGTGGTAAGAAAATTCAGGAGGGTATACATATTGATGGCATGGGGAAGGAGTCCCATTCCATGGTTGTGGAAAATGCTACTACTGAAGATAGACTTCTCCCTTGGATGGAGCGAAACACTCCAGACTAGAGGCCGGGGATCAATTCTGGGTGTACTGATTCTATTTTGATGGAGCGATACGGAATAGGAAGGGGGAGTAATGGGGTAGGGAAAGAAACTTTGAGTGGCCTAGTTGGTCGGTCATTTAGTGACGTGGTTCAAAGTGGGAACCTGATGTTGACTACAGCTAAAGGATCTTTATCTGTTACACCAAGAAGAAGAACATGGAAGGATTACTCATATCTTCTGTGGCTGATGCGGACTAGATCGGCCTCAAAGCAGAACAACAAGGTGACTTTGGCTTTTAAAAAAGGATGTGTGGCCAAGGAGGCATCCCCAAACCATTCTGTTCTTGATCAGATTAGGATTTGGGTTCATAGTTGATGCTTTTGGAGACATCCAGATTGGGAATCGGCTACTGGAGAAGATGACTCCTGCATGGGATGTAGAGATGATTCTGGTTATTATGATGTGTAATGTTGTGTTGGTTTGCGGTGTATGATGTTTATGTTTCCTCGTTTGTGTTTTCGGTTGTAAGTTGGGGTACCAGATACCCATAAACCAGCTTTTAAAAATGGATAAAAATGATTTGATGCTGCTGAATGCTTCTTATCCTCTATAATATTTGGTAACCCTCCAACTCTGAGATTCAATCTACCTCATCTCTAATTCAGTATGAACACTCTACATTTCATCTCTAAATGCCCAACACACTTTCACTACACCACTCTAAAAACCATGTTAAGGTACACCGGCTACTCTCCAAAAGCCCTAGTTCATTCCTCAAACCACATCCCTACTGATTCTCCTGATGTGTTATCCTTATCAATGTACTCATATCCATGTGACCACACCTATTAGTCCTCCTCTCGCCAACTTTTTTCAAAAGTTCTCATCCTCAACCATAAATGCACCACCAATTCACTGCACCAACCATTAATGATGTATTAACACCCAAAAAATTAATTAAATCATCAAAATAATCACATCAAGTTTTTATTTTAACACTTAGTGTGATTCCATGGTTGAATCCACAATCGACCCATCCAACTGTGATGCTCTACCCACAAACACTAGTGAATTGCTGATTCGAAGAACCCTCAAATCATGCTACCATCATCCTAATCTCATTGAAAACACATAGGCTCTATAAAACACCACACTCAAATTCTAAACTAGATATTATCTATGGTACCAAATAAATTGGGTCCTCCCACAAACTATAATTCATACATCACTGCTATCATCCATTGACCAGTCTCAGTGCAACCCAACCCTTCTAACATAAGGGTCGTTCATCTATGACCGATTTTATGATCCCCACAATTAGAGTATCCTTTAATTCACCAAGTATAACTAAAAATACCGATCTATATAATCTATATCTCATCTGTTACTCCATGTATTGACGGTACATAACCACTCCACTCACACTAGATCCTAAAACATGAAGCACCAATCACCAACCACCAAGAAAATGTCCAACCACACCTGCAGACCCCAATAAAATAAGTGAAAATAATTAATACATTATAATATATATGGTTCTCCCCACCACCACCAACTGATTCCATATAATGGTGCTCCTAATCATAGGAATCGCCTGTAAGAAACATACCAAGCGATCCACCCATGAAATCGTCAAAAACTAAATCAAGGGGGTCAACCCCTAAATCCACTAACACACAATTAGAAAATCAATCCCAACATCTATAACCACCCATGATACTGACACAAGAATCACTTCTAAAATAACCGTAATATAACTAACAAATACAGAATCCATCACCTAGTTAACTCCCAATAAACAACTGAAAAACCAAGCTACCCGGTTTACACATGAACTAATTTTCTTTTTCAAATATCTAACCAAATTAGGTCCACAACCACAAGCCTCACTTGTAATTTTCCAATCAAACATGAACCATATTCATATAAAACACTTCAATCTTCCATGTTACCCCCATCTAAATCACAAAACTCCAAGAAACCAAGCTTACACAACACCTATCACTAATTTCAAACAATTGTTTGAAAACTTTCACACACAACAAACTCACCTAAGTTTTCATAACACCCATTGGAATAAAATAGTTTTCACTAAAAACCAAAATTACTAAAATACCATGACTAGCTAATGCATTTCTGAAAAAATCCCATTTTAAAACTATTTTGAAATCCTATTTCAAAAACCATTTTGAAATCTAGTCTCAAAAAACATTTCCTTATTATTTATCAAAATCTAAAAATTCCAATCATTTAAAAATCACTTAATTTGTGATCCATTCCACATAAAACCAACTTTCAAAAACATTTCACACACCCTAAACCATCACATGATTTTTCTTTCAAACCCATGTTTGTCTTAAAATAGGGGTTTTCTAAAAAAACCACACATCCAAAAACAATTTTCTTATGGCATCCAAAAAACATATTACAATCGATCAAATAAGACCCCCATATAAATATTAATATAATTACCCAATATAATGTAATCTAGAAAATAATGATTATATTATATATTGCCTAATTACTAATGGATTTTGATTATAAATCTTGTTAAAAACACTACCCATAGGCACATATACCATTCCCTAAGAATGAAACTATCTTAATTCTTATAAAAATAATTAGCTCATTGTTTATCCCTATGACTAATAACAAGTCTCATACATTCCATATTTGATTTCATGCTCTAACCCACATCTAAATCAACCTAGAGTTCCTAGTCCCAACATTTGACATCCCTTGGAAACATGGGTTTCAACTAATGTCATGTTTTCTAGGAATGTTCTATGTCTTCCCCCTAAGTCTCTATAACCTAACTATATCTATAAATACACTATCCAATTCCAAAAAATTACTTGATATTACTTTCTAATTCCCCAACATGGATCTCCCTAACAACACCTAATCAACGTTCACTGCCTGACCATAGGTTCACTTCCACTTATTTTAGTGACTAAAAACTAGAAATGAGCTCCTAAAATATTTATTGGGAAACTATTATTTCTAAGATAAATCGCAATGTTCATCCCAAAATGTACCAAAAAAAAATTCATGACCCTTTTGTATGATGTGTATCCCAAAATCTTATATAAATAAAACATGGATCTCCTTGGGTCCCCTAATTCCAAAAAAATAGGAAACAGTCTATATGATACAAAACTACATAATAGATTCAATGTATATAGACATGGAATGATAGACATTATATATTAATCAATGATAAATTATATACTTCGTGTTGAAAAAAATTGAAAATGAGGTACACTAGCCTCTAAACCAACTCACATAATCATTAGGTTGAAATGTCAGCCTCTATAATCTACCAGGCCTTCACTTGGAGTTTGGCTCCAAGTGATACATGTTTCTTGAGAAAATGTAGGAAGACCTAAACACATACCTCAAAACCCATAATGTGTATGTTGGTAGGGGTATAATAACCTAGTAGGAATCCCCAATGCATCGACAATAATTATTGTTTTTAGATGAATTGGATTTTTATTCTAAACATATACACGTTATAGTCATGCTAGTTTAATACACCCACTCAGAAATAGAACACACAATAAAGATGCACAATAATACAAGTTAGTTCATCCTATGCTAAATTTTCCAACACAACACCTTACCCTACTATCATCAAATCCATAATAGAAAGAAGAATCCACCTAATACCACAACTTGACCTATAACTAAATATATAGCATGGGGTGTCTAACCAAGTCTTAAAAACTACCCCTAGGAATAGGGTAGGATGTAATTCCAAAACATACTTTCTACTGGATGGATATCATATATCCAGCATCTATCAAGTACCTGCCCAAACCTAAAGATTTTGTGTAAAGAGTAGTCTAAACCTTGACCCACTACCCAAAGTAATAGGAAAAAGTAATATTTCCAAAATCCTTGACCCATCCCTTCTCACTTAAGGGATTTCCATCATCCATAATGCACATCACACCATGACCCATCCCTCTCACAGGAATTCCTTATCACAATATTGATCACCCTAATACATTCCACTATCTCAAACCAATCCTATACAAGTCAATGTCCTAATACGAAGACCCAATCCCTCTCACTCAAGGAAGGGTCAGGCCTCAGGATCCCTCTCCCTCTTTAGGTCAGTTTCTTAGCACAACAAATGTAACAAACATAGGTCTTTCAACCCATCACATACATCACCACCTCCTTACTAGATCAAAAATCCCTCAAGATCTAATACAACATATTAACCACATCCACGCATGCATATGGACCCTCTAAGGGTTTTATTATATTCACAAATATTATCCAACTTCTTTAATACCGAAAACAGGTTATCACAGGGCCACACACTCTCAATAAACATCATCATTAAACAAGGCACACACCATCCAACAATATCGATGACGCACACAAAAGAGAATAATTTATAAAATAGGTTATCTCCCATATAAGGTCAAAAAAGATCAAAACAGACTTCATCAAGGCACTCTGAATTCTTTTATAAACAAAGATAAAATCCTTTTTTAAATATATTTCAAAAGGAATTACATTACATCTAACTCATGCCAGGACCTTTCCAAAAAATCCCATTAAAACATTCTTATAAAACTCCATTCCCATTTTGAAATACTATTTCAAAAATCATTCTTAAATTCCCCCCCTCATGCTTTAAATTTTATTTTAATCTAATATTTTTTTAAATTGTAACTTAAAAAATTAACTCTCTTATTCCTTTAAAACTATTCATTCCATTGAGTAATCCATAAGTTGGGCCACCAACACTAAATCAACCAACATGACACCCTCAAATAGTTTAGCATGATATGAGTTCTATATTAACTATTCTGTCAATTTTATTCCATCTCATTTTATGGGGAACATGTTACACATTAATTAAAATATGCATGTAGTTAATACTAATGAGACACATGAACATAAAATCACTAAAATACCATGAGTCATAAATAATTTCAAGTCCCACTACTTAAAAACATAATCATAAATCACTATCCAGATTATAACAACCTCTTCTGATCCCAAGAGAACCTATCTCATCAATAAAAAATTATTTAATTATTTGATAAAAAATTAAAACTGTATTTCAAATTTGGCATAAACAACACTAAACTCAACAAGAAATTAAACAAAATAAAATCCCCAATCCAAAGGGTTTATTCTTCTCCTGAAAGACTTTAAAACCTAGGATAACATAATACATCCATATTAAAAACTCAAATAGTTGGCCAAATTAACCCAAATTCAAAAAAAAAAATGCCATATAAATTTTTTGGAACAACATAATATTATCCAAACAACAAATGATGCCTTACTCCCTTACATAAAATCCACTATTAGCCACACATAAAAGCCCCATCATGAATAGTGATTTATCAATTCATTGATGAAATCATCCATCCAAACCCTATCCAAATGATCTAAAATCAATGAAAAATTAAGGGAGCTAATAATGGAAGAAAATTACCTCAAATCCTTGTGGAAAACTATCCCCGAACCACCTGGTTCAAGGGTACACCAAGAGATGGGAAGAGTAAATCCATAGAGGGATCTCCCTCTCCTTTTGGTCATCCAAGTAAAAGGAAACTCAAGGGGGTTTCTAAAATGGACCCCCATAAAATTATAAGAAATCCACTTTAAAAATGGTTTATCCATTTGTTCATGGTGTGACAATATGGGTTATGGAATAAACCACCTCCTGGAAGACGAAACCACCCCTCTACCTGAATGATTTCATGGAGTGAACCTATTTTTACACCTTAAATAACCATGTGAATATTTTCTTCACTATTTTACCACTTTCACATCCTGTAATTACCCCATGGAAGGTTATTAATGGTGTTAATGGCCATGTCACACTGTGAATATCCTACAACTGCAAATATTTAGTAGCCTTAACCCCTTGGACACTACTATAATGTTATCCCAATACCCTAATTCATACTCTAAGATAAAAAAATGTCTAAAAATACACTTTATGGATTTCCAAATTCCCATAATCCTAAACTAAGTCCATATTCTAAATGATAATCCCTAACCAAATCAAAAATTAAAATTTCCTCATAATTTTGCTACCCACAATGACGTGTGTCGTTACAATGATAGTATTGTGAGAAAAAAATAACCACACCATGTAGTAAATATTTTTATAAATGGAAATAAGTGTCTCATAAATTATATAATATTGAAATTCATTAAGATTCATGATACTTCTCTTGGGGAAACATTCATGAGTTAACCATGAATCTAATCCCCACATGTGTGTGTGATAACCATTTCATTATTATATTTCCAGAATATATTCAGTTAATGTAGGTTATTTTAATTTTTTTTGCCTCATCTGGTCTTTTCTATTATACCTTACCTATACTCTTTATAATCAAATTTCAATATTCACTCACATTAGCATTCATAATAGTGAAAAACTTTTATTCTTTGTCATATATGTTTTGTTGTATTATTATTATTATTACTACTATTATTATATATGTAGATTTTTTCTGAAAATAAAAATAAGTATCAATTATCCTTCAATATAGTATAGTATTGAAACTGATCGGAGAGGAGACGACCATATTGAAAAATAATTTTTTAAATCTGACTAACATTAATCTGAATTATATAGAACTTCAATTAAGTAAGTAATATTCATATTACCTAGTTTTTTATAATGATATGTGGAGATATTAAATGATAATATTTTATATAAAAATACACACATAGATAATATCAACATAACCAATATTTTGTAAAGATACATCCATATTTATCATTGAATAACAACTAATTTTACAAATATTACCCATCAATGTTAAATTCCTACTGATATTCATATGCCATTTGGGAAATAAATTTTATTGAAATTTTAAAATAAATTTAAATAGAGAAACGTAACATGAATTTTCAATATATTCCATGATGGATATAAAGGTATGACATGTGATTTATTTATTTATTTATTTTAATAAAAATAATAAAAAAAACCCAAAATAAGAAATGGTACAAACTATTGATTCATGATATTTATTATTATTTATTATTTTATTTATTTAACATATAAATACATATAAAGATAAAATTTATATATAGATAGTTAACATACACAATTTGTACAAAAATATACACGACATATACTTAATTTAATAGAGATATAAGGAAAATTAACTTTACCATCATTCTAAGGGTGGGGTTTGAACTATATACCAATTTAATCATGTAGATCACCAATAAACATTAGAGAAAAGTTTTTATTTCTAAAAATTTATTATATTATTGGTATTTTATATATTTTTACAAAAAACATATGCACATAAAAATTGTGTATAATAAGGTACACAACATTAATTTATTTAAATGAAAATTAGTGGAATTGATATAACCCCCATGGTTGTGGTGGGGCTCAAACCTAAGATCGATTTGATTCCATTAGTCACTCGCAACCAATAGAGACCCATTAATTCCCCTCCCATATTATTATTTTATTTTTTTACTAAAAAAAGAAATAATGTTACAATAAATGTGCATGGATATAAGAATTTTGTAATGAAAAAGTAAAAATTATAAAGAATGGCTCAATGATTAAGAGGGGATTAGAACTGGTGGTTTGTCACTCACTAAAATCTCTCCCAACCATCATCATGAGATTCATTACTCATTTGTATTCATTTATTAAGTGTGTGTGTGTTTGTTTATAGTATTAAATGATTTCATATAGCCCTAGTTCTTATCCTGTAGTTATTTAATTTTATAATTTACAATGTACTAAAATATAAAATGAAATTTTCTTAATTGTGGATTTTTCCTCTATCGTTTATCCTCGATAATTAATAAAAATATATGTTTATGGGGATTAGGTAATATTGGGAATGTGAAGGTGTTCTAATCTCAATTCTTATTCACACTTCTATAAAATGTCAGGTAATCCAGAATCATTATTTATGGGGACCAAGTATCAAAAATGAGTGGAAACTTATTTACATCCTCATGTGGGGTAAATGGATTGATGAGAGATGAAAATAAAGAGTATACTCTATGACATCACCTATGATTAAACATATTTTACCAATTTAGAAGAATAAACGATTGTCAATTGATCCTTAAAGTTTAATAAATTATTTATTAAAAAATATTCTTGACATTTTTCTAATTTAGTGAAATATTTAATGTCACATCCACATAAAAACATATTTATTAAAGGGAAAAAAATAAAAAGGGGGGAAGAGAATGAAATTAATTGGAAAGAATAAATTATTATTCCACATCAGAGATGAAGTGTCCATGACTAAAAAATATAAACCAAAACTTAATATAAAAATTTATAAAATATAAAAGAAAAAAATAAATATTTTCATAAAACACATTGGTATTATAAAAAATAACACCCTAAATGATGGAATATCATGAAAATAATTACAAAATTTGAACATGTTATCATGAATTTTTAATGAATTATGTTTTTAAAGATGATATATAGCATAGGTAATAATGTTCATCATATATAATGCTGAGTTAAAGGTTTTATAGTGTGAAATTTAAATAAGTTCTATATTACAAAAATAAATAGTGTGGATTTTGAAAATGATTTTAATTATAAAAAAGGAAAATACATTTGGAATTTTTGAAATGAAGTGTATTTTGGGACAAATAAAATAATTTTATCATTTAAGGTTTACTTGAACATTTCAAATTCATTTCTTTTAAGAAGATCATTTTTTCAGTTATGTTTATATATGGAACGATGGTATGACATATGAATCGCATAGTTTTTAGAGAAACCTTAAGGATATTAAAGGAAATCATATGAGGTGGATTGAACCTATGTCTTGGTATATTCATTTTTCATGGTAGAAAGAAATAGCATGAATAGTTTTAGTGTGTTCCATAGCTGATGCACATGGTTGATAAACCATGCGGACCAACCATGCAATGAGGAGTGGTTAATATAGTGGTGACCGTGTTGTTAGGGATTGATTTAGAAAATAGTGTGGTCAAACCAAGATCCCCTTAAAAAGTATTATTTTACCTTTATAACTCTATAATTTTATAACCCAACCCCTTTTATCTCCCCTATTTTTGAAATCATCCCTTGTGGATTCCCTCCTTCTCACCCCTCTCTTCTATGGTGGATCTCCCTCGTTCCTCAGCTGAATCAACTTCTTTATGAAGTGTTTGAGATCTAGTTTTGAGGCTATGACTTCATTAACTTCCCTTATTCATTTATCTCATTATAAATTGATATCTCAATACTTTTGTCTAATATGACTTATTTAAAGGGAATTTGTTTGGTTCTTAATTTTATTACATTTTAAGCTAAACCAAAGGATGATAATATATTATTGAGACTCTAAAATCATAAGGCGAATGGTCTTTAATTATCTCATAAATTATCACCAATTTTTAGTATATGTGATGTTTGTGGTTGCACCAAAAATATGGGAACTTGACAAAAATTTTAATTAAATCTCATGTGACCCTAATTATTAAATAGAGATCCTCTATGAACCTTGTGTAAACCATAGAAAATATTTTATTTAAAATTGATTTGTATGTGGTGTTGTCTTGCCCTAGGTGCTAGTGGTATAATTTAAATATGATGCTTAAGTGGTGTGTTAGAGTTGGTTGACAACCTTGGTGTGGTAACCTTGAGTTTCTATGTTTAATAAATCATTTATAATGGTTTTATTTAATAATGTTGGTAATAAGTTATAGTTTCTTGGAAATCATTAGATAATGAACTATTAAGATGTTTAATTAAATAATGATGAACTATTGGGAGTGTTTTGGTTGAATATTTTAATAGTAATTTATAGGATGGAATGTTCTATGTTTTAATAACTAATGATAATTGTGACCTATAGGCCTCATGGGTTAATAAAATAACATAATACATAATGGGGGTACCTAGGATAATATCTTAGGTTAGTTATAAATTATGTGGAATCTTGTTAAGTAATATTTTAATTGAGCTAATGTTATATGACCCCTTAATGAATTAGATGTCATGAGTGGAGTGATTGAGATACCTTGGTTTTAAATTAAATGAATTTTTCATGTAGGGAAACAAGTATAATGTTCTGTATTAGACAATGTAATAGTGGTTTTTAAAGGAAATAAGTGTTTCTGTTATAAAATAGTTAAATTATGAAAATAAGATTTCAAAATAAACTTTTTATGCTTGGTAATGTCATGGGTAATCCAATGGAATCAGCCTAAGTCCTAAAAAATAAAATACTTAAGTTTTTACACCATTAAAAGGATATATGAATGGAATTAATTGATTTATAAAGTGTTAAATAATGGGTATTGTAGATATGAGTGTCAAGATTCAATGATATACTTAATGTTTTGGAATGTTAGGATGAGTGTCCATATTTAATGTGATACTTGATATTTGGGAATACTGAGATAAGCATTCACATTACACATGATACCTAATATTTGGGAATGTTATGATGAGAAATTTTATTTTACACAAATGATAGGATGATCTCATGGATTCTAAAGTGTGGAATAATGTTTGGAAATTCTAGGATGAGCTCATGGATCCCATGTAAATGGTGGGATAAGGTCCCATATTTTATAAAATATGTAATATTTGAGAATATAGGGATGTTCACTTGGAATTGTGTGATGTATTATGCTTCATGGTTGGGAATTATATGGTTGGAACCTGGATTTCATGTGGTTACTATGGTTGGAATGATATCATGATGTGTTAAGAGACATCATTCATTGGTTGAGGTAGGTATGTTTGACCTGGGTGTCATAACAGAGCCTGAGGATCGAGGGTTTGTTATTTTATCTTATCTTTATTTTTTTTGTTACACTATTTTATTGAATACATTATCAAAAACAATATTGACTTAGACTAGATATACTTTGTTTACACCATTGGTGTTTTCCTACTGAGTTATACTAACGCCCTACTTAGGTTGACATGGCACTTGGGTACCTGATCAGATGTCACTTAGTTGCAAGCTTTGATTAGGGTAGATTATCAATGCTTGAATACTTGATTGAGATGCTAGGAAAAAGTATGGGAGTTTGGGACTGAGATATTACTTAGGTCCATTTTTGAGGTTCATTACAATTTTTTATTTTTTCTTTTTGGGATCTAGTTTAGTTACCATCCATGTAGATGTATGATTGTCTAACATGAAGTATTCAGTTTTTTTTGATATATCAAGTTTATTTTTGGGTTATTTTGCAGTGTTTTCATAGATTTCATTTCATTACATTATTAATATATATGTACATACTTTCTTTTTTAATATTTATGTTGTTATTTCACTCTAATATATGGTTATAGTCTCCCCTTTTACACCCTTTGACCTATACTACTAGTCAGCGGTCTCTGGTGTATGGGGAGGTGTGCCTAAGGTACCGTAGTGACAACTAGTCTAGGAACTGATTAGTAATATATGGTGGTGGGATGTTACAATTTATTATTATAGTTTTATTTTTTTATTGTTTAGGAAAGTTATACATGATATAGAATGTTTTTAGGAAATGGTATGGAACTTGTTCCTGAGACTGGACACCCCACATATAAGGTGATTCTATATTACCTATTGTGCGGTTGTTGTCCATACTATTTTCTTTTACTATTGATCTAATTTCATCATTAATTGTATACATGATTATGAGGTTATGGTTTATGGTATTTGGGACTCCTTCCATGTTGTTTCATGCATTATATCAGAAACGTATGATTCACTTTTCTTTTTATTTATTACAAATTATTGATCATTGGTTTACCTATAAAATGACATGGCTCTATTATTTATGGTATCTAGAACTATTTAACTGATGTTTCCTTTATAATTTTATGGTTTTATCATACTTAATTTAACTACTATGTGGGAGAGACCTCATTTTTTGATTACATACCTTGATTATTATGATGTCTCATATAAATAAAATTTCAATTAAAACATGTCTATCATTTTCCTCTATAAATTATTATTTACATCATATTTAACTAAGCCTCGGTTATAAAGAACATTTTATTAAAGAAAATGATTAAAAAATTATGTGATCTCTTGTTTTGGTTATTATGTTGCATTGGCTAAATAAAATTACATGTGCAACTTATAATGTTTTTTCCTTTATAACTTGTACATGAAATTTCATTTAGCAAAGCTCCTATTTATGGAAAATCTTGGTTAGATTAAAATGGAATATGTATATGATATGAACCTATGGGTGGTTTATGTGGAACCCATTTGTGGGTAGTTGGGGTTATTGAGAGTGCCTAAGTTATGTGACATCCTTTTCATTTTGAGACCTAAAAATAGAAATGTAGTTTAATGTGGTTCATGATGTGTATTTCCTAACATTGAAAATGGGGAAAATGAGGTTATAGAGAGAGTCGAGTTTGTGATACCCCTATCAATGTGTGATGTAGCACATAATAAATTCCATGACTATAGAAAATTCAGATTGAGTTAAGGCCTTGAGTAGGTGATGGGATGTGATCATCTATAAAACATTCTATTTGTCCCTGTCCAAACAGTGGATGGGGTATATTATATTCAAACATACGTAAGAGACCTTACTTGGGTGTTGGCCCATTAGTGACTGGTGATTATGAGATGAGAAATTGGGTTTTTACCATTATACAAGGTTTGTATGGGGTATGAACTTAGAGTTAGTTGTAAAGACTTTTTTTTGTGATGCAACCCTATTTTAGTAATTTTAGTTCAAGTTATGGTCAATGGTAACCTAAGAGAGGGGTTTCCAAAGTAATGTAAGTTCTTTTAGGAAAAATATAATGGGAAAATATTTTCAATTGATATAGATGCATGGTAAGTTCCTTTAGTGTGCTATAAAGGTTGGTGAGACTCCTTGATAATGATTAGGCATATGTTGCCACATGTATCCAGATTCACTTATAAGGGTAAGGGTAAGGGCGTGTAGATTCTTTGGGATATTTTGGTATCGCAATCGGTTTTGGAAGGAATGATCGTTTATAAGTCTAGACGTATTAAATAACTTTTTCTATCATAGTGAAATGGTCAATTGTAAACATTTATGGTCTAATTTTTCATGGTTTTAACATAGTTAGATCCTTTGGGTTTTTAAATGAAACTCAAGTTATGAGTGGTCATGTGAATAGATTTATTTTTGGTGAGTTTCACAATTTTTAATAGAACCTAGCATGATATCCTCTTTTTGAGAGTGGAATGTGGAATATTTGTAGCCTATGGTTGGAGCATATGAGCCTCATTTTGATAAAACATGTCCTGTTTGAGTATGATTAATATCATCATTATTGGGTTGCACAAGAGTGTTCCATCGTTGAACTTCTGTGTAATATCTAGGGCAATAATAGATTTGATAAGCTTTATTACTACTCTGATTATGATTTAGGTGTTACCAAATCATACACCTATGATACTTAAATGAATAAGTGGTCATGTGTATAGGGTGTAGACTAATGTGGTTTCAATGAGGGGATTTTTGTCTTGGAATCATGGTTCCTCGGTTGATAATCATGGGGGTTTTTGTTATGGGTTGACATGTGGTGGCATGGTTGAATTGAGTTTGGCCCTTTTCATGGGAACATGTTGAGAAATTGTTGCTTGGGTGGAGTAGAACATATCTATTTTTTATGGAACCTTTTGATGTTTCACTCGAGTAGTAGTGTGGTTAAGGCCATAAGGTGGGGAGTTTAACTTTGTATTTTTGAGGGTTTGGACCTAATTTTTAATTAATATTCAATGTATTTTTTAGATATAACTCTTGGTAAGTTTAAAATTGGTTTTGGTTAATGTTACATGTTGTTACTCTTATAAGAGTGGTGCTTTCACATTCAGTAACTGCATGTAGCGATGAATGGAGGATGGATAATGGAGAAGGAGTTTTAGTTTACTGGTACAACAATGAGGGTACTCATAATGTGTGGAGTATTGAATAATTCATCAGCATATAGTTTTATGTTGGTAGGACCATGGATATAGTGAGATTGTCCACTGGATTGTCAAAATGACCTTGGGATATTAGTGGAAGTCCAAAATTTATCATCACAATTGAGGTATAATTCAGAAATCTAGGTTGGAGTCATATTGAGGCTCTGTCTGTGCTCATGTTAATGTGTCAAAAATATTTTGGTTAGTCTAGGATCTAGTCATGCAATGACACTTGGAGTCACATTTATAGCATGGTGTTCATGCTTGAACGGTCCTGGGATTCCTTGAGAAAAAAGGTATCATGATTGAACAATGTAATAATACATCAATGAGTATGGATGAGAACTTTGAAGAGATTCATACAGTGAAGGTATGATGGGTGATGTTGTGTTTGGTTGGATGTAATAGGGAGGAGAATATGTTGGGATCATCGTGATAATATAATCTTCTGTTTCAATAGATGGTACCTATAGTGGGGAGAACCATCATCCTGGAGGTGTTTTGATTGATGACACCAGGGTATATCTAGATATATGGATATATAAAACCATCATCTTGGTGTTTTGGTAGTGGTTACGAGTTGTGTTATGGTTTTTAGTGAGATGAACTCCCTATTTTTTTGGAGTTACACTATGGAATCACTTTGGAATTCAGAGATGGAATGTGGTGAGTTGGGGATAAATTGGTGGACTAAGTGGGTTAGGGATAATGGTTAAAAAGTTTAATTAAACATCTCATAGATGAGATGTGTCAAGGTGGGGAGGTCTTAAAACTCTTTCCCTTTCTAAGATAGGAAAATGTTAAAGGGTTTTTGAGTTTTTGGGTTTGATGGATGGTTTTTCTTTAATATAAGGTTTTTGGATCAATGGTCCGAGAGTTCAAGAACCCCAAGGGGATTTTTTGGATATGATTTTAGTTCTGAGAGGTGAATATGGTGCTAGAATAAATATCTGAAGATTCAAGTTAAATTTTATAGGTTTTAAGAGGTTTTTTCCAAGTTGCATTGTTTGGTTTTCACAGTTTATGAGAAACCATTCAAAACCCTGAACATGGAGTGTTTTTAGTTGAGTTTGTATTGAGAATTGTTGTATAGAATTTATAGCACTTATTTTGAGAGAAAACCTATGGATTTCAGAGTAAACCATGTGAGGCGACTTGAACTTAGGACATGGCATATGGTTTTCACATGGTAGTAGATAAATCAGGTGAATTATTGTAGAGGTTTCCAGATCCAATTCACATAGTTGGAGCATGGTTGGTGTACAGTGAAACCTAAGAATTTGAGGAGGGGTGGTTAAGATATCATTTACCGCATGGTTGGTGAACAATTTATCAAACCATGTAGAGAAATCATGTTCCCCTTAAAAAGTGTAATTTTACCCTTATGACATAATGATTTTCAAACCCAAAACCCTTCTTTTTCTCCCCTATTTTAGCCATCATCCCCTACACGTGCCCTCCTTCTCCACCCTCTCCTCCACGGTGTATGTCCATCATTCCTTATCTAAATCGACTTGTAATACCTCAAAACTCAATCCTTGTGTATTGATAATTTATTTTTACTTTTGTTTGAATAATTGGACTAAACATGTTTCTCATGAGGAGGTAATAATATGGTTTTAATTTATATTTGAATGCAACTGAGTAAAAAACACAAGTTGATACAATAATTTTCATTTAAATAAAAACACCACAGTGTTTACAACACACCGAGATCAAAAGAGTAATCACACAAACCAAAAGACCTATTAAGAACCCCATCAGAATTATAGGGAGACAACTTAAAGCAATGAGAACCACAAGGAAATAATATCAGTCCTTAGAATTTTCCATAATGAACATAAGAATGGCCGAAGCCACCATGACCACACTAAGCACCAATGGTATGACGTGAACCATGTTCTTGAATCAACTTGAATTTTTTGACACCATGTGTCTTGGATTTATAAGACACTAATGTGACCATTGCCTTGGGACACCTTGGAACTCTAACGGCTATAAATATAGTCATTGGCCTCGTTGGACAATTAATTGAAAATTTATAAGTATATTCTAGTCCACCATGTAATTAGGTTATAAATTGAAAAATCATAAAACTACTCCTAACCATGAACTTTAAAATGGCATAGAGGAATGCTTTGAATTATACGTTGGTGTTTTTGAAATTTAATAAGGAATTCAAAACATGTTGCAATTAATGAAAATATATTATAAATATTTTCATTCAATGTTTTTAAGTTATGTTTAATTTCTTTTAATTAAATTATAATCTTGATTAACTTAGTTTTGAATACTATTAGTACAAAATATTTTACATGGTTATACCGAATTTAAATTCTTGTTAAAGCTTTGGTGCTATAAATAGCTCTAGAAATATTATTAGACATGGTATAGTTTGATGTTCATTAATCCTTACTCAAGCTTAAAAAAATTCATTTTTGAAGAAGGAAATTTCTATAGAGTATTATTTACCTTAATACTTCATATATATATATATATATCATCTTAAGGTTTGGTTTTTGTAAAAATTTGGGCCCGCTAGGGCTATCCCTTTATGGCTGGGCCAAGGGAGGTAGCTCACACTTAGTGGCTGAGCCTAGCCATCAGCCCAAGCCTGGGCTAGCCCAAGCTCGGGCATAGGTCCCCCGAGGGGAGCACATGATCATGGGAGCATCGTAGGTGCATTTGAGAGTGCGCAGCGTGGGTGCAAGGCCGCGGTGAGCATGGGTAGGATGAGGCCTGTAGGGGCGGGGCAGGAGCCCATGTATAGGGCCCCTTTGTGTGTGTTGTGTGTTTTTTGAGTAGACGATTGGAGGCTCGGGCTTATAAGGGAGGTGAAAATAGCACGCTGATTCCATTTGGGAAGCTTTTTTTTTTGGGCGAAATGTGATCATGGCCATTGTATCATGAAACGCACGATCTGGGTCATTGATCCCAATCTTGTATTCAACCTCCAGCAACCGCGACACATTACCAGGTTTTCATGTTCCATTCGATATGGAACGCTCTAATCATGTATGTTTGAAGTTTTTTTAAACACTGTATCAATCTTGTGCCGTCCAATCAGACTCAGATTTAATCCGAGCAGTCTATTACCTTTACAAAACTACATCTCATCCCTTGAAACCTATACCGAACTGATCCTGGCCTTCGAAATTCCTCCCCATTTGTTCCAGCAGCGCTGTCTTCTTCCTCCTGCAGCGTGCTATACACCAGAACCCTACATAACTTTTTCACCATTTTTTCCTCACTCCTATAGCTGTCAGACCCTCCACTCACATGGTTTCCACCGATATCTTTCTCCCTATTATTTTTATAAGTCAAGTTGGCCTCAGATCCCTCTGTTTTTACATTAAAATAATCACCATAGGTATAGTATATACAACTACACCATGGAATCCAAAGAATCCTCCTAGATCATTGCACACATGCCTCCAACATACCTCAACATGTCCTCTGGGGTTTTCAGAGCCTTCTTGAGCTTCTCCTCCTCCTTATCCTCCTCATCCTCCTTAAGATAAGGTAAGGGATTAGCCTTTTCCCTGCTTTAGATTTTAAGTTGTATGAAAATATACATATATATACTTGTAAAACAATATAAATGATCATATGGATAGAAATTAATTCTTTAATGTTGCAGGATCTTGAGATATGATGTATTAATAACCCTAAACATGGACATCCCATGAAAATTTATTTATTTTGTTTATTTTACCTTAAACACATATACAGTTATATATATATATATATATATATGATTGGAATATACGAACATGTATATGTTCATACCCACATATATATGTACTGTAACACCCCATGATTTCATAGTATGTTATTTCTTCAATGTAATCCAATAACTGGCACTACACGCAACACCGAGTTATAGAGCACCACGACTTACCTAACTAGCCGTTAAAAAGTGGTATTGAATTGTATTAACTGAATTTTGAACTTTATATAATTATTATAATTTTAGAATCCATATTATGAGTTTCTTAGACATAATGTAAGAACAAATTCATTTTTTTCAGATAAAAGAAGTATTTTAAAAAAAATTCAATTTTACCCCCTTTTAATGGAAATACCTTTTTAAATCCAATATTTAAAACTTTTATATATTCAATTTGACAAAATAAAATTTTTTAGAATCGGGACATAAGATTATAGTTTCAATAAATGTTTTGTAGTTTTATGAAAACTTTCATATTTTGGGGAAAAGTGAAGAATGTTATATTTTAACTGACAACATCTTTTTTAAACAAAATAATTTATAGTGTTAAATTATAAATTTTAATAGTTTGGAAGTATAAATTGATTATATTTTTACCATTTAATCCAATGCTAGTCACTGTATGTAATTTCACATTGAAATTGGATATAAACAAGTGTCGATCTTTTGATAGTTTTTATTTCCTAAAAATACACCTTTTGGTTTTGACAACAGGAATTAATTTTAAATCAATAAATTCTATTTATATGTTTTGAATTTTGTAAAATAGACTTCATTTTGGGATTTGGAGTATCGAAATTAGCTTAGGGTGAATTTTTGGTATTTGTCTGAAAACATTCTATTTTTGATAAATAGTGAAAAACATTGAGTTATTGTTTAAAACCGAATTTTTATTTAAATAATTATTAATTTTATTTACATTTATTTTATAGTAAATATATATATATATATATATAATACCCATATAAGTTCAATGTAAATCATTAGGGCTAGTTTACAATAATTTTACATAAAACATAATTTTACCACTTCTATGAGTTGAATGTTAAAAATCCGAGAGACACAGTTGATATCCATAAATAAAATGTGGTTCAATAAGATTAAATTAATTTTTTGTAAATAGTAACTTTTAACTTTTATTTACCACAGTTAAAAGTATATAGGGTAATTAAAGGTAAATATGGTATTATTATTACCCTAACACATGTAATAATTCTATTGGATAAGTATAATTTAACCAAAAAAACCTTAGGAATAAAATATGATCCTTTAGGTCTACTTGGATTATATTAGGACATTTATTATTATTTTATTAAATGAAGAGTTAAAATAGCTAAAATCAATATTTAATAACTAATTTTTTTTAATATAGGTCCATACATAAGATATATTTGACTATAAATATTAATTAGAAAGATAAAAAGATTTTATACATAATGGTATTTTATTTATAATTTTTAGACATTAAATAATTAAATTTATTTATGACACAACGATGATGCAGTAATTACCTAATTAATGAAATATTAAAATAATTGATATTATAAACATCCAAATAAATGTAATTTGAGCCTTTTTATGAATTAAAATATTTTCATAGTTAATATGTCATTTTAGAGTTGGTTAGATGAATTTTTATCGATTTAATAATGTAGTTATGAATTTAGAAAAAAACAAAATACCAAATAGTGTCAAAATGGACATAAAAGTGTTTTTATAACAAATATTATATTATTAATTGATATTGTATTACTAAAAATATATGGTTCGTCCAAAGGACTTATATAATGTTTGATATATCATTAATGAAGCATTTGGGGTTCTCTTGGAAGTATATAGTATGTTTATTAACCATATAATATAAAAATACAAAGAGACATAGTAAATGTCAAACTATTTAAATAAGAGTTAAATCTAAAAGATAAATTTAACATAGTGTCCCATACCTATCTAAAACCTATTGGATGAGTGTTTTGAGACTCATACCCATCTTATCATTTAAATAATTCATGTTTGAGCCATTAGGAACCGAAAATGAATTTATTATAAAATAATATTTTAAGATTTTCTTAAGGTTCCCCTCACCCCTCTTATAAAAGGGCACATCCCCTTATCTCAAATTCACACCTCCAAATCCATTTGGCTAGGACAAACCCTGATAAAAAATACTCCCAACTATCCAAACTTCATCATAGAGGCCGTACTTTGGTCTGAAAGACAACATAAGGATCCCTTTTGATCAAATCAAAAGGAAGAACCTGAAGAAGAGGTAATGATTTCTCCACCCTCTTTCAAGTTCTTTTCTTCTTCCACATATTATTTCTTTGTTATTACCATACCAAAATAAAAAACCCAGTACTTTATATATAATGTGATTAATTATAAATATTTCACAACCATATTTATTATTCTATCCATCTTATGAATGATAATGTTACCATGTGTGCGTACGTACGGCTTATCGTCTCCACGTCATGGTGTAATTTGTTATTCAACACTATGTTATTTAGATGGATATAATAAAGAATAATATGTATATAAATAATAAAAATAACATGATAATGTCTTTGTAAATTTAATATACTATCGAATTATTCACCTTTATGGATATGATATTGTCGCTCGTGCGTATATACGGATTACCCTCTCCACGACAAAATGAGATTCATTTCCATGTTCACCATTCATCGACGATTATAAAAATATATATTACTAATAATTATGTAATATATGACATAATATTTCTAATAGATATATATATGTGTGTGTGTACTTACATATATCTTATTCACTTACTTCTATTCAATACGACATGAAAACAGAAACAGTGTTTATGCATACGTACAACCTACCGTCTCCATAAATGGTGTTTTCCATTTCATATATCTAGCTATTATAAATATTTATTTTATAAATATATAAGAAATATTAATCAATGTTTTTATTCTGTAATTATTTAAATAATTATATAAATGATATGTTCAAGAATAAAAAGTTAAAATATGTACGATAAAGAAAGTGATTATTACACGAAATGTTAATTTAACATGAAAATCATTATTAAATTGGTAGTATAAAGTCATAAATGAATCATGTATGATATAATAAACATTAATATGGTTCTTTTATAATCTAATAACATAAAATTTACATTATACAGGATGTTAAACGTACCCTTGACCAAAATAATGTGTAAGGTAAGGGGTTTTCATCTCAATCCTTATTCCCGTGAGATTCATGCTATATTGCCACTATTTCCATTTGTGTGGTGTATGTACATACCATTATTATATTATTTATGTAATAAATAGTAATTTATATGTATTTACATCTTCATTGTATGATACTAATTTTTTGTTGTGTATGTTTCATCAATTACCAAATTGGTATGGGTTAATTTCACAATCTCATTATTTTCTGAGGTTGTTTTTACGTAACTATCTTCTGGGATATATTTATTATCCATGTCCATGTTTCATAAAATAGTTTTCAAAAGGATTATTTTTAATGGAATTTTTCCTAAAACATCATTTTAAATGTTTTAAATATTTATTCTTCAAAATCATTCTCATTAATGTCCATGTTTTCAAAATGCTTTTTAAGGATTTATTTATATTGACATGAATGTTTTAAAAATGTAAATTTCATTTAAATGTTTCAAAGCGGTATGGTAATATTTGATTAAAAAATGTTTTTAAATGTATTCCTTTCTAAATTGTGTGACTTTTAAATGTTTTCATGAAGAAGGGATATTTCTCTCAAAGTGTTTTACATATAATTTTCATCTATGTCAACATCATTTGATGGATTTTAAACTTGTTAGAAGTTGAATTATTATGATACAAATCTTCCATATTGTGTGGAAGTTTTTTTGATATTTTTGACTATGGATGTGTTATTTTTATACCATTCATGTTTTATGGTTAAAGTATTGACATTCCGTATGCTAGTTTTAGAATGGATGTTTATGTTATGTTTTAACCTTTTTGTAAGAGGGATGTATTGGACTTATTATGTGATGGGTGGAGCCATATATAGATCCTCGATGAATCAGCAGGTCTCATGAGATAACTAGGATTGGAATTGGCTAAGGCCTTTCCCAATTTTATATATGGTTTTAGCTGAGGCCTAAATCATTTTTAGACGTCTTGGACGAGGCTTTGAAAAATTGTTTCAGAATTTCTGGCAGTATACATTCCCTCATTAGGAAAATAAAATTGATGGTTCATATGGTCATTCGACTAGTAGAATACTCGTGATTATGTTTTATTATGGAATTACTTACTCAGATCATATTCCTACCATAAATTATTCAGGTTTATTATATGTAAATTCATGTGTTTTCAATTATTCACCATGCCTAATGTTTATGTGATCTCCCATTGTATTTATTACCCTTATTGAGAATTTGAGCTCACCCCTTTCTTATGTTTTCTTTTCTCAGGATTGAAAGATGTGTTTTATGATTGATAACTAGGGTTAAGCTAGGGGATGAATGGTGGTCTCAAAGGACCATTTACATTGTGTTTTATCTTATAATGTGTAATGTAAAGCTCATGTATGTAATATATTTTCCATGACTTCTAAACGAATCGGTCCTTTGGGACATTATTTCTTGTAGTCATGCCAATGTATTAGAACAATGCACTGAATCTGGGTAATTGGGGTCGGGGAATTAGAGTTGGTATCATAGGAAGTTTAGTAAAAACCTTGGAAACTAGATTTAGATAAACTATGATTAGAGCACATTATCCTAAGATAAACTTTGAGGATTGGTATAGAAAAACTTCCAAGTATTTTGGTAATGTAAATATTTTGTGAGTTTTCCCAGCAATACATCATTGTCTAGATACGAGTAGGTATATGAGGCTCTGGCACAGATGTACCTAGGGGTAAAAGCCAAAAACACCTCCTTGAGATAGACTCGAATGGGGACTGGTGCACAACAATGGGCCTTGCTGCATTATTGTTTATGACACTCCTGGGGGATATGCTTAGGATAATTCACATTTTCATTTCAATACATTATGAATGATTTATGAGAAATAAATTCTCAAAGAAAACATTTTTCTGATTATGGATTATTCCCATAAACTATTACAATTATGTTAGGTATTTTACAAGTTTGAAGTTATTCATTGCGATTCATAAACTGACTTAGTGTAAGACATTGTTTAGAAAAGGAGGCCATTAGAAGGAATGAGAACTCCAACTATATGTATGATCCAATGAGTAAGAAGGATCAAATATTTCATGGTATTAAGACAAAATTTAGACAGGAAATAGTCTCCCATGTATTCTCAATATATAAAGAAATAGTGTCATGTGTTAATAAGACAAGTAGAGAATTCTCTAAGTCCTGTAGCATTGAAGGGAAGAAAGGGAAAAAAAGGGTGGTAGATAAAAATATGGATAAATGGAATAAGGGAAAGAAGTATTTTCCCATATGTGATAATTTTTGAAAGAATCACCTTGTTTAATGTTTAAAGGGGATGGGAGTTTGTAATAAGTGTGAAGAAAAATGACACCAAGTACGTGATTTCCTGGGAGAGAAAAAGGTTTCAAATATACAACGCTTCATCTGCAAGGAGTTGAGACACTACGCGAATCAATGTCCAAATCATCAGAGTATACACCAAATGATTCTATTGGAGAATAATCATGTTATGGTACTACCAAATATGAAGAGGAATGAGTAAGAGTTATTATGTTGTTATTAAATTTTTTTGTCATTAGAGTGATGTATCAACGATGTACTGGTTATATGAATTATGTAAATATGTAACGATTGTAATCCAGTACTATTTCATTGGGAATTTGATATTATATGGTCTTAATACTAAGGTAGTAATTTTGGAATAAGAGATGGTTGATTTGGATAAATTATGTTGGATATTCTTGACTTTGTTGGAACTGATTAATGTTTTTTTATTTCATCATTGTTGGAATATTCATAAAATTTATATATAAGGAATATATCCTATATTATATAAAGGATAAGGGAGAATGAATGTAATCAATATGGTATAATGGTAATTCAGGGCGTGATTATGTTTTAAAATAATACATGGTGAAGCTGTTCATATGTTATTACGTGGAAAAAAGGATATTCATTGTGTTTAACTTCCTTATAAATTTTGGACTGTGAGTTTGGATAAAAGTATTTTGGATGATTCTAAATTTTAGAATGGATTATGTTTGAAATTGGATACTATTTTTAAGGTTATCATTGTATTTTTATAAAAAGGACAATATGCAGACCGTGTCACAATCTGTCGCGTTAGAAAAAGCTACAGGAATCGAACCCAAAACCATAGTGCGATTTGGATTTATCACCTACCTCTAGACTACCTGAAGTCACTAGATTGTATAATATAGTTTCTTTTTTTAAACGGTCTGATATGTGAATTATAAATTCATTTTTTTGAACACTATACAATTAGGATAAATATATTATTTTTTTGAAATCTTTTGGAGTGAAAGACAAGTTTTTGGTAGGAATTAGTTGAAGGATGAAACTCTACTTTCCACGTATATATATATATATATATATATATATATATATATTCTGTCATATTATATGGGTAATTTAATTATTAAAAATTAGGGAAGGGTTCTTAAAACAAAAAATGTGTTATCCTAATACCTTATGTTTTGTTGAACCGGTGGTATTTTAAATCATCATAGATTGATGGATTTGAGCCCCAAAATTTTATAATTGTTTGTGATTGATGACCTCAATCACTAACTATAAATATTTATGTTTTTACTCCAATTATTTGTCTCTAATTTCTACCAATTTTCTCTTAATCAAGATCATAATTTGGTGGTGACCCTTTAATTTCCCTTTTCCTTTTATTAAGACTAAATTTTATTAACCCAAATTCCGATGTGGGTTTTCCCACAAAGGTATTTTCTATTTTCAAGAATTTATTTTTGAAAAATAATATAAAATTTCAAGGATAAAATTTATTGATGGAGGGAAGAATGTAACACCCCTAGATTTCATAGTATGTTATTTCTTTAAAGTAATCCAATAACATACACTACACACAACACCGAGTTCTAGCGCACAACGACGTACCTAACTAGCTGTTAAAAAGCGGTTATGAATAGTATTAACTTAATTTTAAACTATATACAATTTTTATAATTTTATAATCCATATTATGTGTTTCATAGACATAATGTAATAAAATTTTATTTTTTTCAGAAAAAAGAAGTATTTTTTTAAAAATGAAATTTTAGGCGAACCCTTTTTAAATAAAATATTTGAAACTTTTATATATTCAATTTGAAAAAATAAAAATATTTAGATTCAGGACATAATATTTTCTTTTTGATAAATTTTTGGTGGTTTTCTTAAAACTTTTATATTTGGGTGAATAGTGAATAATACACTATTTTAACTGAAAACATCATTTTTAATAAAAATAATTTATAGTGTAAAATTATAAATTTTAATGTTTTGGATGTATCAATAGATTATATTTTTACCATTTAATCCAATTCTGGTCATTGTAAGTAATTTCACTTTGAAATTGGACATAAACAAGTGTTAATCTTTTGATAGTTGTTATTTCCTAAAAATATGCCATTTGGTTTTGAAAAAGGGAAATAATTTCAAGTCAATAAATACAATTTATATGTTTTTAATTTGGTAAAATAGAATTTATTTTTGGATTCGGAGTTTTGAAATTAGCTTAGGGTGAGGTTTTGGTATTTTTTGGAAAACATTCAATTTTTAATGAATTGTGAAAAACCCTTAATTATTGTTTAAAGCTGACATTTTATTTAAATAATTATTTATTTTATTTAAATTTATTTTAGGTCATATAGATATATAATACCTATATATGTTCTATTTAATTCATTGGAGTTAGTTTATGATAATTTTAGATATATAAAAATTTTATTGAACTTTTTACCATCTTTTACCCACCTCCTAGGAGCATTTGCAAATTTACATAAAACATAATTTTACCGCTTCTGTGAGTTGAATTTCACAAATCCGAGAGACACGGTAGATATCAGTAAGTAAAATGTGGTTCAATAAGAAGTAAATAATTTTTTTGTGAATAGTAACATTTTACTTTTATTTACCATGGTTAAAAATAAATAGGTTAATTAATGGTAAAAATGATATTATTATTACCCTAAAAAATGTCTGAATTTTATTGGATAGGTGTAATTAGACCAAAAAAAACTTTATGAATAAAATATGATCCTTTAGGTCCACTTCGATTAGATTAGGACATTTATTATTTTTTTTAAAAAGAGTTTTAAGAGTTAAAATCAATGTTTAATAACTAAATCATTTTTAATATAGGGTTATACATAAGAAGAATTTGACCATAAATATTAATTATAAAGGTAAAAATATTTTCTACATAATGGTATTTTATTTGTAATGTTTAGGCATTAGATAGTTCAATTTATTTATGACACAATGATTATGAAGTAATTACCTAATTAATGAAATATTAAAATAATTGATATTATAAATATCCAAATAAATGTAATTTGAGACTTTTTATGAATTAAACTAATTTTTTAGGTTAATATGTCATTTTAGGGTTGGCTAGAAGAATTATTTATAAATTAATAATGCTGTTACGAATTTAGAAAAAACAAAATACCAAATAGTGTCAAGATTGACATAATAGAGTTTTTAAAATAAATATAATATTATTAATTGATATTCTTTTAATAAAAATATATGCATCATCCTAAAGACATATATAATAATAGGTGTATCATTAATGAACCAATTGAGGTTCTCTTTGAAGTATATATTAATTTTATTAACCATATAATATATAAATTCAAAAAGACATGGTAAATGTCAAACTATTTAACTAAGAGTTAAATCTAAAATATTAAGTTAACATAGTGACCCAAACCTATTTAAAACCTATTGGTTGAGTGGTTTTCGACCCATAACCACCTTATCCTTTAAATAATTTATTTTTGAGCCATTATAATCCGAAAATTAATTTATTATAAAATAATATTTTATGATTTTCCTAAGGTTCCCCTCACCCCTCTTATAAAAGGGAACTTCCCCTTCTCTCAAATTCACACATCCAAATCCATTTTTCTCGGACAAACCCTACCCCAATATCCTAACAACTATCCTAAATTTTTCTTAGAGGCCTTCCTTCGGTCATAAAGACAACATAAGGATCCCTTTTGATCAAATCAAAAGGAAGAACCTGAAGAAGAGGTAATGATATTGCCACCGTCTTTCAAGTTCTTTTCTTCATCCACTTACTCATTCTTTTTTATTACCATTCCAAAATAATAAATCAATTACCTTATATATACTCTGATGTAATTATAAATATGGCACAACCATATTCATTATTCTATCCATCATATGAATGATAATGTCACCATGCGTGTGTACGTACGACTTACAGTCTCCTCCCCGTGGGGTAATTTTTTATTCAACACTATGTTATTTGGATGGATATAATGATGATTAATATGCATATAAATAACAAAAATAACATGATAATGTCTCTGTAAAATTAATATACCATCCAATTCTACACCTTTAATGAAATTATATTGTCGCTCGTTCGTATGTACCGATTACATTCTCCATGATGCGATGAGATTCATTTCTCAGTTCACCATTCATCGATGATTATATAAATATATATTACTAATAAGTATCTCATATATGACATAATAATGCTACTGGATATATATATGTATGTATGTATGTATGTACTTATATACATCTTATTCACTTACTTCCATTCAATAAGATATGAAAATAGAAACAACATTTATTTGTACATATGGCCTACCGTCTCCATAAAAGGTGTTTTCCATTTCATATATCTATCTATTATAAATATTTATATTCTAAATATATATGTTATATTAATCAATTTTTTTATTCTGGATGTATTTAAATCATGATCTAAATGATGCGGTCATGAATAACAATTTAAAATACGTATGATAAAGAAAGTGATTATTACCTGAAATGTTAATTTAACATGAAAATCATTATTAAATGGGTAGTATAAAGTTATAAATGAATCATGTATGATATAATAAATATGAATACGGTTCTTTTATAATCTAATAACATACAATGGTCATTATATAGAAGTTTAAATGTACTCTCGACCAAAGTGAATTGCAAGGTAAGGGGTTTTCATCTCACTCCTTATTCCCGTGAGATTTATGATATATTGCTACTATTTCCTTTTTTTGGTATATGTAATTCCAATAATTGTGTTCTTTATGTAATAAAATTTAATTTTTGTGTATTTACATCTTCATTGTATGATTCTAATTTCATGGGGTGTATGTTTCATTAGTTACCAATTTTGTAAGGGTTAATTTCACAATCTCATTATTATATGAGGTTGTATTTATGTAATTATGTTCTGGGAAATATTTATTATCCATGTCCATGTTTCATAAAAGTGTTTTCAAAGGGATTATTTTTAAGTTACTTTTTACTAAAACATAATTTTAAATGTTTTAAATATTTATTCTTCTAAATCTATTTCATTAATGTCCATGTTTTGAAAATGGTTTTTAAAGAATTATTTATATCGACACGGATGTTTTAAAAATGTCAATTCCTTTCAAAAGATTAAAGTGGTATGGGACAATATGATTCAAAAATGTCTTTAAATTTCTTCCTTTATAAATTGTGTGACTTTTAAATGTTTTCATGAAAAATGGATATTTCTATAAAAGAGTTTTACAAATCATTTTCATCTATGTCAACATCCTTTGATTAATATTAAACTTGTTTGAAGTTGATTTATTATGATAAAAATCATCCATATTGTATTGAAGTATTTGTGATATTTTTTAATATGGATGTGTTATTTTTATACCATTCATGTTTTATGGTTAAAGTATTGACATTTCGTATACTAGTTTTAATATGGATGTTTATGTTATGTTTCAACCTTTTCATATGAGGAATGTATTGGACTTAGTATGTGATGGGTGGAGCCCTATATAGCTGCTTTATGAATCGGTAGGTCTCATGAGACAACAAGACGTGGAATTGGCTGAGGACTTTCCAAATTTTATATATGGTTTTGGCCGAGGCCTTAATAATTTTTAGAAGTCTTGGACAAGTACATGACAAAATGTTTCAGAATATCTAAAATTATACATTCCCTCATTATGAAAATAATACAGATGGTTCATGTGGACATTAAACCAGTAGAATACCCATGATTATTTTTTATTATGGAATTATTTACTTAAGACATATTCCTGCCATAATGTATTCATGTTTATTATATGTAATGTCACATGTTTTCAATTATTCACCGTGCCTAATGTTTATGTTATCTTCCACTTTATTGATTAACCTTACTGAGTGTTTGAGGTCACCCTTTTCTTATGTTTTATTTTCCTAGGATTCCAATTTGTGTTTTATGATTGATAATTAGGGTTAAGCTAGGGGATTAATGGTGGTCTAAAAGGATCATTTACGTTTCGTTTTATCATATAATGTGTAATGTAACATTCATGTATGTAATCTATTTTCCAATACTGTTAAACTGATTGGTCCTTCGGGACTTGATTCCTTGTAATCATGCCAATGTATTAAAATAAAGCACTGACTCTGGGTAATAGGGTTTGGGGTGTTACATGTATGCATATAGTTTTCCATCCTAACCCTAGTATGGTTTTCTAGAAATGTTTTTCAATGTTTGACCAATGAAGTAGTACTCATTTTGGTTGTGAAATGAAAAGTTCATATAAATAACTCTATATATATATACACATATGGTTTATAGCTACATATATCATCTATATGTAAATTTAGTTTTTTTAAAGGTTAAAAGTTGTATGTGTAAATATTTTCTAAGGTAGGAAATTATACTTGGGAGTGTTTAGTATGAATTGTTAATTATAAAAAAATAGATAAACACTTAGTATATATTTGGACATGTACAGATAATTCAATATTGTTTTATTTTATACTAATAAAGATGATTTAAAACTATTAAATAAATTCATGTATGTTAATATAGTTTTGGGTTCAAGTGGATTTATAATATTAAATAAAAAAACGTTAGTTTTAAAATATGTATGTCCTATGTCAAACTCATTTTAGTAAAAGATCCTTTAATGATATTAGCCTTGTTATAATTTTATCTTTAAAACCTTATTTATCCATTATTTTATATGATTTACTAATTGTCCCATGTGAAAAGAATGTTTAATAAACCATGAATACCTTCGATAAACTGAAATGACTATATTTTCAATGTAATCTGTTATATTATGTATATTTTGATTAAAATTTTTCATTTACCATTTTATTTATAATGGTACTCAATGGTTCAGGCTTGTGTTTAAATGAAATCTATCTTAATTTAAAATTGGTCATTTTATACTATAAATATTCATTTCTTTAAATCATGGATTTTGAAAATGAAGGAATTGTAATTTTATGTGGAAAGCCCATCCCTTCATTACTTGTTTATTTTATAATAATATCACATGCGCAAAAAATGCTTACTATTTTATGCAAGTCATTTGGAAAATTATCATTTAAATAATAATTTTCATATTATGGTTAAGTATGTTTCCAATCCCTTTTATCATTGCATAAAATGAGCATGAATAATGAACATGTATTGTGAAGCATTAAAAGTTTGTTACGATAGAGGAGTTGTAAAGTTGTTATTTTATGTGATAATCAAACAACTCATTTTTTCATGATAATTTGAAAGATAAGCATTTTATTATTCAATGTTTTATGGGACACTTTGAATAAAGTGAAATGAGAAACCAAGTAATTATGATTATTTGAAATGATAAGTGATTTAATAAATCAATGTGGTATGTGCACTTTGATTTAGGATGTATGAAGAATGCATTGGACTTGTTATGTGATGGGTGGGGCCTGCTACAACCCCTCGATGCATCGGTAGGTCTAATGAGATAGCTATTAGTGGATTTGGCCGAGGCCATTCCTATTAATGAGTTATGGATTTTGGTTGAGGCCTTAATCATTAGACGTCTTGGCACGAGGCCTTGACACAGTCCGACATGTGCACTTTCCTTATTATGACTTTGAAAATTAATTAACCTGAGGAATATTCGACTAGTATAAAATTCCTGGTTAAAGAGCATATGATAATGAGAATTCAAGGAGTATATATATGGCATATTATTTATGCAATATTCAGAGATTTTATATCCAGGGTATGTTTCACAAGAGTAAAAGATGAAATTGATGTTATTATTTTAATTGCAACTCTGATCATGCATTACACTTAGCTATTAATTTTGTAATTTCATTTTAACATGAAATGTATTTTACTTATTATACTGGATGAGCATTTCCATAATTGAATTATGATGATGTTAGTATGTTTCAAATTGTGCACTTATATCCCTTTGACAATTTCCTTAGTATGTTTAATGTGTTACAACATTTTAAAGGAAATGTTTTCTGGGAATTTTAAAGAATGTTTTAAAAAGTTATTTTGAGTATAGTATGTTATCTCTAAACCCCTTATTGGGCATTCATATGCTCACCCTATGTTTTTAATTAAATGTTTTCAGGTATCAGCATTTAGTAGATGAAAAATTTCAGTAGTAGCTGGTTTCTCAAAGCCTGAACCGAAATTGATCCTCTGTATGGCACTGGCCCGGGGTGCTCAGGAGCTAGGGCGTGATAGTTGGTATCAGATGATTCGCTTTGGGTAACTATTGAAAACAAGAGATGAATAAAAAACCAAATTAAACAAACTAATAATGATGATTTCTTAATTTTTAGATAGAAAATGAAGGTACTAATATTCTGTCTCTTCCCAATGAGGCCCTAGAAAACATAATTTCAATATCCAGCCATGAAAATTATATAAATTATTCGCATATCTGTGTTTCATGCAAACATCTATATGAAATATCCTATTCTCCTCAAGTACTTCAACCCCACCAAAGAGTGGGTCTAGATTACATCTTTATGATGAAAGCCCAATTTCCATCCTACGTACGATGAGGAAGGTACATTGAGGGACTTTTTAGATGGTTCACCACAGCGGAAGTAATCCAATCCTTCCCGGCCTTCATAGATTCTACAGCAGTGGGAGACCTCCGCATGAAAAATATGTGTCATGTCCTGTCCTAGGGCCATTATGTTAAGTTAATAGACTTCAACATCCTTGAATATGAATCCACCCATTCGGTATACAGACAACAAGTACATATATACATCTCATTGTTGTACAACCCACATGCCAGACTCTGGAGGCAGCACAAGTTCACCCATGATATTGAAACAGATTTCACAGGTTTCATATGGTCCTGAGTGATCGAATGTTTTGAAATGGTTTTGGGGATTCGTGTATTAGGGAACTGGAGAAACCATTAGCCTATCTTTTTTAATGAACAAGTGGTGATATGAGAGAAAAAGTTTTTATCTATTATTTCCTTTTACTTCCTGAATAGGTTTCACCAATTGATCCTTCTTAATTATTTTTCATATTTAACGATTGACTCACATCCTATCACTCTCTACTGAGATACTATAGACCATCTTAGTCAAGACATGTGAAGAGAAGCACCTACAGTTCACAAATTTGTGAAAAACATGCAAGAAACACTCTGAAGTGTCAAATTTACTAGACATTCTCCATTCCTATCAGGAGAATGCCTACATATACCTTAGAATAGCCATGGTATAGTTTTCCGAGTATAGATGAAGAGGAAAACACCACGGACTATTTCTATGCTTTACTCTAGGTCAGAACATCGTGGCTAGAGGGAGATTTCAAGAGCCTGCATTGGATGGAGACCTTTGTGTACCTTACATGTACCAACTCCTCAGATTTAGTTTGTACGAAAATGACTATGACTTAGATATTCTCAATCGAGAGTCAGTCCGACAAATTCTTCGAGGGATGTTCCATCTGGACATCACCGAACTCTCCATCACCGAGCATCTCTGTAGAGGCCTGGATATACTATGTAGAGGTTCAACCCTTTATGCTCAAAATATATCGGGGCTAGAGAAGATGAACAATTGAACATAAACATGGGAATTCACTTATCTACACAAGAGGACCCTCTATGATGGAGGTTATAGTGAAGATGATAAAGGAGTCTTTATCTTATGAGTATATAGAATGAATTGTGAGGGAAAAATTCCTCATAGGGGGGAATGATGAAACACCCCAAAACATGAACCTCATGTATTGATAGGTTATGTTTACTTTTGTTTGAATAACTGAAAAAAACTTATTTCTAATGAGGAGGTAATAATATGTTTTTAATTTATATTAGAATTAAATCGACTAAAACACACAAGTGAATACAAGACTTTTCATTTAAATAAAAGCATCGTAGTGTTTACAATACACCGATATCAAAAGAGCAAGAATTCTAACCAAAAATACCAATTAAGAACCCCATCATAGTTATAGGGAGGAAACATAAAACAATGATAACCCCAAGGAAATAACATGGGTCCTTAAAATTTTCCATAATTAATATAATAATGTATTAAGCCACTATGGACACACTACGAACCAATGGTATAACGTGAAAAATCTTCTTCAATCAACTTGATTTTTAGGACACCACAAGTCTTGGATTTACAAGAAACTAATGTGAATGTTGCCTTGGGAAACCATGGAACTCTAACGGCTATAAATATAGTTGTTTTCCTCAATGGAAAATTAATTGAAAATTGAAAATTATATTCTAGTCCACCATGTAATTAGGTTATAAATAGAAAAATTATAAAACTACTCCTAACCATGAACTTTAAAAGGGAATAGAGGAATGTTTTGAATTATACGTTGGTGTTTTTGAAATGTAATAAGAAATTCAAAACGTGTTGAAATTAATACAAATATATATTAAATATTTTCATTCCGTTTTTTTAGGTTTTGATTAAATTATTTTAATTAAACTATATTCTTGATTAACTTAGTTTTGACTACTATTACTACAAAAGATTTTACGTGGTTATACTAAATTTCAATTCATGTTAATGCTTTGGTGCTATAAATAGATCTATAAATATTATCGGACAAGGAATAGTTAGGTGTTCATTAATCCTTCCTCAAGATTAAATAAACAGTCATATTTGAAGAAGGAAATTTCTATAGAGTATTATTTACATTAAGATTTCATATATATATATATATATATATATTCTCATAAGGTTATGTTTATATAAATATTTGGGCCAACCCTTTATGGCTGGGCTAAGGGAGGCAGATCACACTTGGTGGCTGATCCTAACCCTCAGGCCAAGCCTAGGCCAGCCCGAGCTTAGGCATAGGTCCCCTGAGGGGTGCATAAGAGCATGGAAGCACTGTAGGTGCACTTGAGAGTGCGCAACACAGTTGCAAGGTCGCAGTAAGAATTGGTATGATAAGTCCTGCAAGGGCAGTGTGGGAGCCCATGTAAAGGGCCCCATGGGCATGTGTTTTGTGTTTTATGAGTAGAATATTGGAGGCTCGGGCTTTTGAGGGAGGCAGAAACAGCCCGCCGATTTGATTTGGGAAGAGTTTTTTCAGGCGAAACGTGATCATGGCTGTTAGATCACGAAACGCGCGATCTGGGTTGTTGATCTTGACCCCGCATTCAGTTTCCAGCAACTACGGCACATCACTGGGTTTTTGTGGTCCATTCAATCCAACTTTATCTAATCATGGTAGTTCAAAGTTTTTCTAAAATGTCACATCGATCTCATGTCGTCCGATCAGACTCGGATTTAATCCGAGTCGTCTATTACCTTAATGAAACTCCATCTTGGCCCTTGAAACCTAAACCGAACTGATCCTGGCCATCAAAATTCATATATATTTTTTCCAGTGTCATTGTCTTCTTCCTCCAAAAATGTGCTATACACCAGTACCCTATATAAATTTTGCACCATTTTTTCTTTACTCTTATAGCCACCGGACCCTCCACTCAAATGATTTCCACGGAGATCTCTCTCCCTATAATTTTTATAAGTCATGTTGTCCTCAGATCCCTCAATTTTTACATTAATATAATCAACATAGGTATATTATATATAGCTACACTGAGGCATCAAAATAACCCTCCTGATTCATTGCACACAATCCTCCAGCAAACCTCAACATGTCCTCCTGGGTTTCCAGTGCCTTCCTGAGCTCCTCCTCCTCCTCCTAAAGCTAAGGTAATGGATTATCCTTTGTCTTGATTTCAGTTTTAAGTTGTATGAAAATATAAATATATATACTTTTAAAACAATATACATCATCATATGGATAGAAATTAATTCTTTTAAGTTGCAGGATCTTATGTTATAATGTATTAATAACCCTAAGCATAGACATCCCATGAAAATTTATTTATTTTGTTTCTTTTTTCCTTAAACATATTTATGGTTATATATATATATATACCTTTGGAATATACAAACATGTATATGTTCATACCCACATATATATGTATGCATATATTTTTCCATTCTAACCCTATTCTGGTTTTCTAAAAGTGTTTTTCAATGTTTAACCAACGAAGCAGTACTAGTTTTTGTTGTGAAGTGAAAAGTTCATATACTTAATTCTATATATATATATACATATGGTTTATAGTTACATATATCATCTATAAGTGAATTTAGGTTTTTCAAAGGTTAAAGGATGTATGTGTAAATATTTTCTAAGGTCGGAAATTATACATGGGTGTGTTTTGAATGAATTATTAATTTTAAATAATGGATAAACAGTATATATTTGGACATATACACATAATTCAGAATTGTTTTATTTTATCATAATAAAGATTATTTAAAACTATTAAATAAATTCATTGATGAGCATATAGTTTTTGGTTCAAGTGGGTTATTAATATTAAGAAAACATTAGTTTTTAAATATGTATATCCTATATCAAACTCATTTTAGTTAAAGAACCATTAGTGATATTATCCTGGTTATAATTTTATATGTCAAACCCTTTTATCCATTATTTGATATGCTTCAGTAATTGTCCTATGTGCAAAGAATGTGTTATAAACCATGAATACCTTTGATAAACTGAAACGGCAACATTTTCAATGTAATCTATTATATTATATATATTTGGATAAAATGGTTTCATTTTCCATTTTAATTATAGCGGCACTCAATGATTCATGCATGTGTATAAATGAAATCTATCTTAAATTAAAATTGGTCATTTTATACTATAAATAATCATTTCTATAAATCATGGATTTGAAAATTAAGGAATTATCATTTTATGTGGAAATCTCATCCATTCATTACTTGCATGTTTTAAATTAATATCACATGCACAAAGAATGCTTACTATTTTAGGCATTTCATTGGAAAAATTATCATATAAATAATAATTTTCGTATTATGGTTATGTCCATTTCCAATCAATTTTATCAGTGAATGAATTGAGTATGAATAATGAACATGTATTGTGAATCATTAAATTTTTGTTACTATGGAGGAGTGGTAATGTTGTTATATTATGTGATAATCAAACAACTCATTTTTTCATGATAATTTTTGAGATAAGTATTTTATAATTCAAAGTGGTATGGGACACATTAAATAAAGTGAAATGGGAAACCAAGTAATTAGGAGTTTTTTAAATGATAAGTGATTTAATAAATCAAAGTGGTATGTGCACATTTATTTATGAAGTATGAGGAATGAATTGGGATTATTATGTGAAGGGTGGGGCCTGCTATAGCCCCTCGATGCATCAGTATGTCTCATGAGATAACTAGTAGCAGATTTGGCTGAGGCCTTTCCTATTTATGATTTAATGATTTTGGCTGAGGCCTCAATAATTAGACGTCTTGGCACGAGGCCTTGACACAGTCCAGCATGTGAACCTTGCTCATTATGACAATGAATATTAATTATCCAGAGGAATATTCAACTAGTAGAATATTCCTAGTCACAGAGATTATGATTATGATAATTCAAGGAGTATAAGTATGGCATAATATTTATGCAATATTCAATTATTTTAGGGCCAGTGTATATTTCACAAGAGTAAAATATTAAATTGATGTTATTATTTCAAGAAAAACTATGATCATGCATTACACTTCGCTATTAATTATGTACTTGCATTTTAACATGAAATTTATTTTACTTATTATAATGAATGAGCATTTCCATAATTGAATTATGATGACGTTTTTATGTTTTAAATTGTGCTCTTATATCCCTTAGACAATTTCCTTAGTATGTTTAATGTGTTGCAGCATTTTAATGGAAATTTTTTCTGGTAATTTTAAAGAATGTTTTCAAAAGTTATTTTGAGTATAGTATGTTATTTTTATACCCCTTACTGGGAATTCGTTTTATCACCCTATGCTTTTAATTAATATATTTTAGGTATCAGCTTTTAGGAGATGAAACATATCAACAGTAGCTGGTTTCTCAGAGCCCGAACCAAATTCGATCCTCTATATGGCACCAGATCTAGGTGCTCAAGAGTTGGGGCGTGACACGACTTCCACCAGATATGTTGGAGAGATAAAGCAAAGGCTACGAATCAATTACCTTCCTATCATCATTTATATCATTTTTAAAGGAACACTCTCAATTTTTATCTAATATTCCCTATTTTAAGATCCTTTTTCATCTTCATAATTTTCTTTTGTTTTAGGCTAAACCAAAGTATGCTACCATATGAGAGGTACTCTACAAGAATAAGGTAGGTGTTCTTTAGGTTTTCCTATAAAGTATCCCCTCTTTATAGTATATGTGTTGTGCATGGTTGATCAAATGAATCAGGTTCCTAAACTATAATTAAATCTCATATGAACTTAATTATTAAATTGAACTCCTTGATGACCCACTTATATACATTGGATGATCTTTTCTCTCTAAATCGGCCACCCATGGGGTTGGATCACCTGGGGTAATAGTTGGACAATTAAAATAGGAAGTGTGAGTGGTGTGTTTGAGTTGGCTGATAACCATAGAGTGAGAAACTTAAGTCACTGTGTTTGATAAATCATTTTTCATGATTTCATTTAATCATGGTTGGTAATAAGTTAAATTGTCTTCGAAATATTTGTATGGTGAACTAGTAAGATGTTTTACTAAATAATTATGTAATCTTGGGTATGCTATGGTTGAATGGTTTCATAGTAATGTCCAGGTTTGTTTATCCCATTTTTTAACAACTAATGAAAGGGTGACCTTTGGGCCACATTGGTTAATAAAAAACACAATACATAAATTTTTTTCCTAAGATGATCTCTTTGTCCTGTTATAAATGTCATATAAGAGGGTGAAGGATATGAACGTAGCAAATGCAAGGCAGTTGGGAGGGCCCAACTTTTCTTTTTCTATAATCGATAACCAATCTTGGATCAATATGAAGATGAATGCCAGTATCCATGGATTGAAATAAATGATTTAGAAAAAGATAATAATAGAACTGTATTTGAGAAAGAGGATCTTTCACATCATGATTATAATTAATTGAATAATTTCTGAAGAAATTAAATACTTAGGTCTTCGGTACTTTATTTTTTGATGATCCTTGATCGTTCAGAATGACCCTTCTAGATTCCCTTCATTGTGATTGCAAGGATCCAAAGTAGTATCCCTCTAGTGGTGATCCACACATGACCCAATGGTCTCTGATCAATACAACTCATTCTATGGGTGAGAGAATGGAGGAACTAATGTCTTGTGTCAATCATTCTTGATCGCTCATATTTCATTCTTGTAGAACTTCTCTCATTCTTGAGAGGTAGATATGAGAAGAGTCAAAAGAGACAATGTTTGGCTAAACAATTCTCAATTCACTGGGGTTTGGCACAATAGGCGTACCTGTCTATTAATCGACTTGGGGCTTCAGTTACAATATTTAATTATGAAACAACAATTAAATTCAATTATAACTATTATAGAAAACCCATTCCCCATAATAAAAATAATAGTACCATTATTTATGGTGAGCCAACTTGCATAAAATGAAACCATAAATGAAATCATGTTCCACATAATGATAATAGTATTATTATTATTTCTTGTGTGTAGCGACCCCCACTCCAGAAGACCAGAGTCAGTTTCTGAAACATGGTGTGTGATTTTTTTCTCATAAAACATAAAAAATACAAAGATTACATATCTTATTCCATCACAAAGTATCATTTCGGTTTAGGTTTTTTAAAACCAAATACAGCTGATACACTACTTCCAAAACTGGAAAATGATAGTCTTAAAGTTGTTTCCATCACATAAGGGTACTAAAAGCATGATAAATCTACTAAACCTTTAAAAATAAATTGAAAATGTAGGGTGAGAACTTAAAAATCTCAGTAAGGGGTTTTAAAAACAATTTAGAAAAAATACTTTTTATATGAAATAACCTTTAAAACAACCACAAAACATTTTCTTATCAAGAAAACCTCACTTATTGAAGCACATAATCAATATTTTCAAAGGTTACTTGAAAACATTTTTAATAAAATATCTTACACAAGAATTATAATTATTTACTTAGAAGCTATAGTTAAGACATATATCAGAATGCACATACATGTACAGAAATTCATGGAATAATGCATAATCCATAATATGATCAAACCAATTTTAAAGGTGAAATGAATAGTTCTATGTTCAAATTAGCACATAGATTACCACAATCATAGAATTACATAAGCAACAACATCATGATTCACTGGACACTTAAAAAATGTAATTCGTGGATTGACAGATGAAATAACAACTTCAATTTCAAAATTCTGATAATAGATGCTACACTTTCCTTATAAAACATTCCAAGTACATACTGCATTATGATATATGCTTTCATCACCTTTATCATAATAAAATATTCTTAGTATAATAACCACTTGGTTGGTCATATAATTATACATAAGGAGGGAATGTATAATGTTAGACATTGTTAAGGCCTTTCACCAAGATTGTACATAATCATACTGTCAAGTCCTCGTGCCAAGACTATACTGGTAAAAACCCAACATAATTATTCTCACAAGACTTAACTTTACCCAATGCATTGGGATGCAGTATAATTCTTGGTTCAACTATCAAATCATAACATTCATATTGTGATATATAATTCCGGGCGCACCTATCACATATTTTAACACCAATACATTCCTCATATGTCTTAGTATGGTTTTATATTCACATTGTCCCAAAATACAATGGATACATACATTATTAATCCAGAATCTTAGGCATACATACTCATAACTAAAGTGAATTATGAAATAAATGTAAACATGACTAGATTTGTTAGTTTTAGTTTATGGTTGAATCGGATTTAAAAGTGACATGCATGGGGTAGATTTGTTAGTTTTACATGCACACTTTGAATATCAATTTTCCACAAGGAATACCTTTAATTATTTGAGTCATGTTTTAATATATTTTGATTTTTCAATCAACAGTGCATGGTTTAAACAACAATAATAGGTATATAAAATGAAATAACATGTAAATCATGGTATGAAATGGTTGAAACTCTTTATTATGAATTCCATCCTTTTCATACCATGATTTACATGTTTTTTCCTTTGAGGTACTTGTTATTATTGTTTAAACCAAGAATTTTTGATTGAAAATTAAAATATATTAACACATGACTCAACTAATAAACTTAATTCTTTGTGGAAAATTGAAATACAATGTGTGCATGTGAAACCAATATTTTATGTGAAGTACCCATGCATAAAAGGAAAAGGTAATTAAACACATGTTACTTTTTATATACAATTATACAACATAATAGTATAGCTAGTACAATTCAAAAACATGAGAAGTCGATATTGAAATACATCTTTGTATATGTGTGGGTTTGAAAATTATATAAAACCATATATATACAAAAGGTTTATACTTGTGATTTGAACAACCAAAACATGTTTCAAAAAATCCTTTTGTATATTGTACACTTCAAAAACATAATATAATCACTAATATATGATTCAAGATAAATAATAACTAAAACCTATATATAACCGTATATATACATGTATGTTTATGTGGTCTAAACCAACAAAACAAAGTTGAATCCTCACAAGATTTACATGTACATAAGGACATTATTTAAAAACACATCTTCAGTATTTGAAAATCATAACAGCCAATTTGGATTATTTTACAAATGAACAAATATACATATATATGTAACCACACATACATAAGTTGCAAACAAGGGTTTTTAAAACGGAAAAACAATCCAACATAATCCCTTAAATGAATTATTAAGAACATCATTTAAAAAAAATGATCATCAAATAAAATCATAATAACCCATAATGGTTTTTTTGTATATAGGAATTTATGTATATAAATATATATATATATATAGTTTACTCAAACAGAAAATAAGATTAACCATTATAAGGTTTATACACCTTAAAACATTAGCTTAACACTGATAATCATATATAGAAAATTTAAAATGAATTAAGACCAGAAGTTATATGAAATTGTATTCACATATATTTATATAACCATGAAAAAAAGGATAGAAGTATTTCCATATAGAAAATGAAACAAAAATAATCCCTTACCTTTTTTTGGGGAGGAGATTTAAATGGGTAGTAGGGCATTATTGAGTAGAGGAAGACAAATCGAGTAGAGATACAAGTGCAATTAGGGTTTATATAGGCTGTGTATATATATATTTTATACATCATGATTTATAAAATAAAATCAAAGACCACAAAAATAGACTAATACAAAACAGGTCTTGAACTCTAATTAAAATAAATTCTAAGATAATCAGTTATTATATTATATATATATATATTTGGGGAAACTTAAAAGAGGAGAAAATAAAATACTATTAAAAAGACCAAAAAAGGCTTACAGGTAGAAATTGAAGGCCAATACGAAGAGAGTGGTGGAGAATCTCCGAAGAAGAAGAAGAAAAGAATAAAACTTGTGGGCCAATCCATTGGTTTCATGTGAGGAAGAAGAAGAAGAGAGGATAAGTTGTTGAAGGGATCATATGATCTTGATCGTTTGTGGGTGATTGAATGGCTGTGGTGGGTTCCAAGATTATAAAATGAACGGATGGTTGTGATTAAATAGAAGATTGATTGGATGACTGTGGTGATACAGTTGTTTTAAAAACAAATGAGGGGTTGAGATTAACAGCTTCTGTGATCAGATGGTCTAGGGAAAACATGGCGCTAATAATACGGTGGTAGGAATCAAACTCGAGACCAAATCGTGTGGTCCAGATCTCGCGCGGCGAGATTGGATGGTTGAGATTTGATCACAACTAAAAAAATCTCATCCCACATCAAAACAAGGAATAATTTGAGCCAGTATTATAAGCCTTGATCTCCCAGTACTGATCAATTAAGTCTCTTCCCCATCCCTGGTACTGCCCCATACCGGTCTCCCTGCGGGCATGGTCCTATGCCCACTCTCTTTCATCGTGTTGTCCCACACGTTGGCACGATACTCTGGTCCCTTTAGGTGTCCATTTATTCATGAATTCCATCATGGACGACCTTCCTTAGTTGGCTGGATGGGAAAAGGCTTAGTCGCCCACTCCTTAGAGACTGGTGTGAGGTACCTCCCCTGCCTGGCTTGGTGGCTGGCCTAAAGGGAAACACATTTTCTTATAAAACTCTTGATTAAAAACCTTAAATAATAAAAAAAACCATATAAAAAACTATAGAAAGTAGAAATGATTTTTTCAATATTTAATTTCCTTAAAACAATAAATTTCATTAATTTTATTTGTCTAAAACATGATTTAGACTCTGTTTTAATCTTAAAATACAAAAACTAACACATAAATTATATAATGACATCAATTAAATTAATGTATAATTTTTAATTAATAAGAGTATATAAAAACATGTTTTTGAATTTGAATACGTAGTTTTTGTATCAAAACAATATACATACTTATCTTCAATTTAATTGAAGTAAATTTATGTACTTATTTTTGTATTTTCATTAAAACCCTGAAGTCGTAATTTCAAATTGATTTTAATCTTTACAACATCATACATTAAAATTATAAAGATAAGTTAAATTAAAACATGTTCAAAGACACAACCTTAAAGAAATTTAAAATATACTCAAATACTTTGGAAATTTAAAATGATGATATTCTTAAAATACTTAAAATATTCAAAAATACATACAATAAACATAATAATCAAAATTCTTAAAAACACCTAATGGTTATAAGATTTTATGACCGTTGCACAAACCAATGGTCACCGAAGGACCGTAATGGCTACCAACGGTCACAAAATGCCTTATAAATAGGGGTTTATGGTATTCCAAACATTAGAAACAACTTGGTGAAGATGGTGCTCTATATACCCTTGATGCTCAGTATGGCGGACATTTTACTTTCAATAATGTTATTCATTGTGACTGTCCTAAAGGACTCTCACTATGTTCTCAGTCTATTTGTGGTGTTTGGGGGACTCCCAATGATTCTCATAGGTCTCTTAGTTGGAATTCTAGGTTAGTGAAGTTATTTTGGCCTTATGGAAATGAAATGTTTCCACATTCCAAATTAAATAAAACATGTCTCTGTTTTCATTCTACATGTATTCATATTTTAGATGCATCATTGTTAAAAAATCCAATATAATAATAATGAATATATTATTATTACAAGATTAAAATTGTTCGGGGTGTTACATTATCCACCCCTTAAAATAATTGAATCCTTGAAATTCCATTTGTACTTACCGGAACTAACCTTATTCCATCCACTATATTGTCCCTTCACAAGTACCATCAGTGTCAATGATTTCCCTAGGTTCTGGTTAGCTTAGTTTCAAAACTCTCGACTTCTATAGTCCAGACGCAACATGAGTAGCTTGGGTTATACTCATGTAGACATCTACTGTTTCTCGAGAGTGGGGCATGAGGGGTGTGAAGCTGTGAGACATCAACATGGACTTGACGTCTGTAAAACGAATGAAAGGAGTCGACCTCGATAATTTCAAAGTATTGGAAAATATGATTGTAGGACAAGATCTGAAACATATAAATTACGCGAAGGTCACCCGCAATGCATCTTCTCTGAAATTTCATAGTGATACAAAACCTTAGTCTAGAGTGAAACATTTAAAAATACTCTCATATTACATCCCCTAGCGTGCATAGAATGGCTATTATTTATGCACCATGTGTAAATAGTCCAAGCCAGATCCTCAATAGAGATAAAGTACACAAGGATATTTGGATACGTGGTGGAGGTTTTTCCATTTCAAAAGAAGATTTGGAAAGGGTTTATAGTCTTCATGACATGCAATGGAAATTATGGCCTCTATACCTTCTGTAGGAAGGGACATAAGGATTTTTAGTGAAACATATCTTACCATCTAAAAATTTTAAGAAGGAAATACAATTAGGAAGTCAAAAATAAATTTTTAGTCTTGTTCTATTTTTCTAGATTTGTCTAAACTGATCATTTGATCCAACTGCAGTGACCACGACTCCAAAAGCCTAGAGTCGGTGTCTGAAACATAGTGTGTAATTTTTTTATCATAAAACACATTGGATAAAATTATTATACATTTTATTCCATCATGGAGGATCGTTTCGGTTTAGGTTCTGGAAAACCAGATACAGTTGATACTCTTCTTCCAAAACATGACGAAGATAGACTTCAAGTTTTTTGCATCACGTATATGTACTCAATGTTTGATAAATCTACTAACCTAGTTATATAAATTGAAAATGTACGGTGATTACTTAAAATTATTAGTATGGGGTTTTAAAAACAATTTTAAGAAATCCATTTATAATAAAAAAACCTTTAAAATTTCCACAAAACATTTTATTATAATGAAAATATCACTTCCTGAAGCACGTCATCAAAATTTTCAAAGGTTACTTGAAAAATATATATGAAAATATCTTACATAAGAATTATAAGAATTTAATTATATGCTATAGTTAAAACATATATCAGAGTGCACATACAAGTACAAAATGGACAGAATGATGCATAATCCATAATTTGATCAAACCAATTTTAAAGGTGACATGAAAGGTTGAAAGTAAAAAATAGCACATATATTACCCCTATCATAGAATTGCATAAGAAACAACATCGTGATTCACTGGATACTTAAAATATTAAATTCATGGATTTATATATGCAATATCATCTTTAGTTTCAAAATTCTGATAATAGATGCTACACTTTCATTATAAAACATGCGAAGTACATACATTATTTTGTTATATGATTTCATTACCTTTATCAAACGAAAATAATTTTAGTCTAATAACCACTTGGTTTGTCATATACTAATTCATAATGAAGGAATGTATAATTCTATACTTTGTTAAGGTCTTTCTCCAAGACCGTACATAATCATACTATCAAGGCCTCATTCCAAGACCATATGGGTAAATACCCAACATAATTCATCTCATGAGACTTAACATTACCGAATGAATTGAGTGAAGTATAATTCCAGGAACACCCATCACATTATTACATTCATATTGCACTATATAATTCTAGGTGCACCCATCACATCTTTTAAGTCCAATACATTCCCCATATGTCTTAGTATAGTATTATATTTATAGTGTCCCATACTACAATAGATACTTACATTCTTAATCCAAAATATCATGAATACATACTCATAACTGATGTGAATTATGCAATAAATGAAAAAAAGACTAGATTTTTTAGTTTTAGTTTATGGCTGCATTAGATTTAAAAGTGATATGCGTGGAAAAGTATGACAAGATTTTTCATGTGTGATAAGAACAAGTGATCATAAAATAATGGATTGTCACATAAAATAATATATCTTTCATTAAAATCCATTCACATGAATGTGAACATTTTCATATCAAGATTTACATGTTTTTGTCTTTGAGATACCTTTTATTATCTTTTAAAACATGCACTATTGATTGAAATATCAAAATATATTAAAAAATGACTCAACTAATTAAAGGAATTCCTTGTGGAAAATTAAAATACAAAGTGTGCATGTAAAACCATTATTTTTTGTGAAGTATTCACTCATAAAAAGAAAATATAATTAACCACATGTGCCTATGCATGTACAATTATACAACTTGGTAGTATTGCTAGTACCATTAAAAACATGAGAAGTCAAAATTGAAACACATATATGTATATGTGTGGGTTTGAGAATTATATAAATCCATATATATACAATAAGTGTATAGATGGTATATTCAAATCCAAAACAAGGTTCAACAAATACTTATTAATATTGTACACTTCAAAACCATAATTTAATCACTAAAATATGTTTTAATTTAAATAATAATTAAAACCTACATATAACTGTATATACAAATGTATATTTATGTGGTCCAAACCAATAGAACAAAGTTTAATCCTTACATGATTTACATGTACATAAGGACATTATTTAAAAACACATCGTTAGAATTCTAAAACCATAAAAATTGATTTGGTTTGTTTTACAAATAAACACACAAACACACACATACACACACACACACACACATATATATATATATATCTACGTAACATTATATACATAAGTTGTAAAAAAGGGTTTTGTTATATGGAAAAACAAACCAACATAAACCCTTTCAAGTATTATTAAGAACATCATTTTAAAAAATTGATCATCAATTAAACTCATAATAATCCAAAATGGTTTTGATTCATATATAAAAATATAAGTATATATATATATATAGTTTCCACAAACACAAAACAAGATTAACCCTTACAAGGGTTATACACCTTAAAACATCATCTTAACATTAGAATCATATATATAGAAAACTTGGAATGAGTTAAGACCAGAAGTTATATAAAATTGTATTCACATATATCTATATAACCTTGAAAAAAAGATAGAAGTATCTGAATATAGGAATTGAATAAAAAATAATCCCTTACCTGTCTTCGGGGAGGAGATTGAAATGGGAAGTAGGACATTGGTGAGTAGAGGAAGCAAAATTGGGCAGATTTTCAAGTAAAATTTGGTTTTATATAGGTTGTGCATATAAATATTTTATACATCATGATTCATTAAATAAAAACAATGACCCAAAAAATAGAATAATTCAAAACAGGTTTAACACTATATTTAAAATAAATCCCATCCTATTCAGTGATTATTTTTTATATATATATACATATATAAAGTTGCAGAAACATCAAATAAGATCAAATAAATTAATAAAAACAATACTAAATGAGGATTATGGGTAGAAATTGAAGGTCACTCTAAAGAGAGTAGTAGAGAATATTGGGAGAAGAAGAATAAAAGAAGAAAAATCATGGGTCAAGCCACTTGTTTGACGTGAGGAAGAAGAATAAGTGAGGAGAAATCATGGAAGTGATCAAATGATCCAAATTGTCGGAGGGTGATCAAATGGATTGGGTGGGTTATGTGGTTATAAAAATGAACATACAGTTGAAATTATATCGCATATTGATTGGATGAATGTGGAGATACTGCAGTTTTAAAAATTAATAAGGGGTTTAGATCAACTGCATCCATGATTGGACTATCTAGAGAAAACATGGAGCTAACACTATAGTGCTTGGACTCGAACATGACACTGAATTGTTTGGTCCAGATCTCACGTAGTGATATCGGATGGTTGAGATTTTATCTCCATTGAAAAATCTCATCCCACATCGAAATGAGGAAGATTTTGAGATGGATTTATAAGCCTCAATCTCCTAGCACTGATCAATTAAGTCACTTCCCCCTCCATGGTACCACCCCATACCGATTCTCCATGTGAGCACCCTCTTGCGCCCACTCTCTACCATCGTGTCGCCCCGTATAGTGGCGTGATGATTTGGTTCCTTCATGCATCTCGGTAGGCGTTCATTCCCTCACAGTTGGCATGCCTGAACTGGATGCGGTTAAAAGGCTCGGTCGCCCTCTCTTTAGAGAGCGGTGTGAGCTACCTCCCTCAGCTGGCTAGGTGGTTGGGCTAAAGGGTAAGACATTTTTTCATACAACTATATATTGAAAACCTTTAAAAAATATAAACCATATCTAAAACCATAGAAAGTATAAATTAATTTTTCAATATTTAATTTCATTAAAACAAGAAATGTAATTAATTTTATTAGTATAAAACATGATTTAGACTTTTTTAAACTTAAAATGCCCAAACAATCATATAAATGATATCATGACATAAATTAACCTAAAGTATAACATTTAATTAACAAGAGTACTTCAAAACATTTTTTTGAATTTGAATACGTAGTTTTTGTATCACAATAATATGTATACTTCTCTTCAAATTAATTGAAGTAAACATATGTACTTATATTTTTATTTTCATTAAATAACAAAATTCATAATTTCAAATTAATTTTAAGATTTAAAGCATCATACTTTAAAATTATAAAGATAAGTTTAATTAAAACATGTTCAAAGATACAACTTTAATGCACTATAAAATATACGCAAATAATTAGAACATTTAAAATTCTCATAAACATAAAATACATTATATATTCAAAAATACCTAAGATAAATAGAATAATAAAAATAATTAAAAACACCTAATGGTTATAAGATTTTATGACCATTCCCAAAACCAACGGTCACTTTAAGGGAAGAAATGGATACCAACGGTCACAAAAGTCCATATAAATAGGTGTTTAGGGTATTCTAAACTTTAGAAACAACTTGGTGAAGATTTTTATCTATATACCCTTGATAATTAGTATAGTGGTCATTGAAATTTCAATAATGCTCTTCATTGTGATAGACCTAAAGGACTCTCACTATTTTCTTAGTCTGTTTGTGGTGATTGGGTGACTCCTAGTGATTCTGATAGGTATCTTAGTTGGATTTCTAGGTCAGTGAAGTTATTTTGTCCTCATGTAAGAATAAGGTTTTCATATTCCAAATTGAATAAAACGTTTCTTTGTTTTCATTCTAAAATTATTCTTATTTTATATGCACCAGTGTTAAACAAACTAATATAATAATAATAAAAATATTGCCAATACAAAATTACAAGTGTTTGGGGTGTTACATTATCCACCCTTTAAAATAATTGTTTCCTCATAATTCCATTTTTACCTATTGGCACTAACCTTATTCCATCCACCACGTTGTCCCTTCACATGTACCACCGGTGTTGGAGATTTCGTCGAGTTATAATGAGCACAGTTTCAAAACTCTCAACTTCTCGGGTCTAGATGCAATGTGAGCGGCATGGGTCATTCTTGTGTAGACATCTAAAGTTTCTCCGGAGTGAGGCATGAGGGGTGTGATGTTGTGAGATGTTAGAATGTACTTGACGTCTGTAAAACATATGAAAGGACATAAGCTCAAGAATTTCAATGTCTCATTCAATATGACTATAGGACAAGATCTGACATATATAAGATGCTCGGAGGTCACCCACACTTACAGCTTCTCAGAAATAAAATAGGGATACAAATCCTTCGACTAGAGTGAAAAATTTAAAGAGACCCTCATAGTACTTCCCCCGATATGCATAGAATGGAAATTGGGAATGAACTAGGAGGAAATAGTCAAATCTTGGTCCTCAATAGAGATAATGTACATGATGGGAGTTGTATATGTGGTATATTTGTTTCCATGAAATACGTCTATTTGTAATGGTTTTAAAGTCTTCTTGACATGAATTAGAGATTTTAGTCTCTGTGTCTTCATTATGAAGGGATATAAGATTTTTTGGTGAACCTTTTCCTACCATCTGAAAATTTTAAGACGGAAATAAACTTAGCAAGACATTAATTTTTTTAGTCTTTTTCTAATTTTCCAGAGTTTTCTAAATAGATCCTTTGATCCATCTATAGAGACCCTGACTCCATAAGCCCAGAGTCATTTCCAGAAATAGAGTGTGTAATTTTTTTCTTAACAAAAAAATAGAATAAAAATATTACACATCTTATCCCATTATAGAGGATCGTTTCAGTTTCTGTTTTGTAAAACCAGATATAGCTGATACTCTTCTTCCAAAACTTGACAAAGATAGACTTCAAGTTGTTTCCATCACATAAGGGTACTCAAAGATTAATAAATATAGTAACCCTATATAAATAAATTGAAAACTTATGGTGAGCACTTAAAACGCTTGATAAGGGGTTTTAGAAACAATTTAACAAAATTCTTTTTTATAAGAAACAATCTTTAAAAAACCAGAATACATTTTCTTATAAGGAAAATATCACTTATTGAAGCACATCATCAACATTTTCAAAGGTTACTTGAAGGCATTTTTAGGAAAATCACTTACACAATAATTATAAGTATTTACCTAGAAGCTATAGTTAATACATATATCAGAGTGCACATACATATAAAAAAATCATAGATTAATGCGTAATCCATAATTTGATCAATCAAATTTTAAAGGTGACATGAAAGGTTGTAAGTAGAAATTAGAACATAGATTAACACTATCATAGAATTTCATAAGCAACAACATCATGATTCACATGACAATTAAAAAATGAAATTCATGGATTGACATATTAAATATCAACATTAGTTTCAAAATTTTGATAATAGATGTTATACATTCCTTATAAAACATTCCATGTACATACTTTATTATGCTATATTATTTAATCACCTTTATCATAAGAAAATATTCTTAGTCTAATAACCACTTGGTTGGTCATATAATAATACATAATGAGGGAATGTATAATGCTGGACTTTGTCAATGCCTTTCGCCAAAACCGCACATATTCATACCTGCAAGGCCTTATGCCAAGACAATACCAGTCAAAAACCAATATAATTAATTTCATGAGACTTATCATTACCCAATGAATTAAGGGGTTGTATAATTATGGATTCACCCATCACATCATAACATTCATATTGAACTATATAATTCCTGGCACACCTGCCACATCTTTTAATTCCAATACATTCCTTATATGTCTTTGTGTGGTCTTATATTCACAGTGTCTGATACTATAATGGATACTTACTTTAATAATCCATCATCTCATGCATACATACTCATAACTGAAGTTAATTATGAAATAAATGTAAAAAGGCATGATTTTTTAGTTTTAGGTTATTGTTGCATCATATTTAAAAGTGAAATACATGGACAATGACGACATACTTTTTCACCTTTTATAAGAGCTATTGCTCATAAAAAATTGGGTTTTCATATAAAATAATATCAATTACATTAAAACCCTTTCACATGAATTTAAACCTTTTTATACAAAGATTTACATGTTTTTTTCTTTGATATACATGTTATTCTTATTTAAACCATTCACTGTGATTGAAATATAAAAATATATTAAAACAAGAAACAACAAATTAAAGAAATTACTTGAGGAAAATTTAAATACAAATTGTTCATGTAAAACCATTATTTTATGTGAAGTATTCATTCATAAAAACGAAAAAGTAATTGAACACATGTGCCTATGCATGTACAGTTATACAAGTTACTAGTATAGCTAGTACCATTTAAAAACATGAAAAGTTGAGATTGAAATATATATCTATATATGTGTGCATTAGAAAATTATATAAAACCATATATATACACAAGGTGTATACTTGGGATTTTCACAACCAAAACATGGATCAATAAATCCTTAGGAATTTTGTACACTTCAAAAACAAAATTTAATAACTAAAATATGTTTTAATCTAAATAATAATTGAAACCTACATGTAACCGTATATACACATGTATGTTTATGTGGTCCATAAAAACACAAAAAAGTTGAATCCTTAAATGATTTACATGTACATAAGTACATTATTTAAAAACATATCTTCAACATTCTAAAACCATAAATACCAATTTGAATTGTTTTACAAATGAACACACACACACACACATATATATATATATATACGTAACTGTGTATACGTAAGTTGAAAACAAGGGTTTTGCTTTTGGAAAAACAACCCAACATAATCCCTTACAAGTATTTTTAAAAAAATCATTTAAAGACAAATGATCATCAATTAAAATCATAATAACTAGAAATAGTTTTTTTTGTATATAAAAATATTAGTATATATATAGTTTACACACAAAAAAACAACATTAACCCTTATCAGGGATATTCACATTAAAAAATCATCTTAACACTGATAATCATATATAGAAAACATAAAATGAGTTATAATGGATGTCATATAAAACTGTATTCAAATATATTTATATAACCATGGAAAAAGAGATAGATGTATTTTTATATAGAAATTGAAGTAAAAATAATCCCTTACCTGTATTTGGGGAGGAGATTGAAATGTGTAGTAGGAAGTTTGTGAGTAGAGGAAAGGAAATTGGGTAGAGTTTCAAGTTGAATTAGGGTATATATATATTTTCTATATGTTTATTTTAAACATCATGATTCATAAAATAAAAAAAAGAACCAAAAAAATAGATTAATACAAAACCGGTCTAACACTCTAATTAAAATAAATCCTAATCCAATCGGTGGTTATATTATATATATATTCATATATAAAGTTGTGGAATCTTAAAATAGGAGAAAAGAAAATAATAAAAAGAAGACCAAAAGAGGCTTACAAGAATAAATTTAAGGATGGACAGAATAGAGTGGTAGAGAATCTCGAGAGAAGAAGAAGAAATGTATAAAAACTGTGGGTTAATCCACTGGTTTGTCCTAAGGACGAAGAAGTGATGAAAAGACTTGGATGGGATCATGTAACATCTCGACCATAATCCGGCGGTGCACCACCCATTAGGCACTTTGGAAGGTCGCTGCTCCTCCTTCTGATGTCTGATTCCTTCGTCATCAGTTCAAATAGAAGCCTACTGTGGATCTTATAGTCATCTAGAACTACAAGGCAGGGTTCCAACTCACATTCCCTCCATTTTTTGTGGTTCATAAAAACGCACCATTGTGTCATTAGTTGGTGCCTATCAGATTTGTGAAATCTCACCTGATTTAATTCTATTAATTGTTTTGCCTAGCTTTTTTAGCCTTAATCATCTTAAATTAAATTGTTTTATTTGTTTCAACAAGGTAAGAGACCCCTATGGGTGTGCCGACATGGATGGTGTATTTATCCATTAGATGGGTTTATAAATTAATCAACTATAGGAATTGCACATCCCATTAATATTGTATTTAAATTAAATGAATAGTTGTTTGAACTCTTTCAACAAGGACGAACACTCTTTTGGGTGTACCGACATAGTTGGTGTATTTTTCCATTAGATAGGATTATAATTTAATTAACAACAGGTATATTGATGCCCTCTTTATTGATATTAAATTAAATAAATATATTCTTGAACATGAACTTAAATTGTTGGAACGTTGGTACTTGTTTTTTGAACATTTTATTTATTTAAAAGTGCAATATATATTGATGTTGATACACTATATTTCCTTATTATGTTTCCATGTTGTAAATGTTAAACTTATGCATTGTGATGCATGGGTGGATCTGGTTAGTTTTCATGCTGTGATTTTATATGATGATTATGTCATATCTGCTGCTGTGAAAACATTAATTAAATTCAGGGTGAGAAAATGAGGTGGGTCCCATATTAAAGGCCACACATAGATACTCCGTTCTTGATGGGTTAACTCTATGTGTTGGGGGGCAGTGTCATTGGATTTTCCATACCGAGAATTTCCTAGGATTTCTAATAGTTTTGATTGATACCAGTTCCAAAAGGTCCCATCAGGATGGATCCGTTGGCAATGTGGCTACTCCAGCATAGGATGAAACTCAACCCTTTTTTTCAAGATTAGGACTGACTCAGGGTAAAGCCATGCCTCGGGCGATACATGGTCTTTTGAAAGATTTCCTTGTATGGGCTCAGTGATATTGGATAAATTGAAGGATGTTTTGTAGTGATACCTTCAGGATGGGCTCAGACTCTAACTCTAAACATGAACCTTAAATAATGATTCACTTAATGCTTATGTTATTTCTATTTCTGTCTCTTGAGATTTGAGATACTCCTCTGATATATGGAAGTGCACCGGGTTGACGCTGGACTTAGACCCCAAGTTAAAGAACAAGATTAAGGTATATTGTTTTCATCGTTTTACATTGATTTCTGGGTTATATATTTATATATCTCTCTGTGTGTGAGTGTGTGACTTTGTGTCTGTGTGTGTGTTCGTGCATTCTTCTGGTAGGTACCCTTTCAGACTACCAGCTTTGGTTGAAGCCGGTGACTGGTCACGAGTGCCGCTTGGGACCTAGGCTGGCTTATTTATTTCATTTCACTTAAATTAATATATTTGAAATGGTTATGTAATGGCACACTAGATTGTTTTTTCACTAAATGGAATGTATTAGACACCGTGGGTGCTGGCCTAGAGGAATTTTTTCTCACACCTTTCTCGGGTGTCTTGGACACCTATGTAGTTTACATGCTTGCTGGTATTGAAAAATGGAAGTGTGCTGATTTCGATGCTTTCCTGTTCATTACTTCTTAGGATGGAGACTTGGGTAGAGGACCGTTCCTTGCTCATGATTTAGTTGATTCTTGGGTCTTTTCTTTTTGTTGACTATGTGTTTGAGTTCTATTTTCTATAATTTTAGTTTAGACTTGTATCATGGCATGAAATCCTTTTGTGAGATTCTGTAATTGGTTATTATCTTTCAGTTGGATTTATTTATATTTCTTGTGCTACAGTTTATTATTTTACATGATTATGCTATTTATTATTTTTGTAGGTTACTTCCACTGTAATTTTATTTATTACGTATGAGGGCATAGTCTCCCCCACGGACACAAAATAGCCTTCACTGGTAGTTGGCAGCCTCTGGCATTTAGGGAGATGCCCTTGAGGTTATGTAACCCACCATTCTGACCATCTTCTTAGAGGTGAGCTGGGTCAGTACGTTACAAAGTGGTATCAGTGGTGGTTTTTCCTTTTGTCTTAATGTTTGGGATAGATAGGAGACTAGGATATATGGATTTGGAATATACCATGTGCTTGGATGTAGCAAACCCATGTACAAGGGAAGCTCAAATCCCTAGCATGGGATTGCAGTTTTTGATTATACCAGTTATCATTGATATGATTTCACCATTGGGTGACTCACTTTTGTTGTGTAGTTATTGGGTTGATATTGTTGAGATAATGGGTTTATCATTGTATCCCTATGATATGAGGTCAATACATTCCATGTATCATAATAGGCACCATATGATTTAAATGCCATGCATATTGCCATGCCATATCTACTTTCAGCATGCATTTTTCTATTTTCATGTGATTGTTATTGTGCCAAGTGCTACAATTTTGAATTGATGTTTTATTGAATATAAGGTTGTGATAGTCAGTCATATGTTATCCTGACTTAAACTAGGAGTGGAATGTAGAACTTGTTTAGTAATTCTTTTTGGGTTGCCTCTTCTATATCGAAACCCAACACTTGTGGTGGGTTGTTTGTTGCATAGTGCTCAGGGGCAGGCATTGTACCTATCCTCTTTTATGCCATACTTGTTTTTCTCACCTTCCTTACTCCTTGTTTAAAGGTGTATGTTTGGATGTTGTAGACAAATTCCGCTGCGATGTCTTCGTTATATGCATTAGGAGTGTGGCAATGAGTACATTCTTGAGATTGTGGATCCTAAACCACTAGTGGTACCTCTCGTTGAGCCTCCTATGGAACTACCTCCTTTTGATCTTCTGAGGGACCCTGATGCTCAGTTCATGGATAGTCTCCCCATGTTTATGTAGTCAGTTCAGAATATCCCTAGACCTACCCCGTCTATGGCAGGCCTTACACGGTACTTTCTGCAGCAACACCCTCCCACCTTCTTGGGAAGTGGAATACCTCATGCTGAAAAGTCATGAATAAAAGCTATAAGGTATATCTTCAACCACCTTGATATGCTTCCAGATAGAAGGGTCAAGATTTTAGTATAAATGCTCAGTGACTCCACTATGTGCTAGTGGGACATTGTTTCTCAAGCTGAGCAAACTAGTGGCATGGATTGGGTTGATTTACAAGGATCCTTCTACAATCACTTTTTCTCAAAAAATATTACATATTATTGTGTGCAGAAGTTCCAACATATTCATCAGGTCACTATGACTATGTTAGAGTATTCTACTCATTTCATGGAACTTCATCATTTTGCCCCATCTCTGACTGGCGACGTGCAGACAACTGTGAGGCGTTTTGAAGAAGGACTTCAGTATACTATCCACATACATGTGAACGTATTTCTATATAACACTATTATGAAGATCTTGAACCAGTCTATAATCTCATAGCGAAATGTCTGGGAAGCTAAACCAGTGAGCCAGGGCAGTTCAGTTCAGAGACAGGGTGATGGCTCTTCTGGTAGCAGGAAATGTTGTTTTGAAAGTGCAGGTGGGGGAAATCCTAGCCAAACAACACATCTTGACAGCTCTGTCACATGTTATCAGTGCGGTAGGGATGGTCACAAGAATCCATAGTGCATGAGGGATCCGAAGGAGTGTCGATATTGTGGTAGGATGGTTCACCTTCAGTGTTTCTATCGTTCCTTATCCTTAGCTTCCAGTGGTAGAGGATCTACACCTGCACCTCTGTTAGGTATGGGATCTATGACTCCATAGATGGATGTAAGTTCTTTTTCCACTGGTTGATCAATCTGAGGTAATGGTGGAGGTCGTGGTCAAGGAAATCATGTTCTAGATTATCATCGTTATCAGAGTGGACCTACTCAGGCCAATCAAGCAGTGTATCAGGGTTGTGGATCAGTTCTCATGTATGCAGTACAATCAGCACTAGAGAAGAAGAGTGTAGGGACATATATAGTGAGAGGTTCTATCCAAGTAGCCTCTACTTTAGTGTCTACTCTTTTTGATACAGTTGCATCACACTCTTTTATATCTGATGATGTTGTTGGGAGTCTAGGTTTTCCAATTGAGTAACATTGCATCATCATGTATCTCGACACTCTACTTAGGGTTAGGGAAGAGGGTATATTCCAGTGCCAAGAATTCCCCCTCGAGATAGGTGGGTACCATTTTGTTTAGAGTTTCTATATCCTTGATATGTTTGACATAGAATTCATTCTTGGTATGAACTGGATCTCTCTTTATCATGCTCAAGTGGATTGCTATCACCATCAGGTGTCCTTCACATCCTCTGAGGGCAACACATATCTTCACAAGGGAGAATGGGATATGTAGGCAGACCGAGCTAAGCCTAAATATGCATGGTTGGTTAGAGTGATAGCTTAGTTGGAAATTCTCTTCATGAGCGATCAGCGAAGACACCTATTTGAATTTCCTCTAGTGGTGGAGCTTTTTAGGGACGTCTTCCCAGACATTTTCATTGGATTACCTCCTATGAGTGACCTGGAGTTCACTATCAAGCTCATGCCAGGTGCAACACTACTGTTTATTCCTCCCTATAGGATAAAACCAACATAGCTACAAGAACTCAAAAATCATATTGAAGACCTTGAGGGTAAGGGTTTCATCAGAACTAGAAAATCATTGTGGGCTTCACCAGTCCCTTTTTCTAGGAATTCATATGGTACCCTAAGTTTATGCGTGGATTATCATTGACTCAACCAGCTCACTGTAAAGAATTGATATCCATTGCCTCATATAGATGATATCTTTGAATTGATTTGGGGAGAAACTATTTTCTCAAAGGTTGATCTGAGGTCGGGATATCACCAGGTGCGCGTGCAATCATTCTACATATCACGTACGACTTTTCGAAGCAGGTATGGCTTGTATGAGTATCTGGTTATTCCATTCGGCCTCATGAATTTTCCAGTAGTATTCTTGGCTCTGAAGAACCAGGTTTTTCATCTGTATCTTGATTCCTTTTTGGTATTCTTTGTGGACGACATCTTAGTGCATTCTCTTTCCATACATGACCATGAAACCCATCTTGAGATCATGATGAGTACACTGAGAGAGAACCAGCTATACGCTAAGCTCAGTAAATGCCACTTATGGATTGATATAGTACACTTCATGGGCCATATTATATCTGAAGTAAGGGTATTGGTTGAACTAGAAAAAGTGAGTATCGAGGGTTCATAGGAGTATCCCAAGATTTTCTTCGACATCCTCAGTTTCTTAGAGATTGATGGCTCTTACAAGAAATTCATCCAGGATTTCTCCCACATAGCAGCACCTCTTATGGCCCTGAATAAGAAAGGTGTATAGTTCATCTAGACCGAATCTTTTGAAAAGTATTTTCAGGAATTAAAATGAAGATTAACCTCATCCCCAATCCTGATTCTTCCTAAACTTGGAAAGAGCTTTACAGTTTATTGTGATGCTTCATGAATTGGAATTGGTGTGGTTTTGATGCAGGGTGATCAAGTCATGGATTATGGATCCTACTAGTTGAGACCTCATGAGCAGAATTATCCTACACATGACCTTGAGTTGGCAGTTGTGGTTCATACTCTATGTTGTTGGAGACACTATTTGTTGGGTGAGAGATTTGTTGTTTACACAGATCATAAAGGCTTTAAATATATATCCACTCAAAAAGAATTTAACATAAGGCAATGAAGGTGGGTTGAATACTTGCAGTCGTTCAACTTTGAGCTTGATTATAACCCTGGTAAGGGTAATGTTGTGGTGGATGCATTAAGCCATAAGATATAGACTCAGGACATGTAGGTATCCAGCAGTGAGTGGTAGATGATTTCCTTGTTTTGAGAGATGCATCTAGAGGTTTAGGAGCATAGTGGACAACCGATTCTAGCAGCTCTCACAGTGACGTCCTCTATTCTTGAGTGAGTCTGCAGGAAATAGTTGACTAATCATAAGGAGCTCATTTTGAAGGAAAGTGTTACATGATAGAACCCACCTCTTGGTTGGGTTGTTGATGGAAGTTAAACTCTCCTTTACTAGGGCCATGTATGGGTACCATCAGGTGTATGGAAAGAGATGATGTAGGAATCTCACACCTCCATTTGGTCATTTCACCCTGGCATAACCAAGATGTATAGAGACATGTGTTGACAGTATTGGTGGTATGGTATGAAAAAGCAGATAGCAGGTTTCATCACTCGGTGCTCCACCTACCAAAAGGTGAAGGGAGAGCACCAGAAACCTGCTAGACTCCTACAACCTCTATCCATTCCGGAATATAAATGGAATGACATCATAATGGATTTCTTTATAGGCTTTATAAGATCTCCTCAAGGCAATGCTGCAGTATGGGTGGTTGTCAATAGGTTGACCAAGGTTGCGCAATTCTTGACTATATGAGAGACCTTAACGATTGATGAGTATGGAAGGATATATATCTGAGAGATTGTGCGACTTCATGGTGTACCTCATTCTATTGTCTCAGATAGGGATTCCCGCATTACTTCACAGTTCTGGAATGCGTTGAAAAAGGCACCGGGCACATAGGTACTTATGAGTACAACATATCACCCTCATAACGATGGGAAGTCCAAGATAACTATATGTGTGTTAGAGGATATTTTATGGGCCTATATCCTTGATTTTGGAGGTTTTTGGGAGAATAATTTACCTCTTGTTCAGTTTACCTATAATAATAGCTTCTATGTGACAATTCAAATGGCTCCGTATTAGGTTTTCTATAGTATACCATGTCATTCTCCTTTATTTAGGCTCGAAGTTGGTTAGGAAGCTCTGTTGGGTCCTCATCTCATTCAAGATACTTCTGAACAAGTTCAGCTGATTCAGAAGCATATGACTACAACTCAGTCCAGGAAAAAGTCTTATACCAATCGTCATCACAGACCTCTGGAGTTCGAGGTGGGGCACTGAGTATTTCTATGTGTTTCTCCAAGGATGGTCCATAGGTGGATCATAAGGAAGTGGATGTTATCACTAAGATACATCAGGACATTCGAGATAGTGGTGAGAGTTGGGCCGGTAGCCTATCAGTTACTGCTACCTCAGAGGTACCATGCCATGCAGAACATTTTCCATGTATCTCACCTACAGCAATATCATCCAGACCCATATCATTCTTTTGACCCTGATGACAACGAACTTGATGCTAATGAGTCCTTTGTGGAGCATCTGATCTGTATCATCGACATTAACATGAAAGTCTTCTGAGGAAAGTCATTCTCATTGTTCTGGGTGTTGTGGAAACACGAACACATTCCGGATGAGACCTGGGAGTGAAAGAAGGATGCACATGCGTAGTTCCTAGAACGTTTCTATGGAAACATTCCACCACCCTTAGAAAGGCAACTCAGGGATGAGTTGTCTTAAGGATGGGAGGTTGTAACCTCCCGACCTTAATCAAGTGGTGCACCAACCAGCAGGCCCTTCAGAAGGCCACTTCTCCTCCGTCTGACGTCTGATTCCTTTACCGCTAGGTCAAATAGAAGCCTACCATGGTTCATAGAGTAATCTATGACTACAAGGTAGGGTTCCTACTCTCTTTCCCTCTGTTTCATTGTGATTTATAAAAACACACCATTGTGAGGAATTTTTTCCTGGACGGGGAAAAATGTATAGTATGTGCTAGATTATTTCACAAGATCCTAGGTTCCCTCATATCTATTGGAACATAGATGTCTACAGCGGATAATTGAGGTGCATTTTTGGTTTTTCATCCTTGTGTGCTTATTTTAATTTCCCTTATTATGTGATCATTTCTATAGTTTACTTGTGTGTTGCACTTCTAGGATAAATGATGTGTGTTGGATTTCAAAGGATTATAGAAAATGTTTTGGAAAATGTTTTATATAGTATTTCTTCCTTTTAAAATTAATACATCTTTCTTACTCGTTAAAATGATAAATAATCCCTATTAGGGAAGAATATGGGTTTAAACGGAGAAATGGGTAATGGATTGTGTGTTGGTTTTAAAGGAAAATGTGTGGAAAATATTACTTTTACATACTATTTTTTAAACATGAAGTTAATGTTTCTTTTATTTAAACAAAGTTCATTGAGAATAGACTTTTTCCGACACACCTATTGAGTTTTAATAGTCACATCTCTAGTTTTTTCTTCTATTTAGCTTTTCTTGCAGGTTTCAGCTTGTTTTTTATCATTGTGGGTGTTGTTTCGTTTTGGTATTGGAGAGTGAACCTCGGGGTCCCATAGAGTCTTTGTGGTCATTAGGTTCAGTGTGGGTTTTGTTGTATAGTTTTTTTATTTTTAGTTTATGTAAAAATTAAGTTCGGTTTGAAATATGGTATTTATATTAGGTTTCCCTATTTATTTCCATTCATCAGATTATATATTTATATTGGACGAAATCATTCTCTTCATTTACTCTTTTAATTTCTGGCACTAGTTGACAGACTTCGGGGATCAAAAACACCTTTCAAGACTTTCCACGTATTGGCTCAGGTGATTGGTTTGGGGTCGACTCAGGTTGGTTCGTGAAAAATGGTATCATAGCATCTTGGTTCTTTAGATGACCTTTCTTTCAGATCACCCTTTGTTATTTGGGATTCCAAGGTAGATAGAGTAGGACTGTCGAATCTTGGGGTGTAGGTATGAGGGAGTGTCTGGCCAACACATTTTATACCAAACCTTGACATGCCATGAGAATTTAGGTTTCTTTTGGTTTATCAGGTTCTTTTTGGTTATTTGATATTTGGGATGCAAAATGGGAGTGTTGGGATAACAATCTCATTGAGCTCACAGGGTCTGGGAATCCATGTGGAGACGGGGACACAGTCATAGAGGACACTTTGTGATGGTGGCATGATTGGCATGTGGCTGCCAACCATATGGCCAAGTCACCCATCACCACTAGTTTACCCTTGTGAGTTGTTTTGGGTCTTCCTTGATTCTAAAAATTGTTTTGAAAACTCTTACTTTGGGATTGTGAAAATAATATTTAAAGTTGTAATGGTTGTGGATTTGAAAAGATGGAAAATAATTTTCAGAATAATTTTGAAGAAATATTTAGAAAATGATTTTTTTAAATGATTCTTGGGTAAAATGGATATTTTTTTAGGAGGATAGAATTATATAATCAAAATATAGAGTTTATTGAAATTGCTTGTGGGTAAAACAGAAATTTATCTTAAAACGGGTTTTGGAATCTTATTTCAAATGAGAAGAACAAATTTTTAATCAAATGATTTTTATGGGAACGATTTTTTGAGCTATTGAAAATATTTCGAATAAGTTGAATTGGGTTTTTGGATGTAATTCACAGGATGTGTATTTTGAATGAAATTAAATGAATTAAAGTGTGGAGTTTGAAAACAAATTTTTATTGAATGGTAAGTTGTATTTAGAATACATTTGTGAAATTTGAGATGGAAAGTGGATTGATATTGTGAAAACTTGGGTGGGATGTTTTGTTTTGGAAAATGTTAATGTTTTATTTTGACCTTTGGTATCTCCATGGGTGTTCACATGCACAGATTTGTATGGGAAAGTGGTTGGATAATGACATGAGTCGATGAGTGCCTGGGGTGTAATGGGAGAGTGCATGTGTGAGGCTTCATGGAATACCATTTTTGAGTGTGCAACCCACCATGTTTGTCATATTTCAAATGTATTTTCATGAAGAAAACATTGATGTTTGATAGTCAATGGTTGTGTGGCTTGTTTTCCCTATATTTTGGGAATGTTTCTTGTGCATTTTGAGTTTGATAACTCTTGTTGATGGGTTGGATTTGATTGATATCTTAGTTTTCATGTTGGATAGTGTTCATCCCCACAAATATTCTATGGATATTCATGGTGCAGATACAGGTCATTTACCATTAGCAGATCTCTTAGTTGATCAACCTAAGGATTTCCTTCTCGAGCTTCGAAAGTTGAAACCCCCTGTCTTTTATGTTGAAGCAGATCATCTCAAAATGGAAGAGTGGATGAAAAAAATTGAAAGAAACATCAGTTTCATGAGTCATTAAAGGTAAAGTTTTCTATATTTATTCTCGACAGACTAACATGGAAGTGGTGGAAGTTGGTCTCTTGAACAATGCCTCAATAAGATCTTACATAGAAGTTCTTTAAGGATTTTTTCATCTATTAGTATTCCCCTGAGATAGTGAAGGTTGGGAAGGGAATGAAATTGTGTTTTCTTCAGTAAGGTGATAGATCAGTGCTAGAGTATTTTTATCATTTTGTGGATCTAGTTCCTTACCTTATGGAGTTGGCTACAAACGATTCTTGAAGGCTCGATGTTTTGAGAGCGGGCTTCATCCTGATCTAAAATCGAAGGTTTCAGGGTTTGTTTAACCTCTTTTTCTAATGTGGTGATGTAATATATTCGTGATGAAGTTTTGATAATAGGAATTCTTGAGGAAACTAACCTACCTGCAGTTTTTGGAAGTGGTAAAGAATATTCTTATAAATAGATCGGGAAGCGTCATAATGAAGTTCGTACTGGTTGCTGGATAAAAAAGCCTCTTGATCTTTTTTGGTCTCTTTTAAGTTCAAGATCATGGTATTTCATCATTTTGACAAGATAGATCATATGAAGTCATCGTGTCCAAGTGCTCCTAAGACCTGTCTGGCCTATGGATTCCTGGTCACATGCAACGATTATTTCAGGGTGTTTCTAGGAAGCATCGTGGAGCCAGATCCACACATTCAAAAAACACCCCAGCCCATTTTTGGCAGTGAGGTGTATCTTGGGATTAGTTTAAAGTGTCCTTCTCTATGATGATTATCTTGTTGTAATGGTTGTTCCTTATGGTGTCTTGTGGTGTTGCTTTTTTCTTAAAATTGTTAAGGCAGGTGCTGTGGATCTCTTGAGAACTTTAGTTTAATATAATTGTGTTTTTCATTTTGAAACCCTAATTTTTTTCTCTATAAGTGGAGGTGTGTTCCACGTGTGCCTTATTAATGTTGTTTCCCATTAGGGTAAAAGAGGGTTATGAGTGTACATCCTCTAAATCCTTGTTTCAGTGGAATGGAGGAGTTCCAACCAGGGATTTTTCAGCTTCTGGCTATGAGACAAGAGGTGCTTCAAGTCATCTGGGCTCCAGCCACATGCCCCATAGTGAATCTCGTGCACAGTCAGAAATCCTAGGTTTGTGAGGGACCTTGGACTAGTTTTTTCTTCAGTGTGGGGATAGTAAAAATTTAAGATTATTTGTTGTAATATCTTCATCTTAAAAAGGTTTTGTTTTATGGAAATGGATATAGAGAACTCATTTCCCCGTTGTGGTTCTTGTGGTTTGATAGTTCCTCCTTTGTTGTAAAGAGGTGTGGTGGTCTCTTTTTCTTGAAATTTCTTTAGAGGTTCCCTTTTCAAGATACATATGTCTATTTGGTTGTCCTCGTGTAGTTAATCTTTGTAAGTCGGCTCTTGATTTGGCCTGTTTTATAAGTTGGAGTTTAATTCATCATGTTTCCCCCCTTTGTAGTGGGGGCTTATTGGCGTGTCTGGAGAGTTTTAGGATGGCCCATGGAAGGTTTCCATTTTTGGTCAAATCTGATCAGTTCCTAAATTGTGGGGAGACCCACCATGGGTCTCACTAAGGTTTCCACTGAAGTATATCAGTGTTAGTTTGTTTCTTATGGTGGGGAGTCTGTTTTGGCCTCTCATGTTGATAATTTGGTGTACTTTCAAGTGTTGTATTGGTACCATGTGGTTTCATTTGGGTTCATCAATATGTTTCAGATAGGATGTATTGGTTTCAATTGGTGATGGTTGAGGTATTCTTGATTTAAGAGGTTGGATCATGCAGTTGTGGAAATCCATTGCCTTTTACTGATTAACTAGAGATAGTATAGCTCTCCAGGGGCAGAAAGTGTTAGGGTGGAGCGAATTGTCATAGCTAGATTTTTGTATTCACCCTTTATTCCAGTTCATTTTTTGACCTTGGTTCTCCTCTCATGTTATGGGTATTCCAGGTTTAATTTTTTGAGGTTTTATTTTGTTTATTTTTGATACCATGTTCATTCTTTAGTTTCTTGTGAGTTGTTGGTGAAAAATGGAAGTTTTTGGCTTGACAGTAGGTGGCACGTAGTTGGTGTGTAGTTTGGGGAAACCATGTGCCATACACTAAGAAATCGTGTAAGCCTTGGGATGCCTATGGATAGGGGTGCACGACCTTCACACGGTTAAGAAAATTATGTGGAAGTCATGCACATGGTTCTGGAAATTTGGAAAGAACCATGTCGCATGGTTGGCACAAAGTTTACCAAACTTTGTGGACAAACCGTGGTAATTGAAAATGTTTCCATTAAAAGGTAAACAGTTGGCGGACATTTTGGTAAACTGTCCGTCCTAACCATGCACAGTGTCCAGGTCATTAAAAATGTGAAATGTCTCTTCTATCCTCTTATGATTTTATCCCCAAATCACCCCATTCTCCCCTCTAATGAATATTTCGACCTAGGAGAGCTTCTCCCTTCTTCTACAAGTCTCTCCTCCTATCCCATGGTGTATATCCAGTGATTTCTTCAACTTTGGGGTTATATATCTCAAGGTATTCTCCTCTTCTCTTCTCCCACTTCCTATTCCTGCCATTTTCTATTGAGTTTCTATTCTTCCATAGTCCCTTTGATTTAGGTTTCATGTTACCTTGGTTTATTTTGTGGGGTTTTCTTGGTTAGGGTTTCTCTTGGTCGTTCATGGCCATTGGAACCTTCATGGAGTTGTTTCATTTGTGAATTATTGAAGTGTCATGATATTGGGGTAGGTTCCCTTTGCACTTGTCCTTTAAATTTAAGAATCACTGGTTTCTTGATTTTTTCACCTTCATTAAATGGAATTTTCTAAATGATTTTAAAATGGTAAATGGAATGTTTGCACCCTTTTGGAAAGGTGGATTGGTTTCGTTCAGAAACGATAGTTTTGTGAAGGGATCTTGAGGCTCGTTTGTCACTTTTATGAAATTGGTGACAATGATTATTATGAAAACCTCATTGGATAATCTTCTTGCCTTTAATGAATGGGATTTCCTCATTGTGGAATCCTCAAGATCCAATATGTTGAATGGGTGGTGCGTCCTAATTATGGACTCGTCATGACCCATTTACTTTGAGCAGAATGGGAGATTCTCGGTGCGGACTCCTTTGAAATCTATTCGTTTATATCAAGAGATTGATCCTTGGAATGAATCAGGTGATGAATGTTTTGTGAATTAATAATATATGACATATGTGAATGTGATTGGATGCTTGGTTGGTATCTATTGTGTCACCCCCCTCTTTACTCTTGACATGAGAACTTGACATAGTTTGAGAATTTTCTGAGAACGATTGATGCACTAGTTAGGATTACGCTATGACTAGTGGCTCATAGTAGGTGATATGATATGTTTTGTTTAATATTGGTATTGGATAGTTCCCCTTGGTCATTTCATTTAGGGTGTGATCGAGCATGTGGGTGAAATTTTATATCTTCAAGTGAGGCATGCTTTCCCAGATGAGTCCAGATGTAGAATATGTTCTGGATTATTTCACGAGCTCCTAGGTTCTCCAATTTCTATTGGAAATTAGTTATCTGCAGTGGATAATTGAGTTTTAGTATTGATTTTTCATCCTTGTGTGCTAATTTCTGTTGTCCTTATTATGTGATCATTGTTATAGTTTACTTCTATGGTGAACTTCTTAGATAAAAGTTGTGTGTTGTCTTTCAAATGTTTATGAAAAATGTTTTGGAAAACATTTTGCACACTCTTTCTCCCTTTTAAAATGAAAACATCCTCCTTCATCATTGAAATGCTCAATTCTCCCTCTTTGGGAAGAATGTGGTTTTAAATGGAGAAATGGGAAAAGGGTGTTTTGGTTTTAAATGATTTTTTTGGAAAAGAGTACTTTTATATATTATATTTCAAACTTAATATTTATGTTTATTTTATTTAAATAAAGTACATATGGAATAGAATTTCTCAGGCACACCTACTGAGTTTTAATACTCACACCCAATTTACATTTTTTTAGCCTTTTCTTCAAGTTTTAGATTGTTTTTTTCTTTTTGGGCGATGTTTGGTTTTGGTATCGGAGAGTGACCCTCAGGGTCATATAGAGACTTTGTGGTCTTCAGGTTCAGTTTGGGTTTTGTTGTATAGTTTTTTTTTGTATTTTTAGTTTTTGTAAAAATGATGTTCCGTTTTAAATTTTGTATTTATATTGGATTTCCCTGTTTATTTATGTTATTCATTTTATTTATTTATATTGTGTGAAATCATTTCATTCAGTTAGTCTATTGATACCCAACACTAGTTTTCATTCCATGGGGATCAGGAATGCCCTTCGATTCATTCCATTGATCGGCTCGAGTGACCAGTTCATAGTCGACTCAGGTAGGTTCATGACAGACACCATGGTGGAACGTCACCAGTTTCATAGGTTCTCCTCCTAACACAATATTCAACATATTGTTAGGCCCTCCCCATGCCAAAAAATCATTAAGAAACGACTATAAAGGTCCTCTTCAGAGTGTTCTTCACCAAGTCCCATGTAATACAAAAAGAAGTCGGAGTATAGGTTCTCACCATTATAGTGATCCAGGAAATTTCAACCATGGATATTGTACCCATGGTACTTGACACTAGGTCCTTAATGTGTAGATTACTATAAAGGTACTCCCTATGATGAAACATTCAACTGATAATGAGGTTTTCCCTATTTCAACATTCAAGATATCACCATCTCCTCAAGGTATCTATTGTGATGGTCCTCTCTATGTTATAATATATTCTCAGAATAAAAGTCCTCAAGTCCTAATCACCCTTATGCTGCCCTCCTATCAAGAGGAATTTGAAAAAATGAATCCATTTATACTAATCACTCCACCATCAACCAAAAGTGTCCTATCCCAACCAATGGGTGAGTTGATGAAACAATCATCATCAGTTCCCCCATTTGGTTTCATAAGCATGGATATAGTTAAAACTAATCAAAATAATTCTTCTCAACCTAATCAATAAGATGGAAAGATACCTTCATACTGAGGGCACATTGACTAACCATTCATCTAAGATGAAAAATGATCCAGTGTCGTAAAAGGAATTAGTTGATGGTAAAATATTGGTCATGTTATACCATATAGCCAACTCCCAATATGTCATTCCTCATATTATTGAAGAGGAATTCATAACCCACATTTTCTAAAACCAGTTCATCCATCACAAAGTTAAACGGTTACCTTAAGTAAGTTACAGTGATCACCTAAATGAATTGGACAAACAATGTTGGCTAGTTGATTTGGGTTCTCATTCAGTATCCTGGAACCCTGAATCCAATAAATAGTGTTTGTGTCATTAAAATTCATGCCTCAATGTCCATAAGACATATTATCATATTATAAAAGAAGCTCCTACCCATGTATGAATCATATGTTGGGGATAAATCAGGGCATTGCATTATACTGCACTCACTGGTCAACATAGTCAATCTGGTAGGGTAGTCTGCAATGTCATTATGTTAAATCATTCCTCTTTTTTGAGATTTGGGTTCACCAGTTGGTCAATCATATGAAATATTATTATCTATTGATTATGGAAAAGACACACTCAAGAGGAATGAGAAATTAACAGGCTTCTACATCAAACTTTTAGAAAGGTATAACAAGTAGTGAGTCTTCCAAATTCTCAGCCTATTAATTATAATTCATATTCTGTGATGGAGATCTCTTAGGTAGACGCATCATAAGAAATGGTGCATCCATCACACACTAGAGTAAAATCTTGGAAGGTAAATAGGGATGCAAAAACAACTACCAAAGCACTAAGGCACCCCCAACCTATTAGGGTGGAGGATTTTTTACCCCCATAACCACCCTCGGTATCATCAATTGTACATAGGGATGCTCGAGTGGTTGATGAACCTCCTCTATAAAATTAGGTATTCTCAAAGAAAGGAGAATATCCATTGTAAATACCCTTATGGTCTACTCTATTGGACATGCATGAATCAACTCCTCCTGGATTACACTCAATGGAAGTTAGAGATTCACTCAGAGTCACTATTCATGAATAGACTCCCAATTCATCACAATGGGGGAACCAGAAGAAGAAATTGAAACCACATGGAGCACATAATTCTAAAATGTTCTCTAGAAAAAAAATTAAGCTGGATTATGAATTAGCACTTAATGGTTATTTTAAGTCTAATGAGGCCACATATTTCTCTGACACAGATAAATACATGGTTCCCTTTATGGGATTCGCATCAGAAAACATCATCAACACTAGCCCCATTGAAGCCTCTTAATATGATATAGATATTGAGCAGTAAAAGGAGGATGCATTCATGGAGAAACATTTTTGCATGGTTGTCTAAGATGAAGGCATGAAAACATTGAATCAGAGACATGCCCATGATTTAAGAGCTCCCCTAAAAATTATACTACTGTCTAATCAATGAGATGGTGCTAAGGAAAAGGAATTTTTTTTACTTTCATCCACATCCCACCAACCCCCAGAAAGTGTTTAGCCACACTCTCCCAATGAATGGAATGTCCAATATGAGGCAAGGATAACTAAACTGGACAAAATCAATGTAAGTATGATCAGGGGAAACATAACCCTGAGTGTGATTTTTAAGCTTATGAAACCACACTTCCTCCATTTGTACCAACAAAAGGAGGAGATTGTTTGACCCATGAGAGAATAATCGAGCCACCTTGTTAGCTTGAGATCACATCCACTTGTATATTTAATGGTTGTGCTAGATGATTATTAAGAATTCCATCCTCTAGGGAAACCTCAACTTTTAACTCATATGAGACATCAGATGTTAGATCAGGTAATCCATCAATCACCCTCTTAGATGATCTAATAATATAATGTTTAGGGAAAAATTTATTAGATTCGGAGGTCGTCACGACTGTCAAAATGTTATTTATAAACCTTTATACTAGCATGCTAGTGAAATGTTGAACCCAAATAAAGGATGTTGATTGTTCTAGGGATTTCCTTTATTTCTAAAGTATACTGAAAACAGTAGAAATATAATAGGTGTTTGGAAAAGTAGCATAATATTTCAAGCTAAAAAATTAAAGGGGGTGTGTGATTTGTTAACAATTTCAAAAAATGAGTTAAGGAGTTGGAAAAAGGATGATGTTACTAGTTTAATTATTCGAGGGAAAACCAGGTTTATTATGCTAATTAAAAATACACTTTCAATCCATAAAATATACATTAAAATGAATTGAACCACTACCAAATATTGGTTGTAAACCCTATAGAGTTTTCCATGTTAAAGTTTAATTAGGCTCTCCAATTTCAGTTGAGAGTACTAAAATTAAAAAAATTAAATAATATTGTTTGGGTCATCACCAAAGTCATGCTGTCGTATAACATGGTGGGTCCATTCAAATTCATTCAATTGTAATCTAGTCAATAATTGTAGATGATAAAATATATAATAAAATGTTATAAATAATTAGATTGAAATATTCATTTTAGAAGAACCATATAATGATAAACTATAAGGGTACACCATTTATCTTTAAATTAATAAGTTGAACTCAAATAGTAAACCAAATAAATTTCTTTATGAATATTAATTATCATTTCATCACAAAGAGAAAGATGAATGAGGTAGGGGAGAATAGCAGTGAAAGAACCTGAATTCTCCATGTGAAAATTACTTTAAAATAATTCTTGACTGAATACCAAATAGTATCTCACTGCACATATTTGATACAAGAATGATAAAATTACAAATTGATCAGCGGAGAGATGAAGACTTCCCTGAAGAGGAGATAAATCCCCCAAACATGCCTAAACTCCCATGCTAGGTTAGTTCTACAGCTCCTCTCGACTTTGAAGAGTCTTTTGTTAGATGTTAGGTCTGAAATCTTGAATTCTATAATGCCTTGAATATCATTCTACCCTTTTTAATTCCCCTTGATAACCAACTAAACACTTCCATATGCCATCTTCTAATTTTCAATATCTCAACTGCTCAGCATCGATGACCATCACTTGACGAGGCATGTGATGTTGGACTGCCACTTTTAAAAGCCCCATGATACGTCTCCAACTATCATGTATCAGATTCTAGATTCATATTCGAACATTGTTTAGGAAAATCATCGAACATCTTAAATGAATTTTTCTGAATGAAACGAGTATCCATGAAGAACACTGGAAGCAACCTTTAGACTCACCATCTCATGAACCCTTATCTGCACCTTTGAGGCAATGCGTGGAAGACATGCAGCAAACTACCAACCAGCAAACACATATCTCACACTTCAACTAAAGTGGACTGAATCATATTTACAATAGCTTGGGGAAGATCCAAATCTGCATGTTATAAATGATGAGGGTAAATCCATGCAAATGTCATTGACTGGCATTTAACTGTCAAGTGCAGGGGATTGCAATCCAACGATAACAGAAATCCCTACAAAGAGTGTGGATCAGAATATAAAAGGGATTGCTCAGTTCTCAGGGCCTAAAGTCCAATACACAACCAAAATAGCATAGATTTCCAACGACAAGATGTTACCACCTGCCAAAAAATTAATTCCAATTAAAATCTAAAACCATTTTGAATAAATTTGATCACATAGAAATTATTCAATTAATTTGAAAAATAAAATTCTTACAACAATAAAACAATAAAATTTAAAATTACCACCAAATGCAGTTAAAAATATGATTTCCAGATTATATTATCAATGTAAATAAAGAAATATTAAGTTGACCTATGGCTTTATCAGAAAATTTATTTTCATTTCAAAATAAAAATTTAAACCAAGGAATTATCAGCCAAAGTAATAAGAAAATCATTACATTTTCAAAAATCAATTCAACAATAAATGATTTCTAAAATATAAATAGTAAATCTCAATACAATAATAAATCAAGAAAAAGACATGCCGGTTATTTTCACAATGAATTTATAAAATTTGGAAGCATTTGAACTTTTTAACACAAAAACTCACCATTAATAATCGTTGTAGTCTATATCCCACATTGTAATTATGGTCTTATGTGGTCATTATTATTCATTATAAAATAAGTCCAAGGCCTCACATAAAGAAGCACCATGGGTATTCGGTCCTCTCTATTTCTACAAGGTATAAGAGGAGTAACAAAATACCCTCCTACATATTTTTCCCCCGTTGAGGTTTTCCATCAATATTCTCCCTGTGGGGGGCGGCATCTTCAAGTGGAATTATTTTCCCGCCCCCCTGCTGGCTTTCCTCCCTCCCGGCATGCCACCCACATGCCATTGGCCCCATCCACAGAGCCTCGTCACCAACCTCTGACTATGTTTCCCACTACGAACCCTCCTCCGTCGGTCATGACATGCTTCACTGACAGTCGTCGTGGACCTTTCATCCTCCCTCTTGGTGCACGCGACGACACACCAACGCAGATCCCTTGCGCCCCTCTCTTTTCAATCGTGAAAACCTTTAACGGCCTCCCCTCTCTCAAATCTAGCAATAGGTTTTCTGTCATCGCCCCTCCCACCCTATGTGGAAAATCCCTCTGACGGATCCTGTTCGCACCACCCAGTGCAACGAGATCTTAGTGTGACGACCTCATAGTGCCCGCTGGCCTTCCGCTTCCCGTCGCTGGCAGCTTCTCTCACCCAACATTCCTCTGCTTTTCTGTCCTCCCATTGACGACTCCCTGTGTGACACCACCAGTGCGCAGCTCTGCTGATCGACGACCCACCTATGGATTCTCCCGCACGACTCCTCCCACCCTGCGCACCTCTAATGTCTCCCGACCACCCACCTCCTATCACACCTCATGCACCAAGTGTCGCCACGCCTCCCGTCATCACCATCGCCTGAAGAACCTCCCACATGTGGATCCTCCTCTCATAGTAGCTCTCCCCAACAACGCTCTTCCTTCCCAAGGGGCCTCTTCCCACTGTGTTTCTCCCCAGCTGCACCTCTCCCGCCCATAGAACTAGCATCCCGTGTTTCTCCCGCATGCGGACCTCCAGTAGCACCCACCATGTCCGAGGCTCTCCCTCCCATCTACCTCCAGTGCCCTCACCTCTTATAATGCATGCTCCTCCCCAACCACTGCTCCCTCCATTCTGGCCTCCTCCTGTGGCAGCGTCATGGTGTCCACACTGGCGCTCCAGCTGTTGTTAAGACCCGAAACATGACATACATGGATATTACATTACATTTACAAAATATCTAATACATAACAAAAACAGACACACAAGGATCGTAATTGTTTAGTGTCTTTGGAAACTCGGAATATAATCTTCTAATCATGGTGAAAGATCTTCAACATCCCCATTAATGATCTTCCCATTTTGTTTTCTTATCTAAAACCTTTCTTTAAATCCTGGGGAAATGAAAACATATAAAGGGTGATCTCAAATTCTCAGTAAGGGTAAGCATAGAGAACATAAAACAATCCTTAAACATTTGAATGTAAAAAAGACATGAGCATAAAATCTAAAAATCAAAATCTTGTGCAATGACATAAAACATGGTAGTACTTAAGGCATAGATCATGAAGAAACATTAATCATGATAAATTAGCATGGGAATAAAACGTGTAATTGTGGCAACCTTTCAGCACTTGTTATGATTTCCATAGTATCCAAGGCATTGCTTCCAAGACCATCTTAGTGGACAAAGTCCCTTTCTGAATCGAGTTCACTCCTCGTTCCAGTCCTGTATTACTGAACCGATTTCACTTTACGTTCCATCCATGTTTATCTCATGAGATATAAATCATTACCCAATGTATTGGAGGGAGATATAGGTCCCACCCATCTCATAATTAAGTCATTCTTACTTGTTTCACAAAATAAACTTAAAACATTCATCATAACCCAAAGAATAAAATGGGTTTCATAAAAAACATCCCATCATCACATAATCCATTTAGAATAAATGGATATCATTTCATAATAAGAAAATTGAAACCATGTAAATCATAGGGACATTATACTTGAAACATAGACATATGAAATAATGTCATCTTAGATGAAAAAAGGTGTTGATAAAACACTTGAAATGAATTCTTGAGGAAAATATGATTTCTTCTTCAAAATCAATTTCTTTTCAGAAAACGTCATGCAATTTTGAAAGAAAGAGATTTAGTTGAAAATAGTCATGAAATATTTTGGAGGAAGCTTCATGAAAATAAGTCTTTATAAAACCGTAAAAATCCTTTCATGCTGTATAAGTTAAAAAAACATTCTCCTCGTACTTTTGTCGGAAAAGTAAAAAAGTACCTCATAACATAAACAAAAGAATGATTCATTACATACCATGTAGTAAAAGTCAAAATGGGTAAAAAAGGAAATTAAACATACATAAAAACACTTTTTAAAAATATGTACATGCATGATAACAATAACCCTAGTAAATACTTACGTATAAGCAATCTCGAATAAAAATGAGATTTGCAAAATTATCCCTTACCTTAGGTCCTATATGCTTTATACACATCCAAAACTCCTGTATAATGATTTAAATAATGTCATAGACTTATTAAAGAATCATATTAATTTTTATTATATCATATATGGTTCACTTATGACATTATATTACCCGTTCTTTTTGTAAATTAATGTTAAAGTAGCATTTTCGGTAAAATCGTTTCATTTATCGTTCGTGTTTTAACTTGTAATTATTCATAAGATTAATTAGATCATGATTACTTACATCCAGAATGTAAAAAATGATTTATATATAATATATATTCAGAATATACATATATATAATAGATTGATAAATGGAAAGAAATACACCGTTCATGGAGACGGTAGGCCGTACGTACACATGAACGTTGTTTTCGTTTCCTTATTTAATTGAATGGAATTAAGTATATGACATACATATATATATATACATAAATACAGTAGCATTATTATGTCATATATTTCATGATTACTTATAATATATACTTTATAATCATTCTTGAATTGTTAACATGGAAAATGAGTCTCATCACATCGTGGAGACGGTAATCCGTACGTACGCACGAGCGATGATATCGTTCCCATATTTATTGAATCGAATTGGAGTGGATGGTATAATATATCAGAATCAGTATGGTGTGATAATAACCATATATTATTATTCTTTACACCATTATACCCATCCATGTAATGTGTTGGAGGAAAAAAAGATTACACCACGACAGGGAGACGATATTCCGTACAAATGCACGCGCGATGATTTTGTTTTCCATAGGATGGATAGAAGGTGAAATAGGGTTGTTTCATATTTATAATAAAATATCAGTATATGATGGATACTGATGTTATTACTTTATAATGAAACAACTAAAGAAGTGGGAGTATAAGAAGAATGGAACTTGAAGAATACGGTAGAAGGTATTACCTCTTTCTCGAAGTGCCTCCTTTAAACATTCTCTTAGGGCACTAGAGTTGGACTTTTGAGAAGACCATTACCTCTATTAGGTTTATAAGGAGGTGATGTGAAATGGTCTAGGGTTGGCCGAGCATGAAGGCTCAAATTGGTGTGAGGAGGAGAGGGAGGAGGTTCCCTTTTATAAGGGAGGAGAGGGACACCTTTGGAAATATAAGAAATATTGGTTTATATTAAATCCCAACCCCATGTAAAAACTTCCAAAATGACTCATATCCGATGATTAGATGATATAGGATTGTAATATCATCATCCAATAAAATTTAGGCATGTTAGGAATTTATTTTATTCATTATCAACTTGATTTATCCTTATTTATCAATTTAATTTTATTTGTGGAAATAATATTCTAAATTTTAAATTATTATAAATAATTATATATGTTTTGTGAATTTTCCATAATTTGACACTTTATGACATTTTCTACCATATAAATTTAAATTTATAATTTTTAAATATTTTTTTGATTTTTAACCAATTTTATAATATGTTATTTTTATAAAATAACAATAGTGTCAATTTTGACACTATTCATTTATTTGAATTTAAAAAGACAATATATAGAAGATATGTTCGAACTAAAAGGTTTAATAGATTCATATCATGTCATATATATCTATAAAATTAGTGGATCAAATTAAATAGTTCATATAATATTTATTTTAATATTTTTAAAACCATTTATTTGATATTTCTCTTAATAAAATAATATCAACAACACTATTATGTCACCTTTAATGGTAAATATTTAATCCCTAACAATTCTAAATAAATTCATATGATGTAGATAATTTTATTATATTTCTATAGACTATTTATATACGAGGTTTCATGAAATGTATCACTAAATAAAAATTATTATACTTATAAGATTTAAGAAAGCGACATGTTGTCACTTTCATTGGTTTTAATAATAATTATATTATTTTCATGGTAAAAAGTCCATTAAATGAATCTAATCTGACCCTTAGGTTATATGGGTCGACTTTTAGTCATCCAATAATATTTTTTCAGGTGTTAGGGTAATTTTATAATCTTATATTTACCCTTAATTACCAGATTTACCTTTAACAATGGTAAATAAAATTTACCGTAGTTACTATTCATAATGTCCAAAAATAAAAAGTAGCCTATTAACATAATTTGAAACCACTTATTCCAAATATGGAATCCATTTTTCAAAATTAAAAACACATAAGTTGCAGTAATTAATATAAAATTAATCCCGCTGTCGAAAGAAAACGGGTTTTTGTTTAAAACATTGCAAAATATTGAATTGATTTAACCTACGAATTAAAGGTAAAATTAATGATAATAAAATACATTGTATATAATGGTAAAAATATATTCTACTTATACTTTAAAATAATTTGATATTATAATTTAATTATATAAATTATTATGATGAAAAAAGTTGTTTTTAATTAAAATATAGCATGTTTTTACTATTCATTACAATATAAAAGTTATCAGAAAAATATAAAATCATTATCCAATGTAAATTTTTTTATACTGATTCAAAATAAGATGTTTATTTTGTAAAATTGAACTTATAAACATGTCAAAAACTAGATTTAATGTTGGTGCGACATCAAAAGGTGGAAAAACTGTATTTTTTGAAAAATACTTATTTCACACAAAAAATTATTTTGTTCACATAAAATGTTTTAGAAAATTTATAAGATGAATAATAATGTTATAAAATTAAGAATGTTATTAATAATATTCATAACGGATAATCCATAATAATATTATAACAATATATCGTCGTTTAGTGAAACCTGGTATAGCGTACAACACACGCTATCGAGGAAGGTCGCGATTGCGTTTAATGCAAGCCAGGTCAGGGTTGCGTGTTGTGCAAGACACCTTTGTTGTTTTGTTATAACATAATCCAACCATTTTTCATTTATACATTGAATATATATATATATACACTCAATGTTTCATAGAATGACTATTATCAAACGAACTGGAAATTGTGTGTAACAAAATATAAGAATAGTGTTGCGTATACTGAAAGCTAATAAGGTGTTGTGTATAGCACAAGATAATATTGTTGTAGCATAAAACACATGACATCAAATAAATTAAAAATAATACTTATCATAAAATATTGTCTTGTTACATTCTACCCCCCTTAAAATGAATTTCTCCCTCGAAATTTGTCAGGGGTTATACATGGTTTCCTACTTGAAAGTTTCTTTAATTGAAACCCATATCGTAAAATGAAATACCAGAACTTAAGTTTAAAAACTAAATTATGAAACATAATGGTTACCCAAATTAACTAATCACTGGGTATCCACATAGGAGAACACAGGTGAAAATATGGATATGGAAGAGAAATCTAACCATCATGTTCTGATGGAGAGTGGTAGAGAACATGGCTATGAAAAAGAAAACAATCACAAAGACATATATTTGTGATGATCTAAGTTACCATCTGATTCATTGAATATAAGGGCACTAGGAAAACATTTTTGGTTTTGAAGATCATTTCCCTAAAGTTGATTAATTAAAAGAAATACTTACATGATTTTGGTACAGTTTCACTTTTGTTCGTGAATAGAACAATTTCCACTTCATCTCTTAAAGAAATGAAGTTGAATTTGTTATTCGTGAAGCGTTAGTAGATAATGTGATAGAATGATGGGTCATTCCATCTATTTCAAACAAGAGGTTATCAAAATTTATAAGTCCATCTTATGGTGAGATTAATCGTAGATGGTTCAAAAAATGGACTTATACTTTATTTATAATATCGCTTAATAAGATAAAACTACTTTCCACTAACTAGGGACTTCTTGAAGGCCAGTGGTAGGAGATAAAGGCCTGTCGCACTTCGGTTGTGGGTTTGATTTCCACAGCCTTGTTCGACGCAATGGGTTGTCACCCGTCCTATAGGTTGTCCTTTTTCTAAAACTACATTACTATAACATCCCATCAATAATATTGAAAAAAGTTCTATCCTTAAACAATACTAACTTATGTCCAACATAATCCATTCCAATCAATAGGCTTATCTAAAATACGTCGATCCAAGCTCATAGTATAAAGAAAACAATTACTTGGAAGGTTATCTACCAAGAATGTGAATACAAGCATTTATCCCAAATATATCATAAGATATATCTTTTTGCTTGCATTCCAGAAACATGAATACATTAGTCATATATTATCTTGAATCATAAATTACCATAGAACCTTAATGAAAACATGAATACTGTCAAAAGGTAACTCTTTCCACAAACCAAAATCCCAAAAATTCTATATAATCAAACCATAATATCACTTAGTCCTTATATCAGTCATGAGCTCATGAATACAATCAAAAATCTCATTTTCTTTTTATCCCTTCATTATACGCATATCATCTACTTTCCAAAAATATCTTATTAACCTTCCATGGTTACCGGTACTATTCAATATATACTTTCAAATACTTTAGAAAAAACAATAGTTTAACAATCCTTAGATGATTCTTTATTCCATAGTACCATACATTATTCTTTATAATCATACAATCATTTAAATAACTTCTTAAACCACTGACTGAGCTTCATCATTTCTTTCATCTCATATTTCATTTGTAGTATCTTCATCATAATCCACATTAATACTACTCATATGACCATTCTGATTATCTTCATGAGATTTTCCCTTAGATAATTGGTTTGCATAATTCCCATACAATCCAAATTTAAAACATCTAATCATTGTTGATGTCGTAGCAATACCATTATCCTTGTCCACGGTGTTAACTGAACCTTTTCCTTTACACTTACTGGCTTTGTGTCCTTCTTTCCCACACCCAAAGCATCTTACAGTTCCTTTGAAACAATCTCCCTGATGACTCTTCCCAAATGATTTACTTGAGGGAAATTGAACATTCTTTCCTCTATGATTATCATGAAACACAATCTTTCTCTTATTATCTGAGTCAGGAAACTTACCAAATTTGATATTATTGATCATATTATGAGATTTTGGATTGGGAATAATAATGATGTTTGGACTTCCAAATCCCATTTCATTTGGTTCCTCATGAAGAATATCATTCCATTGTCCATCATATCCTCCATTATCGTGAATCTTCCTATTTCCAGCCATTTTCTAAAACCCAAAAAGAATAGTGTGAGAGGCAACAATCATGCTAGGGAAAAAACATAGTAAATGTGGAGTACGATAAATATCTAACAACTTAGGTTAAATTCCAAGATCATTACCGTACTTCTAGGACTATATCTTATACGTATACTTATCCTTAGGGACATCCCTAGACATACCATAAAAATATCTCTAGGGATCTCACTAAAGTTCTCGCATCCTAGTTTCCAAAAGTTGACAAAACCATTCCTCTGATACCAACTGTAAAGACCCGAATCTTGATGTACATGGACATTACATTACTTTTGCGTAATATTTAATATATAACAAAAACAGACAAAAAAGGATCGTAATATTTTAGTGTCTTTGGAAACTCGGAATATAATCTTCTAATCGTGGTGAAAGATCTTCAACATCTCCATTAATGATCTTCCCCTTTTGTTTTCTTACATAAAACCTTTCTTTAAATCCTGGGGAAAAGAAAACATATAAAGGGTGAGCTCAAATGCTCAGTAAGGGTTAGCAAAGAGAACATAAAATAATCCTTAGTCATTTGAATGTAGAAAAGACATGAGCATAAAATCTAAACATCAAAATCTTGTGCAATGACATAAAACATGGCAGTACGTAAGGCATAGATCATTAAGAAACATTAATCATGATAAATTAGCATGGGAATAAAACATGTAATTATGGAAACCATTCAGCACATGTTTTGACTTCCCTAGTATCCAAGGCATTGCTGCCAAGACCATCTTAGTGGACAATGTCCCTTTCTGAATCGAGTTCACTCCTCGTTCCAGTCCTGTATTACTGAACTGGTTTAACTTGCCATTCCAGCCGTGTATATCTCATGAGATATAAATCATTAACTAATTCATTGGAGGGAGATATAGGTCCCAACCATCTCATAATGAAATCATTCTTACATGTGACAGAAAATAAACATAAAACATTCATCATAACCCAAAGAATAAAATGGGTTTCATAAACATCATCCCATCATCACATAATCCATATAAAAGAAATGGATATCATTTCATAATAAGAAAATTGAAACCATGTAAATAATAGGGACATTATACTTGAAACATACACATATGAAATAATGTCATCTTAGATGGAAAAATGGTTTTGATAAAACACTTGAAATGAATTCTTGAGGAAAATATCCTTTCTTCTTCAAAATCAATTTCTTTTCACAAAATGTCGTGCAATTTTAAAAGAAAGATATTTTTTTGAAAATAGTCATGAAATCTTTAGGAGGAAGCTTCATGAAAATAAGGCTTTATAAAACCATAAACATCCATTCATTCCATATAAGTTAAAAAAACATTCTCCTCGTACTTTTGTCAAAAAAGTCAAAAAGTACCTTGTAACGTAAACAAAAGAAAGATTCCTTACATAACATGTAGTAAAACTCAAAATTGGTAAAAAAGGAAATTAATCATACATAAAAAAACTTTTAGAAACCATGTACATGGATGATTATAATAACCCCAGTAAATACTTACGTATAAGCAATCTCGGATAAAAATGATATTTGCAAAATTATCCCTTACCATAGGTCCGATATGCTTAGTACGTGTCCAGACCTCAAGTATAATGATTTAAATAATGTCATTGACATATTAAAAAATCATATTCATTGTTATTATATCATATATGGTTCACTTATGACTTTATATTACCCGTTATTTTGTAAATTCATGTTAATGTAGCATTTTGGGTAAAAGCGTTTCATTTATCGTTCGTGTTTTAGCTTGTAATTATTCATAAGATTACATAGATAATGATTACTTACTTATAGAATGTAAAAAATTATTTATATATAATATATATTCATAATATACACATATATAATAGATCTATAAATGGAAAGAAATATAGCGTTCATGGAGATGGTAGGCCGTACATACGCATGAACGCTGGTTTCGTTTCCTTATTGAATTGAATGGAATTAAGTATATGACATAAATATATATATATATAAATAAATCCAGTAGCATTATTATGTCATATATTTCATGATTACATATTATTTATACTTTACAATCATTCTTGAATTCTTAACATGGAAAATGAATCTTATCACGTCGTGGAGATGGTAATCCGTACGTACGCACGAGCGATGATATCATTCCCATATTTATTGAATCGAATTGGTGTGGATGGTATAATATATCAGAATCAATATTATGTTATAACAACCATATACAATTATTCTTTACACCATTATACCCATCCATGTAATGTGTTTGTGGAAAAATAGATTACACCATGTCGTGGAGATGGTATTCCGTACGTACGCACGCGTGGTGATTTTGTTTTTCATCGGATGGATAGAAGGTGAAATAGGGTTGTTTAATATTTATAATAACATATAAATATATTAGGGATACTAATGTTATTACTTAATAATGAAACAACTAAATAATAGGGTGTAGAAGAAGAATGAAACATGAAGAAAACGGTAGAAAGTATTACCTCTTTCTCGAAGTGCCTTCTTTAAACTTTCACTTAGGGCACTAGAGTTGGTCTTTTGAGAAGACCTTTACCACTAGTAGGTTTCTGAGGAAGTGGGGATGTGAAATGGGCAGGGTTTGGCCATGCAATAAGGCTCTAATTGGTGTGATGAGGAGAGGGAGGAGGTGCCCTTTTATAATGGAGGAGAGGGGAAGCTTTGGAAATATAAGAAATATTAGTTTATATTAAATCCCAACATAACATAAAAACTTCCAAAATGACTCATATCTGATGATTAGATGATATAGGGTTGTAATCTCATCAACCAATAAAATATCGACATGTTAGGAATTTATTTTATACATTATCAACTTGATTTATCCTTATTTATCGATTTAGTTTTATTTTTGGTAATAATATTCTAAATTTTAAATTATTATAAATAATTACATATGTGTTGTGAATTTTCCAAAATTTGACACTTTATGACATTTTAGACCATATAAATTAAAATTTATAATTTTTAAATATTTTTGTGATTTTTAAACAATTTTATGATATGTTATTTTTATAAAATAACAATAGTGTCAATTTTGACACTATTCATTTATTTGAATTTAAATATACAATATACAAAATATATGTTCAAACTAAAAGATTTATTAGTTTCATAACATGTCATATGTATCTGTAAAATTAGTGGAGCACATTAAATAGTTCATATAATATTTATTTTAATATTTTGAAAACCATTTATTTGATATTTCTCTTAATAAAAATATTTCAATATCACTATTATGTCACCTTTAATGGTTATTATTTAATCCATAAAAATTCTAAATAAATTCATATGATGTATATAGTTTTATTATCTTTCTTGAGACTATTTATATCCGAGGATTCATGAAGTTTATCACTAATCAAAAATTATTATACTTATAATATTTAAGAAAGTGACATGTTGTCACTTTCTTTGGTTTTAATAATAATTAAATTATTTTCATGGGAAAAAGTCCATGAAATGAAACTAATCCTACCCTTATATGATATGGGTCAACTTTTAGTCATTAAATTGGATTTTGGTAGGTGTTAGGGTAATTTTAAAAACTTATATTTACCATTAATTACCTGATTTACCTTTAACTATGGTAAATAAAATTTAACGTAGTTACTATTCATTATGTCCAAAAATAAAAAGTATCCAATTAAAATAATTTGGACCCATGGATTCTAAATATGTAATCCATTTTTCAAAATTCAAAACACATAAGTTGCAATAATTAATATAAAATTAATCTCGTTGTCGAAAGGAAACGGGTTTTTGTTCAAGACATTGCAAAAGATTAAATTGATTTAACCCATGAATTCAAGGTAAAATCAATGCTAATGAGATAAATTGTATTAAATGGTACAAATATATTCTATTTATACTTTAAAACCATTAAATATTATAATTTAACCATATAAATTATTACAATGAAAAAAGTGTTTTTAAATTAAAATATAGTGTGTTTTTACTATTCATTAAAATATGAAAGTTATTAGAAAAATATCAAAACCTTATCCAATGCAAATTTTTATATCCTGATTCAAATGAAGAAGATTATTTTTTAAAATTTAACTTATAAACATTTCAAAAACTAGATTTTATGTGGGTGCGCCATCAAAAGGCGGAAAAACTGCATTTTTTGAAAAATACTTATTTCACCAGAAAAATTTATTCTGTTCACATAAAATGTTTTAGAAAATTTAAAAGATGAATAATATTGTTATAAAATTCAAAATGTAGTTAATAATATTCATAACAGCTAATCCATTATAATATTATAACAATATATCTTCGGTTAGTGAAACCTGGTATTGCGTACAACACACGCTTTCGAGGAAGGTCGTGATTGCATTTAATGCTAGTCAAGTCAGGGTTGCGTGTTGTGCATGACACCATTGTTGTTTATTTATAAAATAATCCAACCATTATTCATTTATACATTGAATATATATATATATACACACACTCAATGTTGTGTAGAATGACTATTATCAAATTAACATGAAATTGAGTGTAACACAATCTAAGAATACTATTGCGTATACTGTAAGCTAATACGGTGTTGTGTATAGCACAAGATAATATTGTTATAGCATAAAACACATGACATGAAATAAATTAAAAAGAATACATATCATAAAATATCGGGTTATTAAACCTTTGGCTCCCTCAATGCGTGTGGCGGCCCCCTCCTCCTGTGCTGCTCTCCCGGAAGCCACCTCCATTTTCTAACGGAACCATTTCTGCACACTCCTTCCAAATCTAGAGTGTTGTCTCCCCTATCCGCCGGCACACCCTCGCATTTGTTCCACCGTGGCGCAGCACCTCAACCGCCTTGGATCTGGGCTCTTTGGTGCCGCCTCCAGTCACTGGCCCCACAAATGTGCCTTTCCCAGTGTTAGTGGGGATTTCTTAGTGTATCATTGATTGGTCCCAAAAGTATGGACTTTCCTAGAACTCTGTCAACCGGACCAATCTATGTGGATCCTCGGTTGTGTCCGTGACAACTTCTTTCATCCATCGTGCTGAGGGGGAGTTGCAATCTTAAGGGTGAGCTAAGATCGTCAATTTTTTCTTTTTTATTTTGTCTTGTTTTGTAATCAAGATGGGTATGTCCATCTTGAGGGGGAGTGTTTACAGCGTTCATTGTTTGCTCTGTTTTTCTTTATGTGTTTAAGATAGGTACACCTAGCTTGAGGGGTAGTGTTGGAGTCTGCATCCCACATCGGAATTGTGTTCTGATGTGGTATTTATTATTCATTATAAAAGAACCTTAAAGCCTCCTTTAGAGGGGACCTTGGAGATTCCGGTCTGTTTTTTTTTATCGTTCTACAATTTTATTTTTGTATTTCATTTTCAGGTCTCTCATTATATGAGGAAAAATCTATCCTTATGGAACTATTGAAGATTAATTTGGGATGATGACCAAAATAAGCATTAATCCTAGAACATTTTAGGAGAAGTGAACTGGAAAGCAACCCATTAAAATGATTGTAGTTTCCATGATACAAGTTCACTATGACTATAGCTGCAATGATACAAGCCCAAGTTGAAGATGAATTTTTTGGGCCAGATTCTCTGGCCCAGAATGACAGCCCACCATTTCTATCATATCAATGAAACAAAAAATTCAATTGGGATGGAATTTTACCTGTTGATTGAGGATATCTCGGGGTTCAATTTATTATATTATTACTCACTCAAATTTGGTCATCTAGATGCTTGTTTGAACACATCTGTCAGAGGCATGCAAGTTGTCTTCCATTTCGGGTAAAGGGTGGAAAAGTCCACATTCCAAAAACATTCCACCACCCTATACCTACCATAATCAAGTAGGAAGACATGGACTATTGGAGGCTCGAACAAATCCTCTTGAAAAGCCTATTTAATTAAATGGTGTTGAAGGAGTTTGGGGAAGCTTTGTTTCATTTTATTTGTAATGTTATGGTGTCACTTTGCCTTTGTAACGTTTGTGTTTCACATGTAAGTTGATCTAATTTACTTAGTTTCTTAATTGAAGTTATTCTTCGTCTCACTTTGTGTTATTATTGTTAATGTGTTGATACCGCTTTATTAAGGTGTAAATTTATTCACACAACAAAGAGAGAAATCCTTCACAAAATAGTGGAGAGTTCATTATTTCGTTATTCTTATTTCTTCAATTTCACCCTTATTATTCTACTCCCATCTTCCATTAAGAGCATAACATAAATGGAAGGCTAACCCTATTATTGGTTAATCCTAGGGAATATCAAGGGGATGAATTGGATATTATTTCTCACTCTATAAATGTTTAATAATTTCTTTTATTTGAGTTTTTTCAATCAAATATTTTCTTTCTTCTTCATTCTTGATATTTTATCGCCACATTTTTCATATGCTAATATGATCTTTTACTTTGGAGTACTCATAAAAATGATCCTCCAGGTGTATACATGATTAGCATGTGTATGTGTATGTGTTAAACCAATAAGTGATTAGGTTAGATTGATTTCATTGAATGAATCCTTCTCAAGGTAATAAAATTGAAATAATTTAAATTCATCCCTTTATCTATTCTCACCTCAATTTCTATCATATTTTCTCCTTTCTTTTTTTATCTTTTCATGGAAAATGTTCGCCTATACCCATGAGCAATCAAACCATCTAGTTAGGGTGGATAGTCCTGAGATTGGAGAGTCAAGCACACTTAGGGGGCTATTCTCATTAGATCCTAATCTTCCTAATACTATAGATTCAATAATTGATCCCATTGCGATGGAGGATCTTCAAAGAAACCAACTCATAATCTCAGGCAAGATCCAAAATGGAAATCTAAATGAGGTAGTCTCAAACATGGATAATGTTGTCGATCAAACCATGAATGACTACCTCACTCCTTCCTGGACAAATGAACCCTCTTGCATTAGAAATGTTTCTTTAAGAGAAGCCCACTATGTCTTTAAACATCATATATGAAACCACCTACCAACCTTTCATGGGATGGAATTGGAGATTCCGTACTTTCATGTCAAGGGATTCAACGACATTGTTAAAACCATATGCCCCCACATCAACTTGAGTCAGCTAAGACGAGGTTCTTTCCTTTTTCATTGAAAGATCGAGAAAAGAATTGGTTAAAAAATCTGAGATGTGAATCAATCCACTCATATGAACAATTAAAAAGATAATTCTACATAAAATACTTCTCTCATCACAAAACATTTGCACTTAAAAATATTATCCAAAACTTTTTAAAAAAATAAGGTGAGTCATTTTATGAAACATAAGAAATGTTCAAAGGCACTTAACATTGTAACTCACCATGAATTTTTAGTCCTTGAACCAGATCGATTCTTTTATAAAGGATTGGATCCAGGAAACAAACAGTTCATCAATGTGATGTGTAATGAAACCTTCAAAAACAAATCCCCAAATGATGCTTACAAGTACCTGGAAAATCTACCCAAACAAAACCAAACATGGGAAACATCACCACACTATGAAAATATAATCAAATCTGATGGAATACACACCCTTGGGGAAGAATAAAGCATTTTTAAAATACTTGTTACACTAACTATGAATTCCAAGGAGATAAAACTTAGGAAGGTCCAAGAAATCCAAATTGTTGAACCTGTTTTCACAATTTTTGAAAAACATAACCACAAGACTGACAACTCCCCAACCACACGTTATATAAAGGATGTTCTTTTAGGAGAACCACCATTAGAGGTCAATGTTTTGAGCTTTCAAAATCCATAGTACCAAAACACTTTCAATCCAAGGTGCAATGGTCATCCTGACTTCCATTGAAATGATAACCAACAACCCAGTCACACACAAGTACCAAACCCCTACGCTCGAAAAATTTATTAAACCCATAATCAGTTCCAACCACAACCAATACAATACCAACATTCTTATATCCAATACCCACAACCCATCCAAAAGCTCATTCAACAGTCCATCCAACAGCCTAAATATCCACCTAGGATAAATCAACCTACTTAAACCCCTATAAAATCTGTTCCACTTCCACTACTTGAACAATTGTGTAAACAAATGGAAAGAATGAATTTTGAAGTGTCATCCCTTAAACACGAATTAAAAACCATTAAAACTAGAAAGGAACCCATGCCTACTCAGGTTGTCGCATCCCCAACCTTAAGGGGAGAATCTAGTTACACACAAACCTCTCATGAACAACTAAAAGCGATGACTGTCTTAAGAAGTTTGAATCCATTGAAAAATATGAAAAAAAACCACTCCAAAACAATTAAAATATTCAATATCACAACAAAATGTTGTAGAAAAACCCTTAAAATACCAAAAATCCAATATGAATGTGAAAGAAACTCAACCTCACCAAACAATCAAACAATTTTCTCCCTTCCATCAACACATGAGAGGAATATCTAAACATGAACTGAATGAAACATTGAGGGAAATATTCTCACAAATTAAGTTAAAAATACCCTTTCTCAATGTAATCCAAACCATACAGTCATACTCCAAGTAATCTAAGGACTTGTGTACATTTAAAAGGAAGTTCTCACACAAAAACCATGTCCTTTTGGATCCTCATGTGAGCACCACCATCCAATGAACCATTCCTCTAAAGCTGAAAGACCCTGGTTGACCATACATGAATGTCGAATTAAGAGAAAACAAAGTTTTCAAAGCCCTATGTGATCCAAGAGCCAGTGTTAACCTCATTCTATATATAGTGTATTGCCAATTATGACTTGAAGATCTCCAACCAACTTCTGTCACACTCCAACTTGTTCGTCGTTATGTTAGTGTTCCTAAGGGGATCTTAAGAGATGTTCTTGTGACAGATGAAAATTCCGTCTACCCTGCCAACTTCATTGTCCTTGACAATCATCCCAATCTAGGCACTAGGGAACAAATTTCAATCATCCTTAGTCATCTCTTTCTTTCAACAATCCACTCAATCATTTTGATAAGTAATGAGAACATGACCATAACATTCGGAAACATGGTCCTCAATAAAAACATTTATAATGTAAAATCTCAAATTCAGGATGATGAAGAGATTCATGAGGTCAATTAGATAGGTAGTGTTGATAGTGAATCAGAGGAACATCGAAGAAATTTTGAAGGATTCTTAAGTCAAAATGATATCTATTTCATTTGTTCACATGTGGAAAAATTTTCTCCTTGGCCCCAATCTCTTTCAGTCAAATCCTTTGATGGTTTTTTAGGATCACAAATAAATGAAACCATTGGATAATTCAAAAACATAGAGTTCATACCCATTCTTAACACTGATATGGTCAATATAGTGACTAAAATATCCATTAAATAAGGAACCAATTCTATCGAGAAATTCGGAAAAATAAACCAGGTTTGATGTAGAGTCTCACCCTTCCTTTTAAAGTGTTAACCAACGTGAGATTGAATTCATGGTTCTGCCTTCCTCAGTCAAGTACACATTACTAGAGGAAAATAAAACCTTACTTGTTGTCATTTCATCTACTATTGAAGCTAATATATAGGGGAAATTTATATATATCCTAGGAAAGCACAATAAAGAAATTGTATGGACCCGGACTGATATTCCTTAAATTAGTCCACTCATTGGAACTCATAGGATTATTCTAGAATCTGACACCAAACCATGTCGTCAGCCTAAATGAATAATCAATCTCAATCTTATAGATGTATTAAGGAAATAACTTCTAAAGTTATTGAAATTGGGTATCATATTCCCCATTGCTGAGAATGAGTGGGTAAGCCCAATCCAAGTTGTTCCAAAAAATGTTGGAATCACTGTGATTTTCAATGAGGATGGTGGTCTTCTACCCACAAGGGTGAGTAGTGGATGGAGAGTGTGCATTGAGTTTAAGAAGTTAAACTCATGTACCATGAACGACTATTTACCATTATTGATCAAGTCCTTAAGAGAGTGTGGGTCGTCAGTTCTACTATTTCTTAGATGGATAATCAGGGTACAATCAAATTATATTCTTCTTAGAAGTTCAAGGAAAAACAACCTTCACCTATCTATTTGGATCTTTTCCATCAAGAACATGCCCTTAAGGTTATGTAATGTCTAAGGTACCTTCTAGCAGTGCATGATGAGAATCTTCTTTAACACGGTGGAGGATTGTTTAGAATCTTTATGGATGACTTCTCCATCTTCAGGGATACATTTAATGGATGTCTCTTAAAAGTTGAAAGGGTTTTATTTAGATTTAAGGATAATAATCTTATCCTAAATGGGAAAAAATGTAAATTCATAGTAAAGGAAGGACTAGTTTTGGGTTATCTAGTCTCTGGTAAAGGTATTGATTTTGATAAATCTATGGTTGATATCATTCGCCACCTTCCCTCCAAAAACATTTAAGTGAGGTCCTTCTTAGGACATACTAGTTTCTATATAAGGTTCATTAGAAATTTCAGCTCCATTTCTTGACCACATTATGCTCTGCTGGTAAGACGCTCCAATTTTATGGACAAAAAGCTATGAGGAATCATTCTTGAAACTCAAGCCATCTCTTATCTCTCCACCTATCATGCAAGATCCCAATTGGAAGCATTCATTCAAACTCATGTGTGATGCAAGTGACTCTATTGTAGGAGTTGTCTTAGGAAAACATTTTTATAATACTCCAAGTGTCATTTATTATGCAATAAAAACATTTAATGATGATCAAATAAACTACACCACCATTGAGAAATATTTTCTTGTTGTATTTTCCTTGAAAAAATTCTGGTCTTGTCTCTTAAGATCCTCCATCATTGTCTTCACAGATCATTCAACTCTGAAATACCTTTTCAAGAAAATGATGTCTAGTCTAGATTGATTAGCTGGGTCCATCTCTAAGATTTTGATATAACCATTAAGATTAAAAAAAAGTGTTAAAAATGTTGTTGATAATCACCTCTTTATGATGGAATTCAAAGAAAACTCACATCACATTTTTGTGACTGATTCATTTACTGATGAGTATCATATTATGTGAGTGATTTCCCATGATATGATGACATTGGAAACCACTTGGTTATGGGTGTCATTCAAAATTTCTTTGGGACCCATGATTCAGAGGAAATTCGTTTCAGATGTCAATGACTATGTGTTTGATGATCCATACCTCTTTAAGTTTTTTCCTAATCAAGTCATTAAGAGATGTGTTCCCGAGTCTGAGAAAGATTCCATTCTTAAATTCTATCATATAGAGGCATGAGGGGGACACTTTTAACAATGAAAACCACTGAAAAAGCCTTTTAATGTGGTTTCTTCTGACCTCCCTCAATAAGTATTCCTACACATTCTGCCAAAGTTGTCCTTGGTGTCAATAATTAGGATCCATAAACAAAATTAATCAAATGCCTCTTACTATCATTATGGTTGTAAAAATATTTGATTGTTGGGGGAATTGATTTCATGGGACCCTTCCTAAACTATAGGGGATATCTCTACATCCTCTTAGTTGTTTATTATGTCTCAAAATGGGTAGAGGTCATTCCCACCAAATGCATTTTTCCTCGTGTAGTGATCCGATTATTGGAAGAACACATCTTTTCTAGATTTGGAATTCCTAGGGCTATCATCAATGATCATGGAACCCATTTCGACAATAGTCTCTTTTTATAACTCCTTATATGTATAGGATTTCTCACAATGTTTCCACTGTCTACCATCCTTAAACCACAATAGTCAAGATGAGTGTAATATAGAGAAATTAAGAAAATTCTTGAAAAAATTATCAATCCCTCTAGGAAAGAATGGTTTGAGAATCTCTTTGATTCCCTTTGGTCATATCGTACAGAAATAAAAACCATCATATTTATGTCACTATATATTTTGGTTTATGAAAAATCTGGTCATTTACCTATTAAAATTGAACATAAGGCCTTTTGGGAAATCAAAATAATGAACTTTGACATTTCTTTGGCCATAAAAAAGAAAAAATTTGACCTTAATGAACTCGATGAACTTATGAAGATGTCTTATGAAAATTCATGTATCAATAATGCTAGAGTTCAAGCCAACCAATCTAGGAATCTCAAATTCAAACACTTTGAACTGGGAAAATCTATGATCTTGTATAGTTTAAAAATTCATTTACACCTGGGAAAGTTAAGGTCTAGAGGGTCAAGTCCTTACACTAGTGGGATGCTAGATCTCTAATACCCCAAGAGGGTACACATGATGCACTGTGTAATGATCTGACCATCTAGACCTTAACATTCCTATGTGTAAATGAAGTTTGGAACTATATAAAAGCATGGATTTTCCCCTTTCAAAGTGATTGACTTTGAGATACAAGATTGGTAGTCTTGAACTCTAGATTTATTGATCCTTGAATTTTCATAAGCCTCTATCCTAAGTTACTAATTTCATTAAGGCCTAATTTCCACTTTGTTTTGGCCAAAGAAATATCAAGGTTCATTTTTTTATTTTCCAAAATACATTATGTTCAATTTCAACTGGAAAATGGCAATATTTTTCATAAACCAAACTAAATGGTGATATACCTAGCATGGTTTTGAACGCAGTATGATATTCCCAATGGGAATCCAAGATTTTCTTATAACAATCTTTCCTAGAGGGATTGACAGTTTTTTTTAATAATTTTCTTAATTTCTTTGTTTATCAACATAGTTTGATCATTGGTTTGAGGATTGTAGATAGTGAAAACTTTGTGAGAAATCTCATACACATCAAGGAAAGCATTCATAGAATGTGTAGGAATCCTTATTGTGGGTAGGCCAGAATAAACCACTTTGGAGGACCTTTGTAGTGGTTTTCTTTGTGGAAAAGTGGCCCCCACATTCATCCGCATGATAAGATTTAAGAATGGACTTTTGATCAGACTCAGGAACACATATCCTAATGACATGATCAGGACATAACTTGAAGTGATATGCACCTTCAAACCCATAGAGTTTGACATTAGAAAGTAATTTCTTCTTGAACTTGGGTCTTGAAGAATTTTGGAATGACACTCGTAACCAAGTGATTTGTTATGTCAGAATACCATGGGAAATCACTCATAGAATAGAAGTTTTCATCATGAAATGCATCAAACAAAAGAAACTGATGTGAGTTGTCATTGAATTGCATCTTAAAGAGTTGATCAAATACAAAATTTTAAACACCATTTTTATCCATAATGGATATTTCAAACTCTAGAAGAATAAGGTTCCCCCTACTCAATCTAGCCTCGACATCTTGTTTTTGGAAATGGTATTTATGAGTTGAATGATCAGTGAAGAAAATGATGGGGGATCCTAAGATAAAAGACCTGAATTTTTTTAAGGAAAATAAAACAAAAATAAACACTTTCACAACAGTGGTGTAATTGATTTGAGCATCATTCAATGTTTTACTTGCATAAGGAATGAAACATAGATTTTTATCACAAAATTGTCTAAAGACAACTCCTGTAGTGTAGTCACTAACATCACACAAGAGTTTTAATGAATGTTTCCCATTGAGAGCTTGTATGAAATGTGTAGAGATAATGGATGAGTGTCAGAAATGATTCATCATTGATTTTTGTCCATAAAAATAGAGAATCGTTCACTAGTAGAGAACAAAGTGGATATGCAATAGAGCTGAAATTCCTAATGAACCTTCTATAGAAACCAGCATGTCCAAAGAAGGACCAATCATCCATAACATTTTTTGGAGAGAGAAGGTGTCGAATGATATCAACCCTAGCTTTATCAACTTCAATCCCTCTATTAGAGGCCAAATGGACCAGAACTAGTCTTTCCTTAAACATTAAGTGAAATTTTTTCCAGTTTAGGATGAGATTCTTATCCCCACATCTAAATAATACCACTTCAACATTTAAGATTCATCCCTCAATTGTATCCCTGAAGAAGGATAAGTAATCCATAAAGAACTCTAAACAATTCCCCACCATGTCAGATTAGATTCTCATCATGCACCACTAGAAATTACAAGGGGCATTACATAACTTAAAGGGAATGCACTTGAAGGCAAATTTCCAAATGTATCAGTGAAGGTTTTTTTCCTTGATCTTCTAAGAATACCTCAATTTGATTGAACCCTGAGTATCCATCTAGGAAACAATACAATTGATGACCCACCTCTCTCTCAATAACATGATCAATTAAGGTCAAAAGAAAATGGTCTTTATCAATACATGAGTTTAACTTCTTATAGTAAATGCACAATCTTCATCCACTACTCACCCTTGTGGGGAGAAGATCACCATCTTCATTGGGAATCACATAGATTTCAGTCTTCTTTTGAACAACATGAATTCAGCTTACCCACTAACTCTCAGCAATATGGTGGATGATACCCAATTTCAACAACATTAGAAGTTCTTTATTTACCACATTCATAAGATTGGGAATGATTATCCACTGAGGATGACCAAATGGATTGTAGTTGGATTCTAGAATTATCCTATGAGATCGAATGAGTGGGAAAATATCCAGAATATCATATAGCGTTTATCCAATTGATTTATTGTGCTTTCTCAGGATATCCAAAACCACCCTCTATTGATGGATTTCAAGATTAGGAGAAATGGCAATAGGGAAGGTTTGATTGTCTCCTAGGAATGCTTACTTGAGTGAGGTATAGATCCCCACATGCCTCTCGATGAAAAAAATTAAGAATGTACTATTGATTATACTTGGAAACACATCTCTTAATGACAGGATCAAGATAGAACATGAAGAGGTATGGATCATCAAACACATAGTGTTTGAAATTATAATGGAATTTTCCCTTAAAATAGGTCCAGAAGAATTTTTTAATGACACCTATAACCAAGTGGTTTGCTATGTCAGCATACCATGGACAATCACTCACATAATAGTGGTACTCATCAGAAAATAAATCAGACACAGAAATGTGATGTGAGGTCTATGAATTCCAACCAAGAGAGAAGGGATACAAAATTTTCAACTCTTTTTATCCTTAATGGCTATATCAAACTCATGAAAAGAAGGACCCACCTAAGCAATCTATCCTTAGAATCTATTTTTGAAAAAGGTATTTCAAAGCTGAATGATTTGTGTAGATACCTGATGGTGATCCTAAGAGATAGGACCTGAATTTTTCTAAGGCAAAGACTATAGAAAACAACTATTTCTCAGTGGTGGTGTAGCTGATTTGAGCATCATTTAAGGTTTTAATTGTATAAGAAATGATTTGTGGAGTTTAATTACAACATTGTTTTAAGACAGCTACTACAATGAAGTCACTCGCATCACACATGAGTTTGAATGGAAGTTCCCAATTGGGAGATTTCATGATAGATGGGGAGATAAGATATTACATGACTATAAATAATGATTACTCATAGATTTTTGTCCATACAAATAGAGCATCTTTCACCAACAGATCACAAATTGGTCGGGAAATTGAGCTTAAATTTCTAATAAAACTTTTATAGAAAAGAGCATGTTCTATGAAAAACCCCACATACTTGACATTTTTTGGAGAGAGAAGGTGGTGAATGATATCAACCTTAGAATTATCAAAATTAATCCCACTACTAGAGACCTAATTGCCTAGGACACATCCTTTACCATGAAATTGAATTTTTTCGAGTCTAGGATGTGATTATTATACACACATGTAGACAAAACCCTTTCAACATTTAAGAGGCATCGCTCAAATTTATCATTGAAGTTAGTCATCCATAAATACCTCTAAAAAATACCCCACCATGTCAAAAATGATTCTCATCATGCACCGTTGGAATGTACCAGGGCATTACATAACCCGAAGGGCATGCGCTTGAAGGTAAAAGTTCCAAATGGATAGGTGAAGGTTGTTTTTCCTTGATCTTATAAGTTGATATCAATTTGATTATACCATGAGTATCCATCTATGAAAAGAGGAAAAACTTCACTATATTTTGGGAGGACAATTTTATAGAATATCTCTCAGGGTTTCTCACACACACATAGAAAAGGGAAATGGTTTACACTAATCCAACAAGTAGAACTGATGACCCACCACTCTCTCGAGGACTTGATCAATGTAAAAGGGAAATGGTCTTTATTGGTACATGAGTTTAACTTCAAATAGTTGATGCATGCTCTCCATCTACTACTAACCTTTATGGGGATACGATCGTCATCCTCATTAGTAATCACCGTGATTTTAGCCTTCTTTGGAACAACTTGAATTGGGCATATCCACTCACACAAAGAAATGGGGTAGATGATACGCACATTAATTAACAGTAGAAGTGTTTTCATTTCCACATTCATAATATTAGGATTGAGTCTCCACTAAAGTTGATGATATGGTTAAGAGTCAGATTCTAGAACAATACTATAAGTTCCAATGAGTGGGTTAACCCATCTAGGAATATCAAACAGGGTCCATCCAATTGTTTTATTGCGCTTTCTCAGAACATCCAAAATCATTATATCTTGATTGGAATAAAGAGTATAATAATTTACAAGAATGAAGGTTTGATTTTCCCTATGGAATGCAAACATGAGTGAAGAAGTTAGGACCTTGAATTCAAGCTCAGGTTGGTTAAAACTTCCAAAGGATGAGACTCTGAATCAATCTCTGATTCTTTTTTCAAATTTCTCTATAGAATTGGTTCCTTTTGAGAAGAAGATTCAGCCACCATATTATTATCCAAATCATTGTCGGGATGGGTATGAAATTGATGTTTTTATTTCTCTAATGGTTTCATTGATTTGTGATCTTGAAAACTCATCAACAGAGTTGTCTGAAAGAGTTTCAAGCCAAGGAGAAAATTTTCACTCATGCAAACAAAGGAAATCAACTCATCTTGAAATAAAAATTCTTCAACAATTCATTAATGTTCCTATGGTTCAATATCAACACTACCTATCCAATTGACCACATGGAAGACTTCATCATTCCCAATTTGAGAGTTTGTATTGTAAATTTTCAGATTGAGACTTGTGTTTTTGAATGTTATGGTTATTTTCTTATTCCTTACTCGGATGACCGACTGGATTGTTGATAGGAAGGGATGACCAGGGATGATTGGAATTTATTCCCTATTGCGTGGATTGGGATCATTTTCTGGGAAAATGAAGTTAGCAGGTTAAATGAAGATTTCAACTTTCATAAGAACACCCATTAATATCCCTTTAGGAAACCTAACACTATGATCAGCAAGTTGAAGTGTGACAGAAGTTGGTTGGAGCTCTATAATCCCTAATTAGAAATACACTATATATGGAATGAGTTTAACACGAGCTTCTATATCACAAAGGTTTTTGAAAACTTTGTTTTCTCCTAGTTCGACATTGATATATAGACAACCAGGGTTTAGGAGGAATGGTTCTTTGGATGGTGGTGCTCACATTAGCAGCCAAAAGGACTTGGTTTTTGTGTGACAACTTACTTTTGAATGTACACAGGTCCTTCATGTAATTGGATTATAAAAGTATTGTTTGGATTGAATCAATAAGGGGTATGTTCAAATTAACTTTTGAGAATATTTCCCTCAATGTTTCATTTAGTTCAGGTTTATATTTTTCTCTCATGCATTGAGGGGAGGGAGCAGATTGTTTGATTGTTTAGTGAGGTTGTGATTATTTCACATTATCATTGGTTTTTTTAGATTATGAAGGTTGTTATTAAAAATTATTATTTCATATTGAAGCTTTTAATGGTTTTGGAGTGGTTTATTCAGGGTTTTCAATTGATTTTCCACTTATTAAGATAGTCCTGGCTTTTACGATAATGTAGAAGCGGTCTCTTGCAGCACAAAAGTGGTTGTCGAATCCTCAAAGACCTAAGAAGAAAATATAGACACTCATTCCAAGGATTTTTTTGGATATGAAGTGTCCAACTTTGGGGGTGATTTCTTTTTGAATTAATAAATAACTAACAGACCTAATTTAATTCAATTTATTAGAATTGGTTGATCCTAGGATATTGCAAAGGGTTGATTGGATGAATTTAGTTTTAAATTATTTCAATTTCAATAACTCAAGAAAGATTAATATAATAAAATCAATCTAACCTCATCACTTACTGGTTTAACACCTTCACATACACATGATAATCACCTATACACAATTTTCCTGAGCATTCCAGGGTAAAGGATCTTATTAACACATGAAATTTATGGCGATAAAATTCAATAAGGAAGAAGAAGAAAGAAAATCATTAAACTAAAAAACACAAAAAATGTATTAAACATTTATAGAGTGAGAAATAACATTCAATCCAGCCTCTTAATACTCCCTTGGGTCAGTCCATAATAGCGTTATACTTCCATTAATGTTATTCATTCAATGAAATATGGGAGTAGACTCATGAGGGTGGAATTTAAGAAATAAGAACAATGAAATAACAAACACTCCAATGTACCGTGAAGGATTTATCTCTCCACTGAGTGAATAAATTCACACCATAATGAAACAGTATCAACGTGTTAACAATAATAACATAAATAAGGATAACATTTATTAATAAACTAAAGTAAATTAGAACATAAATGTGAAAGACAAACATTACAAAGACAAAGCGACTGCATAACATAACAATGAAAACGAACCAAAGCTTAACTCCTTCACCACCACTACATTAAATAGGAATTTTAAGAGACTTGGGTAGATCCCCCAATATTCCATGTCTTCCCACTTGATTATGGTAGTCTTGGGGCAGTGGAAAGTATTTGAAATGTAGACTCTTCCACCCTTGACCCAAAATGGAAGTCAGTTTGCATGCCTCTAACAGATGTGTCCAAACAAGCCTCTAGAAGACCAAATTTGAGTGGGTTGTAGAAGAAGAAATTGAATCCCATGGTTTATTTTAATGTCCTGTAAACTTTCATCCCAATTGATTTTTTTTTCAAATATATGATTGAAATGGTGGGTTCTGATTCAGGCCACAAAATCTTGCCCAAAATTTCATCTTCATCTTGGGCCGCACAGAACTCCCTTCAAAAATCCAAATTATATCTAGACACTATTGAATGAAATATTATTCATGATTTCCCCTATCTCTAATTAATATTTTATCTTATTGAGCTTGTATAATGGTCGTTATAGTCATTTTAGTTGGATACTTTCCAATTCACTTCTCCCAGAATGTTCTAGATTCAAGACCCACTTTGGTCATCATACCAAATGAATATCTAATAGCTCAAGAAGGATAGAATGATCCTCATAGAATCGGAGACCTGAAAATGAAATATGAAAATAAAATAAAGTCCATTGGGTGTTTTAGGATGTGTTAAAAAATGTACCATGTTATAGTTCACTTTAAGAGAAAGTTACAATAATAATATGAAATAAAGTTCATATTGTAAAATGCACTAAAATGGTGTTTATGAATAATTAATCACATGAATATTATAATATAGAAAATTAATATTATCCTCTTTCAGAGGCTAATCACACCCCTCAACTTGAGTTTTGTTAATCCTGAGCAAAAAGTACAACAACAATATGAAATTGATTTCGCATTACTAAATACATTTTAATATACAATGCTCACGAAAAAACATCATGTCAACCAATCATTAAACCTATAAAAATCATTTAATACAAGATTGTTTCACAATAAAATCCCAAGTTAGTCTCATTCCTTTGTTCAAATTCATTGTGACATTTCATTCAATTTCAATTAAGCATGATTATGTGTTGTGCATCACAATAGACATGGGGTTTTGTTTTTATTCAATGGGTAAATATGGAAGCACTAGGTGGAATCACATTTAAAACATTAAGATGAGTATTCCTTTTTTTTTTGCAATTTTACAATGGTAATTGAAATGTCACTCTATCATGTCAACCCTTTCAGTGAGACTTTACCGATGACTCCCGAACTCAAAGACTTTAGGGTACTAAGAGAAGCTCACATACATAGGAATCATCTCGAATTAACACAATTAAAAACAAACTCAAACTACCAAAAAATAAAAATAAAATGTCCAAATCTAGGCTATACAACTATGGAGTCTCGATCCAAAGGACGTGTATTGTGATTTTTTTTTATTAAATTGATGAAAATATAAACGATGAAAAATCTAATTAGCCAGAAACACTTTCCAAAATCTATTCTCATGAACATAAACATGGATTAAAATCGTAATCTAAGTCATTAAAAATTATTTGATATTCCATTTCAATGTTTTCAATATGTATTATCATATTCAAAGTTAATGAAAATTTTCCTTCCATTTATGTAAATCAAATTTTCATTAACAAATAATTTTTTTCTTTTCACCCCCAATTTAGAATAACAATGTCCTCAGTGTTTAAAAAAATAAAACATATAATGGGGATGATGTGAAGGGTTGGAGTTCCAAAATTTAAATTTGAAACAAAAATATGTAACAATGTCACCAGATATCTTGAGATTTCCATGTTGAAACCAATTGATACTTTGCTTTTTATGTCTCTCACAAATGTCTCTTCAATGATGGAAGATTGTGTTTGAACTATTGGAAGAAATATGATTTTCCCGAAAATACATCAATCTCATCATCACCTAAATCTTACATATAAAAAATTAGAACACAATGGAAACTCCTTAGAGATACCCTTAACTAAAAACAATGTCAAAAGGAAAGGATAAACAAATATACTTGTTTATTTTTGAACTCCAAGCACTGAGTTAATTTACAAGTAAAGGCCAAGATTCCTCCCACAAATCATTTTGTTTAATGTCATTAGCTTGACATGGATTATAAATATACCAAATTTTTTCTAGATCAAAGGATGGCTCTGTTAACTCCTTACTTTCATGTTTATTGAATGATTAAATGAATGGTTTAAACTTATGAAAACTAACTTTGAAGACATGACCACTAGTGGAATCTAGATTCTACTACCCCATGAGGGTACACATGATGCACTGTGTAAGGACCTAACCACTAGACCTCATCTTTCCTAGGTGTAAATAAAGTTTGGAACTATATAGAGTGCAGATTTTCTCGGTTCAAATAGTTTGACTTTGAGATTCCTAAATTGGAAGTTTTAAACTCTGGCTTTCTTGATCCTTGGATTTTCATAAGTCTCCATCCTAAGTTCATCCAGTTCATTAAGGTCTAATTTCGTCTTTTTATTGGTCAAATCAAAGCCAAGATCATTTTTTTGATTCCCCAAAAGGCCTTCTATTCAATTTCAATAGGTAAATAAAAAGATTTTTTATAAACCAACCTATATGGTGACTTGAATATGATGGTTTTGAACGCAGTTGGGTAAACCCAAAGGGCTTCCAATTGTTTCTCAGACCAACCTTTCCTAGAGTGATTGACAGTGTTTTTTAAGAATTTGCTTAAATTCTCTATTTTCCAACTCAACTTGACCACTAGTTTGAGGATGGTAGGTAGTGGAATCTTTGTGAGAAATATCATACTTATAAACGAGTGCCGAGAAGTGGCAATTGCAGAAAGGGATTCCACAATCATTGATGATAGCCCAAAGAATTCCAAATCTAGAAAAGATGTTTTCCTTCATGAATTGGGTCACAACATGATGGTAATTGGACTTTTTTGGTACGGAATCTACCCATTTTGATATATAATAAATACCTAAGAGGATGTAGAGATATTCCCTAGATTTTGGAAAGAGTCATATGAAATCAATTCTCCAACAATCAAATATTTCGACAACCAGAAATGGAGTAAGGGGCATTTGATTCCTTCTGGGTATAGATCCAATTTATTGACATCAAAGACAAATTTTGCAGAATGTGTAGGGATCCTTACTGAGGGTAATCTAAAAGAAACCACATTGAACGACCTTTGCAGTGGTTTTCTTTATGGAAAAGTGGCACCCACATGCCTCTCAATGGAAAAATTTAAGAATGAGCTCTTTCTTAGTCTAGTGAATACATCTCCTAATGACTTGATCAAGATAGAACATGAAGGGGTATGGAACATCAAACACATAGTGTTTGACATCCTAAAGGAATTTCCTATTAACCTTTGGACCAAATGAATTTTGGAATGACTATTGTAGCCAAGTGATTTTCTATATCATCATATCATGGGCAATCACTCATAGAATAGAGGTACTCATCAGAAAATTAATCAAACATGGAAAGGTGATTTGAGTTTTCTTTTAATTACATCATAGAGATGTGATCAACTAAAACATTTTCAACACCCATTTTATCTGTAATGGTTATATCAAACTCTTGGAGAAAAAATACTCAATCAATCTAGCATTGGCATCTTGTTTATGGAAAAGTTATTTCAGAGTTTAATGATCTATGAAGACAATGATGGAGGATACTAAGAGATAGGGTCAAAAATTTTCTAAGGTAATTACAACAGCAAAAAACTCTTTCTATGTGGTGGTGTAGTTGGTATGAGCATCATTCAAGGTTTTACTTGCGTAAGCAATGACACATGTATTTTTACTACAGTGTTTTCATAAGACAACTCCTACAACGAAGTCACTCACATCAGACAAGAGTTCAAATGCATGTTTCCAATTGGGAGTTTGCATGATAGGTGGAGATATAAGAGATGGATTGAGTGTTAATAATGATTCCTCATAGCTTTTTGTCCATAAAAATGGAGCATATTTTACCAGCAGAGCATAAAGTTATCGGGAAATTGAGCTGAAATTCTTAATTAACCTTATATAGACAATAGAATGTCCTAAGAAAGACCTCACATAACATTTTTTAGAGAGGGAAGGTGACTAATGATATCAAATTTATCTTTATCAACTTTAATACCTCTACCAATGATGCCCATTTACCATTAAATGGCATTTTTCCCAGTTTGGTATGAGATTTTTATCCTCACATTTAGACAAAACCCATTCAACATTTAACAGGAACCCCTCATATGTATCTCCGAACATGAAGAAGACATCAATAAAGACCTCTAAATAATTCCCCACCATGATAGATAGGATTCTCATCATGCACCATTGGAAGGTAATAGGGGAATTACATAACCCAAAAGGCATGCGCATGAAGGAAAAAGGTCCCAATATATGGGTGATGGTTTTTTAATTGATCTTGAAAGGAGACCTCAATTTGATAGTGCCCTCAGTATCCACCTATGAAATAGTACAATTGATTACCCGCAACTCTCTCGAGTACTTGATCAATGAAAGGAAAATAGAAATGGTCTTTCTTGATACATGAGATTAATTTCTTATTGTCAATGCACACTCTCTAGCAACTACTCACCCTTGTGGGGAGAAGGTCACCATTGTCATTGGTAATTACAGTGATTCCAACCTTCTTTGACAAAAAATAAATTAGGCTTACCCACTCACTATCATCAATGGGGTAGATGATACATTCATTGAACAACTTTAGAATTTTTTTCCCTACCAAATTCATAATATTGGGATTGGGTCTCCGGTGAGGTTGACGACATGGTTTGGAGTCGGATTCTAGAATAGTATTATGATTCCCAATGAGTGGTCTAATCCCAAGAATATCAAACTGGGTCCATCGAATTGTTTTCTTGAGCTTTCTCGAGACATCCAAAATAATCCTCTCTTGATTGGTTTCAAGAGTAAAAGAAATGACAACATGGAATATTTGATTGTCCCCTAGGAATGAATACTTAAGAGAGAAAGGCGGGGCCTTGAATTCAAGATCAGGTTAGTTAACACTTTCAAATGAAAAAATGAGACTTTACATCAAACTCAGCTTTTTCCCAAATTTTTCAATAGATTTGGTTCCTTTTGAACATAATTTTTTTCCACCATATTAGCCAGATCTGTGTTATGAATGTGTATGAACTCAATGTTTTTGATTTTTCCAATGGTTTCATTGATTAGGGATCCTGAAAAATTATCAAAGGAGTTTTCTAAAAGAGATTTAGGCCAAGGAGAAAAATTTCCCTCATGTGAACAAAGGAAATCAATCTCATATTGACATAAACATCCTAAAACAATTTTTTGATGTTCCTCTAATTTACTATCAACACTACCTATCCAATTGACCTCATGGATCTTTTCATCATCCTCAATTTGAGTGTTTTCATTATAAATGTTCAGATCGAGACTCATCTTTCCGAATGCTATGGTCATGTTTCCATTCCTTAATCGGATGACCAAGTTGACTAATGATAGTAAGGGACAACCAAGGATCAATGGAATTTGTTCCCTAGTGCCTAGATTTGGATTATTGTCAAGTAAAATGATTTCGGCGGGGTAAATGAAGTTTTCATCTTTTGCAAGAACCCTTAAGATCCTCTTAGAAACCCTAACACTGCGATAAGAATGATGGAGTGTGATGGAAGTTGGTTGGAGCACTTAAAGACCTAATTGAAAATACATTGTATATGGAATGAGGTTAACACTATCTCCTATATCACAAAAGGCTTTAAAAACATTGTTTTCTCCTAGTTCGACCTTGAAGTATGGACAACTAGGGTCTTTCAACATAGGAGGAATGGTTCCTTGGATGGTGGTGCTCACATTAGCAGACAAAATGACTTGGTTTTTGCATGAGAATTTCCTTTTGAATTTACAAAAGTCATTCATGTACTTGGAGTATGAACATATGGTTTGGATTGCATCAATAAGTGGTTTTATAAACTTAAATTTTGAGAAGATTTCCCTCAATGTTTCATTCATTTTGGGTTTTGAATTTCCTCTCATGCATTGAGGAAAGGGAGAATATTGTTTGATTGTTTGGTGAGGCCATGGTTCTTTCACATTCTATTTGGAGTCTAAGATTTTATGGTGTTTCTTTAACATTTTCATTTGATATTAAAGAGTTTAATGGTTTTGAAGTGGTTTGTTCATGGTTTTTAATGAATTTTACACTTGTTAAGATGGTCACTGCTTTTATTTGTTCATGAGAGGTTTGTATGTAACTGAATTCTCCACGTAAGGTTGGCGATGAGACAGTCAGAGTAGGCATGTGTGTCTTGCAAGTTTTCATGGTTTGAAATTCATGGATCACACATCAAAATTCATTCTTTCTATTTTTTTACACAGTTGTTCAAGTAGTGGATTTGGAACAGATTGTGTAGTGGTGTGAGTTGGTTTATTTATCCCAGGTGGATATTTAGGCTGTTGGATGGATTTTTGGATGGGTTATTGAATGATTTGTTGATTTTGGCTAGGAGGATGTCGGTATTGGACCAATTGTGGTTAGAACTGATTATGGGTTTGAAAATTCTGAGTAGGCTGGGTTTTTGGTCCTTCTGGGTGACTGGATTGTTGGATGGGTTGTTGGTCATCTTTATAACGAATGTCAGGTTGCTAATCAAACCTTGGATTGAAAGTGTTTTGTACTATGGATTTTCAAAGTTCAATGCATTTACTTCTGATGGTTGTTCTCCTAAAATAGCATCCTTTATAGAAGGGATGTTTGGGAAGTTTTCGGTCTTGTAGTAATGTTTTTCAAGTAGGATCAACAATTTGGATTTCTTGGACCTTCCTAAAATAAATCTCATTGAAATTCCTAGTGAGTGCTGCAATTTTTTCCCTAAGGATTTATTGTTCCCTAAGGGAGTGCATTCCACCAGATTTCAGTGGCTTCTCAAATTATGCTGATGTATTCAATGTTTGGTTTTGTTTGGCTAGATTTTTCAGGTACTATTAAGTATCATTTGAGGCTTTGTTTTTGAAGGTTCCATTATACATCATGTCGATGAACTGTTTGATTCCTGGAATCACGCTTTCATAAATGATTCTAACTCATTCTGGGATTGAAAATTCATGTTGAAGAACCATGTTATGTGTGTCTTTGAACATTTCTCATTTTTCATAAAATGATTCCCCTTCTTTTTCAAAAATTTTTAGATACTCTTTTTAAAGTGTGTTGGAGTTTTCATTCTACATCGGACTTGTGGTCCGATGTGGTATTTATAATTCATTATAAAATAACCCCACGACCTCCTTTAGACATAACCATGGGGGTTTGGGTCATCCTTTTTTAACGTTCTACATGGTATCAGAGGGTGGTCTCTAAACCCAAATCCTCCCACCCATTTTATCCTTGCCCTATTTTTTCCAGAATTTCCCCTTAGGGGGCGGCGGCCCCCCACATAGGGCTGGGTTTATTTTCAGTCTCCACCCATATAGGACCATTTCCTAGGCGGCCTCCAATTTTTTTCGGTGCCACCCAATATTGACAGCATCACCCGCCCACTTCCGCCCCGGTCGTCACCTCCCTGGGTCACAACTCTTCCCGGCGCGGCCCTCACCTTCCGCCGCAACACGTGGCTCCCACTTCCTGATGGGGATTATGGATTCTACAGCCCTCCAGCAGCATCCCTCCCCAAGGTGCACTCCCAGCCAAAAAATACCAACGTTACTTGACTCCTCCTCCTCGTGTTTCTCCCGGCCCGCCTCCTTTGCAGACTTCCTGATAGACCAAACTCCCGGCCCACTGCTCCTTATTGCGAGACTCTCAATGATAGCTCCCCTCCTTTCCCAATGGGCTCCCCTGCTGTTTCACATCACCTCAAGTGAGTCATCCCCACTCTAGTGTTCTATCCCCCTCTCCAGTGTGTTTCTCCTCTATAAGGCGGCCCCCCCACCGATTTCATCTGCTCCAGTCCGGAAACTTTTATCATCTGGCACTTCCTCCGGTGACCCCCTTCTCCCTCAATGCACGTGATGGCCTCCCTCCTCCTGTGCTGCTCTCCCGGAAGCCACCTACCTTTCCCGGTGAAACTATTTCTATATGCTCCTTGTTTGGAAGCACTCCCGCACGCTTCCTCTACCGTGGCGCAGTAGCTCGACCACCCTGGACATGCCCTTTTGCACCGCCAGATCCCGTAATGATTCTGCGGAATCCCTGCCTCCCGTTGTCGGCCCCGTAAGTGTGGATTTACCAGTTCTAGGGTGGATTTCTTGGCATATCATCGACCTGCCCTCCAAGTGCGGCATTCCTGGTGCTAGTGTGAGAGCTAGAAGAATTAAGGTTGTTAGCAGTTGGCTCTAGTACAAGTGGGAGTCTGTCGATGTCGGTGCCTTAGAACCAACTTCTATGTAATTTATGATAACTTATATTCCTAATTTTGAATGTTAATAAACTAATTATCACATAATGATTGTTCTTCTATGTGAAATAATATGTGGTAATGTCCTAAGAGTAGTTGTCACACTAAAAGGTCATTGCAGTTCCCCGCTATGATGAGAACCCGGAAGTAATATGACATTATTTTTGAATATTTGTTATATAACCAGATGATATCATTTGAGGGACACAGATGATACAAGATATTAGGGGTGGAGACTCATAAGACTTTGAGGCACATTCTCATAGTGTTCGCCAATGATAATATGCAGTATGATATTATGAGAACGAGACCCGCCAGTAGGGAATCCACATTTTTATGTGCTATTGGTGCTCCTATCTATGAAAGTGTGTATTTTTCCTTAAATTTAATATTATTATTAATGAGTATTATGAGTCATGCACATATATGTGTTGACGAAAACCGTGATGACAGATGTTCGCGGTGAGGTCAGATACGTTGGGTGTGTCATGAGTAATATTTCATTATTGAATAATGCGATAAATGATTTGTTCCTTCTTTTTTAACATAAGTTGATATCTCAAACCCTTTTATGGAAATGATATATCTTAAATAAATTCATGGTCATGGTGTTCCATAGGAAAGTTCAATTTTCAAAAAGTTAAAGTGACATCGAGCACATTGGTTGATGGCACAAGCATGCAACCTATTTAATTAGATATATCGGGATGAAGGAATTATATTACACAGTACGTGTTTGTTTGAGGTAACATTTCATTTCGGAATTAACTTCTATCTATATGGGTTCCTTGTTGTGTTTTTTGATGCTAATCATGGACTTTAGGTTTCTTTGTCTATTGCCACTGAAAAATAGACCTATATGGTCAAATACTATGTGTATCCAAAATCACAGATAAATAATATATTATTATTCATTATTTAACAAGATGGATAAATATTATTCTCGTTCATGGTTTAAGAATTATTCATGTATATTTGATCGCATATATTCCATCACCAGTTATTTGACAGAATATAGTGAGAAAAATATTTAATAAATATTTATGTTCTATTTAGTTAATATAATATTTATTTATTTGCAAATAATGATGTGATATTTATTTAATAAATAAATAGACATTATTCATGGCCTGATACATGTTGTGGAGGAATGGAAAACCATGTTTAATGGTCCTATGAGAAATAAAAAATATTGAATATTATTTAATTAAATAATATTTAATTTAAATTCGCAAGTTAAGTGCATGTCGAGAAATAATAATATTATAATTATTATTTGACATGGGGTTTTGTTAGGATTAAATAAAAAATTAATAGTAGTTGCGTAATTATTTTATTTTAACTATAGCAATATAAACACTTAATTGTGTTATTTTATCAATGTGTCAATTCATTTTTTCTTGGTTGTGCACAATAGATTTGGTGAATCCTTTCAAGTTAATGAGCTCTCTCCTCTAAAAAAGCCCCCAGGAACAGAGGTAAATCCTCCACCACCGGATCAAAGAGAACATTTTAGAAGAAGTTCTCCAAGCGATCAAAGGCGAACGAGGCAAGCACACAGATCTGTCGTGCTAGCACCCGAAGATTCACTCAGCAACGCCTGGAGATTCTCGGAACACGTGTAGATCACCACTAGAGGAAATATACATTTGTATTCTAGAACGCAATGACGATGGACCACAGATCTGTCACCAGATTCATCAACAAAGAAAAAATTTCAACAAAGGCAATTCTTTAATTGATTAAATTAATTATAAATAATATGGGATGATTCTCTCTGGTTCTGATTTTATATCCTTTGTCTATATTTTTTTATTCAATTCTATAGAATGATAAAATGAGGTAACTCGAATCCCCAAGTTACTCTCTAAATGAGGCCTTGAGGTTATTTTATAATGAATGTTAAAGACCACATCAGGCCACAAGTTTGATATGGGATGCAAACTCCAACACTCTCTCTAATGCTAGGTGTACCTATTTTTGACACATAAAGAAAAGAGATCAATGCAGCAACAATACAAAGAAAACACGACATGTTGCAAATACTCACCCTCAAGCTGGACATACCCAACATGATTACAAAAAAAAAAAAGAAAACAATCGATTATCGTACCTCCCCCTCAAGATCACAACTCTCCCTCAGGATGATGGATGGACTGAAGATGTCATGGGCGCATCTGAGGAACCAAATAGATTGGGCTGATTGACAGAGCACCAGGAAACCAACATTTTCGTGATCGGTGATGGGAGGCGGGGATTCTGCAAAACCGTTGCGGGGTCTGGTGGTGCCAAAGGGCCCAAATCCAAGTCGATTGAGGTGTTACACCACGGTGGAGGAAGCATAAGGATGTTCCGACGAATAGGAGAGACATTTCTCAAGATCTGGAAGGATCACGCATAAATGGTTTCATCGGGAGATCAGAACAGGAGTAGGGGGCCACCATGCACATTGAGGGAGCCACAGGTGGTTGTCTAGCAGGAAGGAGAGGCAGAGGAGCAGGTGCTCTAAGATGGACGATGAGTAGGGGAGACAGAAGCCAGAGATGGACAGAGTTGGGAGGGCAAGAGAGGTCTGCCTTGAGGCCGTGAGGTAGGAGGGGTCTACCGCAAACATTGAGGGAGCCACAGGCTGGGAAAGGATCGTGCAGAAGGGCTGGCGCACTGAACGGTGTCGCACGGGAAGAGGGAAATGTGACAGGAGAGAGAGGGTAGAGAAAGGAACTGGGCTACCCACAAGTGGAGCACGTGCAAGGAGAGGATCCTCTTGGAGGGAGCTGGCTGGGAGGGAGGAACTGAGGCACCATGGAGGAAGACCGCTGATCTAGGGGCTGGTGAGACCAGAGGGCACCAGTGGATCTGACGTTAATAGGGCCGGCGCACCTGAAGTAGGGTTCCGCCAGGAGGGATCCATCTAAAAGAGACACCCACCGGTTGTGAAACATGTCGCGCAATAAAGGACGATGAAGGGAAGAGGCCGAGAGAATGGAGGGAAGCGGGTCGGGAGCTGAAATGGGAGGCCGGCATGGGGGGAGATCTGCCGGGATGGGAAGCCATCACGGGAACATCGACATGATAGGTCGTGCATGGGATGGAGCCGCATGCTCGATGGTTCCTTTGAAGTAGTCTCACACAAATGGGAGGTTGGGCCGGAGTTATAGCGGGATGCGGGGTCTTCGACAAGTGGGTGTTGCGCAGGGAGGGAGCTGCTAAAAGAGGTGGGACGCGATCATGAAGGAAACTCGAAGGAGTTCTTCCTGGGAAATCCGCATGCAGGAGAGGTCATGTGGGTGGGTGGTCCACTGGAGAGTCGGGAAGGGAGTGTGCCTTGGGGAGGATTCCACCGAATGGGAGCCATCGAGAGCTCGATCTGCTGGGAGGAAGGGATAGCCGGTAGGGGGCGGTAGGAGATACATATGGCTCTCTAGCCATGGAGGCCACCTCCACCCAACGGGGAGAAACCCTAGGGGACGATAAGAAAAAAAATAAAATTGGAGGAGGGCCTCGGGATTAGTCTTCCTCTGATACCATGTAAAATGATAAAATTAGGTAACCTGAATCCCCAAGGTACTCTCTAAAGGAGGCCTTGAGGTTCTATTATAATGAATGATAAAGACCACATCAGACCACAAGTCCGATGTGGGATTCAGACTCCAACAAATTCCGTAGATCACAATGTTTATCTTTGTATAAATCTCATATTGAACATCGATCATTGGAAAAAGAAATGATGGGCACTGTCTATCACACACTTCCACTGCGCCCAGAATCTACAGAATTTGAGTGGGCCATAGAAGAATAAATTGAAGCCCATTTTGTCCTCTAACAGCTTATAAAATTGAATCTCAATTGATTTTTTCGAGATATGATCAAAGTGGTAAGTTGTCATTATGGGCCACAAAATCTAGCCCAAAATTTCATCTTCAAATTGGGCTGCCTAGAACTCCCTTCAAGACTACAAATTAGATCTGAACACTGTTGAATGAAATGTTATCCATGATGTTCTATATATCCAGTTAAAATTTTAGTTGCATTGGGCTTCTATAATGGTCACTACAATCATTTTAGTGGATTGTTTTCCAGTTCACTTTGACCAAAATGTTCTAGGTTTAAGGTCCACTTTGGTCATCATACCAAATGAATCTTCAATATCTACAATAGGATAGAATGTTACTCATTGAAAGGAATACCTAAAAATGAAATGTAAAAATAAAATAAATATCATTGGGTGTTTTATAAGGTGTTCAAAAGTGTACCATGTCATAGTGTACTTTAAATGAGAATTACAATCATAATGTGAAATAATATTCATATAGTATAATGAATTAAAAATGATGTTTATGAATAATGAATCCCTAAATATTATAATATAAACAGTAAATATTTGCCTCACTCAATGGCTAATCAAAATGGTTTCTGATTTTACAAGAATGATTTAATTTTAAAAATTTTAAAGGAACTAAACCAATATCACATTGCATTCAATTTATCTTACTAACTTCTCTTTTCCTCCTTTGTGAACAAACACACATAATTTAGCACACAGCATAATTGGACACAACTAGAAGAATGATTGAGTTTAACGAAAAAGAGTCATTATGCAAGCCAACATTTCATCAATCAAACAACTTTCAAGATCAAACTTGTTAATCAGTAATCAATTCAAATATGAAATAAGAAGAACAAATTCTGTGACCATGAAAATAAAATCGACAAAGCAAATATTTGAATATAAAATCACTAAGGACCAAAAAGAAGGTAGAAAAAAAGTGTGTTGGAGTACTCCCTAGATGGGTGCAACATTGGCCTCTAAATTTCAACCCAAAGCACTCTCTTCTGATACTTTTTTAACAAATCTAGTTGCAATCATTGGATTTCATAAAAAACATAGCATATGTAACACTAAATACAACAATTATCATTAAATAATAATGCAACCAGAATTAAAATTAAAGGGAATGTGAACATATAAGATCCACCAAATTAGCAATTGTGGGGTTCTAATGATAGTAAATTGTTGGGGAAGAACCTATTTAACTATTTTGACCTTCCATATGTGGGAATTACAAAAAATCCACGAGTCAAAGCTTCCCACATTGTTTCCTATGGCATCATTTATTAAATGCACATTTGTTTCTATTACATGGGTCCAACTTCGTTTATTTTATTTGAATGAATTTCATGTTCCATATTTAATATATTTGTATTTTTTTGTACCATCATAAATGATTCGCATTTAATGTTTTGGTCTTTCCTTGTACCTTCAAAAGTGCTCTGCATTTAATGTTCTGTTCTTTCTTTGTACCAACATAAATGCTCTATATTTAATGTTGTGGTTATATAAATTGATGTAATTGTATTATGAAATTGTTGTTAAATAAAAATATTGAAAGATCCTTTGTGTTGTGTTCCAATTCTATTCCTCTAAAATTTCTCAACTTGTATAGCCAACAAATTGGTATTAGAGGCCATGTTACCGTGATCCTCCAATTTTTTTAAAATGGCCGCAATCCAGTCACAAGTTTCGAAACTGTCTGAGGAAAAGTACGAAAGGTGGTGCATCCAAATGAAGGCGTTATTCGGGTTGCAAGAATTATGGGAGATCGTTATTGATGGGTATGTTTTACTCTCTACAGAGGAAGAAGCTTCCCTCATGAATGAAGAAAATAAGGGCCTCAAAAATCAAAGAAAGAAAGACAACACGGCATTGTTCCTCCTCTATCAAGGGTTGGATGAATCAATGTTTGAAAAGATTGTTAAAGAAACATCATGAAAGGAAGCTTGGGATACCCATTCCACCATCTTCAAAGGTGTTGATCGAGTTAAGCGGGTTCATCTTCAAATATTAAGAGAAGAGTTTGAAGTGGCGCACATGAAAGAAGGTGAGAGTATCTCTGATTACTTCTCAAGATTAATTATTATTGTTAAAAATTTGAAAAGGAATATTGAATAAGTGGAGGACATTCAAGTCATCAAAAATCACTTTGGTCTCTCACAACCATGTTTGAGCATGTAGTTGTTGATATCAAAGAATCAAAAGATTTGGAGAAACAGTCCATTGAATAACTGACGGGGTCATTTAAAGTGCATGATAAACAGATGAAAAAGAATATCAGTTCAATAACAGAGCATGCCTTGGAGTCCAAGTTGACTCTATAAGAACAAATGAATGGCCACACACAATGAGGTGGTCATTGTGGATGAGGAAGATAGTGTATATCTTATCCATGCCATCAACCAAAGAATCAAAATCCTACCATCTTTATTAGAAGAGGTAATGGTGGAGGTGGGTTCATTCGTGGTCATGGAAATGCAAAGAACATTAAATGCCACAACTATAAGAAATTTGGCCATTATGCTTCTGATTATTGGAGCAAAGTGGATCATGATGAAAAATCCAATTATTCTGAAACATCTCATCATGAAGAAGAAGGTACCACACTCCTCGCACAAGAAAAGGCATGTGAATGCCCCGATGTGTGGTATCTCAACACGGGTGAAAGCAACCACATGAGTGGAAACAAATAACTATTTGAGGAAGTCACAGAAGAAGTTCGTGGTGATGTGAGCATTGGAGACTCATCAGAGGTACCTGTGATTGGAAATGGTAAAATCAAAATCTATCAGAAGAATGGTGTGTCAAATTTCATCTCTAATGTGTATTATATACCAAACATGAAAAACAATATCATTAGTTTCAGCCAACTACTTGAGAAGGGGTATGTTATACACATGGATAATTCTTATTTTTCTATATGGGATGCTCACAAGAGCCTTTTTTATCAAGTACAAATGGAAAAGAATCGTATGTTTCCACTGCATATCAACACAAAGGCTAAGGAGTGTCTCTTGGGACTCATGAATAATGAGTCAGGGATATGGCATCTGCGCTTTGGAAATCTGCATTTTAGTGGGCTTACACTTCTATCCTCATCAAGAATGGTGTGAAGATTGCTGGAGATTAAAGTTCCAAATCATGTGTGTGAGGCATGTACACTCGGCAATAAACAAAGGAACCCCTTCTAAAGTGGAGTGTCTAGAATAGAAAATGAACCACTTTAGTTGGTTCACACTAATATCTGCGGACCACATGAAACACCCTCACTTATATGTAATATGTATTTTATTACCCTCATTGATGATTTTAGTAGGAAACATTGGGTGTATTGCATCAAAGAATAATCCTCTGCATTTGTGATCTTTAAAATGTTCAAAGCTCATATTGAAGATGAAAGTAGTTATAGAACCAAAGTTATCAGATCTGACAGAGGTGGAGAATACACTTCAAATGCATTTCAAGATTTTTGTAGGGAACAAGGCATCAGAAAAAATATACTGGTGCCTACATGCCACAGCAGAATGGCATAGCATAAAGGAAGAACCACACCATCCTCAACATGATGAGGACCATGTTGAAGGAGAAAGGATTTCCAAAGAAATTTTGGGTAGAAGTAGTGGAATGTACTACCTATCTGCTGAATTGGTGCCCAACCAAGAGAGTCAGAAACATGACACCACAAGAGACATGGAGTGGCTACAAACCGAGCATTCACACGTAATAATCTTCAGGTGTGTTTCCTATGCTCAAGTCCCATAAGTGAGAAGAATGAAGCATATTGATTGTGGTGAAAAGTGCATGTTCATTGGCTATAGTGAAGAGTCTAAAGCATATATGCTCTACAATTCATTAACCAAAAAATTAGTCGTGAGTAGAGATGTGGTCTTTTGTGAGGAAGATGCTTCGAAATGGAATGATGAAAAACCAAACAAAGAGATTCCAATTGAAACAGAATATCCTGAAGAAAGGCATGATCATCAGGAGAAAATGCCAGCAACACCTTCCCCGGGCGCATAGTCAGTACACAGGAGTCTAAGAGGACATTCCATCACTCCTTAAATGACTCCATCAAGTCAAAATTTGGTGAGCTTATCCTCACCCATGGTGCCCATAAAAATGAAAATCATAAGAAACATTTATGATCAAAACAAAGAGGAAAATATTTTTGGCCTGTATGCAAATCATGAGCCTCTGACGTTTCAGGAAGCGATGAGGGAAGAATTTTGGAGAATAGATATGGGAGAATAAATTCATTCCATAGAGAAAAATGAAACATGGGAGCTGAACACACTTCCTAATAGCCAAAAAAACTATTGGTGTCAAATTGGTGTACAAGATCAAGTGAAATGCTAATGGTGAAATCGATCGCTACAAGGAAAGGCTCATAGAAAAGGGTACAAATAGATGTATGGGGTGGACAATGAATAATTATTCACACATGTTGCTCGCCTTGACATAGTGAGAATGTTTATCTCTCTTCCTATTCATCATAGTTGGATGATCTACCAATTGGATGTGATGTCTGCATTCCTGAATGGAATTCTTGGGGAATAGGTCTATGTATACCATCACATGAGCCTTAGCCCAGTTGGAAAGGTATCTGATGGTGCATCCAAGCGACCATAGATTAAAACCAGGCGGAGGTAGGATTTCCGGGTTACTATAGCAGTACTGTAGCAACATTGTAGCGGGAACTATAGCAGTACCGTAGAAGGAAATGTTTGGAACTGTAGCTGTCAGGATTATTCCCCCGTTTGGGCCTTCGGGCATCAGATTTGGTCTTCGAGTCCTTCATTGGCCTTCGGGCACCCAGACCATCAGGTCAGTTGGGCCTTCGGGCTATCCATATGGCCTTCGGTCACCTGCAGATACAAACCAGACCAAACTACAAGGAACAAGCTCTACAAGGAGGATGAAAAAAGGAGCTTTCACCATAGCAGGAGCTAAACGGATTGCAAGAATGAGAGGGTATGGCACCTTCCATCGGGACAAGCCTGTGCATGCACGGGAATGCCTAGCCGAACAACCATGCGGAGGTGAAGAGCTGATTTCAAAGATGAAGATGCTAGGGAGGAGCAGTTCCAAGTTGTTAGTCTAGGTTGTATGGTATGTTTATGCCTACGGGAATTGGTTTCTATATAGCCTACGGGCATGTAATAGGGTTCCACCTCATCCCTTGAAAGGTGGATTATCAATCAATAAAAAAAATGAATGCCTTCGGGCCATTGGAGGAGGAGGTCTATGTATACGAGCATAAAGGCTTTGTTATATAAGGGGAGTATGAAAACGTGTATCGACTAAAGGAAACTCTTTATGGGTTGAAGAAGGCTCCTCATGCATGGAATGAATGCATTTACTTCTATCTTTGAGAGAACGAATTCCCAAAATGTCCAAATGAGCATGCAGTTTACGTCAAGAAGAATGTTCGTGGTGATATACTCATTGCATACTAGTATGATGATGATTTACTGTTTACAGGGAATAGTTGAATGATTTTCGATGATTTCAAGGAGGCTATGTTCAAGGAGTTCCAGATGACCGACGAAGGTCTCATGTCCTTATTTATAGGCATAAAATTAAAGCAACAACATGGAGGCATCTATATTCCTCAGAAGAGGTATTCTAAGGAGTTTCTTGAAAAATGCAAGATGGCCAATTTCAATGCTGTAAACATAACTATGGAAATGAGATTAAAACTCATAGAAGATGGGGAAGAAAGAAGTGTCGGCTTGAATCTGTTCAAGATTCTAATTGGAAGCTTGAGGTATCTCACAATCACAAGGCATGATATTGTCTATAGTGTTGGGATTCTAAGCAGGTACATGGAAGCACCAAAAGGGTCACATTAGCAAGAGGAAAAATGTATCCTCAGGTACGTTAAAGGAACAGTGGATTTTGGTCATTTTTATCCATACAATGAAGAAGAAAATCTTTATGGATACTCAAACAGGGACTGGGGAGGCAACCAAGATGAAAGAAAAATAACTATTGGGTATGTATTGTTTCCTAGATCAACCGATTTCATGTGGAATTCAAGGAAGAAAAATGTGATCGCATTGTCTATATGTGAAGCATAGTATATGGAAGAATCAACAACTATTTGTGAAGTAATCTGGTTGAGAAATCAATTGAAGTAGATGAAGCATCCGCATGATGGATCCATAGTGATATATGTGGATAATAAGTTGGCAATTGAACTTTTTAAAAATCCGGTGCAGCATGGAAGAAGCAAACATATTGATACTGGATTCCATATTTTGAAAGATCATGTGAATCAGAAAATGAAAAAAATTGAATATTATCATACTATGGAATAGGTGGCTGATATTTTCACAAAGACATTACCCACAGATGTAGTCAACAAACTAAGAATGATGCTTGGAATTAAGCCAGTTTTGGTTTTAAGGGGAGTATTGGAATTGAAAAGAAAAACTACGAGTCAAAGATGCCTAGATTGTTTCCTCTGGTGTCATTTATTACATGCACTTTTTTTCTCTTCCATGGTTCCACGCCAATTTATTTTATTTGAATGAATTTAATATTTCGTATTTAATATTTTGGTATTTTTTGTACTTTCATAAATGTTCCGCATTTAATGTTTCGGTCTTTCCTTGTACCATCATAAATGCATTGCATTTAATGTTTTGGTATTTCTTTGTACCAACATACATGCTATGCATTTAATATTGTGGGCCTATGAATTCATGTAATTGTAGTCTGAAATTATTGTAAAATACAAAGCATGAATTCTCCTTTGTGTTGTGTGTCAATTCTATTCCTCTAAAATGTCTCAGCTTGCATAGCCAACACCAGAATGTTCTCATTTGAAACATGTAGAGAAAAGACAAAAAGCATTATGATTCCATGTGAATCTAAAGAATTAAAAAACCCGTAACATGGTAAGATCATTTTTCCACTCTCAATTCCATCCTTGGGTCCTATACAAAGCAAAGGTGAGATCAAATTTCTGACAATGTATATGCATTTTACATTGACAACTCACATAATTTTTTCAAGTAAACGAAGATAACAGCATGTAAAAAAATTATAACAGCCTTTTTCATTGTTTTCTATCCCAAAAAAAAACATATTCGCTAAGAATATTAATTGTTACTCAGATTATAATTCAGAAGACACCATATTCAGCAATTAACTACAAAATTAAATTTAGAATTTAACAAGTATTGGAAAATATACTTCCCAGAAATTGTGGATTTTTCCCTATAGTTCATTACCTAAAATAATGCACCTTCTGTATGAAAGATATATCCTAGATTCTAGCATCAAGTTCATTTAACATCAAAGGTAATAGAAGAATTAATTTGTATAGTCTGAGATTAAAAAAAAGACAGGAACCAGATTTAAACTAATGAATAAGGTAAAGATAATTAAGCTTGAAGCCAGGCGATGAAGATCTTTGGAGAAGGTGGAAATGATTTACAAAATTTTCGTAAATGCATTACTATAAAAACAACATTCAAATAACCAAGTGAGTATACTAAGGAGCTTCATAAATCAGTTAATTATTTGGTGAAGAATTTCATGTTAACAATACAGCTTATGATAATTTCCAATTAAACCTATTTAGTATAAAAAATTACTTTTTACAACTCTACCCACATAAAAAAGACAGTATTATATGAAAATTTCAGATATTAACACCATGGTATAGGAATTAAACCAATTAACATTCAAATTTATTTTCAACAAGAAAATTTTTCAATATACATGTCACAGTAACACTAGTATTCATTTAGACTCAACACCCACCATGCCTTATAAATAGGTAATCAGATTTTCAATAACAAGAATGAACTAATTTATTGCAATGAGTATCAGTAAGCATAGAATTTAATATATTAATCATAAGTGAAAATAATGATCTAACAAAAATCAAGTATGTAATAGGATTTTTCAACAAGCACTGATATTCAAGGGTAACACTCAAAAACATGACCCAAAATAAACCAAGACAAAACTCCCTTGTAGAGAGATGATGTTGTCTTATACTATTGAATGAGTCATCCAACCTCTTATTTGTAATTTTCACTCAACCTTATTTCTCTCATTGAAGTAAATTCAAAAGAAACAGAATGATCATCAGATTCAAGCATTTAATTTCATGAAGAATAAAACTAGGTCTGTGGTTAGAATGGAGTGGCTATGAAACTATAATCTATTGATGTTTACTGTAGTGCACTATGGGAAAGCTGGATGTCACTTCCTACACTCAACCAGATACCAAGGAAAATCTCCTAAGACTTATAAGGACAAACATGGGGTGAAACAATTTTATTTTCAGATTATAAAAATAAAATAAATAACATTTTTATTGAAAGAACATATATTGTTTTATTGAAAGTATCTAAATCATGGGTTGTGTCTCATGCATCACTAATTTTAAAATCCCAAGATAGAGACTTCTATGAATCTATGCATAGTCTTATAGAGAGTGTGGTTTCCTGTCTATAAACCACCACTTGATAATGGCCCATTTTAGAAAAAAATGGGTTCTACAAAACAACTATATAAACATTTAAATCACCCCACAACTGACAAACTCCCATGAAGGCACTCCTAGATAGTTGTGGAAGGATTTTTGTCCATTTATATAATTGTTCCACAATTTATACAATTCATGCTTTCTTAAGATGGAAATAGTTTATAAGGTGTCTCTAAATGTGTGTCAGTATAATCAGAGCACTCATCAATAATTTTGTATTCAAAATAAGCAAATGTAGAAGCCCAAGTAGCTGAGTTTTTCAAAATAGTTTCGAAAAGAGAATTTCTAAATCAGTTTGGAAATAAATTATATCCATCCCTAACTTAAACACTTCAATTTTCAGCTTAAAAATGATTTCTAGAAAGAATAATTTTAATATCATCAGCCCAAACAAACAAATCAACCGCTGAGAAGTTCATTGTTCAACAAGGAAGATTTTATTTAAGATCAACCTAAAAATTTTCAAATTAAGGGACTTCCAAGTTATGATTTTCTTCTGTTATTTCCTCAATTGTTAAAACAATAGCTTCATTCACTTCCCTTTCAAAAATTTTTGTTGTTTCTAAGGCAGAAAACATATGATAAAGCCCTGGTTTAATTTCAAATTCCAAAAAGTGCGTCCTCTAAAGAAATCATAAGATCAATTGAGCATTCCAATTCAAATTTGGGGGTGGGGGGAAGATTTTAAGATAAAAATAAAATAATTCCATATTAATTCTATTTCCACATAAATTTTCGACATGGATTACTATGCCATTGAGCAGAGCTTTGGAAAAGTCACGAATGAGAGGATTAAAAGAAATTGTTCAAAAATAAATCATTCTTTAAATTTCACCCCTTAAATCTCTTAATCAGGATCCAAGAGAAAGTTTTATTTGTTTCAAACTATCAAAATGAGGATGATAAAATTTCAAATCATGTTCAAAACATTAGCTTCATTTACTTCCCTTGAAAAATTATTGTTGTGTCTAAGGAAAAAAACATGTGATAAACCACTGGTTTAATTTCAAATTCCAAAAAACTGCATCCTCAAAAGAAAGCATAAGATCAATTGAGAATTAAAATTAAAAATTGGGTGTGGGGGATGTTTTTAATATCAGAATCAAATAATTTTATATTAATTTTATTTCCGCCTAAATGTTTGACATGGATTACTATTCCATTGAGAAGAGCTTTGGAAAAGTCATGAATGAGAGGATTAAAAACTGATTTTTCAAAAATAAATCCTTCTTAAAATTTCACTCCTTAAATATCTTAATCATTATCCAAGAGAAGGTTAATTGGTTTCAAACTATCAAAATGAGGATGATCAGATATCAAATCATGTTTAGAAGTTTCTGAAAATATGTTTTTCCATTTACTGTTGTATTCTATGAAATCCATACCATCAACCTCTCTCTCTCACAATCCTCTCCTTCAGCCTCTTTTAGGGTCTTCTCAAATCTAATATTAATAATTTTTTCATTTATTGAGTTGATTAATGTGAAAAGTTGTTCTTCATCACAATTTATTTCCTCTATATTTTTAGCCTTTTCAAATAATTATGAAACTTATTATCTAACCTTGGAAGTTGATGTTAATATCCTTGGAAACATTTGATTTTTTGGTCAGTCCTAGCATTAATATCAATTAACATTTGTTCCAGATTTGACTAATTTTCATGTCTCCTCTCACAAAAGTTTTTTTTCCATGATGTTTTTCCATAATAGCGAAAAAAATTACAAAATTCACTTTGTGGATTTTTCTGGCTCAAAAAAACTCTCATTTATACATATATTCAGTAGAAAAAACATAATGTTTCAGTACAAATAAAATACAAAAATACCTTCAATATACCCAATCATCAACAAGAAGAATTGATAATAACCCCTAAAATCAAATGCAACAGGCTACAAGTATTTTTACTAAGTAAACTCGGTAAGAAAATAAGTAAATTTTCAACTTGAAAATAACTGAACATCAGTAGATTCTGAATTTTTATCATAAAAACACAAAATGACAGCAATAATAGAAATATCTTTTTCTTTTCATTTTTTAATGTTTATTTTTTAAGACATTAAGAAACTCAACATTTTGACTTCCCCAACAATAGTGTCCAAATTTGATTAAATATATAGGTCTTCATGGCCATAAAAATCTTCTTTATAAACTTCTAACTAGTATACCAGTAATGAGACAAACGCATGGGAAGGGAAGTCAGTATTCTAGGGATTTTTTTATTTCTAAACAAATGATAAAAGCATAATGAATATAGTTGTTTGGAAGAGTAGAGTGAAAAATATCATGCTAAAAATAATTAATGGGGAGTGTGTGATGTGTTAACAATGTTCAAAAATGTGCTAAAGATATTGAAAAAGGATTATTCTACTGGTTTAATGATGCTAGGGAAAACAAGGTTAATGTAGCCTACTAAAAATGAACTTTCATTCCATAAAATGTGCACTTTAATAAACTCTTCCAATAAATATAATTGGTAGAAAACCTTGTCGAGTTTTTCCACGTTGAATTATAATCCAACTCTCCTCTATCAAGTGATAGTAATGAAATAGAAACAATTAAAGAATGGTGTTTCGGTCATTAGCAAAGTCATGTTGTCATATAACATGATGGTTATGTCCAAATTCATTCTAATTCAATCTTGTCAGCAATTTCATATGATAAAATAGATTCTAAAATGATTAAAATAGTTGGATTGAAATCCTTATTTTAGAACAAACATAAAATGATAAACTATAAGAATACAACTATTATATTTTGATTCTTACATTGAACTAAAATAGAAAAATAAATCAAGATTATTTTGAATTGAACAAATCATTTAATCACAATTAAAATAATGGATGATGCAAGAGAGAATGTGTTTTAAAGAACTAGAATTTCCCAGGTGAAAATAACCTTAAAATAATTCATGACTAAATACCATATAGCAGTTTATAACACATTTATGAAACAAGAATAAGAGAATTCTGAATTTATTAGGCAAGAGATGAAGTCCTCACTGTAGAACTGATGAATCCCCTGAACATGCCACAACTCCCATGTAAATCCAGTTCTAGAACTCCTCTTGGCCTGGAAGACTCTTCTATTAGAAGTTAGGTCAAGAATCTTGAATTCAATAATGCATATCTGTCTGTCTTCGTTCCCCCTTTAATTCCCCCCGATCACTGACTTAACATGTCCAGGTGTCATCTTCTAATTCGAAATCTCTTAACTACTCATCTTGGAGGACATTCACGTGATGAGGAATGTGATACTAGACTGACCCTAGGAAAATTCATGTGACACTACTATAACTATCATGTATCAGACTCTATATTTGCAACCACTCTTGGTTTAGACAAACTGTCAAGCATATTCAATGAATTTTGCGGAATGCAACAACTCTCTACTGATATCACTAACTATAAAATTAATTTTATTAATTTTAGGATCTATAAAAGTTGTGTTTATCACATAGATAAATATAATTCAAAATAAGATAATACATACCTTGATCCATGGGATCTTCTAGATTTAAATCACTTTGATTTTCTCCAACTTAAAATGATTTCTATCCTTTGCCTCTTTTCTCCTCTGCAACAAAATTTATGGAACATACCAGAAATATATTGATACTTAATTGGCAAGTAAATGACCCTTCAAATAGGGATAAAATGGTTATATGGGTGGTTACATAATTACCTTTCAAAGTCCAAAAATTGACAATTTTATCCCTTAATATCTCATTATAATAATATTAAATAAAAACATGTGATTTATTTTTACATTCTCCCATAGAACTCATGTGATATTTCTTTATGATATTTAATATTCAATTGTTCATTTATTCACATTTATATCAATTCTATCATGTATACAAAATTCACCATTGTAAGGGATAATGTCCACATGAGTGATGGTTGTATCATATTCTCTATTAATATACTCCCTTCCATGTACTACATTATGAGAATTTTCCATATCGTAATTAAAATAGATTATATATATATATACATATAATTGGTCCAAAAATATTGTCTTTATTAAAGACTGTTCCTGCTATCAATTATCAATCCAATCATGTATACTTATTAGAAAAACAATCAACATGGTCAAAAAATTTATAAGTCTGAGTGTCATTACACAAAATGAAACCTACTCAATGATAATGGTCATACTTTAAACATATCCAATAAATGACTTTGGAGGAAACCCTTTCATCAAAGGTTCGGTAATCATAAGATTTGTGATAATATATTCAATTGACACCTTACATTTTTGAACTTCGTCCTTAATGAAAAGTACATTAATTTTATGTGTTTATCACCTTTATACTATAGGTCTTTCTTGGAAATGAATACTATTTTAGTATTGTCACAATAAATTTTCAAGGGCCTGGTGATAATGTCGACAATTCCAAGTCTTGAAATAAAGTTCCGCAACCACACAACCTGAATTGCAGCTTCAAAGCATGCTACAAATACATCTTCTATGGGCGAAGTAGCTATAACCGATTGATTTTCACTTTCCATGATATTTATCTTTAGTCTAGAATATACACATAATCAAATGTGGACTTTCTTGTATCAAAACAACCAGAAAAGTCTGAATCAGAGTATCCAATCACCTAATGATTATTGGATCTTTTATAAGTAAGTATGTGGTCCTTTGTTCCTTGAAAATATCACAGAACTTTCTTTGAAGCTCTCCAATGATCAAGTCCATTTATAATTTAGTATCTTCCCAACATACCAACTGCAAAGCTAATATCTGGCTTTGTACATGTTTGGGAATACATCAAGCTTCCAACAACATATGCGTAAGGAATTTATTCCATCTGTTTTCATTCCAAATAATTTTTAGAACATTGATTGAGATTAAATTTATCTCCTTTCTAAATTGGAACCGGCGATGCTGAAAATTTTTCAATTCTAAACCTCACTAAAATATTAATGATGTATGAATTTTGAGATAAGCCCAATATACATTGAGTTCTATTATTAAATATTTCTATTCCAATCACATACTTGGCTTCTCCCATGTATGTAATTACAAAATTATTAGAGAGGAATTTCTTGGTCTCAAATAATAGTCCAAGATCAATTACAGAAACCAATATATCATCAACATATATAATCAAGAATATAAATTTACTCTCAATGTTCTTCTGATATATACACCGATCAATGATGTTTTAATTAAATCTAAAAGATACCATGGTATCGTTAAACCTAATATACCATTTTTGGCAAGCTTGTTTATGTCTATATATTGACTTCTTTAATTTACATACCATGTGTTACTTTCCATCAATGGAAAAACCCATTGGTTGATCCATGTATACATATTCCTCTAAGTTTCCTTTTTGAAAATTCCTTTTAACATCCATTTGATGTAACTCGAAATCATACTGAGCTACCAATGCCATAATAATTCTAAAGGAATCATTCCTAGAAACTGATGAGAAGTATTACTTATAATCTATACCATCCTTTTGAGTGAATCCTTTAGCAAAAACACCGGCCTTATAACATTCAAGTTTACCAAGAGAGTAATATTTGGTTTTGAAGACCCATTTACATCCCACTCTCTGGCATCCTTCAAGAAATTCCATAAGGTCCCACACTTTATTTTGTTCCATGGAATTCAACTCAAATTTCATTACATCTATCCATTTATCATAATTATCACACTTGATGGCTTGAGATATGAAACTGGATCATTATTAATGCCAATATCATTTTCTATTTCATGCAGATATACCACATAATCATTAGAAATAGCTGACCTTTTTTATTTTTGGGATCTTCATAACACTAGTTCTTGTGGTTCTTCAACCATTTCATCATTGGGAATTTGGGAAACGTTCTATTGTGGTTCTAATTAATTATATTGTGATGAAATAATTTTAGGAACAATAATATGTGAAGTTGGAATACAAGAAAATGGTACTTGATTTCTAACTTCTTTAATTTCCACATTTTGTGGAACTTCACTCCCACTAGATTCACTATTCTTGATAAATCTAGCATTTCCAGTTTCATCAATTCTCATACTATGGTTAGGAAAATAAAATTTATACTCCTTTGATTTGTCTGGATAACCAATGAAATGTCCAATGATTGATCTTGCATCCAGTTTTCTTTGTTGTGGATTATATGCTTTTATTTTTATCTGAAAACCCCATACATGTAGGTGTCTTAAACTAGGTTTCTGACCAGTCCAATGTTCAAAATGAGTCTTTGGAACTGCTTTACTAGGAACCCAATTCAATAAATACATGACAGTTTTTAAATCATACATACAAAAAGATAAGTGTAAAGAAGAATTACTTAACGTATTCCTAACCATATCCATTAATGTTCTATTACACCTTTCTACTACACCATTTTGTTGTGGTGTACCAGATATAGTGTATTGTGCACATATGCCATGACTTTCTAGAAACTTTGAAAAAGGACCAGGGTTTTTCCAATTTCATCAAATTTTCTATTATAATCACCACCCTTATCATACCTTATGAACTTGACCTTTTTTTCTAATTACCTCTCAAATTCATTTACATAAATTTCCAATTCATTTATTTCTTGAGATTTCTCATGAATTAAATAGACATATCCATAACATAAAAAATCATCAATAAATGTGATAAATTATTTTTTCATACCGAAAGAATTGACATAAAAAAGTCCACATATATCGGTATGTATGATCTCAAGAAGTTTAGTACTTCTTGTGGAACCTTTCATTGTGTGTTTTGTTTTTTTCCTTTAATATAATCCACACAAATGTTTAGGTCGATAAAATCTCATTTTGGAAGGATTTCAAACATAATCAATCTCTCCAATCGTTCTTTAGAATTATGACCTAAATGTTTATGCCATAAATAAGTAGAATTTTTATTTACTAAACCACGTTTAGTACCAAAATCTTGATGCAAGGTCATAAGTGTTCAACATACATATTATCAAGATTTATTTTATTTAAACCATCATACAATAATCCAGATCCAATCATGCATGTATTCTTAAAAAAAATAAAATATCCATTCCCAAAATTAAAAAAATTATGTAGTAGCATCAAGTTTTCAAAAATAAACCAAATTCCTAGATATAATAGGTACATAAAAGGTTTCAAATAATTCCAAACAATATCCACTATTAAGGATTAAATGATAAGTCTCGACAGCTTCAACTGGAATCTTAACTCTATTCCCCATCAAGATAAACTTTTCAATTGGGCTTGTGATTTGGGTTGAAAGGAATACCTGCATTGTACTAGAAACATGAGTCGTACAACCAGAATTAATCCACCATGTATTATGTTGAACTTAAACTAAGTTGGATTCATAAAATGTATACGCATTTTTATTACCATTATTTTCAAACCAAGCCTTCCGTTTCAAAAAATCCTTTTAGAAATGTCCAACATTCCCATAGAAATGGCATTTATCTTTATTTGCGTTCTTCTGGTTCTTGCTAAAAGACTCATTAACCTTCACTGTTCCATTTCCTTTTCCATGATTCTATATTATAGGATTGTTTACTCTTTGATGATGCACATAATCGACGGAGTGGATTCCTTGACTCTTTAAATGTGTTTCCTATTTAACTAACATACTATGAAATTCATACAAATTCCTTTTATCATTCATTTTATTGTAGTTCATTTGAAATGGTCCATACATAGACAACAATGAGTTTAGGAAAAATTGTACAAGGAAACATTCATCCACTTACATTCCTAAAGACTTAAGTCTTGCTGGAATATTTGTCATTTCAATGGCATTCTCATGCATGGTAAGAGAACCATCAAACTTTGCGGTGGTCAATGTACTCATTAATGTCCCAACAAGAGATTTTTCAGCAGTTTGAGATCGGTCACCCACAGATTTCATAAATTCTTCAGCACTTTCAATTTTATGGAGAAATGACTTGTTGTTACTTTCTATGCTCATTCACATGAACATCAAACATAATCTATTTGATCATTCCCATGATGCATAATATACTTTATCATCATTTCTACTGTCATAAATTGTAGTAGCAGGTTTCTCTACTCAGAGTGCTAAATCAAGATCCAATACACCAAGGTGAAATTGGATTTGATTACTCCAATAAGAGAAATTTAATCCATTAAAGATCAGAATAGATGATGTCTGTGAGTGAAATGATGATAAAAAGCTAACTTCAATAAATTCATGCTTAAAATTAATTCTTTGAAATAATAATCATATATTAATTCGGAAAAATTATTCAAAAAAAATATGTATTAGTATTCTCATTTGGGTGAACCACTAATACACAAACATAATTGATACTAATTAAAATAACTTTAATTGGAAATAATATACACATCAATTAGATTTATTTATTATCTTTGGATATATAAATAAATCTCATAATGCATAATATATATTACCAATAATTATATTCATAAATTATAAGAATATGCAAATTGCCTTTGAGAAATTAATAAATATCTTATAATAATGAATTTATAATTAGTCGTAAGTTATCAAAATATTATAAAATTTATAAGAAATCAATATATATCATTTTAAAATAATTTGGTAAACCATTTTAACTTTATGATTTATCCACATTGGTGATTAAAAAATATCATGCAATAATGTTTCAAAAATAAAATATCATAATCCTAATGTAGTTATAAATAAAAATAAATTTTAATAAACACAAATAAAAATTTTGTTTACTCTTTATTTAATTTGTTTTGGAGTGAAATTTAGAACTCCAATAATTATTTCAAATAATGACAAATCAATTTATGATAACAATTTTGTTAAGGTTTCAAATCCTATAACAAAAAGATGATAAATAAATAATAAATTTAATGCTAACACATTGCATTTAAAACCATTTTGTTAAGGTGGGCAACCATATCCATTTTTTTAATCATTAAATCAATTTTAAATATAAAATTCTTTCTATTATCAAAGATAATAATAAACTAAAATGAAGATTTTAAAATATAAAATCAAGGAGAAGATGCACCATATTAAGATTCCCAAAAATAAGAACTTCATATTTGGGAAGAGAAAAACAAATGCACACGAATTACATAATTTAAAAATAATAATAATAATAATTGGAAACGATTATGAAACAATGAAATTCTACAAAACACCCCATGATTGAAGAGAGAGGTAGAATATTCTCATTTAATAATAATAATAGTAACAAATTTCACACCATATTCAGCTTTTAGAAAATTTCACCACATACTATTATTATTAATATTAATACTATTTAAAATAAGAAAAAAAGAATTCAGATTTAACGTAACATGTTTCTTGCGGCACTTAATCCATATTTTTTATTCTTATTTTAACACAACACATAATAAATTTATACATGGAAAAACATAGATTTCATAACCCCCCCTTTAATACCACATGTAAAATTAATTTCCTTTATTTTAGGATCTCTAAAATCCTTATTCATCACATAGATAAATAGTATTCAAAATACGATAAGACATACCTTGATCCATGGGATCTTATGGATTAAAATCTCAGTGATTTTATCCCACTTACAAGGATTTCTATTATTTGCCTATTTTCTCTTCCACAACAAAATTGATGGAACGTACTGGAACTTGATGGATACTTAATTGGAAATAACATGACCCTTAAAATAGGGATAAAATATTTTTATGGGTGGTTACGTAATTAACTATCAAATTCCAATAATTGACAATTTTATCCTTTAATATACCATTATATTAATATTAAATAAAAACAGGTGAGTTATTTTAACACAAACAACAATCTTCAAACTTAACATCTCACAAACCCATGTCGTCTCCACTAAGTCAAAGCATAAAACACCAACAACAAACCACCAATCAATGAAAACACATCTACATCTTTAACTGTAGTGGTGGAATGAATTATCACCCCATCAGCTTCGAGCAGCTCCAAATCTGCATCTTTGGGATTCATCAAGTAGACCAAAAGTAGAATCCATATATTGATCTGCAGTACTCCTTGCATGAACATAGAACTCCATTACACAAAGAAGCAACAAACCACTGAAAATTATCTAATATCTAGAACCAAACTAGCAAAAAACGGTGGTCTCCAGCTTAGATGATAAACCTCCTTGATCAATACCAATATGCAAGCACCGGGTCATCAGCTCAGATGAACTCTAGGTGAAAATTGGGCACTCACGACACCAAATATATCGCTGGTTTTTTTAATATATGTTTTTAATATATATATATATATATTAAAATAATTTTATGTTCTAAATATTTTTAAATCTAGACTCGTTTTTCCATGACAAAGTAGTGAAAGTCATTACTGAGTTATGAAAAATGTGTTATGGGTCTTAACGTCTTTAAACGAATTGAAGAAAACCAATAAATTTATTATTTTAAATATTTATTTGTGTATATTTAAATTTTTTATTTTTATTGTTTTGTTTTGTTTTATTTGTGTATATATAAATATATAAAAAAATTAACCAAATTTAACTGTTATTTAATATTTAGTGTTACTGTCATTAATGCAGTCTAAAATTCTGACATAAATTGTATCTCATGGCTCCCTTTTATAAATAGGATTTACCACAAAATTATTATGTATTTTCAATATGGGATTGAGATCCTCCCTTTTCTAAACAAAATAGAGAATTTATTATTATTAATAACCAGTAATTAATTAATAATAAATATTAGTGGATAATAATTAACAATACCTAAACAATAATTAACTATTACCATTTACTATTATATATTGATAATTAACTAATTAATATTAATAATATTTTAAAAAATATTAATTAATAATATTAATTAATAATATTAATTACTTATAAATATTAATTACTAATTAATAATACTAATAAAAAACTAATTAATTTCTAATTAAGTATTAATAATTAAAAGGTTTTAATTAATTAGTAATTGAATAATATATAATTAATAAAAAATAGTATTAATAATAACTAAATGTTAAATAATATATAATAAATATATCATTATTAATATTTATTAGTTACTAAAGAATAATTTTAAATATTTATTCGTAATTAATATTAATTAGTAAAAATTATTTAATTAAATAATAATAATTAAATAATAGTTAATTAATCATTAGTATTTTAATAATTTAATCATTATTAATAATAATTAGTAACAAAATAATATTTTTAAATATTTATTGGTAATTTTATAGTAATAATTATTAATTAATAATTAATTATTTAGCTAATTTTTACTTAATATTATTAATATGTATTTAAATATTGTATAATTACTAATTAATTAATAACTAATTATTACATTATTATTTTTAATAATTAGTTACAAAATAATAATTTTAAATGTTTATTAGTAATTAATATTAATTAGTAGTTAATATTTATTAGAAATTAATATTGTTAAATACTAAATCATATTATTTAATTATCATTTATTAGTGTAAGATCCCAACCATTTATAGAGTCATCTCATATGTATATTCAGGTACTTTTTGAAGCTTTTAAGTATCTTTGATTTGGAGTTGTGGCTTGGGTGCATTTGGGTGCATTTTAAAAATAAAAATAATGGAGAGTGTGCTGTGCGCGGTTTGCGCACGATTTGACAAACCGTACCAAGTGTGAAAAACTGGACAGAGAGGTTTGCATGGTTGGTGCACAGTTTGAAAAACTGTACGACCAATCCGTGCCAACCATGCATACTGGGACAAAGGGGTCCGCCTGGTGGGTGCATGGTTTTCCCTAACCGTGCGCCTCTACCCAGGAAACCGTCCACACAGGATTTTAATTCTGAAAATCCTTTTTAAAACCATATGAACCCCTGTAACTTCCATATTTTCGACCTTGGTTCAGGCTTGATTAATTCTATGTGTTTTCAAAGCCTCATATATAGATTCAAAGGTTATGTGAACATCGTTCATCGAGATTGAAATCTCGTATTTAAGATATGCTCTCCTCCTGATAAGTGGATTTTATCTAGATGATTCATTTATTCTTTCTCTTATCTATTCTATATCTATTCATGGAATATCTCCACAAGTTTCTTGGATCTAAACCTATGAGTTAAGATCTAGATCTAGGTTTTTAGATCTAGATATTTATTTTCAATATCTTGATGCCTTTGATCTTAATTTTGGTTTCAGGGATTAAGATTCAGAGCTTGATCGACGACGTTGTGCTGCTCGGATTATGAAGATTTTTTTAGGATAACTTCCATCAATAAACTGAGGTATGTGGTCTAAATCGAACTCTCATAGTCATGATTTATGATATGTTAATGTGAGTTTATGATTTTATAGATTTCCATCAACGATTGGTATCTTAAATTAGAGTAATTTGGAATGTGGAACTGAATTGAGTTTGACTTGATGATTAATTAGAAATTTGATCACAAAACAATTAGGGAGGGATTTTTCAGATGAATATTTTGGATATTTAATATGGATTTGGATATTGTAATTTAGATATTTTAATTGAGATATTGATTTGATTGTGAAAAGATAATTAACTGGGGGGAATTAATTATGGAAATATGATTGGATATGTACGATAATTAATTGTGAGAATTAATTATGTGTCATGATGTGATCTAAGAAATTTAATTGTGAGAATTAATTATGACATTTTGGGTTTTGATTTGGATGATTAACTGTGAAGAATTATGTATGGAAAGAGAATTGTGTTGACAAACTAATTAATTGATGAATTAATTAATGGGTTATATGCTTAGTTAATTGTTGTACTAACTAATGGCCTTTGAAATGTTTAACTAGTTATTGGATTAGTAAATAAATAATATGGACAATTATTATGACTTAAAAATGAATAAATGGATGAGATTTTTTGGTGTTAGGCATGGAATCCTAGACTGATTAGAAGTTGGGACTTAGACATGGCGATCCTCCACAATAGTTATCCAAGCTTGAGATTATGGGGTGTTAGGCATGGAAACTTACACCGATTGAGAAAATAAGTGCTAAACATGATGTCCTACACTCAAAGAGATTTGGGGTTCTATGCATGACGACCTACACCCAATGAATGATAATAATGAATGATGATTCAACTGAGATTTGGGGTGCTAGGCATGACAGTCTACACCAAATGAATGATAATAGTGAATGTTGATTCAAATGGAAAACATGAATTGAATTGACCAAACATGATTACTAATGATTAAATGACAATGTGATAACTGTTTAAATTGTGTATTACATTTATTACTTCATAAATTTTCATGAACTATCTTTTAACTGGACTTGTTTTAGACACCATTGGTGGTGGCCTACTGATTTGTACTCACACCCTCTTCAGACCACATAATCAGAACCCGATAAGACTTCGTTGTTGTAGGAGAAGATAAGGGAAATGACTTGGGATATGTTTTTGTTTGGGATTGGAACATGGGAGAGGGAGCAGGACGTAGTTTGGGACTCGTTTTGGAGTCGTTGTGTCTTCACTATGAGTTTCATTGTAGACACTTTGGAACATTCATTTTCATTGTATGTTTTACATTTCATTTGAGTGTTGTATTTTTTGGTTTTGACTATCATATGTCATGGTATTGTTCTGGTTATTTATACGCTTTCGTACTAGGTTATTTTTTTAGATTCTTCTAATGTTTTCTTCTGATAACAGAGGTTATAGTCTACCCAAGACTAAATTAACAGACCCTCGCTTCTAGTTGACACCCTATGGCATATAGGGAGGCCTTCTTGAGGTCATGTGGACAATCGGCTCAAGGCACCATTCAATGGCTCCTAGGATGGGATGTTATGAAGTGGTATCAAATTATATTTCTTTTATTTCCTCTTCTTTTGTATTACTGTTTTGGGGAAGGTAGACATGTGACTAGGAAGGGTCAAGGCTTGGTAACGAGCTCGTGCATGGGAGTTATAAACCCATGTATGAGGGAAAATATGCGTACTCAGGGTGGGATATTTGTGATTGTTGTTTTTTGTTACAACTGAATATTATTTCACCTTGGATGAGAAACTTGTGGTGTGATGTGGTATGTGTTTTAAAAATTGTTGAATTTTTATTTTTTTCCTAAGGATGCAAGATACTTTAGTTTGTATGAATCATTCTAGGCACTCACAAGAAAATAGGATATGAGTAAGTTGTTGAACATGAACTGTTTTCTTTGTGAGATTAGAATAATGATGAAAAAATGAGAATAAATCAGTTTCAAATGAGAACCTTGATTGATGAAATGGGAATTTTTAATTAATGAATTATTGGATTAATTCATTTGAGAAAATGTGATTAATTAATGGATGAATTAATTAATGAGAATGAATATACCCTTATTAATCAAGACTTAGGAGTATGATGGTTAAGGGTTGTGATAAGGCCTCAGTGTTGACCGTGTGGTGAGAAAAAGGGGGAAAATGACATGTTGAAACTTTTTGTGTTAGTTTCTCCTCTTATGTAAATGTTATAAGGTTGCATTATGAGACCTGAGATGTGTGTTTGGATTTGTAGGAGTATGCCTCCATGAAACTTGTTGACGGAGAGACCGACGGTTATGGCCCATAATGAACTTCCATTCATGGATATTGAGGCACCATTGGTTCAAGAAGAGGAAGAAGGGGAACTGTTCCATGATAACATTGCTTATTTCATGAAATTCATGGAGAGAGACCTAGGGAGGGTCCGGAAAAAACATTCTAAGTTGACAAGGGAGTTACAAATGCAACACCCTTATACTTCTACTAAAGAGAGTGGACCTGAGGGAGTTGAATTATGGATTGAATCCATAGTTATGATACATGACCATTTAGAGACTCCGATTGAGATGAGGGTCATGTTTTATGCCTATATATCATGGGGTTCTATGAAGAACTGGTGGGACATTTAGGTAAGATCTGGACAGACTGACGAGATGTTATGGATGGAATTTTTGGATAAGTTCTTGGAACACTTCTATCTAGACATGATAAGGAAAGAGAAGACTTTAGATTTTATGCATCGGACACAAGAAATCATGTCAATAATGTAGTATGATAAATCATTCATATATTTACAGTATTTTTCTCAAACTTTGGAAGTAGATGAGGCTTCTTCGGCAAAATGATTTCAGGATGGAATTAAGTGTGAAATAAATTCCCATGTGAATATATTTAGGTTGAAGAAATTTTCATAAGTGGTTAATCAGACTCTCATTTCAGAGGGGAACCTGAAGAAGGATTCCAATACTGGATAGGTGGATAGACGATCAGGTAGTGTCCCTTCCAAGAGCATGAAGCACTGTTATGGGAATCTTAGTCAGGACAGTGAAAAGAAAGGTGGATGGTCAGCAGGAACAATTACACCAGATATTTCTCATGTGCTTTGACACCATTGTGGTAAGCAGGAACATTATCATACACATTGTCCTTGACCACCAATGGAGTTTCTGTTTTTTGGAAAGATGGGTCATCTACAGAGGTTCTACGGGAAGCAATGACAAGCTACTACTAAGGGGGCAGCTGCTCATAGTCAGAGTGTGGGAAAGGGGTTATCTACACCCTATAGGTCTAACATCTAGAGTTCTACTGGAAGAGGTGATAAAAGAAGTGGGCATGGTGCTTCAGAGTATGAGTACCCATACCATCAGAGTGGTGCTATTCTGGGGAGTCGGACGACACCACATGGAAGAGGGGTAGGATAGTTAAATGCAGTGCAACCTACACTTGTGGAGAGTGAGGCTGGTCCTTCGACAGTGATAGGTACTATTCTAATTGATTATACTTTAGCTATTACCTTGTTTGATACTGCTGCTTGTTAGTCCTTTATATATGAAAACCTTATTAATGGATTGAGCCTAGAGGTGGAGTCTGTTAGCAGGGTGATGAATATCAATACACCATTGGGAACATTGACTATAGGTATCTGTTTATGCAAGGGATGTTCTCTAGAGATAAGGGAGTATCATTTCATATGGGATATCTATGTCCTTGATATAATGAGATTCGATATGATTATGGGTATGGGATGACTAGTTGCATACTGAGCTCAAATAGATTGTTACAACATGAGAGTGACCTTTTTATCTCCCAAGGGTGATCAATATGTCCTTTGTGGAGAATGGGATATCCATACAGGTAGAGTTGGGCCAATTACTCAGCAATTAGGAGAGCTCACGACCTAAGATTATAGTATTGTTCTGGATGATAGGAGAGGTAGAAAAAATGTCATTCGACAAATAGTAGAACTTTTTCAGGATGTATTTCTGGGAGAATTTTCAGGGTTTCCACCTTAGAGAGATGTAAAATTCACTATTGAGCTCATGTCTTGGGATGATTTAGTATCTATTCCACTTTACGTAATGAAATAAACTGAGCTTCAAGAGCTCAAAATGCAATTGGAGGATTTGGAGGATAAAGGGTCTATCCGTCCAAGTACGTCACCTTTGGAATCACCTATTTTTTTTGCAAAGAAGGCCTATGGGATATTACGCTTATGTGTTGATTACCAGATGTTTAAAAAATGACTATAAAGAATCGATATATTATTTCATGTATCGATGATCTTTTTGAACACCTGAAGGGGGATAGTGTGTTCTCAATGATCGATCTGAGATCAGGGTATCATCAGGTAAGAGTTCAAACCTATAATATACTAATAACTATTTTCAGAAGTAGGTATGTCCTTTATGAGTTTTTTGTAATGTCGTTTGGGTTGACTAATGCTCCAGTAGTGTTTATAGACTTAATTAAAATAATCATTCATATGTACTTAGATCATGTGGGGGTGGTGTTTGTGGATGACATCTTAGTGTACTCTAAGACTCATGATGATCATGCTCATCATATTGACATCATCGTAGGTACATTGAGAGAGCATCAAGTGTATGAAAATCTATCTAAATGTCAGTTTTGGATTGACAGGGTACACTTTTTTGGGTGCATCGTCTCAGAAGAAGGTGTGGTCGTAGACCTATAAAAAGTGAATGCGATAGTTTCTTGGGAGCTATCCAAGAATGTTTTTGATATTCGAAGATTTTTGGGATTATCTTGTTAATATACGGGGTTTATCACGGACTTTTCCCAAATGGAAGCACCGCTTACTAGTTTGACAAAGAAAGGGATAAAGATTGTTTGGCCAGAAGCATGTGAGAATTCTTTCTTGGATTTGAAGAAGCGCATGACATCAACACCAATTTGGGTATTAATTGTGTCGGGTGATGAGTGCATGGTGTTCTGTGACACTTTTGGGATCGGTCTGAGAGCTATGTTGATGAAAGGGGGTAGAGTTGTTGCTTATGGTTCTTGGAAGTTGAGGCCACATGAATAGAATTACACTATGCATGACCTCGATTTGGCAGAAGTGGTTTATTCTCTTATGTGTTTGAAACACTATCTTTTGGGTAAAAAGTTTATAGTTTTTACGGATCACAAAATCTTGAAGTATATCTTTTCACAGTGCGACTTGAATCTTTGGCAGCGAAGATCGGTAGAGTATATAAAATACTATGATTTTGAACTGGCATATACACCCACAAAGGGGAATAGTGTGGCTGATTCTTTGAGAAGAAAAACTCAGACTCATTTGGTGCACGAGTTGAGTGCAGAGTGGGATATGATGGATTTACTTGCAGAAATGCATGTGGTACTTCAGAAGATTTAGGAGGGGATGACTCTGGTTTCTATAACAGTGGAGTCTACACTATTGAGATGAATCAGGGACAGGCAGTGTGAGGATCCATAGTGTTTAGCCTTGATGGATATCCTTGAAGGTGGGGAGACACCATAAGACTAACAAATACATGATGACGGTATCATCTATGTAAAAAATTAGGTTGTTGTGCCTATAATAATGCAAGAGGAAATAACGCGAGAATTTCCCGCTTCAAGGTGGGAATACATCCTCGGGTGAAAAATATGTATTGTGACCTTCGGTGATAGTTTTGGTGGCCAGAAATGAAAAAGGATATAGTAGGGTTCGTAACAAGATGATTCACCTGTCAGTAGGTGAAAGTAGAGCATCAACAACCTAGAGGCCTATTGCAGCCGTTACCTATTCCAAAATGGAAGTGGGATGACGTGACTATGATTTTCATGGTAGGACTTCCAAACACTCTTAAGAAGAATGATTCTATTTGGGTTGTTGTGTACTGACTAACGAAGTTCGCACACTTCTTACCTATCAAAAAAACCATTACAATACATTAGTTGGGAGAATTGTACGTGAGAGAGATAGTTTGTTTGCATGGGGTGTCATGGCCTATTGTTTTGGATCTCAATTTATACCCTACTTCACACTTCCAGTAGGGTTTACAGAAGGAGATTGGTATATAATTACCCATACTTTACATACATGGTTATTACTTCAAAATTTAAGTACAATTATAATAACATATAACAAAACCATGAAAGGACCATATAGGTATATTGTCTTTAGAATCTGGGAATCATAAACAACTGGTACATAATGCATCTACACTATCTCCCATTTATTTCATCATATCAAGAGTCCCTTTTGGCATATCCTACTTAATAACCTTCTTCCTGACTTGGGGAATGAAAACATACAAAAGGGTGAGCTCAAATTCTCAGTAAGGGTAAACAAAAGAAATATCAATCACATCATATTCATAAGAACATAACATTTTGGAAATCTTAACCTGCAAAAGAGATCATAATTTCATAACATGGGATAAATCATAGTAATGAAATGTAATACCAATAATCATAACATAAAACATGAAACTTTGTAGAATACACACATAATAATAGAGAATCATTTCTTAGTAGTCAAGACTCATAGACAAGACTATCTTAGTGGACAAAGTCCATTTCTGAACTGAGTTCACTCCTCGTTTCAGTCCTATTTCACTAAACCGGTTTAACATATCATTACCTCCATGTCTATATCATGAGATATAAATCTTTACCCAATGCATTGGAGGGAGATATAGGTCTCACCCATCTCACAATGATACCATTCTTATATGTGCCACAAAATAAAAAAAAAATCATACATCATTGCATAACCCATGTAATAAAAATGGGATTCTTAAACATCGTGCCATCATAAAATAATCCATATAAGATAAAAGGACATCATAAAAATAATTCCATCATAACATAATCAAATCAATGTAAAAATAGGGATAGAAAAAGAACCCTATATTATCTTAGATGGAAAATAATTTTGATAACACACTTGAACTCCATTCTTGAGGAAAATATCCTTTCTACTTCAATTTTTTTTCATTTCTTAACATGTCATACAATTTTAAACTAAAAGAAGTTGATTAAAAATAAAATTGAAAACTAGTAAAGGAAGCTTCTTGGAAATAAGGTTGTAAAAATCCATTCATGCCGTATAAGTTAAAAAAACATTCTTCTCGTACTTATGTCGGAAAAGTCAAAAAGTACCTCGTACGAATAAAGACAAAAGATTCCTTTCATATCTTTTACTAAAAACTAACCGAAGGGTAAAATGGATTTAAACAATTGTAGGTGGATGGAATTAATATTACATATTTAGAAAACATGTATGTGGATGATAAATATTCCCCAGTAAATTCTGAAGTATAAACAATCTCGGATAAAAAAATGAGATTGTGAGATTTTACCTTACCTAATGTCCGATTTGATTCGTAAGTGTCCAATCCTCTTGTATAATGATTTAAATAATGTTATTGACTTATTCCATAATCATTAATATTTTTATGATATCATATATGGTCATATTCTTATCATATTATTAGTAATATTTCATTGTTACTTTTTATTTGAGTGTTTATTACTTTTTGTTCTTATGCATGTTTTGTCGAATAAATTCTTATTCTTCTTTTTAGGTAATAGATACCACATTTAAAGAATGGTATTAGTGTAATATATATCAGATTAATTCATTCAATTCATTTATATAATAATTATGCAATGAAGATCATGTAGAACGAGTCGCATCACATCGTGGAGACGGTATTCCGTACGTACGCACGAGCGATGATATCGTTCCCATGATCATGGAATTGTATTGGAGTGTATGTAAACTATTTCATAATCAATACCAAATTACAATAATCATATATAGTTATTTTTTTCACCATTAAACCCATCCAAGTAAGGTGGCGGTGGAAAATATATTACATCACGGCGTGGAGACGATATTCCGTACGTACGCACGCGAGGTGATTTCGTTTTCTGTAGGATTGATAGATGGTGAAATAGGGTTGTTTAATATGTATAATAACATATCCGTATATGAGTTATACTGATGTTATTACTTCATAATGAAACAACTAAAGAAGAATAAGTGGAATAAGAAATAAAGTTGAAAGAATCGGTAACGGACATTACCTCTTCTTTGAAGCGCCTCTTTGAGACCTCCTCTTAGGGCACTAAAATTGGTCTTTGAAGAAGAACAGAACCTATAGAATGTTTCAATGGAAGTGGAGAATAGAATTTGGCAGGGGTTTTCCGAGCATGAAGGCTCAATGTGTTGTGAAGAAAAGAGGGAGGAGGTGCCCTTTTATAAGGAAGGAGAGGGGCACCATTGGAAAAACTAAAAATATTATTTTATTATAAAGTCATATTCGGTTTTTAATAGCTCCAAATCGATCTATTTAGAAGCTAAGGTGGTGAGGGGTCTAAATCCTCTCATTCAGTAGAATTTAGACAAGTTTAGGGTTCTATTTTAACCTTATCATTTAGATTTAACTTTAAGTTAAATATTTTTACTTTTACCGTGTCTTTTTGTTTTCTTACACTATAAGGTTAATAAACATACCATAACAAGACAAAAGAACCCCAAGTTGTTTATTATTAATATATATAACCTTATCTAAGTCATTTGACCTAACCTTAGATATTTAGGAATAAAATAACAATTAATAATATAATATTTGTTTTAAAAACTATTTTATGTCAATTTTGATACTATTTGGTAATTGATATTTGTGAAAATTATAACAGAAATATTAGTTTTAAAACAGTTAATTAAATCAATACTAACATGTCATATAAACCTATAAAATTATTGTAATTCATAAAAAGTCTCAAATTACATTTATTTGGGTATTTATAACATCAATTATTTAAATATTTCATTAGTACTAAAATAATTGCATCATCATTGAGTCATAAATAAATTAAATTATTTAATTTCTAACAATTACAAATAAAATATCATTATGTAGGAAATATTTTTAGCTTTCTAATTAATATTAATAATCTAATTTATCTTATGTATAACCCTATATTAAAAATGATTTTGTTATTAAACTATTATTTTAACTATTTTAACCCTTCTTTAAATAAATTAATATTAAATATCCTAATCTAATCCAAGTGGGCCTAAATTGTCATATTTTATTCCTAAGGTTGTTTTTGGTCGAATTACACTTATCCAATAGAATTAGGACATGTGTTAGGGTAATAATAATATCATTTTTACCCTTAATTACCCTATTTACTTTTAACCGTGGTAAATAAAAGTAAAAAGTTACTATTCACCAAAAATTATTGTCATCTCATTGAACCTCATTTTACTTACTGACATCAACCGTGTCTCTCGGATTTTTGAAATTCCACTCACAGAAGTGGTAAAATTATGTTTTATGTGAATTTGGAAATTCTCCTAGGAGGTGGGTAAAAGATGGTGAAAAGTTTAATAAAATTTTTATATATCTAAAATTATTATTAAATGACTCTAATGAATTGAATTGAACTTATATAGGTATTCTGTATCAATTTTGACCTAAAATAAATTTTAATAAAATAAATAATTATTTAAATAAAAAGTCGGTTTTTAAATAGAGACACAGTGTTTTAACTATTCATCATAAATTGAATGTTTTCTGAAAAATACAAAAATTTCACCCTAGGCTAATTTTGATATTCTGAATCCAAAAATGAAGTCCATTTTGAAAGCTGAAATTTACACAATTTCAAAAAGTGGTTATTACTATTCATAACGGCTAGTTTTAATAATATTTTAATATCATATCGTTGTTTAGTGAAACTCAGTATTGCTTAAGATGCAAGCTATCGAGGAAGGTCGCGATTGTGTGTAAAGCAAGCCAAGTTAGTGTTGTGTGTAGTGAAATATCCCTTTGATGATTTATATAACATAAATACAAAAGATTTCACATAAAAGTATCAGGTGTTACATTTTACCCCCCTTAAAATGAATTTCGCCCTCAAAATTCATTACTTCATTACGAACAGATGGGGATACCTCTCCCTCATCATATCCTCAAGTTCACAAGTTACTTTTTCTAATTGGTGGTTCCTCCATAAAACATTCACCATGAAAGTGGTCTTTTTCCGTAGAACTTTTTTGCTACGATCCAGAATCTCTATCGGTTGTTCTTCAAAAGAAAGATCTTGCTCCAGCGGTACAACATCTGAGTTGAGTACATGTGAAGGATCAGGTATGTACTTTCTCAGGAGAGATACATGGAACACATCGTGACCTTGAGAGAGATTCGGTGGAAGCTCCAATCAGTAAGCTACCTTCCGAACACGATCCAGAATTTCAAAAGGACCGATATACCTAAGGCTCAGCTTTCCCTTCTTTCCAAATCTCATTACACTCTTCCAAGGAGATATTCGTAAGAACACTTTATCACCCACTTCAAACTCTAGGTATTTTCTTCAGTTGTCAGAATAACATTTTTGTCGACTCTGAGCTTCTCTTATGTGTTGTTGAATAGATCTGACCTTTTGTGCAATCTCATCAACAAGATCAGGTCCTAATAGCTTTCCTTCCCCAGCTTCATCCCAGCAAGTTGGAGTCATGCATTTCTCTCCATAGAGAGCTTCATAAGGAGCCATTTTAATACTGGAATTAAAGCTATTATTATAAGAAAATTTCACCAAAGGTATGTGTTGATCCCAACCACCTTTGAAATCCATAGATCAAGATCTCAACATATCTTCTAGAGTTTGAATTGTCCTCTCAGACTGACCGTTTGTCTGAGGATGATAAGCAGTGCTGAAACTCAACTTTGTATCCAGAGTATGCTGAAGACTTCACCAGAACTTTGAAGTAAACCTTGGATCCCGATCAGATATAATAGAAAGTGGTACTCCATGCAATCTTACAAATTCCTTTACATATATCCTGGAAAGCTGATCTAGAGAGAAATCCTCTCTAATAGCAATGAAGTGTGCAGACTTTGTAAGACGATCAACTATAACACAGATAGCATTATGGCCTTTGGATGTTTTAGGAAGTCCAGTGACAAAGTCCATAGTGATGTTTTCTCATTTCCATTTAGGTATGGTTAATGGTTGTAACACCCCCTTAGACATCTATCTCTCAGCTTTAACTTACTGATAAACCAAGCATTGAGAGACATATTCAACAATATCTCTTTTCATGCCATCCCACCAGAAGTACTCATCAGGTCCCTATAGATCTTCGTGCTTCTAGGATGAATAGATAATGAAGAACTATGAGCCTCATCCAGAAACTCCTACTTTAATTCGGGGATGGGAGGAACACATACCCAATTCATGAACTTTTTTATCCCATCACGATCAAGGTTTAATTCAGGACCATTTCTCACCTTCTTTTGTAATTCTACATCTTCTTTCTGTGACTCAATAATATTCACATGTATAGATGGTTGAACATTCATTTGATAAAGATACAATTTTCCCCTTTCATTATAATTCCAAGATCCATCCTTTGTAAATCCATAAATATTGGATATTTTGTGATCCTCATCATGGATAAGAAATCATGGTCTTGTCGACTTAATGCATCTACCACCTTGTTTGCTTTCCCAGGTTGGTAATGAATTGAGAAATCGTAATCCTTAATCAGCTCCAACAATCTTCTTTGGCGCATATTCATCACCTTTTGTATGACAATATACTTTAAAATTTTATGATCAGTATAAATGTCACACCTTTCTCCATAAAGATGATGCCTCCAAATCATTAATGAAAAGATTACCGCAGCTAACTCCAAATCATGAGTTAGGTAATTTTGCTCATGGATTTTCAACTGTCCTGAGGCATAAGCTATCCCATATCATTTTGTATGATAACACACCCCAATTACTTCTTGGATGCATCACTGTAGATCACAAACCATTCTCTACTACAAGGAAGTGTGAGCATAGGTGCACTGAATAACCTTCTTTTCAACTCCTTGAAATTCTCTTCACATTCCTCTATCCACACAAACTTAACTCCTTTTCGAGTCAACCTGGTGAGTCGATCAGATAATCGTGAAAAATCTTCAACAAAATATCGATAATATCCATCCAAACCAAGAAAACTTCAGACTTAGTTACTGTTGTTGGTCTCGACCATCTTTCGATAACCTCTATTTTTGCTGGATCCACAGATATCCCCTCTTTTGAGATTATGTGACCCAAAAAATGCAACTTTTTGAAGCCAAAATTCACACTTGGTAAATTTGGCATAAACTTCTCCTTTATTAGGGTCTTAAATATAATTCTCAAGTGATATTCATGTTCTTACTTTCTCTTTGAATTGACAAGAATATCATCTATAAAGACTACCACAAACTGATCAAGATAGTCTCTAAAGACTCTATTCATCAGATCCATGAAGATAGAAGGGGCATTAGTAAGACCAAATGCCATCATTATAAATTCATAGTGTCCATACCTTGTACAGAAAACCATCTTTGGTATATCCTCCCTTTTGACCCTTAATTGATGATACCCTAAACAAAGATCAATCTTGGAAAAGTATTGAGATCCATGTAGTTGTTCAAATAGGTCATCAATGCATGGAAGATGATATTTGTTCTTGATAGTGATCTTGTTATGTTCTCGATAATCAATGCAGAGTCTCATTGATCCATCTTTCTTCTTAACAAACAGAACAGGTTCTCCACAAGGTGACGAACTAGGGCGTATAAATCATTTATCAAGATTCTCTTGGAATTTCTTCTTCAATTCCTACAACTCAATTGGGGCCATTCTATAAGGTGTATTTGAAATAGCCAAAGCACCCGGTACGAGTTCTATTGAAAACTCAACTTCACGATTTTTTGGAAGACCCGAAAATTCCTCCAGAAAGACATCGTCAATCTCCCGTAAAATGGGCATATTCTTAATCCTGAGTTTCTCTCCAACCATTTGAGATAAATAACCTTAATTTAGTGGAATCAAGACCCATAAGATGAAAGAAATTTCCACTGGAAGGTTCTGTTCATCCTTGCATTGATAGACAATCGTAGATTGATCTGGAATATGAAATGTGACTTCCCTTCTTTGGAAATTGATATGAGGTCCATATAGAGAAAGTCAATCCATGCCAAGAATCACATCAAATTTCACTATTGGAAGGATCACATGATTTGCAGGAAGCACTTTCCCACAAACTTCAATTGGAGAAGAATTATAAACTTTTTATGCGAATGTTGTGCCATTAGGGGTTGTCACAGCTAACTCAACATCTAATTGTTGAGGTAATATGGAGATACCCTAAGAAAATTCTTCAGAAATAAAAGAGTGGGTGGATCCAGAATCAAATAAAACATTTTCTACTTTAGAGTGGATGGTAGGTTTACCTTTCACAAAATCTTTATCATACTCCACATCACTGATAGAAATTTCATGTGACATTCCTTTGTCTTTATCCTTAAGAGATGGTTGACGTCGATCATCATCAACAACCCTTGGATTAGGGCATTGATTGGCATAATGGCCCATTTCCTTGCAATTGTAACATTGAAGTGTAGGAGATGCATTATATGTAGACTTTTACTTGTTTGCATCACTAGACATCTTCTTCCCATCATTGCGGCATTCAAATGCCCGATGACCTTCCTTTCAACATTTGAAACATTTACTTGTACCTTTAAGACAACTCCCTCCATGTTTCTTTCCACACTTTGAGAATAAGGAAAAACTCATCTTCTTTTCAATGTGCTCTTTAGATTTTTCTTTGAATTCCATTTTCCTCTTCTTATCAAACCAATATGACTGATGGGTTACTCCAATCTCCAAATCAACCTTGAGAGCACATCGAACAATTTCCTCGTAGCTATTGAAGTCCCATATGGCTAACGCCCTTCGAAGACTTGGTTTTAAGACACTAAATAATTGATCGATCTTACTCTCAGGTTAGATAATAATACCAGAAGCGTACCTTGCAAGTCTTGTAAAATTTTCTTCATAGGTACCAACAGATTCATCATCCTTTTGCTTTAGTTCAAGAAACTCCTTCTCCATCTTTGTTCGAAGAATAATAGGGAAGTACTTATTGAAAAATAAGTTCTTGAACTCATACCATTTCATGGATTCAATTTCATCCCTTTGCATCGTATTATTGATAAGATTCCACCATTGATCAGTATCTCCTTCCAAACGATGCACTGGTAAGATGAATTTATCATGTTCAGAATATTGAAGAACTGAAAATATCTTTTCAGTGGTACTGATCCATTATTCAGCCACTAATGGATCAGAAGACCCGCTGAATGAAGGTGGACACTGCCCCATGAAGGATTCAACAGAATGTTTCTCCTTCCTTTTGTCTTTTGGAAGTATTTCATGATTCGTAGCTTAATAAAGTTGTGTGATCATGACTACAAGATTTCTCATTCCAGTTCTCATAATGTTTGGTTGCTCAGGGGACAATCATTTCATTTCCCGTCGCATTCCTTATTAAAACGGTTCCTTCAGGTTCCAGAAATTGACTAAAACCAAAAAGAATAGTGTGAGCAACACTAATTATAATAGGAAAACCACATAATCAAGAATAAAATTTTACATGTAAGGTCTTATCATAGGTTGTTCATGTCCATTTCTAAAACACTAAGATTTTGTTCTATGCTTAGACTTATACTTAGGGTTCTTACTAAGGCTTTCACATCCTAGTTTCCAAAGGTTGACTATACCTTTCCTCTGATACCAACTATAACGGTGTGGAATTACATCTAGTGGACTATAATTGATACATATCAGGGCACTCCATGGGAGGCTACACCCCCTGGGTGGGATACACCTCCATCCCCAGTGGCATCTAATTCCTCATGAAGCCCTTGGGCGGAGAGCCATGCTTTGTCCAATGCTCACATGTGAGAGTTCCCAAGGATCGGATACATTCATACCTCCTTTCCTTATGATACCAACTATAATGACCCATACTTTACATACATGGTTATTAATTCAAAATTTACATACACTTATTACAACATATAAAAAAACAATGAAAGGACCGTATAGGTATTTTGTCTTTAGAAACTGGGAAACATAAACAACCGGTTCATAAATCATCTACAATGTCTCCTATTTTTTTCATCATATCTAGAGTCCCTTTTGGCATATCCTACTTAATAACCTTCTTCCTGACCTGGGGAAAGAAAATATACAAAAGTGTGAGCTCAAATTTCAAGTAAGGGTAAACAAAAGAAATATCAATCACATCATATCCATAAGAACATAAAATTTTGGAAATCTTAACATGAAAAAGAGATCATAATTTCATAACATGGGATAAATCATATTAATGAAATTTAATCCCAATAATAATAAATTAAAACATGAAACTTTGTGGCATACACATATAATCATAGAGAATCATTTCTTAGTAGTCAAGACTCATATCCAAGACTATCTTAGCGAAAAAAGTCGATTTCTGAACCGAGTTCACTCCGTGTTTCAGTCCTATTTCACTGAACCGGTTTAACCTGCCATTCCAGCCATGTCTATCTCATGAGATATCAATCTTTACCCAATGCATTGGAGTGAGATATATGTCCCACCCACCTCATAATGATACCATTCTTATGTGTGCCACAAAATAAAAAATAATCATACATCATTGCAAAACCCATGTAATAAAAATGGGAATCTTAAACATCAGGCCATCATAACATAATACATATAAGATAAAAGGAAATCATAAAAATAATTCCATCATAACATAATCAAATAAATCTAAAAATAGGGATTTAAACAGAACCCTATATTATCTTAGTTGGAAAATAATTTTGATAACACACTTGAACTCCATTCTCGAGGAAAATATCCTTTCTACATAATTTTTTTTTCATTCCTTAACACGTAATACAATTTTAACCTAAAATAAGTTGATTAAAAATAAAATTTAAAACTTGTAAATAAATATTCTTGGAAATAATGTTTTAAAAATCCATTCATACCGTATAAGTTAAAAAAACATTCTTCTCGTACTTATGTCGGAAATGTCAAAAAGTACCACGTACGTATAATAAAAAATAATTCCTTTCATATCTTTAACTAAAAACACACCGAAGGGTAAAATTGGATTTAAAAAATTTTAGGTGGATGGAAATAATATTAAATATTGAGGGAACATGGATGTGGATGATAAATATTCCCCAGTAAATTCTGAAGTATAAACAATCTCGGATAAAAAATGAGATTGTGAGATTTTCCCTTACCTTAGGTCCGATTAGCTTCGTAAGTGTCCGAACCTCCTGTATAATGATTTAAATAATGCTATTGACTTATTCCATAATAATACATATTTTTATGATATCATATATGGTCATATTCTTAGCTTATTATTAGTAATATTTCATTGTTACATGTTATTTGGGTGTTTATTTCTTTTTGTTTTTATGCATGTTTTGACGAATAAATTCTTATTCTTCTTTTTAGGTTATAGATACCTCATTTCCAGAATGTTATTAGTGTAATATATATATCATATTCATTAATTAAATTCATTTATATAATCATTATGAAATGAAGATCATGTAGAACGAGTCGCATCACATCGTGGAGACGGTATTCCGTACGTACGCACGAGTGATGATATCGTTCCCATGATCGTGGAATTGTATTGGAGTGTATGTATACTATTTCAGAATCAATAAAATTTTACAATAATTATATATTGTTATTTATTTGTACCATTATGCCCATCCAAGTAAGGTGGTGGTGGAAAATAGATTACACCACGGCGTGGAGATGATATTCCGTACGTACGCACGTGCGGTGGTTTCGTTTTCCGTAGGATGGATAGATGGTGAAATAAGGTTGTTTAATACTTATAATAAAATATCAGTATATTAGTGATACTAATGTTATTACTTCATAATTAAGCAACTATAGAAGAAGAAGTGGAAGAAGAAATAATGTTGAAAGAATCGGTAATGGACATTACCACTTCTTTGAAGCGCCTCTTTGAGACCTCCTCTTAGGGCACTAAAATTGGTCTTTGAAGAAGAACAAAACCACTAGTATGTTCCTAGGGAAGTGGAGAAGAGAATTTTGTAGGGGTTGGCCGAGCCTGAAGGCTCAATGTGGTGTGAGGAAGAGAGGGAGGAGGTTCCCTTTTATAAGGAAGGAGAGGGGCACCTTTGGAAAAACGAAAAATATTATTTTATTATAAAGTCATATTCGGTTTTTAATAGATCCAAATTGATTTATTTCGAAGATAAGGTGGATATGGGTAGAAATACTCTCATACAATAGAATTTAAATAGGTTTAGGGTTCTATTTTGTCCTTATCATTTAGATTTAACTTTAAGTTAAATAATTTTACTTTTACCGTGTCTTTTTTTTCCTACACTATACGGTTAATAAACATTCCATAACAAGTCAAACGAACCCCAAGTTGTTTATTATTGATATATATAACCTTATCTAAGTCATTTGGCCGATCCTTATATTTTTAGGAAAAAAATAATAATTAATAATATAATATTTGTTTTAAAAACTATTTTATGTTAATTTTGACACTATTTGGAAATTGATTTTTTTGAAAATCATAACAGAAAGAATAGTTCGAAAAAAAGTTAATTAAATCAATACAAACATGTCATATTAACCTAGAAAATTATTTTAATTCATAAAAAGTCTCAAATTACATTTATTTGGGTATATATAACATCAATTATATCAATATTTCATTAATAAGATAATTACTACATCATCATTGTGTCATAAATAAATTAAATTATTTAATGTCCAAAAATTACAAATAAAATATAATTATTTATGAAATATTTTTATATTTATAATTAATATTTATAGTCAAATTTATCTTATGTATAACCCTATATTAAAAATGATTTAGTTATTAAAATTTGATTTTAACTATTTTAACCCTTCTTTAAATAAATTAATATTAAATGTCCTAATCTAATCCAAGTGGGCATAAATGGTCATATTTTGTTCCTAAGGTTGTTTCTAGTCTAATTACACTTATCCAATAGATTTAGGACATGTGTTAGGGTAATAATAATATCATTTTTACCCTTAATTACCATATTTACTTTTAACTGTGGTAAATAAAAGTAAAAAGTAACTATTCACCAAAAATTATTTTAATCTCATTGAACCACATTTTACATACTGACGTAAACCATGTCTCTCAGTTTATTGACATTCCTATCAAAAAAGCGGTAAAATTATGTTTTATGTGAATTTGGAAATTCTCCTAGGAGGTTGGTAAATGACGGCGAAAAGTTCAATAAAATATTTATATATCTAAAATTATTATAAGCTGACTCCAATGAATTGAATTGAACTTATATAGGTATTATGTATAAATTTTTACCTAAAATAAATTTAAATAAAATATATAATTATTTAAATAAAAAGTCGGTTTCAAAATAGTAACCTAGTGTTTTCACTATTCATCAAAAATTGAAAGTTTTCAGAAAAATACCATAATTGTACCCTAGGCTAATTTCGATATTCCGAATCCAAAAATGAAGTCCATTTTGATGCATAAAATTTTTAAAATTTCCAAAAGTGGTTATTAATATTCATAATGGCTAGTTTTAATAATATTTTAATAGAATATCGTTGTTTAGTGAAACTCGGTATTACGTACAACGCAGGTTATCGAGGAAGGTCGTGATTGCGTGTAAAGCAAGCCAAGCTAGTGTTGTGTGTAGTGAAAGATCACTGTGATGATTTATATAACATAAAAACAAAATATTTCTCATAAAATTCTCGGGTGTTACATGGTACACAGGTTCTGTTAAGTATGTTCTTCCACCCACAGATAGATGGGCAGTTAGAGCGTACTAAACAAATGTTAAAGGATATGTTGTGATCTTGTGTGCTTGAATTTGGTGGTTCTAGGGAAAATAACATGGATTTAGTAGAGTTTTCCTATAAAAATATTTATCAATACACTATACAGATGACACAATATGAGGCACTTTATGGTAGACCTTGTAGATCACTACTATGTTAGTTAGAGGAAGCTGAGTTAGAGATGTTAGGACCGAGTCTCATTTGGGAGACATCAGAGCAGGTGCAGTTGATTCGAAAGTGTATGGCTATGTCTCATAGTAGGAATAAGTCATATTATGATAGATGGAGATTAAACATAGAGTGTATAGATGGCGATTGTGTATTCCTTCGGGTGTTTCCAAGATTGTGTCACCACTGGATAGGGAGGCATGGCAAGTTAGTGCCCAGGTTTGTGGGACTGTTTGAGGTGTTGGAGAGAATCAGGCCGGTGGCATACTGATTAGCACTTCCACATAAATAAAATTCTTTTCAAGAAGTTTTCCTTGTGTCACAACTAAAATAGTATCACCCTGAACCATCTCATGTGATTGAGGTGAATGAAGTTTACCTTAAGACTGATGCATCCTTTTAGGAGAATATGATACATGTGATGGGTCGTAGGGAGAAAGTGTTATGGGGAAAGACTGTGCCATTAGTTCATGTGTTAAGGAAACATGGAAATGTTCAAGAGGAAACTTGGGAACAAGAAGCATACATGATGGCTCAATGACCCAATCTTTTTGGCCCAAAATCATAGAGAAGTTCAGGAGTGCTGGTTGAGGATGAGATATTTTTAGGAGGAGAGATTGTAAGATCCTAACCTTTTCTAGTGTCATCTCAGGAATGTTTTTAGGTACTTTTTGTTGACTTTAAGTAAATTTTATTTTTATTTGTGGATTGGGGCGCTTTTGGGTGAACGTCTAATAAAAAATAAAGGATAGTGGTATGTGAATGGTTTGACAAACTGTACGAAAAAACTGTGCCAAGCGTGCAAAACTGGAGAGAGTGGTCTGAACAGTTGGCACATGGTTTGACAAATTGTGCGACCAAACTGTGGAATATGAGAAAACCTGGATAGAGGGGTCTGTATAGTTGGTGCACGACTTTCCCTATTCATGTTCCTCTGTGTAGGAAACTATACATATGTGATTTTAATTTCAAAAATCCTTTTTAAAACCACCTGAACCCCTGGGTATAACCACCGTATTCCTTATTACACACTTAAATCTGATTTATTACATAAACTTTTCACTTGATACAACATGGAAGATTGAGAGGGATAGTTTCTTTGTTGCTTAGGAACATTAAATAATAGCTTGGAATATAGAACACACAACATATTTATTGAAAACATCTTTTACATAACCACTACATTCCATCGTACATAGCATTTCATGGGATAACCTGAGGGCATGCATAAGAAAAAGGTTGAGATATAAAGACAAGTAAGGAGACAAAAAATGGAATAACATGAGAAATACAATACATGTTAGAGAATAGGAATATCAATGGATCACAAGAGAAACATGAACATAAGTTCATGGTAAATCTTGATAATAATAACATGGAAATGTGGAAACAACACTAAACAAGGAATTAGCATGATCCAAGGCTCATTGCACAAGAAGAATGAGTAAACCCTCATTGAAAATGAAGCACGAGTAAAAAATCATTACACATGAATTATCATGAGTCAACACCCATTGCACATGGCGTATCATGATACTATACTTTACCCAATGCAATGGATCGCTATCAGGGTGCACCCTTCTAAAACATTTCATTTCATGTATAAGTGTACCACATGGATCATGGAATCAATCAAAATCATAAGTTATTCCATGATAAAGTATTGTGGAATAAATACATGAAAGTAACATTCAATATGTATCAGTATATAAAGGTGAATACCCTTGATAAAGACATGGGTACGATATTCAATACACAAGGATCTTGGCTTGGAAAAATGCGGTGCAATTTCCGCAGCATAACGGTGTGGCATAAGGATTAATGAAAATAGTAAATGAGAGAGAAAATGGTGTCTCATCATATATACATTAAATTGACAGTAATTAGGATTTATAGATTCATGTACCAAAAAATTTAATGCAATTTAGATGCCTGAAACAAAAGAATTACTTGGATGTAAAAGAGAAGAGAATAATCCCTCAAGGAATTTCGACATGGTAACAGGTGTACATGAGAGGCATTAATGAGAGAGAAAGGGGTCTCCCATCATCCAAAAAAATGTACAGTAATGGGGAGGTGTAAAATCATACCCAAACATTTGTAATTGAAAAAAAAGGCATAACAACTTAAATAAAATTGGACAAAAATGAGAAAGGAAGAAATCCCTTACATGGAAGTGTGGTTCCAAAGGCATGGGAGAGGCTTGAGAGAGGCCTCATATGAGCTTGGGGAACCTTGGGAGGATTATATAGAGATGAGGGTGGGGGTTGTTCAAACTCCAAAGGATTTTAGTGAAGAGGAAGATTGATCTTGGGTGAGTTTATATAGGAAAAGAGAAGGAATTATATACTATTTAGGTTTGGGACACCGACATAAAACTAATCAAAACCCCAAACTGGCCCATGGATTTTTAACATGGTTTTCCCCAAATGTGTTTTTAAAATAAAATTTTATAAGGCCAATGGATGATCTTCTTAAAATAATATTGTTTCTTATGTGGAGGTGAGTCACACTCTCAAGGAAAACAATTTAAAAAGACAAAATGTGTTAGATGTCTTGGAGGGTCCACTAAAGCTTTGTAGAATAAATCAAAAAAATATAAAATACCATTATTTTATTGCTAAAAAATATATTGTCCAAAAATAATGTTTATATTATTTTATTATATCAATATTGGGTCATTATGATTTCATAAAACACATTATATATTTAAACAGTAGTTAATTTTTACCCAAAAATTAGACTATCTCGGAAAATTATGAAAAATTCACCATTGGATAATTTCGATGTCTTGATTCCAAAAATAATATTCATTTTATCTAAATAATTTTCTAAATATGTGAATTTTTACATTTAGAGTAAAAACCGACATTTATCGAAAATTCACGAGTTTTGACAAAAACGACTTTCAAATAATAATAAAAATTATAATTGTATTCATAAAGTTATATGATCATTTATATTTAATAAAAAATAATTTAATTATAATAATATTTTATTAAAATATTTTTTAATTCAAAAATCCATTAATTCATCAAAACAGATTTCTTAGTTGAATATTAACTAAAAATACTATTTGTGTATTAAAAATTATTTACAAAGTAACAATAATAAAATGAATGCACATTCTTTATACAAAAAATAATTTATATAATAATTGTTCTAGGGTATTGTTACATATCCCCTTATAACACTCTCATAATAATGAATGGTAAGGTTTGCGATGGGGACAGACTCTTGGTGTGGCTCGGATAACATCCCTCGGGTGGTAATCTCTATTAATTTTCACTTCTCTTATTGTCATTTCCACTCAAGATTAACGTGATCAAGCTCAGCTTGGCCTTGGCCACAAGTGAATCCCAATACTGCCACCTCCTTTCCAAGGTCCGACAAATGGGCTTCAAAAGGGGCAAGTCTACTGGATGAGGCCATCACATCATTTTTCTGAGTAAATTAGATTTGTTAATGCCCTATATTTATACTAATCATTTGATCACTGTTCAACGGCTATATTAGCATCTGTCACAATTCCTAACGGTATTTTCAAATCCAGAAACATAAAACCAATGAAGTTCACATTTTATAAAATGATAATAATCATTTAATTAGATCAATAGATATTTCCATTAATTAATGTTTGGGTCGTTACACTAGGACATCCATTTTTTAGACCTTCGTTCGGGGTTTACGAATTCTAGGTGTTTCCAAAGCATCCTGAAGAGATTACAAGGTGATCAAAACACCATTATTTGAGATTGAAATCCCAAACTGAAGATCCTCTCTCCTCTGAGTAAGTGGATTTCATCTTGAAGCTTCTTCTGTTATTTCTCTTATCTTTTTAATATTTTTTCATGGAAGATCTCCACTGTTTTCTTGGATATAAACCCATGAGTTAAGATATAGTTCTGGTATTGTAGATATAGATATGTAATTGAATGATCTTGATGCCTTTGATGTTAATTTTTGTTTTAGGGATTTAGATTTGGAGTCTGATTGACGACGTTGTGCCACTCAAATTTTTGGGATTTCCATTGGGATGAATTCCATCAATAAACTAAGGTAGGTTGTATAAATATAACTCCCATAGTCAAGAATTATGATATGTGAATGTGAGTTTATGATGTTCTATATTTCCCTTGATGATTGATTTCCAAAATTGGAGTAATTAGGAATGTGGAATTGAATTGATTTTGCCTTAGTGATTAATTGGTAATTGAATCACGGAACAAACAGGGGGGGGGCTTTCCCAGATGAATATGTTGTAGATTTAATATAAGTTGAGATATTGTATTTGAGATATTGTAATTTAGATATTGATTTTATTTTGATAAGATAATTAATTGGGGGGAATTAAATATGGAACTATATTTGTCTGTGTAAGATAATTAATTGTGAGAATTAATTATGTGCCCTGATGTAATCTAACATAATTAATTCTGATAATTAATTATGAATTTTTGGGTCTTTATTTGGATAATTAATTGTGATGAATTAACTATGGAAGGAGAATTTTTTTTATTAACTAAATAATTGATGAATTAATTAATTGGTTATATTCTTAGTTAATTTTTGAATTAACTAATGGCCTTTAAAATGTTTAACTAATCATTATATTAGTAAATGAATAATGTAGAAAATTATTTTGTCTTTAAAGAACAATTAAATGGATGATATTTTGTGGTGCTAGGAATGATGTCATAGATCGATTAGAAGTTGTGACTTAGAAATGACATTCTGCCCAAATAGTTATCCATGCTTGAGATTATGGGGTGTTAGGCATGACAACCGACACTGATTGAGAAAATAAGTTCTAGGAATGAAGACCTACACTCAATGAGATCTTGGGTGCTAGAAATGATGACCTAAACCAATTGAATGATAATAATGGTGAATGATTCAAATGGGAATCATGAATTGAATAAGCCTAATGTGATGATTAAAGATTAAATGACAATGTGATAACTGTTTAAATTATGAATTGTATTTATTATTTCATAAATTTTCATGCACTATATTTTGACTGCACTCGTTTTAAACATCATGGTGGTGTCCTACTGAGTTGTACTCACACCCTATTTGGGCTTCCTGATCGGCACTTGAGTAGACTTTGTTGTTGCAGGGTAGGATAGGGGCCAGTCCCTGGGATATGTTAGTGTTTGGTATTGGAACATGGGAGAGGGAACCAGATGCGATTCGGGGCCCGTTTTGGAGTCGTTGTGTCTTTAAATTGAGTTTCATTGTAGAAACTTGGAACTTGTATTGTCATAGCATGTTTTACCTTTCAGTTGAGTATTGTATTTTCTGGTTTTGACTATCGCATGTCCTGGTATTTTTTTTGTTATTTATATGCTTTTGTACTTGGTTATTTTTATTTTCTTCCGATGAAGTTTTATTCTGATAACAGAGGGTATTGTATCCCCAATACTGACTTACCAATCCCTCACCGCTAGTCAGCACCCTCTATCATATGGGGAGGCATGCTTGAGGGCATGGGGACAACTTGTACAGGGTACCATTATGTGGCTCCTGGGTTAGGACATCACAATTCGTAATTAATATTAATTAGCAACAATTAGTTTATTAATTAATACTAATTTAATAATAATTAACTAAAAATTAGTAATTAAAAAATTTAATCATTATTATTAATATTTAGTAACTAAATATCAATTTTAAATATTTATTTGTAATTGTGTAATAATAATTATTAATATTTAGCAGTTAATTAATTATTTAATTAGTAATTACTATTAATAATAAGTAATTAAAATTTTGTTTAATTACTAATTATTTAATGACTAATAATTATATTATTATTTTAAAATCAGTTACTAAATAACAATTTCAAATATTCATTGGTAATTAATATTAAATTGTAATTAATATTTGTTAGAAATTAATATTATTAAATTGCAAATCATATTAATATTTATTAGTAATTAATATTAATAAGAAAAAATTAGTTAATAATTAACACGGATTTAATAATAATTAATAATTAATTAGTAATTTAAAATTTTAATCATTATTAATAATATTTAGTAACAAGATAATAATTTTAAATATTTATTAGTACTAGTGTGATAATAATTATTAATATTTATAAATTAATTATAAATTAATTAATTAATTAGCAATTACTATTATTGATAAGTAATTAGATGTTTCTAAATGATGAACTAATTAATACCCATTAACTATTAATAAATTATTAACAATTAATTAGTAATTGATATTATTAATTAATCTTTAATATATTATTAATATTAATTGGTTAATTATTAGTATTTAATAGTAAATGTTAATAGTTAATTATTATTTATGTATTATTATTATTATTTATAGAAAATAATATTTATTATTAATTAACTACTAATTATTAATAATAATAATATATTATTCATTAAGTGTAATAATAAGAGAACCTGAATCTCATATAAGAAATTAAGAAAGATTTTTAGGGAAAGCCCCCTAATAAAAGAGAGTCACAAGAGAGAGTTTTTTTCAAAATTTCAGGATGCTTTTAAGATAGTAATACTAGACATTAAATAATAGTTAAATTAACTTTATTTTTTTTATTATATATATATAAATAAGACAAAATTAAAATAAAAAATTAAAATATTCAAACATGTATATTTAAAATAAGTATTTTTTTCATTCGGGAAAAGGCGTTAAGGCTCATAACAACTTTTCCCTAACTTTCTAGAAAAGGTGGCAAGGACCTTCATGCCTTTGACCCAGGTGAAAAAAAACCATTGTTTCTTAATATTAAAAATATTTTATTCCTGGAATTATTTTTATAATTATTTTTCCAAAAAAATGTATATTAAAAAAATCCACTTCTTGTTGAAGCTATCTAAAATGTTTATGAAAATTATTAGAAAATATTCTTGATAGGAAATGAATATTCAGATGAAGGGGATTACAATACAACAACACAAAACCCCTACAAGAAACATGAATCAGAATAGAAAAGGGATTGCTTAGTTTTTTGGGACCAAACTCAAGTTCCCAACCTAAATATACTATGTGTCCAAAAATAATATGTAACCACCTACCTAAAATTTTAATTCCAATAATAATCCAATAACATTTCCAATAAATTTAATCCCATTAATGTTATTAAAATAATTTGACATTAAAATTCATACTATGATAACAAAGTGAAATATCCAATTACCACCAAATGCAGTTAAAAATCAAATTTCCAGATATTATTATCAAAGTAAGTACTGAAAAATCTAGTTGACACATGACATTATTAAAAATGTATTTTCATTTAAAAATAAATTATTTAAGACAAATAATTATCACCCAATGTATTCAACTATTCTTTATATTTTCAAACATCTGTCCAACAATAAATGATTTGTAGAATATTAATACAATAAATCACGTAACAATTTCAAATTGAGCACAAGAAAACTCAATTATGTTTAGAAAATATTCATACAATTTTGAAGGAAGAAATTTTAACCTTTTTAATATAAATACTCACCATCAAAAATGAATTCACATTTTAATTCCATATTCATGAAATATAAGAGATCAATAAATGAAATACCATTTTAATTCAAAATAAAACTAGAATATAATTCAATGTATGTGTCAAAAAAGTGAAATCATAACCACAAAAAACATCTCATCTCAAGAGTTATCCCTAATGTTAGTGTCATATGAAATACTTGATGACCTCACTTCTCAGATAGAATCCATCGAAGGACAATGTGCATCGGTGTAGCTGGACAAGAAACCATACCTTAGTTTTGTAGATTTGACTACTCCTCCAGCAAACTTTAGGAATCATAAGTTACCAATGTCCAATAACACAGTAGATTTAGAAAAACATTTGACTACTCCTCCAAAAAACTTTAGCAAATCATAATTTATCAACATTAAATGACATAATAGATCTAGAAAAACATCTTATTCACTTTGCATCCCTATACGACCCAATTATAGGAACACTAAATGAAAAAGAAAGAACAAATATTAGATGTTTTTTAAAAACTATAAAAGGATATTCATTTATCTCCTCTAAAAATCTAGTAGTTAGACCCATTATAAGTTGGGAAGAAACAACAAGCATTTATGACTCCTCTAATTGAATATAACAAGAAGATGATAGACTCATAGATTTTATTATGAGATGGAAGGGTCTTACAGATTCTTTGTATATAGTACTCCCATTGGAACAATTATTGGAAATCTATGTCAAGAATCTCTAGGATGAGATATAAATAATTCTTATTCTATGAATATATCATTTTGGGTTCCATGAGTTCTCTATTATTATATAATTATATGGAGATTCAATTTAATGAACTAAAATTAAGTATTGATAAATACCCCATTCACATGTAATCAAAACATACAAAGAAGAAACTGCTTCTATCACTCATAAAACAACACCAGTTTCATCTCCATCCACTAAACTTATCAGATTTAATGTGGTACATCTTCTTGGAATTCAACAGTAAATCCCCCATCTCAATGAAAACATTTAGGAAATGTATATTTAGAAAAGTATCTAGGACTTTGAATATAGAAAGAATAAGGTTTATTCCATTATGAATGATCAATTCCTAAGATATCATCTTAGATTTTGAAAATAAAATGATCATGTTACCAGAGATTTTGAAGCTCGATGATGATGGATTGAATGATCACCTTAACTATTTTCCGTATCACCAGATGTTTGGGCACACTATCTATGATTACACTATCTTACAAGATTGACTTCAGAGGATAGTAGAAGAAATATGCGTGACCTTAGAAAATTTCATTATGCATATGAAATATGTGTTAGTTATCCACCAAAAGAAGAATAGGAGTGGTAGGATATATGGAGAAATAGTGCATAGAGGTTTCAAAATCATATGAATCAAATTTTGATAAATTGTAAACATTCAATCATTAGGGAATGATTGAATTAACTAGTATCTAAACCAATTCTTGTGGTATCCCTTACTACCACAACCACTTCTTCACCTACTCCCAAAAATCAGTACAACCATCCTATAAAAATAAAATAATTTGATGTGGAACCTTTGTGGGTTCCCAAACTAGTCTAAAACTGCATGGACTTAATGCACCCATCACTAGGAGGATGCACACTAGTCTATTAAATAAAATTAACCTTAAATGAGGAATCCTATCTAGGATATATAATTGTCATACACCGAACCAAATCATATGATAATGATGTGAGTGCCTTTGAAATAGGTTTCCCCATCATCAATAACGAAGTAGGACTTATAGGTATAGGACGATATGCTCGAGGTTCACCTCAGTGTTCGAGTTTTATCTTTGCTAAAATTATACACGAAGTAGAAACCAAGAGAAAGGAACTTCAAAAAGATTAATAGGAATAATAGTTTGATCCTAAATATATCATTTCTCTTTAAAATCTTATTAATTTAGTGGATTAATTGGATGATAGATATTAATATAGTAAATTAATGAATGTAGGAATATTAATTTAACCCAGACCAATTTTTTTTTAAATTTTCCTGAATTTTGACCCAAAAATATGATCATCATCAACATCACAACTAGTTCATCTTTTAAGGATTAAAACTCATGAAAACCCACATGGTAGAAACCATTGGCCATTGGCTCTAAAACATGATGTGTTGAAACATATCTCCATCATCCTAGAATATATTTTGATTTTAGACACTCTTTGCCTCCCTATGTAACTTATGGAAGACCTCAATGAGGCATTGTAAAACCCTCAAGAGTTTGACACTAACGTTTCCACCACTAAACCATTCATGTTTGGAATGAATCCAGTTGAGTTTCACAATTTCATTTCCTTTACAAAACAAAATTAAGAAGCTATAATACAAGGTCCTAACAATCCCTTATACATGTCCAAAAAACCATATGATGTTAATATTCATTGGGAATCGGTGGAAAATGATTTTGGGATTAACCTCATTCCAAATCATAATCTACACTATATATAATATAATAAAGATTATTTATCTTTTCTTAGCATTAAAATCCATGTCTAGGATAAGAGTGAGTAAAAACCCAGAGAAATATTTGATTAAATACCTAGTTTGAGGACCTTTTTTCCAATTCTAAGATCATAGTGGTTCACCAAGATGTAATTTTCAATGCATTATTAAATGAACCACTACTTCTTTTTCATGTGTAAGTACGATCCTCACACCATCGGTGTGTTAAATACATCATTAATGCATAATTTGGGGGTCTTTAGGGTGAAATATCTCCTTTTGTTTTCAAATAAGACCATTATGTTGATGCATGATACTGAAAAGGATAATGGAAACATCCATAACTATAGGATTGCATGTTTATTATAGACCCGAACGTGTTAGAATAATCCCCTAAAACCCATGAAATATATTTAAAGATCGTTTTATACTATCTATTTATCACATTGAGGTAATAATTATTGATTTGTGAATCCACAATGTGATACCGAATAAATGAAAAAAAATATATTGTAATGTCTTGAACCTATTTGGTCCATTCCTTTGCTGAAATATGGTGTTTGAGGCGTTCTAGGAGGTCAAGGTGACTTATCCCAAACACATTTCAAAATTTTCAAACTGTTTAATGAAAGTGTTTCATGGAACTATGTCACATCCTCTTTTAAAATTCAAAACTGATTCATGAAACTGTTTCATGAAACTATGTCACTTCCATTGCCAAAATTCAAAACTATTTCATGAAACTATTTCATGAAAATGTGTCACTTCCTTTTCCAAAATCCCAATTGTTTCATGAAACTCTTTCATTAAAATCTGTCACTTCATTTTCTAAAATTCCAAACTATTTCATGAAACGGTGTCACAAAAACAGTTTCACAGAAACTATGTCACAGAAACCATGTCATAGAAATAGTGTCACAAAAATGGTGTCAAAAAAATGGTGTCATAGAAATGGTTTTAATGAAATAGTGTCAAAGAAATGGTGTCATAGAAATTGTATCATGAACAGTGTTTCCAGAACTATTTCATACTTCCTTTTCCAAATTTCTGGTTTTTTCCAGTTTTGCCGATTTAACATTTTCTATGTCGAAAAATGCATTAAAAACCTTATTTTAAAGTATTTAAGGCTGATTCAAAGACCATAACTTCAATATTAATTTTTATAAGGTCTGGGATGCCTTTACATAGTCTAACTGCTAGGTTTAATATGATCATATTTCAATGGAAATTCCAGCGTATCTTAAACTGTTGTTCCGTTAAATCTTCTTAAAGGGAAGAGATATATTTCTCTCTTGTTCTTCCTCCTTTTTCTCTAGCTCTAGACTCTTGATCCTTTCCTCCTTCCTATAGGAGTGATTTGATCAAACCTTAATCCTTGGATCATTTCCCCTTAATGTTTCTTCATGATCCATGCACACCCCCTATTTTGGTTCAACCAAGAATTATCAATCAATCTTTCATATAAGGTATGATATATAATCATTCTTTTGGGTTCATATCCTTATATTTCTCATTTCCTATTATGGTAGGCCATCTCCATGTTCCTAATGTACTTTTCCTGGGTGTTGGCTGGAGTGGTTGTGCCTCTGCATCCTCGGGTGGATTTAGTCCTTTGGGAGAGGTGACCGTGATCTATTTTATTAGTTTTTTCTCATGAAAAGAGCATCAAAAACCTATTGAGGTAGGGGAATCATGGATTATCTATGCTTTTATATGCACCTATAGATTTATCATGCATTATACCACTGGATCACAATAGAATTGACATAGTAAATATTTTAACCAGACATGTAAATTACTATCGATTGTATGTTATTGGATCTTCTTTTTTATAGATTTTATGACATCTATGATTTTATTGTTAGCATTTTATTCAGGATGAAATTGGTAAAAAACCTAATTCCAGAATTAATTGATGATTATTTGGATAAAAATAATGAGGCGTGTAAATGAATCCAATTGTAGTTATTGTTATTTGATGTCAATAAAATCGATGTAGTAAGCATATTTAATTATTGTGATATCTATGATAACATTATGGTTAGGTTTACCATAGTTTTAACCTACTAATAATGAACTAGTTAATTTAAGATGAATTAAATAACTGGTTGTTTGATTAAATATAATGCCTTATAGGGTTCTGATATACCATCTTACTTGTAAAGGCCAAGCACCTTATGCTTAGAGCTGTAAGAGCTTGCTGCATGTGAGGGAAGAATGCCTTGTTTAGGGACAATATCATAGTTTCTTTGTTATTTCCCACTTCTTGTGATGGGTTGTGATCTTCGGTGGATATTTTGATATGTGGGGAATGGAGGCCCATTAGTTGTGGCATCAGTTGATGCCTAGAGTGGAAATATGCATCAATGTATTCATGTGGGTGTCAGGGAGGACACTAAAGATGATGAAACAGGTTGGATTTGAATGTTGGATGCTTTATGAATCTTGTTTGTTGTTATCTTATTTACTTTCCCCACTACTCAAGGTAGCTAGTTTTTCTTACCCTCCTTCAAAAAGGGGTGAAGACGCATTGATCATGCCAAGTGCTTTCAGTGTTTATCTTCCTAAGGGAGGATGAGTCTACACTCGTGATATAGGTGGAAAAGACTCAATTGGTAGTTCATCTACTCACCATGTTCATCCCCCTTATGCTTAGTAGCTTAGAATGTTTTTCTAGAATTTTAGGAATATGGGAAAGTAATAATGTTATTAATAAATGATGATAACCCATGGGGTTGGAGCTTACTGGGACGCAATGATAATGTTCCAATTTAATGGAATAGTGGACCATTGGTGTGATGATAATAAAATATAGTGTTTAATTGTTAAGGATCAATTAATTTTAAAAGAATTAATTCATGTAAAATGAAACTGATAAAAAAGGAATGAAGTAATGTAATGAATCACTTTAAATGGTTCTGTGCTTATAGGATACCTAGTATTAGCAGTGGCAGTTGGGAGTCTAATAGACATTAGCTAAGGTTGAGTCTAAGACAAGGTTATGCCCATAGTGTGGTTGTGAGTTATAGTATATTCTATACTTCTAGTGTTTTTATATGCTACTCTACCCCATCAGTTAGGGAAACTGACACTCCGGGGTCTCTGAGCCCGGGGGTGTGGTTTCTCTAACATTCGGATGGGAGTATGGATGGATGACTACCCCCTTTGGCCCTACTTTCTTCTCTTGGTAGTTACTTGTTATGGTAGGCACCACAGCTAGTTTTCCCCATATATATGTGTAGAGGGGTGTAACATCTTGTGGTTATTCACACACATATATTCTGGATACAGTTTCTTATGGACTACTATAGGTGTAGCTTGTATAGGCTATGATGGCTTGAGAATCCTTACTTGGTGTATGGGCTATTATGGCTAGAGGTTTAATAACCTACATATGATACAAATTATGTGAGCTATAGTGGCTCTTGGAAACTACCTGGTTATGTTGGTTATGTGGATGTGGTAATTTTTTTGCATGAGGTGCATGTTACGGTGCTACACTCAGGTGTCTGTGGGAAAGCCTTTTTAGAGAGAGATGCTTATAACGTGCAATGTTGGGGTTAAGAGGCAATCCATTGGAGAAGTAGTAGTGGAGTACCCTTTATATTCTTTATTGTATTATATAATTCTGCGTGTGATACTTTGTCAAAGTATCCATGTTGAGGCTATGAAATCAGTATACCTGTTTAGGTGACGAGTTATTTTCAGTTGTTTTTCACTTTGCTTTAGCATTCTTTATTTACATTAGAAAGAGAGGATTCAAGGAGGATCCTACTGAGTATAATATTATACCCACCCTATGTATATATAAACTATTTTTCAAGTCACTAGGTGTTGGTTGGAGATTTGGCTGGTTAATACTAACTTGGGGTTTTAAGAGCTGTTTGTGCTTCGTGGTCGCTGCTATATTTACTTTCCTTTGGTACTTATAGTCTTCCATTTTAGTTTTAGTAGTTTTTCATGACATTAATTATGTGTACTTGGGATTTCTTTTATATTTCGGTCTGAGTTGGAGTTGGTTGGTGTCTGTATTATCTCTCTCTTTTTCATGTGTTCTCCTAGAGGGTAATACCTCCCATTTGTGTGGTTATTATACCCTTGGTGCTAGTTCCAACCCAAGGACTACTGGAGAAGGGACTCAGGGGTAACTATCTCCCTTCTCACATTACTGACCTAGGAGGGGTACACCTTGTGGGGAGGGGGTCATGACAGAGTGGTGTAAGAGGTTTCTTTAAGGGATAGGATGGAGTTTGGTGTTAGGCACACGTGAGGCTGAATGGGTTGGTAGGGAAATAGTTTCAGCTAAGTTTATAAAGTGATGTAAACACTAGAAACGGCTGAGACATAGGCATTTAGGCCCCACTATTATCTGATTCATGAACATTTATTATTTTCAGTGGCTACTAAACAAGGTGATACAAGTTTTAGGGTATAGACCTAGTAAAGGATCATGTATCATTCTTCTTTATGCCTTTGTTCGAATGGGTATACCTTGGGATAGGTTAACTAAAAATAAATAAAAGAAAACAATTAATTAATTAATTTTTAGTCTTCTATATTCTAGGTTTAGGATCTCTAAACAGTTTGTTATTTTGCAGGTGTGGCTCCAGGTCTACGTCTTTTCATTTTTTCATAAAATATTTCCATCAATCTAAGCCAGAAGATCGCCGTAGGGTAGAGGTTGACGATTATAACACTTGGAGGAGGACACTCTGAGAGTTTTAGCAACAGTGTCTATAGAAGTATGAGGGCTCTGTTTTATATGTAGTCACATAATACTGGTTGGAGGAGGTTGATATAGCCTTTGTTTTGATCCATGATCGGAAGTAGCACTAGGTATCTTTGGTTATGATGATGTTACATGGTGTAGCGAGGCAATGGTGGTTCTTGTTCCTCAGGATTTTCAAGGATTCGACGATGTCAAGGGAGGAGTTCTGAGAAAAGTTCAGAGCTGAGATTCATTCTATGACTGCGAAGGCATCCAGTCTCCCGAAGCTACATAACCTTTGATATGTGATCTCCAGTGTGCGAGTGTTTGGATTCCAATTTATGAACCTTTTACGATATTTTTCAGACCTATTCCCAGATGAATAGGCCAGGGCCAAGCATTTTGAAGAGGCATTGCATCCATAGATCAAGCACCAGGTCACCCCATTTATGCTAAAGACATATCTTGAGGTGCTGGTGAGTGTAGAGGTCATCAAGAGGAAATTGGCTAGAACTATATCTATGTGAGAGGGGAGTCATCATGATTCCTCATTTTGGAGAGTTGTGGTCTGGGGTTCTTGATTTTTTGGGAAGAAGAGTTTCTGTTCGACGTGGGGTAGGTCCCATCCTTCATCATCTCGTTTCTTTAGGGGAGTAAGCTCTTAGGCTTATGACAAGGGATCATGAACTTGTTTTTCTTATGGTGGTCAAGGTCATTAGCAATGAGAGTTCCCAGACTTTAATAGTAGTCTTCATGAACTTGGTGTTCCATTCTAGGTTCCTCCGTTGAGGCTGACCAACCGTGGCAATATAAGTAGGTTTCACCATCTTTGGATTAGCAGAGGAAAAATGGGGTAGGCAGTGGACATCCCCATCAAACTACCTATCCTCCAAGAGATGATCATGACCATGGTGGTGGTTTTCATAAGGGTTAGTTAGTTCATGATGGAGGTCGTGGTCAGCTTCATGCTTTATCATTTCTAGTTTCAGGTTATCCAGGATCATTCGAGGTACCCTTTTCTTTTTTTCTATTTTGGTGTAGGCCTTGTTTGATTCAGGAGCTACACACTCGTTCATATCACCTTCCCTTGTCCATGCTTTGGGACTTGAGGTAGAGAGGCTTCCAGTGCCCTTGGCATTTACTACGCTAGTTGGAGGTTGATCCGACTTATTTAAAGTATACAGATACTGTGAGATAGTTCTAGGGTAGCACCTCTTTTGGGGATATTTCTTATGTTTACGGATACAACCATATGATGTCATCCTTGAAATGGATTAGTTGTATACAGTGAAAGCTATCCTAGAATGCTTCCAGAGTTATGTGGTGTTCTTCGATGATGATAGAGAGCCAATGGTGTTTTATGGAGAGCGAGACCCTCAGATGGGTCAGAGTCATGTTCTGTCCATATCATTCTTGATGGATGAGTTGATGTTGAGTTCGTTGGATGTTCAACAATTGGCATTTCTCATGGTCGAAGAAGAGTAATCTAATGTATTTACAGAAGAGGTTGTAGCATTACCCCCTCATTGAAAGATCGAGTTTTGGATCAAGCTACTACCAGGAGCATCTCCTATCTCTATATATCTATATATGATGGACCCTTATGAGTTACAAGAGCTACATATATAGCTTGATGGTCTACTATACTACGGTTTTGTTCATCTGAGTGTGTCATTGTGGGGTGTACAAGTTTATTTTGAAAAGAAGGATGACAGAAGTTTGTGGTTGTTTATCGATTATCGTCACTTAAAAAGTTACAGAAAAATATTTCTATCCCCTTCCATGGATTGATGATTTATTCGATCAAATTAATGGTGAAATTAGGTTCTAAAATATTGAAGTAAGGTCAGGATATCATCAAATGTGTGTGAAGTTTGAGGATAACCTGAAGACTACTTTTCATTGCTGTTAAAGGGATTACGAGTTCATTGTAATGTCGTTCGGTTTGAAGAATGCTCCAGTTTTTTTATGGTATTAATGAAAACTATGTTCCATGAGTTCTGGGATATGTTAATTGTGGTTTTAATCTATGGAATCCTTGCATACTCCACATCTAAGGAGGAGCATATAGAGAATCTACACACCGTTTTAGTAGTTCTTTATCAACATCATTTGTTTGGGGAGTTGTTGAAGTTTGAGTTTTGGGCTCAAGAAGTCTGTTTATTGGGGCATGTTGTTTCACGATAGGTGATCACTATAGATCCATCAAAGATAAAAGTATTTGTGTATTAGGAAACCCCCAAGACAGTGGCAGAGGTGCGGATTTTCCATTGTCTCGCAGGCTATTGTAGGAGGTTCGTAGATGATTTCTCTCGGTTTGTGACTGCTCTGACAACATTAAATAGGAAGGATCAGGCATTCTTGTGGAATGATCAGGGTCAGAAATCATTTTAGTATCTTATGAAGAAGTTGGTAAGTGCTCCAGTTCTTTGTCTTCCAGCAGAGGGAGTTCAATTTTATGTTTTCTATGATGCTTCTCATTTTAGGTTAGGTTGTGTTCTGATGCAGCAGAGATCAGGTGTTTCTTTTGGGTCTCGATAGTTGCATCCCCAAAAATGTAACTATGCCACCCAGGATATTGAGTTCGCAGCAATGGTTTTTGCTCTGATGTTGTATAGACATTAACTCATTGTCTAGCGCTTTGTGGTTTTCACAGATCATAAGAGCCTAAGGTATGTTTTCATCCAGCATGACTTGAACTTACAACAATATCAATGGATGGAGTTCTTACAATAATAAAACATTGAAATATCATATACCCCTAGAAGGGGGAATATTGTAGCTGAGGTGCTTGGTAGGACGTCGCATAGTGATACAATGCTTGAATATGGTGATTTTTAGAGTGTGATGGATGAAACTTCAGCATTATATCTTGATATAAAAGAATTTTGGGGTAGAGGTTGTCTTTTTTAGATGATGGTGTAGTAATATCTATTTAAGTAGGTGGAAGAGTCCCATTTGGGGGATCTAGATGTGGAGGTCTAGAGAGATCTAGTTTTTTTTTGTGTTCCCCTGATGGTTGGTCTGAGGATGAACAACACTGAGTATTGTATCATGGGAGGTTATTTATTCCTTTGGAGAAGCATGATATAGTTCTCACAGAGTTCCTTAGTTTGCCTTTAGTGGTGCATCCTGGAATGAAAAAGATGTACCGAGGACTGAGGAGTCAGTTTTGGTGTCCTGGGCTGAAGTGTGCTGTTGCGGAGTTTGTGTCTCGATGTTTGGCCTTCCAGAAGGTGAAGGCCAAGTACCATGTCCCCAATGATTTTCTCTAGCCAATAGATATTCCTCAGTGGAAGTGGGAGGAAATATCAATGGACTTTATTACTAGTTTACCATGATCTTAGGGAGTAAATTGTACTATTTGGGTGGTAGTAGATCGTTTAACAAAACAACTCACTTTATAATGATCAAAGAGTCAATCTCAGTGGATGTTTTGTCGAGGCAGTATCTAGAGGAGGTGGTGAGACTCCACAGAGTGTCGACGATGGTCATTTCGGATCATGATCCTCATTTTACCTATAGGGTTTATAGAGGTCTCCAACATGCTTTTGGTTCTCAACTATGCCTTAGAACATCTTTACTTCCATAGATGCATGGTCAGATAGAGCGGACCATCCAGGATCTTGAAGACATGCTTCACTCTTCTGTCCTAGATTTTGGAGGTTCGTGGATGAGGAACTAACCCTTAGTGGAGTTCACATACAACAACATTTTTCACTCCACCATCAATATAATTAAATTTGAAGCCTTGTATGGATAGCCTTTCCGTTCTCTGTTGTGTTGGACTGGGGTCGGAGAGTCAGCAATAATCAGACCCGAACTAGTGAAAAATACAACAGAGATGGTTCAAGTGATTCATGTGATGATGAAGATATCATAGTATCATCATAAATCATATGTCGATCAATGTAGGAGACATTTGGATTTTTATGTTGGGGATCACGTGTTTCTAAAGGTGACTCCCCATCATGGCCAGTAAAGGTTTGGTCGTGGTAGTATCCTACCTTCCCATTTGGTTGAGTCTTTTGAGGTGTTGGCTCGTATTGGATTTGTGGAGTATCGAGTATCACTTCCCATGTAGATGATCCAGATACATAATGTTTTTCATGTATCATAGCTTCATCGTTATCTTCATGATGACTCTCACGTCATCGATTGTGGAGTGATTGATGTTGATGATGATCTGACCTTCGAGGAGCGGCCTGTGGAGATCCAAGTCTATAATGATAAGGTGTATCGAAGGTATTCAATCCGCTTGGGTCATGTTTTGTGGAGACACAGTGACATGGAGGAGAGTTCCAGGGAACATGAGTCTCATATATGTGCTTTGTACCCCGATTTGTATGATTTTTAAATATTTTCATGTGATAATGTCTGCTTTGTGGTTGTAGGCCTCTCATGTTTATGAAATGGATTTCTTTTGTTACTTTTTGTGGTTTGCTCTCTTTTTAGAGGTATCTTGATGGGTGTTTGTTCGGAACCCTTTTCTATTTCATTTTGGGTTGGTTTTCGATTCTTGAGGAAGAGAATGTTTTGAGAGGTATCTGATGTAATGTCCCAGACCAATCTGGTCTATTTCATAGTTGAAATATTTTGAGGTGTTCTGGGAGGTCAAGGTGACTTATCCCAAGAAATTTTCCAAAATTATAAACTGTTTCATGAAACTGTTTCATGAAACTGCGTCACTTCCTTTTCCAAAATTACAAATTGTTTCATGAAACTATTTGACAAAACTTTTTCACTTCCTTTTCACAAAATTCTAAACCATTTCACAAAACTTTGTCACTTCCTTTTCCAAAATTATAAAATATTTCATGAAAATATTTTACTAAAATGTGTCACTTCCTTTTCCAAAATCCCAAATCTTTCATGAACCTTTTTCAAAAAACTATTTCTCTTCCTTTTACAAAATTCCAAATTGTTTCATGAAATAGTTTCACAGAAATGGTGTCACAGAAACTGTGCCACAGAAATGGTGTCACCTGAATAGTGTCACAAAAATGGTGTCACAGAAACGGTGTCACAGAAATAGTGTCACGAAAATGGTGTCAGAGAAATGGAATCATAGAAATGGTGTCATATAAACAATTTCACAGAAACGGTGTCACATAAATAGTTTCACACAAACTATCTCATTAATAGTGTTTCCATAAATGTTTCATATTTTCTTTTCAAAATTTCTAGATTTTTTCAGTTTTGTTGATTAAACATTTTCGTTGAAAAAAATGCATTAAAAAACTTATATTAAGAGATTTAAGGCCGATTCAAAGCCCATAACTCCTATATTAATTTTCTTAGGGTTCAGGATACCATTACTTGGTCAAATTGTGTGGTTTAATGCAATTACTTTTTAATAGAAAATCCAACATATCTTAAAATTATACTCCATTAAATATTCTAAAAGGATGAGATATCTTTCTCCCTTGTTCTTATTCCTTGTTCTCTGGTGTGAGATGCTTGAACCTTTCCTACTTCCCATAATATTGGTGTGATAAAACCTTAATCCTTGTATAATTTCCCCTTGAAGTTTCTTCATGCTGCATGTGCACCTTCTGTTTTGGTTAACCAAGCAGTATCGATCAATCTTTAATATAATGTATGATCTATCATCATTCTTATAGGTTCCTCTACTTATGTTACTCCTTTCCTATTTGGCATTCTATCTCCATGTTCCTAATATACTTTTCATGGGTGTGGGATGGTGTGGTGGTGTCTATATATCCTCAGGTGGATGACATCCTCCAAGAGAGGTGATAGTGATGTTTTTTTGGTTTGTTCCCATGAAAAGAGCATAAAAAACATATTGAGGTAGGGGATTCATGGGTTCTATATCATTTTACATGCAACTTTAGAGTTAGAATATTTTATCCCACTAGATAAAAATGGAAGTGACATAATAATTATTTTAACCTGATAAGTAAATTGGAATTGATCGTATGTTATTGCCTCTTGTTTTTGTTAGATAGTATGATATCTATTATTTTCTTGTTAGCATGTCATTATTGATGAAATTCTTAAAGAGCGTAAAGCTAGAATTAATTGATGATTATTTGGATTATGATAAAGTGGCATGTAAATGAATCTGATTGTTGTTATTTTTATTTTATGTTAATCTAATTGATGTAGTAAGCATGTTTAGTTATTATGATAGCTATGATAGATTTCTGGTTATGTTTCCCATAGTTGGAACCTACTATTAATGAACTGGTTTATTCAAGATGGATTAAAGAATAGGTTGTTTGATAAAAGATAATTCCCGTAGGGTTATGAGTTACCCTCTTGTTTGCCAATGCCAAGAGCCTTATGCTTGGAGCTGTGAGAGCTCATTGCATGTGAGGAAATAATGCCTTGTTTAGGGCCAATAATCTAGTTGATTTGTTATTTCATGCTACTTGTGGTGAGTTGTGATCCTGGGTAGATGTTGTGATATGTGGGGGTAGGGAGGCCCATTGGTTATAGCAGAAGTTGATGCCAAGAGTGGCGACATGCATCAGTTTATGCATGTGGGTGTCCGGGTGGACACTTAAGTTAATGAAATAGGTTGGATGTGAGTGTTTGATTCTTGGGGATTCTTGTTGGCTGTTATCTTATTTACATTCCCCACTGCTCAAGGTAGTTGTTTTTTCTTACCCACCTTCCAAAAAGTGAAAAGACGTGTGGGGTATTCCACATGATTTCCGTGTTTAGAATCCTGAGGGAGGATGGGTATATGCTCTTGAAATAGGTGGAAAAGAATCGATGGGTAGTTCATTTACTCACAGTGTTGATCCCCCTTGTGTTTAGTAGATTAGAATGTTTTTCTATAATTCCTGAGATTATGGGAATATAATAATTTAGTTAATAAATGATTAAATAAATGATGTTAACTCATGGGGTTGGAGCTTGCTAGGATTCAATACTGAGGTTGAAATTTAAAGGAATAGAGGACCTTGGGTGTGATGCTAATAAAATATAATGATTAATTGTTAATGGTTAATTAATGTTTAAAGAATTCATTTATGTAAAGGGAAATTTATATAAAGGGAATAAAGTAATGCAATAAATCTCTCTAAATGGTTCTGTGCTTATAGGATACCTATTTTAGCATTGGCTGTTAGGAGTCTGATAGATGTTAATTTTATTTGAGTCTAAGACTATGTAATTCCCATAATGTTGTTGTGAGATATAGTATATTATATACTTTTAGTGATTCTATATGCTACTCCACCCCATCAGTTAGGGAAAATGACACCCTAGGGACACTAATCCCTAGGGGGTGTTTTCCCCAACATTCTGGTGGGAGGATGGATGGCTAAATACCCCCTTTGGCTCCACTCTCTTATCATGGAAGATAGTTGTGCTAGTAGGCACATCAGTTAGTTTTCCCCATACATCTGTATAGAGGGATTTAATGTATTGTGTTTATTCACAAACATATATTCTGGATATAGATTCCTATATACTACTATAGGTGTAGCATGTATAGGCTATGATGGCTTGAGGATCATTACTTGGTGTGTTGGCTATAATGGGTCGAGGTTTAATACTTGACCTATGATACATGTTATGTGAGCTGTGGCGGCTCCCAAAAACTACCTGGTCACTTAGGTTACATGGAAGTAGTGATTTTTTTTGCAAGAGTTGCATGTTGTGGTTCTACGACCAGGTGTCTGCGAACAAGCCTTTTTGTAGAGAGATGCTTAGTTTAGGTTCCAAGCGCAGCGAAAGCGTGTTGGTGGGTGTACCCAACTTTAATTTTTTGTTAACAATGATCAATCAGAGATCCTTCACGATACTAAAAATAAATATCTTCTAAATCAAATGAAGAATGAAAGAAAGGGATGGAGTCCCAAAACCATAGAGAGTATCTTCATATGTTGGTTATAATTAATTTATTTAAAATATGGGAATTAACTTGATGGAATTTTCTCTCCATTGATGTTTCTGGTCACAATCTGATGTGATCTATCATTGTGTTGTAGAATCCAAGTGTAGGATTCCCCTAATGGTGATCCAAAAGTGCTCCATGTATATCTGGACTCCATCTAAGGGATTTATGGGTGTTAACATGGAAGAGCCTTTGATTGCAATGTCCGACTTAGATTGCCTTGAGAGCCACTTGGGCGTTATGAATGCCCTAACTGTGTTCATGGGGCTGATGAACTCCATCTTCCAAGAGCACTTGGATTGGTTCGTGGTTGTGTTCATCGATGATATACTGATCTATTCAAGATCAGAGGAGGACCATGCAGAGCACCTGAGGACGGTTTTGATGGTCCTCCGACAGCATCAGCTCTCCGGGAAGTTGTAAAAATGCATGTTCTGGACATGAGAAGTGCACTTCCTTGGGCACGTAGTGTCCGAGCAGTGGGTAGCGGTAGACCCGTCAAAGTTTGAGGCAGTTGTTTCCTGGGAAGAACCAAAGAATGTGGTAGAGGTCTGTAGTTTCCTCGGGTTGGCAGGTTACTATCAGAGGTTTGTACCTGACTTCTCTCGAGTAGCAGCCCCTTTGTCAGCCCTGACCAAGAAAGACCAGGTTTTCGTGTGGAGTGAGCAGTGCGAGTCAGCCTTCATCTATCTAAAGGAGAATTTGGTTAGTTCCCCAGTGTTTAGATTTCCAAAAGAATGGGTGGCCTATTAGGTGTTTGGTGATGCTTCAGGATAGGGTCTAGGATATGCGTTGATGCAGCGACAAGGGGTGATCTCTTATGGGTCCATGCAGCTATTCCCTCACGAACGTAATTACGCCACCCACGACCTGGAGCATGCAGCGGTCGTTTTTGCACTAAAGTTATTGCGGCACAACCTCATTGGAGAACGATTTGTGGTCTTCATAGATCACAAAATCCTGAGGTATATCTTCTCCTACTGGGACCTAAACTTGCGACAACGGATATGGGTGGAGTTCCTCCAGGATTACGACTTTCATATTTCTTATACTGTGGGCAAGGGTAATGTAGTGGCCGATGCCTTGAGTAGGAGGACGCATAAGGATGTGGTCCAAGAGTCGGCGGATGCCTGGAAGTCAGCGGATGCCTGGAAGGCGACAGAGGAGTTGGCTGCCTTACGCCTTGATGCAATGATGGATAGCGGTAGAGGATGCCTATATCAAAAGGCAGTGCAGTTATCTCTATTGCAGTAAGTGGAGGTGTCTCAATGGGGAGACCGAGAGTGCAAAGTGATGCGCGACCGCATTGAACAGGGAAATGCCCCAGAAAGATGGATGGAGGATGGCCAAAACTGGATGATTTTTCAGGGAAAGCTATTTGTTCTGGTTGCGATCCGTGGCAATGTTCTCAGTGAGTTCCACAACATACCCCTTATGGTACACCCAGGAGCTTCCAAGATTCACCAGGGATTGAAGAGGTAGTTTTGGTGGCCAGGAGTTAAGAGAGCAGTGGCAGATTTTGTGGCCTTGTTCTTAGTGTGTCTGCAAGTGAAGGGTAAACATCGTGTTCCAGTCGGCCTACTTTAGCCTCTAGATGTCCTCGAGTGGAACTGGGATGACATCTCTATGGATTTTGTCATGGGAATACCGAAGGTCCAAGGGGGATATGACGCCATCTGGTTGGTAGTGGACCGATTGACGAAATCGGATAACTTTCTGGCGATCATGGAGTCGAGTGTAGTGGATGCTGTGGTGTGAAGATAAATGGATGAGGTTGTGCGGTTTCATGGAGTTTCGAAGTCTATAGTAACAGATAGGGATTCACGTTTTACCTCACGAGTCTGGAGGGGTTTGCATCATGCTTTTTGCACCCAGCTACACCTTAGCACTGCTTTCCACCCCCAGACAGTTGGGCAGACAGAGCGCACCATCCAGACCTTGGAGGATATGCTGTAGGCATGTGTTCTGGACTCAGGGGGATAATGGGTGTGATACTTTTCCCTAGTAGAGATTGCCTACAATAATATCTACCACTCTACCATTAGTATGGCGCTGTTTGAAGCCTTTTAAGGGAGGTCATTTCCTTCACCTGTGTGTTGGACCGAAGTAGGAGAGGCAGACATCCTTGGCCCAGAAGTGGTGCAGAGCACGACAGAGAAGGTTCAGCTCATATAGGAAAGGATGAAGGCGGCCTAGGACCAACCGAAGTCGTATGCAGATACTAGGAAGAGGCCCTTGGTGTTTGAGGTTGGAGACTACATGTTATTGAAGGTCTCCCCTCAGTGTCGGCAGCAGAGCTTTGGCAAGGGGAGTATGCTTTCTCCCAGGTTCATCAGACCATTCGAAGTGTTGCGGTGGGTCTGCAAAGTGGCTTATAAGCTAGCGTGACCACCACCGCTACTGAGGATACATGATGTCTTCCATGTGTCCCAGATCCATAGGTATCTGCACGACGATTCACACGTCCTTGATTGGGGTGAGTAGGACATCGGGGATGACATGACTTTTGTCGAGAGACCAGTGATGATCGAGTATCGCAAGGAGAAGGTGCCTCGTGGGTGAACCATTCCCTTGGTTCATGTGTTGTGGAGACATGGTGGGCTTGAGGGGAGTACATGGGAGAGGGAAGCACAAATGCGTACCCAGAACCTAGGGTTGTTTTGATCTTTGTTCATTGTTATACCTGTTGTGATAGAACGTTTTAAGTTTTTGGCTATGAAATGTACTGGTTTTCTTTCCTCTAAATGTGTGTAAAAATCGATGGCTATGGGGTAGGAGAGAACCTGACCCCTAATCAAGATGCATTAAGGAGGATGCGATTAAACCAGTGTGGGGGAGTCAGTTCCGCCCAAAGATGATAATATCTTGATATGGGGGAGGAGACTCCCAAACCCACATGCCTGGGCAGTTTGACATGGTATGTTGCTTGGTTCTTGACAGGAAAGTGTTTTTTTAGTTAACATGGGTTCACTCCTAAGAGGTGGTTGTTCGGACCCTCTCTTTCCTTCTGGTTTATTTTGATTCTCGAGGACGAGAATCGTTTAAGAGAGATCTGATGTAATGGCCCAGGTTTTTGGGGTCCATTACTTTGTGAAAATACCGTGTTGGGTTTTCTGGTCTGGGAATCTTGGTGGTGTTTGGAAAAATGGTAGGCCTACCAGTAGACTTAGCCTACCGGTAGCAGGACTACCGGTAGCCACAGTCTACCGGTAGCTGTGTCTACCGGTAGCTCGGTCTACCAGTATCTGCAGCCTACCAATAGCTCAGTCTACCGATAGCTCATTCTACAGGTAGCTGTAGCCTACCGGTAGCTCAGCTACCGGTGGCTCTGGCCTACCCTCACTGGTTCTTTCCAGTAGCGCTCCTTTTTGCGCAAATTGGGTTTTAAACCCTATTTTGACCCCTGTAAGCTCGTTTTAAAAGCCCGGTAATTCCCTTAATGTGTTAATTAAGTATTTAATAAATTAACTTGGTGTGTGCGTCAGTTTAAACCACCCGAAACCTTTAATAACACGTGGGGTCGCGTGGTCAACCCACAACCCCCACTCCGTACGCGGTTTCACGTTCTAATCTCAACCGTCTACCACCCTTATAAACTAAAGGGTTAGCCGTGGTTTCTTCATTCCTCGATCACGGCTGGGAGTACCCATCATTCAAAAATAGTTTTTCTTTCAGGCGAGCCACATCACTATCAGTGAAGTTCCATGGCCGGGCTTAGCATCGATCGTTGATAAACATGTAGGGAATTTTCTCCTTCGTCTCTCCTTTTTTGTGTGTCATAAGGGGTGGGCGTGCTTTTGATTTTGTATAATTGGATAAACCATACCTAAATAAAGATAATGAACAGATTCTATATGGAAATAAGGGGGGCTGTGATAGTTGATGCTGTTTTATATTATGATCTTCTTTTTAAATTGTGCGGCTTAAGACTACTGAAAATCGAGGTCGTTGGTGGCCGTTGTCTGTGCACTAACGAACACATACCTCTGGTGATGTTTAAATGGATTGTGTTTGTGGTGGATAACCCTTGCTGTGTAAATGAATTTTTATTAATTATGTATATTCGGCTAAATGAATTGGAATCTCTAGGATAAATCCTTTTCTGTGATAACGCCGATTAAAGCACATAGAAATTGAAATCATGGAGTGTGTTAAATTTAATAAATCTAAAAATACCGGTATGGACCTACCTTGTGATGGTGGTAGTGGTTTGGTTGTTTTCTTTTACGGGTTGATTGCTGGGGATGTTGGAGGGGATGGGATCCCCTGTTTTTATACTTCTAGTGGTTATGAAGTTGGGGATGGGATCCCCTATTGTTATGGGTTCGGTGGTTATGAAGTTGGGGATGGGATCCCCTGTTGTTATGGGTTCGGTGGTTGTTAGTTTTAAGACTGGGTGGTTACCTTGTTTATATCACGAATTGTGGTGGGATCCTCTATTGTTGAGAATCCATTTTTCTCTCACATATTGGGCATGGGGCTATAACATAGGGTTCTCTTTAGTTGATATGGATTTACGAGAGAACTGGGTGTGGGTGTTATGGTTGATGGTTGACTGTTTACATTCATGTATTGTGCCTATGTTTAGTAGTATCCAAAGTCGGTGCAGAACTTAATTAAATATTGCTACTGAACATAAAAACAAGGATGTGATAAATAGGTTTTGGTTTGGCATGAGTTGTGACTTGGACGTAGTGCTATTTGTGCAATTTAGGAGGGATTAATAAAAACCTAAACTTTGGATGAGTTCTTGTAACCTATATATATATTTTTAGTTTTGTGTTTCCTATTCGCGCCCCACCCAAGTTGAGAACTTAGTGTTGAACACCCCCATTTCATGGGAGAGGGTGTTTTTCCCAACACTATTATTAGTGGCTGGTTATTATCTCATTTTCTTCTCCCTTTCCCAGATATCCCATGTATCTTCAGGCAGGCTATGATTTCCTGAGGTCCATTATTAGCCCAAGAACCTTCGTGCGGGGTAGTGTGGTGGTTGTGGCCCAGGTGTGTGTGGGTAGGTGGTTTCCCAAGTATATTCAGGATGAGGCCCAGGTGTCTTTGGGCGTGGAAGTGGATATTCTAACCCAGGTGTCTTCGAGCAAGGTGGTGGTTGTTCTGGCCTAGGTGTTTGCAGGCGTGGTTATGGGTGACAGTTGTGGGTTAGGTGTTTGCGGGTGGGATTCAGTAGTGGGACTGCGTTTGGTTGTGTCCCAGGTGTGTGCGGGCTGGTGTTGCAGTGGGACTGTGGTAACAGAATGACAGGAATGGTTCAATATATAGGATGTGTAGGATGTCTCAATAACCAGTGGTAAAGTGGCGTAGGGTACCCAAACATCGATGTTCTCTTATTATATATATTACATGACTTGTTTTATTTGGGGAGTGTGTCTGGGTGAGGATTGGGTGGATAGTTTACCTTGATAGGTGTTTGGTTTACTCCTTTTCTCACGAGACTTTAGTACGTTCCCCCACTTGTGCATGAGTGTCTTTGGTTCTCCCTACTGAGTGTCCTTGTATTCTCACCATACGTATATAAAACTGGTTTCAGTTTTCCAGGAGGACTATAGGGATCGTGCGGGAGCATACTATCTCGGACCTTTGGGGTAGTCGTAGTTGCTGTTTTCTTTCTTTGGTAATTACCCTTGTAGTCACTTTTGTACTTTGTGTCTTTTACTTTTGGAACATGCATGTTGGAATGGTTTAATTTTGGATTCACTTTAATTTTACCTTGGTGTTGTGAGGTTTCATCATCTTATCTCCTGATCTTATAAAACAAAAATGGTAACGCCTTCCATTTTTGTGAAATTCCCATACCCTTGGTGCTAGTCGCCACTCCGGGACCTATAGAAGGCGGGTTTCGGGGGTCATTATCTCTACTTCAACTTAATTAAGGAAGGGCTTGGCAACCTGCTAACCCTTCACTCCTTTTGGTGAAGGCGGGTCATGACAGCAATGCCTCCCATTTATGTGGTTACTATACCCTTAGTTCCAGTCTCCAAAAGAGGGCCTACTGGAGGTGGGATTTTGGGGTCACTATCTCCCTTATCACATATCCGACCCCGGATGGGTACACCTTGATGGGAGGGGGTCATGAAATCTCTTTATTCTCCTATAATAGACAAAAAATTGAATCTATTGAGATATAACCATCAATAAAAGGAAAAAACATTTTATGACTGTTTCTCATTAATTTTATCCTTGAGAATCGTTAGAATAATAAAGTCCCAACCGATATTCAATCAATGGAGTTGATAAATTTTTTATTAGATACACATGTATCATATAAATAAAAAACAAGGATTGAGAACCCTTAAATACTTTCACATGGTTATTAACGATAATAGATGAGTGAAATATTAATAGAAATTATAACAAATCCATACAATCTTCTAAATCATTATAATTGTGTTTATTTTTCATTCACGATGATGTCAAATGTGAATAGGTCATAGACACTCCCGTTAGTATTTTAGTAGGTTATTTCGATCATTATCAAGGCACTCAAGTAGGTGAATATCGGTATTGTAGAACTCTCAGGACCCACATTGATTTATATAGACATATATCTCAAGGAGTATGTGTTGGTGCAAAACAATGTATTCAATAAATATCCAATATGAATCACATCCAACATAGGATGTTCTAGAGGAAAGTCCAAAAAGTTGTTAAAATCAAAGATTCATGAGTCTGTAACCAAAGGAACCACATAGCTCTATACTTGTGTGATTAGGTAATTAATTCGTAAACATGACCATGATCCATATGAATACACACTCAACTCACTATTTTAATGATCCAAAATTTGAGATTTTGATGCCGAATCTCTCAACTCATGCAACTCAAACTTCCACACAGTCGTGTAACCCATAGCCTCTATGGATTATAATTGGTGTGAAACATATGTGAATTAAGTCACACAAATCGTTAATAGTGTTAGAATGTTCTTGAGAAGTTACAGTGCAACTACCTACAATGATGAACACACTCCAAGAAAATTCTGAAAATTGGTGTAGTTATGTTTTCACGCAACATCAATCTTGTGAAAAACTTTTTCCAGGGAAATACACTCGATACACTCCTTTGGAGAAACTAAAATTAATTAAAATTAAGTGTTTTAGGGATCCATTCCTATATAATATATTTTCCTTCATGTAAAATCCATATGCATGAACAGTATCATAAACTCTCATCTATAGACCCTTTGAATCAAACATAGGATGGGAAATCTCATAGTATTTTTCTCCTAATCATAGGCACTCACATCCCCATACCATTTCCAGTAAGTATGGGATTGTAAACACCCCTTCTAGTTTCATCCAAGAATTAGATAGGAAATGAAACATATATGTAATCCCCACAATGTATCCTTTTTACTCCCAATCAATGCTCAGAAAGCTTAACATGTAATCCCCAATCCTTCCCTAAATATCATTATTTTAGCTAGAGTGTCTCATTCTCATTCAAATTTTATTTATTTAGGTTTTAATACTTATAAAAAATACTTTTATAGAGGACCCATTTTATTCCCTCTTACATGAGTAAATATCTTTTTATTCTTATTATTCCTTATGATTCTTATGAACTAATTTTGAAATAAAATCACATTAACATGAGTTTGGTTTAGAATTATATGTTGAAACATTAACATAATTTTAAATTACATTCCTTAATTGGATAATTAAAATTTCTCATAATACCAGTTACTTATTAATTAACCTTCTTTATAATTATTAATTTCCTAGTATAATGTTTTTATAAAGGATTCTACAGTCACTGTTTTATTCTATAAGATAGTTATGACTGTTTGTCTAAAAAGTATGACGTGAACAATGAAAAATAAATTATTAATTTTTTGTAACCTTATGAAAAACATATCTTAATCATGTGACATAATTTTATTAACCTTATGAAATTATTTTCTATACATTATGAGAACTTTTCTTCACCTTACAACCTTAAAATTACGATCTCAACTGTATTGTTTGATCTTTATAGACATAGAGTGCACCATACAAAGTATTACCCTATACCCTACAAAATAAAAATTTGGAAAAGTATTGCACATAATGATTTATAAAATGTAACTTATGTAGATCAGTTTACTCTTATGGGCTTTTATACAATGATATTTTCAAATATATGATGTTAGAATTTTTAGTGAGTATTAAACCCTAATATGAATCTTCATCCAAAAATGGTTGTACCCAATGAAGGATAATGAGCACTATGAGCTATGAAGAACCTTATGATGTTATATATTAATATGTTTTAGATCCTTCAATTTTGTATTTTATTATGTATTTATGATTTAATATATTTATTTGATTTTAAATTATTTCTTATATTTAAATATCATATTAAAATTAATTTTGAACTCTTTAATGTAGAGTGTATAAATGTTAATATTTTTTCTATATCAATTGCATGTTTCTGGAAGGTAATTTAAATTTAAAGTTTTAGAGATGAAAACTTAGTGGAAATACTTACGGGATACATTGAATGATTAATATAGTGAACATTTTAATGTTGTTTCATATTTATAAACATCATTTTATGAATCAAAAAACAGTGACGGAGTTCGTTATCAATCACTCGAGAAATTATAGGAAGGAATAAATCTATTTGGATGTGATATTTTTGGAAATAATTCATGTATGGATATTTTTATTGGTTGAATAGTTTTAGCATTTTCAAACCATTTTTTATTTATTGTTTAAAGTATTTAAGCTGTATAGTTAAAAAGGGTGTGAAAAACAACTTCCTATGAATGATCATACACATTGTACCTTTCTAAACCACTAAAAGTATTTTTTGATCATTTGTATAAAATTTACAAACTAATAGACAACCCTCAAGGATGAACACAATGAATATACCGGGGTGCACAACAGAAGCCGGTGGGTTGGGGATTTAAAAATATTTATCTTCAGGATGACGAGACTTGTCATTTTTGATGATCTGAGTCCCGGTGCGGTCTGAGGATATCACATGAATTATTCAAATCACAAAATATAAATCAAAACATGTACCTCATTTCGAATCATAGTGCGCTCGACAACAGCTCATCACTGATAACCATTTCTCAAAGGATGTGAAGTCGAACCCCTCTAGATCATCTGCACATGCTTTATGAATTCTCATGCTTGTCGTACATAGAATTATGAGTGCTAGTGTGGATCTTTGAAAAATCCTTCGATGTTGCATCAATCACCTCAAACTCATGTCTTCAATCCGTCGAAGGCACCTTGGATTGATCGCTTGGAGAGAGACTCTCTCTCTAGAAAATGGGAGGTGAGAGAGACTATTATTCTAAATTCATGAATTATACAGGGAATGAGAACTATGGGAAAAATTCATATTTACAATGTGTTATTTTCAATAGGGAGGGGTCCTGTCGTATATAAGTATGCATTTGTGATGGGGATTGAGTTCATGTCGCAAAAGGTTCAGCACGGGTTGCGTGCTAAAATGTGGGAAGGGTATCAGCGACGGGGCTTGTTGCAAATACATTTTTAACAATTGTCCCTAATTAATAACGAGGTTAGTATTTGTGATGGGTGTCCCATTACAAAAAACTTTAACCTATATATACCCCCATTTAATTTTTTTTCATTCCACTCTTTTCTCTACCCCTCTCTCACTCTCTCCCTCTCTACTTATATTTTCTCTTTCAAAATTTTTCAAAGCTTAAGATTATATATCAGATCAATATTCAAGTCTTACATCCTACAAAAGATTTAGTTTTAATGTATTTATCATTTTATTTTATATTTAGTTAATCCATTTTATTTTAAATAAGTTATAATTACTGTTAATTAGTTGTAATTAAATTACGTTAGAATTTGATCGTTTTAATTTGCATTATTTATTATTACAAATAATTACATATGATTTGTATTAATTGTTATTAATTAATAGTTATTATATTAATTATTATCAATTAGTAGTCATTAGTATTATTAGAAAAATTATTAATAATTTTTACTAATTAGTCATAATTAGTTACAATTAGCTATAATTAGTCATAATTAGTAATAATTATCGATAATTAGTAACAATTTGTGATAATTAGTGATAATTAGAGATAATTAGAAATACTTAGAGATAATTAGCGGTAACTATTAAAAATTAGTAATAATTAGTATTAATTAGTGAAAATAAGTAATAAATAGTGTTAATTAGTAATAAATTGCAATAATTAGTAATAATTAATAATAAATGGAAATAAATAGTAATAAATAGTAATAAATAGTTATAATTAGTTTTAAATAGTCATAAATAGTAATAATGAGTAGTAATTGGTAATAAATAGTAATAATTAGTAATAAATACAAATAATTGGTAATAATAAGTAATAATTAGTAACAATTAGTAATAAATAACAATAATTAGTAATTATTAGTAATAAATAGTAATAAATAGTAATAATTAGTAATAAATATGGATACATAGTAATAAATAGTAATAAATATGAATAAATAGTAATAAATAGTAATAAATACTAATAAATAGTAAAAAAATATTAATAATTAGAAATAATTAGTAATAATTAGTAATAAATAGAAATAAATACAAAAAATTGGTAATCATTAGTAATAAATATGAATAATTTGTAATAATTAGTAATAAATATGAATAATTAGTAGAAAATATGAATAATTAGTAAGAAATAGTAATAAAAATGAATAATTAGTAATAATTCATAATAAATACGAAGAAATGTTTTTCAAATTAAGGATGAATCAGTGGATTTCTATGAGCGAATGAAGATTTGACCGAATTTGATCATTGGTCGTCTGGTTTTGCTGAGGGGTCAACACCGTGCAGGGTCAACGACATAAGTGAAGATCTCATGCATTTGGTATTTCATGGGCTAGAGATGTGTCTCTCTCGGTAGAGGATTATTTCATTTTATTTTCCCTTATGTAAATATGAAACTAAAGGCATAGGGATTCAGATCAATCTCACTCAAGAATAGTTTCCTTCATATCCATGAATTGGGCCACACCTTCAACCCAGTGAAGGTAGGTCATTATTCAGTACAGGTTTGGGTAAAGGTCTATAGTTTAAACTGAATTCTTTTACACCCCAAAATTTTATATGATATTGCATTGTCTATTGGAGTTTTGATTCATTTGGATAAGAAAACAAAAATTGCTAGATTGGGGAACTAAGTGTGTTTTTTGGATGAATTTGATTTGGATTATATCCTGGTTGATCAGGTTGTTCTCTCAATATTAGAGGATGATATTGAAATAAGAATTGAGTATGAAAAACTTTCCAATTTCTATCTCAATTGTAAATCTATTGGGCACAAAGTCCCAAATTATAGGAGGAAAAGAGGTGGCTCATGCTTCAATCGGAGCAGAACTGTGAATCAAGGTGTTGTAGGTGCGCTTCAACATAATAACTGGGCTATGAAGAAATGACCTAGTCCTGTATTGGAAGGTACTACTGGTAATGGTGTTATAACTGATCTGAATGTTCATACTAGCAACAATTTACACATTCTAGGTGGAGGCTCGTCTCCTATAAGGGTGGACCCATTGGCTTCACAGGTATGTGACATACAAAACGATCCAATTGTGGATGAGTAGATTCCTGTAATTATAGATGGGCCCTCAGGTGTGGACAGCAGAGTTGTGGATGGTGGTGATGCACATAACAGACTAAACAGGGCTTCTAAGTCTTTGGTGCAAATTATTGAGGGTGATGAAGCTGATGATATCACTAAAGGGACATGCGAGTAGGGGTTTGGTGATGTCGTTGACGATTCTGATGGTTTAGAGTAGATTGAAGCTACAATTCAAGATAATGTGGACAAGGAATTGGTCCAAGAACAAATGTTATCCTCCTATAGTAGGAAGGGTAAATCTAAGTTAGTTTTGGCTTCTCACCCTTACATAATGAATGTAGTGAGTATCATTGCTTGTGATCCTGGATAGTCCCCATTATCTAAATAGACTATGGAGAATATTTCTGGGATAGAGGGGGATAGATAGGTAGGGGTATGACATCAAACTAAGGCTTGGCAGTGGGATCTTCATCCAACGAACCGCGATTGAGGATGTGGTCGTGATGATTGAGCTGGTGAACACGTGTGTGGCATGCCTACCGGGTCTTCTTCCAAAGGGCTCACTCTGGAGAAAACAAAACTCAGGGAAAAGTACTTTGTGTTATTCAGTTGAAGGAACTCACAGTCCGATTGGTAAGTTGCTGACAATGATGATTACTTTGATAATTTTTTTGGGAATGATCCTATTACAGATTTATAGTTTTTTGGATGTGGGCATGCCTTTTGAACCCATCCATTTTCCTTTCCTTGTAATCTTTACCTTTTTTAAAGTAAATTTCTTGGACCAGGCTCACCCATCTCCAGAACCTTTTGAGTAATTAATAATAATTAGCAATAATTTGTATTAATAAGTAATAATAAGTAATAATCAGTAATAATTAGTAATGACTAGTAATAATTGATAATAATTAGTAATAATTCATAAAAATTAGTAATAAATACAAATAATTAGTAATAATTAGTAATAAATACAATAAATTAGTAATAAATATGAATAATTATTAATAATTACTGATAATTATTAATAATTATAGATAATTAGTAATAATTAGTGATAATTGGTAAAAATTAGTATTAATTTGTAATTGTGGCCAGTGTAATTTCTCTTTTAGTTTTAAAAGTATCTGCAAAAAATATTTTAACTATTTTAATTTTAAATTACAATTTAAGGAGTCATATGAGGCTGTGACGTCTCAAACACCGACTGAGAGTCAGGATGAGACTTAGGTTTAGACCAGTGCGTACCGATTTGATGAGGCAGTATGGATGCAGATGACCCGATATGGCATTGGGAAAGGCAGAGTTGTTGGTATTTGTTCTCGATTGATGTCTGAGAGTTATTATGAGACTACTGTAACATCGAAATCTAGATTAAGTGGAGATCATGGAGAGTCATCGTCTTCTGCTTCACATTATCAGGAGTAACTGTGATCTCAGAGTGAGCTTATAGACTGTATGCATATAGAGAAAGAAGAACTTCATAGATAGTAACAACGACAATAGGAGGAGATGCATCGATGATGCAGCAGTAGCACGAGTAGAAGATGGAGTACATGCATCCTCTAACTCCTGTTTTAAGGATGGAGTTCCCTCCACCTTCTCCCCCAGCTGCTCCAGATGACCCCCATGTGATATATTTATATTTTGTAATAAATCATTTTAATTTAATTTTTTTTTGTAATATTATATATCTACATTTCAACATAGTTCATTTTTTATATTGTTGTGAATATTGTGTTTTTTTATTTTTTTTATTTTTTATTATCTTATCACTTTATTATTTATTTATTTTTTTTATTATTTTACTTATTTTATTATTTATTTATTATTTTATTAAAATTATTATTTAGTATTATTATTTTTAATTATTATTTTTTTATCATTATTAATTTTTTATATTTGTGTGAATATTGTGGTTTTTATTATTTTATAATTTTTTATTATTTTATTATCATTATTCTTAATAATATTAATTCTATTAATGTTATTTTTTTATTATTGTCATTATCATTATTATTATTTATATTATCATTATCAATATTATTATTTATAATATTATTAATTAATTTATTATTATTATTATTATTATTTTATTAATAATATTTTTTTATTAATATTATTTTTATTATTATTTAATATTATTTTATTAATATTATATTTTTATTATTAATAGTATTTTATTAAATTTTATTAATATTATTTTATATTTATTTTTTTAAAGCATTTGCGATGCCCTGTCGCAAATAAGGCTTTTTTAAATACCATAGGATAACTATTCGTGATGGGAATAATTTCAATCATGAATATGGTTTTTGCGACGGTTTATCGTAAAAAACTATATTTGCGATGTGATTTTCTGCAACATGTCATTTTCGAAGGGTGCCCATCACAAATGAACCATCACAAATAACTGAATTTTCAGTAGTGGAGCCTCTCCTCCTACTTATATAGTGGGAGGTGATGATATCTAGTTATGGTTCCCTAACCGCAGAAAATATATTTCCCCTTAAATAATAAATATATATATAATTATGATGAACTATACTACATCACAGATATTATTTATATTTTATCACATCATTTTATTATATATATATATATATTTCATGATAAACCTGATTCTTTTAACTTGAAACACATTTCCCACTAATATTAAATGAACCTAAAATATTAAAATAATATTTGTTCAAATAATATTTTTTGTGTATTCACTAAATACCTTGTGAATAATATTAATAAATAAACTCAACCCAATTATTCTTTACTTGAATAATAATGAATTTATTTATTTATCAGTGATCAATAACTTAGACAAATCTCATACCCCATGGTGAGGCCCACCATGTCCTGTTTGACCTTATCTCGATAGTATTGAATAATATTCACATACCAAAAGTGGATTATACAACCTATCAGGGATCCTAAAGAGAAAAATAATAGACATAATAATAAAAACTAACCTATGAACATACATTGTGTAATATAATCTCTTTGTCTTTATATATCTCATAAATCAGAATGCACACTTATGTCATCATCCTTTCTTGCATTATTATTTTTTGATCTAACTGGATGAATTTACCTCTGACCACCTTTTCCAAGGATTTATCAAGGTACTACCATCATGATCAATGAGTCCCAATATATATTATTTCCTAAACTTGAAAAATGAAAAATTCTATTTTGATCATTCAACTAATGTCATAACAACAATGACACACCCAACACAAGCTAACTCACCATGATTTCATTATCATGGATTTTTCCTTACATCAAAGTATGCAATCAAATGATACTCATTGATAATGATATCAAGTTAGGAGACCAATATACATGTCTATTGATAGGAACAACCAATGAAACCTAAAACATGAAGTGTTCCTATTGGAGGGTCTATCTTCATGATCTCACCTACCAGAGATCACCAAGTGAAAACTTCATGAGTAGAAGTTTCAATGCTTATGAGCCCCCGACACTTGATAGTAAAACATATATTATGTCCAGAAAGTATGATGTATCTAAACCATAAGACATATATTTAATATTGATGTCATAATATCTCAAGGTTTTCATTATAACCTGGGATCTTCTATAAACTTTTGATATGTTAATTAATATATAGAAATTACCATTTAAATATTGTATGGAGAAATTTTTACACTAAAATTTTAAGATTACATCATATATATCTTACTATGTACATGATATGGTAATCTAAAAATATTGTTTAGTTGGGTCTATAGACCTACTATTACAACACTCCCACTTACATTTGAGAAAACTAGCTAAACAACCTTGTTAGCTCTCACATGATTAAGATCATTTTTCCACTGAGTCACGACATTAGTTGATATGTCTACTACATCTCCACTATGTGACTATTCTTCTATGTGAGACATCATCTCCTTGAGTAATACTCCCCAAGAGATCTAAACTCGTAGTATATTTCTTTTTTCCACCATCTAAAACTAACATCTTGTCTAGTAAGAGTATCATAATTTACATTATGATAACACATTACATACTAGGTGCAATTCAAATAACAAGAGAAAATATTTTCATATTTAACACTACTTCATAACATCCTCATAAACTACAACATACTCAGTAATTGTATGTATGGATACCACTGACTAGTATGAGTCTATATTGCTCATTATCATTTCCTAAATGTGATATTAGATCACTTTGATCCAAGGAATACTAGTTTTCGACCCCTAAAAACTAGTGTCCCTTCCTCTCCACATACTAGGTATATGTCTGTTATACTTCCTCAAGTACAATTGGATATCTTTAACTACTTCCCTTGTAGTTCTCATGGATATAACTGATATTTTCCTACAATAAACTATATGTTGGAAATATCATATCTTATACATATTATTACATACGCGACTAACTCATTGCTTAAGCATATGAAATTCAACTCATCACAATAATATCCTCCCATGTACTATACATTTAGTCTTTGAGTGTTTTATTAGACGTGACATTGGAAACATTTATCTCTCGAATTGTTCAAATTTTTTATTTTCTAATACCATGGTAGTATATTTATGATTGACTGAGACTATACAACCATTAAATCTACCACAGTAGATCTTGTTCCCAATAACTCATGTTTCTACTTTAATTCAATATCTTGATAGATACTTTCATCCTGGCCTAAACTAACAGTAAGTATACTAGTTATTTTCTATATTTTATCAAACATATTTTACTTGGAAAATATTGGAACACTCATTATCCTTTTGTAGACACGTGAAAATGATTCATTCCAAATGAATATTCTATGATCTTTTTGCTTACTTTAATCCTAAACTGTATCTGAGTAACTTGCATACCTGATTGGAATTATATGGAATCACCATCCCTTTTTGGCTGCGTCGTATAGAAACCTTATATAATTGGTGGTCTTGACATCCAATTATCAATAAAATGATCATAGAAAATAGATATGATAAGTAAAATTATAATTGTTTTAGGCATATTTACTTAGTATCTCCAATCAAGCCTCATTGGTACCACACCTGTATCGTCCATGTATAGTCTCTCTTGAATACCCATCATAGTATAAAAAATAACAATCCCCTTGTAGTTTGATACATGAAATCTATTATTGAATTTTAATTGATCATGTTAGTTTCATCTAATTTCCATATATTTCATACTTGTAGGAATTATTATTTGCAAGGAATAATGGATCAACAACTGTGGTGAATATAAAACAACCACTATGGTTTTAAGCTTCCTATACAGCATGTGTATCTAGAACATTCTCTTACACACCTCTTGTGGAACTCATTCATATTCCCACTACTTGTGTATATCTAGCATTAACTTAACTCAATTCAATATTACTCTCACTATCTCAAGTAAAGATATGCACCCTTTTATAGAAATATAGTTTATCATTTTACTATAACCTTTCTATAAAATGGATTTATGTAATATCATAATCAAATTTAGGATAATTAATTTTAGATGCACATTGGGTTTTCTTTGATACATGTTTGTTTATATCCTAAAAAACTATTTGCATCTAAACACATGTTCTTTTGACATGATGGATTGATATCATACTATAACTTATATGATATCCATTTTTCATTATTAGTGTCATATTATTATGGGATATCATCATTATTTATGAAGCACATCTCAAAATATAATGGAATTATCTATAATGTATATGTTTTAATATTGATGCCCCATTAACCTACATCATGACTCTGATGTGTATAAGGAAACATGTTTCTAGGAATTATTCCATGATAAATTTTGTTGATCAATGTTAAAATGTAAGACTCATCATCAATCGTCCTTAATAAAACAATTTCTCTGATGTGGATAAGGTAATGTTCATTTGGGAATTACTATATGCTACATTATATTGATTGATGAATTCTTGGTCAAGATATTATTGGACATACCAGGCCAAATCATCTCATATCTTCTCACCATGCATATACTATAATTTTCGTTCACATTACATAAATAATTAAAGTAATCTTATGAATTATTCTTATCACAATCTTACCCTTGGAATAGTTCACGCTCTCTAGATGATCTAATTCCAAAATCATTGTGGATTTCCTTTATTTATAAAGGTTTCTTTGTCCAATCCAAATAAGTATATATATCGATAATACCTAATGTATTTAGATCCAATATGTCTAAATACCACATGAGTTATATGCTTTATTTCCACTTTATTTTTACTTGAAAAATAATTATCTTTCCATAACTGTGTATATAAGTCTTACCTTTTATATTCATCACTTATTGCATATGATTCATGTATCACTAAACAATTGGTTAAGTATGAAACACCAAAAAAACATTCATTCCCAAACTAGAATAATTTCTCCTTTTTTCAATTGGAAGATTGAGATAAATGTTTTGTTTATACTCATAAACCTATTCAACTAGAATCAATTTATTGGTAATTAAAAGTCATGTAATTCTCACCACTGACTTAGGGTCCACCATTTCTCATCCACTTAGAGAATACACCTTACTTCTTATAATGTTTCTATATTTACTTAGTTACTATATTAAACTACAAATATGTTATTGAAATATTTTATTTAATACCCAAGAAGTATAATAAAAAGATTAATTGAATTAGATGAATATTCACTGAATAAGTGAGTACTTACATATTCAATTCAGTTCATCACATTTATCTTCCATAGAATTCATTTCATGATTTGTGAAGAAAATAATCTCCTGCTTAAAAATACACCACTTATCATTGAAGGAAATTGCAAAGGTACCTTTTTCACCTCAATTTCCATTAATCTTTTCGCGATGTATTTAAACTTGTTCACCATAAGAATTAATGATTAATAATTATTTAATGTTTTATTTCTTGAAAATTTTTACATAAAAGGTAATGAAGTGTTTTCCTTATACAGTTCATTTTTTAATATTAAATTAATTTAGAGAATATGGGTGAAAGTGATATTATAATGGGATGTATCAAAAAAAATTATCCATATTTCAATTTTTCACATAGCCAATGTAATTATCACTCATTCATATCTCACTTCTCTTTCTCCTTATAATCTTCTTATAGATGAGGCAACATGTGTATTCATCCATGTAATGATGTTATATCAACAACTAACATCTTATGTTGACGATTTCATAATGAAATAACAATTATATGAATCAAACATAAGTCTCTTGTAAGAATTTTCATGTCATCTCTCCCTAAGGGGGATTAATAGGTATTGGGGACTCCAACACCTTGAATTTTCTATATCCTAGTATTGTGATCAAGCGCCAGCACTACTTTTTGGAAACTCATGCCGGATAGGACATTGAATTTTACGAAAAAATATCGTTGTGTATCTGTGGTATTAGTTTCCAAATCCTAAAAAAAATAAATCTAGCAGATTAGTACATTTATCTTGATTACCAATTTAAAGATTATTGATTAAATCATTAAATCATTAAATTTCACCCACTATTTTTATTGAATTCTAGGAACCCTATGTACTTGAATCAGAATACTCTTTCACTTGAGTATTTTAGGTGTAATTATCTTTGAACCTCCCCTAATAGTATACAATATTTGGCTACACTACTACTCAGAGAGTTCAAGGTAAGCGTTTGACTGGACAATGACATTATCTCATGGTTCCTTGATCTATTGAGAGAGGTATCAGCTTCTAAAATCATAAACATGGATTACTCAATGCTTTCCTCTAATGTTGAATTAATCTTGGTTCTATGCTTATAACTTCAGTTAAGTCAACTTATCAATCTCATAAAAACTTATCGGTAGTAAGAGACACCCTCAAATTTTGTTGACGAGCACCTCAAATTCATGGTTTTGTTCAAATTGAAATGATGGAATGCGTTTTGTGAACTAGTATTTCTTTGAGAGTTTTTATATATTTTTTGAAAAATGTAATCCATTTTTATTGATTTTTCTATACTACATTTTCATGCTCATAATTATACATTAATAGAAAAACATTCATCACTTCTTTATATATTTTATTTTTTATTATTTTATGTGTTTCTTATTATCATGAAAATTCATAACGTAAATAAACTATGAGATTGGTCTTGAGAATCTAAAATTGGTTGATCTAGTTAAACTCAATGGATCAACCATGACCTAGGGATATCATACCTCAGTCATGACTTGAATCATGATGCAGTTTTCTCCCATATAGTATGTCCACTTCTCGTTTAAATTTTGTCTCTAATTGGTGTTGTCTATATATTACATCATCATCATCACAGAAAGGTCCACATTTTGCATCATCTTAATAAAAATAAAAATGTACTCGCACTTAGGTGAGGGGGACAAGGAGCGCACTTAACAACATATAAACATGGATGCACAGACCTTTATACATATTGACAAAAAATAAGATGATGCACATACCATTATATTTAATTATAATCACCACACATAATTAAATAACTAATTAAATTAAATTAACAAGACATAGGTTGGTTAATTTCTCTAGACCATTCATCAGGTAAAATAAATGCGTGATAAATACTAAATTTCAATAAATTAATGTATGAGGATAATTAATTAAATGAAATCAATTAATTAAATTCAAATAATTTTATTCTATTTGGTCTCATAACTAATTTAATTTTAATTCAAAAAATGAAATTAATGAATTACTTTAATTTAACACCGAAATTAAATTTATTTTCGTAGATATTAAAAATTATATTTTAAACCAAAATTATTTTTAATTAATTTAATTTTAAACTAAAATTAAATCAGTTAAATTAACTAATTTTTATTAAATAAAATATTCCCAGGCCCCTGAAACCCCACGCAGGGCCTGTGTGGGTCGGGCCGAACCCGTGCATCCCCATTTAGAGTCATGAAAAGTCCATGAAAAGCTATTATAGGTTATAAGGGATTTCTAAGTCCCATTTTACATTGGACATGTAACATCCCTTGTTTTTTTTTGAAAAAAACTATGTTTGATAGCGTACATGATACACCACATCGAGTTTAAATGAACAACTAAATATTATTATTTAATATGACAGTTATCACAAATTCATTTGAATGAAAAGTATAAATAGGATTAACTGAATTATAAAAATATGGTTTTCACATTTATATATAACTAATTCTTTGGTGACCAATTAATTATAAATTAAAATAAAACCCATTTAAAATAAAAGGAAACATTTTTTTGAAAATTATATAAATATTCACAACTATGTTTTATACTAATAAAAAAATAAATCACTCATATTTGATTATATTAATTATATATATATATATATATAATTCAATATAATGTTTTAAATTCACCTTATATATTTTATAGGCATGATATAAGAACAAATCCAATTCTACGCATAAAAGAAGTATTTTTCTAAAAATGCAGTTTTGACGCCTTTTGATCGCACACTTATTTTAAATATATTTTTTGACAATTTTATAAATTCTATTTGAAAAAAATAAACTTATTATATCAAAATTAAATATCAAAGTTCAATTTTTTTCAATTTGTTGATATTTTTCTGATATGTTTCATGTTTTGACGAGTGATAAAAAATATTTCATTTTAATTGAAAATAACTTTTTCATATAAATAATATACAGTGTTAAATTATATTTTTTATGGTTTTAAAGTATAATTATATTTTTTATCAATTAATCAATTTAGGTAATTTTAATATATTTCACATTTAATTTGAATCTAAAAACATTTCAATCTTTTGAACGTTTTTACTTTAAAAACTCGTTTTGTCATTCTGTCAACGAGATTAACATTAAATTAATTTTATCCAATTATGTGTATTGAAATGTGAAAAAAGGATTACATATTAGGAATAATAAGGTAAAAATTTATTAAATAGATTTATTTTATTTTTGGACAAAATATGAAGAGTAAACTTAGTAATTTTTATTATCATGGTTAAGGGTAAATCGAGTAATTTAGGATAAAAATAATGTTATAAATGTTATTAAATTAACCTAAAACATATCCTAATTTTGTTTTATGAGTTATTGTCGAAAAAAATCATATTTGGGATGATTTTATGAGCTCTTGGAACCACTTGGATGACTTTAAGTCATTTATAATATTTTAGTCAATGAAATGTTAATCATATCACACTTTTGTTTTTAACACTTGAAATATTTTTAATATGGGGTTATATAGAGGATATGTTCAGATATAAAAATTATTTTTAAAGATAAAATACTTATCTTCATCGTGGTAATTTATTTTTAATTTTTATGATATAAATAATTACCTTAAAGTCTTACATAATTATGTAGTAATAATTTTTTAATTTTAAGGACATATCGTATAAATGATATTAAAATTTTTAAAATAAATATAATTTCAGATAATTAATGTCATAAATGGATTTTATAGAAGGATTTGACATGTTATTGATGTTTTAAAAGAGTTTTTGTAATATATCATGTTGTTGTGACATTTTTAAAAATTTATGTATTGAATTGTATCAAAATTAAAATTAATGATATTTTAAAATATAAAATATATTATTAAATAATAAAAAAATTATAAAAATATAAATATAGAAAATATTATTTGTATAAGAATTAAAATTTCATAAATGACTCATTTATTGTTCGTTTTTCAATTTATAGTAATTATATTAACCCTCAAAGCAAAAATTATATGATATAACTGTAGGAGTTAAAAGGGTTAAACAAGGGTTAAAATAAAAATATAAGCATTAAAATAATGATAAAAACTTATATAATCTTCATTGAATGAATTTATTTCAAACATAATCAATAATATATTTGAAATAAATTAGTTTTGATCCATTTGGAATAGAAAATTAATGTATATTAATTTAATATTTTGATGAATTCCAAGAGGGTCCTACCCATCTCTTATAAAAGGGAACCTCTTCTTCTCTTATATTCCCACCTCAAAACCTATTTGGTTAAAAAACCATATACCTAAATAAATTCCTATAATCCATAAAAACACTATATAACACTTAGTTTAGGGATAACACTATACTTAGTTGTCTTAAGGTGTTATGAAAAGGAGGTAGTCCAATGAAGATGTATTTTTTATTCTTAACATTACATAAAATCTTATTGAACCATTATGAAATAATAAATATATTTTAATAAATATATTGAGATGTTATTATATTACTATCATCACCTAAATACATATGCACTTCCATGAAATGAGAAAATAACTATTGTTCATGTGTATAACGAACTACCACCTCGTGAACTGATATAATTCGTCTTCCATCACCATCTCTCAATAATTATATAATGAAGGAATTAATGTTTATATATTATATTCATGAAATATTTATCATTATTAAATATAATATATCATTTAAGTTCTTATATTTCTATGCACATAAAAATGATAACGTCATTTGTTCGTACGTGTGAACTATCACCTCCACAAAGCAATGTGATTCATTTTTCATCACCATATCCCATGGATAATATATATAAGTATATTTTAAGAAATAATATGTTTATATGATATTATTATAATTATTTAAAGTTAAAATTTTATTAACCTTCTTTCCAAAATGATCCTTGAAAATTGGAAAGATTACTCATGCGTACATACGACTTACCGTCTCCATGACTGTAACATAGTTAATTTTTCATATCCATAGTTAATTAATGGATTTAAAAGTATAATTGATGTATAAAATTGATTATTATTTCATTAATATTATTCTATATATGATGTAATAATGGAAACATTTGACTATAAAAATAATACCATAGTCATTTTGGACTCATGTGCCAAATATCATCAAAATGCAATACATGAACTAAAATAATTAAATAATTTTTATAACATGGTAATTAGTGATATAAAATGAATAATAAAAATAAAAAGTTTATAAAAAAATTAAATAATTAATCTAAATTCATTATTCAGGAATATAAAGAATCTACGTGATGAGTCAGACTCAAGGTAAGTAACATTGTCTCAATCTCTATCATCAAAGCGTATTTTAATTTTATACACCCACATAATTTTATGAGGTGTATATAAAACCACATTTAACATATAATTTCATTAATTTATTTATTATAATTTTATTTATTATTTTTTAAAAAAATTTAATTTTTCATGGGGCTTATAATTTAAATGTTCAATGTGTTAGGAGAAACTTTGAATGTTTAGTGATTTAATTTCAAAATATTTTTCTACACGTCAATATTATTTATATTATTTATATGGATATAAAATTATTATAAAGGACATTTAAAGTTTATTTTTAATTTATTTCAAAGGTTTTCAAAATGATTCTTTTTACATATTTTATACAGAACATTTTGACTATTGTCAAAATGAATTTCCTTTTCTTAACATACATGACAAAAATGATTTCCCCCACTATGAATATTATTTAATTTACAGATTACTTTTCAAGATTAAATTTTTCTTAAATGAAAAAAAATATTTATTTAATTTTGGGTTTTTTGGTATTGATAATGGTTTGTCAAAGAAAATGGTGTTTTTGTATTGAATGGGGTTTTTTAAAAGAAAAGTGTACTTTTATACAAAAGTGTTTATCATATGGGATTAAAAGAGTTTTTAAAAGGGTTTTATAATGAATGTGTTTTATTAATGAAATGGTACTAGAGAATTATATGAAACAAGTGATCTCAATAAAGCTTATACAAGGGGTTGAGACCCATTATATCTCATGAAGAATGGGTGAGTCTGATATAGCTTATACGAAGGGTTGATGCCCATTTTAACTCATGGGTGAGCCCGATATAACTTATACAAAGTGTGATCCCCATTATAGATCTCCAATGATTTAGCTAAAAATAATATTCGAATTCGGCTGTATGATTATTCAAATTGAAAGGGGTTTGAAATGGTTTTATGTATATTATGTTATAAGTCACCTAAATGAGTTTTAATTACTTTGTATTGGTTTTAATGGTTTTCTTTGAGAAAAAATTATGTGATTTTTTCATGTGAAAATGTTTTGTTTCATTTAATAAAGGAATATTAAATGGGTTTTTATATTTTTTAACTAGACTAATGGTTTTCTTTTTTTATTTCCCTTACTGAAATTTTTGTTCTCATCCCAATATTATAAATGTTTTTAATATGGTTTGAGGATGAGTAGAGACATTTATGAGGAAAAGATAAAAATTGTGATGTTATATCATGGAAATAAACCATGTTTTATTTTAAAATGTTTCCTTTGGTGTAAAAATGGATACTGAGTATAAGTGTAAACTTGTAATGTATGGTTTTACTTTGTAAGAGATTGTCCTAATTCTCTAAAACTCCAAACTGAAAAGATCTATGAATGTGATTTCTAGTTCAAAAATAGTAGAATATGTATTGTTCAAGGATGATTCCTTATAGTTGGTATCAAAGGATTTTTTAGACAACATTGGTTATTTGAATTTTTTTATTAAGAGTTATGGATATCATCATGGGTTTATAATTTTAAGGGTGGTCATAAATTTAATGTCTTAGAAACCCTTTTAAGGATTTATATTATGAAATTTTAAGGTGACTAATGACATTTTTGGATACATTCATTTATGAGTTAACTATGGGTCATTACATTTTTTTGTGCTGAAAAATGAAAGGTATGAGATATCCTTTTTAAGTTTATTTTTTAGGATTCTTCACACATTTCTGATAATTTTATAAGGATTAAAATTATATAGTTTTAGAAAAAGAATAGCTCATAGGATGGGTGACAAAAATTATCATCTGGTAAGTCCATGGGAATATAACACACAACCAAAGGGTGAAAAGGGTGAATCACCTACCAATTTTAGGTTCTAGGCGCAACATAATTATGGCAGAGATAGTGACCAACTTTAATTATTTCCATTTTCATTAAACAATATGGGATCAATACAATGATGGATACTAGTATCCACGAAATTGAATCAAGAATTTAGACAAAAGAATAGAAACTTGGGACTAAGAGATATGATCAACACCTTTTGTTTATAATTAATTTAATTCGATTAAATAATTACCTCCAAAGTGATTATTTATTCCTTGATGCATTCGACCACAAATTTGCAGTGTTCTTTTTTTGCGTTGTAGAGATCCAGGGTAGTTCTCTTCTAGAGGTGAACCATATGTTTCCCGCATATATTCAGACATTTCTATAGGAGTCTCTGGGTGAAAGCAAGGGAGATCCACGGGCTTTTGATGTCCTACTTTGATCGCCTTAAGAACCACTTCCAAAATGGTCTCCTTGATCCAATGGAGAATGATTTCTATTTTTCCGGAGAGCATTCTGGGAGAGTTATAAACTCTATAATCTCAAGAGATTTTCCCTAATTTGTTGTGTGCAACCACAATCATTGCCATTTGGTTAGAACTTGGCTAATAATAGAATAATATAACTGGGCATTTAATTTAGTTGGGTAATAATAAATAAGTTGCACAAGTACCTTAATTATTTTATTAATCATAGCGAAATTCTAGGTCAAATAATAATCCAAAAATTATTATTTCCCAAAACACACATAATTAAATATTATTTAATAATATAATATTTAATATTATTATCTCTCACTGGACCCTTAACTCGGCCCTCCAATCCTCCACTATATTTTCTAAACCTTAAATTATGACAATTTATTTATCAAATAAATATCATTACATTATTCGCAAATAAATATATAAATATTATATTCACTAAATAGAAAATAAATATTGATTAATCATTATTCCCACATTATATTCTCTCAAATGACTAGTCTCGAAATAAATGCGATCAGACATCCATGAATAATTATTAAACCACAACCAAGAATAATATTTACTCAACTTGTCAAATAATAAATAATATATAATTTAACTAAGATACATGATACACTTAGTGTGTCACCCACTAGTCTTCTTTCTCAGTTTCATTAAGTGGATCATCCTAAATTACAAGATTTTCTTCTATAAATACACCAATACACCCGTAGAGAAAAATATTTAATTATTTAACTACATATCAACTCATAAGAACACCTACCATGTAATATAATCTCTTTGTCTCAATATCTCTAATCAAGCGGGTTGCATGCAAGTGCCATCAACCCATGCGCTCAATTTCTCATTCATTGAATTCATGAAAATTGAACTTGCCTATAGACCACCATGTCCTTTTATTTATTTAGGCTATATCATTTCCATCAAAGGGCCTGAGATATCAACTTATGTTATCAAATAGAAGAGAGAAATCCTTTCTGGCATTATTCATAAATGAAATATTACTTGTGACACATCCAACATATCCTACCATGTCGCGAACATATGTCATCATGGTTTTTGAAATACATCTAAGTGCACGAGTCACAATACTCATTAATAATAATCTTAAAGTATAAGGAAAAATATACACGTCCACATATAAGAACATATAATGACACTTATAAATGTGGATTTCCTACTATCAGGTCCCATTCTCATAATATCCTACTAGATATCACCAACGGAGTACACCATGATAAGGTGTCCCAAAGTCCTATGAGTATCCACCACTGATAGAATGTACCATTTGTGTCCCTAAAATGATATCATCCCGCAATAAAACATATATCTATGAATAGTGTCATAACACTTCCTATTTCTCATTATAACAACCCTAGTCTTTATTACCCATTTAAACATGATTTATTAAATAAAATTTCACTTAATACCACCCATATGATTGAGTGGTATAGTGTATTTATGGATTAGGAACATTACTGACAACTTAAGATATAAAATACAATATCTTTATTGAAAACATATTTTACACGACCACAACATTCCTTCATACGTAGAATTTCGTGGGATAACCTGAGGATATACATAAGAGTATGGTGAGCTATAAAGCACAGCAAGGGAGTAGAAAAGGCATAAAATGATAAATACAATTAATTATAGGTAATACTCATATTAGTGGATCATAAGAGAAACATGAACATAATGGAATGATATATCATGATTATCATAACATTGAAATGAGGAAACTACTTAAAACACTACATCATAAACATAAAAGAATCAGGTAAAACCTTATCCCAACATGGTGGAAAATTTTCCTAAAAGGAATCAGGTAAACCCCTATCCCAACATGAAATATCATGATACTAAACAATACCCAATGCATTAGAGCACCATCAGGGTGCACCCTTCAAAATCATTTCAATCTCATGCTTAAGTGTGCCACACAGATTATATAACAAGGATTAATTGAAAATCATCATTTATTCCAAGATAAAGGAATGTATATTACATATATGAAATTCTATGATCAATAATTATATGTTCGTAAAGGAGAATACCATTTATAGAGAAATGGGAATTTTATTCACTACACGATTATTTTGGCATGGAAAATCACAGTGCAATTTCGGCAGCTTAACGACGTGACATAAAAATTCGTAAAAATGGTTGAAGAGAGAGAAAGGGGTATCTAATAATATAAATGAGAAATGGAAATTAATGGGGTCATATAAATATATTTATCAACATAATGCATTTTGAAATAAAATGCGCAACATAATAATGAAACTTAAGGAAAGAGGAGAACTGAAATAACTCTTAAGAAATTTCAGCATGGTAACTGGTGTAAATGGGAGAGATTAATGAGATAGAAAGAGGTATCAAATCATAAAAAAATAATAAGGGAAGTATGGGGAGGTCCAAAAACATACTCCATCATTTTTAATTGAAAAATAAAAGGGTATACCAATATAAGGAAACATGGAAAAAAATGAGAAAGGAAGGAAAGTGAGGATCCCTTACTTGGATGTGTGATCCCAAAGGCTTTGGAGATGCTTCTTTGGATCTTGGGGGATTCTTAGGAGGACTATAGGGAGTTGATAGAAGAGTGAGGATGAGTTTTGCAGAGTTTTAGTGATGATTAATGGGTGCATAGGTGGGTTTTTATATGAAAGGAGGGTGAATTCATTATTATTTAGGTTTTGGACACTACACACTAAAATATTCAAAACCACAAAACAACCCATAGTTTTTCCCCATGTTTTCTATCCAAGGGGAGTGGAAAACATTATTCTATAATTCCAAGGGCCTAATTCATTAAAATATTATCTATTTTTATGTGGATTTTAGTCACACCCTCAGGAAAATGAATTTAAAATCATAAAATATATTATATATTTTGGAGGATTCACTAAGGCATTGTAAAATAAGTTGAATAAATCTAAAATCACATTATTTTAAAGTTAAAACATATATTTGGTTGAATATCAATTTTATGGTATTTATTACATCACTATTGGGTCATTATGATTTCATAAAACACATTATATATTTATATATTATTTAATTTCTACGATAAAAATTTGACTATCTCAGAACATTATGAAAAATTCACCATTGGATAATTTTGAAGTCCTGAATCCAAAAATAATATTAATTTTCTCGAAATAATTTTCTAAATATGTAAATTTTTACTTTTAAAATGAGAACCTATTTTTATTGAAAATCGACGGGTTTTGAAAAAAACAGTTTTTAACCTTAATAAAAATTACATTTGACTTCATAAAAATTTTATACTCATCTATTATCAATAACAGAAATTTGATAATAATATTTTATAAAATATTAATTATTTCAAAAATTATTTTAATACCTTAAATTAAATTATTTAATTTAAAAATACACTTTTGTTTAATAGTATAAAAATATAAATCTTATCAAACTAATCTCTTAATAATTTATAGATAAGAAATTGATATAATCATAATTTATAATAATTTTTTTATAATATTATTAATAAAAACCTTAATTTATATATTTCTAAAAAGAACCATTTTTACCCAAAAAATCAATTAATCAACTTCGTCATTTTTTTAAGAATGACTATTCTCATAAAGGAATTGGTGGAATAAGACTTTTATTTATAAAAAAGTTATAACATAGTAAGTAACTAATACCTTGTTACATAACTACTTATAACATGCACCTAAGATATAAGGGTAAGGTGTGGAATGGTGATAGACTCTTGTGGTGGCTTGGATAACATCGCCCGGGTGGTAATCACTATTAACTTGAACATCTCCTATAGGAAATTCCATTCAAGCTTAACATGTTGAATCTTTGCTTGGTCTTGGTCAAGGGAGAATACCAGTGTTGCTACCTCCTTTATGAGATCCAACAAATAAGCTTTGTACGACCCAAGTCAACAGGATGAGGCCATTCTCTCCTTTTGTTTATGATTAAAGTATTTTTTTAACCTTATATTTATCTCAGTTGTCTTATAAATATTAAATGACTATATTTTTAATTTTCGTTATACATAACGGGCATTTAAACCCAATAAAAAAAGATTTCTTGTGTTTTATTTATCCATAAGATATAAAAAGAAATGGAATTTTTTTTCATAAATGTTCAGGTCATTACAACCTTCCCCCTTAATAAATTTCACCTTCAAAATATACTTTTTCCAAAATAAAAAATATGAGGGAAACACTGCCTCATCACTACCTCCAACTCCCGTGTTTCTTCTTCAAACTTGTGGTTTCTCCAAAACACTTTTACAAGAGGAATTGTATTGTTTTGTAGAAAATTTTCCCATCGATCTAATATCTTTACAAAATTCTCTTCATAATAGAGGTCATTATCCAATGGTACCACCTCTAGATTGAGTACATGTGATGGGTTTGATATTTACATACTTACGAGTGATATATGGAACACGTCATATACTTGAGAAAAGTTCGGTGGAAGTGCCAATTGATAGGCCACTGCTCTAGTGTGATCAAGGATCTCATAAGGGCCAATGTACCTTGGAATAATCTTTCAGCTATTCCCAAATATCATAAATCTCTTACATGTTAAAATTTAGAGGAATACCATGTCTCCAAAATCAAAATCTAGTCCTCATCAACAATTGTCAACATATATCTTTTGTTGAGTCTGAGAAGCTTTAATGTGATGCTGGATGGTCTTATCCTTCTCCACCATTTCTTCTTCCATTTATGGACCTATAAGTTTTTGTTCCCCAACTTCATCCCAACATACCGACATTCGTCACCTCTTCCAATGAAGTGATTAATAAGGATCCATTTGGATGCTTGATTGAAAACTATTCTTATAAGAGAACTCCACCAAATGAAGATGTTGGTACCATCTTCCTTTGAAGTCCATTGACAAATCTATCAATGTATTTTTAAGTGTATGGATAGTCTCTTCAGATTGGTCATCAGTTTGAGGGTGATAGGCCATGCTGATGTTCAAATCAGTGTTCAAATCATATTGTTGATTCTTCCAGAACATAGAGGTGAATCTTGGATCTCGATCAGACACAATTGATAGTGGTACACCATGTAGCCTTACCACTTCTCTGATTTATATCTATGCCAGTTGATCCAATGATAAATCCTCTCAAATCACAATGAAGTGTGTAGTATTTGTAATATGATCCGCAACAACATAGATATAATTGTTTCCATTGCATGTATTCAGATTTCCAGTGACAAAGTCAATGGTTATGTTCTTTTATTTCCATGTTGGTGTGAGTAATGGTTTCATCATCCCCTTAGACTTATTCCTCTTAGCCTGAACTTACTGAAAATACAAGCACTTTGATGTATATTCAGTGATCTACTTTTTCATGTTATCCCACTAATAATGCTCTTGAATATCCCGATACCTCTTTTTGTTTCCTGGGTGGATGGAGAAATTGGAAATATGTGCATCATCCAAAAGATATTTATTTAACTCCATATTTTGTGGAACACATAGTGTCGACCCAAATATCACAATACCTATTTCATTAACATTGAACTCATAGGATTTCCCTTTTCTGATAGTTTCAACTTTTTTCTAAATTCCTATATCATCATTTTCATTATCCTTTAACCTTTCAAAAAGAGACGGTTGAGAAATAATTTTTGAAATGATTGATAATGTTCCATTCATTATTATTCCCATATCCATCTTCATCAAATCCAATAAGATTTGATTCTTTTCAATTTTCTATGAATGATATAATTTCTCAGTCCTTTCAATATAGAGCGTCCACCACCTTGTTCACTTTCCTAGGGTGGTAATTTATTAAGAATTAGTAATCCTTGATGAGCTATAAACATCTTCATTGGTGCATATTTAGCTTTTTTAGTTTGAATATAAATTTGATATATTTTGATCCAAATATATTTCTCACATTTTCCCAATGATATAATGCCACCATATTTTCAATGAAAATATCATAGATTCCAACTCATGATCATGCATGGGATTGTTTTTCTTAGAAATTTTCAATTTCCTTGAGGCATTGGTGAAGAATTTTTCATTATGTATCAACACAGAACCCATGCCCTTCTTTAAAGCATCACTAAAGAATACGAAAAGCTCCCCACTTGTGGGTAGTGTGATCATAAGGGTAGTGATAAGCCTCTTCTTCAACTAAATTAATATTTATTCAAATTTTTGATTCCAAGAAAACATGAATCCCTTCTAAGTTATCTTGGTAAGAGGGTTTGACAATCATGAGAAATTTCTCACAAATCGGTGATAATATCTAGCTAACTCCAAGAATCTACAGATATCTGTCACAGATGTTGGCCTTGTCCATCCGTTAATTTCGTTTATTTTGGTAGGATATATAGATATCCAATTTCTTGTGATTATATTCCCCAATAATGATACTTCCTTCAACCAGAACTTACACTTGCTATAATTTTCATAGAGCTTCTCCTTTCGCAAGGTCTGTAGTATAATGCTTAGATTCTCCTCATTCTCCTCCTTGTTTTTAGAGTATATTAGAATATCACATATAAATACTACCATAAATTTATTGAGGTAATCTCTAATGACTCTATTCATTAATTCCATAAATATTATTGGAGCATTAGTGAGTCCGAAATGCATTACTATGAATTCATAGTGCTCATACCTTGTACAAAAAACAGTCATGGGGATATCCTCCTTCTTCACTCCAACTTAGTAATATCCCTATAATTGATCCACATTGGAGAATTATTGTGCTCTATGTAGCTGATCAAACAAGTCATCAATTTGTAGTAAAGGACAATTGTTATTTATCATGATTTTGTTGAGCTCACGATAATCAATGAAAAGGTGCATTGACCCATCCTACTTCGGGATGAAGAAGACAAGTGCACCCCATGGAGAATCACTTGGTCATATAAACCCCTTATCTAAATTCTCATGTAGTTTTTTCTTTAGTTCTTCAAGCTCTATAAAAACCATTCTATACAGAGTATAGGATATTGGAAAACCCTACATATATGATCAATAAATAATTCGACATCTTTTCTAGGAGGAAGACCAGAAAATTCCTCGGGAAACACATCAGCGAATTACCTTACAATAGGAATGTCTTCAAGGATGGTTCCTTCCTTAGACTCAATCATCCGAAAAAATATGCATACACATAGGGACGTAATATATATTCTTGATATGATAGTACTAAATAAGATTCACCCCCTCCTTTCACTTGTATAGGATCGGGGATGGATTCAATATTTGGAGATTGATTTCCCTCTCGTGAAAATTTATGTCAGCTCTATAAAGTGAAATCCAATCCATTAAAATATTTATACCAAATTCCACCAAGGGAAGTATGATGAGGTTTGATGGGAAGTTCAATCCCAAAATTCTGACATGGGATGAGTTATATTCATGGGATTCTATAATTTATCCATTTTTCATTCTCACAGAAATCTCTACATCCATGATTTGGGGTGGTGTTTGGATTGTTCAACTAAGTTTTCGAGATATAAAAGAATGAATAGAACTAGAATCAAAACGCACATTCAATTTTCTTGAATTAATAACTAGCATACATGTCACCACTTCATTATTGGGATTCGCTTCAGTGGTAGTGATGGAAAAAGCTCACCCTTGTTGCCTTGGAGGATGTTGGTTGCCTCAAAAAATCCTTGGATTAGGGAACTAGATCGCAAAGTGACTTAGTTGTTTGTATTTGTTGTAATGAATAATGAATTAAGGGTTGAAAAGAGTGTTCCTTTCCCTTTCCATTGTATTAGGGTTTTCTTGTCGGCAATCATTGGCTTAGTGCCCTTCCTTCCCGCACCTAAATCATTTCCTCTCCCCCTTTAGGAATTTTTTTGGGCATTTATTTATGAACCTTTGGAAAGTGGGATGCTAAAATTTATTCTCACTGTTGGATTTATCCTTAAAATTTCTAGAATTAAATTCTACTTTCCACATCTTATCCCCATGATACCCTTGTGATTTTCTGATCTCTATCTTGATTTTGAGGGCACATAAGACAATCTACTCATAGATGTCAAAGTCGCATATTTCTAGGGATCTCCATAGGATTGGTTTTATCCCACCAAAGAAGTGGTTAACTTTTCATTCTGGGGTAGTGAAAAAAACAATGGTTTATCGTGCAAGTCTGATGAATTTTTCCTTGTACGTCCCACCAAGATGGAGGGTGTGGGGAAAATATTTATCAAAAAACATTTTCTAGAAATCCTTTTATCCCATCACCTCAATATCTTTCTTAGGATTTTTATTTTTTATCAATGTGAACCATTGATCAGCTTCACACTCCATATGATAAGTATCTAGAATAACCTTCCCTTATTTAGAACATTAAAGGATGGATAATATCTTATCGATGTAATTGATCCATTTCTCAGAGATTGAGGGATCAAATGATCCACTGAAATTAGGAGGCATTTCTCTCATGAATCTCTCGATTGAAACTTGTTCATTCTTAGGGGAGTTGGAAGTTACTCTTGAACCATGTTTCTATTCCAAACTTTTTTTAACTGAGAGAGTATTGTGACAAAGTTTGTGATTCCTTCTCCCATTAGACTGGGAATCTCATTAGAACGACCATCACATTGATCTTCACATCAGTTGTTAGCTTGATCCCTCCTATTACCATCCATTGGATAGAATAAAGTAAAAATTAGGGTATGTATTTTAAACTATTAAGAACATAAAGGGTAATCCAATGAAAAAATGGATAACATATGAATTAAATTTTTTTCCATAACTTATAAATTTATAGGCTTCAATCTATGTTATACATGTTCTATTTCCTAACATATATTCATATGGTATTTTTTTGTTCCCGAAATAATGATTCATACTAATGTTATGAATTTACCAAAGAATATCCCTCAGGAGTGTCGAACAAAGATTTAAGAAAGTCCATTTTTGTGTACTAGTTCCCATTCAAGTCTACCTCAAAGCTTTGTTTTCAGTTTTTACCGCTAGATACATCTGGGCCAAAGCCACATCTAATTGTTCGTATCTAGATAGGGATATATTTTCTTGATAAACCACTTAATATATACTAAAAAAATTAGATATTCTTTTATTATACTTAGTCTTATTCCTAAGGCATTCACTAGGGTTTTCTAATCCTAATCCCAAAAATAACTAAACCTATACTTTGATACCAACTATAATAACCCTGGTCTTTATTACAAATTTAAACATGATTTATTACATAAACTTGCACTTAATGTAACCCATAATATTGAGATTTATAGTGTATTTTTGGATTAGGAACATTACATGAAACATTAAGACATAGAATAAATCATCTTTTTTGAATACGTCTTTTACGTGACCATAACATTCCTTCGTACTTGGCATTGAATGAGATAACTTGAGGACATACATAAGAAAAGGGTGAGCTATAAAACCTAGTAAGGGAGTAAAAAAGTCATTACATGAATAATACAATACATTTTAGGCAATATGTATATCAATGTAGCACAAGATAAACATGAACATAAAGGCATGATATAACATGATTATCATAACATAGAAATGTGGTAACAACTTAAAACACTGCATCATAAACATAAAGGAATCAGGTAAAACCATATCCAAACATGTTGAAAAATGTTCTTAAAAGAATCAAATAAACACCTGTCCTAACAGGATGTATCATGATACTAAACATTACCAAATTCATTGGAGCGCTATCAGGGTGCACCGTTCATAGTCATTTCAATCTTATGCTTAAGTGTCCCACATAGATCATATAACATGGATTCATTCAACATCATAATTTATTAAATGATAAAGGAATGTGGAATAAATACATGAAATTATATGATCAATAAGTATATGTGAATAAATTTGAATACTCTTGATAGAGAAATGGTAATAGTATTAACTACATGATGATTTTGGCATGGAAAATCACAATGCAATTTCAGCAACCTATCAATGAGACATAAATATTCATAAAAATAGTTGATGACATAGAAAAGGTTATCTCATCATATATAAATGAAATGGAAATTAATGGGGTCATAAAAATACATTTACAAAAAAAAAAGGAATTTGGAAAGAGAATGTGTAGCATAATAAAGAAACTTGAAGAAAGAGGAGAAATGGAATTACTCTTACGAAATTTCAGCATGGTAACAAATGTACATGGGAGGGAATAATGTGAGATAAGTGGGTATACCATCATAAAAATTGACACAGAATGTATGAGAGAGGTTAAAAAACATACCCCATAATATTGAATTGATAAATAAAAGGGTATAACAATATAATGAAACTTGGACAATAATGAGAAAAGAAGGAATGTGAGGGTCCCTTACTTGGATGTCTGATACCAAAGGCTTGAGAGAAGCTTATTGGGTGATTGAGGACACCTTTTTATGACTCTAGGGAGTTTATATAAAAGTGAGGATGATATTAATGACGTTTTAGTGAAGTAGAGTTGGTGTTTGGGTTGTTTTACATAGAAAATGAGGATGGATTCTTAATTATTTTTATTTTGGATACTCCCGACTAAAATATTCAAAACCACAGACTAAATCATGGGTTTTCCCATGGTTTCTGTACAAGGGTAGTGGAAAACATTATTTTATAAGGTCAAGGGCCGAATAAATTAAAATATCATCCTTTCTTATGTGGAGGTGAGTCACACCCTCAAAGAAGTGAATTTGAAATCATAAAATATATTATATATTTTTGAGGATTCCCCAGGGCATTATAAAATTAGTAAAATAAATATTAAAACACATTATTTAAAATTTAAAACATATATTTGGTATAATATCTATTTTATTGTATTTATTACATCGCTATTAGGTCATTATGATGTCATAAAACACACTATATATTTACATATTATTTAATTTTTACCCAGAAAATTCAACTATCTCAGAAAATTATGAAAAATTCACCATTGGATAATTTAGATGTCATGATTCAAATAATAATATTAATTTTATCTAATTATTTTTCTAAATATTTGAATTTTAACTTTTAATATCAGAACCGATATTTATTGAAAATTGACAGGTTTTGACAAAAACAGTTTTTAAACCTTAATAAAAATTACATTTGACTTCATAAAAATGATATAATAATTTATTATTAAAATAAAGTAATTTTATAATAATATTTTATTAAAATATTAATTATTTTAAATATTCACCAATTCCTTAAAAAAATTCTTTTATTAAAAAAATACACTTCTTGTTTTATCGTATAAAAATATAACTCTTCTCAAACTGATTTCATAATCATTTATAGATAAGGAATTGATATAATAATAATTTATATGAAATTTTTTATAATATTATTAATAAAACCCGTAATGTATATATTTCTCAAAATTACCATTTTTACCTAAAAATCAATTTATCAAATACATCATTTATTTAAGAAAGTCTATTCTCATAAATGAATTGGTGGAATAAGAATTTAATTTATAAAATGTTATTACAAAAAAAGTAACTAATACCTTGTTACATAACCCCTTATAACACTGACATAAGACCTAATGGCATGGGGTGAGATGGTGATAGACTCTTGGGGTGACTTATATAAAATCGTTTGGGTGGTAATATCTATTAATTTGAACTTCTACCATAGGCGATTTCCTTCGAGCTTGACATGTTAAAGCTCAGATTGGGATTGGTCAAGAGAGAAGCCTAGTACTGCTAAATCCATTATGAGCTCTGACAAATGAGATTCATATGGCCCAAGTATACTAGACAAGGACATCTTCTCCATTGTCTGTGTCGAAAGGATTTTTTAAACCATATATTTATATCAGTTGTGAGATCATTGTTAAATGACTATATTATCAATGATAATGATACATAATAGTCATTAAAACCCAATAATAACAATTAAAAGATAGAATGTGTTTTTTTATATCAATAAGACATTAAAAGAAAGTGAATTTTACTCATAAATGTTTGAGTTGTTACACTCATCATAGCAGGGAACTGCTATGACCTTTTAGTGTAACAACCACTCTTGAGACATTATCACATGAACAATCATGATATGATAAAGAGTTTATTGATATCCATCCAATGATTATATGTTTATCACAAAGTACAAATAATTTGGTTCTAGGGAACCAACTCCAACATACTATCACTTGAACTAGATCAAACTGCTAACAATCATTAGTCTACTAGCTCTCACATGATATTCAGGAATCTACTAAGATAGTCCTTTAGTCAAGGTTTCTTCCACATATTATTCTATGGATACTCTACTCACTACAACTTCACCTCTTTAATAGTAATCCCTGAAGATTTTATTTTCCAGAGTATGTGCTTTGTCCATTATTTTGACCTTGACTCTTTTGTAAGAGCCACCACTTTAGTATTATCATAATACACTGTGATAGGTTTTTTACTGCTATGTACCACATAATGATCCTAGACAATGTTATGAATCTAGAAAGATTTCTTGGCTTCATTAGAAGCCACTATATACTTGGACTCCACTGTGGAATTAGTGACAACTTGTTTCTTTGAACTATTCTAGCTCACATCTCTTCCATTGAGATATAAAAAATATCCCAATTGTGATATCATATCATTATGATCTGTCTAAAAACTAGAATCAACATACCCTCTTATGACAATCTCTTCATCTCATACATACACCAGGAACATATCCTTAATTTTTCTCAGATACATAAGGATAGTATTAACAGTAGTCCAATGATGCTCACCTGGATTTTTTTGATATCTACCTATCATGTTCAGTGAATTGGCAGAATCAAGTCCAGTACATAACATGGAATACATGATAGATCGTATCATTGAAGCGCATGAGATCTTACTCATTCAATCTTTCTCCTATTGTGTATGGGGATACCTTTTACTTTGATAGATGTAAACCATGTGACACTGGAACTAATCTCCTCTTGGATTGTTCCATGATAAATCTCTTTAGTATCTGGTATATATATGTACTTCGAATTAGTCCAAGTAGCCTCTTGGATCTACCATGAATGATCTTGATCCCTATAATGTAGGATGCTTCTCCTAATTAATTCATGGAGAAGCACTTGTTCGACCATTATTTAACTAATTACAAGACTAGTATTTCGTTTCCAGTAATTAGTATGTAATCAACATATACTACTAGGATAATGAGCACATTACCATTAAAACTTTTCTAAACACATGGATCAGATTCAATTTTAATGAAACCAAATTCTTTTATAGATTCATCAAATCAAATGTTCCATTAACTATATTCTTGATTCCATCCATAAATTGATATCTACAACTTGAAAATTCGTTTGACATCACCTGGTGTCACAAACCCTTCTGGTTGTTCCATATAGATATGTTTCCAAATGTTCCTGTTATGGAAAGCAATTTTGACATCCATCTTCCAAATCTTATATTCATGGTAAGATGTTATATACAATATTATTTTGATGGATTTAAACATTTAAAATAATGAAAAAGTTTCATCTTATTAAATTACTTGATGTTGTTTAAACCATTTATCCATTAGACTTTCTTTATAGGTACTTACTTTTCCTCCCATGTCCAGTTTCTTCTTGAATACCCATTTACATACAACAGGCTTTACATCAACTGGCACATCGACCAGAACCCAAACATGGTTCTGATACATGAAATCCATCTTTTAATTCGTAGACTCTATCCATATTGTATCATATCATTTCTCTACTACATCCATATAGGATATAGGTTCACCATTGTCCAATAATAATGAGTCACTATCCTCTGTGACAAGAAAACTATAACTCGATGGTTCACTTACCTCTCTTACAATCTTGTGCAGTACTTGTATTTTAGGAACTAATTCTTCCATAGAAACCCATGGAACTTGTTCCTATACCAAATCCTATGTATCTTGAGCATCAGCTTCATTTAAGTCAATCTTTCTCCCACTAACCCTTTTGAGGATGTGCTCCCTCTCAAGAAAGGCTTCTTCTCTGGTGATAGTTACTTTCTTGTTTGAGGGGTTGTATAGGAAGTATCCATTTTTCCCTTATGATACCCTATAAAGATACACCTCATACCTCGAGGTGCTAGTTTGTTTCCTTATAAATCCTTAACAAATTCCTCACATCCCCATACACATGTGTGTAACAAAACGGGTTTCTTTCCTCTCCATTGCTCGAAAGGGATTTTGTTTTCTACCATAGTTGGTACTCAGTTTAATGTGTATGCCACAATTTGTATCACATATCCCCAAAATGATAATGGATGATCATCATGACCCATCATTGATCTTAACATGTCTAAGAAGGTATGGTTCCTCCTTTCACAAACACCATTCCACTATGGTGTATAAGGTGGAGTGAGTTGAGATAGAATCCCAAAATCCTTAAAGTATTTTTTGAACACTTGGTTAATATATTCTCCACCACGATCCATTCGAAACTTCTTTATCTTCATACCAAGATGATTCTAGACTTCATTATTGAATTCGTTGAATTTCGCAAAGGACTCAGACTTATTCCTGATCATGAAAATATATCCATATCTACTCAAGTCATCGGTAAAAGTTATGAAGTTAGAATATCCACGTATAGATTCTACTAGAAATGGCCCACAAACATAATTGTGCTCAAATACTAAAATCTATATGGCCCTTTCAACCTGTCCCCCAAATTGGGCTTGGTCATTTTACCTTTTAAAAAGTGTGATATCTATCAAGTAGTTTTATATTAGAAGATTCTAAATACCGATCTTAACAGACGTTTGTCCAACACTTCTCATTTACATGACCAAGACGGTGATGCCACAAATGAGTGTTATATGAGTCATGTGAACTTGATTAATTATCAATTTCTAACACTTTATTTTCATAATATAATACATAAAAACAATTATTTAAATGCTCCATACCATAACATATGTTTTACTTATAATAGAAATATATTTTATTATCAATCATGAAAATAAACCCATCTATATCCAAACATGATACAGAAATTATGTTTTTGGTAATTCTAGGTACATAATAATAGCCATGTAAAACAAAAATCATTCCCATCAGCAATGAAAGGTGGTAGTCACCAATGGAAAGAGCAGCCATCATCGAACCATTAGTAGCTCGTAGATCCACCTCTCCTATAGAAATTTTATGAAATATACTTGGTTCCTTCATTTTAATATATATGTGAGTACCAAAAGATTTTTCTAATTCCCAATGTGTATAAATGGAATGATTTCACTTGATAATGAACACACCTTTGGTTTCTTCTTGCCTCTGGGTGCAGTTCCTCTTCTAGTGGTCTAACTTCTCACATGAAAAACACACTGCCTCCTTTTACTTTCCCTACCTTTGGATCTTCTTCTTCTTTTCCAGATGGTGCTCAGGGTCATTAGTCTATTTATAGGTCATTTATGCCTTTTCCTTTTCCTTCCTCTTCCTATTCACCATAAGGATTGTCGGGTTTTCATTCCCCAAGTCCTTATCCACGTGGTGAATTATAGTAAGAAATTCTGATAGACTCTTCTCATTACGGATCATATTACAATTCAACATAAAACTAGATAATATCTTGGGTAGTGATGATAGTATGAGATCTGTATGAAACTCATCTGAGAATTTAATCCCTAATATATCAAAATGATCAATGTAGCCAATAATCTTGACTATATGTGGCCCAAATGGCATATAATCTCCAATATTAGTGGTTAGAAAAGTGTTGTAGATCTCATACCTCCCATGTCTCACCTTATCTTGATAGATATCCTGATGTTGAGACATCATTCTATAAGCATACATTTCCTTATGTTGCTTCAAGAGCTCATTAGTCATGGATGATAGCATGAGGCACTGAACATCCGTAGAATCATTTAGATATGTCTCATACACAGAGATCTTTTCATCACTCACATCATTTCCTGGCACAACTAGTAAAGGATCTTCCAGCACATATAGTTTCCTTTCATGGAGAAGGATGACCCAAAGACACCTTTGCCACTATCAGAAACTATTGTCGGTGAGAAGGTGTTCCTTCCTGAGTATGGATTGCAACGATATGTTCGATGTCATTTTTAATGTCATTTCAACAAATAATATAAACATAATTTTAGTACTTTTTCTGATAATATTAGGAAAAATAAATAAATAAATATTATTAGTCTCCCACTATTTTATCTAAACCCAATAGACCTCACCACTGGATTCAAAATATCCTATTTTTTGGACATTCTAGTGTAAAGGATCCATATTTCCCTTTGCATTAACCCAAATTTGGATGGTCATGTAATTAAAAAGATATCATGTAGGAATTCCAAAGTCCAAATGAATTAACTCATATCTCCTTGATCCATTTAGTGGACTCACTAATCCTGAAAATCTTAATTTTGGATTTCATCAACCTTTTCCTCTCAATTACACCAATTCCTGCTTCAGCAGTCAATCCTTGATGTAAAATAAGGTAATTAAACCCAAAACCTCAAATTAGAATTCCCAAATAATTGAAATAACCACAACTTTGGTTGGTCAATTACTTTGAACTGTGTTTCGATTCTAACCAAAGTAATAGAAGGCTATACTGAATTAAAATTTTATTGAGGGATTTTATCCATTATGTGTAAATTCCAATTTATTACTTTTTAACAATATTATTAATATTAGGTGGGATAATCTTAAGTGATTAACCATGTATAATATAATATTTATTTATAATATATTTTATTTTAGTTCCATCTTGCATGCTTGTTTAATTTATTAATTATGTGATCGTGATCATACATCCATAATGAATAAACCATGAAATTGACAGAAATAAAATAAAGGGTATGATCATGATCTTTTTCCAATGGTTAATTTATCTAGAGGTTGATAAAATAACCACTAACCTAGGGGATAAACACCTTGAAACATTTAGGTTCATGTTTACAACTTTCCACATGTCCACATTTGTATCTCCTTGGATTGGTTTTTTCTTAACTCCTAACTTGAACCAGCTTCATTAGCTTGGAAGCTCCATCTATTACATATGATTTTACTCACACACTGGTGAGGGGTAAATTGAGGTTTACATAAAATAATCCTTGGTCACACAGGCCCTACATATTAATGAAGACAGACGGCACACAGACCAATAATTTAATTTAATAAATTAAAAGGAAACCAATCACATAAAAAAGGTCTAGTCTTACTCATGATCATTAACATGCATGAAACGAATTAACACTATTAATCAAACTAGCGGTAAATTATTTAATCATTCTCATTTAAGATATATTGTCCATGAATTGATTGATTATTATCTTTAATTAATCAATCCTTTTATCTTAATCATTTTTTGAATTTCCTTGAGATACTCACCCATTATAATTTTAAACAAATTAGAATTTAATTAAAATTAACATTGTACATAACTTATACAATGGAGGAAACACGGTGAATACCAGTCCAAAACTTCTCGACATGTATTATACTTGTATACACATTATTCTTTGTGACATGTAGCATGCACATAGAATTATTATTGTAATACAACCAAAACATGATGTGTAGATATTTAAACATTACGTAGATGTTAATTAAACACACACACATAAACTCATTTATCAAACACCTATCATATGTTATGTTCCACCTTTATTCCCACACAAAGGTACATGTCTCTTGGGTTAATAATATAATAATAAATTTTAAATCTGAATAATTTAGAAAAATTATATAGTGTGTAGATATGACTACACAACATGTACCCACCTCACCATCCATCTAAAGTACATTCCTAGGGAAACAACATGTGAGGTTTACATTAAAAATCATATGAGTACATGACATGTCCAGTGGGTCACATTCCATGTAGAATCTATGTTACACAGTCACTAGCCAAGAAAGCCATTTATGGGATACATAACTCGACCCGAACCCAAAGGGACTACACGCCATGTACAGTGGGTCACACAATGTGTATTCTAGTTTCCATGAACCATTTAATCTTGGCCAACACCATATGGATTAAAGGTCATTAATGGTGTCATTAATTCCTTTTTAACACAAGATCTAAAATTTATTACTGAACCAAATCATGATGCGTTGAACAATACTACATAACGTGTAATTCTGATTACATGAAGTGTAGTATGGTGTTGTATGTCTAGGATCCTTGGAACCTCCATATGATTTCATTGATTTTATTTTATTTATAAAATTGATCATTTCTATTAGATCTGTGAGAAATGATGAAGGAATAAATAGATCTCTTAATTTATATTTAAATAATGATTAAACTCAAATTGAAAAAATAAAGTATGAATGTGTAAATCATCAATGAAACTAAATAATTATAAAAAATAATATTACCCACAGTGATACCATTTATAGGTTTCGGGAGCAACAGTAGTGCAGGAGGGATGATTCCCAAATTTAATTTTTTTCATATTCAATGAACAATCCAGGATCAATACGATGATGAACACCAGTACCCACGGAATTGAATCAAGGATTTAGAAAAAGTAATAGAATCTTAGAACCAAGATAGAGGATCAAAATATATTTTTTATAATTAATTTAATTAAATTAAAGAATTAACTCCAAGATGACTCTTTCTTAATTGATGTGTTCGACCACATATCTATAGTGCAGCTTCATTGTGTTGTAGAGATCAAGGGTAGGTCTCCTCTAGTGGAAATCCACACTTGTTACACATATCTCTGGATGTCGCCGAAGGAGTCTATGGGTGTTAGAACAGAAGATCATTGAACATGCATTGTCCACCTTTAAAAGCCTTGAGAATTACTTCCAAAGCATTCTCCTTGATCCAATGGCAGAGGATCTCTCTCATTCTTGATAGCATTCTTGGAGAGAGATGAACTTTCTAAGCTTGAGATCTTTTCTCCAATTTTTTTGTGCATAACTACAATCAATTCTACTTGGCTAGTGCTTGGCTAATAAGAGAATAATATAACAATAAATTAAATTAACTAGTGTAATAATAAATAATTTTTACAAGTTCAATAATTATTTTATTAATCCTAGAGAAACCCCATGTCAAATAATAACCACAAAATTATTATTTTCTGGCATGTGCTTAACTTGCAAGTTATAATTAAATATTATTTAATAAAATAATATTAAATATTATTATCTATCACCAAACCCTTAACTCGGTCCACCAATCCTCCACTATATTTATTGAGCCTTGAACAATTACTATTTATTTATTAAAAAAATATCCCTGCATTATTCACCAATAAATATTTAAATATTATATTGACTGAATAAAAAAAATATTTATTAATTATTCCACCCACATTATATTATTTTGAATAACTAGTGTCGAAATAAATGCAATTAGGAATTCATGAATAATTATTAAACCACAAATGGGAATAATATCTAATCAACTTGTTAAATAATAAATAATATATTATTTAAAAGAGATGATAGATACAAATAGCGTGTGAACCTTTAGGCCTATTTATTAGTGGCATTCGATGCAACAACCTAATTTCTAAGGTTTAAGTCTAGAAACACACTAAGGAACCCAATGAGAAAGAAGTTAATCCTGAAATGACATGTTACCTCATACAAATGATTACTGTGCAGTATAATCCCTTTTTCTTAATATCCCCAATAAAGTGGTTTGTATGCAAGTTCCATCAACCCATGTGCCCAATTTATCATTCTTTGACATTCTGGAAATTTAAATTGCCTATAAGAAGCCATGGTCATGGATTTATTTAGGATATATAATTTCCATCAATGGGTATGAGATATTAAATTTCATTATGGAATGGAAAAGAAAAGTCCTTTCTGGCATTATTCATAAATTCAATATTACTCATGACGTTCCCAACATATCATACCTCACCGTGAACATATGTTATCTTGGTTTTCACAAATACATCTAAGTTCATGAGTCATAATACCTATTAATAATAATATTAAAGTATAAGGACCAGTACAGATGCCTATATATTGGAACATCCAATGTCACTTATAAATGTGGATTTCCTACTGTCGGGTCTCATTCTCATAATATCATACTGGATATCACCAAGGGTGTATAAAATGAGAAGGTGTCTCATAATCCTATGAGTCTTCACACAAAATAGCATGTATCATTTGTGTCTCCCAAATGATATATGACTATAGAATATATATCTAATAATAATGTCATATCACTTCTAGATTCTCATCATAGCAGGAAAATACTCTGACCACTACTATAGAATTGAGTTTTTGAGGTGGGGCACATGAGAAATTGATTATTTTGTTTGCTAAAAGGAGAAATAGTGACTGTCACAGGTGGTATCTGTAATTAAAAAAGAAACACAATTAATAGTTCTCCCAATCTACACCCCTCTCATGCACCCCCACCCCACCTCCCATATCTTACAACCCTCACCCTCTTCCGTCACTATTTCCACCATAGCTCCAAAGGCCTCCCCCAATCCTTCGACTATGGTTGCACCCCTCAAATGGCCTGATTGTTCACCCTCTCCATCACCCTCTATCTTTAAATGTTGCCTTATCTTGTTGCAACTACTCTAAAGCCTTCCACCGGTCACCACCCACCCTCGATATAGGATAATACTGCCGCCATTTTTCTATTACAGATCTTCCACCCCCATTTCCCCGCATAGGATTAGTTAATGTTTTGTATTTATATTTTCATATATAGAAACCCCATTTTCTACTCGTTTGAGATGTGAAATCTATTTTCCAAATTCCCCCACCCTCTATTTCCCCATTGATTTATATACCACATCCACACCATTCAATTCCACATCTAAATTTATTTAACCCATGAATTGTGTGCCTGACCACATTATGTGATTTAACCATATTTCAAATGGGATGCTCTAAGAGTGTATGTTTTCTCTGTTTAGGGTTCCTTAGATTTTTCTTTGATAGGTTGCTATCACATTTTGAGGTAAAAATGGCTTCTCTGCATGTATGATTTTGCTATGATTTAATAATAATTGTAATATGATTTTTCATTGGTAAATACAAGAAATTTACACTATATTAGTATACATTACTGTCACTTGCATGAAATATTTAAGACACATGCACCTACAAGTACCTAATGCAATGCATCTGGTTTTTAATAATATTGAATCGAATTTAATATAAACTGAAAATAATTATGTACTTTTACCTACTTTTGTTTTCTTTTAATAAAATTTTTACCACTATGTTTTCTGGCCATGGGTATACTTTTATCTATATAATTGGGATTGGGTTTGGGTATAAAATTATGATTTTTATGGTCATTATACATTCACTAAATCCAATATTTTAGCATAAATTAACATAAGCAGGATTTATCATTGTTATTTGAAACAAGCCTTGCATATTGTTGCCAAGTTGAATACTATGTAATTATAAATCTATGTTATATCTTGACAAGAATATTATTAAGTGATATTTACTAGTGAGATCTATGTGGATATATATTTCCTTTATTTTTGATTACTTAAGGTGCTGAAAATACCATCAATTCAATATCTAGTGTTTTCTAGAAGGCAATGGATTTCCAGCTACCCACCTCTACATCCGATTCTGCCTATATTTTTTCATTTTTTTAAATTTCCAATATTATTACGTGATTTTCATATTATTTCTTTAGAGGGTTGAACACTGTTTCCCCATTACTGTTGTTTTAGATGTGGATTTTGTCTGATTTACCACTATTGTGATTTTAAGGGCATCAAGTGTTTTTGGAATTGAAATATCCCATATTCTTAAACTTTTTGGTGTCCAAGTTGTGATTGAAATTCAATATATGATTACTAACATTGGGATCAAAAGAAAAAGTTCTAACTACATGATTGTTACATTAGTTTTCTTAATCAATCAAATCCCCTATATTTTATCTATTTCTATAATATTGATTTTACTAAAACAATGATATTTAATAATTCTCCCACTTAATGTGAATTTTAGTATTGTTTACATTCCATTTAATTTATCTCATTTATTATGTTTCAATTTTTTAAATCATGGTTGTACAACTACTTGTATTTATAAATCCTTTCACATTAATATAATTTTCTTTTACATACACCAGATATTTACTCAAAATGAAGGTCATGCAATTAATAGTTGTAAATCATAGTTGAAGAATATCAGTTATATTGTTTGACATAAGGGCAATGAGGTTTTTATAAAAAAGGATATTCAATCAAGATAATGTTTTCTTTAGGTAACTAATTATTTCCAGATTCATTATTAGACTGAATTACATACAACTCATTCTTAAATTTCAGTACTATATCATGAAGAATACTTATGATTTTAGATTCCCTCAAGAACTGTTTATTTTTAAGAAAATAACAATTCAACTATAAATGTAAATTTCAGATTAAAATATATTAAACCACCATCGAGCACTTGATAAGAAGACGTATGGAATTATATTCATTTCCAAAATACAATGGATTCTCATGGACTTCTGCAAAAAAATTTACTATAACCAAGTAATGAAATAATGATACAATAATCCCATTGTATAATCAAAGAATTCATTTAAACAGAATGGAACCCCTGCGGTATGTATTCGGGCTATTAGATCATTCATTTACTTAAAAAATCTATTATATCCAATGAAGTTCCTTTTTACTACGAAATATTAGGTGTAGATTATTTATAATATGAAAAATGGATTTATAGCTCATTTGACCGTGATTTTCATTATATAATGAAGTGTATTTTATGTATTTTATTTTTGAAAATCTTTTTCCTCATATTTTCGTTCATATGGTTAATTTGTTTATGAAATAGCATTTAGATGTAAATGTATATTTACAAATGTGATTCACTATATTCAATTTAGTAACTATGATAAAAAAGAATTTGTGGCCCTTGAGTTAACTTTATATCTAATGAACTGCCTTTTTTATCTACAAAAAATGTGTGAATTCTATATAAAATGAAAATTAGATTTATTACACCTGCATGTGCTTTTATTTATCTATTAAAGGATCTTATATTCTTTGATTTTTTAAAAGTTTTGTTCTTACAGTTTTTTTCATATGGTTAATTTATTTGTGAAATAAAATTTAGAGGTAGATGTTTAATTATGTAGATGATTCACCATATTCAATTTAGTTACCGATTAAGAAAACATCCACACTTATTTTCCTAATGTATGGTAGAATTTGATTTTTATATTCAATAAAAATGATAATAAAATTCAGAAGAAAATATATACTGGTAGATCCAATTTAAATCAATGGTTCTTTTTATTTTTTTAGTAACTATGATTGTGAAATTTCTCTATGGGTTAACAAACTTAAATCACGTATTTAATATTTTTAGAAACATACTTTATGTTGTTGAATAATTTTTCGTCAATTCATGGCATCTGAGATTGATTGTAGAATACAAATTGATATAAGGATATTGAATTATTCGTGATTTCTAATCCTCTAATGTGAGAAATCCTCTAGGTCACAATTTCTTCTCTTAGGCTTTGTACTGAATATATTATTTGTCCTCGACAGTTGGTATATGATTATTCAGTTCTAACTGTGATGTTGTTCCACATTTACTATTTTAGCATTATGTCATTTAGTTTATCATGAGTTTTCTTAATTTCTATTTTCATTATTCTATACTTTTTCCATAATTATTTTCACATTATTTTTAATTAATAAAATACAATTAATTCATGTTTTAGATATGTTTATTTCATGCAACAATTTCATTTCAATTTTTTCATGAAATTTATTCTATCAATAAAATGGTTTTTATTTATTTATTTAATATTAGTATTGGCACCACCATTCATTGATGGGGGTATGAAATGTATTTTATAAAATAATTCTTTGTATGATATGATTAACAATAGAGAAATTTTAAGGGAATTATTTTGATTCCATGATGATAGTTATCTTTATCATAAAGGTTTTAAGATATTTTATTTTTATACTAATGTTGTATATAGTTAACATATTAATAAAATAATAACATGAGGTTAAATCTTGATATGATAATGGGATAGAAATACATCTAACTAATTATGAATAATGAGAAGGTGTTCACATATAAATAGTCAGAGAACGGTCACTGAGTCAATTTTTTATCTTTTGGAATCAATGTCTTATCCATCAGAAGCTCATGCTGCCCAATATGGTGGAAAATTATGGATAATGTTGTCTGGTTTTATTAAAATGACATCTCTTTTTAGGGGGTTAAAAATGAGAAAATAAATTATGATTTTCATAAAAATATAAGAGATCATTGATCGAATCATTTGTGATTTGTTTCAATAAAATGCATGTAAATCTAATGGTCTGATTGATCGGTATGGCTTAAGGTATGAATCGACATTTTTTTGTAATAATAGACAAATCATGTGTGTAGGGGTCAAAACCACCAAATGAGCTCTATTTGACAAGAAATATTTGGACAATTATCTTTATGTCATTTTAAATCTGTAGGAACCATCGACATGTTGAACAGATACCTAGATATCTCATTATGATTAACAATTAAGTTCGTCCCTCAAATTTGGAGTGAAGTGAAAAATCACTTAAAAGGGACAATACCTAGTACACACACATGGATTGAAATGAAATCATGGGATAACAATCACAATGTCATTTTTGATCCAATGGAATCAACGTCGCACCCATTAGATTCTTGTGTCACTCGGTTTGATGGAAAATGATTGGTATTGTTATCTTGTTTTATTAAAATTACATATCTCTCATCAAGGGGATAAAAATGAGAAAATGAATTCAAATTGACATGAAAATACCAAAGAGAATTCCTTGATTCATTTGTGATCTATTGAAGTCAACTTTACATCAATCTGTTGTTTGAATTGATGGGTATGACTTAAGGTGTGATTTCTTATTATTTTTTTTTAATTGTGGAAAAATCATTTGTGTAGGGTTCAAAAATAACAAAACGAAATTTGATTGACATGAAATATTAGGCCAAAAATATGTATGTCATTTTAAAATCTATAGGAACCATCAACACATATATCAGATAACTAAATTACTCAGTATGATTGAAAATATCATTCATCTATCGAATTTGGTATAAAGTAAAAAATCACGTAAAAGGGGTCAATACCTAGAAAACACACGTTCATTAACATAAAATCATTGGAGATAAATTAACAAGTTGTTTTTGATATGTTATAATCAACACCACATCTATTGGATGCTTGTGTCACTCCGTATGATAGAATATGACGGGTAACGTTGGCTTGGTGGTTCATGATGTGATGCAAATCTGGTAGTTCTAATGTGTTTTCATGAAGATGATGTTGATCTTAAGATTATATCTACATTGAGGGAGTCCAGAGAAGGATCTTATTTGAGAGGATGTCTACTTAGATCTAAAATTTAGATGATCATCTTTTCCCTAATGTGCTATTAGGTATTGATGTCTCTATTCTGTTTAATAAAATGCTCATGTTAATTCATTGTGGTAAAATATAGATGCTGCATGCCCATGGGTTATTTACTGTATTTAGAATTGATTTTATTAGTGGTTTTTTGCAAAAAAAACATTATAGTTTAGAGACTACATATGGATGTCGCTAATATGTTTTTACCCTTAGGACCATTAGTGACTGCCTATGGCGGCCGCTAGAGGTCAACCCATGAACTACCAACACGGTCACTTTGTGAACCACTATAGCGACCTATTTTAGAGATTGCTAAAAGTCATTTTTGTAGTATTGGACCTTTTAGTGTGACGACTACCCTTGGGAAATTATCACATGTAATGTTACGTAGGAGAAAAATCATGATGTGATAAAGCATTTATTAATATCCATCTAATGAATATATGTTTATCAAAAAGTATAATGAAGTTGGTTCTAGGGAACCAACTCCGACACCGTTGTCCTATGTAAAGTTCCAGTTTGAATGAATTTTTCTTTTAAGTTAAAAGATTTTATGGATGAATAATAAGTTGATTTTAGGAATACAAGTTTTATTAAATTTATAACCATGGTATTGGAAAATGATTTTGTGATTAAGTGATTAATATTATTTTGAAATACATTTTCTATTTTGGGAGGATTATATGATTTATGTAAATAGAATACTGTGAGATTGTTTTAGAGCAATAATGGTTGAATTATCTTTTAGAGTAAAACATGATTTTATGGTTATTCATGTTATTTATGGAAATGGTACGCATGTCTTAGTGATTATGTCATTTTAGAAATTAAATTTTTAATATAAGACATTACGAGTGACTGATGTTATTTGGCGATAAATGTTTCACTTTATTTTGGAAGACTATGTGATCAAATCCTTCTAAATTTTGGGGTTCGATCTTATTTTAGATTATTTTAAGGAATTTTAAGGATAGTTATTTGTGCATGTCGAACCGTGGGTATTACTGTTGAATCTTTGAGATTAATGTTGTGTTTTAACATATAATGGTTTATTCATTTCGCACTATTGGAAATTGAGTTATTTGCAATAAGAAATTTGTGATGGGAGAATCTACCCGCCGCAAAAAACTTAAAAAATAAAAAATTATTATTAATAAAATTTAATAAAATAATATTAATAATAATTAATAATAATATTAAATAATAATAATAATAATAAAATAATAATAATAAAATAATAATAATAATAATAATAATATAAATATAATAATAATAATAAAATAATAATAATAATAAAATAATACAAATAAAATTAATAATAATAATAATACCAAAATGATAAAAAATATAAAATAATAAAAACCTCAATATTTTAAAAAACTAACAATAAAAACATAATAATAAAAATTAAAATAATAATAATAAATAATAATAACTTTATTTAGATAATAAAAAAATAAAAAAATAAAAAAATAATAAAAAATTAAATAAATAATAAAATATTAAAAAATTAAATTAATAATAAAATATTAAAAAACACAATATTCACAATAATATAAAAAACACACTACATAGAAATGTAAATATATAATATTACAAAAAATTACATACATATGTTTTATCATAAAAAATAAATATGTCACTAAGGGGGATAGGCTTTTGGAGAAGCTGGAGGAGATGAAGCAGATGGTGGAGGTAACTCTATCCCTAAACCATGGGTCAGACGTCGCATGTACTCCATCGTCTTCTCATGTTTCTACTGATTCCATCGATGCATCTCTTCTTCTTCTTCTTGTTATTGTTGTCGATGGAGCTCTTCCTGCTCCCTATGCATACTCTCTATAATCTCAGCATGAGCTCATAGTTTCTTTTGATACTATACAACAGATGATGATGACTGTCTATGAATATCTCTAGAGCTGCATGCTAATATCAAAATTATACCATAATAACTCTCAAGCATCAATCAAGAGCTGATACCAACAACTTAATCTTTCTCAAAGGCATAATGGGTCGCCTGCATCCATGTTTTCTCAGCAAATCATGTTGCACTGGTCTAATCCTTAGTCTTAGCCTGACTTTCAGACTATGTATGAGATATCGTGGCCTCATATGACTCATTCAATTGCAATTTAAAATTAAAATAGTTAAAATATTATTTGCACTTATTTTTAATACTCAAATAAGAAATTATACTGACCACAATCTGATGTTGGAAATCACCTCTAATCTCTTTAGTGACAAGATCACTATATATCCTCTTGTAAATGTCAAACTCCATAATATCAGACTGTTCAACTACCTATATGAATTTAAAAAAACAGTTTACATTTAAAATTATATAAATTAATTAAAAAAGGTACCTACCATATGTTCCCTATGTGTACTAAATGTAGGACTACTAACTCGATGTGTCACATTCTGTCTCCCCCAGCTTTGTTGACCTATTGAAGATCTCCTCTAAAAACGACCACCCATCTAGTGTGAATATAATCCATCCCATACCTAAGATGAAATGTAATCAGGTCGGTGGGTGAAACAAGACTAATCAAACTCTACGACTCATGCTTTCCTCATTGTTTTCCTCCTAAAATTGTGTAAAAACGATGACAACAATCATGCATACATCCCCCCATGCCTGAAAGATAGATTCATGCACCCTCTCATCAATGGGATACCATAAACCCTATAAAATGAATAATATCACATTATTACTTAAATAAATTTCAAAATAAATATTATTTTTTTACATATCACCCAATGACCGAACATGTGATGCTGAACATCAATAGGAATCTGATACCATGTAACCCATGCTCTAGAAAAATAATTTCGCAATATAGCATTCCCCTATCCAATGGCAATATGATAAAATCTATGAAAAATAACAAATAATTAAACAATTAGTATATAAATAAATTAATTATAATAAATGAAAACTAACTAAAATACACAATTAAACATACCTCTGCATGCATGGGTTGAATCCAAGATGTAGATGTCGCTCAATGATATGGTTAGAAATCATAAATCTTGCAGTACCACAACTTCTTTGAGTCATTAATGAACCTCCAGAAGTCTGAGGGTTAGATATATATTATATATGATCATAACCAAAATTTAACTATGTCAATAATCATTTTAATCCTCATATTCATATCTGACGGTGTCAATATTATCAATTTCAATAGGATTTTAGTTTCTTCATCTCTTATCATTTCAATTTCATTTGTCACATCAACAACATCATCTTTACCATCAACCCTTATCTATGGGGTGGCATAATTGATATTCGTGTCTCTTCATGGAGAAGATGGATTTGTAGTAGTCTGTTGAAAAATTTCAATTCCTTACACTTCAGCAGAACCACATTAACTTTGAATAAACTGGTTTTCTTGAGATTCTATTTTTATTATGATCCACCAATCACTCAACTCTCTTTAAGAAACACAATATTTTTCATAATAAATTTTATGTGTCTGATGAGCCAATATAATTGTTTCATTTACTGTAAGAAGACTTTTATATTTAATATAAATGATTTCATGTCTCATATGAACACACAAGCCTCTCTCAGTATCCAAACACTGACATTTAAACATTTTTTTATAATTCTATCCCAGATAACACAGTTCAATTATTTCTTATAGCATTCCATAAAACTCAACTTCATTTTCCCTATTATGATATCGTCTCAAAACACCAAAACTATTCATTTTTTATTCCTCATATGCACATGTATAAAATCAAAAACAATTCATCACATATACATTATAAGATTTAACTATTTTGGATGGTGGGTTACTCAATACACACAATTAGTTATCAATTTTATCAGTATGTTGAGATAACTGAAAATTTGTAAAACAATTATCAATATAACATGTAATAAATTTATTTTATATTTTAATCCATAAATAATTTATTTTACTCGTTTTTAAGGTAGTAGTAAAAATTATTTTGTCGATGTTCTTCAAGAGAAACTTCTATAATTTTTGGAAACTATTTCTTAATATAATGGTCATATAATGTACAAATAAAATAATATTAATTTACTATAACAAATATTATAGAATAAGTGATAGGGGAAATAAAAATATAAATTGTGTCATTTAATCATAGTTGAGAAGAACATATGTAGGAGCTCTATGATGTTCATCATCTAAAATCCACTGTTCACGAACTCTACCAAATCCATGTTTGGATTGATTAAAAAATGATAATTTTTTGTTCATTTCATCATCAAAAATTTCCTCATTACGACCCATATTGGTATGTTTCTAGGCATATTTATATTGAAAAAAATGAGATTGGAAAAAAGAAATTTCCTCTTACAATTAAGCTTCTATAATTGAACCTTCAACTGATTCATTATTATGTAATTTTTTCATAAATTTCTTCATGTATATCTCAAGTGGGTACATCCATCAAAATTTTACCATACATCCACATTTTTCTCCATGTAGAAATATAATATAAAATGATCCATTGAGTGAAAAAAAGTCATTGGGATGATATTTTTTTAATTTACATAAAATTAAAACAACATATTATTTTAGTCTAATTAGTGCATCGTAGTCTATTTTTGCAACACAGATGTATCAGAAAAAATATGATATATATGCTATCAAATCCCAAATAATAGAATTCAACAAACCTCTTAATCCAATTAGTTTAAGGTTTTCCATTATAACATAACAATCATGACTTCTTAATCTCGTAATATGACCATTTCTGAAACATCTGAAAAAATTGGAAACATAACTATATAGAAGTCTCTAATCTTCAATCCAATGAAAAAATAATAACTGATTTTATTTTTAAATTTTATAACATTTTTTTGGCTTCATTAAGTTCTGGAATTTGACATTTTTTAATATTTCAAGTTCTAGTTGCCTGCAAATTTGGGCAAGTTCCAATCATGCCTTCACATTATCTTTGATCTTACCTAGTGTATCCAAAACTGTATAAAATATATTATCAAAACAATTTTTTCTTAATATGCATGACATCCAACATGTGATGAACAACCATATCAGACCAATATATATGATCCCAAAAAATACTTTATTTTATCTAATTGTATTTTTTCCCAAAGCAATCAATTTTCTATTGGTTTATAGTTGGGCCAAATGAAATGGGATGTAATAAAGAGACAAATTATTTTAACTCCATACCTAAGATCATTATTGAAGGTCCATCTCTTTGAATTATGCCTTTTTTGAAATGATATTTGTTCTTTAGAAAAGGATGATCAGTTGGAAGGAACCTGCGATGACAGTTGAAAAAATATGGATTTCATTCATTACCAAGAATAAATTCTTTGATGTCTCTTATACAAGATGAAAATGATATTTAGAGCATAATCCATCTAGTTATCATGCCATATGTTGGGATGTTACTAATTTTACACATTAATGCATATTTGAGAGGAATTTTTTTCACATCGAAATCATATGTTTTGACACCATTACTCCCCAATAAATTTAAATCCTCAATCAATGGATTCAAATAAACATCAATATTCTTTTTCTGATGTCCTATAATTAATAAGGTCAAAAAGATATATGCCTCCTTCATCAACAACCAAATAGGTTAATTGTATGGAGTTATAAAGACAGAACGACAAGAATATTGACTACTGTAAGAACCAAAGGGACAAAAACCATCAATAGAAAAACTCAATCACAAGTTTTGGGATTTTGAAGAAAAAGTGGGATGTATATAGTCAAAATGTTTCCATTAATCACCATCAAAGGGATTATTTAAGCTTTTAATGGTTGAAATAATGGTTCTATTCAATGGAATCAATTAAACTATGTTATGAGACATAAATAAACATTTCAATCTGGGTGTAAGTGTAAAACACTTCATCTATTTTACAAGAATCAATCCAGACTTCCCTAGTTAAGTCTTTTATTGCTCGATTATCCATATATAGGACAACTATCCAACAACTCATTTTCACCATAATATAAGATGTAATCAGTTGAACTTGAATGAATCTTCTAATAACTAAAACCCAGATTACAAACCACCCTATTACTCTCACAGAAATTTTTAGGCACCACATTTATTTTCAGGTAACAGTATTTTAACCAAATAGAATATCTGATCAAAATAACTATTTTACAATCCATTATCTTATTTAATAGCCATAAATTTTGAAACCACTTCAAATTTTCTTATCTTACAACCAGGATATAATAAATCCTCAACTGACTTTAATATCTCATAAAATTGAGATGGTTCCAACTCAGGTGTTAAATTAATATCATCCTAGGTTTCAGTTTGTTGAAAATACGGACCTGCCACATCATGTACTAAATTTTGAAATCATGATGGATTAGGAACCAAATTATTAGTATCTTATCTTGAACTGCATTCACTATGTTGATATAAAAAAACAAAATCTATTTGAAAATAAAAATTTAATATATGACCCCCAACATTGTAAAATGTGTCAAACGTCCTGAGAGCACATTTTTTACATGGACACTTAATTTTCCCTTCTTGATAAATTTCTGGTGTTGATGATGCAAATGATAAGAAAGTTTCAACTCCATCAATATATGAAGGATTTATACTATAACCATTTGGATTTCTACACTAATTTATCCAAGTGCGATAATCTAATAATGACTGTTGTTGACATCCTTATTCCACATTTCTCTAAAAAAATATAAAATAATTAGTTTTTTATGATTAATTTAATATAATAAAACCATAATCCATAAAAAGAAAGGTAATTGTTAAATATTTATAAGTATTTCTAGTTTTTAGTAATTATTCTTAAATATAGCTAATTATTGAAAATTATTTTTAATTATTGCTAATTGTTAGTAAATATTGCTAATTATTGCTAATTAATTCTAATTATTCCTTATTACCACTAATTATCGCTAATCAGCACTAATTATTAATAATTATTTCAAATTATTACAATTTATTACCAACTATTTAAATTTATTACTATTTGTTACTAATTATTACAATTTATTACTAATTATTACTAATCACCGCTATTTACTACTAATTATAGCTATTTATTCCTAATTATTACTAATTACCACTATTTATTACTAATTACCACTATTTATTAGTAATTATTACTAATTATTAATATTTATTAGTATTTATTAGTATTTATTAGTATGTATTAATATTTATTATAAATTATTACTAATTATTACTAATTATTATAAATTATTTCTATTTACCATTAATTACTGCCATTTACCACTAATTATTGCTATTTGTTACTAATTACCGGTATTTATTACTAATTACTGACATTTATTACTAATTATCATTATTTATTACTAATTACCACTATATATTACTAATTAATTCCATTTATTACTATTACATATATTTATTACTAATTATTACTAATTATGACTAATTATCACTAATTACTACTATTTACCACTAATTATTACTAATTATCTCTAATTACCGCTACTTATTACTAATTGTTGCTATTTATTACTAATTACCACTAAGTATTACTTATAATCACCATTTATTACTAATTATTGATATTTATTACCAATTACTGCTAATTGTTAATAATTATTACTAATTACTACTATTTATTAAAAATTATTAAAAATTATTATAAATTATTACTAATCACCACTAACCACCACAATTTAATACAAATTACCGCTATTTACTACTAATTAACGCTATTTATTACTAATTACCGCTAATTATTACTAATTACCGCTAATTATTATTAATCATTAATGTTCATTACTATTTATTACTTATTACTTCTAATTATTACTAATTGCTGCTAATTATTATTAATTACTGTCAATTTCTACTAATTATTTCTAATTACCACTAATTGTTACTAATTACTGCTAATTATTACTAATCATTACTAATTATTACTAATTATTTATATTTATAACTATTTATTAATATTAATTACTATTTATTAATATTTTTTTACTAATTATTAGTAATTATTACAAATTAGTAGTAATTATTAATAATTATTACTAATTATTACTAATTATTACTACTTATTACTACTTATTAATATTTATAACTATATATTTTTATTTATTACTAATTATTAATATTTATAACTATTTATTACTAATTATTACTAATTATTACTAATTATTACCAATTATTACTATTTATTACTAATTATTACTATTTATTGCTAATTATAACTAATTTTTTATATTTATTTCTAATTACTGCTATTTATTATTAATTGCCTCTAATTATTACTAATTACGTCTAATTATTACTAATTTCCACTAATTATTACAAATTACTAATAATAATAACTAATTATTACTAATTATAACTAATTATTACTAATTATTACTAATTATAACTAATTATTACTAATTATAACTATTTATCAATATTAATTAATATATATTACTATTAAATAATATTTATTACTAATTATTATTAAAAAATATTATTTATTACTAATTATAACTATTTATTACAATTTATTACTATTAATTACTATTAATTACTATTAATTACTAATATATTCTATTTTTTTACTAATTACTGCTAATTATTATTGATTACTGCAAATTATTACCAATTTGAGCTAATTATTACTAATTACCGCTAATTATTACTATTTGTTACCAATTATTTATAAATAAAAATAAAACACTTTTTAAAATTAAAGGAATTGTTTTTCTGCAAACTATTTAAATGTTCACAAGTTTGTTTTATACCAATAAATAAACAAATCACTATTATCGGATTATATTAATGATATATATATATATATATATATAATATTCAATCTAATTTTTAAAATTAATCTCATGTGTTTTAGACATGACATAAGAACATATCAAATTTTAGGCATAAAAGAATTATTTTTTCTAAAAAGTCAGTTTTGTGGCCTTTTGATGGCGCACATGTTTTAAATCTTGTTTTTGAAACATTAATTAATTATATTTGAAAAAATAAACTTCTTATTTTAAATTATAATATCAAATTTTAATTTGGTTGAATTTTTGGTATTTTTATGATATGTTCCATGTTTTGATGAATAGTAAAAAATACTGCATTTTAATTAAAAACAATTTTTTCTTCTAAATAATATATGGTGATAAAGTATATTTTTGATAGGTTTTAATTTATATCTAGATCAATTATTTATCATTTAATACAAGTGAAGTCATTATAATCCATTTCACATTTAATTTGGATATAAAAATATTCCAATCACTTGAACATTTTTACTTTAAATACTCGTTTTCTCGTACAATCAATGAGATTGATTTCAAATTAATATTATCAAATTCTGTGTTTTGAATTTTGAAAAAAATGGATTCCATATTTTGAAGCATAATTTAAAAATTTAGTAAATATTTCCTTTTTATTTATGGAAAAATATTAATAGTAAACTTAGAAATTTTTATTACCATAGTTAAGGGTAAATCGGGTATTTAAGAGTAAAAATTATATTATAAATATAAAAAAATACCCTAAAACTTGTACTAATTTTATTGGATGAGTAATTTTTGACCAAACCATCCTTGGAACTATTTTATAAGCTCTTGGAGCCACTTGTATAACTTTAATCTATTTGTAGAATTTTATTATAAGAAAAGTCAATCTTGTCATAATTTTATTTTTAACAAGTGAAATATTTTTAAAATGGGGTTATATAGGTGATATGTTTAAATAAAAATAATATTTTAAAAGATAACATGTTGATATTCATTATGGTAACTTATTTTTAATTTTTCGGAGAGAAATAATTAGCTTAAAGTCTTACACAGTGATGAGGAAATAAATTTTTATTTAAAATAACTATCACAGAAATGATATTAAAAATATTAAAATAAATATAATTTGATATAATTAATATTATAAATAAATTTTATAGAAGACTTTGACATTTTAATGATGTGTCAAAATAGGTTTTTCAAATATATCATGTTATGATATTTTTTAAAAAGTCAAGTGTTGAATAGTGTCAAAATTGACATTAATGATGTTTTAAAATATAAAATATTTTATTAAATGATATAAAATTTATAAAAAACTAAAATTCGTCCAACCTATTAGTATAAGGATTATAATTTAATAAATTACTGATTTATTGGTTTTATGGAATTTTATTGTAATTATATTAACCTTGAAAGTGTAAATTACATGAAATCATGGTAAGAGTTAAAAGAGTTAAATAAGGGTTAAAACAAAAACTTAAAGATTAATAATTATTAAAAACTTCTATAATTTTCCTTGGATGAATTTATTTAGACAAAAAATTATCTTTTATTTTAAATAAATCAGTTTTGAGGCACTTATAATTGAAAATTAATTAATATTAATTTAATTTTTAGAAGAATTCCAAAGTGACATCTCCTCTCTTATAAAAGGTGACCTCTTCTTATATTTTATTACAACCTAAAAACTTATTTGGTTCAGCCAATATCTAACTAAATACATTCCTATATTACATACCCAAATCCTAGATCACTTATTTTAGGTATAAAACCATCCTTAGTGGTCTTAAGGTGTTAAGCAAAAGAGGTGGTCCCAAGAATATGTATTGTTTTTAATTAAGTATGTCTATATTACATCTTATTACACTTATTTAAAATATTCTTAAACAATGATAAAATAATAACTAAAATATAATCAATATACTAAGATGTTATGTTGTTAATATCATCACCTAAATCCATCTCCACATCCATCATATGGGAAAAGAATTATCGTTCGTGTGAACGACAAACTACCGCCTCGTGAACAGATACAATTCATTTTTCATCACCGTGACTCAAAATGTATTAAAATGATGGAATTAAAATTTATATATTATATTAATGCCATTTTTATAATTATTAAAATAAAATATATCATTTATGTTCTTACCTTTCCATGCACGGAAAAATGATAACGTTGTTCGTGCGTACGTGTGAACTATCACCCCCATGAAGAGATGTGATTCGTTTTTCATCACTATATCTCCTGGATAATATATATAAGTATATTTTAAGAAATAATATGAAATATATGATATTATTATACTTATATTAAGTCACATTTATATTATCTTTATTTCTATAATGATCATTGAAAATTGGAAACGTTACACATGAGTATGTATGACTTACCGTCTCTATGGTTGTAACACAATTCATTTTTCATATCTGTATTTAATGGAAGTATTTAAAAGTATAATTTATGTATAAAATTTATTATTATATCATGAATATTATTTTAAAGATGATGGACCCAAGAAAATTTTTGACTACAGACATCATACCAAAGTCATTTTGGACTCATGTACTGAATAACATCAAAACATCCAATGTGAACATAATTTATTAATTAATTACTATAACATGGAAATAAGTTATATAAAAGGAGTAAAAAACATTAAAAGTTTATCAAACAAGTAAATAAATTACCTAAATTTATTATTTGGGAATATGAATATTGTATGTGATGATTCGGACTCAAGGTAAGGGACTTCATGTCAATCTCCTTTCATTGAGGCATGTTTTGATGTTATACACCCACCTTCTTTTATGAGGTGTACATAAAACCCCATTTTACATATAATTTAATTAATTTTTTTATTATCATGTTATTTAATATTTTTTTAATGATTATTCATTCATGGGGTTTATAATTTAAATGTTCCAAGTTGAATGAGACACTTTGAATGTTTAAAGATTTAATTTTAAAATATTTAGCTCCATGTAAATATTCTTTATAGTATCTATATTGATATAAAAGGTTTATAAAAGAAATTTATCATCTATTTTAAATTTCATTCGTTGGTTTTCAAAAGTATTCTTTTTTATGTGTTTTATATGCAATCTTTTAACAGACGTCAAAAGGAGTGTTATATTCTTAGCATACATGGTGACAATGAATTTTCTACCACCATGACTATTATTTAATTTCTACATTCCTTTGAAATATTACAAGTTTTCTAATATGAAAAACATATTTCAGGTTTTTATTTTTTTGGTATTGAAATTGGTTTGTCAAGGAAAACGATGTTTTGGTATTGAAAATGAATTTTTTAAAAGAAAATTGCATTTTTATACAAAAGTGTTTATCATATGGGATTAAAATTGTTTTTCCAAGGTTTTTATGAAGAAAGTGTTTTATTGATGAAATGGTATTTGAGAATTATATGAAATAGATGAGTCTGATAAAACATATACAAATGTTTTGGCCCCATTATAGCTCACGAGTGAACCCAATACAACTTATAAGAAGGGTTGAGCCCCATTATAACTTTTGAGAAATGGGTGAGCCTGATATAGATTATACGAATGGTTGATCCCTATTGTAAATCATGGGTAAGACTGATATAGATTATACTAATGGAGATCTCCATTATAGATCTCCAATTTATTGGTTAATAATAAAATTAAAAGTCAACCATATGGTAATTCCAATTGAAAGGATTTTGAAAGGGTTTTATTTATATGATGTTCTAAGTCACATAAAGGAGTGTTAATTACTTTCAATTAGTTTTAATGGTTTTCTTTGAGAAAAACATATGTGAGTTTTTAATGTGAAAATGTTTTGTTTCTTCTCTCAATGAAAATTAAATGGGTTTTCATGTAGTTTACTAGAATAATTGTTTTCTTTTTTTCTTTGTCTTTTATTGAGATTTTAGTTCCCATCCCTAGTTTTTAAATGTTTTTTCACAGGGTTAAAGAATGAGTAGAGACAAGGATGAGTAAAAGATGAAAATTTAGATGTTATATCATGGAAGGAAACTGATTTTTATTTTAGAATGTATCTTTTTGTAAAAAATTTATAGTGAGTATAAGTTCCCAATTTTAATGTATGGGTTTACATTATAAGATTTTATCCTAATTTTCTAAAACTCTATACTAAAAAGATCATTGAATGGGATTTATAGTTAAAAACACTAGAATATGTAATGTTTAAGGCTGAGTCCTTATAAGAAAGACGTACCTCAAAACTTTTCATAGAAGATATAAGCCAGTAATCCGAAAAGGGGAAAAAAGAGGTTACGTTGCTAGTTTGAAGGATGACACAGTGGCTAGAAAGTCAGTGACACACATGATGGGACATAGTGCTACCCAGATTTGGATGGTAGCATGTGGTGGCCTTATCATGGTCGAGGGAGGACATGTTAAGGGAGGAGGTTTCCAGATCCGATGATAAGGGCGGAGACATGATTTATAGGAGTTCAAATCGAAGGCCAAACCAGTGAGGTGGCAAGATTCTAGGCCAGTGGGCTTCAACCACAGAGGTGTGATCGACAGTCTTGGCTAGAGGCGGCGACTCCTACAACAGTTGGAGGCGTGACCAGAAGGTGGGTCTGGACAGGGGCATGCATGTAGAGCCAATGCGCTGACCCAGTGGTGGTGAAGGGAAATTTCAGTGTCAATTCCATGAAGTTCGACTCAAGTGGGTTCAGTGACACTCTTCAAGGGAGGCAACTATATAGAATAGGGGGCACACCTAGTCTCAATCAACGACGTATGATGACCCTCAAGAGTGCTGACTATCGGCTTGCTAGGGAGGAGGGGTGACGCTAGTGTGAGGTGGTGGATCACTTAAGACTGGTTTTTTATCGGTTGGGGAAGGTGTAATGATACCCTAGGAGGCATCCCAAGGTGGCCATGGGAGAAAAGTGGCCACAAGGAACCATATCTATCATGGGGGGTGGTCCGATGTGGTCTCAAGTGGTGGCCACGAGGAGAGGGGTTTGATTTAGTAGGAATGATGCACACTAGACAGTGAGGGAGACAACCGACCAAGAGGTTCCTACTACCCTTTTTCTTTTTTAATTTATTTGTCTTAAGTCCACCCACCAAACATTGGTAAAATTATTTTTTTAAAATGTTGAAAATTCTATATGTATTTTTGTGGATTTTCACTATCGCCGCCCCATATGGGTTTGTTGAATTTTTTCAAAAGCCTAATTAGGATTTTGAAAAAATATATTAATTTTTAATAAAATAATAATTATTTTAATTAAAAGGGATATCATCAATAGAATCATTTCCCTACTGGAAAAAACTATTATAGCGAGTGGTTTCTGACAGTCCGGCTGATGTTCAGGAAATGACCAAAAATTTAAACCCAATAAAAATGAACATATAAAAAATATATGTTTCAAATTTTAATACCTAAAATCAAACTACAAACAATCCATTTTTTTCTAGATGACTATAACTTGGTCATCTGAGATTGGATCTATGTGTATTCAGATTTATTGGGAAAAAATTAAACCCTCTTCATAATTTAATGAAAATTAACTTTTCTATTTCTCAAAAATTTCACATGATAACATTGATGCCAATTTAAAGTAATGGGGCACATAGTGTAAGCTTTTAGGTTGGAGATTTAAATAAATTTATTGTTGAGATGACAGGAATTGTCATTTATGACAATCAAATCCTTAGTATGGTCCAACAATCCTACTTAAACTATGGAAAGTATAAAATATAAATTGAAATGTTTACCGCATTTCAAATCAGAGCATGCTCGACTACATCTCATCGTTGACAACTTTTGTTCAAATGATCGAATGTCGAAACCCTCTAGATCATCCAAACATTCTCCAAGAATCCACACACTCTCTATTCATCAAATTTTATGGGCTATAATGGAGCTCTGATGAATCCTTCAACATCATGTCGATCACCTTGATCTCATGCCTTTGATACGTCGAAGCCACCTTGGATCAATCACTCAGATAGAGACACTCTCTCACTAAAAATTATGAGAATAGAGAGACTCTAATTCCAAATGAATGAATAATACAAGGAATGCTTCACTCTTCCTTCTTATATAGTGTGTGGTTTTGATACACGGTTAGGGTTCCTCGACCCTCGAAAATAAATCTCCCACTAAATAACTAATAAATAAATAAATATGATGAACTATAATGCATCATAAATATTATTTATATTTTATAAAATAATTTTAATATTATATATATATATATATATATACTTCATGAAATACTCGATTCATTTATATCGACACATAATTCTTGCAAATATCAAATAAACCTAGAATATGAAAATATTATTCACTCAAATAATATTTTTCCTATATTCACTAAATAACTTGTGAATAATTTTAATAAATAAATTCGACCAAATTAATATTTAATTTAATAATAATGAATTTATTTATTTATGGATGATTGATAACTTGGATAACTCTCAAACCCCGTTGTAGAGCCCACCATGTCACTCTATAGGCCGTTATCTTGACAACAGTGAAAAGTATTCATAGACCAGGAGTGAAGTATAGAAACCCATCAAGGCCCATAAAGAGATAAGAAATTGTCATAATAAATAAAACCAACCTACAAACACACACAATGTAATATAATCCCTTTTAATTAGATATCTCATAAAAAAAGATCTATACTTGTGTCATCATCCTTTCTCAATTTACTATTTTTTGATTTAACTGGACATATTTACCTCCAACTACCTAGGACAAGGATTTATGAAGGTAGTACTATCTTTATAAACCAGTCCTGAGATAAACTAATTCCTCAACTCAGAATTGAGAAATTCTATGTTGATCATTCAACCAATGTCATACCACAAATGATTCACCCAACACAATCATCCTCACCAAGATTGAATTATCATGGTTTTTGACTTGCAACAAAGTATGTGATCAAATGACACACATCAATAATGATCTCATGTAAGGAGACCAATACACATGTCTATAGATAGAAACAACAAATAACACCTGAAACATGTTTTCTTTCTTTTGTAATGTCTCTCCTCATGATCTAACATACCAAATATCACTATGTGAGAACTTCATGAGATGTACCAATGATTATGAGCCCCCAACACCTTATAGTCAGTCATCTATTTTTTCGTGTCAGTATGATTTTTCTATAACATAGTTCATATATTTAAGATTAATTTCATTGTATCTCAAGGTTCTCATTATAGAATGGTATCTGATATATCCTTTTGATATGGAAATTAATCTATGGAAATTACCATTTAAATAGGGGATGCATAAATGTATACACTAAAATTAGAAGAGTGCAGCATGCATACTTTCCAAATACATGATATGGTAATCTAAAAGTACTGTTTATTTGGGTCTAGGAACCTATTATTACAACACAAATACAATATGATATTTATATCATTTAACATTACTACTCACAAACTATATGCTATTTATATCCTTTAAGAGAATGATTGATTCACCACTAGAGGGACAGTTTTTGTGCTTCATATTTTCTTCATCATCCATCTTGACTAGGTCCATTTGTTTCCTTTGTTAATTATTTCTATATTTCTCTTGTGATCAAACTATATACTATTTTATACATTTAACTTCCAAAATAATTCTTTTTTTTTGGGTTTTTAATCTGAGATTTATAATTTCAGGATATGTTATACTACATTAGAAAAGATACATTTTTATTATGATGCTAAAATGAAATGTAAGTGTTGTAATGTGATGTGTCACGCTAATAAAAATTAGTGTTTTTTTGGTTGTTCCTCCACTAGAAAATTTAAGTTGTAATTATGTTGTGAATCCCCTTAAAAATGTAGTTCATTTAGTTAATAACATACATCTCAAGGTAGAGAGGCATCAAGAGTATATAAAGGATCACATTGATCCAAACTAATTTAATAATAACTTATGTTATTTATTTTAATTTTACACTACATAATGTATTGCATGATTATATTTTATAAATAAAATTTAACTAAAAATTTCATGATATGTTAATTCTATTATTTTAATTTTTTAAACCAGTCTAGTCACTTCCCCTATAGAACCTTTTTTATCTCAATCATGACTTAATATTTAACATCAAAGCATGGACCTTATTAGGATAGACTTGATTTATTAATTTTACTTTTATACCATAATTGATATAAAAATAGTACCCTTAAAAGGATTAGTTTATCTTTATTTCTTTATATATTGTATGATCTATCCTTTTCCTAGACCTAATAATCTAAGGGAAAGATATTTAAAATGTAAGTAATTAGTTTAAATGATGGATGGATTATATAGAGACCACCTCACTTTGATGGTATGGACTACGAGTATTGAAAGACATGAATGAAAGCTTATCATAAGAAATTATGTATTGAACAAATGAATACTATGGTGAAACCTTATAAATCACTTGATTTTGGCCCTGATACTGTTTCTATAAATTATTCTTATAAATATGTTTTAATTATACAGTTATAAATATTCTTTATTATGGTATCAATATAAATGTTTTTATGTACATTTCTTCATGTAATAATACTCATGAAATTTTGGAGAATTTTTCAAGTTACTTGACTTGGATCAGATAAGTTGATTTGAAAAAATCTTGGTGTGATCTAGGATGAATATCAATATTTGAAGAAGGTAAAGATGAAATAGTCAACCAAATGTTTTTTTTGGGTTACTCACAATATTAATGGAATGAATGATATTAGATAATCCTTATAAAATCATGTGTTTTTTGATGGAGTCTTGAGGGATATACCCAAAAAGCGGCATGCTAAGAAGGTTTACATTAATGAAATAAAAAATCTACGAGTATACCTTATATGAACTCATTGGTTTAATAAATTAATAAGAATTATAATTGAATAGTATTTTTAAAGTTGTGACTTCAAAAAGGAAAGGTATAACTTTTAAATATGTAAATATTATTTATTTATTTATTTTAATTCTAAAATTATGGAAAGTAAAAATGAATATATGGTTTAATTTTTTATTGGTTTTTATAAAAGGATAAAAAATGATGGTTTCTAAAACCAATATAGAATGAACACATATAAGGTTATGAAAGGTAATATTAATCATAATTACAATATTTCATATTTTAATTTATTTCAGTGATTAAAGAAAGGTAAAACCATGCCAAAATTACTTAAATTGAAAATTTTAAAGAAGGATAAGAAGTACAAAAAGAAATCAAAAAAGGCTGCACCAGAATGTTAGAGTTGTTTTGAAGAATATGATTATAGTGATAAATATGATTCTAGTGAAGATTACATAAATGAAAAGGAACGTACTAACTTATTCTTTTTGGAATCTTTATATGTGGTCAGTAATTCAAGTTTTTATTTTAGATGTTTTTATGATGATTCTAATTTTGAAAAACAAACCATTAATGAATTGAAGGATGGGATAGATAGATTGAGAAAAGATATTTTTAGAGTTTGTAATTTTTATGATGAAAAAAATGTAATAATAAGATACATTTTTGAGGAAAACAATTTTTTTTTAAAATGAAATAATTTGGAACTTTGTTTCTACCTCTAATGGTAATGTTTGTTAAAATCATAAATATGATAATATGTTGAATGGGAATCAAAAGGAAGAAATTTAAAATCTAAAAAAATGTCTACATTTGTTTAAGGAAGAGATATCTATTACATCAGGATGTATTTAAATAAAATTAATGAAAAAATAATGGTATTGGATATATATGAAGATTAACTAAAATTAATATGAATTAATTTTTTTGAATTATAAAATAGCAGTTCATCTATAATTGTGTGTTTTAGATATGTGATTAATGGAGACTAGATAGGGAATATTTCATCGAATTTGCACAATCCTTATGATTTACTAAAACTCGTATGTCTAAATCTTACGCATCTAGAGTGTCTTATAATAGTTTTTCAAATATTTTTGGGTACCAAAGAAATGATTTACTAATATTATTGGTCCGAAAGTAGATTTTGTATAAAAATTGTCTCATAATTAATTTTTTAAGAAAAATGCATTGGGTGTCTCACGAATGATGTGTGGTACATGGATTTTGGATTATCTAGACATATGAAAGGTTACCCATCCAAATTTATCTCATAAAACAAATATGATGGATCCATTTTTATTTTTAGAGATAATTCTAATGTAAATGTAATTTTTTTAGAGAAATGTATGATTATTTCAAAAGTTTTATATGTTTATGGTTTACAACATAATCTGAAAATTGTATCTTTGTTGTGTGTTGATTATATGAAGGATGAATTTCAAAATGATAAATGTTTAGTCATTAGAAATGTCTCTTTATTATTTTATATTATCTGTAAGGAAAATATGTATATAGTTAACCATTTAAATCTAATTAATCAATATGTAATGTTTTTGAATGTTTTATATAATGACAATTTTATTTGGCATAGATAAATTATACATGTGAATGTTAGACTGTTACATAAACTATCTAAACCCTAAAGATTTGAAAAAATACTTGATTTGAGGATAGATTAATTTCATGTGTGTGACTCTAGTATGAAATAGAAACAACATAAAACATCATTCAAACTGACTGATCAGATATGTTCTAGATTTCCTTTATAGTTAGAGCATATTGAATTGTTTGGTCCTAATAAAACTCCATGTCTAAGAGGAAAGAAATTTATTTTTTTCACTATATATGATTAAAGTATATTTTATTGAATATACTTTATTACTCAAAAAATGAAACCTTAGATAATATTAATACATTTTATACATTTTTTCAAAACTAAAAATGATACTTGACTACTTCTATTCGTACTGATACTGGATGTGAATTTCAAAATTGGAATTTCAAATTTTTAGTGAAAATAATGGCTATTTGAATAATTTTTTTGGCGCCTATAACTTATCATAAAAATGAATTTGTTTAAAGAAGGAATCAATCTTTATTTGAAATAGCTAAAAAAATGTGAAATGATTATAATCTCCCTATATATTTTTGGGTTGAATCTATTTTTAATTATTTCTATATTTCTAATAGAATTCTTATTAGTTATTTTTTTGAGAAATACCATTTATGAATTATAGAAAATAATGGAACCAAAATTTGGATATTTTATTGATATAATATGCAACACATTTTTTCTTAAAACTGAATATAATTTAGATACATTTGATGATAAATCTGATAATTTTTTTTCTTATGATATACTAATGTATGTGAAGAATATAGAATTTTTAATAAAATAACTATTATTATTGCAGAATATGTTCATGTTAAATTTTATGAGAATAAATAAAATGTAGTATTTCGTGCCATTCTGACCAATGTGAAACAAAATTAAAAAATATTGAAATTTGAATAAGAATATAGAGAATTTAATTCTAGAGTAGATATTATAAGGAATTAAATTCAACTATTGATGTGGGAATAGATTCCTTCTCAATATGATCATAATTAATAGAAAACTCATAAATATCACCCTATTGATAATGTAATTGGTAATATTTGTTATTGAATCAAAAATAAAATATCTATTTTGAATATATTTAAAAATTATACTTTTGTTTTGGATTTTATAAATAATGATATTAATGAAACTTTAAAATAAGTTATTTAGATTATTTATGTAGAATATGAACTTAAATAAATTTTTTACAATTAATTTTTTTAATTTTATTAGTCTAACTAGGGATAATCATGTTATTAGAGATAAATATATTTTTGGAAATAAATTTGATGAATCTGGACAAATTGTTAAGAATAAGGGAAAATTAATTGCACAAGGTCTGTATTAATAAGAAGGAATTGATTTTGATAAACCTTTTTTTACCTATTTATAGGATTGAATCTATTAATATTTTATTATATTTTACCTCTTTATAAGGCTTTAAAATTACCTCAAATGGATGTTAAAAGTGTATTTTTTATTTATAAATATGTTTATACTAATATACCAGAAATTATCAAACAATAAAAATTTCATAATTATGCTTTTAAATTACCAAAATCATTATAGGGACATAATAAAGATCCTAGAGCTTGGTATGAAATACTATATTCATATTTATAGAATAATGATTTTAATAAAATTATAGTTTATACTAATTTGTTTATTAATATGATTTAAAATGATATTTTAGTTATTCAAATATATATTTATGATACCATTTTTGGTTATACTAGTGTTTTTGTTTATATTTTTTTTAATTTAATGGATAGTGAATTTGATATGAGTTTAATCGGAGAATTAAGTTTCTTTTTATAAATTCAAATCCATCAAAGAAAAGATATAATAATTTTAAATCAATATAAGTATGCTAAATAATTATTCAAGATATTTTTTCTTGATTATTTTTAATATTTTATAACCCCTATGAGTACTAATTATAAATTTTTTTAGATGATTCTAAAAAATATTTTAATGTTATAATTTCTAGATAATCAATTGACATATTAATTTATTTAAATTATTATATATAATATATATATATATATATGTATTCTAGATTTAAATATTAACCTAAATAATATCATTTAAAGGCAGTTAAAATAGTTATTAGATACATTAAAATAATTGTAAAATTTGCATTATTTTATTCTGAACCGATTTTTTAGATTTTTTAACTATTCGGATTTGTATTTTTAAGGTTGTAGAATTTATAGAAAAGTTATTTGGACTATTTGTAATTTTATTATTCAAAGTATAATTTCAAGGAGTTTAAATAAATAGTTACCAATTGCTTTATCAATAACTAATTTTTAACATATAACTACTACACTTTTTTGTTTTAAATGTTTATGGATTAAGAGAAATTTGTCTAAATTTAATGTTTATTATAATAAGGATATTGTTTATATTGATAATTATTTTTTATGTTTCCATTTATAAAAACCATTTAAAATATTATAGAGAAAAATATATTGTAGTTTAATTCATTTTATTATACATCTTGTTAATAAAGGTGACATCATTTTTGAATTTTTCTCAATTGAAAATCAATTGACTGGTATATTTACTGATCCTTTGAATTCAATTAAATTTTAAAATATTTATGTTTAATATGGTATGATAAAGGATTTGGTAATTTTTTAAATGTTTAAATTGTTTGATTTAAATCTCCTAAAATCTATTTATGCCTAGTATGCATGTTATCTATTTATATTTTATAGTTTACTAGCTTGTTTATTCACTTGTGGTTATTATAATAATTCAGTAAAAATCCTTTCATAATTACTTTAATTTTTTATCATATTTTTTGGATCCTTATATATTTATAAGTCTATTTTTAGAATAATTTATCACTACTTTATATTGATTTTAAAATCATCACATACTACATTTAAAGATGTTGAAATTAAGAGAAAAACTTTTTATTATTTACTTTATTTTTTATATAAGTTAATATATTTTAAAATGAATAATGTTAATTAGAGTTTTATGTTTTATTCTTTTATAATTTATGGTGTCCCAATCCTTTCATACATAATTTCAATATCTTATTAGTAGAATATTTATTACATATTAATACGATCTTTGCTAGAACCGTAAAGGATTAGGGTCTTTGAAAACATGGATACAAAAACAACATGTGTATAAAATATCTATATCAATTTTCAATAAGTTCTTCAAAAAAGGACAATTCTTAGAAATATCATACTTAAGACCTTTCTTCAGAACCTGGGGAAATAAAACATAAGAAAGGGTGAGCATAGATACTCAATAATGGTAAACATAATTGATATAAATCAATGATAATAAGTGAGCAAAAGATAACCATAAGGGTACGGGGACATGATCAAATCCTAAAATAATCATACTCAATTAGTCTAATATCTTTACTCATGATTCATGGAATATTTTGTTTTTCAATCAAAAGACATATATATAAGAGTAAAATATTGTCAATAATAAATCATGATCCCTGAGAACATAACATAATAACATGGTAAAAGTTTTTGAAATTCACATAAGAATAAAAAACCAATTCCTTAGTCAAGTTTCACTCTTAATACTATCAGTTTGGACAAATTACAATAATGTAAATTCCTACAATGTCATTTACAACATTATCTTAGGAGTAACCTCCATCCAATTAACTACATCATTTATTTGGATTTTATTAACTCTATCATCTCTTAGGTGATTCTTAACTCAATCATCCTTACCAAATGTATTGGAGGGATATAAAAGATCCACCCATCCTTGGTTTATAACATAACCAACCATACCATAAACATAATACATTTATAAGTATGTCATGAAATCATGAAACAATTTATCATTACATCAGACACTACACCAAAATTTGTATTTAGTGATGGTTTTTTTCTTCATTTCATAGTATTTTAAATGGCCACCAAATCATTCTACAATGGTTTTAAAAATCTATTGCTAAATCATGTGTGGAAAATAATTAGCAGTAGTTTTTTAAAACCACCGTAGAACGATTTAGCTGTAGTTTAAACCGTCACTAAATCATTTTTAAAATTCTAATTTATTTTTTTTAATTTTTTTTTGTTTTCGTAATTCATTTATTTATTTAGTTATTATTAATATGCTCATACCCATATCCATGCACAAGTCCATGTCCATGCACATTCCCATGCCATATATAGAAATTCTGTGTTGGGTGAGATTTGAACCCCTTACCTCTTGCTTATTCTCCAAATACGTTACCACTCCAGCTGGCTCTTCATGTGGTCAATAAATAGAATTTAATATACTTATATATATATATATATAATAAAAAAATTAATACATAACAAATAAATACACACTAAATAATTATTAATCAATAATTATTAATGAATAATGAATAATGAATAAAAAATAAAAAATAATTAATTTGTAATTATTAATATTTAATAATTACTAATTACAAAATACTAATTAATAAATAGCATATAAATGAATAATAAATAAGAAAATATATAATATTGAAATAAATGGTAACTAAAAAAAGTGAATTATAAATAGTAAAAATTAATAAATAGTAGATATATAAAAAAAATAATAGATAAATAATAATCTTATAAATAATAAATAATAAATAATAAATACTGAATAATAGATAACAACTAATAAATAATAAATAATAAATAATAAATAATAATCAATAAATAATTAATAATTAATAACTAATAATTAATAATAAATAATAATTAATAATTGATCATTAAGAATTAATAATTCATAATTAATATTTAATATTTAAAAATTTATAAATAATTAATAAATTATAAAGATATTTTGTAATAAATAAATAATAAATAATTAATAATTAATGAAAATTGAATAAATAAATAAATAATAAATTAATTAATAATAAAATAATAATAAAATAATAATAAATTAATATTTAGTAAATAAAAAATAAAAAATAAAAAATAAAAAATAATAATGTGTAAAGAATAAAGAATATGGAATAAATAATAAATACATAAATATATAAATAAATAATTATATAAATAAATAAGTAATTAATTAAAAATTAAAAATTAAAAATTAAAAATTAATAAAAACTAATAATTAATAATTGATAATTGTTAATTATTAATTATTAATTATTAATTAATAAATAATAAATAATAAATAATATTCAATATTCAAGATTTAGTAAATATTTAATAAATAAAAAATTAATAAAAAATTAATAAATAATTAATAAATAATTAATAAATACTTAATAAATAATCAATAAAGAAGAAATAAATAATAAATAAATGATTAATAATTTAATAATAAACTAATAATAAATAAATAAATAATAACTAATTAATAAATTAAAAAAAAATAATTAATGGGGACAAAAAACAAAATAATAAATAAATAAATAAATAAATAAATTTATAAATAAATAAATTTATAAATAAATAAATAAAAAATTGATTTATAATTAAATAAATAAATTACTAATAATAAACAAATAAATAAATAGATAAATAACAATCAAATAAATATATAAATAAATGAATAAATGAATAAATCATAAAACATTAAGAAACATTGAAAACCCTAAAAACACTAAATTGACCATCAAATATTATCCAAGACTCCTTTTTAGCACCACAACCAGTCAAATTGAAGATCAAGAAATGAGCTTCGATATGATATATGGTACATGCCGAACAGACACCTGGATCAAAAGTTATAACCGTTTGAATTTTATAAAATCGGAGTCTGCAACTAAAACCACTAATTCAGAGGCCTTCGGTAACTTTTTGGCTGATTTAAAATAGTTTCAATATTTATAAAGTTGGTACCATAACTAAAAAACATAGATATCATCACAAGATTTGATTTGATATGTGGTAGAGCCCAAACAGACACCCGGATTAAAAGTTATGGCTGCTTGAAGTTTGAGTTCAATTTTTTACTTTTGAAATTTGAATATATTTTTTTCCTTTGATTATCACATGATTTAAATCTCACTTGGTTTTATCTTAATTTATAAGCTTCGATTTGACTGGTTGTGGAGCTGAAAATGGACCCCCGGATCAAATGTTATGGTTATTTGATGTCGAAGTCTGTTATTCAACTAAATGAAGATTTGTTTTCAGTTTAAAAATATTACTAAATAATAATTATAAATATTTATTAATTGAAACATTATAAATAATTAAAACTATAAATAAAAAACTGTATGTGATTTGAAATAATAAATAAATAATAACAATAAAGAAATAAATATATTTAAAAAAACATATCCTCAATTTCGCTGCGATTTTGAACAGACCACCGCTAAAAAAATTGTAATTTTTACGGAAAATATTTTATAACATTTATAATAAATATTTAAAAAAAATTAGGGCAGATTTTCAAAACCGTCTCTAAATTTTTTTGAACAAAAAATTAGTGGTGGGTTTGAAAACCGTGTGAAAAAACTGCCGCTAAAACACTATTTTCTTATAGTGAATGAAAAACCTATGGAAATAAAATGAGTCTCATAAAAATTAAATCATCATAGACATAACTCATACATAGAAATAATAAATATGATAACATTAGATCATATCCCCAATAAATTATATGAAACATCAAAGGATAGAGTAAGAGATTGAAAATAACTTTAAAATATCACGGTAGCATTTCTTAAGGAAAACACCCTTTTCATTTTAAAATCACTTTTTTAAAATCTAAAAAATTCTAAAATATTACTGAATTTTTTTTCAAATGAACTGAGTATAATTATAATGTGACATTCAATTAAAGGATTATTCATGATGGTCGGGAAAAATGTTCATGCGGTGTACATTAAAACAAAAAACCCTTTCACATTTTTTTTGTAAAAAATCAAAAGTACCTCATTTGGAAAATGACAACAAGGTTAATTTTAATTTTTTATAATATGTAACACATGGGTAAAAATGAATTCAATAAATATTTTGAGAATATTAAAAAAAATCTTGAATAAAATTTTAATTACAAATTGGACATGAAAGGAAAGATTCCTAACAAAAGTAAGAAATTAAGTCGGTTTTCCTTAAAAACATTCTCTTCGACTCTTGAGTATTTATAGAGAGAAAAAATGAATAGAAAAAATATCATCTTCAAATGTAACCATAGTATAAGAAAAATCAGGATATTTTTTAAAAATATATCATATAATTTCGTTATCAGAAAATTTGACACTAATCAATCCTGTTAAAAATGGGATTGTAAAACCCTTACCTCAAGACTTCCTTTCTTTGTTAGCACTCTAAGATACAATAAAATGAGTTTAAATTTATTATAATTAACTAAAATATCCATATTCATACCTATAATATGATAAATGGTTTACTTATAAAATATTACCACTACTTGATTAACAATGTTTCATTATCAACATGATTTCGAGTGTTAAGTGCTTCATTTTTTATACATGTTTTAGTTCAATAGTTGTGGTCCTTGAAATTTTATCATTGGTACTTAATCTCAAAAATGTTAATAATCATATAAATATTTTTTATATTCATTAAATTCATATTTAGAACCTTTCATATGATGTTTTTTTGAAAAATTAATTACATCACTATGTGCAGATGGTAGTCTGTACGCACACACACGTGGCTTTTTTATTTTTCAATGGATGGAAGAGAAAATGGTAAATATTAATTCAAATTTCCCAAAACAATATTATAAAATAAATATAATATATAATCATTAAATCTCTCATAATAACTAGTCATGAATGATGATGGGGAAAAATGAATCATATCGCTACGTGGAGGCAGTAGTCCACACGTTTTAATGAGTGATACTTTCATCTCCCATTTAATTGAGAAGAGGTGCTAACTGGTTGTGAAATATTAATAATAACATCTGAGTATATTTATTATAATATAGTTATCATTATTTTATGTATATGAAATGATTATTATGAGTAAAAGAATAAATAAAACTGAAAGTATATTTATTATAATATATTTATCATGTTTTTATTTATATAACTTGCTTATAGGGAGTAAAAGAATAAATAAAATTGAAAGAGCTTGGTTAAGATCTAAACCTATTATTTGATATACCTCCTTTTTATTACACATTAATCCTTGAATGATTGGTATTATAAGAATACTAAAATCTCTTTTATTAGGGAAAGGATTCTAGGAATTTTTTATATCAGAAAATTTCTATGATATAAGGATCATAGGTTGTTAATAAGTGAGGAGAATATCCGCCTTTTTATAAGTGGGGGTGGGGTACACATGGAATTTCTTAAAATATTTCAATGATATATGGTCACATTTTGGTAAAGTGGCTATACATGGATCTATATTCAATGTTATTATAATATAAGGTTTATATATATTAAGAAAAAAATTAGAGAAGTGTTTATTGTAATAATACCGTTATCTCTTGGTTTAACTATCCTAGTAAACCTGTTTTAAGTTTAACTCTAGTAACAAAATTTTACTATTTTTACTATTCACCATGAAAAAAATTATTTCATACTAAATTATATATATTATTCTTATTCCAAATATCTAACCTATTTGACTAGATTCAATCTCTAAAGTAACAAAATTTGATTTTAAATAAGCATGTAAAGCACAATAAAAACACATTTTAGAATAATGATTTTTAAACATAAAACATAATCTACTTCCATTATTTTACATATAAAAACCATAAAATTTATTTTAAACTATATTATTGAATATGTAATATATAAATTTCATTAATAAAATTAATCAATAAAGATTCATGTAATTTATCAAGATAAAAACTTATTACATACATACTAACAAAATTATGTTGGCCTCAGTTGAAACCAAATTTTGTGTCAGGCATAGCTCCATACAAGGTCATGTCACCACCCCATGTTGCATTTATCACTAGATTCATAGATATAATCCCTTGTTCAAAAATTGGGTAAAAATGATCCGAATGTGGTTTGAAGGGAATAAAGTGAAAGATTTCCATGCGTCAAGGGATACTCAGGAGGGTATCATTAGATACTTTACTATCACTAATTCCATTCCTCTCATCTATAGTAATATTATTAGAGTTTATTCTATTTCATTATATTACTTTATTCCCCCATTAACCCTTAGGTTTTATTTATCTTTTATAATAAAATTATTATGTTTGATGATGATGACTGAAGAATAAATCTTGTAAGAAAAATCCTTAAAATTAACCATTAGATAATATTTACATTATTATTTTAAAATTTATATCATTTCCGAAAATAAAATATCTTAAAAGGGTATAAATTAATTATAATATTCATGTGCACAAAAGTGATAAAAACCATTTTTTAAGAAAGCATATTTTTTAAGCATAAAATGTCATTTCTGAAAGTTGGGTAAAAATGTATTATGCATTAATAAATACATATGAACTATTTAAAACCATTATAAATATTTTTTATATTATGGTTATTAATATTCATACCTAGAAATTTAATAACTATGTAATAATGGTTTACTCTATTGTGGTTTTTATAGACTTGGGGTAGCGTGTAAAGAAAAATACCAGATACCAGAAGTTTATTTCAAAGGAAATACATATAAAATTTAGGTGTGTTACATTATACCCCCTTTAAAATGAATTTATACCTTGAAATTATATCACTATAATACAAAAAAATGTGGATATATTTTCCTCATCACATACTTGGGTTCCCATGTAGCTTCCTTGATTTTTTTATTCCTCCAAATAACATTAACAAGATGATTAGTCTTATTCTATAGAACTTTATTTCTATGATACAATATTTTTATTGGTTTATCTTCATAGTAAATATCATGATCATGTGGCATAACCTATAATTTTTGTACATTTGAAGTATTAGGTTTGTACTTCCTTAAAAGAGATACTTGGAACACATAGTGAACTTAAGAGAGGTTCAGTGGGAGTGTCAAGCAATAAGAAACTATCCCAATATGATTAAGAATATAGAAATGAAAAATAGAGCTAGGTATCATCTTTCTCCTAGTTTTTAGTCTCATAACTTTCTTCCATGGATAAATTCTTTGTTATACCTTCTCAATAACTACAAATTTTAGATCTCACTAATAATTATCAGCATAACTCTTCTATCGACTCTAAACTTCCTTAATGTGATAATAAATGGATCTAACCTTCTATTCCATTTACTCATCTTGATCAAGTATCAATAGCTTTATTACTCAATCTTAATCCAAGAATATCATAGTTCTATACTTCTTTCCATAGAGGGATTCATTAGAACCCATCTGAATACTCGAGTAAAGGTTATTATTATAAGAGAAATAGACTCAAGGATGGTTTTGATCCCAACCACCTTAAAAATATTGATAACAATATCCCAAAATATCTTTTAGGGGTTTAATGGTCCTGTCGAACTGAACATCTATCTAATGATGAAAATTCGCATCGAAACATATCTCTTTATCCTAATTATACAGAATACTTATCCAAAATTTTGAGGTAAATCCTAGATCTTGATCATATACTATAGAACGCGGTACTCCATGATACTTCACCACTTCCTTAATTTATATTTTGGAAATATAATTAGATAATAAATCTTCTTTAGTATTAATTAAATGTTATGACTTTGTAAGGAGATCAACTGAAACCCAAATAACATTATGGACTTGAGATGTTTTGGGGATTCCGATGAAAAAATTCAAGGTGATGTTTTCCTATTTCCATTATGGAATAGGTAATTATTGTATTAACCCCTTATAATTTTTTCACTCAATCATACCTTATTAACATACGAAGCACTGAGATACATACTCCACAATATATGTCTTTATATTTTCCCACCAGAAATACACCTTTAAATATCTATACATCTTCATAATTCCAGGATGGATAGATAATGATGATCTATGTGATTATTCCAATATTTCCTCCTTCACGTATATTATTTATGAGGCACATAATCAATTATTAAAATTTATCATCCCATAAAAATGAAGGTTAAACTTAAGAATATTTCTCACCCTCTTTTATAACCCCAACATCCTCCTTCTACACCTCTTTAATCACCACATGTATAGATGTTTGAACACTCATTTGATAAAGATAATATTTACCCAATTCCTTAAATATTTAAATATAAATCATTTTTAAATACAAAAATATTGGTTCTTTTGTGATCCTCATCATAGATAATCTGGCTTGTTCCTTTTGATTCAAAGCATCAACCACCTTGTTCATTTTCTCAAGGTGGTAATGTATTAAGAACTCACAATCCTTAATCAACTCCAAAACCCTAATCCAATGTATATTCAACTCATTCTAGGTTAATATATAGTTTATCCCTTTATTATAACTATATATGTCACACCATTACCTTTAATGATAATTCCTCCATATATTTAGTGAAAATATTACCACTACTAACTCAAAATCATGAGTTGGGAAATTTTTCTCATGAATCTTCAATTAGAGATAGGCATAACTTATTAGCATATCATTTTATCTTAAAAAATATCCAATCTCTTTATTCAATGAATCATTGTATAAAAAACCCTTCTCCACTGTAAGGCAGTTTGAGAAAAGGTGCATTGACAACCTTTTCTTTAGTTCCTTGATTTTTTTTTCAAATTCACTATTCCAAAGGAAGTTCACACCCTTTTGAGTTAATTTGGTGAGGGGATTATATAGTCCTAATAAATCATTTGAAAATCACCAATATTATCAATAAAATTCATGAAGATTATGAATTTTAGCCATAGTGGTTGGTCTAATCCAATGTTCAATAACATTGGTCTTTGATGGATCCACCGATATACCCTCACATGAGATTATACGACCCAAAAATGAAACTTTCCAGAGTAAAAATTCACAATTAGTAATTTTTCAGAAAAAATATTCCTTCATTAGGGTCTCTAGTACAATCCTAAAGTTACATCATTATCTTCCTTGTTCTTAGAATATATAAGGTCACTGTCTATAAAGAGCACCACAAACTGATCGAGGTAATATATAAAGGCTCTATTAATTAAATCTATAATGATAAAGGGGGGATTAGTATCACCAAATGAAATCATTATAAATTCATAGTTTCCATACCTCATTTGAGAGGCTATATTGGGTATGTATTCAATTTTGACCCTCAATTGATAGTATTCAGATTGAATAATATTCTTAGAAAAATATTTAGCTCCTTGTAATCGATCGAAAAAATCATGAATATAGGGTAGATGATATTTTTCTTGATCTTGATCTTGTTAAGTTCCTGATAATCATTGCAGAGTCCCATTGATCTATATTTTTTCTTAAAAAAATAGAACAAGCCCATCCCATGGTGACACACTTGGATGAATCAATACCTTATCAATAATCTCATGGAGTTGCCTCTTCAATTCATATAAATAAATTGGGACCATTCTATATGGATTCTTTGAAATATGTGTAGCATTGGGTGTCTGTTCTATTTAAAAATAAACTCCACAATTCGAAGTACGATTAGGTAAGTCTTCTAGAAATACATCAATAAACTCCTATATAATTGACATATCTTCAATGTTGAGTTTCTCACCAACCATTTGAGATAAACTACATTTTTTAATAAGAATAAAGACCCATAAAAAAGATGTACTTTATATTAGAAGTTAAAATTTATCTCTACACCTATTGAAAATCATAGGTTGGTTTGGAATATCAATATTTACTTGTATTCCTTGTAAATTGTTATGGTATTTATATAAATAAATCTAATCCATGCAAAAAATCACATCAAATTAAACTCAAGTAAGAATACCAATATTTTCAGGAATCACATTCCATAAAACATCAATGGAAAATGAATCATAACTTGAGATTTTATCATCATACCACTAAGATTTTTTACTACAATTTCAATATCTAATAGTTTAGGTGGAAATGTGATACCTTTAGAGAATTCTTTAGATATTAATGACTATGTAGAAATAAAATTAAATAAGACATTCATAGTTCTAGATTGGATGATAAGTGTGCCTTTCAAAACGCCATTATCATACCCCACATAGGTAATAGTGATCACATGATATTTATATTTGTCTCTAGGATTAAGAGGTTGTTGGTGTCAATCATCATAATTAATCTTTGATTTGATCACTAGTTTCCATAATGCACATACTATTTGAATTTTAAACATTGTAGTATATGTGGTGTATTCTGTTGAGTTTTTTCACCATTCCTTTAATTGACTATCCACTTCACATTAATTAAACACTCTTTTTTCTTGATGAAATTCATTTCCACAGTTAAAGTATTTACTAATCCCCTTAATACAATTTCTTCCATGTTTCTCTCCACACATCTAGAATAATGTAAGGATCATCTTATTCTCTTTATTGTTTTTATTATTATAATTTCTTTGAATTCCATCTTTATTTTCAAATAAAAACCATGAGATTGATGGGTGACTCCAATATCCATCTCTACCTGGATATCACATAGAATAATTTATTCATAACTATGGAAGTATCTTATAGATAACACCCTATAGAGACTTTGTTTTAAACCACTGAAGAAAATATCAATCTTACATTCAGGATCAATGAAAATACCAAAATCATACCTCAATATTCTTATAAAATTTACCTCCTAGGTACCAACGATTAATCATCATTCATCTTTAGCTCAAGTAATTCCTTCTCCATTTTCATATGAATATTACAGGTAAAGTAATTATTGAAAAATAAGATCCTAATCTCATCCAACTCTATGGATTTAATTTATTCCTATTGCCTCATATTCTTGATAAGAGTATACCATTGAACCCATTACCCTTCCAAATGATAAATAATTAAGATAAATTATCATGTTCCACTAACTAGAGAATATAAAATATCGTTTCAGTGGAAATGATCCATTACTCAGTAATTAGTGGATCAGTAGACCAACTAAAATAAGGTATAATTTTCTACATGAAGAACTTAAAAGTATGGTGTTCCTTCATTTTATCATTTTTATGTTTAACATTATTCATGGAATGGGACTTTTTTTATGAATTGTAATAAAATTTTTAATTCTAACTCCCATAACATTATTTAGATCAGGACAAAAATCATTACATTGTCTTTCACATTCCTTGTTAACATGTTTCTTTCGGGTTCTAGCTATTGAATGAATCCAAAAATTATAGAATGAGAAAAAATAATCACTGTGTGTTATTCTATAATCATGGAAAAATAATTCATTGTATGGGTAAATCATGAAAACTTATTTCCAATATATGAAACCTTATGTTTATCCTAGGTTATACATGATCATTATGTATCCCAACCCTTTATAATGGATCATAATGAAAATGTGAGTTAACATAAGCATATCCCAAATAAGTTTCAAACCATGTGCGTACTAAGGTTCCATTCACTATGCCCCAAAATGATGGTAGAGTTTTACTGGACCAACTCTTTGTAGCGTTATTACCCCTTAACACATATGTTCCAAAACTATGTCTATTTATATTATATTTTAAGGGATGTATTGATAAGAAAACCAAAATCCTTTATTTACTATAACGTAGGATGTTCTTCTATACTTAGACATATCTTAAGGGTTCTCACAAAATTATTATTATCCCAGTTTCCAAAAAATAACTAAAAATTTCTCTAACACCAACTGTGGTGATCCTAACTTTTCATACATAAATATTACATCATATTAGCATAATATTCATTACATTTTAATATGATCCATAATAAAACATTCAATTTTTATGGTCTTTGGAAACTTGTATATATAAACCGATACATAAAATATCTATATAATTTCCCATTAAATTCTTCATAATAAGCACCCTTCTTAGATTTATAAAACCTAAAACCATTTCTCATAACTTGGGAAAATGAAACATAATAAAGAGTGGGCTTAAATTTTAAATAATTGTAAACATAAAAGATAGTAATCAATGATAATAAGTGAGAATAAGATAAGTATGAATGTGTGAGAACAGGATAAAAACTAACAATAATCATACCAAATTAGTCAAAGATCTTTGCTCATGAATCATGTCTTAAGATTTTGTCAATCAAAAGTGATAAAACAGAAGAGTGTGAAATCATCAACAATCAATCACGAGTAATGGGAACATAACATTAGAACAAGGCATAAGTTTATGTAATTCATATAAGTATAGAAATTCATATCCTTAGTTAGGGTTCACTCCCAAGTCTACCACTGTGGAAAAATTTCCATTATTGAAATATGTACCTGATCATTTACAATATTATCTTAGGCATAACTTCCATCCAGGTAACTCAATTATCTCTTAGGATTTTATTAAATTCATCATCTATTATGAGTTTCTCAACTCCGTTATCATTACCCAATGCATTAGAGGGAAATAAATGCCTCACCAGTCCTTGATTTACAACATAAACATCCATCCCATTTTCATAATCCATTAATATTTATTACAAAATATCATGAAAACATTTATTATTACATTAATGATTCACCCCAGTAAAGAAAATGAGTTTCATAAACATTTCATCATAATAAACATAAACCATATAAATAAATAATAAAAATGGTAAAATTGTAACATATCTGACATAAATCATAAGAAACATCAAAGGATGTTATTTTAGAAGAAAAATAACTTTAAAATATAATCGGAACATTTGTTTTAGAAAATACCCTTTTACATTTTGAAATCATTTATTTAAAATATAAAAATTTCTAAAATATTAAGGAAAAATTTTTCTTAAAAAAACCAAGAAACTTTGCAAAGGAATATTCATGTAAATGAGTATTCATGATGTTGTGGAAATTAAATCATGTAGTGTATGTTAAAAAAATCACTTTCACATTTTTAGTGAAAATTCAAAAATACCTCATTCAGGAAATGAAAAAAATTCCTTTTAAACATTTTTATAAAAATATAAACATAAGAAAAATCTTACATTATTAGATATTTGGAAAATATTAAAACCATTATTGATAACACTTTTAAATAAAATATGGACATGGAATAAATGATTCTGGACTTAAGAGAGAAATCGTGTTCATTTTCTTTAAAAACATTCTTTTGGTATCTTGAGTACGTAAAGAGAGGAAGATAAAAAGTGTTACAATAGTGGATTCCCTAAAAATAACTTTTAAATTAAATTTTGATTATGATATCATATATTCAGTGTGTTATTCATGATGTATTATTATCATAATAGTGTTTCCTATAAGGTCCCTAGCCCGGGTGCCACTAAATCGGTGCCCCAATCCATGTCATCACATGACCTCAAGCACACCTCCCTGTATTCCAGAGGTTTCCAACTAGAATAGAGGGTATAATTGGTCATGTATGGAGACTATACCCTCTTTACTATAGTAAACCATATTAGATCACAATATAAATAACACAAACAATAGTAAACAACCAATAACATGCATAGCTAAACATCTCCCAAATTGGGTACAATCCAAAAGAAACAATAAATTTGTCATGCCAGGATACAATTCCACGTGAACAAAACCCAAAATAAATACAATAGAGGAATCAAAAAAATAATCCTGACTCCACGTCTGGAACCTCATCCATGCATGCCCTATGTTCAACTCAAATGCCTATAATATGGCCCTTTCCCTTGTCCTGACTTACAAGCATGAAATCTACTTGGGTACCCAATGGTGACCCGAGACGGTTGTGATTACAACTTAGTATGACACCATCAATTATTTCTACAAATATCGAGTCTAACAGATAGTGGACGAAAGTATAAATAAATAACAATCAAAGGAAAGTCAACTTGGGGTCCACTAGTTAATAATCTCAACTTATCTATACTAACTAAGGTGAAAATTCATTATGTCTCTTTTATTACTAGTTCATCATCAATCATGAAATTCATAAGTTAGGAATTCAAATCATTCACGCAAGGCTCATGGAATTTACCATTTTCATAAGGGAATAAAAGTCCCTAACTCACTAGGGATAACATATCACAACATCATAATAAACTCACCTCAAAGCCCCAGTTCGGGTGGAATGTAACCATTAGGGAAATGAATCTCCATCCCCTTCCCTATCCCATGCATTATGGGTGGAGTTTGTGAATCTGTTCAACTCGACCTGTGAGAGGAGACTCAGTCTTTTTATCCCATACCTCAAGCCATGTGCACATTCTTATCCATAGCGATGAAAAGTGGGCCTGCATCCCACAGGCTTTGCAGGTATGGGGGGATTTTGGGTGGGCCAAGCCTAAAATGTTTGACCGTTTAGAGCGCTGGATAATGCGGGTTAGGCCCGTGTGGGTGCGGGCCAATGTTGGTTGAGACCGCGTGGGTGCGGGCTTGCTAGCAGGCCTGATTTAAAAAAATATTATTATTAATATATATGTTTATTTAACATTTTGGGTTTTTTCATAAAAGAATTATGGTTAAATGGTGACATATGATTTCTCACCGTAACAGTCATATTAATTAACCATTTATTCACATGTGAATTTTAAATAGGCCTATATTTTTTTAATATGATATGATATTATTTATACAATAATTATTAACTATATTCACATGGTGTGTGAACCCATCTCTCAAAAAATGGAACTCATCACCCCTGCGCATGGTTTCAATTCTATAAGAGTTGTTATAATCATAATATTTTTTAAATCGATTTAATTTTGTTATCATTTAATTTTATTTTATCATTAAGAGAATAGGATAGACCCTCATGAAAACATTTTTAATAGTTTCCTCTAAAACTGATCGTTACCTCGAGAGACTTCATTCATTTACAGGTTTACTTATTCACAATACCACACCACCAACATTATCATTCATCACCCATAACCGATCACTCAACAACTTTCTATAACAATAGTTCACCACCACATCGGCGTCACCAGATGCCACCATTAACCCACAAAAAAAATGTTACATCACATCCTTTTAAACTCTAGTTATTGTTAATTCACACTTCTCACCACAAATACCATTATGAATGAAAAAAATACAGTATTTAAATGATTATGAATAGTATTATTTTTGTAAATGTGGGTAAGCTCGTGCGAAACCTGTGGGAAACCCGGGGGTTTATGCAGGGCGGGGCATGCTTCAAATTTTTTGTTCGCATTATATGTGGCCTTTTCCAGACAAACCAGCATGGGCTCAAACCCATGCGGGCTTGGACTGCCTGCCCTGACCCACCCGTTTCGCATTACTAATTTTCCATACATTCAACACACATAACCATATCACAACTAAACACAACCACTACATATAAAAATCATAATCTATAACAATCAAATTGGTAAATCATTTTGTGTTGTAACCAATTAACACATTTTCAATTTACATCACATAGCCCATTTATCCCAATTCCCATTCTCAAACATAGCACACTAAGCATTTTTAATAATTCCATTATATCAACCCGTTATACACATTCATAAACGCCCTTATTGAATCCCCTTCAATATACTTCCCATTCCACATATCATTATTAATTTATCATATTTGCCGTTTCATATGCACTAACTCACTTAGGAATGTATAACATATTTCATAAGCCACATATCCAAATTTCAATTAACCAATATTTCATTTGGACTTCCATTTAAAATATCAACATATTCAATATGGGATCTACATTTTTACAAATAACCAAGAATTTACATAGTTAATTTCTAGTCTTGGAAAATATTGGCTCACCCCAAAGGTGGCCCTTAAAGGGTCAAATCATCCTCAATGCATCACTTGGGGACCATGAGGGTTTCCATTCATCATTTTAACACCCAAAATACCATATATTACCAAGATCCTCAAAATCACAATAAGAAGCAACAAAGAACGAAGTTGGAAATGAAATAATCTACAACGAAACTATGGGATATAACTTATAGACCACATACCTCAAATCCGTTGGAGAACATACTCCCAAATGTGGCCTTAGATCTGGATTCAACCACCTGTTAAAAATTTAATGAAGATTTCCCTAGAAAATAATGATTTTATTGATTCATATGGAGAGGAGATAAATATGCAAACCCTAATTGAGAAGAGGAAGAAAGGAGGTGATTAGATTTACCTGGATCATTGATCCTCAACTGACGATGATCCAAATAGCCTAGAGATGAAGAAGATTCATCCTTTGAAGATCTTGGGAGCTCTTGTTTGTTATTAGTGTAACATGTGGAGGATAGAAGGAAATTCTAGAGTTGGGGTTACAAATCCAGTAATGGAAATTTTTTAAATTTCTCAACTTTACTGTGATACACGGTTTACCCACACGATTTTCCAAATCATGCACAAGAAACTATCCCAAAATCACCCCTTTGCACTGTTTCCTATGAATTTCAGATGTCTATATTATCCATGTTATAACCATGAACAATCCTCTACCCAGGGCTGCATGGTTACCTAGGATGCTCCACACAGTTTTTACTAACCATGTAACATGCCCAGAAAACACCTTTTCCTCCTCTTTCCTGTCCCAAACCCCCAGAACACCCCCATGTCTTCCCATGAACTTGGGTAACAATTATTTAACAAAAATAGCATCAATATAAATAGGGACAAACCCATTATAAGAATATCAACATGAATAGGTCCAATTATATTATATAATCATTTCAGCCTCTGGTCAAAGCCCTCTATATATAAGCATTTCAACATGAAACAGGGCCAAGCCCACTATATAAGAATTTCAATATCAAACTAGGCTAATCTCACTATATATCATTTCAATATCACATATTATTGTCCTATATATAACTATTACAACATAAAACTAATCATGTCATAACAAAAAGGATATCACAATATCACATCATAAACCTCAATGATGAATTATGGGAATTACCATTTGTCTATCAATTATAGTTTATTTTATATATAAATTATGAACAGTCATATCAATATCACATAATATATCAGAAACGTGATTTTTTATCAAAAAACACATAAAATATCATATCATTCTAAACAAAATTTAATCCATTATCCAAATCATTATTAATCAAGGGTTCACTCACCCTACAGGTAGCCACAAGCCTGGAAGTAAGGCCATTGAATCCAAAGGGATCCAAGGAATAATCCAGTCCATGATTTATCATCATTTATCATTCAATTAATTTAATATTAATATCATGGTATTGCAATTTTAATAGTGCACAAACTTAATAAATAAATAGATTACATGGTTAGGTTTAGACCACCTACCAGAATCCAGTAATTAAGAAATTCTTCAAACTGAAATCTCCAACAAGAACATACGTGAGGAAAACCGTAAGAAGGAACATAGATCACACAATAATGAGATAAAAACAAAAAAAACATGGTCAAGATATTTACACTGGAATAATGGGGATTAATGTAAGAGAGGGGAAAACCAAATAAAAAAAACAAACTAGGGATTAATTGTGCATTTAAGACACCCAAAATGGAGGAAAGGGATTTAAAATTGCCTATAGTGCACTAGGTTTTGATATAAGTGAGGGATAAACCAAATTAAAATAAAATTCATAAACATTTCCATCTTAAAACTATCGGAGATGAGAAATACATGGCATGTAACCCTCTTTCATGTCTTGTATTTATTATTTAAGAGTTATGCTAAAACAACCATTGCCTCAACTTAATTTAACATTGATCGAACATTTAATGTCATGTAATGAGGATTTACATCCTATAACCAGTTCACTCCATGAACCATTTCATGTCCTATATTATTTCATAGAAGCATCCCAACAGAAGTTACATGTCATGTAACCAATTTACATGAAGTATAATTGACTTGAAGACAACATTCATCACAATTTCTAAATAAGATCCCAAACCACCTCTGAAGCCTTCTAAACTAATAGAAAACCCTCACAAGTCTGATGAAACCATTTATTCTTAGAAACTATTAATTCAAAAAACACACATCCCAAAAATTTAGTTCATTTCCACAATAAATTTTAAATAAAAGAAAACCTGAACAACCGAGGTTAAACACAATAACATAAGGAGGGATTCACATGTAAAAATTTGAGATCTTAAAACCTCCCACTATATAAAAGATCATCCTCATGATTCTCCAAGAATCATTTATAGGTCTTAGTGAACAAATCTTTCCATTGTGCTTGTAGATTATCCCCCCTCTCCCAAGTATCCTCCCAAACATGCCCATCCCGCTAATGCACTTGAATTAGAGGTATACTATTATCTAATATATACTTCTAAATATGGTCCAAAATCCTTATTGGTTGCTCCTCAAAGGAAGAATCTACACGAATCTTGTTTTCCTAGAGGTCATCACATGAGAAGAGTTAGGATGATATCTTTTAATCTATAACACATGAAACCTGTCATGCATAGAACTGTAGTGCTCTATAAGGGATAATCAATATTCCACTAACCGAACCAATCTAGTATCTATAATGGACTGAAAATCCTCGGTGATAGATTTCCATATTTCATAATATGTCATTTCCCCAGCATAGGAAGCACCTACAAGAAAACATAATGAATATCCTAAAATTCCAGAGGTCATATCCAATGGTTAGCATAATATTTATGTCAGATCTATGCTATCACAAACCATATCCTAATTAACTAAACCTGATTAGATGTATCCTTCAAGAGATTAGGCCAAACAAGTCCTAACTCACTGACCTCTAACCAGAAAATAGTTTAATGATAGAGTATTCAATACAAGGCCTTAGAAGGATCTATTTGGATCTATCTGGACGATTTAATTATATGAAAACTCGATGAGTGCCATATGATATTCCCATGAACCATAAAAATAAAAAATATTAGCACATAACATATCCTATAGAAACTAAATAGTCCACTCATATTGACTCTTAGTACGAGGATGATAGGTCATACTCAGAAGAACTTGTGATCCCAAATCCTTTTGAAGACCTTTCAAAAATGGAGAATTGAAATGAGGATATTCATTAGAAACAATACTCCTTAGAATAAAGTAAAACCAAACTATCTAGAGCATGTAGAGACTAACGATATCACCAATCGTGAAGGTATCCCTAATATTTAAGAAGTGGTATACCTTCATCAGTCGATATACAATCACCAATAAAACATCATTCTTATGGGTTATACTATGTAATCCTATCAAAAAGTCCATAGTAACCTCATCGAATTTCCACTATGGAATTGGTAGAGGCTACAAAATCCCAAAAGGCCTCTAATGCTCAACCTTCGCCTACTAATAGGTGAAACATCTCACCATAAAGCCTGCTACCTCTTTCTTTATTCCCAAGCACCGATATTGTCTATATAGATCATGATAAATAATTATCAAACAAGGATGTATCACCCGTCTATAATCATGAAAATCTCTTATAATCTCCTCATGCAAACCCATAGGAACCTATACTCAGCCGAAAATAATAATAAAATTTCTTCTTCCAAGAGACCATCCAGATGGTGTATCCCCACAATATAGGACGTCTCTCTGAACTAGGCTCTCCGGGTCAGAAAAATTCTCTACCTTGATCCAGTACCAAAGAATGGGTATAATAGATGTCGAAGTGATAACTACCTATCCTTGTCACGACCCGTCCCATAGGGCCCTGATGTGACTACCCCATGCCCGCCTTCCATAGGACAGGGGTTGATGGCTAGCACCTGAAGGCTTTTCCTAAATAGGGAAGACATTGGATTAGAGATCTGTACAAACTCAAAAAGGGAAACTAAAGTAAATAACCAAAAAGAACAAGGTACAACTACGAGGGTAAATTACAACCACAAGTACAACTATAAACTAATTATAGTGGTTCACAATACAAGCCCTAGAAACTGAAAAGAAAGTATGTAGCTATTGAATATTCCCTAGAGCTCTACTTGGAGGGTAGTAGCTGTAATTATGAAGTTGAAGAAGATGATCTCAACTGCTCCCATCGCACCAAGATCCACCAAATCTCAAAACTTTAGATTCTACCTCGAAGCGTCAGTAGTCTGCACCAGACACACCCGTGGGGGCAGAGACCATGCAAGGGTGAGTATAAAAATATCCAGTAGAGGAACCTAAGGCACACAAAGGTCTCTTAGTAATCCACAAAGGATAACCTCACAATAAATACCACAATGGTAATATCACAATTATGATCTAAATCATAAAGCCCAAGGAAAAAGAGGCATATCACTCTAATGGTATAACTACAAGGTTACTATGATAGGGATGACTAGTCGTAAATCTAGATCATTTTATCCATAGTAACTCTATTGCTAACTTCTATAGGTCAATATATGTTGACACGTATTGGTCACTGGTGCTGACCCATATTGGTCGCTGGTGCAAAATCGTATTGGTCGCTGGTGCTGAACCGTATTGGTCACTGGTGCTAAACAATATTGTTTGCTGGTGCTAAACCATATTGGTCACTAGTGCTAACCCATATTGGTCACTAGTATAAATGATGGGATTATTATTTGTACAACTTGATCATCCCACTCTATAGTTTCTGATGCAGACCCGTATTGGTCGCTCTTCTTCATCATGTCACAGTCATCCGTTGGATTCCTGCACATAACACGATTGATCTTTGGAAGAATCATCTCCTCAAGCCATCGGTTATATTTAACCTTGTAGGAAGTACCGCAAAAATGATACCCAAGGGACCGCCCCGTCATAGGGGTCCCAATGCCACAGACGACGCGTTGATCAGACGCCCGATCTGTGAGATATGGGCACTTTTGTCATAAGGTACCGATTGGATTCAAGGCTGATCTGACCCAAGTCGCATGTCAAACTCCATGAAAATCCACTTATAGTATATAAAAATAAATTCATTGTCACAAGGTTCCTTATACCACATACGACGCGTCGATTGGACACTCAGTCTGTTAGTTACACCCGTTTTTGTGAAATGGGGGTGATCGCACCTCGATTCAGCGTGACTTGGTTGTGCCGTCCAAAATATGCCAAAGGGACTGCTTCCAAAAAGGGGTATCAATTCCACTGACATCATCTCAAATGGACACCTGGTTTGTCAGTTACATGTGTTTCTTTATTTTGGGGCAAGGTTGGGTCTGGGCCTGATCTGACTCGGTCAGGCTGGCCCGACACAACGGGTTCTGGGGTCTACCTGACCCTGATCAGTTCTGACCCATCGTGGTCAACCCGATTCACTAGGTCCGGCCCGTCAGGGTCTGCCTGATTGGTTTTCGGGACTAGGCAACGGTTGGCCCGGTCCACCGGGTGGGGCTCGGCCAACCCACACTAGCTCTCTTGGCGGCGAGTCCGGCCTGGCTTAGTGGGCGGGACCGGCCTGCTCGGCTAGACTGCGTCTGGTCTGGTCTTCCTAAAGTCGGACCACTTCTCCCAGCTAGCCCAAAAAAATATAGGGCTATTTCATCTAGCGTGACATGACGTAGCATGAGTTCCATGCCTCACCCTCCAGCTGCGGCCTGCTGGCTGCAGCTGATGCCGCTGGCAGCGCCTGCGGGTACTGCCCATCTCCCGGGAGGCTGGCTCTGGCCGACTGCCTCTCGCCACCACGGCGTGAGACAGAATGCTACCTTCCACCGCCGGCGACTGGTTTCCGTGGTTCTCCTCCGACCACCGCCGGCACGGTGCACCCGTGGTTGTTTCCACGGGACATCGGAATTACACCGTCGTTTCATGTCCCTCAAACATCTTGTCACTACATTCATTGTTCCTCTATAAAGAATTCACCAATGAAACGTTTTGCGGGGGGTCCTAGCCATATTGGTTTCAGGCTACGCCCTCTGCGTTAGCATTTTAAACATGAGGAAAAAATAATAACAAAAAAAGAAATAAAAATCCCTAAGTTTAAGATCTTGCAACAACCTCCCGCATAATTAGACCAGACGCATATCAAACCGTTAGTCGGATGCTCTATGTTCGTTATATTTTTCTTGAACGAAAGAGAGGGAACATCAAAGCACTTAACCCCTACCACTTATGATTTTCGTTGCCGCACGTTTTTCCTCAAGGGTTTACGACATCAACGATGCTTCCCTATTCCAACCATTGAAGGGAATTCTTCGTCATTCGTCTTTTTTTTGTTGGAGTAAAAGTGCTTCAGAGATTCAACCGAGAATCCTCAAAATCCTCCCCTTATTTTTCTCAGCATGTCGAACTATTTATAGAACCACTCTATAGCGTTTCCATACTTACATGACGTCAAGTCATTACACTATTTCATTTTTAAAACGATATCACTGCTTTTCACCATTTAATTCACTATTACGGTGCGGAATACGGGTCATCCATGTGTTTCATTAATGTGCATCGTCGCCACATCGTCACTAACCAACAACGTCATCTTTATTCATATAATGAAGAGAAAAGAATGAAAAAATTCTCTTTAGAATTATTTTATTATTTTTTTCTCAAAAATTCCAAAAATTTACATTTCCACTCAGCCCTTTCCGGCCGATGTTAAGTCATTTCAAGGTGAATCCCAATGTTCTAGATTCAATGGTGCCCTCAGAATTTTAATATGAAAAATTATTCAAAATATAGAAAATGTCGGCCACGCGTTTATGGAACATATGTTAAAAAAAGTTCCAAAATTCATTTCGAGCACACCGGGCCTCGGAATCATGGGCCATGAATTTTTGCAAACTCATAATAATGCCAAAAATTTAAAAAAAATTACATGGAATTTTCATGTATTTACAGTCCTTATGACTCTTTGATATCTAGTTTCATGTATGAAAATAGTTCCATAATCTTCTACTCATCACAAGACTCCCACACTATCTATATCTATATGCTTTAGATTATGGCACAAAAAAATTCTACCCTTTCCTGATGTATAATACAACTCATCGTCAAAAGACTAAAAATACTCAACCCACCACCTATACTGAAAGATTAGGTCCCACTGAGAAAAAATGTAATTGAGGATATTATGGTCTGTGTACACCAAAAACCTATCACCTATAAGATATTGTATCTTGAATCTTCGAGCATATACTCCCATATCTAGCTTCAGATCATGAGTTGGGTAATTCCTCTCATGCGAGATCAGCTGTCTGAATCCATAAGCAACCACTCGATCCTCCTACATTAGAATTTCCCTGATTCTAACTATGGATGCATCACAATACATTATTTTAGGACTAATCTTATGATGAAGGTCATTTGTGTTTTATTTTATTGTCGACATATGTTTTGAATTAAGGAAATAACTTCACATTGTATTTAGCAACAACTGTGGGATTGATAAAAATCAGACTCACTGTGTGATTGATAAAAAATGGACTCACTATGGGATTGATAAAAATCAAACACACTATGGGATTGATGAAAATATGAGTCACTTTGGGATTGATGAAAATATATCTCACAATAAGATTGATAAAAATAGGACTCAAGTTCTATAAATAATCAGACTCACTGTGATAGTCCATCGTAATGAGAAGAAGCTGTTTTGAAAGAAGTGTTTGTTTTGTGGGAGAATTAGGGTTAGTGTGATTACAATGTTTTAAATGTGACTGTGATTTGATGATTCATATTTCATATAGATCATGATTTGATGTGATAACTTGTGATGCAAGATTTATGGAATAAAGGGGTAGTGAAAGAGATGATGAAAATTCAAAAAAGATTGTATCCAATTGGTAGGGAGAATGAAGTGATACCAATTGGTTTTTTAAAACAATTGTATCAGGGTGAAAGAAAATAAAATGTGATACCGATTGAAATAGTGATATCGATTTACTGTAGCATTTTTTCCCCATTAAACCATTATTAAATATCGACATCAGGATCATCATATCCATATTGAGAAAAAATGTGGTATTGATCGAAAAGGTGTTATTGATCGAAAATTTGGTATTGATTGAAAAGATGGTATTGAATGAAAATATTTTATTGATTTAAAAGGTGGTATATATTGAAAAGTGTGATACCAATTTACTATAGCATCATGTATTCCAACAGATGATATAAAAAATTTTCTTATCAAGGTCAATCATATTCAGAAATATCCTACTATGCATATCATAATCATGCTGAGTAGAACGGTTGTTTGAATTGATGAAGGATGAGACATGTGAACACATATTTACTCTCAAATGTTTTTTTATGTGGTTCAAGAGAATAGGAGAAGAAGATGCTTTTTATTTGAAGTGGTTCAAGAGAAGAAGTGAATAATGTGATAAAAATGTAGTGAACCATTTCAAAAGGGTTGAATTACTTTGTTTGGATGACTTGTTTGAAGAAAAGTGATTGATGAATGATTTTTAGATGGTGATATTAACATTAAAATAAAATATTTTTCTTTAAATTAGTTTTATGAATTGTATTCAAAAATTGGATTGAGAAAATCAGACTCAGATGATCAAACCCATGTATTACTCATCAATTGAAATTAGACTGACAATTGAAATTGGACTCCGGAGAAGAATAGGTGAAGAATGTAGAAAATTAGAGAAGAATCAAGAAGCAATGAAAAATTCAAAATTGCTTATATATTTCAAGAGAAATTTAAATTTGGGTTAATTTAAGTGAGTGGGAGTGTTTTTAGGATTCCGGACCAAACTATTGTGGGTCACCTATAAAAGGAAAAAAGTACATTGTACTTGACTAACAATGGTGTACTATTTATCAAAGTAGAAATAGAATCTCTGAGTTTTCAGTGAGTGAAAGTGATACTATTTTTCTTTTTATTGAATAAATTTCAATAGGGAGGAAGATAAGATTGAAACTATTTTATTTAGATGATCATCATACTCAGGATTCTTCTTACTCATTAAATCATTGTATTCATCTTGTAAATTATATTTTGGTGACTTTGATATCAGGATGAAGTAATTGAAACATCATTTTTTACTGGGTTTTACCATACTGGGAATTTCTAGACTAGGGAAGGATTGTATTATAGATTCAAGTGGTGCTTATTAATTTAAATTTTATTCTATTATAGGAGAGAATTGTATCAGGGAGAATCAGACTCAGAGGAATTGGACTAGGAAAATCACACCTAGAAAAATCGAATTGATTTTTTTGCAACAAATTCTAGGAGGTTCTTACTATTCTTCTGGGTAACAAATTTAAGAACTATGTTTCAATTTAATAAACTAATTAAATTTAAAATAAGATAAAGTGACATGAGTTGTTACATAATAATTTCATTACCCTATTTGTGCTTAGAGGGTGTATATGCACTTTTGGAGTATTTTCAAAGTGCTACATGAGTGAAAGGGAATATCCATCTTGTTGTAATCCAAGGATTGTTTTCTAGTTGATTTTATGTTATTGTATTGTCTCTAAACTATTCCAAGGATGTAGCTATTCGTATTGAATAGTGAACCTTATAAATACCTGTGTTTCTATGGATGTGTGTTTGTTTTGTTTTCAGAAGGGAATTGAAAATATAACAGGAGGTGAAGGTTGTTTCAATTGAAAGGAAAAATAAAAGAAAAATAGTATCACTAATTCACCCCCCCCTCTCAGTGATACAATACACCAACTGGGTACTTTCAAGTGGTATCAGAGCTAAGGTTCCCTTCACTATTATATTTTAATAGAGAATTTGAACTGTCTGAACAATAATGGTATTCTGGTCTTTGATGGAAATAATTTTCATATCTAGAAGGATAGAATGCTGCCATATCTTATTTATATTAGTTATGATGTGCTTGAAGCTACAAATGTTGGGTTTCCACTTATTATTGATAAAGCTCCAATTAAACCTGTTGATAAGAATAATATTAAGAATAATTGATGAGCAAAGAATGCTATATTGTCATCACTTTCTGAAAGTGAATTATTTATAGTGAAAGGTGTTTCCATATCCAAATGTATATGGGACAAATTGAAAACCAAATATGAATGGAATAAAAAATTAAAGACGGAAAAACATCAAATCTTGAGATTGATGTATAAAGACATGATGATGGGTGAGCAGGAATCTATTAGGGATTTCTTTACTAGGGTGAATGATATTGTGAATACTATAATATGTCCTGTTGAATATCTAGATGAATATATAGTTGTTGAAAATATTTTTAGAATCCTACTTGACAAATTCGATGAAAATGATTCTTTATTAGAAGATAGAGATATCGAGACACTATCTCTTGATGATTTTCATAATATTCTTATCACTTATGAAATGAGAAGAGAGAAAGTTATGAGAAGAAAAATAAAGATTGATTGAGAAATTTATTTCAAATCTATGAATAAAAAACTTGAAAAAGATTATTATTGAAGAAGAAGATAATATATCTGACTCTAAGAACGAGTTATGTAAAAATCGCAATGATATCTTATATTTGTTTTCTAAAAATGTGAAAATATGAACCAAAAAATACAAAGGGAAACTTATGTTGAAATGTTTTAAATGTGGAGGATTTGGTCACATTTTGGCTAACTGTCCTCAGAGAAATAATGAATAAGATAGCGAAGAAGAAAAAATAATTCCAAGAAAATCATATACGAAATAGGGTGATAAATAAAAGTTGTATTCCATAGGAAAAGAAAAATATTTATTCAAATCCAAAAGAAAAAGTTTCTTATGAAATTATGAAGAAGAAAAAGGAAGTGATGTTGAATATGAAAAGTTAGTTAATTATGGTATTTAAATTATTTTCATTACAACTGTGGATACTGAAGAATACATAAGTGGCAGTTCTGATGAAGAAGAAAATCTACCTGAAATCCATTTTAAACAAGAGTTCAAAGAAAATTTGAGAAAGATAAAAAGACTTGAAAAATAAAACAAATATGGAAGAAGAATAGTAAAAAAACCAAGAATATTTTGTTTATGAGAGATAAAATATGGTTAAAGTGATTGATGATTTGAATAAATATATTGAATATGAAAATAATCATAATGAGAATATGAAGGTTAAGTTTAAGGGAAAAGAAGAAGAGTTGTAAATTTTCCAAAAAAAATCTCAAAAGTTGAATTGAAACACAAAAGTTTCTAAAACTCCATCACTGAAGTTGGTGAATGATCTATAAAAGAGAAACTAGAGAAGGATAAAAAAAGTTACCTTCAAAGGGTGAAAATAATAATGGAATTATTTATAAAAATAATCAAGTTGGGAAAGTCATGTATGTGGTTAAAAATAACAATGATGGGAATTCTGAAGTTTCAAAGAATCTTGAATCCAAAAATGTTTTGAAACAATATGGATCCAAAAAAGATAAAAATAATACAATAAATCCTATTTATTATAAGAATGTTGGTGTATTAGAAAAGAAATATGGGAATGTTATTGAGAAACGTATTCACAATTCTAATCAATATGGTTGTTTTAGAGGCAAATACCCATTATATGGATATTTCTAGTATTGTGGAGGTCTAGACACATGAAAAGTATGTGTTGGTTTAACCAACATATTTAGTATTTTCCTGAATGTTATGAAAGGAAAATATTTTGGGGGAGTCAATTTCCTCAAAGAAATAATAAAGAGAAAGTTATTGTGAAGAAATCAGAAAATGTTGGAGTAATGATTGAAAATAGGTTCTAACTCCTACAAACTATTTGTGAAAGATGTGATCAATCTAGAAGCCTTATAAATAGATGTCTTGTTTTGTAATTGTCTCATAAAAATATGCTTAATTCTCATAACCCAAAGGTGAGGAAGATAAAAGAAGATGAAAATTATCTTGTTTTTTAAACTGAGTTGAAATCTACAAAACGAGAATGACCTTGGATAATTGATAATGGGTGTTCTTCACACATGACAAGAGACTTGAAATTATTGAAGACTATAAAATATTTTAAGGACGACATTGTGACATTTGTAAATGATGAATACATGAAGATCAAAGGTATTGGATCAGCCCTAATTGGAAAGGAAATGGTGATATCTAAGAATGCATTATATGTTGATGGGATGGAGCACACTTTTCTAAGTGTTTCAAAATTTTGTGATGAGGGGAAAAAAGTTATCTTCAGGAAAGATGGGGTTTTTTATGATGAATGAAGAAGATGAAAAGATTGTTACAAGAGGCCAATGAACAAAATGGAATTTATTTTAGATTTGTGAAATACAAAACTCTTGTACATGAGCATAGTGGAAGAGAATTATTTATGACATAAAATACTTGGAGACATGCGGTAGAGAATCATGGAAAAGTTATCTAATAATAATAGTGTTCGGGATATTCTTGATTTTCCAAGAAGAATAGATTGGTGTTTCACTATCTCTGAGAAAGGAAATATTAAAAATGTTATGTGTAAGAAAGATGAGATTTGTTCAAAAAAATACCTGGAGATGATTCATTCTAATAAATGTGGGTCAATGAGAAAACAATCAGAAAATGAAGATAAGTATGTCATCACATACATTGAAGATTTTACATGAATTAATTATGTTATGTATATTAAACACAAATAAAAAGATTTGAAAATGTTTAAAAGTTTAAGAAGCAATGATAAGAAGGAATGTGAGTATTTTGTAAAGAAGTTGAGAACATACAATGGTGGTGAATATAAAAGAGGATAATTTGAAGACTATCTTAATAAGTATGGAATACAACATTAGTATAGTTCCCCGTACACTCCCCAACAAAATGGGGTTGCTGAATGAAAGAACAAAAGCGTACTTTAAATAGGAAGGACTATATTACCTGAATGTGGCCTCTTTCATTACTTTTGGTGGCCAGCCTTGAGTACTGCTGTTAATATTTAGAACCATTGTTTCTATAGTTCTCAATTATATATGAAGACATATGAGTTATTTTATGGAAAAAATCCATGTCTGAAGAACTTTAGAGTTTTTGGGAGTCCACGTGTTATAAAGAAGAATGGAGGAAACTATGGAAAATTTGAGGAGAATGGATAAGATGAAATATTATTTTTTAATGCTATGGAAGAAAGAGGATATAGATGTTTTAAAAAATTAATGAATAAATTTTTTGATTCAGTTGATGTGAATGTAATTGAAAAGGAAGAGGAATATAAAAATGATTAGTAAGAAATTTTGTTTTGATCAGGTTCAAGAAAATAATTACGATAAAGATACAGAAAATTGTATTCCTTCTCAAGAAGAAGAATTAGACTCATATATTTCAAGTGGCGAAGATTATTCTAGAAAAACTCATCCCAAGATGAGGAAACAGGTGGGATATTTGAATATAATTGGTGAAAAACATCAAACTTTTTAAACTAGAAGAACAATAAGTGCTATCACACATACTCTATTATATTCAAAAGTATAACTGAATGATGCGAAAGAATCATTTGAGTATATGGATTGGGTTCAATCCACGAATGAATAATTGGATCAGATTGAAAAGAATAACCCATCATAACTTGTACCCAATCTTGAAAATAAAAATATCTTTGGAACAAAATGGCTATTCCAAAATAAGATGAATGAAGAAGGTGATGATATAAGAAAAAAAGGAAGACTGGTTTGCAAAGGGTATTCTCAGGTTGAAGGAATTTATTTCGATGAAACCATTGATCTTATGGACAGATTGGAAACAATTAGAGTCATTCTTTCTGTTGCTACACAATAAGGCTACAAGATATTTCAAATGGATGTTAAATATGCATTCCTAAATGGTGATCTTGAAGAGGTGGTTTACATTGAACAACATTGTGAATTTGTTATTGGGAAAGCTGAATGTTATGTGTGTAGATTAATGAAATCCTTGTATGGGATAAAAACATCTATGAGGGCATGCTATTACAAATTTGATACTTGATTATGGAAGATTAGTTTTAATAAATTAATATTGGATAACAATCTATATATCATAGAATGTTTAGAGACATCCATCATTTTTATTTTTTATGTTGATGATATTATCTATTCTGGGAATGCTGATAGAAGTTGTGGAAGATTTTATGAAGAGATGAGGAAGGTATTTGAAATTTTCATGTTGGTGGAAATTAAATACTTCCTTGGGTTACAGATTTTTCAAATGAAGGAATACATTTTTATCTCCAAAGAAAAGTATTCTAGGAAATATTTCAAGGTGTTTGGCATGGAAAATTAAAAACCTGTTTCCACAACCATTTTAGTGGGAACAAAACTGAGTAAGAATGGAGATGTAAAAGAAGTGTATCAGAAAGAGTATCAGAAGATGATTGGAAGCCTATTTTATTTTACTGCATCATGACTCAACATCGTGTATGCTATTACCTTATGTGAAAGATTTTAGAGTGATCCAAAAGTATAACATCTTATTTTTGGAAAAAGAATTTTCAGATACATCAATGTCACAAAATAATTTGGAATCAGGTATTGCAGATCATATAGTATTGATTTTTTTGGGTATTCATATGTAGATTCAGAAAAAAATGTTGATGACAGAAGTTCCACATCAGGTGTAGTATTATTTATGGGAAAGAATTATGTTAGCTGGCATTAAAAGAAACAAAATTCAATAACTCTTATTAAGGATAAAGCTGAGTATGTTTCTACCACTAAAGCCAATACTTAACACATGTAGATGAAAAAAATATTGCAATACTTACCTGTTGAAGTGAAACTACTCTTTCTCTTGTGTTGTGATAATCAAAGCACAATCAATCTCACCATGAATCTAGTTTAACGTTCTCATTCAAATTATATTGATATAAAATATCATTTCATCAAATAGCATGTAGATAATAATGAATTGATGTTTGAATATGTTTCAACATCAAATCAAGTGGCTGGCATTTTCAGAAAACATTTACTAAAAGAATCATTCTCAAAATCAAGGTTGAACATGGGTGTCCAAAGACTCTATATTCAAGGTTGAGTTATGTGTTATTATCCCCTCTATCATCTTACATTTGGATTGTTCTATCAAGGGGGATATTGTATTGTTTCAGAAATCAATCCAAGTGATGCATGTAGGGTGGTGGGGGGTGGGTAAGATGTGAATTTATCATTGTTTAGTGTGTGAACTATTCTAACTATTTGTTGGAGTGGTTGTACAAAATAATTTGGTTTGTATTCTATGGAGGTGGAAGATGAGCTGAGGAATAAATATGCAGATATTTTCAAAATAACTACTTTTGGAAAACATGGTATTTCTGCCAATGATTTTTATTTCCTATAATGTGTTAGCTCACGTTGGCTTAAATTTGATGATATGCAATATATTTCTTGAGGATAAAAAGTTCCCTGATTTGTGAAACATGGTTGAAAACAAAATCCAAAGAGAGAGATTGTTATGACTAAGCAGATGATGAAGTTGTTTTGTGTTGTCTTTTGTTTTCAAGGTATGTTTTGAAGGAAGGAAATCACTTCTATTTGTTAATGGAAACCACTATTGGATTGATAAAGACAAGACTCATAATGGGATTGATAAAAATCAGACTCACAATGGGATTGAAATAAATCAGGCTCATGTTCTGTAAAGAATCAGAATCACTGTGATAGTCCATCATAATGAGAAGAATATGTTCTGAAAGAAGTCTTTGTTTTACTGGAGAATTAGGGATAGCATGACTAAATTATTTTAAATGTGATGATGCTTTTCTGATTTGTATTTCATATAGATCATGATTCAAAGTGAGAATTTGTGATAAAATATTTATGGAAGAAAGGGGGAGTGAAATAGATTCCACCAATTTGAAAAATATTATATCCAAGTGGCTGAGAGAAATAAGTGATACCGATTATTTTTTCAAAATAATCATATCTGGGTGAAAGAAAATAAAAGGTGACGCTGATTGAAATAGTGATGTTGATTTACCTTAGTATTTTGATTTCGATCTACCCCTTACTAAAAGATCGACATTATGATAATTGTTCCCATATTGATAAAAAAATGTGGTATTGATAAAAAAGGTGTTATTGATGAGAAATGTTGTATTGATAAAAAAGATGGTTTTGAATGAAAATGTTGTATTTATTGAAAATGTTGTATATATTGTAAAGGGTGATAATGATTTACTATAGCATCCTGTATTCCATAGGATGATATAAAAAAATTTTGTACCCAGGAAAATCGTACTCCGAAAGATCATACTCTGCATATCATAATCATGCTGAATAGAATGGTTGTTTGAAATAATAAAGGAAGAGATAAGTGAACACTGATTTACTCAAAAATTTCTTTTTCAAGTGGGTCAAGGGAAAAGTATAAGAAGGTGCTTTGTTTTTGAAGTGGGTCAATAGAAGAAGTGAAGAAGGTTATCAATAATGTAGTCAACCATTTTAAAATGGTTGAATTACTTTGTTTCGATGAGTTGTTCGAAGAAAAGAGATTGCTAAATGATTTGTCAAGGTGGAGATTAACTTTCAAGTACAAGATTTTGATTCAAATTAGTTATGTTAATTTTATTAAATAATTGGATTTAGATAATTAGACAAAGATGATCATACCCATGTATTACTCATTAATTTAAATTAGATTAAAAATTTAAATGGGATTCTGAAGAAGAAGAGGTAAATATTGTAAAAGATTTCAGAAGAATCGAAAATCATTAAAGAAGTCATAATTTCTCTGATATTTTTGGAGAAATTCAAATTTGGGTGAATTTAAGTGATTGGGAATGTTTTTGGGATTCCTGCCCAAATGTTTTGTGGGTAAACTATAAAAGGAAAAAAATTACATTTTACTTGATTGATGATGGTGAACTTTTCATCATAGTAGAGAGAGAAGATCTGAGTTTTTAGTGAATGAAAGTGATATGGTTTTGTTTTGTACAGAATACATTTTGACAGGGACGAAGAATAGATTGCAACAATTGTATTCGACTAATCTTCACACTGAATATTATTCATACTTAGTAGATCACCGTATTCATATTTTCAATTATATTCGGCTAACTTTGCTATTGGGATGAAGTAATCGGAATGGGGTTTTCATACTGGGTTTTACCATACTGAGAATTTTAGGACTGATAAATAATTGTATTTTTGATTGAATGGCTGCCGATTCATTTCAATTGTATTCTATTAGAGAATCAAATAGAGATAATTGTATGAGGGAGAATTGGAATCAGAGGAATCAGACTGGGAAAATCATACCCAGAAAAATAGAACTGAGTTTTCTACAACAAATTCCTAGAGGTTCTTACCTTTCTTCTGGGTACAGAATTTAATAATTGTGTTTCAATTTAATACACTTATTAAATTGATAAGAAGAACAAGTAACATGAGTTGTTACATAACAATTGTATTACCCTATTTGTTCTAAGATGGTGTACATGCACTTTTGGATTGTCTTCAAGGTGTTACACAAGTGAAAGGCCATATCCTACTAATTTTACACAAGGATTGTTTTCTTGTAGATTTTATGGCATTGTATTGTCTCCAAACCATACCAATGACATATATATTCATATTGAATAGTGATCCTTATAAATACTTACATTCCTCTGGATGTGTGTTTTTTTTCTTCTCATTATGGAATTGAATATTTAATAGGATGTGAAGGATATTTCAAATAAAATAAAACATAAAAGAAAAAGAGTATCATCGATTCCCCCTGCTCCTATTAGTGATACAATACACCGACTAGAAAATTTTACACTATATATGATTTACCCAGCATAGGTAATGTGAGGATAGATGCTGATGTCAGCCTACTCTTTATCTCCTGATGAACTCTCTCACAAGAATCTGACCAAACAAACTTCACCCCTTCTTGGTCATCCCAGACATAAGTGATGGGAAAACAGAAAATTCCTAGATAAATAGAAAATACAAATATGATAAACCCCAGAAAATATGAATCTTGAAGAAATTATTAGAATGATCCCAAGATACCATTTCTAAAACTTTTTCTAGGTCCACTAATATGCCTGAATCTAAGATAACATAGCCAAATAAGTGCACTTGATCAATCTAGAAACTACATTTGGTTAGATTAGTGTAAATTTGATGCTCTATTAATGTACTCAAGATGATATAAAGATGTTGGTCCTGATCATCTACTGAATAGAAGTACACTAATATTTGATCGAAAATAAACACAAAAAATTGGCCCAGAAAAGGATAAAAGACATGATTCATCAAGTCCATGAATACCACTAGCATGTTAATCTAAGTAAACTACATCACTAAAAATTCATACAATTTATACCTACTCATAATTGTAGTTTGAGTTATGTCCAATAGTCTCACCCCCAACTGGTGGTATCTTAATCTCAAATCAATATTAGATAATATCATAACACCTATATCTGATCAAAGAGATCGTCGATGACAGGAAGAGGATACCAATTCTTGACCATCATCTGGTTCAATCTTCAATAATCTACACATAAATGCAAGGTACCAAAAGCCTTCTCAGAAAAACTAGTTGGATGACCCCATGGAGACATGTTAGGCTTTATGAAACCTTTAGCTTCTAGATCTTCCAACTAAAATGTTAACTCCCAAATCACTAATGGTGTTATTCTATAAGCCAGTATAAACTAGATTTACTCTTAACACCAAATCGATCATGAAATTGACCTATATATCAAGTGGTAATCCATAAAACTTTTTAGTAAATACATCTTAAAATGGTTTAATTTTGGAGTAAAGGTATCATGTTGTATTACACCATAATCTAGAGTAAGACCTATGATCTAAGCCACAAGGAAATCAAATATGCACTGAATTTGTCTTGCACTACCATCCTAAATATCCCACTCACCCTAGTGAGAATAACTACATCCTTAACTCTCATATGGTAAAAGTCGATATGATCCTGGTATAAAAAAATCCAATTTATACTAAGTATCAAATTGAAATGTATCATTTCTAATAAAAATGGTTCCCATAAGAAATAGTAACCACCAATCTCTAGAGAACATACCTTGAAATGTTTGATATTCTCTGAAAACACTCCCAATGGTGTATCTAGGGTTAATGAACTATCCAATCTACCTATATCTAATCCCAAAACGTTTTGAAATATAGTAGATAAAAATGATTGTGACGATCCTATATCAAAATAAATTTAAGCAAGGATAGATGATACAAGAATCATACCTCTAACAGTAGAAGGCCCTGAATTCATAATAGTCAAAGTAGTTTTCATAATGTGTATCTAACCATACCATCTTCCCTGGGCTCCAGCTTGACTCCCCTGAGTTATTCCCTCTACCTAGATCCAATGTTCCTATATCGAGGTACCACATCCCCTACCTTGACCTGAACATCTTGTGGAAATCTATCCACCTATCTATTAGTTGAGTCCTTCCTAGACTCTATTACTTATCCTGATACAGTACCATTACTCTGCTATGATAATTTGTTATAAAACACTCAAAGATGACCTAGTCAACTGAAAACAGGAAACTCAAATTTAGGGTATGAACATTGAGATCTCTTATGGCCCAACTAGACACACAGATAACACTACAATAGAACACAATACTAAGATGATTTCCCACTGACCTAACTACTCTTCCCATTGTTTCCCTAATGATAACTATCATAGCCGCACTTCTTTACCTCAAAAGAAGAGCTCACTATTTATCCTATTGAAATTAATTAGTCACTACACATGCCCTCTCTCATATTACCTTATGTGATGAGTGTGAGATTAACCACATTATAAAAGATACTTAAGAGAAAAACATTCACCTACAAATTGATCTAATAGTGAATCCCATCGTTAAAATGTATCACCCTATAGATCTCATCCACTACTAAAGATGGTGCAAATCACTGTAGGTTAATGAAATATCCAACGTAGTTTATTAATGACATGCCCTCCTATGTCAAATGAATGAACTCATACCCCTTCCCATACCTCAATGTATCTAGTTAGAAGTAGCGTAGGAACTTCACCTAGAATTACTTCTAGGATAACTACTCTTGATGCCCATATTACTTTAGAATATACCACAAATACCTAACAGGTCCACCAAAGAATGTATGCAGTAAGCTTCACCCTTGTATATATTGGTGTATCATGGTGCTTGAGGATTTTATATAATGATTAAATCTAGAATTTGGCTTCCTGGGGGCCTCCCTCCCTAGTGAACTTAGGTGGATTCTACAGCTAAAACTCTCTTATCAATTCATACATCGAAGGCATTGTGCAAATAGTCACCCTTTCCATGGATCACATAACCCTCAAGAATATATCATGAAGATGAACATCCATATGATATTCTAGAGCTACATGAATCTCTAGTTAAACTATGCTTGGAGAATGCTAATTTCTACTCTCCTAATACTCAAATCAAATATGATGAGGTAACATTTTCTCTACAAGACAAACACACTCCTGAGAACATTGGATAAGAACAAGGTCAACCTAAATAGGTGAACAAATAGAGAACCTCTAGCTTATGGTCTCTCTAAACATGGTTTTAATGTGTTTTATCATTTCATAAAAATTCTTTCATTTCATTTATCATATATAAAACGTATCACAAATCATAGTTTATATATGATAATATACATATCATGCAATAAATATGTCTATATCATGAACCATTCATGCCAAGATATATCCATATATTCCTATCATGATGCATGCATACTCCTCTCGCACTATACCGAGGTGTGAGTATAAATATCCAGAATCAATATCATTACAATATAATAAAATCACACCACATGTGAATCAATCAGGGTGAAATTATAGCAACTATAACAAGAAATCATCATGAACAACAATATCATCCCTGGGTATTCGTATTTTCCCCCATACACTGGTTAGATACTCCCATTCACAAGCTCATTTCCATGTCCCAACATATCCTAGTCTCTTTTCAACATTTTCCAAACAGTAAATAATTAAAAAAGAAAATCCTACCGCATTGATACCATTTGGTAACGTCCCACAATATGGAACTATCTCATGTGGCCCAATCAGATCGATTATGAGACATCAAGTGCACCTCCTCATATGTCAGATACTTTCAACTAGTAGAATGGGTGTGATAAGTATTGTGGGGTGACAATACACTATGATATAGAGTCACAATGGAGTGTAAATAAATAATATAAATAAATAATACAGTAATGGAAATAGAGGAAATAGTAAAACATACAATTAATAAGTAAAAGTTGGAACCAATAAATCAGATAAGAGAAAAACATGTAATGATAGACTGATATTTATATAATGTAAAAAAGAAATCAATACAAATAAAAAATCACATAATATAAAAAACTCAAAATACCTGATTCCCAAACTACATTTCAGTCTCGTATCCAACCTCCAACACATCCAACAAGAAACAATCAATAACAAGTCCCCTTTACCTTATCCAAACCTGTATTTGTGTAATCTTATTGGGAAAAATGGTGGTCTAAATATTGTGTGATTAAAAACCAGTAGGTCGACACCACTATATCAAATAAATAGTCTAATAATAAGTGCACGTAATAAAGCAATAAACATATGTATTAATTAATCAATTAATACAATACATAAATCAACCTCCTTTGGAACCATTCTAGAATGTATCTGAGCATGTAACATAAACATTTTGACTATAAACATAACCCATGGAGTAATCAAACCACTGGAAGAAAACCCTATATATAAGCATTTCATCCTCCAGTAAAATCCTTATATATAATCATTTTAGCATCAATTGGGATAATCCCACTATAAAAGCATTTCAGCCTCTGGGAAAAGCCCAATATATAATAATTTCACCATCATAATGGTCTAAACTAGCTATATAAGAATTTTAGAATCACTTGGAATAACATTATATATAATCATTATGGAATCAAAATCATCAAGTCATAACAGCAATGATATCAAAATATAACATCATAAACCATAATGGTGAATTATGAAACTTATAATTTGTCTTTAAATTACACATTATTTTTTATATCAATTATAAATAGTCATATAAATAGCCCATAATCTATTATCAAAGTGATTCTTTATTAAGTAATCACTTGAAATATTATGTTATTCTAAACAATATTTAATCCATTATCGAAGTCATTATTAATCAAGGGTTCTCTCACCCTAAAAGGTAGCCAAAAGCTATGATGCAATACCATTGAATCCAAAGGGATCCAAGGAATAATCCAATCCATGATTTATAATCATTTATCATTCAATTAAATATTTGTGCACATCAGATTAGCATAGTCAAATTATTGTATGTACTCAATAATTATATAGACCATATGGTTAGGTTTAGACCAGCTACCACAATCCAATGAATAAGAAACACTTCTAACTAGAATAACCAACAAGAATGGAGGCGAGGAATACCAGAAGAAGGAACCTAGATCATGAAAAAAATGATATCAAGACCCAAAGAAACCATGGTCAATAGATTTAAACTGAAATAATAGGGAACAATATAAGAGGGGGAATCCAAATCAAAACAACTAACCATGGATCAAAAGTGTATTTGGGATGTTCATAATGGGGGAAGGGATTGGAAATTTCATTGAGCACCCTATGATTTGAGAGAGAAGAGGGTTAAACCAAATGAAAATAAAAATCATACATGTTACCCTATTAATACTATTGGAGCTGAGAAATACATGATGTGTAACCCTCTTTCATGTCATATATTTCTTATTTAGGAGTTACACCAAAAAACCCATCACCTCGTATTAACTAAACCATGCTTGAACATTACACATCGTACAATGAGGATTCATATCCTATAACCAGTTTACACTATGAAATAGTTCATGGCCTATATCATTTTCACGGAATCATCCTAGTGGTAGTTACACATCATGTAACCCATTTACCAAGAGTGTAAATTCCCTATAGATATATTTCATCCTAGATTTTTCAAATGCTCCCAAACTCCTTTCAAAGCCTTCTAAACTTACAAAAAACCCTCATAATTATGATTGACATGTTAATCCTCAGACCCCATTAATTCAAGAAAAAACACATCCCTGAACATTAGTTCATTTCCCCAATAAGGCTCTCAACTTCCCAACAAGACTTGAAAAATATGTTTTAATGACAAGGAAACCTAAAGCAAAGAGGTAAAATGGAAAAAATAAAAGAGGGATACACCTAAAAAAATATTAGATCTTACTTATGCATTGAGAGTTATTCTCATGAATTACACACTTGGTGATATTTAGTAAATGAGATCATGAGGAATGACTCACTAATAGGGACACCAAATGTTTTAGGTGTCATTGATTATTCTAATCTGCGAACACATGTAACGGTCTCTTGAATTGAGATTATTATTAGTGTATTATATTTGATCATATACATTTATGTAAGGAAAAAACCATGAAATTTATGTTGTGGAAAGGTATCTTGAATTGGGTGTGTCATTTTTGGTATGGAATTGATTGAATGATCAAGATAATTTTCTTTCAAAAGGAAGTTATATCTTAGGTCTTATTGACCAGGGTGGTAGTACCTTTAATAAATCCATGACTATGGTAGATGAAGGTAATTATTTCCAATTAGGTCATTGAACAATAAAGAAATAAACAGATGATGACACAAAGTGTACTTCCTTCTTTATGAGATATCAGAAGTCATTCCATTTTTTATGCTAGCGATGACATTATAATGCCGATCACAACATTAAAAATTTAAATTCTAGACTTCTAGAGCTTTCGATGAGTGACCGATACCATAAAAAAATCTATAAAAATATCCTAAGGTGAATAAAAATAAAATATTTTGGAGATATAGATTATATAATATTTTTATTGGAAAATTTACGGATAAATAGTATTGGTAAAAATGATATTGTAACATAAAAATCTTACCACAAGCCCGTCAAGCTTCATAAGCACTCTAAAATCCTGTATAAAAAATTAAATTTATTATATATATATAAAAGACCCTTATTAATACCTATAATACCATACATTTTTTCTTATAAAATTTTATCACCTTTTTATTAATAATCATTCTTATCATTATCATTTTATGTGTTAATTGCTTCAGTTTTCATGAATGTTTAAATTCGACAGTTATGGTACTTTCAATTTCATCATGATTCCTTAATATAAATAATGTTAATCATCATATATATATCATATATATTCATTAAAAAATTCTTATTCGCATTAATACAAATCATTGATGAAAAACAAATTACACCACTAAATGGACACTATAGTCTGTACGTTCACATGAGTGATGTTTTCATTTTTCGATGGATGGAATGAAATAATAATAAATACTAATTAACCTTTATTGAATCACTATAAAAAATAAATATAATATATAAATTTTAAATCTATCATAATAAATAACCACGAATTATTGTGTTGGAAAATGAATCATATAGTTACATGGAGGTAGTAGTCCACATGTATACTTGAGTGACACTTTAATCTCCCATTTGATTGAGACAAAGTGGTAAATGGTTTCTAAATAATAATAATAACATATATGTATATTTATTATACTGTATTAATCATATTTTTAGGGTTACAACATGTTTATAGGAATTATATTTTAAATAAAATTGAAAGAGCTTGGTTAAGATCTATACCTCTTCTTTGAGAGACCTCTTTTAACATACACCTTAATCCTTGAAGGATTGCTCTTAAGAGGAGACCAGAATATATAGGAGGAATGGAAGGATTATAATAAGGGTTTTTTATCAATTATTATATGATATAGAAGGATCATATGGTGTGAATAATATAGAAGAAGAGTCCCCCTTTTAAAAGTGAGGGGAGGGACAGAAATTGAATTTATTAAAATATTTCAATGATTTAAGGTCACTTTCATGGGAAAGTTTCTCCAAGTAGATAGAGATTGAATATTAGGATAATATATGTTTGAAATATGTTTTAAAAAAAATTATACAATTTAGGCGGTATAATATACCTTCGTCTCTTGGTTTAACTCCCCGATAAACTTGTTTTAACCTTAACCGTGGTAACAAAATTTTACTATTTTTACTATTCACTGTGACTAAAAATTAACTTGACCACATTTAATTATATTAATAATGATGATTAAAAATATGGAATCCATTTTAATATATTAATTTTATATTAGTGTCATAATTTAATTTTAAATAAGTGCGCAAAACAGTAATAAAAACCCATATTAGAAAAATGAATATTTAAGCATAAAATATAACGTAATTCGATTAGTTTTCTTATAAAAACAATTAAATGAATGTTAAAATGTATTATTGAATATATAATATATAAATTTCATTAATATAATTTATAAATATATATTAATTTACATTATTTTGAAAAAAACATTGCATGCATAAAAATAGTTTTTAGAAAAATGTGTTTTTATGCCACAAAATAAACTTATATAAAAATAAAGTATAATGTTGATTATTAAATAATTAATTATATTATATATAATTAATGAATTAGTATATTACTTTAATATAATATTAAAAAGATAATTATACTTTTACTTGAAAATAATTATCAATTTTTATAAAAATCAGTATTTTTAATTATTCAATGAAAAATAAATATTTTTAGGAAAATAATAAAAATCCAACATAAGATAATATTGATATGTTTATTTAAAATATGATAATATTTAATCAAATAAAATTTAAAGAAATGGTTGAAATTAATTATAATATTCACATGAATAAATGACAAAAAATATTTTTGAAGAAAACATATTTTCATGGTTAAAATGACCTTACATAAAAATTGAGTACTTATTTATTATGAATTAATCAATACATTTTCAGTATTTAATAACATAATAAATATTTTTTATAATTTATTTATTACTATATATACTCACCAATTTAATATCTAGGTTATAATGATTTACTATATCATTATTCATATTGACTCTAGGTTGTACGTGTAATGACCCGAAGCCTGACGTACTTGGACATTACATTACATTTGCGGAATACTTAGTACATAACAAAAACACACACACAAGGATCATAATAGTTTAGTGTCTTTGGAAACTCGGAACGTAATCTTCTAATCGTGGTAAGAGATCTTCAACATCTCCTATAAAGATCTTCCTTTTTTTTATACCTACAACCTTTCTTTATATCCTGGGGAAAAGAAAACATAAAAGGGTGAGCTCAAATGCTCAGTAGGGTAAACAAAAGAAATATCAATCACATCGTATTCATAAGAACATAACATTTTGGAAATCTTAACCTGCAAAAGAGATCATAATATCTTAACATGGAACAAATCATAGAAGTGAAAATGAGATCCCCATAATCATAACATGAAACTTGAAACTTTGTGGCATGCACACATAATCATGGAAAATCATTTCTTGTTAGTCATGACTCATTGCAAGACTATCTTAGTGGACAAAGTCCCTTTCTGAACCGAGTTCACTCCTCGTTTCAGTCCTGTATCACTGAACCGAAATAACCTTCCGTTCCAGCCATGTCTATCTCATGAGATATAAAATCATTACCCAATGCATTGGAGGGAGATATAGGTCCCACCCATCTTATAATGAATCCTTTCTTATGTGTGCCACATAATCATAAAACATACATCATCGCATAACACATGTAACAAAAATGGGATTCTTGAAACATCATGACATCATAAATCAATTCATATAAGATAAAGGAATTCATAAACATAATTCCATCACAACATAGTCAAATAAATGTAAAAATATGGATAGAAACAGAACCCTTTATTATCTTAGATGTAAAATAATTTTGATAAAACACTTGAATTGAATTCTTGAGGAAAATATCCTTTCTTCTTCAAAATCAATTTCTTTTCACAAAACATCATGCAATTTTAAAAGAAAGAGATTTTATTGAAAATAGTCATGAAATCTTTTAGAGGAAGCTTCATGAAAATAAGGCTTTATAAAACAGTAGAAATCCGTTCGTGCCGTATAAGTTAAAAAAAACATTCTTCGCACTTTTGTCGGAAAAGTCAAAAAGTACCTCGTACGAAAAACGACAAAAGATTCCTTTCATACGTATTACTAAAAACTCACCGAAGGGTAAAAATGGATATAAACAATTTTAGGTGGATGTAAATAATATTACATATTGAGTAAACATGTATGTGGATGATAAAATACACCCCAGTAAATACTTACGAATAAACAATCTCGGATAAAAATGAGATTGTGATATTTCCCTTACCTTATGTCCGACTTGCTTTGTAAGTGTCCGAACCTCCTATATAATTATTTAAATCATGTTATTGACTTATTAAAGAATCATACTCATTGTTATGATATCATATATGGTTCCTTATGAATTTATATTATCCGTTCTTTTGTAAATTCCATGTTAAAGAAGCGTTTTGGGTAAAATCGTTTTATTTATCGTAGGTGTTTTGAATTGTTGTTCTTGACATTATTATTACTTATATCATGATTTACTTACTTCCAGAATATAAAACATGATTTATATATCATATATATTCAGTATATATATATAGATAGATAAATGAAATGAAAAACACCGCTCATGGAGACGGTAGTCCGTACGTACGCATGAACGCTGTTTTACTTTCCTTATTGTCTTGAAATGGAAGTAAGTAGATGACATACATATATATATATATACATAAATCCAGTAGCTTTATAATGTCATATATTTCATTATTATTTCTTATATATACTTTATAATCATTCTTAAATGGTTAACATGGAGAGTGAATCTCATCGCGTCGTGGAGACGGTAGTCCGTACGTACGCACGAGCGATGATATCATTTCGATAAATATTGAATTGAATTGGAGTGGATTATACAATATATCAGAATCAATATGATGTTTTAATAACTATGTATAGTTATTCTTTACACCATTATACCCATCCATGTAAGGTGGTGGTGGAAAATAAATTACACCACGGCGTGGAGATGGTATTCCGTACGTACGCACGCGCGGTGATTTCTTTTTCCGTAGGATGGATAGATGGTGAAATAGGGTTGTTTCATACTTATAATAACATATCAGTATATGAGTTATACTGATGTTATTACTTCATAATGAAACAACCTAAGAAGAAGAAGTTGAAGAATAAATAAAGATGAAAGAATTGGTAACGGTAATTACCTCTTCTTTGAAGCGCCTCTTTGATACCTCCTCTTAGGGCACTAAAATTGGTCTTTGAGGAAGACCAGAACCTCTAGGATGTTTCTAGGGAAGTGGATAAGAGATTTTGGCAGGGGTTGGCCGAGCTTGAGTGCTCAAATTGGTGTGATGAGGAGGGGGAGGAGGTGTCCTTTTATAAGGGAGGAGAGGGGCACCTTAGGAATACCTCAAAATATTATTTTATATTAATGTCAAAATCGGTTTATAATGGTTCCAAATGGTCTTATTTAGAAGATAAAGTGGGGATGGGTAGAAATCCTATCAACCAATAAGATTTATACAAGTTTAGGGTATTATTTTAACCTTATCAATTAGATTTAACTCTAAGTTAAATAATTTAACTTTTACCGTGTCTTTTTGTTTTCTTTCCCTATATGGTTAATACACTTACTATAACATGCCAAAAGAACCCCAAATTGTTTATTATTAATACATATATCCTTATCTATGTCATGTGGCCGAACCTTAGATTTTTAGGAATAAAATAACAATTAATAATATAATATTTGATTTAAAAACTATTTTGTGTCAATTTTGACACTATTTGATATATGATTTTTGTGAAAGTCATAACAGAATTATATGTTCGCACCAAGTTGATTAAATCAACACTAATATTTCATAGTAACCTAGAAAATTAGTGGAATTCATAAAAAATCTCAAATTACATTCATTTGAGCATTTATAACATCAATTATGTTAATATTTCCTTAAAAGGGTAATTACTGCATCATCGTTGTGTCATAAATACATTAATTTATTTAAAGTCTAAAAATTATAAATAAAATATCATTATGTAGGAAATCTTTTTAGCTTTCTAATTAATATTTACAATCGAATTTATCTTATGTACAACCCTATATTAAAAATGTTTTAGTAAATAAACTTTGATTTTAACTATTTTAACTATTCATTAAATAATATAATATTAAATGTCATAATCTAATCCAAGTGGACCTAAATGGTCATATTATATTCATAAGGTTGTTTTTGGTCGAATTAAACTTATCCAATAGAATTAGGACATGTGTTAGGGTAATAGTAATATCATATTTACCCTTAGTTACCCTATTTACTATTAACCGTGGTAAAAAATGTAAAAAGTTACTATTCACCAAAAATTATATTCATCTCATTGAACCACATTTTACTTACTGAAATCAACCGTGTCTCTCGGATTTTTGAAATTCTATTCACAGAAGCGGCAAAATTAAGATTTATGAAGAAATTATTTTTTTAACTACCACTTAGTAGTTTCACTATTCATCAAAAATTGATGTTTTTCAGAACAATGCCAAAATTTAATCCTAAGCTATATTTCATATTCCGAATTCAAAAATGAAGTCTATTTTACCAAATTCATATCATAGAATTTTCATTAATTAATTTTATAATTAAATCCCGCTGTTAAAACAAATAGCGTGTTTTTAAGAAACAATATCTATCAAAAGATTGACACTTGATTATGTCTGGTTTAAATGTGCAATTACATCCAATGACCAACATTGTATTAAATTGTAAAAATATATTCTAAATATACTTTAAAACTACTCCAATTAATAATTTATCACTATTAATTATTTCGATTAAAAAAGTTGTTTTTTAATTATAATTTAGTAATTTTCACTATTCATCAGAATATGAAAGTTATCCGAAATGTACCAAAATTTCACCTTAGGCTAAATTCGATACTCCGAATCCAAAAATGAAGTTCATTTTGAAAAATAAGATTTACAGAATTTTAAAATGTGGTTATTACTATTCATACCGGCTAGTTTTAATAATATTTTAATAGCATATCGTTGTTTAGTGAAACTCGGTATTGCGTATTACACACGCTATCGAGGAAGGTCGCGATTGCGTGTAATGCAAGGCAAGTCAAGGATGCGTGTTGTGCAAGCTCCTTTTGGTGTAGCGTACAACACAAGACATTAATAAAATTAAAAAGAATATTTTTTATAAAATCTTGGGCTGTTACATTCTACCCCCCTTAAAATGAATTTCGCCCTCGAAATTCGTCGGGGTTATAAATGGTTTACTATTCGAAAGTTTCTTTAATAGAAACCCACATCGTAAAAAGGAATTCCAAAACTTGGCTTTAAAAACTAAAGTATGAAATGTAACGATTACCCAAATAAACTAATCACTGGGTTTCCACATAGGTGAAACTATGGATATGAAAGAGAAATCTAACCATCATGTTCTGATGGAGAGTGGTAGAGAACATAGCTATGGAAAAGCCAGTAATCACAAATCCATAGATTTGTGATGATATAAGGTACCATCTGATTCATCAGGTATAAGATTACTAGGACAATATTTTTGGTTTTCAAGATCATTTCCCTAAAGTTGAAAATTTGAATTAGAATAAATACTTACTTTATTTTGGTACAATCTCACTGTTGTTCGTGCCTTGAACAATTTCCACTTCATCTCTTAAATAAATGAAGTTGAATTTGTTATTCGTGAAGTGTTAGCAGATCATGTGATAGAATGACTGTTCATTCCATCTGTCTCAAACAAAAGGTTAGCAAAAGTTATTAAATATACATAAGTCATTCTATAGTGAGATTAATCATATATGGTTCCTAAAATGGACTTATACTTCATATATCATACTTCTTAATATAATAAAACTAGTTTCTACTAAACAGAGACTTCCTGTAGGCCAGTGGTAGGCGATAAAGGCCAGTCGCACTTCGGTTGTGGGTTCGATTCCCACAGCCTTGTCCGAAGCGATGGGCTGTCGCCCGTCCTGCAGGTTGTCCTTTTTATAAAACTATATTACTATAACATCCCATCAATAATATCGAAAAAACTTCTATCCTTAAACAATACTAACTTATGTCCAACATAATCCATTCCAATCTTTAGGCTTATCCATAATACTGCAGTCCATTCTCATAACATAGTGAAAACGATTACCAGAGATTTAATACCATCGTTGATCCCCATATATCATAAGATATATCTTGTTGGTCACATTCCAAACATTCAAAGGCCTTAATCTTGTACTCTCTTGAATACCCATTGAACCTTAGTGAAAACTTGAATGCAGTTAAAAGTTAACACTTTTCACATACCGAAATCCTCAAAATTCTATATACTCAAACCATGATATCACTTAGTCCTTATATCAATCATGAGCTCATGAATACTATCAAACATTTAATTTTCTCCTTATCCCTTCATTATGCGCATATCATCTACATTCCAAAAATATCTGAATAACCTTTCATGGATACTGGTAACATTAATCATACACTTTCAAAACACAAAGAAAGACAACAGTGTAAAAATCCATAGACGTCTCTTTATTCCTAAATTACACATGATAAACATGTAATCATTCCACTACATTCTCAAACCATTGACCGAGCTTCAAAAAATCTTTCATCTCACATATCATTTGTAGTCTCTTCATCATCATCCACATAAATACTACCCATATGACCATACTGATTCTCTTCATGAGTCTTTCCCTTAGGGCATTTTTTTGCATAATGCCCATACATTCCACATTTAAAACACTTAACCATTGTTGATGTCGTAGCAATACCATTATCCTCATCCATGGTGTTAACCGACCCTTTTCCTTTGCACTTACTTGCTTTGTGTCCTTCTTTTCCACACCCAAAGCATCTTCCAGTTCCCTTGAAACATTCTCCTTGATGCCTCTTCCCACATGATTTACATAGGGGAAATTGAACTTTCTTTCTTCTATGGTCATCATGAAACTCCATCTTTCTCTTATTAGTCGAGTCAGGAAACTTACCAAATTTTACTTTATTGATCATGTTGTGAGATTGCTGATTCGGCATAATAGTGATGTTTGGACATCCAAATCCCATTTCATTTGGTTGCTCATGAAGAATATCATTCCATTGTCCATCATATCCTCCATTATTGTGAATCATCTTGTTTGCAGCCATTTTCTAAAACCCAAACAGAATAGTGTTAGATGCAAAAATCATAATAAAGGGGGAGTAACTTAAATATCTATCATCTTTGGTTTAATCTAATATCGTTACCATAGTTCTAGGACTATATCCTATACGTATACTTATCCTTAGGGGCATCCCTAGACATACCTTAGAAATATCTCTAGGGATCTCACTAACGTTTTCGCATCCTAGTTTCCAAAGGTTGACTAAACCTTTCCTCTGATACCAACTGTAAAGACCCGAAGCCTGACGTACATGGACATTACATTACATTTGCGGAATACTTAGTACATAACAAAAACACACACACAAGGATCGTAATAGTTTAGTGTCTTTGGAAACTCGGAACGTAATCTTCTAATCGTGGTAAGAGATCGTCAACATCTCCTATAAAGATCTTCCTTTTTTTTATACCTAAAACCTTTCTTTATATCCTGGGGAAAAGAAAACATAAAAGGGTGAGCTCAAATGCTCAGTAGGGTAAATAAAAGAAATATCAATCACATCGTATTCATAAGAACATAACATTTTGGAAATCTTAACCTGCAAAAGAGATCATAATATCTTAACATGGAACAAATCATAGAAGTGAAAATGAGATCCCCATAATCATAACATGAAACTTGAAACTTTGTGGCATGCACACATAATCATGGAAAATCATTTCTTGTTAGTCATGACTCATTACCAAGACTATCTTAGTGGACAAAGTCCCTTTCTGAACCGAGTTCACTCCTCGTTTCAGTCCTGTATCACTGAACCGAAATAACCTTCCGTTCCAGCCATGTCTATCTCATGAGATATAAAATCATTACCCAATGCATTGGAGGGAGATATAGGTCCCACCCATCTTATAATGAATCCTTTCTTATGTGTGCCACATAATCATAAAACATACATCATCGCATAACACATGTAACAAAAATGGGATTCTTGAAACATCATGACATCATAAATCAATTCATATAAGATAAAGGAATTCATAAACATAATTCCATCACAACATAGTCAAATAAATGTAAAAATATGGATAGAAACAGAACCCTTTATTATCTTAGATGTAAAATAATTTTGATAAAACACTTGAATTGAATTCTTGAGGAAAATATCCTTTCTTCTTCAAAATCAATTTCTTTTCACAAAACATCATGCAATTTTAAAAGAAAGAGATTTTATTGAAAATAGTCATGAAATCTTTTAGAGGAAGCTTCATGAAAATAAGGCTTTATAAAACAGTAGAAATCCGTTCGTGCCGTATAAGTTAAAAAAAACATTCTTCGCACTTTTGTCGGAAAAGTCAAAAAGTACCTCGTACGAAAAACGACAAAAGATTCCTTTCATACGTATTACTAAAAACTCACCGAAGGGTAAAAATGGATTTAAACAATTTTAGGTGGATGGAAATAATATTACATATTGAGTAAACATGGATGTGGATGATAAAATACACCCCAGTAAATACTTACGAATAAACAATCTCGGATAAAAATGAGATTGTGATATTTCCCTTACCTTATGTCCGACTTGCTTTGTAAGTGTCCGAACCTCCTGTATAATTATTTAAATCATGTTATTGACTTATTCCAGAATCATACTCATTGTTATGATATCATATATGGTTCCTTATGAATTTATATTATCCGTTCTTTTGTAAATTCCATGTTAAAGAAGCGTTTTGGGTAAAATCGTTTTATTTATCGTAGGTGTTTTGACTTGTTGTTCTTGACATTATTATTAATTATATCATGATTTACTTACTTCCAGAATATAAAACATGATTTATATATCATATATATTCAGTATATATATATAGATAGATAAATGAAATGAAAAACACCGCTCATGGAGACGGTAGTCCGTACGTACGCATGAACGCTGTTTTACTTTCCTTATTGTCTTGAAATGGAAGTAAGTAGATGACATACATATATCTATATATACATAAATCCAGTAGCTTTATAATGTCATATATTTCATTATTATTTCTTATATATACTTTATAATCATTCTTAAATGGTTAACATGGAGAGTGAATCTCATCGCGTCGTGGAGACGGTAGTCCGTACGTACGCACGAGCGATGATATCATTTCCATAAATATTGAATTGAATTGGAGTGGATTATACAATATATCAGAATCAATATGATGTTTTAATAACTATGTATAGTTATTCTTTACACCATTATACCCATCCATGTAAGGTGGTGGTGGAAAATAAATTACACCACGGCGTGGAGATGGTATTCCGTACGTACGCACGCGCGGTGATTTCTTTTTCCGTAGGATGGATAGATGGTGAAATAGGGTTGTTTCATACTTATAATAACATATCAGTATATGAGTGATACTGATGTTATTACTTCATAATGAAACAACCTAAGAAGAAGAAGTGGAAGAAGAAATAAAGATGAAAGAATTGGTAACGGTAATTACCTCTTCTTTGAAGCGCCTCTTTGATACCTCCTCTTAGGGCACTAAAATTGGTCTTTGAGGAAGACCAGAACCTCTAGGATGTTTCTAGGGAAGTGGATAAGAGATTTTGGCAGGGGTTGGCCGAGCTTGAGTGCTCAAATTGGTGTGAGGAGGAGGGGGAGGAGGTGTCCTTTTATAAGGGAGGAGAGGGGCACCTTAGGAATACCTCAAAATATTATTTTATATTAATGTCAAAATCGGTTTATAATGGTTCCAAATGGTCTTATTTAGAATCTAAAGTGGGGATGGGTTGAAATCCTATCAACCAATAATATTTATACAAGTTTAGGGTATTATTTTAACCTTATCAATTAGATTTAACTCTAAGTTAAATAATTTAACTTTTACCGTGTCTTTTTGTTTTCTTTCACTATATGGTTAATACACTTACTATAACATGCCAAACGAACCCCAAATTGTTTATTATTAATACATATATCCTTATCTAAGTCATTTGGCCGAACCTTAGATTTTTAGGAATAAAATAACAATTAATAATATAATATTTGATTTAAAAACTATTTTGTGTCAATTTTGACACTATTTGATATATGATTTTTGTGAAAGTCATAACAGAATTATATGTTCGAACCAAGTTGATTAAATCAACACTAATATTTCATAGTAACCTAGAAAATTAGTGTAATTCATAAAAAATCTCAAATTACATTCATTTGAGCATTTATAACATCAATTATGTTAATATTTCCTTAAAAGGGTAATTACTGCATCATCGTTGTGTCATAAATACATTAATTTATTTAAAGTCTAAAAATTATAAATAAAATATCATTATGTAGGAAATCGTTTTAGCTTTCTAATTAATATTTACAATCGAATGTATCTTATGTAAAACCCTATATTAAAAATGTTTTAGTAAATAAACTTTGATTTTAACTATTTTAACTATTCATTAAATAATATAATATTAAATGTCATAATCTAATCCAAGTGGACCTAAATGGTCATATTATATTCATAAGGTTATTTTTGGTCGAATTAAACTTATCCAATAGAATTAGGACATGTGTTAGGGTAATAGTAATATCATATTTACCCTTAGTTACCCTATTTACTATTAACCGTGGTAAAAAATGTAAAAAGTTACTATTCACCAAAAATTATATTCATCTCATTAAACCACATTTTACTTACTGAAATCAACCTTGTCTCTCGGATTTTTGAAATTCCATTCACAGAAGCGGTAAAATTAAGATTTATGAAGAAATTATTTTTTTAACTACCACTTAGTAGTTTCACTATTCATCAAAAATTGATGTTTTTCAGAACAATGCCAAAATTTCATCCTAAGCTATATTTCATATTCCGAATTCAAAAATGAAGTCTATTTTACCAAATTCATATCATAGAATTTGCATTAATTAATTTTATAATTAAATCCCGTTGTTAAAACAAATAGCGTGTTTTTAAGAAACAATATCTATCAAAAGATTGACACTTGATTATGTCTGGTTTAAATGTGCAATTACATCCAATGACCAACATTGTATTAAATTGTAAAAATATATTCTAAATATACTTTAAAACTACTCCAATTAATAATTTATCACTATTAATTATTTCGATTAAAAAAGTTGTTTTTTAATTATAATTTAGTAATTTTCACTATTCATCAGAATATGAAAGTTATCCGAAATGTACCAAAATTTCACCTTAGGCTAAATTCGATACTCCGAATCCAAAAATGAAGTTCATTTTGAAAAATAAGATTTACAGAATTTTAAAAAGTGGTTATTACTATTCATACCGTCTAGTTTTAATAATATTTTAATAGCATATCGTTGTTTAGTGAAACTCGGTATTGCGTATTACACACGCTATCGAGGAAGGTCGCGATTGCGTGTAATGCAAGGCAAGTCAAGGATGCGTGTTGTGCAAGCTCCTTTTGGTGTAGCGTACAACAGAAGACATTAATAAAATAAAAAGAATATTTTTTATAAAATCTTGGGCTGTTACAGTACGTATGGAAAGATATCAAATAACATTAGTTTATTTAAAAGGAAATACATATAAAATATTCGAGTGTTACATCATTTATTTTATTTTAAATAATAATAAAATATTTAACTATTTAAATATTTCTAAATATTTTGTTTTTTCAAAATAATTGCTTTTAAAATTTAGATTATTTTCAAAACTCATACTTTTTGATAAATTTCATGAAGGGGTAGATTATTTAAATAATTATCTCCAGTTTTGTAAATTGACAAAATGGGGGAGATTATTGAAGATTATCCTTCTCCTTACCATTTTTTTTATTTATGTTTTTATACTTACACATTCCTTATTTGAAAATATGAAATATTATTATTTATAACATGTGTAAGGAAATTATTTTTAAGTCTTTGTGTTCATTATGTTTCTTATGAATTGATTTCATAAAAAAAATTCATATTAATTTGAGTTTGGTTTAGAATCATATGAGGAATTTTTAACTAGATTTTAAATTACTTTCATTAATTGGATAATTATAATTTATCGTAGAATTAGTTAATTATTTCTTAATAATTTTTATTATGATTAATAATTGAGTATAATGTTATTATAAAAGATTCTAAAGTCACTATTTTAATTTTTCGTTACATTACAGTTGTTTTTCTGAACCATACAACCATAACCTTACAACCTAAATTATTTTGTTTTAACCTTATGAAAAAAATTTCTTAATCATACAGAAACCTTATCCTAACATGATGAATGGATATTATTTACCTTATATTAACATGTCTTAATATTACAACCATAACCATATAAACTCAACTATATTATTGGAACATTAAAAACATAGTTTGTAACTTATAAAGTCTTACCTTGTACACTATAAAAATGAAAATTTAATAAAGTATTTTACTTTATGATGCATTATATTCATCTACTATAGATATTTTAATTTTTACTTTTACTGTCTATTTATGATTTCATTGATTTATTTGATTTTAAAATATTTTTTATATATGATGATAATATTTATAGTAATTTTTAAGTGTTTAATTCATAGTTGATATTTTTTTAATATTTTTTCCATATCTATTACTTATTTTTGGAAATTATTTTTAATTTCAAAATTTAAAGAAGGAAATCATTCTATAAGATTTATGAGATACCTTAAATAATTAATATTGAGGATATTTAAAAGTCATTCAACGTTTATCCATATCATTTTATGATTTAGGAAACTTTAATGATGTTCATTATCCATCGCATAAGAAGTTATGTTAACAACTAACTCCCTTTGGATCTTATATTTTTGAAAATAATTATTGAATTTATATTTTTATTATTTGAATAATTATAACCATCATAGACTACTATTTTTGTTCTTATTTAAACTGTAAAAGTTACGTTGTGAAAAAGGTTGTGATGAACAACTTCCTATGAATGATCATACATATTGTACCTCCCTATACGACTTGAAGAATTTTTTGATCTAGTTTAGAAAATTTTCAATATATGGAAAAAATTTAATGTGGAAGATTAAGTATAATATCATTACTTAAATGAAGATATAGTAATATTCTTTTCTTGAGAAATAGTTTTTATTCTTCAAATTTTATTAATCGACCAACTGAACCCATTCTATTTGAGTCTATTCATACTTATTTATATAATTATCATGTTATTAAATAGTATATTGGTTTTTTATTTTTCCATACAAAAGAATTATTATTATTGGTTTGTGATTCCTAAATTCATAAAATGAGGATAAGTCATACTACCTTTCAAAAGGTGTATTTTTTGTGACTTCAAGATAAATAGATAGTGTTGTAATGAGTTGTAAATCCCCATTAAAATGTATTGTTATTTTATGGTTGTTCCTACAATATAAATGGTACGTTGTAATTATGTTGTGAATCCCCTTAAAAATTATTTTAATTTAGTGAATACAATACTTCTCAAGGTAGAGGGGTGTAAAGAAAAGATGTATAATCTCTTAGATCTGAACTACTGTAAAAATAATCTATGTTCTATACTTTAAATTTCCACTACATAATATCTTGAATATTAAACTTTTATAAATCATCATTAAATGTAAATTTATTAAAGAGTTAAATTTTTTATTTAAATTTTTTAAATAGATCTATTCAATCTCTCTACACCTTCTTCCATCCAAACTGAGATGTAACACCTTTCATGTCACAAGTGGATTTACCACAAGATGATAAACTATATGGACTAGTCATATCACATGACCTTAAACTATACACTTAAAACTATGTGGGATTTATTCTTTTATTTTAGTAGTAACATCATTACCATTCCATCTCCCCCATAGGAGGCAGTACATTCAAATCCTATTCATCTTTCTAGAGTATACCAATCCTCTCACTAAAACCTCCAAAAGTATATACAAGAATTAAAACCATAGGGAATACCTATAAAACATTAAATTAGTTCCCACTATTAGATGATAAGAATGTGTGGATCCATCCCCACTGGATATTAATCTGTGCCTGACCTTATATTATGTGTGTATGTGGAACCTTTCTGCATGTAATAAAAATGATACACCCTACATGAAGATCATAGGATGATCCAACTACTATGATGCATCAAAAATATATTCCTAGGTGATGATCCTAGATAATCTTAGGCAATGATCCTAAGATTAATCATGTGAAGAATATAATAATACGATGTGATGAGAATATGATCTCTCTATTCTTTCCTTAGGCGATGAGCCTAATATTCTTTCACTATATAATGTGAACTAGATAACTCAAGTGATGAGAATGGGATTCCTTATGTGATGAGAATAACATGAAAATTTTATGATCATTATGTAGGAGTTTGTGCCTTAGAACAGACTTTTAAGTACTTTATGATTACATGTATTCATTTTCATGAATATTATTGAAGTTTTTTCTTATATCATGATTGTTCATAAAAATATATATAAAATCGAAAGGCCATAATAGTTCCCTACTATAATGAGAACCTAGATATTCCAAAATAGTATTCATGAATATATATTTTCTATAGTTGGATGATATTATTTTATGGGACCCATATGATACAGACTATCTAGGGTGGAGACTCATAGGACTTTGATATACCCTCTTATGTTGCGCACCCTTGAAAATTTTGATAGAAATAGATTATAAGAATCAGGCCCTCTAGTAGAAAGTAAACATTTATATGTGTAATCTGATATTACAATATATGGACATATGTATTGATCATTAAAATTTATGATCATCATTAATGAATACAATTAGATGCATACATTGATGTATTAACAAAAACCGTGATGACCTATGATCACGATGAAGTGGGATACATTGGTTGTATCATGAGTGATATTTCATTAACATATAATTTATGAAATAATTTATCATGTCCATACCTTGACAATAGTTGATATCTTAGTCCCTTTGTAAATAATGGAATTATCTAGATAAATCCATGGCCATATTGTTTTATAGACAAGTTAGTTTTTAAAAATTGAAAGAAAAATAATTCATGAATATAGGTCGATTACCCCAATCTGCAACCTTCTTTATTAGACATATCAGGATAAAGGGGTTATATTACACAATGGGAATTCATAGAAGGTGGTATGTAATTGTGAAATTAAATTCTTTTTCCATGGGTTCATTGGTATGTTTCTATATGCCGAACTTGGACTTTAGGCATCTATAATTAATAACACTATGAAAGAGGCCTTAAGGGCCACACACTTAGTTTATTTAGAATATCCATTAAATTAAATGTTTAATTTAACAAGTTATAATGAATATTTATCCGGCTTTGTGGTTTAATAATTATTTGGGTTTGGTTTATTGCCAATATTTAATAACAAGTTATTTATAATAATAAGTGTGTTAAATAATAATAATAAATATTTATTTTCAAATATTTAAAATATAATATTTGTTATATTTATTGATGAATAATGAAATATATTTATTTATTAAATACATTTTCATAATTTAAGGTTTGGTAAATGTTGAAGAGGGTAAGAGGGACGTGTTTTATGGTCCGATTGAAAATGATATAAGTAAAATTTATTTATTATTAGGTGATGCACATTCTAAGTGAATAATAATTATATTATTATTAGGACATGAGGTTAATTAATAATTATAGAATTTGTAATATGCATTATATGAAAATGGGAAAACATAAAAATTCCTTAATATATATCTAGTTATATCTCTTTTCTATGATAGATTTCTTGTTCACAATAGATAGAGTGAATCTATCTAAATCCCTAGAGATATTTATAGAGATCTAGAGTGTTCTCTATCCTCCTCGCCTCTCAATCCATTGAAAAAACACCAAGAATTATTTGTCCTTGAAGAGAATTCGGACATGATCAACCACGAATTATGAAAATGACCATGATTGACCGTGCACAAAATTAGTGATTATAAGATGAATTTCATATTTTATAATGAAATTTTGACTACCTCTACAGGGATTCTACATTTGGATATTGCAACATAATTATGATACGTTGAGATCAAGTCAACCAATTCATAAACAAAGAAAGAATAGAAAATCATGTAATTCTATATATATTTATAATTTAATTTCCAATTTCATGTGATGATACTCTTATTATAGTTCAAATTTTCATGTACAATAATGCTTTAATTAATTAAACTATTCATGAATTTTTTTCATTGTATAAATCTCAAATTATTCAACTATTATGAGAGCAAACCAAGTTGGTCATGCCCAACTGGTGCTTCCACTATGTTCGGAACCTACAAGTGGTATAAGTGAGATCACATGGTTAATTTAAAATTACATATTAGTTATTTTTTGAATGGTATGAATTTTTAATTTATTTTACTTGGGATCTATTAATTATTGGAATTCGAACATCATTTTATCTTCCCTTTCTTCATTCTTGATCACAAAACTAATAAAAGGTTTACCTCAAAATTAAGAAACATTCAAAAACATTATCTAGTTTAATATAATGTTACTTTATTTTAGGTACTTTTGGACCCTTTCTTTGTCTCTCCTTTGGTTGGGTCCATTCTCAAGGTGTATCGAGTGAAATATGGAAAATTTTGGGAACTTTTTTGGTGGTACACGGTTGGCACATGGTATTTCCAAACCCTACACCCCCTTGTACAAAATAAGTACCACAAATAGTAAAGGTTTATTGTTTCCCCAAAATGGGCTACCAACCATGGTAAACTATGCATCTAAAATAGTTGGGGTGCATGGTTAGGGTGCACCGTTTATTTAACCATGTGCCCCCTCTAGTAAGCTATGCATGTAGGAATTTAATCCACCAAAAATTATTTTTAAATCCTAAGACCCCACATTTTATCTCCTAATAAACCTATTTAAACCCTAATGCATCCCCTTGGACCTTGAAGCCTCTAAATTGGTGAAATTGACTCATATGGCCTCTTTTCTTAGCATATTAAACCTCCAATTATTGTGATGGATCTCATTATGGTAAGTGAATATTATCAAAGGTATTTTCTCCTAATTTTATTTTCTTATATTCTTAGATATTGGTAGATCATAATGTGGTATAGGGATATAAAATTAGTTTTTATGGATCTTAATTCTAGTTTTGATTCCTTGATCTCATACACCTTCATTCTTTGTTGGTAGATCCCATTGTGGGTGTGATGTTGATTTAATATTTTGATTAAATATAGTTGGTTCCATGTTTTTTACCCTAAAATTGAAAATATACATTTCTTAATTTATTTTTAATGAGTTTTTTAATTATTTAAAAACCTATGTTTAAGACGTTTCATGCTTTATTTTAAAAAGGGAAGGAAAATTGTGAAACCCCCAAAATTTTAAGGGAATTGAAATTGTTGTTTGGATGTGAGAAAATTGATGTCTTGATTCATAAATTGATTTGATGAAATGATATGATGATAAACCTTGAGATGAATGGATTAAATTGTAATTTTATTTGAAAAGGGAATGAATTGATTAAAACCTATGATTTTTTTAAAATGATAAAGGCATGTTGAAAAATAAAATAGGAAAATTTTATTTTGAAATGATTTTAAATGAATGATTTTACCATGATTGATTGATTAATTTATTTAAACACATTTAAGCCTAGGTATATATTAGGTAACTAGGATAATAATGTTAGTAATCTGACTCCATAGTAATGTGTTGGTGATGAAAATACTAACTAATCATAGTTTGACATGAATTCCTGTGATAGGTCCCCAAATTGGGAATTGATAGATTATCCCAAGGACCTAATCCTAGGGATGTGTTCACATATATCTGGAGTCTTGTTGATGAATGAGAAGTGTGAGGATCATATTATAGAAACTAATATACTGCAGATCTTTTTACATGGTTCTATGATATGTTATGATTTTAAGATTACATTCCATTAATTTGAACTATTTTATACATTCCAATTGATTTATATAAATTATTTTATATAAAATGTTCATTTAAGACGTTTTTGACATATTTAACATATTTTTTTGAAAGAATGTTTTTAAAAAATATAAATAAAATTATATATCATATTTAATTTTTATTTAAATCATAAATGTTTTAATTATTATGGAATTGATTATGGAACACATGGTGAGACCCTACTGGTATTTATATCTCACAACCAACCATTTCCTTTAGAAATTAATATATTATCTTATTCTAGGTACAATAAAAAGGAAATATCCACTTGGTGGTGGTGGATGTTCTTGATCCTTGGGACATAGAGTGATAGAGATGACTGGTGGAGATGTGATCCACCTATTACACAGGTTATATATGATATTTTATCTTTGAAAATTCTATATCTCTTTATGATTTATTTTCTTGGTTTTTTACCTGTTTGATTATGGTACTATATCTTTGAGTAGTATTGAAATACCAACTCATATGTTTTATCTTCCAATAATTTATGGAAGAAATCATTCCCACACATTTTTTTGTATGATGTCTGGTGCTAGTCTCTAACCCATGGGGATCAAGAACACCCTTCCAGTTATGTTAGGACTGGATTAAGTATATGTGTACCTAGGTATCTGGAAGAATTCTTGAAAATTTGTATCAAATATTCAGGTTGTGCAACTTTCCTTTATGTTGGTATGCATTTGGGATGTCCTGGTAGATATGAGGTAGGATGTTTGGGACTTAAGAAGTAGTTACGAGATATTTCCTAGTTATCTCTCATTGTAACGAGCCTTAAGTCACCATGGGTAATTGGTAATAGTGTCTTTGAGAAATGTTTTGATCAGATCATAGTATTCTCCCTACTTATAATCTTAGTAGCTTGAAATAAATTCCCAATGATGAATTATTATTAATAAAATTGATATTCTTATATCTATTGTTTGAGTTGTTGGTCTGTGTATCCTTACTAATGTTTTAGTGTTTACTGTTACTGTTTTGTAGTATCATGCCTTTTAGAACTCATTTAAATAGAACATGATAGGAACATGAAGGTGAAATATAGTGATGAAATCCTCTAATATACCAAAATCTTGTTGAGATAGTGGTGCATGTTATAGAAGCTTTAGGATAGGTATCTTCACCAATTCTTGTTCAGAATTAAGTTGTGGAACCTCAAGGGGGTGAATCAAGAGATCATGTTAAAGAGCTAATTCACCAAAAAACCACCATATTTCCATGTCACAAATGACCCTAAAGATTATAAGGATTGGTTAAAAGATATATTCATTCTTATTAAGTTAATAGAAACACAAAAATATATTAATGTGAAGCATGCTTCCTTCAAGCTTGAGAGACATAACATAGATGGTAGGATTCAGTGGTGATGATGAATAAGCATAAGGTATTAGAGTGAAAAAAATTTAGAATTATTTTCTCTTATCAGTTATATATAGAGTTTATGGTCTTTGAAAAATACATGGAGTTTCTTAACCTCTATCACGGTGATAAGACCATGACATAGTATGTGAATTGTTTTACTAAGCTTGTTCAGTTTTCTCCTAATATTGTGGTGAATGGGAAACAGAAGGCTCAAAGGTTTGAGATGGGTCTTTGATATGATATTCAATACTAGGTTTTAATGATGAATCTTACTTCTTATAATGATGTACTAGAAAATGTTTTGATGGTGAACATGACCTGGATGGTTAGTCAGGGTTGATAGGAGTTCCATTTTCTCCCAATGATAGTTATGTGATTTCCTTCAAATGAAAGAGAAGAATTGATGAGTCTTGTGGTGGATCTTGATATAAGGTGTCATTTATAACTCCTTACTTCCTCATAGAGGATCTTTGACATTATTTCAGTGTGGAAAGGATGGGAATTAGAAATGGGTTTTCATTGAGGAACCCATGATCTTTAGTTAGTGCGGTCAATTAGGTCACATGTAGATGTTTTGGAATATATTTTTTAATCCAAATAGTGGTATGGGCTCCTCAACAACAAAAAGTAATTCAATAAAATTATATTCTTTAAGAACTAAGAGGATTCAGTTATAAGCATTCAAAATTAAGCCTCTTCATATAATGAAAGTATCTTGAGAGGAAGCTGACACAGTTCTAGTGGCTATGAGAGGTATTATCACTATAACTTCATCTTTAGTGACATCTTTATTTGATACCGGTTAATCTCACTCATTTATATTGACTCACATTGTACAACAATTGAACATTCCTATGGAGATTTTTTCTTATGCAATGGATATTACTACGAACCTCAGAATGTAGTGAGAGAAGGGTCCATGATGTCCTACTTGTGTTTTCTATGTCTTTGAGATTGATTTTACATGTAATTTTTATGTTCTCAATATCAAACCACATTATTTAATTATCAAGATGGATTGGATGATTTACCATATGTCTTGGATTTACTTTTATCTTCAGTGGGTCTCCATTACTATACCCGATGGGGTGTGACATGTTTTTCAGGGATAATGGGACCTGAAATATAGTAGAGTTGAACCATTATTTCGAAAGTTTGGAAGGGTAGTATCAGTGTTTTTTTAATTGGAGTTAGAATATTTCATTGATGATCTCCCTCAAGTTTTAGTCAAGTTTCATGATGTGTTTCATTATGATTTCTTTGGATTTCCCTGAGTAATGGAGGTGGAGTTATCCATTGATTTATTACTTGATACTTAACTAGTGTCTATTCTATATTTCCATATGAAAATAATAGAGTTTAAAGAGTTGGAGACTGATTTGGATGAAATTCTATAAAAAGGATTCATACACCAGAGTGTTTCTCCTAGGGTATCATCTATTCTATTTGTCAAGAATGCTGATGGAACACTTCACCAATATATTTATTACTGAAAACATAATCATGTTAATGTAAATAAAATGTATCTATTTCTATATATTAATGATATGTTTGACTAATTGAAAGGGGAAAAGTTTTTCATGAAGATTGATATTTGGTCTAGTTATTACCAATTTATAAGTAAAGAATATAACATTTAGAATACTAACTATTAGAGTAGGAATGACCATTATGAGTAATGTATTATGCCATTTAGTTTAAGTAATTCTTTTAGTGTCTTTATGGTTTTGATGACCATAATATTCTATAGTATATTAACTCGTTCATGGTGTGTTTTTTGGATGACATATTGTTGTACTATATGTCCAAGGAGGACCATGTGTTTCATCTATGAGTAGTTCGGAAAATATTGAGAAATTTCCAAATCAATGCCAAGTTATCAAGATGTGACGTTTGGATATAAGAAGTGAAGTTATTGGGACACGTGATCAAAAAACATGGTATTTCAGTTGATCCTAAAAAGGTGAAAGCTATTATGAGCAAGGATAAACCTCATAATGTTTTCAATATCCAGAGGTTCATGGACCTGGTAGAGTATTACTGAAGGATTGTTAAATATTTCTCAAAGTTGGATTCTCCTATGAGCACTCTCATTCATAAGGGAGTGAATTTTTGGTGGGATGTTAAATTCCATAGTTCTTTTGATAATATTAAATATATTTTGACTTCATTGCTAGTGTTAACTCTTCTAGAGGTTGGTAAGGGATATGTAGTCTTCTATGGTGCATCAAGTATGGATTTGGGCCACATCCTTATATAGGGTGATCATGTAGTAGCCTATGGTTCTAGATTTTTTAGGAAACATGAGAAGAATTATCTAAACCATCACATCAAACTCACATCTGTTATGTGTGCTCTTAAAAGTTGTAGCAACTACCTTTTTAGATACTGGTGAACCATTAATTTTTTCAATGAAAACTTGATTTATATATTTTATAAGTTCTAAATCTTAGACATAGTCATTCGGTGGAGTATCTATAGTCTTTTGATACCAACACTTCATAAAACTATGGTAAGTGGGGTTCTATTAGTGATGATTTGAGAAGAGAAATTTCGTCCCATTCCATTAAATAATTATCGAAAGAGTGAAATATAATAGATATATTTTCTCAGAGGAATTTAAGAGTTTAGAATAATGAGACAAATGTTTTTTTAGAATGTTTAAAATTGACCTCCTATCTTCTTGAGATGATTATTTGGGAGCAGCTTCATGATAATTAATTCCATAGAATTATGGAATCTATTTATAGTGTGGAGGCCATTGGTTAATAATCATTCAATTAAGATGGTATCCTATGCTTTTAGAAATGGTACATTGTAACTTTTCCATTGAAAATGGTTGATAAGGGGGACTTCCAAAATTCTTAATGGGGTGTACACCTCATAACCACAAAGATGTTCTATGATATATGATGACAATTCTAGTGGCTAGGCATGATATGAGATATTTCTAAATTTTTTTCTCATTGTTATACATTACAATAGGTCAAATTTGAGCACCAGATACCATTGGGTTTACTTGAAAAACTTTTAGTTCTAAATTAGAAGTGGGATACGATATATATGGACCTTGTGGTTAGGTTTCCACATACACCATGAGGGAAAAATGAAATATGGGTTATGATTGACATGCACACCAAATCAGCTCACTTTATACCCATTCTAGATACAAGAAATGTTTAGGATTTGGTATGTTTCTATGTGACAGTGATGTTTTGTTTGAATGGAGTTCTTTATGTTGTAGTATCTGACAAGGTTCTCTATTTTAATTTTCAATTTTGGATAGTCCTTAAAGAGGCACTGGGATATTAATTATGTTTGTGTAAAACATATAATCTAATGAGGGATGTTTATAAATAATGAGCTATAATGATTCTTTAGGACCTACTATATGCTTATTTTTTGACTTTGGTAAATCTTTAAATGTCTATGTTGTTCTGGTTGCATTTTCCTACAATAACAGTTACCGTTCTACTATCAGGATATCTCTTTTTAAGGAATTGTATGTACAACTATGTAAATCACCAATGTGATGGTAGGATATTGGCGAATCTTTCTTGGTTGTAATTATTTTAGTCTAGGAGATGATAAAAAATATTCAATTGATTCATCGGAGAATGGCGACAACAAAAAGTCATTATAAAACTTATGCCGGCGTCATCAATGATTGTTATTGTTTTTAGTGGGTGACTAGGTGTTCTTGAGATCATCACCTTGGTTGGGTCACTTATGGACTGAGAAATTCAAAATACTTGCATTGAGGTTTATGGGTCCTTTCAAGATTGGTGAGAGGGTGGTTAAAGTGCTTACCATTTAGAACTTTCACCATATTTGACATTGATCCACAATGTGTTTCATTTATTACTACTCAAGAAGTATTTTTTTTACTCTTATCATTTCCTAAGATGGGATCTAGTCAGAATTTTTTATTTATATACAAAGGTTATTCATGGGAATATGATACCTTTGGTCTATGTGTTATGGTAGCATTGTTCTAATTCTGATGAGCCTTAGGAGCATGAAACACTAATGAGGGAGTAGTGGCCTCATCACTTTGACATAAAGTTTTCTTGATAGGATATATATGGATAGAAAGTTTTTATGGTGGGGAGTTTGTAACATCCCATCACCTTATTTCATTTAATTTTTGACCCTTGTTCATATCCCCTTTAGTGGAGTCTTTTCTCGAGGGTTTTTAGGTGAAATATGGAAATTTTTGGGAAATTTTTAGGTAGTGTATAGTTGGCACAAGGTTCTCCAAAATCATGAAATACATAGTGGAAACTATGCACCCACATAGGGGACACCATGTGTCCCAAATTGTATGGGTGTATGGATAGGGAACACGATTTGTTTAACCATGTGCCACCATCTATAAAACCATGCATGCAAAAATTTAATCCCCTGAAAATTATTTTAAAATCCTAGGACCCCCATTTTTACTCCTAATCACCATATTTACACACTAAATTTCCCCCTCTATCCTTGAAGGATCTCAAGAGGATAAATTGACTCATCTAACCTCTTTTATTATCAGATCAAAACCTCAAGTTATTGTGTTGGATCTTCTTATGGTAAGGGAACCATTACTCGGGGAGTTTATCACAATCTTATTTTCTCTCGTTCTTAGGGAATGATATATAATTATATTGTTTATGGATCTAATATAGATTTTTATAGATCTTGATTCTAGGATTTATTCCTTCATCTCTTTCACCATTATTCTCCATTGTAAGATCCCTTTGTGAGTGTGGTGTAGATTTTATCTCATGATTAAAGGAATGTGGTTCCATAAATAATTACCCTACAATTGAAACCCTATATTAATTGATTGATTTGAAAGTAGTTTATAAATTATTTAAAAAACTATATTTTAGATATTTGATGTTTTATTTTGAAAATGGAAATAAAATTTTGAAAACCCCCCAATTTCAATATAATTTAAATTATTGGTAAGATTTGATAAAATTGATAGCTTGATTTGGAAATTGATTTGTTGGAATAATTTGACGATGATCCTTGAGATAAATGGATTATATTGAAATATGATTCGAAAATGGAATGAATTGATGAAAAACTATGATTTGGTTTTTGAAATGAGAAAGGCATGTTGAAAACTAAAATTGGGAAATTTAATTTTGAGTTGATTTAAAATTATTGATTTACCCATTATTGATTAATTTATTGATTGAATAATATGTAATCCTAGGTTGTTTTTTAATAACTGATACAAGTATGCTAGGAATTTGACTCCCTAGAAATGGATTGACAATGAAAAAACTAACTAATCCTTTTTCAACATGATTTCCCATGATGGGTCCTCTAATAGGGTTTTGATATATTATCCTTATTTCTTAAGCCTAGCGAAGTGTGCACACATATCTTGAGTCAGATCAATGAATGAAAGGTGTGAGGATCCTATTATTTGAAACTAATGTATCGTTGGGATTATTACATGGTTCTATGATATGTTATAATTTTATGATTCCATTTATTTGAATTGTTTTATTTATGCCAATTTATTTATATAAATTATTTCTTATAAAATAATCATTTATTCCAATTATGAAATGTTTGAAATATTTTTGATTTTAAAGCATGTTTTGTTGACAAAATAAAAATTCCATGCTATGTATTGATTAATTTAAATTGAAATCATAAATGGTTTAATTTTTATAGAATTTATTATGGAACAATTAGTGAGAACCTACTAGGCTTTATATATCAGATCCTACCTTTTCCTTCAAGAATTTGTAGATTATCATATTCCAGGTTCAAGAAAAGGGAAATCATCACTTGGAGGTGATGGATGTTCTTGATTATTGGGACTCAAAGTGACAGAGGAGACCGATGAAGATCTGATCCACATGTTACACAGGTTATGTTTAAGAATATATGTTGGAAGATGTTTTGTCACTTGATGAAGTACTATTTTGTATTTTTTACTAATTTGATTATGGTACATTCTCCTTGAGGATTTTTTAAATGAAAACATATATCTTTTAAATTCCAATATTTGATGGGAAAACTTTTTAAACATTTTTTTATGATTACAGGTGCTAATTTCCAAGCCATAGGGACTGGGAATTCCGTTCAAGTTATGTCAGGACTAGCTTTGTTATTAGTGTACTATGGTATCTAAGCTGGTTCGTGACATCTATAAATGCCAAACATTATGGTTAGATAACATAAAACTATAATACATATACACAACATGTAACTTAGTATCTAGAATGTATCTTGCATTCTTATAGGATCAGTTTGTGATATTAGATCAAATATTCACATATCTGGATTATAAGTCATGTAGTTTAATGAACTACATGTTGTGTAACTCATGTACCTAATGTGTAGTCCCCATGTTCTTGGTGTGGAGAAAAACAGGCTCCATGCATTTCATGTATCTTCTACATGAAACTAGAATAAAAACATGCAACTTCAACATCACACATCATTTAAGATGAAAACATGATGTGTACCTAAAACATGTCTATAGAAGACAAACATTCCTCTTCTCTATGAATATTTAATGGACATAGGCAGAATATATCACACACCTTGTAACCAAGTACATTTTTTATAGTCTGGCACATCTAGTGTACTTAATTTAATATGGCGATAAGAATTAATTATATATTTAAATATTTTCAAATATGTTCCAATTTTAATATATTTGAATGTATATACTATGTTAATGGATTGTCTATTGTATATTATTTTGATTTCCATGTTAAATTATAAATCTAAAAGTTGTGTATGGTATTTTATATAGTGTACTATGAACACATTAATAGCATCACATGCAGTGTAATTCAAATGTATTTATATGTGTTATTTATTTGAAAATTCACACATTTAAATTACTTACCGCACAATGTATGTTTGTTCTAGGGAAATTCACTAGCACATGGATCATATCAGGTAGTTTGGATGATTATATTTCATTTCCTCCATGCACACATGTGTAAAATAATTTGAAATAAAATAAAATAAAATAATTTTTTTTAAATTATGGATGATGGATTTAAGATAAAATGAAACAATTGAAATAATTATTGTCCTTTTATATTAATTTAAGAATGAATTGAAGTAATTGATAACTAGATTGAAAATGTGTGTTTATTTCATGTTATTTAATGGATCATGAGCTTAGAACAATCTTGTCCATGTACACATCTTGTGTGCTTATAGTTCATTTTAGGTAAACCCCACTTATCCAATCCATTGGATCCACTAACATATGTATGATTAAAATATTATGTAAGGATTGAGATCCTAGGCATGAGGAAGTGGTCTGAGTCTTAGAACAGAGGTGATTCCAATTCAGATGATATATAGGAGTTGATAAAGAAAGCTACAACATAAACCAAGATGTTGTTTAATGTGTTTTACCATAGGTTATAGGGTTAGTTCTCCATTATCTAGAGAAAATAACCATTAGATAATCTCATGATCAATCCAATTATGTTTTATTTATATATTTCAGTTTCATGGTAGATTATTTTTGTGGATTATATTTGATCACTTAATAAATTAATTAATAATAATTCAATATGTAATACAATAAAACCATATTATGATTAAGTTTTCTAAGACATGGTTAATCACTTATGTAAAATCTAATTGCCATTTAGAAGGAATATGATAATATAAACACAAGATTTACATATAAGGATAAAAATATCTGATGTAAAATATTAATTCACTATTTCATTCCACTACTTATGTTAGGATCAAACCCATATTTCAATGTTCCTTAACAGCCCGAGTTGGGGTGATTTATATAATCAAGAAACTTTTTATCTTGAGGTTTTGGGTTGAATTAACTTGGTTCACATAAAAGGCTGAATACCAAGGTAGGAATAGTTATAAACAAGAGGAAAGGGTTGAGAGAATATTTATCTAGGATTCCAGGATTGAGGATTCCACTCAAAAGTTCATGGAATTATGAGCTAATGCAGTTAGAAAGTAACCCCTAACAAAAACCCCTCAAATAACTTGTCATTCCTACGTTTGGGTTATGAGAAAGATAAATATGGGTCATTTCCACTAAGAAAAAATATATAATAGGATATTATTAAATAAATAGTGAGGTTTATCTTGTTTTTAAAAAATAGAGGGATGTTAATAAAATTCAATAAATCTTAAATGTATTAATCTAATTTTGTAATCAAGGAAGTAAAAATAATCCTCTCTTAAATTTTATAGAAATGGAAATCTACATAACTTTGACCATATCACTGTAATCCATATTATATAAGGACAACCTTCCCATCAATGTAAATTTCTAGGAATGTTATAGATTCTTACATGTTATACTATACCATGAATAGAAATTATACATGATGGAAACCCTACTTTAAAAGTCTCTTATGAAATAGGATAGTGTGGAAGAAGTATCTCTCTACTAGAAACATGTGTACTAAATATTGGATGTCTAATGTATCTTTCTTTACTCCATGTACAATGAATTTATAAGGAAATATGAGGTGATAGATTCATATAGAGTTATATCTCACCTTTATGATCTTTATTAGGAGAAGGCGAGATAAGAGAGATATAAGATGTGACACCCTCTTGGTTTGGGTAAAATCTCTTTTAAAATTTACGATTTGGTAGTATGAGTCATGGAAGTTTCGGAGGTGATCTTGGTTTTACACATGATGGTTTATTTTTTGAATGGATTTCTCACTTATTTATCATATGCTTATCCATAGAGAATTTTTCTTATGCTCAAATTCTTTATTATATACACTTATCTTATTATTTTGTGAAAATATTAAATTATTTGATGAAATACCAATGGATTTTTTGTTTAATAAAATTTTTCACCTTATATAAAATCTTTATAAACTTATTTTTGTTTTAAAAATAAGACCAATGTTTTCATGATATTATACATCATAAATATTATTTGGTAAAATACTACTTGGATTTGTGCTCAAAAATTACATTTTCCATTGGGAATTTTTAGATGTGTTTTTTGGACATAGGTAAAGGGAAGGGCATCATGTAGTTCATTAATGTCTCTTGGTTGTTGATGCTTTCATTATAGGGATAGTTTTGTGGTGATAGATGGTCACATAGAGTTTTTATATTTTGAATTGTCATGTTTTAACTTCATAGTTTATCCCTTTGGTCTTGGTGTTGTATGTATCAGATATCTTCACTCTTTCATTCCCTATGTGCTCTATTGGTTTTCCTCATTCCAGTTATACATAAGACATGTTTGGTTGTTTTGATGATTCTCACCTTATGACAGACCTTCTTCGGTGATGTGTTGGATCGTCTTGGGTTGGATCATTAAAAAATGGTATCAATGAGAATACCTATCGTGAATTGTTATGAAAATTACTATTTCTGGTTTATAGTCTTTGTTAGGTAGGATTTAGGATCATACGATTTCAGGTAGTAAGTGTGCGAGGGTTCCTAGACAACTCACTTCCATGTCTGAACTCTAGTTACTATGGGTTATTGGGAATATTTAACAATCTTAAGACTATGTGTTTATATTAATTTTAATGAATAGAATTTGGGGTTTATTTAAATAGTCATTTTCCTTACTTTATGTATGGTTTTTCATTCATATAATTCATAAATGATTTAAATTAAGACATTGTTATGGATTGCTAAAGTTGGTCTTATGATTTAGAAATTTTCTATCAAACTAATTAGTTATTATCTTTGATGTTAATTAGACAATTAATCCTATAATATATCTTCCAAATACATGTGAGGAAGATATGAGACACGTTCTACATGTGATTCTCTCATTGGACCCTTCTTTGGTGGAAGCTATAATCCTCACTATTCATACTCTAGGTTAGACAGGTACTGGAAACTAGAGATGAGTAGTGGATAAATTCTTAGAATTTACTAATAAGAATCCACCCATATTCCTTTTTGAAAAGGGAAACTAGGAATCTCAGCAGTGGCTGGATCAGAGTGAAAGGATCTTCCATTTCATGAAAACTTCTAAGGAATATAATATGGATTTTTTAACGTATATGATTGAGGGACCAAGAAGAATATAGTGATACTAAATTTTGAAATCAATGTTGCATGAGGATCTCACATGAAATTATTTTAAGAAAATATTCAATCAATATTTTTATCTTTAGGTGTTTCTTGTGGTGAAGACCTAAGAATACTTTACCTTGGAGTAGGGAGGACATATAATTTTGGATCATTCCACCTTTTTCACTAAGTTTGTTCACCTAACATCTGATCTAATTACAAATGATTACATGAATATTTGGAGGGTTGATATGGGTCTGATGGATGATATTCAGTCAATGTTGATTCTATTATTTTTTATAACCTTTGTGGAAGTGGCTGAAAAATAGGGAATAGACGAGGTAGACATAACTGAGAGAACATATTTGGGTGGAGTTTCAGTTGGTGTAGATATTATTCAAGGTGTGTCCAATTTCAATAAAAGAAAAATCAACGGAGGTGAGTTTTCATTAGGATCAGTTTTAGGTTTTTCATCAAGACAACAACATGTTTTTTTCTTTTCTGCATGGGAGTCTTGGTCATACCAAGCCTAACTATACAAAAGCACCCTAAACTTTTCATTTTTATGGAAAATATGTTCATCTAAAGATTTTTTTATTAGTATGTCTCATTGTAGTAATTCTGGATCCATTTTCATCAATGGTTAAAAAATTCATTATAAATATTCCAAGGTTGGCAGGACTTATCCTCAAGCCAACGGGGTGTTCATGTAGCTATGAAATCATAGGGAGGACGTGATTCTAGATATCTCTATATAGTAGATTATGCACTAGGGGAATCCGAGGTAGGGCTAGCTACCTTTAAAGGTATGTTTCTTATTTCATCCTCTATGGTATTAGATTTGTTTGATACAAGTGATACTAATTATTTTATATTTTCAAAGATGGTTGATGTGTTGGGATTATGTTCCGAGCTTATGTCATTCTTGATGGATATTTCCACACATTTTGGAAAGATGTCCATGAAAGCATTTAAATTTCCCACATGTCAGGTGATGATAGCTAACTTCGAAGTGGTGAGGGTCTTTTTAGTTCTTGATCATGATATCATTGACCTAATTATTAACAAGGATTAAATGATCAACATAAAGGCCTAGATCAACTACTATCATCATCAAGTTTAGTTTCTATCTCATTATGGAGTTACTCATGTCTTTTATGGCGAGTGGGATTCTAGATATGGGGAGAGATTCCTGTTTTCATTATATTGGAGTTATATCATGCTAGTTATCATAGGTGTTCATTGATTTTATTTACCCTCACTTGAGTATCCCACTTCCTACAGTGGTATTTGCGTATCCGGAGGTCCTTCCTAATGGTTTTTATGGGTTACCACCATAGAGAGAGTTTTAATTCCCTATTGACATGCTCCTTAGTATGATGAACAATTCTATTCCATCTTATTACATAGTGCCTAATAAATTTATAGATATTAAAGTATAGATTTAATAACATGATGATATGGGATTTAATCTTCCTAGCTCGTCTCTTTGGGATTCACTCATTCTATTTTACAAGATATAATATGAAATAAAGAGAATTTTCATTTATTATCAAAATCTAAATCAGATAACTATTAAGAACAAGTTTCCCTTTCCAATAATTGTTGATATATTGGATCAACTCAGAGGGTCTTGTTGATTTTCCAATATCGATCATTGGTCTGGGTACCACTAGTTGAGACTTTGAGAAGAGGATATACATAATATTGTGTTTAGGATCTGATATTGTTGTTTTTATTTCATAGTAATTCTATTCAGTCTCACTAATGCTCCTACGATATTTTTGGAATTGATGAACCAAATATTTTATTGGTTCTTGGAATCTTTTGTGGTCATGTTTGTGGATGATATTTTAGTGAACTGAAGGCCTGAGGAGGATCACTGAGATCATTAAAATTCCACCTTTATAACCTTATGAGAACATCATATATATGGTAAGTTTTAAAAGTGTATGTTTTGGATCCAATAAGTGAAATTTATGGGGCATGATATATCTGATAAGGGCATTACAAAGGAAATTGAAAATATTCACTAAGAAATATATTAGAATAATCCCATAAATGTGTTCTAGATTTATATTTTATTGGGTTTGGTTGGTTATTATAGGTATTTTGTTGAAGACTTATCTAATCTTTCATCTATAATTAAAGCTTTAGCCTATAAGGGTATAATGTTTGAGTGGAATGATAATTTTTTGACATATTTTTTGTAAATAAAGGTAATGTTAACTTCAGTTCTGGTTTTGATTCTTCCAGAAATAGGTTTGATATATGATGTGTTTCGAAATTATTTTGGTATGAGACTGAGTTGTTTATTAATGTAGGATAAGCTGGAGGTGGCCTTTGGCTCTCACTAGTTAGGCACTTATGTGAATAATTACCCTACCCATGATATTTATTTGGGAATGATTATTCATGAACTCAAAACATGGCATCACTATCTATTTAGGGAGTATTTTATGGTATATTTTGATTAGAAAATTCTAAAGTATATTTTTAATCAAATTTACATGAACATGAGATAGATAAACTATGTTGAGTTTCTGTAGACTTTCGGTTTTGATATTTATTACACTCCCATGAAAGGGAAAATGGTTACTGATGCATTGAATACAAAATTACTGTCTCAATACTAGGATAAATTAGTAGGGGAGTGGTCTCTGATGAGTTTGTTCATTGAAATGTGCTTGGTAGTGGAAGAAACAGGTGGGCAGTTGTTCTTAGCTTCAGTAAAGGCTAAATCATCATTAGAATTGTGGTTTTGGCTTAATAAAGTTTCAAAAACATATATATATAACTTCTTTAAAGTCCTATATAGTTGGGAGACCTCGAGTAACTGGCCTTTTTCTCCTGTTAAAATTTTGGGTGTATATGGAAAGCTGGTAATTATGATGTCTATGATGTATGATATAATGCATAGTTTACACTAGTCTTGTTGGTTCATAAAACCTTAGAATACAAAGATATATCATCATTGGAAATGTTGGTATATGTGTCTAGGGATAAGGCAGACAATTACAGTTTTTCATGTCACTGTGCCTTAATTTTTAGAAAATTAACGCAGAGCACCAGTGACATGCTGGCTTGTTAAAAACGTTTCCCATTACAGTATGGATGTGGGATGATATTTACATTGTATTTATCAATTTTTATCATGTAATCTTAGTGTTAAGGATTCAATATTGGTGATCATTGATCAAATTAAAATAATCGACTTATTTTGTTCCAATTAAAGAGATAACGAAGGTGGAGCATATTAAGAACTTATATGTTTGAGAATTTGTGAGAATTCATGGGGTTACCTATTAAATTGTTTTTGATTGGGAAATGAGGGTAACATATATGTTTTGGAGAGGTTTCCAACATGATATTGTTTCCTAGTTAATGGTGATCATAGAATATCATCCACATACATGTAGAAAAACATAGGGAGTTAGTAAAGTTATTGAGGATATAATCCAAGAATGTGTGATTGATTTTAGTGGTTCTTGGGAAAATAATTTTCCATTGGTCTAATTTTTATATAAAAATAGTTATCATGATTTAATTAATATGTTTCCCTTTGAATCATTATAAGGGTGACCATGTAGATCTCCCTTCTATTGGGAACATTTGGGAGAGTGGTCCTTAGTTAGACCAACCCTTGTTTAAGAGATGAAAAAATAGTGCAGTTGATATAGAAGAAATTGGTCATGGAATAGAGCCACCATAAATACTATTTAGACCATCTTTAGGGGTATCGTAACTTCTAATTTTGTGATTGGTATTTTCTTAGAGTTTCATCTTACTTGGTATATAATCAGTTGGGTAAGTAGGCTAAGTTAGAACTATAGTTTTTTCTGTTAATATCATTGAAAAAATTAGATTAATGTAATATTATTTATACATTACATCTCACTTGACATTTATTCATGAAATGTTTCATATTTACCAGTTGTTGAGGTATCAATCAAACCATTACCATGTGATTGAATGAGAGTTTTTTTATCTTGATCTCAACAACAATGTGGTTGGGCAACTAGTTCGAATTTTTGATCACTAGGATAAGGCAATACATGGTAAAATGATTCCTTTAGTCTATGTACTATGTTAGTGTGGACAAAATAGCCATGATATTTGGGAGTAGGAATCTTTGGTGAGGCATTAGTGACCTTCCCTTTGCACAAGTCCAATATCATGAGTACATTTTGGGGAAGGAAAGTGTTTATGGTGGAGAGTGTTATGACATAATATGGGTTTAGGTATGATCTATTTTAACATTTATGAGTTGGTAGTATGAGTACTATAATTATTAGAGGTGATATTGGCTATACTGGTTTTAATTCAGGGGTTGCACTGTAGAGTGTAGAAGCTGTGGCGTAGTGGAGGTTGGTTGTGATGTAGGAAAGTTGGTTGTGACATAGGGTTTGAGGATGTGTTTTTAAGATCCACTTCCATATATGACCAAGATGCACTATGAAAACCATGATACAAATTAATCCTTTTATACGGTTAATCCCTATAACATCTGCTACAGTGAAGGAACTTGAGGGATGGTTTTCGGTCAATTTTACCTATTTGGAAACCCTTATGGCCTAGTGGTGGGATGTGGCATAGTGGCTTCCTCGATAATGGTGATGTTATAATGTCGAAGTAAGGTTGCATCATCATCTCCCCCATAAGTAAATAGGATATTGGCACACCTTATGTCGTGGTTTCTAGAGGGTAGTTGACTTGGGTTTACTAATATATGGATGAGGAATCTGTAGCATGGTCTAGTGGGTATGTGGTGTGGTCCATCTGGCTAATCCGTTGCCTTCTAACTTCCATTATTCCTATAGATCCACACCCCTTATATATTGATATTTTTTTATCTTTCTCTATCTAAATTTGAGGGCCCAATAGGTTTTTTAAAGGCCTTAAATCCCCTCTTCGATCAGAAATAAACTTCAGCATTATGGGGTCAATTATTGGTGATTCCTCTATATTCTTGAGGCAAGTGTCTTTATGCAAAGGTTATAATTATTTAATAACTTAATGTTCTTGTAAAATTTACATGTTTTTGTTATGAAAAGGTTGGATTTGATATCATGGTGGATTTACTTCATTAGATATACATTTTTAAATGGATTTTATTTAAAAATAGTTTTGATTCTAAATTGGGGTTTCAAAAACAGAAGCGGTAATGCTTCACTGTGAAAAATTATCTGAGAAATGCCTTAAAGGTGGTTTTGATTTTGACATGGTATTTTCACGTATGAGAGTGGTAATTATTCACTATGAAAATTATTTATAAATAGTGAGTTTGGTTTTTAATTGGCTTTGATAAGCATAAAACATTAGGAACCTTTTGTGTATCGTGAAATGTACATGTCACTTTTGTGTGTGTAATGCCACTAGAGGTTTTGTGATATTTATAGACTATTATAGGAATCAATATTAGGTTGGATCCATGATATACCTATTTTTATATTTTTTATATCTAGTATGTTTTACCATAGTCTAGATCCTAGATTATAGTGACCCATGCTTAAAATATATAGATATTACATCATTTTAGATGAATATTCAGATAATTACAAAAGTACATGATTGAGGACCATAATAGTTTAGTGTCTTTGGAAAATTAGAACACAGTCTTCTAACTTGATGAAATATCTTAAACATCTCCTTTAAATATCTTCCTATTTATTACTCCTACCTAAAATCATTCTTCATATCTTGGGGAAAGAAAACACAATAAATGGTGAGATTGGTTGCTGATTAAGGGTAAATAAAGGAGACATGCAAGAATAATCATGAGAATAAGGGTATGAAAACATGATAACAACAATGTAAGATCATAACCTCCATATCAAAGATCATAATCAAGATTTATGACATAAATATTGGCAATTAATATGATAGGAATATTAAGATAACCGAAAACATGTACCATGTTGTAACGCCCCGACCCCAGCTACCCAGAGTCGGTGCATTACTTCGTAACATTGGCATGATCACAAAAGATCAAGTCTCGAAAGACCGACTAGTTTAGTAGCCTTGGAAACACTAGATACATTCATAAGTCTTTCATTACATCAATATTAAACAAACTACAATAACATGGTCTTCATAGTCCACACTCATATCTTCACTGACTATCCTTGCAAGTCAGTCATAATACACTTCTTCACATCCTGGAAAATATTTAAACATTGAAAGGGGTGAGCTCAGATGCTCAGTAAGGATAACAATATTGCGGAAGCTTTTATAAGAAAACATAATCATTTAAGGCAATGTATAACTAAAACAAAAGCCTTATTGAACTTGAACTTCAGCATAATATGGCAAAAGTAAAATAAAATAATGCCATTACTTACTCACATGGATATTCTACTAGACGAATAATCACATGAAATATCAATAACCACTTTCATAATGAGGGAATGTATAATGCCGGACATTCTGAAACATTTTGTCAAGGCCTCGGCCAAGAAATCTAAAATGATTAAGGCCTCGGCCAAAACCATAAATCAAATTGGGAAAGGGCCTCGGCCAATTCCACGTCTAGTTGTCTCATGAGACCTACCGATGCATCGAGGAGCTATAGCGGGCTCCACCCGTCACATATTAAGTCCAATACATTCCTCATATGAATAGGTTTAAACATAACATAAATATTCGTATTAAAACTAGCATACGAAATGTCAAAAATTTATCTATAAACTATGGATGGTATAAAATAACACATCCACAGTCAAATATTTCACAAAATGTTCAATGGAAGTTTTGTATCATAAATCAATTTCAATTAAACTTAAAACCCATCAAAGGATGTTGACATGGATGAAATCAAAGCTATTTGAGAGAAATATCTCTCCTTTTTGAAATCATTTAAAATTCCCATAATTATAAAATAATACATTTACTTTGAAGATATTCATATAAGCTTGTTAGGGAAGCTTCGACGAAGTTATAATGGCGGAAAATAGTCACACCCGTCGTATAAGTAAAAAACATTCTTACCTTATATTTGTCAAAAAGGTCAAAAATTACATTGTTTGGAAAACGACGGTAAGATTCCTTCAAAAACGTATAAGGGTATAAATGACTTTAACCCATTTTCCATTTAATAGTAAAAATGTTTTGAAAGACATTTTTAAGAAACATGGATTTGGATGATAACGAGGTCCCAATAGATAATTATGTATAAACAACCTTGGATAATGAAGAGGTTGTGAAGTAAACCCTTACCTTGTACTTTTCCTTGGTTGGGGTAGGTTAAACTCCTGTATAATGGTGAAATAATTGTTATTAAATTATACAAGAATCATATACATTCATATGATATCATATATGATCTTTTAACATTGCTTTGTTAACAATATCTTAGATTTATCGTTGTTTTGGGTGTTAACTTACTCGTTTGCTTTTATATGTTTTGTCATGTAAGTCTTGTTTTTCATGGATAGGTTGTATATTATTCATATCCAGAATGATATGATGTCCTTAAACATTATTTTTAAATCATAAAATGATAATTATACTTGAATGGATACGACGGAGAATGAATCTCATCGCGTTCGTGGAGACGGTAGTCCGTACGTACGCACGTATGGTGACATGTCATTCAAATGATGGGTAGAATACTGAATATGGTTGTCCCATATTTATAATAACATCACAGTATATAGAAGATACTGGAGTTATAATTTTAGAATTGAAATAATAAACAAAGAGGGAGTGGAAGAAGAAAGAAACTTGAAAGAGGGTGATGAAAATGTTACCTCTTCTTCGGGTTCTTCCTTTTGATTTGATCAAAAGGACTCCTTAGGATGTATTTCTGACTAAAGTAAAGCTTCTAGGATGAAGGGAGGGAAGTTGGGAGAGTATTTGGGCAGGGGTTGGCCGAACCAAAAGGCTTGGAAGTGTGAATAAGGTGGTAGAGGTGGGGGCCTTTTATAAGAGGAGAGGAGGGGCACTTTTGGAAAGATTGAAATGTTACATTATTTCACAATGCTTTTCGGATTCTAAAGGTCCCACACTTATATAATTCGAGGATAAGGTGATAAGGTTTCTAAATCTCCTCATCCAATAGGCTTTGGACAAGTGTAAGCCTTGGATTTTTCATTATCTTCTCATTTTATTTAAATCGTTAAATAATGAGGTCATCGCTTCATCATAATGATGTCATAAATATTTTAATTTATTTAATGTCCAAAAATTATAAAAAAAATACTATGATGTAGGAAATCTTTTTAGTTTTCTAATGAATATTTATAGTCAAAATTTAGACTTGTGTAACCCCACTTAAAAACTGTTTTAGTAAAATAACTCATGTTTGTGTCAATTTAATTTTAACATTAAATAAATATATATTAATGTCATTTTCCAACTAAAGTGGCTCCATGGGGTCCCCAAGTTGACCCATGGGTTGTCTTGGTCGGCCATGACTCATCCAATAGGAGTAGGACAAGTGTCATGCTCATCTCATATTATTAAAACATCATTTGTACCTTAAACTACATTAATTACCTCTAATCGCGATTAAGAACTTAAAAGTTACTATTCACCAAAAAATTATTTTAATCTCATTGAACCACATTTTACTTCTTAATGACAACCATGTATGTCGGATTTTTGAAAATCAAATCACAGAAGTGGTAATATTTCATTTTAACGAAAAATCAGTTTTTAACAACCACTTAGTGGTTTCACTATTCATCAAAAATTGAAGTTTTTCAGAATAAGGCCAAAATTTCACCCTAAGCTATAATTGATATTCCGAATTCAAAAATGATGTCTATTTTACAAAATTCCAAACATATAAGTTGTATTAATTAATTTCATAATTAATTCCCGCTGTTACAACAAATAGCGTGTTTTTAAGAAACAATTTATATCAAAAGTTTGACAATTGTTTATGTCCAATTTCAATGTTAAATTAATTCTAATGACCACCATTGGATAAAATGATAAAAATATATTCTAATTATACTTTAAAACCACTAAATATTATAATTTATCACTATAAATTATTTTTATTAAAAAAGTTGTTTTAAGTATTTTTCACTATTCATAAAAATTAGAAGTTCTCAGAAAAATACCAAAACTTCAACATAGGCTAATTTCAATATTCCGAATCCAAAAATGAAGTCCATTTTGATAAATAAAATTTATAAAATTTCAAAAATTAGGTATTACTATTCACAACGGCTAGTTTAATTAGTTGTGGTGTCTGTTAGAGCTCGAGGTTGCGTACAACACACGCTATTGCATTATTCGAAGGGAAATGTACAGTGGAAGCTTGGGGTGTTACATTCTCCCCTCCTTCAAATAATTGCGTCCTCGCAATTTCTAGGGTATTACTGCATAAAAAGACTCGGGTGGTTTTTCATCAAAAATTCCTCAGGTTCCCACGTTGCCTCTTCCATTTTATGATTTCTCCACAAAACCTTCACCAGACGAGTCGTCCGGTTTCTCAGCACCTGCTCCCTCACATCAAGAATCCTGACGGGCTCTTCACAATAGGAAAGATCGGGTTCCAGTTATAATTCCTCATAGGTGAGTACATGCGTTGGGTCAGGCATGTATTTCCTCAACAGAGATACGTGGAACACATCGTGAACTTTGGAGAGACTTGGCGGCATTGCCAAACGGTAAGCTAGATCCCCAATTCGTTCTAGAATTTCGAAAGGTCCGATGTACCTGGGACTCAATTTACCTTTCTTACCAAAACGTATGACTCCCTTCCATGGAGATACCTTCAGGAAAACATGATCACCGACTTGAAATTACAAATCCTTCCTTCGATTATCGGCATAGCTCTTCTGCCTACTTTGAGATGCTTTGATGTGATTTTGGATTACTTTCACCTTTTCCACCGTTTCCTCCACCAGTTCTGGGCCTACAAGTTTTCTTTCACCAACGTCATCCCAACAGGTTGGTGTACGACATCTCTTTCCGTATAACGCTTCATATGGTGCCATCTGAATACTCGAATGGAAGCTATTGTTATAGGAAAATTCTACCAGTGGTAAATATTGATCCCACATACCCTGAAAGTCAAGAGAGCATGATCTCAACATGTCTTCTAAGGTTTGAATAGTCCGTTCTGATTGTCCATCTGTTTGAGGGTGATAGGCAGTGCTCAAACGAAGTTCAGTATCCAAGGCCTTTTGAAGACTTTTCCAGAATCTTGAAGTAAAACGAGGATCACAATCAGAAACAATCGACAGGGGTACTCCATGAAGTCTTACAACTTCATTAATATATAGTCTTGCTAGACGTTCAAGTGGTAGATCCTCCCGTATAGCCAGAAAATGTGCTGACTTAGTAAGTCGATCAACAATGACCCATATTGCATCATTCCTTCTAGGAGTCTTTGGTAGTCCCATGACAAAGTCCATCGTAATATTATCCCATTTCCACTCAGGTATGGGAAGAGGTTGCAATACTCCACCAGGATGTTGCCTTCCAGCTTTCACTTGTTGACAAACCATACACCTTGACACAAAATCAGCAATCTCCCTCTTCATATTGTCCCACCAAAAATGTTCCTTCAAATCTCTATACATTTTGGTTCTCCCAGGGTGTATAGAGAAGTTGGAACTATGAGCATCATTCAGCAATTCCATTTTTAGATCAGGTATATCGGGAACACAAAGTCTCTTCCCGAATTTCAAAATTCCATCCTTATACACAAAGTCCCTCAATCTTCCATCATTCACACCTTTAATCTTCTTCTGAAATTCTTCATCATTGGTCTGAGAACTCTTAATCCTTTCTAGTAATGATGGTTTGGCAACCATTTGAAAAAGCATTGATGTTTCACCTTCCCTAGTTATTCCCATGTCCATATTCACTAGATCCAAGAAAATTGGATCCCTTTCAATTCTCATCACATTCAAAACTCCATGGTCTTTTCTACTCAAAGCATCTGCCACCTTGTTTGCCTTCCCCGGGTGGTAATGTATCGTGCAATCATAATCCTTGAGTAGTTCAAGCCATCACCTTTGCCTCATGTTGAGTTCTTTTTTTGTGAAAATATACTTCAAACTCTTGTGATCAGTATAAATCTCACATTTTTCACCATAGAGGTAATGTCTCCATATCTTTAAAGCAAAGATCACAGCTTCTAACTCAAGATCATGAGTAGGATAGTTTTGCTCATGAATTTTTAGCTGTCGTGATGCATAGGCAATGACCTTATCATTCTGCATAAGGACACAACCGAGTCCTTTCTTCGATGCATCACTATAAATAACAAACCCATCATTCCCCGATGGTAGAGTCAATACAGGGGCATTGACTAATCTTCTCTTTAGTTCTTCAAAACATTCTTCACACTCTTTTGTCCAGACAAATTTAATCCCTTTACGTGTGAGCTTTGTCAATGGGTTAGCCAATCTGGCAAAATTCTGGACGAAACGTCGATAATAACCTGCTAAACCAATAAAACTGCGTACCTCAGTTATACTTGTCGGTACTGGCCATTCTTGGATTGCCTTGGTTTTAGAAGGATCAACGGAAATTCCATCCTTAGAGACAATATGGCCAAGAAAAGAAATCTCATGAAGCCAGAATTCACACTTGCTAAATTTCCCATATAATTCATGTCTTCTAAGAGTCTTCAGGATAATGCGTAAGTGATTTTCATGATCTTCATGGCTTTTGGAGTATACCAAGATATCATCAATAAATACCACTACAAAGTCATCAAGATATTCCTTGAAAACTCTATTCATTAGATCCATGAAAACAGAGGGTGCATTAGTCAATCCAAAAGGCATTACTGTAAACTCGTAATGCCCGTACCTTGTTCGAAATGCTGTCTTTGGAACGTCTTCCTTCTTCACACACAACTGATGGTATCCAGACCGAAGGTCAATCTTTGAAAAGTATTGAGCTCCATGCAGTTGGTCAAACAAATAATCAATGCGAGGTAGGGGATACTTATTCTTTATTGTTATAGCATTGATCTCCCTATAATCAATGCACAACCTCATAGATCCATCTTTCTTCTTAACAAAAAGAACAGGGGCTCCCCAAGGAGAAACACTAGGGCGAATAAATCCCTTATTACTCAATTCCTCTAGTTGTTTCTTTAGTTCAACTAATTCCACAGTGGCCATTCTATAAGGGGTCTTCGATATGGGCCTTGATCCAGGAATTAAATCAATGGAAAACTCAACTTCTCGTTCTGGAGGATGTCCAGGTAAATCTTCCGGAAACACATCAACATATTCTCTCACAATAGGTACATCCTCTATTTGAATATTCCTTTCCTCATCCTCAGTAATTTCATTCTCTTCCTCCCCAATAATTGAATTTAGTTGAGCTACTGGGGGTGGATCTAGATAATAATTATGTGGCGATGATTCTGCTCTAAAGATAAGGTGTTCCTTATCATCATCATCAAGAATCGTAACCTCTTTCCTCTTACAATAAATTTTTGCATCATGGTCCGAAAGCCAATCCATACCGAGGATTATATCAAATTCAATCATGGGTATGATGATGAGATCAGCAGGTAAAGAACATTTAGGTGCTCTAATGGGAACTAATCGACAAAACTTTGTTGCAACAATACTTCCTTTAGGGGTTTTGACTGACAACTCCCTTGTTAAATCAAATTGGAAATATCTAATTTTCTTAGCAAACTGGGAAGATATGAAACAATGCGATGATCCAGAATCATATAATGCATTTTCTAAACTTGAGGAAACCATTAAATTACCTGCCACCATGTCTTTCGGAGCTTCCACCTCAGCAGTAGTGATAGCATAAGCCTGGCCTTGATCCCTTGGCCTCCTCTGAGGTAAGTTCCACTGACGCTTAGGACATTCATTTGCATAATGTCCCTTCTCTCTACAATTATAACATTCCACGTTGGCAGCCGCTTTCTTTCCCTTGCATTCATGAGCTTGGTGGCCTTTTTCACCACACTTGTAACATACTCCTTTTCCTTTTAGACAGGCACCAGGGTGCTTCCTACCATAATTATCACAGGGTGGAAATTCATTTCTACCCTTCTTCCCTGTTTCCTTATTTCCTTTCCCAGAGTTTTCAGCAGATCTCTTCTTATCTTGCTTTGATTTAAAGTCATAAGACTTAGAGAATTCCTTTTCCGTCTTGATGGCGCACGAGACAATACCTTCGTATGAAGAGAAGGTTTGTGATACTAAAGCTCGACGGAGAAATGGTTTCAACCCATCAAAGAAACGATCAGTCTTACTTCTTGGGTTACGTATGTAATCTGCAGCATACCTTGCTAACCTTGTAAAGTTAGCCTCATACTTTGCGACATTCTCATCCCCCTTCTGCCTCAGACTCAGAAATTTCCTTTCCATATCCGCTCGATGGTCTCGAGGAAAGTATTTTTCTAAGAACAGCTCTTTGAACTCCTGCCATTCCATGTTTGTTAATTCATCATCCTCCTTTGTGTTTTGAATTAGTGACCACCATTGATCGGCATCTCCAGTGAGGCGGTAAACTGCCATGACAACATTCTCCCTTTCACTACTCCCCAAGGCATGGAATATTTTCTCTAAGGAATTTATCCATTGCTCAGCTACTATAGGATTTGTACTCCCATTGAAGGTTGGCGGTTGTTGCCTCATGAAACGGTCTAGCATTGATCCTCCACGTTGCGGATCAGGGTGCTCCATACGAGTAAGGTTGTTATTCATAACCTGCGTGAGTTGTCCCAGTACGGTGAGAAGCTGACCAGCACCAGTTGTATCACTAGCTCCACCATAATTATCCTGAGCAGGAGGGCAATCCCTACACGGAGTGCGTGCATTGATACGGTTTCCATTCCTTCCACTAGGCGCCATTTCTAAATAATGGCATAAACTAGATTAGTTCATGAATCAAAATACATAATTCCATACTTGTAAAACACTTAACATAAATTGAACTAATTATGGATATAATCCATAATTATAAAAATGTTTTCTTTGAGGAAGTATATACTCATAACCCTTCATAGTGGTTTGTAAAGAAAATGGGAATTATCCAAAGCATATCCCCCGGGAGTGTCGTAACCAAGAGTGCAGCAAGGCCCGTTGTCGTGCACCAGTTCCCGTTCGAGTCTAGCTCAAAGCGGTGTTTTCGGGATTTACCCCTAGGTACATCTGTGCCAGAGCCGCCTCTACGTGCTCGTATCCAGACAGGGATGTATTGCTTGGAAAACTCACAACATCTCTACAATACCAAAATTCTAGGAAGTTCTTCTATACTAATCCTCAAAGTCTATCTTCGGGATATGTGCTCTAATCAGAGTTTATCTAAATCTAGCTTCCAAGGTTAGTACTAAACTGCCTCTGATACGAACTGTAACGCCCCGACCCCAGCTACCCAGAGTCGGTGCATTACTTCGTAACATTAGCATGATCACAAAAGATCAAGTCTCGAAAGACCGAATAGTTTAGTAGCCTTGGAAACACTAGATACATTCATAAGTCTTTCATTACATCAATATTAAACAAACTACAATAACATGGTCTTCATAGTCCACACTCATATCTTCACTGACTATCCTTGCAAGTCAGTCATAATACACTTCTTCACATCCTGGAAAATATTTAAACATTGAAAGGGGTGAGCTCAGATGCTCAGTAAGGATAACAATATTGCGGAAGCTTTTATAAGAAAACATAATCATTTAAGGCAATGTATAACTAAAACAAAAGCCTTATTGAACTTGAACTTCAGCATAATATGGCAAAAGTAAAATAAAATAATGCCATTACTTACTCACATGGATATTCTACTAGACGAATAATCACATGAAATATCAATAACCACTTTCATAATGAGGGAATGTATAATGCCGGACATTCTGAAACATTTTGTCAAGGCCTCGGCCAAGACATCTAAAATGATTAAGGCCTCGGCCAAAACCATAAATCAAATTGGGAAAGGGCCTCGGCCAATTCCACGTCTAGTTGTCTCATGAGACCTACCGATGCATCGAGGAGCTATAGCGGGCTCCACCCGTCACATATTAAGTCCAATACATTCCTCATATGAATAGGTTTAAACACAACATAAATATTCGTATTAAAACTAGCATACGAAATGTAAAAAATTTCTCTATAAACTATGGATGGTATAAAATAACACATCCACAGTCAAATATTTCACAAAATGTTCAATGGAAGTTTTTTATCATAAATCAATTTCAATTAAACTTAAAACCCATCAAAGGATGTTGACATGGATGAAATCAAAGCTATTTGAGAGAAATATCTCTCCTTTTTGAAATCATTTAAAATTACCATAATTATAAAATAATACATTTACTTTGAAGATATTCTTATAAGCTTGTTAGGGAAGCTTCGACGAAGTTATAATGGCGGAAAATAGTCACACCCGTCGTATAAGTAAAAAACATTCTTACCTTATATTTGTCAAACAGGTCAAAAATTACATTGTTTGGAAAACGACGGTAAGATTCCTTCAAAAACGTATAAGGGTATAAATGACTTTAACCCATTTTCCATTTAATAGTAAAAATGTTTTGAAAGACATTTTTAAGAAACATGGATTTGGATGATAACGAGGTCCCAATAGATAATTATGTATAAAAAACCTTGGATAATGAAGAGGTTGTGAAGTAAACCCTTACCTTGTACTTTTCCTTGGTTGGGGTAGGTTAAACTCCTGTATAATGGTGAAATAATTGTTATTAAATTATACAAGAATCATATACATTCATATGATATCATATATGATCTTTTAACATTGCTTTGTTAACAATATCTTAGATTTATCGTTGTTTTGGGTGTTAACTTACTCGTTTTCTTTTATATGTTTTGTCATGTAAGTCTTGTTTTTCATGGATAGGTTGTATATTATTCATATCCAGAATGATATCATGTCCTTAAACATTATTTTTAAATCATAAAATGATAATTATACTTGAATGGATACGACGGAGAATGAATCTCATCGCGTTCGTGGAGACGGTAGTCCGTACGTACGCACGTATGGTGACATGTCATTCAAATGATGGGTAGAATACTGAATATGGTTGTCCCATATTTATAATAACATCACAGTATATAGAAGATACTGGAGTTATAATTTTAGAATTGAAATAATAAACAAAGAGGGAGTGGAAGAAGAAAGAAACTTGAAAGAGGGTGATGAAAATGTTACCTCTTCTTCGGGTTCTTCCTTTTGATTTGATCAAAAGGACTCCTTAGGATGTATTTCTGACTAAAGTAAATCTTCTAGGATGAAGGGAGGGAAGTTGGGAGAGTATTTGGGCAGGGGTTGGCCGAACCAAAAGGCTTGGAAGTGTGAATAAGGTGGTAGAGGTGGGGGCCTTTTATAAGAGGAGAGGAGGGGCACTTTTGGAAAGATTGAAATGTTACATTATTTCACAATGCTTTTCGGATTCTAAAGGTCCCACACTTATATAATTCGAGGCTAAGGTGATACGGTTTCTAAATCTCATCATCCAATAGGCTTTGGACAAGTGTATGCCTTGGATTTTGCATTATCTTCTCATTTTATTTAAATCGTTAAATAATGAGGTCATCGCTTCATCATAATTATGTCATAAATAATTTAATTTATTTAATGTCCAAAAATTATAAAAAAAATACTATGATGTAGGAAATCTTTTTATCTTTCTAATGAATATTTATAGTCAAAATTTGGACTTGTGTAACCCCACTTAAAAACTGTTTTAGTAAAATAACTCATGTTTGTGTCAATTTAATTTTAACATTAAATAAATATATATTAATGTCATTTTCCAACTAAAGTGGCTCCATGGGGTCCCCAAGTTGACCCATGGGTTGTCTTGGTCGGCCATGACTCATCCAATAGGAGTAGGACAAGTGTCATGCTCATCTCATATTATTAAAACATCATTTGTACCTTAAACTACATTAATTACCTCTAATCGCGATTAAGAACTTAAAAGTTACTATTCACCAAAAAATTATTTTAATCTCATTGAACCACATTTTACTTCTTAATGACAACCATGTATGTCGGATTTTTGAAAATCAAATCACAGAAGTGGTAATATTTCATTTTAACGAAAAATCAGTTTTTAACAACCACTTAGTGGTTTCACTATTCATCAAAAATTGAAGTTTTTCAGAATAAGGCCAAAATTTCACCCTAAGCTATAATTGATATTCCGAATTCAAAAATGATGTCTATTTTAAAAAATTCCAAACATATAAGTTGTATTAATTAATTTCATAATTAATTCCCGCTGTTACAACAAATAGCGTGTTTTTAAGAAACAATTTATATCAAAAGTTTGGCAATTGTTTATGTCCAATTTCAATGTTAAATTAATTCTAATGACCACCATTGGATAAAATGCTAAAAATATATTCTAATTATACTTTGAAACCACTAAATATTATAATTTATCACTATAAATTATTTTTATTAAAAAAGTTGTTTTAAGTATTTTTCACTATTCATAAAAATTAGAAGTTCTCAGAAAAATACCAAAAATTCAAAATTGGCTAATTTCAATATTCCGAATCCAAAAATGAAGTCCATTTTGATTAATAAAATTTATAAAATTTCAAAAATTAGGTATTACTATTCACAACGGCTAGCTTAATTAGTTGTGGTGTCTGTTAGAGCTCGAGGTTGCGTACAACACACGCTATTGCATTATTCGAAGGGAAATGTACAGTGGAAGCTTGGGGTGTTACACATGTGAGAATATCATAGGGATAAGAACTAGATTTGTGGAATATACATCAGATTATAACATTGTGAAAATTTATAAGTAAAAACATGTTCACTCATTAAGATAAGGACATGAAATCGGTCCCTCACATAAACTTATGTATAGGTAACCAGGTCCATGAATAACAATTTAAACATGTAATTAGGTTCACATATATCATTATAGTAGTCAAGGATAAATTACAAGACTATAAATATAGTGGGTTAGAACACACATGTTTCCCATTGTGGATTAGGACACACTTATTTCCCATTATAGATCAGGACACACCTATTTCCCATTTAGGTTCAAGACAAACCTGTTTCCCGTTTTGGATCAGGACACACCCATTTTTCATTATGGATCAATGATGTGAACTTGTTTCCCATCATTACCCCATAATATATAAACATTTACCCAATTAATTGGAAGGAGATATATGTCCCACCCATCACATAATAAAATCACACATATATATACCACAATATAAAAAAAATTCATCATATCATGACCCATAAAAAATATTTGTTTCATAAACACCATACCATGACCCATTAAATGAAATTCGAATCATAAAAATATCATCATATCATAACTTAGGGAATATATACAATTTATATAATCATTTCATCATAGAATAAGCCATGAAAATTAGCGGATTTCATAAGTATTTATCATGGTATAACCAGTGGAAGAGAAATAGGTATCATATATCACATGTCATCAAATGAATAAAAAATTAGCCGAAAATATAATAATGGAAGAATTGGATCATAACCCCATTAAATAATAAAATAAATAAAATTATTTCATCTTATATAGAAATTAATTTTTAATATCAATTAAACATTTCTTAAGGAAATTAATCTTGAGACATTTCAAAGTGTCCCATACCAATTTGAATCATTTGAATCATAATCCCCATGAAAAAATAACATTACATGAAGATTAAAAAATAATTAAAATAATATTTTTCAGGATATTTAATTTCAAATTGTATTATATACACCATGTAAAATACTATAGGTGTAAAAAATAACATGTGTCTCAAAGAAGGAAAATTGAGACAAAATTACATTACCGATTTTGTAAATTTTGAACCATAAAACCTATAAAATAGAGATCATTAAATGGATATGTAAATAAATATTAAATTAATAATAATAATCATGTAAAAAATTAATGGGTATTATAAACACGATACAAAATAAAAAAGTGGTGAATAAGGCATAAGTCTTTCAAAAATAAAAGTTTGACTAAAAATCCCCTTACTACTTGAGTAGCTTTTTATTCATAATCACTATCAAAGAATAACATCACATGAAACATTTAATATAATTAAATAAGTTAAATTAATTATATAACAGTTCACAGGGTAGTACATATACCACAAAATAAGAATATGTGGTGAATATAACATATATCTCACAAAAATAAAAGTGAGACGAGAAAACCATTACCTTATGTCTTGACTTTCATTGTGCATGTTCAAAAATCCTGTATAATAAATATAATTTTATTATATATCTACCAAATAAACATATTATTATATATAATATCATATATTATTTTATAATGACATTATATTACCCATTTATTAATAACTCCATGTTAAAGTTACGTTTTGAGTGATAATCGCTTTGTTTCACGCAGGTGTTTTCATTTTTTATATTTTTGGTATTCTTAAATATTTCTTGATTTTATCACTTAAATAATTATATAAATTATATAAATATCATATATATTTAGTGTATTTGTATTTATAATAATCTAAAAAATATATAAATGGAATTAAGTTTTCCTAGAGATGGTAGGCCATACGTACGCATGAACGTTGTTTCCATTTTATTATCGCATTGAAAAAAGGAAGTAATTCAAATACATGTATATATATATATATATCAATTTTATTAGAATTATAATTTCATATATATAATATAATATTACTAAACCTATCCTTAATACATTCCATGTAAAGTATGAATGAATCACATCGCTTTGAGTAGGCGGTAGTCCACACATCCGCAAATGAAGTTGTATATTTACAAAAAATGGAAAGAATGAAGGTATGTTATATATGATAATTAAATAAGACTAAATAAATCACAAATATAATATAGAAATATTATTTACATCATAATTCCCAACCATGAGTGGTGGTAAAGTAAAACGAACAACATCGTTTAGCGAGATGGTAGTTTTCTGTACACACAAATGGTAAGTTTTGTACCCATTTAATGGAAGTTTGTGTATGTGTAGGTAAAAAATCTAGAATAAAAAAATATTAGTATATTTAGGATTTGTATTTTATTATATAATTATGGAATGATAATAATTGAGGTGGTGGATAAAGAAAATAAAAAAAGTGATTGTTGAAGGATGTTACCTCTTCCTTGGGTAACTCTTTTTGGTTTGCACCAAAGGGATTCCTTGGTTGGATTTATGATGAATTTGAGAAATATAGGATTATTGGATATAATTAGGGAGTTTATTTTGTCATGGTTTTTTTGATGCAAATTGGATTTAGATGTGTGAGTATGGGGAAGAGTGAATGTATTATTATAGTGGATGAGTGGTGACAGTATTGTAAATACAAAAATGGTAAACACTATTGAGTGGTATACATTACCTCATGTTATTATAAAATGAAAAAATAATTTATTAATGGGATATTACGGTCAATAATAATCTCCACCATAAAAAATAAGTGATTTTTTATAATTTTGTTCCTTAACTTCTATGTTTTCTCTCTTTTATCATTTTGGTTTTTATTAACATAAATAGTTTTCTAACATACATAATTTTACTATTAAGACTAAATTATAGTGATATTTATTGGAATATATATACCAAATTAATTAAATATTTGATATATACTTTAAAAATATTACCATGTGTTTTGGAATTTATTTTTAAAATAAGCGTATTTAACGCCCAAAAACACTACTTTAACATGAATCGTGGTAACAATTTTTTTTACTATTTAGAGGTCAATATGTTCATTATAAAAGATATATTAGTCCATAAATAGACTATATTTTATATTTAATAACATTTGAAAATAATTTCGAAGAATACATTATTTTTATTAAATTTTAAATCTTTTAATAAAATATCTTTTATCATAAAAAACATTAATGTCAATTTTGACAATATTTACATAATATAAATTTAAAAATATCAAGAAAAAGATTGAATTTGAATATATAAATATAAAAAATGTATAAAATGATATAATCATATGAAAATAACAAATTAAAATAATTCAATCAATTTACTTCAATTTCAATATTTTTAGTATCATTTATTATAGTTAATTATTTACTAAATAATTACCACATTTGACATTCCTTAAGAAGTTAATCTTAATAATTCTTTTATAAAAATTAAATATAAATAATATAATGAAAAAAACTCCTTTACCTATCAAAATAATGTGTAAAACCAAAATAATTTAGTTTTTGTCCATATCTCAAGTCTTTATGATTGCCAAACGCAACGAATGTTCATTTTTTTTCTTTTTCCTTAACATATTATATAGGTAAATTTCAAAGAATAGTGTCCCAGTAACTCATAAAATTAGATAAAAGATGGGATAGTATCTATATATTATAATAAAATGGATTTTTTATAAGTTTATAGTTTATTTTTTCACTTAATAATAAAGTCTAACAACTAAGTAAACTAATTTTTACCTTAATCGCTGTTAAATAATTTTAAATAATTTCACTAATTATTTTTGTCAAAACATTATTTTTACATACATGAAATTATAAATTAACTTTATTAAAAATATGGAATCTATTTTTCAAAATTCTATTTTGTGGTTTTTTTGATTCTTCGAATAAAAATTTACTCTTCAAGGTCAAGGTCAAAAACTGAAATTTCTCAAAAAAATACAAATAATTCACCCGATGTAAATTTTGATATTAAAATTTAAAAAATGAATATTTTTTAAAATAAAAATTAAAAACGTGTCAAAAATTATATTTAAAATATCTGCTCCATTAAAATGTGTCAAAATTACATTCTAGAAAGAATATATATTGTTATACATAAAATTGGATTTATTATTATCTCCTGTTTAAAAAACACATAATATTAATTTTAAATAGTTGAATGAATATAATATATATATATATATTTGATTAAAATAATCTATTAAAAGTGTTTTAATTAATTTAAAGACTTTTCCAGCAAAAGATTTCTTATATTATCAAAAGGGTTTTATTTTCATTTATTGTAATTGGTCACCAAATAAATCTTCTTATATACATGTGTAAAAAATATCTTCATAATTTAATTAATAGTATTCAAAAAATATAATCAATGAATAGTAAACATCTATAAAAATATTTTAATAACAATATTAATAGTATATTATAGTTTGGTAAAACTCGATCTTGTGTGTAAGACAAGCTATCAAAGGAACTTATAATTACATGTAATTTAAGACAAAAATAGTGATGTGTGTACAAAAATATAATGTAAGTGTTGTTTTTAGTGCAATATTAACATGGGGTTGTGTATAAAGTAATCCAAACTTAGTGATTTTGTATAACAAAATATTTATTCACTATTTTATGAAATGGAAAATATTGATAAGATTAAATTAATTAAAAATATATATTTCAAAAAATCTTGTGGTGTTATATTCAACCCCCATTAAAATTAATTTCTCCCAAGAAATTCATCTGGGTTATCAAAGGATTAACACTTCAAAGTTCCATTTATAGAAACCCACATTGTAAAAATGAAAACTAATTTGTCATTTAAAAGAACAGTTCGAATCTTAATGTTTGGCCAAAGTAAAAAATAACTAGGTTTCTACATAAGAGAACATAAGCGGAGAGTGAAAACAAATACATTGACGAAAATTATAAATAACCATATATATTAATAAATATCACTGATCATAATAAAGTGGGTGATCCAAAAAAGTTAACAATCACAAAACCAAAAATTGTAGAAGCATGAATGAGGTCATTGATATGATAAAAAATGATAATAATAGGACATTATTTTATTTCAAAATGTTTTTTCTAACGTTTAATAAATTTTAAAAGAATATATATTAACCTGATTTCATTCTATTTCATATACATAATATCATCCTCTTGTTGTTCCTTGATAAATTTCTACTTCTTCCCTTACATTATGAAATGAGGGTGAATTCATCATTCCTAATGAACTAACATATCATAAGATTTATAGATATAATGACAAGTCATCCCTTAAATATTTTGTAATAATAAAATTAGTATGGTAAAAATAGATTATTCAATATGACCAAATCCTCATATGGTGAGATAACACTTTTATCTCAAAAACATCATATGAAGTTAAACATAAACCATTTCATGAATAGTTAACCTCATAACCCTTCTGAAAGGTGAAAAAATTTCCAATTTAGGAATAATGTTACTAAATTTTTCAAAATAATCATAGCATTGATCCCCCATATATCGTAATGTAGCTCCTAGTTGTCACATACCATACATGTAAATAACTTCATTGTGTATTGTCTTGAAACATTATAAAAACTTTAATTACGATAAAAATTTATTGAAAACATGCATTCTTTATTATTCCAAAGATTATTGGATATATTTATTAAGTAAAAAATGTAGTGAAATCCATAAATTATAGAAAAAACAACTTTGTCAAAGAATTCGTAATTATTTCCAAGGTAATTAGTTCTATCTGATTTACTTTATCAACATTAATCATCTCTTTATCCAGGATGAACACAATTTTATCAACATTAGGAACACATGAAGGGTTACCTTACCTTAAATACAATATCAAACATCCATTAAATCACAATTCTAGGTTATCAGATCCATTCTATATATTTTTTAAAATCTTTAATTGAAAACATATGTTTTATGATTCATATAACATAATTCTTGACTTACAATACATATACTCCTCAATCATCCAACTTTATTCTTAAAACATTACTTAGGATTCATCATCTTATTACTTAATATCCTTTTCCTAGAATATGAAATATTAATCATTTATTATTGTTCCTCATCCTCAATTTAATCATGATTCATATGTTTAGTGTAAACAATACTATTAGAACATCCCATAACATTAACATGTCATTTGTGGTCTCTTTATCTTCTGTAGTATAATCAATACTCATGCCACCTTCCTAATTTTATTCATGAGATTTAATCTTAGGAAATGGATTTTTATTATTCTCATACATTCCCAATTTTAAATATTCAATGTTATCCCGATTCCTTCAGGTTCCTTCCCTTGACTAAATCCTTAAAGCATAGTGTGAACAATACTTATTATAGAAGAAAATCACATAATCATTAAAAATGACATATAAGATGTAAAAATTATGAAACCTTATTTTAAATCTAGGACACACTAGTCTTATCCTTAGATACATACCGAGATGTTTACTTAGATATATACCTTGGGATATCACTAAGGTTTTCTCATCCTAGTTTTCAAAGGATGACTAAACAATTCCTTTGATACCAACTATAATGACACAACATTAACATATGTGGATATTACATTATTTTAGATGAATATTCATTACATTATAAAAGTAAATTATTGAGGACTATAATAGTTTAATGTGTTTGAAAACTTGTAACACAATCTACTATCTTGGTGAAAGATCTTCCACATCTCCCTGAAAAATCTTATTCTTTTGTACTCCTACCTAAAACCTTTCTTCATAACCTGGGGAGAGGAAACATAAGAAAGGGGTGAGATTGGATTTTCAATAAGGGTAAAAATATTTAACCATAATAATTATTATAAGGGTATGATAACATGGTCATAACATTATAAGATCATGCCTTGTATATCAAAGATCAAAATCATGAGTCATGATATAAAAATTGGAAGTTAATAAGACATGAATCATAATATAGTTGAGAAAATGAACCATGTGGGCATATCATAGGCATAAAAAATAGATTTGTGGAATATAAATCAAATTATAACATTATGAGCATGCGTAAGTAAACACATGTTCACTCATTAATTTAAGGACATGAAATTATGCCCTCGCATAAAATTATGGACATATAACTAGGTCTACACATAACATTATGAACATGTAATCATGTTCATGCATAAAATCATAATATTCAAGGTTAAATCACAATAATAAAAAAATAGTGGACCAGGATACTCTTATTTCCGATTATGTATTTGGACACACCAGTTTCCCATTATAGATCTGGACACAACTCTTTCCAATTTTTGATCAGGACACACTTGTTTCCCATTTTAGATCAGGACACACCTATTTCCCATTATGGATCAAGTAATTTAACTTGTTTCCCATAATTAACCAATGATTTATAAGTATTTACCCAATTCATTGGTTGGATATATATGCCCCACCCATCACATAATAGAATCACACATACATGTACCAAAAGATAATAAAACTTTCATCATATCACTACCAATAAAAAGAGATGGGTTTCTTAAACATAATATCATAACCCATGAAATGAAATTGGTATCATAAAAATGTCATCATATCATAACCTAGGTAAAATATAAAATTTCCCTAATCATTTCATCATAGAATAATCCTTTAAAATATGCGGGGTTTATAAGTATTTGTCATGGTATAACCTATGGAAGAGAAACATATATCATAAATAACATATCATAAAATGGATAAAAATTTAATAATAATAATAAAAATGGTAAAATTGGATAAAAACCCCATTAAATCATAAAATAAATCAAATTATGTCATTTTATATGGAAAATAATTTTGAATATCATTTAAACATTTCTTAAGGAAAATAATCTTGATACATTTCAAAGTGTCCCATACCACTTTGAAACATTTGAATGATAATCATCATGAAATAATAACATTACATTAAGATTATAAAATAATTAAAATAAGAATATTCATGATATAAAATTTCAAATGGTAGTATATACACCTCGTAAAATACTATAGGTCCATAAAATAACATGTATCTCAAAGAAGGAAAATTGAGACAAAATTACGTTACTGATTTTTTAACTTTTGAACCATAAAACTCATGAAATATAGATAATGAAATATATATGTAAATACATATAAAATTATTAATAATAATAATTTAATACATTCTTTTTTAGTATAAAAACCATACAAAATATACAATTAGTGAATAAGGCATAAGTCTCAGAGAAATAAAAGATAAACTAGAAATCCCTTTACCACATGAGTATCTTTTTAATAGTCGTCCCTATGAAATAATATCATCAATTGAATCTTTTAATATCTTTAAATAAATGATATTAATAATATAAATTGTCACGTGTAAGTACATATACTAAAATAAAAGAATAAGTGGTGAATATAGTGTATATCTCACAGAAATAAAAGTGAGATGCGAAAACCCTTACCTTATGTCATGAATTTCTTTGTACACGTTCAAAAATCCTATATAATAAATATAATTTAATTATAAATCTAAAAAAGAACCATATTATTATATATATTAGCATATTTTATTTTATTATGAATTTATATTACCCATTTATTAACAATTACATGTTAAAGATACATTTTAGGTAATAACAACTTTGTTTTTCACATGTGTTTTGATTTGTTATATTTTTGGTCTTTTACTTATATCATGACTTTTCACCTAAATAATAACAAAAATGATATAAATATCATATATATTCAGTATATATATGAATATATAATAAAGAATAAACGAAATAAATAGAATGTACTTTTTTTAGAGAGGGTAAGTTGTACGTAGGCATGAACGTTGTTTTCATTTTATTATCATATTGAAAGAAAGAAAGTAAATGAAATATATGTATATATATCATAATTATAGAAGAATTATTATTTCATATATATAATAATATCTTTTTAAATCCATCCTTAATACATTCCATGTAATGTGTGAATGAATCACATCTCTTTGTGGATGCGGTAGTCCACACATCCGCAAACAAAGTTAACGTATTGACACAAAATGGAAGGAATAAATTATGTTTTATATGAAAATTAAATAATAATAAATAAATAATAAACATAATATATATATATATCATATAAAAATATTATTTACATCATAATTCACAGCCATTAGAGGTGGTAAACGAAAATGAACGACAACGTTTCGCGAGGAGGTAGTCTTCTGTACACACAAATAGTATGTTTGTAACCCTTTTTATGGATGTTTGTGTAGGTGTAGATAAAACCATTAGAATAAAATCATATCAGTATATTGGTTATAGTTAGTTTATTATATAATCTTGTAATAATAATAATCTAGGTGGTGGAGAAAGAATATAAAATAAAAGTGTTTGTTGAAGGATGTTACCTCTTCTTTGGGTAACTCCTTTTGGTCTGCACCAAAGGTACTCCATGGTTGGATTTATGTCCAATGTGAGGTATATAATATTAATGGAGATAAGTTGGGATCTTATTTGGTATGGTTTTGGATGATCCAAAGTGTCTTGAGAGGTGTGAGTAAGGGGAAGAGTGAATACCTTTTTATAGAGGAGGAGTGGGGACATTCTTATAAAAACAAAAAAGTAAACACTATTGGGAGGTATAACTTGCCTAATTTGCATAATAAATTAATAAAATAATGGATTAAATTGTAATTATGGTAATGAAAAATATCCACCACAAAAAAACCTTTTTTAAATTATTTTTCTTTAACTTCTATGATTCCCCACTTTTATCATTTTGGTTTTTATTAAGGTAACTAGTTTTCTAACCTAGGTAATTTAACCATTAAGAATAAATTGAAGTAATATTTAACAGAAAATATAGGGCAAATGAATTATATATTTCATATATAATTTAAAAATAAATAAATCCCATGTGTTTTGGAAATTACTTTTGAAACAATCTCATTTAACGCCCGAAAACACAACTTTAACCCGAACCGTGATAACAATGTTTTTACATTTTAAAGGACAATATTATCATTATAAAAGATAAATTAGTCCATAAATAGGACATATTTGATATTTATTAATATTTAAAAATAATTTTGAAGCATATGTTATTTTTAGTTAAATTTAAATCTTTAAATAAAATATCTTTTATGATACAATAACATTAATATCAATTTTGACATTATTTACTTAATTTAAATTTAAAAATACTAAGAAAAAGATAAAATTTAAATCTATTAATTGAAAACCTATGTAAAATTCCATATTCATCTAAAAATTATTAATGACAATAATTCAATAAATTTATCTCAATTTTAATATTTTTTTTGTATCATTTATTTTAGTTAATTATTAACTAAATAATTACTGCATTTGACTTTCCTTAAGTTATTAATCTAAATAATTAAACTCAAAAAATTAAATATAAATTAATATAATGAAAAAAATCCTTTACCTATCAAAATAATTTTTAAAACAAAACTAGTGTTGTTTTTTCCATATCTCAAGTCTTTATGAATGTTAAAGGTATGAAATGTCCATTTGTTTTCCTTTTTTCCTTAACATATTATATAGGACACTTTTCTATAATTTGTACAAATAATTCATAAAATTAGAGAAAATAAGAGATATGGTATATATATGGTTATAAAATGGATTTTGGACATGTTTTTAGTTCATTTCCCCCCTTAATATTATATTTTAACCACAATGTAAACTAATATTTGCCTTAATAGCTCTTAATTAATTTTAATTAATTTCACTAATTTCTTTGGAAAAAAATAAGTTGAACTTTCTAAAAATTATAATTTATTTTTATTAAAAATATGGTATTAATTTTAACATATTATAAATACATAATTGGTAGAAATTAATTTAAAATCACCCCAGACGTGTCGCTAAAGCACATTTTTAAATTGAAATGTTTTAAATATTGAAATATTTTTTTATCCAATTCTAATGTGAAATTGGTTTAAATGAAATAAATTATATTAACATATTTAAAATTTATTTAATTACACTTTAAAAAAAATTGAAATATAATTTAACTATATAAATAAATTAGATGAAAAAGTAGTTTTCAATTAAAATTGTGTATTTCTACTATTCATCAAAAATGAAATTTCTCAGAATAATAGAAAAAAATCACTGAATGTAAATTTTGATATTAAAATTTAAACAATTAAGTTTATTTTTTCAAATAAAAAATATAAATGTGTCAAAAACTATATTTAAAATTGGCACACCATTAAAATGTGACCAAATTGCATTTTAGAAATAATATACATATACATGCATAAAATTAAATTTATTATTATATTCTATCTAAAAATAACAAAAGATGAATATAAAATAGTTGAATAAATAATATATATATATATCATTAAAATCATCTATCAAAAGTGGTGTAATTAATTTATATACTTTTCTAGTAAAAGATTTCCAATATTATGAAAAAGGTTTTATTTTAATTTATTTTTATTTTCTCACAAAATTATTCTTATTATATAAATGTGTAAATAATATTTTCATAATTTAAATAATATTATTCATAATATCCATTCAAATGACTAGGTGACAACTATAATAATATTTTAATTACAATATGTTGTGAAAAAATCGGTCAAGGTATCATTACTATATTTTTGGGTTGGTTGTGTTTGATGAAAAAGGAGGTTTCCAAGGAAAGTTGTCATTTTCAAGATATATTATTGAAAAACCATGTTTAAATGAACCATTATGAAGGAAAAGAAGATTTGGAGGCATTACAAAAAATAGATAAAACGTGACGTCGTTTTCCAGTGTCTGCCAAATTTTTGGGTTAAAATTTTTGGAGTTTATCTTACATCATGATAAGTGTATTTCATCGAGGATATCATTAAATTATGTAAAATGAATGAATTTATTGAATATGGGCTTCATGAAGTGGTTTTTTCAAAGAATCAAACAATGATGGTGGTGAGATCTGCGATTACAACAAGCTTTGCGAATGGTAGAGGTAAAGAGCACTACGAGTGAGCATCATAGAAAGACAATGTTTTTGATGGAATAATATGTTATTACTATGAGCTTTATAAACCTCGAAAATTCTTTCAGAGATTTACGAACAAGAGAGAATTTCGGTTGAAATTTCAGAGCTTTGTGGAATGGGATGACATGCCACTGACATGGTGGGGAAGGGTCTAGAGTCGGTGGAAACACATATAAATAGGGATTGACCCCCTTGAGAATAGTAGAGAGTTTTCATGAAAATATTAAGTCTCTAAATTCTGAAAGAAGGTTTGAGAAAGAGGTTTGTGAAGTTGCTTAACGAAGATTAAGTTTATCTTCACGAAAGTAAGGAGGATTCATAAAGTCTTGTTGAGCTCTACAAAAGGAAGGAGCTTCACAACAGCTATGTTGAGCTCCTTGATACAGGTGAACATAAAAAAGGCTATGTAGAGCATTGATAAAGATATGTACTTATAGAAGTCTTGATTGAGCTTTCTGAAATATTGTGCTTTGCGAAGTAGGGATCTTTTCAAAATAAGGAGCTTTTCGAAGTAGTGTACTATGCAAAAGTTCTTTAAAAGGTACTGACCAGTGTTCAATGAAAATGTGGTATTCATCAAATCATGGAAGTGGGCGTCAATAGAGAATATATTTATATTATAGGATGAATTAATTAGAGATAATGAAAGGACCTATAAGTCTATAACCAGTTAGTGGATCTTCTGAATTCGTAGAGCACACTTTAGTTGAGAGAGTAATGAGATTTCAAATTGTGATTGGTTGTAAACCATGAGGGACAATTAATCATTTAAAAACTATTTAAACAATAGTGTGCTTTTAGTAGATTTGGTACATTGGCACATTTTTATTTTATGCCCCTTAGGCATAGCCCAATAATGGTGAACCAAGTGAAAATTGATGTTTATCATGCATAATTTAATTTTTGTTCATACTTTTCAATGGGAAAGAGAAAGAAATGAGTTTTATTCAACATAAAAACAAGATCAAAAAGAGATTTTTTAATCTATCATACCCTAATTCACCCCCTCTGAGTGCATTTTACCTTGTGGACCTAATAGTTGTTATTAGAGCGAAATTTTAATATAAGTGTTTCTCTCTTAATGGTGGTCATCGATCATAAAGGGATTCTGATATTCAATGAGAATAATTTTCAGCTATAGAAGAATTAGATACAACACTACATACAATCATTGGGAATGGATGTGTTTATAGTAGAGATTCATGGTATTTCAGTTAATATCAATAGTGGTGCTTTATCAGAAGCTAAAAGAATATAATTGGTTGTTGATTCCAAGAGAATCAATGATTTATGGGGAGCCCTATCAAGTGTAATCTATACGAAGGTGATTTCATGAAAAACATCACATGCCATATGGGAAAATCTATTGAATATATATGAAGGTGATTCAAAGGTCATAGAGGAAAATATGCAGGTTCTATGGAATAAGTACAAAGATCTGAGAATATACCCAAATGAGTCTTTTGATAGGGTAAAGGTTTTAGTGGAAGACATGTGTGGTCTTTGGGAATTCATTTAAGATATAAAAATTGTAAAGTGTATCCTAACATAAATTCTACCATGGGTTAATCTAAATGTTTCTGTATTAGAAGACAAGGACCCTAAAGAGATCACATTTGATAACATGCATAATACCATTGTAGCATATGAAATGGGAAATGAGGATAATGATGCTATGGAAAATGGGAAATCTAAAAAAGTGGCATTAAAGTCCATGAAGAATCTCACCGTTGAAGATTCTTAGTAAGAAGAAGAGACAAACAAGGTGATTTAATTCCATTATTCAAATCTAAAAAGAGAAAAAGGAAATTTCAAGGGGAAAATTTTACTATCATGTTTTCTATATGGTAATGTTGTTCATCTTGCGGCAAGGTGCCCTAAAAGTTTCATGAAAATGATGAGGATTAAGTTGAAATCTCAATAAAAAGTATTCGACCCATGTGAAAGGAAATAAAATGTTCAAGAGAAACAGTTTTTAATAAAAATAATATTCATTCACAAGAATGTGATAGTTCAGATGAATATGAGGTTAAAGAGGTTGAAGAGATAGAAAACTGCAAATATTTTAGAGAAAATGATATAGTGGTTGTCGCCGGCAATACCTAGAAAAGGGAAGAAATTGAAAATGATGAAGAATAAGTTGAAGTAAGAGTTGACTTGTAGGATGAATTAGAATCACATCTTGAAGAGATATATGTTTGGAGATCCAAAACAAAGAAATATAGCAATGTGGTTCATGATGCCAAACTCTATATGCAGTATCAAGATAAAGAGAAGTCATAGCTAGTGAAAGAAATTTAAAAACATAAGCCTTCAATTCCAGAGAGCCCAAAAAAGGTTCATGGGAATAAAATGAAGGATGATGAATAGAAAAGGGAGATTGATTGTTTGACTAACAAAGTGAAAGATCAAATCAAATGCATTTAATAACTTGAGGAAGAAGTTTTAAATTTGTGATGAAAAGTTAAGGATAAAAAAACTCTTGACTCCCAATATGACAACAAAAAAGAAGATCACTAAATATATAAGAATGTTTGAAGTGGAGCATAGTGTTCAAACAGAACAAAAGAAAAAGTAAAATCTAAATGATAAGAATAGAATTTTTCTTGTCCGAAAGTAGAAAGCAGTCATGGTTGAATTCAGAAAACAAGCACCCGATCAAAGATTGAATATTGATTTGGGTATGAAGAATAATGGGAAGATTCATAGAACCCAAGGGAGAAGCAGTAATGATGAAGTGACATGCCTAAATAAACCTTGCATTAGGTGTTATTACTGTGGGAGGATGGGATAACCCAAAAAATGTGTGTTCTATAGCTAAGAGATACAAAAGGGCACAAGAACAGTAATGGCAGCCAAACAGAGAATGGTACTCTAGTATATCTTTTGATGGTCATTGTTTTTTGTGCAGAGGATTTGGTCACATGGATATATATTTTACATGAACCATGAGGAGGAATATAATAAAGAAGAACCCAAGTGGTTACACGCAACAAATCAGAGAATCAACAAGTGAGCTAAAAATGAAAAATTGATTTGTAGCTCTGCCGGATGAAGATGGTCCATCATACTCTGAGGAAGATAAATATTTAAAATATATTCTGTGTATGAAGTTAAAAACATGGATCAAGAAGAAGTTAGATGAGAAGGCAGTGTTTATAGAAATTACACTTAAAGCATTAGACCTCTCTGGTATATGGATCCTTTAAAGTGGTTACACATCCCATATGATAGAAAATACGGATCTTGTTTCATGCATAAAATATGATTAATAAGGAGTAGTAAAATTTGGAAATAATGAAGTCCTGAAGATGACTGTCTAAGGAAAGGCTAGGTTTGGGGGAAATTAAATGAGCCATGTTGATATCTTGGTAGTATAAGGTCTTAGTCACACCTTTTTTAGTGCCAATCAACTATGGGACTCAGTGAATTCTATAAGATTTACTAGGAAGATGTGTATCGTCAAAGGAAGAGATGGTGAAGTTGTTCTACAAGGAAAAAATAAAAAAGGGAAATCTATACCTTGTATGTGGGGATGAAGATATGTGCCTTTTATCCGGAGAGGAAGAAAAAATGTTGTGGCACAAACAACTTGGTCAACTATGCCAACCATCCCGGGAAGGTCTGGTAAATTGTGATGTAGCTAGGGATATCCTGAATCTATCACGTTATTGTACTCATATGTGCGATGCATGTCAACAAGGGAAAATCATCATAAATACATATAAGGAAAAGGAATAGAAGTCAACAAGAGTGCTTGAATTAGTGAATGATGATGTATTTGGACCTACCACACTAAGATCCATTGATGGAAGGAGGCATTATGTTCCTTTCATTGATGATTACAACATAATGGAATGGGTATTATTCATTTCCAATAAGTCCGATGTGTTCAGTTGTATAAAACACTATTGGAGGGAACCTGAAAGGATGGTTGGACAAAAAATTATGATGTTTTGTACCAAAAATAGTATAAAATTCACAAATATTCAATTAGAGGACTATATTAAGAAAAATAGTATAATGTATCAATTTTCTTTTGTGACAACTCCTCGACATAGTAGAGTGTTTGATAGGAGAAATCAGATCATTAATAACATGGACAGAATGATGATTATTGAAAAAGACCTACCGGATTTTTTTGAAAGGAAGCCATCTTGAAATTAGTCTTCATATCTAACAGGGATATGTTGGGTCCAAAGGAAGGAAAGACTCCATATAAGATATGGTATGGAAAGAATACAACATTTTAATACATTCAAATATTTTAAAGTAAGTGCTTTATTCTTAACAAAGAAAAATACAAGAAATTTGAATCACATGGAGATAAGGGGATATTTCTTGACTACAAAGGAAAAAAAGAATATAAATTCTATAATAAGAGGTTGGAAAAATTAGTTGGGAGAAATGATGTCTCTATAGTATAAAATGAAGAGTATATTCAACAACATAGAGAACAGTTTCCTAATGAAAGTGATGAGGAGGAAAGCAACATAGGGGGAGAAAAAGTGGTAGATGATGTTTCAAAAGAAGACACAGATGATGAGAAGGAGGAAGTCAAGTCTATGTCTATGAAGAAGCCAAATATTTGAGCCAAAATTGAATGGAAAATTATCATTGGTGATCATACATCGCCTGTTCAAACAAGAAGAATGAATTCATTATAGAATGCATCGTTACTATCTCAGGTAGAGACTAAATGTTCTTATAATGAAGTTGGAGATAAAATCTAGGTTCAGGAAATGAATATTGAGCTTGACCAGATTGAGAGAATCTGACATGGTAGATTGTTTTGAGGACAAAAAATAAGAATTTCATCGAGAATAATGGGTCCTTCGTAACAAGATGAATGCAGAAGGCACAAAAATTGGAAACAAAGAACAACTGGTGTGTGAAGGTTACTCCCATATAGGGGGTATCTATGTCAATGAAACTTTTTAACCTATTGTAAGGCTGGAGATAATCATATTATTCTTCACCATTATAGTGCAACGAATGTTTTATGTTTTCTAGATATATCTCGAGTCTGTATTTTTGAATGGGGTTTTGGAAGAAAAAGTGTATATTATGTAGCCAGCTAGTTTTCTTAGTCATGAAGATTAGAACAGAGTTTATCGAATAGAGAATGCTTTATATGGCTTGAAGTAGGCACCTGGAAAATGGTATTTATGGATTGATCAATTTTTTAAACAGGTTATTTTTCATCATTGTGGATTTTATTACAATTTATATGTGAATAATAACAGTTATCAATGGATGATGGTGCTGGTATATATCGATGACATAATCTTCAGTAGATCAGATGAAGTGTAGTGCATATAGTTTATTGAATTTATGAAAAATCAGTTTGAAATGTCAATGATTGGTGAGATTATGTTTTTACATGGTTTATTAGTGACATAAAGAAGTAATGGAACATTCATTTATCAACCTACGTATGATAAGTAGTTTTTGAGAAGGTTTGGTATGGAAAATTCCAAGGAGATGAAGACTCTAGTGGATACCTATATGTATCTATAACAGTAAAATGAAGTTAATGTGGTTAATATCGTAGAGTAAAAGAAAATAATTGGAATCATATGGTACATGAAAGAGATAAGGCCTGATATTGTCCTTTCCACGTTCCAAGCAACATAGTATCAAAACTATTCCTAGGAAAACTGCATTCTTTCAATGAAAGGAATACTTCGGTTTATCAAGGGAACTATGCATTCCGGTTTGTTGTATAATGACAGATCTTAGTTATAGATTTTGGGATATATAGATGCAGATTGGGCTGGTTTGAAATATGGTAGGAAATAAACTTTAGGAGGTTCTCTCTTTCTTTATGGATTGTGAATTTCTTGGCTAAGAATGAAACAAGATTTAATTTCATTCAGCACTAAAGAAGATGAGTAAATTGTAGTCACTCATGAATACACACAATTATTGTGGATGAAGTAGCAGCTTGATGATATGAGAGTTGAAGTGAAGTATTTGATCATAATCCATTTCTATAATTAATGTTCTATCAATCATAGATAAAATTCAGTCCATAACTCAAGGAAAAAAACACTGAAATCAAATATCATTTTATCAAGGAGAAGGTGGAGCATGATCTTGGGAAGTTAGAGTGTGTTCCTATAAAACTACAAGTTGCATACATTCTAAAAAATCTTTACCCAAATAAGAATTTGAGGGGCATCAATTGGCTTTGGGAGTCCAGTCAACCCCATGAACTTGAAAATGTGTGGATATGGGATAATCCCCATCCCCCTATCACCAAGGATTGAAGTGTTTTTTCCAAATGTATTGATTTGTGTCCCTTACTATATTGCAGACTGAAAAGGAGTGACCTTTGGGTTTGTTGACAAAGGGGGAGTAAGTATGACTCTTTATAGAGGAGAAATAGACACGTGGAGAAGCTGATTGGTGGAGCAGTGAGATAGGGGGAGCAGAAAGATAGAGGTAGAATTAAATCCAATGATGCTATATGTGATCAGTCAAAGGATACATATCATTACAATTGATGTTCTTGATGAAATTAGTTGTTTGGTTTCAATATTTGGTGTCAGTAATGAAGTGATTCACTTATGAAATTTTCATTATACTATTATTTCACATGTCGTACATCTCCCATGTGGTCTTAGAGTATGTGTTGAGTAAATCTATAATTGCTTTTTGAATTTTAATAGGTGAATGATGGTAGAATATGGAAGAAGTTTTAAAGTGGAATCTTTTTATAATAGAGTTTTCAACAAACCCAAAGGGGGATATTTTTTGGAAAAATCCCTCAAGCTTTCTTTGTAGAATTTTTGGGTTGGTTGTGTTTATTGAAAAATAATGTTTCCAAGGTGAGTTATCATGTTTTATAGATATTTTTGACAAACCATGTTAACAAAGAACCATGAAAAAGGAAAGGAAGATCTAATGTCAGTACAAAAAGAACAGATACAAGGTGACACCATTTTTTACTATTTGCCAAAATTTTGGAGTCTAAAATTTGGAGTTTTAAAGGCAATGAAAAAATTGGATTTCATTAAATATATCATCAAAAGATGTAAAATTCATGAATTACATGAAGATGGAATTCATGAATTGGATTTCACAAAGAATAAAAGAATGATGACGATGAGCTCTACGATTACTGAATGCTTCGTGAATGAGAGAGGTAAAGAGCATTGTGAGTGAGCATTGCAGCGACACAAAATTTTTTAAAGAAGGCTTTGGGATTACGATAAGATTTAACAACCTAGAAAATTTCCATAGAGATTTTTGAACCAGAGATAATTTCAGCAGAAATTTTAGAGCTTTGCGAAATGGTCTAACGTGGTGCTGACATGGTGTAAATGGTTCTAGAATCAGCGGAAACACCTATAAATAGGGCTCAAACCCCTTGAGAAGAGTAGAGAGTTTTCCTAAAAATATTAACAATATCTATTCTTGAATATGGTTCATGGAGGTTGGTTTTGAAGTTTCTTAATGATGGCTATGTTTAGCTTTAAAAAAGTTATGATAATTCACAAAGGCTTGTTGGGATCAACAAAATGAAGGAGTTTTGCGATGACTAATTTGAGCTCTGCGAAAGAGGTGAACTTCATAAAGGATAAGTTGATATTTTTAAAAGGCAGGTACTTCATTAATTCTTCTCTGAGATTTTCAAAATAGGGTGCTTCGCAAAGTAGTGATCTTTACAAAATAAGGAGCTTTATGAAGCAATGTTATTTGTGAAAGTGTTTTAAAAGGTATTTCCCAGTGTTCAGTGGAAAATTGGTATTCCACTAAAGATGAAAGTGAGACATCAATAGAGAATCTACATACATTATAGGACACATTCATTTGATATAATTAAAGGACCTACAAGTATATAAACTATGAATGGATATTCTGAAGATGTAGTGATCACACATCAGTTGAGAGAGAAGGGAACTTTAAAATTTTGATTGGTTGTAAACCATGAGGTACAGTGAGTGTTTTCCAGACATTGTAAACATCAGTGCACTTTTAGTGGATTTAGTACATTGTCACATTGTCGTTGTATTCTCCTTGGACATAGCCTAATGAAAGTGAACCAAGTAAAATTGATCTGATTCATGAATTCTTTAATATCTGTTCATACTTTTCTATGGGATAGAGATAGAAGAGAGTTTTTTAACAAAAAAACAAGATCAAAATGGTTTTTGTTTTAATCTGTCACACCCTCATTCACCCCCCTCCCAGGGTATTTGACCTAGTGGACCTAACACAATATTAATAGTATATTTTATTTTTGTAAAACTTATTCTTGCATGTAACAAAATATATAAGAAAAACTTATAATTTCGTGTAACAAAAGCCAAACATAGTGTTGTGTGTACAAAAATTTAATCTAAGTGCTGTGTGTAGCACAAGATTAATATTGTTTTTAATATAAAGAAATACATACTTAGTGATTTCATATAAAAAAATCTATATTCATTGTCTCATGATAAAAAATATATTTAAAAGATTAAATTAATTCAAACAAATATTTAAAAAAATATTGGGGTGTTACATTCTACCCCCTTTAAAATGAATTTCTCCCTTGAAATTCGTCTGGGATATCAAAGGATTAATACTTGATATTTCCTTTCATAGAATCCTGTATCCTAAAAATGAATACTAATTTTTCATTTAAAAAGAAAAGTTAGAATCATAATGGTTACCCAAAGTAATAATTAACTAGGATTCTATATAGGAGCGCATAAGTGCGGAGTGAAAAAAACATGGAAGAAAAGGATAAATAATCATAGATATTAATAATGATCACTGATCATAAAAAGTGGGTGATCCAAAGAATGTTAACAATAAAGAAACCATAAAGTGTAGAAGAATGAAAGATGTCATTGATATCATAAAAATGATGATAATATGTTAATATTTAATTTCAAAATCCTTTTCCTAAAGTTTAATAAATTTAAAAATAATATATATTTACTTGATTTAATTCAATTTAATATGAACAATATCACCATTTTATTATGCCTTGATTAATTTACACTTAATCCCTTACTCCATGAAATGAAGGTGAATTCATTATTCCTGATGAACTAACAGATCATATGAAACATTGATAGAATGATAAGTCATCCCTTCAATATTTCATAATCATCAATGCAATATGGTGTGAATACGTTATCCAATATTCATAAATCCTCATATATAGAGATAATAATTTGATCTAAAAAACATCATATCAAGTTTAACTTTAACCATTTCATAAAAAGTTAACCTTTTGACCCTTCTAAAAGCTGAAAAAACCAATAAATTGGGAAGAAGGTGACTAAATTTCTTTAAATCATCTTAGCACTAATCCACCATATATCAAAAAGTAGCTCTTCCTTTTCACATACCAAATATTTTAATACCTTAATCTTGTATTATATTGAAACATTTAAATAACCCAAATTACCATAAATACTTATAGAAACCATGAATGATTTTGTATTCCAATGATTATTAGATATATTACATAAGTAAATAAATGTAGTAAACTCCATCCATGATAGAATAAACCACTTGGTCAACAAAACCTTAATCAGTTCTATGGTAATCAGTTCGATCTGATTTAATTTATCCATATCAATCACCTTTCTATCCAAGATAAACACAATTTCATGAACCTCAGGAAAACATTGAGGGTTAACTTCCCTTAATAAAAATATCACATTTCCATTAAATCACATTTCTAGGTCATCAAATCTATTCAATATATTTGTTCAAATCATTAATTGAAAACATATACATCATGATTCATATAACATAATTCTTGAAATCTGATATATATACACTTCAATAATCCAGCTTTATTATTAAAACATTACATAGGCTTCAAAATATTATTCCGTAATATAACTTTCTTTTAATATGAAATATTAATCATTTATTATTTTTACTTAACCTCAATTTAATCACACTTCTTTTGTTTAATTTTAAAAATACTAACAGAACATCCTATAACTTTCACAAGTCATTTGTGGTATCTTTATCTTTAGCAGTATAACCAATAATCATTCCACATTCCTGATTTTATTCATGATATTTCCACTTAGTAAATGGATTATTATATTTACCATAATTTCAATATTTTAAATATTTAATCATAACACATTTATTTCTAGTTCTCTCCATTGACTAAATCTAGAAATCATAGTGCGAACAACACTTCTCGTAGTGGAAAAACACATAATCATAAAAAATAACTTAAAGGATGTATAAATTATATCACCTTATCTTAAATATATTAAACGTTAGGTTTATAATTAGAGAAAACACTAGATGTTTCCTTGGAAATATTCCTAGGGATATCACTGAGGTTTTCTCATCCTAGTATTCAAAGGATGACTGAACCTTTCCTTTGATATAGACTATTGTGACTCAGGCTTAACAAACACGGATATTACATTATTTTAAATTAATATTCATTACATTATAAATATAAATTATCAAGGACCGTAATATTTTAGTGTCTTTTAAAACAATCAACACAATCTTCTAACTTGGTTGAAGATCATCAAGATTTATGTTAAAAATCTTCTCCTTTTATACTCCTACCTAAAACTATCCTTCATAACCCGAGGAGATGAAAAATTAGAATGGGGTGAGCTCAGATGCTTAATAAGGGTAAAAAAGGATATATGTAAGTATAATAATGAGAATAATTGTATGAGAACATTATCATAACAATAGAAGATCATACCCTCTATATCAAAGATCATAATAAAGAGTCATGTCATAATGATTGGAAGTTCATAAGACATGAATCATAAAATAATTGAGAAAATGAACCCTGTGAGCATATCATAGGAATAAGACATGTATTTTTGGCATATACCTAAACATATAACATTTTGATAATGTATAAGTATAAACTTGTTCACTCTTTAAATTAAGGACCTGAAATGAGGCCCTCACATAAACTTATGGACATGTAACCATGTTCAAATATAACATTGTGAACATGTAATTTGGTTGATGAATATCAACATAGTAGTAAAGGTTCAATCGCAAGACTATAAACATAGTGGATCCAGACACTCCTATTTCCCAATGTGGATGAAGACACACCAGTTTCCCATTACGGATTAGGACACACCTATTTCCCATTTTGGATCAGGACACACCTATTTCCCATTTGGGATAAGGGCACACCTATTTACCATTTGGGATAAAGATCATCAAATTGTATTACATAATTATATCATGAGATGTTAATCTTTAACCAATTCATTGGAGAGTGATATAAGTCTCACCCATATGATAATAAAATCATATATTCATATTCCATAAGATAATAAAACATTCATCATATCATGCCCCATAAAAGGAGATGGGTTTTATAAAAATCATATCATAACCCATTAAATTTAATGGGTATCATAAACATTTCATAATATCATAACATAAGAAAAATAAAAATTTTCATAATCATTTCATAATATAGAAACCCTTGAAAAGAAGTGGGCTTCATAATTATTTATCATGGTATAACCTGTGGAAGAGAAATAGGTTTCATAAACAACTTGTCATGAATTGAATAAACCATTAATAAAAAGAATAATAATGGTACCCTTTGATTATAATGCCATTAAATCATAAAATAAATCAAATTGTGTAATCGTAGATGGAAAATAATTTTTATTGATCATTTTAAACATTTCTTAAGGAAAACAATCTTTAATCATTTCAAAGTGTCCCATGCCACTTTGAAACATTCAAATCATAATACCAATGAAATAATAACATTAAATTAATATTATAATATCATTAAAATAATTATATTCATGATATAACATGTAAAAGTGTAGTATATACACCTCGTAAAAGTCTATAGGTGCATAAAATAACATGTGTCTCAAAGAAGGAAAATTGAGACAAAAATAATTTACCAGTTTGATAACTGTTGAACCATAAACCCCATGGAATAGAGATCATTTAATGGATATGTAAATTTCTATAAATTAAATAATAACAATAATATAATAAATTAATGGGAATTATATACACCGCACAAAATAAATGAGTGGTGGATAAGGTATAAGTCTTGTAGATATAAAAGTGAGACTAGAAATCACCTTACTACTTGAGTTACTTTTGAATCTTGATCCAAATGAAAGAATAATATAAATTAAAACATTTAATATAATGAAATAATTTTTATTCATGATATAACATGTAATAAAAAAGTATATATACTACACAACAAGAATAAGTGGTGAATTTAGCATATATCTCACAAAAATAAAAGTGAGATGAGAAACCCTTACATTAAGTCTTAACTTTCTTCATACATGTTCAAAACTACATTATAGTAAATAAAATTTATCATAAATCTACCATAAAACCATATTATTATATCTAATGTTGTATATTATTTTATTATGACTTTATTTAACCTGTTTATTAACAATTCAATGGTAAAGTTATGTTTTGGGTAATAACAGCTTTGTTTTTCGCATGTGTTTTGTTTTGTTATATTTTTGGTCTTGTTACTTATATCATGATTTAATCACCTATATAATTATAACCATGTTATAAATATCATTTATATTAATTATATAAATATTTATAATAATATATAAAATATATAAATGGAATACAACATTCATAGTGATGATAGGTTGTACGTACGAATGAATTTTGTTTCTTTTTTTATCATATTGAAAGAAAGAAAGTAAATTACATATATATATATTATAATTTAATTATAATTATTATTTTGTATATATCATATACTCTTAATAAACCCATCCTTAATACATTCCATGTAATGAGTGAATGAATCACATTACTTTGAGGATGTTGTAGTCCGCATGTCCACAAATGAAGTTATCATATTTAAAAAATGTGAAAAGCATGAAGGTATGCTTTATATGATAATTATAGAATATTAAATTCATAATAAATATAATATATATCATTTAAAAATAGTATGTTCATCATAATTATCAACCATGATAGGTTGTAAAGGAAAAACAAACAACATCGTTTCGCATTGCAGTAGTCTACCGTACACATGAATGATAAGTTCAATAACCATTTAATTAATGTTTGTGTAGGTTTAGGTATAAAACATATAATAAAAAAATATCATTATATTTAGGATAATGATGTTATTTAATAATAATGGAATAATAATTATTGAGGTGTTCTAGAAAGAAAATAAAACAAAAGTTCTTGTGGAAGGATATTACCTCTTCTTTAGGTAAGTCCTTTCGGATTTAATTAAAGAGATTCCTTGGTTGGGTTTATTCCAAAAGTCAGGCCTCTGGAATAAATGTATATAAGTAGAGAGATTATTTTTGTAGGTTTTTTTTGTGATACAAAGTTACTTGATGTGTGTGATAAAGGGTAATAATGAATGCATTTTTATAGAGGAGGGGTGACATTATTGTAAATAGAAAAAGGTAAACATTATTGGGAGGTCTCCTTTACCTCACATAATAAAAATAAAAAATTACAATGTATTAAAGTGGAATTATGGTCTATAAAATCATCCAAAACACAAAAAATAAGTCAATTTTAATATTTTTGTTCCTTAACTTATATGTGTCCCCAATTTTATCATTTTAGTTTTTATCAAGGTAACTAGTTTTCTAACCTAAGTAGTTTAATAATTAAGAATAAATGAAAGTCAGATTTATTATAAAATATATATCCAATTAAATATAAATAATATTTATAATTTACAAACAATAAATCCCATGTGTGTTGGAAATTATGTTTAAAACAAGCGCATGTAACACGCAAAAACACTGATTTAAACAGAACCGTGCTAATAATGTTTTTTCTATTTAAAGGTCAGTATGTTTGTTATAAAAGATAAATTGGTACATTAATAAAAAATATTTTTTATTTATTAAAATTTTAAAATAATTTTTAATAATATATAATTTTTATTAAATTTAAAATCTTATAATAAAATATCATTTATTATAAAATAACATTAATGTCAATATTGACATTATTTATATCATTTAAGTTTAAAAATATCAACAAAAAATGAAATTTGAACCTATTAATTTAAAAACTACGTAACATGATATTTTTATAAAAAAACTAATGAATATAATCCAATTAATTTACTCCACTTTTAATATTTTTAGTATCATTTATTTCAATTAATTATTAAATAAATAATTACTACGTTTAGCATTACTGAATCATTTAATCTAAATAATTTATCTATAAAAATTAAATACAAATTAATGTGATGAAACAAATCCTTTACTTATAAAAATATTTTTCACAGATAAACTATTGTATTTTTTCCATATCTCAAGGCTTTATGAATGATAATGGTAATGAAGGTTCCTTTTTTATATTTTTCAATACTTAAATCATTATATATGCCACTTTCATGGAATATTGCTCCAATAACTCATAACATTAGAACCAAAATATGATATTATAGACATATGAGCATCCAATTCCTCTTTTAAATTTTTATAGTTCATTTTCACATTTAATATTAATGTATTACGACTAAGTAAACCAATTCTTTCCTTAATCACTATTAGTTAATAATAATTAATTTCACTAATAATTTTGGTCAAAAAATAATTTAAACCTACTAGAAATTATAAATTTTTATTATTAAAAATATAGAATCAGTTTTCGTAAATTAAAAACATAGAATTAATAGAAATTAATTTAAAATTAATCCTAGAGACGTGTCGTGAAAATGAGTTTTTAATGTGAAAAATATCAAAAGATTGAAATGTTTTTTATATCCAATTTCGACATTAAATTGGTTAATAAGACCTAAATTTTATTAATTTATGTAAAATTTATCCAGTTACACTTTAAAAAAAAATTAAAATATAATTTTACAATATAAATAAATTATATGAAAAAAAAATTTCCATTAAAATTCAGTGTTTTCACTATTCATCAAAAAATGAAACTTCTCAAAAAAATACCAAAAATTAATGCAATGTAAATTTTTATATTCCTATTTAAAAAATAATTATTATTTATCAAATAAAAATTATAAAAGTTTCAAAAATTATATTTCAAATAGGTGCACCATTAAAAGGTGACAAAATTATATTCTAGAAAGAATATATATCATTATACGTAACATTGGATTTATTATTATCACTTTTCCAGAAAATGTATAAGATGGAATTTTAATAGTTTCATAAATATAATATATATATATATATATTTCATTAAAATCACATAAAAAAGTGGTTTAATTAATTTATATAGTTTTCTAGAAAAATATTTACTATATTATCAAAAGGATTTTATTTTCATTTCTAGTAAATTAATCACAAAATAAACAGTCTTATATACATGTGTAAAAAATATTTTTATAATTTAATTAATCTTTTTCATATCCTCCATTTTAACATTTAGGTGATAAATATAATAATATTTTAACAAAAAAATATATATTTAGTGTTCTGTGAAATGAAAAATATCAAAAAGATTTAATTATTTCATAAAAAAATATTTTAAAAAATATTGGGGTGTTACATAGATCTTTTGAATTTTCATATATTATTGGTTTTACACATGATGGTTTATTTCATGTATGTATTAATCAATTTTTTATCTTATTTTTTATCCATGGATTTTTTTCCATATGATCACGTGTTTTCTTATATACACTTGTCATATTTCTTTTTGAGAATATGATAGGATTTTATGAAATACCAAAGGATGTCTTGTTTGATAAAATGGTTTAAATTTTTGAAAATATGTATAAACTTGTTTTTTTAAATCTACGACAAATGTGTTCTTAATATTAGATATCATATAGATTCTTTAGGGAAATCATATTGGTCTCTGTTCTCACACCATACTTTTTGCTTTAGGTGTTTATTGATGTAGTTTTATATGACACAAGAAAAAGTTATGGAGTCATGTAGTTCATTATCTTCTCTTGGTTATTGTTCTTAGCTTCAGTAAAGGCTAAATCATCATTTGATTAGTGGGTTTGGCATGACAACGTTTCAGAAACTTATATATAGAACTTCTTTAAAATCCTAAATATTTGGGAGACCTCGAGTAACTGGCATTTTTATCCTGTTAAGATTTTGTGTGTATATAGAAAGCTGGTAATTATGATGTCTATGATGTATGAGATAATGCATTGTTTACACTAGTCTTGTCAGTTCTGAAAACCTTATAATACCAAGATATATCATCATTTTAAATGTCGATATATGTGTCTAGGGATAATGCAGAAAATTACAGTTTTTCATGTCATGGTGACTTAATTTTTAGAAAATTAGGGCAGAGTACCAGAGAGAAGCCGGAATGTTAAAACCTTTTCCCATTACAATATAGATGTGGGATGATATTTACATTTTCATTATCATTTTTTATCATGTAATCGTAGTGGGAAAGATTCTATATGGGTGATCATTGATCAAATTAAAAAAATCATCTTATTTTGTTCCTATTAAGGAGATAACGAAGGTGGAGCATCTTATGAACTTATATGTTTGAGAGGTTGTGAGAATTCATGGGGTTACCTATTAAATTGTTTCTAATTGGTACATGAGGTTCACATATAGTTTTTGGAGAAGTTTCCAACATGATATGATTTCTTAGTTAATATTGAGCATGGCATATCATCCACATACATATAGAAAAACATAGAGTGTTAGTAAAGTTCTTGAGGATATAATCCAATAATGTGTGATTCATTTTAGTGGTTTTTAGGAAAATAATTTTCCTTTGGTCTAATTTTTATATAAAAATAGTTATCATGATTTAATTAAGATGGTTCCCTTTGAATCATTGTAAGGGTGACCATGTAGTTCACTCTTCTATTGGGAAGATTTGGGAGAGCGGTCCTTAGCTAGACCAAGCCTTGTAAAATAATGACCAAAATAGTGCAGTTGATATAGAAGAGATTGGTCATGGAATAGATCCATCATTAATCCTATGTAGACCATCATCAGGGGTATCGTGACTTCAAACTTTGTGATTGGATTTTTCATAGAGTTTCATCTTACATGGTATATAATCAGTTGGGTATGTAGGGTAAGTTAGAACTATAGTTTATTGGTTCTTTTAATATCATTGAACAAATTTGATTAATGTAATATTAGTTATAAATTCCATCTCACTTGACATTTATTCATGAAATGTTTCATATTTCCTAGTTGTGGAGGTATCAATCAAACCATTACCATGTGATTGAAAGAGAGGTTTTTTATCTTGAGCTCAACACCAATGTTGTTGGGCAACTAGTTCAAATTTTTGTTCACTAGTATAAGGGAATACATGGTAAAATGATTCCTTTAGTCCTTGTACAATGGTAGTGTGGACAAAATAGCCATGATATTTTCGAGTAGGAATCTTTTGTGAGGAAGCAGTGACCTTCCCTTTTCACAAGTCCAATACCATGATTACTTTTTGGGGAATGAAAGTGTTTATGGTGGAGAGTGTTATGACATACTATGGGTTTGGGTGTGCTATATTTTAACATTTATGATTTGGTGGTATTAGTACTAGAATTTTTAGAGGTGATATTGGCTATACTGGTTATAACTCAGTGGTTTCACTGTAGAGTGTAGAAGCTATGGCGTAGTGGAGGTTGGCTGTGATGTAGGAAAGTTGGCTGTGACATAGGGTTTCAGGATGTGTTTTTAAGATCCACTTCTATATATGACCTGGATGCACTATGTAAACCAAGATACAAATTAATACTTCTATATGGTTAATCCCTACAACATCTGCTACAGTGAAGGAACTTGAGGGATGGTTTTCAGTCAGTTTTACCTACTTGGAAACCCTTATGGCCAAGTGGTGGGATGTGGCATAGTGGCTTCCTCGATAATGGTGATGATATAATGTGTAAGTAAGGTTGCATCATCGTCTCCCCCTACGTAAATAGGATATGGGCACACCTTATGTCAGGGTTTCTAGAGGGGAGTTTACTAGGGTTTACTACTATATGGATGAGGTATCTGTAGCATGGTCTAGTGGGTATGTGGTGTGGTCCATCTGGCTACTCCGTTGCCTTCTAACTTCCATAATTCCTATAGATTCACACCCCTTATATATTGATATTTTTTTTATCTTCCTCTATCTAAATTTTTGGGCCCAATAGATTTTTTAATGGCCTTAAATCCCCTCTTTGATCAGAAATAAACATTTGCATTATGGGATCAATTATTGGTGATTCCTCTATATTCTTGAGGCAAGTGTCTTTATACAAAGGTTATAATTATTTAATAACTTAATGTTTTTGTAAAATTTCCATGTTTTTGTTATGAAAAGGTTGTATTTGATATCATGGTGTATTTTCATCAAGATATATACATTTTTAAATGTATTTTATTTAAAAATAGTTTTGATTCTAAAATGGGGTTTCAAGAATGTAAGCGGTAATGTTTCACTGTGAAAAATTATATAAGAAATGCCTTAAAGGTGGTTTTGATTTTGAAATGGGATTTTCAAGCATGGGAGTGGTAATTATTCACTATTAAAATGATTTATAAATAGTGAGTTTGGTTTTTAATTGGTATTGACAAGAATAGCACATTTGGAACCTTTTGTGCATCGTGAAATGCACATGTCACTTTTGTGTGTGTAATGCCACTAGAGGTTTTGTGATATTTATAGACTATTATAGGACTCAATATTAGTTTGGATCCATGATATACCTATTTTTATATTTTTTTTATATCTAGTATGTTTTACCATAGTCTAGATCCTAGATTATAGTGACCCATGCTTAAAATATATAGATATTACATCATTTTAGATGAATATTCAGAGAATTACAAAAGTACAAGCTTGAGGACCATAATAGTTTAGTGTCTTTGGAAAATTAGAACACAATATTCTAACTTTATGAAATATCTTAAACATATCCTTTAAATATCTTCCTCTTTATTACTCCTACCTAAAATCTTTCTTCATATCCCAGGGAAAGAAAACACAATAAAGGGTGAGATTAGATGCTCATTAAGGGTAAATAAAGGAGACATGCAAGAATACTCATGAGAATAAGGGTATGAAAACTTGATCATAACATTAAAAGATAATGACCTCCATATCAAATATCATAATCAAGAGTTATAACATAAGTATTGGAAATTAATTAGACAGGAATATTAAGATAACCGAAAACTTAAACCAAGTGAGAATATCATAGGGATAAGAAATAAACTTGTGGAATATACATCAGCTTATGACATTGTGAAAATTTATAAGTAAAAACATGTTCACTAATTAAGATAAGGACATGAAATCGGGCACTCAAATAAACTTATGGATAGGTAACCAGGTCCAGGAATAACAATATAAACATTTAATTAGGTTCACATATATAATTATAGTAGTCAAGGATCAATTTCAAGACTATAAATATAGTGGATTAGAACACACCTGTTTACCATTGTGGATTAGGACACACCTATTTCCCATTATAGACCAGGACACACCTATTTCGCATTTAGGATCAAGACAAACCTATTTCCCATTTTGGATCAGAACACACCCATTTGTCATTATGGATCAATGATATGAACTTGTTTCACATCATTACCCCATAATATATAAATATTTACCCAATTTATTGGAGGGAGATATATGTACCACCCATCCCATAATAAAATCACAAACATATAAACCACAATATAAAATAACATTCATCATATCATGACCCATAAAAAAGATTTGTTTCATAAACATCATACCATGACTCATTAAATGAAATGGGAATCATAAAAATGTCATCATATCACAACTTAGGGAATATAGACAATTTATATAATCATTTCATCATAGAATAAGCCAGGAAAATAAGCGTATTTCATAAGTATTTATCATGGTATAACCATTGGAAGAGAATCAAGTATCATAAATCACATGTCATCAAATGAATAAAAAATTAATTAAAAGAATAATAATGGCTGCATTGGATCATAACCCCATTAAATAATAAAATAAATCAAAGTATTTCATCTTATATGTAAAATAATTTTGAATATCAATTAAATATTTCTTGAGGAAAATAATCTTGAGACATTTCAACGTGTCCCATACCAATTTGAATCATTTGAATCATAATACCCATTCAATAATAACATTACATGAAGATTAAAAACTACTTAAAATTATATTATTTAGGATATTGAATTTCAAATTGTATTATATACACCATGTAAAATACTATATGTGTATAGAATAACATGTGTCTCAATGAAGGAAAATTGAGACAAAATTACAATACCGATTTGGTAACTTTTGAACCACAAAACCCATACAAGATAGATCATTAAATGGATATGTAAATAAATATTAAATTAATAATAATAATAATGATATAAATTCATGGGTATTATAGACAGAAGACAAAATAAACACGTGGTGAATAAGGCATATGCCTCGCAGAAATAAAAGTTTGACTAAAAATCCCCTTACTACTTGAGTAGCTTTTTATTCATGATCACTATGAAAGAATAACATCACATGAAACATTTAACATAATTAAATAAATTAAATTAATTATATAAAATTTCAAAGGGTAGTACATATACCACAAAATAAGAATAAGTGGTGAATATAGCATATATCTCCCAAAAATAAAAGTGAGACGAGAAAACCCTTACCTTAAGTCTTGACTTTCAATGTACATGTTCAAAAATTCTTTATAATAAATATAATTTTTTTATATATCTACTAAAGAACCATATTTTTATATATAATATCATATATTATTTTATTATTAAATTATATTACCCATTTATTAATAACTCCATGTTAAAGTTACGTTTTGAGTAATAATCTCTTTTTTTTTCGCAGGTGTTTTGATTTTTTATATTTTTTGGTTTTCTTAATTATTTCATGATTTTATCACATATGTAATTATAAAAATTATATAAATATCATATATATTCATTGTATTTTTATTTATAATAATATATAAAATATAAAAATGGAATGAACTTTTCCTAGAGACGGTAGGCCATACGTATGCATGAACGTTGTTTCCATTTTATTATCACATTGAAAGAAAGAAAGTAATTAAAATATATTTATATATATTTTTTAAAATATTATTAGAATTATTATTTCATATATATAATATAATATTACTAAACCTATCCTTAATACATTCCATGTAAAGTATGAATGATTCACATCACTTTGAGTAGGCGGTAGTCCACACATCCCCAAACGAAGTTGTATATTTACAAAAAATTGAATGAATAAAGGTAAGTTGTATATGATAATTAAATAAGACTAAATAAATCATAAATATAATATAAAAATATTATTTACATCATAATTCCCAACCATGAGTGGTGGTAAAGTAAAACGAACAACATCATTTAGCGAGATGATAGTTTTCTGTACACACAAATGGTAAGTTTGTTACCCATTTAATTGAAGTCTGTGTTTGGATAGGTAAAAAATATAGAATAAATAAATATTAGTATATTTAGGATGCATATTTTATTATATAATAATGGAATAATAATAAATGAGTTGGTGGAGAAAGAAAATAAAAAAAGTGATTGTTGAAGGATGTTACCTCTTCTTTGGGTAACTCTTTTTGGTTTGCACCAAAGGGATTCCTTGGTTGGATTTATGACGAATTTGAGAAATATAGGATTAATGGATATAATTAGGGAGTTTATTTTATCATGGTTTGGTTGATATAAATTGTATTTAGAGGTGTGAGTAAGGGGAATAGTTAATGTATTATTATAGTGGAGGAGTGGTGACGGTATTGTAAATACAAAAAAGGTAAACACTATTGAGTGGTATCCATTACCTCATGTGATTATAAAATGAAAAAAATTGATTAATGGGCTATTATGGTCAATAATAATCTCCACCATAAAAAAATAAGTGATGTTTTATAATTTTGTTCCTTAACTTCTATGTTTTCTATCTTTTATCATTTTGGTTTTTATTAACATAAATAGTTTTCTAACATACGTAATATCACTATTAAGACTAAATTATAGAGATATTTATTAGAAAATATATACCAAATTAATAATTTATTTTATATCTACTTTAAAAATATAACCATGTGTTTTGGAATTTATTTTTAAAATAAGTGCATTTAACGCCCAAAAACACTACTTTAACATGAATAGTGTTAACAATGTTTTTACTATTTAAAGGTCCATATGTTCATTATTAAAGATATATTAGTCCATAAATAGACTATATTTTATATTTAATAACATTTGTAAATAACTTCGAAGAATACATTATTTTTAGTAAATTTTAAATCTTTTAATAAAATATCTTTTATCATAAAAAAATGTTAATGTCAATTTTGACAATATTTACATAATTTAAACTTAAAACTATCAAGACAAAGATTGAATTTTAATATATTAATATATAAACTGTATAAAATGATATAATCATATTAAAATAACAAATTACAATAATTCATTCAATTTACTTCAATTTCAATATTTTTAGTATCATTTATTATAGTTAATTATTTACTAAATAATTACCACATTTGACATTCCGTAAGAAGTTAATCTAAATAATTGTTTTCTAAAATTTAAATATAAGTTAATATAATTAAAAAAACTTTTTTACCTATCAAAATAATGTGTAAAACCAAAATAATCTAGTTTTTGTCCATATCTCAAGTATTTATGAATGCCAAAGGCAACGAATGTTCATTTTTTCCATTTTCTTTAACTTATTATATAGCTAAATTTCAATGAATAGTGTCCCAGTAACTCATAAAATTAGTTAAAAGATGGGATATGATCTATATATTGTAATAAAATGGATTTTTCATAAGTTTATAGTTTATTGTTTCACTTAATAATAATGTTTAACCACTAAGTAAACTAATTTTTACCTTAATCGATGTTAAATAATTATAAAAAAATTTCACTAATTATTTTGGTCAAAAAATAATTTTTACTTACATGAAATTATAAATTAATTTTATAAAAAATATGGAATATATTTTTCCAAATTCTATTTTGTGGTTTTTTTTGCCTCTTCGAATAAAAATTTATTCTTCAAGGTCAAGGTCAAAAACTGAAATTTCTCAAAAAAATACAAAAAAATCACCCGATGTAAATTTTGATATTAAAATTTAAAAAATGAATATTTTTTTCAAATAAAAATTAAAAACGTGTAAAAAATTATATTTAAAATAGGTGCGCCATTAAAAGGTGACAAAATTACATTTTAGAATGAATATATATTGGTATACATAAAATTGGATTTATTATTATCTCCAGTCTAAAAAACACATAATATTAATGTTAAATAGTTGAATGAATATAATATATATATATATTTGATTAAAATAATCTATTAAAATTGGTGTAATTAATTATATATACTTTTCCAGCAAAAGATTTCATATATCATCAAAAGGGTTTTATTTTCATTTATTGTAATTGGTCACCAAATAAATATTAATATATACATGTGTAAAACATATTTTCATAATTTAATTAATAGTATTCATAAAATATAATACAATGAATAGCAAACAATTATAAAAATATTTTAATAACAATATTAATGGTATATTATAGTTTGGTAAAACTCGCTCTTGCATGTAACACCAGCTATCAAAGGAACTTATAATTACATGTAATTTATGAAAAAAATAGTGATGTGTGTACAAAAATATAATCTAAGTGTTTTTTTAGTGCAATATTAACATGGGGTTGTGTATACAGTAATCCAAACTTAGTGATTTTTTATAACAAAATATTTATTCACTGTTATATGAAATGAAAACTATCGAGAAGATTAAAATAATTAAAAATATATATTTCAAAAAATCTTGTGGTGTTATATTCTACCCCCATTAAAATTAATTTCTCCCAAGAAATTCATCTGTGTTATCAAAGGATTAACACTTCAAAGATCCATTTATAGAAACCCACATCGTAAAAATGAAAACTAATTTTTCATTTAAAAAGAAAATTTGGAATCATAATGTTTAGTTAAAGTAATAAATAACTATGTTTCTATATAAGAGAACATAAGTGGAGAGGGAAAACAAATACATTGAAGAAAATTATAAATAATCATATATATTAATAAATATCACTGATCATAATAAAGTGTGTGATCCAAATAAAGTTAACAATCACAAAACCATAAATTGAAGAAGCATGAATGAGGTCATTGATATCATAAAATATAATAATAATAGGACATTATTTTATTTCAAAATGTTTTTTCTAAAGTTCAAGAAATTTTAAAAGAATATATATTTACTTGATTTCATTCTATCTCATATACATAATATCAACCTCTTGTTGTGCCTTGATAAATTTCTACTTCATCCCTTACATTAAGAAATGAAGGTGAATTCATCATTCCTAAAGAACTAACATATTATAAGATTCAAAGATAGAATGACAATTCATCCCTTAAATATTTTTTTATAATCAATGTAGTATAGTTAAAATAGATTATTCAATATGCACAAATCCTCATATGGTGATATAACACTTTTATCTCAAAAACATCATATGAAGTTTAACATAAACCATTTCATAAATAGTTAACCTCATAACCCTTCTGAAAGGTGAAAAATTATTCAATTTAGGAATAAGGTTACTAATTTTATCAAAATAATCATAGCATAGATCCCCCATATATCGTAATGTAGCTCCTGGTTGTCGCATACCATACATGTAAAAACCTTCATCATGTATTGTCTTAAAACATTGTCAAAACGTGAATTACCATAAATACTTATTGAAAACATGCGTTATTTCTTATTAAAAATATTATTGGATATATTTATTAAGTAAAAAATGCGTTTAAATTCATACATTATAGAAAAAACCACTGGGTCAAAGAATTCGTAATTATTTCCAAGGTAATCAGTTCTATCTGATTTACTTTATCCATATCAATCATCTCTTTATCCAAGATGAACACAATTTTATCAACACCAGGAACACATGGAGGGTTACCTTACCTTAATTAGAATATCAAACTTCCATTAAATCACAATTCTTGGTTATCAAAACCATTCTATATATTTTTTCAAATCTTTAATTGAAGACATATACTTCATGATTCATATAACATAATTCTTGACTTACGATACATATACACCTCAATCATCCAACTTTATTCTTAAACCATTACTTAGGATTCATCATCTTATTACTTAATATCCATTTCCTAGAATATGAAATATTAATCATTTATTATTGTTCCTCATCCTCAATTTAATCATGATTCTTATGTTTAATGTAAACAATACTATTAGAACATCCCATAACTTTCACATGTAATTTGTGGTCTCTTTATCTTCAGTAGTATAATCAATACTCATTCCACCTTCCTAATTTTATTCATGAGATTTAAAGTTAGGAAATTGATTTTTATTATTCTCATACTTTCCAAATTTTAAATATTCAATTTTTGCCCGGTTCCTTCATGTTCCTTCCCTTGACTAAATCCTTAAAGCATAGTGTTAACAATACTTATTATAGAAGAAAATCACATAATCATGAAAAATGACATATAAGATGTATAAATTATGAAACCATATTTTAAATCTAGGACATATTAGGCATATCCTTAGATACATACCTAGATTTTTACTTAGATATATACCTTGGGATCTCACTAAGGTTTTCTCATCCTAGTTTTCAAAGGATGACAAAACCTTTCCTTTGATACAAACTATAATGACACAGGATTAACATATGTGGATATTACATTATTTTAGATGAATATTCATTAAATTATAAAAGTAAATTCCTAAGAACTGTAATAGTTTAATGTGTTTGATAACTTGTAACGTAATATACTATCTTGGGGATAGATCTTCCACATCTCCCTGAAAAATTTTATTCTTTTGTACTCATACCTAAAACCTTTCTTCATATCCTGGGGAGAGGAAACATAAAAAAGGGGTGAGATTGGATTTTCAATAAGGGTAAAAATATTTAAGCATAATAATGATTATAAGGGTATGATAACATGGTCATAACATTAGAAGATCATAACCTATATATCAAAGATCAAAATCAAGAGTCATGACATAAAAATTGGCTGTTCATAAGACATGAATCATAATATAGTTGAGAACATGAACCATACGGGCATATCATAGTCATACGAAATAGATTTGTGGAATATAAATCAAATTATTACATTATGAGCATGCATAAGTAGACACATGTCACTAATTAATTTAAGGACATGAAATTATTCCCTCACATAAACTTATGGACATATAACCAGGTCTACACATAACATCGTGAACATGTAATCAGGTTCATGCATAAAATCATAATATTCATGGTTAAATCACAATAATATAAAAATAGTGGACCAAGATACTCTTATTTCTGATTATGTATTTGGACACACCAGTTTCCCATTATAGATCAGGACACAACTCTTTCCAATTTTGGATCAAGACACACTTGTTTCCCATTTTGGATCAGGACGCACCTATTTCCCATTATGGATCAAGTACTTCAACTTGTTTCCCATAATTAACCCATGATTTATAAGTATTTTCCCAATTATTTGGTTGGATATATATTCCCCACCCATCACATTATAGAATCACACATACATATTCCAAAAGATAATGAAACTTTCATCATATCACTACCAATAAAAAGAGATGGGTTTTGTAAACATAATATCATAACCCATGAAATGAAATTGGTATCATAAAAATGTCATCAAATCATAACCTAGGTAAAATATAAAATTTTCATAATAATTTCATCATAGAATAATCCTTGAAAATATGCGGGGTTTATAAGTATTTATCATGGTATAACCCGTGGAAGAGAAACATGTATCATAAATAACATATCATAAAATGAATAAAATCTTAATAAATATAAAAATAATGGTAAAATTGGAAAATAAACACATTAAATCAAAAAATAAATCAAATTATGTCATTTTGTATGGAAAATAATTTTGAATATCATTTAAACATTTCTCTAGGAAAATAATATTTATACATTTCAAAGTGTCCCATACCACTTTGAAACATTTTAATGATAATACTCATGAAATAATAACATTACATTAAGATTATAAAATAAATAAAATAATAATATTCATGATGTAAAATTTCAAATGGTAGTATATACACCTCGTAAAATACTATAGGTCTATAACATAACATGTCTCTCAAAGAAGGAAGATTGAGACAAAATTACGTTACTGATTATGTAAATTTTGAACCATAAAACTCATGAAATATAGATCATGAAGTAGATATGTAAATACATATAAAATTAGTAATAATAATCATGTAATAAATTATTGTTTATTATAAAAACCATACAAAATAAACAAGTAGTGAATAAGGCATAAGTCTCGCAGAAATAAAAGTTATACTAGAAATCCCCTTACCAATTGAGTATCTTTTTAATCGTGGTCCCTATGAAATAATATCATCAATTGAAACTTTTAATATCATTACATAAATGATATTAATAATATAACATGTCACATTTAAGTACATATACTAAAAAACAAGAATAAGTGGTGAATATAGTATATATCTCACAGAAATAAAAGGGAGACGAGAAAACCCTTACCTTAAGTCTTGAATTTCATTGTACACGTTCAAAAATCCTATATAATAAATATAATTTAATTATAAATCTACAAAAAACGATATTATTATATATAATCCCATATTTTATTTTATTATGACTTTATATTACCCATTTATTAACAATTCCATGTTAATTTTACATTTTAGGTAATAACAACTTTGTTTTTCACATGTGTTTTGATTTGTTATATTTTTGGTCTTTTACTTATATCATTATTTTTTCACCTAAATAATAACAAAAATGATATAAATATCATATATATTCAGTATATATATGTATTTATAATAATCTATAAAGGATATAAATAGAATGTACTTTTCGTAGAGAGGGTAAGTTATACGTAGGTATGAACGTTGTTTTCATTTTATTATCGTATTGAAAGAAAGAAAGTAAATGAAATATATGTATATATATATCATAATTATAGTATAATTATTATTTAATATATATATATAATAATATCTTTTTAAATCCATCCTTAATACATTCCATGTAATGTGTGAATGAATCACATCTCTTTGTGGATGCGGTAGTCCACACATCCGCAAACGAACTTAACGTATTGACACAAAATGGAATGAATAAAGGTATGTTTTATATGACAATTAAATAATAATAAATAAATCATATAGATAATATATATATATTATAAAAATATTATTTACATCATAATTCCCAACCATTATAGGTGGTAAAGGAAAATGAACGACAACGTTTTGCGAGGCGGTAGTCTTCTGTACACACAAATGGTATGTTTGTCACCCTTTTTATGGATGTTTGTGCAGGTGTAGATAAAACCATTAGAATAAAATCATATCAGTATGTTGGTGATAGTTAGATTATTATATAATCCTGTAATAAGAATAATCTTGGTGGTGGAGAAAGAAAATAAAATAAAAGTGTTTGTTGAAGGATGTTACCCCTTCTTTGGGTAAATCCTTTTGGTCTGTACCAAAGGTATTCCATGGTTGGATTTATGTCCAATGTGAGGCATATAAGATTAATATAGATAAATTGGGATCTTATTTGGTAAGGTTTTGGAGGATCCAAACTGTCTTGAGAGGTGTGAGTAAGGGGAAGAGTGAATACCTTTTATAGAGGAGAAGTGGTGACATTCTTATAAATACAAAAAAGTAAACACTATTTGGAGGTATTACTTGCCTAATGTGCATAAAAAATTAATAAAATAATGTATTAAATTTTAATTATGGTCAAGAAAAATATCCACCACAAAAAAAATATTTTTTTATAATTTTTCCTTAACATCTATGATTCCCCACTTTTATCATTTTAGTATTTATTAAGGTAACTAGTTTTCCAACCTAGGTAATTTTACCCTTAAGAATAAATTAACGTAATATTTATTAGAAAATATAGACCAATGAATTATATATTTAATATATAATTTTAAAAAAAAATCCCATGTGTTTTGGAAATTAATTTTGAAACAATCTCACTTAACACCCGAAAACACTACTTTAACCTGAACCGTGATAATAATGTTTTTAATATTTAACGGACAATATGTTCATTATAAAAGATAATTTAGTCCATAAATAGGACATATTTGATATTTATTAATATTTAAAAATAATTTTGCATCAAATTTTATTTTTAGTTAAATTTAAAAATTTAAATAAAATATATTTTATGATATAATAACATTAATATTGATTTTGACATTATTTACTTAATTTAAATTTAAAAATACTATGAAAAATATTAGATTTAAATCTATTAATTGAAAACCTATGTAAAATTCCATATTCCTCTAAAAATTATTAATGACAATAATTCAATAAATTTATCACACTTTTAATATTTTTTTGTATCATTTATTTTAGTTAATTAATAACTAAATAATTAACGCATTTGACATTCCTTAAGTTATTATCAAAATAATTAAACTCAAAAATTTAAATATAAATTAATATAATGAAAAAAATCCTTTACCTATTAAGATAATTTGTAAAACCAAACTAGTGTGGTTTTTTCCATATCTCAAGTCTTTATGAATGTTAAAGGTATGGAATGTGGCTTTTTTTTTGCCTTTTTTCCTTAATTTATTATATAGGTCACTTTCCTATAATGTTCTACAAATAATTCATAAAATTAGAGAAAATAAGGGATATGGTCTATATATGGTTATAAAATGGATTTTGTACAAGTTTATAGTTCATTTTCCCCCTTAATATTAAAGTTTAACCATAAAGAAAACTAATTTTTGCCTTCATCGCTCTTAATTAATTTTAATTAATTTCACTAATTTCTTTAGAAAAAAATAAGTTGAACTTTATAAAAATTATAAATTATTTTTATTAAAAATATGGAATCAATTTTTACAAATTATAAATACATAATTGGTAGAAATTAATTTAAAATTACCCCCATACGTGTCGCTAAAGCACATTTTTAAATTGAAAAGTTTTAAATATTATAATATTTGTATATCCAATTCTAATGTGAAATTGGTTTAAATGAACTAAATTATATTAACTTATTTAAAATTTATTTAATTACACTTTAAAGAAAATGAAAATATAATTTAACTATATAAATAAATTAGATGAAAAAGCAGTTTTCAGTTAAAATTGTGTATTTTTACTATTCATCAAAAATGAAATTTCTCATAATAATAAAAAAAATTCACTGAATTTAAATTTTGATATTAAAATATATACAATTAAGTTTATTTTTTCAAATAAAAAATATAAATGTGTCAAAAATTATATTTAAAATAGGCACACCATTAAAAAGTGACAAAATTACCTTTTAGAAATAATATACATATTTATGCATAAAATTAAATTTATTATTATCTCCTATCTAAAAATCACAAAAGATGAATGTAAAATTGTTGATTTAATAATGTATATATATATATATCATTAAAATCATCTATCAAAAGTTGTGTAATTAATTTATATACTTTTCTAGTAAAAGATTTCTTATATTATCAAAAAGGTTTTATTTTAATTTATTTTTATTTGGTCACAAAATTATTCTTATTATATACATGTGTAAATAATATTTTTATAATATAAATAATATTATTCATAAACTCCATTCAAATGACTATGTGACAAATATAATAATATTTTAATAAAAATATGTTGGGAAAAAATCGGTCAAGGTATCATTACTAAATTTTTGGGTTGGTTGTGATTGATGAAAAAGGAGGTTTCCAAGGATATTTGTCATTTTCAAGATATATTGTTGGAAAAAAATGTTTAAAAGAACCATTATATAGGAAAATATGATCTTGAGGCATTAAAAAATAGATAAAAAGTGACGTCGTTTTCCAGTGTCTGCCAAATTTTTAGGTTAAGAAATTTAGAGTTTATCGTACATCATGATAAGTGTATTTCCATGAAGATATCATGAAAATATGTAAAATGAATGAATTTATTGAATATGGGATTCATGAAGTGGTTTATGCAAAGAATCCAACAAAGATGGCGGTGAGATCTTCGATTACGATGAGCTTCGCGAATGGTAGAGGTAAAGAGCACTACGAGTGAGCATCATAGAAACACAACGTTTTTTATGGAAGAATATATTATTACTATGAGATTTGTGAACCTCTAAAATTTCTTCAGATATTTATGAACAAGAGAGAATTTCGGTTGAAATTTCAAAGCTTTGTGAAATGGGATGACGTGACACTTACATGGTGGGGAAGGGTCTAGAGTCGGTGGAAACACATATAAATAGGGATTGAACCCCTTGAGAATATTAGAGAGTTTTCTTGAAAATATTAAGTCTCTCAATTCTCAAAGAAGGTTTGAGAAGGATGGTTGTGAAGTTTCTTCACAAAGATTAAGTTTATCTTCATGAAAGTAAAGAGAATTTGGAAAGTCTTGTTGAGCTCTACGAAAGGAAGGAGCTTCACAATAGCTATGTTGAGCACCTTGAAAGAGGTGAACTTCAAAAAGGCTATGTAGAGAATTTATAAGGCTATGTACTTATAGAAGTCTTGATTGAGATTTATGAAATATTGTGCTTTGTGAAGTAGTGATCTTTGCGAAATAAAGATCTATTTGAAGCTGTTTACTTTGAAAAAGTTCTTTAATAGGTACTGACCAGTGTTCAATGGAAATGTGGTATTCATCAAATAATGGAAGTGGGACATCAATAGAGAATATATTTATATTATAAGATGCATTAATTAGAGATAATTAAAGGACCTAAAAGTCTATAAAAAGTTATTGGATCTTCTGAATAAGTAGAGCACACATTAGTTGAGAGAGCAATGAGCTTTCAAATTGTGATTGGTTGTAAACCACGAGGGACAATTAATCATTTAAAAACTATTTAAATAACAGTGCGCTTTTAGTGGATTTGGTACATTGGAACATTTTTATTGTATGCCCCTTAGGCATAGCCCAATAATGGTGAACCAAGTAAAAATTGATATGTATCGTTAATACTTTAATTTTTGTTCATACTTTGCTATGGGAAAGAGAAAGAAGTGAGTTTTGTTCAACATAAAAAAAAGATCAAAAGGAGAATTTTTTTAATCTATCATACCCTAATTCACCCCCTCTTAGGGTATTTTACCTTGTGTACCTAATAGTTGGTATTAGAGTGAGAGGTCAATATAAGTGTTTCTCTCTTAATGGAGGTCATCGATCACAAAGGGATTCCGATATTCAATGAGAATAATTTTCAGCTATAGAAGAATCAAGTACAACACTACATCCAATCATTGGGATTGGATGTGTTTATAGTAGAGATTCATGGTATTTCTGTCAATATCAATAGTGGTGCTTTATCAGAATCTAAAATAAGATAATTGGGTGTTGATTCCAAGAGAATCAATGATTTATGGGGTGCCCTATCAAGTGTAATTTATATGTAGGTGATGTCATGAAAAACATCACATTCCATGTGGGAAATGAAATTGAATATATATGAAGGTGATTAATAGGTCATAGAGGAAAAGCTGTAGGTTCTATGGAATAAGTACAAAGATCTGAGAATGAACCCAAATGAGTCTATTGATAGGGTAAACGTTTTAGTGGAAGACATGTGTGGTCTTTTGGAATTCATTTAAGATATAAAAATTGTGAAGTGTATCCTAATGTAAATTCTACCACGGGTTAATCTAAATGTTTCAGTATTGGAAGACAAAGACCCTAAAGATCTCACATTTGATAAAATGCATAATACCATTGTAGCATATGAAATGAGAAATGATGATAACAATGCTATGGAAATGGGAAATCTAAGGAGGGTGCATTAAAGTCCATGAAGAATCCCATCTTTGAAGATTATTAGTAAGAATAAGAGACAAACACGGTGATTTCATTCCTTTCTTCAAATCTAAAAAGAGAAAAAGGAATGTTCAAGGGGAAAATTATACTATCATGTTTTCTATATGGGAAAGTTGGTCATCTTGCGGCAAGGTGCCCCCAAAAGTTTCAAGAATATGATGAGGATTAAGTTGAAATCCCTATAAAAAGTATTCAACCCATGTGAAAGGAAAGAAACAGTTCAGGAGAAACAATTTTTAATAAAAAGAATCTTCATTCACAAGAATGTGACAGTTCAGATGAAGCTGAGGTTAAAGAGGTTGAAGAGATAGAAAACTGCAAATATTGTGGAGAAAATGATATAGTGGTAGTCATCGGCAATACCTACAAAAGGGAAGAAAGTGAAAATGATGAAGAATAAGTTGAAGTAAGAGTTGACTTTTAAGATGAATTAGAAGCACATATTGAAGTGATATATGTTGGGAGATCCAAAACACAGAAATATAACAATGTGGTTCATGATACCAAACTATATATGTAGTAGCAAGATGAATATAAATCCTAGCTAGTGAATGAAATTTAAAAACTTAAGTCTTCAATGCCAGAGAGCCCAAACAATGTTCATGGGCATAAAATCAAGGTTGATGTATAGAAAAGGGAGAATGATTATTTGACTAAAAAAGGGAAAGATCAAATCAAATGCATTTAATAACTTGAAGAAGAAGTTTTCAGTTTGTGATGAAAAGTTAATGATAAAAAAACTCTTGACTCCCAATATGACAACGAAAAAGAAGATCACTAAATATATAAGAATGTTTGAAGTGGAGCATAGAGTTCAAACAGAACAAAAGTAAAGGTAAAATCTAAATGATAAGACTTGCATGTGGCTTATCCAAAAGTAGAAAGCAGTCACGGTTGAATTCAGAAAACAAGCACCCGGTCTAAGTTTGAATATTGATTTGGGTATGATGAAGAATGAGAAGATTCATAGAACCCAAGGTACAAGTAGTAATAAAGAAGTGACATGCCTAAATGAACCTTGCATTAGGTGTTATTACTTTGGAAAGAAGGGATAATCAAAAAAATGTGTTTTCTGAGATACAAAAGGGAACAAGAACAGTAATGGAAGCCTAACAGAGAATGGTAATCTAGTATATCTTTTGAGGGTCATTGTTTTTTGTGCGGAGTATTTGGTCACATGGCTAGATATATTACATGAACCATGAAGAGGAATATGATAAAGAAGAACCCAAGTGGTCACATGAAACAATTCAAAGAATCAACAAGTGAGCTAAAAATGAAAAATTGATTTACAACTCTCCAGGATGAAGATGGCCCATCATACTATGAGGAAGATCGATATTTCAAATATATTCTGTGTATGATGTAAAAAACATGGATCAAGAAGAAGTGAGATGAGGAGGCAGTGGTTATTGAAATTTCCCTTAAAGCGTCAGACCGATCTATTATATGGATCCTTTTAAGTGGTTACACATCCCATATGATAGAAAATATAGATCTTCTTTCATGCATAAAATATGATAAATAAGGAGTAATAAAATTCGGAAATAATGAAAGCCTGAATATGAGTGTTTAAGGAAAGGCTAGGTTTGGGGGAAATGAAATGAGACATGTTGATGTCTTGGTAGTATAAGGTCTTAGTCACATCTTTTTTAGTGCCATTGAACTATAGGACTCAGTGAATTCTATAAGATTTACTAGGAAGATGTCTATCGTTAAAGGAAGAGATGGTGAAGTTGAACTACAAGGAACAGGAAAAAAGGGAAATCTATACCTTGTATGTGGGGATGAAGATATGTGCCTTTTATCCAGCGAGGAAGAAAAAATGTTGTGGCACAAACAACTTGGTCAACTATGCCAAACATCCCTGGAAGGTTTGGTAATGTGTGATACAACTAGAGATATCCCGAATCTATCACGTGATTGTACTCATATGTGCGATGCATGTCAACAAGGGAAAATCATCATAAAGACATATAAAGAAAAGGAACAGAAGTCAACAAGAGTGCTTGAATTAGTGATTACTGATGTATTTGGACATACCACACTAAGATCCATTGATGGAAGGAGGCATTATGTTCCTTTCATTGATGATTACAACATAATGGAATGGGTATTTTTCATTTCCAATAAGTCTGATGTGTTCAGTTATATAAAACACTATTGGGGGGAACCTGAAAGGATGCATGGACAAAATATTATGATGTTTGGTACCAAAAATATTATAAAATTCAAAAATAGTCAAGTAGAGGACTATATTAAGAAAAACAGGATAATGTATCAATTTTCTTTTGTGATAACTCCTCGACATAATGGAGTGGTTGAGAGGAGAAATCAAAACATTAATAACATGGCCAGAATGATGCTTATTGAAAAATACTTACCATGTTTTTTTGAATGGAAGCCATCTTGAAATCAGTCTACATATCTAACAGGGATATGTTGGGTTAGAAGGAAGGAAAGACTCCATATAATATATGGTATGGAAAGAATACAAAATTAAAATACATTCAAATATTTTTAAGTAAGTGCTTTATTCTTAACAAAGAAAAATACAAGGAATTTGAATCACATGGAGATTAGGGGATATTTCTTGGATACAAGGGGAAAAAATTATATAAATTATTTAATAACAGGTTGGGAAAATTAGTTGGGAGAAATGATATATCTATAGTATAAAATGAAGAGTATATTCAACAACATAGCGAACAGTTTCCTAATGAAAGTGATGAGGAGGAAAGAAACATAGGGGGAGAAATTGGTAGATGCTAATTCAAAAGAAGACAAAGATGATGAGAAGGAGGAAGTCAGGTCTGTGTCTATGAAGAAGCCAAAGATTTGAGCCAAAATTGAAAGGAAAAGTATCATTGGTGATCAGACATCGCCTGTTCAAACAAGAAGAATGAAGTCATTACAGAAGGCATCATTACTATCTCAGGTAGAGACTAAATGTTTTTATAATGAAGTTGGAGATAAAATCTAGGTTCAGGAAATGAATACTGAGCTAGACCATATTGAGAGAATATGACATGGTAGATTGTTTTGAGGCCAACAAATAAGAATTTCATCAAGACTAAATGGGTCTTTCGTAACAAGATGAATGCAGATGGCACAATGATTCAAAGCAAAGAACAACTAGTGTGCAATGGTTACTCCCAGATAGGGGGTATCTATGTCAATGAAACTTTTTAACCTATTTTAAGGCTGTAGATAATCATATTATTCGTCACCATTATAGTGCAACAAATGTTTTATGTTTTCTACATATATGTAAAGGCTGTATTTTTGAATGGGGTTTTGGAAGAAAAAGTGTATATTATGTAGCCAGATGTTTTTCTCATTCATGAAGATTAGAAAAGAGTTTATTGAATAAATAAGGCTTTATATGGATTGAAGTAGGCACCAGGAAAATGGTATTTATGGATTAATCAATTTTTGAAGAAGGTTATTTTTCATCATTGTGGATTTTATTACAATTTTTATGTGAATAATAACAGTTATCCATGGATGATGGTGTTGGTAAATATCGATGACATAATCTTCCGTGGATCAGATGAAGCGCGGTCCATATAGTTATTTGAATTCTTGAAAAATGTGTTTTAAATGTCAATGATTGGTGAGATTATGTTTTTACTTGGTTTATTAGTGACATAAAGAAGTAATGGAACATTCATTTATCAACCTAAGTATTATAAATATCTTTTTAGAAAGTTTGGTATGGAAAATTCCAAGGAGATGAAGACTATAGTGGATACCATTATGTAACTATCACAATAGAATGAAGGTAATGTGGTTAATATCACAGAGTACAAAAAAATAATTGGAATCCTATAGTACATGACAGAGACAAGGCCTGATATTGTATTTTCCATATTCCAAGCAACGTAGTATCAAAACTATCCCAATGAAAACTGCATGATTTCAATAAAAAGAATACTTTGGTATATCAAGGGAACTATGGATTCTGGTTTGCTGTATAATGACAGATCTTAGTTATAGATTTTGGGATATATAGATGCAGATTGGGCTGGTTTGAAATATGGTAGAAAATAATCTTTAGGAGGTTCTCTCTATCTTGATGGATTGTGTATTTCCTGGATAATAATGAACAAGATTTAATTTCATTCAGCACTTTAGAAGCTACGTATATTGTAGTCACTCATGAATACACACAGTTATGTTGGATGAAGTAGAAGCTTGATGATATGAGAGTTGAAGTGAAGTCTTTGATCAGAATCCATTTCGATAATTCATGTTCTATCAATCTTAGATTAAATTCAGTCCATAACTCAAGGACAAAAAACACTGAAATCAAATATCATTTTATCAAAGAGAAGGTGGAGCACGATCTTGTGAATTTAGAGTATGTTCCTAAAAAACTACAAGTTACATACATTCTAACAAGGCTTTACCCAAATAATAAATTTAGAGGCATCAATTGGCTTTGGGAGTCCAGTCGACCCCATGAACTTAAAAATGTATGGATATGGGATAAACCCCATCCCCTATCCCCAAGGTATGATGTGTTTTTTCCAAATGTATTTATTTGAGTCCCTTACAATATTGCAGACTGAAAAGGAGTGACCTTTGCGTTTTTTGACAAAGGGGGAGTAAGTATGACTCTTTATAGAGGAGAAATAGACATGTGGAGAAGCTGAATGGTGGAACAGTGAGATAGGGGGACCAAAAATATAGAGGTAGAATTAAATCCAATGATGCTATATGTGATCGATAAAAGGATACATATCATTACAGTTGATGTTATTGATGAAATTAGTTGTCTGGTTTCAATATTTGGTGTTAGTAATGAAGTGATTCACTTATGAAATTTTCATTATACTATTATTTCTCATGTCATACATCTCCCATGTGGTCATAGAGTATGTGTTGAGTAAATCTATAATTGCTTTTTGAATTTTAATAGGTGAATGATTGTTGGATATGGAAGAAGTTTTAAAGTAGTATCATTTTATGAAAGTGTTTTCAGCAAAACCAAAGGGGAATATTGTTGGAAAAAATCCCTCAAGGCATCATTGTACAATTTTTGGGTTGGTTGTGTTTATTGAAAAATCATGTTTCGAATGTGAGTTATCAAGTTTTATAGATATTTTTGACAAACCATGTTAGCAAAGAACCATGAAAATGGAATGGAAGATCTAAAGGCAGTACAAAATGAACAAGTACATGGTGACACTATTTTTTACTATTTGCCAATATTTTGGAGTCCAAAATTTGGAGTTTGGAAGGCAATGAGAAAATTTTATTTCATTAAATATATTATCAAAATAGGGAAAATGCATGAATTTCATGAAGATGGAATTCATGAAGTGGATTTCACAAATAATAAAAGAAAGATGACGATGAGCTCTACGATTACTGAATGCTTCATAAATGAAAGAGGTAAAGAGAATTGTGAGTGAGAATTGCAGCGACACAAATATTTTTAAAGAAGGCTTCGGGATTATTCCTAGATTTAAGAACCTAGAAAATTTACATGGGGATTTTTGAACCGGAAAGAATTTTAGCAGAAATTTTTTGAGCTTTGTGAAATGGTCTAACATGGTGCTGACATGGTGTAGAAGGTTCTAGAATCAGCGGAAACACCTATAAATAGGGCTCAACCCCTTAAGAAGAGTAGAGAGTTTTCCTAATAATATTAACATTATAGATTCATGAATATGGTTCACGGAGGTGGGTTGTGAAGTTTCTTAATGATGTCTAAGTTTAGCTTTTCAAAATTAAAGATAATTCACAAAGGCTTTTTGAGATCAACAAAATAAAGGAGCTTCGTGATGAATAATTTGAGCTCTGTAAAAGAGGTGAACTTCGTAAAGGCTAAGTTGAGATTTTTAAAAGGTAGGTACTTCATTAATTCTTGTCTATGATTTTCGAAATAGGGTGCTTCGCAATGCAGTGATCTTTAGAAAATAAGGAGCTTTGTGAAGTAGTGTTATTTGTGAAAGTGTTTTAAAAGGTATTTCCCAGTGTTCAGTGGAAAATTTTTATTCCTCTACAGATGAAAGTGAGACATCAATAGAGAATCTACATACATTAGAGGACACATTCATTTGATATAATGAAAGGACCAACATGTCTATAAACTGTGAGTGGATATTCTGAAGAACTAGTGAGCACACATCAGTTGAGAGAGAAGTGAACTTTCAAATTTTGATTGGTTGTAAACCATAAGGTACAGTGAGACATTTCAAAACATTGTAAACATCAGTGTGCTTTTAGTGGATTTAGTACATCGACACATTGTCGTTGTATTCTCCTTGGACATAGCCTAATGAGGGTGATCCAAGTAAAAATTGATCTGATTCATGAATTCATTAATAAATGTTCAGACTTTTCTATGGGATAGAGATAGAAGATAGTTTATTTAACAACAAAACAAGATCAAAAGGGTTTTTGTTTTAATCTATCATACCCTGATTCACCCCCAACCTAGGGTATTTGACCTAGTGGACCTAACACAATATTAATAGTATATTTTAGTTTAGTAAAAACTATTCTTGCATGTAACAAAAGATATAGAAAAAACTTATAATTGCGTGTAACACAAGAAAAACATAGTGTTCTGTGTACAAAAATCTAATCTAAGTGCTGTGTGTAGCAAAATATTAATATGGTTTTGTATATAAATAAAGGCAAACATAGTGATTTCATATAAAAAAATCTATATTCAGTGTTTCATGATAAAAAAATATTTTTAAAATATTTAATTTATACAAAAAAAATATTTAAAAAAATATTGGGGTGTTACATTCTACCCCCTTTAAAATGAATTTCTCCCTCGAAATTCGTTTGGGATATCAAAGGTTTAATACTTGAGATTTCCTTTTATAGAAACCCATATCCTAAAAATGAATACTAATTTTTCATTTAAAAAGAAAAGTTATAATCATAATGGTTACCCAAAGAAATAAATAACTAGGTTTCTACATAGGAAAACATAAGTTGGGAGTGAAAAAAACATGGATGAAAAGGATAAATAATCATAGATATTAATAATGATAACTAATCATAAAAAGTGAATGATCTAAAGAATGTTACCAATAAAGAAACCATAAAATGTAGAGGCATGAAATATGTCATTGATATCATAAAAATGATGACAATGTGTTAATATTTTATTTCAAAATCCTTTTTCCTAAAGTTGAATAAATTTAAAAATGATAAATATTTACATGATTTAATTTCATTTAATATGCAGAATATCACCCTCTTGTTATGACATGATCCATTTACACATAATCCCTTACTCCATGAAATGAAGGTGAATTCATTATTCCTGAAGAACTAACAGATCATATGACTAATTTATAGAATGATAAGTCATCCCTTCTATCTTTCATCATCATCAATGCAATATGATTTGAATAGGTTATCCAATATTCATAAATCCTCATATGGAGAGATAATAATTTGATCTCAAAAATATCATATGAATTTTAACTTAAACCATTTCCTAAAAAGATAACCTTGTAACCCTTCTAAAAGCGGAAAAAACCAATAATTTAGGAAGAAGGTGACTAAATTTCTTTAAATCACCATATCACTAATCCCACATATATCAAAAAGTAGCTCTTTCTTTTCACATACCAAACATGTTAATACCTTAATCGTGTATTATATTAAAACATTGTAATAACCCAAATCACCATAAATACTTATTGAAAACATGAATTATTTCTTATTATAATGATTATTAGATATATTACATAAGTAAAGAAATGTAGTAAACTCCATCCATGATAGCGTAAACCACTTGGTCAACAAATCCTTAATCAGTTATTAGGTAATCAGTTCTATTCGATTTAATATATCCTTATCAGTCACCTTTCTATTCAAGATAAACACAATTTTATGAACGTCCGGAACACATTAAGGGTTAACTTCCCATAATACAAATATCACATTTCCATTAAATCACATTTCTAGGTAATCATATCTGTTCAATATATTTGTTCAATTAATAAATTGAAAACATATACATCATGATTCATACAACATAATTCTTGACTTCTGATATATATACACTTCAATCATCCAGCTTTATTCTTAAACCATTACATAGGCTTCATAATATTATTCCTTAATATACCTTTATTTTAATATGATTTACTAATCATTTATTATTGTTCCTTAACCTCAATTTAATCACACTTCTTTTGTTTAATTTAAAAAATACTAATAGAACATCATATAACTTTCACATGTCATTTGCAGTATCTTTCTCTTCAGCAGTATAACCAATAATTGTTCCACATTCCTGATTTTTTTCATAATATTTCCACTTATTAAATGGATTATTATATTTAGCATACTTTCCGTATTTTAAATATTTAATCTTAACCCATTTCCTTCTAGTTCCTTCCATTGACTAAATCTAGAAATCATAGTGCGAACAACATTTCTCATAGTGGAAAACCACATAATCATAAAAAATAACTTAAAGGATGTATAAATTATATCACCTTATTTTAAATCTATTAAACATTAGGTTTATAATTAAAGAAAATACTAGATGTTTCCTAAGAAATATTCCTAGGGATATCACTGAGGTTTTCCATCCTAGTTTTCAAAGGTTGACTGAACCTTTCCTTTGATACAGACTATAGTGACTCAGGCTTAACATAAACGGATATTAAATTATTTTAAATGAATATTAATTACATTATAAATATAAATTCTTAAGTACCATAATATTTTAGTGCCTTTTAAAACAAGAGACAAATTCTTCTAACTTGGTTGAACATCTTCAACATTTCTGCTAAAAATCTTCTCCTTTTGTATTCCTACGTAAAACCATCCTTCATAACCTGGGGAGAGGAAAAATTAGAAAGGGTGAGCTCCAATGCTAAATAAGGGTAAAAAAAGGATATATGTCAGTATAATCATGATAATAAGTTTGTGATAACATTATCAAAACATTAGAAGATCATACCCTCTATATCAATGATCCTAATCAAGAGTCACGTCATAATGATTGGAAGTTCATAAGACATGAATCATAAATTAATTGAGAAAATGAACACTATGAGAATATAATAGGAATAAGAAATATATTTTTGGAATATACGTAAACTTATAACATTTTGATAATGTATAAGTATAAACATGTTCACTCTTTAATTTAAGGACATGAAATGAGGCCCTCACATAAATTATGGACATGTAACCAGGTTCACATATAACATTTTGAACATGTAATTTGGTTGAAGAATATCATTATAGTAGTCAAGGATCAATCCCAAGACTATAAACATAGTGGATCCAGACACTCCTATTTCCCAATGTGGATGAAGACACACCAGTTTCCCATTACGGATCAGGACACACCTATTTCCCATTTTGGATCAGGCACACCTGTTTCCCATTTGGGATAAGGGCACACCTATTTACCATTTGGGATAAAGATCATCAAATTTTTTTTACATAATTATATCATGAGATATTAATCTTTAACCAATTCACTAGACAGGGATATAAGTCCCACCCATCAGATAATAAAATCATATATACGTATTTCATAAGAAAATAAAACTTTTATCATATCATGCCCCATAAAAAGACGTGGGTTTCATAAAAATCATATCATAACCCATTAAATTAAATGGGTATCATAAACATGTCATAATTTCATAACATATGGAAACTATAAAATTTTAATAATCATTTCATAATATAGAAACCCTAGAATAGAAGTGGGATTCATAAGTATTTATCATGGTATAACTCGTGGAAGTGAAATAGGTCTCATAAACAACATGTCAGAAATTGAATAAACCATTAATAAAAAGAAAAAAAATGGTACCATTTGATTATTACTCCATTAAATCATAAAATAAATCACATTGTGTAATAATAGATGGAAAATAATTTTAAATGATCATTGAAAACATTTCTTAAGGAAAACAATCTTTAAACATTTCAAAGTGTCCCATGACAATTCGAAACATTTGAATCATAATAAACATGAATTAATAACATTAAATTAATATTATAATATCATTAAAATAATTATATTCATGATATAACATGTACAAGTCTAGTATATACACCTCATAATAGTCTATAGATGCATAAAATAACATGTGTCTCATAGAAGGCAAATTGAGACAAAATTAATTTACCGGTTTGGTAACTTTGGAACCATAAACCCCATGGAATAGAGATCATTTAATAGATATGTAAATTCCTATAAATTAAATAATAATAATTATATAATAAATTCATGGGAATTATATACACCACACAAAAGAAACGAGTGGTGAATAAGGTATAAGTATTGTAGATATAAAAGTGATAACAGAAATCAGCTTACTACTTGAGTTACATTTGAATCTTGGTCCAAATGAAATAATAACATAAATTAAAATATTTAATATAATTAAATAATTTTTATTCATGATATAACATTTAATAAAAAATTATATATACCACACAATAACAATAAGTGGTGAATATAGCATATATATCAAAGAAATAAAAGTAAGATGAGAAACCCTTACCTTAAGTCTTAACTTTCTTCATACATGTTAAAAACTAAATTATAATAAATAAAATTTATTATAAATCTACCATAAAACCATATTATTATATCTAATGTCATATATTATTTTATTATGACTTTATGTTACCTGTTTATTAACAATTCAATGGTAAAGTTATGTTTTGGTTAATAACCTCTTTGTTTTTCGCATGTGTTTTGATTTGTTATATTTTTGGTCTTGTTACTTATATCCTGATTTAATCACCTACATAATTATAACCATGTTATAAATATCATGTATATTAATTATATAAATATTTATAATAATATATAAAATATATAAATGGAATACACCATTCATAGTGATGATAGGTCGTACGTACGAATGAATTTTGTTTCTTTTTTATTATCATATTGAAAGAAAGAAAGTAAATTACATATATATATATATATTATAATTAAATTATAATTATTATTTTGTATATATCATATGCTCTTAATAAAACCATCTTTAATACATTCCATGTAATGTGTGAATGAATCACATTACTTTGCGAAATCTGTAGTCTGCATCTCCACAAATGAAGTTATCATATTTACAAAATGTGAAAAGCATGAAGGTATGTTTTATATGATAAATAAAGAACCATAAATGCATAATAAATATAATATATATCATTTGAAAAAAGTATGTTCATCATAATTCTCAACCATGATAGGTAGTAAAGGAAAAAACGAACGATATCGTTTCGAATGGCGGTAGTCCTCCATACACATGAATGATAAGTTCAATAACCATTTAATTAAAGTTTGTGTAGGTTTAGGTATAAAACATATAATAAAAAAATATCAGAATATTTAGGTTAATGATTTTATTTTATAATAATGGAATAATAATTATTGAGGTGTTCTAGAAAGAAAATAAAACTAAAGTTCTTGTGGAAGGATGTTACCTCTTCTTTAGTTAAGTGCTTTGGGATTTCATTAAATAGATTCCTTGGTTGGGTTTGTTCCAAAAGTCAGGACTCCAGGATAAATGTATAGAAGTAGTGAGATTATTTTTGTAGGTTTTTCTGTGATAAAAAGTGACTTTATGTGTGTGAGAAAGGGTAATAATGAATGCATTCTTATAGAGGAGGAGGGGTGAAATTCTTGTAAATACAAAAAGGTAAACACTATTGGGAGGTCTCCTTTACCTGACATAATACAAAACAAAATTACAATGTATTAAAGGGGAATTATGGTCTATAAAATCATCCAAAACACAAAAAATAAGTCAATTTTAATATTTTTGTTCCTTAACTTATATGTTTCCCCAATTTTATCATTTTAGTTTTTATCAAGGTAACTAGTTTTCTAACCTATGTAATTTAATAATTAAGAATAAATGAAAGTCAGATTTATTATAAAATATATATCCAATTAAATATAAATAATATTTATAATTTACAAACAATTAATACCATGTGTGTTGGAAATTATGCTTAAAAAAAGCGCATGTAACGCACAAAAACACAACTTTAAACAGAACCGTGCTAATAATGATTTTTATATTTAAAGGTCAGTATGTTTGTTATAAAAGGTGAATTGGTACATTAATAAAAATATTTTTTATTTATTAAAATTTAAAAATAATTTTTAATAATATATAATTTTTATTAAATTTAAAATCTTATAATAAAATATCATTTATTATAAAATAACATTAATGTCAATTTTGAGATTATTTACATCATTTAAATTTAAAAATATCAAGAAAAAAATGAAATTTGAACCTATTAATTTAAAAACTATGTAACATGATATTTTTATATAAAAAACTAATGAAAATAATTCAATCAATTTAGTCTACTTTTAATATTTTTAGTATCATTTATTTTAGTTAATTATTAACTAAATAATTACTACGTTCGGCATTACTTGAGCATTTAATCTAAATATTTCGTCTAAAAAAATTAAAAATAAATTAATATAATGAAAAAAATACTTTACTTATAAAAATAATTTTCACAAATAAACTATTGTGTTTTTTCTATATCTCAAGTCTTTATGAATGTTAAAGGTATGGAAGGTTCCTTTTTTATCTTTTTGCATACTTAAATCATTATATAGGTCACTTTCATGGAATATTGTCCCAATAACTCATAAAATTAGAACCAAAATATGATATTATAGATATATGAGCATCCAATTCCATTTTTAAATGTTTATAGTTAATTTTCACATTTAAGATTAATGTTTAACCACTAATTAAACTAATTCTTTCCTTAATCACTATTAGTTAATTTTAATTAATTTCACTAATAATTTTGGTCAAAAAATAATTTAAACATACTAAAAATTATAAATTATTATTATTAAAAATATGGAATCAGTTTTCATAAATTAAAAACATAGAATTAATAGAAATTAATTTAAAATTAATCCTAGAGACATGTCGTGAAAGTGAGTTTTTAAAGTGAAAAAGTTCAAAAGATTGAAATGTTGTTTATATCCAATTTCAACATTAAATTTGTTAATAAGAGCTAAATTTTATTAATTTATGTAAAATTTATCCAGTTACACTTTAAAACCAAATTAAAATATAATTTTACAATATAAATAAATTATATGAAAAAATAGTTTTCCATTAAAATTCTGTGTTTTTCACTATTCATCAAAAAATGAAACTTCCCAAAAAAAATACCAAAAATTAATGCTATGTAAATTTTTATATTTTAATTTAAAAATTAATTCTTATTTATCAAATAAAAATTATAAAAGTTTGAAAAATTATATTTCAAATAGGTGCACCATTAAAAGGTGACAAAATTACATTTTAGAAAGAATATATATCTTTATACGTAACATTGGATTTATTATTATCACTTGTCTATAAAATGTATAAGATGAAATTTTAATAATTTAATAAGTATAATATATATATATTTCATTAAAATCATATATACAAAGTGGTTTAATTAATTTATAAGGTTTTCCAGCAAAATATTTCCTATATTATAAAAAGGATTTTATTTTCATTTCTAGTAAATTAATCACAAAATAAATATTCTTATATACATGTGTAACATATATTTGTATAATTTAATTAATCTTATTCATAACCTCTATTTTAACATTTAGGTGATAAATATAATAATATTTTAACAAAAAAATCAATATTTAGTGTTGTGTGAAATGAAAAATATCAAAAAGATCTAATTAATTAAAAATAAAATATTTCAAAAAATCATGGGGTATTACATAGATCTTTTGAATTTTCATATATGATTGGTTTTACACATGATGGTTTATTTCATGTATGTATTAATCAATTTTTTATCTTATTTTTTATCCATAGATGATTTTTCTTATGATCATGTGTTTTCTTATATAAATTTGTCGTATTGCTTTTTGAGAATATGATAGGATTTTATGAAATACCAAAGGATGTCTTGTTTGATAAAATGGTTTAAATTTTGGAAAATATTTATAAGATTTTTTTAAAATCTAGGACAACTGTGTTCTTAATATTAGACAACATATAGATTCTTTGGGGAAATCATATTGGTCTTCGTTCTCACACCATAATTTTTTCTTTAGGTGTTTATTGTTGCAGTTTTGTATGACACAAGAAAAAGTTAGGGAGTCATGTAGTTCATTATATTCTCTTGGTTATTGATTCATTTTTTGTTGGGACAGTTTGGTGGTAACAATTTTCCACATAGAGTTTTATGTTTCTGGATTGGCGTGTCTTCTCTTCATGGTTTATCCCTTTGGGATCGACATTGTATGAATCATGTATATATACTATTTATTCCACTCTATACATTGTTGGTTTTACTTATACTAACTATTCATGAGGCATATTTTTTGATTTGATGATGGTCACCTTGTGGTGTACCTTCTAGGATGATGTGTTGGATCGACCAGTGTTGGATCAACCTGTTTTGGTTCATTACATGAGATCTCTAGTGCACTATTAATGTTAATGTATGGAGAGTTATAACCAAATGTTTCTTATGAATTTATAATGATTGGATATATAGAACACTTAAACATCATAGGGTTTAATATCCTGGACGATTTAAAAAAAAAACTCTTTCCATCCTCACTGCCTAACACATTATCTTGTTTCATTATAAATTATGATATGAGAAATATTGAGAATAATATTTCCAATACTTATTAATCATAGTCACCAAGTTGATAAATATGTGGGGTGTGAAAAAACCATAATCCTTATGGTGAATAAGAAAAGTAAGAACAAGGAAAATGGTTCAAAGAATCATTCCAAGTCTAAGTCTCCAGAGCTCTGTTCTTCTAAGAAGAAGAAGATCCAGGGGCATGAAAAGGAGTAGAATGAGGTGTGTGTTTCATGTGGAATGAATGGAAACTTTAATAATAACTACACCCAACCAAATAAGAAAGGTTAAGATTCAGGTACATTCACTACCAATTGTAATATTTCCATATCTATAAGTTCGGTATTAGATACTGCATGTGGGGGTCACATTTTTATCCTAAAACAAGAAATATGTAGATTTTAGAAGGTTTTTAGAGGTGAATTATATCTAAGGGTTGCCAATAGAGCAATGATGGCTACTCTATCTATTGAAAATTTCCATCTCACATTTCCAACCTAAATGATTTTAGTTTTAATGAACTTTTATTATGTTCATAATGTTACTAAGACCATCATCTCTATTTTTTATTGATACATGGATGAATTTATTTTTAGTTATTGAAGTAATATATACTATTTATATAAATATATAATATGTTATGGTATATTTTGGTCATAGTGGGTACACAAGAGGGGGGTGAATTGAGTTCCAGTTAAAAATATTTCCCTTAAAATCCCCCTATGTAAAAACCAAGTTAAACTACAGTGAACTTATACAGATAGAAAATGTTCAGTTAGTTTCTCAAATATTGATTAGGTCTTAGTAAATTTAATCAGAAGATTAAATTGACTTTTTAAACTAACTTACTAGGTTACAATAAGTATAAAAACATTCTAATTTAACTATCAAAGTAACTTTAAAAAAATTATATTTCAAAGTAGTTAGCATCGGAATATGAAATATGTAGAATACTTATGACTTAAAAAAATGCACAGTAGATGTAACCCATAGGTTCAGTCTTAATATGATACTTATCCCTCTCAAACAATTTATATAAATTGATCGACACATTGGATCGGGGTAAACAACAGTGAAAAGGATATCTAGGTTCAATGAAATCTACCACAGTTCAACGTGGAAAAACAAACATCTCACAGCTGTTCAGGTTTTACTCGACCTCTACCACTATCCACAGTGGGATACAAGGGAGTTATAGTGTTTGAATAAGGATTTAAGAATCCTCCAGCATAGCTCATGTGACAGTGTGTGTGTAAAATAAACAAGGTACGCACACTGCTCGAAATGTAAATAAAATAATAACTAGATTAAGTATGAACGAGTTTAGAAAATCTTTAGTGATTGGAAGTGCAACTCTGGACTCGTTTGATAAGTCAAAAAAGCTTCTGAGTCATTCTCTGGTTTTTGTCTGAAAAACAGAGTGTCGTTTTCTTCCTTGGTTTTCAGGTTTAGATTATCATCCTGAGTGCATAATGTGATTGTTGTAGTTCTTCACTCAAGATGTAGCTTGTGTTCTCCTCAAGAAAGAGTGTCTTCATTTATGTCCAGTTCTCTCTAGGTATATGTGTAGACGTGTGTGAATGCACCAATTTTCAATGATGTTTAGCCCTTATCTTTTTCACCCTTCGTGTGCCTTCTTAGTTCCCTGATTCTACCTATTTTTTCTAGGTCTTTATCTTCCCTTTTGTAGCTTTCAGCTCCGGAAAAAAAAGAACGATTACCTTTTCCAGGGGTACTAGGTACAGTTCCCTGACATGCCAACAGATATCATTACATAACCTTAACTTAATTAAAAACATCAAATGTTACTGTTAGCTTAATAAATAAATAATATTGAGAGTATATAGTTTGACTGTTTGTTCAATCATTAGTAGCTCCTATTGGTACATGTGTATGGTGGAATTTGTGTACTAGTGACCTTCTATCGGTAGCTCTTTGAACTTGTATCAGTAGCTCCGAATATCGGTAGCTCTTACTCTGTGTATCAGTAACTTTTATTATCGATATCATTATTTACCGGTGAATTTATTCAATCGGTAGCTCTTGATCGATCGATAGCTCTGTTTTTTATCGGTAGCTTCATTCTGCATCAGTCTCTGTATATCGGTAGCTCTTGGTCTATCAGTAACTTTATTTACAGGTGAATTTATTCTATCAGTAGCTCTGCTTTGTTTCGATATCTTAATTTGGTATCGATCTATGTATATTACTAGCTCTGGTCTATCGGTAGCTCTATGTATCGATGACTATCTGTATCGGTAGATCGCTTAGTTTCAGTGATTATGTGTATCAGTAGACTTATGTATATCTGTATATCTATTCTGTACTATCAGAAGACTTTTTCTATTGGTAGATATTTGTATCGGTGACCTTGTTCTATGCTTACCGGTGGACTTGTACATATCGGTACCTCTACGTATGAGTGTCCTTAGCTTATCTATGACTCTGTCTATCAGTAGACTAAGTCTATCGGTAGACTAAGTACCGATAGATCTATATCAGTATCTATACACAGATCATTGACTAACACTTATCAGTTTTATGTAAAAAAAATCTGATTGGGTTAGAATTACTTCGAAACTTATATAAACAGAGATAAACATTGATAAACATCATTCAAGGATTATTTTAATATTATTATCAGATATAATGTCATAGATTGAGAGAATTAGAATATAGATAAACATTAATTGGGATTATCAAAGTATTTGAGGGCATAATTGGGATTATCAAAACAGGTGAGGTCAACAATCTCCCCCTTTTTGATAGTCAAAACTTATGATGTTATAGTCTTTAAAAAAAGAGTAATTGTATCAGAGGATATATCATTAAATTCAATTATCTCAGAGAAAAAAGTATGTTATAGAACATATTGTATCAGAGGTAGAATTAAATGCAATTATATAAGAGTGGAAAAGCATGGTAGCTCTTCCTTAGATAAAATTTCTCCCCCTTTAAGAATATTTCTCCCCATTTGATACATTGATAAAATTTCTCCCCCTTTGTGATAATCAAAAAGTGGGAAACAACAATTAGAAGAGGAAAAAAATTAGAATGAAAAGAAATCCAATTGTATTATATGTTGAAAAAAGGTACATAGAAAGAAAATAAAAAACAAGGGATTCCTATCAAACACCTTATCCTCCTATTCAATCCGCATCCTCAATGTGTGATTTTCCCTTGGGATCAGAAGAGGATTCAGGAGGAGTGGATGCTGGTGAAGGCTTAGGAATTCTGGAAATGATCACAGGGGGTTGAGCCACAGAAATTGTGCCTGGACTGTACTGAGGAGTTCTTTGAGTTTTCATAGGTGTATGGCTTCGAATGGCTTGGGATGGAATCATCTGAATAGGAGAAGCAGTAGAGGTAGAGGCAGGTAAAGATGGTGGTAAAATCACTGTCCTAGCATCAACATACAGGAAAGGCAACAAAATATTTCTGAAATCCATAATTATTCCTCTTCCTCTCTTCATAGAAGATATTAAATCATCCTTGTTCTCCATGAAATTTTCCAAGGATAGAGTCAGTTACCTTAGTTTGCTGACTTGCTCTTTGAAGGATTGATTGATAAGATGTAACTTCAGGTTTTCTAATAGATGTTTGAAGTGATTGTTGATTTGATGCTTGGTGAAAACCTTTTGGAAGTTGGTGTATACCTTGTCTTTCACTTATTTTCGAGAGGCAGATACTTCTCTAATATATTCTTGGACTATATTTATTATTTTATAGTTGAATATCTAGTAGAAATAACCACTTTTCTCAGGTCAGATGAGTCCACAGAGCCACTGGTTGAAGCTGATCCAAGAACTCCCTTCATCACAGCTCGAATCTGATCCAAATCCACTGAAGGTATATAAGAAACAGAACCAATAGAGAAGGTTACTGTTTCATTGAAGTTTTTGGTCAACCCACTAATAAGGTTTTTTACTTGGGAATCCTGGGTTCTGACATGTTCTTTCATAGAGTTTTTAAAACATTCAAAGACAGATACCATCTGGCTCACAACACTTTTGACATAGGCTAAGTACTTGTATACTTGAGATTTTCAACTCATGTAAGATTATAAAGAGATAAAATACTTCTTTAAAGCTTCAACATTCTCTTCCAGTCTAGATACTTCAGTCTGGCAGGCTGCAACTTCTTCTACTATTTCTGCTACAAAGGATGACATATTACAACCAAGAGAGAGTTCATAAGATTTTTCAAAATTGCTTATCTCATCAACAAAGAAGTTCCTCATATCAGCAACAGAAGCAGTAAAGGACTCTTTCATATAATCCTTTATGGATTTAAGGTCATCCCTGGTGATCATATCAGTAGAAGAAACTACAACAGGTTCTCTTTCAGATGCTATACTAGGCACTAGGTCATTCATAATCGATAAAATTGATGAAACTAGTGAAACTTATATCTTCCTTGTCTCTTCCACAAAACTGACCATAAGATTCTTCTTCAAATTATCCAGGTCATGCATTCTGACCACATATTCAGGTAACAACTCAGTCTTAACATCATAAATTATTTTTGGCCTATTCAGAGATTCCTCATTATCAGAATTAGGACAGTCTAATCCATAAACCACAAAACCTGGGTCTTCTGCCCTATCATCAATCTCAACAGCCACTGAAACACTTCCAAACTTGGTTTGATGCTCCCCCTAAATGGGTGTATTCCCATGTACAACAACATCATTATCAGAAGGTCATTATTCTACAGAAGAATCTTATACTATCAATTCTATCTTTGTAATAGTAGGAGGGTTCTATAGATTAGTTACAACTTCTTCCATTTCTCCTACTATGTCCTTAGTAGGAACAACTAAGCTTCCAATTAATGGACTCAGACTTAGGAAAACATAATCAGAGGATTCAGATTCATTCTCCCTTTCTTATTCATTCTCTGGGACTGGTTGATCTTTCTCATCAGTAGGTGTCTCTTCTTCTACTAAGAGTTCCTTTTCTGAAGATACAATTTTAGCAGCATGACATGGGGGAAATTCAGGATGACTTCCATCAGACATAGAAGTCTCCTCTTCATAAGTTTCATCACTGTATTCAGGTTCTTCTTCATCAGGTCCTAAACTTGTATCCCTCACATCCATAGGTCTTGAAGGATGATCCACATGATTGAATTTATCATATATCATTTTGTCATAATTAACCCACTCTCCTATCCATGGGATCCTATTTATCATCATGTATTTTAGAAATGTGGTTGTGATACAAAAATTATTCTTTACTACCACTGTCTCATCTTGATACATAGTTACCCCTTTCACTTTGATCATCACTGAGATCAATTTGAAAAATAATAGGGCATTAGTCATTGATTTTGGACTTGCCATGTCTTCCATTTGAATCATTATCAATCTGCACAGATTCACTTTTATATAATGTCTCAAGGGATGCTGGAGATAGATATCCTAATATCTTAAATTCACAAAGCCACATCTCCTTGGTATTAAGACATTCTAAACAAATTTGAATAGCAATATGTTCTCTCCATCCATTTCAGCAGCCACTTCTTGTCTTTGATTTCCATCCCCAGTGAGATCCTCCAAGGCAATCTCATAATCGAATATCTCACTTATAGGTGGAATTCCTTTTGAGACATATCCAGAAACAACTTCATGTGGAACCATCAAGAATTCATCCCATTCAACGGATGGAAAAGATATCTCCTTTACATTTACATAAGAAAACCCTCTGTTATCTTCTTCTGACTTCTCAAAACTCACAAACTCATAAAATTATTTCACTAGCTTTAGATATTAGGGGCCATTGTTGTTAGAAAATCAAATCTACCCACTTTTGATCTTCTAGTACTTTGACCACTAACAATTTTCTAGGAAACAACCATTCCACACACAACTATTTTTCGATCACAATGACTCCATTCTTGAAATGATGGCTCACTGGTCACCTTCCCGACCTAGTTTTACCAACACTACCACTTGATTTTGGCTTGGACTTCTATTTCATTGCATTCGGCTCATCAGTATCATATCTGATGGTAGGGAGTTTAGTTTTTTCCATATCTAGTTTGAGGGATTTAGGTTTCTTGAGAGATTCTGGAGATAAAGTCTGAGGGTAAAGGATATGAGGCTCAGTGGATTGAGAAGTAAATAGGACTTAGTTTTATCATTTAGTAATCATAAAATTAAAAAAACAAAGTAAAAACAATTCAGATTCTGACGGCAGACAGAAGTTTAAAACTGTGCACTTATTGGCAGGATTTATCGGTGAGAATTCATATTAGTGAGGTCCATCAGTGAGGTTCCATTGGTGAGGTTGCATCAGTGAGGTTACATCGGTGATGTTACATCAGTGAGCTTTCATCAATGAGGTTAGATTAATGAGGTTTCATTGGTGAGGTTACATTGGTGAGGTTCCATCGCATCAGTGAGGTACCTACCGATCAAGGTTAATCATTCCCAAATCATGCCTAATATAACATAACCTATGTAGACTTAAAGTTTTGGTGAAAATGTCAAATATTTGATGTTAAGTACCTATAAATTCAAGAGTAATATCACCATTTTGGTAATGATCTCTCAAGAAATGATGCTTTACATCAATGTTTTTGGTCCAAGAGTGAGATATAGGGTTCTTTGAAATGTTTATTGCACTAGTGTTATCACAGTTGATAGAAACATGATTAAAGTCATATCTATAGTCCAAAATATTGTGTTTCATCCATAGAAATGGTGCACAACAACTACTAGCAGTTATATACTCTACTTCGGCAGTTGAAAAAGCTACAGAATTCTGCTTTATTATTACATGAATATAGTAAGGATTTTCCCAGTAAATGACATGTTCTAGATGTAGTTTTTCTATCCAACTTGCATCCAGTAATGTCATCATATGAATAACTCATTAATTCAAAAGATTATCTTTTTGGATAAAGAAAACCCAAAATTATAGTATGTTTATGATATTTAAAAATTATTTTAACAGCAATTAAATCAGGTTTTTTGGGTTTATATTGAAATCTTGCACACATACACTCACTAATCATAATATCTGGTCAACTTGTAGTAAGTTAAAGTAAGCTTCCAATCATACCTCGGTAATTGGTTTGATCCACTGTTTTCCCAATCTCATTTGCATCCAATTTACAGACAATACTCATAGGCGTATCACTTTCCTTAATAAAATACAAACCAAAACGTTTTATAAGATCCTTTTTATATTTACTTTGATTCAAGATAATACCATTTTAATTTTGAAAATCTTGAAATCCATGAAAATATTTATGTTCTCCCATTAAACTCATTTCAAATTCATTTTTCATACTATTTGAAAAATAAGTACATAAAGAATGTTTATAAGATCCAAAGATTATATCATCAACATAGATTTGTACTATCAAAACATATTTACAAATTCTTTTAAAATAAAGAGTTGGATTAGAAATCCCTATAGTAAAACTTTTTGAAATAATAAAATTACTAAGTATATCATACCAATCTCTTGGAGATTGTTTTAAACAATATAAATCTTTATAATGTTTATATACATGATTTGGAAAATTAGGATTAGTAATTCTAGGTGGTTGTTCAACAAAAACATCTTCAATTATAAAGAAATTTAGAAAAGAACTTTTGACATCCATTTGATATAACATGAAATTAAAATGAGAAACATAGGCATGTAAGATCCTAATGGATCCTAATGTTGCTACAGGGGCAATGGTTTCCTCATAGTCTATTCCCCCCCCTTGACTATATCCATATGCAACTTACATAGCTTTGTTTCTAACTATATATCCAGATTCATCAACTTTGTTTCTAAAATCCCATTTAGTGCCTTTTGTTAAAGTGTCCTTGGGTCTTTCAACGAGTTGCCAGACATTGTTTCTTTCAAATTGATTTAACCCTTATTCCATATCCATTACGCAAGATTCATCATTGATTTCATCATTGACATTTTTAGGTTCTAGCTATGAACGAAAGGCTTGATGTTCATAATGGTTTCTTAGAGAAGCTCTAGTATGTGTCCCTCAATCATGATTACCAAAAACAACATCCAAAGGATGATTATTTTGAATCCTAGTTGATCTAGTAATGGTAGGACTAGAAATTTCTGGCTCTTCTCTAAGTTTGGGTTCTATAGAAGCATATTCTGGAGTATGTCCAGAACTGGATATTTTTACCATGGGTTCTTTAGTTTTATCATTAACGTCTAGAACAGTCAAATCGTCTTTAAGATTTTCAAGAGAGGTTTTAGGCTCATGTGGATTAGTTTCATCAAACATAATGTGAAAAAATTCTTCAACACATTCGGTTCTTTTGTTAAATACTATATTTTATTTTCTTGTTAAAGAATAACCAAGAAAAATTCCTTCATCACTTTTAGAAGAAAACATGTCTAGATTATCGTTTGTAATGAGGATAAAGACTTTGCATCCAAAGACTCTAAAGTAACTAACTTTGGGTTTTCTATTATTTCATAGTTCATATGGGATCTTTATGAGAATAGGTCTAATCAAGACTCTATTGATAATATAAAAAGTTGTATTCATAGCCTCATCCCAAAAATAGATAGGGAGATCATACTCAATAAGCATTGTTCTTCCAATCTGTAGAAGGGTTTTGCTTCTTCTTTTTACTACACTATTCTATTGAGGTTTCCTAGGGGAAGAAAAGTTACGACTATATCCAATGTATCAGCAATATGATTCAAACTCTTGATTTTCAAACTCACAGCCATGATCAATTCTTAGGGTCTTAATCTTAAGTCCACTAAGGATTTATACAGACGTGGAGAACTTAACAACGTAAGAACAAGATTCACATTTGTGAGAAAAAAATTATACCCAATTATATCTAGAATAGTCATCTTATAAGACATATATATTGTGTTTCCCATTTAAGATAGAAACTCTATATGGTCCAAACAATTCCATGTGAACCAATTCGAGATGTTGAGATGTTGTAACCTCTTTCTTTGATTTAAAAGAATTTTATGTTGCTTTCCCTTTTGATAGGTACTACAAACATTGTCTGATGGGAATTCAAGTTTATGTTGGTCTCTAAATAGGTTATTCCTAGTCATTTTGCTTTTTGGATGGATGTTGCAGTGTCCTAATCTTTAGTTACACAGCCAAGACTCTTTATGAAAATCAGTTAAACAAGTAACATTCTGTTTGGCCAAAGAATTTAAATCAACAGCATAAACATTCTCATTTCTCAAAGTAGAGAATAATAAAACATTATTATAATTAAAAACATTACAAGAATAATTTTCAAACATAACATTATATACATCATCACATAAATGAGAAATACTCAATAGATTATATTTGCGTCCATCAACAAGTAAAACATTAGAAATTAAAACTGAATTAATGTTACCAATCTGTCCTGGGAAGATGATTTATCCTTTAGAATTATCACCAAAGGTGACATAGCCTCCATCAACCATTATTAATCATTTAAAACATGATTAATATCACGACATGTTCCTTGAACATCCACTTTTCAAGTACCATAACTTCTTGTGAGAACTCTTTAAGAAGGTTTCCTACAAAATAGTTTTAGATGGAGAATGAATTTAGTACCCAGATCTTCCTAGGTCCAGAAAGGTTAGAAACCAAGGTTTTAGGTACCCAGATTTCCCTTATGGTTCTCATATAATTTACAGAATCAATATATTTTAAAAGATAAAATTTATTTGATCAATAAATTTCGGAATAACTAGTTGAGGAAAATGAATTTCCAGAACTGGAACAAGCAGAATTTTGTCCAGATTTAAGAATAAATCGATTTTTGGTAAACTATCTCTGTCTAGGTTGGTATCCCAAACTAGTTGTGTACATTGGTGCCACTTGTTTACCAAACATTTGAGTAAGTTTATCTTTTCCCTTTGTGAACTTTTCTAAGTCCTTTCTAAGTTTCTCATTAGACATTTTTAGTTCAGAATTTTATTTCAATAGTTTAGCACTATTTTCCTTTTCTATATCAAAGGCAGATTTAACATTGGCAGTGAGAGCATGTTGTTTCTTTAATTCTTTATACTTGTCCTTAAGTTCATTATATGTTACTTATAACATATTACAATATTAAAAACAGTTCCTCACGAGATATGTTTTCAGATTCAGAATCAGTTTCAGAATAATAATCATTCAGCATAGGGTAAACAAGTACCTCAGAGGTATTGGTCATGAAGCACATGTTGGTACGATTCTTTTCAGAATCAGAAACTTCAGATTCAATTGTTCTATCTTCTTAAGTACTCCAAGTATCTTTCATAGCTTTCTCGTACTTCTTGTCCTTATAATCATATTTCATTTTGAATTTTAATTTTGGACAGTCATCCTTGATGTGTGCTTTCCTCTTACATTCACAGAAAACTTTATCAACTTCATTATTAGATTTATTCCAGTCCTTCTTCCACTTACCTTTATTGTCATACATACCTTTGTAGTTTGATTTTCTAAATAATTTCTTCATCCTATAAAACTTATTTAATCTCCTAGATATTTGATCCATCTCAGCATCACTGTCTGAAACTGAATCTTCACTGGTTGATCTTTCATAATGTACATGCATTTTCTCCTTGTTTTTGTTCTTTGATGCATTAGACATGAATTCCGTGGATTCTCACTTGGGTTAATCATAATATTCTTTTTTCAATTTGAGTTCTTCTTCATACATCAAAATCTTACCTATTAATTCTTTAATAGGGATTGTGCGGATGTCACATGACTCTCGAATAGACACAGAAGTGCCTCTCCATCTATCTGGAAAACATCTTAGTATCCTCATGATTTGTTCCTTTGCTAAAACAGCCTTTCCAAGTAAACTCATTGTATTGACAATCTCATTGAACTTGAGATACATGTCAAAAATGGGTTCATCATATTTCATTTTAAAATTATCTTATTTAATAGTATATCTATTCAATCTCATTTCATTAACATTGGTTTTTCCTTCATGGGAAATAGCCAATGTGTCCCATATTTCATAAGCAGTTTTACAAGAAAAAATCATATTAAACTCTTCATCTCTTAATGCACAATACAAATCATTCATAGCTTTACAGTTATTATTGTAAGCAGTCTTTGTAGGTTCATCCCAAGTTATTCTTTCAGTTTCTGGAATTTTATATTGTGACTCTATTGCAGTCCAAATATCAAAACCCATACTTTCAAAATGAATTTTCATCTTATGTTTCCACTGGGTAGAGTTTGTACCATTAAATAAAGGTGGCCTATTAGTAGAAGCACCTTCTATTCTATTATCCATAACTAGATATGAGCAAAAACAATTTAAAGAGATAAAATTTAGAACTAACTAAAATTTAAGACCTTTAAAATTGAAACTAAAATCACAGTTGAAAAATAGAATGTTTTGAAAACTTGTATTAATAAAATCCAATGATACCAATTGTTGGTCTGAGTGGATAATCAAGATGGGGTGAATTGTGTTCTAGTTAAAAAAATCTTTTATAAATATTTCCCATAAAATCCCCCTATTTAAAAATAATATTAAATTGTAGTGAATTTATACAGATTGTAAATGTTCAATTAGTTTCTCAAAGATTGATTAGGTCTTAGTTAATTAAATCTGAATATTAAATTGACTTTTGAAACTAAATTACTGGTTTATAATAAGTATAAACACTTTCTAATTTAACTATCAAAGTAACTTTAAAACAAATTATATTTCAAAGTAGTTGGCAGTAGAATATGAAATATGTTGTATAATTATGACTTAAACTAAAATGCACAGAAGATGTAACCAAGAGGTTCAGTCTCAAGCTGATACTTAGTCCTTTAAAAGAATTTATATAAATTGATCCACTCCCTGGATCAGGGTAAACATCAGTGCAAAGACTATACATGTTCAAGGACCTCTACCATAGTTCTATGTGGGAAAACAAACAGCTCACATCTGTCTAGGTCTTACTCTACCTATACCACTATCCACAGTGGGATACAAGGGAGTTGTAGAGTTTTAATGAGTATTTAATACTACTCCATCTTAAATCAGGAGACTGTGTGTGTGTAAAATAAACAGGGTACATACACTGCTCGAAATGTAAATAAAATAATCACTAGAGTAAGTATGAATGAGTTTAGAAAATCTTTAGTGATTGGAAATGCAGCTCTAGACTCTTTTGATTAATCAGAAAAGCTTCTAATTCTTTCTCTGGTTTTTTCCTAAAAAATAGAGTGCCATTTTCATCTTTGGTTTTTTAGGTTCCTCTTATCACCCTGAGTGCATGAAGTGTTTGTTTTAGTTCATCACTCAAGATGCATCTTGTGTTCTCCTCAAGAGTGAGTGGCTTTGTGTATGTATAGTGCTCTCCAGGTATATGTGTAGACTTGTGTGATTGCACCACTTTTCAATGCTGTTGAGACCTTATATTTTTCACCCATTTTCTACCTTCTTAGTTCCTTAATTATATGTCTTTTTTCTAGGTCTTTATCTTCCCTTTTATATCTTTCAGCACTAGAAAAAAAGAATGATTACCTTTTTCATGGGTACTAGGTACAGTTCCCTGACATGCCAAAAGATATCATTAAATAACATTAACTGCATTAAAAAATCAAATGTAACCATTAGCTTAATAAATAAATAATATTGAGATTATAGAGTTTGAATGGTTGTTGAATCATTAGTATCTCTTATTGGTAGAAGTGTATGGTGGACTTTCTGTAGCAGTGACCTTCTATCGATAGCTCTTTGAACTTGTATTGGTAGCTCCTGATATCGATAGCTCTTACTCTGTGTATCAGTAACATTATTTATCAGTTGATTTATTTACCAGTGACTTCTTTCTATCGGAAGCTCTTGATCGATCAGTAGCTCTACTTTGTATTGGTAGATTCATTCTGTATCGGTCTCTGTATATCAGTAGCTCTTGGTCTATCGGTGAATCTATTTACCGGTGACTTCATTATATCGGTAGCCCTTGATATATCGGTAGATATTCTTTGTATTAGTAGCTTCATTCTATATCCGTCCTTATATATCGGTAGCTCTGGTCTATTGGATGCTCTATGTATTGGTGACTGTCTTTATCGGTAGGTCTCTTAGTTCCAGTGATTATGTTTATCGGTAGACTTATGCATATCGGTAGCTCTATTATATACTATCAGAAGACCTGTACTATTGGTAGCTATTTGTATTGGGGACCTTGTTCTATGCTTATTAGTGGACTTGTACATATCGGTAGCTCTGTGTATCGGTGACCTTAGCTTATCAGTGACTATGTCTATCAGAAGACAAAGTCTATCGGTCGACTAAGTACCGGTAGCTCTATATCAGTAGCTATACGCAGATCAGTGACTAACACTTATCTGTTTTATGAAAAACATATCCGATGGGGTTAGAATTACTTCATAAATTCTATAATCAAAGATAAACATAGATTGACATGTTTCAAGGATTATTTTAATATTATTATCAGATAGAATGTCATAGATTGAGCGAATCAGAATATAGATAAACATTAATTGGGACTATCAAAGTATGCGAAGGCATAACTGGGATTATCAAAACAGGTAAGGTGAATTGTATGGAACAATTGAACAATGGTATTTATACATTAAATTATGAAATAAAAATATCGGCTATTGAAAATGAATCAAATTCACATGACTCATTTCCCACCCAATTTTTGCATCACTGACTTCGTCATGAAAATGAGAAGAATTTGACAATTCTATATCAATATGGCCACTATGAGTCATTTTTTCTTAAACCACTTGAGAGATTCCATGATTGTTTAAAAGGATATATTATCTATCCACCATTTTGTGGACATGGTGAAAAGTACATAGGTATTCTAGAATTAGTTTAGACTAATGTGTGTGGAAATTTTCAAGTAGAAGTTAGAGGTGGATTCTCATACTTTTTAACTTTTACCAAAGACATCAGAAGGCACAATTATATCTACATGATGTGGTATAATTTTGAATCCATTAAGAAGTTAGTTGAGGTCAAGAATTAACTTTATAATCATCTTGATAATAAAATAATGAATCTTTAATCTGATTGAGGGGGTGAATATCCTAATCAAGAGTTTATCAACATTCAATAGGAGTATGAGAATTTCACTCAACTCACTCCTACTTATGCACCATAGATGAATGGTTTTAGTTAAAGAAGGAAACATTACATATTAAAAATTTTAAGGTTGATGATGAGTCATGAAATCCATCCATTATCGTTTTGGGGGTATTTATGAAACACAACAAAATACATACTAAACTAAGTACCAACTAAAGAGAAAAAATGGAATTTCATTTGATTTATAGAGTGTAATGAAACCCTATTGGACATATACTCAAGCATGAGGATGACAATTGTTTTTTAGGATATATTAAACAACAAACATACACCTCAGGTCAAAAAGTGTATCTTTATAGTTTACCCCAAGGAAATGACGAGATACTACCTATAAGATTACTCAGATAAAAGTGTTATAGTTTATAGGAGAGTTGTATTTATTGAGAGGGAACACATACTTAGGAATAATATTCATTGAAATATTAACTTCCAAGAAGTTTATGCTCAAGATTCACAAGATTTTGTGTAGTAATAGACTCCACAAGTCATTGTGAAAAATGCAGTCATTGAAAAACATGTATTATATGGAATCACTAAAGAGGTAAGAGAACCATAAAGATACTGGTTTTTAGTCCCATATTATGGTGACCTATTATTGGTTAAAAACAATGACCCTCTATCCTAGAAAAAGGTAGAATAGATCTCATAATTTAAAAATGGAAAGAAAATATAAATTATGAGATGAATTCCATGTACAAAAACCATGTGCCTGTTTTGGTCGATCCACCAGTAGATGTAAATCCCATTGTGTAAAAATGGGTATTCAAGAGAAAATGGAAATTTATTGTCTGGTTAGTACCTATAAATATTGACTAGTAACTAAATGTCTTAGAAAACATCATGGAATAAACTATGAAGAAACATTTCTCCAGTTTCCATGTTTAAATCCATTAGAATTTTTCTTTCCATAACAATTTACCTAGTCTATGATATTTGAAAGATATATGTCAATACTACTTTAAATAATTTTAAACTTCATGAAAATATGTATATGACACAACCACAAGGGTTTATGATTCAATGAAATTTCAAAACGGTATGCAAGATGCAAAGTTTCATTTATTGATTAAAATAATCATCCTGGTCATGAAACATTCAATTTTATGAATATATAAAAGAATTTCATTTCATTAAAAATGAATGTGATCCATGGGTTTTTGCATGTTTTATTGGGATTATGGTTATTTAAATAGTAGTGTTAGTTGATGACATATTACTAATTGTAAATGAGATACCAGACTTTTAAGAAGTTAATTCTTAGTTGGGAAAATGCTTCTCCATGAATGAATTTGGTGAAGTAGCCTACATTATAGAGATCAAGATCATGAATGATAGATCAAAGAGGATGATCGTACTAATTAAATGTACATACAATAACCAAATAATGAAGATGTTCAATATGTAATAGTCTAAGTGGGGATTTGTTCCAGTGCCACATGATATACATCTTTCTAAGAAGAGGTGTCCTAAAAAATAATAGGAAAGAGAGAGAATGAGTAGGATCCCATACATTTATATAATAGGATCAATCATGTATTCTATGTTATATATGTGGGTTGATGTTGACTATGATTTAAGAATGGAAGAAGGATATCAATCTAATCTTGGTGATCAACATTGGACTACTATTAAAACTATCCTTATGTATCTGAGGTGAACTAAGGTTATGTTCCTAGTATATGAAGGAGATTACAATCTAGTAATTTGGGGTTAAATAGATCCTGTATTTTAAATATTTCATAATGATTTGATGTCATATTAATGATATGTATTAAGTATCAATAGAAGATAAGTGAGATGGAATTTATTATAGAAGATAGTGGACATAAATTCTATAATGGAGTCTTAGTATATTGCTACTTTTGACACAGCCAAGGTAGAAATTTGGATTTCAAAATTTTCCAAGAGATTGATATGGAGCCTACCAGTCAAGAACCCATCACAATTTACTATGATAACACCAAAGTGGTGACCCATTCCAATGATTTAATGTCACATAAAAGTAAAAACAATATAAATTGAATGTTTTATCTATTGAGGTATTTTTATTAATGAGGTGAAGTTGTATTGAGTATAGTATCCATAGAGTAAAATGTGTTGGATCCCTTGATGAGAGATTTAATTTTAATATAGGTATGAGTATCATGTTATAATTATCACAATGATGGGTTTTTATAGCTGGATCTAGTGCATGTTGGAGTCTTTGTAGTTGGTTCCCCAGAACCAACGTCTAAGTACTTGATGATTACAAGTATTTATTATCTTAAATATCTATGAATCTTTTTTTATCATCATGATTGTTCCTATACGTGACATAGTATGTGATAATGTCCTAAGAAAATATGTTACATTGAAATGTCATAGCAGTTCCCCACTATGATGACAACCTAGAGTTTCCATAATAGTATTCTTGCATCTATATATTCTATAGATTGGTGATATCATGTGTTGAGATACATATGATATATGATATCTAGATGGATATTCATAGGACTTTGAGTCACCCCCTCATGGTGTTTGCCCATGAGAATTTATAACATAGGAGATTATAAAAATGAGACCCTCTAGTAGAAAATTCATATTTATATGTTCCATTGGATGTTCCTATATACATATGTGTTTATTGATCCTTATAATTAAATAATATCATTAATTAATACCATAATTAATATAAATTTATGTATTCATGAATACCATGATGACCTATCATCACAGTGATGTAGGATTTGATCGGTGAATCACATGTGATATTTCATTAATGTATATTGTGAGAAATTATTTATATCTTCCATCATTTGAAAAAATATGATATGTTATGTGATTTTATGGGAATGGAAATTCCTAGATAAATCCATGGACATTGTGTTCTGTAAGGATATTGATTTTTGTAAAGTCAAAGAAAGAGACATCAAGCATATTGGTTGATGAAACTAGTATGTATCCTACTTGATTAGAGATATCATGATACAAGGGTTATATTACATAGTGGTAATTTTAAGGATATTTTATTCCATTGCGATATTAACTTTTATATCTATGGGTTCATTGGTATATTTCTAGAGTATAACCTTGTACTTTATGAATATTCACCTATTTCCACTGAGAAAGAGGCCTAGAGGGTCACACTCTAAGTGTATCTTGAATCACAGTTAGATTTAATGTTGAATTTAACATGTTAGAGAAAATATTATTCTTTCTTTGTTGATTAATAATTATTTGGTTTTGGTTAATCACTGAGATTTCATCACAAGTTATTTGAAATAATAAGTGATTTAAATAATAATAAAAAATATCTTTTTGAAATGTTTGAAAATTATAATATTTATTATATTTATTGACGAATAATGAAATGATATTTATTTATTTATGAAATAATCATTATTCAAGATTTCGTAAATACGTAGGAGGATAAGAAAACCAACATCAATTGTTTGATTAGAAATGATATAGATGATATTTATTTACTCTTAGGTTATTCACATGTCAAGTGAGTAATAATTATATAATTATTATGATATGGGGTTCACTAAGAAGAAATGAGTTGTTAATATGGCTTATATGGAAATAGGAAACACTACAAATTTATTTAATATATTTTTTTATCTATTTTCTAAGTGACATTCATTGTACAAAATGGATAGAGAGAAGTTCTCTTAAATATTCAATAGATTTATAGAGATCTAGAGAATTATATATCCTCCTCCTATATCAATCCATCAAGAGAACTCTATGAATTATACATCCTTGATGATAATTATACCATGATCAACCATGGATGATTAAAGTGATCAGGGTCCACTATGATAACACCTAGTGATTCTACAATGACATTCAAAGATTTTGGTGCATTTGTGAATCACTACTACAGGGGTTATACACTTATATCTTGCAATCCAATGAAAATAGGATGATATTAAGTTAGCTAGATTATCAATGATGAAATAATTATATATTCAGGTAATTATATATATATATTTATAAATTAATTATAAATTACTTGTGGTGATCCTCCTCTTCTGGTTCCACTGTTCTTGTCAACTAATCCTCGAATTAATTACATTTTTTCTTAAACTTTTCATTGTTTAAATCATATATTGTTCAATGATTGTGATAGAAATCCATGTTTGAAATTCCCAATATGTACCTCCTTTGTTCTTGTAACATACACGTAAGATGTATTCATTCTTTACAAAGGAGAAAATCCTATGTTTCCTTACATTATGAGAAAAGGATTCCTCACGTGATGAGAATGGGATGTCTTGAGTGATTAACATATGATTACTTGTTTGATGAGTGTAACAAGACTTAAATATTATATGTGGTATATATTATCAGATACCCAACAATTCCAACACACTCATCATATCCAACCATAAGTTAGTATCACTACTGAGATAAAAAATGACTTAATTAACCAGTGTCCACCTGAAGAAAACATCAAGATGCATATTGATGAGAATTTATTAAATATGTAAGGGAGAATTAGTTAGGTAGTGAACTATATTGAGGAATACTTTGAGGTAAGGGTTGACATGCCATTATACCATTCCAATTAAGGTGATGATACCAAAAAACTTGGTGGTTATAGGAATCCCATATTTAGAAAACATGAATTTGAGGCCCGAACCATGACCATATTGGGTTAATTCTAATGTAAACAAGGTATTAATGGAATGTATTGGATAATAAAATCATTAAACTGATGTGAATACCTTCTATTTAAAAAATATAAGATGTGTAATGTTGGTCACATTGAGCATTTTCATCCTCAAATAAGTACTTACAATTGGATTAATGTTCTATTAAAATATACTTTCCACCAGATATACCAAGTAAACCACCCTAACCACCACTATCAGGAATGGGGGAAGAAGAATTTCCCATGTGGTATTATTATGTAGCTAATCCAAATATTCTAAAACTATGTATCCCATGTATCTTGAGTTACCTCACCCTGTTTACCTACTAGAACTTATATAATAGAGGATCATCAAAGCTGTTTTCCACTACTATGACCAAAAATGAGTCATTAAAAATTGAGAGATGCCTTTAGAGGACCCAAATTATATGATTCCACACTAAATCCACAAACATAGGTCTTATGGGGGAAAATCGAACCATTTCCATTGCCAACTATTTCTGAAGCATTTCCCCAGATCCAGCAAACGAAAACTTTCCCTATGCTGAGGAGGATGGGGACATCTAAGATGTTGTATCCATAATAGCCACTAGGTAGTCATTGAGGATAGACCCCACCACCTAATGACACCATCAACATAGGGCATCACAACTCATGTTTCAATAGGTTAATCCTATCCCTACTTTAATTTCCATATTATATATTTTAAAACACTAATGCCAGGAGAGGGATAACACTTATATTCTATAATAGGAAACTCCTTCAATAAGAAACGCCAAGGTCCTCAATATACTAAAGTATTCAATCACCCTAATGTTCCTCCTAGGGGTAGTGGAAACTTCATCAATTACATAGGCCCTCCTTAGGACACCAACTATAATTCCCATGGAAAGGCACCCCATAGTTTTCAAAATTTCATGCTTGAGGAACTTTCATACTGGAATCAAAGGTAGAATGGAAAACACAACCACCATGTCACTCGTGATGTTCTAAAATTAGATACCTATATTGATCTAGGAAAGATGTTTCAACTTTCACCACCAAAACTAGGGGAAAACACCCTTCAGTTGAGGATGACCATTCCCGACATTGAAGTGTGTAAGGTTTTGAGGACCTTATGTAAATACCTATATATATAGGGTATGTATTATCTCCCTTATATGGGATATCCATATAATCACATTGAGATACATTAGTAACCCTTATCACCACTTCAACACTAGAGGCAGGAGAGACATGAGAATCTATCCTTTTATGTTTAGATAAGGAGAAACATTCAGTCCAAATGCATGAACTGAAGATCCCTCAACCTCATCCAATATCAGAATAGTTCTAATTATTGAGCTATCTCTATAGAATGTCTCCTTAGATGAGGGAAGAGATTCTTATCTGATAGAACTCCCACCCAAGGTTCTATAATAAAGGAGTTCATTATCGCTCTTTATAATAGATTCCCACTAACCCTTCACCATGGGGAAATATTTTCTCTATAAGTGAAGAAAATATGAATATGAGAACCTATGGATATACATAGCTACCAAATAAATTCTAGTAAAGTTATAGCCTCATGAAACCTCTCTTTTCTCTATCAGATATTTTCTAAATGAAAAGAACACCTAACATCTCAAAAATAACATATGTATTGAATTTAACCACTTTCAGGTCCATTAAATAACCTACCCAAGAAGTTTCAAACACCTGCAGGACCTTAATTAATAGTTATGAGATATAAAATTCACCACACATTCAGTGTCTCAACATCCTAACTATGATGGAGACCACTAAATATTACAGTGAGTGTGTATCAGTTGTCTCATGGTGTTTTAATTTTTTTAAATGTAATCTGACAATGTGTAAATCTAATAATGGGGGAAGTATACTCATTATTTTGTTAATTCTTATCCATTAGTGGTGATAGTTTCCTCAATATTTTTCAACACTTGCAAAATCAGTGTTAGCACAATCATTCCACTTAAAAATCAAGAGTATGATTCCAATGAAGAAGAAAATGAAGAGGATTCACAATAAAAGGATTGATAAAAATAGATGAACACTCCTAAAACTATCCATACCTATCAAAAGAGGTAGGCCATGTGATATGGAAGTTTTGATAATATAACTATCCCAAACACAGCTCTCTAAATCCTCAATAAAGGTAAATTCTTTACTGAATGTTATGGAGATCCTGATGTTCTTGAGCTAGTTTGTGTGGATGGTAGAATTTTCACATTACACTAGGATATTAAGGTATACAAGAAGGTCAATGATGATCTCCAACAGGGATATATTATTTAGGGTAGGAATGTTTAAGACCACCATGTCACAATTTTCCAAAAATCATAAAACCAATTTTCTTTTACTGACTATCAAAGATAAAATTTGGTATCTCTACCCTCATTAGACATATTTTGTGTTCCCTAAAGATCCCTATTTAGTGAATCAAAATGCCTTACTACCACTAGATCATGTATGTTCCAATTAACAAGATAAAAAACTAGTCAGGGGATAAACACAGTGTGAATCACCCTATAATGATGTGATAAGTAATCACATATCTTATCTAGAAGAAATAGAGATTAATAGGCTTCAATATAGATATAAAGTAAGTCATATCTTGAGTGGGTGTATTATTCTATCCAATAATGTTTTTCTAAACTCGATCTTTACTTACTATACTATTATTGAAAACCTAGAGCAATACATTTCCCATTTTTCCTCATCGTGTGACCCGATTCTAGGAACCCTAGAGCTGTAGGAAGCATCTAGATTGTGATTCTTTTTACAGACTATATAAAAACCATCATTTGTTTATTAAAATCCTCTATCACAAGGATCCATCTATTTTTGAAAGGATCTCCATTGATAGTTCATCTTCCAGTTCATCTCCACCATGCATGTGATGAGTATTACTAACCTCTGCAAGTGAAAACAGAGTGAATACAAGCATTTTGTTAACTTTTTTACATTCAGGAAGGGCTTGAAATACTCTTTTGATGCCCAAATTCCCCTGAAATAGTTGTTTTGTATGCATGTGGAGAATTTTTAGGATGATATGGTCTAGATCCTCATCTCCCTGAAGTATCCATGATGATTTTTGAAATTTATCAAGAGAGATTAATTCTAAGAGGATTATATTGAGATGACTATGAAAAGGTATATACCATTACCTATTGCACCTATATAAATGCCTATCCAAGTATAAATTGCTACTGTAACACATATCCTAGGAACCTATTTTATTCATATCCATGTATCCCCATATATTTATCCTTATTATGAATTGACTCATACTAATAATGATTATCATATACCCATTAAGGATGATAAAACATACCATTTTTAACTAAAATAACATGATACAATCTTTCTAGGATGATTAGGAACCTAGGTTCTTCATTTTTGTTAGGCAAAGATCTTGCTCAATCTCATGGAGATTTAGAATCTATGTGATTTTGAGTTGAATAATCATACTAACTAACACCCTTACCAAAGAATCCATGAAAACACCATCAATGATTGTTATTTTTTCTTTGGATATTAGCTTCAATACATGGTCTATTATGGTGTAGTGTAATTAATCTATGATCTTGTGAATGTCATCTACATATCTTCCTTACCTAATGATGATTAGGATATCAGGGAATTGAAAAAATTATAATACCCAAGATCTTTTAATTTTGATGACTCTATAGATCAAAATTTGATCAGTCAATCCCATGGGATCAATCATGCATGACTAAACCAACCAGAACACTCCCAATGAACACATGTTCTCTAGTGTAATTTTTAACCTTACAACTCTCAAAATATTAGAAGAACCGACAACAAAATAATATGGGTTATTAGGAACACTTTCCAATAAAAATATAGATGTTCACCCTCATTTAATTCATTAACCATATAATTGGAAAAATCTCAATGAACCTCTAGACTCTGGATGACTCCTCTAATGAGAAGCTAGAATATAACTCCATACGTGCCATGTTTTTTCGACTATTGTGTAGTTATTAGAGATGGGTAATTTCATTCAGATACTACAACCCCATATCATCACTCTTTAGGCAAGAAAGAATTCCATTCCAGTAAGAAAAAATCTGAGGGAGTCATCTCTAAAATTGATATCTATGCCACTAAGAAAAGAAGAATGAATTTTTCAAGGCTTAATAAGAAAATAACTCTATAGAAAAATCCTTTAGTATATCTCCCTGTACTATTCATTTGGTTCACTATTTTTTTATCCATGACAATCAAATGATCATCCACCACCACCCCAATTTATAGATGACATCAGTAGGTACCAGTCATGAACCATGTCATCAGCCAGCTAGACCCTCTGCGGTCCCTATCAATGAGTGATGATTAGGGTATAAAAACAGGATACTAGAATAAACGTAATATATTATCAAGAACCACTCTATTATCCAATATCAATTATCGATACATTACATGATCCACATATGATATAAGATTCATATGGACTTCATCATGGACATAAATATCCCTATTGAGTTTGAGACCCAAGTTGTTACTACTAAAATCTATTATGAGGAGGAAAATGATTATGAGAACTGCCATATCATTGTATCCATATACAGTGAGGATGAAGGTGAAAAAAACTAGTGAATCAAAAACCCTCTCTATATCCATAGATATATCAATGGTTTCAACATCCATTAGTGTTTTTTTAAATTGGTTCCATGATCAATATCATCCCAAATCATACCCTCTAAAATATTGTGTACATAGGGACTGATGTAGCTTTATCCAACTTGAAAATATGGGGATATAAAAATATAGATAATAAGTTACTTGGTAAGATCCTACAAAATACCTACTTTGGATATTTTTTATCCAATATCTAATTCATGGTTGTCTTGTAATACATCGATTTTAAAATCTTACTTGGAAGGCCTTGGATTTACCTGTATGTTGTTGGCCCTTTATTATATCACCAATTCCTAAAATACTCCCTCAATTGTCAATTAAGGGTACTCCATGGTTATTAAACTGCATTTAACTCAAGTTAATCAAACTACCTTGATGCTGGTAATTACAAAAGGTATGAAAACTCGCTGCAAGTCAAAGGAACAAAATGTGACAACACCCGAATGACTCGACACCTATCCCGACAGATCCATGGTACGACTTGAAGAGAAATATAATTCCAACGATCCACTCTATATAAGTAAGAAACCATGACTTAGGAACAATTTAATTATGCCTATGAAAATAGAGCTCGTTTATATAACCAACTGGTTATATGATGTACATGTGTCATTGAATCATAAAAATCTTACTCACTTCACATACTTGAAAGTAGAAAACTATCCTTGATAATTGAAATTTCCATTATGACTATTATAGAGAATTATTTATGACATATTTTTCAACTAATACTCATTTTATGGATAGGGTAGGTGGATCACACTAGTAAAGTCTTCATGGGATAAGAATCACAACCTTTTTCTCCACTATCTCTAGAAAATCAAAATGATAAGAATCATATTCAATAGATGAACCCTACACAGAACAATGATACCACACCAGAAAATCATATGGAGGAGTGTTCATATACTCCCTCTAGTCCTAAAAAATAAAATGAACAAGACTTGTAGGAATCCCCTAATTCCTATTAAGAACATGTTTCCACCACTGTTGATGAGCTGGTATAGGTAAACCATGGTAACAAAAAAGATCTATGGCTAACATTGATCAGTTCAATAATGAATTTTATTATTATGTTGCATTCATAAAATAAAACCATGATTTATTCACTTGGAACTACAATAATATTATATGTCTTGATCCCTAGGTCATTGTCCACCAGCTTGTCCTCCACACTGGACACTCTGGATTCTAACTAGCACCTAGAAATACACATATCTACCATAACTCCCATGTTCTAGGAATAATTTTATTATATTAACATATAAAACTTCATTAAGGTTAATTTTTACCCTTAATATATAACTATATTTGTCCCAGTCATGAAGAAGTACAGACAGATCAATGTCTTCATCGAATTATGTGACTATAAAAGCCATATCTCGAAGGTGGAATTCCCTTTATCAATCAGAAAGTTATGGAATGATGCAAGAATTAGATACCTGAACCTCTCCTTAAAGGATGGTAATTATGTATACAATCAAAACTATATGTAATCATCAAATTAAGAAGACACTACTTTTAGGGTACTGAATGGAACCTATTACTATTGACTATTTCCCTCAGAATCAAAGAATTCTATAGCCAGCTACCTGCGGGCCATGCATCAAATCTTCAAGCCTAGCCTTAGAAAAATGGTTGAGTAATTTATATAAGAATTTTGGTTAAATACATATAATTCATGGACCATATAAAAGTTCTTATGAAAGTTTTTGGCATGATCCATTCCCACCACCAAAATATGAACCCCTTGAAGTGTGCATTTAGGTTCACCATTATGAAGTTACTGATATTTTTTCTAGATACAGAGGCATCAAGATAAACCTAGAGATGAATAATTTCATCACTAGAATGACTCATCTAAAAAACATGTGAGAGCTATGAGGCCTTCCATATTGATCCACATCATGTTTTTTTTCCAATATGGAAGGGAAATGGAATAATTTTACTAAGATGAGTTATAAATGTGTCACTAATCAGTGAAAAAAATAACATACCAAATTTGATGATCTCATATAGTATCTCATACATCACCTAGTAATCATGATACCTATCCCATAGAAATAATTTTTCCTCTACATGAAATCCCTAGAGATATCCCTCAATGCCATCCAATATTAGAAATAAATGAGAGAAATGGGAAAAGTCTTCACTACCTATAATACTAGATATTATACTTTCAAGAAGAACAGTATTTCCTTGGTCCTCACATTCCATAAGTATCCTCATTATCTGCAACATTATGAGATCCATCTAGTATCCTACACTAACCTACTGAAGTACACCCTCATTTATCCCATATTGAATAGACTATTAGTGTGATGGTCAGTGATCCTGTAGTAGTTCAACACTAGGATTATCGATTATAAATATAATACGAGGCATGCGTTGGAAAAATTATGTATCACACACCCAACCTATGAGGATTTACTCTAGGTCATTGAATTTATAGTTAAAGAAATGTTTTTCTATCAATCAAGCAATGATATATGTGAATATATACTTTTACACTACCTCTTAAATACGGATAGGAATAAGGATGAATAACCCTAATCTCTATATGTTCATCCTTGTAGTTGTCTTCATGACTCCCTCAAAGTCACTCTTTCTGTATCTGTTCTTCAATTCAGAGGGATACACCATAATTAAGGTTGAATAATAATCCATCATTATTGGTCTACAGATAGACCTTAGTATTGTATTCACATGGTTTTACATGAAATGTGAATCCATGTTGGTCATGAAGGATGTCAATGGTGACTATAATATGTAGAAATTAAAGCTCATCCCCTTACATAAGCTTAACATGATATAATGGCTCAATTTCCCATTAACCCAAAGCTCTCTCATGTCCCATGGTCATTTAATTGTAGAGAAGTTTCTATGAAATTTTTTGTTTCATTACTTTCTAATACATACTATGATGAAATGAACATCCATCCAGTGTATTGTAATATGATCACCACTGTAGCTCTTGATGCAGAATATTGTGAGGTGAAACAACCTTCTGCCAACTATTCCTAAGAGGAGCCCTAAAATAACCATATGATAGAGAGAGAATTTAATTGGATGAATACTTCAAATGATTATCACCAAAATGAAACTCTACTAATAATTGAGGATAAGCGAGAGAAATTTTTTCGATATGTAGAGAATGTCATCTTATGTTATGGGAAAAACATAGAGAAAGTTGTATAAATGTGATACTTTTATGGGATCATCATATAATGCATTTATGAAAATTAAACCCCACAATTATTTCAATAATACTATATTGGGACATGTCTAGATCATCAGTTATGATTGAATCCATCCTAGTAGATGCAATGCCTAGGTTACTTTTGGCCCACCATGATTCATGATTGTATAGAATTCACTAAGAATTGTCATGAATTATAGATTCATGAAGAATTAATGTATAAAAATAAAAATATTATGTATGATACAAAGTATTATTTACCCTCCACTATTTAAGAAATTGATTTCACAGTCGTTACCTACCAGAAACATCCTGAGAGTGCATGTTTATTTTAACTACCATTAATTTTTTTTCCAATGTGAGAATAATTAATTCTCCTCAAGGAGTTCATGACATAGTCCATTATTGGTTTTTATAAATTTCATATCATTCATTAGTTCAATATCCTTCATTCCATTCACAAATACAATGAGACCAAATTCTATGTGCTCATGATGAATAAGTTTTATGCCATGTAAAACATCTAGTCCAACCACACTACCCATTTCCAGACATAAACAATCAATATATTGAGGCATTAAAAAAGTATTATATAATATTATATATAAAAAATTAGATCAGAATAAGAGAATTTTTCATAAAAATCTCTCTAATTCCTTAGGTTCATTTGACATAATGAATCCTAATTCAACCCATTATACTCTTTACTCTCTAGTGTATGGAATATAAGATGTGATACCCATTTAGGGAAAACTACCATTGCTTCAATCATACATCTATAAATATTTCACATAATAAAAAGGTTCCTAGGTCCATATTTTTATTATTGAATCCCTTGATGAAAATTCATATTAGAATTACACAAACTTGAGTTCAATCAAAACTGAGTGGCCCAAGAATTCAACAAGAAGGTTCTCCCTCTCTCTTTTCAATAGGGTTACATGGTTTTAGCCGAAATAATATTAATTATATTTAGAAGAAACCTCAAAATATTGATATAAAGTTTTAGGGTATATTATTCATTTACAATGGTTATGCTAATGGTACCTACATTCTAATCAAGATGAAACCCCTCAACAAAGCGAGGTTCCTTTAGAAGTTATTTGTGCAACATCATCTTAGGTTCATATGTACTAACTTGATAAAATTAAGATACAAATGATATGTTATGTATTTTATGAAATAAAACAACATAACATTTAGTATAATCCATATGACTCAAAAATTCCTAGAAATAGTCAATTAATCATGACATAAGACTACTTAGAACCAGCCCTCATATCATGTTCCAAAAATGGATAAAAAATGGTCCTGTTTTTTAGGAATTAAATTGAGAAACATATTATCCTCATGATATTTTTTAAAATGCATGATAAATTTCCTTTTCACATGATGTTAAACTATAATGGACTCATTTAAATCGACATAAAAATAAATTACAAATAATATGTCTTTCTATATGATGCTTAAACTACAGAACTGGGTAAGAGTTTTCAACTGAGAGGATATCACCTCCTCTGTGTCAGTACCATAATATTACATTACCTATGATCTACATGAAAATTGATTCTTATTCTTTGGGATATGTGTCCATTTTTCAACACTTCCAATGGGGAGTTCTTTCTTATCAGATCTAAATCATTGGATTTGATGTGATCTTATGTCCTCTCATTCACGCATTCTAAAGGTAGGAGACCTTCACCATTAGGGTTGATGATGTCATTTACTTGATTATAATGAAACACGGGATTTTGGATCTTCCTTCCATGGATTACTCCTTAGTATTTTTCACCTAGTATGAGTCCCCCATATAGATGTACCACATGTCCTTGAATTTTTTTTCTGACACCATCTTAATGAGGAAATTGATTAATTACACTACATACAGGATTGAAAATGTGGCTACCTTGAGATTAGAGATTATTAACTGTGTTGGATGTGTTGGGTATCTATAAATATAATTCTTATGTGAGATGAGGTAATCCCATTCTCTTGCAATAAGGAATTCTCTGATAAAAACACAAGGAATCATATAATATTCAAAAGGAATCATACACCCATTGCATAAGGAATCAAAGGATTATCACCTTAGGTATCTTATGATCTTAAAAAATGGCCACTTATGTTATTCACTTGAGAAATACCAAGATCATAAAAATGTAAAAATTGTACTCCGCACATAAATATTCCTAAGATCATCACCTAGGGAATCCCATGCTTATAATACAATGTTTTTATATTAATTATTTCAACTAAGTGGACAATGGAGAGATTCCATGATCATCACATAGTCTTCTTAGGCTCATCACCTTAGGCTCCCTAGGCTAACAACCTAGGTATGAGTTATTATGAATCATGTGGGGTTAACATATTTAGAGTCTAGTGTAGTTATCCCCACATACACTCATCATGTATGATGTAACACAAATTTAGAGTCTAGTATTGAAAGTTCAATATACAATCATCAAATATGGATAGTGATGTATTTTAAATCTAGTATATACAATACCACATACTATAATCATGTATGGTTCAATCATATATTTTATTTCCAATGGAGGTTATTACTATATATTCTTATTACATATTATGAAGGAAATAATTTAGAGTCCTATGGTGGCCCAAAGTATAATTGGTTTTCATATTGATATTGGGATATGATAGGTGTACTCAATAAAAATTATCAGTCTTCAAAGTTCTCACATCACATTGGGAGATGGAATTGTGGTAATGATGATATTGAATCATAGAGAGGCATCCAATATATCCTGATAGATGCCATGAATCAAAACCTTCATAGTTCGATTACACATTTTAAGCTCTTGTGAAATGAATATACCATGTAGTTTAATGACATGTGGTAAGGATTATCATGTAACAAAAGAAGAAGAAACAAGGTATTGTGTGGGGATTATTCATTGATACTACCTATGAAATAGGGGTAATAATATCATTCGCAAAAAAAATGAGGTACTATATTCTCTTCATAATGTCTATCTTAGACTCATCACACAAGAAATACCATGCTCATACTATAAATAAGGGTACAATTTAATGTATCCTACTGAGTACATTACACTATGCAGTTTATTATCATATATATATATGACTAAATGGATTATTTTCGAGATCATGGGGACATCCTTTGATTATTAAATGACTTTGGATTACACCTAATAGGATTCCTAATCCAAATTATGATATGATAATAGATGGATATAGGGATCCTACATATGCTCATCGAGGAGGATGACATGTGGTCTCTTTTGATGATTCCATGGTCATGGCCTATGTATCCACTACATAGGTGCATTAGGAGGAAAAAATGCATTGAATCTTCTAACTTAATGAAGTGTGTAAGAATCATTAAATGAGAGTTCCTATTCTTATGAGCATAAGGATAAAATATTTCCTTGCCCATGATTAGTGTATAGGTATTGATCATAATGGCCCGATATATTGGATGTGCATATATATTTTCCAATAGTAAGCCTGGATTGGGTTAATGTGGGTCCAATGAACACTTAAAATTCATGAAAATATATTTGCTGATAGGATATTTCATATGGAGGTACCTTATAGAGGTTTCAATAAATTTAAGAGTTTTATGATGGTTGGAGTTATTTGAGACCATGATCTCTAGCATAAGTGTTTTATCTAAATGTCCATGGGATGGGTTTCATAAAAGAGTATGGCCTCACAAAGACCAAATTTTCAGGAATCATATGACTTGAGTGTAAAGGGTGTTATTTATAAATATGATTTTAATAAAAATTCATCTCAATAATAATCTAATACTTTGTATTACTCATGGGAGGACATTTGAAAAATATCATCACCTAATAGAATCTATAGGGATTCTGGTTCATGAATATAGGATTTTATAAAGTATATAGATTTAAATAGAATTAAAAATGTTAGACCCCATAAATTTTTTGGAGAATAGTGTATTTATAGGCATTATTGTTGTTATATTATATCTTTTTTTTTGTAATTTTACCTCCATCACAAAGGTTATAGTTTTATGGTGTTCTTAATTACATTCATGAAAATCTATAAATTCACAAAACATGGACCCTTTGTCGGGATTATCCTTAGAACAACAGAAATATATTCTAATTGGCCATTTTACTCCAATTTTTCTTCAACACAGTTTATAACATCAAAACATTCCCCCCATGGAATTATATCCAACTCAGAATAAAAGGATCATATTTTGAAGTGAAAACACTAAACCTTTTGGATGTTAACTCCTTGGTTCATGAAACATAGGTTATCCCTTAGCCTATAAATTGGGGGACCTCATAGGGGACCATGTGATTTCATGAACTATTTTCTTTTTCCTTACTATTCATGAAAATACATAATTCATGAGCAATGTATGACCAAAATTCATAGAAATATTGATACTATTGTGTATTTGGGGGATATTATGCTGACCTACTTTTGTGTGTAGTGTTTTTTTTATAGAAATTCCATGAAGAAAATATTTCTTGAAGTCTATGTTTCTTGAGATAAATACTTTATGAACCATACTTGGAGGTTTTCCATGAAACTATGTAAAAGGATTTTGAGTGATATAATGTTTTTATTTCACGAAAAAGGGAGATATGGAAAAAAATCACATTAGGACAAGTTTACAGACTATGTTTGGGCAGGAAACCCTATGTGAGTTACTAAAAAATGATCAAAAGGACCAACCCATTATCAATGTGAAACCTTTATATGAATTAAGGTTTATGTATTATGTCTTAATCCTAGATTCTAACCGTGACACCCCTGGGCCACTGGTTTAGAAGATCCCTGATATACATTGGGTAGAACAAGGTTGCAATAGTCACTATACAAGGGTTCATAACCCAATAATAGAGAACACTCTTTGGATACTAATCAAGACCAACAGTGGAGCTTATATTATTGGAGAAAAATTACCTTCCAAATATTCCAACACCATCAATGTGATATTAACAGACTATAATTAGGGTTGGAGAGAAGACTAGAATCTGTATTCTTGAGATAAATCCACTAACTAATAAGTTTGGCCATAATGTGTCTACTAGTCATTCAAGGATATTAGGAGTAACTCCAAAGGGTTGTGATTCTTGAATAATCATGGACCTCTTTGTTCCTTGTTTGTATCCAATTACAGTTGATGTGATAACTATTTATCAAGAGGTTTATAGACACTAACATGTTAAACCTTCACTATAGGGAATCCAACATCAGCATGTTAAACATATACCATATTGGAATTATCCACACCTAGGGTTCCACGAATGATGATTTACTTCTAGAGAATATTTTTTAGAAGGATTGGGAGTAGGTTTTAGTGATTTCTATAGCATTTATGAGTAGCATAAGTGGAAATCGATGTAGAAATTATGGAACTTTAAGTGTATTGTTCAATAAGTGGTTCAACATTTTCTTGATTTTAATTTAAGGTTGAATGCAATGAAGACCCAGGAAATGACTAGGAGCACTAAAAAGTGAGAAAGAAGGCACTCATTGTGTGATCTTATAGGAGGGTTAATATCAATTAGAAGGTCACAACATGAAGAACCATGACTAATAGAACATATTAGCTTGTTTTATATAAGCACTCCTCTATGAGTGGTTATTTCCCATCCATAATGCTCACATGGGGGTTTGGTTAGGAACCATCATTATAGAGTCTATCCCTGAAATTGTATATCACATCATCCTAGCTATCCCAACACTAGAAAAGCTATATAATGTCTTGAAGAAAAAATTTTGGATGGAGATGGAGTTACGTGTGTATATCCCATTTTAATTTTTCTATGGGTGGATTTTTATAAAAATTGTGTGTTATGAGATTCTAAACTCTATCCACTATGTGAATCCAACTTTCAGCTATCACTTCTGAACATTTTTGAGAGTTAAGATCACCATATTATTCAAGTTTGAGTTCTTTACATAATTAGGGAATTAAATGAGTTTATTTTTATCCGTTCCCCACCTATCAGGGGTGACGGTAGATGATGACTAGGGGACTACTTTGTAGAGATCATTAATTTTGGTCATTTAAGGTGGGGTAATAGTAGTAAAAATAAACTGGAGGCTCACCTATAATCCATAAAAATCATATTTGTTTTCTCTCTATTTCCACTTCATATAATGGTTCATTAAATGTTTATACAACATGGTATACCATGTACACCATCTCATGGTTCTACGACAACTCTGGTGCATGTTCACCTATATAGTCAGTGAGGGAAGGACTGATTTACCACATTTTTATGTTCTATTTGTGTTTCTACATGCCCTTTCATAGATATAGGATTTATAATACTCTATCAAGATGTTGATAAAAATAGTGATTTGGTCAAATATAGTAGAGGATCCCCCAAGGAAGTAAGGTCGGAGGTGTGAAACATTGATGGTAGAATGAAAATATTGAAGGGGTGATAATATAGAGGCAACAATGATGGAACATATAAGTGATCATACTACTCAATCAAGATTGTTTCCATGTGTGAGAATGACTAAATTAGGAATACATCAAAGGAATAAAGTCCAGGAGAAGGGTGAAGGCTTTGGGACATATTCAACAGCATGCTACATGGTCTTAGGAAAGCTCAAACGCTATGATATTGATGTAATAAAAAATTTATTCTTTCAATAATCTTGAGGAAATAATGAAATTTTATATCTACACAAATACAAAGAAATACATGGGGGTATCAAAAAGGTTATTGGATATACCTACCTGGTCACAACAAATATAGGGTGTTGTTTATTCTCTTATAACTGGAGGTCAAGGTTTATATCCTAGAGATGAATAGGGTGATCCACTCTCAAGGCTAGGTTCCCCAATAACTAACTAGGACTGGGTGTTATTGGGCATGACACCTCTCCAAGATCTCTTGGAAACTTGTAAAACAAGATATATAACTTTAGGGGAATCTAATGATGAGGAGTCCTAGGGGTCCATTATATACCATGTGTATTCTGAGGGAGGTAGCACCACACCATGACATGTGGGTTTAGATATGGTTCCTCATTTTTTTTATTTTTTATTAATGAGTTGTTCATAGGTCTGGAGTGGAGTTTTTGATAATTCATGGAAGTAGGACACCACTAGCTAGTAAGTGTGGGCCTCTATTTAGGTGGTTTCGATTAAAAAATCTCTTAAAAGTATGTTGGTTCCTCTGACTAGTTGGTGGCCTTCTACAGGCCTACCAGTGGGGGGGAATGTAGGTGCAAGTTCATTGAATGCACAGATCGACTAGGTTGTAAATAGACAATGACTAGTGAATGATGACACTGGGTGTATTGATTAGTAGGGAGAAAAAGTTCATTTTATCAATCAATAATTTCTATCTCCCCTAAGATGACCCCTTAAACCTATTATGGTTTTCATTGATATAGCGGCTTCTTAATGATGATTTTTGATCTCCCTCTCTTCTAGTTGGTGAATATTTATACCTTATAGAACCTTAGATCATTATTTGGTCTGATATAGTAAGTAGTATCCTTTAAAATATTTTTTCATACCTAGGCATGTGGGTAATGGTTAATAGTTTCTTTTTTTACATTATGAATTTGTATTCATTTTTTGGTTGGGTGTTATTATTTTTTGAAGTTAGTGGTAGCAGGAGGCCCCCTGATAGACGATTCAAGATGAAAAATCACCCATTAGTCTAAAGTTTCCACCCAACTACCGGTGGATTTCTACCGGCCAACAAATGGGGGGCATGTAGGTGGAGGCTCATTACATTCACCAACCAACTCGCTGGTAGATTCCCATTGGAAAACCAGTGACACTGTTGGGCATGCAACTTAGTACGGGATAAAATGACATTTTAGTCCAAATGAATTATTTATCTCTAATTATAATACCCCCTTGACCATAATATGACATTCAATGATATAGAGGATACATGGTTATGATTTAGGATCTCTTCCACTTTTAATTAGAGAATCTTCATACTGATTGGAATCATAGATCTCTATTGCGTGTAATATAGTAAGCAGGGTACTTTACAATCTATATTCTTATCCTCTTATACATGAGTTCTATACCTTATGAGACTAGATAATTGAATCTATAATGTATTTGGATAATTGAATTTATTTCTATCAGATATTGGTTATATAAGATCTAATCCTTCATATCCCATCACCGTTCTAGAAGGAAATAAGTTTTTCATTGTGTTTAAGGTAGGTGTCTCTATCCTATAGTATATTTCTGAGAATTAATTGAGTTTTTTATTCTTCTTTGGTTTTAAGAATTGAAATTTATATTTAGGTATCAATGATAGGTGATATGTTCTTTGATGGCTATAATATTTTTTTTCAAAATGAAATTGATTTGAAAACAGATTTTAATGTTGAAATTGGATTTGATGGAATGCCTGACAGATGAATTTTTGTTAAAAGAGTTTTTGAATCTTAGAAATGGAATGTATTTTATTTGTAAATTTATATGATATGTTCGATTTTTTCTTAAAAAATATGATGTTGATATATAGAACTTTGATAAACCTTGGGGTATGGATGAAAACAAAAATTAATTGAGATCTAGGGGATTAAGACATCACTATAGGATGTGACTGTGATACTATAGTATAATATCTACTATTTTTATATATATGGAACGTCACATAACATCATTTTTTATTATGAATTATATAAATTTATGGGGTCTAAGTTTTAGTTGAGAATGATGTATCATCCCTAGATAGATGGTTAGAATGAGAGAGCATTCTGAATTCTTAAAAACATGCTCTATTAATGTATGCTTAACATCAGTAGATCATGGTAGAACCTTATTAATCCAGTGGAGTTTTATAATAATTATAATAAAAATTAGTCTTTTATCAAGATGGATCCATTTGAGGCTTTATATGGGAGGATAAGATGATCTCTAATTTGTTGGGAAGATAATGGAGAACTATCCTTGGTTAACCAAGAATCATTCATGAGATAATGGATATAGTGAATTTGATAAAAAAATATAATAAATACATATCAAAGTTTCTAGAAATAAAATGTCTATTGGAATTTTATTCATTGGATGTTGGGGTGGGTGGTCGGGTCTTCTCCATAGTTTCACTTAGACTGGGACATAGATGTTTGGGGAGGCAATGTACGTTAAAACCTTGTTATGTCAGCCTATTTTAGATTTTGGTGCTACATAGGAAGGTAAATTAATGACTATAATTAAATAAAAATTATAATTCTATCAAAAATGTGTTCCATTTTTTCCGATTAAAAACGTACTAGAAAGATCCATCCCATGTGATTAAGTGGGAGGATCTTGAGATTTAACTTGACACCTCCGTGATTAAAAGTCCAATTTAGATTGTGAACTGTAAGGATATAGTTTTACAAGGAAAGATGGTCCCATTAGTTAGAGTGAGATTATAGTTTGGCATGGATAACCATGAGACATAATATAGTGAGGCCTTAATGATGAAACAATAACCTTATCTCTTTTGAGGTAAATGATCTTGAGCCTTTTTGGAGACAAATGGTTTTTTTGATGGTGATAAGTGTCACAACATTACATGTTGATCTAGGTTAGAGATATATTTTTTTTTTGAAAATTTTAATATTGGGTTGTTCATTGGCTAGGAGTGGTGTTTCTTGAAGTTTGTGGTAGTATGAGGACACTGACTAGTAAGTGAAGGCCACTGACTTGTTAGTGTAGGAAATAAGAACACTTTCAATGTCTAACGGTTCCACCGGCCCAGTCGGTGGACTTCCACTAGCTCACCAACTGATCACCACTAGAGGAAGCTTACATAGTTAATTTTAGTAGAATTATTGCGGGAATTAAATCTTTTCTCCCTATACACTATAAGAATGTTTTTTTCTCAATAATTCACTTCTCATTACTCCTATATTAGATTTAACTGATATATTTTTTGATGGAGGGTCTATTATATTAAGGAATAAATCACTTGGTGTGGTACCATATTGCATATATATTATCATTGATGTGTAAAATGTTAAAGACACACCAATGAGATCAGCTACATGAGAGGTTATGACAACCAAGTGGGTCCTTGAAGTGTGTATCATTGAAGAATATATTGAGACACTTGAGGTGGGTTCTTCCTCCTTAAATAAGGTAGTTTGGGGGACATCAACATCTTGGATAGGTTATGAGGCCACTATGTATCTTGGGGTGGAGGTGGGCCTAAAGACATAATCTACAGTAGTATGAGCTGAGGTAATCCCACCTATAGGGATAAAGGGTCCAGTTATTCTAATTATGGGAGAGGTAGAATAGATTTATCTGAAAGAGGATAATATTGATGATTTCATCATTCTATTCATCAAATTAAGCCCACCATTTACATAGGAGAATATAGCTATTGAGGTGTTAGTTTCCTTCCATGAGAACCGTCTCACCCTTAAATAAATGCATAACCTGAGGTCCATTGTTATCAAGGATAATCTGGTGATATAGAATATGGAATGAAGGATAATTTAAAACATAATCAGATGAAATCCAGGGGTAAATTTGGTAGGATGCATGGAATCCCTTCACCACTAGTTGGAAAAGCTGGGGACTGATAGAGTGTAATACTACATCATCCACACATGAGCTTAATAATTCTTGAATGAGCTGGTGCATATGGATTGGAACGAATTTTCTACCATTGAGAATGAGTCAATTTATAATGGTGTAACCTCTATATAAGTTTAATAATATAATTATACTTAATTGGATGATAAATCATGCCAATGATAGGTCATTCTCTCCATCAGGTAAGACACTATTCTCCATTTGGGGGATTTATTAGTGGTATCCTATGCTGAGTTAGATTAAGAAGTATCCCAAATTATGAAGTGTAATACTGAGCAAGGTCGACTTCATGTGAAGATGTATGAGGTATGTACGTAGGTATAGGAATATATGATAGAGCTAGGTAGCCAATGAGGATTTATTGCCTCAACTCGATAGTGTTTGGATGAACTTAGGGAATTTTTCACCTAAATAGATCCATATGGTCCATTTTTTGAGGATGAACATGCCCTGATATGTAGATGAACTACCATTTTTGTAAATAAATTAATATATAACTTATTTAGATTCAATTTATTGTAATTTTCACTTACATCACATAAATTAAATAACCAAAAAATATCTCTAATATTATATGATTCATACTAGGTTTCAGAAACTATAGATGAATAAAAGATCATACAATTATACAAGAGAACTAGAAAGAGTTGTATGAGTCATGATTTGAACGTTCCATTGATTTCCAATAGAAACCCACGAGGATGGGTAAACCCAACTTATTTTGTTTGATGTTCTTTATTTTCCTACCAATATGAAATATACAAGTGGGTGAACCACTTGGGGTATTTGAATTCCACTTAAGTAAAGGAAATATCAAGAAATGTAAATTATGACATCAATATTAAGTAATAATAGAAGGAAGATGAATATAGTTTGATGAATACCACTGAATTAATTTTAGACATGGGTCCCACAAGTATACAACTAAAGATGTAATATTTGAAATGTCTACCTTAAACAAGAGGTGGACTATTGGAGTATTGTGACATTACAATCTGGGATTCCATTAAGATGTAGTAAAAATGATTCCTATAAGTTGTTTACCCTAGATGGGAGGTGACCCTTTGAACCGTTGTGTAATTATCCTAGGGGAGCCTATTTGGATGTGAAAATAGACGTCGATCCAAATCAAAGGACACAAAGTGTGTTTATGGAGGATCAAGATTCTTAGGAAGAGTTCAAGAACTCTTAGGGTTATGACTGCATGCATCGAGCATATCAATAGAGATTACTGAATATATAGAAGGCATACAGGGTAGTGGGGAAAATTAAAACACAAACTAGGTGAGATACACTATATATGGATTCTATTATTCTCTAGTGAGAACATTAATAATATCGAAGGCATCTTAGTTTACGGTTGAATATTATTGAAAAAAATGGGGATAATAGTGTAAGGTTTCATAGTCTGGACTATGGATTGTTCCTTTTAAGGTCATGTATACTATATTTGTATAGTTAATACAATTTATTTTCATCTTACTAGGAATAAGGTTTGAAAATGTATTTTTGTAATATTACTTTTACCATTAAAGTTAAGACGATCTTAATAGCTAGAGAAAATAATCTAATGTGAATGGAAGAACTTGGGGGGGGGGGGGTTAAAGCTAATGTATATAGTCTATCTAATAAACTGGTAGCATAGTTTAGGTTTGTGATGTGTGGAATAACAACTACTTTTTACATATATGGATTATATATAGAAGAAATGGTGATGTTCTAGGAGAAAAGGATACCTTTTTTGAATTAGTGAAAAATCTCATCACAAGAGTATAACTTATCATATCTGTCACATAGATCTGGGTTTTGTGTGGAAGAATGGCCATCATCCTGATTCCTAGTTAAGAAAATAATAAACCTTATTATGTAGATAGGGCAAAATGTGAGTACATAAGGAAATTGGAGTGTGTTATTTGGTCAAGTATAGGGCGTTAGGATGTCACTATGTATCTTATAAAGTGGAAATCATTCCATACATAGTTCTAGTAGGTGCAATTGTAGTAGATAGATGATATATAAGGGTTTTACTCTTGAGTTAGGAATGAATAATCACCTAGTTTCATGTCATGAAATATGGGAAACACTATATATATTAACATAATAAAACACAGTCATTGAACACACAGTTTGACATCGTACAATGAGGATAAAAGGAGGGCATATCAATCATTCCAGTGAGAGAACCTATCCAAAAAACCTAATCCCAAATGATCCATGATTGGTTTGATTACCAAGGGAATGCGGAGGGAAACTCATGTCAGATGGGAGTCACTAGGATGAATGAGTCATTTGAAAAATTATGCATCAACCACTAAAATAACCTGTGTACATAAGGAGACAAGTTAGGCATGACAACATGGGGTAAAATCAACTAGAAAACATACAAAATGGTATAAAAGAGAAACACCAATGGTGTTAAGACTCTATTTAAGAAAATAGTATTTGAATAAGGTAAATTGTTTCATCTATAATAGTAAGTTTAGGGGGGATGATGAATATGATGAGGATTACTGTTGACTAAATTTGAAACACAGATTCCACTACCACATTTTTTGATGCAGTGGAGATCCAATGAGGTTCAACTGCTGACCATGTTATTGAAACACAGAGCCTATCATGTTATTTTTGAGAGTCCTCCGAAATCTGTACCCAAGTTTGGAAGAAATATTTTAGAGTATTGTGTTGTCATTTTAGAGGAAAGGGAATTTTCTATAGTTAAGTGTCATATAGATTTGACCAAACAAGGGGTATGGTAGTTTGTGTGGCATAAAAATGAAAAATTTAGTAAACGTGAATTGGGGAGTGGGGGGTTGAAAGAGTCCCAGTTCCATACACACTTCCTCAAAAGGGGATACACATAGTATAAGGTTGTGATGCTTAAACTAGGGGGTACTACTGGTTAGATGTAATGGATTATGGACTAAGGTGGTTTAATAATGCCTCCATCAAGGTGAAATTCAATGATGGATATCTGTATCCTTGGGGAATCTGAGGTCCTTTTTCCCCATTATTTTATACCAAAGGTTGGTTGAATCCAATAATTTGTTTGATAATGTCAGATACATGAATGAAACAGGATAATGGGGTGTGATACCATCCTTATAGGGATTCCTCCTCAGAGTTTCTCATCCATTTTGGGTCCCTCTTATAGATATAAGATGTGTTTGTGAATATAATTCCCAATTAAATCTTATCATAGACACCAATTAATTATGCCACTTTCTATCAGGAAAAAATGATACCCGTGGTTTGAGATGATAATGATTTTTAGAATGTTGGTCATATGTAAAAGTCATCCTCCATTGAGTCTGTGATGGAATATTACACTAATGGCATAAGGATTATATCGTGAAAACTTGAGGTATCCTATAATCACTATAATGAAACTTACAACCAATGAATAGAGCATCCAAGGCTCATCACACAAGTCAACCCATTCCTATTAGTCTTGAAGGCTCACATTTTTCATGAGTGAAATCTAATACTCATCACATATGGTAACTTATTCTCATTGGATAAGGATTACTATGCTTAACACATAGGGAATCCATTACTCATAAGACCAGTTAAAAACCTAGGATCATCACCTAAGGAAAGGGAAGAGATATCATATTATCATTACATAGGTTTCTTATAATCATCAAATTTGGCATCTCATTCTCATCACATGAAGTCAAATAATAGGATCATCACTTGAGTTTATGGAGAAGATATTATATACTCACCACATATGTTTTATATTCTCATCACAAAAGGCATATCATTCTCCTAACATGAGGTAGATCTTAGGCTCATCAACTCAGTATGGGTATGGTCATATTTGATACTTACATGGTTCATCAATTAAGAATGTATAGAATCATTAATTATGGTTGAGATTATGATGCAATGGGAGGGTTCATAATATTATAGTCGAGTGAAGGCATTCATAGATTTAAATTCAAGTGGATGGTTTACCCCTAATACGGTCATCATGTATTGGTATAAGCCCAAATTCATAGCTATGTTAGGGTTTCATGATTTAAAGTCCACGGGGGGATTTTTACCATATATTCTCATCACATAATTCGATAGGGACATGTTAGAATAATAAGTAGATATTAAAATCTATAGGTAATTTGGATATATAGGGTGTTTGTAGTACTCCAGAAATATGATCATACATAAAAACATTTAGCTCCCAAGGGGATTTTAATGTGGGGTTGAGATTATTATTTTGAAGATAGTGAATCAAACTTTGACTTTAAACCCATGAATGGGAGATAATGCTGTTGAGATATCATTATTGAACCTCATATAAGAATATTATATACCTTATTATCATATAGGTATAAAAACCCCCATAGTTTGATGGCATAGTTTAAATTCATGTGACAGGACCATGATATACATTTTAACATCACATGATAAGAATTATTACATCATAAAAGGAGTAACAATAAGGAAGAGTGTAGGGATTATGCATAAATATTTACATAAGTATGGGGTGATCATATCATGTTCATTATATGCGGTATCTCATGATTTTACATGAAGCATCCTGTACTCATCAATCATTTAATCCCATGCTCATAACATAGGGTCAGGCTACAATTTAACGTCTTGTGTGGAGGAATTTGTCATGTAATTTTAGCATCATTAGATTAGAACAATTGTTCTACATAGTTTAAATTCTTACAACTCAAACATTATCAGGGCTCATGAAAGATTAGTGGGAGTTGACATGGAAGAGGGGGCTTATATTCTAGGGCTAAAATTTGGAAATTCAGTAGCATAGATATCATAACTCATGAAACATATCCCCACCATTGGAATATTAATATGGTGAGGTCCCTCATAGGGGACCATGTATTTTCATGAAATATTAGTTTCTAACTCTATTTTATGGAAATCTATCTATTGTAAGAGTTATATGGCTATGATCCCTGGTGATTGTGATACCAATTTCTTCTATAAATAGAATTCCATGAATATTATACCACAAACCATTATTATATTATAAATGGAATTATTAGAGGAGTGTATTTTGACACGATTTTTTTTTCAAGACCAAAACTTCATGAACTAGACAATGAAAATATCATTGAAGATCTCAATATGGATTCTAAAGGTCCTTAGGCTACTACTGTATGATGAAGGTATATTGAAAATAATATCCACCCCAAATAGATATTTTGAAACATTTTCAAGAAGAAAACTATTTCATAATTATTAATAGTTTATTAGAAGAATTATTTTCTTAGTCATAGTGTACGATTACACAAATTCATGGTGACAGATGATGTCACAATATTGTGTGCTAACAAAGATACCTTGAGCTACTAGTTTAGAAGCTCTCTAGGTTTGTATAAGAGTAACAAGACAACTACCAGTCACTATGTAAAGGAATATGCCTTAATTAAAGTGAATTTTATCATGAATTCAATAATACCCATCTACATAGAGTTTAAAGTTGAAGAAACTTATCCTCAGTATGAAATCATATTTATGGTGTGTTTGGAAGACTGCCATTTAGGATGGATGGAAGGAGGGGATTTGTGTTAGGGAGGAAATTTCACCAATGCATGGCATGGTCATATTGGCTATTCTAGTCATGTGATGAATTTGAGGAGGATCCTTGGTCGTTCGATCTTTATGAAGCATCATAGACTTCATAGTTCCATGTTTTTCAACACTTAGTCATCATGATATAACTATTAAGTAGATGTTCATAAGATATTATCTCATTAAATATTTATCATGGGCAGATTAGAATCATTTTGTGGGACCTATACTATATTTCTAGGATCCCCATCTAGGGAATGATGTATGTTGAGTTTCCCCTTGTAGAGAATGATTAAGAGGACTATGTACAGGTTCTAGTGCTTTCTAATGTGATTCTAGATGGTGTATAGGGGGGATGGTTAAACAAAATATACACAAAAAAATGAAATTTAAAATATGGTTTAAAATAATCACAAACCTACCTAAAGGGTGAAATCTTAGGAGATCCAGGTAATGCCAAGGTTCCCTACACCATGGAAACAATGGAATATACTAGAAACTCTTTGAGTTGAGTTAATATCATTTGTGGGGTTATAATATGATGGCACATTATTATGAATTTTAGTTAAATAGATTCATTATAACATTCCTCAATGGGTGGTTTGTTCATTTTCATGATGATCACATTGGGACATGGATGGGAAACATCACCATGGAGACAACCATGGCAATGAAATATCTCATTGATCTTGATTTCCCAAAACTGGTGGAGCTCTAAAAGTTTATGAGTCATATCAGTATAAGGATGACACCTCTACATGTGTTATATCCATTTCAATTAATATATGGGATGATTGATTCACACATGGGGGTTATGAGTATTTTAACTCCATCATCCCTCCCATAAACAATTTATAATCATATTTTCTAAACATCTCCCGAATTAGACCACTTATGCTCAATAAAATTGGGGTGCCTGTGTAAATTGTATTTTCAAACTAGTCCATTTTCCATCAGTTTACACTTATGAATGGAGAAATTATAAACAATGTATTGGAAAAACATGAGTATTATTCATACCTCATTGAATTATGATGTGGGGTATTGGTAGAACACCTTGATGGAAAGGTCATATAGAAGCCGTATAATCAATATTGGTTTCCTAATCAATTATTTTTCAACATGTTATTGTCACCAAATCTATACACTAGGGTAAACCATGATCATGATCTAATGGTTTTTAGATATCTATAGTAAATGTTTGAATGTAAATGTAGTAGACGCATGTTATAATTTATATCAGTTGATGCTCTATTTAGGATTGTTCACTCCAAATATCTGAGCTGCTATAGCTCCTACCCAGGGGAGGCACTAATGGAGTAACCCAATCATTCATTAATGAAAATTAATCATGATATAATTAAATGTTTCATTATGTTTATATAAAAATGAGAACATCATTGGTTTTATGTTTCCAGATTTTAAAATACTATTAAGAATTGTGACTGTTTCTAATATAGTCATTGAATAGTTATCAAATGATTAGTATAAATATAAGGTTTTAACAAATCTAATTTACTCAGACAAAGGAACTGGTGGCCTCATCCAGTAGACATTCCCTATATGAAGCCCATTTTTCAGAGATCATAATTTAGGTGGTGTCATTGGTCTTATATCTTTACCAATCCCAAGACAAGCTTGAACATGTTAAGCATTAGCGGAACAGACTACAGGTGAAGGGGAAGTTTATAGAGATTACCACCCGAGCAATGTTATCTCAGCCACCTCAAGAGTCTATCACCATCACACACCTTACCCTTCGGCCTATTGCGGTTTTTATAAGGAGTTATGTAACAAGACCCTAGCACTATGACTATGTACATTTTTTTGTATAAATAATTTGCATTAATTTTATTATTGTTACTTTGTAAATAGTTTTAAAGCATAAATTGTATTTGTAGTTAATATTAAACTAAGAAATATATATTGATGAATTAAGGGTTTTTTAAATTAAATAATATTTTTATAAAATATTATTATTATTATTATTAAATTAATTTTTATGAAATATTAATTATCATATAATTTTATTAATCCAATTGTATTTTTTATTAAGGATTGAATGTTATTTTTTGTCAAAAGCCATTAATTTTCGATAAATGTCAGTTTTTATTTTGAAAGTAAAAATTAACATATTTATAAAATTATTTAGATAAAATTTATATTATTTTTATAATCAGGATGTCGAATTACCTAATGGTGAATTTTTCATAATTTTCTGAGATAGTCAAATTTTTGGGTAAAAATTAAATACCTTTTAAATATATAATGTGTTTTGTGACTTCATAATGACCTAATAATGATTTAATAAAATACTATAAACATGATGTTCGGATAATATATGTTTTACCCTTAAAATAATGTGCTTTTGGGTATGATTAAATTATTTTTAAAAGCTTTATTGGACCCTTCAAGGCTTATAAAACATTTTGTCTTTTTAAATTGCTTTCCGTGAGAGTGTAACTCACCTCCACAGAAGAAACCCTCTTATTTTAATAAGTTTTGACATTGGACTTATAAAATATATTTTTTCAATCCCATTTGGAAAAAACCATGGTAAAAAAACATGGGAAGGTTAGGGGTTCTCATTAGTTTAATGCGAGATCTCCCAAACATAAATAAAAAAAATTCTATCTCCTTTCCAATATAAACCATCCCAAGATCCCACTTACTCTTCACTAAATGCCTTTGGAGTTCTACCATCCCCTTACCTCCACTCTCTAATATCATTCCAAGGTGAAACAACCTACCAATAAGGCTTTATCAAGCTTCTCCAAAGCCTTTGGAAGCACCCTTCCAAGTAAGGGATTTCTTCCTTTCTCATTTGTTTCCAATTTTTTTATGTTGTTAATGTTGGAGATGGTGGCCTAGAACCAAGTAATTTGTAATTTATTCATTGATAAATGTCTTATCACATCTTGATTGTTCTTCTGCGTGATAATGAATGTGATAATGTCCTAAGGATAGTTGTTGCATTAATGGGTCATAGCGGATCCCTGCTATGATGAGAACCTGGAACTGCCATAACACTGTTCTTGAATATATGTTCTATGGCTGAATGATGTTATTTTAGGGACACAAATAATACAGGCCATTAGGGGTGAGGAATCATAAAACGTTGAGGCACCTTCTCATGGTATGCGCCCTTGGTAATATCCAGGAGGATATTATGAGAACGAGACCCGCCAGTAGGAAATCCACATTTCATAGTGTCATTGGATGTTCCTATCTGCGAACGTGTGTTTTGGTCCTTAGACATTAAGATTATTATTAATGGGTATTATAACATGCACACTTAGATGTATTGACGAAAACTATGACGACACACTTTTCACAGCGAAGTTGGATACGTTGGGTGCATCACAAGTAATACCACATTAATAGATAATGTGAGAAAGTATTATTCCCTTTTGTTCCATAACGAAAGTAGATATCTCAGGCCCTTTTATAGAATTGATATAGCCTAAACAAATCCATGGCCATAGTAAGGTATGGGCGAGTTCAATTCTCGAATGTCAAAGAAATAATAATCGAGCATGTGGGTTGATGACACTAGCATGCAACCCGCTTGATTCGAGATATCATGAAAAAGGGATTATATTACATGGTAAGCATTCGTATGAGGTGACACGTCATTGCAGCATTAACATCATTCTCTATGGGTGACTTGGCATGTTGCTAGACACCAACCTTGGACTTTTGGCAGGATCCGCCTAATGCCACTAAGAAAGAGGCCTTGAGGGTCACACACTAAGTGTGTCTATGTATCTTAGTTGAATATTAATTTGACAAGTTAAATAATGATTATTCACAACTGTGGTTTAATAATTATTTAAGGATTCCAGGTCACATTTATTTCAACACAAATTATTCAAGAGAATATATTGTGGGTGAAATAATATATTTATTAGTTAGTAATGTAGTTACATTTATTTAAAAAATAAATATCCATTACTCAAGGTCTAATAAATGTGCAGGAGGAGATAAAGAAAAGTGGAAATAAAAGTACACACTATGTATATTTAATATACACACCGTGCAGTTTTATAAAAAAAAGTACACACCGTTTATTAATTATTACATGGCGTGTAGTTTTTCCAGGCGGGATTTTGAGGATATAATATTGTTTTATTAAATTATATTAATTATAATCAACATGGGCACATGTCATGGAATTAATAATTCGACATGGGGGTTTCAATAAGAATTAATGAAACAAATAAAATGTGTAACGCGTTTATTTGTTTTCAAAACTCTATAACCTCAAACCCTATTATAAATATCCTCAAAACCCCAACACTTTTCCTACCAATAGTCGTGCACAACAATTCTGGACAATTATATCAAGACCGAAAGAACTCCTTCCTCTAAGAACTCTTTCAAGACCGAGAAGCCAAGGTGATCGAAGGTGTACATCTCAAGAGAAGGTTCTTTTGTGCTAGAAGCTGAATATCCCTTCGGAGACATCCGTAGATACGCGACACACATGTGGATCACCGCAAGAGGAATCCTACACTTGAATTCTATGACACAACGACAGATCACATGATCATGATGGGAGACATCATCGAAGAAAGAACTCCACAAATGTAATTGTTGTGAATTAATTAAATTAATTACAACAAACATATGATAATCATATCTCTATGGTTCTATGATTCCCTCTTATGTTTTTTGTTCTTCGTTCTATTCTGAAGATTCGGCGTTTTAAATCATGACTGCTCTCGGATTGAACATTGCTTAACGTTAAAATTAATGATGGCCAAACCCGCCAATGCACTTCTGCTGCGCCCAGAACCTACATGTGGTATCAGAGCGGTCATATCGATGATTATAATTATTTAGTTTTTTGTTGGTGATTTACGCAATAAATAATTTAGTTGTTTTTGAATTCATGTTTAATCATTCTGGAAATATGAATCTCGAGATCTATTCATTCTGCATCATTTCTCATTCACCTCAGAGAAACAAAATTTTCTTTTAATTTTGATTAAAATAAAATAAGAGGAACACATACATAGGATCCAAACGTTTATGGATGTACAACACCAGAATACATGACGTTTATTCAGAAGTACACGCCTTGTAGTCTAGGTTCATGCATCGAAATGGTCTTCCAAATCAAGTCATGTATTGATCCTATCTAAGTCATTTATGACACCATATGTTGAATAGGAACAGGTGGCACACGACTTCCAGATTACATGTCGTGTGGTCCAATATAACACGACATGTAGTCCCTTCGGGTTAGGGTTGGACCGTGTACTCCGTACACGGCCTGCCAGGCTGGAAACCATTTAATGCAGAAACTACATAGCGTGTGTCCCACTGTACATTCTGTGTAATCTGAAAATTTCTGAATTACATTAACATGCCAAGTCCCTAGGTGTGTACTTTGGATGGACGGTGAAGAAAAGTACATGTTGTGTAGTCAGAACTACATGTCGTGTACTCACCCAAATTAACTAGATTTATTAAAATTTATTATTATATTATACAAACCATTGAGACGTGCACCATAGTGCAAGCATAAAGCTGAGGCCCAACATGTGATAGGTGTTTTATATATATGTGTTTAATTTAAAATTTGAGTAAAAATGGGAATTTTACAGGTTGCCTCCAAGGTACTAGTTACGTACATGGATAATTTTAAATTAATTTATTTTATTAAAATTATGATGGATGAGAATCTCAAGGAAGTTCAGAAAAGGGTACAAGATAAAAGGATTGATTAATTATATATAATTAATTGATTCGAGCATGATTTATCTTAAACAAGAATGATTAAATAATTGAATGCTAGTTTTATTTATGCGTAAATATCATTGCATGTAAGGATGATCATGAGCTAGACCGAGACCAATGTATGTGAAAGGATTTATTTAATTAATTTATTTAAATTAAATTTGTTGGCCTGCGAGCCATCTCATCATTAATATGTAGGGCCTGTGCACCCAAAGATTATTTTATGTAAAAACCCCTTTTACCCATCACCTATGTGTGAGATAAATGCATATGTAATGGATGGACCTCCCAAGCTACTGGAGGCGGCTCAAGTCAGGAGCCAAGGTGAATCCAATACAAGGAGATACAAAGGTGGACATGTGTAAATCTATAAACACAAACCCAAAAGGATCATGGTGTTTCTCCCCTAGGTCTCGGGTTAGTTTATCAACCGCTAGATAATCTAACCAATAGAAAATCACATGGTCATACTATTTATTTTATTTTTGTCTATTTCATGGTTCATTTATTGTGGGTCTGTTGTCATGATCACACAATTAATGAATTAAACGAGCATGCAAGATGGAACTAAAATAAAAACTTCTTATACGTGAATATTATCATTGACATGGTTAATCACTTATGTAAATCCCACTTAATATTAACAAGCATGTAATAAAAGATAATAAATTGGAAATTTACTTTTAAGGATAAAATCCCTCAAAAGAAATATTATGTCAGTATAGCCTTCCAAAATCTTGGTTAGAATTGAACCATAGTTAAAAGTGATTGACCAACCAAAGTTGGGGGGATTTCAATTATTGGGGAATTCTAATTCAAGGTTTTGGGTTGACTTGACTTGGTTCGCATCAAGGGTTGACTGCCACAACATGACTTGGTGTGACCAAGAGGCAAAGGTTGAGGAAATCCAAAATAAAACGATTTCAAGATTGGGGAGTCCACTCAGCTGATCAAGGAGCTGCGAGTTAATGCAGTTGGCATTTGGAATGCCTACCTAAAACTCTTCAAGTTGCTTTACCAACACTAGTTTGGGAAATGCGAAGGGAAATATGGATCCTTTCCACTAGAATATTCAGGAAACAGAATATTCTGAAATCAATGGTGAGGGCTATAGGATTTTGATAAAATAGAAGGAGACAAATAAGTATTAATTTATTTATTTGTCTCAATTTTGTAATAATTTACTAAACCTTTGATCATATTAATTTTTAGGAACGGTAAGAAAATGACGTCAAACATATCATTCTGAACCATACTTGAGAAGGAAAACCTTCTCACCGGCACCAATTTCCAAGAGTGGCATAGGCGTTTATGCGTCATCCTTCACCATGAATGGAAAATGTATGTGCTAGATGAGCCTATTCCAGTTGCACTTCGAAAAGTGGCCCATGATGAGAAATTATCTCTCTATATGAAACACATGGATGATTCCACATATTTCCATTGTTTCATGCTTTCAGCAATGTCCATTGAGCTCTTAAAGAATCATGAAATCATGGATGCGTATATCATGATGTCGCACCTTAAGGATCTCTACCAAGAGAAGGCGAGACATGAGAGGTATGAGATCTCCAATGCTTTGTTTACAACTATTCTTGGAGAGTCTGTGCCATCTGGGCCTCATGTAGTCAATCTTATTGGATACATTGAATGCCTAGACATCTTAGGGAATAAATTCCCAGATGAGTTGTGTACATATCTCGTCCTATCATCGCTGACCAAGACCTTATCAAGATTTATTGTCAACTGTAACATGAGTGGCAATGAGAAGATTCTATCAAATCTTCTAACCTTGATTAGATAGGTAGATATGGAAATGGGGTGTGACAAACTTATGGTCCTTATGGTGAATTAGAAAAGGAAGGATAAGGAACATGGGCTAAAGACTCATAGACGGCCTGAAGCCCCTGAGCACCGACCCTCCTAGAAGGGGAAGATCTAGAGGCAGGGCAAGGGACGGGAGGCAGCTTGTTTTGAATGTGGAAAGTAGGTCCACCTGAAGAGGAACTCCACCTAGAAGCATGCGGACACTAAAGGTGAGTTCATTATCAAGTTCAATATTTCTATTTCTACACATTGGGTATTAGATACAGCTTGTGGGGCTCACATCTGTATTCAAATACAAGAACCAAGTATATTTAGAAAGATCTCCATATGAGAGGTGGATCTTCGAGCTTCCAATGGCACAAGACTAGCTACGTTGGATATTGGTGACTACCATTTATCACTACCAACTAGCATGATTTGGGTTCTACATAATTGTTATTATGTGCCTAGTGATACCAAGAACATAATTTATGTATCTTGTTTGGATATGGATCGATTTATTTTCATGTTTGGAAATAAGGGTTGTCTCTTTTATAAGAACAACGTATGTTATGGTATGGCACATTTAAATAATGTTTTGTATTTATTGAATTAAGAAAACCAAGTGTTGGCAATCGATAACGAAACAAACTCACATGACTCAAACATCACCTAGTTATGGCATCACCATCTTGTTCATGTAAACGAGAAGCGCTTCACAATGTTCTGTCAAGATGGATATTTATACTCTACTGAGCTAAAACCAATTGATAGATGTCACACTTGTTTACAAGGTAAAATGACCAAGCCACCTTTTGGTGGATAGGGTGAAAGGGCCACAGAGCTTTTAGGATTGGTACACATGGATGTATATGGACCATTTCCAATAGAAGCTAGAGGTGAATATTCTTATTTCATTACTTTTACTGATGATTTGAGTAGATACAGATTTGTCTACTTAATGAGTTATAAGTCAGAAGCCTTAGATAAATTTAAGGAACTCAAGATTGATGTAGAGAATCAGCTTGGTAAGAAGATAAAGAATCATCGATCGGATCGAGGTGGAGAATATCTGAACCAAGAGTTCATTGAAATTCTACGATAGTATAGGATTAAATCTCAGCTCACTCTTCCTTATACACCATAGTGGAATGGTGTTAGTGAAAGGAGAAACCACAAATTGTTGGAAATGGTGCGGTCGATGATGAGTCATGCTGATCTTCTATTATCCTTTTGGGGATATGCATTACAAACTGCCGCATACACATTAAACCGACAACCTACTAAGGCGGAAAATGGAATTTACTCCGAGTTATGGAATGGAAAAAAACCCATTTTGTCGCATACACATGTATGGGGATGAGAGGAATTTGTTAAGGCCTTCTCAGGCAACAAACTAGCACCCTGGGGAATGAAGTGTATCATTATAGGATATCCCAAGGAAATGAAAGGATATTACCTATATAACCCTCAAAAAATGAAAGTGGTTGTCGCTAGAAAAGACATATTTCACGAGTTGGATCACATCACCAAGAAGGATAGTGGGAGAAATATTGATTTGACGAGGTTTATGCTCAAGATACACAAGAGTTGGTACAGGAACAAGTTCCACAAGTCCCCGTGGAAGAGGTTCCAGAAACACAAGTACTGCGTAGGAGCTCAAGGGAGGCAAGGGAACCAGAGAGATTTGGTTTCCTATTCACTGAGGATGGTGAATCATTATTGTTGGACAATGATGAGCCTCTCTCCAACATGGAAGCAGTAGAATGCTCAGAAGCTGCAAGATAGCAAGAATCTATGAATTCTGAGATGGATTCCATGTATCAGAACCAAGTTTGGTTTCTGGTCGATGAGCCAGTTGATGTAAATCTAGATGGATGAAAATGGGTATTCAAGATAAAGTTGGACATAGAAGATCAATTTTGAACCTATAAAGCAAGGCTAGTGGCTAAAGGATTCAGACAACGTCAAGGAATTGACTTTGACGAAACCTTCTCTCTAGTTTCCATGTTTAAATCTATAAGAATCATACTTGCCATAGCACCTTACCATGACTACGAGATTTGGAAGATGAATGTCAAAACATCATTCCATAATAGGAACGTTTAGGAAGATGTCTATATGACACAACCAGAAGGGTTTGTGACACCAGGTGAAGCCAAATAGGTTTTCATGTTGTAGAAATCCACTTATGGATTGATGCAAGAATCTAGGTCATAGAACATTTGATTTGATGAAGACATAACGAAATTTGGTTTCATTAAGAACGAATGTGAGCCATGTGTTTATATTTGGTTTAATGGGAATGTGATCATTATCCTAGTAATATATGTTGATGACATATTGTTTATTGGAAATGACGTACCAGCCGTACAGTCAGTTAAGGACTGGTTGAACAAGTGCTTATCCATTAAAGACTTAGGTGAAGCAGCCTACACTCTGTGGATCAAGATCATTTGTGATAGATCCAACATGCTACTTGGACTAAGACAGAGTACATATATTGACCAGATACTAAATAGATTTAGTATGGAACAATCCAAGAGGGGATTGGTTCGAGTGTCACATGGCCTACATCTTCCTAAGAAAATGTGTCCTCAGACACAACAAGAGAAAGATAGAATGAGTAAGATCCCATATGCTTCAACTATAGGATCCATCATGTATGCCATGTTATGTACCCAGATTGATGTTTCCTAAGCACTGAGCATAGTATGAAGATACCAAGAAGATCCAGGAGATCAACAATGGACTGCTGTTAAGACTATCCTTAAGTATCTGAGAATAACTAAGGATATGTTCATTATGTATAGAGGATACGAGTAGCTTGTCATCAGAGGTTATGCTGATGTTGGTTTTCAAACAGATCAGAACGATCTGATGTTTCAATCTGGATATGTTTTCTGTCTCAATGAAGGAGCTGTGAACTGGAAGAGTTCAAAGCAATCAGTTGTTTCCAATTCTACAGCGGAGTATGAATATATAGCGGCTTTTGATGCAGCCAAGGAAGCCGTCTGGATTCATAACTTTTTCCAGGATCATGATGTGGTGCCTAGCAGTAAAGATACCATTACACTGTATTGTGATAATACTGCAGTGGTGGCTCATGAAAAAGAACCAAGGTCACATCAATGGACAAAGAACATACTCTAGAAGTATCACCTCTTGAGGTATTTCGATCAAAGGGGTGAAGTTGTAGTGAGCAAAGTGTTCACAGAAGAGAACGTTGTGGACCCCGTGACTTAAGGCCTATCTCAGTAGAAGCATGAATATCATGTGAGAGATAGTGGGTTAATGGTTGTTAGCAGTTGGCTCTAGTCCAAGTGGGATTCTGTTGGAGTTTGTAGCCTAAACCAACTACTTTGTACTTTATTCATTAATAAATTCTTTATCACATCTTGACTATTCTTCTGGATGACAATGCTTGTGATAATGTCCTATGGACAGCTGTTGCATTAATGGGTCATAGAGGATCCATGCTATGATGAGAACCCGGAAGTGCCATAACAGTATTCTTGAATATATGTTCTCTGGCTGGATGACGTTATTTGAGGGACACAAATAATACATGCCATTAGGGGTGAGGACTCATAAAACTTTGAGGCACCTTCTCATGGTGTGCGCCCTTGGTAATATCCAAGAGAATATTACGAGAACAAGACCCACCAGTAGGAAATCCACAATTCATAGTGTCATTGGATGTTCCTATCTGCGGACGAGTGTTTTGGTCCTTAGACTATAATATTATTATTAATGGGTATTACAACTCACGCACATAGATGAATTGATGAAAACTATGACGAAACAATGTTCATAGCGAGGTAGGATACGTTGGGTGTGTCACGAGTAATACCTCATTAATAGATAATGTGAGAAAGGATTTGTCCCTTCTGTTCCATAATGGAAGTAGATATCTTAGGCCCTTTGATCGAATTGATATAGCCTAAATAAATCAATGTCCATGGTAAGGTATGGGTGAGTTCAATTCTATAAATTCATGGAAATAATAATCGAACACGTGGGTTCATGACACTAGCATGCAACCCGCTTGATTCGAGATATCATGACAAAGGGATTATGTAACACGGTAAGAATTCGTATGACATGACACATCATTGCGGCGTTAACTTCTTTCTCTATGAGTTCCATGGCATGTTGTTAGACGCTAACCTTGGAAATTAGATAGTCTCCTCCTAATTCCGCTGAGAAAGAGTCCTAGAGGGTCGTACACTAAGTGTGTCCATGTATCTCATTTAAATATTAATTTAAAAAGTTAAATAAAGATTATTCCAGACTGTGGTTTTATAATTATTTAAGGATGCCTGATCACGTTTATTTCAACAGTAGTTATTCAAGAGAATATATTGTGGGTGAAATAATATTTTTATTAGCGAGTAATGTAGTTACATTTATTTTATAAATAAATAGCCATTACTCAAGGTCTAATAAATATGGAGGAGGGGATAAATAAAAGTGGAAAATAAAAGTACACGCCATGTATATTTAATATACACGCCTTGTACTTTTATGAAAAACAAGTACACGCCGTGTATTAATGATTACATAGTGTGTAGTTTTTCCAGGAGGGATTTTGAGGACATAATTTTGTTTTATTAAATGATATTAATTATAATCAGTGTGAGTGCATGTCATGGAATTAATAATTCGACATGGGGGTTTCAATAAGAATTAATGAAATAAATAAAACGCGTAACATGTTAATTTATTGTCATAACCCTATAACCACAGACCCAATTATAAATATCCTCACAACCCGAACACTTTTCCTACCAATCGTTGTGCACATCAATTCTGGAGAATTCTTTCAAGACCGAAATAACTCCTTCCTCCAAGAACGCTCTCAAAACAAAGAGACAAAGGCGGTCAAATGCGGACAACACAAGTGAAGGTTCTTCCACTATAGCACCCAGAGATCCCTTTGGGGATGTCTGGAGATACTTGGAACATGTGTGGATCACCTATAGAGGAATCCAACACTTGGATTCTATGATGCAACGATGAATCACAGGATTCTGACCGGAGATATCAACGAAGAACGAATTCCGCCAAGGTAATTCTAGTGAATTAATTAAATTAATTATTACCAATATATTATGATTCTATCTCTATGGTTCCGGGATTCCTGCATATGTTTTTTATTCTTCATTCTATTTCGATGATTCGGCGTTTTAAAACATGATGGATCTCAGATTGAACATTGCTTAACGTTAAAATTAAAGTATCTCAAACCCACCATTGCGCTTTCGCTATGCCTGGAATATATAGTTATACCCTTTTGTTTTCAATTAAAAATGTTGGGGTATAATTTTCACCTCCCACATACTTTCCTCTTTATGTTTTTATGACGGGAGACCCATTTCTCTCTCATTAATGCATCCCAAGTACACCTATTACCATGCCGAAATTCAGTGAGGGATTTATCTCTCCTATTTTAAATCCAAGTAATTCAGTTGTATAATGCATATAAATTTCATTAAATTTGTTGGTACATGTATCTTTAAGACCCCATTATAGTTAATTTTATTTACATATGATAAGACACCCATTTATCACTCATAATCCATTTTCATGAATCCTTATGTCAGGTGGTTATGCTGTTAAAATTGCACCGCATTTTCCAAGCCAAGATCACTGTTTAGTGAATACCATACCCATGTCTCTATCAAGGGTATTAAACTTTATGAACATATACATATTTAATGGTAGTTTCATGTATTTATTACAAATTAATTAATCATGCAATAACTTATGATGTTTATTGATTCCATTTTATATGATTCATGTTGCACACTTTTGTATGAAAAGAAATGTTTAAGAAGGGTGCACCCTGATAGCCCTCCAATGCATTGGGTAATGTATAGTATCATGATACGTAATTTGAAATGAGTTTTGACTCATGATAATTCATGTTAAATGAGGGTTTACTCATGCTTCATGTGCAATGAGGGTTTACTCATTCTCCATGTGTAATGAGCCTTGGATCATGCAAAATTCTATGTTATGTGTGGTTGCCACATTTCCATGTTTTGTTTATCATGATTTATCTTTCCTTTATGTTCATGTTTCCCTTGTTATCCATTAATATGCCTATTGTATAACATATATTGTATTCCCCCTATTATTCCATGTTTATTCTATTACTGGGCTTTATAGCCCACCCTTTTCTTATGCATGTCCTGATGATATCCAATGGAATGCTAAGTATGAGGGAATGTAGTGGTCATATAATAGAATTTTTCAATAAAGATGTTGTATTTCATGATTTAAGTTGTTATGTAATGTTCCTAAGTGCCAAAGACACTATACCTCTCAATAGTATATGTTGTATCAAGTGAAGTTTATGAAATAAATCACATTTTAGTGTGTAATAAACAAATGGTTGTTATAGTTGGTATTAGAGGGCAGGTTTAGTTATTTCATGGGATTAGGATTATAAAACCCTACTTAATGCCTTAGGGATAAGAATATGTATAATAAAAGCATCCCTACAGTTGGTGAATATTGAGTAAGTGGTTTATCATTATAATACATCTTTATCTAGATAAGAGTAGGTAAAGGCGGCTCTGGCACAGATGTAACTAGTGGTGAAATCCCAAACATGTAGTTTTAGACTTGACCAAAGGTATCCTATTACACGACAATGGGCCTTCATGCACTCTTGGTTATGAACCTCCCGGTGGATATGCATTTGAAAATTCACATGTTTATTATGAACCATTAACAATGGAATTAAAAAAACATTTAATCTAAGAATATATATTAGAATGTAGATCATGAATAATGTAGATTGAAGCCTATAGATTAATAAGTTTAGAAAATAAAAGCTATTTATAATTCATCTATTTTTGGAATAACCATTATGTGTTATCCCTGACTTTCATTTTATTCCAACCAATGGATGGTAATAATAAGACTCGATCTAATAACCAATGTAATGATCAATGTGTTGACTGTGTTAATGAGATGTCCAATCTAATGGGAGTGGGAATTGTGACCTTTTTCACAATTCTATCTTAGTTAACTCAATATTTGAATTGAAACATGGGTCAATAGGAACATTCATCCCCCTTAAGAAAGAATGAGCCTCCATCGAGAGCTTCATGAGAGAAAGTCCTCATAATATTACTGGATCATCTGATACCTCAATATCCGAACAATAGATCAACCCCATTGAAAATATTTCTCCATCCTTTAATGATCTAAACAATAGAAGGTTATTCTGGCTGCTTATCGTATAGAGGGTGAATCTGATCAAAGGTGGAAATTGGTAAAAAATACGAAGCCTGAGGAGGACATCACAACATTTGAATGGAAGTATTTTAGGAATAATTTTTTAATAAATAATTTCCACACACCCTCCAATATAAGATCTAAAGGGACTTCCTACCCTCATGAAAAAAGATGATGAATCTATCAGAGCATACGACGAAAACATCACATGGCTAGAATGATAATCTTCTGAATTTGTCGTTACCCCCGAATGAAAGTTTGACTACTTTTTTTGTGGGATAAAACCTAGCCCGTGGAAAGCCCTGGAGATCCAAGACTTTGAATGTTATGAGGAAATTTTCTGATGTGCCCTCAATCATGAAATGGATATCATGGAACCTAAGTGGTATCATGGGGATAAGAAGCATAATGTGGACTTTAATTCTGGCGGTCAGATGGATAAATCCAATGGTCGTAAGAAAATCCAGTACCCCACTTTACAAAGGTTCAGAAAGAAGTACCTCAGAAATTTCCTAAAGGGAATGAGGAAATGATTTAGGTGTGGAGGAGAAGGGCACCTAGCCATTAACAACCGACAAGAGAAACCCGCAGCTGCTATAGAGGAGAGGAATGCTCCATTCGACTCTCAATCCATTGTTCATTGCTTCAACTGAAAATAACCAATGAATCTTTCAAATTAGTGCCCTATGCCAAGGGTTTTTAGAGGAAACCGACAACCTCCAAGGCTGCAAGGGCAAGATTTTTCCATCACTACTGCCGAAGTGAACCCCGACAAATAAATGGTGACAAGTACACTAGTAATTCATTCAATAATAGCGATTGTACTTTTTAATTCCGATTATACACATTATATTATATCCCAAAAGTTTATTATAATGGTCACAACACCACCACAAATAATGTAAGTAATGATGTCAGTGATTAGGGAAAACTGGGAAATCATTGCCTCCTAGGAATATAACTCCTCCCCTATCATAATTGGTGGTTTGAACTTCCAGGCGAACCCCATCGTACTCCCTCTGCTGTAATTCGATGAAATTGTTTTCATTGATTGTATTTCCTTATATAGAGCCAACATAAATTTCCATGAGAGTGAAATTACTCTCCATGTGGAGAATCGTCCCCCAATTTTGTACAAGTGAATGGAGGAATATGAATCTTCTTTATCTCCATAATCTCAAGCATGTATATTAATGCCCTATGAGAATGCGTATCTATTTCGGATGGTTGATTCTAATTAAGAAACCAACCTTGAAGACATTCCTAATGTGAGGGAATTCGCTGAAGTGTGTCCCAAGGAATTTCCTGGTCTTCCTCCTAGAAGTGATGTAAAATTATTAATTGATTTTAAAACTAGGGAATTTCCAATATCCAAGACTTCATATAAAATGGCCGTTGGGGAGCTCAAGGAGTTGAATAAACAACTATAAGAGAATTTGGATAAAGGGTTTATACACCCAAGTGATTCACCATAGAGTGCACCAGTCCTCTTCCTCAAGAATAAGGATGGATCAATGCACATTTGCATCGATTATCGTGAGATTAAAAAATCACGATAATGAACTAGTATCCTCTCCCATTAATTTATGAATTTTCTGATCTGCTGTGTGGTGAAAAATATTCTCCAAGGTGGATTTGCGGTTGGGATATCATCAAGTAAGGGTGAAGAAAGAAGATATCCCCAAGACTTCTTTTCGTACAAGATACAGGCACTATGAATTCACAGTAATGCCTTTCAGACTCACTAATGCACCAAAAATACTCATGGAATTGATTAATAGAGTCTTTAGAGATTACCTCATTAAATTTGTTGTATTCATTATAGATGATATTTTCATATACTCCAAAACCAAGGAGGATAATGAGGAATATATAAGAACTATACTAGAAACCACGCGAAAGGAGAAGCTCTATGAAAAGTATAGAAAGTGTGAGTTCTGTTTGAAGAGGTCCCATTGTTGGGAAATATCATCACAAGCAGTGAAATATCTGTGGATCCCTCTAAGACACCAGCAATAGAGGGATGGATGAGGCCAACATCGGTAACTGATATCCGTAGATTTTTTTGGGTTAGTTGGATATTATCGATGATTGGTGAGAAATTGCTCCTGATTTTCCAACCCTTTTTCCAAGATAACTTGGAAGGGTTCAATGTTTTCTTGGATTGATTAATTCAATGAAATATTCAAGGAGTTGAAAAGGAGGCTTATCACTACACCTGTGCTCACATTACCCAAAAGTGGAGAACATTTTGTTGTATTCAGTGATGCTTCAAAGAAGGGAATGGTCTGTGTGTTGATGAAAAATGACAAATTAATTTCCTATTATTCAAGGCAATTAAAATTTCATTGGTATAATTATCCAACACATGACTTGGAGTTGGTTGTGGTGATATTTACTTTAAAAATTTATCCCATTATCTCTTTGGGGAGAAGTTTGAAATATATAAAGACCACAAAAGTCTCAATTATATATTCACCTAGATAGAGTTAAACATTCACCAATGAAGATAGTTATTGATGATCAAAGACTATGACTTCTCAATCCATTACCACCCTGTGAAAGTGAAGAAGTTGGCATATGCTCTAGGTAGAAAGGATCTAATGATTCTATCATTAATGAGAATTTATAATGATAAACTCTTCTTAGAGATGATGAATATGGACATGGGAATCATAAATATGGAATGATAATAAATACTTTCACCAATTATTTCTTAGCCATCTCCTTTGGAATGTTTAAAAGACACTCAAAATGATGATGTGGAATTCAAAAGAAAGTGGAAGATATCAAAAAAGGGAAATCCTTAGAGTTCAATGATAATGAAGAAGGAATTGTGAAATTTGGGAAAAGACTATGTGTTCCATCATGTCCAGATCTGAAGAAGGAAGTTTTGGATGATGCACATAGTTCAAATTTCACTATTCACCTAGGAAAAACAAAGATGTATTGAAATATATGAGAGCATTATTGGTGGAATAATATGAAGAATGAGATAACTGAGTATACATTAAAGTGCCTGGTGTGTCATCAATTGAAGGCAGAGTGGAAGACGTCTAAGGGGATGATGCAACCATTTCTATTACCCGCATGGAAATGAGAGAAACTCACCTTGGAATTTGTCACTGGACTTCCTAAGACATACAAAGGCAATATTTTAATCTGGGTTATTGTGTATCATCTTATAAAGTCTTCATACTTCTACACAATTTGGGAAGATTTATCATTTGATCAACTGGCATAGATATATATAAGTGAAGTGGAAATTCTACATGAAGTACCAATATCTATTATATCCGATCGAGATCAACAATTCACCTCTAATTTTTGAAAGAGTATTCAACATGCTCTGGATACTGAACTGAACTTCAGTATATCCTATCATCCCCAAATTGATGACCAATATGAGAGAACTATTCAGACACTAGATGATATGTTAAGATCTTGTTCAATAGAATATAAAGGAGGTTGGGATAAACATCTTCCTATGGTTGAATTCTCCCATAATAATAGTTTCCACTGGATAAAACAAATGGCACATTGTGAATCCCTGTATGGGAATAGGTGTAGAAAATCCGCATGTTGGAATTACGTAGGTGAGCGTAAGCTTCTAGGACCTGAAATGGTCGAAGAAATTGTGGAGAAGGTGAAAACCATTCAGTAGTATATCAAGGCATCCCAGAGTCGACAGAAGAGTTATGCATATAATAATTGAAAATTCTTTGAGTTTAAAGTTGTATAAATGTTATATATATGCATATATCCATGGAATAAGGTCATGATCTTTGGAAATAAAGGGAATTTAAGTCCTAGGTATATCAGCCCCTTCGAGATTCTTGACTGTGTCAGGGTTGTGGCCTTTCAACTAGAACTTCCACATACCATGGTCATAGTACATGATGTATTTCATGTATCCCTCTTATGTAAGTACATACCAGACCCTTCAAATGTACTCTCTCCAGAGGTAGTACAGTTAGAGGATGATCTTTCATATGAGGAGAAACTAGTGAAGATATTAGACCGTAGAGAAAAAGTTCTATGAAATAAGACTATCACCCTCGTCAAGGTGTTGTGGAAGAACCACATGTTTGAATAAGTGACATGGGAATTGTAGGAAGTGATGAATCAAAGTTACCCACATCTATTTTAGTGTGGGAAAAAGAAATTATGAGGTAAAGAGTTCTTAAGGGAGGAATATGGTAATGACCTAAACATTCATTAATTAAAATTACTCTTGATCAAATGAAATGTCTTATTATGGTTATATAAAATATGAACTTCATTGGTTTTATGTTTCTAGATTTTAAAATACTATTATGAATTTTGAACATTTCTAATATAGTTGTTGAACAGTGATCACATGATTAGTATAAATATTGGGCTTTAACAAATCCAATTAACTCAGACAAAGGAAGTGATGACCTCATCCAGTACACTTTCCCCATACAAATCCCATTTTTTAGAGCTTGGAAAGGAGGTGGAATCATTGGACTTCACTCTTGACCAAGAACAATCCGATCTTTAATAAGTTAAACTTGAGTAGAACCGACTACGAGAGAAGTGGAAGTTAATAGATATTACCACCTGAGTGATATTATCTGAGCCACCCCAAGAGTCTGTCACCATCGCACACCTTACCCTTTAGTATTATGTAGGTATTATAAGGGGTTATGTAACAATACCCTAGCACTTTGACTACGTACATTATTTTTGTATAAATAATGTGAATTCGTTTTATTATTGTTACATTGTAAATAGTTTTCAAAGCAGAAATAGTATTTTTAGTTAATATTCAACTAATAAATCTCTTTTGATGAATTAATTGATTTTTGAATTAAATAATATTTCAATAAAATGTTATTATTATTATTAAATTAATTTTTATTAAATATAAATTATCATATAATTTTATGCATGCAATTGTAATTTTTATTAAGGATTGAATGCTGTTTTTTGTCAAAACCCATTAATTTTAGATAAATGTTGTTTTATATTTTGAAGTTAAAAACTCAAATATATAAAAAATTAGTTGTATGAAATTAATATTATTTTTGGAATCAGGATGTCGAAATTATCTAGCAGTGAATTTTTCATAATTTTCTGGGACAGTCGAATTTTTAGGTAAAACATCAATACTGTTTAAATATATAATGTGTGTTATGACATCATAATGACCCAATAGTGAAGTAATAAAATAATATAAAGATTATATTAGTCTAATATATGCATTACCATTAAAATAATGTGATTCTGGGTCTATTTGAATCATTATACAAAGCTTTAGTGGACCCTTAAAGGCTTATAAAACATTTTTATTTATAAATTGTTTTCCTTGAGAGTGTGACTCACCTCCAAATAAGCAACCATATTATTTTAAGAATTTAGGACATTGGAATTATAAAATATTTGTTTCCACTCCCCTTTGGAAAAAAAATATTGACCAAAACCATTGGATGGTTTGTGGTTTTTATTAGTTTAATGTGAGGTGTCCCAAATTTAAATAATTAATAATTACCTCTCCTTTCATATATAAACCAACCCAAGATACCAATTACTCCTAACTCAAATAATTTGGAGTTCTAAAAATTCCTTAACCCATCTCTCTAGAATCCTCCCAAGATTCCCAAGCTCCCAAGAAGCCTCTCCCAAGCTCCTCCCAAGCATTTGGAAGCATACTTCCAAGTAATGGATTTATTCCTTTCTCATTTTTTTCCAATTTTTTTTTATGTTGTTATAAACTTTTGTTTTCAATTAAAAATGAAGTGGTAATATTTTAAACCTAGTACATACTTAACTATTTATGTTTGAATGATGGGATACCCCTTTCGCTTTCATTATTTCCACCAATGTACACTCGTTAATATGCCGAAATTCCGTGAGGGATTTCTCTCTCACCTTTTACATTCATGTAATTATTTTGTATTATGCATCTAAATTCCATTACATTTTTTGGGACATGTATCTATGTTACCCCTTACTATCCATATCATGTAAATATGACGAGACACACATTTCTCTCTCATCATCCATTTTCATGAATTGTTATGTCACATCATTATGCTTACAAAATTGCACCACGTTTTTCTAAGCCAAGATCATTGTTTCGTGAATACCATACCCATTTATCTATCATCGGTATTCCCCTTTATGAACATATACATATTTAATGGTACATTCATGTATTTATTCAACATTACATAATCGTGGAATAACTTATTATGTTGATTGATTTCATGTCATATGATCCATGTGGCACACTTATGCCTGAAATGAAATTTTTAAGAAGGGTGTGCCCTGATAGTGCTCCAATGCATTTGGTAAATTATAGTATCATGATATCATGTTTAATGGGCATTGACTCTTGAAAATTCAAGTGTAATGAGATTTTACTCATTCTTCATGTGCAACGAGGGTTTACTCATTCTCCATGTGCAATGAGCATTAGCTCATGATAAATTCCATGTTAAGTGTTATTGCCAAATTTCCATGTTTTGATTATCACGCTTTATATTGCCTTTATGTTCATGTTTCCCTTATTCTCTATTGATATGCCTATTGTCTAACATGTATTTTATTCCCCATGTTATTCTATGTTTATTCCATTTCTGGGCTTTATAGCTCATGCTTTTCTTATGCATTCGCTCAGTTTATCCCATGCAATGCAAAGTACGGGGGAATGTAGTGGTCATGTAAAAGAAGTTTTCAATTAAGACTTTGTATTTCATTTTTTAAGTTGTTATGTATTGATCCTATGACCCATAAACACAGGACCTCTCAATCTTATATGTTTTATCAAGTGCAATTTATGTAATAAATCATGTTTTAGTGTGTAATAATGAGTAGGGTTTTTATAACTAAGGCGATTGATGCTCTGGTCAGCTTCAAAGGAGTAGATAGCATAGTAACACAGTTGGTAGTGTGCTTAAATGGAATGATAATTCCAAGTGGAAATATATTCTTCTATAAAATTAGTTCTAGTGGAATATTCATGGTCTTCTACTTCTTTACGTGGTGAAAATTCCATATGAGGTGAAAATAGAGGCCAAAGGATCCTTGATAAATGAATTTTAGGTGTAGGGAAAAGCATCATGGGAGCTTTAAATAGCACCTGGCATGAACCCAAGGATTTTTATTAACAACATGATGTAATTTCTAGATGATGGAGTCTTCCATAATGTTAGTTAGAATTGGTACAATTTACATCAATTCACCTCCCACCAAGGAATGTGGAAACAACTAAAAGCTAATGAAATAATCATTCCTGGATTAGGTCATTTCAAATATGGCTTCCCAACTCCCCAGATAGAGGCCATGAAATGTATGAATGAGTTCTAGCAAATCATTTACTCCCATGAAATATAAAATCCCCTAATTGATTAGTATTGGGTGCTTCTAGACATTCTGTATTTTGGAGAACTCTTGAGGTTTTGATCTACTAACGACATGATATGGGAGGAGTATACTGATGAGGAGACATAAGAATGTTACACATACTTGGAGTCTTCTAAGGGATTTGAGGTAGCATCTCCTAGGAATGACCTTGATGGTCTCATTGTTGATGAAGTAATATTTAGATATCTATAAGCGTAAAGTGATTTTCATCCCTTGAGATTTATTAACTTATTTAATTTGGATTACGTAGGAACCAGAATTTAAAGAGGAAGGAGAGATTGTAAAGACCCTGAAATTTCAAGGAATTTTTTTTTCTTAATTTTCTTTGGAATGTTATAAGAACGCGATTTCTAACAACGGCTGATTCTGAGGCCCGGTGTGCCCGGAATTAATTTTCGAAGTTTGTCTCGGGTACGTTCAGTGAATGAGCGAGCGAGAATTTCTATCTTTTGAACCGGTGCTCGGAATTGAAATCTGATTGCACTGATGAACTCGCAACGCCGATAATCGCTTAAGGGAACCTTTACCGTTGTTGCGTTTGTGCGGGAGAAGAAGTTAATTTTTTGGGGGTTTAATTAAAAAAGTGAATAAAATTGTTAAATCAATTTTATTTCATGTTAAGTTGTTAACTTCTCCCATGGGAAGTTGGTGGTGGGCCCACATCCAATCCAACTTCCCATGTGTGGATATTTGAAAGGGTGGGTCCCACACAAACCCCTCCCCACCTCTTCAAATTCCTTAACTTTCCTAACCCCTCTAAACCCACCCCCCCATTTAAGTTTTGATAACTTAACACCTCCTTAATTTTATAACATCTTATGTTAATAACATAAGTGAGTTAAATGTGGGATGTGAATTTTCAAACTCTTGAAATTCAAAACCTATATTGGGTTAATTAAATAAGTGGGAGGATTATTTTATTTTGGGGTTAGTTGTTCTTGTGGTGGAGACTTGGGAGAGAAAAGGCTAACTTTGAAGTCTTCTTCTTCTTCAACATCGACGAAGAACGCGAAGAACACCTCCAACGAAGAACTTATCCGCCGAAGAACGCGACATCTTCTTCCAACGATGTTTCCCCTTCGAACGCACCTCGACGACAACAGAATCGGCATTCGTTTTCCACGACGCCCGACTTCCGCGGCGCTCGTCATCCGCAATCGGATTGACGTGCACCGTAACTGAATCGAGGTAGGGGATTATATTTTTGGTGTTCTCATATCTTCTGATAAAAGAAAGATGATCACGGACCAACCAATTCTAGGTTGATCCGTGGATCGTTCGTTCATGAGGATTGATGTTGAAGTTTATTATTTATTTATTTCGTTCGAGAATTCTATCTTGTCATCATTCTTCATTTTACAACCAGTTGTTATCGATTAACGAGAGGGGTCCGGACCGCACAAACACGGCCGACCCTCCTCCATTATTGATATTGTTTCTAATATGGATGGAATGGGATGGCGTGGTGCCATCGCACCACGTGAGAATCGCTCGGTAGTATTACACGACGCCGTCACACCGCGCCGTGGAAGGAAGTTTAAGAACACGACGCCATCGCGCCGCGTCGAAGAAAACCAAAGAACCGCGGTCGGAGTCGGACCACGGTGAAGGGGTGCGGCGCCATTGGGTCGCTCTGGAAAACTACAAGACAACGCTAATCGTTTTGACGTGCGGATTGACGGGCGACGACGAAGCAGGCCGTTTGGGCGTTTGAATTCCTTCGCAGTGAAGGTGGGGTCCCGGGGGGACCATAGGCGAAGATGGCAGATGGAACGGACCACCGGAGCGCGTCCGGTGGTCCGCGGAAGGCGGCGGTGGCGCGCCGCCGGAAAGGAGGCGGCCGGCGAACCGCCGGCCTCAATCAACGGCGAAGGGCGGGGGAGCCGCGTGCCCCGCCCGCGTGTCCGCTCGGCCGCGCCGGCCGAGCCGCGGCTGGCCGGTCGGGCCGGACCGAACCAGACCACGCCGGGCCTGGCCGGGCTGGGCCCAGCCCGGTCGGACCCGGCTCGGGTCGACACGGTTTGGGCCGACCCAAGGGGGATCTGGCCGGGTCGGCTCGGGCCCAGACCCCCGTTTTCGGGCCACTTTTGGTCAAATGCCCGTAACATGGGCTACGGGCCTCCAAACGACCCGCCGTTAGTGGCAACGTGATCCTTGGATTGAGGTGGTCGTTTCGGTATATCACACTCAAGGTTTAGGAGAACTTTGGGTTCGCCCGGGTTGGTTCGTACACGAAACCAACCTGGCCCTCGGAGCAGAAACGCTCGTAACTTGAGTTCCGGACGTCCGATTGATGTGCCGTTGACTTTGATGGAATCCTCTAAGTGATACGGAACTTTTGGCATACTCTGCTAGAGGTTTGGATTCCATCGGATTGCGGTCGGGTTGGTTCGCTTACGAAACCAACCGTGCCCCTAGAACGAAAAAGCCAATAACTCTCAGACCGGGCGTCCGATTGACGCACCGTCTGGTGCGTTGAGTTCCTGTTGACAATACGGAACTTCTGGCATCCTCCGCCCATGTTTTGGATGCAGATGTATAGTGGCCGGGTTGGATCGCACCGAAATCCAACTGGGCCCCTGGAACGGAAAAGCTGATATCTTTCAGACAGGACGTCCGTTTGACGAACCGTCAGCGGCGTTGGTGATCTCGTTGAGAAACGGTCCCTATGAGTATACCCTATGAGAGTTCGGGGTACAGTTGAGATACGGCCGGGTTTGGTTCGCTCATGAAACCAACCGGTCCCCTGGGGGGGAAAGGCTAATAACTCACAGACCGGGCGTCTAATTGACGCGCCGTCTGTTGCGTTGAGACCCCTATGACGAGGCGGTCCATTGAGATAATTCTTCATGGGACTTTGAGATACATGGAGTATCTACTTTAGCTCGTGGAGCGGACCCTCCCAGAGATGAGCGTACGGAGTACAGAGACCGTGTAGCCGGCATAGACCTGAAGACTGCTTGTCCGATTCGATTCGGAGTGACTTACGTAGCCCAGTGGGGAGAACTACATTGTGAGGTGGTAGACCCATAGCGGAGGAGAACTACTATGTGAGGTGGCAGACCCGCGGTACTCGACAGGAGGAGTACCTCTGTAGGCTATGAGGGGGGAGCACTACTGTGTTGGGTGGCAGACCCCGGCGGGAAGCACTACTGTGTGAGGTGGCAGGCCCGCAGTACTCGACAGGAGGAGTACCTCGGCAGTCTTAGGTTAGTGAGCAGTATCTCAGAGTCATGACAGGACCACTGTACACTCCAGAGACGGAGCTCTTCAACAGTTACAGTTTCGATAATGAAAATCCTGGTTTGAGCTGAGACTTTTGACCTTTGTGTTTACCTCATGATTGAGATGGGTCGCTTGATAACTTAGGTATATGTATGGGCATATACCTGGGTAGTGGTTATCTGTTAATTTCATGATCAGTGTGTTTCCTCATGATTGAGATGGGTTACTTGATAACTTAGGTATATGTATGGGCATATACCTAAGTAGAGGTTATCTGTTGAGATCTTCTTGTAGTTATCCTTGTTTGTTTTAGTGAGACCTTGAGGGTCTCGGGGACCCTACTGAGTATCGTTATACTCACCCCTGCATGGTATATGCCCGCACCTCGTTGTGTTGGTTGCAGACGACGGGCAGTGCTGACGGAGGCTGAGTGTTCGAGGACTGGATGGTACCCGGAGGTGGACTACACGACGAGTTAGTATCCGGAGGTGGACTTCAAGACGAGACGACACACGGAGGAGGTTGACAGGCGAGAGCGTTGAGGAGGCTATCTGTACATTCCCTTCAGGTAGGATCTGAGGAGGACGACCCAGGAGCTGCTTCCTTCTTCCAGTTGTTTGTCTTTTTCTGTTGTACTTTCATTGAGTTGTAGCTGCACTTTCAGTTGGGTTTGTATTCTGGACCATTTACATTTCAGCACTTTCTTTTGTACTTAGTGTTTTGCTTCCGCTTGTACTCTGTGGTGTTTTGTTTACTTTTATAAAGGCAATGCCTTCCCAGTTATTGGGATTTACGCCTTTGGTGCTAGTCGCCAGCCCTTGGCCTATGGAAGGCGGGCTTGGGGTAGTCACGGCTCGGGCTCCGAGGACGGGTCGTGACAGAGATTCCCAAAAAACTACTAACAAATCACCCCAAATAGAGGAGATATGATTTGAACCTAGGACAATGAGGGGTATAAATGACACACCATGATGTTGTGATTATGTGTGGCCAACATTTCATGGGATATGTGTTGTCATTAGTCAAAGTAACAACATAGCTACATTAACGAATATATGGTATATCTTTATCCTCTTTGTGATTTTATATACTTTATACATTGAAATAATGTGTGAACTTATTGGATTATTCATCATAGAACCAATTCACCTGATGATGGTGAAACCCATGGTCACTACTACAACATCCATTGCTTCAAAGGCACTATTTCTAATGGTACCTGATTTGGGTGCCATAAAGCTTGATCTTATGGATGGTGTTGTGACTAATATTAACCATGGAAAAGTGGATGGGGTTATACTTTATGGATCAATCAAATAATTGTCCCCCGAACATGATCAAAGATTTAATCTCACCACCTTATATCTCATTTGTAAGTCTCTCCCTCAAATTCATTTTTTTATTAATGATGGGTTGAAACCTGCTGACACCTTGCCTAATGATATTACTTCTTATATTGAGAAATTAGTTACCCAGGATAATAACTAATCATGTGGATCCCACATATTATGTGACAACTATTGGAGATGTGCTGAGGTTGTCTTCCACTATAGATACTGAAAAAACCAAACATATCCTCTTGGTGACATATTTTGAGGAGGATATTTCAATTCACATGGTGGGTCCATTTTCTGGTGATGAGACATTGACAGGGACTTATCTTTTAGGATTGGTGATGGAACTTTCATATCCTTTAGGGAAGTGGTGGCCTCAAAAGGATCACCCAATATAGAAATAGTTGATGTGGTTCCCTTAATTGGAAAAAAAGTTTCATCACCTCAAGTGATAAACAAGAAAGGATAGTAAACATCCACATGGTAATTGAAAATGATCTTCTATAGGACATTGAATTTTGTCCCCAATTTATTGAGGATGATCTTGCTATGGGTATACTTATAAGATTTACCAAATGTGAGCCTTACCCAAAAGAGATGGAAACCCTAGATTAGATATCACTGAAGATAATTGGGTGAGTCAGTATAGGTTTGTAAAGAACTTTTTAGAACATCATCACTCACAAAATATTGAGAAAGTTAGTGGGATTGGTATGATCTATGCCCATTGGTTTCTATGTGTGGGGATTGGTAGAGTGTATTATCATGTACAAAACACCCTATATAAGTATTTCCTAGTCAAGTGGGTGAATTTTAAGGGAAAAAAACTTTCTATTGTTTTGAACGAGTCCATTTCCATAGGAATCACTTCTCTCTATGTGGTTGAGTTGGATTTTTCCAAGATTTAATAAAATGTGTGCCAGTAATAATCCATCACTTTTAATAGGGAATAAATGGTTCACCACCCAGAGGCTCATTTAGAAATATATCGGGATGATTCATCATAAACAATATCCAAAATAGATAAATCCAAAACTAAATAAATAAGGATCCAAGTTTGAATGGATATGGATCATCCTTGTGTGGAGGAGGTGATAAAAAACCATCCATTATGTGTGGAGTCATGGAGCTTACTCAGCAAAGGATTATCGACCTCAATGGGTCCATATCCTGATCTGAGCCATGTGTGGTATTTTTATAATAAGGGATAGGTTATAAAGTATTTATGTGCCTCTTATTTTATCAAGAAATATAATAAATGTATCACAAAATATTCTTGTATTCATGGTTTCACTTGATTGTATGAATAAGGCCAAAAGATATAGATATTTGATCCCACATGAGGCATGTTTAGTGTAGGGAATAAGAAATGAATATGAGATTACTGAATTTTAAGAGTGTTTTAGATATGTTGGATTTTTTAGGATAGATGTATTGAATCAATCATCATTTAAGTAACATAAATATAAGGCAATGAAGTTGGCGTGAATCTATATCTTGTGTTTTCTGGATAATATTCAAGGCAGGAGAGGGTAAAACACCATGGGTGTTATAACTTCACCAGATTAAAGGATAGGGTAGAGGAAGGTAAATTCTGACCTTAAGAGTTTGTATTGATGAATGGAGGAGGGAAGTGGGTTGATGGAAACCATTGAAAATGTTCAAAACATGGGTTCCATGACTATTCTAGAGAAGATGTATATTTTGGGATATGGTCCCTAGATGGGAGGTGGGATAATTTGGCAATGTGATGTCACCAATGGGAATTATATTTAGAGATGATGAAGATAGATCATATGTGGCTTGTTCTCTATATATAAGGCAAGATAATTTATCTATATTCCATCACAGTATGGAAGTCTATTTAGATAATAGAACTTCATGTTGATCTAAACAATGGGGACATTGAGTGTGTCAATGAAGGCACATGATTCTCAAGAATACTTCAATCACTTTTAAGGATACACTATCATGAATTAGGCATATTAATGGGGGAGTTCAAAAAAAATAGATTGTGTGTGATCTAGTGTTGAAAAAATAAATTCTACCAAGGTGAATGACATGAGACCAAGACTCAATCATGCTCCAAGGAGAACTATAATGGTCTCTGAGGTTTACTATTTTAAGGTCATATAACTTTGAACAAGGGTTATTGAGGCTTAAGGTCATATATATTTGGCTAAGAGGTGTGTATTTTATGTTCATGCAACTAGGAATGTACGGCCGTACCTTTTAATGGCATGTGATAAGGACCAAATAGAGGTTGCTATGATTTTTCTAGCTAGAAACAAGGAACATGGCCTGAACAATACCCCCATGAGGGACCAATGCTATTAAATAAAGTATCAACATTGAAGAATAATTTTTGGTTTTTCATGAGATAGGGGTCTAGGAATCATTACATATCCTATCGAATGGAAATCATGCTACATGTAGTTTAAGGAATGAGGTGGGAGATGAAAAACACCAAAAATTGTATGTGGATGGGGACAATACATACTAGAGATATCTACATATGTGAGGATAATGAGCAGAGGTAGGTTTTTTTAGGGCCCAAAAATAAGTCCCATATGCTTTATATCTTCTCAACATGAACCTTTAGTTTTTACCTTGATTTAGAGGGGATACATGGTGAATGAAGCCCAAATTTTGATCAGGATTCCATTTGAAGGTTTTTAACTTCATGGGTTCCTATACATATTTATTAGGTTAGTTTATAGTTATGATAGGTGGACTACAAGAGGATATATCTTAAGGTTATAAAGATTTTTATAGACTAAAAATATATATATTTATTTCAATAACTTTTAAGGAAAAGTGAAAAAACCAATAAAAATCATGAAGAAAAATGAACTTCATACTACATATGAGATAATTAGACCATTACAGAAAAATTTAAATGAGTTAGAATTGTTTAAACTATATAAACACCATTCGATGGAGTCAACCTTAAATTATAGATATTCTTTGATAAGGCCCTCACAGTGGTATGGCATTTTGTCCTAGGTCTGTTCATGTTCCTATAAGATTGTTTTACTCTCATTGAAACCTTGAATAAAAATACGATTATTTTTATCAATGCAAGCAATTTGTTATTCATTCAAATCCACTCATAGTGGTATTTCAAACATTCTGTGATCATATTCCTTTGAGATATTGATATGGAAATACCCCTTGAGCATCTCTTCCTTATAATGAATAATAACCTCCAAGATTTTCCCCACCTCCACTTTGTCACTTCCTTCTGGAAATTCCCTATCAGTATGAGTACCTATGACTTTTGGTCCCTGATCATACCACGATTCACTGTTTTATTTTACCCTTCTTCCAATGTATTAAAATGGTTTTTTATTGGAAATGAAAAGTATAATAACAAATTTGAATCCATTTTTGATTGAATTATTTTTTGAACACTGTTAAAAAGGTCAATCTTACTTGTTTTGATAATTATATTGTAGGTGGAGGTTATTTGGAGGACCCATGATGAAGCCCAAGAAAAATGGGCCAATCTGTGCATGATCCGAGAACACTACTGAACAAAAACGCATGATTATAATAAAAAGTGAACTAAAATGGGCCGAAGATTTTTGGACTTGCCCAAAATTTAATTATATCCATTTCATCTAAAGGAACTGAAACCAAATTCATCTATTAAGATTCCAATACAAACCGATCTATCTAATATAGTGGATCTGCACGGGGTCAAAACATTGCCTCTATATTTTGGAAATATCTATTTTCATATTCCATATCTGTCCACAATGGTTGACATGGAGGTAGAAACAGTTTCGGCCAAAAACTCTTTAGTTTTGTCCATCGTGACGAAAGACTATCTGACTAGCTAAAACCATGGACCAAGCTGATCAGTGAATAAGGGTTCCCAAAACCACTTCCCACATTGCCTATAAATTGTCTCCTTGAGCACCCCATTTGGGAGTTCGAACTAGAAGAAAGGTAATTCCATTTTGGAGTCCCAAAGGAGTTCTAAAACAAATATTTTATGTTTTGGAGGCAATGAGAAATGATACTTTAACATCCACTTCTTCCTCCCCTCCCATGGGTTTCTAAACCACTTGTGATCACCTGGGGAATAACATGTTGTAAATCCCGAGCATAATGTTGCAATATTTGAATGTTTTTTTAAATTCCAGGTTTGTATGTTTTTTTCTTCATCCTATATTATTATTTAATAGAGTTATATTATGGTATGTTATACTCAAACTCAAATGATCGTGTTTGGGGGTACCCTTTCATGTGATGTTTTACACACTGTTCATCCCTTTTTCTTCCATCATTCAATTATGGTGTTTTTGTGATTCATATTGGTCAATTGAACTCACATAAGAATTTTCAAGTCCATTTTCATTTATTTCATTATATCATGAACAAATAAAATACAAACATGGACTAGACATTGAGTTCTTCATGAGTATCTTTGGTGAGTTTCGATTATGAAGTCAAACATAAATCACATAATCATCAGCGGCATTCGGTGAATCATTGTGTGTTTTCAACAAAACCCTAGGAGGTATCCTAGTATAAATTCAGTAACATTATGGTTCTAGATGTTATAAACCATGTATTAAAATATCTAACTCTATCTCATGAAGCGATGAAGGATGAGAACCATGAGAGTATCCCTGGTTGATTACGTTTAATTAATCTTCTTTCCTTTTACTTTGTTTTATCACTTTCATTTACTATTGTAATATTTTATCATAATAATCAAGTATTATAAAACCCCATTTCCCTTTTTATAAATTCATAATCAGATCCACATTTTGGAATTAATGATCTAAGGATCCATTGAGATATGACGTAGGGTTGCTGCTATACAGAAGAAATTCTAGTTAAAACTAAACAACTAATTTAATGCAGTTAAAAATGCGATAAAATATAGGCGCCTTTTCCAGGCATAAAAGATCATTTATTTTATTTTTTTAATTTTATTTTTTTATTTTAATTCTTAATTATTACCCTTTTCAACACCCCACCCCCATTTGATTGTTTTTGTTTTAGATGTCTGTTTCTATTTTTGGTTGTTTTTGTGTGTTCTTTATCTCTATATATATATATATATATATATTTCTCTTATTCTTATCCATATCTCTCTATATAATTCATTATTATAAAATTATATTCTCCTTTCACCCTTATTATGTTATTTTATCTATTTTCAATCATAAAAAAACAAACCTCATAACTCATTTGCATGACCTGATTAGAAAAAGAAAAATTTCATGAATTTGACCCTATAATTGAAAAGACAGTTCACTCCCAAATCATATAATCTTGAGTAGGTAAACAAGTAACACTGATAAACCCCTTTTGGAACCTCAAGTGGTTCTAAAACAATCAAAAATTGAACCCAATCAATCCCAAGAATATATGGCTTTATATAATCGAACCTTAAAAGAACTAACCACCCCAAATGTGGAGTACCAACCTGAGTACATCCAATATCCTGAGGAAGTAACCATATTTTAGTTGAGATCAGGACTCATCCACCTTATTACTAAATTACATGGTCTTCCCAGTGATCACCCTCATAAACACCTCAAGAAGTTTCACACATTGTGATCCACCATGAAACCCCAAAATGTTTCTAAGGACTTAATTATTTTTAGGGCCTTCCCTTTCTCCCATGATGCTGTACCCAAAGATTGGATATACTATTTAACTACCACGATAGGGGGCTGGAATGACCATAAAATACCATTTTTGGAGAAGTTATTCCCTGCCGCCTGAACGAAATAAATTAGGAAATAAATCTGTGGAATTAGAAAATCAAAAGTATAGACCCTTCATGAATACTGGGAGAGATTCAAAAGACTTTTCTCAAGCTGCCCCACCACCAGATTAGTGAACAATTATTAATCCAATAATTCTTTGAGGGACTTATCCCCATGGATCGTGGAATGATTGATGATAAAGTTAGTGGTTCCCTAGTTGGTAAAACTCTTTCCTCTACTCGTGACTTAATAGCCAACATAGATCAAAATGCACAATAATTTAGTACCTGAGCAATTGAACCAACTTGAGGAGTTCATGAGGGAAGTCATTCCGCCCTGGAAAAAAAGGTTAATAAGAAAATTAATGAGATGAATACCATTTTAAGGAAGTTATATCAAGAACAAAGTAAATCACACTCTTCTTTAGTTCCATTACATTGTGGTATTTTCTCTGACAATACTAATTTTTCTGATTAGTTCCCATAACTTCAAGATTCACCTGAGTCATGTGCAACGATGTTCCCATGGAGTCCATACCAAAAAGAAAATCCCTTAAATGAAGATCCATTCATGCCAAATCCAAACCTCGGGTGGAAAGCACAACCCCAGTACCAATAAGGAGGAAACTCAAGGGACCCCAAGCACAATTGGTATCATCACGTTAAAGGTATTCAACATTATTATCCTCCAGCTTCGCAAAACAATCATGATCCTCCTCCAAAATATGATGTAAGCCTGAAGGATATGGTGAAGTAATTGGAAACCCAAAACCTATAGTTCTAACATACCACACAATCAGTTATTCAATACCTATGAACTCAAGTGGGAAAATTGGAAAACACCATCAGTGAGATTAAGATGCAAGGTACTAGACAACTACCATCCCAACCCATTTACAATACTAAGGAAAAAGGTAATGTATGTGTAGTTAAAATTCATTGTGGTAAATAAGTTTCTCATTCTACTGATTCTACAAAACAGGCATGTCCCCCTCTTGAAAACACCCTTTCTCCACGCATAAATGATTCAAGTGAAGAAAAAAATTAAAACGGTATAACAATACTCATTCAGTATTCCCATGAACAATCCATTCCTCTTCCTTTCCCCAAAGACTCTCTAAATCTAAGAAGAATTCTGATAATGAGGTCGATAATGAAATAATGGATACATTTAAAAATGTTCAACTTAACATTCCTTTATTGGTTGTAGGTAAACAAATACCTCAATATGAAAATTTTCTTAAAGAAATTTACACACATAGAAGAAGGCTAATGGGGAATACGAGAGTCATCTTGGGGAGGAATGTCTCAGCCTTGATTCAACAAGGAATGACACCAGAAGCAAGAATCCAAGCACATTCACAATACTGTGTACCATAGAGGAGACATTATTTTCTAATTATCTGCTAGATTTAAGTGCTTCCATTATTAAAATGCCTCACTTGATGTATACTTCTTTGTAGGTTGGGGATATTCATAAAATAATAATTGTTGTGAAACCTTAAAATTGGAGTACATCATATCCAATAGGAATGATTGAAGATGTCCTTGTAAGAGTGAATAATCTAATATTACCCACTGATTTCTACATTATTGAGAAGGAAGATACCCAAACCCAAGGACATTTTCTCTCATAATTGGGAGGCAATTCCTTGAAACAGAAAATATGATCATCAACATTCACAATGGTATGATATCTATGGAGTTTGGTGTAGAAAAGGTAAGTTTTAACATCCTTGAGGCTATGAAACACCATATTGAGTAGAACATAAATCTTCCTGCCTATTCATTAGAAGTGCTCCCAAATTTTGAACAGACACACAATTCTCTCCTAAACCCGTACTCTGATTTAATTTTTTCTTCTTCACCCTTGGATTATTTTCATTTTGAGTCATGTTTTGATTGTTGTGTGGGTTATGAAAATTATAAATTTTGGGCTTTAATTGATGAGTGTGTTCATTATGAGGTACCCATGACCATCGACGATTCTTCAAATCTCATTTCAATAGGTTCTATATATTTAGGGAATAAATATGAGTAGATAGACAATTGATTGGACCTTACTCTCCCTAAATCCCCTCCCGCAGTCCAAAAACCGCAAATGTTGGAATTAAAACCACTTACATCTAAATTAAAATATGATTATTTTGAGGGTATTGACCAATTTCCAATAATTATTTCCAATAACCTCTCTAAACAACATGAAACAAAACCGCTCAACCTTTTGATAGAGTCAAAAAAGTAAATAGGATGGACATTGGATGATATTCTTGGGATTAGCCCATCTATTTGTATACACCATATAATTTTGTGTGATGAGGCTAACCCTATGAGACAATATCAACTCCAGTTGAATCCCACTCTCCTTTAAGTTGTAAAATTAGAATTCAGTAAATTACTTTCTCCAGGGATCATTTATCCTATATCTGATAGTAAATGGGTTTTCCCAGTGAAAATTGTGCCTAAAAACAAGAATAACTGTTGTGTCAGATGAAAGAATGAATTGGTTCCAATACATGTGCATAACAGTTGGCGAGTTTGTATTGACTACCATCGACTGAATCATGCCACACAGAAGGACCACTTTCCTCTACATTTCATTAAACAAATGTTAGAAGGATTGGATGGTAAGTCCCATTGTTGTTTCCTTGGTGGCTATTCGTGTTATTTTTAAATCCATATAGCCCCTAAGGATCATGAAAAGACAACAAATACCTATCCATTTGGCATATTTTAATACAGAATTATGCCTTTTGTTCTTTGTAATGCTCATGGTACTTTTTACCATTGCATGTTGTGTATTTTTTCTGAGTACCTATAGAATTGCATGGATGTTTTTATTGATTATTTCATTGTTTATGGAACATTGTTTCATGATTGTTTGTCTTACCAGTGTTCTATCCTCTATAGTTTCTTAGAAAAAGATAATTTTTTAAATTATAAGAAATGACATTTCATGGTTGAATGGGGATAGTTCTTGAGAATGTTAATTCAAAAAAGGGAATTCAAGTGGATAAATAAAAAATTAAATTAATTTCAACCCTTCCACATCCAAAATGTGTTCGTGAGGTGTGATTGTTCTTGGTTCAAGTTGGTTGTTACCACCGATTCATTAAATAATTTAATACGATCACACTTCACTTATCCCGATTATTGAAAAAGGAATCTAAATTTTATTATAAAAAATCTGAGGATTATTTCAATTCACTAAAAAGGAGTCTCACATAACCTCCCATCATCCATACAACAAGTTGGGATCTCCCCTTAGAACTTATTTATGATGCCTCTAACTTTGCAGTTGGGGAAGTTTTATCCCAAAGGGTTGAGAAAGCTCCTTATGTCATTGCATATGCCTTATGTACCCTTGATATGGCCTATGAGAACTACAAAATCATTGAAAAGAACTTCTTTATATTGTATTTTCCTTGGAAAAATTTCGTTCATATCTTATTTGGTAAAAAATCATTGTTTTCTCTGATCATGTTGCCCTTAATTTCCTTATAAAGAAACCTAATGCCAAGCCCCACCTCATTCAGTGGATGCTCCCCGACTTAGAGTTTGACCATGAGATTCATTAAAAGAGAGGAGTGGAAAATGTGGTAGCTGACCACAATAATAGGATTTCCCCACCATTGTAAAATCATGTTGACTCACCCATCTCCTTTGAAGAATTCATCCCCCATGAGAACATTTGTGATGTTGTGGACCTTACCCATTTGTATTTAGAAATTGTGAATTTTATAGTAACATCTAGGGTCCCCACAGATTTCATCACGTCACAATTCCAATGTCTTAAGAATGATTTTAGGTGGTACATTTGGGATGACCCATATTTTTGGAAAATTTATGGTGACCAAGTAGTTCGTCGGTGTGTCCCTAACCATGAGTTCACCCCTGTTTTGACATTCATCCACACTTTGTCCTGTAGGGGCCACTTTGGCTCTCAATGTACAGCTAATAAGGTCCTTGACTCATGAATTTATTGGCCAACATTGTATACAGGTTCCCATTGGTTTTTTAAGTCATGTAGTGAATGTCAATTAACAAGGAATATCTTCAAGAGGAATGAAATTCCCCAACAACCCATATTATTATGTGAAATTTTTTATGCATGGGGAATTGACATCATGGGGAATTTTCCAAATTCATTTACATTTTTTACAACTTATTGGCTCTTTACTATGTATCTAAATGGGTGGAAGAAAAGGACACCGGGACCAATGAATCTCGAGTGGTTTTTGACTTTGTGAGGTCCCAAATTTTAAATAGGTTTGGTTTACTGAGATTCATCATTAGTAATCAGGGTTCTAATTTTTGCAATCACAACATGAAAAATTTGAATTTTATGTATGGTGTTTATCATAAATTCTCCATTGCATATCACCCCCAAACCAATGGAAAATAGAAATCTCAAATTGGGAAATTAAGAGAATCTCGGAAAAAATGGTACAACCCAATAGGATAGATTAGAGTTTACGCATGGATGATGCACTTTGGGCAAACCATATAAGTTTTAAAACCCAAATCAAAATGTCACCATACAGAATTGTGTTTGTAATGACTTTTCACCTCTGAGTGGAGGTTGAACATTATTCATATTGGGATGTTAAAAAATGTAAGATAAATATTTCAGATGTAGGTGAGCATAGAAAGTTGCAGATTCAAGAGTTGGAAGAAATTCAACGTTATGCATATGAGAACTCCTAGATCTATAAATATAAGAAAAAGTATATCCAGGATAACATGATTTATCTGTAGAAGTTTTATATTGGTGAGAGGGTTCTCATGTACAATTCTAGGCTAAAGATCCACCCAGGTAAGCTTCGTTCTCGATGGATTGGTTCTTATACCTTTACTGATGTTTACTATTTTTGTGCCATGCATTATTTTCATGAGAAGAGTGGAAAGAATATTACTATCAATGGGCAGAGGCTCAAACAATTCTATGAGTATTTTCCAAAGCATCTTGTGGAGGAAATCTAACTGAATGATTCCACATATGAAACCACTTAGCAGGTTGTACCTTCTCCTTATCTTTATTTACTTGTCTATTTATTTAAAATAATTTCATTGAGGGCAATGTAACTTTTAGGTGTGAGGTAGGTTGACATGCCATAGTTAGTATTATCTAAAAAAAATAAAAAACAACAAAAAAATGTGTTTTCATTTTTGATTTCGTTTTTCTTATTTTGTGTTTTTAGATAAAAAATGATCGTAAAAAGAATATCCAAAATCATTTTTCATGCTTGAGTCTATTATGGGGAAAATTCCATTATTTTTGGATTTTTTTTAAATAAATGTTGATATGAAATTTTTATCTATAATTTTTATTATCAAATAATTCTTATGAATTTAACGGATTTTTGAAACCCATGCCTCATTAGTACTGACCAATATTTTAATCCCTTACCCGAGAGACATTCTACACCCTTTATTGTATCCTCTTCATTTTAATCCATTTATTGAGAGCCTCAGGTCATGCATAGAAACAATAAATTTCCTTTATTATGTTTGAATCCATAAGATTCATGTTCGATACATTCATGATAGAGACAATTGTTCATTTAAAATACCTTTTTACAATTATCCTCTATATTTTTCCACCATTATATTTTATCATTATTAATCTTTAGAGACCATGAAATTCTTATTAGGTAGCCACATTACAAGATAATTTATGCCTACCTACCCATCTGTTGTGTATATTCTTGTTTATTTTCATCAAGTGTGTGTGAGAGGGTGTTTCCATGGGAATTATTGGGAGAGAATCATTGTTAGGGGTTGATATAAAGGGTGCCTACATTTTCCTTGGGTAATGGGTTCACAAGCCATATTGCATAATTTTTTACACATGTTTCCCTATTTATCTCCAAAAAAATATATAAATTAAAAAATTAATAGTTATGTACATTAAAAAAATAGACCAAAAGAAAAAAATGGAGAAAAGAGGATTATTACTCATTATTATTCACTGCATGGTAGTGACCCACAAAGATGGATAATGGGGGAGTGAGTTGGAAGTGATACACTTTGTGAAGGGTTCATTGTGTACATTAATTGTGAAAACATTATAAATTTTGAAATTTTTTTACATAAGATATCAAAAAATCCTCTTCTACCTCATATGTTTAAACACTAAATACTACGAACTCTATAACCTCAAAACTACATGTTGTAATTCCACTTGAGTAGCACACTAGTTTCTACTGGTAGAGAACTGAGAATCTTGGAAATAATATGGTAAGATCACATAAACTCTGGGAAAAGACCATAAATCCACTATCATATTTTCCTTCAGTGAAGAGGGAAAAATTTTAGGCGAGGTAGGTTATGACACGTTGAATGGGTGAACAAATAATGTTGAACAAACTTGAATGTGAGAAAAGAAACTTGATAGGAAAATTGATTCCATAAACAAGATATGATGAATTTCATTTCAAAAGAATCATGTATGTTTCCACACCTTTGATTTAATAATGGGACATGATTATGATGTTATAATTTTCCCTGGAATGCACATGTTTAGGTTTGGGGGGTGATCGTACCACGATTCACTGTTTCATCTCACCCTTATACCGATGTATTAAACCAGTTTTTAATTGAAAATTACAATAATAATAAAAAAATCTATATTTTTTATTCAATTATTTTGTGTTTAAAACTTTTAAAAATGTCAATGTAACTTTTTTTATAATTATTTTGTAGGTGGGGGTGATTTGGAGGACCCATGATGACGCCTAAGAAAAATGGGCCAATCTGCACATGAGCTAAGAACACTAGTGGACTAAAACTCATACTTATACTAAACCGTGAATTAAAATGGGCTGAAACGTTTTGGGATGGTCCAAAATATAATGGGTACATTTCATCTGAAGGAACCGAAACCCACTTCGTCCATTAAGTGGCCCATACAAATTGATCTAACCAATAAAGTGGATCTACATGGGGTTAAAACATTGCCACTATATTTTGGAAATATCTCTTATTATATTCCATACCTAGACTCAAAATTTGACATGGAGGTAGAAATGGTGTTATGAAGAACTCTTTATTTTTTTTCATAGTGATTTAAGACTTTATTTCTATCCAAAACAATCGACCAAGAAAATTAGTGAAATCAGGGGGGTGAAACAACTTCCCACATTGCCAATAAATTGTCACCTTGGTCACCCCATTTTGGAGTTCGAACCAGAGGAAAGGTTATACAATTTTAGAATCCCAAATGAGTCCTCCAACAAATATTTTAAGTTCTAGAGGCTATGGGAAGTGCAACTTCAACATCTTATTCTTACTCGCATCCCATGGGTTTCTAAACCCCTTGTGATCATCTAGGGAGGAACATGTTGTAAATCCTGAGCATAATGTTGTAATATTTGAATGGTATTTTTAATTACAAGTTTGAATTTTGTTTTTCTTCATCCTATATTTTTATTTAATTGAGTTATATACTGGTATGTTATACTCAAAGTCAAATGATCATTTTTGGTGGTACCCTTTCATGTGATGTTTTATACATCGTTAATCCCTTTTTCTTCCACCATTTAATTACAGTGTTTGTGTGATTCGTATTGGTCAATTGAAATCACATAAGCACTTTCAAGGCCATGTTAATTTATGTTATGGTATCACAAATAAATAACATACATACCAGGACATCACATCATGTTCTTCGTGTGTTTCCCTGGTGAGTTTCAATTATGAAGTCAAACACAAATCACTCAATCATCAGCAGTGTTCGGTGAATCATTGTGTGTTTTCGACCAAACCCTAGGAGGAATCCTAGTATAAACATAGTAAAATTATGGTTCTAGGTGTTACAAACCAGGGATTAAAATTTAATAAATCTATCTCATGAAGTGATGAAGGATGAGCATCATGAGAGTACCTCGGGTTGATCACGTTTAATTAATCTTGTTTACTTATACTATGTTTTATGGAATTAATTGTCTATTTTCATCTTTAATCATGATACCCAAGTTTTATAAAACACCATTTCATTTTTTTGACATTCATAATTTGAACCACATTTTGGAATTAATGATCTAAGGATCCATCGAGATACGACCTGGGGTTGTTGATGTACTACAGAAATTCTATTTAAAACTAAACAACTAATTTTACACGCTCGACAAAGCGATCAACCCCTCAAACATAATTGCTTTGGGAGAAAACGGATTATTACCTCCACGTTCGGACCAATACATTTCAATATCTCTCTTCTTTGGAGAATCAACACCAAAAATTGGTTTCTTCTTAAAAAAGGAACCTTTTCTAGTTGAACATGTTACAAGATGACAGGATAAATTATAGTAGTCCATCCATGGATGAGATCTTCTCACTTTTTGGATGAAACCATCAAAATGAAAAATGTGGTTTTTTCCCTTTAATTGATGATGAATTAAGATATTTATATTATAATAATTTTTCTTTTCTCTCAAAGGACCAATTTTCAAGATCTCAATACTTATCATCCTTTGTCCCATGTAACCTGTCTCCTAAGGGAATGATTCCTTCATAACATATCACATTTTCACATTCTATGTTCAGTGAGGTATGATATTCACCTCCAAAAACTACATATTTGATGAGGATGTGCTACTAGTTTAAGGTTATAAAGATCATACCAAAATGTTCTACTAATTTAAGGTCACAGATCTCAAACTAGGAGGTTGGGGGAGGGTAAGGAAATTTCTTTAGGACAAAGAGAAACAAACTAAACATGAATAGATGGACCCATGGGGGTACTACGATAACATATATTATCTTACCAAAACATGTGGGATATAGTTTATGATCATGATTCTTAGACCCTGAAGTGTCCACTAGTTTAAGGTAATGTGTCTTGGAGAAATGGGAGGTTTACGAAGAACTAATTGATAATATAAACCTAACATTAAAGTATAGAAGAAGAGATATAGTGCTTCCAAAACATCATCAGAATGATGCGAACACTATTTAATGTCACAATTCTTAAACTATGGGTAGTTACTAGTTTATGGTCATGCCTTATACTATTACCACATGACTGATTCATTGTACCAATGAACAGGGTTGTTGTGAAACCAAGATCCTTAGCCATCCAGGGGAGTCTACATCAATGAGTGGTACACAATTGAGACCAAGATAATAGATTTGAGAATTATTATGTATCTTTTTTAATAAGAATAAATCCATACATAGTTTGGGCGGTGGAATTGGTAGAAGAATCAACACCATGACGAGGAGGGGAACATCCTCACAAGAAAGCATTTGAGGCATCATGCAGTTTTTTAGTCATGAGACCGAGACTAGATCACAATGCTTAACATATTTTGGAAAGGAATAATGAAAGGGGTTGAGGCAGGTCTCATACCATAGATGAAAAAACATCCCTATCACTTTCAGTTTATTTTTTTATCTTGGTCCATGGGGGGTTGAGAATATCTATCTAGCTAGATTATAGAAATCCTCATGTGAATATAATGGTGGAAAGATGCCCAACCTACTCATTTCTAGTATTTTTCATCCCACATAAAGGAAGAAGACATAGTAAAAGGTTATTATGAATGAAATATGGAATTATATACATTTAAATTTAATGATTTCAATTATATGGTGGGATCTCTACCTATAGATATGAGGTGACTCAATCATTTGTTGAAATAATCAATTAAGAATTCCAATCCCACATGAGCTACAATCAGTCTGGTAAAAAAGAAGAAGAGTATGACTACACATTCCATTCATGAGTGGTTAATATGGGGTGTAAGGGTTGGGGTTAGAATGATATATCAACCAATGTGAGCATCTCAACTAGAGGTTGCTTGGTCATGGAATGACCTGGCCATATCAACTTGATTTTACAAAATGTGCGAACTCATGAGCGGGGTATCACCAAGGGTGTTGGATTATACCCAAAAATGGGAATGTATAGAATTTTAATAAAGACCCAAATACATGGAATGGAAAAAGGGAATGATATATATGTTAAGGATTAATACTAACCAGGTTTGAAATGCAAACACTACTACATCACTGCTAAGGATATAGAAATAATGAGGTTCAACCACTGACCATGGTTTTAAAACATTGGGAAACATTATATTATTTCTATAAGTTCTTTACGGTGTTTTCCCTAGATTGGATCTATAATACCCTAATATTTTATATTGATTATTTTTGAAATAAATATTAAACATTTGATATCTTATCTTACATGAAAGCTCAAGTCTAAATGAAACGTGATAAAGTAATCCATTATAAACTAGATATTAAATTTGAAGGTATGAATACTAAAAAAAATTATGAGAAAATTTTATAATGTTTTTGAATAATTTAAATGTATTTATTAATTACTAATAAACAAGTACTAAAATTTAAATAGTCATTTTATGAAAAAATGTTTTCTTCAATAGTGGTTTTAATTTATTTATTTTTCACTAACATTAAAATAAATTTATAAAATTTTATAAACTATATTTGATGAAATTAATAACTTTTAAAATTATGAATAAAATGTTTTATTATTGTTAATTTTTATTATATTTTTCTGGAAATATTTATTTTTTAGATTTTAGTGAAAAATATCAAATTTTGTAAAAACGACCATCTCTATTCAAGTAAAATTACCAGTATGTTTTTAAATTGATATTAAAATAACATAAGTATAATTTAATTATAAATAATATAATTAATTAAAAGATAATCACTATTATTCTTGATTTTTGTATAAGTTCATTTTCGTGCTTAAAAGAAATTTTTTCAAAAAACTATATTTATGCGTGCAATATGTTTTTGTTGAAGTAAATTAAAATATTATCTATTTATTAATGGTTTTAATGAAATTTATAGATTATATATTCTATATATTTTTAATTTTAATTTTATAGTTTTCAAAAGGAACGTGATAGAAGTAAATTAGGTTTAATGTTTAAAAATGCATTATTCTAGAACGGGGTTTCATTACATTTTGTACGCTTATTTGAAAAAAATAATAATCAACATATATAATTTTAATATTGTAAAATGGATTTCATATTTTTAGTAATAATAATTAACATAATTTAATATAGTAAACTTAATTTTTTTCATATTGAGTAGTAAAGAGTAAATAATTCTTACCACTATTAAGGTTAAAGCAGGTTTACTAGGGGGTTAAACCAAGTGATAAGAGTATGAATGGTACACAAACCTATATAATTCTTATTTTTTGAAGCTATTTCAGCCTTATATTCTATTACCTTTTAATACTGATACAATTAGAGTCAATTTCAAATGAAAGTGACCTTATATCGTTGAAATATTTTAAAACATTCCATGTGTGTCTGTCCACTCACTTATAAAAGGGCGGAACATATTTTCCCTTATTAACCATATTTGTGCCTTCTATACTATCTAATGACTATAAATAAACCTTCATGGATATCTTAAATTAAACCTATATCTTATTTTATTCTTTTAAGGTCAATCATTCATGGATTAAGGTGTAATCCAATGGAGGTTTCTCAAAGAAGATGTATAAATCATAACCAAGCGCTTTAAATTTTATTTATTCATATACTTATTTTAAAACTATTATACACTTAGTAAAATTATTAGTAAAATATCATTAATATATTGAGAATTTATTATTATTATTTAATAATAATTTCTTTACCACATCACTATAAAATGGGAAATGAAAGTATTGTTCGTGCGTACATATGGATTATCGCCTCCACATAGTGAGACGATTCATTTTCCATCACAGTATTTCATGGATGGTTATTATAATATATTTAATATATATATATGATATTTAAAATATATTCATTATTATTTTATTTTTAATTATTATTTACCTTTTTTTAATTCATTCCATCAAAAATGGAAACATCACTAATTCGTACATATAGACTACTGTCTCAACATAGTGATTCAATTAATTTTTCATCCACACTATATATAAATGGTTATAAATATTTATATAATGAATATATATGTTATTTATATAATGATTAAAATTATTTATAAGAATTATCCACATGTAAATTTAAAATACCATAACCATCAAACCAAAGTATACTTGAAAAATGAAGCATTTAACACCAAAATGATGATGATAATGAAATATTGTTAATGAATGAGTGATAAAATATTATAAACAAACATCATATGTTATTATAGGAATGAATATTGTTTTTATATATAATTCCAATTTATTTAAATCTATTATATAGGAGGTTACATTGCCTATGACGAATGAAAGACTTGAGGTAAGGGTTTTATGTTACAATCTCATTTTTAGAGGGATTGTTAATGATTAAATTTACAATGATGAAATTATAAGAATTATATCTAAAAATTATTATTTATTTTATTATAAAATGGTTATTTCTTGGTATTACTTGTTTTCCATTCATTTTCTTCTTTTTTATGTACTCTAGAGAATGAAATTTTGTTTTTAAGGAAAACTGAAATTATTTATCTCTTTGGCCAAGAATATTTTATTACATGTCCTTATTTTCATTAAAATGTTTTCAATAATGTTTTTTATATTATTTAAAAGTTTTTAAAATTATTTTTTACCCATGTTTTACTTTCTATAAATTTTTTCAAATGGTATATTTTTTTTTTATTTTCCTAATGAAGCATTTTATAATTTTTTACATAAAATGTGAATGGTATTTTTGTTTTAACATTAACCGAATGAATGAATTTTCGCACTATCTTGATTCATATTTTCATTGAGGATTATATTATAGCGCCACTTAATTCTTTTCATAGAAAAAATTTTCATAAATATTTGTGTAAATTTTTTTTATAAATAAGGAAATTTAAAATATAAAGTTTAATTTCCTAAAGAAATGTTTGTGTGATATTTTAATGGTGTTTTCATCTATAATAACATTCTTTGATATTTCTTATAGTTTACTGGGGATATGTTCTTAATTTTACCATATTTATGCTTTATATGTATAGTTTATGATTATGAGAATGAAAGTTTTATGAAACCTGTTTTCTTTGAATAGGTCATAATATAATGAAATTATGAATGATTTATGATCATGAAACACTCATTTTTATGGATTTTGATTATGTGATGGGAGATACCTATATAGATCCTAATGAAAAGTAGGAAAATTATAGACCTAAATATTTTTGGTTAAAGAGGATGGAGTTGAGAAAATCCTAATAGATGATAGATCTAATAAACTTCTACGATATTGTGGAGTTAACTATATGGAAGTTACTACTAATAGAATATTGGAAATGACTGGGTAGGAATTTCCATTATGGAACTTTTTCCACAATGATATTCTTGGGAGTGAACCTTCTTCAAAAATGTTTTTTTCATGATTATATATATGTGACAAACGTATATCTTGTACTTATGATATATTCTAATGGATTATGACTTATTATTGATGAGTCCACACACATAAGACTTATGTTTTTATTATGAAAAAATCCTTATAACATGATTTATGATTATTGATATTTAACTGACTAGTTAATATTATTATAAGTTATAATCATATTCTCAACCCTTTATGCTTATTTTATTCTCAATTATTATCATTGATCAATATCTATTATTTTTACCCTTATTGACCACCCGAGTTGACCCTTTCTTATGTTTCCTTTCCATTGGTTTTGAACAAAGGTTTTAAATATTATATGTCTAACAAGGGTGAGAGTTATACATAAATTTTTGGGAAATGATGTAGATATATTATGTACTAGTTTTTATGTATCTGTGATTCCCTATACATTAAAACATTATGTTTTTTCATGGGTCACAATGATATATAATGAATATTCATCTAATAAGATGTAATATTTCTGTATGTAATGTTTGGGTCACCATAGTTGGTATCATAGTAAGGTTTAGTTACTTGTGGAAACATGGATGAGAATAAAATAGTGAAAACCATTTGGATACGACTATGTATATAAGAACATCCTAATTTATAATAAATAAATTATTTTGGTTTTACTAGAAAATACATCTCTATCTAGATACATGAAATTGGATGTAGATGTTAAATAGATGCACCTAGGAGTAACAACTCTAAACGGGAAATATTGGGTATTAAATCAATCATCACTACTACACGATTAGTGGTTATAATACTACACACTTGAATATACAATTCTTATATATAGTATTAGGTTAATTAACATTTTATTTATGATAAACTATGAAGGATATGGATATATAATAACCTTAGATAACCTAGGTTAATCCTAAGGTGTCACAGATTAAAAAGACGATGTTGATATTTAGACATCCTATAAATGGTTTTTAGGATTATATGATTACAAATATGATTATTGTTTCACATACTATTATTTTTGGGTTCAAACAATGGATATAACCAAAAGGAAATATGTTAAAGCTGAATGTGAGAAATAATGTAATGATTATCCTTTTATTAAATGGAATGTTATGGGAGATAGAATACAAAATCTTATTGTTATACTTGCGTAAAATTCTCATTCTTATAATATTGTTGAGCTTCCAAATGAGAAAAGGAGGGAATAATTCATGAGGAAGCATCTACCATCTTTTAGTTGATCTGCTGATCAAAAAATATCTATGAAATGGATCAGTAGCACTAATTTTTTTTTTCAATTCTTCAGTACTCTATACAAAAGTTTTATATTAGTTATTTATCATTTGGATATTGAAATATAAAAATGGTGGACTTTTATCAACAATATGAGGGAAAATGAATGAATTTAATCCATGGAGTTGGATGAGTTTAGTTGTTTATTTCCTCTGATGCGCCCTCCCACCTTCCTTTCCTTCTAAAATCTTGAGTTCCTTCCCTCATTTCTATGGATCCAGATATGTCCAAAATTTCCAGATCTATACTGTGGTTCACCCCAACTCTCTTTAGTGCCTTTAGAGTTCAATAATGCTTAGTATTTGTTCAAACAGACTCTAGTAGATCTGTTTATTCATTAATTCTTTTTGATTGATGTGTTTGACTGTTTTGTCTTTAAATCCCGAGATATACAAGATCATGAAATTGTTTCTCATATTGATCAAAGAAATATCATGATACGATTTGGGTAAATATATGACCTCATCAATGCTTGGTCTAAAGCTCCTCCAAGATAGGATGGTTCCTCTTTCTTTCCCCTTTACTGGAATATCAAATTCCACATGTAAAGAGACAATCTGATCGCAATTATTTTTGTAATTTTCCCTGGTCTTTCGATTCCCTTCCAAAACCCTGCTATTTTGTTTGTTCGTGGTAATATGGTTGGTTGTTAACTATGATACAATAGAAAAACTGAATCTCTTGCCTCCCCATTTCCCCCACATCTGTGTAGAGGTTGATGTCTCCATACCTTAGGTAGATTTGATGTGTATTACTAATGGACATGAACTACAGGGGATACAGGATTCTAAGCATGAGTCATGGATAGATTATTTTAGTTCTTGATATCGGCTGGGTCATGTAGCTTCAGTTTTACATAGTGGGTATTTGAGTAAGAAGGTGTGAATGTGGGAGAATATTGATCCTATTGTCTGTGAGGACTCTGTAGTGGAGCTTTTGAATCTACATGGGAAGGCACTTCCAGATGGAAGTTTGTAAGAAGTCCAAGCTTTGATCTCTATGACTCAGGTGGTGGCTATCTTAGACAGTGGTTGCATTGGAAAGGAGGATGGGATGAAATAACCTATGGTGTTGCATATTGAGCCTAATTTCATGGATTTATCTGAAGAGTTAAAGTAGTTTTGGAATATTGTTAGTTGTCCGGATACTAGTGGTCTTCATAGTGGTGCTGCTATATCTCAAAAGGTTGTCGAGGGCACTCATGAGTTCCCTTCAATGCTTGAGGGAACCTCAATAGTGTAAATCTTTCAAAAGGGAAGTGGTATGTATTGATTTGGGTAACCATTTTGAATATCTACCCTTTCATATAGAATCTTAATATGCTTAGAATGTGAATAAAGAGTTACCTTCAGAACCATTGTTTCATGAAGTTGTGTTTATGACTCCTTGTGCTGGTGATGATTCTATTAACCATGGGTCTTCAATGGAGTAGTCAAAGTGTTTGTACATGGTTCAGATTTCAAATGATTTTTCAGTGCTTGAAAATGAAGACCCATCATTTGAGAAGGTCATTGAGACTAGTTCACATTGAAAGCATCAGTCAATAGGGAGCATGTGAATATGGAGGTTCTAGTTTCTATCTAGCTCATCGGTAGTGTTTCTCCTAGATAAGGATGTGTTAATCAATTTGATGGGGAGCATAATCTATTTCTGTATTTGGTTGATTCTAATAGAAAACGTTTTCATATGAGCAGTGTTTGTGTGCAGTTAAATGGAATGGATATGTCTTTTGAAGCACCAAGTGGGGATGAACGTGTCATTGGCTTGAAAAAAATCATTCAGTGTGAGTATTCTAAGAAAAAATATGATTCTTTTCACATCTCAAATAGGTGGGGGGATATCTCGGGTGATGATAAGGATAATATTAGTAATGTTACAAAGGAATTGATTTGTGGTAAATCATCCTATAGTAACATTGTTATGAATGGTGGAAATAAGGTGAATGAAAACATGGAAGCTGTCACTGCCCCATGAAAGAGAATAATAAGGACGGATTACTCTTACATGCTATAAACCATGTCAACCAGGTCCAACTTTTAGGCTTCAAATAATTCTGATGATGTTCCCATGTGTGGGTGTTCTATTAAGAAACCTTCCAAGAATCATATCACATCAGAGAAGTTTAAACTCAGGGAGCGATACATCACTATCCTCACACAATATAACTCATAATATGATTGGGATTTAGTTGATGATGGCATAACCTATGATTATTTTTATAGTGGGATGTTTTATTACTTTGATATGAAATCATTATCTTATTGTTTTCCATATTTTCTTCCTTATTTTTTCTATCCTGAACATTTTATTTCATTAATAATTTTGAGGGATTAGGATTGATACATTGTCCTAAGAATTTTTGGGTTGTATCTATGAATAAATCATTCGATGCACTATCAAGATGGAAATAAATTCAAGATTTACCCATCAATATCATGGTTTTTATAAAAAAAGAAAGATGGAATTCAAACTAAATTATAATAACAAAAATCACGAAGGGAAGAATATGCGTCTTTCTTTAGGCCAAATGTGTGGAACGAAACATAAAGGAAATTATCTTGAGGATACTAATAAATGTTTTATGTGTGTAAAAGAAGGAAATTGAGAAAAATAATTTCGAAGATATATGATGAGTAAATTCAATGAAAGGAAAAATGAAGAAGATTAACTGAATCTACCACCCATACTCTACTACTGTAATTTCAAGGAGTATGTGAACTATGCCAACCAGTGTGAAAATTTGAGGGTTAATTATTATGCTCGATGTTAAAAACCACTTATGTATAGAGACATAAGGAAATATCATGTGATCACTATTTCTAATGTGGCAATTGGTAAAGAAGCGGTGAAAGGTACTCTTATCATTCAATCTTGAACTATTAATGTATTATTTGATTCTAGTTCTACCCATTATTTTATATCTAAAGGATTATCAATGGGCATCATATTACCACCTCAATAATTATATGTTGAATTAGTAGTAAAACATCCTAATGGAATGATGATCACATACCAAGTCTATGATTATTTTTTAATTAAATTTTGTGGGAATGTGATTCCTGGAAATCATGTTATTCTTACTCTAGATTAATTTGATGTTATTTTGGGCATGTATTTCCATTATTTATATAAATCCCATATGAAATTTTGAGTAATGGAAGTAAAATTTGACATTACAATGCAATTTATGATCACCTATTGGTGTGATGATAAATATGAACTTATAATGGAAATCACATCTATTTTATGGGTCTTGATTCTTATTAAAAGAGTGTATTTATCTCATATTGTGGGGAAGAAAATCAACATTAATGATACACCTATTTTATGGGAGTTTTTTTTGTATTTCTTGAAGGGTTTCCTAGTTTCACTCTGAATTGTGAATTTGTGTTTTAAAAAGAACTCATAAATAGTGCTAATGTAACTACCCAGATAATGTTAAGATAATTTTTTTTATATATTTATTAATTGAATTTTATAGAGTTATATTAATTATAATAATATCATGTAATTTTTCCTTAAAAAAAAATTATTTTTAACCAAATTGGGGTTTCAGGCACTATATAGTTTTATTTCAATGATTTATTTGAAAATTACAGAATTTTAATTTAAAAAAATTTACATTATTTTTTAATTAAACATGTCAAAATTATATAAGGGGGAATTTTTATAATTTTTATTGAAGTCTTATTTTTCAATGAATGTTGAAAGAATATTGATTTTTATTGAAAACCATATTTTATTTTCATATATTTACAATGTAAAATTATATTTTTGAATTGTTTTGAAATTTAATCAGTTAATTTGTATTAAATATAATCTAATTATATGATATTTAATTAATTTTATAATTTTATTTGGTATAAAAACATTTTTATACTTAAAAATGTATTTTTCTGAAAAACACCTTTACATCATGTTTTGCAGGTATAAATATAATGCTGGGTGAAGTATGCTTCTTTATTGTTCAGTCCTGTCTAAGGTGATAATTTTCTTAATATTGTTCTACACTTCCACAATAAATGTCAGCATAGTTAATACACATAAAAATAAAGAGTGTGATTCCAATGAAGAGGTACACAAGGAGAATTCACCCTAAAAGGATTAATAGCAATAGGTGAACACTCTTAAAACTATCCAAACCTATCAAAAGAGGTAGACCATTGGATATGGAAGTTTTACTAAAACACCTATCCCAAAAATTGCTCTATAAAACCTCAAAAAAGGTAAATGAGTAACATAATATTCTAGTGATATCAAAGCTGTTGAGATAATTTTTGTGGATGATAGAATTTCCAAGTTACTCTTGGATATTAATGGCTACAAGAAGCTCAATGATGAGCTCCAACAAGGATATATTATTGACAGCAGGGATGTTTAGTACCAACCTATCAAACTTTAACCAAAATACTGAAAACCAATAGTCCTTTACTGACCATCCAAGATCAAATATGGTAGATATACCCACATTATACATAGTTTGACCTTCCCTGAAGATCTCTATGTAGTGAATAAACATAATTTACTTCCACAACATCATGTATGTTTCAATTCATGAGCTAAACAACCAGTCAGGGGATTGACATAGGGTGAAGTCTCCAATAACAACTTTATAAGTAACCTCACAGCTTATCGAGAAGCAATATAGATACAATACGCTTCAGTATAGATATAAAGTAAGCGATATCTAGAGTGGGTGGATTATTCTAACCATTATTTTTTTAAACTCGGTCTTTACTTTATATAATGGTTTTGGAAAGCTAGAACAATTCCTTGTCAATTGTTTCTCTCGGTGTGACCTGATGCTAGGAACCAAAGAGTTGTAGGAAGCATCTAAACACTGATGATTTTTCTAGACTCTATAAAAACCGTCATTTTTTTATTCTATTCCTCTATCACAAGGATTCATCTCCCATTGAAAGGATCTCCACTAACATTTCCTCTACTATTTAATCTCCACCCTTCACAAGATGAGTGTTACTAACCTCTCCAAGTGTAAAAAGAGGGAAAATAAGAATTTTTTTGACTTTATTACATTTTGGAAGGGCTTGACATACTATATTGATTCCCAAATTCCCCTAAAATAGTTTTTAGGGATACTTGTGGATAATTTTTAGTATGATATAGTCTAAAGCCTCATCTCCTTGAGGTATCCAAGTGGATTTTGGAAATTTATCAGGAGATATTAGTTCCTAGAGGATTCCATTGAGATAAATAATAAAAAGTATATCCCATTACCTATTTAACCTATGTGAATTCATATTAGATTATAAATGGATGTTTTAACACATATCCAAAGAACCTATTTGACTTAGTTCCATGTATCCCCATAGTGTAATCCTTGTTAGGAATTTTCTCACACCGATAAAGTTTCTCATTGACCCATCAAGTATGAGAAAACATACCATTTTTAAACTAATAGATCATGATATAATATTTCTTTTATGATTAGGTCCCTAGGTTCTTCATTTTTTAGGTAAAGTGCTTGATCAAGATCATAGAGATTAAGAATCTAAGAGAGGTTGAGTTGAATAACCATACAAACTACTACCATTATCGTAGATTACATAAACACACCATCAAAGTGTGTTATTTTTTCTTTCAATACTAGATTCAAGACATGGAAGATTATGTTGTAGTGTAATTGGTCAATTCTCTTATGCATGTCAACTACATCTCATCCATCCTAGATGATGATTAGGATATTATTGGATTTAAAAAATTCATATACCATTGATATTTGAATTTTTAAGACTAGATAGCTCACATGTTGATCAATCAATCCCATGAGATCTATCATTCCTGAATAAACCAACTTCAAAACTCCCTACTGACAACATCTTCTCTAGTGGAATTTTCAACCTTACAACTCTCTAATGATCAGAAGAACTAACACCAACACAACAAGGGTTATTAGGTTTCATTTCCAGTGAAAATATAGATGTGAACTCTCATTAAATTCATTCCCCTTATAATTGAAAAAATATGCATTACCATATAGACTCTGGATGAATCCTATAATGAGAGTACAGAATATGCCTCCATCAGTGCTAGGTTTTGTTGACTATTGTGTAGTTATTAGAAATGAAAAATTTCATTAATCTCAAACAACTCCATATCACAACTATTTAGGAATGATAAAATTTCCATCAATTAAGCACAAATCTAGGGGAGTTATCTCTGGAAATGATATCTATGCTACTGAGAAAAGAAGGTAGAATTGTGAAAGGCTCTGTATGAAAATAAGTCCATGGAAACATCCTCTAGTATAGATCCAAGGTCTATTCAGTTGGCTGACTATTGTTCTTATCCACTACTATCCAAGGATCATCCAAAACCACCCAAAGTTTTAGATGAAATAAGTTGGTATCAGTCATGAACCTTTTCATCATCCAATTGGACCCTCTATACTCCCTACTAAGGAGTGAAGATCAGGGTGTAAAAACATGCTCCTAAAATGAAAGTAAAATATTCTCATGAAACAAACCGTTATCTAATATATATTCTCGATACATAATATGACCTAAATGAGAAATAATATTCATGAGGACTTTATCGTGGACTTAAATATCCCTATATAGTTTGAGACCAAAGTGGTTAGTACTAAAAACTATTATAAAGAGGATGATGACTATGGGAAATGCCAGATCATTGTATCCATATTAAGGGAGAATGAAGTATAAATCATCTATTGTAACATAAAACCTCTCTACATCCTACGAAATATCGATGGAATCAACACATGTTGATGTTTATTGGAAAATAGTTCAATGATCAATCTCATCCCAAATATTATGCTCTAAAATATGGGGTACAGAGTGACCAATGTGGCTTCATCCAACCTGAAAATCAGGGGGATATAAAATTAATAATAATATGTTACTTGGGAAGATCCAACATAATACCTACTTTGGATATTTTTTATCCAATATCAAATTCATGGTTGTCTCGTAATACATCGCTTTCAAAATATTACATGGAAGTCCTTGGATTTACATGTAAGTAGTTATCCCCTTATTGTATCACCGGTGACTTTAATACTTCATAAATTTATGACTAAAGGTATTCCATGGTTATTCCACTCCCTTTAACTCATGTTAATCACAAGATCTTGATGCGGTTAATTACGAAAGGGATGAAACATAGTCACAAGTCAAAGGAACAAAACCTGTTAATGCCCCAATGACTTGACACCTATCCCAATAGATCCTTAATAAGACATGAAGAGAAATTTCATCCCACCAATCCAATATATATAAGTAACAAATTGAGCCTTATGAACTATTTCATTATTCTTATGAAAATGGAGTTCACTTAGATTACCAACCAGTTATATGATGCACATGTGCCTTTGAATCTTGAAAATAATACTCCCATAACATACTAGAAAGTCCATCCTATCCTCGATAATCGACTTTTCCACTATGTCTACCATAGATAAGGATTGATGATATAGATTTCAATTAAGACTCATTGTATGACTATTGTAATTTGATGAAACGATTAAAGTATTCATGGGATAGGATCCACAACCTCTGTCTCTGTTGTCTCTACAAAACCCAAAGGATATGAATACTATACAAAATAAGTACCCCCTTACATAGAACAATGATTCCACACCACAACATACTATGGATTACGGTTCATATTCTACCTCTAGTACTAAAAAATCTAATGTATAAGACTTGGAGTAATCCCCTCATTAATATTAAGAATAAGTTTTCACCACTTTTGATGAGCTCATACAGGAAAACCATGGAACAAATAACGATTTTAGGATAACATTGATGAGTTCCATAATTCATCATATTGAATTATAGTAGCCCCACATACACTCATGGTGTATGGATTGACACATATTTAGAGTCCTATGGTGGCCCGAAGTCATGTTTGTTTTTTGGATTGATATTGGGAGATGTTAGTTGTACTCTATAAAGATAATCTGGCTTCAGTGTTGTCACTTCCCATGGGGAGATGTAATTGTGTTCATGATGTGATTGAATCACAGAGAGACATCAAATTTATCCTATTGGATTCCATGAATCAGAACCTACATAGTTCAATTACACAGTTTAAGATCAAGTGAAATAACTATACCATGTATTTTAATGACATGTGTTAAAGATTATCATTTAATAAAAGTAGAAGAAACAAGAGATGGTGTGTGGATTATGTATTGATACTACCCATTAAATTGGGGGAATCATATCATTATCAAAAAATGAGGTACTATATGCTCTTCTTAATGTCCATCTTGGACTCATCATATAGGAAATTCCATGATCATCATACAGAGTAAGGGTGAAATTTAATGTCTTCTACTGAGTGCATTATTCAATGGAGTTTATTGTTATATAGATTAGACCAAATGGATTATTTTTTGGATAAAGGGGCTTCCTTTGAATATTTAATGACTATGTATTAGACCTAATAGGATTAATAATCCAAATTAGGATATTATAAGAGAAGGATATAGAGATCTTAGATATTACCATCGAGGAGAATGGAAGGTTATTTCCTTTTATTATGTTCTAGTTAGGGCTTATGTATCCACTAGACAAGTGCCTTAGGAGGAAAAAAATGAATAGAAAATTTCCACTTCATGGAGTGTGTAGGAATACTCAAATGAGAGTTTCTATGCTTAGGAGAATAAGGATAAAATATTTATTAAAATGTGATTAGTGTAGAGGTCTTGATAATAATGGTCCATGATATAGATTGTGCACATATATTTTTCAAGAGTAAGTCCATATTATGTTAATATGGGTCCCATGAATAATCAACATTCATGATGATATATTTGGTTAAAGGATACTTCATATGGAGATACCTTATATAGGTTTCACAAAATTTATTTTTTTTATTATGGTTGGGGTTATGTGAGACTATGGCCTCTAGTATAAGTGTTATATCTAAATGCCTATAGAATGGGTTTCATGAAATACTATAGTCTCACAAAGCCCGATGTTTCATGAATCATATGACATGAATGTAAAGGGTGATCTTTATAGATTGGATTTTCATAAAATTCATCTCAATAATAATCTAATACTTTAGAGGACTCATGTGAGATCATTTTAAAAAGATCCCATCCTAATAGAATCAACAGGGATTCTGGTTCTTACATATAGTATTTTATATAGTCTAGAGAATTGAATGGAATTAAAAAGGATAGATCCTCTAAAATTTTGGGAAGATAGTGTATTTACTGGGTTCATTGTTGTTGGATTATATATTTTTTTGAATTTTAACTCATTCAAAATGTTTTTCATTTTGTGGTATTCTGAATTCCATTCATTAAAATATAGACTTTCAATAAACTCTAGAATTTCACAAAACATGGACCCTTTGTGGGTATTTTCCTAAGACCAGCACCAATATATTCTAATTGGATGTTTTACATCCAAATAATTATTTAAAACAATTTATCAAATCATAAAATTCCCCCTTATAATTGTATCTAACCATGAATTGGAGGATCATATTTCGAAGTGAAAACAATAAATTGTGTTTGATGTTAACTCCATGGTTCATGAAACATAGCTTCAACCTTATCCATTAAATTGGGTTCCTTATAGGGGACCATTTAATTTCTTGAACTATCATTATTTTCCTTACCATTCATTAAAATACAATATTCATGATCATAACATGACCAATATTCGTGGAAATCTTGATATTGTTGTTTATTTGATGGATATTTTGTGGAATTATTTTGGTGTGTAGTGTTTTTTATAAAACTTCCATAAAGAAAATAATTCATAAAGTCCATGATTCATGAACTAAATCCTTCATGAAACATACTTCAGGTTTTCTACAAAATTATGTAAATGGATTCTTAGGGATATGAAGTTGTTACTGCATGAAAAAGGGAGCTAGGGGGAAACTTCACATCAGGATGAATTTACATATTGTGTTTGGGCGTGAAAACCTATTTTAGATATAGAAAAAAGATCAAAAAGACAAATCCATTAACAACATGAAACGTTTATATTAATTTATGTTGATGTATTATGACTTAATCCTAGATGATAAGCATGACACTACTAGGATACTAGTATAAGAGATCCTTGAGATATATTGGGTGGAACAAGGTTACAGCTAGTCATAGACAAGGGATCATAACCATATAATTGAGAAAACACTTTGGATCCATATAATAACTATTAATGGAGTTGATATTATTGGAGAAACATTAACATCCCAATATTACATCACCATAAAAGTGAGATAAACAGACCACTATTAGGGTTAGAGAGAATACTCGACTATGTATTTAGGAGATAACTTCATTATTAAATAGGCTTGGTCATACTGGGTCCACTAGTCATGTAAGGAGTTTAGGAAGCAACTCAAAAAGGGTTTGGATTCATGATGAATCATGGACCTCTTATTCACATGATTATCTCCAATTGGAGTTCATGTGAGAACTATTAAGCTGGTATTTTACATACACTAACTTGTTAAACCTTCACCATGAGGAATCCATCATCAGATTTTTAAAAATATCCCATATTGGAATTATCCACATCTAGGATTCCATGCATTATGATTTCATTCTAGATATTAATTTTTGAGAGGATTGGGATTATGTCTCAGTGAAATCTAGAGCATTAATGAGTAACATAAAAGGAAATTGATGTAGAAATTATGGACCTTTAAGTGTATAGTTCAAAAAGTGGTTCAATATTTTATTGAAATCACTATATGTTTAAGTGATATAAAGACTAAGGAAATGACTAGGAGTTCTACAAAGTGGGAAATAAGGTTCCCATTTGGTGATCTTAGAGGAGTTTTAGTATCAATTACAAGGTTACAACATCAAGAACCATGCCAAAGAGACTATATCGGATATTTTTATAAAGCCTCCCCTCTATGAGTGGTTATTTCCCATCCATGATGATCACATGGAGATGTGGTTAATAACCTTCATTATGGAGTCTATCCTTGAAATAGGACATCACATCATCCTAGATATACCAGTACAAGAAAATATCTATAAGGTGTTGAAGAAAATATGTTGGATGAAGATGATTTTATGTGTGTATATTCCATTTTAATTTTTGTAAGGGTATATTTTTATGAAAATGGGGTGTTATGAGCTTCAAAACTATATCCACTCATTGGACCCAAATTACATCCATCAAATCTAAACATTTTTAGGAGTTAGGATCATCATATTATTCAAGATGGAGTGCTTAATATACTCAGGGAATTAGAGAAGTTTATTTTTATCCATTCCCCTGCTTTCAGTAGTGATGGTAGATGATGACTGAGGGACTACTATGTAATGATCATGACTTTTGTTCATTCAAGGTGGGGTAATAGTAGTGGGAATCAATGAGAGGGTCACTTATAATCCATAAAAATCATATTTATTTTATCTCCAGTTTCACTATATGAATTGGTTCATTCCATGTTTATACACCATGGTATACCATGAACACCATCCCATGGTTCTACGACCACTATGGTGCACGTTCACCTATGAAGGCAGTGAGGGAAGGACTAATTTCCCACCTTGTTATTATTTAAATGGGTTTCTCAATGCCTTTTCATAGATCTAGGTTTTATAATACCCTAGCTATATGTAGATACAAATAGTTATTTGGTCAAATATAGTAAAGGAGGCCCCAAGTCAGTAAGGTTAGAGGTGTGCAACATCGATGAGATAATGTCAATAATGAAGGGGTGATAATGTAGAAGCAATGGTAATGGAGGCTCTATGTGATCTTACTCCTAAATAAGTCCTGGTTCATCTGTGATAATGACTAAAGGTGGAATACATCTAAGGAATCAAGTTTAGGAGAAGGTCTAAGGATCTAGTATGGCTTCAGAAGAACCCTACATGGAATTAGGAAAGCTTCTACACCATGATATTGAGTGATTAAAAGATGAATTATTTATATAATATTGGGGAAATCCGGAAAATATTTTACAACACAACTACCAAGTACATATATGGTAGCATCAACAAGGTGATTGGATATACCTACATAGTCACAGGTAGTCTTGGGTGGTGTTTGTTCCCTTCTACCTAGAGGTTAAGGATTATCTCTTAAAGCTGAATATGGGGATATAATCTCATAGCTATGTTCCCCCTAACAGAATGGTACTTGATGTTATTAGACATTCCACCCCTCCAAGATTTACTAAAAACTAGTTCAACTAGAGATCTAAATTTAGGAGACTCTAATGATGAGGAGTCCTAGGGTACCACTATATAGCAAGGGATTTTTGGGAGAGGTAATGTGACACCTTGACAGGTAGGTCAATATATGGTTTTTCATTTGTTTTTTAGTTTTTTAATAATGGGGTTTTCATAGGTTGGGAGGGAAGTTTTTGATAGTTGGTGGAAGTAGGAGGCCATTAGCTAGTTGGTGTGAGCCTCCGTCTAGGTGGTGTCGACGGGAAAAACACTTGCAAGTCTGAAGGTGCCTCTAACTAATTGGTGGCCTTCCATGGGACTATTAGTGGGGGGGGGGGGGGGAATGTAGGTGTGATATCATTGAATTCAATCATCAATTGTATTTACAATGGCCATCAAATATCCAATGATGTCACTGGGTGTCTTGATTAGTAGAGGATACAATTTAATTTTAGAAATCAATAATTTTTTATCTCCCCTATAATGACCCCGGGGACTGTAATACATGTTTAATTGATCTAGAGAATTCTTAGTGATTGTTATGGATATCTCCCTCTTCCTAATGGTGAATATTTATGCCTACTAGAATCTTAGATCATCATTTGGTGTGAAATGGTATATGGTATCCTTTATAATATGTTTTCATACTACGACATGTGGGTAATAGTTTATAGTGTTTATTTGACATTTCGAATTTTTAGTCATTTTTATTTTGGGAGTTGTATTTTTTGGAAGTTGGTGGTAGCAGGAGTCCACCTTATTGACGATGCTAGATGGAAAAACACCTATAAGCCAGAATTTTCCACCAATCCATTGGTGTAATTCTGCTGGACCAATAAAGGTTGGCCTGTAGGTGCAGGCTCACTACTTTATCTAACCAATATGCCGGTACATTCCCATTGGGAAACCAGTGACGCCAGTGGGTGCGAGGATTAACATAGTAAAAAATGTAATTTTAGCCCAAAATAATTATTTATCTCCCATTATATAAACCCCTTGACCATAATATGGTATTCATTGATCTAGAGGCTCTATGGGGATGATTTAGGCTCTCATCCTCATCCAATTAGAGAATCCTTATACCTATTGGAATCATGGATCTTTATTGGGGTAATATGGTAAGTGGGATCCTTTCCAAATTATATTCTTCTCCTCTTGTACATGATTTCAATACCTTAAGAGACTATATCCCTGGGTGTATAGTATAAATAGAGAGTTGTATTTATTTCTATCAGATCTAGGTTCTATAGTATCAAATCTCTTCCCCTCCCATCACTGTTCATGAAAAAAATGAGGTTTTCATTTTGTTTAAAGTAGGTGTCTCTATCATATGTTCAATTCCTTATAATTCCTTGAGTTATTATTATTTTTCTTTAGTTTTAAACATTAAAATTTCAATTTAGGTATCCATGAGAGGTGATGTGATATTTGATGACTATAAAATTGATTTCAAAATGAAATTTATTTGAAAACTGATTATTAATGTTGAAATTCAAATTAGTGGAATGATTCAAAGAATATTTTTTGTTAAAAGGTTTTTTTCATGATTGAAAATGTAATGTATTTTATTATGAAATGTTTTATGAAATGTGGGATTTTTTTCTTAAAAAACTTTATGGTGATATATAGAACTTTGTGAAACCTTGGGGTATGAGGGAAAACTAATCCTATTCGACCCCTAGTGGAGTAAGATATTAATAGGGAGGTTCTAATGATGGTGATATATAGTTATTTATTTTTATGAAATGTGGGATTTTTTTCTTAAAAAATTTGATAGAGATATATAGAACTTTTGGAAACCTTGGGGAATGAGGGAAAAATAAACATATACAAGCCCTAGTAGAGTATGATATCACTAGAGAGGTTCCCATGATACTATGGCATGATATCTAATATTGTTTTATATAGGTAACCTCACTTAACATCCTTTTTTAGAGTGTATTATATACAGTGATGTGTTCTGAATTGATGTTGAGCCTGATGTATCATCCTTAGATGGATGGTTAGATTGAGAGGGAAATCGAAGTTCATGATGACATGCTCCACACATGCACAGTTGAAATTAGTAGATCAAGGTAGAAACATATTCATCCAGTTATGTTTTAAAATAACAATAATTATTAGTCTTTAATCAAGATGGCTCAATTTGAGGCATCTTATTGGAGGCCAAGAAGATCTTCTATTTTTTGGGAATAGGTTGGAGAACTATCCTCGATTGACCTAGAATCATCCATGAAATGATGGATATAGTGAATTTTAATAGAAATATATTAGATACATCTCATAGTTTTCAGAAATCATATATTAATTGGAATTTCTTCATTGGATTTTATGGTGGCTGATCAGGTATTCACCATAGTTTCACCTCAACTGGGATATAGATGATTGGGAAGGAATATTAAGTTAAAAACTTATTAATTCAGCCTATTTTAGATTGTGGTGTGACTAAGAAAGGAGGATTAATGACTACACATACCTACATATTTTAATTTTATACAAAATTTTTCCATGTTTCATGACTGAAAATTTCATGGCAGATCCATCCCCTGTGATTAATTTGAAGGATATTGAGATTTAACTTGACACCTTAGTGATTGAATGACTAGTTCAAATAGTGTACTGGAATGATAATGTGTTACATGTAAATATGGTTCCATTTTTTAGAGTGAGATGATAGTGTAGTAGTTAAAACCATGAGACATAAGAGAGTGAGGCCTTGATGATGTAAAAATTTCCTTATCTCTTTTTGGGTTCATGATCTTAAGACTTTTTTAGAGGCGTATGAATTTTATAAGGGGGAAAATCATCACAAGTTTACATATTAATCTAGGTTTAATGACTCTTCTTTTTTGATTTTTTTAATGTTGGGTTGTTCATAGGCCATGAGAGGTGTTTCTAGAAGTTTTTTTTAGTATGAGGACACCAAATAGTAATTGAAGGACACCGACTAGTTAGTGTATACATTCAAAACACTTACAATGCCTATTGGTTCCACTGTCCAGTTAGTGGATTTCCACCAGCTCACCAACTGATCACCACCGGACCACTAGTGAATGTCGAGTGGATAGTTAGCAACACTGTTTGGTGTACAGATTAAAAGGGAATAAAATTTCATTTTAGCCAAAAATAATTATTTATATATATTAATTTTTCCCCTCGACCCTAATTTTATTTTAATTGATCTAGAGGCTCCATGGTGATGATTTTTAATATTTTAATTTTAACATTGGTGAATAATCATGATGGTTGGAATCTTAAATATTTATTGGGTGTAATCTTGTATATAGGATCCTTCCCAATTTATTTTTATCTTATTGTCCCGGAATTTGATACCTTATGAGGATATATCACAATATCTATCATATATTTAGAGAATTGAATTTTTTCCATTGGATCTTGGTTCTTTAAGATTCAATCTCATCCTCTCACATCACTGGTCTAGAAGGAAACAAAATTTTTAGCATGTTTAATGTATGTGTCTCTACCATATGGACTATTCACATGAATTTCTAGAGTTTTTATGATTTTACTCTTCCTTTGAATATTATCATTTAATTTTCCAAATCCATGATGGGATATTTGATCTATAATGTCTATGAAATTATTTTCAAAATGGAATTTCGTTGAAAATAGATTTTAATGCTTAAATTTCATTTTATAGAATGAATCAAAGTATAATTTATTTTGAAATGGGGTTTTAATTCTAGGAAATGGAATATATTTGAATTTGAAAATGTTTTATGAAAGGTGGGATTAGTTTTCTTAAAAAATGTGATGTTTATATATATCATTTTGGGAGACCATGGGGTATGGGTGACAATTAAACATATTTGAACCCTAGTGGAGTAACCCATCACTAGGGGAGGTGACCATGATTACATGGTTACTAATGGGTATCCATTCAAAAACTGAGGTTCCTGGACTTTAGGATTGACTTATTCGAGTTAGTTTTTATTTGAGATTTTTAGTAGTGTAAACCCGCATGTCATGGATTAACTTTAGTGTATTGTGGTTAAAATACATTCATGTTTATTTGATAATATTTTTCACATATTATATAGATATTTATAATGGAAAAACTACATTATTTTACTATTTATGAATCATGGATATTTCATATGTCAAATTTCTTTATTTACTTATATATGGAATGAATTTGAATAAAACAAAAGAATGAATTTATATATAAAATTATTTCAAATGAAATGTTTTGAAATATATATTATACAATAACTAATAGATGAATGTTGATAGACACTGTAAAAATTACCATGAAGTTCTGGGATCTATGAAAAGTTGGTACAATAAAATTTATTAAATAAAGTTCAAGAGATATCAAATGTTACAAGGGGTTTTATAAAGTAGGTAGTGAATTAGTCCCCTCATATCAACCTCCACCATTGGTGAAAAATAATCTGGGGTTCTAAAGGACCACATCGTGCTAATATCTCAGATCTAACACATTGAAAAGACATCGACCACTTGATTGGATTCCTTATAGAATATGAGACAATCAAGGTAAGGTTCTTGACTTGGTTCGTGAACTCAATCCAATAAGGCGGAATCCTCCAAGTAACATCCCTAGTTCCCTCTTTTAAAGTACTAAATATAGTTTTAGAATTAGATTCCATCCATAAATGATTCCAATTATGTTGTAAAAAATGTTTAATAACATGTATTATTTCCCAAAATTAAAAATTTTGATGTAGTCATTCTTTTGTAGTATTTTACTATCATTTAGTGCTCACACCATACTTTTTACTTTTTGAACTTGTAGGCTCATTCTTACAGGATTCAGGTGTAGGGGAGAGATTCATGTAAAGGATAACTCTCTTAGAACATGTCACCTTCTGGTGGGTTGGGATTGTGGTGAAATATAGTCATAAGAATATGGAAGCATGGGTTGTTTTGGGCTTTATATTGATGGTTTTCATTTTTTTCTTTTAAACCTTTTTATATGGTTATTAGATGTTACTTTTATGGTTGGTTATTTTTCTATGTGATTTATTTTGGATATCTATTATGATAATTTTATTGTGTCTATCTTGTCATATTAATGTTCAGGGTAAAACCATTAACATGATTCTTTTTATGATACCCTAGTGCTTGTCACCAGCCCATGGTAATGGGTAATGCACTTTGGGAATTGTGGCAGGATAATTCTGGTGACTATATGGGTTAACCTGGGTTTTTATATTATAGTCTTGGTTACTCATCCCACTAAAGAATCATTTGACCTTATGCTTACTGAGGAACAATACTAGTTTTTCTAACGTATGTTCATCATCTACCATTAGGATTTACTAATTTGTTCCCTTTTATTGATGAAAAAAAGAATAGAAATAGAGGATTCAGATATCATTGGTGATAAATTGGAGTATTTAATTTCATATTGAGATGGTTTGAAAGTACTAGGTAACTAGGATATGGGAACGATATCACTTACCAACATTGTGGTAAGTCAACCTTTCATCAGTGAGGTACTAATATCTGCTGTGGTGATAATTACACTATGAAAGGAATCAAAATATGTCTTTAGATTCCCTTATTTTTTGTTTATACAATTTTAATAAAATATGATGAATTTACCTTTCTCTTATCATAGAGTCAAAATTTTCAATCGTGGAGAGTATTATGGTGTCCACTGATGTTCCCACTAGTGAGAATGTTCCATCCATGGTAGGGTATATTTCCTACACCTCGAGCCTCAACTTACCTGATAGAGTAGCAGAAGAGAGTAGTCATGGAGCTGTAGATAATTTTTTTAAATAAAGCTTACTTAGTGAATGTTTCTTTGAATTTTTGTAAGGATTCAAACTTTTCTCCCTCTAAACAATATGAATGTTTTTTCCTAAAAAATTTCACTTCTCATTACTCATTTCTTAGATATCACCAATATATTCCTTTTATGGAAGTATTAATTATATTAAGCGACAAACCATTTAGGGTGGTACCAGATTGTATATAGTTTACTGTTGATGTGTAAAATATTGAATCCACAATAGTACAATCAGCTATAGGAGAGGTTATGGAAACCAAGTGGGTCCTTGAAGTGTCTGTCCTTGAAAAAGATATTGTAAAACTTGAGGTGGTTCCTTCCTCCATTAATAAGGTGGTGTGAGGGGAATAACCATTTGAGATTGGCAATGAGTCCAATATGTATGTTGGGGTGTAGGTGGGGCTAAAGACATAATCTACATCAATATGAACTGAGGTAATCCCACCTATGGGGATAAATGATCCAGTGATTCTTGTGGTGGGAGAGGTATAATTGGGTCTTCTGAAAGAGGATAATATTTATAATTTTCTCATTATCTTCATAATCTTGATCCCACCATTTATAGTTATTTTATTGGTACTAAGGTGTTGGTGTCCTTCCCTGAGAACCAGTTCACCCAAAAAGAAATGCATGACATGTGGTCTGATGTTATCGAGCATAATCAGGTGAGATAGAATAGGGAATAAAGGATCATTTAAAACATTATCAGATAAAATACATGGGTTAATTTGGTAGGATGGATGGGATACCATCACAACTAGTTGATGAAGCTTCGGACAAACAGAATGCAACACTAAACCTTCCACATATTTGATAATGAATTCTTGGTTGAGTTAGAGTGTTTGGACAAGAAAGAGTTTTATTCAAATGATAATGAGTCAATATGTGTTGGTGTAACCTCTATCTATGTTTAGGAATAATATTTTTTTTAGTTGGAGGAGAAATCATGCCAACAACATGTCATTTTCTTCATTAGGGAAGAGATTTCTCTCCATTTTGGGGATTAATTAGTGGTAGGGCAAGTTGTGTTAGCTCAAGAAGCATCCAAAATTGTGAAGTGTAAAGTTGATAAAATCTGAATTAATGTGAATGTGGATGAGGTATGTACCTAGGTATAGGAATATATGATATATTTGGGTAGCCTAAAAGGATTCATTGACTTAGCTCGATAGTGTTTAAATGAAATCAAGGAATTTGTCACCCGAAGAGAGCCACATGATCCATTTTTTTTTAATTATGTACGGGCTCCAATATGTGGACGAACCTTACTTTTTTGTCCACAAATAAAGATATGACTTATTGAGATTCAACTTATTGTAATTTTCACTTCCATAACATTAATGAAATAACTAAATAAACATCTCTAATCCTACATGATTCATATCGGTATAAAAAAATAGAAATGAATAAAAAGATCATTCAATTATATGAGAACACTAGATCATTTAAATGACCTATCGAAGACGATGCAAATCAAATGACCTAATGAAACCGTTGTTGATCAAATGACCTACTAAACCCGATGCTGATCACATGACCTACCTAAACCGATGCTGATCAAATGACCTACCGAAACTGATTTTGATCACATGACCTACCAATACCAATGCAATTCAAATGACATACCGATCTCATGACTCACCGACAGTCATGAAAACTGTTTGAATTTTTATTAACTCTTATTTAATTACAATAGTTATATTTTCATAATTTGATGAACCTAACATTAATTAATGTTTGTTGTTTGATGTCAGGGAACCGTACCCCGTACCTGTCAAAAAGTAATCATTCCCTTTTCCGTATTTCAAGGAATAAAAAGGAAGATTGATCTATAGTGAAATGACACAGAAATACGAATATACACAGATAGAGACATACAATAAGTAGTTGTGCATATGTGTGTGTGATGGTCCACAAAACAAAATAAGATCTTCGAGAACACATGTGAAAACGAGAGTGCTTCAGGATGATCATTAACCTAGAATAAATAATGATGCCGAGTTGATGTGTCTTACTTAACATCATATGTACAAGGATGAAAAACTGTAGCTGGTAAGAACAAAGACACTCTATTTTGTGTCATATTCACCAGAAATGAATTAAATAAAATATGTAACATTTAAATGAGTCCAGATCTCAACTATAATCACTTAGAGAATTCTCAAATCATTATCCATTTATTTCCTCTATTGTATACCTTTGATTATGATTTTGAGTAGTATTTGTGCTTCTGTCTATTTAGATATACACTCAATCCTGGCATGAACTGGAGGACACTAAATCCTCAAACCAAACTTTTTACACCTTATTGTATCCCACTGTGAATTGTGGAAGAGGTCATGTGTGACCTGGACAGCCTAAGTTTTGTTGTTGTTGTTGTTTTTTACCCATGTAGAATTGTGGTAAGGGTATGAGGACCTGAAATGTCTGAGTACTATGGTAAAACCTCGATTTAGGGAATGGATCATTGTTTATATAAACTGTTTGAGATGGCTAAGTCTCATCTTGAGACCAAAAAACTTGTTTTAAAATTGTGGTTCAATTTTCTTTTGTTAAATCTAATTTTAATATTCTGCTACTAAATACTTTAAATATAAATTTGTTTTAAAGTAACTCTTATTGTTGAACTAGCATGATTTTTTTAATTATTGTGAACTATTAGGTTAGATTCAAGAGCTAAATCAATATTCAGATTATGTTGACTGAGAAGTAATCAATCTTTGATAAACTTATTGATCATTTACAATCATTAAAAATTCACTATAGTTTAACATGTTTTATGAATTGGGGGATTTTTATACAAGTATTTTAAATAGAAATTTTTAATTGGAACTCAATTCACCCCCCGTTTGAGTATCCACTCTGACCAACATTTGGTATCAGAGGATTAATTAAATGTATTCATTAATACTTTGTTTTCAACTATGATTTTAGTTGTATCTTGAAGATCTTAAAATTACTATTAATTGTAAATTTTTATATCTTTATATAACTTAGGTATTATGGATAAAAGATTAGAAGGTGTAGCTACCAGCATGCCACCCTTCTTTAATGGTGTTAATTATGCCCAATGGAAAATCAAAATGAAAATTCAACTAGAAAGTATGGGATCTGACATCTGGACTTCTATAGAGACTCAAAATAAGATTCCAGATACTGTTAGAACTACTCGGGATGAATCCACAAAGAATTAATACAATAATAATTATAAATCTATGAATGGCTTGTAAATTTTTTGGAGATGAGTAATTCAATAGGATATAATCTTGTAAATCTACTTTTGAAATTTGGGATACTTTACCTATTTCCCATGAGGGAACAACTAATATTAAGGAAATGAGATTGAGTACCTACATTATTAAGTGTGATAATTTTAAAATGAAGCCTGATGAACCTATTTTTGAAAAGTATCATAGGTTGAAAGAAATTGTAAATACAATGAGCTCACTCGGAAAGGTCGTTCTAGCTAAGGAGTAGATTATGATATAACTATGAATTCTTCCAGAAAGATGGAGAGGCACACCAGTTTCAATTAGATAATCTTGTGACATTGGTGCTTTGCCTATCAAGGAACTCATTGGTAAGTTAATGATGTGTGAGGATGAACTGAAAGTAAAAAAGGAAGAAGATGATGATCCATGGAAGAAGTCTGTAGCTTTCAAGACTTATATTTAAAATCTTAAGGACAAAGGAAAAAATTCAAATTGAAAGTGATAGCTCAACCTGTGAAGAGAGTGCATCAGACAGTGATGCTGAGATAGCTCAGATAACCAGAAAAATTAAGACGTTTTATTGGAAAATGAAGTTTTTCATAAAATCAAACTATAAGGGAAAGTATGACAACAAAGGTAATTGGAAGAATGGTTGTAAAAGGACTGATAAGAATGATTACATGGTCTGCTATGAATGAAAGAGTAAATGGCATGTGAAAGTTGATTGTCCTAAATTAAAGTTCAAGACCAATATGACTATAAGGACAGAAAATACAAAAAAGCTATGAATGAAACCTGAAGTCCATCAGAAGACAATTCAAGTGATTCTAATTCCATTCAGGATGAAAATATCAAAAAGAAAATATGAGTTTCATGAAAAACACATCTGAGGTGAAATTGGATAATCCTGCTTTAAACTTTTATTATTCTGGAGATAAATCTGATTCTGAAAACATGACTAGTGATGATATATTTTAACAATATAATATTCTAGAGGATACCTGAAATGAGTAGAAAGTTAAGTATAAATCCTTAAAGAAGTAGTATGCATTAACTTGCACTGTCAAATGTGCACTAGAAATAGAAAATGAAAAGAATGATGAACTACTCAAATAGAATACTGAACTAAAACTTTTTAATGAGAAAATAAAGAATGATTTGGAAATATTTACTAATATAAATGACACACTTACAGAAATTCTAGGAAAAAAAGTGACACTGAAGTATAATACTAGTTTATGTAATCATCTTGGATAAAGACAAATTAGAAAAAAAACAAATTTATTCCAAAATATGGACAACATGCTGCTGGTTCTAGTTCTGTAAATTAATATGCCTCAACTAACTATTAATTTAGTTATAGATCAAAAAATATTTATCTATCAAAATCTCTTGATTTTGTTAAGTATATGAGACCAATTAGGCAAATATGGGTACAGAATGTTTTTCTTGCTAACCTATCTGGACCCATGAAAATATGGGTACAAAAATCATTATCTATCTAAAATTGGTTTGTAGGAAACTTTATTGAAAAGTTCTTATAGGAAGATGTGGTATTTGGATAGTTTATGTTGAAAACACATAATATAACACTTTTCATGGTTGGCCGATTCATCATATGGAGTGTGATTTCCCTCTCCCGACAATTTATGTTGGCTATATATAAGGAAACCCAATCCATGCCAAGAATTACATCAAATTTCACTAGAGGGAGTATGAAAAGGTTCTCTGGGAAATTCAATCCACAGATTATAATAGGGGAGGACTTATATTCATGAGAATAAATGATTTCACCTTTTTCCGTACTCACCGACATCTTCACTTCCCTGATTTGTGGTGGTGCTGGGATTGTTCTACTAATCTTTCGAGATATAAAAAATGCGTAGAACCTGAATAAAAAAGAACGATATCTATTCTTGAATGAATAACTAGCGTACCTTTCACCACTTCGTTGTCGGGGTTCAATTTTGCAGAAGTGATGCAAAAGATCTTCTTTTTTGCCTTGGAGGTTGTTGGTTTCCTCTTAAAACACTTGGATTACGACACTAGTTTGGAAAATGCCCTGGTTCTTTGAATTTGTTGCATTGAAAAACGCATTGAGGTTAGAACGGAGCATTCCTCTCCTCTATCAAATCCATGGGTTGCCAACAATTAACAGGTAGGTGCCCTTCTCTTCCACACCTGAAACATTTCCTTGTCCCCTTAGGGTAATTTCTAGGGTGCTTATTTCAGCACTTTTGGCATGTGGGGTGCTGGATCTTCTTAGCACTGTTGGATTTATCCACAGGACCACCAGTATTCAAGTCCAATATAAGCTTCTTATCCCCATGATAACCCTTTGATTCTCCGATCTCCATTTCGACCTTGAGGGCACATCAGACAATTTCCTCATAGCTGTCGAAGTCACGAATCGCCAATGCTTTCCGTAGGCTAGGCATCAGCCCACCCAAGAAGCGGTCGACATTGCATTCGGAGGTAACGACAAAGCCGAAATCATATCATGCAAGCCTTGTGAAATTTTCCTCATACGCTCCAACAGATTCATTGTCTTTTTTTCTTGTGGAAAAGGAAGTCTCTTTCCATCTTAAGCCGGAGTGTGAGTGGAAAATATTTATCAAAAAACATCTTCCGGAAATCCATCTATTCCAACGCCTCGATCTCCTCATTAGGCTTCGTATTTTTGATCAATGTCCACCATTGATCACCTTCACCCTCCATATGATAAGCCGCTAGGAGAACCATCTTTTATTCATATCATTAAAGGATGTATAAGATCATTTGAATGGAGTTGATCCATTATTCAGCGATCGTGGGATCAGATGATCCACTAAAAGTAGGAGGCATTTGTCTCATGAAGCTCTCGATAGAGACTAGTTCTCTCTTGGGGGGGGGGGGGTGAACTTTCTTCTTGAACTGTGTTTCTATTCAAAACATGAGTTAGATGAGAGAGAAGCGTGACAATGTTCGCGATTCCCGCTCCCATTGGATTGGGCATCTCATTAGTACTGTCATCACACTGATCTTCACATCGGTTGTTAGTCTGAGTCCTCCTATTACCGGCTATTGGATGGAATAAAAGGAAATTTAGGTGTAACAAATGAAGTGTAATCCAATGAAAAAATTTTATGACTTATAAATAAACATTTATTTCCTTAACTCATGAGTCTATAGGCTTCAGTCTAGTCTTTTCATGATCTACTTTCTATCATAAATTCTTAGGCACTTTTTTTAATTCCCTTAATAAGGGTTCATACTAATCATGTGAATTTATCAAAACATATCCTCTGGGAGTTTCATAACCCATAGTGCAAAAATGGTCATTGTCATGCACCAGTTCCCATTCGAGTCTAGCTCAAACCGGTGTTTTCGGGTTTTACCTCTAGGATACATTTGTGCCAGAGCCGCCTCTACCAGCTCGTATCTAGACAGGGATGTATTTTCATGATAAACCAATTACTCAGTACTTACCGAAACATAGGGATGATTTTATTATACTTAGGATTGTCTCTAAGGCTTTACTATGGTTTTCTAATCATAATCCCAAAAATAACTAAACATATCCTTTGATACCAACTATGACAACAATGCTTTTTAATACAAACATAAACATGATTTATTACATAAAACATCACTTGATACAACAAAGAAGATCAAGAGGTTTATTGTCTTTGGGGACATAGGATCAATACATAAAAACTTGAAACATGAATTGCAATATCTTTATTTAAAACATCCTTTACATGACTATTACATTCCCTCATACTTAGCATTTCATGGGATAACCTTAGGACATGCATAAGAAAAGGGTTAGCTATAAAGCCCAGTAAGGGAATACACATGGAATAAAATGAGGAGTACAATACATGTTAGAAATTAGTCATATCAATAGATCACAAGAGAAACATGAACATAAAGGCATGATAAAGCATTATAATCATAACATGGAAATGTGGAAACAAAACTTAACATGGAATTAGCATGAGCCAAGGATCATTGCACATGGAGCATGAGTAAAACCTCATTACACATGAAGCACGAGTAAAACCTCATTGCAATTGAATTATCATGTGTCAAAAATCATTGCACATGACGTATCATGATACTATTCTTTACCCAATGCATTGGAGCACTATAAGGGCGCACCCTTCCTAAATATTTCATTTCATGCATAACTGTGCCACATGGATCATAAAACATGGATTCATTATACATAATATTTATTCCATGATAAGGAATGTGGAATTAATACATTAAACTTTATAATAAATAAGTATAAGTGAATAATGTTGAATACCCTTTAAGGAGAAATTTGGCATGGTATTCACTACACAAAGGCACTGGCATAGAAAATCAGTGCAATTTCGGCAGCGTAACGATGTGACATAAGAATTCATAAAAAGGGTTGATGAGATAGAAAGGGGTTAGTCATCATATTTACATGTAATGTATATTAAGGTGGGTATATATATACATGTCCTAACAATTGTAATGGAATTTAGATTCATGATACAAAAATTATTGCTTGAATGCAAATGAGGAGAGAGAAATTCCTTTCGGAATTTCGGCATAGTAACATGTGTACATGGGAGGAATTTAATGAGATATAAAGGGTATCCCATAGTTAAAACATAAATAGGATAGTATGAGGGAGGTGAAAACCCAAACCCGAACATTTATAATTGAAATTAAAAGGGAAAAACAACTTAAAGAAAATTGGACAAAAATGAGAAAGGAAGAAAAAACCCTTACTTGGATGTGTGATTACAAAGGCTAGAGAGAGGCTTGTGAGAGGCTTCTTGGGAGCTCGGGGAACCTTGAGAGGACTCTAGAGAGAGTAGGGAAGAGGTTGGAAGAACTCTAAAGTCTTTGTGTGAGGAGGAAGTGGGATCTTGGGTGGGTTTATATACGAAAGGTGAGGGAATTATTTATTATTTAGGTTTGAGATCCCTTATATTAAATTAATCCAAACCCCAAACCATCACATGGTTTTTGAAAATGGTTTTTGGAAAAGGGAATAGGAAAACAATATTTTATAAGGCCATAGTCGGAGCTTTTTAAAATAATAGGGTTTCTTATGTGGAGGTGATTCACACTCCCATGAAAAACAATTTAAAAAGACAATGTGTTTAATAAGTCTTGAGGGGTACATTAATGCTTTGAAAAGTAAGAAAAAAAAATCCAAAATCACATTATTTTAATGGTAAAATAAATATTTTCCGAACATAAAGATTATAGTATTTTATTACATCACTTTTAGGTCAATATGATGTCAAAAAACCCATTATATATTTAAACGATATTTAATTTTTACCCAAAAATTTGACTGTTTCAAAAAATTATGAAAAATTCACTGTTGGATAATTTCAACATCCTGATTCTATAAATAACATTTATTTTATCTAAATATAATGTTAAATATTTCAATTTTCCATTTTAAAATAAAAACCGACATTTATCAAAAACACACAGGTTTTGACAGAAATGGCTTTCAAAATTTAATAAAAATTATGATTTCATAAAATTATAAGATCATTTATATTTATTAAAAATTAATGAAATAATAATATTTTATTAAAATATTATTTAATTCAAAAATCCGTTAATTTAATAAAATTGGATTCTTAATTAAATAATAACTAAAAACAATATTTGTACTTTAAAAACTATTTACAATGTATCAATGATGACAAGAACATATATACATTATTATATACAAAACAATAATGTAAATGAACGTAGTACTATAAATTTGATACATGACCCCTTAAAATAGCCGCATAAGACCTATGGGTAAGGTGTGCGATGGTGATAGACTCTTGGGGTGGCTCGGATAACATTGCTCGAGTGGTAATCTCTATCAACTTCCACTTTTCCCATAGACGGTCTCGTTCGAGCTTGAAATGATGAAGCTCATCATGGTCTTGGTCAAGAGAGAAGCCCAAGGATGCCACCTTTTTTCCGAGCTCTGACAAATGGGCTTCGTATGGAGCAATTCTACTGGATGAGGCTATCACTTCTTTTTTCTGAGTAAATTGGATTTGTTAAAGCCCTATATTTATACTAATCATGTGACCACTGTTCAACGACTATATTAGAAATGTTCAAAATTATTAATATAAAACCAAATAAGTTGACATTTTATATAAAAATACAAATAAATTTAATTAGATCAAGAGGGATTTCCATTAATGAATCTTTGGGTCGTTACACTTACACCACTACTACTAATTTGAGGTCAATTGTATTGTAATTTCGTTTATGTGGCCTCAACTGATGAGACCCCTATGCCACAAATTGATCTCCCTGCATCAGCACTGCTCAATTTATGATCCCATAAGTGTCACAATACACCATATAATCCTCACCTGGATCAAGTAGGATGAATATTGGATCTCATTTCAAATGTTTCTTCAACTCCTCGAAGGAATTCTCACATGCTTCTGAACATTTGAAATCTATACACTTTTTTGTCAAACTTTTATGTGGATCTTCCAAATTTGAAATGTCTTGAATGAATATCCAATAATATCCATAAAACCCTAGAATGTTATGGATATCGAACAAATCCTTGGGATTCTCCCAAGAATCCACTACCTGAACATTCTATGAGTCTACCAACACACCTTCATATGAGATGATGTGACTAAATAAGTGTAGCTGACCAACCAAAAACTAACACTTAGATAGCTTAGTGTATTTACTATTCTCTCTCGGTGTACCTAGAATAATTTCAAGGTATTTGGAATGATATTAATGAGTCTTAGAGTACCCCAAGATGTCATCCAATAACACTGACACAAATTAATCCAGGTATGGATGGAATATTCTATTCATTAAGGCTATAAACACTACATGTGCGTTCATAAACCCAAATGACATTACGGATAAATCATAAAGGCCATACCAACATTTTAATGAAGTCCTCAGTATATAAAAAGGTAAAATTTTCAAATAATGATTCAATAATATCAATTCAATCATGGAAAATACACATGATCACCTCAACTAGTGAAAAATATCATCGATATGTCGAAGTGGACACCAATTCTTCACAGTTATCTAATTAAAGATATGATAATAAATATATAAGTACAAAATCAAAAAAAACTTATTTGAAAAAATCAAAAGTGAACTCCAAGATGACATAATTGGATAGCTAAACCCTTTATCCTCCAACTCCTCTATTTGATTTTTGACCTCTTGAAGCTATGACAGTTCCATTATATATAGTGTAATTGAAATGGGATCAATGCCCACCATGATATCAATAGTAAATTATACATATCTATCAGGTTGTAACCCTGATAAGTCTTTAGAAAAAAAAACTAAAACTATTCCACTACAAGTATAAAGACAACATATTTTACACCTTCATCATCCATCAATAAAATTGCATGCTGGGCTACAATATCTCCTAGTTGAGGTGTAATTGACCACGCTCGACCTTCCTGGATATCCCAATATCCATGATGAATGAAATTGTCACCCTTAGGATAAATAAAATTTACACTCATATGGTAACAATCAATGTTGTCTCAATATGTGGCTATCTAATCAATACCTATAATTATACTGAAGCCTAACATTTCAAGAATGTAGAGATCCCAAAGAAAAAGGTACTACCTAATCTCCAGAGAACATACTCTACATGAACAGATTTCTCTTTACCATACTCACACTAGTGTATCTATCTTCATTACCCCACTCAAAAACTCCACATGCAATCTCAAACCATTAAAAAGATTTGTAGATAAAAAGGAAATAGAGGCACAGGTATCAACCATGGAACTAGATAATGATGAAGCTACAAGAATAGTACCTCTCATTATCAATGGCATTGGATCACTCTCTAAAAGTGTATGATGAATGGAATGTAACTATCCTTACCCTATTACATGTGATGTAATCTGACTCTCTTAAGTTTCACCATACTACTGATATGGTAACTCTTTCCTAGTAGCACCATGTCCACTACCTCTACCACCTCATCATGCAGAACTCAAGCAGCTAGACTGATATAGAGTAGAAGACCCCCTTCCCACTATCTGGTTCTTTTTAGATCCTCCATAACTAATTGTTTGTCGGTGGTTTATGAAAAACCTCTATAGATGTCCCTTATTTCCGCAGCCTTGACACTCCACTAGTGGTCATGGGAAATGTTTCCAAAAGTATCCCATCCCACCACACAGGTGGTGAAGCACATGAGTAAGGTCTTTTGTAACTGACCCTTCTCCTTGGTCACACTTCTTGGAACTACTCTGAGAGAAATTTTCATAATGACGTTTTGTACTTTATGAAGTAGTACCTCTTAAACGTGTAGAAGAAACCACCTATCTACCACTGGAAGCCTCTATTAGGTTCCCCTTAGATATGCGAGCTCGATTCACCACCTCTAGAAACTTACCTAGCCAGAAGATATTTACTTGGGACTTAATTTTACACTTAATTCCATCCTGGAAAAACTTTTCCACACTATCCTCATTTCCTAACAGTGCTGGAACAAAGTTATAATTATTTTTATAGTTTCTAACATAGTCTATCACTGACATATTACCCTGAGTCAACCTCATGAACTAAACTACTCTCTAATATATCAGTGTGTCTGGATAGAAGTGTTCAAGGAACTTCTCTTGAAATTCCTTCCATTCCATAGGTTCTAGCTGTCCAGTCAGAGTCTGAATATCCCATAAGTGCTTCACTGATCATCATAAAATATAATTAGACAACTTTATTCTCTTCTCAACAATAGTCTCTAAGTATTCAAGTATAGTCTAGATAAAATCAATCTATAACTTAGCACTCTCAGGCCCACCCTCTCCATTAAAAATTAGATGGTACTACAACTAAAACCCCCTCAGTAGATCAAACATTATTTTTCACAACCCATCCTAGGTATATTTCCATGAATTATATTATGTGAGAATATTTCTCTCATAACTACTCCCTTACTTCCTCAATCATCACTATTGGTGCCTTTGGTTCCACTATCGGTAGAGCATATCCCACCATATCCTCCTTTCATCCTCTCAAAAAGCATCATCATGGAGGAATATCTCTACCTTTCCAATCACACATTTTTAGAATTTTAACAAAACTTTTTCACATTTACATAATAGCAAAATCAAAACAAGTCACAATATGAATTTTCCTCAAACCTCGCAAAATGGTCAAAATCGATGTACCATCACTACCCTTAACCATTCTACACCTAGGTCCTAGTTAACAAGGGTAAATACATTATAATTAATGAAATTCAATTAGACATACATTTATTCACATTTTCACCATTATATCATTTTCAATTTCATATTAGGAACCATTTTCAATTCAATTTCACAAATAGGAAAAAACAATTCAAGTTCCACAACTTACTAAAAACTTGTTTTCTCATACGTTCCTAAAATCATGCATGTCACAAAAAAATCATGAGTGACTAGAATTATTCATGCATACATAACTCTCATGCCTTACAGGGCTATGAGTCACAACTCATTAAATATCAAAAAATCTCTGAAACAATAATCACATCAACAAATAAGTGCGTCATCCAAGGTGAAATAATATTAAACTATAACAGAAAACAACAATAAAAACAATCCCACCTAGGGTACTTGGGTTCTGTCCCAAACATGGGGTGGCTACTCCCATTCAAAAGATCATAACCAAGTCTCATCTCTTCCTATTATCCTAACTACCATTCCCCAAAAATAATACAAAAGAAAAAGAAACTAAAATTGGGCCCTAATACCACTTTGTAATGTCTTGAACCCGGTTCCACGTACTGGTGCCAAGATCCGGACCGCCACATGACAACAAGCACAATTCCATGTATACTAGAGGATATTTACTTGCATAGAGCTTCTGATATATGAATCCTGAGGACACTATATCCTATTTTATTAGAGTAATACAACAACAGAAATATAGAAATAATAAAGAAATAAAATATAAACCTAAACAGAAAAGTACCAGTATCAAAAAATGACCAAAAATATAAAAATAGAATCAAAACCGAACTATAAATATGCCAGGTCAATGTACATTTTAATTTTCAAAAATGGAAACGCAAAAGTAATGACACTAATGACTTCCAAGAAGGTCTTGGACCATATACAGTTCCCTCATCCAATCTCCATCACCAACTCATCCATTTATCATAGGTCCTTTGTCCTTAACCTGTCCTCCAACCATAAAATCTATTCAGATACTGATCAGCTAGCCCAAGTGGGGTGTGATTAAAACTCAGTAGGTCACCACCAATGGTTTCTAAAACAAATCTATTCAATAAAAGTATATTTAGTTTTATAAATAATACAATAAAATCAATTATTCTATTTAATTTTATTCAATTACTCTTTATTTAACCATATAACGCCCCTGGGTTCCTGAGAACACCCGAACCTCAATACCTACTTCAGACCGAGCTGAATTCTAAACCATTTAAAATATTCAATTATCAATTAACTTAATAAATGTGATTCCATTATCCATTTCGTTTCAAATTATAAAATGGATAATTGGAACCATAGTCCAATTCCAAAATTTTTGGTCTAGGTTGTCATGCATAGGACCCTATGGGGTTGGGAAGTAGCATACCATGTACCACACATATTTATCACTCTAGGATTTAGAAGGAACATACCATGTCTTAAACACGTGGGATTTGGATGTAGAAAACCATGTCCCAAATATATTTATCAAAAAATTATTTACTATGGGTTTCAAAAGCAGCAGACCATGTCTTAAACATTTGGGCTTTCGAAGCAATAGACCTTCTCCATCACATATAAAACATATATCACAATATCACAATATCACTATATCACAATATCAGTATATAACAACATAACAATATCACATCAATAAATATTAATCAACATTAATGCTATTATTATAATTAACCATCACAGTCACCTATTAATAAATTCATAAATTAATTAATCCAATTATATTAATTAATTAAAAAAATTAATTAATCACAATAATTTCCTTTAATTAATTAAAAAATTAATTAATCATATATATTTTACTAATTAATTTTCCAATTATTTAATCACATATCTTACATTAATTAATTCTATAACTAATTAACCATATAAATTCCAAAAAGTAATTCAACAATTAATTACTCTTTTGAAATATCAACATCTAATAATTAATTAAAAAATTAATTATCCCCAAATTCAAAATTTGAAATTCCGATAATTAACTCAACAATTAATTATCCCTAATCATACAATTCAATACTCAGATTATTAGTCTATCAATTAATTACCCCAATTTCACAATTCAATACCTTGATAATTAATTCATCAATTAATTATCATAATTCTACAATTTCATCATTCATTTAAATCTCTAATTCCTCAATTAATTAATTGGCCACATTAATTAATTTAATTTAGGAATTTAAATTTCAAAAATAGCCCTTAAAATTATAAAATCGCATACACATAAATGAAATAATGAAAATGGGATTTTAATAATAGACTACATACCTTGACTTTTTGATGAACAATAGCCCAACAAAATCCCTAAATTTGAGTGGAGTTACGGCGTAGAACGAGACTCTGATCTAAAATCTAAATTAAGATAAAATAAATAATTATATATTAAATATAGATCTAGATATAAAATCATATATCTATATCCAAAATAGTAGATCCAAATCTAACACAAAACAGAAAAACAACTAAAAGAATTGGAGAATGAATAAAATAGAATAGGAAACTAAGACAGATAGGATTTTCTTATTGGGTGGGGTGAAGATCTTCAATCATGGATTAAAATCATGAATAAAAAAGGTTAGGACGGATTATAATTCATTTGGGAGGCTTTGAAATTGGGAAAGAATGTATATGACCAAATGAGGGTAAATTTGGGATTAAAATAGTGGTTCATAATTTTTTTAAACTAAATTTTGTGTGAATTTAATTCTTGCTCCTGATTAGATGGGAATGGGAACATGATTTCCCCTAACTATGTTTCTAAACAATCTTCTTCTTTTATAGGGGTGCAGAGTTAAACCTTATATTGAACATGGTTTGAAAGACTGTGTGTCAACCCTGCAATTACACTCTATCCAAGGTTGCATAGTTTTTTGGGATGAGGTGCACTAATTTCCCTAACCATGTTCCAACCACACAAAACCCTCTATAAATCATGTTTCTCAAATTTCCACCCAAACACACCCTATATGAAAACCCAATTAATAATTAATCAACAAATGAAATACATAACACATAAAAATGAGCCTGAGAAAACTCTATAAAAGGTCGGGATCATACAATTATAAATCATGTCTGGGTGGTTCCATTATAAACCAAGGAATGTTGGGTCTCTGATAGCCTTCCAATTCACTGGGTAATATTTATATTAGATGTTAATTGTAAAGGTTATCCTATTTTTAATCATTAATTTTATTCTGTTTTTATCCATGAAGGTTATTGCATGTGTGATATGAAAATGACACCTCAAGTTACTCCTATGATTTATCTATAATTTCTATGTATTTTTATATAAATCCTATGATTTAAAAATGGTAATAAATGTTTTTATTTTTTAAAAGGAAAGAATAAAATAATTCTTAAGGGTGAAAGTATAACTTTGTTAAAAGGTTTTCTAGTTTTTTTCATCATTTCAAATGAAACATTATGAGATTTATTTTTCCATTAATATTTATTATGAATTTTTTTATGAAAGGATTTGGGTAGAGAAGTTTATTTCTTGGGTAAGAAAATTTTATTTCCAGATCAAGGATTATTTTGTAAAAGGAAATTTTTTTGTGAGTTTTTATGGAATAAGATGTTTATTTTTTTTCTTTTTATGTCCCTTATATATATTTTTTTTCTCATCCCAAATTATAAATTTTTATCGTAGGGTTTTAAGGATAAACATGGACAAAAGTGAGGTCAAGATAAAAATTGGGAAGATATATCAGGTTAAGAAGACATTCTATATATTAAAAGTCTTTTTTGTAGGAAAAATAGAATCTAAATGGAAGATTCAGATTTGTGATGTTATATTTATTTATTTAAGGGTGATGACCAAATTATGTAAAACATTAAACCTAAAATATCATTAAGAATAGAAGGAAATTAATTATTATATAAAGACACTAGAATATGTACTAATTAAGGCCATGTACATATAGTTGAAATAAAAAAAGTTTATTTAATTTTAGAGATTAATAAAATATATGAAAACTATAACAACCCATACTTTACATACATGGTTAATACATCAAAATTGAATCATAATTATTACAACATATAACAAAACCATTAAAGGACTGTATAGGTATAATGTTATTAGAAACAGGGAAACATAAACAACTGGTTCATAAAACATCTACACTCTCTCCCATTTATTTCATCATATCTATAGTCCCTCTTGGCATATCTTACATAAAAACCTACTTCTTGTCCTGGGGAAAGACAACATACAAAAGGGTGAGCTCAAATGGTCATTAAGGGTAATCAAAACAAATATCAATTACATCAAATTCATAAGAACATAACATTTTGAAAATCTTATCCTGCAAAAGAGATCATAATTTCATAACATGGGACAAATCATGTTAGTGAAATTAATCCCAATATTCATAACATAAAACATGAAACATTGTGTCATACACAAACAATAATAGAGAATCATTTCTTATTAGTAAAGACTCATTTCAAAGACTATCTTAGTGGAAAAAGTCCATTTCTGAACCAAGTTCACTCCTCGTTTCAGTCATGTTTCACTGAACCGGTTTAACCTGCCGTTCTATCCATGTCTATCTCATGAGATATAAAATCATTAACCAATGAATTGGTGGGTGATATAGGTCTCACCCATCACATAATGATACCATTCTTATGTGTGCCACAAAATCATAATCCATACATCATAGCATAACCCATGTAATAATAATGGGAATCTTAAACATCATGACATCATAAAAGAATTAATATAAGATAAAGGAATTCATAAAAACAATTCCATCACAACATAATCAAAGCAATGTAATAATAGGGATAAAAACAGAACCCTTTATTATCTTAGATCGAAAATAGTTTTCATAAAACACTTGAACTCCATTCTTGAGGAAAATATGCTTTCTACTTCAAAAACATTTTTCCTTTCATAACATGTCATAAAATTCTAAACTAAAAGAAGTTTATTAAAAATAAACTTGAAAACATGTAAAGTAAGCTTCTTGAAAATAATTTTTTAAAAATCCATTCATGCCGTATAAGTTAAAAAAACATTCTTCTCGTACTTTTGTCGAAAAAGTCAAAAAGTACCTCGTACAAAAAATGACAAAAGATTCCTTTCATATCTTTTACTAAAAACTCACCAAAGTGTAAAATTGGATTTTAAAAAATGTAGGTGGATGGAAATAATATTAAATATTGAGTAAACATGGATGTGGATGATAAAATACACCCCAGTAAATACCAAAGTATAAACAATCTCAGATAAATATGAGATTGTGATATTTTGCCTTACCTTAGGTCCGATTTGATTCATAAGTGTCTGAAACTCTTGTATAATGATTTAAATAATGTTATTGACTTATTCCAGAACCAAAATTATTGTTATGATATCATATATGGTCATATTCTTAGCTTCTTATTAGTAATATCTCATTATTACTTGTTATTCGGGTGTTTATTATTTTTTGTTCTTTTGTGTGTTTTGTCGAATAAATTATTATTCTTATCTTTTGGTTATAGATACCTCATTTAAAGAATGGTATTAGTGTAATATATATCATATTAATTCATTTAATTCATTTATATAATCATTATGAAATGAAGATCATGTAGAACGAGTCGCATCACATTGTGGAGACGGTATTCCGTACGTACGCACGAGCGATGATATCGTTCCCATGATCGTGGAATTGTATTGGAGTGTATGTATACTATTTCAGAATCAATATCACTTTACAATAATCATATATAGTTATTATTTACACCATTATACCCATCCAAGTAAGGTGGTGGGGGAAAATAGATTACACCACGGCATGGAGACGGTATTCCATAGTACGCACGCGCGGTGATTTCATTTTTCGTAGGATGGATATATTGTTAAATAGAGTTGTTTCATAATTATAATAACATATAATTATATTATTGATACTGATTTTATTACTTCATAATGAAACAACTAAATAAGAAGAAGTGGAAGAAGAAATAAAGCTGAAGGAATCGGTAACGGGCATTACCTCTTCTTTGAAGCGCCTCTTTTAGATCTCCTCTTAGGGCAATAAAATTGGTAATTGAAGAAGACCGAGACATATAAGTTGTTTCTGGGGAAGTGGGGAATTGAAATGGGAAGGGATTGGCCGAGATTGAAGGCTCAAATTGGTGTGAGGAGGAGAGGGAGGAGGTGGCCTTTTATAAGGGAGGAGAGGGGCACCTTTGGAAATATAAGAAATATTAGTTTATATTAAAACCCAACCCCACCTAAATACTTCCCAAATGACTCATATCCAAATATTAGATGAGATAGGGTTGTAATACCATAAACCAATAATATTTAGACATGTTAGGAATTTATTTTAAACAATATCAACTTGATATATCCTTATTTATCAATTTTATTTTATTTGTGGTAACAATATTCTAAATTATAAGTTATTAACAATAATTAAATATGTGTTGTGAATTTTCCATAATTTAAAACTTCATTACATTGTAGACCATGTAAATTTTAATTTATAAATTTTAAATATTTTTGTGAATTATAAACAATTTTATAATATGTTATTTTTATAAAATAACAATAGTGTCAATTTTGACACTATACATTTATTTGAATTTAAATAAAATATATACAGAAGATATGTTCAAAATAAATGCTTTAATAGATTTATAAAATGTCATATGTATCTAGAAAATTAGTCAAGAACATTAAATAGTGCATATAATATTTATTTTAATATTTCTAAAACCATTTATTTGATATTTTAATTAATAACATAATTTCAACATCACTATTGTGTCATAATTAATGATTATTATTTAATCCCTAAAAATTCTAAATAAATACCTATAATGTAGATAATTGTATTATATTTCTGGAGACTATTAATGTTCTATGTTTCATTAAGTTTATCAAAAAATTAAAATTATTATACTTATAATATTTAAGAAAGTGACATGTTGTCACATTCTATGGTTTTAATAATAATTAAATTATTTTCATGGAAAAAAGTCCATTAAATGAATCTAATCCGACCCTTAGGTGATATGGGTCGACTTTTAGTCATCCAATAGGATTTTTTCATGTGTTAGTTTAATTTTATAATCTTATATTTACCCTTAATTACCCGATTTACCTTTAACTATGGTAAATAAAATTTACCATAGTTACTATTCATAATGCCAAAAATAAAAAGTATCCTATTATCATAATTTGGACCCACTGATTCCGAATATGGAATTAATTTTTCCAAATTTAAAACATATATGTTGCAATAATTAATTTAAAATAAATCTCGTTGTTAAGAAAACAGGTTTTAGAAGTTAAAACATTGCCAAATATTGAAATGTTTTTACCTATGAATTCAATGTGAAATTAATGCTAATGGCATACATTATATTAAATGGAAAAAATATTCTATTTATACTTTTAAACCATTCAATATTATAATTTATCCATATAAATTATCTCAATGAAAAAAGTTGTTTTTAATTAAAAATTACCGTATTTTTACTATTCATCAAAATATGAACGTTATTAGAAAAATATCAAAAATTTAACCAAAGTAAATTTTTACACCCTGATTCAAAAGAAAAATATTATTCTGTCAAATTGAACTTATAAGCATGCCAAAAACTAGAATTAACGTCATCAAAAGGCGGCAAAACTGCATTTTTTTAAAATTACTTCTTTTATCCAAAAAACAGATTTTTCTTTCATACCTCATTCTAGAAGATGTATAAGTTGAATTAAAATTTTATAAAATTCAAAATTCAGTTAATACTATTCATAATAGCTAGTTTTAATAATATTTTAATAGCATATCGTTGTTTAGTGAAACTCGGTATTGCGTACGACGCAAGTTATCGAGGAAGGTCGTGGTTGTGTGTAAAGAAAGCCAAGATAGTGTTGTGTGTAGTGAAAGATTACATTGATGATTTATATAAAAACAAAATATTTCTAATAAAAGTCTCAGGTGTTATATTCTACCCCCCTGAAAATGAATTTCTCCCTCGAAATTCGTCACTTTGTAACAAACAGATGAGGATACCTTTCCCTCATCATATCTTCAAGCTCCCATGTAGCTTCTTCTAATTGGTGGTTCCTCCATAAAACTTTCACCAAGCGAGTGGTCTTGTTTCGTAAGACTTTTTCTCTACGATCCAGAATCTCTATCGTTTGTTCTTCATAAGAAAGATCTTGTTCCGAAGGTACAACTTCTGAGCTGAGTACATGTGAAGGATCATGTATTTACTTTCTCAGGAGAGATACATGGAACACATAGTGAACTTGAGAGAGATTCGGTGGAAGCGCAATTCGGTAAGCTACCTTCCCATACGATCTGGAATTTCAAAAGGACCAATATATCTTGGGCTAAACTTTCCCTTCTTTCCAAATCTCATGACCCTCATCTAGGGAGATATTTGTAAGAACACTTTATCACCCACTTCAATCTCTAGGTCTTTTCTTCGGTTGTCCGCATAACTTTTCTGTCGACACTGAGCTGCTCTTATGTGTTGTCGAATATATTTGACCTTTTCTGCCATTTCATCAACGAAATCAGGTCTTAATAGCTTTCTTTCCCCAACTTCATCCCAGCAAGTTGGAGTCCTACATTTCATTCCATAGAGAACTTCATAAGGAGCCATCTGAATACTGGAGTAAAAACTATTATTATAAAAAAATTCCACCAAAGGTAGGTGTTGATCCCAACCACCTTTGAAATCTATAGAGAAAGCTCTCAACATATCTTTTAGAGTTTGAATTGTCCTCTCAGACTGATCGTCTGTCTGAGGATGATAAGCAGTGCTGAATCTCAACTATATATCCAGAGTATGATGAAGACTTCTCCAGAACATTGAGGTAAACCTCGGATCCCGATCATATATAATAGAAAGTGGTACTCCATGCAATCTTACCACTTCCTTTACATATATCCTGGAAAGCTGATCCAGAGAGAAATACTCTCTAATAGAAATGAAGTGTGCAGACTTTGTAGGACGATCAACTATGACTCAGATAGAATTATTTCCTTTGGATGTTTTAGGAAGTCCGGTGACAAAGTCCATAGTGATGTTTTCCCATTTCCATTCAGGTATGGGTAATGGTTGTAACATCCACTTAGACTTCTGTCTCTCAGCTTTAACTTGCAGACAAACCAAGCATCGAGAGACATCTTCAGCAACATCTCTTTTCATGCCATCCCACAAGAAGTACTCTTTCAGATCCGTATACATCTTCATGCTTCCTAGATGAAATGATAATGAAGAACTATGAGCCTCATCCAGCAACTCCATTATTTTTGGGATGGGAGGAACACAAACCCAATTCCTGAACATTATTATCCCATCAAAATCAAGGTTGAATTCACGTACATTCCTCACCTTATTTTGTAACTATACATCTTAATTATGTGCCTCTTTAATCATCACATGTATAGATGGTTGAACATTCATTTGAAAAAGACACAATTTTCCCCTTCTATTATAATTCCAAGATCCATCCTTTGTAAATCCATAAATATTGGATCTTTTGTGATCTTCATCATGGATAAGCTAGAATGGTATTGTTAACTTAATGCATCTGCCACTTTGTTTGCTTTCCCAGGGTGGTAATGAATTGAGCAGTCATAATCATTAATCAGCTCCAACCATCTTCTTTGGCGCATATTCATCTCCTTTTGTGTGAAAATATACTTTAAACATTTATGATCAGTATAAATATCACACCATTAACCATAAATGTAATTCCTCCAAGTACATAATGCAAAGATTACCACAGCTAACTCCAAATAATGAGTTGTTTAAATTTTCTCATGGATTTTCAACTGTCGTGAGGAATAAGCTATCACCATATCATTTTGCATGAGAAGACATCCTAGTCCCTTCATGGATGCATCACTGTAGATCACAAACCCTTCTCCACTGCAAGGTAGTGTGAGCACAGGTGCACTGGCTAACCTTCTTTTTAGCTATTTGAAATTTTCTTCACATTCCTCCGTCGAAACAAACTTAACTCCTTTTCGAGTCAACTTGGTGAGTGGGTTAGATAACCTTGAAAAATATTTCACAAAATGATAGTAATATCCAGCCAAACCAAGAAAACATCGGATCTCGATTACTATTGTTGGTCTCGACCATCTTTCTATAACCTCTGTTTTTGTTGGATCCACATATATCCCCTCTTTTGAGATTATGTGACCCAAAATGCATATTTTTGAAGCCAAAATTCACACTTGGTAACTTTTGGAATAAAGCATCTCTGTTCTTAGGGTCTTTAATACAATTATCAATTGATCATCATGTTCTTCATTTCCCTTTGAATAGACAAGAATATCATCTATAAATACTACCACAAACTGATCAAGATAGTCTCTAATGACTCTATTCATCAGATCCATGTAGATAGTAGGGGAATTAGTAAGACCAAATGGCATCACTATAAATTCATAGTGTCCATACCTTGTAAAGAAGGCCGTCTTTGGTATATCCTCCTTTTTCACCCTTAATTGATGATACCATGAACAAAGATCAATCTTGGAAAAGTATTGAGCTCCACGTAGTTGGTCAAATAGGTCATCAATACGTGGGAGAGGATATTTGTTCTTGATAGTGATCTTGTTAAGTTCTCGATAATCAATGTAGAGTCTCATTGATCCATCTTTATTCTTAACAAAAAGAACAGGTACTCCCCAAGGTGATGCACTAGGGAATATGAATCCTTTATCAAGATTCTCTTGGAGTTGCTTCTTCAATTCCTGCAACTCAATTGGGGCCATTCTATAAGGTGTCTTTGAAATAGGAAAAATAGCCGGTACGAGTTCTATTGAAAACTCAACTTCACGATTTGGTGGAAGACCTGGCAATTAATCTGTAAAGAAATCATAAAATTCCCATACAATGGGCATATTATTAATATTGAGTTTCCATCCAACCATTTGAGATAAATAACCTTCATTTAGTGGAATCAAGACCCATAAGATGGATGAAATTTCCACTGGAAGGTCATGTTTATCCTTGCATCAATAGATGATCATAGATTGATCTAGAATATGAAATGTGACTTCCCTTATTTGGAAATTGATATGAGCTCTATATAGAGAAAGCCAATCTATGCCAAGAATCACATCAAATTCCACTACAAGAAGGATCACAAGATTTGTAGGAAGCACTTTCCCACAAACTTCAATCGGAGAAGAATTGTAAACTTTTGATGCGACTGTTGTTCCATTAGGAGTTGTCACAGCTAACTCAACATATAATTGTTGAGGTAATATGGTGATACCCTTAGAAAATTATTCATAAATAAAAGAGTGGGTGGATCCAGAATCAAATAAAACATTTGCTACTTTAGAGTGGATGGTAAGTGTACCTCTTACCACTTCGTTGTCGTACTCCACATCACCGATAGTAAATGCATGTGAATTTCCTTTGTCTTCAGCCTTAATATTTTGTTGACGTCGATTATCATCCTAAACCCTTGTATTTGGGCATTGCTTGGCATAATGCCCCATCTCCTTGCACTTGAAACAATGAAGTGTAGTAGGTTCTTTTTGTGTATCCCTTCCTTTGTTTGCATCATTAGAAATCGTCTTCCCATTATTTCGACATTCAATTGCACGATGAACTTCTTTTACACACTTATTACATTTTCTTATCCCCTTATGACAATTTCCTCCATGTTTCTTTCCACGCTTTGAACATAAGGGAAAACTCATCTTCTTCTCAGTATGGTCTTTAGATTTTCCTTTGAATTCCGTTTTCCTCTTCTTATCAAACCCATGTGACTGATGGGTTACACCAATATCCATATCAACCTTGAGATCACATCGAATAATTTCCTCATTGCTATTGAAGTCCCTTATGGCTAATGCCCTTCGAAGACTTGGTTTTAAGCCACTAAAGAATCGATCGATCTTACTCTCAGGTTGGATAATAATTCCAGAAGCGTACCTTGCAGGTCTTGTAAAATTTTCTTCGTAGGTACCAACGGATTCATCATCCTTTTGCTTCAGTTCAAGATACTCCTTCTCCATCTTTGTTCGAATAATACGAGGGAAATACTTATTGAAAAATAAGTTCTTGAACTCGTCCCATTCCATGGACTCAATTTCATCCCTTTGCCTCGTATTCTTAATAAGATTCCACCATTGATCAGTATCACCTTCCAAACAATACACTGCTAAGATGACTTTATCATGTTCAGAACATTGAAGAACTGAAAATTTATTATCAGTGGTACTGATCCATTGTTCATCCACTAATGGATCAGAAGACCCGCTGAATGAAGGTGGGCGCTGCCTCATGAAGGATTCGATAGAATGTTGCTCCTTCCTTTGCTCATTTGGAAGTCCTACATGATTCATAGCTTGAGAAAGTTGTGTGAGCATGGCTACAAGATTTTTCATTCCAGATCCCACAACGTTTGGTTTCTAAGGGGGACAATCATTGCATTGCCCATCAGATTCCTCATTAACACAGTTTCTTCGGTTTCCATCCATTGACTGAAACCAAGAAGAATAGTGTGAACAACACTAATTATAATAGGAAAACAACATAATCATGAATAAAATTTCACACTTAAGGTCTTATCATAGGCTGTTCATGTCCATTTTTAAAACACTAATATTGTGTTCTATAGTTAGACTTATCCCTAGGGTTCTTACTAAGGCTTTCACATCCTAGTTTCCAAAGGATGACTATACCTTTCCTCTGATACCAACTATAACAACCCATACATTACATACATGGTTAATACATCAAAATTGAAGCATACATAGTATAACATATAACAAAACCATGAAAGGACCGTATAGGTATAGTGTCTTTAGAAACTGGGAAACATAAACAACTGGTTCATAAAGCATCCACACTGTCTCCCATTTATTTCATCATATCTATAGTCCCTTTTTGGCATATCTTACTTAATAAAATTATTCTTGACCTGGAGAAAGAAAACATACAAAAGGGTGAGCTGAAATTCTCAGTAAGGGTAAACAAAAGAAATATCAATTACATCAAATTCATAAGAACATAAAATTTTGAAACTCTTATCCTGCAAAAGAGATCATAATTTCATAACATGGGATAAATCATGGTAGTGAAATGTAATCCCAATAATCATAACATAAAACATGAAACATTGTGTCATACACACATAATCATAGAGAATAATTTTTTATTAGTCAATACTCATTTCAAGACTATCTTAGTGGACAATGTCTATTTCTGAACCAAGTTCACTCCTCATTTCAGTCCTGTTTCACTAAACCGGTTTAACCTGCCGTTCTAGCCATGTCTATATCATGAGATATAAAATCTTTACACAATTAATTGGAGGGAGATATAGGTCCCACCCATATCATAATGATACCATTTTTATGTGTGCCACAAAATCAAAAACCATACATCATAGCATAACCCATGTAATAAAAATGGGAATCATAAACATCATGACATCATAAAACAATTCATATAAGATAAAGTAATTCATAAAAATAATTCCATCACAACATAATCAAATCAATTTAATAATAGGGATTAAAAGAGAACACTTTGTTATCTTATATGGAAAATAATTTTGATAAAACACTTGAACTCCATTCTTGAGGAAAATATCCTTTCTACTTTGAAAACACTTTTCCTTTCTTAACGTGTCATACAATTATAAACTAAAAGAAGTTGATTAAAAATAAACATGAAAACATGTAAAGGAATATTCTTGGAAATAATGTTTTAAAAATCCATTCATGTCGTATAAGTTAAAAAAACATTCTTCTAATTCTTTTGTCGAAAAAGTCAAAAAGTACCTCGTACGAAAAACGACAAAAGATTCCTTTCATATCTTTTACTAAAAACTCACCGAAGGGTAAAATTGGATTTAAAAAATTATATGAGGATGTAAATAATATTACATATTGAGGAAACATGGATGTGGATGATAAATACACCCCAGTAAATACCAAAGTATAAAAAATCTCGGATAAAAATGAGATTGTGATATTTTCCATTACCTTAGGTCCGATTTGCTTCGTAAGTGTCTGGACCTCCTGTATAATGATTTAAATAATGTTATTGACTTATTCCAGAATCATAAATATTGTGATTTTATCATATACGGTCATATTCTTAGCTTCTTATTAGTAATATTTCATTATTACTTGTTATTCGGGTGTTTATTACTTTTTGTTCTTATGCGTGTTTTGTCGAATAAATTCTTATTCTTATATTTAAGTTATAGATACCTCATTTCCAGAATGGTATTATTGTAATATATGTCATATTCATTCATTAAATTCATTTATATAATCGTTATTAAATTAATATCATGTAGAACGAGTCGCATCACATCGTGGAGACGGTATTCCGAACGTACGCATGAGCAATGATATCGTTCCCATGATCGTGGAATTGTATTGAAGTGTATGTATAATTTTTCAGAATCAATAACAATTTACTATAATCATATATAGTTATTATTTACACCATTATACCCATCCAAGTAAGGTTTCGGGGGAAAATATATTACACCACGGCGTGGAGACGGTATTCCGTACGTACGCACACGCAATGATTTCATTTTCCGTAGGATGGATAGATGGTGAAATAGGGTTCTTTCATACTTATAATAAAATATCAGTATATGATTTATACTGATGTTATTACTTCATAATGAAACAACTAAAGAAGAAGAAGTGGAATAAGAAATAAAGATGAAAGAATCGGTAATGGGCATTACCTCTTCTTTAAAGCACCTCTTTGAGATCTCCTCTTAGGGCACTACAATTGGTCTTTGGAGAATACCAGGACCTCTAGGATGATTGTAGGGAAGTAGGTAAATGAAATGGGCAGGGATTTTCTTAGCATGAAGGCTCAAATTGGAGTGAGGTGGAGAGGGAGGAGGTGCCCTTTTATAAGGGAGGAGAGGGGCACCTTTGGAAATACAAGAAATAATAGTTTATATTAAATCCCAACCCCACATTAAAACTTCCTAAATGACTCATATCCAAATATTAGATGATATAAGGTTGTAATCTAATCAACCAATAAAATTTAGACATGTTTAGAATTTCTTTTAAACATTATCAACTTGATTTATCCTTATTTATCAATTTAATTTTATTTGTGGTAATAATATTCTAAATTTTAAATTATTAACAATAATTACATATGTGTTGTTAATTTTCCATAATTTTAAACATCATGACATTTTGTACCATGTAAATTTTAATTTATAAATTTTAAATATTTTTTTTATTTTTAAACAATTTTATAATATGTTATTTTTATAAAATAACAATAGTGTCAATTTTGACACTATTCATTTATTTGAATTTAAATAAAATATATTAAGAAGATATGTTCAAACTAAAATCTTTCATAGATTCATAAAATGTCATATGTATCTAGAACATTAGTGGATCACATTAAATAGTTCATATAATATTTATTTTAATATTTTTAAAACCATTTATTTGATATTTTAATTAATAAAATAATTTCAACATCACTATTGTGTCATAATTAATGTTAATTATTTAATCCCTTAAAATTATAAATAAATTCTTATGATGTAGATAATTGTATTATCTTTATGGATACTATTCATGTTCTAAGTTTCATTAAGGTTATCACCAAATTAAAATTATTATACTTATAAGATTTAAGAAAGTGACATGTTGTCACATTCTTTGGTTTTAATAATAATTAAATTATTTTCATGGAAAAAAGTCCATTAAATGAATATAATCTGACCCTTAGGTGATATGGGTCTACTTTTATTCATCCAATAGAATTTTGGTAGGTGTTATGGTAATTTTATAATCTTATATTTACCCTTAATTACCAGATTTACCTTTAACAATGGTAAATAAAATTTACTATAGTTACTATTCATAATGCCCAAAAATAAACAGTAGCCTATTAACATAATTTTAACCCACTGATTCCGAATATGGAATAAATTTTTCCAAATTCAAAACATATAAGTTGCAGTAATTAATTTAAAATAAATCCCGTCTTTAGGAAAATGGGTTTTAGAAGTTAAAACATTGCCAAAGATTGAAATGTTTTTACCTATGAATTCATTGTGAAATTAATGCTAATAGAATAAATTATATTAAATGGAAAAAAATATTCTATTTATACTTTAAAACCTTTCAATATTATAATTTATCCATATAAATTATCTCAATGAAAAAAGTTGTTTTTAATTAAAAATTAGCGTATTTTTACTATTCATCAAAATATAAAAGTTATCGGAAAAATATCAAAAATTTATCCAAAGTAAATTTTTATACCCTGATTCAAAAGAATAATTTTATTTTGTCAAATTGAACTTATAAACATGTCAAAAACTAGATTTAATGTTGGTGCACCATCAAAAGGCGGCAAAACTGCATTTTTTGAAAATTATTTCTTTTATAAAAAAAACTGATTTTGCTTTCATACCTCATTCTATAAAATGTATAAGTTGAATTAAAATGTTATAAAATTCAAAATTCAGTTAATACTATTCATAACGGCTAGTTTTAATAATATTTCAATAGCATATCGTTGTTTAGTGAAACTCGGTATTGCGTTCGATGCAAGCTATCGAGGAAGGCCACAGTTGCGTGAAAAGAAAGCCAAGCTAGAGTTTTGTATAGTGAAAGATTCCTTTGATGATTTATATAAAAACAAAATATTTCTCATAAAAGTCTCGGGTGTTATAAAAACACCCTTTATAGATTCTAATTTTTGGCTATCATGTAATAGAATTTGAATATTACCATGTTGTTTTATCTAAACCACATCTATTAAAAATGGTTTTAGAGAGAGGAAATAGGGAAGATGAAGTGGGATGGTACCAAAAAAATAGCCTTCCAAATCAACAACCTAGAATTTTTGTAATTGGAGATAAAATATTTTGTTGTTGTGATGGCTCAGTTGATACAGGCTATAAAAGCTAGTGGCATCCATGCTAAAGAATAACCAGATCTACTACAAAGGAACATGTCAATAGTAGATAATGTTTTGAGATTAAATCCTCCAAAACTAGATGAATATTCTAACAAAATGGTAGATGAGGGATGGATAAAATCGCTAAAAATATATTTAAACTCATTGTTTTTTCATATCACCAAATGATAACTCTTTCTATTTAATATTTTGAATGTGAATCCGATCAATAGTGGATAATTATTAAGAATACTAGAGAAAAGAATATATTTATATCTTCAAAGGTGATTAATTTAAGAATATTTTATTTGACAAATATTTTACCAAGGCTATTATACTTATGATAGAGAAACATTATTAAAATTGATATAGGAGGAATATTTAGTGGCTGTGTATGAAGAAAACATCACTATATTGGAATGGATCACACCAAATGTTATTAGGGATCTTCATAATATATTTAATATGTTTTACTCAAAATAAAATTCATGATTATAATGGAATTGGATTCCTATTAATTTAAATGTTATGAGAAACTTGTTCTGTGTCTTGAGAATGTAAAAATGGAGTTTTCTAATGATCAGGTGTTCTGTAACAACAATAAGAAAAATAGTTCCAGGTGGTAGGAAATTGGAAGGACCCAATCAAACAAATTTTATTGTTATAAAATAAAATTCCCTATTTGTGATAGATGTGGTAAAAATCACCTTGGGAAATACAAAATGATATCTGGTATGTGCTTCTGATGTGGTAATCCTCAGTATATGTCTTGTGATTGAAATGGAAAATATCATGATAGTAGTAAGGCCAATTTTGATAAGAAGGAAATAGTGTGTTTTAAATGTAATGAGATGGTAATTATGTGCATGATTTTCTCAATAATGACAATAATGATGGGGAGTAGCAAGATTATATGAATAAGGGTGTGGTGAAATCCTTTGTAGCTAATTTATTAGACTATTTTCCATGAAATGATGTGGTAATATGTATATTATTTTTTATTAATATTATATTAATGAATTTGTTTTGATTCTGGGTCAATATATACTTTTATTTCTAAGGAATTTTATATAAAATTCGAAATTTCATCTTAATAAATGAATTTGTAACTTATGGAAAAACCCTAGTTGAAGTAATAAGGAAAAGTAAATTATATGAATCTTCACGTTGTTGTATATGGAAAAAAAATTACCTTCAAACCTTTAGTATTTTAACCTTTGTAGAGTTTAATGTTATTCTGGGTATGGATTGGCTATATGTTTTCAATTTTAAGATATATTATAGTGCTACAAAAGTTGTTTTTGTGAAATAATTTTGGTTTGTATACAAGAATGAATTCATATATTTAATAAGAGATCAAGATGCAAAGAAATAGTTTATATATGAAAATGAAATTTATATGGAATAAATTATTGAAAAAATGAGCTATTTATATTAATGATGTGATGATAGTAAAAGAATACATGGATGTTTTTTCTTACTAGTTTCGAAAAGTTATACCAAATCAGGTATTTGAATTAATTATTGACTTACTAGCTAAATGTAATAAAATTTAAAAACCTGATTATATTATGGATCAAATAGAACATCTGTAATTGAAAAAGATGTTGTATGAGTTTCTTAATAAAGGTTTAATTCATCCTAAAACATTACAAAGGGGTGCTTCTATTTTTTGTTAAAACAAAAAATGATCCTATGAGGTTTTAAATTGATTATAGATATTTGGAAAACATAAATATAAAGAATAAACATTTGTTACCTCATATAGATTTCTTGTTTGATTATCCCTAGAGGGATCAATATTTTCTAATGGTTGATATCTAGTTTGGGTACCATCAACTGAAGGTGGAGGAGGATGAAATTCCAAAAATAATGTTTCATACTAGGTATGTACAATATGAGTTTGTAGTTGTGCCATTTAGGTAGAAAAATTCCTTAGCTGTATTTATGGAACATAGAAATATATTTTCCAGTGAATATTTGGATAAATTTGTGGGTGTGTCTATTGATGATTTTTTGGTTTATTAAAAATGTTATGAGGATCATGAAAAACATATAGGGATTTTTATAAAGACCTTGAAAGAAAATAATTTATATGGAAAAATTAGAATTTTTTTTGTTATAATGGATTTCATTCCTTGGACACATAATATATAAATAAGAAATAACTATCGATCCTACTAGAACCAAATTTTTTGATTAATGTCCAATACCAAAAAAATTTATTGAGATTCATATTTTTCTTAGATGAAATGGATATTACTTGTAGTTTTTTGAAAAAATTTAATGGTTATCCAGACCATTACCTATTCTAACATGAAAGCGATTTAGGTAAATCAAGACAAAGTAACATTATGAATATTTCCTAGAATTTGAAAGAAGATTAGAGAATACACCAGTTTTGGACCTACCATCCAAATGGGTGAAATTTTTATCTACATTAATGCTTCATTTAAGGGTATGGATTGTGTTTTAACGCATAATGGTTTGGAAAATACTTATGCATCATGTAAAATAAAAAATAATGATAAAAATTATCCTATACATGACCTTAAACTAAATTACATAATGTTTGTTTTAAAAATTTAGAGACACAATTTATATGGATTAAAGTGTGAAATATATACTAATCAACAGAGTTTTATGTATATATTATACTATAAAAAGTTAAACATGATAAATATGATATTAATATAATTGATAATGTATTATGACTCCATAATTCATTACCATATATGTAATGAAAATAGATTACCCGATTCTTCGATTCAGAATGATAATGAATAATTAAATACACCATATCGAGAATATAATCCTTTGGTTAATGATTAGAGGAATGTTGGATTATAATTTTTTTATGAAATAACTCAGTCTATTTTTTACACTTTTTTACAATAATATCCATCAGATAGAATTAAGCAAGCTCATAAGGAATACCAGGAGTAACCAGAAAAGGTTGAGTTGTTTAAGAAATGTAAGTTTACTAAATTTAATGTTGACAAAAAGGTGTTTTGAGTTTAATAAAAATGTTTTATGTTTCATGTGACCCTAAGCTAACAAAATATATATTTAGTGGGGATCATATTTCTCCATTTTATATTTATCATGGATGAAAAAAATATATATCTCTATGATCATTTTTTGTGGGAAGGAATGAAGAAAGATTATTCTAATTTTACTATAAAATGTTTGACTTGTCAATAGTTAAAAGTTGAATAAAAATTACAAAATGGGATGGTACATCATTTTACAGGGTTAGAACAGAAATGGGAGAATATATCTTTGGATTTAATGATAGGATTACGAAATAAATCTAGAGGTAATAATGTAATTTGGGTAATTATTGATCGATTAAATAAATATATACATTTTATTACCATACAAGATGATATGTATTTGGATAAAATTCCTCACCATTATGTTAAAGAGATAATTAGATTACATGGGTTCACTATTTATATTGTATATAATCATGATCACATATTCACCTCCAATTTTTGGAAAATTTTTAAAAAGTCACTTGGTACTGAATTAAATTTTAGTTTAGATTTTCAACCTCAATGCGATGGATTGTTAGGGAAAACTATATGAAAATTATTAGGATATAATTAAATATTTTTAAACTGATTATCAAATAAATTTGGATCAATATTTAAATTTAGTATATTTTTTATATAATAATAGTTTTCATTATAGTCTACAGATGGAACCTTTTGAGGCTTTATATAGAAATTTGTGCCGGACTTCAGATTTTTGGGATGATGTTAGTGAAAGGGAGTTGTTGGGACAAGAATTGGTGGAATAAATGGTTTAAAAAGTGAAGGTAATTTCATAGAACATGAGGATGGATTATAGAAGGTAGAAAAAGTATGTGGATAACCATAGTAAAGACCATTATATTGAGGAAGACAATCATCTTTTTATTAAAACAACACCATGGAAAATTTTATGTGTTTTGGTAAAAAGGTAATGTTAAGTACATGGTTCATTAGAACATATGAAATCCTAGATAAATTTGGATCTATTACCTATTGAGTAGACTTTACTATGAGTTTATCTTAGTTACATGACATATTTCATGTTTTGATCTTATGAAAATATGCACTTCATAGATCTCATATTTTGATCCTAGAGAAAGTTTAGTTGGAAGAGAAATTTTATTATAAGGAACATATTATTCATATCATTTAAATCAGAGTATAGGTTTTATGAAATAAGGTGATTAACTAGTTTAAGATTTTTTGTAAAGGCCATATGATTGAATAAGCAACATGACAATTCAAAAATTCTATGAGGGAATGATATCCCCACTTGTTTAAATAATGATTAAAATTGCGAGGAAACAATCTTCAAAAGGGGGAATAATTTAACAAAATTAATAATGTCAAGATAAATCATTTTCATATATTTATTAATTTTATTTTTTATATTTATATGCATTATAATAATATCAGGTAATTTTTTAGTCACACGTAAAAAATATTTATTTTTAAGAAAATTATGTTTTAATACATTATATGGTTTTATTTAATATTTTTTTCAAACAATATAATTTATATTTAACTAAATTAAATTCACTTTTTAATCCATTATATAAAAATTAGACTATGATGATTTTTTTTATTGAGAGGTTTGGTCTTTCAATGAAAATTTAGAAAATGAAAATTTTTATTGAAAACTATCTTTTCTTTTAAAGTATTTACAATGAAAAATTCCCTTTTTGATTAGTTTTAAAATTTAATTCATTACTTTATATTAATAAAATACTATTATATTTATTGTAATGAATTTTATACTTTTATTTGGCATAAAATGTATTTATACAACAAATGCATTTTTCGTAAAAGTTTCTTTTACTCACATTTTATGAGTTTAATTTTAAATTAACATTTTTTATTTATATAAATTGAATCTTGAAAAATAGATTTTATATTGTTAATAATGTTTTATTTTTTAATAATACATTACATTTAATTTTTTTTGTCATTTTAATAGAAACTTTAGAAATTAATTATCACCAAGGTATGAGAAAATCAGGAAATTATGTTTAAAAATAATAGGATAAGGAATCCAAATTGACCTTAACACTTTCATTAATCCTATTAGATAAGAGTAGTTCAGATATTTACATCCATGTTTTTAAAATATGGTAACATGGTGCAATAATTCTTTGATTTCATCATTTATTATAATTAAATAAAAGATAATGTCAAAAATGTCACTTTTGTTTCTTTTAATATATATAATATTTTGAGATAGGGATAAAAATAAATTATATATATTTATAAATATAAATTTTAAATATGAATTATTTTTTTATCATGGAAATTTCTTCAGATATTTTAGTGATTAAATAGTTAACTTAAATGCTTACGCAACACTGAACTAGTGTTTATTCAATTAATAGAAAAATGAAATAAATTATTTAAAATTTTTTAATGTAATAAAATATTAATGAATTATTGTGTTACAAGAATTATATGAATAAATATAACATGTCATGGATTTTGAAAAGGAGTTTATTTTAATTCCTTTTAAGTCATTTGGTTTTCAATGCTAAATTAAATGAATGGTTTAAAAATGACATTAATGATATTTTATAATAAATAATATTTTATTAAATGATTTAAAATAACTTAAAATACTATATTTGGAATATTTAATTTGATATGGTTTAAAATATAAAACATCGTATATTTACGAGTCAATTTTCCTTTTATAGTAATATCTTAAAAGCTAAAGAGAAAAAAACATTGTTATTGCTGTAATTTTCAAAAACATTACTATGTGGTTAACACAAAACAATCAGGGTAAAAACATAGTCTAAAATTTAAAAACCAAAATTGATATTATTTCAACCCAAACTCATAATATATTATAAATATATCATTTTGGATACATTTTTTCAATGGAAATAAATTTATTTTAATTTAATACTTTAAGTAATCCAAAGAGTGCCCCTCCTCTATCTTATAAAAGAGTATCCCCTATCCTATTTTATTCACACATAAAAAAGTATCTTGGTTCAGCCAATACCAATCCAAATAACATACTACATTCCGTCCCCTAATTATGTAGAACATTCTTCAGACATGATACAAAACTTAGAGGGTTTAAATTATAAAGAAAAGATGATTGTCGTAATAAGAGGCATAACTTTTAACCGATTGTTTTAGTTTTATTTATTAATAAACCTCCATCCAGTATTATTAAAACATGATTATATATTAACATAAACATATAATTTATATTTATATGTTATTAAATTAATTTAAAAACCTCTATCTACCTCTTGATTTCATCAAATGGGAATCAAAACCATCATTCGAGTGTACAACAAACTATTGCATCGCAAACTGATGTAATTTGTTCTAAATAACCTCATATCATGAATGAATTTAATGATGGATTTAATGAATATATATATATATATATATTATATTCATTAAATATTTTTTTGTGATATAAATATAATATATCATCTACTTTCTTACCTTTCAATTTATTGAAATATGATAATTTCATTCGTGTTTACGTATAGACTACCCCCTCCACGAAGCGTTATCATTCATTTTTCATCGCATCATTTATATTCTATATAAAAGTGTATTTAAATAAATTATATTATATTTATGATATAATAATCATGATGGAATGATAAAATAATACTTACCTTCATTCCATAATGATAATTGAGAATTGGAAATGTTACTCATGCGTATGTACGATGTAACATCTCTATGGTTGTAATGTATTTAATTTTCATAATCATATTTAATGATTGGGTTTAAAAGTATAATTGAAATATTAAATATATAATTATATCATTATTATTATTTTGTAGATGATTGAATAGTGATCTATTTGACCATAGTTAAGCTACTAAAGTTATTTTCGACATTTGAAATGAATATTTTCAAAACATCCGATGTGAACTTAATTGATTAAGTAATTGATAAAATGAATAAAAAAATTTGAAAAATTTATTAACAAAGTATATAATTAACATAAATTTATTATTCAAGAAGATAAATAACATATGTGATGATTCAAACTTGAGGTATGAGACACTTTACTTTATCAAACATCATATTAAACATTTTAAATATTTATTTTATAAATATTTATCTACCATATACATATAATTAAAAGCACTGTTATTTTTAATTTATATGGAAATAAATTAATTATATACGAAATTTTTTGTTTATTTCATATAAATATCATCAAAATTAATCTTTTTACATATTTTATATATAACACTTTATCATAAAGACAAAAAATGTTTTATTTTAATATACACGATATCAACTATTTTTCCTAACACTATAAGAATTACTTGATGTTTGTATTCCTCTATAAGCATCCATTTTTCTTCAATTAAAAACCCTCCTTCCCTATATTTTGGATATTTTCAAATAATGTTTTAAATTTATCATATATTTTAATATCTAGAATTTTTTTTCTCATGGGTTTAAAGAATATTTTTATAATTATGCAAGGTTTAATATGTTGTGATTATGGTTCTTGGGAATTGTTTATGATAGTCAGTGATTCTATTATGAAACAAGGACGGTTGGTTCCATTATAAAACAAGGATGTGCATGTCTTTGATTTCTCATTAATGTATTGATTATTATTTATGTTTAAAGTTGAATCTAAATGTTATTTCATTAATAACCATGAATGTTATCTCATTTGTAACTGTGATAGTTATTACATTTGAAACAATGATGGTTATTGTAATATTGATATGAAAATTATTCCTTAAGTTAACCATATGATTTATTTATGCCTTATATAGTTTTTTAGAAATACTATGTTTTTAATATGGTATGAAATTGTATTGTTTTTTAAAATGAAAATATATGTTTCTTCTTAATGGTGAAATTATATCTTCATGAAAAGGTTTTCATTTGTTTTTCATGATTTCAAAATAACATTTTTTGTTTTTTTTTTAAAATTAAGATTTCTTATTAAATGTTTTATTAAATTATGTCAATAGAGAATTTTATTTCATGGGTTATAATATGTTTATTTTGAGATAGAATTTTATTTTGTAAAAGGAAATTTTTTATGCACCTTTAGAGAATAAAGAGTTTCTTTGTTTTTTGTATTTTATTGAGATTTTTGTGCTCATTCCATGTTATAAATTGTATTTTCACAAGGTTTTAAGGATGAGGAACGACATGAATGATGTTAAGATGAAATTTTTGAAGATATGTCATGAAAATAAAAAATATATATATCTTAAAAGTTTTTTATAGAAGAAATGGATAATAAGTTGAAAATACAACTTTGCGATATAATATTTATTTAATTTTGGGTGTTGAAATTATTAATTAAAAATATAATCCTAAGACATATTCATGAATTTAAGGAAATAAATTCATCTCTAAGGACACCAGAATATGTATTATTTAAGGGTAAGTCTTTATAACTAAACTTATTTCAAAGACTGCATATAGAATAGACCGATTGAGTTATAGTGATTGAAGTAGAAAATATAGGATAATCATGATAAGGTATTCATTCTTCCAAGTGTGACACCATGGGATGAACCTATTCTTTTGTTAAGAAGAAATATGGATACATGAAACTATATATTGATTATTGGGAACTTAATGAGATCAAAAAACAAAAATAAGTATTCTCTTCCACAAAATAATGATTTTTTTGATCAATTAAGGGGAACTCAATATTTTTACAAGATTTTTATTTTCTCTAAATACTATTAGTATAAAGTATAAAGTGAAGTCATACACTGGAAAACATTCAATTTGAGGTAAGGACACTATAAATTTATAGACATTCGATTTGGTCAATATAATTCTCCCACTATCTTAATATATTTAAAGAATAGATTCTTTATAGATTACCTTGATAATTTTGTGGAAGTATTTGTAAATGATATTATTTTATATTCAATGAATAAGGGGGATCATGATGATCACTCATGGATTTTACAAAAACCATAAAAATGAGAATATAATATGAAAAATTAATAAAGTGTGATTTTTTTCTACAATAAGTTTCATTTTGGGTCATATAATCTCAAATGAGGGTATTTCGATGGATCCATCAAAGATGAAAGATATTAGAAATTATACCTGAACAAATATAAAGTTTTCTTACATTGGATTGATATTATCAGTACATTATGAATGATTTCGCATGAAAATCTATTTAACTCACTAATATAATTTTAATCTGAGATAAAATTCTTTGGAATGATGAATGTGAAGAAAATTTTAAAGGAACTGATGAGAAGGATGGCTAGTGAACTTGTGCTCACAGTACACTATAATGGTGAAGGATTTTTTATTTACTGTGATGTATCAGTTTCAGCGATAGAATGTGTTCCTTTGTAGAATAGAATGGTGATAGATTATACATTATGCTAATTGAAGGTTCACAAGAAAAATCACTCGACACATGATTTGGAGTTTATAGTGGTAATATTTATATTAAAGAAATGGAACCATTATCTTTACAAAGAACGGTGTGATATATATAGTAATCATAAAAGTTTAAAGTATATATTCACCCAGAAAGAGTTGAATATGCACAATAGAAGATGGAAGGAGTTGATTAATGTTATTAATGCACAATAAATTACCATCTTGGGAAAGCAAATGAGGTGGTTGATGATTTGATTCAGAAATATCATGTTATATTATCTATGTTAAGGGTCACAAAAGATTCAATATTTATGTACCGTGAAATATAAATGGAAGGGTATAAAGTCATGCCTTGTCCAAATCAATGTTCAACCATATATCTATGTGAATATTAAATATGTGAAAAATTGGACATAGAAATTCAAAAGAAAGTGACATATATAACTGAGTTTATCCTTTATTATGATGGAATGATAAGATTTAGGAACTGAGTATATGTCCTTTCAATACAAGAATTGAAGAAAGAATTATTAGAAGAATCACATAGCTCATCATTATCTATTCATCATGGAAGCATGATGATATATAGAGATATGAAACATTATTTTTGGTGGAAAAACATAAAGTGATATATTATAGAGTGTGTATCTCAGTTCTTGGTTTTTCATCAAGTTAAGGATGTTTTTAAAAATTCTAATGGGATGTAATAAAAATTACCTTTACCATAATGGAAATGGGAAAAAATCACCACGTATTTTGTCATTGGAATTCCCAAAATGTATAATGGCCACATTGGTATTTGGTTTGTATTTTATCAACATACAAAGTCAACATAATTAATTTCTATGAAAGAATATTTATCTCTTGATAAACATTACAAGACATGCATTAAGTAAGTGGTAAGGTTTATGGAGTACCACATTCAATTATATCTGATCGAGATCTGAAGTTTATGATGAAGTTCTCGAGAAGTATTTAATAATATATGGATATAAAGATGTTCTTTATTACTACCTATCATCCTTAGATAAATGGTCAGTCTAAGAGGACAATTAAAACTACGGGGAATAACTTGAGATCATGTTCTCTATATTTCAATTGTAGTTGGGAGCAACATTTTCCTCTGGTAAAGTTTCACCACAACATTAACTTTAATTAATAATTATGAAGGGTCCTTAAAAATCCCTCCATGGAAATAAATGAAAAAATATGACATACTAGGATAATTTTGGAGAATGAATTTTTTGGGACTTAATCTAGCTGAGGTAATGGAAGATAACATTATATCCATTCAGCAGCACATCAAGGCAGATCAGAGTCAATAGAAGAGTAATGCTAACAATCATTAGAGAGATAGGTAATTAGATGTTAGTGAGAAGAAATTCCCATGAATTTATCCATGGAATAATTTTATGAGATTTGAAAATAATGGAGAGATGATCCCTATACATATTGATATTTTATATATTTTTTATCAGATTGGGATAGTTTCATATCTCTTGAAACTCCCACCATACATCTCTCAAGTTTTTGATATGTTCCATGTATCTCTAATATGGATATACATACCTGATCATTCACATGTAATAAACTTAGAGGGTGTACCACTAGATCATAATATTTCCTATGAAGAAAATCCAATATAAATATTGGATTATAGAGATAAATTTCTGTGGAATAAGACGACTTATTAGGTTAAATTTATTTTTGGAGGAATTAGAATTAAGGGAATATAGTGACCCATGATTATCATTCATAGATATTACATAATTATTATGAACATTTATTACAATACACACAAAAATGCCAGAGGATCGTAAAGTTGTAGTGCCTTTAGAAACATGGAAACACAAACAAATGGTTCATTGGTAAACTAAAACATCTCTTACTATATTCTTCATAACAAGAACCCCCCCCAAATGGCCTGAAGGAATACTTATTTATTTTATTATGGATAATACCCCTTTTAAGGGTTTAAGGGAAACCCATACAAGACCCGTAGGCCCAAGGAACAAGGCCTGACCGACCTGCAATATATGACCTCAAGGCCCATAGGCATACCATGCCCATAACATGACCTGTTGGCCCAACCAACTAGAACTGACCCTCCCCAACTTTTGTGTCATCGATCACTTAGCTCCCCACCTTCTATTGTCGATCGGCTAGCATTTACCCATACAAAGATGTACGGTTCTTGGTCCTGATGGCGGTTTCAGTACCCTCTCATTCTTCCAATCCGGTGAGCTCTTCTTATTGTGGCTGCCACTCTTGTTGATTTGATCCTCTTCTAGGGCTTTTTCTTGTGTGAACAGGGTTAATCCATAGTCTTTGTGGCCCTAGTGTCCTCTTTTCTGAAGGCCATTGATGACCCAAAGGCCCTTGAGACCTGTAGGCCCAAACCAGTGGCACGAAGGCCCAAATCAGGTGAATAGTTCTGGCAGCTATAGTACCAAACAATAATTGCTACATTACTTCTACAGTAACTGCTATGTGAACCCTTCATAGACATATCAAACATAATAAATTTCTTTATAACCTGGGGAAAGGAATAATAGTAAACGGTCAGATCAAATTCATAGTAAGGGTAAACAAGGGAGATACATATGCATAACATGGACAAAAGGGTACGTGAACATGAGAATAATGTTTAAAAATAATATTTTACATATCACATATCAAAATATTGATTCATGGTATAAATATTGGAAGTTAATAAGACAGTAATCATAAGATAATCAAATAACATGATCCATGGGAGCATAAAATTGGCATAAGACATGGATTTATAACCTACATATAAGCATAGAAAATAATTTCCATAGTAATCAAGGATCATTACCAAGACTATAATAGTTGAATGAGTTCAATCCCCAAAACATCATAGTAGATATAGTTCACTCCCAAGACTATCAAAGTAGAAAAAATTCTTTACTGAACCTTGTTCAATCTTCATTCCACTTATGTATATCTCATTAGATATAAATATTTTCCCAATGCATTAGAGAGAGTTATAGGTCACACCCATCTCATAATGGAAACTATATTTATGTGTTCCAAAAGATCAAAAAACATTCTTCATATCCTAAATATTGATACAAAATGGTTTTCATAAAAATTTCATCATATCGTAATCCATGGAAAATTTATAGGTTCCATAATCCTTTCATCAATTAATTATAGTATAACTCTGGGAAAAAGAGGTGGGATTCATCATTATTTTTATCTAAGTATAACCCATGGTAGAAAAAAAGGTCTTATAAAAATATTACCATAAAAAAACATTCAGATAAATAATAAGAATACCATCCTTGGTTCATATCCCAACTAAATCATAGTTATCATCAATGGATGTCATCTCAGATGAAAAATGATTTTGAAATATCATTTGAAACATCTCAGGATAAAAATATCCTTTCTACTTTGAGAAAAAAACATTTTAAAAATAAAATAATTTTAATATACTTGTATTTTCAAATAAAGAATAAAACTTATAAAGGAATATTCAAAGAAAATAATTTTCATGATGACAAGAAGTTTCACTCATTCCATACACATTAAAACAAAGATTCCATTCAAATTTATATTAAAATACAAATGATTATTTTTTGGAAAATGACCTAAAGATTACTTTCAATTTTATTTTGTAAAAAGTAAAATGTGGATAAAATTTAATTTTAAAAATCATATGATAATTGTCAAACATTTTTTATAAATTTTTTAGGAAACATAGTTTTAGAAAGAAAAATATTTTTGATCAAAGAGAGATATAAAGTCAGATTTTTTAAAAAAATTTGCTAAATTATATTAATCACCAAAGAGTAGAAAATGGTACTATCAATATCATGAATTACAAGAGAAGAAGAAATTTTTTTATTTTCTTATGATATGGATCATAATATTTTATCATAATAAATATAATCATAAACAATCCTGATAAATGATGATATTGTAACATAAAAAATTTACCACTTTAGAAACTTTGAAATTTTAAAAACATGATGGAAAATCCTTAATTGAAACATTAAATATCACGAGTATAAAAAAATTCATGATATTAAACATCAAACGGGTATTATATACACGTTATAAATAATGATAAGTGTATAACATAATATATGTATCAAAGAAGAAAAATTGAGACACAAATCCCTCACCTTAGGTCTCAAATTTTTTCATACACATTAAAGAATCCTATATAATAAAAATAATTTTATTATAAATATATTAATAAAAAATATTTTATTTTATTATGTCCTTTTATTACCAATTTATTAACAATTAAATGTTAAAGTCACATTTTGGGTAATAACAATGTTTATTTTTATATATGTTTTAATTTTTTATTTTTTATTATCTTAATTTAGTCATGGTTTATTCATCTAAATAATGTTAAACATGATATAAATATCAGAAATATTTTTTATATATGTATTCATAGTGATCCATAATAGTTTGATATATAAAATTAAATACAATGTTTATGGAGATGGTTGACCGTATGTACACATGAATGCTGTTTCCATTTTTCCAAATAAAAAAAAAGAAACAAAGATAAATAATATATTAAAATTATAGAATAATTTTTAATCCATATATATCAAATATTTTCATTAAAACCAACCTTATTAAAATCAATTTAATTTTTGAATGAATCATATTGCTTTTTAGGTGGTATTACACCGTACACACGAATGAAATTATCGTATTCTCAATGAAATGCAAAGTAAAAAAAAAGAAACATGTGATATTATGATTTCATATGAATAATAATATCATAAATATAATATGTAAAAAATTAATGCATAGTTATAACCATCTATTAGAGGTGGTAATGGAAAAATAAATGACATCAATTTCCAAATTTGTAGTCCATCGTACCCAAGAGAGAAAAGGTGGTGGCCTTCTATAAGTTAGGTGAGTGGTAAACATGTAATTTTTAAAAGAAAAAGGTGTACCCATGTTTTTGTCTCCAAAAAGGGGTAAAAAAGAGTATTATAAATAATTAGAAATTATAGGGTCTAAATAAGTATATATAATTTATTTTATATGAGTTTTTAGGTCATTTTAACCCATATCTTTTTATCTTACCCCTGTAAACCCATTTTACCTTATCCATGGAAAATAATTTTTAATGTTTTCACTATACATTTTGGTAAAACATTAAGATGACCATATTATATTATATAAATTATGATGATTAAAAATATTTAATCCATTTTTATAAATTTAATTTTTATAATTTTCAATATTTAATTTAAAATTAATCACACAGACGTGACAAGAAAGTATGTTTTCAAAGAGAAAATGTTTAAAAGTTTACAATGTTTTATATCAAAATTCAATATGAAAATGATTCTGATGACCTAAATTTGATTAATAGATATATAATTGAACTATTTTTCTTTGAAACCAATTTATATTTTAATTTATCTTTAAAAAAAATATAATCAAAAAGTAATTTTTCAATTAAAATTTTGTATTTTTCACCATTCATAAAATAATTTACATTTTTAAAAAATTTAAAAACAATTATCCCTAAGATAATATTGATATGATTATTTAAAATTGATTTTTTTGTATAAAATAAAATTTATTTATTTATAAATAATTAATTTTATTATTTTTCACAAAAATAAATAAAAAACAATTTTTTTAGAAAATATTATTTTCACAATATATACAAAATTTATCAACAAATTAAGTACTTTTTTATCAATATTTTTAGATTATATAAAACCATTAAAATTAACAATTTGAATTTATTTTTTACTATTCATATCTATAAGTGTAATGTCTTGGTAATTACTGCCTTGTTTAAATAATAATATTAATTAGTTTCCATAGTTCGTTAAAACACCGTATTGTTTGTTACACAATCTAAAAAAAATTAATTTATTCAAAAAAAATCCTAAAAAATTATGGTGGTACATTATAATACCATTAAAATTAATTTCACTCTCAAAATTTATCACTATAATATATAAAACATTTAGGATACATCTGCTTCATCATCTCCTCATGTTCCCACATAGTTTCTTCAAACTGGTGATTTTGTCAAAATACTTTGACAAGGTGTGTGGTTTTGTTTCATTGAAATTTCACTATATGACACATAATCTCTATTGGTTATTGTAGAGACCCGTATCTTGACGTACATGGACATTACATTACTTTTGCGGAATACTTAGTACATTACAAAAACTCACTCACAAGGATCGTAATAGTTTAGTGTCTTTGGAAACTCGGACTATAATCTTCTAATCGTGGTGAAAGATCTTCAACATCTCCCATAAAGATCTTCCTTTTTTTTTACCTAAAACCTTTCTTTATATCCTGGGGAAAAGAAAACATAAAAGGGTGAGCTCAAATGCTCAGTAAGGGTAAACAAAAGAAATATCAATCACATCATATTCATAAGAACATAACATTTTGGAAATCATAACCTGCAAAAGAGAGCATAATTTCATAACATGGGATAAATCATGGCAGTGAAATGTAATCACAATAATCATAACATAAAACATGGAACTTTGTGGCATACACACATAATCATAGAGAATCATTTCTTGTTAGTCAAGACTCATTGCCAAGACTATCTTAGTGGACAAAGTTCCTTTCTGAATCGAGAAATCCTCGTTTCAGTCCTGTTTCACTGAACCGGTATAACCTACCATTCCAGCCATGTCTATCTCATGAGATATAAAATCTTTACCCAATGCATTGGAGGGAGATATAGGTCCCACCCATCTCTTAATGAATCCTTTCTTATGTGTGCCACAAAATCATAAATCATACATCATCGCATAACCCATGTAATAAAAATGGGATTCTTGAAACATCATGACATCATAAATCAATTCATATAAGATAAAGGAATTCATAAACATAATTCCATCTCAACATAGTCAAATCAATGTAAAAATATGGATAGAAACAGAACCCTTTATTATCTTAGATGGAAAATAATTTTGATAAAACACTTGAATTGAATTCTTGAGGAAAATATCCTTTCTTCTTCAAAATCATTTTTCCTTTCATAACATGTCATACAACTTTGAAATAAATGAAGTTGATTAAAAATAAACTTGAAAACTTGTAAAGGAAGCTTCTTTTAAGTAATGTTTTAAAAATCCATTCATGCCGTATAAGTTAAAAAAACATTCTTCGTACTTTTGTCGGAAAAGTCAAAAAGTACCTCGTACGGAAAAACGACAAAAGATTCCTTTCTTATTCTTTACTAAAAACTCACCTAATGGTAAAATTGGATTTAAACTATTTCAAGTGGATGGAAACAATATTACATATTGAGGGAACATGGATGTGGATGATAAAATACACCCCAGTAAATACTTACGAATAAACAATCTCGGATAAAAATGAGATTGTGATATTTCCCTTACCTTAGGTCCGACTTGCTTTGTAAGTGTCTGAACCTCCTGTATAATGATTTAAATCATGTTATTGACTTATTACAGAATCATATTCATTGTTATGATATCATATATGGTTCACTTATGACATTATACTACCCGTTCTTTTGTAAACTCCATGTTAAAGAAGCGTTTTGGGTAAAATCGTTTCATTTATCGTAGGTGTTTTGACTTGTTGTTCTTGACATCATTATTACTTATATCATGATTTACTTACTTCCAGAATATAAAATATGATTTATATATCATATATATTCAGTATATATATATATATAATAGGTAGATAAATAAAATGAAAAACACCGTTCATGGAGACGGTAGTCCGTACGTACGCATGAACGCTGTTTTCCTTTCCTTATTGTCTTGAAATGGAAGTAAGTAGATTACATACATATGTATATATATACATAAATCCAGTAGCTTTATAATGTCATATATTTCATTATTATTTCTTATATATACATTATAATCATTCTTAAATGGTTAACATGGAGAATGAATCTCATCACGTCGTGGAGACGGTAGTCCGTACGTACGCACGAGCGATGATATCATTTCCATAAATATTGAATTGAATTGGAGTGGATTATACAATATATCAGAATCAATATGATGTTGTAATAACTATGTATAGTTATTATTTACACCATTATACCCATCCATGTAAGGTGGTGGTGGAAAATAGATTACACCACGGCGTGGAGACGGTATTCCGTACGTACGCACGCGCAGTGATTTCTTTTTCCGTAGGATGGATAGATGGTGAAAAAGGGTTGTTTCATACTTATAATAACATATCAGTATATGAGTGATACTGATGTTATTACTTCATAATGAAACAACCTAAGAAGAAGAAGTGGAAGAAGAAATAAAGATGAAAGAATTGGTAACGGTAATTACCTCTTCTTTGAAGTGCCTCTTTGAGACCTCCTCTTAGGGCACTAGAATTGGTCTTTGAGGAAGACCAGAACCTCTAGGATGTTTCTAGGGAAGTGGAGAAGGGATTTTGGCAGGGGTTGGCCGAACTTGAGTGCTCAAATTGGTGTGAGGAGGAGGGGGAGGAGATGTCCTTTTATAAGGGAGGAGAGGGGCACCTTAGGAATATCTCAAAATATTATTTTATATTAAAGTCAAAATCGGTTTATAATGGTTCCAAAGGGTCTTATTTCGAAGATAAGGTGGGTAGGGGTCGAAATCCTATCAACCAATATAATTTAGACAAGTTTAGGATATTATTTTAACCTTATCAATTAAATTTAACTCTAAGTTAAATAATTTAACTTTTACCATGTCTTTTTGTTTTCTTTCACTATATGGTTAATAAACTTACTATAACATGCCAAACGAACCCCAAATTGTTTATTATTAATATATATATCCTTATCTAAGTCATTTGGCCGAACCTTAGATTTTTTAGGAATACAATAACAATTAATAATATAATATTTTATTTAAAAACTATTTTGTGTCAATTTTGACACTATTTGATATATGATTTTTGTGAAAGTCATAACAGAATTAAATGTTCGAACCAAGTTGATTAAATCAACATTAATATATCATAGTAACCTAGAAAATTAGTGTAATTCATAAAAAATCTCAAATTACATTTATTTTGGTGTTTATAACATCAATTATGTCAATATTTCATTAATAAGATAATTACTGCATCATCGTTGTGTCATAAATAAATTAAATTATTTTATGTCTAAAAATTACAAATAAAATACCATCATGTAGGAAATCTTTTTAGCTTTCTAATGAATATTTACAATCGAATTTATCTTATGTATAACCCCATATTAAAAATGATTTACTTATTAAACTTTGATTTTAACTATTTTAACCCTTCTTTAAATAAATTAATAATAAATGTCCTAATCTAATCCAAGTGGGCCTAAATGGTCATATTTTATTCCTAAGTTTGTTTTTGGTCGAATTACACTTGTCCAATAGAATTAGGACATGTGTTAGGGTAATAGTAATATCATATTTACCCTTAGTTACCCTATTTACTATTAACCGCGGTAAAAAAAGTAAAAAGTTACTATTCACCAAAAAATTATTTTCATCTCATTGAACCACATTTTAGTCCTTGATATTAACCGTGTCTCTCGGATTTTCGAAATTCCATTCACAGAAGCGGTAAAATTAAGTTTTATGCAAAATTCAGTTTTTAACCTACCACTTAGTAGTTTCACTATTCATCAAAAATTGATGTTTTTCAGAACAATGCCAAAATTTCATCCCAAGCTATATTTCATATTCCGAATTCAAAAATGAAGACTATTTTACCAAATTCATAACATAAAAGTTGCATTAATTAATTTTATAATTAAATCCCGCTGTTAAAACAAATAGCGTGTTTTTAAGAAACAATATCTATCAAAAGATTGACACTTGTTTATGTCTAGTTTAAATGTGAAACTACATCCAATGACCAACATTGTATTAAATTGTAAAAATATATTCTAAATATACTTTAAAACCACTCAAATTAATGATTTATCACTATTAATTATTTCTATTAAAAAAGTTGTTTTTAATTATAATTTAGTAATTTTCACTATTCATCAGAATATGAAAGTTATCTGAAAAGTACCAAAATTTCACCTTAGGCTAAATTCGATACTCCGAATCCAAAAATAAAGTTCATTTTGAAAAATAAGATTTACTGGATTTCAAAAAGTGGTTATTACTATTCATAACGGCTAGTTTTAATAGCATATCGTTGTTTAGTGAAACTCAGTATTGCGTACTACACACGCTATCGAGGAAGGTCGCGATTGCGTGTAATGCAAGTCAAGTCAAGGATGTGTGTTGTGCAAGCTCCTTTTGGTGTAGCGTAAAACACAAGACATTAATAAAATTAAAAAGAATATTTCTTTATAAAATCTTGGGCTGTTACATTCTACCCCCCTTAAAATGAATTTCGCCCTCGAAATTCGTCGGGGTTATAAATGGTTTACTATTCGAAAGTTTCTTTAATAGAAACCCACGTCGTAAAAAGGAATATCAAAACCAATCTTTAAAAACAAAAGTATGAAACGTAACGGTTACCCAAATAAACTAATCATTGGGTTTCCACATAGGTGAAAATATGGATATGGAAGAGAAATCTAACCATCATGTTCTGATGGAGAGTGGTAGAGAACATGGCTATGGAAAAGCCAGTAATCACAAATCCATAGATTTGTGATGATATAAGGTACCATCTGATTCATCAGGTATAAGATCACTAGGACAACATTTTCGGTTTTCAAGATCATTTCCCTAAAGTTGAAAATACTTTATTTTGGTACAATCTCACTGTTGTTCGTGCTTTGAACAATTTCCACTTCATCTCTTAAATAAATGAAGTTGAATTTGTTATTCGTGAAGTGTTAGCAGATCATGTGATAGAATGACAGGTCATTCCATCTGTCTCAAACAAAAGGTTAGCAAAAATTATATGCATAATTCGATCTATAGTGAGATTAATCATATATGGTTCCTAAAATGGACTTATACTTCATATATCATACTGCTTAATATAATAAAACTAGTTTCTACTAAACAGGGACTTCCTGTAGGCCAGTGGTAGGCGATAAAGGCCAGTCGCACTTCGGTTGTGGGTTCGATTCCTACAGCCTTGTCCGAAGCGATGGGCTGTCGCCCGTCCTGCAGGTTGTCCCTTTTTCTAAAACTACGTTACTATAACATCCCATCAATAATATCGAAAATCTTCTATCCTTAAACAATACTAACTTATGTCCAACATAATCCAGTCTAATCTTTAGGCTTATACATAATACTGCAGTCCACTCTCATAATATAGTGACAACGATTACCAGAGATTTAATACTGTCGTTGATCCCCACATATCATAAGATATGTCTTGTTGGTCACATTCCAAACATTCAAAGTCCTTAATCGTGTATTCTCTTGAATACCTTAATGAAAACATGAGTGCAGTTAAAAGTTAACACTTTCCACATACCAAAATCCTCAAAATTCTATATACTCAAACCATGATATCACTTAGTCCTTATATCAATCATGAGCTCATGAATACTATTAAACATTTCATTTTCTCATCTTCATTATGCGCATATCATGTTATTTCTAAAAAAAATATCTCAATCACTTTGAATACCACATCACTAAATATTGCAATACTCAATGATACAACATTATTTTGGAATCCCATTACATAAACACTTAATCATTCCACCACATCGTTTTCATATTCAACATTGCCAATAGTGATCGCATGTGATTTCCCTTTTTCCTTTGCCTTCAGTGGTTTCTCATGTTGATCATCACTAACCCTTGGATTAGGGCAATTATTAGCATAATGCCCCATTTCCTTGCACTTGAAGCATTGAAGTGTTGGCGGTGCGTTCTCTGCAGTGTTTGCTTTATCATTAGAAACCCTTTTTCCATTACTTCGACACTCAGCTGCTCGATGACCTTCTTTTCCACACTTAAAACATTTTCTAGTCCCTTTTAGACAATCTCCACCATGCTTCTTTCCACACTTTGTGCATAAGGAAACATTCATCTTCTTTTCACCATTATTCTGAGATTTCTCCTTGAACTCCATCTTTCGTTTTTTGTCAAAACCATGAGATGGATATGTAACACCAACTTCCATTTCTACCTTGATAGCACAACGCACAATTTCTTCATAGCTACTGAAGTCTCTTATAGCTAATGCCCTTCGAAGACTTGGTTTTAAGCCACTGAAAAATCGATCAACTTTACTTTCAGGTTGGATGATAATTCCAGAAGCATACCTTGCAAGTCTTGTAAAATTTGCTTCATAGGTACCAACAGATTCATCATCCCTTTGCTTTAGTTCAAGAAACTCTTTCTCCATCTTTGTTCGAAGAATACGAGGGAAGTACTTACTGAAAAACAAGTTCTTGAACTCGTCCCATTCCATGGACTCAATTTCATCTCTTGGCCTCGTATTCTTGATAAGATTCCACCATTGATCAGCTTCACCTTCCAAACGATATACTGCTAAGATGACTTTATCATGTTCAGAACATTGAAGAACTGAAAATATCTTTTCAGTAGTACTAATCCATTGTTCAGCAACTAATGGATCAGTAGACCCACTGAAAGAAGGTGGACGTTGCCTCATGAAGAACTCAATAGAATATTGTTCTCTTCTCTGCTCATTTGGAAGTCCAGAATGATTCATAGCTTGTGTAAGTATAGCAATAAGATTTTGCACTCCATCTCCCATAACATTTGTTTGTTCAGGAGGGAAATCATTGCATTGTCCATTGCATTGATCAACACGGTTCCTTCGGGTTCCAGCCATCGTCTAAAACCCATAAAGAATAGTGTGAGAGGCAAAAATCATGCTAGGGAAAACAACATAATAAAGGGGGAGTACCTTCAATATCCAACATCTTAGGTTTAATTCCATGATCGTTAGCGTAATTCTATTACTATAACCTATACGTATACTTAACCTTAGAGACATCCCTAGACATACCTTAGAAATATCTCTAGGGATCTCACTAACGTTTTCGCATCCTAGTTTCCAAAGGTTGACTAAACCTTTCCTCTGATACCAACTGTAGAGACCCGTATCTTGACGTACATGGACATTACATTACTTTTGCGGAATACTTAGTACATTACAAAAACTCACACACAAGGATCGTAATAGTTTAGTGTGTTTGGAAACTCGGACTATAATCTTCTAATCATGGTGAAAGATCTTCAACATCTCCCATAAAGATCTTCCTTTTTTTTACCTAAAACCTTTCTTTATATCCTGGGGAAAAGAAAACATAAAAGGGTGAGCTCAAATGCTTAGTAAGGGTAAACAAAAGAAATATCAATCACATCATATTCATAAGAACATAACATTTTGGAAATCATAACCTGCAAAAGAGAGCATAATTTCATAACATGGGATAAATCATGGCAGTGAAATGTAATCACAATAATCATAACATAAAACATGGAACTTTGTGGCATACACACATAATCATAGAGAATCATTTCTTGTTAGTCAAGACTCATTGCCAAGACTATCTTAGTGGACAAAGTCCCTTTCTGAATCGAGAAATCCTCGTTTCAGTCCTGTTTCACTGAACCGGTATAACCTACCATTCCAGCCATGTCTATCTCATGAGATATAAAATCTTTACCCAATGCATTGGAGGGAGATATAGGTCCCACCCATCTCTTAATGAATCCTTTCTTATGTGTGCCACAAAATCATAAATCATACATCATCGCATAACCCATGTAATAAAAATGGGATTCTTGAAACATCATGACATCATAAATCAATTCATATAAGATAAAGGAATTCATAAACATAATTCCATCTCAACATAGTCAAATCAATGTAAAAATATGGATAGAAACAGAACCCTTTATTATCTTAGATGGAAAATAATTTTGATAAAACACTTGAATTGAATTCTTGAGGAAAATATCCTTTCTTCTTCAAAATCATTTTTCCTTTCATAACATGTCATACAACTTTGAAATAAAAGAAGTTGATTAAAAATAAACTTGAAAACTTGTAAAGGAAGCTTCTTTTAAGTAATGTTTTAAAAATCCATTCATGCCGTATAAGTTAAAAAAAACATTCTTCGTACTTTTGTCGGAAAAGTCAAAAAGTACCTCGTACGGAAAAACGACAAAAGATTCCTTTCTTATTCTTTACTAAAAACTCACCTAAGGGTAAAATTGGATTTAAACTATTTCAAGTGGATGGAAACAATATTACATATTGAGGGAACATGGATGTGGATGATAAAATACACCCCAGTAAATACTTACGAATAAACAATCTCGGATAAAAATGAGATTGTGATATTTCCCTTACCTTAGGTCCGACTTGCTTTGTAAGTGTCCGAACCTCCTGTATAATGATTTAAATCATGTTATTGACTTATTACAGAATCATATTCATTGTTATGATATCATATATGGTTCACTTATGACATTATATTACCCGTTCTTTTGTAAACTCCATGTTAAAGAAGCGTTTTGGGTAAAATCGTTTCATTTATCGTAGGTGTTTTGACTTGTTGTTCTTGACATCATTATTACTTATATCATGATTTACTTACTTCCAGAATATAAAATATGATTTATATATCATATATATTCAGTATATATATATATAATAGGTAGATAAATAAAATGAAAAACACCGTTCATGGAGACGGTAGTCCGTACGTACGCATGAACGCTGTTTTCCTTTCCTTATTGTCTTGAAATGGAAGTAAGTAGATTACATACATATGTATATATATACATAAATCCAGTAGATTTATAATGTCATATATTTCATTATTATTTCTTATATATACATTATAATCATTCTTAAATGGTTAACATGGAGAATGAATCTCATCGCGTCGTGGAGACGGTAGTCCGTACGTACGCACGAGCGATGATATCATTTCCATAAATATTGAATTGAATTGGAGTGGATTATACAATATATCAGAATCAATATGATTTTGTAATAACTATGTATAGTTATTATTTACACCATTATACCCATCCATGTAAGGTGGTGGTGGAAAATAGATTACACCACGGCGTGGAGACGATATTCCGTACGTACGCACGCGCAGTGATTTCTTTTTCCGTAGGATGGATAGATGGTGAAAAAGGGTTGTTTCATACTTATAATAACATATCAGTATATGAGTGATACTGATGTTATTACTTCATAATGAAACAACCTAAGAAGAAGAAGTGGAAGAAGAAATAAAGATGAAAGAATTGGTAACGGTAATTACCTCTTCTTTGAAGTGCCTCTTTGAGACCTCCTCTTAGGGCACTAGAATTGGTCTTTGAGGAAGACCAGAACCTCTAGGATGTTGCTAGGGAAGTGGAGAAGGGATTGTGGCAGGGGTTGGCCGAACTTGAGTGCTCAAATTGGTGTGAGGAGGAGGGGGAGGAGATGTCCTTTTATAAGGGAGGAGAGGGGCACCTTAGGAATATCTCAAAATATTATTTTATATTAAAGTCAAAATCGGTTTATAATGGTTCCAAAGGGTCTTATTTCGAAGATAAGGTGGGTAGGGGTCGAAATCCTATCAACCAATATAATTTAGACAAGTTTAGGATATTATTTTAACCTTATCAATTAAATTTAACTCTAAGTTAAATAATTTAACTTTTACCATGTCTTTTTGTTTTCTTTCACTATATGGTTAATAAACTTACTATAACATGCCAAACGAACCCCAAATTGTTTATTATTAATATATATATCCTTATCTAAGTCATTTGGCCGAACCTTAGATTTTTTAGGAATACAATAACAATTAATAATATAATATTTTATTTAAAAACTATTTTGTGTCAATTTTGACACTATTTGATATATGATTTTTGTGAAAGTCATAACAGAATTAAATGTTCGAACCAAGTTGATTAAATCAACATTAATATATCATAGTAACCTAGAAAATTAGTGTAATTCATAAAAAATCTCAAATTACATTTATTTTGGTGTTTATAACATCAATTATGTCAATATTTCATTAATAAGATAATTACTGCATCATCGTTGTGTCATAAATAAATTAAATTATTTTATGTCTAAAAATTACAAATAAAATACCATCATGTAGGAAATCTTTTTAGATTTCTAATGAATATTTACAATCGAATTTATCTTATGTATAACCCCACATTAAAAATGATTTACTTATTAAACTTTGATTTTAACTATTTTAACCCTTCTTTAAATAAATTAATAATAAATGTCCTAATCTAATCCAAGTGGGCCTAAATGGTCATATTTTATTCCTAAGTTTGTTTTTGGTCGAATTACACTTGTCCAATAGAATTAGGACATGTGTTAGGGTAATAGTAATATCATATTTACCCTTAGTTACCCTATTTACTATTAACCGCGGTAAAAAAAGTAAAAAGTTACTATTCACCAAAAAATTATTTTCATCTCATTGAACCAAATTTTAGTCCTTGATATTAACCGTGTCTCTCGGATTTTCGAAATTCCATTCACAGAAGCGGTAAAATTAAGTTTTATGCAAAATTCAGTTTTTAACCTACCACTTAGTAGTTTCACTATTCATCAAAAATTGATGTTTTTCAGAACAATGCCAAAATTTCATCCCAAGCTATATTTCATATTCCGAATTCAAAAATGAAGTCTATTTTACCAAATTCATAACATAAAAGTTGCATTAATTAATTTTATAATTAAATCCCGCTGTTAAAACAAATAGCGTGTTTTTAAGAAACAATATCTATCAAAAGATTGACACTTGTTTATGTCTAGTTTAAATGTGAAACTACATCCAATGACCAACATTGTATTAAATTGTAAAAATATATTCTAAATATACTTTAAAACCACTCAAATTAATGATTTATCACTATTAATTATTTCTATTTAAAAAGTTGTTTTTAATTATAATTTAGTAATTTTCACTATTCATCAGAATATGAAAGTTATCTGAAAAGTACCAAAATTTCACCTTAGGCTAAATTCGATACTCCGAATCCAAAAATAAAGTTCATTTTGAAAAATAAGATTTACTGGATTTCAAAAAGTGGTTATTACTATTCATAACGGCTAGTTTTAATAGCATATCGTTGTTTAGTGAAACTCGGTATTGCGTACTACACACGCTATCGAGGAAGGTCGCGATTGCGTGTAATGCAAGTCAAGTCAAGGATGTGTGTTGTGCAAGCTCCTTTTGGTGTAGCGTAAAACACAAGACATTAATAAAATTAAAAAGAATATTTCTTTATAAAATCTTGGGCTGTTACAGTTATTCCTTATAATAAATATATTTCTCTATTGATATGGAAATTGTGTTTAGTAGATGTGAAGAACCAGGTATGTACATTCTTATGAGAGATTCATGGAACACATCTTGAAATTGAGTGATGTTTGGTGAAAAAACAAATCAATAATCTAGCATATTAATATGATAATGAATTTAAAAGGGACTGATATACTGAGGGATTAGTTTCCCTTTCTTCCTGAATCTCATAACCATACTCTATGGATAAATTCTTAGAAACACCTTGTCACTAGCTTCAAATTCTAGATCACAATTATAATTTTCAACATAATATTTTTCCGAATCCGAGCGACCTTGATGTGTTGCTAAATGCCTGTAAAATTATCTACCATTTATTCATATATATTAGTCCTCCAATATATTTATTTCTGTAAATTCATTCTAGCACATTGGATCCCTACACTTCAAAATAGTCCTTTATTAGGATCTATTTAAATTCATGAGTGAAAGATATTGTTTAAAGAAAACTCAATTAAAGGAAGATTTGGATCCCAAAAATCATTGAAATACAAAGTATAATATCTCAACATATTCCCTTTGGTTTGATTTTTTAACTCAGACTGACCATATTTCTAAGGATGATATATAGTGATAAAACTTAATTCCATATCAAGAGCTTGTGGAAGAATTCTTCATAACTTCGATGTAAACCTCAAATCCTGATAAGAAAAAATAGAATGTGGTACTCCATGAAACATTAAAACTCACTTAATATATATCATTGTAATATAATATATAAATAATTATTCTCTAATAGTGATAAAGTGTGCTGACATTGATTGGAAATCGACTAAAACCCATATAATATTATTCCATTTTAATATTTTGTGGAGTCTAATGAAAAAATCTACGGTGATGTTTTCCCATTTCCAATTTGTATGGGTAAAATATTTAACATAACATTTGAAATTTTTATATTAGAATTAAATTTATGAAATACAAAACAATAAGATATAAACTTTATGATATATCTCTTTATTCCATCCCACCATAAGTACTCTTTCAAATCTCTATACATCTTTGTACTTCTAGGATTAATAGAGAATGAATAACTATGAAATTCCTCTAAAAACTACTTCAAATATGGTATATAAGGAACAAATACACATTTCCTAAACCTTATGATTATATCATAATCAAGGTTAAAATCAGTAACATTTCTAACCTTCTTTTGCAGTTCTACATCTTCCTTTTGTACGTCTTTAATCTTCACTTGAATAGATGGTTGAACATTAAATTGAGTAAGATAATATTTCTTCCCTCCATTCAAGATTTAAAAATTCATCCTTTGATAATGTAGAAATATTAGATCCTTTATGATCATCATCATGAATAATCTAGCATGATTCTTTTGATTCAATGCATCGACCACCTTGTTCTCTTTCACAGGGTGGTAAGTTATTAAGAATTCATAATATATAATCATCTCTAACCATATACTCTGGTTCATATTCAAATCCTTCTATGTGAATATATACTTTATAATTTTATGATCAGTATATATATCACACTTTTATCTATAAATATAATTCTTCCATATCTTTAATGAAAATAATACTGCAGTTAACTCTAAATCATGAGTTGGTAATTTTTTATCACAAATCATTAGTTATCTTGATGAATTATCTATAACCATGTCAATATGCATAAGAACACATCAAAATACCTTCTTTGATACATCAATATATGCTAAAAACACTTATCCACTATAGGGTAATGTATGAATAGGTGCAGTGACTTATCTTCTCTTCAGTTCCTTGAATTTTTTTTCACATTCATCCATCAAGAGGAACTCATCTCCCTTCAGGGTTTTCTTGGTGAGTGGATTAGATAGGTGTGAGAAATTATCCATAAATCATAAATAATATCCAACTAAAACAAGAAAACTACCAATCTTTTTCACTATGTCTAGTCTAGGCCAACACTCAATAGCATCTATCTTTTATAGATCTACTGATATACCCTCTCTTGAGATTATATGACCGCAAAAATGAAACCATTTTCAGCAAAAATATACACTTTGTAAATTTTTCATATAGTTTTTCCTTATATATGGTCTTTAAAATAATTCTCAGGTGATCTTCATGCTCTTCTTTTATCTTTGAATACATAATAATACCATCTATAAAGAGTACCACAAACTGATCAAGATAATATCTAAAGGCTATATTCACTAAACCCATGAAGATAGTAGAGGAATTAGTAAAAATGTGTGGCATTACTATATATTCATAGTGTACATACCTTATACAGAATTTAATCTTAGATAAATTCTACTTATTGACCATCAATTGATGATATCTAGAGAAAATGTCAATATTTTAAAGGTATTGAGCTCCACACAGTTAATCAATGAAGTCATCAATACTAGGAAGAGGATACTTGTTCCAAATTGTGATCTTATTAAGCTCTTGATAATAAATATAGATTCACACCAGTCTATCTCTCTTTCTAACAAAAAGAATAGATGCACCCCAAAGTGAAACAATTTTTCAAATAAATCCCTTTTCAAGGTTCCCCTGGAATTGTTACTTAAATTCCTACAACTCAATTTTTTATATTCTATATTAATTATTTGAAATTCGTGTAACACCAGGTATGAGTTCTATTGTGGACTAAACATTACGTTTTTTGTAAGTATAGGAAAATATTCTTGAAATAAATAAAAAAGATCCATGAAAATAGGTATATCAGAGATGTAATATTTCTCTTTATCCATTTGATATAAACACACCTTATGAATGTGAGTAATGGCCCACACAATGGATGTGACTTAAATAAAAAGTTTCTATTTATCATAATATTGATAGAAAATCATAGTTTGCTTTGGAATATCAAATGTGACTTCCATTTCTCGACAATTGATATGGTATTTAGTTAGAGAACTCTAATCCATTCCTAAAATAACATCAAATTCAACCAGAGGATGATTGACAATATTTGTAGGAAGCACATTCCCACCAACTTCAACTAGAGAGGAATCATACACTTGAGATGAAATAATAATACCATTAGGGGGTTTCACTACTAATTCTACATCTAATAATTTGGGTGGAATCTCGATACCCTTATAAAATTCATTAGATATGAAATAATGGGTATATCTAAAATCAAATAAGACATTATCAGTTATAGAGTGGATGGTAAGTGTACCTTTCACCAAGTCATTATCGAACCCCTCATCAGAAATAATGATAACACAAGATTTTTCTTTGTCTCGTATCTTAATACGCTTCTAAAATAAACCATCATCACTACCATTTGGATTTGGGAACTAGATAACATAGAGACCTTACTCCTTTCATTAGAAACATTTATGTTTTGGTGGTGCATTCTATTCAACTTTATCCCTATTCACATTGTTAACTAACTTATTCCCATAACTTTTCAATCAATTTCCTGATGAAATCACCGTTCACAACTAAAAAATTTACTAATCCTCTTAAAAAAAATTGATCCATTCATTTTCCCACACTTTGAGCATAAATGAAATCTCAATTCTTCTCTCCACGGTTCTTATATTTTATTTTGAATTCCATTTTTCTCTTCTTATCAAAACTATGAGATTGATACATAAATCCAACCTATATTTGTACCTTGATAACACATCAAAAAATCTCTTGATATATAAAGAATTCTCATATTGATTATTCCATTCAAAGACATTACTTTAACCCACTGAAGAATTGATCATCCTCATTATCAGGTTGTATGATAATACTAGAATCAAACCTCACAAGTCCTATAAAATTTTCCTCATAGGTACCAACATATTCATCATAATTTTTCATTATCTCAAGGGACTCAATATCCATATTCATGCGAATAATACGAGGAAAGTATTTATTGAAAAATAAATTCTTAAACTCATATAAAACTATGGAGTAAACATCATATATTTTCCTTGTATTCTTGATAATATTCCACCATTAATCAACTTCACCTTAAAAATAGTATATAAATAAAATGAATCATTCAGGTTAAAAAAACCAGTGAATGGGAAATAAATATTTATTTGTGTTGATATGTGGATCACTAATTAGGGGATCATAAGTCCCTCTAAAAGAAGGTATACATTGCCTCATGAATGAATCAATAGAATGTTTTTTCATACATTATTTTCCTTTTAAGTTCAACATGATTCATATCATGAAACATTTATTTGAGTATAATAATAATATTTTCATTCCATTTCCCATAATGTTTAGATAACCTAGAGGAAATTAATTTCATTATTCATCACACTCAGCATTAATATGGTACCTTCAGGTTCCATCCATTGACTAAAACAAAAAATCATAGTGTAATAATTAATAATCATAGTGGGGAATAAAATAATCATAAAAAATCAAATATAATATGTATAAATATTGATACCATCTTTTTAATATATAACACCTTAGGTTTATCCTAGTTTATTCATAATAATATTATATTTAAATCAATTATGATAGTTCATAAAGTGTTTTTGAATTTAAAAAGAATATCCCCAAGGAGTGTCAAATCAGGTGTGCAGTAAGACCCATTATCATAAACCAAGTGATGATTGATTCCAGCTTAATGCCCCTTTTTCATAGTTATTACCCCTAGGTACCTATATACTAGGGCCACATACACATGCAGTATCTTGACAAGGAATTAATTTCTTAGAAACCACTTACTCTATCCTTTATCAAAATTCAAGTACATTTTCCTATACATTTAATCATCCTTAGAATTATATTTAAATATGTACTTATGGCTCTCAAAAAAGTTTAATCATACTAGTTTCTAAATGTTAACAAAAGTAATCCTCTGATACCAACAATAGATACACAAGCTTATCATACATAGATATTACACCATTTCGAAAGAACACTTATTACATTACACAAATACACATCCAAGGATCATAATGGTATAGTTTCTTCAGAAACATGGAAACACAAACAACATGGTCATAGGTAAACTAAATCATCCCCCACTATGTTATTCATAGATAGAACTCTTCGTAAAAATATCATACATAATACATTTCTTTATCACCTGGGGAAAGGAAATATATGAAAGGGTGATATTAGATTATCAGTAACAGTAAACAAGGGATATATGTTAGTATAACGTGAAGATAAGCATATGGGAACACAATAATAACATTTTAAAACCATAACCCACATGTAATATATCATAGTATTGAGTCATCGAATAAATACTAGACATTAATAATGCATGAATGATAATATAATAAAAGAAAATGATCCATGAGTGCATAAAATTGGGATAATACATGGATTTGTGGCATACACATAACCATAAAAAATCATTTCTGTGGTAGTAAAGGCTTACATACAAGGTTATCATAGTGGAATGAGTTTACTCCACAAAACATCATAGTAGTCAAATTTTACATCAAATACCATCATAGTTGAAAAATTTACATTCTGAACTGGGTTCACTCCCTGTTCCATTCATGTATATCTCACGATATATAAATCATTACCTAATGCAATAGAGGGAGATATATGTCCCACTCATATCATAATTAAAATGATATTTATGTGATCCACAAGATCATAAAAATTAATTATATAATAACTCATTAAATTAATTATTTTTCATTAAAATTGAATCATATCATAACCTGTTGAAAATATATAGGTTTTATAATCATTTTATCATTTCGACATATCATAACCCATGGAAAAAGAATTGGGTTGCATAAAAATTTTATCATGTTATAAACCATGGAAATGAAATAGGTTTATTAAAAATACTCTCATAATAAACCATTCATAGAAAAAATTATAGTCATATTGTTGTTTTAAATCCCTAGAAAATCATATGCAGCATCAACAGATGTCATCCTAGAAGAAAAATGAATTGGAATGTTCAGTTAAAACATTCTTGATGAAAATAGTCTTTTTTATTAAAAAACACTTTTTAAATCCGAAAACATTTTTAAAATACTATTATTTTAAAATAAAAATTAAAAAATATAAAGTAATATTCAAATCAAATAATGGTCATGATGGCCGGAAGATTTTTTCATGCCATACATGTTAAAACAAATATTCCTTTCATATTTTCAATAAAATCCAAACAAGCATTTTTTAGAAAAATAAATGAATATTACTTTCAAATATTTTTTTTAAAAAATTAAATCATCTATAAAAATATATTTTAAAAATAATTAGTAAATTTTAAATCATTTTTTATTTTATTAGACAACATGGTTTTGGAAGAAAATAGATTTCCATCCAAAGAGAGAAATTATGTCATATTTTCATAAAAAATTTCTGAATTATTTTAAGTACCAAAGAGTAAAAAATGGTAATATTAATATCCTGAATAAATATATGAGAATAAAATTCATGAGTTATTTAAAATATGGATTATAATATTTTATCATCAGAAATATAATCATAAACAATCCCCATAAATGATGAGAGTGTAACGTTAAATATTTACCACTTTAGAAAAATTGAAAAATAAGAACCACGAAAGAACATCATTAAATAAAATCTAAAATATCACAATGATAAATAAATTCATGAAATTTAATGTTAATGTTCTATATATACATCTCATAAAGTAATATAGGTGCATAACATAACATATGTCTCAAAGAAGAAAAATTGAGGTAATAAAAAATTTACCTCAACTCTCAACTTCTTCCATACGCATTTGAACCTCCAATATAATATAAATACGTTTATGAAACATATAATAGAAAAATACATATATATATCATATCATTTATGATTTACTTGTGACCTTTTATTACCCATTTATTAACACTTTCATGTTAAATTCGTGTTTCAAGTAATAACCACATTATTTTTATATATGTCTTGATTTTTTAATTTTGGTCCTATTAATTTGATAGTGGTTTCATAATCCCTAGATTGGTATCCAACATTTAAATATTATATATATTTTGAATATATGTATTTAGATTGATCCATAAAACATAGAGATAGAAAATTAAATGCATCGTTCGTAGTGATGGTTGGCTATGCATATGTATCAACGTTGTTTCAATTTTCCCAGCATAAAGAAAGAAAGAAATTTAAATAATATATTAAAATTATATAGGAATATTTTATTTTATATATTTCACATATTCCCGTTAATATCATCCTTATTACCTTCCATGTAAATCATGAATGAATCACATAGCTTTTCAAGGTGGTGGTACTCCATACACACAAACGATGTTATCATATTCCCACAAAATAGTAAGTAAAAATAGAAATGTTATATTATGATTAAATAATAATAATTATATAATAAACTTCATATATAAATATTTAATCTATCATTATAACCATATGTTAGAGGTGGGAATGGAGAAAATAATTACATCAGTTCATGAGGAGATAGTATGCCGTATAAACAAATTTTGATTTAATTTACCATTTGATAGAAGAAAAGATGTTTGTAGGTTAGGACCATAACATTACACCATATCAATTTATTTAATATACTAAGATTATTATATAAACTTTGTTTAATAATAATTGAAGGAGGTGGGGGAAGAAATCAAATAAAAATGTTCATTGAAGAATGTTACTGCTTCCTCAAGTATCCCCTTAGGTTTTCACCAAAAGCAATACTAGGTCAGTTTTTTGCCCAAAATAAGGAATCTATGATAATAATAGATATGTTGGGAAGTTATTTAGGAAGGTAGTTTTCAATCAAAAAGGAATTTAAGTTGGTAATAAGAGAGGATAGGGTGTGACCTTTTATAAGTGAGGTGAGTAGCACGCTTGTATATTTTTGAAAAGAAAATGATGCACCCACATTAGCTCATGAAAATGATTATTATTAATAATTGTACATTATAGGGTCAAAATATTTCCATAAAAATAGATTTTATACACGTTTTTAGGTCATTTTATAATTATATTTTTAGTTTACTCCCTGGTAAACCCATTTTTACCTTAACCGCAGTAAATAAGTTTTACTGTTTTCACTATGAATTTTTGTGAAATATTAAGTAAAAATTATCAGATAACATAATTTATGATTATTCCAAGAATATAATGAATTTTTTAAAATTTAATTTTTTAATTTTGGAAATATAATTTAAAATTAATCACACAGATGTGAAGAGAAAGTGGGTTTTCAAAGAGAACATGCTGAAAAGTTTACAAAGTTTTTATATCAACATTGAATATTAAAATGATTCAAATGACCAAAATTGGATTAATAGATATATAATTTAACTAATGTTATTATAAAAACAACATAATATAAAATTTATCTTTATAAATAATTTAAATAAAGATACATTTTTCAAATAAAATTCAGTAGTTTTCACTATTAATCAAAATATAAACATTTTCAAAAACATTTCTCTAAACTAATTCTAATATGAAAATTTCAAAAAATAATTTTATAGTGTAAAAAATTAATTTTATTATTATTCACAAAAATAAATAAATAAAATTGTTTTGAGAAAATAGAATTTTTCAAACATATAATTAATATCAAAAAATTAAGTACTTTTTTATCAATAAGTTTTCTTTATATAAAAACATTATACATAATACTGAAATAGAAATTATCTCTATTAATATTCCTAAGTTTAATGGCTTGGTAATAATAGTATTATTTAAATAATAATATTAATAGTTTATTGTGGTTTGTTAAAAGATAGTTTTTCTTGTAATGCAAGCTATTAGACAAATTTAATTTACTCAAAAAAAATAAATTCTAAAAAATTAGGTGTGTTGCCAGGAAGATATATGGGAACCCAAGGATGTGATGATGTCTAGATATCCTTATTTTTTGTATCATAGTGATGAAATTTCAACGGTGAAATTTATTTAATGTGGGTAGAATGAAACACCATAGGATTTTATATGAATTTCCTTTGAAATAAACTTGTTTTATTAGATATCCTTTCTTACACGCAACCCTATGTCTAAATGAACCATGAAACAATAATCATTTATAACCTAGCTGATAAATGTTTAGGTATTAATGATTATAACGAAATTGTGAAAAATATATAAATAGTTTTTAAATAATTAAAATGTATTGATTAATGTATAATAAATATGTACTCCATTTTTAGTAAATTCATTTTATGTTTCAAAAATATATTTTCTTAAAAAGTGGTTTTAATTTCATTTTGTATCATGAAATTATAATTAATTTATACCACTTTTAGAAAATTTTTTTAATAAGTGGATACCAATATTGAAATCAGCATGTAAATATTATCTTAGGGTGATTTTTTAGAATTTTTTCTAAAACAATTTATTTTCCAGTGAATAGGGATGAATGCGGTTTTTTTGGAAAACAATATTATTTTTTATTCAACAAAAAGTACCATTAAATAGTAATTATCGTTATACTCATTTTTATAATATGATCATTTCTGGGTTGAAAAACATATTTTTCTAAAAAAAATTTTTATGTGCATAATTTGTTTTTATCTCAGTATATTAAAATAATATCTATTAATTAGTGATTTTAATGAAATGTATGGATTATATATTTAATAAAATCATTTTGAAAATTATTTTATGGTGATAAGATCATTAAATTCATACAAAATATTAGTTTAATTTCCCTAGAGATTAAACTTAACGAATTACGATTTACCATTGTTAATTAAATTATCATATTTTTAGGTGAATTATATTTAAAGTTCATTTGGAAAAAATAAAAATAATAATATTAAATGGTCCTATTTTATATTAATATTGTTAATTTATATTTTTATATAATGTTTATTCTGTATTTCTAAATTGAAATATTTAGGGAGTAATCTAAAAATGGTGTCAATGCCTTAGGGATATACCTATGGATATCCCATAGGGGTGGCAGACCAAGAAGATGAGATATTATATCCATTGGAAATTTATAGATGAGGGATTCACTAATATGGGGTGGAATTAAATGATGTTAGGGGTCCTCTTTCCCCAGAATATATTAATTCCTAAAAATTTTAATGGTTATATTATATAACATAAGATGAAAAAAATATATATGATGTTATATGACCTCATGCCTAGGTATTGTTCACTTAAACCAAAAGTAGCACTTTTTCTATCCTTTAACACAAAATCTCTCTCAGAAGCATCTTTTATTCTACAACTACCATCTCTGCATCATAATAATTCAATGAAAAGTAGGAATGGAATATTGGGCCACTCAAAATTCAAGCATATCTACACTATAGCCATGGATATATGGTGTAGTGGCCCATGAAGGATGAAATGATAAAGATAGGACAACACCATATCCAATATTTCCAATGGTTTATGATAATGATGTCACATCATCATCTAAATAACTATTCCATGGATGTATTTTTGAGGAGATAAAGGCTATGGTATGAGAGAGTTGCTACGTTGTAGAGAAAAATAGTTTTTTCATAATGGAAGAAACCATGACATTAGGTTTTTAGTACATCATGAAAGGGTCCATAATGCTAGGGAAAAGGTATTAAATAATATGATTTTTTGCACCATAAGAGAATAGATATATTGAAACCATTAGTTACATACATTTTATAAGTAATTGTTTATACTGGAGGGTTTCTCCAAGCCATAGTTAGGATTATCTCATGAAGAGGTTGTTCCACAATGAAATGTCCCACACTGTAGTAGGGTTATGTTTATAATTTTGAAACACTAACAACTTTGGGATATTCAAGTACTGTGGTAGATATTTAGAGAAAATTTGAAAATGGCCATTCACATGGGTTGGCACATATCACTAAGATAACTCGAGTGTAGCATAAACAAAAGTGGTTTAGAATGGGAACAAATAAATTTTTATTTGGATTGAAATTTTTCCAGTCTAGAGAAACCCTCAATTATGATGAATAATTTTGAGGAGGAATCTTTACAAAGAATAGTTTACTAGAAAAAATTGTTAGAAAAATAAATGATATAGAAGAAAAATAAAAAAATTAAGATAAGCAATAAATGTTTCTCAGGTTGGCTCTGCCTATAAAAAGAGTTCGAGGCTTGCTGTGTAGGGACATCAGGTGTACAGATTGGATTGGTTTCTGGAGATTAGATTGCTACTGATGTTGTGGTATAGTGATCCATGATTTTTATACATAAATATTATATATTTGTAGTTGAATATTCATTAAATTACAAAAACACATGCCTGAGGACTGTTAAGGTATAATGCCTTTCGAAACATGGTAACATAAACAACTTGCTCATAAAAAATATAAATCTTTATCCACTAATTTCTTAGTCACTAGAACCATTCTTAGACATATCACATATAATTATTATTTTCATAATCCCTGTATAATAAACATAAGAAAAGGTGAGATCAAATGCTCATTAATGGTAGAAAATGGAAATGTGTAAACATAAAGTGAGTATAAGGGTATTTGAACATGAAGATAACATATGAAAACCATGCCCTGCATATCAAAAATCAAAATCTTGATTAATGGTATAAATATTTACATTTCATAAGACATAAATCATATGTAAATCAAAGAACACGAGACATGAGAATATAAAATAGACATAAGACATTGAATTGTGACATACAGATAAGCATAAAATATTATTTCCTTAATAGTAAATGCTTACTTCCAAGGATATCATGGATGAATGGGTTCAATACCCAAACCATTGTAATAGTCAAGGTTTACTCCCCAGAGTAACATAGTGGATTGGGTTCACTCCTCATACCATTATAGTAGTCATGGTTCAAAACCATGACTATCATATTGGAAAAATTCCAATACTGAACTAGTTTTACTCCCCATTATAGTTCTATTTATATCTGAAGATATCAATATTTATCCAATTCATTAGAGGGAGATATATCTCTCATCCTTCATATAGTGACAATCATACATACATGTGTGACATAGTCATAAAAAATTCATCATATCTGAACCCATGAAAATAAATGGGCTTTATAACACATTTATCATATCATAACCCATGAAAATTATTGGGATTCATAACATATTTATCATTTTATATCTTAAGAAAATAAATTGGTTTTATTAAAATTTAATTATAGAATAACCCATGGAAAAGAAATGATTTTGATAAAAAAACTTCCCATATTAAACATAAACCATCCGGATAAATAATAAATATGGTATCATTAGAATATAAACCAAGTAAAAAATAATTAAAATAAAATGATGTCATCATAGATGTAACATGATTTTGAAAGATCACTTTGAACATTTTTTTGAGGAAAATAACCATTATCAATTTATAAATAACCATTTTAAAACTAAATGTTCATAAAATATTCTGAAAAAACATTTCTTTGAAAATATAATTTGAAACTTATAAAATATGCTTTAAAACATTAAGTGGTAAAAATTATGATAAATTATGTTCATATAATAAAGTTTAGAAAAAATACCCCTTTCACATTTTCTGTAAATGAAAAAAGAACATTGTTTGGAAAAATACACAAATATTCATTTTAATTGTTTTTAAAACAAAACATAGTAAAGATGAATATTAAAATCATATAGGGAAATTAAAACACTCTTAAAAACATTTTTAGAAAATATGGATATGGAAGAAAAATGATTTTCAACTAAAGAGAGAAATAAAATAAATTATTATTAAAAACATTCTTTTGATCTATTGATTACATAAAGAGATTCAAATGAAGGTTAAAAGTTTATTATAATGACATAACCAGAGTATACAAAGATACATTATTTTCCTAAGATATTGATCATAAAATTTAATCATCAGAAGCTTAAATATATATAATCTTGATAAATGATGACATTTTATCATAAAAACCGTTCCACTTTCGAAACATTGAATCATCATACACATAAAATATTCAAATTAAATGAAACTTAAAATATAATATAATTAAATAAATTCAAGACATTACATGTCAAATTGTTTTATATATACCTAATAAGATAAGATAGGTTTATAATATAACGTATATTCCAAAGAAGAAGAATTAAGAACAAAATCCCTTACCTTAAGTCATGACTTCCTTTTTACATATTAAAACCTCTTATATAATAAATATAGGTTTATTATAAATATATTACAACACCATAAATGTATATATAATACCATATATTATTTATTTATAACCTTTTTTACCAATTAATTAAAAATTCCTCGTTAAAATCATGTTTCAGGTAATAACTGTTTTGTTTTTCATGTATGATTTGATTTGGTATTTTTGATATTTTTAAATTTGATCATGGTTAAATAATATCCTATATTAAACCATGATATAAATATCATATATATTAAGTATATATTTATTCATATTAATCTATATAATTTGTAGATGTAAAATGGAAAACATCATTCATGGAGATGGTTGACCATACCAACAGATGAACTCGGTTTTGATTTTTAATGGATGAAAAAAATAATGTCAAATAATAATATACATTTAAAGAATCATTATTATTTAATATATATGTCATATATTTATTAGCTTTATCCTGATTAACTTCCATGAAATGTATTAGTGAAAAACAATTCACATCAGTTTGTGAGGTGGTAGTCTATCATACACATGAGTTACATTATCGTATCCCCCAAGAAATGGAATGTAATAATTTATATATAATATTATAATTAAACAAGTATAATTATTTTATAAATATAATATATATTATTTTAATATATCTCGATTACCATCAATGTAAAATAGAAATTAAAAACACATCACTTCGGTTCTTTGGGCGATAGTCCGGCGTATAGACGAGCAACATTATTGTATTACAATGCGTTGGAAGATAAGAATTTAGGTGTGATATGATAATTATATAAGTATTAAAATATTATATATTTCATATATAAATATTAAATACATAATTATATCCCTCTTTTCGAGGTGGCAATGGAAAAATAATAACATCAATTTATGATACAATAGTGGTCTGTACACACGACCAATGATTTTTTTCCCATTTGATTGAAAAATAGATGGATATAGGTTATTAAATTAAAATAATAAAATATTATTATATGGTATATACTTTTTTTATTACTTCATCATATTTGAATAATATTTTAAGGATTTAGAGGAATAAATAAAATGAAAGTGCTAGTTTAAGTAATATACCTCTACTTTAGAGAATCTATTTAGGTTTGCATCTAAAGCCTTTTTAGGAGGTATTAATAATAACAAAAATGACTATAATATGCTTTTATGGAAGTAAGTAAGAAAATTATGTAGTTATTGGTTGAAATAAATGGTTTTGGAAGTGTGAAGAGAAGAAGAGAGGGGTGTGCCCTTTTTAACTCTGGGAGAGGACACACATGGAAGTTTTAAAATAAATAAAATGTACCAATATTTTAGAAATACAAAAAGGCTCAAAAATTGGTAATTTGGAAAACTTATAGGTTATAAGGTCTACTTATGTCAATAAAATTGGTTTTGTACATGATTTTAGTTTATTTTACACCTAATCGTTTTAGTTAAACCCGCGGTAAATCCACTTTAACCTTTACTGCGGTAATTAGTTTTTACTATTTTTAGTGTTTATTTTGATAAAACATTATGTTGAAATTATTATATAATATATTTTATTATAATTAAAAATATTTAATAAATTTTTAAAAATTCAATTCATAGAAGTGGAAAAATTAAATTTAAAATTAAACCCACTAACGCGATCTAAAATCTGTTTTCCCAAGAGAAAAAATGTAAAAGTTCAAAAGGTTTTTATATCAATATTCAATATGTAAATGATTAAAATGACCTAAATTGAATTATTAAATATATAATGGAAAAAATTTTACTTTGAAAACTATATTAAATTAAAATTTTTATTTTAAATTCTTCAAATGAAAAGATAGTTTTTAATAAAAACCAGTATTTTTAACTATTCACTAAAAAATTATTTTTTTAGAAAATTATAAAAACTTCACTCCTAGATGATTTTTGAAAATATTTTTTAAAAAAATATATTTATTTTTTGAAATAATTATTCTAAAATTTAATAAAATTATTTTTAAAATTATTGCACAAATATGAGAACATTGTTTTTTAGAGAAATATAGTTTTAAGCATAAAAATATTTTCATTATTATCTAATATATACAAATCACTTATGATTAATGTTAATTTTTTATTTAACACATACTATATAAATATTTTAAAAATAATTCAAAAAAATTATTTGTTTATTTTATTGAGGTAAAACATGTTTGTGCGTAGAAAAATAATTTTTTTATTAAAAATTTCCTTTATTTTAAAATGGTTCGTATTTTCATTTATAATTAATTAGTTCCCAAAAAATTAATTTTATATACATGTTTAAACCATATATTTTCATAATTTAGTTAATATTTTTCATACCTTACATTCCAATGGATATGTGATAACTATCACATTAAATAATAATCTATCAATAGTATGTCGTGTTTCATTAAAACTCAATGATATATATAGAACAAACTATTAAAGAAATTAAATACAATCAAAAAATACATAAAATCTTAGGGTGTTACATTCTACCCCCTTAAAATTAATTATTCCCTAGAAATCAAATCACTTTTATTAAAAAACCCATGATAGGTCATCTTTATTACATCATAAGGTTCCCATGTAGCCTCCACAAGTTGGTGATTTTTCCAGAAAACTTTGACCAAGTAAGTGGTCTTGTTTTGTAGAAATTTCTCTATACAATATAGAATGTAAATATGTTGTTCTACATCAAAAATATCTTTCTCTAGGAATATGACCTCTAAGTTCATTAAATGTGAAGGATTAGGTATGTACTTCCTTAGGATAGATACATGGAATACATCAGAAACCTAAGAGAGGTTCAGTGAGAGTTCCAAGTGATAAGCTACCATCATGATATAATAAAGAATTTCAAAAGGAACAATGTACCTAGATATTAGTTTTCTCTTATTTCTTCTATGGATTATTTCATAGAAACTCCTTCCCACATACCTAAAATTCCTGATTATGTCGATGATTATCAACATAACTTTCCTATCGACTTTGTGCCACCCTTATGTGATGTTGAGTGTATCTAAACTTATCTGCATTTATCTAGCTATCTTGATCCCGATAGCTTTATTTCTCTAACTTCATCCCAAAACATTGGATTCACACACTTCATTCCATATAGGGTTACATAAAGACCCATTTGAATACTTTAAATAAAATCCATTGTTGTTAGAAAACTCAACTAGAGGAAGGTGTTGATCCCAACATCCTCTGAAATCCATACAACATGATCTTTGAATATCCTATAAGGTATTAATTGTTCTCTCAGACAGACCATATGTCTAAGGATGATATGCAATGATAAAACCCAACTCCATATCAATATTTTTTTTCAAATACTTCACCAAAAATTTGAGATTACTCTCGAATCCCTATTAGATACAATAAAATGTGGAACTCTTTGCAACCATACTAATTTCTTAATGTATATCAAATAAAGAAGATATAGATGGAAATTTTCTATGATAGTGATGATGTGTGATGAATTTGTAAGGTGATAAACTATAAAACAAATAACATTATTACCTTTTGACATTTTGTAGAGTTTGATGAAAAAACCCTTGGTGATGTTTTCCTATTTCCATTCTGGTATGCATAATAGTAAGATCATCCTCTTAAACATTTGTCCCTTAGAAAAAACTAGATTACCTAAAAATCACTGAGTTACATATTCATACATATCTCCCTTCATGTTTTCCCACTAAAATTACTCTTTCATATAGTCTTTTGTTAAGTGGTATACCCTTGTTGTCCTTTGGTTTTTGGTTCAAGCATCGAGGCCTTGCTGGATGTGATAGGTTGTCACCCAGCATGAGGGTTATCATTTTTCCAAAACTATATTAATATCATTACATAGTTTAAATTACCCATATTTACCTAAATATCGAAGATAAGATAAACTCTAAAGGTTACCAATACCTTTAATCTTATCCAAAAAATTTAAATTAATTCTTACCCCAATAACTTTTTCCTTAAAACATATATTAAACTAAGGGGTTATATTGCCGGATATTTCTCCAAAAATATTTTTAATCTTGATAAAAACTCACCATATAAAACCTCATAATGAATGTTTAAGACTTTTTACTTATGATCAACCTTAAAATACTAAACCCATGATGGTATACAAATATATTAAGTTAATCTTACAAAGATACAAATTTTATTCCAAAATTAACATAATTCATAGATGTTTCATGATTCATATACTATTAGAAAAACAGGTATTTGCGACGGGCCATTTGCGACGGGATCCCGTCCCAAATGGATTTTTGTGACGGGGACACTTCGTAAATAGCCCGTTGCTGAAAACGGTGTTGCAACAAAAATTATTTGCGACGGGCCCGTCGCTAAAGCCTTTTTTTGCGATGGGGATTCTCCCCGTCGCAAATAGTACTCCGTATATTTGTAATTTTTTTTTGAAATAGTAATTGCGACGGGCCCCATCGCAAATACCTATTGCGACGGGCCCGCCGCAAATAGTTTTTGCGACGGGTCCCGTCGCAAAATGTATTTAAAAAAAATAAAAAACTATTAATAAATTATTTTAATGCATATAATAATAATACTATTTGCGACGGGAATAGTATCCCGTCACAAATACTATAAAAAATAAAGAAAATTAAATTAATAATAAATTATTTTAATTAACATAATAATAATCTAATTATAATTCAAGAATAAAAAATAATAAAATATTAATAAATGATTTTAATTAATATAATAATAGAATTATAATTCACAAATAAAAATAATAAATTATTAATAAATTATTTTAATTAATATAATAATAATAGAATTATAATTCAAAAATAAAAAATAATAGAATATTAATAAATGATTTAATTAATATAATAATATTATAATTTTAATTCATAAATAAAAAAATATTAATAAGTTATTTTAATTAATATAAAAATAATAGAATTATTTTACATTCAAATATTAAAATAATTCCAGTATTACAAAAAAATATAATTAAATTATAATATTATAAAATTTTAATATATATATATATATATAATTTAATATTATTAAATATAAATAATATTATTATTCATATTAATATTGTTATTTCAAAATATAATATTATTAATATTGTATAATGAGACAGAAACTACGAATAGAAAAAAAATCATATTTTGATTTCACAAATTTTATAACATAAAACAAACTCTAATCTGAAGGAGGGGGGAGGGGGGATCTGTAGGTGGTGGTGGAGGAAACATTATCCCTAAAGCATGAGTGAGTCGGCGCATGTACTCTATCTGCTCCTGATGCTGCTGCTGCCACCGACTCATCTGCTCCTCGTACAACTGCTGCTGGTGTCGATACTCCTCCTCATGCTGTTGACGCATCTGCTCCTACTCCTGTCGGAGACTCTCTATCAGTGCAGTCTGAGATCGCAACTGATCCTCATACTATGTAGCAGAAGAAGATGCACGAGCTCCTCTTGAGCTGGACGCCGACATCGCATCACTGCCATAATAATCTCCGAGAGTCAGTCGAGAGCTGATACCAACTACCCAACCCTTCTCGAAGGCATACTGGGTGGCCTCCATCCATGTCGCCTCATCAAACTGACGGCCAGTGGTCTGATCTGATGACTCGGCCTGACTCTCAGGCTGGGTCTGTGATGTTGTGGCCTCATATGACTCCTGTAATTGCAATTTAAAATTAAAATTGTGAATATATTATATGTAGTTAATTTTTAAACTTGAAAACAAATAATACTGACCACGATGTGATGCTGACGATCACCTCTGAGATCCCCAGTAGCAGGATCACTATACATCCTCAGATATACGTCGTACTCCGTAATATCGGGGTTCTCGACAACCTATAAGAATAAAAAATAAACTGTTAATATTTATAGTTATATAAAATATATATTAATAATGTACGTACCAGATGCTGTCTATGAGTACTGAAAGAACGACTCCCACCTCGATGAGTCACCTCCTGTCTCCCCCGATTCTTCCTCCCCACCAATGATTTCCTCTGAAAGGCACCACTCAACCAGTGCGCACATAATCCATCCCGTACATGGTATGAAATGTACTCTAGTCGGTGTGCTCTACATGACTCGTCAAAATCTGACACTCCTGCTTTCTTCATGGAAGCTTTTCTTAAATTGTGCAAAAACTAACGAAGGCGATCATGCATGGCCACCTCCCATGCCTCGTGGATGGCGTCACGCATGGTATCCTCGATCAGATACAATAAAACCTACAAATAAATCAAAATATCAAGTTAGAAATGAAATAATTTTCAAAATAAAAATTATTTATTTATGTATGTACCAACCAATGGTCGAACATGGCCTGCTGCACATCAATGGGAATCTGCTCCCATGTGGTCCACGGCTGAGAGAAATAGTTGCGCAAAATAGCGATTCCATGTCCGACTGCTATATACGGAAAACTATAAAAATAATAAACATTTATTATGTGAATAGATTAATGAAATCTTAGTCAAATCCACAGGTTATCACACAGGTTATCACACCTCCATGTGCATGGATCAAACCCACGACGTGGACGTCACTCGTGGAAGGGGTCAGGAATCATCAATCGTGCAAGACTGCGCCCCCTCCGTGTACTCCCTGGAGTGATTGCAGGCTGAGGGTCATCTGCTAGCAACACATCCGCATCGAATGGCAGGTCAGCATCCACCAACTCATGAAATGTGGTGTCGTCCATCTGAAACAGAAAATGTTAATGTTGTTAACAAAAAATTGATAATTACTATTATATATACACATATACATATTATGATTGTATATAAATACCATGGAATTCTATCAGTGTTCATCTTCATCATCATCTTCATATATGTCAATGTCATCTTCATATTCCTTCTAAACATCATTGATATCCATTCGAGTTACTGTTGCTTCATCTCTTACCATTTCAAATTCATATGTGACATCATTAACATCATCATCATCACTGAGTCTTAAATGTTGGGTGTCGTCATCGATACCCATGTCTCTTTGTAAAAAAGTTTGATTTTGAGTACTCTCTTGAAAAACTTCAATTCTTTGCACATCAGTGAAAGCACATTCACTTTGACAAAACTAATTGTCTCGAATTTTGATTTTTATTACACTCCACCAATCAGTCAAGTCTCTTGATGTAGCATAGTACTTTGCGTAATAAACTTTATGTGCCTGTTGATCCAATAAGAATGGTTTATTTACTACGAAAACACTTTTACATTTAATATCGATGATTCCATGAGTCGGATGAACATGCACGCCTCTCTCTGTATCCAACCACCGACATTTGAACATGGTTATGTAATGTTTTCCAAGATAACAGAGTTCAATGATTTCATCAAGTATGCCATAAAATCCATCTTCATTTTCTCGATGGTGAGATCCTCTCAAGCTAACTCCACTGTTCATTGTTTTTTTTGATTTCCCATATGCATGTGTGTGAAATCGAAATCCATTCACCACATATGCATTATAAGTTTTAACAAGTTTGGAAGGTGGTTTACTCAATACACACAGCCGTTTGTCAATTTTATCCGCATGTCGAGACACCTGAAAATTTGTGAAATAATTATCAATATAGTAAACTATACATTTAATGAGTTGCTAAATGAAAAAGAATTTATGTTACCAGTTTTTGAAACCACTGAGAGAAATTTTTCAGTCGACGTTCTTCGATAGCAGCTACTGTAATTTGTGGAATTTGTTTCTTGATATGATTATCATACAACCTATAAAAACCAATGTTATTTACTGTAACATAAATGATAGAATAAGTGATATAAACACATACAGTACAACTGATGTCATCTCTTCACAGTTGAGCAGAACATACTTATGAGCTCTATGATGATCATCATCTGAAAGCCAGCATTCATAAACTCCACCAAAACCAAGCTCTGGCTGGTTGAAAACAGATAATTGATTGTCGATTTCATGAATATTCCTCTCGTTCTGTCCCATTCGGTTGTGTTTTGAAGGATACTCAGATTCAAAATAATGGGAGCAGAAAAAAGATACTTCCTCTTGCAAATAAGCTTCTACAATAGATCCTTCAACAGATGCTTTGTTACATACTTTTCTTTTCAATTTTTGTATGCATATTTCAAATGGGTACATCCATCGAAACTGTACTGGACCTCTACATTTGGCTTCATATGGAAAATGTAACATCAAATGTTCCATTGAGTCGAAGAAAGACAACGGAAATATTTTTTCCAGTTTACATATAATTACAACAACATCTTTTTCAAGTTTTCCTAGAGCATCATAATCTGTTGTAGCCGCACAAATTTCCCGAAAAAAAGGAGACATGTCTGTTATGGAATCCCAAATCACAGAATTCAACAGACCTCTTAATCTAATGGGTAGAAGTCTTTCCATTATAACATGAAAATCATGACTTTTTAATCCAGTAATATGACCATTCTTTACACATCTACCCAAATTGGAAGCACAACCATCTGGAAGACTCAAATTTGAAATCCACTATCAAAATAATAAACGGTTTTCTTTAGACAGTGTATAAGCTGCTTTTGGTTTCAGTAACCTTTCTGTTCTGACATTCTCAAATAGTTCCAATTCTGGACGCCTGCAAATTTGGGCATGATCTAAACGTGCATTTACATTGTCTTTTCTCTTTCCTGGCGTATCCAAAATTGTATGAATCAAATTATCAAAACATTTCTTCTCAATATGCATGACATCTAACATGTATCGGACCAACAAATCAGACCAATATGAAAAATCCCAAAATATGCTACGTTTAATCCAATTGTGTTCTTTCCCAAAACCAGAAATTTTCTGTTGGTTTATTGTGGGACCAAAGTGATGGGAGGTAATGAAAATACAACTGATTTTAACTCCGAACCTGATAGAATTTTTGGAGGTCCATCCCTTTCAACTATTCCTTTTCTGAAATGAGATCTGTTTATGCGAAAAGGATGATCAGCTGGAAGAAATCTGTGATGACAGTCAAAATAACAAGGTTTCTTTCTATGAATGAGCATAAATGCTTTGTTCTCTCCCATACAGTAAGGACATGATTTCTGACCTTGTGTACTCCAACCAGATAACATCCCATAAGCCGGGAAGTCACTAATTGTCCACATCAATGCTGCTCTCAGTATGAAATTCTGTTTCGTTGCAACATCATATGTACTGACACCAGTACTCCACAATAAATTTAATTCATCAATCAATGGTTTCAAATAAATATCAATATTTTTTTCGGATGTCCTGGAAATAGTAAAGTCAAAAAGATATATGGCTCCTTCATCAACATCCACGGAGGTAAATTTTACAGAGTTAAAAAAACAGGCCAACATGAATATTGACTACCATAAGATCCGAACAGACAGAAACCATCAGTGGAAAGGCCCAGTCGAACATTTATAGCTTCTAAAGAAAAGGACGGATGCACTCTATCAAAATGATTCCATGAATCACCATCGGGTGGATGATTCAAGCTTTTATCGGTTGAAATATTCTCTTTATGCCATGACATCATTGTCACTGTATTCTTAGACATGAATAAATGCTGAAGTCTGGATGTAAGTGGAAAATATCTCAACTGTTTTATAGGAATCAAACCACACTTAACATGTTGTCCTTCTTTATATCTCAGTTGCCCACATGTGGGACAACTATCCAACGACTCATTTTCCCCAGAATATAAAATGCAGTCATTTGAACATGCATGAATCTTCTGACAAGTCAGTCGCAAATTTCGAACCAGCCTCTTACTCTCATAGTAATTTGCAGGCAAACCATTTCCTTCGGGTAACAGTGTTTTAAGCAAAGAAAATATCTGGTCAAAAAAGGTGTTTGACATACCGTTATCTGATTTGATAGCCATAAATTTTGCAACTGCTTCTAATTTTCTCATCTTGCAGCCAGGATATAATGCATCCTCAGCAGACCTCAACAACTCATAAAATTCAGACGGTGCCAACTCAGGATTTGAAGCTATATCAGTCGGGGTTTCTGTATGTTGAACAGATGAACATGCAATATCATGTACTAAATCTTGAAACTGGGATGGATCCGGAATCAAGTTGGTATCACCTGCTATGGAACTGTGTTCACCGTGTTGATACCAAAAAACATAATCTGGTTGAAAACCAAAACGCAAGAGATGTCCCCCCACTTTGTCAAACATGTCAAACGTTCTCAATGCACATTTTCTGCAAGGGCATTTTATTTTCCCTTCTGAAACAAATTCTAGGTTTGATGCCGCAAATGATAAAAAAGTCTCCACACCCTCTACATATACTAGATTTAAACCAGAACCGTTTGGATTTCTACATTGATTTATCCATATGCGGTCAACTAATAATGATTGTTGACGACCTTGTTGTTCCATATTTTTCTATAAAATATAAAAGCATTACTGGTTTTGAATAATTTCTTAGAAAAAACACTCAAGCAAGGATAATTATAGAGTTTACATCATACACGACAGACGCAAACTTTTTATTGAGATAAACCTAAAAATTGGCCCTTTAAGAATTGAATATGTTGAGAATAAAGCAAAACATGTTACAAATATTGATAATTTTAATATTATATTAATTGTTTATTATTTTCATAGTACTAATATTATTGGTAATTACTCCTAATTATACGTAATTATTCCTAATTATTGGTAATTATTCCTAATTATTGGTAATTATTCCTAATTATTGGTAATTATTCCTAATTATTGGTAATTATTCCTAATTATTGGTAATTATCGGTAATTATTGGTAATTATTGGTAATTATTACTAATTATTTGTAATTAATACTAATTATTGGTAATTATTGTTAATTATTACTAATTGTTACTAATTATTGGTAATTATTACTAATTATTACTACTTATTGGTAATTATTACTAATTATTGGTAATTATCAGTAATTATTGCTAATTATTGGTAATTAATACTAATTATTAGTAATTATTACTAATTATTACTAATTATTGGTAATTATTACTAATTATTGGTAATTATTACTAATTATTACTAAATATTGGTAATTATTACTAATTATTACTAATTATTACTAATTATTACTAATTATTGGTAATTATTACTAATTATTACTAATTATTGGTAATTATTTCTAATTATTACTAATTATTACTAATTATTACTAATTATTGGTATTTATTACTAATAATTACTAATTATTACTAATTATTACTAATTATTGGTAATTATTACTAATTATTACTAATTATTGGTAATTATTCCTAATTATTACTAATTATTACTAATTATTGGTAATTATTCCTAATTATTGGTAGTTATCGGTAATTATTGGTCATTATTGGTAATTATTACTAATTATTGGAAATTAATACTAATTATTGGTAATTATTATTAAATATTATTAATTATTACTAATTATTGGTAATTATTACTAATTATTGGTAATTATTACTAATTATTACTAAGTATTACTAATTATTGGTAATTATTGGTAATTATTACTAATTATTACTAATTATTGGTAATTATTACTAATTATTACTAATTATTTGTAATTATTCCTAATTATTACTAATTATTACTAATTATTGTTAATTATTGGTAATTATTCCTAATTATTGGTCATTATTACTAATTATTGTTAATTTTTACTAATTATTGGTAATTATTACTAATAATTACTAATTATTACTAATTATTGGTAATTAGTACTAATTATTCCTAATTATTACTAATTATTGGTAATTATTACTAATTATTGGTAATTATTACTAATTATTACTAATTATTGGAAATTATTATTAATTATTACTAATTATTGGTAATTATTCCTAATTATTACTAATTATTACTAATTATTGGTAATTATTCCTAATTATTGCTAATTATTCCTAATTATAGGTAATTATTCCTAATTATTGGTAATTATCGGTAATTATGGGTAATTATTGGTAATTGGTACTAATTATTGGTAATTATTACTAATTATTGGTAATTATTAATAATTATTACTAATTATTGGTAATTATTCCTAATTATTTCTAATTATTACAAATTATCGATAATTATTGGTAATTATTGGTAATTATTGGTAAGTATTACTAATTATTGGTAATTATTCGTAATTATTACTAATTATTGGTAATTATTCCTAATTATTACTAATTATTCCTAATTATTGGTAATTATTGGTAATTATGGGTAATTATTGGCAATTATTATTAATTATTGGTAATTATTTCTAATTATTGTTAATTATTACTAATTATTACTAATTATTGGTAATTATTCCTAATTATCGGTAATTATTACTAATTATCGGTAATTATTGGTAATTATTGGTAATTATTACTAATTATTGGTAATTATTACTAATTATTGGTAATTATTACTAGTTATTACTAATTATTACTAATTATCGGTAATTATTACTAATTATTACTAATTATTACTAATTATCGGTAATTATTCCTAATTATTCCTAATTATTACTAATTATCGGTAATTATTGATAATTATTTGTAATTATCCATAATTATTTGTAACTATTACTAATTATTGGTTATTATTACTAATTATTGGTAATTATTACTAATTATTGGTAATTATTACTAATTATTTCTAATTATTGGTAATTATTACTAATTATTACTAATTATTACTAATTATTGGTAATTATCGGTAATTATTGGTAATTATGGGTAATTATTACTAATTATTGGTAATTAATACTAATTATTGGTAATTATTAGTAATTATTACTTATTATTACTAATTATTGGTAATTATTACTAATTATTGGTAATTATTACTAATTATTTCTAATTATTACGAATTATTTGTAATTATTACTAATTATTGGTAATTATTGGTAATTATTCCTACTTATTGGTAATTATTCCTAATTATTGGTAATTATTCCTAATTATTGGTAATTATTCCTAATTATTTGTAATTATTCCTAATTATTGGTAATTATTCCTAATTATAGGTAATTATCAGTAATTATTGATAATTATCGGTAATTATTGATAATTATAGGTAATTATTACTAATTATTGGTAATTATTACTAATTATTGGTAAATATTACTAATTATTGGTAATTATTACTAATTATTCCTAATTATTACTAATTATTACTAATTATTACTAATTATTACTAATTATTACTAATTATTGGTAATTATGCCTAATTATTACTAATTAGTGGTAATTATTAGTAATTATTACTAATTATTACTAATTAGTGATAATTATTGATAATTATTACTAATTATTACCAATTATTGGTAATTATTACTAATTATTGGTAAGTATTACTAATTATTTGTATGTATTACTAATTATTGGTAATTATTACTAATTATTTGTAATTATTACTAATTATTGGTAATTATTACTAATTATTGGAAATTATTACTAATTATTGGTAATTATTACTAATTATTACTAATTATTTCTAATTATTGCTAATTATTGGTAATTATTCCTAATTATTGGTAACTATATCAATAATTACCAATAATTAGGAATAATTACCAATAATTAGGAATAATAACATTATTAATATATTTTATTATTAATATTAAAATAATATAATTTTGTATATTATATACAATTCTCCTTTCATCTGTGTGTTTTCTGTCCCCACATACAAATATTACATGTGCAGACAGAAAACACACAGATGAAAGGAGAATTGTATATAATATAAAAATTATTTTATTTTAATATTAATAATAAAATATACTAATAATGTAATAATGTTATTATTCCTAATTATTGGTATTTATTACTAATTATTAGTATTGATTCTTAATTATTGAAAATTATTACTAATTATTCCTAATTACCATTAACTATGAACAATACTAATAATTTAAATTTATTAAGTAACAAAACAATGTAAACATAATTAAATTACAACTAATTAAGAATAATTGAAACTAATACAAAATTTAAAATAAATATTAAATTAAAATGAATATAAATACCTTTAAAATTGATCTGAGCTTGATCTCTGATCGTTCTTGAAAACTTCAATATCAACTCCGGAGAAAAAAATTAAACTTAAGAAACGCTGAACTCTAGAAATAGAATTTTGAGAGAAGGAGAAGATGAAGTTTGAGAATGAATTGAAAAAAACGGATGAGGGTATTTATAGTTTAGATAATTTGTGATGGGTCCATTTGCGACGGGATACCCGTCGCAAATTCCTTAGCCATCATTTATTACGGTCAACGGTTAAATGGTTATTTGCGACGGGAACCGTCGCAAATAACCACCTGCCGACATACTATTTGCGACGGGGGAATATTCTCGTTGCAAATACCTTTTTCCGCCGCCGGTTATTTGCGACGGGCAATAACCGCCCGTCGCAAATACGTTTCCCGCGATTTGGCGCAAAGCGCGCCAGTTCTTTTGCGACCGGGAAAGCTAACCCGTCGCAAAAGACTACTTATTTGCGACGGGCAAATACCCCCGTCGCAAATACCCATTTTTCCCGTAGTGATATAGCTAAACAACCATTAGGTAAATACTTCTATATCATAATTATTGAATCCAAATACATAAATACTTCAATTACTTATTCCTTAAATAACCTTTTATCTTATACAAAAAACATTTACATTATAATATTGTGTTTATCATTACACTGATAGAATATCAAATGTGATTTAATTATTCCATAATCCATGTATAGGGTGATAATCAATTATCAGAGTCACATCAAATTTCACTAAATGATGGACAATAATATTTTCATAGGTCTCATTCATAAAAAATCACACATGAAATTCTAAACTAAGGAGTGAAATGTACGTGTCCCATATTTATCATGTATAACATCAGCTATTGTAATTTTATAATATTTCCTATTATCCTTTGTCTACTTAGGTTTTTGTGGATTATCATCCTCATTATCCCTTAGATTGGGGTGTTGATTCATATAATTCCCAAAATATCTGCACTTAAAGCATTGAAGTGTAGGTTGTCAATTCTATGAATATTTCTCTCTATTTCCATTATCAGCTAACTTATTCCTATCATTATGACATTTCATATCCTGGTGACCTCCCTTTCATTACATAATACATTTAATAGTCTCCTTAAAAAATTTCACTCTATGTTTCATTACACACTTTAAACATGATGGAAATATCATATTCTTATCTCCATGATCCTTAGTGTTTTTATTGAAATCCATATTTCTTTTCTTATCAAAATCATTAGACGGATGGGTAACTCTAATCATTATTTCCACCTTGAGATAACATTAATCAAATTTATTTACAGCTACCGAATCTCTTTATGGATCACTGTATTTAGAGAATTGGTTTTACTACACTAAATAATTCATCAACCTTACTTTAAAGTTGGATGATAATACTAGAATATTTTCTTGGAATTATTGTTAATGTTTTCTCATAGGTACCAAAAAATTCATTATGCTTTTAATTTATCTCAAGAATTAATTCCCCACTTCATACATAGAATATGAGTTATGTACTTTTTGAAAAATAAGATCTTAAACTCATCCCAATCCATGGAGTAAATTTCCTTATGGTTCCTCATATTCATAATGAGATTACACCATTGATATAAATTTCTTTCCAAATAATTGACAACTAAGCATAATTTTTCATGTTCGTAATACTATAGAATGGAAATTATCTTCTTCGTGGTACTGATCCATTTCTAAGAAACTAACAAATCAGTAGAACCACTAAAAGATGTTATAAATTTCAACATGAAAGAATTAATATAATGTTGTTCCCTGTTATTCACCTATTTGGATGTTAATCTTGATTCATATCATAATAATGTTTTGTGAGAATACCAGTGATATTTTGCATTTCATCTCCCATAGCATTTAGTTATTCAAAAGGACAATCATTTAATTGTCTATTGTTTTCAATCTTAACATGGTTTCTTTATGTTCTAAACATTGAATGAAACAAAAATCATAGTGTGAGTAATAATTCTCAAAGTGGGAAACCACATAATCATTGAGAATGACTTTTAGGATCTTTAAATCACAAATCCTTCTTTATAACCCAAGGAACATTAGACTTAACCCAAGTCACTCACGATCATTATTTAAATCCTTCATGATAGTTTGTAACGATTTTGTGAAATTTAAAGGAATATCCCCTGGAACTGTCAAACCAGGTGTGTAGTAAGAACCTTTTTCATATACCATGAAACACTCAAGACATTCCTGATGTGACTTTTTCAGAGTTATTACCCGTAGGTGCATCTGTTTCATAACCGCATCCACATATAGTATCCAAATAGTAATGTATTTCTAAGAAAACACTCACACTCTATTTCACCAATTTTACATGATATTTTCAAATAAATTGAATTATCCTTATAATAATCCATAGATATATACCTAGGGTCCTCACTATGGTTTTATCCTTCTATTTTGTAATGGTTAACTAATAAAATTCTATAATACCAATTACTGGGACCCATGATTTTGATACATAGATATTACATCTATTTTGATGAATATTCAATACATTATACAAACTCATACCTTAGGATCATAAAGGTATAGTGACTTTTTAAGATTAAAAACATAAAAAAATGGTTCATAATATTTTTACATTATGTCCCACTTATTTCCTTTTAAATTTCACACTTTTTAGAAATATCACTGGTAATAAATATCATCACATCTTTTCTAAAAGAAACCTAATAATGGGTGAGCTCATATGCTCAATAAAAGTAAATAAGAGAAATATATAAACATAACATCGGAATATGGGTATGGGAACATGATAATAACATATAAAAACCATTACCTATATATCAATGATATAATTCTTTAGTTAGAAAATAAATTTTATCAGTTCGTAAGACATGAATAATATGAAAATCAAAGAACACGAGCACAAAGATTTTAATATTGACACAAGACATCAAATTGTGGCATACACATAAGTAAAGAATAAAATTTTCTAATTATTAAATTCTTAATTCCAAGGATATCATAGGGAATGGATTTACTCCCTAAACCATTGTAATAGTAATTTTTCACTCCCAAGACTATCATAGTGGATTGGGTTCACTCCCCAAACCACAGTAGTAGTCATAGTTCACTTACAAATCTATAATTGTGTAAAAACTACCTTAATCAACTAGGTTCACTCACCATTCCAATACTATTTATCTCATCAGATATTAATCATTAAATATTTAATCATAAGTAGATATAGTTCCCACCAATCACATAATGAAAATCAATTATAAGGGTGACATTTGATCATAAAATATTCATCATATCAGAAACTATGAAATGAAATGGGATTCATAGCATATTTATCATATCCTAACCCATGAAATTAATTGGGATTCCTAATACATTTATCATATTAGAAACCATGAAAATAAATATGGTTCATAAACATTTCATCATGGGATAACCCATGGAAAAGAAACATTCATAAACATCTTTTTATTATAAAAATTAACCACACATAGAGAGTATAAAGATAGTATCATTAGATTATATCCCCATTAAATATTAAGTAGCATCAAAGGATGTTATATTAGATAAAAAATGATTTTTAAAGATCACTTGGAACATTTATTGAGGAAAATAAACATTTGTCTTTGAAAATAACATTTTTAAAACTAAAGGTTCACAAAAAATTGTGAAAATAATTTTATTTTAAAATAACATTTTAAAGTTATAATGTAATATTTAAAACATTGAGTGGTCTTGATGTTGAGAATTTTCATTCATGTCATACACATTAAAACAAATATTATTTTCCCATTTTTTGTAAAATTCCAATATGTATTATTTGAATAATGTAATGAAGATTCCTATTTTTTTTGTAAAAAGTAAAACAAGGGTAAAAATCACATCAAAAAATTATATAGGAACATTAAAATATTCTTGAAGACATTTTTAGTAAGAAAAAATAGAGAACAAAACGTATTTTCAACCGAATAGAGAAATAAAGTCAAATTTTCTCAAACAAATAATCTTGAATTATTTTGTTTATAAAGAGAGTATAGTGATGGGAAACCTTGTATTATCATGAAATAACCATAGAATAAGAAAATTCATGAGTTTATTAAGAGATTTTTTGTAACATCCTAGGTAAATGAAGAATAAGTGAATTTCATATTTATTAATATTTGTGAATTAAATATTATTTTTACTTTAACGAGGTTTCTATGTTTGATAGCGTACCTGATACGCAACAACATGTTTCTTTGAAATCTTACGTTGCACACTATTAAAATGATATTATTATTTTAAATGGTAGTTAACTCCTAGTCATTGTATTTCCGGGAATAAATAAACTAACTAAAATATTATTATACATTATTTTTAAATGTTTTTAAATTTATCCAATAATATATAGAGGCTTAAAATGTGAATGAATCTAATTTTAAGCATAATTTCCATTAAAATGTCAATTTACCACCTTTTAATGGTGAACCCACATTAAATATAGTTTTAGTTGCTTTAATACATTATAATTGACCAAATAAAATCCTTCATTAGAATGGAGAAATGAATACTTACTTTGTGTAAATTTTGGGTATTTTTCTGATAAAGTTCATTTTTAATGAATAGTGAAAATATTGAATTTTATTTCAAAAGTGTTTTTTAATCTAATTTATTTATATGGTTAGATTATCTTTTAAATTGGTTTTAAAGTGTAATTAGAATATATTTTTACCATTTAATCCAATTTTGGTCATTGGAATTAATTTCACTATGAAATTGGACATAAACAATTGTCAATCTTTTTAAAATTATTATTTCTTAAAAACATGCTATTTGTTTAAACAACGAGAATTAATTTTAAAATTAATTAATTACACTTTTATGTTTTTAATTTGTTACAATAAAAATTATTTTTTAATTAGTAATATCAAATAAATCTTAGGCTGAATTTTTGGTATTTTTCTGAAAAAACATCAATTTTTTATGAATAGTGAAACCACTTAGTAGTAGTTAAAAAACTGACTTTTTCATTTTAATTAAATTTTACCACTTCTATAAATTTAATTTCAAAAATACAACATACATGGATTTTATTAGTAATTAAAATGTGGTTCAATAAGATGAAAATAATTTTTGGGGAATGCTAACTTTTGAATTTATTTATCGCGGTTAAATGTAAATAGGGTAATTCAAAGTAAAAAGAATATTATAATTATTAAAAACTACCTTAGCAAATGTCACAAACTTATTGGATGAGTAATGGAAGACCATGGGCGTCCTTGGAGTGATTTTGGGACCCCATGATGTCACTTATGAATGATAATGACTCTTTAGATTAATTAATTTAAAGTAAGGAAAAATTGACCTTAACAAAAGTCTTTTAGTAAATTTATTTTTATATAGTATTATATAAGTCATTATTTTAGAAAAAAAAATTTCTTTTTAAATATAAAAATATTTACAACATGATATTATTTTTTTATAATTATTATACATCGAATAAATTAAATTATTTATGACACAATAATGATGTCTTATTTACCTCATTAATAAATGATTAAAATAAATAAGATTATAATGATTAAAATATTATCCAAAACATGTACAATTATGATTGGATGATTTTATTTAGAATATGAGTCATATTATATTTTACTTTAATGATTTTTATAACTTTTGAAACCGATTATATGTTTATAATAAAATAATGTTTTCACACTTTCCTAAAGAGCCCCTCCTCTCCCTTATAAAAAGAGACCACTTATAACCAATTTCTCGCACCTCTAAAGACTTTTATCTCATCCAAAATCTTCCCATTTAAGCTCCCTACATCCCTATACTTCTCTTAGAATCCTTACCTTAGGCATAAGGCACTTCAAGAAGTCCTTTTGCTTCAATCCAAAGGAAGTAACACAAATTAAAGGCAACCGTTTCTGTTAAATTGTTTTATTTTATTTTATATATCCAACCCCTAAAATATTTTTATTAATTTCTTTTGTAACAACACCAGTATCCAAAATATACTAGGATTTTGTTATGAGACATATTATAACTACAGTTACACACACCTCTATCTAATAGATGAAAAACATAATGTTTCTGTGGATGGACAACTAACGCCTCACAAAACGATGATTGTTCGACTATCTCCTACCGCCTCTCATGGTGGCCATTATGATGGCACTGTATTTATATATGATATATATTATGTTTATGTTTTCTTTATGCTTCTGTAATTTCCATTTATATCGTGCCTTTATGGTTTCTATTATTGGAAAAGGAGATAATCTCATTAGAGGAAGTGTGGACTACCGCCCCCTCAAAGTGATATGACTCGTTAATGCCATATGTGAGACTTATAAAGGATTGAGTTAATGATATTATATATCAAATTATATATGAAATTATACTGTAATTATAATATACCTATGTATCATTATGTTTTAATTCCATTAAAATAAGAAATAGAAATGAAAGTAGCGTTCATGCGTACGTAAGACTTACCATCTCCATGATCGGTGCATTTCATTTCTCACTTCCAAATGTTATGTACTATTATAAATACATGTATATAATGGATATATATTATATATATTATATACATGATATCTAAATCATTAATATCATTCTGGATATAATGGACTATTAACGACATGGAAAACTTGTAAATATAAGGTGTTCATTTTTGACTCAAGTACAAAATATCGAAAAAATGAACATTATTATCTTAAATGATTAAGTAATGTTTATAACATTGTAATAAGTGATATAAAAAGAATTATAAACTTGAAAAAGGTTCTTAAGTACGTAGAAATAAACTTTTGTTTATTATTCATGAGATTAAAGAATGATCAGGTCAAGTCGGACATGAGGTAATGGACTTTGTCTCAATCTCCTTTCATTGAATCATATTTATTTTTATACACAACCTTTTTTATGGTGTATAAACCCCTTAGAATTTTAATTTCTTTCAAAGGTAATCTTTTAATACGAAGAATTTTACTAAAGCATAAAAAGGAATGTTTTTTTAACATAAGTGGTGACAACGGCCATTCCGCCGTCGCGAGTATTATTCGGTCTTTGGCTTCCTTAACAATCCAGAATGTTTTTTAAAAGGAAAAATAAATACCATATACTATTTTTAAATATTTTGGTATCGAAAATTATTTTTAAAATGGATTTATTATTTCAATATCTTGAAATTATATTTTGTTATTGTAATTCAGAAATGTTATCTTTTATTTATGCTTATTTTATGTGTTATGATCATGTTATGGTTGATGGGAATTATTTATATTTATGGGTGGTTCCGTGATAAACCTGTGGGGGGTGATCCCAAGATAGCTCTCCAATGCATTGGTTAAAGTTATAGAGGTAAAACTGAATGTTTCTCCTAATAGATTTCGGGAATATACTTATGATGGGTATTCCAAAGATACTCCCTTTGTAGCTGTGAGAACTACAATGTAAGTATGATAAGGATTCCACTAGTTACCTTTATGATTTATGATTTCTATGTGTTATTCATAAAATCTTATGATTTCATGAGGTAAGAAAAAGAGTTCATGTCTTGTATGTATTTATGAACAAATGTTTTATTTTTTTATAACCCTTACTAAGCTTTTTATGCTCATCCCATGTTTAGAAATGTTTTTGCAGGACCTAAAGATGAAGAGGGTCAAGGATGGGATCAAGGAAAAGTTATGTTGTCTAAAACATGGAACTAGACATGACACTTTTTTTAAGAGTTTTTATTTTATGAAAAAATGGAAACTATGTAGAAGTGTTTACATTGTAATATTTTGAGATGTAATAGTTAAGTAATAATTCTATAAAACTATAAACCTAAAAGAATCCCCAATGTGAATTATTCATATAATTCAATATTATGTAATTTTTAAGGTCGGGTCCTAATAGTTGGTATCAGAGGTCGGTTTAGATAACATTAGGAGTTAGGTTATTGTTAAATTAATATCCATAAATTAATTTATGTTAATATTGAAATCATATTGCATTTATAGATTACCATGTTGCTTTGCCTAAGATATTTCTATGTTCGAAATGGTTTTACATAGAGGAAATATGGCAGCTATATTCGGATGACATCAGGAGGAAGACAACCTTCCAAATCAACAACCTGATATGGTCGGAATCAGAATTGAACGGTTTGTTGTAGAGATGGCACAATTGACTCAGGATATAAATGGTGGTGGTATCCATGTACATGATCAGCTGGATCAACCCCCGAGGAACATATCTGTAGTGGAGAATTTCATGAGGCAACATCCCCCATCATTTTGAGGATCATCTAACCCTATGCTAGGTGAAGGGGTATTAATGCACTGGATAAGATTTTCGATGTCATGGGTTGTTCAAAACATCAAAAGGCTACTCTCGCTGTTTACCGTTTTGAAGCTTAAGCTGATCAATGGTGGTCGATGGTGAAAAATATCAGGGATATTTAGGAGATTGATTCTCTTGATTTGGATGAGTTCAAAGTTATGTTTATTGAGAAATATTTTCCTAAGGTGGTTCATCTTAGGATGGAAACAAATTCATGGAATTGAGTCAGGAGGATGACTCAACAGATGCTTATTAAGAAAAAGTCCCTCGAATGGCAAGGTATGCTCCAAATTTCATATGAGATCTTGACAGCAAAATCAACTGTTTTTATTTAGGATTAAAGCCAAAGTATCGAAGGTATTTAACTTCTAATGTGTTAAAAAGTTATTAAAAATTTGTTCGTTGTGCGGAGAAGGTAGAAATGAAGTTTTCCGATGGTCAAGTATTCCTTGACAAACAACAGAATAGGATGTCAAGGTGGCTGCCGAAAGGGATGAACTCTTCAAAAAAGTATGATGGTAAGAAAATTAAGTTTACTATTTTTGAGAATTTTGGTAAAAATCTTGCTGGGGAATGTATTTTGAATTCTGGTAAGTGCTATTGATGTGATAAAATGGGATATAAGGCTCGTAATTACACTGAAAAAGATTAGTGTAATGGTTAGACAAAATCTGATTTATAGTTTTTAAAATGTTTTAAGTGCAATGAAATAGGTCATTTTGTAAATTAGTATCCATCAAAGAACTCAACCGAAGGAAAGAAAATAGACTACAAGTAGAAAGGGGTGGTGAAATCTTTTCCAAATACTTCAGTAGATGTTGGTCCATCAAATGAAGTTGTATCAGGTACACTGTTTGTTTGTTGAGATTATGCCAATGTGTTGTTTGATTCAGGGTCTACCCACTCATTAATTTCAAAGAAGTTTTCTAGTAAATTGTGAAATCCATATCAAGATAATAATATAGAACATACATTAAAAACACCAGGAGGAAATGTTGAGGCAAAAATAAAACATAAGAACATTCATGTCCATGGGTGCGAAAATAATCTACCAGCACACCTTATTGTTTTGCCTCTAATAGAGATTGATGTTATTTTGGGCATGTATTGTATTTATATTTGTCATGATAAGATTTACTTCATAGCTAAAGAGGTTTAATTTTAGAAATATTTTCAGTTTTTATACAAAAATGAACCCTTGATTTTGATAACATATCAGGAAGCTGAGAAACTAGTAAAAGATGGAGAAGACTGTTTAATTACACATATAGTTGAAAACAAAGGAACTGTTCAGATTAATGATGTGCCAGTGGTAAATGAGAACCTTGATGTTTTTCCTGAAGAGTTTATTAATATTATACCTGATCAAGAAGTTTAATTTACTGTTGAATTAGTTCCTGATTCTAAGTTGATTTCAATACCCCCTTATCGAATGGCTCAAAATGAACTTTTAGAGCTAAAGAAGAAATTTCCGGAATTATTTGATAAATGTTTCATTTGACCTAGCACATAACCATGTGGTTCTCATGTTTTGTTTGTTAAAAAGAAATATTATTCAATGAGACTTTTCATTGATTATAGAGTATTGAATAACATCACTGTTAAGAATAGGTATCCTTTTCCTCATATCGATGATTTGTTTGATTATGTCTAGGAGCTCAGTATTTTTTGAAGATTGATTTGAGATCGGGGTACGATCAGTTGAAAGTAAAGGATGAAAACATTCTAAAGACCGTGTTTCTTACAAGATATGTCCATTATGAATTTTTAGTTATGACTTTTGGGTTATCAAATGCACCTTCTATATAAATTGATTTTATGAAAAGAATATTCCGTGATTTCTCAGATAAGTTTGTGGTTTTGTTCATTGATGATATTTTGGTTTATTCTAAAAGTAAAGAGGACCACGAAATTCATTTAAGGGTCATCTTGAAAACCTTAATAGAAAATAAACTTTATGGAAAATTCAGCAAGTGTGAGTTTTGGTTACAACAAATTCTTTTCCTTGGTCACAATGTTTCAAAAAATGGAATAACTATATATTTTTCAAAAAACAAATTTGTTTAAGATTGGCCAAGACCCACAAATATAAATGAGATTTATATTTTCCGTTGATTTACAGGTTATTATTGATGGTTTGTTGAATATTTTGCATGGTTATCTAGTATAATGACTAAGATAACTCTAAAAGGTGTTATGTTCATCTAGACAAAAGAATGTGACGATTGTTTTCAGGAATTGAAAATAAGATTGGTGAATGATCCAGTTTTGGCACTACCATCCCAAAATGGTGAGTTTCTTATCTATAGTGATGCTTTGTTGAAGGGATTGGGTTGTGTCCTAATGCAGAATGATCAGGTAATTTCTTAGGCTTCACATCAGTTAAAATCTCATGAGTTAAATTACCCTACACATGATTTGGAATTAGTTGCTGTTGTTTTTGCTTTAAAAAAAATTGGAAGCATCATTTGTATGGAGTAAAATGTGAAATATATATAGACCAAAAAATTTTTAATTATATATTCACTCAGAAAGAATAGAACATGAGACACAGGATATGGATATAATTAATAAAGGATTATGATTGCATGATCCATTACTATTTGGGAAAAGCAAATAAGGTTTCTGATGCTTTGAATCAAAAATGTAATGTCTCATTTTCCATGATATGCATGGAATGAGATAATTTGGTTTTTTATTTGATAAACTTTAGCACAGAAGTTGTTGGTGCCAGAAATTCTTCTGTTTTGTTTCACACGTCAGTGAAATCCTCTCTATCAGACAGAATAAAGCAAGCACAGAAAGAGACAGTGAGTTGTAGAAAAAGTAGAGTTGGTTTAGAAGGGTATGTTTCCTAATTTTTACATTGATAATGATTGTGTTTTGTGGTTTGGGAATATATTATGTGTTCCTTTTGATTCACAATTGAAGAATGGGTTGTTATGGGAAGATCATAGTTCTCTGTTTTCAGTTCATGCTGGTAGTACTAAGATGTACATATATCTTCTGTAGTATTAATGGTGGGATTGAATGAAAAGAGATATTGCTGATTTTACTATGAAATGTGTTACTTTTCAACAGGTTACATGAGAGCTGCAGTTACCGAAAGGAATTCTTTAGCCTTTACCAGTGCCAGAGTGGAAATGGGAAAATATATCCATGTATATTTTTTTGGCGTTACCAAAGACATCTCGAGGTAATAATGCAATCTGGGTTATAGTTTATCAATTGACTAAATATGTTCATTTCCTTCCTAGTTGAGATACTTTGTCTCTAGATCAACTTTCTCGATTGTATGTTAAGTAGATAGTCAGGTTTCATGGAGTTACCCTCTCCATTGTATCTAATCGTGATCCCAGGTTTACTTATAACTTTTGGAAAGGCCTTCAGAAGTCGTTGGGTACTGAATTAAATTTTAGTACAACTTTTCATCCTTAATCAGATGGGAAATCAGAATGAACAATTCAGAAATTGGAGGATATGTTACATTCTTTCTCGATGGATTATCAGGGATGTTGGGAACAACATATTTATTTGGTTGATTTTTCATATAATAACAGTTTTCATTCCAGTATACAGATGGATCCATTTGAGGAATTATATGTAAATCATTATCGAACTCCATCTTTTTGGGATGAAGTAGGTGAAAGTAAGATAATGGGACCAAAATTGGTAGATGATATGGTTGAGAAAGTTTAGTTGATTCAGAAGCACATGATAATAGCTCTTAGAAGATAGACAAGTTAAGAAGATAACCGAAGGAATGATATTTCTTTTGAGGTAGGTGATCAAGTCTTTCTCAATGTTTCTCCATGGAAAAGTGTGATGCATTTTGGTAAGAATGGAACGTTGAGTCCGAGTTTCATTGGACTTTATGAAATTCTGGAGAAAGTTGGATTAGTTGTGTACATAGTGGCTTTACCTCCAAGTTTATCCCAGGTGCATAATGTATTTCATGTTTAAATAATGAGAAAGTATATGCCAGATCCATCTCATGTTTTGATCCCAGAGGTAGTTCAGTTGGAAGAGAATCTTTTTTATAATGATCAACCAGTCCTGAATCTTGATCGAAGAGAGAAAGTGTTGCAGAATAAGGTAATTCACCAGGTAAAGGTTTTTTGGAAAAACCATATGGTTGAAGAGGAAACTTGGGAATCTGAAAATGCTATGAAGGTTAAATACCCCCAATTATTTTGATAAGTGAATAAAAATGGTGAGGACACAATTTACAAAAGGGGGGAAGGATGTAACATCCCAGGTAAATGAAGAATAAGTGCTTTTTATTTTTAAAAATATTTTTTTGATAAAATATTAATTTTACTTTAAAGGGGTTGCTATGTTCGATAGCATACCCGAAACTCAACAACAAGTTTCTTTGAAATCTTACGTTGCACACTAATAATATAATATTATTATTTTAAATAGTAGTTTAATCCTATCAGTTGTATTGGTGGGAATAAACAAAACTAACTAGAATATATTTATACATGATTTTTAAATGTATTTACATTTATCCAATAAAAGTTAGAGGCTTAAAATTTGAATGAATCTAATTTTAAGCATAATTTACATTAAAAGTCCGATTTAACGCCTTTCAATGGAGAAACCTATTTAAATATAGTCATGGTAACTTTAATACATTCTAATTGACCAAATAATATCATTCCTTAGAATGGGGACATCAAAATTTAATTTTTGTAAATTTTTGGGATTTTTTCCGATAAAGATCATTTTTTAATGAATAGTGAAAATATTGTATTTTATTTCAAAAGTGCCTTTTAATCTAATTTATTTATATGGTTAGATTATCTTTTTAATTGGTTTCAAGTGTAATTGGAATATATTTTTACCATTTAATACAATTTTGGTCATTGGAAGTTATTTAACATTGAAATTGGACATAAACAAGTGTCAATCTTTTGAAAGTTATTGTTTCTTAAAAACACATTATTTATTTTAACAATAGGAATTAATTTTAAATTTAATTAATGACAGATTTATGTTTTGAATTTGGAAAAATAAACATCATTTTTGAATTCATAATATCGAATATATCTTTGGTTGAATTTTAGGAATTTTCTAAAAAAACTTCATTTTTTGATGAATAGTGAAACCACTTGGTAGTAGTTAAAAAACTGACTTTTTCATTTAATTGAAATTTTAACAATTCTATGAATTGAATTTCAAAATCTGACATACATGGTTGTTATTATTAATTAAAATGAGGTTCAATACGATTAAAATAATTTTTGGCGAATATTAACTTTTGACATTTATTTACCGCGGTTAAAGATAAATAGGGTGATTCAAGGTAAAAATAATATTATAGTAATTAAAAATTACCTTAACAATTGTCCAAACCTTATTGAATGAGCAGTGGCAGACCATGGAAATCCTTGGGTTAATTTTTGGACCCCATGGCGCCACTTATTAATGATAACTACAGTTTAGATTAATTAATTTAAAGTAATGCCAAAAATGACATAAACAAAAGTCTTTCAGTAAATTAATTTTTATATGGTGTTATATTAGTCATTTTTTTCGACTATAAATATACGATAGAAATATAAAAATATTTTTTACCTGATAGTATTTTTTTTACATTTTTTAGACATCGAATAAATGAAATTATTTAAGACACAATAATGATGCAGTATTTACCACATTAATAAATGATTTAAATAAATAAGATTATAATGATTAAAATATTATCCAAAACAAGTCCAATTCTGATTGGTTGATTTTATTTTGAATATGAGTCATCTTATATTCAAATTTAATTATTTTTATACATTTTGAAATGGAAGATATGATTATAATAAAATAACTTTTCAACACTTTTCTAAAGATCCCAACCTCTTCCTTATAAAGATTAACCACTTATAACCAATTCCTCACACCTATCAAGACTATTCGCTCATCCAAAATATTCCAAATTAAGCTCCCTACATCCCTATCCTCCTCCTAGAAGCCTTACCTTAGGCATAAGGCACTTCGAGAAGTCCTTTTCTTTTATACAAAAGGATGTTACCCAAATTAAAGGCAACAGTTTCTCTTAAATTGTTTTTTTATTTTACTTCTCCAACCCCTAAACTCTTTTTATTCCTTATTTTATAACAACACCAGTATACTCAATATACAAGGATGTTTATATGAGAAATGTTAGGACTACACATACACACACCTCCATTTAATGGATGAAGAACGTAATGATTCTTTGGATGGAAAACTAACACCTCACGAAATGATGATTGTACGATTATCTCATACCACCTCTGAAGGACCCTGGGACACCCTGATAGGGGAGGGGTGAATCAGGGTAACAACTTTTTCATTAATTTGATGTATCTTGTTCCCACGTTGGTAGGAACTTGTTGAACATGTATGATGAATATGATCAGAAATTAAACATTCACATGCACAGAAAAGAAACATCAATTTTTACTTGGTTCACCACTAAGGGCTACGTCCAAGGAGCATACACCGACAAGTTGAAAGTCATATGAAATTATACTAATCTTCACTAGCTGTGGATTGAAAGGGTTTGGGAAAATTCACTCTATCCTAGGCTCACTGCCTTTACAAAAGTTTATGGATAGCTCACTGCGTCCCTCAGGTCACTACCATTGACTCCCCATGGCTCACTGCCATTGGGGAGGTCCCAATAAGTTTATAGACATGAAGGTATATTCATCATTGAAAAAGAATTCATCATCTATTTAATGTAGATGCTCTATTGAAGTCCATCATTCACTCGTATACTAATCCCACTTTGCACCAGAGGTATCGGGAAATCTTCCAGTTTTCGCGTAGCTCCAAAAGGGCTGGCATACAACAACCTCACCTGGCGCAATTCTACGTGACCGGCGCGTGAGTTTCAAGAACGGTGTGCAAGTCACTTGTGCAGTACAAAATTGGAACATAGGTGACACCGACCGACTTGTACGACACTGCTTCTTTCAACACCAAACTTTCACGACGTTATGCCTTTGATTCCCAAATTACCTTTGTCGCGCAGCCAACAACTGACACGCAACCTCTACTTGCGCGACCCAACTACCAATTGCACAACACAACCACTTGCGTGATGAGAGATCAAAAAATCTCTATGTCTTGAACTCCATTGCAAATGAGTAGGGGTGGTCCTATATTTATTGGAAAACAGGACTCCCTGCCCGGTGGCGCGCAAGTGTCCTCATGGCGCGCAAGTCCCAGCACGCAGCTCTAACCGCCCTCACCTCTTTCGCAATACTCACATTTTTGAACACACCAATACTTGCATGAAAAAATTTAATTTCACATATTTTGACGTTCTGATCATAATGATCAACTGGCGTACAGGTTTCCAAACCTCCTAGGCATCAGCACCCATGTTCTTCTCTCGGCGCGCAGGCCACTTGCACGACTATCCCAAAAGCTGCGCGACCCTTATCCCATTTCCATTTTTCCATGTTCTGATTTTGAAAAGCATATGGCGTGAACGTTTGCAGTCCTTCAAGTACACGACATGAATTTCTCATTAGAAAAAACACTTTTCTCCATTTGTCGATTTTCAGGCCCAAATATTTGGCAAAAACTGGGAAACAACACCACCTTCAATACTGTTGTCTGTGGGAACTGTATGATCACATTATTGGTACACATTCTGAACTTCTACTAAGTATTGAAAACAAACACAAACCATTAACCAATTCATGCATAGAATATCATGGTTCCAACAATATCCACCTTTGTGTTTGTTGGAAGTAAGAAAATAAATTCAATAGATCCCCATCCATGTGCAAACCAAAAACACAAGAATCAACTCATCCAACACTCCAAGTCTACATGAGAAATGCTCAGTGTGGAAAACTAGAGAGGAAGCTTGAATTGGGTTCTAGTGTTTTGGGATTCTAAATGACGCCCAAGAAGCATTACATGACCGATGTATACCTTCCCATCTTTCTCATCCTATAACTGACACTGAATTCACATCATGTCACACAAGCATTACGTGCCTGAACATTCCAGAATTAATTCCATTCTCCCCCATTGACAATAAACCCAAAGATAGGTAATTTGTTCAACGTTCAGCTCAACCCATACTCCCCATTGATAGTATCTCCCCCACAAACCTACATCACATCCATAAACTGAAAAAATAGTTATTATAAATGGGGAGAGAAGAATTTTGTAACCTCTTTATACACTGGGAGGTGGTCGAAAACTGAGGTTCAAACGATGCTTCTCAAACACAACCGCTGACAAAGGCTTTGTCAGGATATCAACCACTTGCCCATCAGTTCCCACATGTTCCATTCTAATCACTCCTTGCTCAACATTTTCTTTGATAATGTGATACCTGATTTCAATATGTTTTGTACGAGAATGTTGAATAGGATTCTTCGAAAGATCAATTGCACTCTTGTTATCAAAGTAAATTACCATTGGTTGCTTCACCTCATCACCAATAACTGTTATTTGTTTCTTCATCCATAGAAGTTGAGTGCATGCCTTTTTGGCAGAGATATAATCAGCTTCACCAGTACTAAGAGAAGTACATTCTTTTTTCTTTCTCAACAAGACAACACATTTCTTCCCTTTATAGAAGGCTCCACCACTAGTGGACTTTCTGTCTGATACATCACCAGCCCAGTCAACATTTGAAAATGATAATAATTTACTGTCCCTGCCTGCAACAAAAAATAACTCAAAGATAGGTGTACCTTGAATGTACCTCATGATTCTGTTTACTACCGCCATATGTTCCTCCTTTGGATTACTCCGAAAGTGGTCCACAAGACATCTGGAAAAGACAATATATGGTTGTGTCACTCTCTGGTACAGTAGACTCCCAATGATCCTCATGTACATGGTGGGATCAATAGAGGCCAAATCCTAATGATATCCATGTTTAGTTCCAACTACAATCAGAGTTGACATTGGTTAGGAGTCTTTCATATTAAAATTCTTCAGCAGCTCTCTTTTATATATTTCATGAGAAATGAAAGTTTATTCGTTCTTTTGAATTACCTGCAGCCCCGAGAAATAAGTGAGCTCCCCAATTATAGTGATTTTAAATTCTGATTTAATGTGGTTAGCAAATTCATCCACTGATTTCTGCCTACTACCACCAAATATGATATCATCAACATAGACTAGAACCATGAATTGATCTTTTGGAGAATTCTTCACATAGAGATTTTGATCTAATCCTCCTCTTTTTAATCCCAGCTTCTGGAGAAATGAATCCGGCCACGAGTACCACGCTTGTGGTACCTGCTTCAAACCATATAAGTCTTCTTCAGTTTCCATACCATTTTTTCATCAGTACCTAAAACAAAACCCACTGGTTGTTCAATGTAGACTTCTTCTTCAAGTACACCATTTAAGAATGTTGTCTTGACATCCCTTTGATAAACTTTATATCCTATTTGGAGTGAAATGGCATGGAAAATCCTGATTGAATCTAGTATTGCCCCTGGAGAAAAGGTTTCTTCAATATCAATGCCTTCAATCTAGGAGTATCCTTTACATAATAGTCATTCATTGTTTCTGATGACACGTCCATGCTCATCAAACTTATTTTTGAAGATCCATTTGGTACCAATAACATTGTGACCTTCGGGTCTCTAGACAAGATCCCATGTCTAATTCTTGTCAATTTGATCTAATTCTTCATTCATGGCTTTCACCCAAGATTCATTCTCTGCAGCTTCTTAGAATGAAGATGGATCCTCAACTGACAAAAATGCAGATTGTGTGTTATTCCTATTCCTTCTTGTTTGGTTGGGTGAACTCCTATCAACAATTATATTTGATGGATCAATCTCAGCTCTTTGATTTCTCTGGAAAGTTTCAGTTGCATTCTCTTCAGCCACAGTTTTTGCTTCATATTCTTCTTCTGATTCATCATCAAGATGTGACTGCTGAGTGTTTTGTACAACATCCTCTATTTTTTCATGTGCATTTTCTCCACGTTCACTTTCTTCTTCACTTTCTATCACATCAACATATGACGTCCATGAAGCATTTTTGGGTTTCTCTTCAACTATCATAACATCATTGCTTTCCACCATCCTTCCTAAATCCTTTTTGAATCATTTGTAGGCTTTTTTTTTCAATGGGTACCCAAGAAAAATTCCTTCATCAGTATTGTCTCCAAACATCCCTTGATTTCCTTCTTTATTCTGGATGAAGCATTTTCTTCCAAAAACATGAAAGAATTTCAGCGAAGGCTTCCTTCCATGACATAATTCGTATGGTGTCTTTGTTTCTCACATATAAAGACCTATTCTATTTTAAATGTGCAATGAAAATTCAACAACTTCCTTCCAGTAATGGCAAGAGATACCACTCTCAATCAGCATAGTCCTGGCCATATTGTTGACCTGTCGATTTCAACACTCAACAACTCCATTTTGTTGTGGAGTTCTCACAGCAGCTACCTCATGATGCATTCCATGTTTTATAGGTAATTTTAAACTTAGTGGACGTGTATTCCCCTCCATTTTCAGGTCGTAGGGCATTTATTGTTCGTGCAGTATCATTCCTAGTAATCTTGCAATAAGTTTTCATGCAATAAAGTACTTGTCACTTCCTGTGAATCACCATTACACAAGCCATTATACTAAAATAATCAATGAAAAGAACTAAGTACCTTTCTACCTTGGTTCCAACAACATTTATTGGGCCACATACGTCTGTATGAATGAGATCAAGAAGATGCGATGCCCTTTTCTTCTTTGGAATTTATGAACTACAGACCAGCTTCCAATGAATGCAAGCATCACAATACTTTTCCCATTCACATTTCAGAATTGGGATATCTATGACTATTTTCAGCTTATAAATCTTTTCCATGTCTTTTTTGTTAATGTGACCCAGCCTACAATGCAAAAGAAAATTCTTATTCAATAGACAAATAGCAAGAGTTCACATTGTTGTCAACCTGGTATAAGTTTCCATCTGTTCTACATCCATTCAAAAGAGAATTACCTGTTTATCCCTTTATTGTGCATCCTTTTTTATTGAAGGTTACTATGATCCCTAAGTCACATAGTTGAATTACACTGAGGATATTATGACATTGATCATCCACATAAAAAACATCAGTCTTCTTCAGCTCTCCATTGGTGAGAGAAGTATTCCCACTACCTTGAATATTCAAAGCACCTTTATTACGAAACTGTACTATTCCATCAACCTTCTTTTCAATGTTCTTCAAAAGGTCAGCATTTCCCGTCATATAGGAAGAGCATCCACTATCAAGGATCCAGGTGCTGATGCTCTTTGTATATTCGAGGGAAACATCAGTAAGATTGGATTTCTCGATCTTCTTCTTTTCATTCCCTGAGATATTAGATTAAGCAATGGAAATTCTTGGCCTTTTAATACATTCATCCACATAAACAGATTCTTCATACCCAAAATCTTCTTCCAGAGGAGAAAACCTTTTTGTGAGAACAACACTATTAGGAGAGTGAAAACTGGCCCGTCTTTGAGAGTTATATGAATTCCACCTTTCATACCTCTTCATGTAATACATAGCTTTATGGCCAAAGTTAGAATAATGAAAACAGTAACCATAGATGCTATTTCTTTAATAAGATGGAGGATATGAAATCAGTCTTCTTTGATGACTTCCCAGATCATCCCTATTGAAGTTGCTCCTTGCCTCTTCATAGTATGACATGGTATGGCCTAGATAAACACATAACAGCCGCATCATGAGAGGAAATGCCTTTTCACTTGAATTTCTCCCCATGCCTTCTTTTCCACCATTTCATGCAATGATTTAGCATGGAAAACTTTCATCTTGTCTTTCTTTTGGCTCTCTTTACATCCAGCAGTTGATGTCTCATCATTATAGCCAATTCCACTCTTTCCCATTCAAGAGGGTCTTTGATCTCTTAAGATTCTACCAACCCCATATAAACAATACTTGGGTCATGAAAGTAATTATGCATCTGAAAATCATCCAAAATGAATTTTATTCTTTCCCTCATTTTTTATTGATTGACATTCAATTTTACTTCTAAGAGTAACAATTTCTTCCTCATGTAGCTCAACAGACATTGACTTCTCTTATAGTATGAATGAATGGTCATTTATGGATTTTTGTTGTTCTTAAATTCTATGCTTCAGTTCCACAACATCATCTACGCTTTCAAATATGGAAGACTGAACTCTCACTAGTTCTTCTAGTCGTTCAATTTCTTCCACCATTTCTATCCACTTATTGCATCTCTTACATTTATTTTCAAGCTTAGAAAAAGAATATTTAATTTGAGTATTTGAATCACCATTAGACGTAATCTGATTATATGTGCCTTTATTGATCGAGGGTCATGACTTTTCAATGGTACCCATCATGGAAGCATGCATTCCTGTTTTAAAGTTGGGTTCTTCTTCTTCACAGAATTTAGTTTCCTCATCATCCTCTTCACAGACAAAACTCTTCCTCTGCATTTTATTTCCAGATTTGAAGGCTCTCTTTTTGAAAAACCATTGTCGAGGCTTCTCTATGTTTTCATCTTCACTATCTTCATCATTCATCTTTCTTGAACACTGAGAGGCAATGTGACCAACTTTTCCACAACTAAATCATGAGAGAGGTAACTTCCCTTTGAATTTCCCTTTTCCCTTCTGGAACATCATTGCAATGAGAGAAATAATTTATTTTTCTTCATCATCATCACTACTAATATCTTTTGAAACTTTTAGTTTATCCATGAACTTGAACACCATTTCCTTTCTCACATGATTCATAGCATCTTCGGGTTTGACTCTCATTTCATATTTTACCAATCTTATTAGTATATCATTCAGAGAAAGTTTGGAAAGATATTCTTCCTCAAGGGATGACACCTTTACATGTTTTAGCGGTGGAAGTATTATTAATATTTTCTTTACAATGTAAATGTATTTGATTTCCTCTCTTAGGCCCTGAATTGCTCCAACTACTTCGGTGATTCAATTAAAGAAGGAGTCTGCATTCTCATCAGGATGAATCTTCAAATCATCATACCTATTGTGTAGAAATTGTAGTTTTTCCTCCTTCACTTTTCTATCTCCTTAAAAAAATATTTTTTAGTTTATCTGACATGGATTTTTTTGAGGTGAAATTCATCACCTTTAGGTAGATCTGATCAGAATGTGCTATGGTGAGTGCATTTTGTGCTTTAGCATCTGCATCAAGAATTTTCTTGTCTGTGTTAGTCATAGCAAGGCATGTTGGATTAGTGACTTGTATTCCTTGCACAGTAAAGAATAGAACATCCATTCCTAGTGATCTTAGATGAGATCTCATTCTGTTCTTCTAGATCTGGATTTTAATTCCATTAAAGTGAGAGACTCCCCTGACATTGACTGTATTCTCCATTACGACAAAGGACGGATTAATCACCAGAAACCTTTATGCTCTGATACCACATGAAAGACCCTAGGACACCCTGAGAGGGGAGTGGTGAATCAGGGTGAAATTTTTTTCTTTTAATGTGATGGATTTTTTCCCACATTGGTAGGAACTTGTTGAACTTGTATGATTAATATAATCAGATAGCAAACATTTACATGCACAGAGAAGACACAAAACTTTTTACTTGGTTCACCACTAAGGGCTACGACCATGGAGCATGCGCCGAAAAGTTTTTAGTCGTACTAAATTCCACTAATATTCACTAGATGTGGATAACAAGGGTTTGGGAACAGTCACTCTGTCCTGGGCTCACAACATTTACAAAAGTTCAGGGATAGCTCACTACATCCCTTAGGTCACTCCCATTGACTTCCCCTGGCTTACTAATTTTGGTGAAGTCCCACCTAGTTTATAGATGTGAAGGTATATTCATCATTGCAAAAATAATGTATCCTCTGTTGAATTTTGATGCTCTATTGATGTCTAACTTTCACTCGTATAGTAATCCCACATTTCACTGGAGATAACGGGCAATCCACTAGTTTTCATGCAGCTCCAAAAGGGCTGGCGTACAACAACCTCACCTGGCGCGCTTCTCCTCGACTGGTGCACAAGTTTCAGGAACGGCGCACAAGTCACTTGCATGGTAAAAAATCAGCGCGCAGGTGACACCAACCCACTAGTGCGACACTTCCTCTTTCAACTCTAAACTTGCGCGACGTTGTGCCTTTGATTCCCAAACTGCATTGGTCGCACAACCAACAACTGGCGCACAACCTCTACTTGCATGACCCAACTACCACTTGTGCGACTCAACCACTTGTGCGACGAGAGCTCAAAAAATCACTAAGTCTTGAACTCCATTGCAAATGAGGAGGGTTGGTCCTTTATTTATAGGCAAACTGGACCCCCTACACGGTGGCATGCAAGTGTACTCATGTCGCGCAAGTCCCGGCGCATAGGTCTAACCTCCCTCGACTCTTCCGCACTACTCTCTTGTGAAAACACACAAAAACTTGCGTGACCTAATTTCCTTCACCATATTTTGATGTTCTGATCATGAAGAACAATCGGTGCGCATGTTTCCAAACCTCCTAGGAATCAGTGCGCAAGTCCTTTTTCTCGGCATGCAGTCACTTGCGCAACCAACCCAAAACATGCGCGACCCTTATCCATTTTACATTATTCTATGTTCGGATTTTAAAAAACATATGGCCCGCATGTTTCCACTCATTCAAGTACACAACACACTAGTCTCTTTTCCAAAAACATTTTTCTCTATTTGTCGATTTTCAGGCCCAAAAATTTGGCAAAAACTGGGAAATGGTTCCACCATCAATATAGTTGTATGCGTGAACTGTGTGATCACTTTTCTGGTATAAATTCTAAACTTCCACTGAGGATTGACAACAAACACAAACCATACTCCAATTCAGGCATAGAAGACCATGGTTCCAACACTCTCATGCTGGCCATTACGATGACACTATATTTATATATGATATATATTATGATTATGTTTTCTGTATTCTTCTGTAATTTCTATTTATATCATGCTTCTATGGTTTCCATTTTGTGTAAACGCGATAATCTCATTAGAGGAAGTGCGGACTACTGCCCCCTACAAGTGATATGACTCATTAATTCCATATGTGGGACATATAAAGGATGATGTTAATGATATTATATATGATATTATATATGAAATTATACTGGAATTATAATATACCTATGTATCATTATCTTTTAATTGCATTAAAATAAGAAATATAAATGAAAGTAGTGTTCATGTGTATGTACGGCTTACCGTCTCCATGAACAGTGCATTTCATTTCATAACTCCAAATGTTTTGTACATTTATAAATACATGTACATACTGTATATATATAATATATATGATATCTAAATCATTAATATCATTCTGGATATAATCGACCATTGACCACATGGACCACATGTATTTATAAGGTGTTCATTTTTGACTCAAGTACCAAATATTGACAAAATGAATGTTATTAACTTAAATGATTACATAATGTTTATAACATGGTAATAAGTGATATAAAAGGAATTGTAAACTTGAAAAAGGTTCTTAAGAAAGTATAAATTATCTTTAGTTTATTAGTTCATGCCATGTTGTTCACCTGTCGATTACTACGTTCAACAACTCCATTTTGTTGTGGAGTTCTCACAGAAGCTACCTCATGTTATATCCCATGAATCTCCAGATAATTCTCAAATTCAATGGACGTGTATTCTCCTCCATTGTCAGATCGCAACACTTTAATTTTTTGTGCAGTATCATTCTCGGTGATTCGCTGATATGTTTTCATGCAGTCAAGGACTTGTCGTTTCCTTTGAATGCCGATCACACATGACATTATACTATAATCATCTATGAAAAGTACAAAGTACCTTTCTCCATGAGTTCCAGCAACATTTATTGGCCCACAAGCGTCTGTATGAATCAGATCAATAAGGTGAGACTCCCATTTCTTCTTTGGCTGATATGAACTCTAGACTAGCTTCCCACGAATACAAGCATCACAAGATTTTTCATGCTCACGCTTTAGGTTGGGAATGTCCATGATAATTCTCAATTTTGATATTTTCTCCATGTCTTGTTGATTGATGTGTCCCAGTCTCTGATGCCCCAAATTGTTTTCTTCTTCAACAGTCATGTAACATACATTTTCTTCACTATCAACCTGATACAAGTTGCCTTCTATTCTTCATCCCTTCATAAGTGAATTTCCACTCTTTCCCTTGATAGTGTAGCCTTTATGATTAAACGTAACTATATGTCCTGAGTCACAGAGTTGACTCACGCTAAGGAGATTATGATGTAGGCCATCTATGTAAAGGACTTCAGTCTTCTTTATTTCTCTATTAGCTAATTTGGTACTTCCACTCCCTTTGATTTTCAGAGCCCCATAATTACCAAATCTTATTGTACCATCAACATTCCTTATGATATTTGTTAGTAGACCGACATTACCTGTCATATGAGATGAACAACCGCTATCCAGAATCTAGGTACTGTTGTTCATTGTAGCTTTTAGGGCCACCTCTGCAAGGTTGGATTTCTCAATCTTCTTCCTTTCCTTCCGTGAGAAATTAGATCGAGTATAAAGAACTGATGGACTTTCAATTATCTCTTCCTCATACCTAGGTTCTTCATAGTCAAAGTCTTCTTTGAGAGGTGAAAACCTGTTTGAAAGAGCAACATAGTCTTGCTGACGAGACATGACTTGTCTTGAACTTCTGTATGAGGTGTCCATGTCCCTTCTCTGCCTGCAATTAGTGGCCTTATGACCAAAGTTAGAGCAAAAAAAACAATATCCATAGAAATTATTTCATCTATAAGAATTAGGACATGAAATCATTCTCATTTTTTGAGCTTCTATATCTTCTCCATTCAGATAGCTTCTTGCCTCTTCACAATAAGACATGGTATGGTCCAGATAGCCACAGAACTGACACTTCATGAGTGGAAATGTCTTCTCACTTGAATTTCTCCTCATACCTTCTTCCTTGGGAGAATAGTAAGACTGTCTATCATTTCTGAATGATTGAGGATAATTTTCAGGTCTCCTTTTAGTATGTATTGAGGTTTCCTTTTTCGGCACTCTGGGTAACGTTTCAACATGTTCAACTTTCATCTTATCTTTATTTTGGATCTTTTCACTTCCAGCAGTTGATGTCTCAGCCTCACAGCCAATTCCACTATTTCCCATGCAAGCGGGTCTTTAATCACTCAAGATTTTTCCAACCCCATCTGAACCACACATTTCTCTTGCTAGTAATTCTACATATGAGAATCTTCCAAACTGTATTTTATTCCGCGATTCTTTTGGAACTGATTCAATCTCCAGTTTGATCCTTAGAGTAACAACTTCATCTTCAATACCCTCAGTAGTCATGGATTTTTCATCCAGTCTGGAGGTGAGGTCATTGATGACCTTTTCCTGCTCTTCAATTCTCATCTTTAGATCTACTACATCATCATTACATTCAATTATTTTAGAATGTACCTTCACAAATTCTTCCACTCATTCAATTTCAGCTTCAAGTTGATCAACGTATTCAGTTGATTCTTCTACAATTGATTTCCACTTATTGCAGCTCTTACATTTAATCTTAAGCTTACTAATCGCATCCTTAAGTTGCATCTTAGGATTTACACAAGTTCTCAGTTGTTTTTCTCCATCAGTAGCTTCTTACTTTTCAACAGTGGCCATCATAGACGCATGGTTCCCAGTTTTGAATTCTGGTTCTTCTTCATCACAGAATTCATTATCATCTTCTTCCTCTTCACAGACAAAACTCTTCCTTTGCATTTTCTTACGATATTTGAAGTCTCCCTTTCTGAAGAACCTTCTCTGAGGCTTCTCGAAGTTTTCATCTTCACTATCTTCATCATTGATCTTTCTTATGTACTGAGAGGCAATGTGCCCAACTTTTCCACAACGGAAACATGCGAGAGGTAACTTCCCTTTGAATTTCCCTTTACCCTTCTAGAACTTCTTTGCAATGAGAGAAAGAATTTCTTTTTCTTCATCATCTTCACCGCTACTATACTTTGAGATTTTCAGTTTATCCATGGACTTGAATGCCATTTCCTTGATCACCCGAGTCGTAGCATCTTCTGGTTTGACTCTCATTTCATAAGCTACCAAGCCGCTCAGTAGATCATCTAGAGAGAGTTTGGAATGATCTCTTTCCTCAAGGGCTGACACATTCGCATTATACATAGGTGGAAGTCTTATTAGTATTTTATTTAAAATATAAATGTCTTTTATTTCTTCGTCTAGACCCCGAATCGCTCCAACCATTTTAGTAATTTGATTGAAGAAAGAGTATGCATTCTCGTCTGGATTCATCTTCAGATCATCAAACAGATTGTGCAGCACTTGTAGTTTCGCCTCCTTCACCTTGCTATCTCCTTCATAAATATTCTCAAGTTTATCCCACATGGATTTTTATGAGGTTCAATTCATCACCTTTAGGTAGATCTGATTATAAAGGGCTGCAGTGAGTGCATTCTGTGCTTTAGCATCTGCATCAAGAAGTTTCCTGTCTTTTTCAGTCATAGCAAGGCCTGTTGGATCAGTGACTTGTATTCCTTGTATAGTAGAAAAGAGAACTTCCATTCCAAGAGATCTTAGATGAGATCTCATTCTGTTCTTCTAGATCTGGAAATTTCTTCCATCGAAGGAAGGGACTCCCCTGACATTGACCGCGTTTTCCATGATGAAAAAGGTCAGATTCAACACCAGTAACCTGGCTCTGATACCACTTGAAGGACCCCGAGACACCCTGAGAGGGGAGGGGTGAATCAGGGTGACAAATTGTTTCTTTTAAAGTGGTGGATCTTGTTCCCACATTGGTAGGAACTTGTTGAACCTGTATGATGATTATGATTAGAAAGAAAAAATTCACATGCACAGAGAGGACACAACACTTTTTACTTGGTTCACCACTAAGGTCTACGTCCAAAGAGCATATGCCGACAAGTTGCCGGTCGTACCAAAATTTACTATGCTTCACTAGATTTAGATTACAATTGTTCGGGCACAGTCACTTTGTCCCAGGCTCACTGCCTTTACAAAGATTCAGGGATAACTCACTACTTCTCTCGGGTCACTCCCGTTGACTCCCCCTACCTCACTGCCCTTGGTTAAGTCTCACACAGTTTATAGACATGAAGGTCTCTTCAATAGATTTGCATTGAAGTCTTTGCCTCTGCTCAGCACGAGACTCTGCTTGCATCGATGTCTGGAATAAATGCACTGGAACACATAGGGCCACTAAATCAGATAACCAGAACGTCCAGAAAAACATCACTGACAATTGCACGCAACACTAACCCCTTTGCGCGGAAAACCTTCTTATTGCACGGAAAAATATTTCGCGCAAAAATCCCCTTTTTCGCGCAAATCTGAATATTTCGCGCAAGCCCCTTTACGTGATCCTTTTTCGCGCATCAAACCTCGGATCTTCTCTAAGTCTTCAACTACTAGAAATAAAGGGGGTCACCTCATATTTATAGGCGTCTGAGACCCTCGTGCGCAAAATCCCCTTCGGTGCGGAAAACCTCTCATCTGGCATGTAATATTTCGCGCAGGTAACATATTCCACGCACCTCTCCAGATATTTCGTTCAACCCATGCCTTTGCGATTTTTCGAAGGTGTGAATCCGAAACACTATTTGCGCGAAAAACATTGCTCCGCTATTTGACGCACCACGCAGTTTTTTGCACCCAGCTCAAGTATTTCACGCACAGCCCTTATTTTCCGTGCAGCCCATGCCTTTTCCAGTTTTCACCAATCTGATTTTGAAACACTATTTGCGCGAAAAACCTCGATCCCCTATTTCGCGCATCTCGCTGTTTTCCGCGCCCAACTTAAGTATTTCTCTCAAGCCTCTTATATTTCACACAACACTTCCTTTTTGTGAGCACTTCCTTTTGCAGACGATCCATGTCTTCATTTACCGATTTTGAGGCCCAAAAATTTGGCAAACACTGGGAAACAGCGCCACCTTCAATACTGTTTTCTGCGTGAACTGTATGATCACTTTGCCGACACACATTCGGAACTTCCACTGAGGATTGACAACAAACAAAAACCAAAACTCCAATTCCTGTATAGAACATCCATGGTTCCAACACTAAAAACCATGTAAATATTTTGTCTTGATTTGATAAATTTAAAAAAAATTACATAAGTCATTATAAATGTGTAGAAATCATCTGAACCTCAATCTAATGCACGGTGTGACCGATATGACTCCAAGTAAACCTTTTTATTTAAAATTGACATAAATTTTCGTAAAAAGTATAACTGAACTAATCAAAACCAATAAGACACATTTATATTGTTTTTAAACTTTATAAAAATTATCAATAAGTCATTTGGGATATGTAGGAATTATCCTATCCACAATCCAATGCACAGTATGACTGGTATGACTCCAAGTGTGCCTTCTTATTTAAAATTTACATCAATTTTAGTAAAAAGGATAACTTACCTACTATAATAGATCAAAATCATTCATATTGTTTTTATAATTTTTTAAAATGATCTATATATCATTTGTGACATCTATAAATTATTTCCACATAAATTCAACTTATGGTGTGACCAATATGACTCAAAGTGCATCTTTTTATTTAAAATTTACATCAATTTTAATAAAAAAACATGCGACCTACTCAAAACCAAAAAAAATGCATTTCAATTATTTTGATACTTAAGGGAAAATACATAAGTAATTTTTTACAAGTAAGAATCAACCATACCTAAATCCAATACACTATATTCTCAGTATGACTAAATGTGTTTGTTATCAGTTTAAAATTGACGCTTTTGTCCAAAAAATTCAACTAACTAAAAAAATGGGGAAACCTAGTCGGATTATTTTTAAAATTTAGGAAAATGATTCATATGTAATTTGTGACATGTAAGTATAGGTATCTTTTCAAAAAGGAAAACTATGTGTACAATACAAGTTAAAGTGTCTGTTTCAAATTTAAAATCACATTTTATTAAAAAAGAAAAGTGATGTACTCAAAACTGGGAAAACACATTCAGATTGTTTTGATACTTTAAGGAAAATATCCATAAGTAATTTGAGACATATAATAGTCATTTTAACCAAACTTTATTCATTGTGTAACTTATATGACCCCAAGTTTGTATTTTCAAAATAGAAGTTTTATTTTAGTTTAAAATGTGCATCAGATCACCAAAACTGATAATACTAGCCTAGATTATTTTCCCATCATTCTATATACTTTTACTGAATTATTTTTTATATAATTTTTATCTTATAATTATTTAGGTAATTTTCATAGATATAATGCTTGAAGATGAACAGTAAATATTCTGACATGCAAGAATCAACAACAACTCAATCCGATACACAATTTTCTTGGTATGACTCAAAGTTTAGTTTAAAAATAACACTTTAGGTTAATTTATTTCTTAATTTTATTACTAACACAATAAATATTTTTATTATAAAGGTGAATTTTTTCTTGGGAAGGGGTTAGAATCAAAATAAAATGGAACAATGATGTTTTTGGATGTATGTGGTAATTTGAAATTATGTAATTATATAAACTAATGGTTGAAATGTCTATAATATAGTGTTTTTATTGTATTTGTATTGTAATTTTTTTTCCATTTAAATTATGTATTGGTACTTAATTTTTCTAATTTTTTGTGTTTTTGGATGTTGTGGTGTGCTGTTATTGGACACTACACTGGTGCTACATTGTGCTGTTACAGCACACGGCAACATTCCCCTTTATCAGCAATTAAAAAAGTTCTGATAAAGGATCCCTTTATCAGAACTTTTAAAATCACAGATAAAGGCTCCCTTTATAATCTCTTTTTATAACAGATAAAAGAGTATGACTTTTAATATCTCTTTGATATTCAGTGCTACACTATCATTGATAAAGTCAATTTTTAGCATTGTTAAAGGCTTCTTTTGTAGTAGTGATTCCTAATATTTTGTCTAACCAATCTATAATAATAATAAATAAGGAAAAGAAACATCTTTGAAACTAATTTTTAAAATCCCAACCCGGGATCCACTAAATGGTGACCTTATTTGGTTGGCCATATGTCCTCGAGCGTGCCTCCATATATACCACAGGATTCCAACTAGAAGCAAGGGTCTTGGGTGTGTCATTAGGGTAACTATTCCCCCTAGTTCTAGTGGACACAATGATATAAGGTAATTGGTAAACAATGGAAAAAGATGAATAATATTAATGAAAATCATGCATCTATATAATAATTAAAATCATAAGAAATAACCGAATTCATATATAAAATCATTATTAGGTCATGATACTCTTCAAAAAATGAAATTCATGGGATACCAAGAAATATGAATATAAGAATTCTATATAAAAGGAAAAAAATGCCCAAAATCCCTCCAAAAAGATCAAAATCATAATCTTGGTCCTCTAATCCCATACTACATCCTAGGTACACAATCAAGTATCCATAGTAGGACCCTTTCCTTTGTCCCCACTTACAACTAAGAAGCCTATTCAAGTTATAATAGGAGGCCTGAGAAGGGTGTGAGATATAATAAGTAGGCCACCACCAATGATGTCTAAAAATGATCCATCCAGTGCATAGAAAAATTTTGTGTTTAGTTATAGTAAAGGAAAAATAGAAATTTAAACTATAACCAAGACAGGTAAGGTTCCTAGAGGGAACCCACCTAACTATACCTACTTTGGCCTAAGAGGGAATATCTCTAAACATGTTCCACCATATATATATATAAGTATAAGTATGTATACATATATATAAATATGTAAGTATATATATGAAATATATATGTAGTGACCTATATAGCTATATATATAGATATTATTACTGGTCGGACCTAAGGCATAGCTCAAGCATCTATTCTTTTATAAAACTATCATGTTATAAATAGGGTAATAACCCAAGAATTCAATAAGGGATACATATGACATCATATCTGTCAATCCCATGAGATAATTGAAATATTGTGTCTAAATACCTCCAAGGGAATGTGAAACATCATTTCCAACATTTAATAAATGATTTGGGACATCATTACCAACAACACACGTCAAGGGGGAATGAAGCATACTATCTAACACTATCATCTACCGTGTCTCAACATCCAGTATACATGGGTGAGTAATAATAATAATTTTCTATCATGAATGTATAACTTTATCATAAAACAGTGAGTGGTTTACACTTATTTAACATTTAACTTTTTCAAGGGAGTAATTCATAGTTTATATGAGGGTCATGCAACATGGTTGTACCATTCAGTTTCATTTAATTTAACCAAGGGATATTAATTTAATTGTAAATAAAAACCCACATATAAATTGGGTTGGTTACTTTAAAATTTTCAAGGTCAATTATATTCAATAACCACACACAAGGTGTGTCATTTTTCTGGGGAGTATTTCTTTGACAATAATGAATGGTTTAGTGGTAAATTTATAGGATTTCCAACAATATAAATAAGATCAATTCATACTTTTAAGGTAGTTCACAGGATTTTCTACATTGCATCATTAAATCACATGATATAAGGAAATAATCATTTAGTTATATAAACTTTACCACTTACCTTATAAGGTTAGGTGATACCACATCTAGTGTTGTCCTCTAGTCTATTCTAGACTCAAATAAATTGATAAAATAGACAAATGTCCTAAAATAGGGCATATTAGATTTCTTGGAAATATGATTTATGTGGGTAAAATAATTGAAGGAGGAAAGTAAGTGGATAAAGTATCTTATTTGTATGCTTCGAACGAGACCAATAATGAGTGATTCAGACACCAAATGAAGAACCTACTTTAAAGACTAGGTTTTATTCAAGGGAGAGTTCTCAAATATGGGATTAGACTGTTATGCATGGAGTGGAATAAAAAAGGGGATTAAAAAATTAAATAAGGGAGGTGAGAAAATATAATTTCACCCATTTCTAAGAGGCTCATGGTTTTTCCACATGATTTTTTTAAACTTTGAGATTAATCTATGTGTCATGATCATGTTGTTGAGTGAATCAAATTAACTGTTTTTTACTAGAATTTAAGTAGTATAGTAGGTAACCAAGGTTATATCTCAATGGAGACTTTTATAATTAATTTGAAAATATGTTTTTTATCATGAAAATAAAATTGGAATTAGATTATGTTTGGGGGGGGGTTATGATTTAAAAATAATAATTGAAAAAATATTACTAAGTGAGAGAAATAAGTTGGAGAAATCATGTCCAACCTGTGTGAGTGTCACTTGATTATCAATGTATCATTACACTCAAGGGAACGAGAAGGATAATTGATTCCTTTATTTATACAAACTAAAATTTGTATTTTATGTGTGTTATTACTAGGTTAACACCTAGGATTTAATCGATCAATGATATTCATTACTAGTGAAAACTCAAGATAAATAAAATTATATCAATGTAAAATCCAAACTCATTCAAGGAATAAAATCAAAAACATAGTGGGATGACTATATTTTTGTTAATGAAAATATTTTACACAAGATAATAACATGAATATTCATAGGTTCAACTTTTTTTATTTTTTCAATCGACTTAACCTATTCACACACTCATGAAATGTAAGGGGTGAGAAAAGAGACGAACAGACTCAAATCATCACAAGATCCAGGTTATGCAAGGAAGCATGATGATTATTCTTCCTTTGTTTTTAATTTGATAATAGTATAATAACACAAATTCAAAAGGTATAAATGAGTAAAAATATACTACAAACCTAGAAATACAATCACCTTTAAAATACTACAAGCATAGAGCTCAGGATTACCACAAAGAACACCCCTAAATTGATCACTATGAGTTTTAGAAGTACATGCTGCAGAAGATGGAGAAAATGGATAGATAGAGATCCCAAATTCAACTAACCCTTAACCCTAGTAATTCAACACTTTATAATGATCCATGGAGTTATTTTGAAGATAAATATAAAATGTGGGTCCAATAATACTTAATTGTCTATGAGAGTAGGTGAGCTGTTCGTGACATATTTTTCCCCCAAGTTGATCTGAATGGTTATATAAACAAAATTATTGAACTATCCTAAAATTCAGTGGAGATGTGGGTTTTGTGTTATCTATACAATGGAGGTGAAATCAGACCAATTATAGTTCTAAGGCCTGCGTTATGATCCAAATATAGAAGAGTAGTCCAATCTGGACCACCAAGAATTGCTTCACATTGTGGGCCACATCTGGGCCTCCACATTGACTAATTGGGATCTATGGTATTCAAGGGAAATACATCTTATATAATTTTGTTCTCTCCCACCAATTATTATCCTAATTTAATTCACATATTATCCATAGTAAATATTGATGTCTATAAGTGTGCTCGTTTTCTCCCATAGTTTAGCCTATTTTGCTTGAATTCCATCATGGGATCACCAGACAACCTCCTCCTATAATGTAAACATCAAAACAAGTAAAATTTCCACATTTAGTAGTGATAAAAATTTAATTATTTAATAAAAAATGAATTGAATAGTTTTATTATAATTTTAATTTTCAATATAAAACCATTTTGAAACTGTGGTGTAAGGATGAAAATTAATAGTGAATCGCTATGTGATCACACCCCCACACCTAAACATTTTAACTTTTGAGAAAAGTCACATTTCCTAACAAAATGAAGCATGTAGATATTCCTAACTTCATGATGATTTAATATTAAATGATATTTTAATTCATTAAATCAATGTAACCAAATAACAATCCACACTAAGGTGTTATTCTAAGTGTTCATGGAAAAATATGTCTTATAAATTATATCAGAACAAAATTAAAAAAGATTCTTGATACCAATATGAGAATGGAATTAAAAATTTAACTATACCACTAACTCTATACAAGTTTGTGAAAACCATTTCATGAAATTCTTTCCACTTTCTATCTAGTAATTATTGGTTATTTAAAAATAATTCTTCTTATCTAATTCTTTCCAATAAACCCACCCTATATAATTTCGAATAATGTTTCAAGACCCACTCACTAAAGAATTCATAGAAGTAAAACCTTAATCTCATAACCTAGATATCCCCATATGTTTAATATTTAATCACTCCTATTATTATTATTATATGTTTTTTTTTATTTTGTTTTTTAGGGCGTACAATAGTATGATACTAGGTACACATGCATAGATCAATCCAGTATATTAATGAAATTGATTGGATAAGGAAAGAACCTATAGAATAATCATTTTATAAAGAATATAAATATTAACATAACTTACATTTACCTTCTATTAAGTAAGAAATATTCACACTTCATTGATTGTTTCAAAAATTCTTGATGATATTAGTGAAATAATTTTACTAAAAACTACTCACATGATGGGTATCATTAATCTCAAAGGATTCATAGAGATGCAACCATTTATATTTTCTAAAAACAACTAATTAACTAAAAATCACCCAAATGACATATTCATTTTAAACTACATTCAATATTTGAGACAAGTTTTCATTAAACGTTAAAAAAATAGGGAATTAGGAATTTACACAAGAATTTTTAGTAAGTTTCATGATTTTTTGAGAAAAAGTTGGGGGAAAGGTAAAAATACAATTCATAAATAGATAAAGAATGAAATAATAAAGAAAATGGAATTAATAATGAACCCATAAATGTACCCCCCACACACACCTAATGTTTGGAATATACTTACAATAATAAAAGATAATTGGGAAATGAAGGATAAAACCTAGTGGGCTTCACTAGTATGTTTCTTTTTGACGATGGATTTTCTAAATCAGATGCTTCAAAAAATCCTTATAAAAATGTTTAAGTCTATTCATATTGATGGTAATAATTCAGACACTCTCCTCATGAATAAACTGTATTAAACTAAAATGGAAAACAATAGTAATAGTGTAAGGATCGTGCCATCGGGAACGAAGCCTACCTGGGTAGAGCTTTAGCCTATTATAGTATATGGGAACCTTATCACTAATATGAATCTTCCCTTGATGAATCATATCATCATGGATATCTTTTTTATTCACATTATGGATGTAGGAGTTTTCATATGAATCACATCAAATTTCATCTTACTCATGAATTTGTAACTTCTTATGTTCTCCTATATCTGAGAGATTCATATTACATTGTTTAAAATACCAATATAAATGGTTCTCTACCTCTACTAGAAGGTGAAAATATTTTACAAACACAATCATGTATGGTGACATTCTAATAAAGGTTTTAAAATCTATTATGTATGACCAATGTGCATCATCCTAGCACAAACTCCAATATTTCTTATTAGGTTGTACCATTTTTTCCAAGATCCTCTTAACATACCGATTTGAAATTTCATCTTGTATGTTAGTTTAGGGGTGATATGAAATAGAGACTTTATGAACAACCCCATAGTTAATGAGAAATTTTTTCATATTACGATTTCAAAAATGTGAACCCGAGTCACTAATGACAAATCATTGCAAACCATACCTACTAGAAATATGGGACTTCAAATAATAAAAAACCACTCAAGATTCATAAGTCTTTGTGGCCTTTTAGTCATCCCATTTACAAACACAGTCAATATCCAATAATATGTGAAAAAATTAATATGAATTTGGAAAAGGACCCATGAAGTCAATGCGCCATTCATCAATGATCTCACAAAATAAACTGGGTAGTTGGGGGATTTCATTCCTCTTAGAGATATTACCTGTGAATTGACTTAAAGTACATGACTTAAAAAATAGATGGGAATCTCTATGTAATGTTGGACTATAAATTATTTAGTCAAGGACCTTTTGAGTAGTGTGTTGAGATTCAAAGTGGCCCCCATAAGCCAAAGTGTGGCAGAAGCTCAAAACTAAGGTGAAATCATGGTCAGGTATACACCTACGAATTACCTAGTCACTACAAATTATCCAAAAGTAAGGGCCATCCCAGATGTACCATCATGAATCACGATTAGTTACTTAGGATTTTGATGTTTTGAAATTAGTTGATACCCTATATACTGCTAGAAATTTTTCAATGTCCACATTCTAGGGGTAAGGTACACACATCACAAATGTTCTTAAGAGGAAATAGTTCTCCAATGGGGAGGGTTGAGTCAACATGATTGTCAAGTATTGGGGAAATACTAATAATATTTTCAACTACTATATTTTCCACTCCTATATTATCTCGAATCACAAGTTAAACTCATAGAGGAGGAGCATCCACTATATAAGGAAGAACTTTGCCTCAGGTTTCCTTAAGAGAAAATGAAGTAAATCATAGTCAAAAAACACAATGAATTTTTATCCATGAAGATATGAATTCTAATTTTTCTACGAAAAATGATGGAATGATGTTATTTTTAAGTGGTGTATTTTTTCTAGGTAGTTTCTAGGGTATGTGAGGAATATGTAATGACACGAGGATCCTTCTTATCCATTTCTGAAAAAACATCCCCAACTGTAATGTTAGAGGCATCACACATACGTTCAAAGGGGAGATCTCACCATGGAGGTTAGATGATGGTAGGTGATGTTATAATCATTTTTAGTGAATTGAAATAATCCTCACAATTAACAAATTCAAAATCCTTTTTCAATAATCGAGTTAACGGAAGTGAGATCTTACTGAAGTTTTTAATGAATTAGTGGTAAAAACTAAAATAACCCAAGAGTGATAACACCTTATGAACACATTTTTGGATATGTAAGGGTTGAAATTAATAAAAATTTTGATTTATCCACATGAATTATCTCATTTAAAATAATATGGTCAATAACTATCACCTACTCAACCATGAAATATAATTTCTCATAATTTGTTAGGAGATATTTTTCAATGAAATGGTAGAGTACATAACCTAGGTATGCCAAACAGCCATCAAAGGATGTTCCATAAACTGTGAAAATTTCCATAGAAATTTTTATTCAATTTTCACGGTACTTAAAAAATATACATAATATACAATGTTGAAAAGTACCAGGAGTATTAGATAGAAAAAAAGAAATACTTATCTTTGAAAATGTGCAGAATATATAGGTAAATTTTGTTCTTTCATGATTGCTAAGGGCAATATGGATTTGGAAATAACCTGAATAACCATCAATGACATAATAAAGGGACTTACCAACCAATATTTCTAACATTTGATCAATGAATGGTAGTTGAAAGTGAACTTTTTTATGACTTTATTTATTCAATGGTATTAAATACAGACTCTCCAATTATTTTACACATGTGTTGGAACCAATTAATTTTTTTCGTCTAACACAACCATTATTATAGTTATTTAGGAACAATTTTAACTAGGATAACCCATTTACTATCAAATATTGGATAAATTATCCTAGCATCAAGAAATTTATTGAATTATAATTTTACTACATAAAGGATAGTGGGAACTAAAAAAATGTTGATCTTTCCTCACAGGTTTATATTCATTATCTAAAAGTATATGGTGCATAAAAATAGATGGTTTAATCCAAAAAATATAATCCAATGTCCACCATAACTCCTTTTTATACTCTCTAAAAAGGTCTAGAAGTCTTGATTCATGATGTTGAGAGAGTTTATTTGGAATAACGATGGGAAATTGGTTAATACCCACAGGATATGAATATTTTAAATAAAAAAGAAGTGATTTTAATTCCAAAACTGGTGGGTTTTTGGATTGAGTGAGGGGATTTAGTAGGATCAAGGTCCATGAAAATGTCTATCTACTCATTTTTATTTTATAAAGAAAATATAATATATGGAAATGAGATTTGAAGAATCTTCGGTAGTCAGGGGTACCTCATATTGAACGCACACATCAATTAAAGTAATCAAATTACACTTTTCTAAAGACACAAAACACTCAAAACATGAATCAAAACTCAAATCATCCAAAGGGGAAGAAAAATAAAATGATTCATAGTATGGGTCAAGAAGAAAATTTTGTTTCAGTGTTTAATTATATAGAACTTCCATCGAATAGACTAGAAGAGAGAAGTGTTATTAAATGGGGGTGTTTCATGGAATCATGGATATTAAAACATACATTTTTTTCACCAAACATCATGGAGATCATACCATTGTGAATTTTGATGATCAACCTTTCTATTTTAAGTAATTTCCTCCTAGGTATAAGAGTAGCATGTCCTTGGCTTTGGGTATCTTCCATCTTAAGAATATACAAATCATCAGGGAAGATGAAATTATTCACTCTTATGAGGACATCCTTGATCACTAAAGATGGGTGTGTTGTGCTCCAATTGGAATGTTGAATGATGATGCTCAATAGTTGAAGCTCTCTGACCTATAGATAAGTATATAATGACTAATGTGTCACATTAATTGAAGCTCCAAAATAAAGAATTTCATTAAAAAATAAGGTCTCCCCAATGGTATAAGGTATCGTGAAATTTCCCAAATCATTGTATTTTTTTGGAATTGATGGTTGTATTAATGTTGAGAAATTACTTCCATGGTTGACTCCCCCATTCCCCTTCATTCTCTGTTTATGGGTGAAAATCTATTTAAGAAATATTTCATAGGGAGGGATTTGTTTAACTATATCCAATAAATGAATATTAACAAAAACCATTTTAAATGTATCAATTATTTCATTATCAATATCATTATAAAAAAATCCCTTAAATTTAGAGTGTCTTTTATGGAAATGAAGAGGAATGGATTGTTTAAGGAATCCTTAATGATAATTTGTTTCCAATTTTATTCTTATTTTTCATAACTTAAAACTTTTTTGGGTAGAGAAATGGAGTTTTCTATAGGGGCATACCTATTGGGTAGAATCACTATTAGAAGAAACTTATTTACCACTATGAAGTATGACTGTACAAACATTACCTTTGTCTTTGTATTAGAAACATGTTTGGATAGTATTTTTCTTGAACATTTCAACTTTATCTCACTGATGGTTTTTTCCAATTGTCCCACTTGATTTCGTAGGTCATGATTAACCAATTGTGTTTTCTGTTAGAACTGGAGGTTCTAGGTTTCAATTTTCATCACCATTTTCTCAAGGCTTGGTTCATATTTGGGAGGAGGAGTATTGTTCTAAGAAGTTTAAGGATAACAAGGTTTCATACCCTGTCCATATTTATACCAGTTTTGTTAGGTATTTCTTGAGTTTCCCCCTTATCAGTATTGTGGTTGATATTTCCACCCATAGTTTGGATTTGTCCTGTATAGTTCTTTATTTAAGGGTGTTTCTTTTTGAAATGAATTCCCAAGAAATATTACCACACAAGACTCAGATGATTCCTAAGGTTTTGGGCACTGGTCCAAAAAATTGAGTGTTATCAAAACAAATACCACAATGCAATGGATTAAGAGGAGAGTTTTCATTACCTTGATCTTGAGATAACTGTATACGAATGGTAGGAATGTCATCAACTTTATTATCTTCCTTTTTTTCTAGGGATGAATTACATACCTCATGAACTCCTACAGTGGGTTCAATTACTCATGTACTATTTTTTGAATTTTGAACCATGTGTGCTATTAAATCACGAGCAGCGGTAAGAGTTTTATAAACTAAGGAACCACCCTATAAAAAATCTATAATTCCATGATACATAGGAATAATTCCCTCATATAATAATTGAATAAGATTTTTTTCACTTATTTTGTGGTGGGGAAATCTTGAACAATGTTTTTTTAATCATTTGCAACATTTATAAAGGGTCTCTTTTTGTGATTTCCAAATACCACAAATTTATTTTCTAATTAATGTAGTTATTGAGGTAAATACAATTATCTATAAATAGTTATCTAAGGTCATTAAAAACCCCAAATTTCGTAGGTAGATAATATATCCAGTCTTTGGATGCATCATTAAGGGAGAAGGGGAATAAACATAACTTTATGATATCCTCAGCCACATTTTGGGGATTCATGGTGGAGAACACTATATGAAACTCCATGAGTTTTTTTGTGGTACCTCACTATAAATACCATGGAATTTGGTAAGGAGGTGGAGAGATATGATCTTATCACAAATTTGGATTCTTCTTCAAGATTTTGGATGTACGAAGGTTGTTACTCCACATCCGGGGTGGTCAATTTTTTTAAGGTCTAGTTATTTATAGCCATGATTTATGGGATTTGATTTAGTTAAATTTTATATTTTTTTGGGAACAAATGAGGTTATAAAAGGGGTTCCTCATGGTTACTTTAGTTTCCTACTCTTGATGACCAAATTTTTGAGTGAAGGGTATTTTCAATTTCTGGGTCAAATTTATGAAAAGTTTCTTTTCCTAATCATGTCAGGAAAATAAGTTGTGAAATTTGTTTTTTATGATGGAATATAGATAAAATAAAATAAATTAATCATAATAGAAGTAGAAAATAAAATATAATTTTATACTATATAATTATAGAGAGTGATATAAAGATATAAAGGAAGAGATAGAGGAATAGAGAGAGGGAAAAATATGCAAAAACAAGAAAAATAAAAATAAAACAAAAACAATCAAAAGGAAAGGGGATATCTAAAAGGGTAATAAATAAAAATAAATTAATTAATTAAATAAAGGAAAAAAAATTATCTTGGATCCCCAAAAATGATGGAAAAAAATTGATCACGTTGTCTAGCATGTTAAATTAAATTTTTTCTTTTTACTAGAATTTATGCAGAATAGCAGGAACCCGATTTTATAACTCGACAAAGACTTAATTAATTAATTTAAAAATAACATTTTGATTATGAAAATACGATGGGACAAAGATTTAGTTATTGAAGGTTTTATGATTTTAAAACGAGAATTGAAACAATATTACTAAGTGAGTTAAATAAGTTGGAGAAATCGTGATTAACCTAGGTGAGTGTCCCTTGAGACTCAATTTGTCATCGCTCTCAAGGGAATGAGAAGGATAATTGACTACATGACTTATAAAAAATTAATCTTGTTTGGTATTTCATTTCCTTATAAGATAACACCTATGATTTTATTGATCAACAATATATGTTACCAATAATTTCTCAAAATCTACAAAATTGTATTGATGTAAAAACCGAACTCAATCAAGGAATTACATCAAAAACATAATGAGATGGCAATATTTGTGTAAATGTTAATGTTTTACAAAAGATAGGAAAAATAATATTTTTTTGTTTCAAGATTTTGTATTTTTTCAACTGACATTACCCACTCGCACATTCATGAAATGGAAGGGGTGGGAAAAGAGACAAACTTTCTCAAATCATCACAAGATCAAGGTTATGCATGAATGCGTGGTAATTATTATTCCATTTATTTTTATTTGATCATAATAAAATAAAAAAAATTCAAAAAGGTATAAATGAAGAAAAATAGAGTACAATTCATGGAATTCAATCACCATTCAACTATTACAAGCATGGAGCTCGGGATTACAACCAAGAACACCCCCCAAATTGACCACTAAGAGGTTTATAAGTAAATGATGTAGAAGCGGAAGAAATGGATGAATATAGCTCTAAAATTTGACTCACCTATACCCTTGGTCATTAAAAACTTTCCAATGAGACATGGAGTTATTTTCCAGAGAAATTTGGAAAGATAGATCCAATAATAGAAAATGGTATGTGGGTGCAAGTGATCTATTCATGACAGATTTTTCTACTAAGTGGATTCGGCTGGTTGGATAAACATTACACATTTAACTGTCCTAAAACTCAGTGGAGATGTTGGATTTTAAGTAATATGTTTTATGGAGGTGGAATCTGAATGATTGGAGTTATGAGTCCTGCGTTATGTTCCAAATACTTAAGGGTGGTCCAATCTGGCGTGCCTAGAATTTATTCACAATGTGGTCAACATTTGGGCCTCCAAATAGAATTATTGCGATCCAAGTTCTTATAGACAACTAAATCCAATATAATTTTTATCTCTTAAACTAATTTTCATCCTAATTGGATGCATGTATTATATAAAATAAATATTCATGTTCATATATGTGATCAGGCTCTCACGTTGTTTGGAATGTATTGGTTGGAGTCCTTTATGGGCTCTCCAGACCACCTCCTCCTACAATTTAGACATCAAAAGAAGAAAAATTTCCTTATTTAATGGGGATAGAAATTAAATTATTCAATCAAACATGATGTTAAATTTTTTATAATATTTTTAATTTTCAATATAAAACTAGCTTAAAATAGTGGTGTAAGGATGAAAATTAATAGCGAATCACTATATGATCATAACACCACTGGTTAAGTGGAACTTATCATGTGGGATAGGCCCATGGTTTTGAAAACCATGCATAGCCCATGTGGGTACCCTCTATAATTATTCTACTATTTCTTACATGGATTTATATCCCCAATTTCATGGTTTATCAAACTATTCTCTTCTATATATGGGTCACACGGTTGAGCTGCACTATTACTACTAACCATGCATCTCTTGGTATTTCTAAAAAACAATATCTCTAGACTCAGAACATGACCCTGACACTCCCAAACCATTTATTAATCCTTAAATAACTCAAATTACATTTAAAATAAATATTTAAACTGAAATTTAAATGTTCTATACCCCATGATAAAATATATTGGAAGGTACACTAATGGACCTTTAACCCTTTATTAAATATCAACTATAGAGAAAAGTGGATAAGATATGAAAACCAATTCACATAAAATATCCTGAATTTTTCATCTTAATGAGGGTTAAAAAACTCTTAAGGCATAGTGTGATCCATTTTATATGATTAATACTATTTGTAGGATATCAAATTAAAACCCTTTTAGATAGATTCTCATGCAGTCTTTCACATAACATAAATTTATACCACATTTGGCTGAGATCCTCTATTATAAAAAAGACACACATAACCTTAAATACATTTGAATTCTTAAGAAATTTTAATGTTATATCTATGTTACCTAACCAAAACAATGCTCCTCGAGGGTCATTGGTAACATAGAAAATCATGGTATTGTTTTGAAGAAACTTCTGAGTTCGATCTATATCCTTATTTTGATTTGGATATACTACTTGAGATTAGGTTGGACATATCCATTCTCCCTACTCCATGGATCATAATTTCTTTAATATATCATCAATAATATTGTAATAAAGTGGAGGGATATACCATAGAACAATCTATGTGATTCCCTCTTGAGGTTTCATTGGGGGTCATTGAAGAGGTATAAAACTACATTTAAATTAAATTATCATGCGGAAATCATCAAATCCTTGAAAATATTCCAAATAAAAATTGATTATAAATTAATTTTATAAACTATAGAGAAATAAAAAATAATTCATAACATTTTATTATATAATCTCATCATATATGGTCTATAGCCTACACATTATCTCTATAGAGGAAATAATACTAATCTAAACTCAAAATAAAAATCATAAAATCCCAAAATACCCAGAAACTTATGGTTTGATTCTATGAATTTTGGTTAAAAATAATTTCAAACCTACCCCTTATGCCTTTATAAACTAATATAATATAAAACAAATATCTTAAATATCATAATCCAACAACCTAGGGATCATATACTATTTTTCCACAAACCAACCTATTTTCCACTCACCCAGGGACCCAAACCAGTTAGCGGAAAGTCCCAAAGTATTTTACCTATTCTCATGGGTTGGGAACTAATAACTGGTAATCGAGAATACTCTTTGGGAATGGTTTCCCACAATTAGTTTAAAAAAATGTCTTATCTAAGAGCCAGGTAATCCACTTTCATTTATTTTAAAGTCACGAAACAATATATGTAGAAACAAAATTAATACTAATCCTCAAAATATCACATAAAAATCAATGGAAACTCACATTAAATTAATCATCAACATAATTAAAGGATAAAATAAAAATGGAAACACAATATATGTATCCAAAATATTAATGGTTTGGGATGTGGAGTTCAGAAGGTGATACATCTTTATGACGATTTATTATAACCTAAAAAATAAACAATTGAAATACCCACCCATGACCATGTGACATGAGGTCACATCCCACCATGCCAACCCTATCAACTAAAATAAAGCTATCAAGAATATCCACTACCTCTAAGTGATATATTTCCCGTACCCGTATCCATATTAATGAAGTCATTATACATATATGGGTGTATTCTAGGTGTGAGAAACAATACCTATAGGATCCAAAGAAGTTTTCTGTATAAATCCTTTGTTATATAATATATACATTCTAGTTTTAACATAATAAAATAAAATATATTTTTAGCTTTCTATTTGAAAACATGTAACAAGATAGATTAATACTACTAGAATAAATAATTTGTGAATAAAACCTTAAATATAACTTTCCAATTAACATCATGGGATTACACCATATATTAAACAAGTCTATGAAACCTATATAAAATAAGTTAGTAATTAATGTAGTTCATTTAATTAGTTAAATGGATATTAAATTAGGTTATTGTCTAGTGGGGGAACTATACAAACTAGTTTAAATTATTAGTTAGTGGTGATGAACCTATTCCTATATAGGTTAACCATCCCAAGTACCCATATTTTACCATATTTTTCAGTTAACACCACATCAATCACTAAACATTTTTTTCTTAAATAATTAATAATATGTTTCAATTTCCATATAAAACATGTACTTTATATTTTAATGTTATAAAGGATAATTTTATTTATATGGGGATATATTAATTAGTCGAAAAACTATAATATAATATATTCCATGTCATTTTATATATAACTCTGAAATTTCACATATTAATATTTAATATAACAATGGAAAGGGTAAAAAACTACTCATATTTACCAATGAAATGATAATAAAAAAGATAAAATCTATTATAAAAGGATATGGTATTCTAATAAGAGTTAATAAAATATCATTGACATCAAGGCCTTCATCCATAAATTCATAAAACATGATATTTATGTCACTATAACCTTATGTTAGAGAATAATCTATGAAATATAAGAGAATGAACTCAAAGGATAATAGAATAGAAACATACCAAAACCTTCACTTGAAAATCATTAAAGAAAATTACTAAAACTCCACATATGAGAATAGGGGAAGGGAATATCCTGAATATTTATGGGATAGAGTTTAGGGAAGAGAAATTAGGGGTGTTAAGAATTTAATTTGAATGGGTTACATTAGGAATTTCATGTTTTTTATAAAAGTGCATTGGGGTACACTACAGTGCATCCCAAGGGTCTATATCATAGTGTACCTCCCCTAGATACCTCGGAAGCATATCCACTATGAAAAATTTTGATGAATACCCATGAAACAGAGGTCCATGTAACTATCATTGGAGACTCCACATAATGGCTTCTAAGTTTATAGTGTGGTGGACTCAATAAAACCAAACTCTATGACATAACATCATAGGCTACAGTGCAGCCTAACCCAGGTAACCCTGTTGGTGTTGTACTTTACAAAGGTAAATGGTGATACCTTTACATAATGTGAGTAGAGGGTATTCCCTAGCATATCACCATGGGAAATGACACAACTTCAACCTACTCTCACATTAGTGTTTCCCTATATAAGAGTAACCAATGTTACCATTACAAAGCACATGCATAGGAGTTACATCTCACATTCCCCCTTAAGATATGGAGTGCCTCACCCATAGTGGGGTAACCTCAAAAATAGCCATAGTGGTCAAATCATGGCCTCATATGGGATTTAAAACTACAAACTCAAAAAATTAAAACAGTGAATCCAGAGCTAAAAGACAAAAAAAATAAAGGATCGAGAACTTATAAGAAAAATTAATATAAAAAAGGTTTTGTATCTGAAAAAATGACACATTGGGAGTGATATTGATCATAATGTGATGATTATTATAGGAGTTTGAATATACATAATTATTTTTTAAAATTTAAAGAATCAATAAATGAATTGAACCGCATGTTACTAAATGTTATAATTTTTTTAAAATATTTATGATAATTTTCAGAAATATGAAGGATATTTTTGAAACATTCAGAATCCAAGGAGTTTCATTTATTAGCCTAAAGTGGGATGAATCATTTTATAATGTAATTAATGTGGTATATATTGGGAAGTTAATGAAAAATACTTGAATTTAGAGCTATATTTAACCCTTTTTTCTTTAAAATTTTAAATTATGGTTCTGGACGGTTAAAAATTGAAGGATATCCTTCCCAAGTATTCTCATATTTATACAAATCATGGGTACCCAAAGAAGAAAGATTTTGTTTAATACTTACAAGGGATCCCTAAAAACATCTTCTCATATATTATATCATTAATTTAATGGTATATTTTATTTATTTATTTTATTCGATCTAAATTATATGGTTTGATTTTGGGATAAACTGATATTATTGATCGTTTATCTTATTTGGACAAGCATTATCTACTTAAAAACCCTTCAATAGTATGATATATCATACTATTATGTTTTTATTGATATATTAATTGAATAAAAAAATAATAAATATTATTTATTTGACAACCATGTTTGGTTTTATAAAAGTGGTCAAGGTCCATGATGTTTTTAACAATTACTATGCATTTTAAGAACAAAAAGTGAATAATTTTACGAAAGTATTAAAACAACATTATAATTTATATAAACATGAATTAAAAAGTTTTAAAAAGAGATAATTGTAAAAAATATATATCAATTATCCATGTTATACCATTAAAAAATAGGGTTATTATAGAAATATTATTTTCAAAATAAAAACTTGAAGTATCTAAGTTAAACCATGTCATTCTTTCAAAAGTTTTACTTTTGATTACGCTACCAAAATATTATTTTTACAAATAAAATCCTTAGGGTTCTCCTAGAAAATATTTCCACATGATAGTAACCACAATGTGGTTTCTATAAATATATATTTTTTAATGTAATTTGTTTCTTAAAATTATCAAAAACCTTCATTAGTGTGAGCCCATATGGTCCACATATAATTTGAGGGAGGCTTCAAATCATACCAAATTTTTTTGGTGGATATAATAAATGTTTAAAATAGATATATACGAAAAAATAATTTATAAAGTGTTTATATAATTTAAAATTAGGCTAATATAAGTGAGATCATATTTATTTATGAAATGTTCATAAATAGTAATAAAAAATTTTCATATTAGAGGTCTTATTGGATGTTTATTTGTAACATAAAAAATGGTATTTTTTAATATTTATCAGGTTTTAAATATAATAAAATATGTGATGTTGTTTTATGAAAATTGTTTACATAAAAATGACATTTTAGATGGCTAAAAATACTTTTTAACATATATTTTCAATATGGAGTTCATTTTAGAATCCATGAAAAATTACTATATAAAAGATTTTATATTAAAATTTATATGAATTATTAATGTTTTTTATTTATATATATAAATGATTATTTATTAATTATATTGTGTTTATAATTTATTTGTTTTCTTTTTGTTAAATTTTAATGTATAAATTTATTAAATTTTAATCTATTTAGTTTATTATTCATCAATATACAGTGTTTATATTATGTATGGATGTATAATTTAGTTTAAATTTTTAAGATGTTTCTTATAAGTGTCAACCATGAGTATAAAGAGTAACATGTTTCTATTACATAATATTTAGACGCATTTATCCATGAATATTATTTCTATGGGTTATGAACATGAAATTAATTGTTGGTTGTGATTTATGAATTTATTTTTTTTAATATTTTATTATAATTTAAGTATCTATTGATTAATTATCCATGTATTGTGGGACTTTTGGTTATACATATCACTATCCCATGATCTTAGACTCTATTATATAAAATGGGAAATTGGGTATTTTTTAAACCATGTATTCTTATCTAGGGATTTTATTTTATTATAATTATAAACAATTACATACAATTATTTCATACTCCATATTCTTGTAATTAATTAATATATGAGTTAATATAATTGGAATTTATTTTTGGGTAAGTAACATAAATCATGAGTTGTATAAAGTTATACAAAAATACACTTTTAAAATAATAGGTTTAATTAAAGTCAATTGGTACTAAAAATAAATCATTGGATGAATGAATGCATAAATGGAATTCATGAGATAAGATGGTGAGATTTAAATCCTATTAAAATACTTGGACTTATAATTTTAAAAAAATGGAAACTTTTTAAGGCCTTGATCATCAAAATTGGTTAGTTTTTTCAAAATAGGGTGCTAATGGATTATCTTATGTTATGAAAACATGTTATGAGTGAATATATTGGATAGGTTGTCAGATTTAGTGTGAGATTTATGTCACCCATAAATAGAAAAATATAACATGATTATGATATTGGAGTAATTTAGTTGAGACAATCCATATGATTAATTGGGTTAGGAGTTTTCCACTTAATCATCTAAGAGACATATATGATATGATTGGTATATTGGTCAACCTAAGTAGATATGTGATGGAAGAAACACCAAGTAGAACCATATATTCACGGACTGTGGATATTTATCCATAAATTTATATTATGTAATTTAATAGGGGTTATAATTTTATTAGAAAGATATTTATTAAAATTACTTACTAAGAAAATATAAAAAAACATATCTTAAATAACAATATTTTTTATAGATAAATATTGAATCATCATAATAAAACATTACATTGACATAAAATTTTTAAAAATGAGAAGATTAATATATGAAAATTATTATAATAGTATAGGAACATAATAATTATTATTATTTTAAAATGAATTTTTTTTTCTATTAGAGCATTCCTTTCCTATGTATCCGATTAGTGAAGTTATTCAGAAAAAGAAAATTGATTCAAATGAGAAGCATAAAAATAATTAATTTGATAGTTTGAAATGAATTATTTAGATGTAATGTGATAAATTGATATTTAAACTCTACTCATATACTTAATATGATTTTAAATGTAAATAAATTGAAGGGACTGGCTTCTCATTTTTGGTTTGATATAGTTATGAACATTATTCAATAAACATTTCTATTCTTGATAATATGAATAAGTTAAATAAATGATTACCCTATATAAAAAAAGTGCTGAAAGTATTTGATTTATATGGTATGTTTATGATCTAGTGTTGTATTGATAGTATTTAATAGTAAAAGATTAAGACAGAATAACGAGATGGGATGATATAATTTTTAGCAGATCTCATTGAAAAATAATAGTGGTTTCATGAAGGAGGGTTTATTTATCCATCAGATAAATAATTTTCTAGAATTATCAAATGGGTTTAGAAAACATTAGAGAGGCCCCACATTATGTATTGTTTTTATATAAAATATTATTTGATTTTATAGGGTATATAATGATAAATCTATATTTTTGAATTATTATAAATATATAAGATTATATAATTAATAAATGTATTTATAAATTTTGAAGTTTTCATTCATATGTAGTGAAAAATATTTTATTTATGATAATTTTAAATGTAAATGATTATTACATGCTTAGATGATTTAGTAATTGTAGATGATGTTTTTTTATACCATTTATCTTATATAATAAGAGATATTTTATTTTAAATAATCATTATATTAATAAATTAGATCTTGGTTTTTATTTAACTAGTTTATGTTTTGATCATATTCTATATAAAATTTCAAAATTAGGGTTGTTTAAAATGTTTTTAATCAAAGATACCTGTGTTTTAACTAATTACATTGTTAAAATATAAATAAAATAGTTTCATCCTTAAAACGTTCCATATGATAAAGAATAAAAAACTTCTTTATAGAAAACTTCAACATAATTAATTTCATATATTATATGCTTAACACCTTGAGATTTTAGTATATACTACATTAAATAAATATATTCTTGAATAAAATGTGATATAATCACTACCAAACAAAAGTATATAATAATTTATTAAAATTAAATGGAAAACTCAAAAAATTATGGTTATGTAATTTTTAAACAAATAAATTAACCCCCATATGTAAATGATATGGAATAGTTTTAGGAACACTTTATGATTAAAAGAGTCATTTTTCTATGAAAGAGATTTTTCGATATTCTTTTTTTTATTTTCCCTTGAAGATAAATATATGTATTATATAATTTGAGTAAAGAAAATCAAATTAAATTTAAAATTACTTATTTAGAAATTTGATTACAGTTTTTTTCCAAAATGGTTAATATTTGTGATAAAAGTAAAAACTACCAATTTTAAAAATTCTTTAATTTGTATTATACCGTAATGATAAGATAGTGACATGAAAGTTTATAAAACAATTCATATTGAAAAAATATATATTTTATAATTAATATAGTTCATTTAAAAATTTAATACTCAACTTATAAATCTATGTTTTTTATTTTGGAAATCAAAGTAATTTTTTTTCAAATTAAAACTATTTTTAGTTTTTCCATTTTAATAAAGTATTCAAAAAGGTTAAACCCTTTTTTATTTGGTATGCATTAAAATATTTCTTATTTATGTAAATATAATAAAATTAATTTTATTTTAATCAAAATTATACATTATTTTGGTATAAAATCATTTTATGCATAAAAATGGAATTTTCCTAAGAGTAGTTTTCTGTAATGTTATGTAGAATTTTTTGAATATTTTTTACTAATTATTGGAATTTAATATTATAAAATACATTAAATATTTTGAATAATAATTTTTAAATTTTTAAATTATTTAAATTTCATTTTTGTTCATAATGAATAGTTAACATGGTAAAAGTTCATCAACAGAGTATGAGTTAAAAGTGTTAAAGATAGGGATTAAACTAAGAGACAAGCCTTAAAATATATATAATAATTGTGTAGATATGATTATATGAGTATATTGAGACCATAACTTATCAAATATTATAATTTTCACTAAATTGGATCTTCTTTCCATGACAAATATATTTATTATATTTTATGGTTTTTGATAATTATAAGGATGTCACTCTAACTTATAAAAGGAAACCTCTTCTCCTCACTCCTCTACGCAATTAAAGATCCATAACTCAAAAAATACAGGAAAATATATGTTCTAAAATTTATTTCTCTCATATTTTAGGTCATATTCTCACCAAAAGTCCAATCCTATAAGGCTTAAGGTGAAATCCAAAAGAAGATATACAAGGAGGAGGTATTAGCATTAAACTAATTATTTAAAGTTCATTTCTTCCTCTACCACATTTAAGTATATTATAAACATCCTAATACAATAAAATAATTATATTAAACATAATAAAATGTTATTATGTTGATTTAAAATCTATTTTCTACCCCTTTTCCATCCAATGGAAAATGAAAATGTCCCACTTGAGTATGTTCAGATACCACCTCTACAAAGTGATGTATTTTTTTTATCAATGCCTCACATGGATGGTTATATAGATAGATTTAATATATATATATATTTGATATTTATGAAATAATTATTATTTTATAATTACGAGATATTATTTACCTTTTTACCCGTCCATATATTGGAAAATGAAAAGGTCGGTTGTGTATACGTGAAAAATACCACCTCCATCAATGATGCATTCCATTTCAAATTACCACATCACATAAAAAATAATAATGTTGGATTTAATGAATAAATATTATATATATAACATGATTAATATTATTTGAAGTTATTATTTTCATTATAAAATAACACGTTCTTACTCATTCATTTTTTATAACATGTTCTTGTCTTAGACGGTTTTACCGTATACATGAACATTTTTTGTAATGTTTTAAATATTGAATTATTAAGTAATTGTATATAATAGTAATATTACATTATTATTATTATTTTATAATATTATTCATAATTTATTATTGGAAATATTAAATATTGTATTTACCAATAAATTCAATTCTTTTTTTTAAATCAATAATCATTGAAATGTGGTATTTTTAAGCATTCCATTAGAACTATTAAAATTTTTCACATAAAATGACTATTAATATATAAAACTGTGTCCAACACATTATTTAAACTTTAATTTACATTTAATATATTGTTAAATAATTTCCATTGCGCAACGACTGAAACTGCAAAATAAAAACGTGTCTGGAAAACTAAATAGTTAACACAAAGGTATTGATTTCAAAAAAGAATTACAATTAATTTGGTAAAATTAATGTTTAACTATAATATATGTATTAAGATAAGTAATAATATGGTTTTATTATATATTTATAAAAAGTATAAATTTGTTATATAATAGGTTAGAGTACATATGATGGAAGTTTCAACTTGCATTAAGGGTTTTCTCCTCTCAATTGTATTTCATTGAGATAAATAACATGTTCTCTACTTGTTTTATATTGTGTGATATATATAATTCCAAATATATTTTTTAAAATATATTAATGAAAATAAATGGATTTAAAAATCCATATCAACATATATCTTTCATTTTATTTTTATTCAAGAGATACCAATATTGTAAGGGTTTCCTCATAGTAATTTCCATTCATTGAGATATATTCTATATTCATAAAAAAATTTATTTTTCATGGTATATATACTACCCAAGAATGTATTTTATCATGATATTAATGAAAATTATATTTATTTAAAAATCTATCTAAGGTTCTTTCTTTCGACATATTTTTATCCAAGAAATACCAATGTTGTAGCGGTTTTTGTTACAATCTCATGTCTTTTGATGATTTTTTGTGTTTCAAATTACTTTTGTTGAATTTTATGTTATTTATCTTCCAAAAACAATATGGTTTCTTATAATCTGGTTATTTCAATGTTTTTCAAGTATTCTTCCTATTTTTCACTCATTGGTACTAAAAAATACTAGAAGAATGCTTTTAAGAAAAGATGGCCTTATTTTTCATTTTTTTGTTGGGAACCTTTTAATTATATATATATGTTCTTAAATAGTTTTTTATATAAGATATTATCTAATTTTAAGATATTTATAATGGTAATTAAATAATTTATTTTTTTAATGAAATATTTTTTTTTGAATGGTTCATTTTTTACTTTCCTTAAAAAAGTGTGAATGTAATGGTTTTTAATATTTATGGGACAAACAGATATTCCTACCATCATGAAATTTGTTAATAAAGTAAATTCATTTAAAGGTTTCCATTGTTTTTTATTAATATAATATTCTCGTTATTCTGTAATATTTTATTTTTTCAAAGTTACCAAAATAAAATGATATTTTCCCTTGTTTTTATAATCATAATTCTATCACTTGTATTAAAGTTTTTTCATATATGTTAACATAATTTAAGGAATGTTATGATTAACTTAGGTTATGATATTATTATAACATAAAGTTACATTATTTTTATGTATTATTATTATTATGTGTTAATGGTGTTTTTAGGAAACCCATTTTTTCCCAAAGGTTGATTAAGCTATAAGGAAACGATTGATGTTTTTATGATCTTGTGGAAAACTTAGGTATGATTTTAATTATGTGATGGGTGGGACCAAAATTATATTTCCATCTAATTAATTTGGTAAATATTGATATCTCATGATATAATATGAAAAGGAATGGGTTTTTAACCCAATTATTTACAAGACTTTCTCTATAATGTTTATGGGAATGGGGAGTGTACCCAATCCACTATTGGACTCTATCCAGTACAATAGTATTATAAATGAAAATTGAATATGGAAATTATTTTATATTATTAGTCTTATGAATAATTATTATGATTTTATCTCATGGATAATGAATGATCATTGATGATTCTATATTCTTATGAATTATGTCAGTAATTATGATAAAGTCATATTTCATGAGTCATGATTTATGTTCTGTGACATGATGGGTATGTTTTAGTAAATTATGATCATTCTATTATACCATTATAATTTATATATCCTCACATATGATCTTTTGTTGTTATCTCCCATGTTTACCCTTTATGTGCATCTGATCTCACTCTTATGTTTCCCTTATCCCTGAGATAGAAGGGGATATATTAAGAAGAATATTTTTAAGAAGGGTACTATGTGATAATAGATTTGTTTGAGATATTAGAGACTAATTATGAAATTATAAGATCTTGTTATGATGTAAAAAATCCCATTTTATGATAAAGTCATGAGTTTTGTTACATAATGGGTTTTTATTATTTATCTAAAAATCATAACCTAAAATGGCCATATGTATGTAAGTGACTCAGTATTTGTTATGGAAATTATAATTATGAAAGTTTATGATTAGGTTTATTAAGTTAGTATTAAGGATTCTATGTAATGAATAATTTTTCAGGAACTGGATTTCTTTCTCCAAGCCTTGGGCTGTATCAATATGGGTGTTAATAGGTTTTTTAAAAATATTCACAGAAAAGATATGAGTGTTTCATTCAAACAAAAAGAAGTGTATGAATTATAATAATATATTTTAAAAAATATAGTTCCTATGATTTTAGTGAAAGTTTTTTTTATTGTGGAGAATTTTAAAATATTTAAATTATATTATTATGTAAGTATTACTAAAAGTAGGAGGCATATATCTTAAAATGTTTTTTATTGTGTTAGTAAATAAAGATATTAAATTAAAGAGTTACATTTCTTTTAAGTTACCTACAAGAATATTTTTCTAGGAAAAGTTTAAATATGATGATGATGAATATAAAATAATGTTCTAAGAAGAAGAAAAAATGTTATTTACATCATAACATTTTATATTATTAAATAAAGAAGTTTGAAAAAATAATTCAAATATATTAACATGATTTTAATTAATCATTTTTCCAAATTTATTCAAACAATATTTATTTATAGATGTTTACCCATTAAAATATTTTTTTTAATGAGGATTTTCATATTTCTATATATAAATTTTATATGAATTAGATTGAGATGTATCAAATTAAAAAGAAAACAAAAAAGTGATTCAAGAATAAGTCCTATCTGGTGATATATCATATGATATATAATATAATTAATTCTTATGTGTGTATTTTTAGTGTTTTTTAAGGAGTTTTAGACTATAAATTTTTCCATGTTATATAAAAACACATTCTCCACTTTATCATTCTTTCTTGTTGGATAGATATATTAATAATATGAGATGATAATTATACTTACAAAGTATGTCATTGAGATATCCCTGATTGTTGTTCCTTATGTAGTATTATAATATTTTATAAAATTTGAATATTAGTTTCATTTTGGTTTCTTTAGATACATGGAATTATCTTATTAGGAATTAATTTTTTGTTTGTTAGATAACCCACTATATATACTACAAGGATAATCATACATTGTAACACTCAATGATTTTAGTATGTATCGACATTCAAATAAATAATTTTTTATATATCTTGTGAAATAGACAACACCAAACCAAATGGATAATGGTTCATTTTAGTATAGAAAAATATTACAATAATAAATGAATCACATTATAAAATAACTACGTGAAACATAATTTGTAAAACTACTGATCTAATGAAATCATAGGTATATAAAAATACTACAAGACTAAAATTATCTTCATAAAAATATAATATAAATCTCAAATATCAAATTAAAACTAGATAAATAATATAAAATGTCATAAAAATGATAAATATCATGAAATATAAATTTGATAATAAGATGAATAATTTTAAATACATTTGTTTGGATCTATATAGGAATGTAATATAATTGTTATATATATATGGTAATTGGACATATAATTATTGTATATGTGATAGTTGTAAGTATGTTTTATTTGATATTTCTCTAATCAATAGATACATTAATGTTGAATAACAAATATTATTATTATTTCAAATAATTCAATTCAAACATAATAAATAATTCCTTAATGATATAAAAATATAATAATTAATTAAAATAATTACTATAAAATATGTATAATAAATTATTAATATATTTTTAATTGATTTCATGAATTAATAAAATTAAAAGAAATATTTTAATATAAATTTATTTATTAAATTTAATTATTAGGGGATAAATAATTAATGTGTTGTGACTAAAATCATTTAATGTTAAAAGAAATATTTCTTAATGATGTTTTTCTATATATTATGTTTTTTTATTTTAATAAAATAAACTAAACAATAATAATGAAAGGTTTTTATGAAAATAATTATTTATATATTCAAAAATATTACCAATCAATAAGTGACAAATACTTGGTAATAAATAAAAATAAATGAATTTTATTGATAAATATATATTTTTTAAAAAAATTAGTTTTTATAAGTTATGTATTCTTATATTAAAATTAGTTTTTATAATTTTTAGTAATTGAATCCAATATAATGGATTTAATATTTGGAATAATAATTCATAAAATTTAAATAAGGTTAATTTCATTTTAGGTATAAAAATCAGTAATCGAGGTAAAAATTGAGTAACAATGGTACAAGTAAAATGAGATAAAAGGGCTTAACTAAGGGGTAAAGACCTAAATATCACAATCATTATCTCTAAATGTGTGGTTAAGGGAATTATTATCCTCCCATTGTCTGATACATATTATTTGTCTATATTGGATCCACATAACATGTAAAAATACATTCCATACACAATAAAAATGGGTATTTGAGAATATGAAACTCTAACTCACCTATTAAAGGGAGGGTACTTTACCCACCTCAAACCACAACATTATTTTAGTTTTATATTTAATCTATACTGGTAATTTATCCCTAAAAATCATCTATTAATTTTGGTAACCTCTAGACAGAATATAGAGTCCAAAATTCCTTATTTCCATAATGATCTCTAGAAGAATATTCTATTCTTCAATGGAGTTAGAGCATGCTTGACAATGACATGTCTAGGATAAGGATTTCTAACCTCAAATTTTCATTTATTGATATACGTTCCATATTTAGTACCTTATGTTTTATTCAGTTTATATAATACCCTTTTGAAGTATCCTATCAAAATGTTCATGAAATTCATAGGATTTAAACATCTATCTCATGTCCTCTCTTTTAAGGGATTATTTTTCGAAAGTTATTCAAGTCGTAAGGGATTCCATTCAAATATATCTTTGAAATAAAGATTACGTATATGTAAATTTCTATATGGATAAATTAAAATTTTTTTCTCTATAAAACACCGTCCATTTTTTTCTCCTCTAGTTATTTTTTTGGATTTACATGTATTCATAAAAATTTTATTCCTATTTGATTATATTCACAATAAATAATGGTTGTAAATGAAAATATACTTATCTATTATGATTATTCATGAATCTTTTTCCTCTGAGAAGATGTTTTTCATATGATTTTATAGATGTGATTATACCTATATTTATGATTTATTATGGCCATTTTCTTTTAATATTTACTTCTTTTACAATAGTGTGAAGGAAACTTTTTAATGTTTTTTTTTCACAATAGTTTTCTACTAAAATGTTTCATATGTTTTATTTATGAAGATTTATTTTCATGTTTTCAAAAACATTAAAACTAACTTTTATTTATTACCTCATTATTTTTATATTTTTTTTATAATTATATACATTTAAAATAAATTTTATTTAAAATAAAAACATATTTCATATTTCTCACCAGATCTTGATAAGAGTTATGTTATGTATTATGATGAATCATGAATGAGATTGGGTTGTGTGATTATAAAATGTGGCCACATCATGGAATATAATTTTTATAAAATTAATCTATAATAAAATAATTACAAAAACCAAGATATTGTGATGGAATCAATAATACATGCTCACAAGTGTTGGAGGGACTATTTATTAGTGACAAATTCAAGGTATATATCAAAAATAATATTTTGAGTTATATATTTTTTAGAAATAATTTAATAAAATATAGATAAAATGGGTATAATATCATTATGCATTTTTTCATCTCACCAATACAGAGAGAAAGAGAAATGTCATCACAAATACCCATAGTAGGAAGTTATCATCATAAGTCTCGAAGGAATATTTTGATGAGTAGAACCTAATGAGTATCTTTGTTGATATGTGATCTAAACCAAAAATTACATACATAAATATTACATCTTATTAGATGAATATTCATTTTATATAATTATGATAAAAAATATAACCATAAATGTTTAATATCATTGAAAACATTTATACATAAACTATTGGTACATAAATGATATACATAATATCCCACTATATCCCTTATAACTTTCTCCCTTCATAGAAATATCATACATAAAACCATTGTTCGTATCTTAGCAAAAATGAAAAATAATAAAGGGAGATATCAAATAATAAGTAAGATAACACAAGGGAGATATCAATCAATGATCATTTTTAATTATTAAATGAGAGTAAGGGAATGAGAAAATGAGCTTAACATTTGAATATAACAGAAAAAATTGATAAATCATAATCCCAAGTCATGGATTAATGGTGGAAGTTAATAGGACATGAATCGTAAAGGACTAAAGAAAATTAGTCGGGAGATAATATCATTTTTTTAAAAATGATAGGGGAAAAACCAATTTTTTTTGAAACAAAGGACCTCTTTTTTTGTGTTGAGGAGAACCATTACATGGATTATGGCCCTAGTGTGAAATAAATCCCAATATATATCCCTAAAGGCTTAATTTTTTAGACCAAATGAACATCAGTGAATTGTAATGATACAGTACTACCACTAAAATAGTCCCACCACTTCTACAGTTCTTCTATAGTTCCTCTATAGTGCTTATACAGTACCCTACTCCCAATGGGTTTTAAACCCCAAATCGTGATGTAGTATTATGTGGTTCTTACCACAAGAAAACCCCCCACTACAATGAGTCTATACTATTGGCATAAGATTAGGTCATAAAAGAGTGGCATAAATTAAGGCTTAGTTGTAATCATAAAAATCATATGTCAAGGATACCCACCAAGAAAATCATCACATGTTAAGATTGGGATAACCCCCCAGGTACTTACTTTTTCCCTTGGGATAACCTCTCATATACCCTTATGATGCTTGGTCTAATAAACTATGTCCCCTCTTTTGGGCTTAAGACAACCTCTTGTGTACCTATTGAGCTCATAAAAATAAATTCTAACCTAATTCATTATATAAATATAATGGAACTTCCTATAAAAGAAACATAATCCATTCATATGTATTTTATAATATCCTGAAAAAATTATGATTTTATTATAAATTGTCCCATGGAAAATAAAAACTATTTTAAAAATATTGCATCATCATCATCATAAACCATCCATAGATATAATAAAAATGGTAAAATTGTATCATATATCTATTTATTCCTAATAAATATTAAATTATGTTTTTATATATTAAAATTCCATTAAATTATCACTAGAACATTATTTGGAAAATATCATTTTATTTTCGAAATCAATTAATTATAATCTAAATATTTCAGTAATATTGGGAAAAAATAATTTTAAAAACCACAATAGAAACCTGTAAAGTAAATTTACAATAAAAAATAAGTCATGATTATGGGAAAAATCATTCATGCAGTGTACATTAAAATAATGATTCCTTTCACATTTTTTATAAAAAGTCAAACGTATCTCATTTGAAAAAAACAAGAGGTTTAATTTTAATCCTTTTCAAAGAAACTAAAAAATGGGTAAAAAAGAATTTACATCATAATTAGGAAATGGTAAAATCCTTGTTAATAATATTTTAAATAATATTTTGATATATAAGAAAACAATTCTTGATTGAAGATTGAAAGAAAGTCTGTTTTCTTCAAAAATATTTATTCAGTCTCTTATGTACCTAAAGAGAATAAAATGAAAGATAAAAATGAATATTTATAAATAATCATATTTCAATAAAAAAAAATATTTTTTTGATATATATATCATTTAATTTCATCATTAAAAATTTATACATGAACTCTCCCAATAAATTTGATATTGTAACATAAAACCCTTACTGATATTGTAATTATTTAATCATAACCCCCATGAAAGAAACAATATTCAAATGAATCTTAAATAAAAATTAAAATAATGATATCCATGATATAAAATATCAAATAGGTAGTATATAAACTACATAAAATTAATAAGTTTGAATATAATATTTATCTTACAAAATTAAAATATGGATGAAAAACCCTTACCACTTTGGTAACTTTCAAATCAAAACCCAATGGATGAAATAATATAATTGAAAACTTGAATACCAATAATTAATAAGTATACATGATACAACATTGAAAATTTTTATTATATACTTCTCATAAACATAAATAGGTTCATAACATCAGACATGTCTGAACGAAACAATTTAGAGATGAATAACCCTTACCTTATGTCTTTCATTATTGAAACACATATATAAAATTTAGTGTTATAAATTTATATTTATTAAAAATATATAAAATAATAACATAAAAACACATTTATTATTAATTATTTAATTAAATCGTAATTTATGGGTGTTAATTGTTCCACTTCTCATGTAATTTTTAGGTCGGAAGATCTGATCCTCGTACTTTGATCATGGTTACATCATATATAGAGTATTAATCATTTAATAAATAAAATATTTAAACATTATATATATTTTTATAACAATTCATATAAATCAGCCAGGAAAAATTAATTACATCCCTTCATTGAGACGGTAGTCTGTACGTACGCATGAGTGATTTTTCCACATTTTGGTAGATGAAATTAAAATCAGATAAGTAATATTTCAGATTCATATTATAATTATTTTAAAATAAATATAATATATATTTATTAAATATATCCTTAATATCATAAAATGTGAATCAGATATAAAAAACAAACCATATCTCTTTGTGGAGGGGGTAGTCCACAAGTACGCAAGAGTGATGTTATCATATTCCAAAAAATGGGAACGTAATAAGGTTGATAAGATATTATAATTATGAAATAATAATTATGTCATATATATCATATATAAACATTAAATTCATCAAAATAACCAACCATAAAATCTAGTGATTAAAAATGAATCATATAGCTACGTGGAGGTGGTAGTCCACACACACACATGAGTGATACATACATTTCCCATTTAATGGAAAAGAGATTGAAAATAATTGTTACATAATCATAATATCATATAGGTATATTTATTATACAAGAGTATTTATGTTATACTAGATAAAATATGTTTATAGAATATGAAATAAAAAATAAAATTGAAATTGGATTTATACCTCTTCTTCAAGAGGCCTCCTTGGGCTTACACCTTTAGCCTTGAAATATTGGTCTTATTAGAAAACTTGGAGATATAAAATGATGTTAAGGAATATATAAATTTTTTGGGTAAGTATTTATGGATCTAAATGGATCAAAATTCATGAATAATGTAGGATATTAGACTCACTTTTTTAAGTGAGGGAGAGGACACAAAATAATTACATAAAATATTTAAATAATATAATGTCATTTTTTACGAAAATAGATCCCAACAGAAAATAATTAAATATTAAGATATTATAATATAAAATTATATTAAAATAATAATAATGAAAAAATTTTCTGGAAATATTACTCGTATCTCTTAGTATAACCCCCACCCCAATAAACCCGTTATGACCTTAACCGATGTAAGAATTTTTAACACTTTTTAATATTCATTGTGTCTAAAAATGGAAGTCATATAATTACCATATTTTTTAATTAACATTCCAAATATGAATCTATTTTATCAAATTAAATTTCTGTATTTGTAAATACATTAATTTTAAAATATGCATGTAAAACACAATGAAAACTTTTTTTTAGAAAAATTCATTCTTAAGCATAAAACTTAGTTTACTCTTACTCATTGCCTATAAACTACTATTATATAAGTGTAAAAATATTTTTTAGAATATAAGATATATTAATATTAGTATATTTAATAAAAACTTGTGAATAATTCAATTTATTATGATTAAAAGGCATAGTGCACATAAAAAAGAGTCTTCAGAAAAAAAATTAATCCCATAAATGAACTTTTTCCAGAAATCATGTATAATTATAATTATAATGAAATTAATTATATTATTTATAATTAAATAATAATTATGGCTATTTTAGATAAAAATTTTAACATAATTATACAATTAATATTAAATTATTTAATGAAAATAAATGACGGTTTTACAAAAAACAATATTTTTTACTTCTCAAAAGTAATTATTTTTATAAAATTACCAAAAAATAACCATTAAATAAATTTAAAATGATGGTTTTAAAAGATTATATTAATTTCCACAAAATTTAATTATTATGTTTTTAAAATTAAATATAATTTCCACAAACAATGTGAAATAAAACCATTTTTGAATAAAAATTATTTTTGAAGAATAAAATGAATTTAGTGATAATTGATTACATATTTTTTATACATTAAGAAATAAATTTTCATTATAAAAAAAATTATACCTATATTCCATGATTTTTTATATTCATACTTATAATTTAATTTTAGATTACAATGACCACATTTAAATAATATTTCTATAGTATATCATAGTTTTCTTAAATCATGGTGTTGTGTGATAAGGAAACTATTGAACATGTTATTATTTTAAACTAAATTATTTTGGTTTTACATTCTCAACAAATAAATAAATTGATACCTAAAAATTTTTATCTTGATAATAAAGCGTTCAATATTATAAAATACCTTTGTTGAAAAGTCACATCATACAAATTGATAAAAAAAAGTCTTTTAAAAAGGTTAAAAGAAATATTTATGGTTACATGAAATAAATAATAATTAGGTTCCTATATATGGATAAACTTATAATGAAGTAAAAATTTTGACATGTGAGAGAAAAATAATTTCCTAGGAATAATCAAATGTGAAGGATAACATGATCGTGATAAAGTTACAAACCAAAACATCATAAATTAATAAGTGAGAAAGAATATCATAAATTCAATTTAAATTTATATAAAAGGATAATATTTTTATTTCAAGATCTTTTTCATATAGTTTGTGGATTATATATTATATCAGTATATAGAACATGATAAAATATACTTTTGTTATTTATATCTATTTTATAAGGAAAATTTTATCCTTTGGTTGTACTTCAATCAACATTCACTTTCATATCATATCTTTATCTAAGAAATGAATCTTCAAGATGATTCTTTAATGCCTAAAGCACTAAAATTAACATTTCATGAATCATAAGATCGATAAAATAATAAAAAATAACCCCTTACACATATATATACTTATAAAAAAGGTTAAATATTTTATATCCAATATAGGTAAATCTTTATATGAAGAAAAAATACATTTATATCTAAAAACTGAATAATAAAACTAAAATTTTAAATTAAAACATTCCATAAATAGTGAACTATAATGCTCCCGCAAAATATGTATAACAAAATTCCAAAAATTAAAAAAAACTCCGAAATATTTGATCACATATTTTTTTCCAAGATAAACTTCAACATATATCCTAAATCATTATAAATTACCTCATAATGTAACACAACAAACTAATGAATACCATCATCACATATTATCCTAAAACATGCTAAAAAATTGAGTCACTATAAAACCTCAATTAAATCATATATTATTCAAAAAATTAACACTATCTTTATTATCATAATAAAATTACAAACCATTAAATATATTCATCAAATCAAAAAATGAAATAAAATTCAATAAATATAACATAAATCACTTTTTTATCAAATAAATAATACATTTCAGGGTCACCAATACTATAAAATTTAATTTATAAATATCAATAAACTCTTTATTGCAAATGAAAATTATTATATCATCATTAAGTTAATATTAAGGGGTATATATCCCTCAATCATGTGGGTTTCAAAAAACCCATGACCATACCACTAAGTCAATTTTCTAGGCTATCTGTATCATTCAATATATGGTTGAAAATACTTAATGAAAAACTATTTTAGAACAATGCCTATATGTTTTAGGATTATTGTAACTATAATATCCTTGATAAAACACTTTTATAATATAATAATATAGTCCTAATACATACACACATCAATCGTTCCAATTTAATTATTAGAATAACATATACCCCTTCTTGGCCTAGTAGTTAGACCTTAGATTAGGAAATTGACTCAGGTATTCCCAAGTTCCCCACACATAGGATATTAAACAATAAATGATACCTTATGATAAACATTATTTCTCTCCATTGAACTATTTATTTTTCCTCAACAATTACTTGCCCAATTTCCTTCTTTTACACATACCAAACATATAATTTTTATTTTTAGGATTTCACTTTGAATTTATTCTCATATTCTTGAAATACAGGAAGCTCAAAATTCTTTCCTCAATGATCTTCATGAAACTCCATTTTTCTCTTATTTGGTTTATTTGAAAACTCACCAATGTTCATGTTTTTAATCATATATCGATATAACCTGTTAGGAATAATCATAATAATTCACATTTTATATCCTATTTCATTTGTTCTCTTATGAGTAAAATCACTAAATCGTCCTTTATATTCAATTTTAACAGGATTTGGCCTAGTTCCAACCATTAACTAAAAAATTAGAGTGTGATAAAAAAATATTCATAGTGTGTATCATATAATCATGAAAAATAATTCATAGGATTTATAAATCTTGAAACCTTATTTTAAATATAACACCTTAGGTTTAACCTAGGTTATAATTGTTCATTATCTATAAAAATAATTTATAACGGTTTGTAAAAATTATATGAATTAAATCAAGCATATACCCCTAAAGTGTATATCCATTTGTTCGGCCTTTTTCCGACTCATCCTGCACATATAATGATAGAGTTAATACCAAATCTTAACCTTATAGATTTGTAACATATAGTTGAATATATACCATAGCTATATTAAATGTCCTATATCTAGACATTGAAGTTTTTTCTAGGAAAACCAAACTTATTTATTTATTAGAACATAGGATGGTCACCTATACAAAGTATTATACTAAGGGTTCCCACTAATTTTTTCCAATACCAATTTCAATAAATAACTAAACCCTTCCTTAATACCAACTAAAGAGACCCAAAAATTATGTATATCAATACTATATCTTTTTAGATAAATATTCATCACATATCAATACGATCCATTCCAAAAATATAAGTGCTTAATATATTTTGGTAACATGGATACATAAAAAACTAATATATAAATGATCTACATCATCTCCCACTATTTTCTTCACAAATGGAATCCTTATTATACATATCATACATTAAAATTCTATTCATATCTTGGGGAAAATGAAACATAATAATGGGTGAGATCAGATTCTCAGAAAGGGTAAAAAAGGATATTAATCAATGATCATTTTTAATCATACCATAAGGCTGTGATAAAACGTTATCAATATTTTAAAATCATACCGAGAAATTCAATGATCATAATCATGAGTCCTGGTATAAATATTTGTAGTTCATAATACATGTACCATAATGGAATCTAAGAAATAAGCTATAAGACCATGTCATAAAAAGAGTGGACTAAATTTTAGAATAATAATATTCAAATAAATAATATATCAAGGATACCTAATATTATATTCATCACATATTTGTCTTGAGATAACAACCCATTTACCTTATTTGGTGTTAAGATAACCTCCAGTGCACCCTTATTGGGCTTGGGATAACCATCTGTGTACCCCTTCTGGGATTGGAATATCCTCTCATATATCCATTGAGCTCAAAAAACATAAACATTTAACCATTTAATTAGAGTTATTTAATGGAAACACTTGACACATAAACATAATCCATTCATATTTATTCCATTAGATCATGAAAACATTTATTATTTTATGATAACTTAACCCATGGAAATAAAAATGGGATTTATCAATATTTTACCATCACAATAATAAACCATCCAAATTAAAAATAAATATTGTAATATTAGAGAATATCAACACTAAATCCTAAAAATATAAAAGGATGTTGTTATATATGAAAGTATATATAAAAGATCACTTGAATATTTTTATGGAAATACCATTTTCATTTTGAAATAAATTATTTTAAAAAATTCTCAAATATTAAGAAAACAATTATTTTAAAAATAACCATTGAAAATTGTAAAGTAATCTTAAAATAAAAGATTAATCATGATAGAACGGAAATTTCTTTATTCTATATATATTAAAATAAAGATGCCATTCATATTTTTTATTAAAATAAAAAGTACATTGTTTATAAAAAAATGTAATATTCCTTCTAATATTTTTTTATAAAAATTAAAGTGGGAAAAAATGAAAAAAAAATATTGAAAAAATTTAAAAAATGGATATATAATAAAAATATTCTCCACTAAATAAAGAAAAAAATATGATTTTCCTCAAAAGCATTCGTTAGGTATCATGAGTACTTAAATAGGATAAAATTGTAGTAAAATATTTATTCTATATAAATAAATATTGGAGAAGAAATGATATATGATTTTGGGGATATAGATCATATAATTTAATCATAAAAAATTTGAGCATAAATAATACGGATTAAAATAAGATTATAGCTTAAAACCATTACTATTATGGTAACTTTTGAATCATAAACCCCATGAAAGAAATAATATTCAAATGAAAACTAAATTATAATAAATATAATTTGATTCTTGATATAAAATATCAAATTTCTAGTTTATTCCCCTTAAAGAGAAACAAGTAGTGAATATAATATATGTATCATAGAAATATTTGTAGGATGAGAAACCCTAACCAATTTGGTAACTTTGGAAGTAAAATCCAGGGATGAAATAAGTTGAATTATAAATTTAAATGCACTAAATTGATAAGGGTAAATTATATATCATGTTAAAGGGGTAGTATATACAACTCAAAAACATAAATATGTGTGTAACATCAGATATGTATCAATGAAACAATAATGAGAAAAATAACCCTTACCTTATGTCTGAATTGATTTGTAATTGATTCAATCTCTTGTGTGATAAATTTTTATTTATTAAAATTCTATAAAAAATACTTTATATACTAATAATATCATATATTATCCACTTAGAACCATTCAACACCAATTTATTAAAAATTATTTTGTAAAATCATCTATTTTGGGCATTGACAGTTTTGTTTTTCATGTAAGCTTAGATTTGGATGTTTTGGTCACTGTACTTTGATCATTGATCTATAATCTCTATAATTTTAATAATTTTATAAGTATAATATTTAATAATTATAAATAATTTTATAACTATTCATATAATGTGGTGATGAAAATTGAGTTATATAACTTCATGGAGATGGTAGTCCATACGTACACCCAAGTGATGTTTCCACTTTTTGATGGATGGAATTGAGGAAAGGTAAAATAATAATTCTAATTTATATAATAAATGTTATATAACAAACATCAGATATATTAATTAAATTTATCCTTATTACCATCCATTTAAAAAATAAATGAATAATGAATCATATAACTTTGTGGAGGTGGCAGTCCACACACACGTACGAGAGAAATTATCATTTCCAAACAAATGGGTAGGTAAAAATGAAAATAACATGTTATAACTATATGAGAATAATTATTTTGTAAATAAAATATAAAAAATTAGATCATTCATAATTACCAACCATGCAATATGTTGATGGACAATAAATCATATCGCTATGTGGAGGCTGTAGTCCACATGTACACATGAGTGATTCTATAATTTCCCTTTTGAAAGAAAGAAGATGGAAAATGGTTATTATATAATCATGATAACATATCATTATATTTATGATAAAATATATTTAATTTTATTATGGTTATAATTTATTTAGAGAATATTGAATAAGAAATAAAATTTAAAGAGCTCAGTTAAGATTTATACCTCTCATTTGAGAGACCTCCTTTAAATTACTCCTAAATCTTAAAATATTATCCTTAAGAGAACCCAAATGGATCTAGGATGAAGTTAACGAAGTGAGGATGGTTTTAGGGGTAGTTACTGGCCAATATAGAAGGCTCAAAATTTTCTAATTATGGAGGAGAGGAGGTATCCTTTTATAATTAAGGGAAATGACACACATGGAATTACCTAAAAGATTTAAATTATATAATGTATATTTCTTATGAAAGTGTCTCAAAATTATCATGAATTTATAGTAAGTTAATATTAGGTCTAAATATTTTAAAATAAAAATAATTACATAGTTTTATATAGAAATATTACCCTTATTTATTCTTTTAACACCTGGTAAACCTGTTTTAACCTTAACTGTGGTAATTTTTTTAATGTTTTTACTGTTCATCAAGATCTAAAATAAAATTGGCCTCATTAAAAAAATTTGGAATTATAATTAAAAATAATAATCCATTTCAAAAAAATAAATTTATATAATTTTAAAAATTAAATTTAAAATTAAGAACATAGAATATAATGGAAAAATATTTTTAGGAAAATGCATTTCTAAGCATAAAACCAAGTTTACACTTATGCCTTAACAAGAAATTACTATTAGATGAATGTCAAATTATTTTATATAATATAGAATATAAAAATTTCCATAGCATTAATAATCAATTTTCATTAACCATTCTCAATTCATGCACCATATCTCAAACACCAAAAAATTGCTACATAATTTCTCCTTGCCCTCGCATGGTTTAGACCATACATTGCTCAATTTATAAAAGTCAAACTATGCCAGAACAAACTAAACTAGAAATGGCCTTATCCTCAAAATAGAAAATGAATTATCCCCAAACATTTCACAAAAACTGTGAACATGTCCTAAATGCATAGAAAACCTCTAAAACTCAAAAAATATCATCGGAAACTCAACATGGACCTAAAATCAAAAATTCAACTCAAATAAAATAATAAAATAAAATAAGAACCATGGTTTGGGTGTGAAAATTATCCCTAACACAAAAACATTCTTCCCACATAAAATCATCCAGATGAATGAAAAAAATACTCGAGCTCAAACCCAAATGAGGTCAAATAGAACCATGACCCTTAATGTCACAGTACACTTCACATGTCACGCCAGACAAAATCTACGGTAAAAAACAGTATGGATATCTATACAGAGAAGAGAAATGCATCCCCTCTAAAAACTATATATCACCAACCAACTCTAAAAGAAACAAAAACATTATCCATGGTTGGTCTGTCCATTATATAAAATAAAACTAGCTTATTCAATCTATGAAAATCCAAACACAATATAACCTAATAAATGCTCGTACAAAATAAACAACATAAACTTTGGGAACTACCAACCGAAAATAAAATACCCCGACAAAAAGGGAAACCCACAGAAGGAACATAAACCAATAAATGAACTAAACCACAATTCATCACTTCCAAAACACATGAGAATCTTCAAAACGACCACAAACCACCACTAAAACAGATCCGCAGAAGGCTAAGAACACACATGAAAAAAATAACTAATCTAAGACTCATATCCAAAGAGTCACAACCACCAGAATTGAAAGAGAACAAGACCATAACGAATTTTATAACATGGAGGAACTTGAAAAAATGAAGGAAACTATAACAGATTAACGTAAACTGACTCCACTCTAACATCATATACAGAAGCTGGGATAACCATCTCATACTTAAAATACCAGACCGCATGAAGAGATTCACTATGGGTGATTCATATGGATCCCTAATACCTTAAAAAATCTATTTTCCTATAGTTAGAAGATGAAAACACCTAATCGAGCCTTCCCCTTCCGAGAGCACTGCTAGAAGAACTTCTCCAAGTGACCCAAATAACCCCATCACTGAAATGCCTTCAGAGGATTATGATAAAATGACCTTGAATGCCTGAACCTACCACACTGGAAGCACACGATCGAATGGTATGACAAAAAAAATACAAAATTGAAAAAAGGAGACTCCATAGGGATGGGTTCTTCCAGTATACACCTCTCTCCATATGTGGTACCTTCACGAGTTCCAAGAGACAGCAGATTGCAAAATGATTCAAACTACGCTCTAAAAACCAACTTGGAAAGAAAGGATTTATTCACTAACATCTTAAACAGAACATCCATATATGAGAGAACTCGATCCTTAATCCCTGACAAAATACCCCATATGAAGAGAGGATATTTCAACAAATCCTATGATTTTATCTCTAGAGAAAAATAAACCCACTCTATAAAGGGGTCAACATAGGCCTTCACCATCTTTTATCCTTACTGAACACCCTGTAGCTCTTCCACTTTTTGTACCTTCACCTCCTTTGGTATAAACCATTGGATAAAAGTGGTCTTGAAAACTTTCAAATACATCCCAACTTTAAACGATGATGGGATGATAACTTTCCTCCAATCCAAGCTCGGACCCTCCAACGAACCCAAAGAAGAAAAAACCCTCATGACTCATGAAGTTCCCAACAACCCGAACACACATTCAACGTCTTTAATCCATTTTGCAGATTCTAACAAATCTTGATCACCAAAAAATACGTCCAAGAATAAATAAGAACTTGACTCTTCCACAACACTATGAGTCTTTATTAGATCAAAAACCAAGAGAGACCCATTAAAAGCCTTTACGATCATTGTGGAAGGCATACTTTGTATAAAACAAAAACACAAAACCAAATTAACATCACACCATAATTTAACAAAAAAGAGAATTCCAAAAAAAACATCATTCTAATAAACCAAATATCATAAAACAAAACCACAATACTCTTTCAAAAACCATATGTTCCATTCCAAATTTCAAACTATTTTACCCCCAAACCACATTCTCAAAATATAAAAACTCATTTTACAGTCCCACTCAATCACAAAATGACACTTTAAAATTAAAACCATACCCCAAAATCATTTTTCATTTGAAGAACCCAATTTTCAAAAAAAAAACCCCATTTTCTATTTCAAAATCCATAAACACTAACCAATATCAAGCCAAAACACAACTCACACCAAAATCATAGAAATAGGGAACTAGTTAATTTTCATAACCAGACCACATGGTTTAGTAGACCACGCCACAGAAAAAAACCATCCAGATGTAATATCTTGAATCGTTTACTTAGGCTCCACATGGGTCACTACTCCACATAATCATACCAATCACCACCAGCTCACATCTATTCTCATTCCTTATCCACAGAGACCAAACATAAGACTCAATTCCTAGACTACCCCTCAAAACTTGAGGCTTAGGATGGGAAAGGGTTCATATTTTCCTTCTCATACCTACCTCCTCAGTCCTGAAAATCCTAATATCCAAACAACCAAATGACCCAAAAAACAAATGACTATTCTTATATCATTTTATCACAAACCATCCCAGGATTTCATCCAACCTAACACCAGACCAGGGCCTTGAAAAGGTCCAATAGGAATTATCAACCCACTCGGGTTAGAGAATAGTTCCAATCATCAAAGATATCATGATGGGAATGATTTAGCCTAATATAAAATAATAAAAAACCTTAAAAGTGAACACAATAATATTAACATGATCCATAAAAATTGAATAAAATTAAATGCATAGGATATAATTAAAATAAAAACTAAAAAAAATAGAATTAAGAATGAAACTAAAACCAAACTAGAAATGACATCATCTCCACATGACCTCTTAGTCCCCACTATCCATAAGAAAATCTTGATATAAAGGAAACATAAACCTAATAAATAGCTCTAGTTTACCGATTCCGAGTGACATAAGAATGGTGTGAAAATAAACAACTCATTAGGTAATCACCACACATTTCATACATTTCCTTTCTTGAAACAGTCCAAAAACACCCATTTGACAAAACATTTATAAAAATACTTTTTTATCATTTTAAAGAACCAAACACATCTTTTCATAATTTTCCTTTTTAAAACAACACACACCCCTTTCCCCTTTTCAAAATATATTTTTCCTTAAAATTATAGTTCAAAATAAAGTCCCAAAGAAGTAAGTCCAATCCACGTAATCAAGAATCTAGGACTAAATATAAAATAAACAATACGAGCATACAAAAGTTAACAAAGTATGTAATAAAGTGTATAAAAATAAAGAAAAAATAAAGAGATTAATAATGGAAATTTCATAAATATCTTTAGAATAAATCCCTAGAAATAATAGATTAGGTGTCACCTACCAACATATGGTGAAACTCCATAGTTATTAACCAACCAGGATTTTGTAAAGTATCATCACCAATGGAATAACCCACCCGACCCCTTAATAAATCTAGGGGTACAAGTCAATATAATTAGGACTAATAAGAAACTATCACTTTAACAACTATATATCATCTAGGAATACCATGATAATTGTATATAATATAATGGGGAGGTCATCACTTGTTTGGTAACCCACAGACTCCACTATGACTGCCTATCCCAAACTCTAACACCACCTATAAAGAGGCTATATCACTAGAAGGTCAACCATGGGGTTCCTATCAGACATTAAGCCATTCAAAATAGAAAAATATTCTGACACATCATGTCACTTTAAAACCAATTTCTCAAAAAACCACAAGATATGAACCGGGCCTTAACTTGTACATTTCAAATCCAATTCCAAAACCTCTTACAATTCGAAGGTCAAAAAACCATTTATATATAAAAGGTTACATAAATGATGTGATTTAGAAAAAAATATTCGGAATCCACAATTGAATCATTTTAAAACTAAGTAAGATTTTAGAAATCACTAGATGGTTTTATGGAACCATTATACATGATGAGGTCTATGGAAGAAAAGGAATGAGAGAGAAGCACTTTGAAAGACATGCTTGAGAAGGAAATTTTCAATGGAAATAAATTATCTTTTGTGATCCTCTCGATATGTGTATTGTATGGATATATGAGTATTCCCACATACAATAAAACACTAGTTGAAAGACATAAAATGAAAAAATATTCTAATTAAAGAAACACAGGTAACACAAAATCCTCACATAAGAATCCACACTTATGTACTGTAACACCCCGAGCTTCCACGATACGCTTCTCTTTTAATAATGCAATAGCATGCATTGTACCCAAGTTCGAGTTCTAACACACCGCGACTAATCAAAGTAGCAGTTATGAATAGTAATACCTAATTTTTGATATTTTATAAATTTTATCATTCCAAATGGACTTTGTTTTTGGATTCTCAATATCGACATTAGCCTATGTTGAATTTTTGGTATTTTTCAGAGAACTTCCAATTTTCTTTGAATAGTTAAAATTACTTAAAAACAACTTTTTTAATAAAAATAATTAGTAGTGATAAATTATACTATTTAGTGTTTTTAAAGTATAATTAGAATATATTTTTAACATTTTATCCAATGGTGGTCATTAGAATTAATTTCACTTTGAAATTGGACATAATCAATTGTCAATCTTTTGATATATATTGTTTCTTAAAAACATGCTATTTGTTGTGATAGCGGGAAATAATTATGAAATTAATTAATGAAAATTATATGTTGGTAATTTTGTAAAATAGACATCATTTTTGAATTTAGAATATCAATTATAGCTTAGGGTGAAATTTTTGCATTGTTTTGAAAAACTTCAATTTTTGATGAATAGTGAAACCTCTAAGTGGTAGTTTAAAAACTGATTTTTCATTTAAATGAAACATTACCACTTCTGTGATTTGATTTTCAAAAATCTGACATAAACGGTTTTCATTAGGAAGTAAAATTTAGTTCAATGGGATTAAAATAATTTTTTGGTGAATGGTAGCTTTTAAGTTTAATTAATCGCGATTAAAGTTAATTAGTGAAATTTATGGTAAAAATAGTATTATAAAATATGGAATGACCTTTACACTTGTCCTAACCCTATTGGATGAGTCATGGACGACCAAGAAAATCCATGGGTCAACTTGGGGACCCCATGGATCCACTTTGGTAGGAAAATGACATTAAAAACTTTTTATTTAATGTTAAAATAAATATGTCACAAACATGAGTTATTTTACTAAAACAATTGTTAAATGGGGTTATACAAGTCATATTTTTTACTATAAATATTCATTAGAAATCTAAACAGATTTATTACATCATGATAGTTTTTCTATAATTTTTATACATTAAATAAATTAAATTATTTATGACACCATGATGATGCAGCGATTACCTCATTAATTAACGATTTAAATAAAATGAAAAGATAATATAAACTATAAGACTTAAACTTGTCAAAAACCTATAGGATGAGTATATTTCGAGCCCTTATCACCTTATCCTCAAAATATATAAGTGTGGGACATTTAGAATCCTAAAAATCATTTCATAATAATGTAACATTTCAATGTTTCCAAGAGTGCCCCTCCTCTCCTCTTATAAAAGGCCCCCACCTCTACCACCTTATTCACACCATCAAGCCTTTTGGCTGGGCCAAAATCTACCAAAATAATCTCTCAACTTCCCTCCCTTACTCTTAGAAGCCTAACTTTGGGCAAAAGTCTTCCCAAGGAAGCCTTTGGCTCAAATCAAAAAGAGTTACCCGATTTTAAGGTAATGTCTTCTCTGATGTTGTTTTGTTTTATTTTGCTTCTCCAACCCCTTAAACTCTTTTTATTAATTTATTTTGTAACAACACCAGTATCCTCAATATACTATTATGTTCTTATAATAATTATTCTAGATACACTTACACACACCTACATTTAATGGTTAAAGAACATACTGTTTCTGAGCATGGTGAATTTCTACCTCACGAAACGATGATTGTACAACACTCATATAACACCTTCAAAGCTGGCCATTAAGATTTCACTATATTTATATATGATAACTAATATGTTTATGTTTTACTTAAGCTTCTGTATTTTTCATTTATGGCATACCTTTATGGTTTCCATTATGGGTAAATGCGATATTTTCATTTTAGGAAGTGCGGACTACCGCCCCCTCAAAGTGATTTGAATCATTAATGCCATATTTGGGATGAATAAAGGATGGAGTAAATGATATTATATATGATATTATACTGGAAATATAATACAATTTTATAGTATTATGATTTCATTCCATTAAATACAAAATATAAATGAAAGTAGCGTTCATGCGTACGTACGGCTTACCGTCTCCATGAACGGTGCATTTCATTTCTTACCTCTAAATGTTATGAAGTATTATAAATGAATGTATATACTGGATATATATGATATATATGATATCTACATAATGAATATAATTCTAGATATAATGGATATTTTACCACATGAACAACTTGTAATTATAAGAAGTTTATTTTTGACTCAAGTACCAAAGATCGAAAAAATGACCGTTATTAACATAAATAATTACATAATGTTCATAACATGGTAATAAGTGATATAAAAAGAATAATGAACATGAAAAAGGTCCTTAAGTAAATAGAAATTAAAACTAGTTTATTATTCAGGAGGTTAAAGAACGATCGAGTCAAGTCGGACACGAGGTAAGGGAATATCTTAACCCAATTTCCATTCTTTGGGTTAATCTCCTAATTTCAAATTATGTTATGATATTATTATGTCCTATCTTGTATTTGTACTTTCATTATGTATACTTATATTGAATACACATAATAGATCTATTTTATTTAAAAAATGATCTTGGTAAGGACTTCGTCTCAATCTCCTTTCATTGAGGCATATTTTGTTTTATACACAACATTCTTTTATATGGTGTATAAACCCCTTTGACTTTTACCTTTATTCAAAAGGAATTATTTTTATATGAAGCATTTTACTAAATGACAAAAACGAATGCTTTTCTGGTCATACGTAAGCAGCGACAATGACTTCTCTGCCTCCGTGAGAACTATTTGAGTTTCGGTTTCCTCTACAAGCCATAACTTTTTTTAAAAAGAAAAATAAATACCATGTTTTACTTTTCTTTTATTTTGGTATTGAAAATGGTTTTGAAAGTGTTTTTATTATATCAATGTGTTGTATTGATATCTTGTGATTGAAATGTGGACATTTTATGTTTCCTTTATGCATGTTTTATTTGATACGATTATGTTATGGATTATGATATGTTTAAAACTGGTCATATGAGGAATGCATTGGACTTAATAAGTGACGGATGGAGCCCGCTATAGCTCCTCGATGCATCAGTAAGTCTCATGAGACAAACTAGTGTCTTGGCACGAGGCCTTGACAAAATCTTATTTGTAGTCTTGGCACGAGGCCTTGGCTACATGGTTATGATAGTCTGGAATTATGCATTCCATCATTATGAAAGTGGTTATTGATATTGCATGTGATTATTCGACTAGTAGAATATCCATGTGAGTAATTAAATGGAATTATTTAATTTTATTTTTTCCATTTTATGCTGAAGTTAAAGTTTAAAAAGGCTTTTGTTTTAGTTATACATTGCCTTAAATGTTACTGTTTATTTACGAAAGCTTCCGCAATATTGTTATCCTTACTGGGCATCTGAGCTCACCCCTTTCAATGTTTTAATATTTTCCAGGATGTGAAGAAGTATTTTATGAATGAACTGCAGGGATAGTCAGAAGAGGATATGAGTTTGGACTATGGAGACTTTGTTATTGTAGTTTTTCTCTTTATTATGTAATGTAACATTTATGAATGTATCTACTATTTCCAAGGCTACTAAACTAATCGGTCTTTCGGGACTTAATCTTTTGTGATCATGCCAATGTTACGAAGTAATGCACCGACTCTGGGCAACTAGGGTTGGGGTGGTTACAGTTGGTATCAGAGGTAGTTTTGTACTAACCTTGGAAGCTATATTTAGATAAACTCTGATTAGAGAACATATCCCAAAGATATACATTGCGGATTAGTATAGAAGAACTTCCTAGAATTTTGGTATTATAGAGATGTTGTGAGTTTTCCGAGCAATACATCCTTGTCTGGATATGAGAAGGTAGAGGCGGCTCTGGCATAGATGTACCTAGGGATAAAACCCGAAAACACCGCTTTGAGCTAGACTCGAACGGGAACTGGTGCACGACAACGGGGCTTGCTGCACTCTTGGTTACGACACTCCCGGGGGATATGCTTAGGATAATTCTCATTTTCTTTACAAACCACTATGAAGGGTTATGATTATATACTTCCTCAAAGAAAACATTTTTATGATTATGGATTATATCCATACATAGTTCAATTTATGTTAAGTATTTTACAAGTATGGGATTATGTATTTTGATTCATAAACTAATCTAGGTCATGCCATTTTTTAGAAATGGTGCCCAGTGGAAGGAATGGAAACCATATCAATGCAAGTACTCCATGTAGGGAATTCCCTCCTGCTGAAGATAATTATTTTGGAGCTGGAGATACAACTGGTGCTGATTAACTTATCACCATACTGGGACAACTCACTCAGGTTATGAATAATAACCTTACTCGTATGGAGCACCCTGATCCGCAATGTGGAGGATCAATGTTAGACTGCTTCATGAGGAAACAACCACCAACATTTAATGGGGGTATAAATGCATTAGTAGTTGAGCAATGGATAAAATCCTTAGGGAAAATATTCCACGCCTTGGGGAGTAGCGAAATGGAGAAGGTTTTCATGGCAGTCTACTGCCTCACTGGAGATGCCGATCAATGGTGGTTGCTGATTCAAAACACAAAGGAAGATGAAGAAGTATCAAGTATGGAATGGAGGGAGTTTAAAGAAATTTTCTTAGAAAAATACTTTCCACATGACCATCGAGCAGATATGGAAAGGAAATTTCTGAGTCTGAGACAAAATGAGGATGAGAATGTTGCAAAGTATGAGTCTAACTTTACATAGTTAGCAAGGCATGGATCAGATTATATACATAACACAAGAAGTAAGATTGATCATTTCTTTGATGGGTTAAAACCATTTCACCATCGAGCATTAGTCTCACAAACCTTCTCGTCATATGAAGATATTGTCTCGTGTGCTATCAAGACAGAAAAGGAATTCTCTAAGTCTTATGACAACAAAGTAATGCAAGAGAAGAAGAGAACGATGGAACAAGAGACGAATAAAGGGAAAAGGGGAAAGAATGGTTTTCCATTATGTGATAATTGTGGGAATAATCACCCCGGTGCTTGCCTAAAAGGAATGGGAGTTTGTTACAAATGTGGAGAAATAGGTCACCAGGCTCGTGATTGTAAGGGAAAGAAAGAGGATATCAATGTTGAATGCTACAATTGTAGGGAAATGGGTCAATATGCAAATGAATGTCCTAAGAGTTGGGGAAACTTACCTCAGAAAAGGCCAAGGGATCAGGGACAATCTTATGTTGTTACTACAATTGAAGTAGAATAATTAATGTATTGGTGATTTTGGACTCAAGGATTATATTCTGGTTATAAGAATAATGTGATATATATAAGGATTGTACTGCAGTACTTGTTATTTTCATTAAGGTTTTAATATGATGAAGGTAATCATATTTTTAGTATGTGACAACAATAGAAACATTACTTTGTTTGGGGAATCTAATAAATTCATTTTGGAATTAAGAGACCTTTTAGAGAAAGTTTGGACAGAGATATTTTGCATAACTATTAAGGTTGGAATGGATTAAATTGGACCATGGATAGTATTGTTTAAGGTTAAAACATTTCTGAAGATTATTTTTGGAATATTATAATACTATAGTTTTAGGAAAAGGACAACCTGTAGGGTGGGGCATAACCCGTCGCGTCGGACAAAGCTTCAGGAATCGAACCCACAACCATAGTGCGACCGGCCTTTATTACCTACCACTAGCCTACAGGAAGTCCCTGGTTATTAAAAAATAGTTTTACTAATCTAAATGGTATGTGTTAATATTTGGAACCTTATACAACTAGGATAAATAGAATATTTTTGAGTTCTATTACCTTTTAGAGTGAAAGATGGGTTTGTGGTAAAAATTTATTAAAAAATGAAAGTCTACATGACAAGTATGTATATTCCCTTATGTTCTTAGTAAATCTACTAAATAAATTCCTCGACTTTATAAAAGGTTACTTAAAACAAAAACATTTTCGGTTAACTTTTCCAACTGGGGATTCAATGACCATTTAACCAATCACAAGTTTGTGATTTTCTTATGGTTAACTTTCTCCTAATCCAGTTTTCTATGGCTCTCTATCAGACGTTGATTGTTTGTTTTTCTTCCATATCCATATTTTCATGGAATCCTAGTATGGGCTATCTTGGGTGAGCTTTGTACTTATCTTTCTTTCTTTTAAAGTTATATTTTTATTAACCTTATTTCCGATGTGGGTTTTCCAAAAAGGTATTTTCTATTTTCAACCTTTTATTTTCAAAGAAAAATCTAAAATTGCAAGGATGCAATTTATTGAAGGATGGGAGAATGTAACACCCTGATATTCCACGATACTCTTCTCTTTCAATAATGCAATAACTTGCATTGTACACAAGTTCGAGTTCTAACACACCATGACTAATCAAAGTAGCTATTCTGAATAGTAATACCTAATTTTTGAAATTTTATAAATTTTATCTTTCCAAATGGAATTCTTTTTTTGATTCGGAATATCGAAATTAGCCTATGTTGAATTTTTGGTATTTTTCTGAGAACTTCCAATTTGCTTTGAATGGTGAAAATTACTTAAAAACAAATTTTTTAATCAAAATAATTAATAGTGATAAATTATACTATTGAGTGGTTTTAAAGTATAATTAGAATATATTTTTACCATTTTATCCAAAGGTGGTCATTATAATTAATTTCACTTTGAAATTGGACATAAACAATTGTCATCCTTTTGATATATATTGTTTCTTAAAAACACGCTATTTGTTGTGACAGTGGGAATTAATCGTGAAATTAATTAATTCAAAATATATGTTTGTAATTTTGTAAAATAGACATCATTTTTGCATTCGGAATATCAATTATAGCTTAGGGAGAAATTTTGGCATTGTTCTGAAAAACTTCAATTTTTGATGAATAGTGAAACCACTAAGTGGTAGTTAAAAAACTGATTCTTCATTTAAATGAAACATTACCACTTCTGTGATTTGATTTTCAAAAATACAACATACATTGTTGTCATTAGGAAGTAAAATGTGGTTCAATGGGATTAAAATAATTTTTTGGTGAATGGTAACTTTTAAGTTTAATTAATCGTGATTAAAGGTAATTAGTGAAATTTAAGATAAAAATAGTATTATAAAATATAGAATGACCTTTACACTTTTCCTACCCCTATTTTATGAGTCATGGCAGACCAAGACAATCCATGGGTCAACTTGAGGACCCCATGGAGCCACTTTGGAAGTAAAATGACATTAAAAACTTTTTATTTAATGTTAAAATAATAATGTAACAGAGATGAGTTGTTTTACTAAAACAATTTTTAAATGGGGTTATACAAGTCATATTTTTTACTATAAATACTAATTAGAAATATAAAAAGATTTTCTACATCATGATATTTTTTTATAATTTTTAGACATTAAATAAATTAAATTATTTATGACACCATGATGATGCAGTGATTACATCATTAATTAACGATTTAAATAAAATGAAAAGATAATGTAAAATCTAAGACTTACACTTGTCAGAAACCTATTGGATGAGTATATTTCGAGCCCTAATTACCTTAACCTCGAAATATATAAGTTTGGGACCTTTACAATCCGAAAAATCATTTCATAATAATGTAACATTTCAATCTTTCCAAGAGTGCCCCTCCTCTCCTCTTATAAAAGGCCCCCACCTCTACCACCTTATTCACACCATCAAGCCTTTTGGCTCGGCCATACTCTACCCAAATACTCTCTCAACTTCCCTACCTTACTCTTATAATCCTCAATTTGGGAATAAGTCTTCCCAAGGAAGCCTTTGGCTCAAATCAAAAAGAGTTACCCGATTTTAAGGTAATGTCTTCTCTAATGTTGTTTTGTTTTATTTTGCTTCTCCAACACCTTAAAATCTTTTTATTAATTTCTTTTTTGACAAAACTAGTATCCTAAATATACTAGGATGTTTTTATAATAAGTATTAGAGCTACAATTACACACACCTACATCTAATGTTTAAAGAACGTATTGTTTCTGTGGATGGAGAATTTCTGCCTCACGAAATGATGATTGTTCAACACTCATATAACACCTTTAAAGGTGGACATTAAGATGTCACTATATTTATATATGATATATAATATGATTATGTTTTACTTAAGCTTATGTATTTTTCATTTATGGCATTCCTTTATGGTTTCCATTATGGGTAAATGCGATATTTTCATTTTAGGAAGTGCAGACTACCGCCCCCTCAAAGTGATTTGAATCATTAATTCCATATGTGGGATGCATAAAGGATGGAGTAAATGATATTATATATGATATTATAATAGAATTATAATACATCTTTATAATATTAAGATTTAATTCCATTAAATACAAAATAGAAATGAAAGTAGCGTTCATGCGTACGTACGGCTTACCGTCTCCATGAACGGTGAATTTCATTTCTTACCTCTAAATGTTATGTAATATTATAAATGAATGTATATAATGGATATATATTATATATAAGATATCTACATAATGAATATAATTCTTGATATAATGGATATTTCACCATACGAACAACTTGTAATTATAAGACGTTTATTTTTGACTCAAGTACCAAAGATCGACAAAATGACCGTTATTAACTTAAATAATTACATAATAATCATAACATGGTAATAAGTGATATAAAAGGAATAATGAACATGAAAAAGGTCCTTAATTAAATATAAATTAACACTAGTTTATTATTAAATAGGTTAAATAGCGATCGAGTCAAGTCGGACACGAGTTAAGGGAATTTCTTAACCCAATTTCCATTCTTTGGTTTAATCTCCTACTTTCAAATTATGTTATGATATTATTATGTCCTATCTTGTATTTGTACGTTCATTATGTCTACATATATTGAATACACATAATAGATCTATTTTATTTAAAAAATTATCTTGGTAAGGACTTCGTCTCAATCTCCTTTCATTGACATATTTTGTTTTATACACAACATTCTTTTATACGGTGTATAAACCCCTTTGAATTTTACCTTTATTCAAAAGGAATTTTTTTATACGAAGCATTTTACTAAATGACAAAAAGAAATGTTTTTATGGTGGTAAGTAAGTGGCGACAACGACTTCTCCGCCTCTGTGAGCACTATTTGAGTTTCGGTTTCCTCTACAAGCCATAACTTTTTTTTAAAAGAAAAATAAATACCATGTTTTGCTTTTCTTTTATTTTGGTAATGAAAATGGTTTTGAAAGTGTTTTTATTATATCAATGTGTTGTATTGATATCTTTTGATTGAAATGTAGACATTTTATGTTTCCTTTATACATGTTTTATTTGATACGATTATGTTATGTTTTATGATATGTTTAAACCTGTTCATATGAGGAATGAATTGGACTTAATAAGTGACGGGTGGAGCCCGCTATAGCTCCTCAATGCATCGGTAGGTCTCATGAGACAAACTAGTGTCTTGGCACGAGGCCTTGACAAAATATTATTTGTATTATTGGAATGAGGCCTTGGATACATTGTTCTAATAGTCTGGCATTATGCATTCCATTATTATGAAAGAGGTTATTGATATTGCATGTGATTATTCGACTAGTAGAATATCCATGTGAGTAAGTAAATGGAATTATTTAATTTTAGTTTTTTTATTTTATGCTGATGTTAAAGTTTAAAAAGGCTTTTGTTTTAGTTATACATTTCCTTAAATGTTAATGTTTATTTATGAAAGCTTCCGCAATATTGTTATCCTTACTGAGCATCTGAGCTCACCCCTTTCAATGTTTTAATATTTTCCATGATGTGAAGAAGTATTTTATGAATGATCTGCATGGATAGTCAGAAAGGGATATGAGTGTGGACTATGGAGACTTTTTTATTGTAGTTTTTTACTTTATGATTTAATTTAACATTTATGAATGTATATAGTGTTTCCAAGGCTACTAAACTAATCGGTCTTTTGAGACTTGATCTTTTGTGATCATGCCAATGTTACGAAGTAATGCACCGACTCTGTGCAACTAGGGTCGGGGCAGTTACATGTACCAAACGATAAAGGCATAAAAACTCAATCAATAACCTCAATTCTCAAGAAAAAATGTTACAACAAGGATAACCAAGACCTAACATAATATTAGACACCCAATATAATTTTTAAAGACCAATTGAAATTTCATAAAAAACATTGTATTCATATAATTAATCATAACCAAGTAAATCCTCTAAAAACCCATTTTCACATTGTTTTGAACATAATGACACCACAAAAATTCACACCAACATTTTAAAAACCTGAACAAAACATTTATAAATTTATTAAAAATTATTAATCATCACATTTAATGTTTTGGAAAGTAATGGATGAAAACACCTACCTCAATGATGTTGTATATGTGATGAAAATGTTGGACAAGGAAGAATATGGATCGAGAGAAAATATATTTATCCTAACATCAATGAAACACTAGAAACACATTAAATTACCCCCGTATCATCTACCCCTTGTTATTGAACCCCTTGGGAGCCTTGGGATACTTACCTATAAGTTTCGTATAAGAGAGAACCAAGCTAAAAGAAACCAATAAACCAACGTAAAGAAGGAATAAGAATGAAAAGAAGACTTTCTGAAGGATTAATACACCCATAAATTAAAGTAGAAGCACCTATAATCCATGGAGGGAGGGAGGGAGAAGTATCCCAAGGCACCAAAGGGGTACATGAACAAGGGGTAGAGAATAAGGGTGAATTTTGGGTTAAATCATTAGAGGGTAAAAGGGGAAATTTCACCTTTTTAATGAACCTAGGAAAGACGCATGTTTTTCCAAACAATGTCCCAATCATCCACAACCAACTCAAAGGGGAGGAAACACACATGAGATAGATGTATGGTTTTGGAAATCATGAACCCACCATTTAACTCAACTCTACCATGTAACTAAGCCTCTAGAATTCTTTCTCCATGTATTCCTCTAACCATGCGTAAGCTATGCACCCGATCTTTGACACCAAAAAGAATACGCACAGTTTATCCTTAGCTTTAAATAGTTTAGACCAAACCAAGATCGAGCTATTCAAGTCAAACCATAAAATAACAAACTAAACTAATAATTCCATCAGCCTCAATAGGATACATGGTTTACCCCAAACCGTACACACAAAGAATACATAGGGAAAAACCCCACCCAAAACATTCAAAACTCAAAAACTCTTATTGAAAACTCAACATAGAGCTAAAATCAATTATCCAAAAAAAATAAAAGAAAAAAATAAAATAAAAACCATGGTCGGGGTATTATATTGTTCAAATTTATTAACTAGGATTTTAACCCTATATAAAGACTTTTAAATTACGTATTAAGTGATTTTTATTGAAAATTTTCATTTTAATATAAAAATACTAATAATTTATTAACAAAGACAGTTTTTATTATCATATAGATAATTTAGGATATTAAAATTCTCTCCCTCATAAAAATTCTTATCACGGAGAAGTACCTCTAGTGGTATTTTTTAAATAAATCAGGCCACTGAGCTCAAATATCAAACTTCCACTCTTAGATTTCTGTAAAATGAGAAACATTGGGAAAATAAATAGATCATATCTAGACTACTTGATGGCACAAGATTATCCTATATGTCTACCCATAACCCAAGGTATACCCTTATAGGTGCTAACCCTGATCTCCATCCCTGCACGTTAGTCACAGTCATCATATATACACTAACAAAATATCATGATTAGTGCTACTAATTAATTCTAATAATGATATATAAAAAAACATGACAATATATATATAATAAAGTGGAATTATCCTAAAAAGATAACACAAATCCACATATTTAATTAAAGAACTAATATACAACATAACATTAAGTATATATATATGGAATGTAAACCTATGATCCTATTCATGATGCACAAACACACTCAAAATACCGTAAATTGAATATAAACATCATTTTTATCACCCAAGGTGATTATAATAAAGTGTAATAGTAAAACAATTGACCCCACCATTTTAGGGAAACTTAGAAGTCCACTATGATGTGATATCCAAACACTATCATAGTTCTCATGCTCGATTCCTAACCATATTAGCTATTTTATAACCTTTCTTAGCCCTAAGAAAGTATAAAAACATGTTAGAAAGTATCATTGCTATGATATCATTTTTTAACATCCCAACCCGAACCTCTAAATCCAATCCAGGCATTATGTGAAATCACACATGCCTCCCCATATAAAAGAGATTGGTGACAAACAGTGAGGTTCTAGGTCTGGTGGTGGGGATACTATACCCTCTATATCAAGTCATTGAGAAGGATAATAAATAAATAGTAATAATAATAAATAATAAATCAGAGTAAAATGCAGAAAACTAAATAAATGACATACATATAAAAGTAGATTCCAAATTTGTAAGCCTATATATAGTATATTAAGAAGATAATAAATAAATTATAAGTAAATTAAAATACATCTAGAGTCATTTCCACTTTTCTGTGATTCAATCTATCACTATGCTCAACTTCTCAACCATTTACCAAATGGCCCTTTCCAATCTCCTGATCTTTGGTCATGAAATCTAAAAGAACACCAAATTTATTGAGTAACGTGTGATTACATGACTCATTAAGGAACCAAAAATTTGTCCTTACCATAAGTTCATAATATATATTACTATGTATTTCATGACTTATGTCAGTGCTCAATAAATACACAATATATGATGAGTCATCATGCATTGACAAAGCCATAATTCATCCCATCTCCACTTGCATCATATCATTATTGGTAAAACTATAAAAAATTCATGCACCATGATCATAGATCTCCCTACTGTTTGGGTTTATTTAGGAATGTTTCATGGACTTACATGTCGAAAGATTACCCCACCTAGAAGGTTGTTATCACTAGAACAATGAATCCTCTATCAGGTTAGTGTTAGGACCGATTATCCTTTTAATCACCCAGGGTCCATGTAACGTCCCTTTCTGGGTGCCATACACTGGTGCCCCAATATGGGTTTTTCATGACCTCAAGTTCACCTCCCATTATGCCAGAGGCTGCTAAAAATCATTGAGGGTCCAATATGTCACATAGGGTTATTATACCCTCTTTATCAGGTAAAGAAAACATTAGAAAACAATATACAAAATAACCAATATAATACAATTATCGACAACCAAATAAATACCATGCATCATATGAGGAATAGCATAAGAAGAAAAATGACCATAAAATAAATAAGTAGGTATGTCATGCCATATAATTGTCAAGTGTAAAGTGGAAACCCAATATAAAGACCCACTGAAAACTCCTGAGTAGGTCTCGACATCATTTTTGGTTCCCTCATCCATGCTCCATCCCAAATCCCAAATCATCCATCTTATGTAGGGCTCTTGCCCTTATTCAATCCTGAAACCATGAAGTCTATTCTGGAACTAATTGATGACCTATGTAGGGTGTGATTAAAACACAATAATCCACCACCAATGACATCTAAATAAATATCCAGTGCATAGTAGTGTATGTACTATGTATAAAAAGAAAAGAAAAAAATTGTGAAAGTAAATAGGTATCACATTTATTATTATTGTAGTTTACCACAGTAACCTTGAATTCATGATGACATGCAAACCAATCATACCTGATTTATCCAATTTCAGATTTTGAACCATACACCATAGGGACATTATAAAATATTCTTTCATGGTATTTGATTATTCAAAATAATTCCTTTTTCATTTCAGTACCCTAGCGCGTCAATCCGAGTACCATTATCATGGATACTTAGATCATAAGTTCAACATCATTATCTCAATTAAGTGATGCATTAATGCATCAAAAATATTATGGGCACTTAGATCATTATTCAACCACCAAAATCTTGGGCACTGAAAAAATTATTATAGTGCCAATTTAGGGGTATTTAGACCATCAATTTAACACCAAAATATCAGGTACTTAGAGCATCATTCTATAATCAATTCACTTGCATGGATAGGAGGCCTAGAGAAATAGTATGGAAGACCATAGGTACTTTGAGAATTAATCCAACACCCTCTCCACATTGTTCACATTTATGCACACATATGTATATATCATGGTTCCAAATTAATAACCCATTTATTAACAATTCTCTTCATCATTTATCCTTAAATTTATAAATATTAACCATGGTTCATTAATTTACACATCATTACCAATATGATAAAATCCACATTTAATCACACATCACATTACACATAAATTACCTCATAACACATTAATATTTCAAGGTAAAGCCAAAAAAATATCTTAAATACCATTATCAAACTATTCAACAAGGATTCAGTTTAATTCCATAAACCCACTATTTAACTTTTTCATTTCATAATTACCATTTTATGGGAAATATAAACACCCCACGGGGTTTCATTAAGCCCAGTCTCATAATCTATAATGGATTAAATATGATTCTATGAGGGTCTCTTAATTTAATGTAATTCAATTCACCTTTTCAATTTAAAGAAATTTCACAACATGGAAATGAAAAATTACAATTACATACAAGAAAAAGACCTCATGATTATCGGAAATTTCATGTAGAACACCTACCTTGGAATCTATAATGAACACCTTCTCAACCTTAGCCTTTAATTTGAGGTAGAATGGCTGAAAATGAATAATGACACTACTATCCTCAAGATTTGGGCTTGGATTTACATTCCTTAAATATATCCAACTATAAAACATAAAACATTACCCTCAATAAACATGCATCCATCCATATTATATTAGATATATGGTTACAATAAAAATAAGAAGAATAAATAAGGAATGATTAGACAAGAATGAAGACTTATCAATGAATCTAGATATCTAAGGGGCTTTGAATCACCTAAAAATCAATCTTTCATCAAAGGGAATCACCTATCAAGCCTTGATAGAAAAATGAGTTCATAAATATATGAGATTAGTGAAAATATTATGGCCTTTAGACTTTAATATGGATATGATACATGACTTACCAGCTACTATCTGTCCACCACATAGTTAGGCAGTATGGTTTGGAAAATCATCCACAACCATGCAGTGTTTACTCTTTCAAGCCTACCCTCACATGATTTGACTGCATGGTCAGAAAAATAGTTCCCCAATTGTGATGTTCCCCTCTGTTCAACATTTCATAGTTTTCCCAAGCACCTGCATAGTTTTTCCAAACCATGCACCAACTATGTGCCTTCTTAGTACTCATTGTCCTAACTTTATTGGTTTCCTATAGGATGCTTCATGGATTGGGTAATCTAGGCACCAAACATATACAATCCACCAACAAAAACATTCAATTCTCACTATAACGCACCCAAGTAAATCCTAAGAAAAATGGAGATTAAAATAGGGGTAAAAAGTATCTAAAAACAAGTATGAGGCATCTCACGAATGGTCAGATCTTACAATATATCCAACTTATAACAACACATCATAGAGTTGTAACCCCAATCATTACTAAGCCTCAGATGTGAAAAGGTCAGGGCACTAGGACAATTGATATGTCACTAGTATGTTCCTCTCCAAAAAATCAATTACTCCAACAAACCTAGGTGTCAACTTTCCCTACTTCAGAATCTTATGGTGACCCAATCTCGGTGATACCTAAAGTAAGACATGATCACCCACTATAAATTCAATAGGTCGATAGTGTTGATCGACATAATAATTATTCTCACTCTACAATGTATACATATATTATTGAATCAATTAAACATGTTTTGATGTCTCATGAATGAGACTCAGACCCAATATCTCTGAATCACCCACCTCCAACCAACAAAAAAATGTTTTTCATGGACCATCAAAACTCACCTCATTTGGAGCCATCTAAATAGTCACTTGATAAATATTTTTATAAGAGAAATCAACCAGTGATATGTGATTCTCCCATGATCCACCAAATTCTAGGATGCATTCCCTTAGCATGTCCTCCAACACCTAGATAGTATTCTTTGATTTCCCATCTATCTATGGGTAAAAGTTTTACTCAAAAACACTTGAGTACCCAACACCTTTTTCAAGCCTTTCCAAAATCATGATGTAAAATTTGGATCATGATTCAAGACTATTTTTTTTAGTGCCTAATGAAAATAAACTATCATATGAACATACATGTCACCCTATTGACCAAATATGAAAGTCTCCCAAATTGTTAAAAAATTTGTTACATTTGTCAACCGATCCACAATCACTCATATAGTGTCATTATAATTTGGAATCCCCAAGAGAACTACCAAAAAATACATAGTAACATTATCCTACATTCATTTTGGAATATAAAGTGGTTGTAAAACTGTAGAAGGTCGTTGATGCTCATCTTTCACCTACTAAAATGTGTAGAATATGATGCCCCAACCTATGTTCCACTAAACGGTGCCCCTAACTTGTTAGCCACATTCCCTCAAGCATGCCTCCTCGTACGCTAGAGGGTTCTGACTAGTATTAAGTGTCTGGTAAGATGGTTTTTGGAGACTACACCATTTTTATCATAATAAAACACCAAGGAATGCAAGAAACAAAAACCAAGTTTAGAACCATATAAATAACCAAAAAAACATATTTTAAAATAATATTGAAAATAAGAAAATACCATACTCAACTGAAAGGTAAAACATGCTATGATAATGTGAATGTAAAGTTTCTATAATACAACAAAAAGTAAAGACAAAATAATGACCATGTGGGTCCCAAGACACATCTAGTTCCCCCTCCTATGCTCCAACCCGAAATAGTAACATATCCCAGGGCCTTGCCCTTATCCTATCCTACAACAAAAAAATCTACTAGGGTGATGATCAGGTAGCCCAAATAGGGTTTCAGTATAACTCAGAATCCCACCACCAATGGTGTCTAAAACAATCCCAGTCAAAAGATATTGTAAGGAGTTTTATGAAGAAATAAATACAATGCATAATTAAGCATTTATAACATTTTCATTTAATCTTTAATCATTACATTTGGCCCAGTTTCAATTCTTGTTTTCCATTTGAATCATCATTCATTACTATCTTTCATTGGGTGTTGAACGTCATTTCAAGAACCCCAAAATCTAATTTAGTACAAGTCTCCATGCCTAACACTCCATATCTCATGCTATGTAGGTCTTAATTCTTATGACACCAAAATCTCAAGTTGGATAACTATTGGGGAGGAATTCCATGTCCAAGTAAAAACTTCTAATCAGTCTAGAACGCCATTTCTATCACCACAAAAATCTCATCCATTTAATAATTCTTTAATTCAAAGGATTTAGAAAAATAATTCCATTAATAATCCAACAATTAGGTAAACATTACAAATTCCATTAGTTAACTCAAAAATTAATGCCATGTCCAAGTCCAAACTTCTAATCAGTCTAGAACACCATTTCTAGCACCAAAAAAATATCATCCATTTAATCATTCTTTAATTCACAAGATTTAGCCAAATCATTCCATTAATAATCCAAAAATTATGTAAACATTTCAAATTACATTAGTTAAATCAACAATTAAATAAACAAATAACTCATTAATTAACTCATAAATTAATTAATAATTCAACACAATTATCATTCCATGATTAATTATTCACAATTAATTATCTATATAAAATCTCAACTTGTAATAATTAATTCAAACAATTAATAATCTTTTATAAAAATAATAGAACATAATTAATTCTCACAATTAATTATCTTACATTTCCAAACATCATTTCATAATTAATTACCCACAATTAATTTTCCTAACGCAATTAATTAAATATCTCAATTAAAAAATCTCACCTGATAACGAATTTCCAAAACAAGTATCTATTCCCCCCCTCATTTTTTACATGATTCAATTATCAATTAATCACTAAGGAAATAACAAGACATTTCCAAATTCCTAATTAAACTAATTTAGGAAATCAATTATCAAGGGAATCTAGAAAATCCATAAAATCAGATACACTTATCAAAATCATGACTATGGGAGTTTCATGTAAACCACATACTTAGGTTTATTGATAGATTATATCCCCACCAAAATTCCCAAAATCCAATCGACACAATGTTGTCGATCAAGATACATATCTAAATACCTAAACCAAAATTAAGATCAAAGGCATCAAGATCTTGAAAATCATGATCGAGATCCAAAATCCTAGATATAAATCTCAACTCATCTATTTAGATATGAGTAGACAATAGAGATATTCCATGAAAACGTCAAGGAAAGATAGAGGAATGAATGGGAGAAGGAATTAGATGAAATCCACATATAGGTAAGGGAAAAGATCTTCAATATGAGCTTTTGGTCCTGAAGAACAGTGTTTGAATTACCATGGAATCCCTCCAGAGGGCTCCGGGATCACCTAGAATTTTTCAAGGCTGAGTCATGGTCAAAATATGGGAGTTTCAGGGGTTTGGGTGTTTTTGAAAATTGATTTTTGGATCATTAAACCCGTGCGCATGGATTTCGGGGCAAGGGCACATGGTTAGGGAAAACCATGAACCAACAGTGTAGAACTCTCTATAAATGTTTTCATGGTTGGCATGGATTAGTAGCATGGTTTTTCAAATGATTCCAAAACCGTTTAAAACCCACTAACTATTAGTTTTTCTTAAAAATTCACCTAAACGCACCCCAATCCACTACTCCAAAACAAAGGAACATAAAAACCTCAAAAATACCTAAAAATGCACCTAATATGACTCTAGAAAAGAACATGATCTTACAATATCCCCACCGTGTAACTGCTTGTCCTTGACCTGCAATCCTGAGCTTTTCGAAGACTCCAAACCAAAAATATCATGAGATTGATCCCTCATGTCTACTTCCCTTTCCCATTTTTCCTTTTGAACACTTCCATGATTCCATAACACATGAACTAATGACATGGTATTTCCCCGTAACACTTTCTCATTGCAACCCAACACACATATTAGATGATCCTCAAAGGAAAAATATATCTCGAGGTCAACCACTTCCACATAAATAACCTAAGATGGGTCGGGGTGATACCATCGTAGTTGTGACACATGGAAAAAATGAAGAATAGTACTGAATTTCTATGGAAGGGAAAATCAGTACACCATTGGCCCGATTTTCTCCAGCACCTCAAACATTCCTACAAACCTAGCCGCCAACTTGCCCTGTCATTGTATCCTATAGTGACCCAATCTAGGCAACTTATAATATAATACACGATCACCCTATGTAAACTCTATGGGTTATCTCTATCTATCAGAATATGAATTTTTCCTACTTTGAACTGCAGCCATAGGTTTCTGAATTAATTGTACCTGCTCAGATATATCCTGAACGAGACTCAGTCCCAACAAATCTAACTCACCTTCCACTAACCAACAAAGTGGTGATCCAAATGTTCTAACATAATGTTTTTTAAATTATGCCATCAGTATAGTTTCCTGATAACTATTGTTATTGGAAAACTCAACTAAATCCAAGTGCATCTCCCCAGAACCACCAAAGTCAAGAACACATGCTCGCAGTATATCCTCTAACACTAGTGTGGTACACTCCATCTTCCCATATATCTATGGGTAGAATTCCACACATAACAGAACTGATGTACCAAGTGCCCTATGTAATCCATTCTAAAATCATGAAGTAAACCAAAAAATGTTATCTTAAACTATAGTTCATGGAACCCCATGAAAACAAACTCTCTCTCATACATAGATTTCTCCCAACTATTCTACTGTAAAGTTTTCCCTAATAGGAATGAAATGTGCTACATTAATTAGTTGATCCAAAATGACCCAAATAGTTTCATTATTAGTTAGTATCTTTGGAATTACTACCATAAAATCCATATTCATGTCATCCCACTTCCATTCTAAAATAGGTAACAACTGATATAGGCCTTTAGGTCATTGATGCTCTTCCTTCACCTGCTAATAGGTGAAAGATCTGGTTACAAATCAAGAAATCTCTTTTTTCATGCCTAGACACCAAAATTGTCATCTTAGGCCACGATACATTTTTTTCACCCCATGATGTACCTCCAACTTTGAGGCATGAAATTATTTCATGAGTTCCTCTCACATACTCATAGGCACACCAACCCAATTTTTCACATAAGTGATCGCATGCTCATTTATTATCATGTCTGAAGGTGTATCACCACCTTATAGCCTTTACCTTAAGGATAAACACTCCAGGTCCTCATACTACCTATCCCTAATCTGTCTAAAGAGCGTAAACCCCACTTCTATAGAAACCATATTCATCCTATCCTAACTCTCCTGAACTAACACATGCATTTTCGCAAAAAAAAAATCATCATCTACCACTCTTCACATGAATCATATACCAACTGAGTATGATTTTTCCTCCTCAAGGTATCAACCACACTATTCCTCTTTCGGGTGTGTATGGTAGTTAAAAATCAAAGGATGGCATATTCTCTACCCATATTTGATGATAAAGATTCAATTCATGTTGTGAAAATATATACTTCAAGCGTTTGTGATCCACAAAAACGGTAAAATATTCACCTCAAAGAGAGTGTTGCTAACACTTAATAGAATAGACCTCTTCTACCAACTCCAAGTCATGCATAAGGTAATTCTATTCATGTGGCCTCAACTACCGAGACCCATATGCAATGTCTCGATCCCCGAGCATCCGCGCAGCTCTGAGTCCGATCCCTGAATCATCACAATACACCATGTACTCCTCACCTGACTCAAGTAACATCAAAATTTTTGTGGATGTAAATTGCTTCTTTAACTCCCAGAAATAATTCTCACATGATTTCATCTAATCAAACATTATCCCTTTCTTTTTTCAAACCTGAAAGAAGTGCTTCAAATCAGAAAAATTCAAGGATGAACCTCTTGTAATAACCAACTATTACCCAAAAACTTCGGATATCAAAAACATTCTTGGGATGCTCTCAAGAGATCACTGCCTACACTTTGTTTGGGTCCACTGCCAAACCTTCTTCTGAGATGATATGCCCCAAAAAAGTGTACCTGGTCAATCCAAAACTGACATTTATAGATATTTTCATATAGAAGATGCTCTCTCAGTGTACACATGATGATGTAAATATATTTGGAATCATCGTCACGAGTATTAGAGTACACCAAGATGTTGTCCACAGACACCACCACAAAATGATACATGTATGGATGAAAGACCATGTTCATCAAGGACATAAATATTGTGGGGTCATTTTTCAAACCAAATGGAATTAGAAAAAACTCATAAAGGTCACACCTACATCTGGAAGTAGTTATTGGTATATCATAGTTCCTAACTCTCACCTAAAGATACACCGATATCATATCAATCTTTGAGAACACACAAGACCCCTTCAAATGGTCAAACATATCATCGATACATAGAATAGGATGTCGTTTCTTCATAGTCATTTTATTTAACTTTTGGTAATTGACACACAAGTGTGAACATCTATTTACCTTTTTTGAAAACAATACAAGTGATCCCAAAGGCGACATACTTGGACAGATAGACAATTTATCTTCCAACTCCTCCAACTGTGTTTTGAGATCTTGAAGCTCTATTGGTTCCATTCTGTAAGTTGGAATGGATACTAAAATAGCCCCATAATGAGATCAATAGTGAATTCCACATCTCTCTTTGGTGTAAACCCTGAAAAGTATTCCAGAAAGACTTGATGAAATAGTTCTTTTACTAGTGGAAAGATGTCTTGCCCACCACTCCCATCATCCAGCATAAGACTAGAAAATTAGGATGTGAGCTCTCCCATTTGCTGGGTAATTGGCCCATCTTGGCCTTCATGGATATCTCATAATCCATGATGAATATACTGGTCACCATTAGCAGACAAAAAGGTCACTCTCCTGTATGAACAATCTATGTGTGATCGGTATGCAACTAGCCATTCCATAACCATAATCAAGTTGAATCCCATTATATCAAGGACATAGAAATCTCAAAGAAAATGATACTCTGAGATCTATATAATACATTACTTTCATAAAAATATATCCCTAGACCGTGTTCCCAAAAGTGTATCAATATTCATCACCCCACTTATGGACTCCACCTCCATGTTCAAACTATAAATAAGATTTGCAGATATAATGGAATGAGAGGTTACAGTATCAAACAAGACAGTAGCTACAGTAGAAGAAACTATAATACTACTTCTCACTATCGACGGACCAACTTTCCTCTCCAAAAGTGTAGGATCCATTTCATGTAACTATCCTTCCCCTCTTCCATGTGGTGTCGTCTGACTCCCTTATGTTCCACCAATCGGATGATGTGTGCTCTCATTCTCTGAATCACCATGTCCACTACCTCTATCACCTCTGCACGTATAGTTCCAAATGCTAAACCTATATGTTATAGACGACCCCCTTCCCGCAATATAACTCCCAATGGCTTCTCCCTTAGCACTTTCTTCCCGCTGCTTACTGTAGAAATTATATAGGTTCCCCCTCTATCTACAAAATTGACACTCCATTGGTGGTAAAGTATGATGTTTACGATAGTGTTTATACCTACCACACTATTGTAAAAACACATGAGTAATATCTAGTGTAACTGTTCCTCCTAGATGTCCAACTTGGTTTCCACTGTCATGACTAAGGTTCTCGTAATGGGGCTTCCTGCTCTAGGAAGGCACGCTCCTAGATATTTTGGTGACTGATACCTATCCAGTATTGTAAGCCTCTTTCAAGCACGCCTCTGAAATGAGATCTTGATTAACCACTTTCGATAATTTTTTCAATCTAAAAATATTTACCTAGGACTTAATTTCTCACCTAATACCATCTTGAAATCATTTTCCAAAGAAGCCTAATCTACTACCAAAGTTAGAGGAAAATGTTCTAAATCTGTAAAACATTTAATGTAATCTAGTATGGAAATACTTCCTAGGTTCATTTGAATAAACCCTGAATCCTTTTATTTTCATAGTGTTTCTAGATAGACATTCTCCAAGAACTTCTCTATATGGTCCTTCCATAACATATCATCAGTCTATCCAAATCATACCTGAATTTCACACTACCGATTCATTGACCCCCATAGCATATAAGAAGCCATATTGACCCTCCTCCCAACCAAGGTCTCGAAATGTTCAAGTATCATCTCTATTGAATCAGTCTAGAATTCAACTCCCTCAGTTCCACCATCTCCAGTTAAAGTAGAAGGGTGCTACAGTTGAAACTACCTTGTCGACTCATACATGGTTTTCAGGACCCTTCCTGTTTATCTCTCCATGAATTTCATGAAAGGGGAAAATGTATCTCAAAACTATTCCCCCTCATCCTCAACTCTCACCAATGGTGCCCCAATTTCTCTATTTGGATGTTCGTTCCGAGCCATACCCCTAGGTCTCTCCTTCAACAAGCATCATGGAAGAATATCTCTTAAAATCAAAACACATGTCTTAGGTCTCAAATGACAACCTTATGACATTTACGTAAGAAGAGAATCTAACACAACACATTTCAAAATTTCATTTCCCCCTTTTCTGGCCACACGGTCAACATTGAGGCCTTATTACTACCCTTAACCATCCTACTCCGAGATCTTGGTTAACAAGGGTATATACATTCTCATGAATTAATTCAACCATTAATTAAACACATTATCTCAAATTAATTAATTAATTAATTAATTAATCATACTCAATTCATCAATCAAGGTTCTCATTAGACACCCATTTATTCTCATTTTTTATCATTATTTCAATCTCACAAAAAGGAAAAATATTTCATGTTCAAAAACATACCTGTATCCTATTTTCCCATGAGTGTCTAGATTGATTCATGTCACAAAAACCATAAGTTCATAGAATGATGCATGCAGACTCAAGTATTATGCCTATTTAGGCCACCAATCAAAATTCAACAACTGTCAAAACAAATATCACATCACACCACAAGTGTATTACCCAAAGTGAAGTAATATCCAATTATAACAAAAAACATCATTCACAAAAATACCACCCTTTGTACTTCAATTTTCCCTCGTACATGGGTTTGTAAATACCATAAACGAGCTCATTACCAAGCCTCAACTATTCCAATCCTAATGTATACATTTTCCGAAATAGTAAGACAAAATAAGAAGAAAGAAAAGAAAACTCCTATGATACCACTTTGTGATGTCTAGACCTGGGTGCCACAAAATGGTGCCCTGAGCTAGTTGGCCTCATTCCCTCAAGTTCACCTCCCCATATGCTAGAGGGTTCCAACTAATAGTGAGGGTATGATAAGTCATTCTTAGGGATACAATGCCCTCTTTTATCAAAATAAAACACCAACAGAAGGAAAAAAACAATAACCATGTTTTGAAGTGTATAAATAATCAGAACAATACTTTTCATATGATATTCAAATCTACAAAATACAATGCTAAACTGAAAGGTAAATCATTCTATGATAATTCGAATGAAAAGTGTCTACAATGATACTAAAAGTAAAGACACAACAAATCCCAAGAAAGTCCCAAACAATGTATGTATCCCTCTCCCATGCTCCAGCCCCAAATAGAAACCTATCCCAAGGCCTTGACCTTATCTTGTCATGTAACAAAAAAGTATACCCAGGTGCCGATCATGCAAACTAAATAGGGTGTGAGTATAAATCCGTATGACATCACCAAAAGTATCTAAAACAATTCTAGTCAAAATATATTGTATGTAGTTTTATAAAGCAATAAATATAATGAATAATTATTTAGTTATCAAATTGTCATGTAATCTTTAATCATCACATTAGGACCAGTTTCAATTCATTTTTTCCATTTGAATCATCACTCATTATTATCATTCATTTAGTGTTTAAAATCATTTCAAGTACCCCAAAATATCATTCAATGTAGGTCTCCTTGTCTAAACCACCATATCTCATTTGGTAAAGGTCATCATGACTAGAACCCGAAAATATCATGCTTGGATAACTGTTGGGGGGGAATTCCATGTCCATGTCCCAACTTCTAATCGATCTAGAACGCCATTCCTAGCACCAAAAAAATCTCATCCATTTAATCATTCTTTAATTCATAAGAATTATCCACATCATTCCATTACTAATCCAATGATTAGTTAAACATTTCAAAGACCATTAGTAAACTCACTAATTAAAAATGAACACAATGAATTAATTAATTCATCCATCAATCAGTCAATCAACACAATTCTCATTCTATAATTAATCATTCACAATTAATTATCCATATAAAATCTCCACTTTTCATAATTAATTCTCGCAATTAATTATTTTTGATCAAGATCATGGCACATAATTAATTATCATAATTAATTATCTTACATATAAAAACATCATTTCATAATTAATTTCCACTAATAAATTATCCTAACAAATTCAATTAAATATATCAATTAAAAAATATCTAACCATAACCTCTCTCCAAAACAAGTATCTATTTTGTAAACCCCTCCCCCCTTCATTTGTTTTATGATTCAATTATCAATTAATCACTAAGGAAATCCCAAGTCAATTCCAATTTCCTAATTACTCGAATTTAGGAAATCAATTATAAAGGGAAGCTATGAAATCCCTAAATTCGCATACACTTATCAAATTCATGAGTATGGGAGTTAAATTTAGGCCTCCTACCTTTGTTTATTGATAGATGTTAGCCCCATGGAAATCTGCAAAATTTGAATTGATTAATGTTTTCAATCAGGATTAGGATCCTAATCTCTAAACTGAAATTATGTTCAAAGGCCTGAATATCTTAATATTTTAGATCGAGATCCAAAATCCATAGATCTAGATCACAACTCATTAGTTTATATCCAAATAAATGGTGGATATATTCCATGAAAATATAAAGGAAAGATAGTGGAAAGAAGGATAGATGGAATCAGATGAATTCTACTTACCAGAAAAAGAAAAGATCTTCAATCTGGGCTTTAAATATTGAAGAAAGAAATTAGAATCACCTTGAAATCTCTCTGTAAGGCTCTGGGATCCCTTGTAATTTTTCAAGACCAATCCAAGGTCAAAATATAGGAGTCTCATGGGTTCATGTGTTTTTAAAAATTTATTTTTAAATAATTAATCTAGTGCACATGGTTTCCTGGTCAAGGGTACATCGTTCGGGAAAACCATTCACCAACTGTGTGGACCTCTCTATCCATGATTTCACAGTTGGCACAGTTTAGTCACACAGTTTTTCAAACCCAACACAAATGATGAATAGCCCAAAATTTATTAGTTTTTATTAAAAATTTACAAAAATTGACCCAATACACTATTCCAAACTAAACTTACTTAAAAACCTCATAAAAAATAACTGAAAATGTACCTGAGATGACTCCAAAAAAAGCAGAGATATTACATAGAATCATTTCATAAAATGTATGATATCTTTCCTCAGTCATGGACACTAGTATTTTCTATGAATTTGATGGTAATTTCTTCCAACTAAGGTGTACTACCCACTTTGAGTCATGGAACTCATACATCTTCTCTTGTCACATACAAGTAGGAATAATAACATGACCATGAATATAGAATATCTCATCATTATTGATAACCCATTTCGAATGTGACTCCCCACCTTCTAGGATTTCCCTAAAGGACAAACACTTCAAATACTCATTCGACCTTTCCTTGATCTAGATAAAAATTGTGGACTCTTCCAATAAGGATATGAGTTTTATCTTCTTATAGCCCTATTGAACATCTACGTGCATCTAAAAAATTAAATCCATCATTTTACAAGTAGAACTAGACTCCTGGACTGCTTGATTATCTGTATTTCAGCTCAAAGCATCAACAACATAGTTTCCCAACCAAGGTGTATAGGCTAGCTCAAGGGAAATGATTTCATCTAATAAAACCATCTCTATTACGATATATTTAAATCTCACTATTAAAAGATATAATTTATATGTTTTTGGTCGGCATAAATAATAAAACTTTCTCCCAACAAGTAATGTTGTCAACAATTTAAGTCATAAACCACTATTAAAAATTCAATATCATGCATAAGATAATTCTATTCATGTGGCCATAGCTATCATGATACATATGCCACAACATGATGAATATTCACCAACACTTCTGCAATTCCAATCTCAAATGCATAAAAAAGAAATATATAATCCTCACCTGAATCGGGTTGGATCAAAATTGATGATATAGTCAAATGATTCATCAAATTTGGAAAGGATTTCTCACATGATCTAGACCATTCAAACTTAATAACCTTACTGGTAAAGACCAAAAGTGGTGATGTCCTGTTAGAAAACTCTCAGATGAATCTTTGATAATTTCTCTCTAAACCCAAAAATAGTTGATATCAAAACAATTCATGGGATTCTACCATAAAAATACTACTAAATATTATCTGGGTCCACTAACACAACATCCTCAAAGATGAAGTGACCTAATAAATATACCTTGTCAATTTATAATTGACACTTATATATCTTGGTGTATATCCTATGCACTCTCTGTGTTCTCAAGATAATGTTAAGATATTGGTCATGATCATTATGATTTTATGCCCTAACTAATATTTTATTTATGAAAACAACCACAAAATAATCCATGTATGGGTGGAAGATTTGGTTAATTAAGTCCATAAGCACAACAGAAGTGTTTTTTAACCCAAACTACATTACAATGAACTCATACAGATCATAAATACACATAAAAGAAGTTTTTAGTGTATCATATGGTCTCACTCGTAGCTAATGATATCTGAACCGAAGATAGATCATGGAAAATATAAGAGAAACCCTCAGATGGTCCAAAAAATCATTAACATGAAGTAGAGGAAACTTGATCTTAAATTTCATCCTATTTAACTTCTTTTAATCAATGCACAAGGATAATTTTCCATCACCCACTTGGATAAAAAACAAATATCCCCAAGGTGATGTACTCAGAATGATAAATAACTTATCCATCAATTCTTCCAGTTGAGCCCAAATATCTTGAAGCTACACTTGTACCATTGAATAAAATGGAAATGAAACTTGTTCTACTTAAAGCATTAATTAAATTATGAAATCACCATCTCTCTCAGGTTGTAGCCCTAATAATTATTTAGGAAAAACATCCGAAAATGGGATTTCTATGAGTGATGAGAAACTAATTTTCACACCCTCATCATCAAACAAAAGACTAGAAAACTAGGTGGTGATATCCCTTAGTTGCTCATGAACTATCCTCACGCATCTCACTCAGATATCTCATTCTCGAAAATATATAGATTGGCCACCCTTAGGATATGTGATAGTTACTCTACTATGTTAACAATAGATGTTGGATCGGTATGATACCCAAATATACATACCTAATATAAATTACAAACCTAATATCTCAAGTATATAAACAAAACAGAGTAAATCATACTCACAAAACTCTAGGGCACACCCTTTTCATAGACAGATCTCCTTAGACCTCACTCCCAACTGTGTTTTGATCATAAAAAAAACACACAAACACCATCATCTGAATTAAATCATGAAAAAGTTTTTTATAATAAGGGTTACTCCATATTGGAAATGGATTTTGGTTTATGTTTGTTGTCAATCCTTAAATGGATGATCAGTGAGTTTTCAAAGAATGGTGTCATATAGTTCAATCCAAAATAAGTATTGAAGGTGGACTCGTTTTCCAATGTTTTCCAAATTTTTGGGGTCCAAATTTTGGAAGTTGGACTTCAACATGAAAATTTGTTTTTCTTGGAGGACATATTAAAATATGGAATAGGCATGAGTTTCATGAATATGGGATTTTCAAATTTTATTTCATAAAGACATAAATTGTTCAGATGGTGTGATTTGCGATTACGATGGGCTTCACGATCAAAGGTGGAGTTATATGTGATTATGAGTTTATGATATTTGTGATAATTGAGGAAATTCTTTGAGAATTTGAAGGGTTACAGGAATGGAATTGATGGAAGGCTCTATGATGACAATGATATTTGTGAACAGATGATTTCCATGTTTCTTTGCGAAGGGAAGAGTGACGCGAAGACATTTTTTATGATCCAAAAAATTTACAAAGAGGAGGTGGAGATTCACAGATACTCAATCCTATAAATATGATGCTACCCCTCTTTATTATATTCGACGATTTGAAGTAAAATCTGATGATCCTTTGAGTTTACGAATAGATTCAAGAATTGGGTGATCTAGGTGATATGATGCATCATGAAGATACTTTTAGTCTTAACTGATGCCCATGACTTTTTTAAAAAGGATAATTCACGATGATGAGTTATTCTGTGTTGACTCATTGAGTTTTGAAAATATTATTATGTGATGTCTTAGAATATTTGAGAAGACATATAGTTTTTAGAAGGAAAGGATGCTTTAGAAATGCAATTTGTTCCACAGAGGCCGGGGTTCTTTGCAAAGGAGTGTGGTTCTCAAAGTAGATTTTAAAAGGGAAGTTTTGAACATTTACTTTAAGGGGATAAAAGTTTCAAAGTGAATGAACTCCGATATAAGGTTCAAGAAGAGTCTCCTGCTAATTCAGAGACAAATACATTAATTCCAAATCATTGAAGCGACATTCATGTCTATAAACTGAGTGAGACTTTACCCAAGGTAGTAAGCTAGGGGGAGTGAACAGAAGTGATCTGAGTGACATAGTGATTGTTCCATTAAATCTTGTAAAGGAATTGATCCTGGAATAGGGTTATTGTGACTGGACCTTGTTCTTCCACATCTATTGAAGTTTAGTTGATTTTGGTATGACAGAAACACTATCAGAGTATGATCCTTGGACGTATCCCATATTGTTGAACTAAGTAAAAGTGTTGTGTGGTCTCTATGCATTTGATTGTTTGATTTTTGTTCTCATCCATCTCAATTGTCTAACATGTTCCTACAAATGTGGGTACAAGATCCTTGTTTTAAAATAAATATATGACACCATAATTCATCCCTCCCCTCTCAGGGTGTCCCTAGGTACTACAAGTGGTATCAAAGGCTAAAGGTCACTAGTGTTAGATCTATCCTTTTCCTTCATGGATAATTCATCCAATTCTAGGGGAATACCTCTATTCAATAGAATTAATTTTCAAATACGGAAGAACAAAATGATATCTCATCTAAGATATCTCAGAATGGAAACCCTATTTTCCACAGTGTAGGGAATACAAGTTACTGATCCCACATGGCTTACTATGACTGATATAGAAAGGAAAATTCATGATGTAAATTATAAAGATTCGAATTCTATAACTGTGGATCTTTCTAATCAGATTTATCGAAAGGTGATGAGTTAAACTTAGGAAATGTTTTTGTTGGATAGACTTGAAAATATTTATGAAGGAGATAGTAAAGTTAAGGAGGAAGAACTTCAAGTCCTTCACAACAGGTTTGATTATTGGAAGATGTATCCTAATGAGAATGTAGATTACATCTTCCATCGAATTATTGAAGTGGTAGGATAAATCTGAGTTCTAGGAAATGAACTCAACAACATTGATATTGCAAAAAAATATTGAGGAGACTTTCATCCATTTGCAATGAATATGTTTCAGCCATTCAGGAAATAGATATTTCCAAACTTTGTCTGGATGATCTGCTAATAATCCTTGTTTCATATCAATTTAGAGTCAAACCAGAAGATGTTGCAACTTGTGTGAGCAAGGAAATGGAATTCAATGCTCAAAAAATACTAAATATTTCTAGAGATAGTAGTTTTGATAAAGATAAAGAAAATTAAATTATTTTCCTTATTTCCAAAAAAATTTAAAAAAGGAAAAGGGAAATTTTATGGTAAGTTATCTTTTTCTTTCTTTCGTTGTGGTAGAGTTGCGAACATTGCCTCTCAATGCTCATGGAAGATAAAAGATGAAGAGAGTTGAGCGAAATACAATGATAATCCTTGGAAAAGGTTTTTCAAAAAAAAGACTACAAATATGGAAAGAAGGTATAGAAGAAAAGTTGTGTCTGTGAAGATAAAGATGATGATAATGAATTATGAAAATAAGAAGAACCAAATTTTAAAAATGTAAACCATGATTCCATTATGGATACGATTCAAAATCAAAATCATTGACATATAATGCTAGAGATAACCAGTTGAAAAATAATTTTGATCCCAAGTTTCAACCTAAGGATGATATGGGTAAGCTTCATAATAAGTGTAAGAGATGCAACATGTGGAATGAAATGGTAGAAGAATCGTCAGAATATGTTGATCAGCTTGAATCTGAAATCGAACAACTAAATGAACTGGTCAAAGTGGAGTCAACAGTTCTTGAAATGACTGATGATGTAATTTAACTAAATATTAGAACCAAATAATAGGAAAAGGTTAACAATAACCTTACCATCATACTATAGGATAAGTGTAATACTGTAGAGTTACTTTAAGAGGAATTGTTTACTCTTAGAAGCAAATTTGAGAGTGAATCAAACCTAAAAGAATGAGGGAAGAAAATAAAATTTCGAAAATTCTGAGATGATAAGGTGCTGGGATGATCTAATCGAGGGTCATATGGGGTTGAAAATATCTTGAGTGATCAATGACCTGATTTCATGGGAAACAGTGGAATTAGTTGTGAAGTTGAGACATCAACTGCTTGAAATAATGTGATCCAAAAGAAAGACCAGATGAAAGTTGGAATCATTGAAAAGTTTCATGAAGTTCTAAAAAAGAAACCATTAGCCAAACTGAAATTATAACTGAATATTATCAACGAGATTTCAGAAATGATAGGAAGTCAAACTATTATCCCATGGAATAAATAATGAAGATAAATATAAGTGAGAAGACTTTTCCTCTCATGAAGTGTCAAATATGTGGCTATATGGGCCATAACATGTAATATTGCAAAGTGGTGAGTAGTTATTTGAATGGGTAAGATCTGGGAAGTCATAAAATAATACCAATTTTATATCCAACATCTTAGAGAAGAAATAGATTATATGGATACTATTTTAAATGTTCTAACATTGGACACAAATCTGTGTATTGCAGGTAGAGATATTACAGGAGAAATTCATACAACTCTTGGATACCGTCCAATACTCGCCAAACAGATAGGGTTGTTATCACAAACATGTTTTCTCATCTATAATAAGTGTATGGGTATGAAGAATCTGATTATGTGGATGAAATAATTGAAAGTCCAACAATGTATTTTTCTAAATCCAATATCACATCAAAAGAGAAGAATAAAATTGAGAAATCCAATCTTGTAGAAGTTTCTCCCAAAGTTACAAAGAGTAGCATCACCGAAATTCTTGATAGTGTATTCTCGTATCATATGACAGAAAATGATGAAATTTTAAATAACATTAAGTATAAGGTTGATGGAACAATGAGTTTTGGTAATGATGGTTCTTTAAATATTAAAGGAAGTGGAAATACTAAAATGGTCAATAGAGAGCTAAAGAAGATTGATATTCTTTATATGGACGGTCTATGTCACAATCTCATCAGTGTGAGTCAACTATGTGACTCATGCATTATAGTAACATTCAATCAAAATGAATGCACTATAAAGGGAAATACAGATAAATCACTCATGAAATGTATCAGAACATACTGAAACTTATATCAGGTTGACAGTAAAGAGAACTCTTTCTATACATCATGTAACACCCCAAGATATCATAGTGTGTTATTTCGTCAAAATAATTCAATAACGTGCACTATACGCAACACCGAGTTCAATCACACCATGAATTACCAAAAAAAGCCATTCAAAAGAGGTTATGAATAGTATTAACTAAATTTTAAACTTTATATAATCCTTATAATTTTATAATCCATATTATGAGTTTCTTAGACATAATGTAAGAACCAATTCATTTTCAGTATTGCACTTTTATCAACTTTTAATAGTGAAAACTTTTTAAATAAAATATTTTAAACTTTTTGACTAAATGGGGACATCAAAAATTTAAAATGAAACATCGCATGCTTCCACGGTACGCTTTCCTTTGAATAATACAGTAGCGTGTGTTGTACGCAACGTCGAGTTTTAACACACACCACAACCAATCAAACTAGCCATTTTGAATAGTAATACCAACTTTTTGAAATTTTATTCTCAAAATGGACTTCATTTTTGGATTCGGAATATATAATTTAGCCTAAGGTGAAATTTTGGTACTTTTCGGATAACTTTAATATTTTGATGAATAGTGAAAATTACTAAATTTTAATTAAAAACAACTTTTTTAATCAAAATAATTAATAGTGATAAATTATGAATTTGAGAGGTTTTAAAATATATTTAGAATATATTTTCACCATTTAATATAATTTTGGTCATTGGAAATAATTTTACAATTAAACCGGACATAAACAAGTGTCAATCTTTTGATAGTTATTGTCTCTTAAAAACACGCTTTTTGTTTTAACAACGGGAATTAATTTTAAATTAATTTCTGCCACTTCTGTGTTTTGAATTTTGAAAAATGGATTCCATATTTGGAATCAGGATGTTCAAATTGTGTAAATAGGTAACTTTTAATTTTAGACATTTTGAATAATTACTGCGGTAAATATTTTGTTTACCATGGTTAAGGGTAAATCCGGTAAATAAGGGTTAAAAAAATAATATTATAATAATACTAAATTACCCTAAAATGTGTCCTAGACTTATTTTTTGATACATGTTCGACCATAGGAATCTTTGGGTCGATTTGGGGACCCTATGGTGCCACTTGTAGGTGATAGGGACACTTTTGTTTAATTAAGTTAAAATGAATACAAAAATGACACAAGCATATATCATTTAGCAAAACAATTTTTACATAGGGTTATATATGTTCTATTTTAGATTATAAATATTCATTAGAAAGATAAAAAGCTTTCCTACATAATGATATTTTATTTATAATTTTTAGACATTCAATAATTTAATTTATTTATGACACAATAATGATGAATTAATTACTATAATAGTGAAAAATTAAAATAATTTATATTATAAATACCCAAATAAATATAATATGAAACTTTTAATGAATTAAACTAATTTTATAGTATAATATGATATATTATTATTGATATAATTTAATTTTTTCGAAGTAATTAATCTTTTATGAGTTTCACAAAAATCAACTATTGAATAGTGTCAAAATTGACACAAAAGAGTTCTTAAAACAAATATTATATTATTAATTGATATTAAATTCCTAAAAATCTAAGTTTCGGCCAAGAGACTTATATCATGATAGGTTCATCATTACGTGACCACTTGGGGGTCTCTATGTATATAATATGTTTATTAACCATATTATATAAAAATACAAAGAGACATTGTAAAAGTGAAACTAATTAACTTAGAGTTAATACTTAAAGATAAGGTTAACATAAGTACCCAAACCAGTCTAAATTCTATTAGTTGAGTTGTTTTAGACCCATACTCTCCTTAACCTTTGAATGATCAACTTTGGAGCCATTGGAAACCGAATATGAATTTATTATAAACTAATATCTCTAGCTTTTCCAAAGGTGCCCCTCACCCCTCTTACAAAAGGGAACTACTCCTTCTCATTTATTCACACCTTCAAAGCCTTTTGGTTCGGCCAAACTCTGCCCAAATACTCTCCCCATATCCCTAAATACAACCTATAGGCCTTAGTTTGATCATAATGCCAACCTAAGGAGCCCTTTTGATCAAATCAAAAGGAAGAACCCGAAGAAGAGGTAATGTTTTCACCACCCCTTTTCAAGTTCCTTTCTTCTTCCACTTCTTCTTTCTTTGTTATTACCATTATAAAATAATAACTCCAGTATCTTATATATACTGTGATGTTATTATAAAAATGGTACAACCATATTCAGTATTCTATCCACCCTTTGAATAACTTGTCACCATACGTGCTTACGTACGGCTTACCGTCTTCACGTCGTGGTGTAATTGTTATTCAATATATTATTATTTGGATGGGTATAATAATGATGTATAACTCATGTAAATAATAAATATAACATGTTAATGATTCTGTATATACGATATACCATCCATTTATATATTATTTTAATATGAAAATAATGATATTGTCGCTCGTGCGTACGTACGGACTACCGTCTCCACGAACGCGATGAGATTCATTCTCCATCGTATCAATTAAAGTATAATTATCATTTGATGATTTAAAAATGATGTATAAGGACTTTATATCAATCTGTATATGAATAAGATACAACCTATCCATATCAAACATGGCTTATGTAACAAAACATATAAAAGAAAACGAGTAAGTTAACACCCGAAATGACGATAATTCAAAGATATTATTAACAAATCAATGTCAAAAGATCATATATGATATCATATTAATATATATTATTCTTGTATAATTTAATAAAAATTATTTGACCATTATACAGGAGGTTAACCTACTCCAACCACGGAAAATTACAAGGTAAGGGGTTTTCATCTCACTCCTTATTCCCGTGATATTCATGCCATATTGCCACCATCACCTTTTGTGTGGTGTATGTACTGCCCATAATTATATTCTTTGTGTAATACACTCTAATTTACGTGTATTTACATATTAATTGTATGATACCTATTTCATGGGTTGTATGTTTCATAAGTTACCAAATTGGTAAGGGTTATTTCGCAATCTCTTCATTATCCGAGGTTGTTTATACGTAATAATCTAATGGGATCTCTTTATCATCCACATCCATGTTTCTTAAAAATGAATTTCAAAACATTTTTACTATTTACTAGAATATGGGTTAAAGTCATTTATACCCTTGTTTGACTTTTTATAATAGTTTTATAAAGGAATCTTTCCGTCGTTTTCCAAACAAGGTGCTTTTAACCTTTTCGACAGAATTAAGGTAAGAATGTTTTTTTAACTTATACGGCGGGTGTGGCTATTTTCCTCCGTTATAAAATCATCTAAAAATCCCTTACAATCTTATAAGAATATTTTCAAATTGAATGTATTATTTTATAATTATGTTACTTTTAAAATGATTTAAAAAAAAGAGATATTTCTCTAAAATAGTTTTTATTTCATCTATGTCAACATCCTTTGATGGATTTTAAGCTTATTTGAAGTTGATTTATTATGATACAAAACATCCATAATTTATTGAAGGTTTTGCGATATTTTTGACTTTGGATAAGTTATTCTTATGTCACTCAAGGTTTTTGTTTAGAGTATTGACATTTCATAAGTTATTTTTAATCTGAATGTTTATGTTATATTTCAAACTTTCATTCAGATGAATGTGTTAGACAAGTATGTTCCGGGTTGGGGACCGGTAAAAGTAAGCCCTCCGGTTTGGTCTCGGGTTATTAGAGAAACTCCGGTTCGGTCTCCGGTTATTAGAGGAACTCCGGGTTGGTGTCCGGTTATTAGAGGCACTCCGGGTTGGTGTACGGTTATTAGAGACACTCCGGGTTGGGTTCCGGTTACAGTTAGCCCCTAGGTCTTGGGATGAGGCCTTGACAATGAAATTAAAGTTCAGCATTATACATTCTGACATTATGAAAGTGGTTATTGATATTGCATGTGATTATTCGATTAGTTGAATATCCATGTGAATAAGTAAATGGCATTATTTCATTTTATTTTTTCCATACTATGTTGAAGTTCAAGTTTAAAAGGATTTTGTTTTAGTAATGCATTGCCTTAAATGTTTATGCTTATTTTGAATGTTCCGCTATATTTTTATCCTTACTGGGCATTTGAGCTCACCCCTTTTCTATGTTTTATTTTTCCCAGGATGTGAAGAAGTAAGTTATGAATGACCTGCAGGGATATTATGAGGGGATAATAGTGTGGACTGTGGAGACTTTATGTTGTTGTAGAAGTTTTTCATTTAATGATGTAATGTAAAACTTATGAATATATCTAGTGATTATAAGGCTACTAAACCAATCAGTCATTCGAGATTTGATCTTTCTTGTGATCATGCCAATGTTATGTAATAATGCACCGACTCTGGGTAACTAGGGTCGGGGCGTTACAGTTGGTATCAGAGGAAGTTTAGTACAAAACTTGGAAGCTAGATTTAGATAAACTCTGATTAGAGCACGTAGACCTAAGATGAACTTTGAGGATTAGTATAGAAGAACTTCCTAGAATTTTGGTATTGTAGAGATTTTGTGAGTTTTTCGAGAAATACATCCCTGTCTGGATACGAGCAGGTAGAGGCAGCTCTGGCACAGATGTACCTAGGGGTAAAACCCGAAAACACCGCTTGGAGCTAGACTCGAACGGGAACTGGTGCACGACAACGGGCCTTGCTGCACTCTTGGTTACGATACTCCCGGGGGATATTCTTAGGTTAACTCTCATTTTCTTTACAAATAATTATGAAGGGTTTATGAGTATATAATTCCTCAAATGAGACATTTTTATGATTATGGATTATATCCATAAACTATTTAATTTATGTTATGTGTTTTACAAGTTTGGGATTAGGTATTGTTATTCATAAACTAATATAATGTATGCCATTGTTTAGAAATGGCGCCCAGTAGAAGGAATGAGAACTCTAGCAATGCACATGATACAAAGAGAAAGAAGGATCATATATTTCACGGTCTTAAGCCAGAATTTATACGAGAAGTAGTCTCACATGTATTATCATCATATGAAGAAATAATATCATGTGTTGATTAGATAAGTAAAGAGTTTACTGAGTCCTATGGCTTTGAAGGGAAGCAAGAGAAGAAAAGGATGGAAGAGAGAAAGATGGATAAAGGGAAGAGGGAAAAGAAGAATTTTCCCATATGTGATAACTATGGGAAGAAACACCTTGGAACTTGTCTGAAAGGAATGGGAGTTTGTTATAAGTGTGGAGGAAAAGGGAAAAAAGTACATGACTGCAAGGGTGAGAAAATGGTTTCAAATGTACAATGCTTCATTTGCAATGAGTTTGGACACTACACGAACCTTTGTTCCAATCATCAAACCATGCCGCAAATGATGCTATTGGATAATAATCAAGTTATGATACTACCACAGATGAAGAGGAATGATTTGAGTTCTTATGTTGATTATTTCAATTGAGTGTTGTATCAACAATGTACTTGTTATAATAATTATGGAGTATATAAGGATTGTACTGTAGTACTATTTCATTAAGGACTTGAGATTGTGTGGAACAAAGAAAACTGACTCAATAGCAGGATAAATTTTTGGACAATATATGGTTGAGAGAATGATAAACCATAATATAGTTCTGATACCGAGGTAGTGATTTTGGAATAATACATGATTGTTTTGGATAAATTATATTGGATATTCTTGACTACCTTGAAACTGATTAATGATTTGTATATTCCATCATTTTTGGGGTTTAAAATATTTTTGGATTGATGAAGTATATCCAGCATTCTATATGGAATAAGGGAGCATGAATGTAATCAACAAGGAATATGGTAATTCAGGATGTTTCAGTGTATTAAAAGAATACATGATGAAGGTATTCATATTCTATTACGGGGTAAAAAGGATCTACATTATGTTTACCTTCCATATAAATGTTGGACTGTGAGTTTGGACAGAAGTATTTTGGATAGTTCTAGTTTGGATTATTTTGGATTTCCATAAAAGGACAACCCGGAGGTCGGGCGGCAACCCGTCGCATCCAGCAAGGCCGCGAGACTTGAACCCGCAACCGAAGGGCGACAAGGGTGTATCACCTACCACTGGCCCACGAGATTTCCTGGATTAAATAATTTAGTGTTTTTAAAAGATCTGGTATATGAATTATAAATTCATTTATTTTGGAACCCTGTACGAATAGTATAAATAGAAATTTTTTTACGTTCTATTGTCTTTTAGAGTGAAAGATGATTTTGTGGTAGAAATTTATTAATGGATAAAACTCTAATTATAAAGTAAGTATATCTCCTTATGATCTTCTCCAATCTCATAAATAAATTCCTCAACATTAATAAAAGGAACTTAGAACAAAAATGTTGTCCTAGATGATACCTTAAATCATCACTAATTTATGGCTTTGGGATTGTTGGCCTTTTCATAGCCATGTTCTCTACCACTCTCCATCAGATAATTGATTGTTAGATTTCTCTTCCATATCCATATTTTCCTACATGGAACCCTAGTATGTGTTATTTTCGGTAATCTTCATACTTTCCACTCTTTATTTTAAATAGAGGCCCCATTAATTCATTTTTCGATGTGGGATTTCAACTAAGATATTTTGAAACGTCAAAAATGTGTTATCCCAATACCCTATGTTTTGTTGAACCGATGGTATTTCAAATCATCATAGATTGATGAGTTTAAGGACAACGATTTTATACTTGTTTGTGATTGATTACCTCAATCACTACCTATAAATATTTACGTTTTTCTTCCAATTATATGTCTCTAATTTCCACCAATGTTCTCCTAATCAAGATCATAATTTGGTGGTGACCCTTTCATTTCTCTTTTCCTCATATTAAGACTAAATTTTAGTAACCCAATTTCCGATGAGGGTTTTCCCCCAAATATATTTTCTATTTTCAACCTTTTATTTTCGAAGAACAATTTCAAATTGCGAGGACGCAATTTATTGAAGGAGGGGAGAATGTAACACCCCAAGATTTCATAGTGTGTTATTTCTTCAAAATAATTCAATAACTTGCACTATACGCAACACCGAGTTCAATCACACCATGACTTACCAAAAAAAATCCATTCAAAAGAAGTTATGAACAGTATTAACTAAATTTTAAACTTTATATAATCCTTATATTTTTAGAATCCATATTATGAGATTCTTAGACATAATGTAAGAACCAATTCATTTTCAGTATTGCACTTTTATCAACTTTTAATAGTGAAACCTTTTTAAATAAAATATTTTAAACTTTTTGACTAAATGGGGACATCAAAAATTTAAAATGAAACATCCCAAGCTTCCACAGTACGCTTTCCTTTGAATAATACAGTAGTGTGTGTTGTACGCAACTTCGAGTTTTAACACACACCACAACCAATCAAACTAGCCGTTATGAATAGTAATACCAACTTTTTGAAATTTTATCTCTCAAAATCAACTTCATTTTTAGATTCGGAATATCGAATTTAGCCTAAGGTGAAATTTTGGTACTTTTCGGATAACTTTAATATTTTGATGAATAGTGAAAATTACTAAATTTTAATTAAAAACAACTTTTTTAATCAAAATAATTAATAGTGATAAATTATGAATTTGAGAGGTTTTAAAGTATATTTAGAATATATTTTTACCATTTAATATAATGTTGCTCATTGGAAATAATTTTACAATAAAACCGGACATAAACAAGTGCCAATCTTTTGATAGTTATTGTCTCTTAAAAACACGCTTTTTTGTTTTAACAACGGGAATGAATTTTAAATTAATTTCTGCCACTTCTGTGTTTTGAATTTTGAAAAATGGATTCCAGATTTGGAATCATAATGTTCAAATTTTGTAAATAGGTAACTTTTATTTTTAGACATTTTGAATAATTACTGCGGTAAATATTTTATTTACCATGGTTAAGGGTAAATCCGGTAAATAAGGGTTAAAAAATAATATTATAATAATACTAAATTACCCTAAAACGTGTCCTAGACTTATTGGTTGATACATGTTCGACCATAGTCATCTTTGGGTCGATTTGGGGACCCCATGGTGCCACTTGTAGGTGATAGGGACACTTTTTTTTAATTAAGTTAAAATGAATACAAAAATGACAAAAGCATATATCTTTTAGAAAAACAATTTTTACATAAGTTTATATATGTTGGATTTTATATTATAAATATTTATTAGAAAGATAAAACTATTTCCTACATAATTATATTTTATTTATAATTTTTAGACATTAAATAAGTTAATTTAATTATGACACAATGATGATGAATTAATTACTATAATAGTGAAAAATTAACATAATTGATATTATAAATACCCAAATAAATATAATATGAAACTTTTAATGAATTAAACTAATTTTATAGGATAATATGATATATTAGTATTGATTTAATTGACTTTTTTTGAAGTAATAAATCTGTTATGAGTTTCACAAAAATCAACTATTGAATAGTGTCAAAATTGACATAAAAGAGTTCTTAAAACAAATATTATATTATTAATTGATATTAAATTCCTAAAAATATACGGTTCGGCTAAGAGACTTATATAATGATAGTTTCATCATTAATGGACCACTTGGGGGTCTCTTGGATGTATATAGTAAGTTTATTAACCATATTATATAAAAATACAAAGAGACATTGTAAAAGTGAAACTAATTAACTTAGAGTTAATACTTTAAGATAAGGTTAATATAAGTACCCAAACCTGTCTAAATTCTATTGGTTGAGTTTTTTTCGACCCCTCCCCACCTTAACCTTTTAATAATAAATTTTGGAGCCATTGTAAACCGAATATCAATTTATTATAAACTAATATCTATAGATTTTCCAAAGGTGCCCCTCACCCCTCTTATAAAAGGGCACTCCTCCTTCTCATTTCTTCACACCTTAAAAGCCTTTTTGTTCGGCCAAACTCTTCCCAAATACTATTCCAAAATCCCTCACTACAATCTAGAGGCATTATTTTGATCATAAAGCAAACCTAAGGATCCCGTTTGATCAAATCAAAAGGAAGAACCCGAAGAAGAGGTAATGTTTTCACCACCCCTTTTCAAGTTCCTTTCTTCTTCCACTTCTTCTTTCTTTGTTATTACCATTCTAAAATAATAACTCCAGTATCTTATATATACTTTGATGTTATTATAAAAATGGTACAACCATATTCAGTATTCTATCCACCCTTTGAATAACATGTCACCATACGTGCGTACGTACGGCTTACCGTCTCCACGTCGTGGTGTAATTGTTATTCAATATATTATTATTTGGATGGGTATAATAATGATGTATAACTATTGTAAATAATAAATATAACATGTTAATGATTCTTTATATATGATATACCATCCATTTATATATTATTTTAATATCAAAATAATGATATTGTCGCTCGTGCGTACGTACGGACTACCGTCTCCACGAACGCGATGAGATTCATTCTCCATCGTATCCATTAAAGTATAATTATCATTTGATGATTTAAAAATGATTTTTAAGGACTTGATATCATTCTGGATATGAATAAGATACAACCTATCCATATCAAATATGTCTTATGTAACAAAACATATAAAAGAAAATGAGTAAGTTAACACCCGAAATGACGATAATTCAAAGATATTATTAACAAATCAATGATAAAAGATCATATATGATATCATATTAATATTTATTATTCTTGTATAATTTAATAACAATTATTTCACCATTATAAAGGATGTTACCCTACCCCAACCAAGGAAAAGTACAAGGTAAGGGGTTTTCATCTCACTCCTTATTCCCGTGAGATTCATGCCATATTGCCACCATCACCTTTTGTGTGGTGTATTTACTACCCATAATTATATTCTTTGTGTAATACACTCTAATTTACGTGTATTTACATATTCATTGTATGATACCTCTTTCATGGGTTATATGTTTCATAAGTTACCAAATTGGTTAGGGTTATTTCGCAATCTCTTCATTATCCACGGTTGTTTATATGTAATAATCTACTGGGATCTCTTTATCATCCACATCCATGTTTCTTAAAAATGAATTTCAACACATTTTTACTATTTACTAGAATATGGGTTAAAGTAATTTATACCCTTGTTTTACTTTTTATAAGAGTTTTACAAAGGAATCTTTCCGCCGTTTTCCAAACAAGGTGCTTTTAACCTTTTCGACAGAATTAAGGTAAGAATGTTTTTTTAACTTATACACTGGGTGCAGCTATTTTCCGCCGTTATAAAATCATCTAAACTTCCCTTACAAGCTTATAAGAATATTTTCAAATTGAATGTATTATTTTATAATTATGTTACTTTTAAAATGATTTAAAAAAAAAGAGATATTTCTCTAAAATAGTTTTGATTTCATCTATGTCAACATCTTTTGATGGATTTTAAGCTTATTTGAAGTTGATTTATTATGATACAAAACAGCCATATTTTATTGAAGGTTTTGCGATATTTTTTACTTTGGATAAGTTATTCTTATGTCACTCATGGTTTTTGTTTAGATTATTGACATTTCATAAGTTATTTGTAATCTGAATGTTTATGTTATATTTCAAAATTTCATTCAGATGAATGTGTTAGACAAATATGTTCCGGGTTGGGGACCGGTAAAAGTAAGCCCTCCGGTTTGGTCTCCGGTTATTAGAGGAACTCCGGTTTGGTCTCCGGTTATTAGAGGAACTCCGGGTTGGTGTTCGGTTATTAGAGGCACTCCAGGTTGGTGTCCGGTTATTAGAGGCACTCTGGGTTGGGTTCCGCTTACAGTTAGCCCCTAGGTCTTGGGACGAGGCCTTGACAATGAAATTAAAGTTCAGCATTATACATTCTGACATTATGAAAGTGGTTATTGTTATAGCATGTGATTATTTGATTAATAGAATATCCTTGTGAATAATTAAATGTCATCATTTCATTTTACTTTTTCCATACTATGTTGAAGTTCAAGTTTAAAAGGATTTTGTTTTAGTAATGCATTGCCTTAAATTTTTATGCTTATTTTGAATGTTCCGCTATATTGTTATCCTTACTGGGCAATTGAGCTCACCCCTTTTCTATGTTTTATTTTTCCCAGGATGTGAAGAAGTAAGTTATGAATGACCTGTAGGGATATTATGAGGGGATAATAGTGTGGACTGTGGAGACTTTATATTGTTGTAGTAGTTTTTCATTTTATGATGTAATGTAAAACATATGAATTTATCTAGTGATTCCAAGGCTACTAAACCAATCGGTCTTTCGAGATTTGATCTTTCTTGTGATCATGCCAATGTTATGAAATAATGCACCGACTCTGGGTAACTAGGGTCAGGGCGTTACACATCATTTGAAGGAGAAAAAAAATGTGGCATCGAAGGTTGGGGCACATTAACCAAAAATAAATTGAAAAGACATATAATATGAATATATTCATGGATATCCCCATTCATAAATTTTAATGTGAAAATACTTTTCATGCTTCTATACAGGGGAAGTTGGTCTATAGTTTATATCGGCTAAATAAGAAAATGTAAAAAACCTTCTTGATATCATCCATTCAGATGTATGTGGCCCAATCAACATTGTCGTAACTCTTATAGAGAGGTAATTCATCATTTTTATTTATTATTATAGTATAATTCCTTGTGTAATGGTTATTCATAGGAAGTGTCAAGTACTTGATTGCATGAAAACTTATCTGCGAATTGATGAAAATGAAACTGGACGAACTATCAAAGTTATGTGATCTAACAATGGAGGGGAATACACATCCATTGAGTTTGAAAATTGCCTAAAAACATGGAATACAAAACGAGGTAGTTGCTATGAGAAATTTGTAGAAAAATGGAGTAGTTGAGTTCCAGAATTGACTGGTCAACAATATGGTCAGGACTGTGCTGATTGAGAGTTGTATCTCTCACCATTACTAGAAATAAGTTGTTGAAGCTATGGTGAATATTCAAAAACTAATGTCTCTCTATATGGTAGAGACAAATATTCCATATGTGTTGTGGCATGGAAGGATGATTTCTTTGAAATTATTTCATGTTTTCATAACTAAGTGATTCATCTGAAACTACGAATGAAATCAAGGGAAGTTTGGTGACAATGCAGATGAATGAATATTTTTTGGATATCCATTGAACAGAAAATCATACAAGTGTTTCAATAATCACTGGGGAATAATTTTGGAAAGCAGTGATGTTAGGATCATTGAAGAAAAAACCCCAAAAGCTTCAAATAATTTTTATACTGATTATATAGAAAATGATGATGAATTTAAACATGGAGAAAATGAAAATACATAAATTGAGGAAGGTGTAAAAAACCATCTTGAGTCACATATTGATGTTGAATTAGAATAAGAATCTAATGTTGAATCCATATCTGGAGATAATTCAGATGAATCTCAAAGGTGGAATCGAATAGAATAAATTGATCAGTTCAACATCATTGGGGATTGGACTACAACGACACAAATGAGGATAATGAATAGTAATTCACAATCTGAATTTCAATCAGTTGTGGAACCATCCTCATTTGAAGAAGCTACAAAGGATGAATCATGGGTGAAGGTCATGAATGAAGAGTTAGATAAGATTGATAAGAATTAGACATGGGATCTGGTCAAGAGAACCGAATGTCACAATGTGATTGGTAAAAAGTGGATCTTTAAGAAAAAAATATGATGAGCATGGTAATGTGATCCCAAATAATGTGCTACTTTTGTGCAAGGGATATTCACAGATTGAAAGTGTAGATGTTTAGGAAATTTTTCCTCTAGTAGCAAGACTAGAGTCAATCAGGCTATTTCTATCCATTCAAATCAAAACAGGTTATAAAGTGAATCAAATGAAAATCAAGACAGCGTTCGTAAATGTGGCTCTAGAAGAATAAGTCTACATTGAACAACCTATGGGTTTCTTGCTTAGAAATGATGAAATAATGGTTTGTAAATTAACTAAAGAACTCTATGGATTGAAATAGGAACCATGGGCATGATACTCTTATTTGGATTCCTATCTAAGAAATATTGAATTCAAAAGAAGAGGATTGGATCACAATATCTATGTGAATAATTCTTATAAGGATCAATTCATGGTATTGGTATATATTTGGATGATATTATTTTTTTAAAAGTAGTTAGGGATCAATGGATAAATTTTCCAATCACATAAAATCATAATTTCAGATGTCCTTGATTGGGGAACTCACATATTTCTTAGGAATTCAAGTGATTTAGAAGTACAATTGTACATTTATTTATCAGGATAAGTATACAAGAGAGTGTTGAAATAGAGGGTTCTCTAGACCCACTATTCAGTGATCTTGATTACCATATTATGTAAACAATTACATATACATGATGTTGACATACCATTATACTGTATACCTTTCTGCATCCACTATTGAAATGGTAATGTAAAAAAGGTTAATTGTTGTATCAAGAGGTTGTAGTAGTTCTCAGGATATAATGAGAACCACTAGATACTATGAAATTAATCATAAATATATATTCTATGGTCTAGATACATATTACTAACTGGACACAATATATGTTTGACTATCAAATGATGGGGTATCATAAGCATTGAGACTTCTTCTCATGAAGTTCACACTTGGTGATCTCTAGCAGAGAGATCACAAGAACTAACCCGCCAAAAGGAATACCACATGTTTTTTGTGTCATTGGATATTCCTATCTATGATCATGTGTAATAGTCTCCTTACCTGATATCATTATCAATTTATGTCATTTGATTGTGTACTTTGATACAAAACTAAAACCATGGAAATGAAGTTTTGGGAAGGCAGTTTGTGTTGGGTTCATCATTGGTGGCATGTCATTGGTTGAATGGTCAAGAAATGATTTTTCTCTTCTGAGTTATGGAAGTAATATATCTCATGCCATATTGATAAGGATTACAGTACCTTTATAAGACCCTATCCATGGAAGTCAATGGTAAATCCATCCAGTTAAATCAATAAACAATAAAAAAAAGATAATGTTTATGACCCATGAGTGTGTCCTTCGTTATGAGATATTACATACAAATATATTATATTATATGGTGGATGTTCAATGGTTGGTTGTTGCTGCTATGAAAATCCTTATATCTTCATGGGCCGTGACGGGTTGCTAGATCTCACTCTTTGTCTATGAATACAATTCACTACTATCGAGATAATGTCCTAGAGGGTAACACACAAAAGTATATTCAAGAATCTACCCTATTCAATTGAATATTTGTTTCGCATATGGTGGGCCCCACCATAGGTGTCCTGGATTTGTCCAAGGATAAACGATCAACAATGAAATAAGTAAATTCATATTATTCATATTTAGAATAATGAGTATTTAATTTATTTATTAAATTAATTTATGAGTTTTATGTAAATACGTAAAAAAATATTAATTGTCAAATAATAAATATATTCAATGTTCAATTAATATTTATGGGAATGAAGAGTCTTGTTTTGGACTCAATTATTGTCATGTAATATATTTAATATATTACAAGTAAATGATAATAATATTTATTACTCATTTTAGAAGTCATAAAATATCATTAATAATGCGTTGATTATTCGGGAGCCGGGTTGGCATTTAAGGGTAATTACATGACCCTCTAAATATATGAAGAGCAGAGATTTCCAAATACTATTGGTGGAAATTATCACCCTTCTCTTATCACCTATGATCTAGAGAGAGATATTCTCTGGATCTAAAAGTCATATATCAAGCACTTTCTCAGGCATCTCTTGCAAAGTGATGCAGTGATCGTTGGATCGTTGAAGGCATCATCACAATTCAACAGTAGCACCCGGATTAGGACAAATAGCACTCCCACAGAATTATTGAAGCACGTGTAGATGATCTAGAGGAGTTAGATGTTGTATTCTTTGAGCATCGATCTTCAATGACAGGCAGACATCGTGAATGACTTCAGAATTAAAATAGGTATTTTATTGTTTATTTTTTGGGTTCAAATCCATCACGCGTGGTCCTCGGATAAGATTGGGTTTTTATTCACTGGCGTCGACAAGTTTACATCGATCATCGGTGGATATTTTTAAAAAACCCACCTATTTGGGGCTTCTGATTCATGCTCAGTTCTAATAGAGAGCTACTAAATAAACATAATATGCATGAATCTAAACCAATGTCGCCTCTGATTGCACTCGGAACAAAACCTAGAAATCATGAGGATGGGACATCTGTAGATCCCGTAATGTACAAGAGGATCATTAGGAGCTAGTTGTACTTGAAAACAAGGTGGAAAAACATTTTATTTTCAACATGATTAGCATACCACATTCAAAGTAATCCAAATGTATAACATATGACAATACTGAAAATAACAATGAGGTATATTCAAGGTAGTCATAATTATGAATTATACTTTTATATAGGTAGTGATAGTAAATTGTCAGCATTTTCTAATGATGATTGGGCTAGAGATATAGTGGAAATAAAATACACTATTGGTGGAGCAATCTATATTAGTAAGAAATGTGTGGGATGGATGAGTAAGAAAAAAGAAAGTATATCTCTTAGTACTGTTGAAGCTGAATATATATCTTCTATAAATGCATGCACTCAATAACATTGGATGAAGAAACAACTAACTGACAATGGTGACGAGGTGAAACAACCAATGGTGATCTACTATGATAAAAAGAGTGAAATTGATCTTAAAAGTAATCCTATTCATCATTCTCGTATAAAAAATATTGAAATAAGATATCACTTCTTCAAGGAAAAAGTTTTACAGGGCATGATTAAAATGGATCATGTTGAAACTGATGAGAAATTGGATGATATCCTGACCAAGACACTATCGGTGGTTGGGTTTGAGAAACATCAGTTGAACATCAGTGTTTAGCCTCCTCCCAGTTCATAAGGAGGTTTTGAAATTACCCTCTCCCCATTTTATTTAAATATATTAATCTATTTGTAAAAGTGATGCAAGTTTATAAGGGAGATCTGATCTAGGGGAAATGTGTTCTAAGCTCAACAATGTGCAAATACCGATCTCTAGATTTATTTCCAATGGGGGAGAAATGGCTAAATTTAATTTTTTTCAATGAGGGATATGAAATTTCATTCAATGTTGTTTAATGAAGGATATAAAATGCAGATCAATGAGGGATATAAAATAGGGTTCTATGTGGTTCAATGAGGGATATAAAATGTGTGGAGGATGAAAAGTGAAATTTAGTGAGATATAGAGGAGTGTGAAGGGAGTTCAAACACATGAGAACAAACATTATGCCTTCTATATTTTTTTGTATAAAGATCCTTGCTCAAGTATACTTATTGTGATGGATGAGTCTCGTGTATCTAGTTTTGGTGTGTTGATTGGTTGATGTTGGTCTATTGAATTTATTTTCATATTTCCAACAATCCACAATGGGGAGATTATTGGAACCCGATCTACTCTCTACTAGAAATGGATTTTGGTTTGTGTTTTCTTGTCAATTATTACATGGATTATTAGGTAGTTTTCAAGGAAAGGTATCATACAGTTGAATACAAAAGCAGTATTGAAGGTGGGGTCATTTCTCATTGTTTTCCAAATATTTAGGGTCCAAAATATGGATGTTTGATTTAAATGTAAATTTTTTTTCTTATAAGAATTATTAGAATATTAAAAAGGAATTACTTTTGTGAAGATGGGATTTGTGAATTGCATTTTTCAAATATATAAAGTTTTCTGATGGTGTGCTTTGCGATTATGATGGGCTTCATGATCAAAGATAGAGTTATCTGTGATAATGAGTTTTAGATCATTATGGTCATTGAAGGAATGATTTACGAATTTCAAGGGTTCCACCAAGGGAATTTATGGAAAACCTTTCTATAATGACAAGATTTGTGAAAAAATGATTTTCATGGTTCTCTGTGAAGGGAGGAGCATCGTGAAGACATGTATGATGATCTGGAAAATCAGAAAAGAGGTGATGGAGCTTTGAGAATGTCCAAGCCTATAAATATGAGGATACCCCTCAAAATTATCATCGAAGACTTGAAGTAAAATATGGAGAATCTTTGAGTACGCAGAGAGATTCCAAAATCTGGCTATCAATGTGAGTTGGAGCATCGTGAAGAGACATTTATACTTAATTGATTCCCATGCTTTTGTGAAAAGGGTACTTCAAAATGATGAGGTATTATTTGTTGAATCAGTGAGTTTCATGAAGATTATCTCATGATGTCTAGAAAGCTTCACAAAGACAAATATTTTGGAGATGGTAAGGATGCTTCAAAAAGGCAGTTTGTCCAGGAAAGGGTAGTTTTGAACATTTAGTTTTAAAGGATAAGGATTTCAAAGAGTATCAACTCAGGTATAAGGTGCAAGAAGAGTCTCGTGTTATGTCCGAGACACGGAATTTAATTCCAAATAATTTAAATGAACTTCAAGTCGATAAACTTTGTGAGACTTCACACAAGGAAGTGGTCCAGGGGGAGTCAATGGAAGTGATCTGAGGGACGTAGTAGGAATTCCCTAAATTCTTGTAAAGGAAGTGAGTCTGTAACTATGTTACTATGACTGAACAATTTTATTCCACAACAAGTGAATTTTAGTTTATTTTTATATGACCAACACACTAATAGTGTATGCTCATTGGATGTAGCCCTTAGCGTGGAGCCATGTAAAAGTGAAATGTTGTCTCTATGAAATTGATTGTTTTATTTCTGTTCTCATCTATCTTACAGGTCTAATGTGTTCCTATGAATGTGGGGACAAGATCCTAGTTTTAAAAAAAATGTTGACACCCAAATTCACCCCTCCCCTCTCATGGTGTCTCGAGGACCTAAAAATATGAGTAGATATAAATTAATTAGTGTATTATATATAAAATAAAGTTCCAGAAAGCATAGAAGCCACATGAATTTTAACTATGACTGTAAATGATCCAACCACAATATCAACAAGTGTAGGATGAATCGCATATAATTGATCCTCCCCTCTAAACTGTGCTCCGATCAGAGTCCCATGTACTACACTAATCTTCTAATACCAGTTCTATTTCATTGAAGTACCATTTATTATTAAGAATCCATCATGTCGAGTAGAACTCCAACTATCCGACTGGCCTGAGGAATAATTCCTCCTTCAAGTACTCTGGTTTGGCCTTCCTCCTCTATCACTACCCATTTTCAATGAGTTCCTATAGTACCTATGTAAGTTTCTCATCCTTTAAAAAAACACAACACTACACAAGTGGTTAGGGAAAGTGACTAAGAATGTGACCCAACCTACAACACTGATGGAAGAAAACTCAATTACTTCCTTGAGTAACTGATCCTTCACCTTGGATAATCTGTTTTCCACTACTATTGTGAGTGTTATCATAATGATTATTCCAACCCTTAATAGACATACCACATGATCCTCTATTAAAACCCACATATCCTATAATGGAATCCTATATAAAGTATTCCTTATAAATGATAGTATGATTCACTACATTAATAAATTTCATCAAATGAAAGGTATTAACCTGGTACATAATTGCACATTTAATTATATCCTAAATATGTATCTCCATAGCCACCTCATCTCTCAAAATTATTAGGGAAATTTGTCGCAATTCAGGGAAGTAACAATCATACTCCATCACTGACAGAATTCCCTACATCAACCATATAAACTCTTTTACCCTCTCCCATCTCCGTGACTCTGGGAAAAATTTTTCCAAGATCTTTTTTTGAAGTTATTTCTATACCATTCTCTCCAATTTCTCTTTCTGATCATGGATATCCCACCAGTGCTTTCCAAGTACTGACAAAATATAGGCTTCCAACATGATTATTTTCTCTATAAGAGTTTCTAAATAATCTAGGATTGTTTGAATGGACTCAATCCAAAACTCAGTTTCCTTAGGTCCACCCTCTGTAGTGAATTTCATAGGCTGCTATAACTAAAACTCCCAGGTTAGATCAGACATTTTCTGCCCAAACCACCATAGGTATCTCTCAAAGAACTATATAAACTAAGTGAAGTTATCAGAAAATATATCATCTGTCCATTCACCTGGAACTATCAGGTCCTCTTGTCCCACTTCTTGCGGAACATTTACAAAAATTTCATATATTCATCATACCAACAAGAATAATTATCGAGGAATGTCTCTACATTTCCAAACCAACATCTTAGGGAACATAACACAATTTTGGTTCACAAAAATCCACAAAAACATATCACCTATACACTACCATGCGACCAAAATCATGGTACTAGAACTACCCTCAACCATCCCTAACCAAGACCATGGATAACACAATGTAAAAAATATTATTTATAATTTTTCAATTAGATACCCATTTTTAACAATTTAAAATTACTATATTTAACATATTCTAACAATTATTAATTCACTATTAGGAACTATTTCTTTTTAAATTACTCCTAATAAGGAAAATTATTTTTTTATTACACAACTAACTCTTAACTTACTTTTCCATGTATTCTTAAAATGATGTAATCCACATATATTATTGAGTTCCTAGAATAATGAATATATAATAAACTCTCAGTTCATACCATACCTTGAGTAAAATCATAGAAAAAAAATAACAACACACAATAAGTTCATCGCTCAAGGTTAAATAATATTCAACTTTAAAAAACATAAAGAATAACAATACCACCATGGGAAATTGGATTTCCCTCAATGGATGGGTTAGCTACTCACATGCATGAGTTCATGACTAAGGCTCAAGTAATCCTTGTATCTTGGATACCATTTCCAAATAATAATTCAATTGAAAAGAAGAAAAAAATCTGTTTTGATAAAACTTTATAACATCTTAGCCCAGGTTCCACATACTGGTTCCCTAAGCCAGTTTGTTACATGACCTCAAGAGTTCCTCCCTATATGTCAATGGTTGCTTACTACCAAAGAGGTTATAATACTCCATGTTGGGATATTGTACCATCTTCATTAGAGAAATAAAACAATAGAAATTAATATATAAAATAACCAATATATTACAATAATAAATAACCAACAAATACCAAGCATCACATGAATAATCTCATAATAAAGAAAATGTGCATACACCAAAGCAGTAGATATTTCATTCCATATAAGTTTCATTTATCAAATGAAAATCCAAAATGAAGACACAATAACCACTATTTTGTGGGTATGGACATCATTTATGGTTCCCACATCCATTATCCATTCTAAATTGCTACTCATCCATCAAATATAGGGATCTTTCCCTTATCCCATGTTGAAAACATAAAGTCTAGTCAGGTGCCAATTGGTGGACATAGTAGGGTGTGAGTAAAAAATAGTAGTCCACCACCAATAGAGTCTAAAGTATTATCCATTCTATAATAGTGTATATTTTTAATAAATAATAAAAGAAAAAATATTTAAAGTAAATAAGTGTCACATTTATTAATCTTTAGTTAAACACATTAGCCTCAGGTTCACAAGGACACTTAAATCAATCATACATGCTTCAGCCTATGATGTAGCCTGAACCATACACCATAGGGATTTTAAATTTTATTATATCATGGGATTTCATTATTTATATTAATTTAATTTTCATTTTGGTATTGCAGAGTGTTTGTTTCAGTACCATTATCATGAATAATTAGAGCATCAATCAAACAACATTATATCAGATACTTGGATCTTCTGTCTGGAACCAATATCATGGGTACTTAGAGAAACAATATAGCACCAAAAAATCAGGTATTTGGAGCATCTATCCAACACCAATTCAAAGGGTACATAGAGAATCATTATAACATAAAATTCTTGGGTACTAAGAGCATAATTCCAATAATAATTCATATTCATGTATCAGTGGCCTAAAGAAGAAGTCTGGTACCCCACAGGAACTTGGAACATCAATCTGGAACCCTCTCCACATTGTTCATAGCTACAAATATATATGTATATATATATATATATGTTGGCGCCAAAATATTGGATGAAAAGAACGAACAAAAGAAGGCCCCAAGGCCTGCCCTGCGGAGCCCTCAAAAGCAATATAGCCACCACGATGTAATGGAGGTGGGAAGCCCCGCGAACACCCCTAACATTCGCGAACCTGCCACGAAGCAACAGAGGCGGGAAGCCCTACGAACGCCCCAAATGTTCATGAACCCGCCACAAAGCAAAGGAGGCGGTACCCCTCCGTGAACCCGGTTGACGTTCGCGACCCGCCGCGATGTAACCAAAGCCCCCTTCACGCCACGTGAGCTCTGCATCGCAGCACCACTTTCCTATAAATACCCGGCTCCCCCTGAGCCCCATGGATGGAAAATCTTACCTTTTTCCTTCTTATCTCCCAAATTTCAAAGCAGCCTTTGCTATGCGAATCATGAGCTACGTGGGGTATTTTTGCATCGCGAGGTGCCTCTGCATTATCTTGTTTTGATCCCCTCGTCCGAGAGGGATGCCTTTCACGAAGCCTAAGGGCTTTTGCGAAGGAATGGGATCCCCAAAGGGACCCGGGTTGTCTCGGAGTGTTCATGTTTCGTTCAACACCCATACTTTACACGTGATCCACATGCCAAGGCAGGGTCACTGTACTTCGTGAAGCATACTACATCGGATCACTTTTCTTCGCGAGGGACCTATGTTCTGTGAGGCAGTGCTCTGTGAACACCCTTCCACTTTGCAAATCACCTCCCAATTGAACCTCCTCCCCATTATAAGGATAAGGAACACCACTTCATGAAGCACACCCATTCGCAAGTGCCCATCACCAGATAGAGCAAACGAACTCCACAAGGCCTCCGCCTATAGACCCCTCTGATTGGAAATTACTTTTCCCATGAGACCCTCAAGATCTGCACGAAGTGACTTCAAAGTCCCCTGGAAGATACTACCCATAGCATTGATTCTCCTAATTCTTCTTCTCATAGGAACGCTGACAGCTATTGCTTCTTCACATAGCCACGCTAATGCGGACCCCTCGATGGTTCGCCCTGTAACCCCCCCCCCCTTTACATGGCATTGTAGGTACCTTCCCACCCACCAGAAGCAGTGGGTACTAGTTAGGTAAGTCCTAGGGGTGTGGACTAAGCCCACCTCATCCGTGATTTAGGACGTTAAACTACCAAACACATCGCCCTCATCACATGACGTTAAACCGTGATCTGGCCTGCTACCTCGCACACATGGTCCCCCCGGATCGAACATTCTTTACACCCACTCATCTCCACAGGGATGAGATCACCCCTCACATGGGATGATATCCTCCTTATCGGAGTGGCGTATGTCCACGGGGGACGGGAATACTCCTTCGTGTAATCCCCTAGCTCCTCTCGCGGAAGGTAGCACCCATGCACCTCCGTACTTCCCCACCGCCAAGGCCAGTGGAGGGTGTGATAGGGAATGAGGCCCCTCCTTTCTTCGACCTCAAATCCCTCTCCCAATGCGCTATGTCACCTTCTATCCTTCATATGAGAGTAAGTCCCAGCACTATGGGAAGCTTAACGTGTAACCCCTCTTCACTTCCCACGGATGCACCCTTCACGAGGTGATCGTCAGGTCCCTACAACCTCTTGTTTCTCACACCAAGCGTGACTCACGTGAGCTTAGAGTTAGCACTGACCCTGACCCCTACCTTTAACGAACTACGATGTATTTGATCCATGCTAAGGCATGGTATGTAGGAAGCCTCCATGAGGTTCAAGCCCATCACCCAGTCATTCTGACCTCTTCATGTCGGTTCACCAACCACCATGGGCTGCCTCAGAGCGTAATCCCCAAAATCCCATGTCCCTCATGACATTAAATTGAACACCTGAACTATGTGGCCTTTGAACCATATAAAGGCATGGTACGTAGGAAGCCTCCATGAGGTCCAAGCCTGTCATCGATTTAGAGCAAGGTCCTTCTTCACGTCGGTTCACCGGCATCCATTATGAACTACGAGGACTTTGATCCATGTCAAGTCATGGTACATAGGAATCCTCCACGAGGTTAAAGCCCACCACCAGTGGACCCCCGGGTTCACCTTCACGTCGGCTCACTGACGAAACACTTTTTGAACTATGGGGTCTTTGATCCATGTTAAGGTATGGTACGCAGGAAGCCTCATGAGGTTCATGCATGACACTAATCAGACCAAGCTCCATCTTCACGTTGGTTCACCAGCACCTTTTCTAAACTATGTGGCCTTTGATCTATGCCAAGGCATGGTACGTAAGAAACCTCCATGAGGTTCAAGCCCACCACTCGGTCATTCCGACCCCATCCACGTTGGTTCACCCCCATCCCGCATGACGTTATACTACATCCTAATCCAGCGGTAAGCCGTTGTGACACATCCGAAAAACTGGGTCTTTGATCCAAGTCAAGGCATGGTACATAGGAAGCCTCCCTGATGTTCAAGCCCAACAACTATCGGACCAAGGTACATTTTTCATGTTGGTTCACCGGAGTCCAATCAGAACTACGTGGTATTTGATCCATGGTAAGGAATGGTACGTAGGAAGCCTTTCTGGGGTTTAAGCCCAACACCCAATGGACCAAGGTCCCCCTTTACGTCGGTACTCCGACACACCCTCGCCCCGCATGATGTTAAACTGCATCCCAATTCAGCAGTAAGCCGTTGTGACACCACCATTCATCTGGACCAAGGTCCTCCTTCACATCGGTCCACAGGCATCCAACTTGAACTACGTGGACATTGATCCATTACATGTCATGGTATGTAGGAATCCTCCCTGAGGTTCAATACCACCACCCATTGGTCACTCTAACCCCCCTCATTCACATTTTTTCTCACCAATCGAACTATGTGGACTTTGATTCCCTGCCACAATGATATGTATGAGGCCTCTTTGAGGCTCAAGTCCATCTCTACCGCCATCTCCAAGACGGTCCCACCTCATTCCTACTCCACTCCATTCAATTTTCCATCACCCATCCTGATTCTTATTCGGGCCGCCACATCCCAGTGAGATCATGGAACCTAATTTTCCGCCAAGGTATTAGGGAAGTAGCCCACATGATGGCCCCAATATCGATGATCCCTCAAGGGGGGTTCTTCACCCTGATCCACTCTAGCTAGTGTTCTGATCAGCCCGATCCATCTTCGTTGGAAATTCAACATGAGGCATTCCCTAGGTTAAACATGGGAAGCTGAGGAAAACCTCAGATACATGCCTATGGCATATGATTCCCCGCACTTGATGTGGGAGGCCTCGGGCTTCCGCGCCCTTTAGAAGCCCTATAATAAGGGAAAAAGGCATACACGTCAATTCCCCAGCGTCCAGACATGCCAGTGATGTCTCAATGTGACTACTCCCCCAACCGAAGGTTGCAGCCCTAGCCGAACCCCTTGGAATGTCCTCACAGAAGCAGCGAATTTAACTTGTGTCCACGGAAACATGGAACTGGGAAGAGTTTCACGAACAACGTATTAAATCTATGAGGGAGACCCGGACTAGGTGATGAGTTCCGAGGAGGAATCCAAGGAAGGAGGAACTAACATCCCATCATCCTATTTTTATCAAGTAGAAAACGTCCCTAAATAAGGAGCGAATTCTGCCCGCCTTTGGTAATCGGGAATACGGGGAAACAGAAAGTCGTGCCTGTCATGCCCAAGCGGACAGACGTGCGTGCCCCGGAGAAAGAATCAGAAATAGAAATGGTGAACCTGAAATGAAGATATTCTCCTCAATATGGAGATTAGTGGCTCTTGAGGCATCAGTAGATTGACGTGTCACCAGATCCAGATATCTGGCACAAGGTCCCGCCATGAAAATAGTGGGCCTGGTGTGAAACTCTCAAGATGTTGGGGTAGTCAAAACGTTGGGAACCTAGATCTGCAGCGTTGTCAGCACAGATCCCTCTTATTGACCATGGAAGATGGAATGGCGTTGGGTAACTAGGTGTCGATTCCTTTTTCTGTCAATGCTAATGAGTTGGTATCCCTGCCTTCAGGAACCCAGCCGCCGCATCCGAAACTCAATCACCTCCTGCCCACCAATCTGGGGGAAGGGACAATAACAACGCAGCTACCCCACATAGTTCTTCCTTTTATACAATGTCCTCAACTTCCATGGCTACTGGTATCCCACACCCCCTCTCCCCATCGAAGATTATCCAGCGAAGGGTAATCAATGACCTTGTATGTAGGTACGAGGAGGAAGGGGTCATCCCTACGAGGGACATGGCCAGCCTGGATTTAGAGGCATATGCACCTCACCATCAACGCCACCCCCGGTGGCCTCCTAGGGAGCCACTCCTCCCCAATCCAACATTCAATCGTTTCGGGAGTCTATCCCTAGAACTCCTCAATGACTCCATGCCCTACGTCGCTGAGGTAGGGGATGTTCAGGCCCAACAGGCCAGAGTTTCGTCCTAGGGGTTACCAGTGAGGACCCCCACCAGGTCGTGCCAGCGTCGCCACCTAGCTCCCCGAGATGAAGAGAAGGTAGACTATCTACCTGCACCGCCAGTACCGGCATGGCTGACTCAACGCTAGCATTGGGCGCAGGCCAAGGAGGTTGCCCATCGAGGGGCATCAATGTCAACGGCTACTGTGGCCCGAGCCACTGCCGACATGCATTATCAACTCCCTTCATACGCTGAGTAGGGGAAGTTATATGCCCGAACCGAATCGAGGCCCCAACCACCCCATGGGAAGGCTGGGTCGACTCTCCTGGTTGCAGGAATATGCATTGGCCACTACGGATTAACCCGCCATAATGCCACCCACTACAGGGGCCCTCCCCGCATAACCACCACAGAGGATGAGTGCCTTTCCTACTCCTAGGCCCAGCTCAGAGATATTCATTGTGCCGCCTTCGACCTGAATGAGGGCCTTCCCCATGGTAGCAACACCTCATATGGGAGCCTCTCCCATAATCATTACACTAGAGATGGAGTTGTCCCCTCTTCCATGGACCGTCGGGGAAGGGGCGTCGCACGTCTAGTCACTCTCCTATGTAAGGACCCTACTCACATATTGGGATCAGTCGACAAAGGTCCAATTATTCCTATCAACAAGAGGGGTGGGGATCAACTTTATTTCATCGAGACCCAACATAAAGGTCCTAACTGTGTTCGTTCTGATTAGTACAGGGACCTACCCCACACTGAAGTCATTAAGGGAACATGCATGGATGTCTTACCCATGCTCTCTTCAAGTCCAGTAGGGGTCCCACCAATACTAGCATCCAGCACGGAGTTACTCCCCGTGTCCCCTTTGACATCTTCCCCGGTGCTCCTCGCAACCCGGCCCACTCAGGAGGAAGTCCTCCCCACCCTAGTACCAGTACATCCAAAGGGCCTTCTCGTGCTGGGAGTTGTCCCTCTACCTAAGAGGAATCCCGGGGTAGGAAGGTGGGTCTTCGTAGCCGCAAGAAGAACACTGAAAGGCATCAGACTGAGATTAAACCAGTCTGTTTCTCTGATTCTAAAGCGGATCACGACTCAGCGGTGGAACCCACCCCTCATTCCTCTGTCTCAAGGACTGGGGCAAGGACCAGGTGTATTAACCTCATCCTTCCAGAGTGTGAAGTCCATTGGATTATCGCCTCTCTTCGCAGGTACATCTAAGAAGAGGAAGTTCTAGGATCCCCCTAGGTTCTGACCATGCATTCATCGTCGTCATCACCAGAAGTGCCTTCTACCTCGACCAGAGATTACAGAGAGCTATTTTTAGGACCGATGATGGTTGAGAAACAGTATGACCCAGTTCCAGTAACCGCGATCCTTGCACCGGACGTTTTGGATGTCATCCTGTCATATCATGACATGGTGGTCCCATCACAACACTCCTCGGAGGATGGCCGAGAATTTAGCGGCCAGTCGACTCATTCGCCGTATTTTCTGCCGCCAAGCCTACCATCTTAGCAGTCCACCTCAGTACCGCTACAGGTTCCTCATCCACCTCCAGTTGACACGTGTGGAAATATGGGGCCAGACCCTAAATCTGAGCCCAGGAGCTTCTGGAACATTCTTTCCCTGGATCACTTCCCAAAGATGTTCTGGCCAACGGCAACATTGAACTTCTGTGCGCCAAAATCTCTCACCCCAGAGGAAGTCGACTGCTTCGGCCATACCCTACGGGCGACACACTTCCGTCTTTGCTATCATCAGGCAGTGTACTCTAGGAGCCAAGTGTACTTTGAGGAAATCTACAAGGAATGTTGTCTGGTCGATTTGACCGCACTCCCCATGGCCCAGTGCCCTGTGTCAGTAGGTCTCTAGAGGACCCTCCAAAAAAATGCGTTCAGAGTTTCAGGGTACTCCGCAAAATCATCAGGGAGGCTACCCCCACATGAAAGTCCATGGATGGGGGGAGTATGCTTCCCCCCTCATTATCCCAATTTGACGGCAACCCAAATCGATATGCGATATTAAAGACGTCTCCCTGGGAAGGGTCACAATCCATATGGCTAATGTCGTGTACAAGGCGGATGACCTAGAATTTCTGGATGGAGAACTACCCCCTAAGGATGAGCTACCATTTTTGGACCCATCAGGGAGGATTACTCGCCAGCAGAGCAACCTCCTAGGTCTTACTACTCCCATCGAGTCACTGGTGCTCAATCAGAATGCCAATAAGGGTAAAGATCACATCCGAGCCATCAAGCACTCTGACCTGTTTGCCTCAATGAAAAATATGGAGGAAGATTCTGAGAAGGCCTCATTGCGTCAGCAGTTCACTGAGAATAAGAGTCTAGTCGATGAACTCCTGGCCAAGTGCGCTATAGAGTGACGAGCCGACTATGAAAATCCTAGGCCAGGGTAGTAGGGTTAGGAACTACGTCCCCCCGGTGAGGGGAATCCCAGAAACCCTAATCATACCGCCTCTGTGGACAGGTTTGAAGTTGGAAATCACAGTAATAGGGTGTGATACATCTCACCAAACCCTCCCGAACGACATGGTAATCAGAGGAATCCGGCCTGGGTTCCTCCATCCTCCCCTCAGGTCGCTCTTCCCATCGCTCAACGAGTCTTTAATCACACCTACCATGTCAAGAGCCCGAAAATGCACTCGTAGTTAGGGATCCCCGTCAAGATAGGGACCCTCACCCAGACGACCCAATGGCAGCACTCATCATCCGCATTGAGGCGTTGGAAATGCGGCAGGTGGCAGTCCCACCAGATGGAAAGCCATATCCAACATTGTTGGATGATATGCCTGTGCCCCCTGGTTTTGGAAATCCCACTTTATCGCCTTTTAATGGGACAGGGGACCCGCCGCAGCACCTGGCCCACATTTCCTCCAGGCGTGGCCCCATGTTTGGAACTCCATCACAGCAAGAGGCCACCAACCTCTGATGTTTTGTGTAGACAATGGAAGGACATGTGTTTTTATGGTATAGCCATCTCCCCATTGGATTGGTGACCGGCTGGGAGGATCTTCTTCGGAAATTCCTATACCAGTTCAGCTTTACCAAGCGAAAGATCAGCATCGCATACCACTTCAGGTGCAAACAAAGGCCTGATGAGCGAGTCACGAACTTCATCGCCCGGTGGAAGGGGCTCACATATTCCCTCGACATGCCACTAACTCAAGATAAATTACTAATGATGTGCATAGGGAATGTCAAAACAGAACTGGTTCCTTTCCACATCACTTAGAACTAACCTGGAGGGTTTTGAGACTTCTCATATAAATCCCAGCGCCTCGAGGAATTTCTGCAATAGGCTAGTAAGGCATGTTTGCTGCCCCCTATGATACCGGCAAGGAGGGAGGCCAGAGTAGATCCCACCACGGTGGCCCAAATAGTGGACCCCATGTAACTAGAATTGCTTCCAGTAGCCCCAGCTCTGCAACCTTGTAGAGGCCCTCCACCTCAGGCACCACCTCCTGCTCAGTAGCGACCGCCTCAAAATCGGCAGGTTCCCCCATGCAATTCGCCACCACCACCTAGGCGGGACAATCAAGCTCTACCTCCTCGACAGGGTCCTCCAGCCCCTCATCATGGATAGGCTCCCAGAGCCCCCTATCCAGAAAAAATACACCATACATACTCGTTCTGTGAGGATCAGGTCCCTGGTTACTTCCGTAGTGCCCTAGATTAGGGGATTGTGCACCTACCTGAGTGCAGAAGGCCGACAGAGGTGAATCTCACTGATCGCCCCAACTACTGCCCCTATCATCAGATTCTGGGAAAAAACCTCAAGTATTGCTATGTGTTTAAGGACTTTCTCCAAGAATAAGTCGATAACAACATCATCAGGTTGGGCCCGGCCCCAGCACCGGTGGCATTTGTCTTTGTGAAGTTAGAATGCGGTAGCGACGACGAAGGCGAGTGACAGCAGGTTCCCAGTCAGGGATTTCAGAAGTACAGTGACTGGATGGCTCATAAGAAAGTCACCCACACCCATGGAATTATTCGGGCATGCCTGAATCACCCAAAGCATTCAGAAGCTACAAGTAGCGCCTTTGTGTCATCATCTCAGCTGACCTCCTCCCAGAAGAGTAAGCATCGGCTGAACAAGAAGAAGCAGCATGCTCCACCAATGACATCTTCATCCCTCACTCTCAGCGAATTCATGACCCCTAATATGGGGATCCCTCCCAGATTCTTCCCAGTGGTGGATGATTCATCAAGCGACAATCCAGGGTATGCTTTGGTTAACACCATCGAGTTGATAAACCCCTATATGACTCCCAACGAAGGGGAACACCAGGAGAACCTCCCCAACATTCCCAACCGATGCCAAATTCAGTGTAACCGCGACCATATGGGTTGACAAGGTACGTCAGCTGACACTTTCCACCAGGCCATGCATGCCACAGAGACCAGGCAGTAGGCACAGCGTAGAACTCAATACGTGCAACCTTCTCATCTAGTGTCCTGGGATCTACATCCACCGCTGTTTGTGCTACTGGATCAGGCTGAGTTACCACATCTATACTGTGACCAGTCTCTCCCTACTACATGATAATCTTAATTTTATGTTCCTCATCCGGTATCAACCCTTCAGGACTTGACTAGTGAGCAAGAGGACATGCCTAGCACCAGCCAGCCGCCGATCCAGCCGGAAGGGCCGGCCGTGCCTCCTATTGCAGAAAGGCCTCCTGTAAATAGACACTCGCACTTGGAATGAAGGTATGATGTCCACAAGCACCTCTCTGGCATCTCGATAATGCTTTTTATTCTTTAGGATATTCTACTGTCATCAGACATGCGTGAGGCGCTTACTGAGACCCTAAGGATCCCCCTTCAGTTTGAGATGGAGGTAGCAGCTGTAGAATCCTTCCACACAGAAACAATTTAGAACACTGAATTCCAGGATGTTATCTCATTCTCTAATGAGGACTAAGACCCTCTCATATAGGGACACATTCTCCCACTATATATCACTGGCCAGTTCAATGGCGTGGAAGTTCGCTGCTGTCTTGTTGACATGGGTTCTAGGATTAACATAATCCCGACTCAAACATTGCGGAATCTAGGGTTTTCTGAGGATAATCTAACACCCTATGACCTTAGAATCCAGTGATACGATAGGACCGAGAAAAACTCAATCGGCAAGAACCACTTTAAGACCCTGTTCGGTGGTCTAATTTCTAGTACCGAATTCATGTTTGTCTCCTAGGACACCATGTACAATGCATTGATGGGTAGTCCATGGCTCCACCTGCATGCAGTGGTCCCTTCATTGTATCACCAATGCCTCAAATACACCCTCAATGGTTGAGTAGGCATGATCCTAGTAGATGCTTCTCCTTTTGCCTCTTGTGAAGCCCGTTATCTGGATGCTGACTACTACAAGAGAAAGGATAAACAGGTTCTAGAAAGTGAGTTTGTACCCACTCCGGTCACAACTGATCCCTGGGCGGATATGGATGATGCCTTTGTCTTCCCATTCCATTGACTGGAGGCCACAACCCTAGAAATTGGGCAATGTTTTGTTGTTTTGGGTACGAGGGGAAGGAATATTCCCAGGTCCAAGCGGCGGCAAAAAATCACCTTGTACTCTTATACCAACTAGGCTCGGGTGATCCCAAAACCTCCTACCCCCGTGTGGTATCGGGATGTCCACCCCATGGAAATGGTGGTACGTCATATGTGTCTATTCTACCAGGCTGGAATTAACTGTCTCAAGCCGACGCACCACTACTGCTTTGATATAATCATGTGTGGCCCTTTGGTCCGAAGGCCAGATAGGATTGGATCAAATTCCTTCATCGCCATGGTCTCGATGGCACATGAATCTCCTGATGTGCTGACCACCACCGCCCAAGATGGTACTAGCCTCCCATTAGAGTCTGGTAACCCGAAAGCGATTCCCCCTATGGAAGATCCCTCCACAGGTGGAGAAGAGGATCTAGAGGACACTCCCCCCCACCCCGCCTTTCAAGAAGGCATCTCTACCATGGTCTATGAACTGGTAAAGGTAAATCTTGGTAGAGAGGTAGATCTGAATCCCACATTGATCAGTGCTGGCATGTATTTTGAAGAGCAGAAACGGTACATGATCTTCCTTAAGCAACACTGAGATGTTTTTTCCTGGAGTTATGGTGAGATTACAGGTTTAGATCCCAAGGTATCCGTCCACCGCCTCGGTCTCCCGACGAACCATCGCGGGTTCAAGCAACCTCCCAGAAAGGGGCACCCTTCTCACGGTGCCATGGTTGAGGTCGAAGCTGATAAGCTTATCAAGTACAACTTCGAAAAGAAAGTACAGTACCCCAAGTGGAAAGCCATCATTATGCCATTCAGGAAGAAGAACTGGCAGATTAGAGTCTGTATCGACATCTGTGATCTCAACCACCACTGTCCGAAGGATGATTTTACCCTCTTAGTGATATAGTTGTCGATTGATTCCAAGGCCGGGTTCCATGCCCTCTCCTTCATGGATGGGTATTCTGGGTACAACTAGAACCGGATGGCCCCCGAATACGAGGATTCCACTACTAACAGGGCCCTTCAAGGTACTTTCTGTTACCAGGTTATGCCCTTCGAACTAAAAAATGCAGGTGCCACCTATCAGCGGGCCATGCATCACATATTCAAGCTGATCCTAGGAACATTGGTGGAATGCTATGTGGACGATCTGGTGGTAAAATCCTGCCAGCTCTAGGACCACCTCAAGGACCTTGATAAAGTGTTCGGTTTCCTCTGCTCCCACCACCTAAAGATGAACCCGTTGAAGTGTTACTTTGGGTCATCTCTGGGAAGTTTCTCAGCTTTTTTGTCAGATACAGAGGCATCAAGATCGACCCAGAGAATATCAAAGCCATCAGCCAGATACCTCCCCTGAGTAATATTTGACAGCTTCGAGGTCTTCAAAGCCAGTTAGCCTACATACACCGGTTCATTGCGAATCTGTCTGGAAAGTGTAATCCATTTTCCCAGCTCATGAAGAATGGCTCCGCCTATGAATGGGATGGAGAGTGTCTGGATGACTTCGAGGAAATCAATCAGTATCTTATCTAGCCTCTGGTCTTGATGCCACCCATCTCTAGGAAGCCACTATTCCTTTATGTGACTGCTCTGGAATGATCTATCAGCACCCTGCTTGCCCAGATGAACAATAGGGGGACATAGAACAGCCTCTATTACCTTAGCTTCATGCTCCTCGACACAGAGACTAGATACTCCTCTATCGAGAAGAGATTCAATGCGCTCGTATTTACTGTATAGAAGTTGTGAGATTACTTATAGCACCAAAAGGTACATTTGGTCTCCAATTTAGACCCACTAAAGTACATTCTGAACCGCCCCATGTTGACTAGACAACTAGCACGGTGGGAGGTGATCCTCCAGTAGTTCAACATTAGGTTCGTTCCCCTGAAGGATATCAAGGGGTAGGCATTGGCAGACTTCCTAGCCGCCCATCCAACCTCCGTGGATCAGTCCCCGGACCTATATTTTTCTAATGATGAAATCCTCTCAATCGATAAGGTCGTCCCTTATTGGAAAATGTATTTTGATGGTGCCACCCAGAGTCCCACCGGTAGAAATTGCACCAACAACAAAGCAGAGTATCAGGATCTCATCACTGGCCTTGAGCTGGCCCTTGATATCGATGTACCCCATTTACATGTGAAAGGATATTCTAAGTTAGTCATCAAGAAATTCAATGGCGACTATGTTGTCAGGAATCCATAGCTCGTGCCATTGTTGGAGTGCACCCTCCATCTAATGACCCGGTTCCCTTCTCAACCAGAGGTTACCCATGTCCCTCGGTCACATAATGATCGAGAGGATGCTTTGTCCTGCCTAGCTACATCACTTGCAGAACCCGAGCAGGATGGTCTGATTAAACATGTGTCACATAAGAGATTCATCACCCCCATCACCCCAGAGGATGAAGACGACCTACGGGTAATTCATCTTACCGCCAGATCCTCCACGACAAGAGCCCCGGGTTCTTTAGATGTAGTGGTTGAGGCCACTCCTGACTGGAGGGAACCTTTTGTTGAGAATCTCCAAAATGGTTGCCTCCCAGGTGATCAGGCCGAGCACGAGCGAATCTGACACCGAGCACTACAGTTTACCCTCCAGAGTGGTCCCAGTCTTGATCAGATCCTCTATAAGTATGGATTCGATGGTGTTCTCCTACTTTTCATTAAAGGAGTCGAGATTTCTCAAGTCATGAAAGAGGTTCATGCTGGGGCCTGCGGTGCCCACCAGGCTGGGCCAAAGCTGTCCCATTAGATCCAAGGACTGGGGTACTTCTGGCCCTCTATGATCCATGATTGTATTGAGTTTTCCAAGAGATTCCACATATTCCAAGTCCATGCTAACTTCCTGCATCGGCCTCCAGAGCATATCAACTCCACCAAGTACTCTTGGCCATTTGTGGAGTCGGGACTCGATGTTGTGAGACTATATCCACCGGTGACATCTCGCCAGTGCAGGATCATTCTAACCGCTACAGATTTCTTCTCCAAGTGGATAGAGGCAGTTCCACTCAAAGATTTCAAGTCCCGTTCTATCTTTCACTCTGTGACCTCTAACATCATCCACTGGTTTGGAGTCCCTCACGTTGTCCTCACCGATAATGACACCAACTTCTGAGAAGCTAATCTGAATAAATTGTATTCCAATTACAATATCAGTTCCAACCATACCACCCTCTATCACGCGCAGGCAGATGTGGATATCGAGGCATTCAACAAAACCCTTTCCAACATTTTGCAGAAAATGGTTGGTCAGAACAAGAAAAGTATACCGAACAAGCTCCCCAATTCCCTCTGGGTGTATCGGACGAGGACTCATAATTCCACCTAGGTGACTCCATATTCCATGGTTTATGGGGTTTAGGCCGTCTTGCCCATCGATAACTAGCTACCATCATTACGCACTACAGTCTATGACCAGTAGGTGCCAGATAAAGTGGCTGAAATCCATCTAGCTGAGTTGTAATCACTCGACGAGAACAGGCTTTGTGCCCTGCAAAATCTGGAAAGGCATTAGAACAAGATAACCAGATCCTTCAACAAGAAAGTTCACCTTCGATATTTTCAATAAGGCGACCTATTGTTGTCCCTCTGAGTGCCAATGATCCCTGGTAGGAAACCACCCAAGCTGGAGCCCAAGTGGTAAGGACCTTACATCATTCATAAGGTCTACTCTAATGGAGCATACTCCTTGGTTACCATGGATGGTGAGCTCATAATTCCTCCAACCAATGCTATGTTCCTCAATCAATACTTTTCCTAAGACCTAGGTCCTGCATGACCCTAAAATGCACCCTGGTCCTGCACGACCTTAGACTGTGTGGTCCTACATGACCTTAAAATGGACGGTCCCGCATGACCCAAAACGGAACCCCGGTCCCACAAGACCTTAAACTGTATGGTCCTACATGACCTTAAACTGGATGGTCCTGCATGACTTTAAACTACATCATCTTCCTGCACGATGATAAAATACATCATCATCTGTCACGACATTAAACTACTCATTATCACCCCACACGACAATAAACTACAAAATGGTCTGAGGTCTATGACCCTAAACTAAGATCTCCCTTGTCCTCACTGCATGACGATAAACTACAAGCTAGTCATGCATTCCTGACCGAGGACCATGGCCTTCTCAGGCCCCCTAGCCATTCTGGTCCCCTGGGCCCCATCTTCACTACATGATGATAAACTGCAATCTGTTCAGGCCTTCCTGACCGAGGCCCTTGGACTTCTCAAGCCACAGGGCCTTTCCGGTCCCCTGGCCCTCATCCTCACTACATGATGATAAACTGGAAGCTTATCATGCCTTCCTGGACCGAGGCCCTTTTCCTTCTCAGGCACCGTGGCCTTTCCGGGCCCCCGACCCTCGTCCTCGCTGCAAGACAATAAACTACAAGCTGGTCAGGATTTCATGAATGAGGCCCAGCCTCAGGCCCCATGGACATCCCCTATACAAGCTCTCTTGTGGGATTATATGGTGTGGTATGAGATTATGTCCTCATTCACGTCGGGTTAATCGTCGAACCATATGCATCCCCAGAAGAGATGTGCTTCATCGTCCTACATGACGTTAAACTGTGTTTTTAGAACTACATATGGCTTGATTCTCAACCTCATGGGATATGTAGGAATGCTCAGATGCTTCATTTCGAGCCCAGCTCCAAACTCCTCTCTTTCAACTATCCCCCTGGGTATAGTTCTCTCAGATTATCCCCACATGATATTCATGTGCCTACTCCTGTTGTTCTATCCTCCCATGTCTTCATCGCACAATGCTAAAATTCATGGCCTTCAAGAACTATGTATGTCTTGATTCCCATCCTTATGAGATATGTAGGAACGCCCATACATTTCATCTGTTGGCCCATCCCAAACACCTGAATCCTCCCCCCATGTTAAGATGCATGGAAAGGGTGAATTTTTTCCCCAATTCACATTTAGATTACCTTGATCCTACCGTATATCCTGCTCCTTGGAGACGTTCGCCTCTTGGAGAGATGGGTATAGATATGCTTCACCCACTCCTTGCCTGGGATTCTGTCTCCTTCCCCATCCGGAAGGCCCCTTTAATGGTATGAATTCTCAGCCTAAGGGTTCTCTCATACCACCTCGGGCCAACGCCCTCGATTATGTCGAGCAAAAAATTGATACAAATCCCACGCTTCAAATATGGTCAGTAGTCGATTCTCATTTATTGCTCCTGACACTGTGTTTCGAATATGGTCAACAACTATCTGGGATCAAGAGTTCCACACCAAGATGTCCCAAACATCGAGTGCAGTGGCTTATTCCGCCCCATTGTATCTCCAAGCGATGAGTTTCCTCTGGCCGATGCCAACCCTAAGGCCCTTTGTCCTTTTTGGGCCCTTTGGCCTTTTTGGGCCCCTAGCCCTGGTCCTCTCTTATGGGATTATGTGGTGTGGTGCAGGATTATGTCCACATTCACGTCGGATTACTTGGTGTGTTGTACACACCCCTAGATGAGACACCTTTTCCCGGCCCCCGTCCTCACTGCATGATGATAAACTGAATTCTCGTCAAGCCTTCCTGACCAAGGCCCCTTGGCCTTTTCGGTCCCTGGCCTAGGATCTCTCTCATTGGAGTGTATGGTGTGGTGTGGGATTACGTCCTCATTCACATTGGTTTATTCATCGTGTCGTACACCTCCCTTGTTTGGAGGTATCCTACCCCCACCCCCCACTCTTCCTCACTGCAAGACATTAAACTGTGAACTGGTCAGGCCTTCTTGACTGAGGCCCAGCCTCAGGCCCCTTGGCCTTATCAAGCCCTTGGTCCATGTTCTCTCTTACGGGACTGTGCGGTGTGGTGAGGGATTATGTCCTCATTCATGTTTGGTTACATGCCACGTCGTAAACATCCTCATTAGGGTATCTTACCCCCCCAATAATCTTCAAGAACTATATGTGGCTTGATTCCCATCCTTATGGGATACGTAGTACCGCCCAAATGTCTAGAATTCAGGTCCAGCCCCATCTCCTAGAAATATCTGTCCCACCTTGGCCCCTTGGCCTACCTCTTCCGAGCCACTTCGTCAACCCTTTTCATTTGTCCACTAATGTGCCTAAGGGTACTCTGTTTTATTACCTGGAGCATCAGACTCTACTCGGACATGTTTCCGCCTGCTTTTCAAGCATCGTGTTTCCCATCATTTGGGCTTTCATCATCTTTTACACCCGAAGGGACCCCTGAGTGTCATGGATTCTAGGACTAAGGGCTCTCCTACCATTACGGGCCTCGAATGGAATGGATGCTACGCTTAAGGGATATCCTACCATTATGGGTCAACGCCCCCTAGGGTTTTGGACAAAAAATTGATACAAATCCCGTGTTATGAATATGTTCAGCAGTCGATGCTCATTTTTTCTTCCCACTTCAGGCTAATGCGATATAGATACTATTTTTCCTCCATGGTTAATAGTTATCCTCTATCGCCACGCCAACCCCATTAAGCTATAAATTTCTGTTACACAATTCACATCCATCTCCACCTTCTCATGTCCAAGTAGATCTTCGACACTCTTGATGTTATTCCTCAGTTCGCATCTGCATGTCAGGGGCATAATGCCATGGTGAGGGAGTCCTTCAGGGATCTTCACCGATTTCCCTTTGATGGACATTCAAAGTATTGAAATGAGGATCATCCTCCCTTGTTTCCCACACCGAGTTTGACTCTCGTGGGCTTAGGGATCGGGTTGAGGAATGTACTTACTCGAAGAGTCTTCACCCCACTGATGGTCTGATCTCTAAGACCCTTAACTAAGATCTTCTCAGAACTATGTCTAGCTTGATTCCCATCCTCATGGGATATGTAGAAATGCCCAGAACTTCTATCTTTGGGTCCAGCTTGAGTTATGCTGATTCATCTTATCTGTCCTGCCTTCGGGACCTTGACTATGGGGCTGCGTGGCGTGGTATGAGATTATGTCTCCATTCACATCAGGTCTACAGTAGCTGTACCATATGCACCCCGTTCTAAGAATTAACCCTCCTATTTCCTATCCCACACGACATTAAAATGAACCTCTATAGAACTATGTGTTTCTTGATTCTCATCCTTATGGGATACATAAGACCTCCTGAATGTCTAGACTTCGGGTCTAGCCCCACCTCTTAGACATCTTCCGATCTCCAGGTCGCCTAGGCCCCTTGCCCTGTTCATCTCCATGAGAGGGATAAATAGGTGTTGTATAGGGTTTTTGGCACCGTGCCTCCCATCTCCTTGGAATCCACCATCTCTTGGCCTCCCTCATGTTGAGTCCCTCAACCCCTTGGAGTGGTTCGCCCATGTGTTAAGACTACACTGGTCTAGGACCAAGAGTGTCAGATTCAACTTAGTCAAGTTCCTTCCACTTGTCAGGATTTGTGTTCCCCTTCATTTGGGTTTCCATCGTCTTCCATGCCCAAAGGGACCCCCAAGAATGGCATGGATACTACACTTAAGGGATCTCCTACCATTACGGTCCAACGCCCCCGAACGATTCAGACAACAAACTGATACAAATACCATGTTGCAAACATGGTCAGTAGTTGATGCTCATTTTTTGTCCCCATCTCAGGCTAACGCGACAGGATGTTGTATTGCGAACATGGTCAGTAGTACTTCGTCATCAAGCCAGCCCCGTCAGGCCTTGAATTTTGGGTGCGTGATTCACGTTATGCTCCACCCCACCGTGTCTAGGTAGAATCCTGACACACTTGGTGCTATCCCTCAGTGAACCTCTGCACGTTAGGGGGACGAAGCTGCAATACAACATCCTTTGGGTCTCCCACAGTCCGAGATCTAAGACCATAAACTAAGACATTCATTAAGGGATATGTGCGGCTCGATCATCATCCCCATGGGATGTGATGGGTCACCCGGACATCTTGTTTTTGAGTCCAGCTCAGTTGGGAGCTAGTTCCTCATGCCCCTTTCGCTCTCATCTCTGTTTGGGCCCCTTGGCTGAGGGTTCCTATCTTAGGATTGTGTGTGGTGTGATGTGGGATCATGTCTCTATACACATCAGTTATGTTTCCTAGCATTGTACACACTCCCCACCTAGCATCGTTTCTGCTATGTCTACGCTGCATGACGTTAAAATTCATGCTTGGTCCTATCACATGACCATAAAATGTGACATTATCATCCTGGTTGCACAACAAAAAACAGAATTGCATTATGATGACCTCATCATAGAGGACATCATGTTGGTTATTGGTAATACACCATGCCATTTGTCAACACCTATTAAAGCTTGATTCTTGTGGTGACACCCGGGCTTGCAACCCTAGGCATGTGGCTTCACAAAGAAAACCACTCACCTTAAAGGAAAAACAAGATTTATCAAATACAGCTTCTCTTTGTGCGAGGGCTAGACCAGTGCGCCCCTTTAATCTTCTAGAACTACGTATGGCTTGATTCTCATCCCCATGAGATACGTAGGAGAACCCAGGTACTTCCCTGCGGGCCTAGCCTAACTTTCATGTTTGGTCCCTCAACTTGACACTTCCCCAAAAACCATGTGGTGGTCGGAACACCCGGTTCCCATTAATGTTAGGTATTTCAGTTACCCCACTATGTGCCTCATGTGTTTCCTCCCACCCATGGTCCGAATTCTATGACACTAAACTAAGATCTCCCTATGGGAAGGCACTGGACTCCCCATATCTGATGCGTCTCATTGACGTGTTTAGATTTGTTTTGAAAAAAAAGCCCGAAGTGTGGAGGGTTTTCATGGAGACATTCTTCTCGTTCCATGACCAAGCTTCATGAGCTCGCAATTTGGATCCTCATCTGCTTCCATATCCAAAAGGACCCTCAGACGACTTGGATTCTAGGCTTAAGGGCTCTCCATGGATGTTGGGCCTAAGGGCTCTCCAATCATTTTGGGCCAACGTCCCTATGGATCTTTGACAAATTTTTTGACATGGTCCCATCTTTAAAACATTGTCAATGGTCGACCCTCATTTGTCTGTCCCCATTCTAGGCTAACATGATATGAATGATGCGTTCCCACCACAGTAATCAGTAATCCTCTATCGTCACACCACCATCATTGCAATCCAAATCTCGAGCATCATGATTCACACATTTCCACTTCCTCATGTTCAAGTGGAGTTCCAACATACTCAGCTCTATCTCTTTGCATGTCTCGGTGCACTGCATGGATGGGTTAGAATCATTGTCCCGGTATTCACCGAGCATCCCTTTTCCCTAACCTTCCCCCTCCTGTGTTGGGAAAGTTCCCCATTACTTCTTGTTTCCCACATCGAGCATGAATCATGTGGGCTTAGTAGTTTCGGTACGATGTGTACCGGCACAACCATGCTTATTGTCATCCTACATAACGTTAAATTGTACTTCTAGAACTACATATGGCTTCATTCCCATCCGCATGGGATACGTAGGGACACCCTGGTATTTTTCCAAGGGTCCAGCCCATAGGAATCATAATGTATTGTTCCTCCCCATCTTATAGACCATGGCATGACCGCTCGTAAGGAACCGCGCAACTGTAACTCTACCTTGGACAAGTTCAGGATGCCCCAAGATGACCTTGGGAAGAGATAGCTCCCCTCACAAGAGAGGCCATGTCTGAAAGAAGGAATGATCCATGATAAAACCGATACGTCCATCTAGTGTTCTTTCACCATGATGGAGTAACCTCAAGAGTGTTGAATTCTGTTTGAACAAACCATCACTCCACATTCCATTCTTTTTGTTCCCCTTATTCGGACCCTCGTCCTCTTTCACGTCTGGGGGAACCCCATAACAGTATGGATGCCCGACCTATGGTCTGCCTGTAGTCCTGGGCCAACATTTTAGAAGACTGGTCATGTCTGGAAGGACCCCCTAATAGTATGGATTCTATACCTATGGTACACTTGCTGTCCTGGGCCAACGTCCCAAAATACTGATCAACGATACTTGAGTTAGGACCCGTGTTGCGAACATGGTCAGCGGTCAGCCCTCATTGTTTTTCCCCATTTCGAGCTAATGTGATATGTATGCTGTGTTTCCGCCACAGTCAATAGTTATCCATTATTGTCACAACATCTCCAGGGATTTGAATTCTGGGTATCATGGTTCACACCTCCCACGTCCCTATGTTCTGGCTAATCCCAACACTACTGGTGTTACCCCACTCGTGCATCAGAGCACACCGAAAGAGCGGCTCATCGATTGTTCTAAATCCAACCTTGATAATGAAACTCATGTATTCCAAAATCAAAACATGAAAGTTTGTTTGAGGGTTTGTGATCCCTACAACACTCGGGGGTTTATTCCCCCAATGGATTGGTTGACCCCGTCAAAAGAACATTGCAGCTCTTCCACCCTCCGACATGTGGCATCCCAGAATTTCTATTGCCGGATCAGCTTCCGCTCCTCCTCAGTAGCAATGGGGTGAAATTCATCAGCCTCAGTTTGGGCCCCCTCTATTTCATCCTGAATGACAGCCATTTCTTCGGAAACATTCCTCAGATGCTCTTCCGACTCTACCAGTTGGGCCTTCAATTGCGAGATCAACTCTGATTGTGCATAGAGGAAGGTGGAGTGCTCATCCACCCAGAATCGTAGCCGGTGGATCTCATCTTCAGCCTCCTGAAGCTTCTTGGCATTCGTCTCTTTCCTCCGCTGCTAGCCCACACTGAGGCCGCAATCATACTCCCGGATCTTCTCCGCCATTAGATCTCGGACAACGAGATGAGGACACTGGGCATCCACTCCCCTGGCACACAGATCGCGTAGCCGTGAGTTAAGCTTATCCATTTCATCTAGCCATAATGCTTGGGGGTCTTTTCAATAAAGCGCATGATCATCTTCCATGACCGGTGGTGGACTATGTCACTGTCCTCTTTATTAGAGGACGTCTCATCCTAGTCTACATGGTTGGCAGGCTCGTATGTGGGGTACGCCTTCAGGAAATCATCAGCGGGATCAGCATCTGGCATTAGATCAGGCACGACATTTTGCGTCGAATCAGGCATGGCATGACTTGGGTTGACCTATTGATCCTCGTCTTCGAACCACACCTCAATGATCTTAGGCACAACCACACTGGTTGTCCCTCAAATAGTAGGGGGAGCTGCAGCTCAGGTGGGCTGGGAAACTATCTCCACGATTACTAGCATGCCCCTTGGAGGGTCGCCGCCAGAAATCCCAACTAGCCTCACAACAGTAGCCCATACCAGTTGATGAACTGTTTGTAATAAGGAAGGGAACTGACGTTAGTTGGTACGATCAATTTATGGCAGTAATAAGCTCAGTTGAGATGACATACCGAGATCAAACTCCCAGTGCTGCTACTGAGTTGATGCTGATGGGACCCCAGAGCATGGCCCTCCGTATACTTTCAGAAGGTCTGGAGATTCCATATGAGCCACCTCAGGTGTCCTAACGACATCAAACACATAACTGGGCGTGGCCATAGGTGCGGGTTTCGAGGGACCTGCGTTATCACCCACTGAGGGGTGAGAGCAAGACCTACGTACAAGCTCCTCCTGCATGGTTCAGATTATAGTAAGAGGTCCATAATGACCTGATAGAAAACCCTGGGGAATGAAACTGGTAATGTTACCTTCAGAGCCTCTGTGAAATCATCGAGATCCATGTCTTGATTGCCGATTTCGCCTTCCTCCAAAGACCTCCCACCACCAGCCTCGTCCACCCAAGAGGATTCGCCAGACTCTTCCGGTAGGGGGAAACGCTATCTCAGTTCACCGGCCAACAGCTGTGGGGGAACCTTCCAGTTCAACAGTACCCTCAATCAGTCTATCATTGGACGTGAGGAACCACTGGAGTGTACGTAGTCCTCTAGCTCATCCAGATATTACATTGCCTCTGCCAGAGACCCTGCAAAACCAGCACGGACAAGGCCTATCCCCGGTAAATCCATTCCGAGGTAGTTCAGGTGTTCCGACATCTCGAATGGATTGAGGTGTTGTCGTTTGACATCCCAAATATCCCATGCCTCTGGGAAAACTTCATTCTCTGGCATGCCGATATGGTGCGACCGCTTCCCTGGAGCCTGAGTGGATATCCTGCGGAATCCCCTCGGTGGCCGCCCTCCTGATGGATTTTCTCTTCCGGGGCCATTGCATCTATTGCTGCTACTAGATCCACCACCACTGCCTCACCTTCAGTCAGTGTAGGTCTCACCGCCATAGTGGCCCCGCCACCGTAAGAAGCCCTTGACCCCCTCTGACCCCATCCTCGGGAAAAGGGGGCCCACAGTCCCTAGCCCAGATGGTCGGCTACTTCAGTATTTCTCTGAGATAAGATTCCTCCCTGCTGATGGAATACTCTTTCACTAGTCTAAAGGTGGAAGTAGCCGGAGGCAGTGAAATTAGAATTTTCCCATATTCCCGTGTGAACATGAACCACAATTGCCTCATCACACATGGATGCTCCTCATGGTGCACCTCCCAGTAGACCTGCGGGGTCAACCGCTGTAGGCACCAGAATTGCCCTGAAAACTAGTCTGGGGTGTACAGCTCGCAAAGGGGATCACAGTCCATCCTTTCCACCAAGACTCCACCTCGAATGGCCAAAAGATAGTCTTGATCCTCCTCCATCCCCTAACCTTCGTTGGTGAGTAACCCCATCAGCAATGGCAATGGATGGAAATTAAATCATTTGCCTTCTACACACGGTTCCGCACTACCAGGACGATCAATTTGACTCGAAAGCTCATGGAAGCATTCACGGTGGATGGATGGAATTTTGACCCCGATGGCGATATGGGGTTCAGATATTCATAAACCCACCTGAACTGCACCATGATCCACCCATACAGAATGTTCAAGGTCTCACATATCATCGGCAGCTTATTGGCCTCGCTAACATGTCGAAGCATCTTGTACAATCTGGCGAGCATTTGAATCCCCATATTGACCCGCATTCCAGTGGCCAGCATGGATTCCATGATGAATGAGCTAGGTCATACCCCCATGTTGGTATCCCACACTGGTAGGATCCAACCACAGATAAAGTCTATGATAAATGCGCTCAGCCTGACCATTGGATGATGTTCAGTGCTGACACTGAAACCCCAGGTCTTCCATTGTATCTCTTACAAGAGTTTCCAATATGAGTCCTCCATGCCCCTTTGAGCCCCCTTCAGACATGTTCAAGGCCTCGGGGGAAACTCTAAATCCTTTGAGATGTTTAGGAACTACTTGAACCACTTCTTAAAGTGGACATCTCTCACCGCTTCTTTTTCCTCTCTAGGGACCAGTCCCATTAGTGCCAACGCCAGACGTGGCATTTGCTTCAGATCCTCCCATGCACTCATGAAGGGGAGGAACTCATCATACAAAGCCCCCAATATCGAGTCTCCTAAAATCTGATGGACATCCCATAGACTGATTCCAACCTCCCCATGGTTTAGGTGAAAAGTATTGGTCCTAGACGACCATCTGCTCAATTACTCCGGCATCAGCTGTTTCTGTTGACAAATGTGGAATTGGGAGGCCCATGCTGCCTCGTACAAGCCCACACTCCTCAACTCAGCTCTAAATTCATCACATGAGGTGCCTAACTAGTAGTCCCATGCCCAATAATTGGTTAAGTTTCCTCCCTAGAGTAGGTCCCCCTCATCAGACCACCCCTTCTTCAAATCCCCCAAAGCTGCCTTCAGTATTGTGCGGCACATGGTAGGGGACGTCTCTAGTTGCAATGCCTTCCCATCAATGTTGTTCAGATGGGTTTAGAGACAGTCAATGGTGACAAGTGTGATGTTCTCCTAAGCATGACTGTCAGCCTCCCTGAACCATTGATGCTGGCATGGCGTGCTTCTGAACTAACAAGATGGTTCGTCTCTACCTCCCTCAGTAATGAAGACGTCATACCTCAGCCCGAATCCATACAATTGTAGATTCTTATATAGAGGATAGCTATTTTGGCTCTCTGGTAGCAGTTCTGTCAAAGAATTATGGTTCGAGTGGCTTCGGACTAGCTCCCCCAGGCCCAGATAGTTGGCCATCTCATCCCTTCGGGTGGCGTCGCAAGCACCACCTGGGCAGCTTCTTGATGGGCCATTTGTTTTAAAATGCTTTGTAAATTTTATAGCCTGGGTCGTGAAGTATGTTCATGGAGATCCTTCATGAAGCTCCTTCGCAATGCCAAGATGTGGATCCTAGCCTCAGCATGCAAGAAGATGTTTGCTTGGCGCAGTCACGGAGTCAGAGACTCGCCTTTCGCCGCGAAGCTCCATTCGTGGTGGTCAGACGCGGAGTACATGAAGCTTCATGAATAGAGACCGCAAAAGGAAAAAGTCGTGGAGAAGATAAATAACCAAAGATAGGTCATCCCCCCTATTTATAGGCAGTGGCCCTCGGAGCTTCAAAACACGTCCAGCCCGCACAGAGCTTCATGGAGCATCCGGACTACGCGGCCCATGTCTGCCTCGTGCGCCCGCTTCGCGAGCCAGCACATAGAACTACCGATAAATTTTGGCGATTTTCCTCAGAATTCGACCCTTGATCCCTCTGTGGATCAATGTCTTGGGGGGGGGGAATTTTTGGACCAAAAATATTGGATGAAAATAACAAAGAAAAGAAGGCCCCAAGGCCTACCCCGCGAATCCTGACGTGGATCCCTCCAAAGCAACGTGGCCGTCGTGAATCAACGGATGTGGGAAGAGCCGTGAATGCCCCTGAAGTTCATGAACCCTCCGCGAAGCAACGGAGGTGGGAAGCCCCAAGAACGCCACTGACGTTCGCGAACCTGCCATAAAGCAGAGGTGGTAGTACCCCTCCGCAAACCCGGTTGACATTCACGGCCCCCCACGAAGCAACCAAACCCCCCTTCATGCTATGTGAACTCTGAATCGCGGCAACTATTTCCTATAAATACCTAAATCCCCCTAAGCCCCACAGATAGACAATCCAACCTTTCGCCTTCCTAGATCCCAAATCATGAAGTAGCCTTTTCTCTGCCAATCATTAGCTACATGAAGTATTTTTGCTTTGCGAGGTTCCTCTTTATTGTCTCGTTTTGATCCCCTCTTTTGAGAGGGATTCCTTTCAAGAAGCCTATGGGATTTCGTGAAGGAAGGGGATCCCCAAGGGGACCCGGGATGTCGTGGAACATTTATGCTTCGCGAAACACCCCTCCTGTACATGTGATCCACATGCCAAGGCAGGGTCACTGTACTTAGCGATGCACATTGCTTCACGACACTTTGCTTCATGAGGTACCTATGCTCCGCAAGGCAGTTCTTCACGAACACCCTTACACTTTGTGAAGCACCTCCCAATTGCACCTCTGCCACATGATAAGGATAAGGAACAACAACTCTTAAAGCACACCCCGTTGCAAGTTCCCTTCGCCACACAGAGCAACCGAGCTCCGCAAGGCCTCCTCTTGTGGACACCTCTACTAGGCAATTCATTTTCCCGTGCGACCCTCCAGTTCTACATGAAGTGACTTCAAAGTCCCTTGGAGGATAATGATCGTAGAGTTTCTTTTTCCTAATGCTTCATCACATAGGAACGCTAATGGCTATTTCTTTTTCTCATATCCACGCCAACGTGTACCCCTCAATGGTTCGCCCTGTGACCCCCCTTTTTCACGGCATTTTCGGTACCTTCCCTCACCCCAGGAGCAGAGGGTACTAGTTATGTTAATTCTAAGGGTGTGGAGTAAGCCTACCTCATCCAAACTACAGGATTTTAAACTTCCAATGACCTCATCCTCAACACATGACGTTAAACTATGATCTGGCCCTATGACTCACACAGAGGGTCCCCCCGGCTCGAACATTCTTTATTCCCACTCGTCTCCACGGGGATGGGATCAACCCTCACATGGGATGATATCCTCCTTCTCAGAGTGGTTTTTGTCCATGGGGGAAGGGAAACCTCCTTGGTGTAAGACCCTAGCCCCTCTCGCGGAAGGTAGAACCCATGAACCTCTGTACTTCCACACCGCTAAGGCTCGTGGAGTGTGTGATAGGGAACGAGGCCCCTATTTCCTTCAGTCCCAAATCCCTCTCTCGTTGTTCTATGTCACCTTCAGGCCTCCATCCTGGAGTAAGTCCCAGCACCATGGGAAGCCTAACGCGTAATCCCTTCTTCACTTCCCATGGACACACCTTTCGTGACGTGATCATCAGGTCCCTGCAACCTCTTGTTTCTCACACCGAGCATGACTCACATGAGCTTAGAGTGAGAACCATCCCTGACCCATGCCTTTAGAGAACTATGGGGTCTTTGATCCAGGTTAAGGCATGGTACGTAGGAAGCCTCGATGAGGTTCAATCCCATCACCCGGTCGTTCCATCCTCTTCATGTCGGTTCACCAACCACCAAGGGCTGCCTCAGAGCATAAGCCCCAAATTCCCCCGTCCCACATGATATTAAACTGCATACCTGAAATATGGGTCCATTGATCCATGTCATGGAATGGTGTGTAGGAATCCTCCATGTGGTCCAATCCCATCATCCATTTGGACTAAGTTCCTTCTTCACGTCGGTTCATCGGTGTCCCTTGTGAACTATGAGAACATTGATCCATGTCAAGGCATGGTACGTAGGAAGCCTCCACAAGGCTCAATCCCACCACTAGTGGACCCCCAGGATCACCTTCACGTCGGTTCACTGACAAAACCTTTTCCGAACTACGGGGTCTTTGATCCATGTCAAGGCATGGTACATAGGAAGCCTCACAAGGTTCAAGACCGACACCCATCAGACCAAGGTCCATCATCACGTCAGTTCACTGACGCCTATTCTGAACCATGTGGAATTTGATCCACGCCATGGCATAGTACGTAGGAAGCCTCCATGAGGTTCAATCCCACCACTCGACCATTCTAACCCCATCCACATCAGTTCACCCCCGTCCCACATGACCTTAAACTACATCCTAATCCTGTGGTAAACCATTGTGACACATCCAAACTATGGGGTATTTGATCCATGTTAAGGCATGGTATGTAGGAAACCTCCCTGAGGTTCAAGCCCAACACCTATCGGACCAAGGTCCATTTTCCACATCGGTTCACCGGCATCCAATCGGAACTATGTAGTCTTTGATCCATGTCAAAGAATAGTACGTTTGAAGCCTCCATGGGGTTCAAGCCCAACACCCAATGGACCCAGGTTCCCCTTTACGTCAGTTCTCCGAAACACCCTTGTCCCGCATGACGTTAAACTGCATCCCCATCCAACAGTAAGCTGTTGTGACCCCACCATTAATCTGGACCAAGATCCTCCATCATGTTGGTCCACCGACATCCAACTAGAACTACGTGGACATTGATCCATGTCAAGTCATGGTACGTAGGAAGCCTCCCTGAGGTTCAAGCCCACCACCCATTGGTCGCTCTAAACCCCCCTTATTCATGTCGATTCTCAATAATTGAACTACACAGACTTTGATTCCCTGCCATGGGGGTATGTAGAAGGCCTCTTCGAAGCTCAAGCCCATCATTACCGCCATCCCCATGATAGTCCAACCTCATTCCTACTTCACTCCATTCAATTTTCCATCACCCATCCTGATTCTCATTTTGGCCGCCACATCCCGGTGAGGTCATGCCACATCATTTCCCCCCAAGGTATTAGGGAACTCGCCCACATGATGGCCCCAATATTGGTGATCCCACATGTGGGGTTCTTCAACCTTATCCACTCTAGCTAGTGTTCTGATCAGCCCGATCTGTCTTCGTTGGACGTTAAACTTGCGGTATACCCTATTTTAAACTTGGGAAGTTGAGGAAAACCTCAGATACATTCCTATGTCATATGATTCCCTGCACTCGATGTGGGATTCCTTAGGCTTCCACGCCCTTGAGAAGTCCTGTAATAAGGGAAAAAAGGTAGACACGTCAATTCCCCAGCGTCCAGACATGCCAGTGATGTCTCAACGTGACTACTCCCCCAACCGAAGGTTTCTTCCCTGGACGAACCCCTTGGAATGTCCTGACAGAAGCATCGTAATTAACTAGTGTCCATGGAAACATGGAACTAGGAAGAGTTTCATGAACAACGTATTAAATCTATGAAGGAGACCCAGACTAGGCAACGAGTTCTAAGGAGAATCCACGGAAGGAGGAACGGACATCCCATCATCCTATTTCGATCAAGGAGAAAATGTCCCTGAATAAGAAGAGAATGTCGCCCGCCGTTGGAAAGTGGGAATGTAGGGAAAAAAAAGTTGGGTCTGTCCTGCCCAAGCGGACGGACGCGCATACCCCGAAGAAAGCGTCAGAAACAATATATCATGGTTCTAAATTATTAATCAATTCATCAACCATTCTAATCATAGTGTATAGTTTCATTTATCCATCATAAACATGGTTCATTACATTCCACATAATTATCAACATCAGAAATTTTTCATTAATCCAATCCTCACATTACTCATCTATTATCTCATTACTCATTAAGCTTTTGATATAAAGACAAAAAATAATTTAAATAAAATTATAAAACCATGAAATAAAGATTTATTTTAATTACATAAACCTACTATTTTCCCCTCTTCATTTTTAATTATCATTTGAAGGACTATTGACACACCCCCTGGGATTTCATTAGGCCTAGTCTCATAATCATCAATGGATTCAACAGAATCTTAGGAGGGTCTCTAAATTTAATGGAATTCAATTTAGTTTTGTAATTTAAAAGCAATTTCACAACATGGAAATGAAACATTACAATTACATAAATGAGAAAGAAATTAAGACAATGGGAAATAGAATGTTGAACACCTACCTTAGGATTGATGACAAATTCTTTCACAACCTTAACTGTTAATTTGAGGTAAAATGACCGAGAATGAAAAATGAAACTACTATTCTTAAGATATGGTCTTGGATATACGTTCATTAAATAGATACAATATTAAAAAATCACAATTTTCCTCAAATAATATGAATCTATCCATATAACATTAGATATAATGATTTTAAAAAAGATATGAAGAAGAAATATAGAAAGAATGACCAAGAATGAAGACTTGCTGGAGAATATGGATCTACAATGGGCTTTGAATCACATAAAATCACTCCTCGGTTGAAGGGAATCAACTCTAGAGACTTGGTAAAAAAGGATTTCATAAATATATTATATTAAAGGGATACAATGCCTTTAGACATCAATTCAAATTAGATCCATGAATTTGGGGCTTCCAACTATACACCACATAGTTTGGAAAACTATGAATCAACCATGTGGTGCTTATTATCTCAAGCCAACCATCACATGATAAGCTCACGTAGTTAGATAAACTATGCAACAACTTTATTGTTCCCTTATATTCAACATTTAATGGTTCACCTTAATCAACCACATGGTTTGGACAAACTATGTGCCAACCATGCACCTACCCAGTGCTCACTATCTTGCCTTGCATGGTTTCTTGGAGGAGGCTGCATAGTTTGGGAAAATTGTGTACCAATTTCACACATTATAAAACCCCAAAAAAACCTCCAAAACTCACCCAAATGAATCTGATACTATCCTAAAAAATGATATTATAACAAGGGCATAATGTACTTGAAAACAAGAATGAGACGTCTCATGAAATGTCAAGAACTTATAGCCTAAGTCCATAAGAATCTATGAATGTTATCTTCTATCTATCCTCTTTGTTTTTTCCTATACAAGGGTACACACTCCCACCTTTAAGGCTGTTAGGACCATTCCATGTTGTGTAACCGACCACTATAAATCATAAATCATAACCTCAAGCCTTAACTAGTGTATCTCAGTACCTACCTCTAATCCACTATGTTTTCCTCCTTGTAAGGGTAATTATTCCCACCTTTAATGATGCTGGACTATGTTAGGGTCCATATCTTCTTATTATACTTGTTTCATGGATTCTATTATTCCCATATATTTTGGTTGGTAATGGCGTATAAAATGATTAGACGTTGGAGATCAGACTGAGACCAGAGCTGAGGTAATAGGTTAAGAGCCTCAACCATATGATATATACTAAGGTGTTTTGCAAGGCCCAAATGACCATGATGGGACTGTAGGAGGATAGATAAAATAGTCTTCTTTAAATCATTGATGCACAAATTATTGGGACACATAATGATTTTCTTAGAGTCTTTTATGATATTATGTTGATGAAGGATGAAGAGGATTTATATGGTGGTAGTTTCCAGTAAAAGAAAACTAGGTTTTCTTATGCACCCTTTAGAGAAGGATGTGTTACCCGGTTCTTTAATTATGGATAGAGGAGACAATATCACAATTTTTCCCTAAATCTCATAAAAAGTGTAATCGATTTAAAAATATGAGGAACATTCAGTATTTTTTTCAATGGATATATGGTTATTCTTATAAAGATGTATTGGGAATATTTAGTCTACATGTCATGGTACTGATAAAGGATGTTAGCAACATGAACTGAATATGCAGGAGATAATGAATAAGTTGAGCCAAGGGTCTCAGGTAAGATTCATGGGACCAATATATGCAGTGTATATATCATGGACCAAGTTAAAAATGATAGTATATAGGGACCTTCTATAATAATAGTTATCATTCTAATTCCCTATATTCTTTCTATTACATAATTTGAAACAGAATATTTCCATTCATTCATATCACCTCAAGGAAGTTCTTGGTTAAGCATACTAGCCATATTCCAAATAGATTTATGCTAATAAAACATTAGGTAAGATGGTATACCATCTTCATATATGCTTCAAGTTTCCATTAGTATTCATGAGTAACAAAAATATATTGGATTTCATGATCTTAGAAATGTCTTTCTTTAATGTAATTTTCATCATGGACTAGTTTACTAGTTATTAGGTGAACATCGACTATTATGGTAAATTGTTGGAACCAAGGATGTTCGTTTCTAAAAATGGATTTCAGTTTTTGTTTGTTGTCAATATGCACATGGATGACTAGGGATTTTTCAAGGTACGAGGTCTTGAATTTGAGGCTTAAAGTAGTATTAAAGGTGGCACATTGTCTCAGTGTTTTCTAATTTTTTGGGCCTCAAAATCACGAGTTTGGTGGTTGAAAACAAAGGTTGTTCAAAAATAAATGAATGTTAAGATAAATGAAAAATAAAATCAAAATATAAGGGAACCATATAACTCGGAATATGAACTGCATACCATGTCCTAAGAATGGTTTACGGCCACATTCCAGCTAGCAGGAATGGTACGTGGAGTGGTGCGTAGAACCAAAAATAATTTGTAACAATGGTACGTGGTGAAGGCATGTGGTATACGGAATGTTGAAGGTTGAAATGAATATTAGTTCACAATAACGGTACATGGTGAAGACATGCGATACATGGAGTGATGAAGGTCGGCGTAATTGAAGCAGTTCATGAAACAAGAGTGGTACTCGATGGAGGATAACCATATGCAGATGGAGTAAATATTTTCCCACATTGTAAATTGTTTTAAATCATATTTGAGATATTTTCAGAGTTACGTGCCTATTTAAGGAACAATAATACCCTTTGTTAAGGGATGATATTGGAGATTAAAATTATAGAATGAAATCTAGTCAAGTCTAATGTTATATGCGGAGGAGAAGATGGTATGCAGAGAGAATCATCCACATAAATAAAATAGTCCGTGGAATAGAGTGTGGTTCACAAAGGAAGCTCTCGCAGTACACGAAGGAGAAAGGTAGTACGCAGAGAAGGATGGTTCGTAGAGGAGTGAGTAGTATACTTAGTAGGGTGGTACATAGAGAAGGTATGTACGTGGAGGAGCTGGATGGTACATGGAAACAATAGTGGTACATAGAAACATCCACAGTTCATGAAACACCCAAGGAAGCCTAAAAATTGACGAAAATAGTTTTCATAATTAATTTCCATAAAAAATTAGTGTACAAGAAAATTAATTAAATATGTGGATGATTACAATACTTGAAAAGAGAATCTAGTTATGGTTGAGGATGCATGATTTAATGCTATACCATTGAAGCGACCTTAAAGATGATAAACCGAGTGAAGATTTTGCTGATGTAGTGAGCAAGGGGGAGTCAGAGGAAGTGATCTGCGAGACACAGTGTGCTATCCCTAAAAACATTTAAAGGAAATTCACCTAGCAGATAGTGACTGTGATAAAATATTTTAATCCCCAACTTGTGAAGATTAGTGGTTTTTGGTATGACTGACATACTGTTGGCGTATTCTCCTTAGATGTAGACCTTAATGAGGAACCAAGTAAAATTGATTAGTCATTGCTTTTCATGTGATGTTTTTTCTGAACTTCTTCTTTAGGCAAGATTAACTAATTCTAACCAATGTGGGAACAAGATATATCGGTTTAAAGAAAACATGACACCCTGATTCACCCCTCTATTCTTATGGTGTTCTGGGGTCCTTCATAGATGGGTATCCTTTACTAATCATAAGGGGAAATTTTGTATTGACCAGGGAATGGGATATTTGATTAGGAATAATGAGACCAAAATTGAGTCATATTGGAGCTATTATTTTTCATTTAATAGTCATGGTTTTGGATATATATTAAGTACTAGCTCCCTTTTCTTTGCTTCTACTGGTGGACCATTCCCTTGATGTCTTTAAAGTTGAATTCTCAAAACATCCTCCTGATAAAAAAATTTATTTTAAAGATTCACTCATTCAAAGAAAGAATCTTATATCTATTCCTCTGTGTTATATATCACCATCCAATTTATATAAACTTATGGTGAAACTTGTTGATCTAGAGGAAAAGTTATTTATTAGACTGATCACTTCTCCCTGGGGTGATATAGTTTTATTATCTAAGAATTCAGATGGTAGAATTCAATTGTGTGTGGACTAAAACAATCTAAATCTTGTCATGATGAATAATAGGTTCCAATTTTTTAGAAATTACGATTTGTTTGATCATTTTAGGGGATCCTGGAGGTTCTCCATGATTGAATTGTGATTCGGAAACCACCATCTTCAAGTAAGAGAAAATTATATACCCAAGAAAATGATTTCTTAGTCATTCCCTATGAACATGTTTGAAATTAAGAGTTTCATATGAATCACCAGGTACTATATACTATTAATTTAGGATTTATCTCATTTTTAAGCATATATGACTAGGATTTCCAAGAAGGGGGTGATGTTTCTGTTGTAAGATCAGTGTGAGGAGGCCTTCCTAGAGTTAAAGAGGAGATTTATATAAACTCTGGTTTTGATCTTACATGATCATGGGATCAGATATATGGTTTATTGTGATGCCTTAGATGTAGGTTTGGGAGTTGGTTTATGAAAATAGATTAGTTATTTACTTATGGGTTTTATCATCTGTGACCCTATTAGAGGAACTAACCTATACTTGACTTGTATTTTATTAATGTTGTCCATGCCTTAAAGTGTAAACATAATTATCTACTTGCTAATAGGTTTTTTAATTTACTCATACCATAATATCTTGTGGTATATATTCTCTAAATGGGATATAAAATATCTGGATGAGGTGTTGGGATGAGTATCTATAGAATTATGAATTTGACGTGGCATATGATACTAGAAAGGGTAATGTTGCTTTAGAAGATCTTAGTAGGAAGATGTAGGATCATAGAGGGTATCTATCAGAGGAGGAATGAAAATTAATGATTGTATTAGTAGAATGGTTTGTGGGTGCATTTGAGGACCTAGGGATGATTCCATGTGCACCCTTCTTTATCACGTTAGCCTTGGTGGACCATGCAAAATCAATTCGGGAGTCAGTTTCAAAATGCTTAGTGATTCAAGAATGGTTAGTAATAAATGAACCATTTCTATGATGGTCTTTATATAGAGATGAAATGATCTAAAAACACATTAGAGTTGTGGTTTCTACTCCCTAGGGAAGATATATAATTATGGACTCTCATGCTTCACAGTGGGAAGTTAACCTAAGATTGATAAATATGTATCATGACAACAGATGATTATTCTTGTGGACATGTATAAAAAATCACATCATCGGTTGTTTCTCTCATTTTCTTATTATTTGGAGTATTATGTATAGGAATCAATGACATGTTGGTTTGGATCATCCTCATCTTATACCCATGTGGTTATGGGTTGAGGTGATGATGTATTTTTTTAATGGAAATTCCCATAATCCTAAGAGGTTGATTTGTTTTGTGGGTTTTGGTTGATCGGCTGAAAAAGGGGGGAAATTTTATGTCAGTTTGAGAGACTCATTTATTTGATGATTTATGTAAGATCTATATTTGATAGATAATGGGGTTTCATGGAGTTACTACTAGCATCAATTATTATTGAGATACCCATTTTACATTAGTGTTTTGGAAAATATTATTGAAGGTAATGAGGAATCAGTTGAAGTAGAGTATGATATATCATCTACTTAACAATGGAAAGCCTACGTATATGGTCCAGATTTTGGAGAATATGCTTTGGTAATGTGTAATGGGTTTTGGTGGATAATGGGATGATAATTTATCCTTGGTAGAATTTACATATAATAACATTTTCCAGTCTTCGATTCATATAGCATTGTTTGATGGTCTTTATAGTAGATTATGTATTCCACCAGTATGTTGGGATATGGCTAGTGATCCCACTATTATAAATCCAGGTATGTTGCAAGAGAACCATGATTAGATCTAGTTTACTCAGAAATGGATGTTTACTATTCAGAGAAAAAAAGAGATCATATATAAACTAGAAGAGAAGACCCTTGATGTTTTTTGTGGGTGATTAGGTTTTCCAATGGGCATCACCTCAATTGGGGTATCGATGCTTATGGAAAGTGGGGAAATTGGATCTATTATTTTAAAGACTATTTGAGATCATTGAGAACATTTAAAAGGGTGCATTGTTTGAGAAATGTTTTGCAAAATCATGGGGTTATCCCAAGGAAATTTTATGTATTTTAAGAGAGGAGTGGTTCAGAGAGCATGGTTGGTGCCAGATTAGTGCAAACTGTGATCCATCCCTTAAAAACTGAGTGACACAGAACAAAGTATAAAATCATTTCTATAGAATTCTTTATCAAATAGTGTGGCCAAACCATGTGAGTTCCTAGAAGAGGCAGTGAGCCTCACATGGTTGGTACATATTTTGGAAAACCTTATGACTAAACCATTCATGTTGTTTTATTTAATCATGAAATTATATTGTTAACCAAAAACTACGCCAAAATCATTCATTAATCATCCTAATTATAAGGATCTCAGACCCAATGAATACAATAGAATATTTTAGTGATTTTCCTTCCTCCAAAATCTAATAGAAGTGGATCTAGAGGCCTTCATCCATTCTTAATATTTTCTATAGATATGTTATACACTTCTTGGATGAAATCATAGATCTAGGTGTTCATGGATATATCTATGAATTCTAATTTGGTTTAATGGTTAATTCCTAAATTATCGATGGATAACCACTAGATCTATAGAATTTTCATCCTTCCCTTAAACAGATCTAGATATACCATCAGTAGTGGATCTTATTGGGTAAGTTAAACTATTATTAAGCCCATGTTACATTCTTATTATTGAATCTTGTTTCTCGAGATCATATTTTTGATTAATTGATATTGGTTCTAGGAATTATTGGTGAATAGATGTGGTTTATTGTAAGATCATGGTAATTCATGTTGACAAACCTAAAGTAGTAATTCCTTACCACTTAGGGCCTTTGTATAATGTTGTTTCATATGATTACCATGTGAGTGAATTCATGAATATCAATGATAACAAATGAATGAAATGGAATGTTTGTGATTTTTATATGGTGTGTGTGTGTGGACTGTCATACCATTTAATTATGTGCTATTATCATGCCCTTTTATTCCATGACCTATTGTGTGTGAATTATTTTCCTATGGATTTTTGTGTTTGGTATCAAAGTGACTGGTGGAATTTCATGTATTTTTATCCCCTATATGGAGATAATGTTCTAGTTCAATTATGATGTGGATGAGACCTATATATAGGACATGGGTGTGATGGACTTATAGATTTACCTCATTTAGAGGATGGTTATGATTTACACAAGGCCTGGTCTGGGATAGATTATGGGGTAATATGGCCTTACGGCCTAGACTAGTGTATATAATTGATTTCCAGCCTTGTGGTATGACATGAGTTTGAGATAGGGGTACAAAAATATTGTGGTCTAACCTAGGGATGAATTGGTTATAGATCTCAATTTGAGACATGTTTTGGCCCTGTGACCTCATTTGATATATGATGACATATAAGATGTCCATTCAAGCATAGAGCCTTAGAAGGAATGTCTATGTATCATGGAAGTCTAGTTAGTAAACAGTCTCCCAATCATTCCATACACCTTTATATGTTTGTGTATTTTATGTTAAGGATGAATTGTTGGTGTCTTATTAAGTTTATAATCACATCCTACAATGGAATCTCTATGCATGTAAATATTTCATAGTCAGTGATCTAGATAAGGGCACGATACCTATGATAAAGAGCTAATCAGGTGGAGTTTAGAGGATGGAGGTGATACTGGTACATAATATAGACTATTGGTAATAGTTTTTTAGTTATTTCCTTTTTTATGATATATTGGTTGAACTACCACATCAGGGGTCTTTATTATATATTATATGGCTTGGATTCCATTTGTTATGACATGGTGATATTATTTTAATTTTTTCATCCTATTATGAGATGATTATTTTCTATTTATTATGATCACGGTGTACTCCTTTTATTATTTAGGGGATAATCTCTCCATGACACTATTCAGACCCCTGTTGCATGATGGAATCTCCCTTCATATAGAGATGCATGTATGAGGTTGCATCTCATTAGCTTCGATTAGGAGATTCATTTCAGGGTGTCACACTCTACGTTTCCCTACCATGGTTCCCTATGGATACTCCCCATATTTTGGATTAAAACTTTTGATATTCTTTATTTCTTAGGTACCCAGTTTTACATTTAATTTTTAAATTTTTTAAAGAAACATATAATTATTACTAGGTCAATTTAAAATGTAAAGGTCACCTTTATATTTCACACTAACTTGCTATGGTTTGTTCTTTATGAGTTGCACATGGAACACTTGGTGGGATCCTACTGGGCATGTTATGGTCACACCATACATATACACTTCATGTGTATGTATACCTTTGTTTTTTTGAAACATTTTAAGAAATTGCTATGCTAGGAGGTAGTAAATATTCATATTATCATTCCTTATTTTTTGATGGGGTTACATGGTGGGAGATAACCCTCGTTTCACATAGATATGGGTATTGGTTTTCTTGGTTCCTTTGTTATTAGGATTTAGACTAATTCTTTTTGTATATGTTTATAATATTCTCATCATGTTGACCTTTTTATTACATTTTTTATCATTATGTATAATCTTGTTTAGTTCTATGATTATATTAAAATTTATGAATTGTTTTTGAATTATATGGGGTGTTAAGGTATATATAGTAATATAATATATATAATTCCATGTTTGGAATTATATTTTTTATGGTTATTTTATTTATATACATGAACTACCAATATATTAAAAAGTGATATTCAATTATCTGATAGAACCATCTTTTTGTTGGATTATTTAGTTGGGTGAAATCATTCCCAAAGGTATGTTCTTGTTTCCCTAGAACTAGTTTTCTACTTGCAGGGATTGTGGATGCCCTTAAAGCCATGTTATGGGCTAGACCAGGTATAATTTTAGGGGAATCATGGGTTGTTTCATGATAGGAAAGGTAAGATATATATAAATATTAATGAATTAAATACATCCCTTTTTTAATTCAAATTAAACAAAAAATGAGAAATTATAACCCTTATCTATAATTCATCTAAGAAATATCCATAAAACAATCACAGAACTCTAGAACTTGATCAAATATATATATATATATATGTATCATAACGATGAAAATTTTTAGGGTGATGAGAACATGAGAATAGATCAAGGATAAGAACCATTAAATAGAAAAAATCATGGAAAAATGAAAAAATTAACACCTGGTAATATATTTTAACAATGATTGAGTAATGAATGGACAAAAAATGAAAAGAATGTTTCATAAAAATCATAACCAAATGGGAATAAAAGGTAATGGTTTTGGTTGACTCAATATCATTTTATTGAATAATACACCTTCTTTTATGACTATATTCATTTGTTGTTTAAATTATTCACACTTATGATTATGATATATTTAATTTTATCTTTCATCAAGTGGTTTATATTTCTTTCTCATACCCTCATTTTCAAATTATTCATACTTCATAATTATGATGTTTGTAAGGGTGTTTCTTGATTCAATCTCATTTTCATTTAGTCATAAAATTTCAAATTAATCCATATTCAACCCCTTCTCAATCAAATAATGTATTTTATCATTTATTAATGGAATTTTAATTTTTTATATTAAAATATTCTTCTTTTATTTATTTATTTCTTTTTAAAAACATAACATTGTTATGAATAATTAATTAACTCCATGTTTTTTATTTGTCTTCTATATCCATGTTCTTTATTACTGAAAATGTTTTATTTTATTATTTTGAAAGTTAAATATAAAATATTTTATACACCGCTATAAGTATTCCTTGATTCAATAAAAAATATTTTTTTATTTTCTAAATGATGTGAGTTTCTTTGAAACCATTATTAATTATTAAAAAGACATTTCTTTTTACTATTTCATTTTTTATACCTTATACTCTATATTTATTAAAATTTTACATTTATGCCTTTTTAAATGTTCCATTATTAGGATTTCATTTTTAAAATAGGTTTTAAAATACATTTTTTTACTATTTTAAAATTATTTTTAAAGTTACTTAGAAGTTCATTTTTATGAAAACATAACCAAAACATTAAGAAATACCTTTTTATAATTTCTCTTCCATTTCAGTGACATTATTATAATGAATCCTTTTAAATTAAATTCTTATATTTTAAAACATATCTAAAACATATATTTATGGAAATATTATTATCTTTATTTCATATCATGAAAATGATTTTAAATCCATTATTTTCCAAGATGTTGATTATAATAATGTTCCATAAAAGATAAAGAATTTTTTATATCTTACTCTAAAATAATTTTTGTCCAAGTAAATATCATTTTATTTATATTTAATATTATTATATATATTTTTCATACTCAGTTACTATGATAAATTAATACCTTCAGTTATTACTAAACTTTTCATGTATCATTTGTGATAAGTAATGTAATTCTCCATAATAGGACTAATCTATCACTTATTTTATGTCTCTTTATCTAAAATGATGAATAAATATATTTTTTCATCCTATTCATTTCCATTATGTTTCCCAAATTATTATTTCTTCATATAAATGATAATTCAACAAGATAATCATACCTTTTGATTGATTGTGGAAATTTGATGACATGAATGTATACCATTTTATTTTTTATAGTTTAAATAACCTATAATTTATTATACTCATTGATAAGTAATTTCTTAGAAATACTATATCATTATTTTTATTTTTTTACTATATAAATGATTATATAAAGATCCTTTTTTTCCATGGGTTAACAATGTTATGATTTTAATGGATGTTTTCTTATTTTAATATAGACTACAAATCCACGATTTATTATTACGTGATTGGTGGGATTGAAATTATAAATCCATACAATTCATTTGGTAAAACATTTAACTCATATGTGTTTATGTTATAAGACATGAGAGGTTATCCCATTACACGGTATTATTGGAAAATTATGGTTATCCTAGTCCACTATGTTATGAGGTGCAGGAATTGATGCGTGATTCACTATTTTATGAGATATGGGTAGTGAAACATAATCCACTATATTTTGATGGTATAAGTGGTTATCCTTGAAATATGTTAGGATTTATAATTATAATTATTATAACACGGTCCCATGGTATCTATACATGGATTATGATTATTGTTTTCTGATTTCATGTTCTAATGACATGGTAAATTTTTTTCTCACATAGAGAGCCCCTTATGCTTCAATTCTCTATGCTCTATTCTATAATCATGTTATCATAATTTATAATAAATTATTACGAATCCATGATATTATTCTACTAACCATGAAATTTATTTCATTTTTATGTCTCTCACAAGTTTAAGATCTAATGATAAATCCTGCATAACTTAATGATATTATTATTACCTTTACAGAGCATTTGAGCTAACCCATTTTTTATTTGCCCATTTCCCAGGGAATTGATATTCAAGGATATATCTAGAAATTATTCATGAGTAGTGAATTAATGTTGGTAATTTTGAATAATTTTTTAATAATAAAACATTTATGTAGATAATATATAAATTAATTAAGTCATTGGATTGTTTTTCATTATTCAGATGATATTTAGAATCATGTAAAATTATGAATTTGTTTTTGGTTCATCTCTCTTGGTATCTGAGTATGTGTGTCAAGTTTGTATTTTAGAATCAGATTTGGGAGTGAGGGTCTATGCTACTTTAGTTTGTAATAAAGAGGATTAAATTATTTTTGGGAGTTAAGTTAATGATAATACCAAGATAAAATATATTTCAAATAAAGTTTAATCAAATGTGTTATATAATTTATAAATAGTTTCATGTTTGAACAAAAATAGTTATAATTAAACTAAGGGTGTTATAGGTTTAAATAAATGTATCATGAAGTGATAGATCCTATGTTTTATATTTTAAATTTATATGATTATTTTATTAAGATATAATTATTATTATTTATGTTAACCCCTTTAGATTTAGTAAATTATAGGAATTAAGACAACAACAAGTGTGATGGAAAAAGTACTAATTGTCTCAATGAGCAACAAAATGGGATGATAGTTGGTTTGAAAACCTTTATGGAAATATTATCATGGGATATGAGTAATAATATAAACTATGTCGAAATCCCAAATAAAAAAATAATAAGGAATATATCACTATTTATTCCATCATATAATGATTAATACAATCCTTTAATAGATCTTCTGATATATTAATTCTTGAGAAATTGATCGACATGATAGAAAATGTATGCCTTTTTCAAGATTTAGGCATGAAAGTTTATTCTAAACCATAAGTAATTTAAAAATTAAAATGTATAATTGGTGTATAGTAATTTATATATCACAATATATTCAAGGTATTGACTTGTAAAATCACTCAAAATTATAAGTCTTCTTACCTTTTAAAGAAGCATAAATGAAAAATATGGCTGAGTCAAATAAAAACCACAAAATATGTATATTTTTAGGGGAATGACTTGTTCTTTATTCTTACACCATATACTAATGTTGTATTATATAGAGAATGAATACCAAGTTAAATTTACCATCACATGTTTTATATTAGTGCAGATAAAATTCAAATTTCAAGGATGAAATATTTTTAAGGGTATGAGAATATAACATGACCTATTATTTAGGAAACTTTATTTAATAAACCACATTTATTGGATATTTTAAAACAATAAAAAAATAAAAATTATTTATTTAATTTAGGTGAAACTTTAAAAAAAATTATAAAATCCATTACAATAAAAAAAGATAATTTTTCTTGGACAATTATAAAATCAATAAAACCATAGGTAAATAAAAAAACTAAATGGTTAAAATTATCTTCATCATGATCTACAAGGAATACCATACTATCGATGCTAACTATATAAAGAATATAACACAGTAAAATAATAATACACATCATGATAATAAAAATTCAAATCTTGGATGAATTATTTTCAGAAAGTATGTAAGGTTATCGTTAGGAATGTAGTGGGATTTTTATATACATTATCATTGGTTATGTTGTAATTTGGTCATTTCCTATATACCATATTTTATATGATATGGAAAAAGGAGGTAAATTATAAGGTTTTTATAAATAATATTTGACACTTAATTAAAATATAACTATTATAATGTAGTCATTGATATGGTGGGTAAAAATGGATGTTATCGCACTATGGATTTAATGTTGAGAAAAAGAATTTGTAGAAATTAGTAGTATGATTATTTCATATAAGGTCAATTTATCTAAAATTGGGTTCGGGTTATCATTAACATGGCCTTCCATTAATCAATCCCAAGATAAAATTCAAAAGGCATGGCTTGAGTAGAATCATTTGTGGGAGAAGTTCATGCTTGTGGAAATCACTATGAGAACCACCATCCACAACTATAACCATTATATATCTCTAAGTAATGGATTATGAGGTGGTCTTAATTATTTTTAACAATTGAATTTTGGATGATATTTACATTTAATTATTATGGTAATAAAAAATATTTAAATAATGTATTTTCAGTTATCAATATTATTTTGACTATTTTTTTACAATAGTATTTCTAATAAATTATTACTCTTTAAAACATTTTTTAGTTTAATGTATTAAAAATATAAAATAAAAATTTTTAGTAAAAAAATTAGATACTTAATTAAATGGTTAATATTTCATAAATAGTAATAAAATCATTTAATGATAAAAAGAGACATTTTTCAAAGACTTTTTTTCTATATATTATGTTTTTTGACATAATAAATTAAATTAATAAATATTAAATAAATATTTTAATGAAATTTATTTGACACACACACATATATATATAATAAAATAATTATCATTTATTTAATGATTGTTAATTTTTAATAAATAAGAAATAAATCATTTAGTGTTTCAAAAAAATTTATAAAAATATTTTTTCCAATACATTATATGTTTTCATTTAAATGATTAAATTCATATATTTTAATATTTAATTTTATTAAATTGATTCCAAATTTTAAATGTTAAATTTTAAATAGGGGAACATGTTACAGATTATATTTTCGGTGAAAAAATAACTACTGTGGGAAATAATTAAGTAAATTAAAAATAGGTAAAAAGTGGTAAAATGATATATAATAAATTATTAATAAATAAATTGATATAAAATATTTATAAAAGTCATTTTTTATGTTTAGAATATGATCATAAAATTCTAACCAATATTTCCTCATCTATCTCACCTAACTCCCACCTGATTCCATGTTTACCCTTCACTATAACTGCCCATGATTTTATAAGTTATTTTTATTTTACTATATTAAATACCTTGTTTCACATGTAATAATGAACTAAAAAATAAGATATATTTTATTGAGATAAAATATTATAATGAAATATAATTATTAATACACAATGACAATGAAATATGAAATATCATTAAGAAAATTACTAGGGAAAACAACAGTAATAAAATAAAAAGACCGTGTACATGTAATCATTGTCATCACAATTTATATTGAATATAATACTTATAATCAAAATTTTGTAAATAAGGAAAAATTATAAATATAATATACATGGTGAAAGTGAAGTAAATTATGTAAATTAATTGAAAAAAAATATTTTAGTAATGTATATAAGGAGATATATAGGAATAAAATGTGACTGTTATATATATGTTAATTAGAAATATAACCATTGGATATATGGCCTTTGAAAATATAGCCATTAGATTTATGGTTGTTGGGTATATCCATTTGGTAGGTTGTGTAATAAAAAATAATATAATAATTTTGGAATAAAAGAAAAAGTTAACACTTAATTAAAATATTTTATAATTGAAAATATATTTTTATGTTTAATGTATTATTGTTGTTATTATAATTATTTTGATAAAATTATAAAATTAAATGAAATATTTTAATGATAATTTATTGATAAAAAAATTTTTAGAAGACGAATGACGAATTTAAATAGGATGTTGCTTGAAATATTTAATGTTGAAAACATTTATTTTTCTAAGAACTATTTTTTTGAAGTGTTAAATATTTTTATATTAATATATTAAATTTATAAATTTTATAAAATTAATATAATTTAATGTTTTAAATCCTAAAAAAATTTACAAATTTAATTTTTAATTAATAGAAAATAGGATTATATCACATAAAATTTTAAAAAGATATATTTCTATAAAAATAGTTTTATTTATATATTTTATATTTTCATTTAAAAGATAAATTTCCTAAATATAGATATTTAATTATATTAAATATATTCCCAATTATTAAATAAAATGTTTCAATTTTTTAATAGGGTCAATTTTGTTTTCAAAGATACAAAAGTATCGGGGTGAATTGTGTATGAAATTGGTAAGCTATAAAAACTGTAAAATTTAGTATATCCATAAATGGAGTTATAAATGTTGTAAAAATTAAATTAAACATTTTTAATGGATTTAATATCCATAATCCTTGTTTTGATTCACTTATGGTGCTACTTTACACTTAAAAATGGCATTCCTTATCCATTATGTAATTAAAAACATTTAAAAATTCCACTCAAACTCACTTATAAAAGGACTTCTCCACCACCCCTAAAAACCCACCCAAACATTAATTTATATTTTGAATACATACCCATTTTCCTTATCCAAAACATGTCTTATATTTTATACAGATTATGGTCCCATTATGGAAGCCCAAATCCTTTAATCGAAATGATCCTTTTTCGAGGAGGTAAGTCATCGAGTATGTATTTATGCTAATCCCTTAATTTTTCAATTACATTATCATATAAAATCTTTATAGATATAATTTTCCATTATAATTATGTAATATTAATATAATTATGCTTCTGAGAAAACTATTCAACTATTATATAACTCTATACACTTAATAATTCAATATTAAACCACGTTCTTATTGAGGTATGTTAAACCACCAACAAGAACAATGCTATATCAACATCACCATTTTACTATGAATAAGTATCAAGATATTAACACTAATAATATATGATATTAAAGAGTAATATAGTTCATTAATAAGATTATATAAGTATCATATAATAATGAACGACGCTTATAAATTAACAAATGGTTATCGGTAAATCACTAAAAAAATATTTTTTATGTATTACATTGTCACAAACCATACCCATACCTACCAAGATATTAACATGGTACTACATAAATAATTGGAACACAATGATCATGATAAAATTAATATTACAAGAATGACGTGATTAGAATCAAATTATGATGACTGATATCACCGTTATGAAACATGTATGATATAATCAAAATTCAGTGCCATAAATCGATGTAAGGGTAGCGCTGATATTTATCAGCACTAAGAAAACCATGATGATAAAAGGGGGACATTTTTCAATTCTAGCTAAAAGTGATGATAAATCTACCCTTTATCATTTATTTTGTTATCACTGATAAATGGTATATTTATCAGTTATATTATTGGTGGTGATAAATATTTTTAATAAAAAGTATTATTAATTTATATAAATTATTATATTTATATTCAAAAATAATGTTTATTTTACATACATTAAATAATAAATTCATGTTTATAATTAATATCTATTTGTTAATATTACAAATATCTATTTATTCTTTTAAAAATGTATTTATAAGATAATGATGAAATAAATATATATTTAAATAAATGTAATATTATAATAAATTTTATTAAATAATAAATGTACTTATTATATTTACAAAGATATATTTATAATTATATATTTATAATTACATATAAATATTTTTTAAATATATATACTTCTAATTCTAATTATAAATATATATATATATATATATTTAAATAAATATATGTTTCCAATGATTTTGATCAATAAATTTATAGATGCGTGAGTAAAATTGACATGCATATGTTATGTATTCATCATGAATGTTCATTTATACATTACACCCTTATTATTATTCATTTTTTCTATTTATGTGATGACTCATATTTTATGATATATATATATATATATTTATATAAGGTGCTTTGGGGTACAATTAAAATTAAATACACACACCTCACACATAGGTTAGAAAGTTAGGCCATAGCCCCCTCAATGGTATAGTCGACCCATCAAGACATATTTATTCAATATACCACCAGTTGGGCCAATTGGCATGAAACCCATTACATGACCCATAAGCCCAGTGGACATGAATCCCATTACATGGCCAATAGGCCCAGTGGGCTTCTTCTCTTACACAGTTCAAGATCTCACAGAAGTTGAATGTCGCAGAACCTCTACTCTTATTGAACCAAGATGGTGTCACTCCTCTGCTCTCACCCATCTACACTACCGCAGCCCCACTACCGCTATGCACCACTCTCCCCCAGCCACACTGCCTCCGCACCATCACTCCACCACACTGCCACCCCACTACCATCTCTCCCTGCCATGCCATCCTCTCTCCCTTCCCATTTTCCCTCCTCCTTCATCGTCACCATCGCAATTTCTCCCTACCTTTCCAATGTTGTAGATAAGATTGTTATCACTGGTTTCTAGCCAATTTCATTTTCTATTTGGTGATATTTTTACCTCTATATATTCATCATTTCCATCTTACTTGATGATACTTATAACTGTTGTGATATTGCCATTTGGTTTTGTTTTGGTACATACATCCATACCCTATATTGTAAATACATTTCTTTGTTTCCATATCCTACACAAAAATAGCAATAGTCTTTGTAAACATATCATGAATGTAAAATTATTATCATATATTTATGTTTCTCATTATCCATAAAGTTACTCTTTTCTATAGAACACGTTTTTTATGTCCCATATTTACAAAACAACAACAAAAAATATTTAGTGTATTGATTATGACTCTTCATCACCATATTTTGGTTTTGGATTCTATTGTATGTTTCTTAATGAAATATTTTCCACAAATTGGTTCATTGAGTTTTTTCTTCAACTATTTCTGATTTTTTCTTATGATCATTACATAGGTCTAAATTATATTTATATTGGAACCATATTATTGGTCTATAAGTATCTATCGTCTATGTAGATTCCTAACGTACCTCAATTTTATATTTCATATCCACGAACATGATCTTTCTTATTCCATTCTGAGAGTTATAATCCTCACTTAATCATCAAACTTCAATCAAAACATCAAAACAAATAGGGTGATTAGAGGGGGTTATTTTTTTGTTTAGAAGGGGTTAGAAACCCTTATAAACGATTGTAAGATGGTTACCCAAAATCACGGCTAAAGTGGTTGTGTGCTATGATTTGAGGTGATTTTGGTAAAACTCTGGTAATTTGAATGTAAGATTAGTTAAAGTTACATTATAAGGGGTTTTAACCCCTTCTATTTTTTTCTATAAATTCACTAAAAATCAATGGGTTAGGGTTGGTGTAACCCCCTGACACCCGATATCTCCCACCTCCTACACAAACCAACTGACACACCCCATGCACCCCCTGATAGCTGATATCATACCCCCTTGATACCCAATATCACCTCCACCTACATAGACCCTCCCAACCCTTATTATCCTACCATCGTAGATCACCACCTCCATGCCCCGCAGATCCGTGTAACACCCACTGTGAAACCACAATGATCGATCCCTGCCTGACACACCACAAATCTGTATCAGCCACAGACATATCCAAAGATCCCTATGACACAACTTGAACCGCTGACACCCAACAGATCCCCCCACCCCATGCTCTCAAGTGCGATGTTAAATCACCTGTGCCTTATCTTAGTTAATGAAAATCCTCTCTGGTGGGATTCGATATTCAGATTAAACTAATAACACCTCACTCCTATTACACTATGCCAATTAAAGATCTATTACTTGACTACAATATATTATATTTATTTAAATACAAAAATATTAGATTACTTATATATATATATATATATTTGTGTCTAGAAATATAAATAATATATTAGATATTTGTGTATAATATATATATATATATATAATATAAATAATTATATTTACATAGGTAAATAATTATATAAATAAATTTCTATTATATATTATTATTACACCTATCTGCATATTATATATATATAATATTTATAAATAATATATGAAAAAAAATAATTAGAAATTTATATTATATATATATATTATATAATATAAGGCAAAATTAAATAATTATACATTTATATAATAAATATAATGTTATACATATATTTATACATATATATATATAAATACATTTATATTTGTATGTGTGTAACAATAATATTATTAATTATTATTATAAACATATATAATATATTTATAATTATAAATTTATAATATATATATTATTATAAATAATATAAGATGAAATTAAATAATTAATCATTTATATTATAAATATATATTTGTACATATATTTATAAATACATTTATATTAGTGTGTATGCGAAAATAATCTTATTAATTATTATTATAAATATATATAATATATTTATAATATATATGTATCATTATATATAATATAAGGTAAAATCAAATAATTATAAATTTATATTATATTATATTTATTTATTTTTTATTTATACATATATTTATAAATGGAAGTTAGAGGCTTACCAAAGTGGTAAATGCTTCCCGTAATTCTGCTTCAAACCCAGGTTCAAATTCATAAAGAGGTAGGTACTATTACAATATTATGCTTGCGGTGATGTAGATGATGAAATAGGTTAGCGGTGATATAGACATGATACAGGAAGGTAGTGATGCAGGCATGACACATTCACGATGATGCAAGAATGATGCTGTATAGGGCTTTCAAGCCATGTTATGGGCTTCATTCCCACTGAACCAACGGGTGATGTACTAAATAAATAAGGCTGGATGGGTGGGATATCATCTTGGGGGGATATGGTTTTCCTTTCTAGCATGTGTGTGGTGTGTGGCTGTTTGAATGACATTATACCTCTAAACACATAATATATATATATATATATACCCACATTTATATTTGTGTGTGTACTAATAACATCATTAAATCTATTATTTAAACTATAAAAATTATAAATTAGTTTTGTAAATACTATACATTTATATATTTTATGATTTATATTATACATATATGTTCTTAAATACATTTATATTTTATATTTATCTATAAAATTATATAAATTTATATTATATCATGAATACACATTTATATATACACACAAAATAATACACATTCCTTTAATGGAAAATATATAATATAATTAAATGATATATATATATATTATAAATTAATTTATAATTAATACGGTATACTACAATATATTTAAAATAATTATATAATATATATAAATATATATATAATAAAATATTTATAATATATGTTAACTGTAATACATATATATATATATATAATTTTGTCTTATATTATATATATTTGTCTAAATAATATAATATAAATGTATTTATACATAAATACACAATAAAAATATATTTAATATAATATATGTATAATATAAATCAAAATATAAATGTATAGTATTTATTAAACTATATATAAATTTTATATATTTCAATAAATATATTTATAAATATATTTATATTATATATACCAATATTTACATATGTATACATTTTTGTTTATTTAAATAATTATTTATTTAAAGTGCTTATATAATGTATATTTATATGTTTACAAATCATTTAAATATAGATATATAATGTGTTTATGTAATACACATGAATACACACACAAATATATTATAAAATTTTTATTTATATGATATTTATTTTAATAAATAAATAAAAATTTAGAGGGGTTAGGAAACCCCTATAATCAAAGTGATTATTTGTGGTTCTTAAACCCCCTCTAATTTCTTTAATTAAAGGGTGTTGAAAACCCCCTCTAATGTAATTAATTATAGGGGCTTCACAACCCCCTCTAATATCTTAAACTAAAAGGGGTTCAAAACCCCTTCTAATCTAAGGGATTAACGATAGTTCATGAACCCCTCTAATTTAAGATATTAGAGGAGGGTTTTGAACCCCCAGTATTTCCTTTTAAAAAATCCATTATATATATATATATCCTCTGATATCCAAATTAGTTTTATATATATAGTACTTATAAAATCTAACATATCATATAAGGCCACTAATTATTAAATTAGCGGTGGTTTTGACATAACTTCCTATAAAATCAAATCAAATATTGCAAAAAAAAAATATAAAAATATTATAGGTGGTTGTTAACCCCCTCTAAATTCGATGATTAGTGGGGGTTGTACTTTACCCCCTTTAAAATGAATTTAGAGGGGTTTTTTCATAACCCTCTCTAAAAAAATATTTCTAATATTATTTTTCTGTAGTTTCTAACATCAATTTTGAGTTAGTTTATTCTATTGGATAGATTATTCAATTAATTCCTTAGGTCATCAAGTATTCCAGACCATTCTTCATTCATGACCCATACCTCAACCTCATTTCCACAATCTCCATAATTATTTTATTTAATTTTTTCAATATCCATGTTTAGTATTGGTTTTTTACTTTTTTTTATTTCATAAAGAACTTGAATTATTTAAAAAAACCCTTTGATTTCCTTTTTTTACCCCAATAAATGTTAATGTACTCAAAGGATACTTTGAGTTGAATATCAAGATTAACTCTTCTATCAATTCCAACAATATCCTCATCATGGTATTCATTTTATGGATATTCTATAACTTCCACCATGACATTTTTTAGAGTTCATTACAGTCCATTACCTCCCAAAATACTTCCTATGATTTTACTAAGTCTGAATACCTCAAATTTTTAAATAATATTCATAGATCTAACTTGGGTAGAACCAAAATTTAGGGAATTAATTTAGTAAAGGAATCCCTTGAAAGTTGTTCTCTTATAGTTAATCTTTCTTCTTATTCTATATTGTCATAACTTTCAATAGTATTAATTTTGGATTTTACATTGATCAAGTACATAATACCTTTTTAATCAACCAATTTTATTTTTAATTCACTATAATATATATTATTAGTGATGAAGACATGAAAATATTCTTATTCATCTACTTGATTCACATCTTTCATTATGAAAAATTGGACTCTCTACATCATCTTATTTTTTTAGATTTTTATATACCATATTCCTATTCTTTTTCTTTCTATTAATATTTTAATATATTAAAATTATTATTGTTTTGAATGTGGTTTTTTATTATACTTATGCCAATATGAGTTTCTGTGAGGGATAAATGATGTTTTCCAAGTGTTTTTAACCCTTTTTATGGAATTATATTTGATGAAAAGTGTTTGGGAAATATGTAAATGGATTTTTAAAAGAATTTCTTTGGTTTGGAAATAAATGTTAATCACTGAATTGATGTTTTAAAAATTATTCTTATGTTAAATGGATTTCAAACCAAGAGTTTGGATGACTTGAAAGTGTTAAAATTGTTGGAAAATGTTTTTAAATTTTTAATGTCGTGAGTTAACCCTTGTGACCTATATTTAAAAACACTTTTTTTAGACATCTTTAATTTTTATATCGACATTTTGGGGTGTTTAAATCTTTTAATATTTCCAAATGAGATGGATTATTTGAAAAGGGTGTGTTTTAACACATGAATTGGATTTTGAAACTTATTGTGTCTTGAATGTTTTTAATGTCCATTTAAAGGGTATGGTAAATTACAATTTTATTTTTAAATGTGATTTTATATAATTGGTCGAAATAGTAGATTGGGATGGATTTTATAAATGATAAAATGGATTGAAATTTGTATTATGTTTTGAAAAGAGAAGGCTCGTTTTAAATTTTATAAGAAATATGTTTTCATAAAATGTTTGATACACTCTTAAACCCCTTTGATCCTTTTATGACCATTGTATATTTTGATCCAATGTGGGGATGTTTATTCTTAAGGACCTAGTTTAGGTGAATTGACATAGTGGTGATTAGACGAGTTATTTCTTCTTTATTTGTATGGTTTTCATTCCATTTATTTTGAAAAGGGATTGTGAAATGTTTTTAATGAAAGAAAAAAAATAGTGATTTTGAAGTGTTTTCAATCTATTTTAACAATGAGATTGAAAAGTGTTCTCAAATGAGAAATGTTATTATGGTTTTTATTTGAAACTCCAAGAATGTGTGAGTTTTGAAAATGGGGTTTTAGACCACCCTGGCTAGTTTTATAGTAATGATTGGTTTTAAAATATGTTTTACAAAACTGTAAGATAGTTGGAAACTTCTTTGAGTTTTGAAATGTTTTTAAAAAATATATTGTTTATGAAATAGTTTAATGTTAGATTTTTAAAAGTTGATTTGAACAAGATGTATTTTCCAGGGAAAAATGTTTTCTAAGTGATTTTAATCATTTAATGACAATCTTAGAAAAGGGGTTTTAACACACTTTTACATGTTAAAAATTATTTTGTAAAACTATATACAAAATTTTTATTTTTATAATGTATTTAAAACAACATTTTTTAATGTTCAATATGAAAGTGATCACTTATATTTGGTAGGATGTGGTGACATACTGGAATTTTAGAGAACACCTATATTTTATAGGTTCAGGTTTGTTCTGATTTGTTTCACTTCCTTTGGATCTTATGAGAGGGATCTGTACTTGGATGTTGATGATAGTTGAACATATTTTGTGTATTTATTTTATTAAATATTAATATTATATAATAAAATAGGATGTATATGAATAAATAATGGATGTATTCCAATCATCTGCAAAATAGTATGAAGATGGAGTGAGAGATTTCATCATGTTTTCAAAAGATCATGCATATTGCCCTTCTCAAATCCTTTTTCCATGTTTATGCTGTTGTTATTCAAGACCAATTAGTCTAGAGGAGTTGGAAGAACACTTTATCTGTCATGTAATAGATCTAAGTTACAAATATTTGAATAAACATAGGGAAAAATGAATGTATCTATTGGTTGGGATAACACTATATTTACAGTCTTTCCAGATAGAAGAGATCTATTACTTGACTAGAATATATTATATTTATTTAAATACAAAAATATTAGATTACATATATATATATATATATTTGTGTATAGAAATAGAAATAATATATTATATATTTGTGTATAATATATATATATAATATAAATAATTATATTTATTTATAAATAATTATATAAATAAATTTATATTATATATCATTATCACACATATCTCTATATATTATATATATATATAATATTTATAATTAATATATGAAAAAAAATAATTAGACATTTATATTATATATATACTATATAACATAAGACAAAATTAAATAATTATACATTTATATTATAAATATAGAGTGATCAGTTTTTTTTTGAATTAAGTCTAGGTTGGACATGGTTGAAATGGGAATACAAGAAGAGATGGTGCCAGTGAAGGGTGAAAAATGAACTTTTCTTCCTCCAACTGCTTACAGTCTTTCCAAACATTGGAGATATCAGTTTTATAAATTCTTGAATGATGTAAAGGTCATAGAAGGGTATTCATTGAATATCAATAATGTCATTTAAAAGAAAGATTTAAAGTTAAAGGGTTTGGAAATAACATATTGTCATATCGTTGTGAAAGATCAAATTCCTGTAGCTTTAGATTTTATTTTTTCCATGAATTCCCTTTATACATTAACATTGATCTATTTCTTCTTCAAAGATATATGCAATAATTTTATAGACCCAGAGAAATTATCGATTATGGAAAGAGATATTTTCATCATATTATGTGAATTGGAAATGATCTTTCTGCCAACATTATTTCATATGATGGTTCATTTGATGAACCACACGGTGAGAGAGATTTGACAATTTGGTTCAATACACTATAGATTGATGTAACACATTGAACGATATTTGAATATTTTGGAAGGCTATGTCAAAATAGCAGAGTAACACTTGTTGATAAAGTGATCCATGTTTCTTGTACTAAGGATAGAAATCCAATTTACGTGAATATCTCATAATTTTTCATCATTAAAAAATTATGAGAGTTGGATTATAAAACATTACAAGTACTTATTTTTCTATAAGAGTGGGTTGATAAAAAGAGTGATACTAAAATAGAAGAATTGGGATTCATGAAAGCTAATTTTTGTAAATAAGGGTACAAAGATAAGCAATTTATAATGTAATCACAGGATATACATGTATTTTATATTATAGATCCTGTAGACTGAAAGTGGTCAATTGTTCGGTTATCGACCAAAACCACTAAAGGGTCAAATGAAAAATCAATTGAGGATGATGCATTCATTAGGATGTTGCAATCATATCATAATGGTCCCAATGAAGATGAAATGTTTTCTATTAGAGGATACCATAATGAAGGTATTTGGATAGTCGATAGAGGGTTCAAATCCCTTTAGCCATTAAAAATTAGAGTTCAATAATCAGGTTATATATTTTTTGTAATATATATCATGTTACCTATTGTTATTATCTTATTGTTTCTGAATTTATGTACTATAAATTAAATATTAAACTAATTATATAGATAATGACTTCTGCACATGATGGTTCTATAAATCTTGAGGAACAACAAGTCTCTCAACCTTCTATTGCTCATAGTGTAGGGAAACAACGACCATTTGCATGTGTTGGTGATCTCAATCCTGAATAACAATAGGTTTCTAAACCTATTCATACTCACAGTATAGAGGTACAATGACCATCTTCATATGCTGATGCTACCACTTTAGAGGAACGTATTGAAGATGTTGAATTTGAGGAAATGGTAGGCGATGAAGGATAGATGATGTAGAAAAAACAGGAAAATCGTAGTTTGAGAGTGTTAGAAAAAATAATTGTGGTTAAAATCAAAGGCATAAAATATGAGGTCAAATAGAATGCATGCGGCCAGCATGTTAACCTCAACAAGGAAATTTTCATTAGTTACATTAGAATTTTCACCCGACAATGTGTACTGATTGATGTAGATTCATATATATACATTGATGTGGGAAGAGATTATTGTAATATTATGATATAATTTATTTATTTTACTAAAAAATAAAATAATGAAACATTGACTTACTCTTCATAATCCCTTACAAAGTGATTTTATATTTGATTTATCCCATAAAAAATATGTATTAATTCTTGCTAGAAGGATTTACAGAGACTTTAACACGATTTTAAGGAAACATCATCTTAAATACGCTGAAGGAAAAATAAACACACACCCACGACTTATCTATGTACACCTGATAAACTAAGAAGCATGGAATGCATTTAATGGACATCAAGTAGATGAGTCTTTTTAGGTATATTGTGGCTAGTAATACATTATTTGATGATACATTTAATCATCACTGCGATTTATTATTCTTTATTTATGAAATAACAAATAAGTGCTAAAAATAAAGAACGAGCAGCAAAACCAATGTACCCCTACAATAATTCAAGGATGGGGTATGCTTCACTTGATAAAAAATGGTGCGTATTTTAAATCTATCGTAACAATTTTACGTGACAAGAAAAAATAACATAATTTTGATCCTCTGTTTATATGAAAATTGAGAACTCCAAATCTAAATCCACTTCCATCCCACATCATGTTCTATATAATGAGGCACATATAAATAAAAATGGGATACTGATAGATGAAAACACACAAAAAGTGTGGGAAACATGTGTTAGTATGACATAATAAAAAAATGTCTTTAAGTTACAATTACAAAACAATGATGACTTATTTCACAATATTTTTTATTTGATCTAGTCATAGGAATCCAAAACACTAGTAACAGATGTAAACTTGCTATCGGTGGCCTTGAAGTCATCAGAACAATATGGCTTCATTAAAGGTGTGAGTTTTGGGGTGACACCCCAAGAATATGTTTAGAAAGAAAACAATAGGAGGATAAAGGTAAAGAAATGAAACAGATGAGAGAAATACTAGATACCATTGATGAATAAATCCAATGACAGAGAGAGTTTCTAGAAACGTTTTACTAGGGGGAAGAAAAGATAATAAATAACTCAAGAAAAACTATCATGTGAAGATACCACCCCACCCCGCTAGATTTGAGGCGAGCCATTCCCTTCAAAGAGCTATCTTAGTCATGGTAATAATTATTCTAATAATCATTTATATGAAATATGAATCATAAATACACTGATACATTTCCCATACAAATATTCTACAAAGTGAAAATTATTGTGATTTATATCTATCAACACCCACCCACCACCTTTTAATGAGGGCTATGATGTTCAAAATACATAGAGGCGGTCTACACCAAAGACCACATCGAACAGGTCATGTGATATTGGTGATTAATATACCTCATGATCTGAGCACTGAGCTACCTATTCCACTTGATTATGATCATATTCTTATGGTTGACAGAGATACTGTAACATATATCATATGGTTGTCACATCTTGTAAAAAACATATCGACAAGGAGGTATTCATTTTCAATTTTTTTTCAATCTAAACTTTTACCAATTAATGAAAAAAGGTTTGAACTGATGAATGTTATTATAGATGAAAAAATGGAAGGGGTGAAATGAAATACCGACTCAAAGCCGTATAAAGGATTTAAAAAATGATCTAAAATATATATCGAAATAACTTTTACCCAACCCTTTCTATATCCACATTTACTGAAATTAAAGGTTCATGTTGAAAAAAAGTTAAAAATGGTAGTAGTCTGATATTTGGATTTGTAGAAAATATATATTTTGTGAAAGATGAAGAGTACATTTGTGTTGAAAATTTAAAGGAAATCCTAAGTTATTATTGGCTGGGTGCCTCATTTTTGATTGTATACAAGAGGTATGTTTTCATAATTTTATTTTCCAAATGATGATATAATATGTTAATTATTCATAAATACATTTCATATTTTGGGAAGGAATATATATAAAAAATAATTAAAGGTATTTCACCATGAATGTTTTTTTTGGACTCATTAGTCTCACACCACCACTACAGAACAGAAAAATATAATCCAAAAAAAGGATGAAATAGTTGAAGGCCTGGTCAAATCGTTTAAAAGAAAACTTATGAATGAAAAACTCTTCTTAATACCAACGATATAGGGGTAAAAATATACAATTTAATCATATAAAATAATTTTATTATTTCATCAATTATTCCCTTTTATGTTTTTATGAAATATTGGATACTCATTGTGGTAAATTTGGATACCCCAATGATTTACTTACAGGATACAATGCATGTATACAAAACCAACAGACAATACATATCGGTGTTTGTTAAACTTTAATATAGTAAATCCAATGTTTTAATCTAAACATAAATTAATATAATTTATATTATATTTTAATGGGATTCTATTATGATAGAGTAGTGCATAAATATCCTGAAAAACAAGGAATGAGGCCAGAGGATAAGCATGAGGACCCTGCTAGGTTCAATGACTGGACAAGTATTAGTGTATATATAATAATATTTCACTATCCAAACACATATCAAAACAAATTTATTATTTTTATGAATGTTTTTTTAGTGTTTGAATCAAAATAATGGAAAATATTTTTCTTATTATGTTTCTAAAGTTATGAGAAAGATCATATTCTATGAACAAACTAGCATCCATGAAGAAGTATTTTTGAATAAAATCAATATTTTATTAAAAATATTTTTTGATCCTTTGTGTATTTATATTTTTCTAGTAATTATCTAAATTTATGGAAGAAACATATTCAAAAACCGATATATATATTTTTAGAAACAAATCGGAAGCATACCTAGTGGTAGAATATAGACAAATATCATGAAGATGTGACTTCTAGAGAAGTAGTGTATTATTTTATATTTATGTTTACTTTAATTATTTCTATTATTACTCACTTAATAATTCTTTTTCATATAGGTTTATTACATTGTTAAATTTGGGGTGGTTTTTTTGAAGATTCTCACACTCATGAGAGATTGAACTTTGAGGTTGCAAATCAGAATTCAATGACTATGTAATTTTTTTTAATATAATACGTTCTCCTCATAATATTATCTATTAACTATTTAATTAACATAAAATAAGTTAAATTTTTTACTACTTATACAGAAAATGTCTTTAATAGACTTCTTCTCCATAGAAAACTGGTCACCCCTATAGTGTCCACATTTATAACTTTCTTTCAAAGGCAATGAAGGGAACTTGAAGGAAAGTGATTAATGTGTAGAATTTAGTTAAATACATGTCACTCAATAAAAACCAAGAAAACATTATATGATAGTCTTTGTAATTAAAGACAGTGATTAATATGTCATTTGTTACATGTATGAAGTATTATCACATCAAATTGATGCACAATGCGACCTGTGTGGCTCAAAATCTATGTTTCCTGTTCGAAATGATATTTTTGTAAAAAAACAAAACTGGAATACTGAAAAAGGAGAAAAAACACATTAATATTGTTTTGATACTTTCTGAAATGATCTATAAATTAGATATGATGTGTAGGAATCAACCATACCTCAATATGATGCTTGGTATGGATGGTATAGCTCAAATTGTCTCTTTTTTATTAAAAATTGACATTAATTATAGTAAAAAGAATAAGTGGAATGAAAAAAACAATAAAACAAATGAATATTGTTTTTAAAATTTAGTAAAATGACCCATGAGTCATCAGTGGTGTGTAGGAGTCAACCAAACCTCAATATGATTCATGATGTCATTGGTATGACACCAAGTGTGTCTTTTTATTTAAAATTCTTATCAATTTAAGTAAAAAAGAACAACTGACATACTGAAAATTGAGAAAATGAATACTTATTGTTTTTTATACTTCAGGTAAATAATACATGAGTCATTTTTGATATATAAGAATCAACCACACCTCAATCAGACATACCATGTGAGTAGTATGACAAAAAGTGTCTGTTATTAGTTTAAATTTTACCTTTTAGTTCAAGATGTGTCACTCACTGAATACCAACAAAAAGAAATCTTACTGTTTGATAATTTTGTACATCGATTTGTTATTCATTTGTGACATGTAGGGAGTAGTCTAACATCAAAACAATGGACGATGCAACAGGTATGACTAAAATATGTGTTTCCCATTTGAAATGACATTTTGGTAAAAAATATTGACCTACTAAAAACTGGGAAAATGAATTTGGATTGTTTTTATACTTTAATAAATTATTTATAAGTCCTTTTTAACTTGTAGGAATCAAACTCACCTCAATATGATGCATAGTGTGGCTGATATAACTCAAATTGTCTCTTTTTATTTAAAATTCACATTAATTTTGGTAAAAAGAACTAGTGACATACTAAAAAACATGAAAATTCATGAATATTGTTTTAATAATATATGAGAATGATCCATTTGTCATTTTTTACATTTAACGGTCAACTGAACCTCATTATGATACACAGTGTGACCGGTATGAGTATAGGTGTGTTTTTTTATTCAAAATTGACAATATTTTAAGTAAAAAAGAACAAGTGACATACTGAAAACCAAGAAAATACATTAGAATTGTTTTCATACTTTATAAAAATGATCCATGAGTAATTGTTTGACTTTTAATAATATACCACTCCTCAATCTGACAAATAGTGTGACCGATATGACTAAAATTATCCTCTATCTATTTCAAATTAAAATTTTAGTGAAACATATGTCACTCACTAAAAACCTAGAAAACACTCTCTGATTGTATTGATAATTTAGGGCAGTGATTCATAAGTCATTTTTGAGGTGTATAAATTAGTCTCATGTCAAACTAATGCACGATAGACCATTATGACTCAAAATGTGTGTTTTTAATTGAAATGACATTTTAGTAAAAAAAAATAACATACTAAAAACTAATGAAACACATTATAATTATTTTTACTCTTTAGGAAAATGATCCATTAGATATTTGTGACATTTAGGAATCAATCACATCTCAATTTGATGCATGGTGTGACAGGTATAACTCAAAATGTTCCATTATTTAAAATTAGAATTACTTTTAGTAAAAGAATAACTGGAATACTCAAATATAATCAAACACTTTCCGATTATATTGATACTTTAAGAAAATGATCCATAACTAATTTGCGATGTATAAGAATCACCCCACATCACTATGATTCACATTGTGACCAGTATGACTCCAAATTCATCATTTTTATTAAAAATTGACATTTTATCAAGGTATTATTTCCTATTAATGTTTATTATATTTATTTATAGTATTATTAACATAATATATGTTTTATTATATAGTCAAAATCTTTTTCATAGGATTATATGATTTGTTCGACAACTAATACCATTAGTGGACATTTTAGAGATGGGGTCATAGGCGCTAGAAGATAAAAAATTAATGTTTTTAATATTTGATGGATAATTATAAATGTAATTATATAAAACATTATTTGAAATGTATATAAATATTTTTTTAGTATATACCATTGGAGGAAATTTTTGAATTTATTATTTTAGTTAAATTTATATAGAATAGTTTAAAATTACAGGGTTTTACTGGGTGTGTTGTTATATTAACAACACATTGAATCTAAGTATGCCTTTATCAGCACTAAAATAGAATTTCTAATGGAGGGACTTCATAAAAACTTTTTCTTGAATGGGTAAAGGACCTCATTTATCAATTTTGTGATTAAAATTACTTTTTTAGCGCTGTTAAAATCATTTTTATGCACTATTAAAGGCCATATGTGTAATAGAGATTAGTAACATCTGATGACAAAATTAAACATTTAATTACTAATATATGTGTAGTGAATTATTATAATTTAATAATATAAAAGGTAATAGTTATGTTTTCTATACATGAGGTTAAAGTGATTTCATGGAAAAAAGTATAAAGCTAAATGTTTCCTTTAGAATGTCACTTGGTATTCAAGATTGTTAGAACTAAATTTACATCTAGGGAAATTATATATTTTTATCCCTAAAACCACCTCTATTTTTATATCCTATATTTATTCATGGGTTATATATATATATCCAATTACCATTTTACAACCCCATTTTATTTATAATTTACTTACATTGTGTTTGGTGAAATTTAGTAAATGAAATGAAATAATTTGATAGTTTATAAAAGAAAAGAAAAGAAAAGAAATAATTTTCATTTCTATCCTTGTATTTGGATCAATAACTTATTAAATGAAAATAAATGATTTGGATTTCTCCCCATCAAGTTTGGTGACAATTTTTAAAAGAGATGTAAAGAAACTATTTTAATTAAAATGACACAAATAACCTTTGTTAAAAAAATAACACATACACACAAGATTAAAGGTCAAACATTCCCAATATCAAAAAAATCATAGATTAAATCCCCACAGACACCACATCTGCCACAATGTCAACAATTTAGGTTAAATGACACAAAAAATCTTTTAAAAAATGTATTTTTATTACGTTTTTATAAAAAATAATTTTTTTTATTTTAATCAATCATTAACTTTCATATTAACAAAATTTGGTAAAAATTAAACTAAAAAACATATGTTAATAATTTTTTAAATTTAAAAAAAATTAAAGATAATAAAAATTATTTTTATAATGTATTAATTCAGAATTATTTATTCTAGGTATTTAAAATTATAAATTCAAAATTATAAATTCAAAAAAAATTTAAATTCAAAATATTTACTAATTCAAAATAGTTATTAATTTAAAACATTTATTAATTCAAATTTATTTATAAAATATTTATATAAACTATTAATTCCGGATAATCATAATTATTTATAATCAAAATTATATGTAATCAAAAAAATATAAGTTATTTAAAATTATTTTTATCCAAATGATTAATTATAATCAAAATTATTTAAATAAAATTATAAAAAATCATATTTTATTGTAATTATTACTTGTAAATTTTGTTAAACTTAGAAAAATTATTATTTATAAATCTGGTTGAACAAAATTTATTTATTTATTTAGATATTATTTATGCACGCACTATTTTAAATTATTTATTCATTGAATGTTTATTCATTTTTTTATAAATTATTTATTATAGATATTAGGGATAATTTTTGGAAATTTTAAAAAACTCAAATATCAGATGATTTCCATCGGAATCATTCTGATTTTGGGACTATTCCAAAACCAACAAAATCATTGATCGGGGATAAATCGGTTTATCCCCATTTCTATGCCTTGCATTTCTCACCGTCCTTTTGACATCACCAAATAAAATAAATCTATTTTTGTCATCCCGTATCATTTCTTTTCTTCTCAAAAGGGCGCTAACAAATGAGAACATAAAGTAATTATTGTAAGATAAACTAAACTTACCACTTCTATTAAATCAATAATCTTTCTCTTCCTTGTCCATATTATTTATTTTGGTTTATGGATGTTCTTATATATATATCTATGATATATTAAGGTATTTTCAATGTAATTTCAATCATTTACAAAATAATATTCTTCTAACATTTTTTTATGATCATTTTCTACCAAAATTCACTTTATTTAAAAAAAATGTGAAAGGAATATCCATTAATATTTTCCATATGGATAATTTATCTCTCCATAAATGTCAAATTTATTTAAATAAATTCCTATAATTGTTTTCATAGTCTTATAAATAAATATTTTTCCCTTTATTTTACAAAATATTTACCTATATTTTATAAACAATTTTAAGGGTTTTTAATTTTCTTTATTGAAATTAAATTTTAGTGCTCTTATAAAAGTATTTTTCATCTATCTCAACATATTTTAATGTTTATTAGACTTCACTAGGAATATTTTATAATGCTACCATAATTTTTTTACCATATTGATTATGATAATTTCTTTTTGATTTTTTCAAGAAACCGATTTCATTTCAGGGGTTTGTTATGCTATGACAGAATTATGAATGTTTTCCAGTTATTATGCAACTCATATGTATGATTTATCATTATCTAATAGGTGGGTCTATTATATGCCTCTAATAAATTGGGTAAAATTATATATCTCATGATACCAAGATGGGATTGAGGTTCTAGCCCAATTCCACTATGTTAGGGGATGCACATGGGTTGTCCAAGTCCAATATGTTATTGGAATGTAATAGGCTAAGTCCATTATGATATAAATGTCATGGTCGTTATCCTTTACATATGATATGATTTATATAATGATATCTATAAAACATTCTTATTTTATGAAATGAACATATGTTATATTATCATGGATCATGATTATTGGCACATGTTTCCTTATACCAAGGACTTATATATTCTATTATGATTAATTCTTTATTCCATGAATAATGTTTTATGATATATGTTGTATTGGGTATAAATATATTATTTTATGTCTATTCACCGTGATTATGTTCTCATACATATATTCTCATATTATTCTCAGTTACGATATTTGATTTATGTCTCTTATGTTTACCAATACTGATAATTTTTTCTCACCTTTTCTTATGCTTCTATTCCCTATGTTATGAATAATAATATTGTGTTTGATGTGTAAAAATGTGTATCAAGTGATAAAAATGATTTTGTTAGAGATTGAAAATGGTTTCAAAAAAGTGTTGTATATATATAATCTCAAAAAACAATGAACCTATAGGTTCTTATGTGTTATTTACTGTGATACATAATGAATATTCATGTAAAATGATGTAATATGTAGTCATGTCATGCTCATGATGCTCAACTGGTATTAATCCAGGTGTGAGTTATTTCCGAGGATTGGGATATTTATAATAAGAGGATAGGACCTAAAACAACCTATGTTAAACTAGAACTGATATAGGATAATGCTAAAATGGATTTGGTTTATATGAAGGTGTCATAATTTAGGCCATATTTGGATTAAGTTTCCCTATCATATGATTTATTACTGAATTTATTTTTATTTGATACTCATCCTAACTATTTTAGTTTTAATAAGTGGCTAATTATGGAATATTGAAATCAAGTTGGTGATAAAATCTCTCAATATTCAAAATATCTTATTTGATCCAAGATTTATGAATTCCTATGATTAATGAAAATTCATTAATATTATTTATTTTTAATCCCATATTTAGATATTGAATAATCAATGAAAACACCTACCAGGGTGATGATTACATCCAAGGTATATAACTATTCTAAAATCAAGGTTTTGGGGAACATAATTTATATAAATCAAGTTGTCATACCATTGGTGTAATTTTATTTGATACTAGGAATGGATTATATCCCTCTATATAGAGATCATATAAATTTTTGGGGTTGGGAAATCTCATTTCATATCCCAAATCACCCCATAATAGAATATTAAGGCAATTTTGATGATGAAATATTGATATAAATTACTTCCCTTATGTGGATATTAATATCCAATCATAACACATCTTTATTTAAAAATATTATGGAAATAATTTATCTTGAAAATATAGTTATTTTGTGGAAATTTATTGTTAAATTTTTAGAAGAGTTTTCTAGTCTACTCTCATATCACGAGGATGAAAATTTTATATAACTCATACCTTGTGCTATGAAAATATAAAAGATTCCATAGAGAATGGCCCTGATTAAATTATATGATTTAAAGAAGCTACTCTAAGAGAATATAGATAAATAATTTATACCCCAAAGTGCTACACTATGTGTTATAGTTGTCCTCTTTATTATGAAAAAAGAAGAATCAATGCATATCTATATTGATTAACAGTAATCTAATAATATCAAAATCAATAACATGTATCCTCTAACTCGTATTGATGACTTCTTTGACCAAATTTTAGGGTTCATTAATTGTAAAAGATTTAGCTTCAATCTATATTTCATCAATTAAGGGTCAAAAGGGAGGATATATCAATGGAAAAAAATCATACAGGATATAGACAATAAGAATTCATAGTTATTACACTAATACATATAAATATCCTATTCATATTCAAATATATAATGAATAGATTCTTTATATATTACCTTGATAAAATTGTGGAATTTTTTTTTACAATATATTATCATATATTCTAAGATCAAGGAAGCCCATGAAGATCAATTGAGGAATGTGGTAAAGACTTTGTAAAAGAATAATTTTTTTACTAAATTTATCAAGTGTGAATTATTTCTCTTGTAGGTATCATTCTTGGGTCTTGTAATAATAAAATGATATATTTGTGCTTCCTTAAAATATAATTATGATTGATTCAACTCATGTGACTCTATTATAATAGTTAAATATTATATCACATACCATTATAAAAATGTGCCGTTTAAAGAGCCTTTATTCAAGAATTTATTTAAAAGATAATTTTTTGAAATTTGAAATTTACCTAAGTCCATTTTAGAATTCATTATATCAATATAATATTATTATTAATTTTTGATCTTTGTCTAAAAAAGTCGATTTTTAGTTAAAAATTACGAATTTCATGAAATTTGTAATTTATAAGACTTTATCATTATATAAGAATGACCTAGAATTTTATAAAACCTTTTAATTAATAATATTAGAATTTACAGAATATAATTATACATTTTACAATATCTTTTGAGCTTAGAAAACATATGTCCATCATTTTTAAAACTAATTAAAATTATACATTTATATAAAACTATTTTTTTGGTTTGTTCATTGAATCAAGAAGTTTAAAGTGAGATCCAGTTATGGGTTACCTTTACTGCCTCATAAAAGTTATTTATTTTATATTAAATTAGTTTCGGTCATTATATTCAGTAAAAATAATAATTTTATATTATATATAATCTTAAATATTAATAACATTATTTTTCTAAAAATGGTTTTTACGCGATTAATTGTATTTATTTTAAAATTGAAAATTCATAGTTTTAGATACGTGATATAAAAAATTATTTTAAAATATGGTATTATAAGTATAAAATTATCTAAAACAGTAAATATTAATATTTTTCATTAAAATTAATTACTATGATTTGAAATTAATTACCAAGGTAAAAGTAAAAGGGGTAAATTGAGTTTAACCTAGTGTAAAAGTCCTAAAACATTTATAAAAACGTTCCTATAATTTAATGTTTGATATTTTTATCGACCAATATATGTTTCCCCTACAATTTGTTTCCAATTTTATCCTTACATATGTAATATTTTCATTCCATTATTGAAAATGTAAAGGTGTTCCCAAAAATACTCATACCTTTACTAATAAAAGGGGAACATCTACACCAAATCAAAAAAAACACCTAAAAATAATATTTACCCACTATATTATGCCATTTTTATCTTCATATAACAATATACTATAAAATAAGTCATTTTCACTCATAATTATCCCATTCTCTTCAAATTCAAGGAGACTCCCAAGGAAAAATCTAGCCCTCGATGTGAGAATTATCAACTACTTAGTTTTATTTATAATTATTTTATTTAGAACTTTTTATAGAGTCAAATAATATAATGATATTATTATAATATTTATAAATTATTATGATAATAATAAGAGCGTTTAAATTTTTTATTCATATGCCCCATCCATTAAGAGAAACCAAATTGTTGTTTTTGTGATGTGTAAACCATCGCCTCCACAACATAATGTTTTTTTCCTTCACCACCTAACAAGGTTGGATATAAGGATATTATTAAAGTATAAAATAATTTTTATGATATCATTAAGGTAATTTTGGGACAAATTTAAGAACATATTAATAATTTGAACAGTACACAATCACTGTTTAAAGTAAGTATATTGAAAGTATAATATTTCATTCAAATTGTGAAATGTTTTCATTTCCATTACTTCTTATTCTACTTATAATTAAAATTTATAACATAAATAAGTAATAATTATTATTATTCACTTGTAATAGTTTAATTACAATAAAACATCCTTATAATCATTCATTAAAACAACGTGTGCTCATTTTTTGGTTCGTTTAACCACCTACATGAGCAATACATTGAATTTATTCCATGAATGACTATGGTAACATAATTACTATAATAATATGATATAAATGTGTATGTATTGGTATTTTGGGGGGTTTATGGGGATATTATATCAATATATAATTCATTATTTAGTGAAACACCCTTTGTTCATAAAAAATCACCAAAACGTGCTTATTATCAACTTCATATTCAAGGGTAATGTCTAAATAACTCATGAAAGGTATTTAAAAAGCAATAAATTTTTATAAATAGTACCCAATATTAAATTTAATTAAATTTTAATAAAATAATTTGGAATAAGAATCAATAATAACTCTTCTATTATGAAGCATGTACAAATGATAAAAACTATGAGCATCAATGTGAAAATTAGAGAAATCATGTCGATGATGACTATTTGTGAAACGTATATATGAAAATGGATATGATTAAAGTTATTTAATTAAGTGATTATGATATATATGTTTATGGCACAAGAGGTTAATTTTTTTGTAGAATTCATAATTATAGTAAAGGGTTTTCCGTCTAAAATTCTACTCATTGAGACATTTTTTTATGATATGCATCAAATTTCCATTATCCAGTGTATATAATACCTATTTTAGACATTATATCATGAAATAATTTTATTCATGGTATTTTATGATCATTTTTATGATCTATACACCAAGGTTATGGGACTAAAATTCTACCCAATCGATAAGTGGGGGGGTTCCATCTCGATTTTTCTTCTTTGGGAATTAGGATATAATCCCCACATATTTTCATTGGTATGGTTCATGAATGTACAAGAGAACAAATTTCTATGCAACTCTTATAATTCATGGAATTTATGAGTCTATACTTTTATCCCTCTCTCATATTGTTTTGATTAAAGATTTACATTTTCTAGGGTGGAAAAATTATCCTACATTTTGGTAAAGTAAAAGTGTGTGTAATTTCTAAGAAAATATATCCATGTTTGGATTCTACAAAATGGATATGGATGTAGGAAATATGCATTGAGGGGTAATCAACTCAAAATGGGTTGTTTGAATATTGACACAGTCATCACCCTGATAGATGACGAGTGGGCCTATGATTACGCACACAGTAAGACACTCATGTCGGATATGCTTTGGAATATTTGCACACTTTTAATGAACCACAAGATATGATTTTTCCTATAATTTTATTTGTCTCATACTAATGAAATATATTGAATCCAATTACTATATTTCATGGATAGCCTCAAAACCTTTATGTAACCTATATCACGACTCGTCCACCAGGGCTCGTGTCGTGACTACCCCAAGCCAGCCTTCTATAGTCTAGGGGCTAGTGACTAGCACCAAAGGTGTATTCCCTAAAATTGTAAAGTCATTGCCTTTATAAACTATTAACACATGAAACCAAGCACACAACAAGATATGAAATCAAGAAAACTGTATAACCAAAAGAAAGTGATGACAGTAAAAGGGGGCCAGAATACAAGCCCAAATGGAAAGTACAAGTACAATTGAAGAAAAGGGAAAGTCATTTGTTGGGTCATCCTCTAAGGTTCCTACCTAAAGGGTAGGTATAGATTGCCTCCTCAGAACTCCTCGCCAATCTGTCTCCTCTGTGTACCAACTAGTCATAAGGTCGGCCTCTGGGTACTATCCAGTCCTGGTACTCTCGGCCTCAGTTAGAGATGTCTGTCATCTGCATCCAACACAACAAGGAGCGGGCATCACCCGCGCAGGGGTGTGTATAAACTTACTCAGCAGGGAACCTGATACCCTCAAGGTCTCACAAATATCCACCAATGATAAACCATAAAGTATGAAATCAACAGATAACCCTACTTAGGTATATTCCTATACATATACCTAAGTTATCAAGTAATCCATCTCAAACATGAGGAAAACATAGAAAAACTTACTCATCACAAACTAGGATTTTATTCCCGGGGTAGTATCAAGTAACATACCCAATCACATTGTCGAAACCTTGGATTCTGGATAACTCCTATTATATCGATTATAGTGGGTATGTTGCGACACAAAGGTGCTTCCCGCTAACCTTGGACTGCTGAGGTACTCCTTCGGTCGAGTACTGTGGAACTGCCACATCACCAAGTGCACTACCCACCGTGGGTCTGTTGTGTCACTAAGCATGCTCCCCCTCGTAACCAGCTGAGGTACTCCTCCTTCCAAGTACCTTAGGTCTGCTACGACACCAAGGTGCTCCCCACTGTGGGTCTGCCGGACACCAAGGCGCTCCCCACTGGGCTAGTTGAGTCACTCTGAGTCAAAACAATCAGTAGTAGTCAGGTCTCATCCAACTACTAGGTCTCCAAACTATTCTCGCTCATTTTTGGGAGGATCCACTCCACAAGATATTGGTTGATAATCCAACTTTCACAAATTCCCATGAAGAAGTATCTCAAAGCACAATCACGTCATAGGGGTCTCAATGTAACAGATGGCACCTCAATCAGACCTCTTGTCTGTGAGATATTAGCCATTTAGTTTCAGGGGCCCGGTTGGATTCGTACTCGATCCAACCTGACCATTTCCCACCTCAATCCAAATCTCATTGGGGTATCTCTAAAAGGGACTAACTCACTCCAAGGTTTCTAGCGCCGCTGACGGTTCGTCAAATGGAAGTATGGGGCCAAAGTTATGGCCAAAAGAGAGTAAATGGGTCATAGTGGGGCCGTTTCTGGTCGACCCAGACCTACCCGCTAGGTTTGGCTGGGAACGTAGTGCGGCCTAGCCCGTTGGGTCGATCTGGACCATTGGGTTAGGCTCGACAGGCCGCGAGGGGCTACGGAGGGCCGTAAGGGGCCATGAAGGGTTGTGGGTGGCTAGGAGGGCGTGAGGCCATACAGAGGCTCAGCAGGGGCAGCTCGGAGGGCCGGAGGGTAGCGCAAGACGAGGTGGTTCGGAGGGCCATGGGCGGCACAAGCCGAAATGGCTCGGAGGGCCTACGGGCGGCGTGAGTTGGGGCAGCTCAGAGGGCCGCAGGGCCGACTCCACCGGGAGGGTGGAGCACCGCGGGGCGGCTCGGCCGGGTCATGCAGTTGGTTCGGCTAGGAGGGCGGAACGCCACTGGGGCAGCGCGGTTCGCAGAGGCCACAAGTGGCAGTGTGGGTCACAGAGGCCACGGGCGGCTGTTCCATTTCCTTCGTCCCCTTAAAGCCTTCTTCTCCTTCCTCCATTTTGAATAATACACCAAATAATAACGGTGGAAGGGTCAGGCCATGTTGGATTGGCCTACATGCTCCGCGTTAGTGTGGTAGCAGACGGCTCAAGAAGAAAGAAGAAAGACAAGCATAATACTTCCCACAACGTTTCATTCCAAAACTGCAAAAGAAACCAAGGTAAGAAATATGGGAAAACTATTATCATGCAAATAAACCCCCTAACTGATCATTTGATGACGTCGACGAAGAGGGAATAAGGTGAAGTTGTCGTCATTCGTCGCATCCATGACACACCTCCAATCTCGAGCTCATGCGTCAATTTGTTGTAGTTGAAGATGTTATTCCTTGAAGGGTGTCTCGAAGAAGAAGAATTTGAGGTCAACATTCTTCATCCGTAGAGAGTTCTTCATTGGAGGGCATAATCCTCCAAGTGTTGGGTGTCATGAATCTTTACTAGCGCTTAGTTTATTGGTGAATCCATTCCAAATCCTCCTCCCAAGCTCCATGTATATAGAATAGGGGGAAGAGGTATGTAAATATCGTGGAATTTATGACGGTTCATTTATTAGGAACCATCCTAAATTCCAACAACGTTGTTACTTAATATTTAAAAACGGTCAAGACAATCAATTTACATTATCATAATAATGTGGGGCATTAGTACAATTCAAATTAGATTAATTAATTTGGCTCAATTAAGTGGTGCGTTGGAACAATTTAATGTGGAGGAGGGTTGGCACAATTAATTTGGAGGAATCTCAAGAGGCTCCTCCATATTAATGAGGGAGTTGAAGAGGTTTAGGCCTCGTGTGGTCCCCACCACCATATCCTCTCATGGGAGGTTAGGTTAGGGTGGTACCTACCACCATAACCTCTCAAGTGAGGTTAAGGCCTAGTGGTCCCCACTTCCCAACATCCAAAAGTGGGTGGTTACAATAAAATAAAATAAAATGTGTGTTTATTTTATTTTCTTAATTCCACGAAAAAACCCAAAAACTAATATCCACCCTCGACCAACTTTCATTGAGGTGAAAGTCTCTTTAAGTGAAAACCAGTGCGACGAGTTCAACGGTGCCCTTGGATTTCAATTTCGAGCACCGGTTTAAAAGTTAGAAAAACCTAATCACTTGTTTACTAAACATAACTGAACAAAACATGAGAAATTCATACTGGGAAATGTGGGCCTTGGAATCACGTGCCGTCAATTTTTGCAGACTCGTTAAATTATAATTTATTTAAAAATAAATTTAAATAGAAATTCCAGGTCTTTATATTCTCCCCACCTCTGGGATCTACATACACATAAGCCACAACTCAAACTACGAAAACATGTGGGGGTACTGAACATGCATTTGAGCCCCCCGCTCCCATGTGCCCTCTTCGAGGTTCCCGTGTTGCTAGCGAATGTGCACCAGAGGTATATACCGTACACGAAGGACAGGCTCTTATTGATCCTCAATGTCTACTAGATCCTCTATAAATGTCACCCCATCGTCAACATCCATCTCAACATGGTCGATTATGTGATAATGGTCATGTGCGTATCTCCTCAGTTGGGATACATGGAAGATGTCATGCACCCAGTGCAACTGAGGTGGAAGAGCTAAGTGGTAACCCACCTCACCAACTCTGTTGAGGACCTGAAACATTTTGATAAACCTCAGAGATAACTTTCAGCCTTGGTCAAATCTCTGAAAACCGTGTAGAGGTGAGACCCATAGAAAGGAATGGTCACCATCCTTGAACTCCATAGGTCCCCATCTCTTATCAGCATATGATTTCTTCTTACTCTGTGTAGTCTTCATTTTCTCCTAGATGATATGAACCTTCTCTATGGTAGCCCGAACCATCTCTAGTACCATGAGTGCTGACTCCCCTAGGTCAGTCCAGCACAAGGGTGATCTACAAGGCCACCAGTACAATGCCTCAAAAGGTGCCATCCCAATGTTGGAGTGATAGTTTTTGTTTTACGCAAACTACAACAAACGGTAAGTAATCCTCCCAACTACGACCGAATTTGAGGAAACAAGCACGTAGCATGTCCTCGAGGGTCTCAATGGTCCGCTCAGTCTGGCCATCTGTCTGTGGATGGAAGGAGATGCTCAACCAAATATGTGTCCCGAAAGCCTCCACCAACCCCTTCCATAGCTGGGAAGTAAAACGTGCATCACGATCTAAAATGATCATCAAGGGTACCACATGTAACCGCATAATCTCCTGCACATAGACGCATCCCAATCTATCTAATGAACCCTTCTCTCTGATCGGTAGGAAGTGGGCCGACTTGGTGAGTCGGTTGAAGATCACCCAAATCAAGTCATGTACCCTTGATATACGTGGAAGTCCTATCACAATTTCAATCGATATCCCATCCCACTTCAACTCCGGGACCTCTAAATTCTGAACCAAGCTTGTTGGTACCTAATGCTTCACCTTCACATACTGACAAGTGAGTCATCGTGAGACAAAATCTACAACTGCTTTCTTCATTACCAACCACCATTATTGTCATAGATGATTCTGGTACATCTTCACCACCCCTGGATGTACCGCTAGAGGGGATGTGTGTAACCCCCTCAACACATCCTCCGAAAGTGACACTGGTACTATGGTATGTCCTCTGAAGGGGGTGATGTGATCCCTACCTTTAGAAAACCCATCAGGTGCCTGTCCTATGGATATATTAGCACGTCGTGTCTCGAAGTCAGCATCCCCACATTGCGCCTCCCTTACTCATTGAAGAATTGTGGGAGTGACTATAAGATACTGTAGAAAGCCTTCTCTATCTCTATCCACAAAGGATATATACAAAGCAGACAACTGCTATGTCACCTCTCCTAGAAGCTGTATACCAGATCTCCTGTTGAGTGCATCTTCCACAGTGTCCGCCTTCCCAGAAGTATAGACTATCACGAATTCATAGTCCTAGAGGAACTCAAGCCAACGTCACTATATCAGGTTCCAGTCCTTCTGGGAGATGATATACCTAAGACTCTTGTGATCATAGTACACAGTAAAGAGCTCACCCATCAAATAATGTCGCGACGTCTTCAAGGTGAAGACCACTGCTAATAACTCCATGTCATGGGTTTCGTAGTTTTCCTCATGATCTCTCCGCTACCGAGAGCCATATGTTCTCACTGATTGCTCCTGCATTAGGACACATACGAGTCTGGCCCCTGATGTGAAACAGTAAACTACGTACCCTACGCCCTCATCTAGAAGCCTCAAGATGGGGGCACTAGTCATCCTCTACCTCAGCTCCTGAAAACTCCGCTGGCATTTCCCCGACCAAATGAAGGGTTGTCCCTTCTTCATCAAGGATGATAGTGTGGTTGCATCTCTGGAAAGGTCTGGAACAAATATCCTATAGTATCCATCCAAACCCAGGAAACTCCATACCTCCGTCACACTCCTGGGTGGCTCCCAAGGAAGTACGGACTCAATCATTTTTGGATCCACTATAACTCCATCCTCCAAGATGACATGTCCTAGAAAGTGATCCTCTCCGATCTAGAGTTGGAACTTTGAGAGCTTACTATAAAGCTTGTGCTCTCAGAGTGTGTCCAGTACTACCCGAAAATAGTAGACATGCTCCTCCTCAGTAGTCGAGTAGATCAGAATGTCATCGATGAAGACTACTGCGAAGTGATCAATGTATGGATGAATGATCATGTTCAGGGGTCCCATGAACACTGATGGAGCATTGGTTACGCCAAATGACATAACCAAAAACTCATAGTGTCCACACCGACACATAAATACTGTCTTCTACACATCATCTTCTCGTACTCTAAGCTAGTGATAGCCTGATCTGAGGTCTATCATTGAGAACCACTATGCTCCCTTCAGCTGATCGAAGAGGTCATCAATCCTTGGGAGTGGGAACTTGTTCTTCACAATCACCAGATTTAGGCACCGATAGTTGACAGAAAGTATCATGCTCATATCCACCTTTTTGGTGAATAGAATTAAGGCTGCCCAAGGTGGAACACTGGGCTGAATGGATCCCTTCTCTTGCAAGTCCTCTAACAGTACCCGCAACTCACAAAGCTCCGCGAGAGCTATCCGATACGTTAGTGTAGATATCGGTGTTTTCCCGGGGTACAATTCAATGTAATATTCTACCTATCTACGAGGATTCAGACCTAGGACATCATCAAGGAACACATCCCTGTACTGGTCCACCACTACAGGATAATTCAGAATCCCCACATCAACAACTCTGAGGGTAAGGCTAGACAACTGATGAGTGATCGACTGCACTCTCCTCTGGGTAAGTCCATCCTACGCTGCAAAGGCTCCCTTCTCACTGGTTAAGGTAAACATGGTCCATTAGTGTGGAAACACCACACTATGAACCTAATATAGTCAATCTGATCATGGATTATGGATAACTTTTCCATACCCAAAATGACATCGTAAGGCCTCGACGCCTCTACTAGGAGATCCTAGTCGAAGATCTCGCCTCCTAGAGTAATCTCACACTATCATCACCAGTGATTAATCGTAAAATCTTCTCTCGTAGTAATCTCTAGCTGTAAGGATCAATCCAATGGCTTGGTCAGAATCTCCATGATCTGAATGAGGGCGATGGAAATAAAAGAATAACTGGCACCTATGTCTATAAGTATTGTAGTTGTGGTGGAGTAGACACCACTCATACCTCTTATCATCTCTGAAGTGCGGTGATCATAGGCCTCAGCTGCTTGATGTTGAGATCTCCCTTGTCCACTAGCTCCCTGCGGTTAGGGTGGACCTCTTGGTGGTGGTTGCGGTAATATCTCAAACTGTCACCCACCCCCAGCATCACGACCAGCTCATCTGCCATATCCGCCTGCTCCCTGCAAACCACCTCAATCGAACCTCTGTCTCTTCCAGGGAAGTCCCTCTACCATATGCTGATCATCCATACAATGGGTCGGACAGTCAGGATCCATGTGACCATGCCCGCCGCATGCGTAACACTACCCGCTCCTAGTATGACTGCCTCTATCTTCAGTTCCCCGTACAACTGATCCTAAGTCATGCGGTTGTCCAGCTGTAGGTATGATCCTCTTGGACCTCTGCAAAATCTGTCTGCTTCTAGATATAGAAGACTTCACTAAGTGATGACCGGTAGTGGGTCTCAAAGCTGGTGACTACTTAGTATGGAAACTCTCCACCAAGAGGGCTCTCTCTAACACCCCTGCCTGTGTCAGGATGCTGAGTGAGATTATCGAAGTCCTGATCTTTTTATTGAGCCCCTGATCGATGGTCTGGGCCCTAAAACATAGGTCCCAAACCATATCAGTGGAGTAACGTGAGAGGTTAGTAAACCTCACTATGTATTTATCCGTAGTCATGCTGCCCTGCTACAGATGAAGTAACTCTTGAATGCACACTGCGTGAAGAGTATCTGGGATAAACTCTTCCCAAAACAGGCTCACGAAGATTTCCTAGAGAAGTGCCACCTCATTTATAACCTATAGCATCATGCTCCACCATCTTCCTGCTGCTGCCAGTAGAAGGGTGGCGGCAAGCATCACCATGAAATCAGCTGGTGTCCCCACCAATCGAAAAAACTCTCACCACGACCTCCATCCAACCCTCAGGTGCTTGAGGGTCCGTCTCTCCCCTGATCCTGGGTGGCCTTTCGCGCTGGAACTCATGCAAATATTTCAAGAGGTGTGCACCGTATGCTACTAGGGATAGTGTCATCGATGTCCCAATGGTTAATGGAACTACTGGTGCCTCCTCTAATGCCTCTACTTGAAGAGGGACCTACACTGAGGCCTCGTCGCTCGGTGGGCTACCAGTGCATAAAACTCTCAGAAGTCTGGCCAGCTATCTACCTAGAGATATTATGAAAAGAAACGGGTTCACAACGATTAAAATGTTAGACCTGGTTAGTTGACCTGGTGAGCTGACTTAAAGAAAATTATTTGAAAACAAACACGCAATCAGTGTTTTCGTGCACTGAGTTGGAAATCAGAAGTCAGGGTCTTGGTGTATGGATACTTCAGCCACCACACCAACACTGGACTCCCTGAATTGAAAACTACCCTAACTACACTTAACACTATTGCTTCACCGAAAATATTAGAGTCCTATGTTCTGTAGTAGAATCGACTCCTCTGATACCAATTTGTCATGACCCATCCCCGGGGCACGTGCCGTGACAACCCCAAACCCTCCATCCATAGGCTAGGGGCTGGCCACTAGTACCAAAGGAGTATTCCCTAAAACTATGAAGGAATTTCCTTTATAACTTGTAAACACATGCATACAAACACACAACACAATACAAACTCAAGAAAACTGTATAACCAAAAGAGAGTGTTGAAAGTAAAAGGGGGCCATAATACAAGCCCAACTGGAAAGTACAAGTACAACTGAAGAAAAGGGAATGTTAGCTACTGGGTCATCATCCAAGGTTCTTATCTGAAGGGTAGGTACAAATCACCTCCTATGCACTCCTCGTTTATCCATCTCCTTCATGTACCGACTCGTCATACGGTCGACCTTCAGGTACTGTCCAGTACTAGTACTCTCAGACTCAGTCAGTGTTGTTTGTCCTCTATGTCCAACACAACAAGGTGTGAGCATATCCCATGTAGGGGTGAGTATAAACATACTCAATAGGGAACTTGATTCAACCCGGACCAACCCGCTAGGTCTAGCTGGGCACATAGTGTGGTCATGCCCATTGGGTCTGGCCGGAGAGACCATGAGGGGCCGCGAAGGGCCGCGGGGGGGGGGGGGGGGGGAGGGGGAGGGCGCGAGGCCATGGGGTGACTTGGATGGACATGGAAAGTGTGATTTGGGGCGGCTCTAAGGGCCACAGGCGGTGCGATCCGGGGCACCTCAGTGGGCCGGCGGGGTGGCGTGAGACGGGGCGGCTCGGAGGGTCGCGGGGCTAGTTTGGTCGGAGAGCCACGGGAGTGCGGGGCCGATTCTGTCGAGAAGTCGGATCTTCACATGAGATCTTGGTCTGGGAACAGATCTGGGGTGTGCGGCCAGTTCATCCAGGAGGGTGGAACGCCACTAGGGTGGTGTGGGTCGTGAAGGCCACGGGCGGCGGCGCGGGTCGCAGAGGGAACATATGGCGGCGTAGTTTCCTTCATCAGCTTCATCACCTTCATTTCCTTCCTCCATTTTGAATATTACACCAAAGAAGAACAGTGGAGGGGCCATTCCATGTTGGTTTGGACCGTAACATCTGCGTTTGGGTGGTAGAATATGGCTTAACAAGAAAGAATAAAAAAAAGCATACAACTTCCCACAACGTTTCATTCATAAACTACAAAAGAAAACAAGGTAGGAATTAATTGAAAAGTATTATCACAGAAATAAACCACCTACCTAATCATTTAATGACATCGACAAAGAGGGAAGAAGGTGAAGTTTTCATCATTTGTCGCGTATGCCACTCACCTCTAATCTCGAGCTTGTTTGTCGGTTCGTCGTAGTCAAAGACATTCTTCATTGAAGGGTGTCCCAAGGTAGAATTTGAATTTGACGTTCTTCATCAGTGGATCTTTCTTTATTGGAGAGCATAATAATCAATGTGTTGGGCATTGTATCACATTACCAGTACTTCGTGGCTTGGTGAAGTCATTCCAAATCCTCCTCCCAAGCTCCATATATATAGGAGAGGGGGAAGAGGTATGTAACGATCATGGAATTTATAATGGTTAATTTTTTAGGAACCTTCCTAAATCCCAAAGACGCTCTTACTTAATATTTAAAAAGGTTCAAGCCAATTAATTTACGTTGGCATAATAAAGTGGCGAGTTTTCACAATTAAAACTAGATTAATTAAATTGGCTCAATTAAGTGGTATGTTGGCACAATTAAATGTGGATGAGGGTTGGTACAATTAATGTGAAAGAAGCTCAAGTGTCTCCTCTACATTAATGAGGGAGTTGAAGAGGTTTAGGCCTCAGGTGGTCTCCAGCACCATAACCTCTCATGGGACATTAGGTTTGGGTGGTCCCTACCACCATAACCTCTCATGGGTGGTTAAGGTCTGGTGGTCCCCACTTACTAACTTCCACAAGTGCGTAGTTAAAAAAAAATAAAATAAAATTTGTGTTTATTTTATTTTATTAATTCCATGAAAAACCTCAAAAACTAAATTCCAGCCTTGACCAACTGTCGTTGAGGCAAAAGTCTCTTTAAGTGAAAACTGGCCCTACGAGTTCAACGCTGCCCTCATATTTCAATTCTAATCACCGGTTTAAAAGTTTGAAAAACACGTTCAAACGTCTACTAAACATACCTGAAAAAAATTCAGAAATTCATTTCAGGCACCCCGGGCCTCAAAATCATGCACCATCAATTTTTTCGGACTCGTAAAACTCCTATTTATTTAAAAAAAATACATGGAAATTTTGGGTCTTTACAACCTACTAATTAAGTTTCTTTGATAAGGTTACTTCATGTTACATTGATGATACCCCAAATTATTCCATTTTTATTATGGTATGTTCTCCTCAGAATACACATTATTCTATTTAATGGGGAAGTACTTGATATCCATGTTTCTCATTGTACAAATAGGTAATAATATTTAGTAAGAGTTTCCCCAGGGAATGGAATGAAAGGTATTGATAATGCATTGTACTTAATCAAGTGACTAGATAAGCCCGAAATTATATAGATCGTCAATGTGTCAATGAGTCTTATGATACATGACAAGTTGTTTTTTTGTGTACCTTTTTTATAGTAGCATAATTTAATGATTGTGGTCTCTATGACAAGTAATGTATCTTGAAAAAAGGCCTTGACAACATTTTTCTGAAATCCAAAATTATGAATTCCATCAGTATGAGAAAAATGATTATGTTTTCATTTTTTGTAATGGATATAATATTCCCTCAATTTATATTTACAATAGATTCATGTTATTCATTTATTCATTCTATATCACTTATGGCATGTTAATTATATGTAATTTTATATTGAATGTTACCCATTACTAAGCATCATAGATCACACCTATTTTTTCCTTTCCCTAGGAAACCAAGAGGTGGAATATATGTAATTTTTAGGAATATGATGGCAGGGATAATCATTTTCATGCAATATTTTCATGTTGTTTCTTATGTTTTTTTCAAGTGTAATGTATGTATGCATTTGGACATCCAAGACAACTAAAATGTTTGACACATCATAAAATATTTAACATTGTAACAATTATTTAATATAACTACTAGCTCTTTATTTTTGAGGTCTATGATGATATAGTTGGTGTCAAAGGATGTTTAGTAACAACCTTTGGGATTATATTTGAAGTGAATTAGAAGTATTGCACAAGTACTATGAAAATCCATTAATATTTATAGTTAACACTCTTGAAAACATATTAGTAATTTTATTTTACAATATCATGATATATTTAGGTATATTACATTATAGAAAGATAGAATCAAAGATGATGAATGAGAACTATATCAACACCAATAGTTATATCAAGTATATTCCCCCACAATTATTTAATGAAGTCGGAGTTGAGGCTAATAAATTCATAACCATATTGGGGACAATGACCCAAGTTATGACAAATAATATCAATCAAAAAATAAATCATTTATATCCATGATATGATGTAGCTATGTTGGATAAGTTCATATGAAAAAACATCCAACATTTAGTGGAACTACTAATTCATTGGTATCTAAATAATGTATTTAGTACCTAGGTAGGATCTTTTTATCATTGGGATGTAGTGAAAAAGAAAAATTCATCATTGCAGTCTATCATCTAAAGGGATATATGGACAAATGGTGGTAGATAATTCAAAACAATAAATTGGAATATGAGCTCAAGTTCTTGTAATGAAGAACTTTTAAGGAGTTGTTTTATAAAAAAATACACTCCTTATGTGAAAATAGAATAAATGGAAGGGAAATACCTCATCATTAGAAAAAAGTAGGAGGGCAATATTTCTGAGTATTAGGCTAGATATAAAATGATAGAAAAGAAAGCTAAAGACTATTTATATAGTCCTAAAAACTAGATTTGTTTTTTCTTTGAAATTTTAATGTCAAACCTTTGAATTCTTTGGTCTCACAAAACATTTCTTCATATGATGATATATTCTCAAGAACCATAAAGATAGAAAAATAATTCTCCAAGATATATTTATTTAAGGTCAATCATGCAAATAATAGGAAATATGAATATTATGGGAACAATAATTCAAATAAGGGGTATAAATAAAGAATTATATTTCCCATATGTGAAAATTATGGAAGAATATCCTTGGTGATTATTGGAATGGAATGGTAGATTGTTACAAGTGTAGAGAAAAAGAGCAATATGTTCACCAATATAAGGGAAATGTATAAGATATTGATGTTTAATGCTTTAATTATAGGAAGAAGGGACATTATTTGAACCAATTCCCCAATAATCAAGGTAATTTACCATTAAATAGGATAAGTGGTAAAACAAAATATTATACGATTTTTGTGATTGAAGTTGAAGGTATTAATGACATGTTGGTAGGTACTTTGGTTATTTCTTAATTTTTTTCTATTGTTTTATTTAATTCTAGATATTCTCCCTCATTCATATCTTACACGTTTTTCAAAAGAATTATATATTCCCTATCACCCTATCAAGATAATTATCAATAAAGACATTAATTTCAATTCTTATGAAAACAATGACGTTTCACGAAGTTCTAATTATGATGCATGGTTGTACCCTTTTTGAAAACATGGTTATTATACCTATTTTTGACTTTTACCTAATCATTGTTATATATTGGATTTGGATGTATAATGAAAAAAGTATTTCCAATAGAATGATATTATGATTCATGAAGGTGAATGGAAATCTCTTATCTTTAGAGGGTAAACTTCATTAGTAATGTTAGTTTTAGATCCTCCGCTAGTATCTATGAATAATGAAATTATAGGTGAAGAGGAAGATAAAGTGTAGTCTATTGATGAGAAAGATATCCTATGAATATATATGTACCCATGGTATGAAATTTCATTGATTTTTTTTACATAAGAATTACCTGGACATCTAGAACAATGTGGAGTTAGGTTCTCCATTGAACACATTCCTAATGAAAGTCCACCTTCAAAAACTCCTTATATATTGAAAACCATGGATTTTGTAGAGTTAAAGTGAAAAATATATGAGTTGAGTGATAATGTATTTATACACCCTAGTGTTTCCCCATGGGGAGCTATGTTTTATTCAATAAAAGGATATATGGTTCAATGAGATTGAGCATCTACTATAGGGAAATCAGTTCCATCACTTTAAGGAATAAATATCCTTTTCAATGCATTGATGACTTATTTGATCAACCTCAAGGATCCCAATACTTTTAAAATATAAAAATTCACTCTCATTATCATCATATAAGGGTGAATAAGTATGATATAATGAATATGGAATTTCAAAAAAAAGGTATGTGCATTATGAGTTTTATATAATTTCTTTTTGATTGACTTAGGCACCATATGGCATTATGGATTTGATAAATAGAGTGTTCAAGGAGTATCTAGATATCATTATGGTGGTATTCTACAACGATATCTGGATATAATCTAATATCTATTAAGATAATGAGGGTCATGTAAAAATAATTTTGGATACCATAAGACTAATGGAATTATATGGGTAGTATAGTAAGTGTGGATTTTAACTCAGTGAAGTTTCATTTCCAGGATATATTTTCTCCAAGTATATGGTATATGTTGAACCCTAAAAGACAAAGGTATTAAAATAATGGACTAAACCAAACAAAATTATCATGATATTAGGTTTCATGGACTTAACATGTTACTATTGATGGTTTGTTTAATATTGAACCTTATTGCTCATCTTGTTAAGTAAGTCAACATGTAAAAGGGTTAGATTCACATGGTTAAGGGAATGTAAAGAATTTTTTTGAAGATATGAAGGTGATACCAATTAATTCACTAGTATTAACTATACTATCATTTAAGGAAGGGTTTATAATTTATAGTTTTGAAACAATGATAGGACTTGACATTGTCCTTTTTAAGAATGATATAGCTATTTACTATGTATTAAGAAAATTTAAAATCCATTAATTGAACTACCCAAATAAATACCTTGAGTTGTAAATAGTAATATTTTCTTTGAATATATGGATAATCAACCTATATAGTAAAATATAAGATATATATAAAAGCCATAAGAGTTTCAAGTATATCTTATCTTAGAAGGAGCTTAGTATGAGCCAAATAATAAGGTTGGAACTACTCAAGAGCTTTAAATACTCAATACACTACCACTATGGGACGAAAAACAAGGTGGATGATGCATTAAGTAGAAGGGACAATGGATTTATGACCATGATGAGGATTAATAAGGATCCCATATATATATATATATATATATTGTAATGATAGATATGGTTATTTAGTGGAAAGGGGAGAGATCGTTACATTTCTAAGAAATTGTTAAACCATCTTTACTAGAAAGAATAGAGAAGTCCCAGTAGGATTATCAGAACATATAAAGGATTAATAATGTATTTAGTGATGGTAAATTGATGGAATTAATATATAAATATATATTTTTGATGTTTAAGAAGAGGTTTTATGTTCCATAATTAAAAATATTGAAGAGGGAACTTCTAGATGATGCACATAGATGAAATTTCTCTATACTCCATGGTAGAAAAAATATGTATAGGGATTTAATAGAAATTTTATTATCACATGGAATGAAGTGAAAAATTTCAAATTATGTGTCTATAATTTTAGTATTCCAGTAGGTAATGGTTAATACACAACATCCTAAGGAAGTCAAGAAACCCCTGACTATACCTATATTGAATTGGGACAAAGTTATAATGGACTTTATCAAAAGAATCCTAGATAATCCAACCAATAGTGATGCTATATGGGTCATCATTTATCATCATACTAATTATTCTCATTTATGAGTGATAAAATAAATATACCCCTTGAGAATATTTACTAGCTCTATATAAATGAAATTACAAGGCTTCATGGCGAACCTTTATCCATTATATCTAACCATGATCCTCAATTAACATTAAAACTCTAGAGGATTATTCAAATGGATCTCAATAGTGAGGTAAATTTAAGTAATTCCTATCTCCCCATAATAATAGGATATCAAAAATGACTATGCAAGATTTTTAAGAGATGTTGAGATTATGTTCTTTTTACTTACAATGTATGTGAGATTAGTAACAACCATTGGTGGAGTTTTCATAGAATAATATCTTTTACTTGATCATCTAGATGGAACCATATGAATAATTATTTTGGATGATGTGTTACACTCCAATGTATTAGGAATAAGTTAGAGAAATAAAGCTAATTGTTATAGATATTGTCAATGAGATGACTATTAAAGTACAAACTATTCAATATCTTATTAAAGAATAAAAAAATTAGGAAAAAGAGTTATAATAATAATCAAAGTAAATTATTAGAAATTAATGTTTGGGACCGTGTATTCATAGAGGTCTCACCATGGAAGAGAGTTGTAGGATTTGGAAGAAATGGAAAGTTAAGCCCAAGATATATAGGTTCTTTATAAATATTAGAAAGAATTGTTGTTATATCTTACCAATATGATATGATTTCAAACCATTCTAAAGTACATGATGTATTACACATTTCATTAATGTATAAATATATGAAATATCAAACACATGTGATCACGTATGAGGGAATATATTTCGATAATAAATTTTCTTATAATGAGGATCCTTTCTAGATTCTTGACATGAGAGAGAAAGTATCATGGAATCAGATAACTCATTTTGTGAAATTCCTTTGGATAAATTACAAATTAAAAGAGTAACCATGGGAGTCTAAATAAGTTAAAAAAAACAGTGTCCACATTTTTTCAATACATGATATATAACCCAATTTATAAGATGAAATTATTTAAGGGGGAGAATGTAATACTCAATACTACTATAACATGTAAATAATATATAATGAACTATTACTAAAAGGTTCTATTTAAAGAGACTTTATTCAAAAAATTATTTAAAATTTAATATTTTGAATTTTAAATTTACTAAACTGATTCCATTTTTTATTCATCATATCAAAATTATTTTAAAACTATTTGTTTTATGTTTTAGAAAAGTTGGTTTTTATTCGAAAATTATATTTATCAAAAAAAATTTAATTTTTATTACATTCATGTTATATAAAAATGTCCTAGAAGTTTAGAAACCCTTTTATGTAATAAAATATGAATTTTAGGAATACAATTATACATTTTACTATATTATTTTAACTTATAAAACCTATGAAAATAATTTTTATATGTAATTAAAATAAAAAGTTAATATAATTGATTTGGTAATTTCATTGAATCAAGCATTTTCAAGGGAGATTCAATTTTTTATTTTTTGAAAGAATCATAAAAAATTATAAAAAATTAATTAGTTTCATTAAATTAGTATCAAAAATTATTTTATATTATATATAAATTTAAATCATAAAAATGGTATTTCTCTAAAAATAATTTTTACACAAACAAGAATATTTATTTTAAAATTAATTTTTCAGACCTTTGGAAAATTTATTATTTAAAATGATTTTCAAATATGAAATTATAATTATAAAATCATGTAAAATGGTCAATATTAATCTTTATCATTGATATTGATTACTATGATTATAAATTAAATTCTAATGTAAAAGTAAAAAAGGGTAAATTGAGTTTAACCATGTGTAAAATTATAAAACAATTTAAAAAACATTACTATAATTGAATTTTTGAAATTTAGATCAACCAATACATTTTACCCGAAGACTTTTTTCTATTTTTTAGCTATTTAAACTTTAATAGTTCCATGAAATTATTGAAATATATAAAGGTGTTCCAAAAACTACTCTTCCCTTCACTTATAAAAGGGGAAAATCCTTACAACTTAAATACAAACCACCATTTATAATTTCTCCTTTAAAATATTTAATATTTATCTATCTATAATCAGATCATAAAAACATAAACCCATGGTTACTCATATTTATCCTAATACCTTCAAATTCAAGGAGACTTCTAAGGGAAAATCAAGTCCCTAATGTGAGTATTATCAACTACATAGTTTTATTCTTAATTATATTCTTTCAAATTCACTATAGAGACACTAATATAATGATATTATTATATTTAATATAATTTAATACTACTATAATAAGGGTATGTCAACTTTTTATTCATATACCCTATCAATTAAGATAAATAAAACTGTTTTTTGTGCGTTGTGCGGACTGCCACCTCCACGACATAAAATGTTTCATTTTCCATCATTGCTTCAAAATGTTGGATATAAGTTTGGTATTAAAGTATAAATATGATATTTATGATATAATTAAACTTTTGGTATGAAAAATTTAATAACCTATTTATGATAGGAACAATAAAAAACCATTTTGAATTTAATCATTTAAAATGATCAAACTAAAAGGTTAATCTTTTATTAAAAAGGTATATTGTTTCATATACATTAATTATTATTATATTTAATTATAATTATGATTTATCACAATAATAAAAACTAAATAATATCCTTATTCACTTGGTAGAATTATATAAAAGGAAAACCACCTCATAATTATTTATTGAAACAATGTTTGTTTATGTTTTGGTCAATTTAACCATATACATTAAAAATACATTGAATTTATACAATGAATGACTATGAGAAAATAGTTTCTTGTATAATATGATATAAATTTATAAATATATTATTTATTTTTTCTATATATAATATAACAATATTTAATCAATCAATTATTGAAACATCCTTCATTCATCAGAAATCAAAAAACCATGTTTATCATCAACTTCATCTTCAGGGACAATGTCTAAAACACTTATGAAAGGGATTTAAAACATTAAAATTTACATTAAATAATCCATAAAAATTTAATTACCTAGTAATAATACATATTTTAATAATAAGGAATATGAACACCACTATAATGAAACTTGTACAAATGAACTATAAACATTGATGTAGAAAATCAGAAGAATTCGTGTATAAAATTACTATTTATGAAGAGAATAAATGAAAATGGAATTTAGTAAGGTTATTAATTATGTGACTAATATATATATTTTTATGATACATGATGTGAAATGATGTTTTTGGAATTCAAGAAAATAGGTAAGGGGTTTCTGCCTCAAATTTCTCTCCTCAACTCGCATATTGAAATATACACAAAATTTCCTTTTGGTTGTGTATATACAGCCTGTTTTATATCTTATATAATGATATTATTTAATTTATGATATTATAATTTTGATTTTATACCCTATCCTTCAATATTTTATTATTTTATTTCTACCCAATCGATAAGTAGAGGTTTTCGATCTTAATTTTCATTCTTTGAGACTAGTTATAATCAGAACGTATTTTCAGTTGGGTGGAAAATGCATTTCCATGAAAGAATTTTTTCCATTTTAATCATGAAATATAATGCATTTATAAGTATATATTTTAATCCCTCTCCAATATTCTTTTGTTTCAAAATTTTCCTTTTCCCTGGATGAAAACTCATCTTCAGTTTTGGTAAAGTAAAATTGTGTGTAATTTTCTATCAAATGCATCCCTATCTTGTTATTGGAATGTGGATGTAGATGTGTAATCATTGAACTTGAGGTAATCACCTAGAAAATGATTAGTTTATCACTGACTCAATCATCACCATGATTCACGATGAGTGGGCCAAAGACTATAGTCCTAGTAAGACACTTCAAAGGAATATTCTTTGGAATATTCACTAGCTCTTAATAAACCATGCTGAAGGAATTGTACCTCCAATAACATTGTATTATACCAATATAATCCATTAAATCCAATTAACTTATTTTATTTATATCTTATCACATTTTACGTAGCCTTGAAGATATATTTCTTTGATAAGTGTACTTCATGTTACATTGATGATACCCCATGGCTTCTAAGTTTATTAAGGGATGATCTCCTAGACATCCACAATATTATATTAAATGGTGAAGTATTTGATATTCAAGTTTCTATTTATATGGATAGATAATTTTTTAGTGAGAAGATACGTATGGAATGGTATGAAATATCTCGATGTCTCTTATAGTGAATGCGTTGGACTTAATTAATTGAAAGGTGGGCCCCGACATTATATAGCCCCTTAATTCATTAATGGGTCACCTGTTACAAAAAGGATGTGTTTTTTGTAAGATTATTCCAATAATAGGATAATTTCGTGACTACAGTCATAGAAATATGTAAAGTGTCTTGGAAAAATTACTTGAAAATAATTTTTTTATGTCCGACATTATGATTTAAATCAGTATGCGGTCAATGATTATTATTATCCATACTTTTATTTATTATCATGGATATAATATTCCATCATTTTTAGTAGATAATGGATATATGTTTTCTATTTATTCTTTACATATCACTTATTACATGTTTATGTTATGTAAAATTTCATTTTATGTTACCCCTTATTGGGAAACTAAGGTAAACCTTATTTGTTTTTTCCCCATGAATCCTAAATTAGGAATATATATAATTTTTATGGATATAATGTAACGAACAATAATGTTCTCAGAATATTTTCTTGTTTTATATTATTTTCTTCAATTGTAATGTGTTTATTTATATAGTATTATAAGATTACTAAACTATTTCACCATTTAGGAACTCTTGTACGTTGCACCAACTGTGTTATATCACAATTGGATATGGGTTTCTGGAGCCCAAGAAGGGGTATTTGAGGAATATTAATAAATATCTATAGTTTTCTTATATTGGTTGGATACTATTAGTGATTTGTGAGAAATATATCATGACTATCCACTTTACTAACCAAATTAACTTGGAATGGATTCAAATTACATTAGATAAATGGATATGAAGAAAATTTCAAGAGATCAAGAGGACATTAGTCATCACACCAAAAATCACACTACCTTATAATAGAGATATATTTTTTAGTATACACTGGTGAATTAAAGAATAATTTGGATGTTCTATCATATAAAATAACATGGTGGAAACTTATGCATCATTTTAATTAAATAATAATGTAGAAAATTACCCAAAAATGATTTAGATCTTTGAGTAGTAATATTTTCCTCAAAAATATGGGGCATTGTCTCTATTGTGAAAAGTGTAAAAATATATAAGGATCATAAGATATTAAAGAATATATTTACATAGAAGGATTTGAACATGCACTAAAGTTGATCATTGGTGTTGATCAAAGAATATGGTTTCTCAATACATTATCACCCTAGTAACGAGAACAAGGTGGTTTATGCTTTGAGCAAGAATGGACATGATATATTGTCAATGATGATGATTGAAAGAGACCCAATAATCATTTTTATAAAAATCGAGGACCTTTATATCACAATGGGAGGTGATAAATCCTATATTTCCCAAACAAAAACTTAATTATTCATCCATGTACATATCATGGGGGCATTGATAGAGTACATTAATGCTACGGAATAAGGTAGAGAATATTTATAAGTTAAATTTTGACAACAGTTAAATTATAATATCTAAAAAAGAATATATGTTCAATGAATACAATAATATAAGAAATAGTTTTTGGATGTTGAACATAGATCGTAATTAAAAATCCATCAGTGAAGTATAAAGTTATAGATAGGTCTCAAGAATAACTTTGGTGGGAGAACATCAAGTCATATATTTAAAATTATATATTTCATTACATGGAATGCCAAAAATTTCATCGGGAATTAGAAAATAATAAAGGGATGATAAAAGGATTATCTATACTTGTATTTAAATAGGATAAAATCACCATATATTTAATTATAAGTTTCCCTAAGACCTATAAGGTCCATAATTACATTTGGGTTATAATTGATCCCCTAATGAAGTTATCACATATAAGTTTTATTGGATAATATTTCATAATAGAACAAATTGAAAGAATATAAATAAAGAGAGTGGAAAGGATGTATGGAGTACCAGTGTCAATTGTGTCTAATTGATATCTTAACTTTACCTCAATTTTCAAGATAAATATTTAATAAGAATTAGATTCAGAGTTGATCCTCGACACCAATTATCATTATTGGGTTGATGGTAAATCTAAAAGGATAGTTTAAACTCTGTAATATATTCATATATTATGTTCAATGGATTTAAATGGATATTATGATTAGAAACATCCCCTAGTAGAGTAATTATATTATTTTTTCATTTTATCATTCAAGTCTCACCATATTATGTTCAATATAGAAAATGTTATTGAATTACAACTTGTTGTGAATAAGTTTAAGAGCCTAAACTAATATATACTATTGACACTCTATTTTTAAATGGGGATTAAAATATTTAATAAAATTTTACTCAAGTAAAAAATAGATACAAGGAGTAAAGAGACTCACCCAACTGAACTTTTGTCCACCCAAACTGCACGCCAAGTGGCTCATGTAAGCCCTCCCTTTGTGGGAAATAATGGGTGCCAAAGACCTATATGAGGGCCCTACGTGGTACACTAATATGACATGATTTCATGGATGTTACCCTTCACCCATGGTCTCAATATTACATATAAATATGACCCTTGGTCTCTTAATTTAACATGACTGAATGACGAAGAGACCACTTGATGCTCTGCTCACCCAAATCTCCTGTTAAAGTCCTCTAAACCCCCAGGTTATTCTGTAAGCCTAAAATATAATGGAAAATTAGTAGAGATAAATGGATTGAGGTACCTAAATTTATAGAGTACCAATAATATTGAGATTAAACTCCCCCACTAAAGACTACTAGGTTGATGGACCTTTGATTACTCGAAACATGAGCATCTGTTGTCCAATACAGTTGAGGAGACCCTTGGAGCCTAGAAAAAGGCCCCATCTAAGTGCTGTTTACTAGGATTTCTATCACCAAAATGAAATTATACTTTTCCCAAGTCTACTATGTATGAAGAACCTTTATCTCACCCAAGTCCACCTTACATGAGATAACTCCATTTCAACCAGGTCTACCCCACGTGAGAGATCTTTAGCTCACCCAGGCCTCACCCACGTGAGCCAAACTATGAGCACTAGTTCATACCACCAATGGTAGGGAACCTCTTCCCATATATCCATGTCTATGGGGGACCAAGCCAAGGCCTCCCCCAAAACCATCTAAAATGTATGATCATAGTATAGGGCTCGTCAATGTGTCCTCTCAATTATAAATTCCCATGCTAATAGAGGTCATGAATTTATCATACCTAATCGGAGGGATACTTGGAGTGTTTTAAATTATATATTAACTTGATAATGAGGATCTTAACCTTTGGGGTAATGATGGGACCCCAAGGTTGAAAATAAGAGAGGATGTGGGCACATGAAATTGCTTTCTCTCTCCCTAATTCCCCCAAGTGACTCCACTCTTGTCTACTAGATGATAAGGAGTAAAATATCTTGGTATAGAGTCCTTTTACTGATCTTCCTCTCACCAGTCCATTGGTAATCCCTCCTAGAGTAACCCCCTATTCGTTCTTATGGGATGTATCCCCACCCTTAAACACCAACAAACAAAGTAGATTGTGTAGTTTTCTAGAACATTTGCTTCCTCTTATTTCTCACACCAAAGACACCACACATGGGCTTAGAGGTAGGTAACAATGATGAAATCTTTATGATAAAATACATGTTGAGGGAGGGGAATCCTTTTCCAAATCATCCTCTCACCTTCCCTCATGGATCCTATTCAGTGTAATCCCAAAAAACAAGTCACCATGTCAAAGGGATATATTCCAATTCAAGAAACCCCTTGAACCTCCAAATTTCCACTCCTTTAAGACAATGATTACACTATAAACCACCTAGAGGTTCCTATGTATTGAAAATGTAAGACCTAAAGTCGATTTCAGTGAGGGATATGATTTACCTGTCATGGTATAGAGTCCTTGTGATAGATATTACAATCACCGTAACATTGGCCTCCTCCATAGGTGTAAGGGACAAATTTAAAAACTTCTTGGGCTTTGATTCTTATCCAAATTTGATATGTAGTAATCCTCCTTAAGGATAAAAATCAACACCATAATCATCCCTAATCTTATCTGGGCTATATTACCAGTAGGTTCAACCCTAAGCTACGAGGATACATCCCTCCTAGGTCCCTTAGGGCTTCTTCAATGTACATCCCACACTAATTCTTAAAAAACCTTCTCCTAGATGTCCTAGTTTTATGATATTAAATTTCACAGTTTGGTCCTTATCATATGACTCTAAAAATAATTATGTGTCCTATTAAGTGGAACAGAACTATGCAGGTTCTAATTCCTTTCATAAGGATACATAGGAAGCCCATCACATGGGCCTAATCTCGACACCAAACCACTCCCTTGTTCTTAGGATGACAATAAATTTGAGAGTTCTTTTCTGTGTGGCTTAAAACCAACATCATGATTATAAATGAAATAATAATCTCTAATTTGTTTTAAAAAGTGTACCATGGATGGGGAACCTTAGATACATATAGATTACCTATTGATGAAAAACCTTATATATATATATATATATATATGATTCTAAAAAAAATACATTTTAATAATTGATTGTTAATTCATGGGTAACCCGTTTCATATTTGGCACATAATATAGGATTTATGAATATGTAAAAAATCTATAATAAAGACTTGGAGTAGGAAATTATTCTTTTAAAAGTTTTTTGAGCCTGATATCCCATCCTCTCGACCAATGTGAGTCCCTAAGAATTTTTGGATCCATTCCCCAATGACCACATACCATTGAAAATCAGGTTTGTGAAACATCCCAAGTCAAGGAACTATTGTGTGATTCCATTTACATGAATAAAATCCATTGGAAACTATCCAGAATGGATGTGTACATATTTTTTTGATGTGAATGGTCACACAAAAACCACAGAAAAAAATAAATCCAACCCCACATGGTTTTCATATATGAAACAAAAATGGGGAACACGATATGAATTTATCACCAAAATGACATCATTGAATATATTTTAGGCCCCTTTCATACTCATGAAAATTGATGGTGGGACAAACATGGATTTAAAAAAATTTATTAAACATGTGTTTATTTATTAAGATGTTGATTTGAATGGATTTTTTTCATATACATTCCATGAAATTTCATCTAGAACTCCCATAAATAAAATTGATGACTTAACAATTAAATTCAACATATGATTCTTAGATTTCATAGGTGAGATCCTCATCAAATCAGAGGATGTTTTCACCAACCCAGCACTTTCAATGATAGGTATCAATAATATGATTCGAGAGTACCACATAAATGATACTTTCCATACTCTAGAGGCTACATGAAAATACATTTTGCTCAAAAATCCACACCAAACATCCACTTAGTGATGATAGGTGGGCCAAAAATATATTCTACCAGTTTCCATTTTCCACATGTTTTGGGAGTCTTCTCATAGAATAAAACAAAATATTACTATGTTATCTAATGGAGGCTAATAAAGAGGTCGCCAATGAACTCATCATAATATAATAGGGGTCCCAATGAGGGGATACTATCAGAATCCACCACCATCAATGATGCATGGCATCAAACCCTTGGCATGATGAGGGTGATACCCTTAGGGGTCCTGCGCAGGTCACTAAGGCTCGGGCACTCATGAAATCCTAATAAGGGAAATTATCAAACAATAGAGAATAAAACAACAACATTATTCCCTCCAAAGAATTCCACTAATCAAATAAGATAGAAAATTAAAATAATTAAAACACACCATCCAGTATCCACCGATCCTTCCGTCTTATATTGGAAGCTTTTGTCAAAACCATCCAATGAATCCCATCCAAAAATTGGTAGAATACCCATATCTATTCCCCCACATATGAAGACTATCGATACATAATGATCTGAAATGGAGGACGGGAATAGGACCACACCCCAACAACAAACACAGAATGTTAATATATCCACATTATAGACACCCAAGTAACTTATAATATCCTAAAAATGATAAAAGGTAAGATAAAAATTCCTTTACACATCCTACAAACCTGCGAGGACATCATAATGGGAGCATTAGTGGTTGAGGGGTAGACACCCAACTTCATCCCCATAATTGGGGTGACTCATAAGCATAAGAAGAGGGTTACTCTAGAGTATATGTATATCCCTAATCCTATCCAAAAGGTTCTTGGGGAAAATACCATAATAAATGAACAATACGATTAGGCCTATACCTCTATGCCAACTGGAGGTCGTTGTTCCATAGTAGTGCCCACTATAGGTCAAGCATGTATCCCTACCAAAATTCCAAAAATATATCAGAAAATCCCAAAAAAAACATGCTATCTAATAAAATAGGAATCCATAGAAAGAGGGCCTAGTTGCCCGTAAGAGAGCATCCAAATGGAATCCTCACCAAAGGCGGCCGGAAAATGAAGAGTCAGTCTATGATCTCACTCTACTCAAATCTAGTGTTACTGAATCCCTCGGACATGTATCTATGGTGTCTCATGATCTTACACATTTTTTAACAAATTATGGAAATATTAGCTACTATTGTAAAGGGCCTCCCTACATCTTTTTGTCATCGATTCCAGATATCCACCCAAGATAAATTACCATGAAGGCTTACATTAGGTCTAGAATCTGATTGATCATGAGATCCCATCTCTTGATGAGAATCACAATACCCACCTCATGATAAAAATATTAAATAGAAAGTACTTACACTCCTTTCAATCAAATTATATAAAGTTAATCCCCATGGTATACACTATAATAATTCTCTTTACAATTTGATGTTAATCAGTGATGTTATTCCTCCCCCTGATGGAATTCATTATAAAGGTCATCTACACAGTGACACGTCACTTTTTCAAGGAGTTACTCCCCTTGAAGAATTAAATATGAGAAATCCCTCATTTCTTGAGGAATATGGGAAAATGAGACTAATAATACCCAATGCCTCATCAGTTACAAGTGACATCCTTTCTCAATAAGAAGATACCCCAAGGTATCAATCATTTTATAGACCACCCTTGGATCAATTTCCTTCCAATATGATATATAAAATCCATACCAATCCTACTATTTATAATAAAGTAGAAAGGAAGAATCAAATTTGGTCAGATCTGGTTGAGGAAGCTCTTTATAAATAAGAATAAGAAATATATATCATGAGAAGATAGCTGGATAAAGGAAATATACCAGACATGTTATAGTATTTTTCCACTCCCCAATACAGTATTATAGAGGCATTTTCTAAATAATGTGTTCATTAAAACCACAAAAATATTTGGAAAAATCTTCATCACCTAAAAAAATTCATTCCTTACATTGAATATCTAATACACATCATGGTAATAGAAGGGATTGACTATCAAATAGAATTGGAAGCCATCCTAGATGTATGCTATCAAAAATTGGGAAAACAACAAGGACACCTTCAATGTATTGTGGTAAAAGAGTTGATTCGGCTAATTGATGAAACAATAAATGGTGTTCATATCAGTGGATTGGGTGAACATAGGGGGATTCATTTCACCTTACTCCTCGATCAAAAAATCCTTTCAAAGGTAAAAACATGTAATGTCATAGCCTTAATCCAATTTCAGGAAACCTAATCTACTTACAATAGATGGAATTCGTAGAAAAAAATGACCCTTAGAGACTCCCAAAGATGTCGGTCCAAAAGAGAGGAATCCACTGGAAGGATCATGCATCAATAATCTTAAAATATTGAGCACACATGCCACTTAAAGGAATAAAATAGTACGACATCATCAATTTCATTGGAAGAAGGTGTCTCAAGTAAAAATCCTACAATTCACCCAACCGATGTTCGAATAAATATTCATAAAATCAAGAGAGATACTAAGGTAACATAATCCATTATAATACAGAAGCAACCCCATCCTATAGGAATAGGATATTTTTAACACAACATTTGATGTCAAAAGACCAATATAAAAAGGTTGTGAAAATGGTATAATAATTTTACTATCCCATAGTATTGGAGGATTTTTACTTCAAACCTCCTCCTTATAGAAGAAAAACATTTCTTTTTTAGGGTGAACATCACAAAATGAATCTTCCCTGTTCTTTTTATACTATGACTTAACATCTTCACTATGAGGATGGAATGAATACCCAAAACCAAAGTCTTTCTAGGAATTTGAGGATATACTAAACTAATACATACTACCTACTCAATAAAAATATACCCTAGAAAATGTTAGATGTTTGGCCAAACCTCATCCCCCACCCGAAAAGGTTTAACTCCGAAAACATGAAAAAATATTTTATAAATTAGTGTAAGAGATAAATTAGTTGAAAAAACTCCATGTAGAACTACTCTATGGGATCATCCCTGCTGGATATGTTCTACAAACCGAGCCTCACCCCTTTCTAATAGCCTAGACACCTCAACAAAGAGGGTTCTTCTTAGTAGAAGAAATGAATATGGAACATCTGATCAAAGTGAGGTGCCGAAAACCACTATATTTGGGCCATAAAACATCACGATATTAGGAATTCTCTCCCTTGGCCACATAATCAGATAAAGGTTAGACACATCCTCAAAGACTATCCCTTGTAGGTTACCCACCATGAGTACAACTAGAACTACCATAGCTATACCAACATTTTGTTTCCCTTTATAAGTATCCGACCAAATTAGAAGTTCCTCCCAAGATCATATACAGTATCCAAACATTGGAATATCTATTAGAAAATATATAAGGATAATTTTTACCATTACAACCAGAGAGGAAGCCTGAACCTAAATGGGTGGATGCAACTCTTCCCTAGAAAAAACATTGGGAATCCAAAATTACAAAATTAAATAGTTCACAGGATTCATAATAGAATTTCATTCACTTTATGTATCGGTGTAGACCTATTATGGGGACTCTAGAGTAAAAATAAGTTTCTAAGATCAGATGTTCTTTCCAGAATTAAAAATGACCAGCCTTCACCTGGCATACCGGTCTAAAGGATAGATCAATCAATGGATAGGAATATCTTCACCAACAATTCCTATTAGAATTCAACTCTATGTTGAAGAAGAAAATAATCCCCAGCCTCTCAAAATTTATACAATGAGAAAATTATAGGGTGTGTGATTTTATTTATAGGTGGAAGTATTTTAATTACTCCCTGGACATGTATCTTCTTCAAGAAGATTTTCTAGGTCCTTACATTGAGAATCTTTGTGATGATCTATGAAAAATTCTTATCATCGTAAAGTATCTAGATGGATTTCAGGATATTGCTACAATAACATGAATATTGGAAGATTTTATTTTGAAAATCAAGGATAACTCCATTCTCATGTCTGTGTCTCAAGGGATGAGTATCAGTATGTGTAAGTCATAATAGTTATGTAGAATTTGGCCTCTATGCTAGCTCCAAATCAAAATCTTGCACCTAATTTCATCGTAACATCTCATAAATGGAAGAATTAGACGAAATATCCTCCTTGGGATTAAATAAATATCTTAAATTCTCTCAATATGGAGACAGGATGACCAAATTCTATTCCTTCCCAGAAGAGCAGGTTTTAGGATACTTCTTAGAATCCTCGGAAAACTGCACATTGAACCTTTCGGAACTCAAAAGTATTTACCATGTATTACTTGATGCTAAATAGAACTGAATCTTCTTTAATTAAATCTCAGGTCACACCATCTAGGGATTTTTCATTTTCAAATATTTCCTATAAAAGATGTATGATTCTAGGCTAATGAAGCTGGGAAAACCACCAATTTAGGTACAATGTTTTTCTCCCACCAATATAGAGGAATATGGTGAAGGAAAGGATGTCACTAGTAAGAATGAATAGAATATTAGTGATTGGAATAATATAAAAACAATGAACTAGAACCATTATATCCTTTTATCATAGTTGAATCAAACAACTATGACCCCAGTCATTTCCATTCTGGAACAACTAACTCTGTCAACACCGCAAATGTCCAAAGGCCAGTTTTCAAAAAAATAGACAAAAGGGAAGAAAACAAACACTTGAATATGAAACTATAAAAACACCAAATATATCCTTGAATATCTCAAAATGTTTTCCTTCATTCTTAAAATATTGGGCACCGACCCACCAAATGTTACCCTAAGAGTGAACCCGCCAGACTGATTCCTCATCTGACAAAGAATTAATCTTTGCTTCCATTAATTTCATTAAATTAATTGTTCCCTTATATAATGATGAATATATAGTATAACTGAGTTATCATAACCCTTTTAGGGATCTAGGGGAAGAGGAATTAGGAGTTGAGAGTATAGGGGAAGACACAATCATGGTAGAACCCAATACTTCGGCCATGTCCCTGCACAGATAGTATATGATGTTGAACCATGTGGGAAAGACCTCCCATGTGCCTATAATGATTAGTAAGGTTACCCTATATATAAAAGGTTTCACCATATCCTAATTTGTTTGAGATATTTATTATAGGGGATGAAATTATTTGATCGAACTTGGAAAGTAGGTAGTCCTGTTCGACTTAACACACCAAATAAAAGTGCATATTCATCTCTTGTTCTAGAGGATGCTATTATTACATCAAGTACTTCATCACATAATGTTCTTGTGAAAGTGTGTCTTCATCTTGGGAAGCACATATCTTTATCCCATATTTTTTATATTATAATGTAATTATCCATGGTACCAACCATGTTATCTATCCCATACTCTCTCAATTTATCAAAAATCTTCTATGAAGAACTTATAAATACTTTGATGATTATTTATGAGTTTTAAGATAAGGATTTATCTATTGAATTATATCATGCGGAGATCAATCTTATAGAATAACACATGATCATCTCTTTCAGAGGGAATGAATAATATATCATTATACAAGGGCACATCAGACCCTTGTATGTGTCTAAGAGGATACATGAAATTTATATTCTATGGGATTTCATTGATAATATCTCGTGATTCAACCTCATTAAAATACAGAAACATCATCAACTAGGTTAGCACAAGTCCCACCTTTCCCAATTTACTTTAATTCCATGGGGTTAGGAAAAAAGAAATCAAAAGTGTCTCATATGAATACTGATCAAGACTTAGTTTTGGGACCTCATATCTCAATCAGAACTCTTGATTGTATGGAAATACACAACTTTCAACATTATACTAGAAATTCATTGGTCTCATCATCATGTGTAATCCCACTCTTCATACCACCAATGCATCAAATATTTCTTTTGTAGTCAAATATGTACATTTCATGGTGATAAAACCCCATTTAACTCTTACGAATCATAATATATTGATATGGTGTTATATCATAGGGTAGGAAAACAACCCATGAATGATGGAATCACTTGATTCAATTCCCTAAATTGTCTATAAATGACCCTATCTAATCCATTCAAATAGATCCATGAGGAATATGTGCTTCCCATCAATTAAATAGAAGAGATGGTCAAACATTGGGTGTATATTCAACAACTTGCATGATATTTATCATGAATAATGAAACCAATAGTGATGAAGAGGACATTGAATATCTGAACAATGGAGATATTAGATATACATCCTTTTTATCCATTATCTCTCTTGATCTTCAAATAAACCCCACATAATCAATCATTTTAGAGGAATATTCTTAATATTCAAGATGTCAAAATATTTACTCATATCCAAACATTGAGAAATTTGCATCCTCACTATATTCCACCAAAAGTGAGGTGGAGGAGGATTAGTAATATAAATAGGAATAATACCTCAAATATTACCTTCCATAATTCAAGTAAGGTGTCTCTACCACTATTGATGAACACATAAAAATAAATCTGAGTACAAAAGAGGATCCACAACCAACATTGATCAACAAAACCATGTATTCTAAAGAAAAATAGGTATATAAATCTTTTATGAAGAAACATCAGGACATGTTTTCCTATAATTATATATAAATTTCATATATCAATATAGATATGGCCATAAACCACCCAAGGTATCAATAAAACCACTAGCATTATAAACATGTTTCTAGAAAGATGCACCTAACTCATGCCACCAAAATTGAGGTTTAAGTTTATAAGATTGTAAAATACAATTTTATTCAGGAATTATAGTATCTAAAATTTATAGCGAATATATTATCAGTAGAGAATTTGATTATGAAAATTAGGGTCTGTATTGACTTTAATGATCTCAATAAGAACTATCTAAAAGATGATTTTACAATTCCAATCATGGAGCCAAGGATTCATTCTACTGATAGATACCAGGACCTTTTCTTCATGGATGGTTATTCAGGGTACAACTAAATCTTAATTGCACCTAAATATGGGGAATACACCTCTTTTAGTATACCTCTAGGTGTATTTTTCTATCTAATAATACCCTTTTGTTTGAAGAATTTTGGCTATACGTACCAATGTGCCATGCATAGTATCTTCAAACCCTTTTAAGAAGGTATGTAGAATTCTACATCAATGATATGGTGGTTAAATCAAGATAATGTTCTAAAAATCTGGCTGATCTTTAGAAAATCTTTAATAAAATGAAACAAAATATCTTAAAGATGAACCCCTTGAAATGATATTTCCATGTTACCTTGGGAACGTTTCTCGTCTTCATGGTATTACATCGTGGCATCGATGTTTATCCAGAAAATACAAAGGACATACATAATATGTCACCTCCTTAAAACCTCAAATACTTGAAGGGATTAAAATAACACCTTTTAAATATGTTATTATTTATAGAAAACCTCACAGGAATGTGTTTTTTTCCTTTACTGGGGTAATGAAAAAGGGTATCACATATTAGTGGATTGGTGATTTTCAAGAAGTATTCGATATTCTTAGGAAATATATTTTGAGTCCACTTTTTATAATTCCTCTGTCTTGATAGAAAAGACACTTATTTTATATTTAGAAGCCTTTTAAAGACCACTAGGTTCTTTTATCGCACCCAATAAAAATTTGAGGAATGAAAACAACCTCTATTATCTCAGTCTAATGATTCTCAATACCGAGACTCATTATTCCGATATCAAGAAGAGCTGTCTGAAATTAATCTTCATGGTTCATAGGATAATGCACTACCTACAGCACCATGAGGTCCATTTTTTCTCTCATAGTAACATACTCAAATACATCCTTTTTTTCCCCATGTTTAATAGATATTTGGAATGATGGTTGATTATATTGTAGTAGTTATACAATTATATTCTACCTCAAAAGGTTGTAAAATTTCTGGAATTAGAAAACATCCTTACTGAACATCCGTTTGTAAAAAAACATCTTTGAATATCAAATTTGTTTTTTAAGATATATTATCTATTCAAGTGGGTCCCATATATGGAATATTTATTTTGATGGTGCATCTAGAATCCCAATTAGAAAGTAGTAGAAGACCCCAATCTCAATAAAGTCAGGTTTGGTGTCATTCTCATCTCTCCAGAAAACTCTACACTACCTTACTCATTACTATTTTTAGAATTCTATATAAAAATTGAGGGAGAATATCAAGCCCACATTACATAACTAGAACTAGAAACTCAAATTATAGTGGGCCACATAACGGTAAAATGAAATATAGAGTTGGTAATCAAGAAGATGAATGGTGATTATGACATCAAAAAAGAGGGGTTAATCCCTCTTCTTGACCTTGTGTAAGGACTAATGGAAGAATTCACCTTAGAGCCTATAATAAATCATGTGCAATGATTATATAACTACTGGGGTGATTCATTGGAGAATGTGTTTATATATTTGGTAGATCTAGATTAGTATGAAACAATTAGCATCACTCACCATCTAATTGTGTCTCCTTCTAATCACATTGATATGGAATAAATCAATGAGGTTAATTCCATCACAGAACGTGGTGGTCCAAAAATCAGTTGGTTGATTTCTATTGTAGACTAACATTAAAGTGGAGATCTATTATATGAAAAAATTGGATAAGTAAAAAAACAATGATGAGTGACCAACATTACTATTTATGATGGACCAAATCACTATAAATTCCTCTATAAATGGGGATTTGAAGGAGTCCTTTGTAGGTTTATTGATGGATAATAGACTATTTCTATCATGAATGAAGTACATATAGAAGCTTATGATTTCCACCAGTAAGAATTCATGTTTAAACATTAAATTTAGTGGCTCAGATACGACTGGTCTCTAATGACAAAAGGATACACAAAATTAATGAAAATGTTTCATTCCTGCAAAGTGAATGAAAACTTCATCCATCAATCCCCAAAGTTTCTACACATATCCAAATAGTCCTGACCATTCACTGTAAGGGTAATAAATGTTATAGGGTCATATCCTCTAGATATTGGTAATAAATTCAAGAACATCCTCACTACTGTTAACTTATTCTCCAAAAGGGATGAATAAATAATCCTCAAATAAGTTGCGAAAAAGGAATTATTTACTTCTTGAAATCCAATATCATCACTAAATATGGTGTCCCTCATATAATATTAATAAAAAATGGATCTAATTTCTATTCTGTTGAGTTGGAGATGCTACATCAAGAGTATAATATCAAATCCACCATTTGTAATTCTACCATACATCATCTAATGTACTGATAGATTCATTATAAAAATCCCTATCAAACATACACTAGAATATGGTGGATACATATTAAAATTCTTGGACTCATATGATCTTGAATTACTTGTGGTATTACTATACTCTGACATGAACCACCACAAAGGGGACCTCGTATTCACTAGTATATAAGATGGAACTGTTTTTTCCCATTGAGGTCCAATTTCTCTCACTTCAATTTTACATATTTGATAAAATATCCACAAATGATACATCCAAAAAATTTATGGTTTAATTGGAGATAATTTATGAGAAACGACTGGATACCTTTCATCATGTGGAAATTCAAAAACAATATATAGCACATAATTTTAACAAGAAGGTTCTCCTCCACTAGTTCCTTTAAAGTGAAATTCTTCTAGCCCTCACTACTTTGATGACATTACGGAATAAATATGAAAATATCAAATAAAATTGGGAGAGGCCTTATTCAATACACAATATCCACACTAATGAATATTATTCCTTAATCTCTATGGATGGATAGATTATTTTGTCCCTACCAAAGAAAGGTTTTTCAAGAAATACTTTGTGTAATCATCACACTTGGTGTTGGATGGGAGACCCTAAAAGTCACACCAAATGGTATTCATTGTGGTATTTTAAATTACATGACATAGTATCCTAGTCATACAACCTAAAACTGCAGGAGACCATAGTTTAAATTATAAGACTCCAAACTACATAGCCAAAAATCCTAGTCACATGACTTTAAACTATACAATGAGGTCCTTATCACATGCCATAAAAATTATTTGATCACATCTTTTTTGTGATTTAAAAATAAATAACATTTTGATCCATGGTTGAGTAGATCATAATCATTGGTGATGGTCTCCAACCACACACCTACTCCAGAACTAAGTGTGGATTGATTATTATATCAATGGGATATATAGTGATGCACATACCATATGTCCCAGGCCGAACCATAAAGTATATAAATTCTCTTATCCTATATATAATAAATGTATGGGAGTTCACAATCCATGGAAAATGTTGGTCCAAATTCTTCCTTTATTCTTGGACACTTGCCTTCCACACATTATACTCCTTATTCTGTGAAAATTTGGATCTCTACAAGGTTTCCTCAACCATATCTAATATAATTTCCGATTCTATAGGATACATTTTTTTGAATATGCATTAATACGACCCATTATTACTGCATAATTTTCCCTTAAGAGTTCTGTCAACCAAAGGCAGCTTCATCCTTACAAGAAACCACTTATATCTATGTAATCCACAATAATACCATGCTGGAAAACACTTTTTGAACATGGTCAATGGTTAGTCCTTTTATTATTTTCACATATAATTTATTCTAACAAGGTAACCCCAAAGATCACGGTTTATAATTTTCTTCTTCACATATAAAGTCTGTTAGAACATCCTTGGTATAGTAATCCCTATGTCACTTGTTGTTTCCATGATTTATGGTCCATGTCGTATGAACTAATACTACAAGATACCTTTAATACTTACCAAATGATTATAAAATTCATTGGTAACTTCTCTTGAATTAAATGTTAAGATTATCCAAGAACTATATGTGGCTTGATTCACACCTCTATGAGATATGTAGTGATTCCTAGATCATATATCCTGGTCCAACAATAACATGATTAAAATACCATATCCTTTCTTTTAATCACCTCTTTATGGTGAAATAATATTTTCAACTTCTTGTTTCTCACACCTATAATAACTCAGGTGGACTAAAAAGTTTTGGTAAAGGCTTCCCAGAATGATCAAGGTGTACCAATTAACATTAGGTTCAGAATGGTCTTAGATATAAGGCCATAAAAGGAACACCAAACTTCTTTACTGCATGATGTTAAAATTCATGGTTGATGTATTTTTCATGATTTAAAATTACTCATTGTTGTGGCCCTATCATGAGAGGACCATTATCTTGGGTATTGGTATCCCACCTCCTCTTAATACAAGAACTATATGTGGATTGATTTTCACATTGAAGATATATGTTTCAATGCCCAAATCATGCATCATGGTCTATCCACAGTATATAAATTCCCTCACTCCCCTATATACGAGCTAGATATGCATAGGATTGTCTAGTATGTGTTCTCACCACGCTCATGAGCTCATATTAAATGAAAAATACCCCCTCTCTCCATAATAATTTGATCATTGTGGGGAAACTACCCTATAAATAAATGTGGAATGATTTTCACCATGATGAGATATGTATAAATTATTGGATCTTATGTATTGACCCTAGATTAAATATAAGAAAAATATCCCTCATAGTGTTAGAGTCAGACCTTGATATGAATCATTTTCACCCATTCTTGACTGATTATGACATGAAGTGATCCTTCCATTCTCATGAACCTTTCTTACACAAACCAATTTTTGGGTCTAGGGAAATATAGATCTGTATAAGATTTATCATTCCATTGGTGAGAGAATTTACAAATCCCAAGGAGACATTTTTTTGAATATAAATTGTTATTCCCCAATCTATATTTCCATAGGTTACCCTCAAAAGGCTTGTGTACTAGAGGAAAACTCGTCCTCATGAGTAACCTATTATATCTTTGTAATCCCCAAAAAAATTAAGCTGGAAACCAAATTTAAAATGTGGTATATGGTCATTCCTTGCATACTTTTCCTGTATCACTTTTCAGATATGGAAGCCCCCATATTTTAACTTACAACCTTCCCTCTTCAAGCCTAAAGAATGATGGAAAATTATTTGTTAGATCACTATGAAATGGAAAACCACTAATCTTTTTGTCAAAGCTAAACAACATTAAATTGCAGCCCGCAAAGTTCTTTCCATAAGATATTAAACTATATGATCCACATCCTAGTCATATGAAACTAAACTATATTATTCTTCAACCCGCATAGGGGAGGATACTTTTCTCCAAATTTTTGTTATCCACCACATCACCCTAAATATCTGCATATGACTTGATTCTTATTCCACCAAGGAATGTTGTGATGTCTATATTCTCCATTATAAGCTTATCTACTACAACATCCAAAACGTTTTTGTTCCTTTATTCATAGACACAACCCCAATATGGGTAGAAAGTTTAGGATTTCTCCTAGGACCCATCCTTTCAAATATTAATGTAAAAATAAAATTCCCCACCTTTATATAGAAACCAAATTAGTGTAGGAGTGGTTTCTCGTTCATAGAGTGTTGAACCATATTCTCCTTTTATTCTATGAAACATACCCTTCAAAAAACACCATCCTTGGTCTTTATAATTATATATCATCATAAACATTATTATTATCACTAATATAATGTTTTATTCCCAAGGGAACATTTTTTTTCTATGCATTGATATTCCCGAGTATATCATTTTATAAGTATACATTAATGTACTATCAACGAGAGGCACCATTATCCTTAGAATAAACTTATTATATCTTTGTAATCCCCGAAAACATCATGCTAGAATTTTATTTTCAAACATGCTCCATGGTCATTACCTATATTCTATTACTGTATCAGGTTTTAGAATTGGAAATCAAAAAATTATGACTTAAAAACAACCTTTGTGTACTTGAAGAATGTCATAAAATGCTCATCCAAAAATCCCTTCTTGGGCCATAATCCTACAACTCATGGTCAAATCTATTTGACCTAAAACACTATATTCATTAGTACAGCTATAAAGAATGTAAAATTCCCTAGAAAATTTTTATAGTACTCGCCATTTTGAAAACCCAAAAAAGGGAATCTTGAACAAAAGTCATGTTTCAACTCATTATATGCACACTTTTCATGGTTTAGGTAATTATTGTTTTCAATGAAAAGAATGAGGAATAAAACTTTTTAGGTTGAAAACCCTCAATGGATTTCCTAATAAAAATATATGTATCACATGCTAAGTCTTATTAATATCAAACTTAGGAAAAATTAGTGTAGTGATGAAAAAGGGCCAAAAGTTCATAGGACCCATTACACGATCCTAGTAATAGTCGAACATCATTATGTCCAAAGACCTAGGAAAAAATTTGAACACCCAACTATTACTAATATTTTAATTATAACACATTAACATAAGGAAATATGGATAAATGGAAAAAATTTAGTGTTAGTTTATAATTATATGGGAGAAATGGGAGAAACTCAAAAACATGAAGACATTTAAATGAAGATTCAGTCAACACTTCTTCTCTCTACATCAGGATCAGACCCTCGTATTCTGATCAGATTCAATCCTGAAGGGGGGGAGGAGATTTTTTATAGTAAATTTTCAAATGTGGGTGAAAATATTTAATAGAAAATACCTCAAGTAATAAAGGAGTTAAGATACTCACTCGTACCAACTTTCACACACCACACCTGTGAGCAAGAGTTTTGCTTATGCCCCACCGGTATGACCCAATATGAGTAGTAAATACCTATGTGAGGGCCTTGAATGGACACTTTCACATATTCCCTTCTTAACCTAGGGTCCCAACATTTCTTATAAATAGGACCCTTGGTATTTACATTTGACATGACTTAATGAAAAATAGACCACATGAATCTCTTCTCATGCAAGTCTCTCATCCCAAGTCCTCCAAACCCCCAGGAAGTTCATTAAGCCTATAAAAGAAGAAGAAATTAGTAGAGATAAATGGAATAAGGTAACTAATGGTCTATAGTACCAATAATATTGAGATTAAACAATACCACTAGTCAAAACTACTAGGGTGAAAGACCCTTCCAATACTCAAAACATGAACGGTAATCATCTATAGACACATGTTGAGAGACTTGGAGCCTAGAGAAGGCCATGTAAAAGTGTTGCTTCCCATGATTTATATTGATAAAAGGAATATCTAGATCACACATGTATACCCTAAATGAAGCACATTTATCTCACCTAAGATTACCCAATGGGATACATTTCCATCTTTCCCAGGTTTACCCTACATGGGAAATATTTATCTCACCGAGGCCTCACCTACTTGATCCACCCTTTGGGACCTATTTCATTCCACCAATAGCAGGGCACATATTCCCTTGGATCCCTCATTTAAGGGGGAACAATCCAAGGCTTCCCCAAAATACTTCATATTTGAGAAATCATAGTATATGGAACATTAGTGTTTCCTCTTGATCCTAAATTTTCATGGTAATGGAGGTCCTTCATTAATCCTACCTAATAGGTGGAATCCTCAGAGTGTTTAAAATTATACATTCCCATTGTGATGAGGATCCTAAACATAGAGATATTTATGGGACCCTGAGTTTAAAAATAAGAGAAGATGTGGGTACATAAAATCCCTTTCTCTCTCTCTCTATTTCCCTTTAATGAATCCACTCTCATCTACCAATAGATGATGAGTAGAATATCTTAGACGAGACACATTTTATGAATCTACATATCGCCTTTCCATAGGGAATCTCTCCTAGAGTAATCACCTAATATTTCTTATATAATGTATAACCATCGTCATCCTTCAATATATGAAGGATATTGTGAGGTTTTTCAGATATATTTCTTCCTCTATTTTCTAACACAAAGCATGAATCACATGGGATTAGAGGATAGTAACGATCATGGCATACACAAGATCAAATAAATGTCTCTAGAGGGGAATCCATTTCTAAATATTCTTCTCACATTCCTTAGGTTATCCTATTTAGTGTAGACCTCCAAACCATGTCACCTCATCAAAGGTCGATATTCCCAATGAGGCAAGCCCGTGGACCTCATGATTTCTAGTCCTCTATGGTAGTTTTTACATTATACCCCACCCAGAGGTGGATGAGCAGTGAACACATAACCCCTAAAGGTAGTGTCACCAAGGGAAGTAAATTACCTATCCTATTATAGATTTATTATGATAGATATTTCTCTACCCTTGACTAGGAAATCCTACATAGGTTTAATTCCAAACATTGAAAACTACATGAGCTTTAATTCTTATACAAATAAGATACGTTGGAGGTCTCTATAAGGTTCAAACCAAACAACCCAATAAAATAAAATATTATTTGGGATATATTCCTAGTTAGGTCACACCCAACATAGTATGATACATCCCTCATAGGCCCATTGGTCCACTTCGGTTTAAGTCCCATGACAAACATTAACTAGTCACCTTTTGACTAGATGTGTTTGTTGTGTTACATTAAACTCTGTGGTTTGGTCCTCATCACAAGACCTTAAAAGGTATGATGTGTCTCATTACGTGGAACCAAACACATAGGGTTTTGATTACCATAAAAAAGATACATTGAAAACCCTATTTTATGGTCTCAATCTTGACACCAAAATCATTATCATCTTCCTGTACGATGAAAATTTCACAGCACCCCACTATGTTGCTTAAAACTAGAATCATGATAAAAAACTACATAATAATCTCTAATCTGTTTACCAAAGAATACCATAAAAAGGGAACCTTTGATACATACATAAGTCTCCATTGATGAAAAACCCATATACATATAGATGATTATAAGGAAAATACAGGCTAACAATTGATTGTTAATGAAAGGGTGACACATTTCATATTTGGTACTTAAAAAAGGATTCATGAATTTGTCTTAAATCAATAAGATTTTCTCATATTAGGAAATAATTCCTCTCAAAACAGTTTGAAGATATTGATCTCCCATCCCATAAACCAATGTTAGTCCCTAAGAGTTTTTGGAGCTATTTCTAAATAACGGCCAGTCTTTGGAAAGTAGGTTCATGAAACATTCTGAATAAGGGATTTGTTTCGTGTTTCAAATTACACAAATAAAACCCATTGGAAACCACATTTAAATAACATGGAAATATATTTATGACGTGAAAGTCAATTCCACCACCCCCAAAAAAATCCATTCCAACTCCACAAGGTTTTCGGTGATGAAACAAAGACAGATCTTTCTCAGTGGTTTTCAAAGAATATTATGAATATTCAGTGATATATTAAAACTACATAGAGTCAATATAAGATTTATACTAATGATCAATGATGAAATATAGAGTTTGAAGTCATAGATAAATTATTCCTTTGAATATCACCATGGATGAGGTTTGTGAGGTTTGAGAAGAAGGGAATGTTAAGACCAAAATACATTCCCCCTTTCAAAATCTGTAATCATGTGGGAACTATATCTTATAATATTGATCAGCCATTGGAAATATCCTAAGTTCAAAATGTGTTCCATGTATACATTTTTAATAATTTCATACCTAACCATTCAAATGGAATGAACTCAAAGGTTGTATATCTAGAATATGATCTCACTTACAAGAATAAACTGGTAGAAATATAGAATCATAGAGATAAATTACTACAAAATATATCCACCCGTATAGTTAAATTTATATATAGAAATTATATGTTTTTAAGTAATTAAATTCTAATGTGTAATTATTTTAAGGTATATAATGTGTGGAACTATTATTTTACTATGTATTCTTCATTTACTATGTTCAAAAGAATCTTTCATATATAACATGGATTTAATAGAAACCATGATACAATTTATTTAGATAAAATTTTACAATATAAAAAAACATTAATACATTATTCAAATATAATATGAAATATCATTATGAAAATTATAAGAGTAATCACACCACAAATATAAAAAATTATTAAAAATGTGTCCTCCTTGTCCTTGAAAATGGTGATGAAAATAAAATATTCAATTACAACTATGAAAATTAGGCAATGAATTTTAAATAAAATAGAAATTTTGGAAGAAAAGTAACTAAATAGAATGAAATTATTTAGTAATGTATGTCAGGGTATACATAAGAATTAAATAAGACTATTTTACATATGATCATTAAAAATACAGTCGTTGGATATATAGCTGTTGGAAAAATAGTCATTGAATATTTGGTTATTGGGTATATCCAATGGGTAGGTTATGTGTTATGAACCATATCGGGATACCATCCTACCCACCAGCCGATCCTGCCTGACACATGTCCCGAAGGGCGTTCTCAATTCCAATTGTATGGGAACTAGTTCCCAACATCAAAATAATAAAAATGGGAATAAAAATTCCCAAGTAAATCGAGATCAATAAACCAAAAAGAGATCACAATAATGAACTAGCAATATCTAAACATCAATAAATGTACCAAAATCATCTAGATACAATAATAGATAAACAAAACAAAACTGAAACTAAAATACAAAACTGTGATCAGACCACACAAACATGATCTCCACATTATCTGTTGGACACCACCAACCATAAGTAAAACCTACTATAAAGGCACAATAGAAATAGAAACGTTATCTAACAAAATATCTCAGGTCTATCGAGGATGAGTGGCACAAGTAGGGTGAGAGCTTAAACAACTATGTAGGTATCACCACAAAGTCAATGAATTTCCTTTTTTGAAATAGTCTATAGTCAATAGTTTGAAATAAAAACATAAAATGGTATAAATACCATTTTAAACAACAAAACAAAACATTACAAAATTCCCTTTTAAAATCAACATACACACATTTTCTTTTCCAAAATTATTTTACTTTCCTCAAACCATCTCAAAATCTAAAACCCAAATACAATCCAGACTAGATAACCAAAAGGAAGTTATATAGAAAGTAAATAAAACCAAAAAACATTCACAACTAGAAAAATACAATATCCAATGAGTTGAAAAAATAAAGAGAACATATAAATAGTAACTCATGAGAATTTCCTATACATCTCTAGATGAAATCCTTGGAAGTAGTTACCTCAGACTCACATTCTAGTATATGGTGAAGCCTCATATTCAATAACCAACTCTCCACTATAAACAATCCAATCTAGTGGAACTTCCTACCTAGCCCCATAAATTCTAGGGTGTACAAACCCATCTAATTGGGGTCAATAAGAAGCCATCACTCAACCCTATAGATGAAGCCCAATAATCCCATGAAAATAATAATTCTCGGCCAAACATGGTGTATAAACTATAACCCACAACATCCTTGTGTATGATCCATTATAGGGGAACACATATCATATTATAATGGAATTAATACCAACAAATCTCCCATGCATGATCTATTAGAGAGGATCACATTCCAAGGTTTTAGTGGCTTTTTGTAAACATAATCCAAGTATCACTACTAACATGAAAACCCACTTATTTACCAAGTTCATATTGAGTTTTAACATAATTTGAGTTTCAAAAAACACTTACTCAATCATTATTAAATACCAACTGGTCTCACACTACCTAGGTTTTAAACCCATTTTACAAAACATTCCAACATGATCACTAGGAACACACATACCATAAGTTACAAAAAAAAAATTTCAAAACATTATAATGAGCCAATCAGGCATTCAAATCAAACCACCTTTTCAAAGACAACACAAAAATCCAAATAGGCCTTTAAGATGAACAATCCAAATACATTTACAGATATTGTTTTATAAAATTTACAAATTCAATATATAAATAAAAATTTCACCTGTACAATTTCAAACATGTCTTTAAAAATTTATAAACCATGCCACATCACAAAATACCAAACATGCCCTTATATCAATTTTGTTACCATGTGTGTCTAATGAGCCAAATAGGCCTTTATTTCAAATATATATCAAGGAACATCTTAAAATTTTCAAATGGGCCATGAATTAAGTAAAACATTACAACTAAATTAAAATCACATAAATCAACAACACACCCCTTTAGAAATCAAGTTACTATTTTAGGACAAATGGAAGAGGGAAGAAGGGATAAAATTTTAAAAAATAGAGGCTCAAGGAAAGTATCATCTTGAAAATTCTTTAATAATTTTAATTCCCATCCATGTGCACACATTGTGCACCCATTTATGTCCCAAGATATAATGAAATACTTAATGTGCCCATGAAATCATCTAAAAACCATTTTTGAGAAACCCTTCTTACATTTAAACCCACAAAACAAGTCACACAATTTCAACATCACTAACAATCATTTAAAAATAGGAAAAACATTTTCAAAACATTTTACACAAATTACCAAGCCATGATGTGGAAAACAAACCATACATAATGCCCAGTTTATCATTACAACAAGATATAAAATTACTATCAAGGCCAAATAACACCACAAGTGATAAATTTCTCTTTTTTAAAACAAAAAGGACTTCATCAGAATCATTGCATGCAATTAAATAAAGGAATAACTAAATAAATCCTTTATAAAACCATTTTACACCCATTTTCAATCATAAAAGCACCAAATATATTCATAATATCACATAACTACCATGATTATAATATTTTAAAAACATTAAAGGAAAGATTAAGCATCAACAAAATGTGCTAGAAAATAAATGGATGAAAAAACCTACTAGAATGGTATACCAATGAAATGAAACATTGGGAGAAGGAATAACACACCCCAAGAAATAATCTACACACCCTAACATTAAACAAATCAAAACATGCATCATAACTAACCCTTAGGGTTCAGCCAAAAGAAAAACCCCACCATGAAAAACTAAGAACCAAGAAGAGGGGAAGAGGAGAAGAAGAAATTGACCACAAATTTGAAGAAAATCACCTTATAAACATAATGGGGATTAAAAAATAGAATATAGGCAAGAGAGGTAGATCTTAGAGGGCCCCATGGCGTGCCTAGGTCAAATGGGGGTAGAAAATACCATGTTGTGGTTAAAAAATGGAGGGGAAAATTTGTAATTTCATTGCTTTAATGATATGGGAAAATCGTAGAGTTTGGCCCAGAGTTTTCCAAACTATGCACCAACCATCCACCCCTTACTAGAGAGGAGGGGCACCCCACATGGGCTAGCCTCTTGGTTTCACAAACTATTTGCCAACTATCCAAAATGACACTTCTAAATTTCAAACCCTCACTATATTCTTACCACACATATTCCCTAATTTTTCCTAGGTTGTCGGCCATGCCCTAGGAACTAATTCTAAAGCCACATAGTTTCCTAGGTGATGGTTTATGGTTTCCCCTAATTATGTTTGAACCGTGTTCCACCTACTATCAGGCCAATAATATCCATTTTTAATTGATGAATTAAAAATTAAAACCACAACTTAATCCAAACATCTAGAAGAATACCCAAATCCAAGAAAAAGAATAATATATTAAAAATTCCATGTTTGGGGTGTGAAAATTCATCCTACTAAAAAAATTTAATGTCCTCATAATGTCTCCCAGAAAAAATATAAACAAAAATCAATCCCAAAACCAAATAAAGATAAAAAACTACAAACCTCAAGGTGACCTTCCACTTCACAAGTCACACCCAAATATTTCTAGAGGAAACAACATATAAAGGAACAATGAGAGAACACTAGAGGATTTTCATCACTATAAGAACCTGAAAAAAACCATGGTATGACATTGGATCATCCAAAAGTGGGAACTCTCAACCCAAGATAACCCAACATTTTCTACACAAGAGAAACAACACCCCCACCAGAACTAGGATTCCCCACATAAGCCAAACCACCAACATGGTGGAACCGATACAGTAAATCCCAACCCAAAATAAAAATCCCTGACATAGAGGAAAAACCCATGGAATAAACTTGATCTAAATGGAAAACACAAACAAAAGCAACAATCATAAATTTACACAATCCCAAATTTCTCCAAACATGAACAACTAAAACCTGAAACCAAAACTAACATGTACAGGGTATAAGTACAACCCAAATGGGAACAATCCACTTAAATAATAACATTCAAAAAAACATATCCAATTTGATTATAAAAGGAAATAACCATCATAATTTGACAAAAAAATATGGAACATAAAACTGTTGCAAAAAATGAAACAAAAAAAAACTATAGTCTATGCACCAACACTAGGGGAAAAAGCTAGGAAAAGTTTTTCCAAACCCCCATCCATTTCTAGAATATGTGGAAATATTCACTTAAATTCATAGGGATGGAGAACTGATGTCAAAATAATATGTTTCCTTGCAACTGAGAACTAACATCCTTTGATCGAGGCTTCTTCTTTAAAAAACACTTCTTACAAAACCTTTAAAATGATTCAAATGACCACAATAACAACATATCTTTAGAGTATTATGGAATAATGATTTTGAATTTAGAAAATTAATACACTAAAAACACATGAGTGAATGGTATGATGAATGAATGGTTAGAACTAACAAATGAGATTCCTCAAGGATAGGTTCCTTTTATATAAACTTCTTTACATATGGGGAGCCTTCACCTATAGTGATAGACACTGGATTGAAAACTTATTGAGCTTTAGAAACCAACTAATATAATAATTATTCATCCAAAAATTTTTTGAAATGAATTTCCTTGTAGGAAATGGATTTCTTCTTGATATTTTGATGAAGACCCCAAATGAAAAAGGATCTTTCAATAGATCATAAAACACTACCTCCAAAGATCAGGAAACCAGCTCCGTGAAGTGGTCAGCAAAGGCCTTCATTGTCCACTAGTATTTTTGAATACTCTTGATCTCTTACACTTTCTTCATCTTCACCTCCTCAGGTGCAAACCATCAGATGAAAATAGTCTTAAATACTTCCCACACTATCCCAAATTGTATTGATGATGGAGAAATCACCTTATTCTTGTCCAAATATGGACCCAAAAAAACCTATAATAGCATGTAATATCACATATTCTTTAGTTCCCAATGATCTAATGACACACTCAACCTCCTTTATGAATTATACCACCACTAATAGACCTTGATCACCATGAAATACATAAAACAACTAAAAATAACTAGAAACTAGGAAATCCCCACTTGTAATTTTGGGGGCCTTTCATGGAGGCATATTCTGAACATCAAAATTAATAGAAAACCAAAACCTATATAAACCAAAAAAACATAAAGAACATATCAATGTATAAAATAAGGCTCATAATCCATACACATACAATTAGAACCAAAATCCTCTTCCAAAAACCCACTTTTTCCCAATTTCATAAACTACCTAATCTAAAGGCCACTTCCCAAATACTAAAATCTTTTTTAAAGAAAAAATAATTTCCAAAATCATTTTCACTTTCAAATAATTTTTTTAAAAACTAATCTAGACCTTTGATTTCAAAAACTCACCCATGGTATTCTATGAACCATCACATATGTGTCCATCCCACTACCTCTTACACCATCTATGCACACTTTCCAACATGCACTCTCAATACCTACACACACATATGTGGATGTTCATGAGGAAACCCAAGGGTGACACAAACCACTTTATCCTCAAACCCAAGAATTTACGAAATTTTAAACCCCAATCACTTTCTATTTTAATACCCGATTTTCAATCCAAACCAACTTGAAAGAAATAATTTCCATTTAAAAATATTTTTTATTTAAAAATACTACATACAATAATTGAAACCCAAAAAAATCACAAAAACCTATTGGAATGAGGAAATGATGGCCAAGACTAACATAGAAGCCCAGTTAGTGGGCCATTCCACAAGTAAACATCAACAATTAATATGACCTTGAACTGTGCTCTCAGACTCTATGTGGGTCACTAATCTATGTGCAATAATGACATGACGTTGTCTCGCCACCATTTTCACTCCTCATCCATGCATCCAAAAGGAAAAAAAAGGACTCAAGTATTGGACTATCCCTAGAAACTATAAGATCAGAATGAGAAATGGTTTGTGACGTCCACCTTCTACCTACCTTCTAAGTCCCAACAGTACTAGTCTCCAACCTACCTAACACCCAAAATAATGAGGGCCTCTTATGATACCATTTATTTAGGAACCAATATGGGATACCATCCTACCCAGCACCTGAACCTATCTGAAACTTGGACCAAAGGTATTCCTGCTACCCCTGGGCTCAAAACTAGCACTGGGAATCAAAATAATCATAATGGAAATGATTTTCTCCCAAATAAACTAGGTTTAATAAACCCAAAATAGCCCACATAAATGAACCAACAATAAATTAATATCAATAAATGTTAAAAATTTATCCAGATACAATAACTGATAAACAAAAAAAATTGAACATAGACAAAAAAACTGAGATTGAACCACGCTTACACGATCTCCATATAACCTCTTAGTCACATCCAACCACAAGACCAACTTTCTACAAAGGCACAACCAAACTAGAAACCTAAACTTTCAAAATAGCTCGGCTATACTGATGCTGAGTATAACAAGTTGGGTGTGATGTTATGAAGCCCATTAGGTAATCGCCATAGAGTCCATTAAATTTCATTTTATCAAAACATTCTAAAAACAATAGTTTGAAATTAAAATATAAAATATGGTTTAAATCATTTTTAACAACCAAACATAGATTTCCGAAACTCCCCTTTAAAATCAACACACAAATATTTTCTTTTAAAAAATCAATTAACTTCCAAAAATCCATCTCAAAAACTAAAACCCAAATACAATACAGACTTGATAACCAAATAGGGGATATATAGAATGTAGGAGAAACCAAAAAAATCAGCCACAGCTTGTAAATACAATATCCAATGAGAAGAATAAATAAACTGAAAATATAAATAGTGACTCAAGATAATTTATTGAACATCTCTAGAGGCAATCCAATGATGTACTCAATTCATAATCACCTAATGGAATATCATGAAGATCCACAGTTAATAACCAATTATCCACTCTAAACTGGCTAATACAGTGGAACATCCAACCTTGCCCCATCATGTCAAGGGGGTACCAACCCATGTAATCTAGGTCGACAAGAAACCACCCCTAGAACCTCTAGATGATTTCCAACAATCCTAGTATAATAATAATACTTAGCCAAACATGGTATCGAAATCATAACCCATAACATCTTCATGCAAAATCTATTAGAGGGGAACACATCCCATCTTCTAATAGACTCAATACCAACAATGTTTCTGTACACCAGCCACTAGAGAGAATCCCATCCCAAGGTTCTAATTATTTTCTGCAAATATAAGCCAAGTATCACAACTTATATGAAAAATAATTTCTTTCACAAGTTCCTATCGAGCTGTGAAATTATTTTAGTTTCAAAAACCACTTCCTCAATTATTATTAAATACCAACCATGCTTTACGCCACCCAAGTTTTAAACCCATTTTACAATACATGCCACTATTCTGACCAGTCCCACACATAATATAATATATAAAACAAATTTCCATAACATTAAAAGGTTTCAATAAGGCATTCAAATGAGACCATATTTTCAAAGAAAACATGAAATTACAACTAGGCCTTTAATATACTAAAACCAAATACATTTAAAAATAAATTTATATACCATTTACAAGTTAAATATATAAATCACACTTTCACAGGTACTATTATTCATAAGTCTTTAAACATATAGATACCAAGGAACATTAAAAAATTCAAAATGTTCTCTTATATCATTTTGGAAACCAAGTTTGTCTAAAGATCTGAACGAACCTTTGTAAAAACTATACATCAAGAAACTTCTTAAAAATACCAAAAATATCAAGCATTAATAAACTCATTGAAGCCACATTAAAAGTTTCATGAAGAAATAACACACCCATTTTGAGATCAGGTAACTATTTTGGGATAAAGGGAAGAGGAAAGAAGGGATAAACCTTTAAAAAACTATGGTTCAAGGAAAAAATCATCTTAAAAATTATATCATAATTTGAATTCCCATCCATGTGCACACCCCAGGCACCCATGGATGTGCCAAAATCTAATGGAATACTTCATGGGTCTATGAAATTATGTAAAAACCGTTTTTTAGAAATCCAACTTTCTGTAAAACCAACACAATAAGTAACACAATGACATGTTCACCAACAACCACTTAAAAATTGGAAAAACCTTTTCAAAATATTTCCCAAAAATTATTGAACTATAAAGAGGAATTAAAAACAAAAAAACACCCTATTTATTATTTTATAAAGATGTAAAATTAATATAAAGGACATATAATACCATGGGTGCTCCATTTCACTTTTAGAAAAAAGGTTGTTTCATAAAATACCTTGCATGAATTTAAATAAAGGCATAACTAAATAAATCCCTTTTAAACTCATTTGACACCCATTTTACATCATAGAATCACAAAATAAATTCATAATATCACATAAGAAACATGATTATAATATTTTAAAAACATTAAAGGAAAGATGAGGCATAAACAGAATGTGTAAGAAAAGAAATGGAAGAAAAACCTACCTCAATGATGTGTTAATGCAACAAAACATTGAGATAAGGAATGACACTCCCCAAGAGAAAATCCACCCACCCTAACATTAAATATATCGAACCACACATTAACTATAACCCTTAAGGTTTGACCAAAATATAAATCCCACCACGAACAACCATGAACCAATAGTGGAGGAAGAGGAGAAGAGGAAATAAAACAAGAATCCAAAGAAAGACACTTTACTAGAACCTTCAAGGGGATTTAAATATCGAATGAGGGAAATAGAGGAGGTTATTGAAGGCCTAAATGGTGTGCCTACATCAAATGGTGGTGTAAAATCTCAATTTGTTGGTAAAACAACGAAGGGGAAAGATTGGAATTTCAAATTTTTAGTGATTTGGGAAGCTCTCATGGTTAGGAAACACTATTTTAAAAGCTCGGTTTCCCCAACTGGAGAAGAGGGGAACCCCACACGGGCAAGCCACATAGTCTCCCAAAATGTGTGCCAAATGTGCAAAATTCCACTTCCAAATTCCAAAACCTAACTACACACTTGTCACACGTTTTCCCTAACTATGCATAGACCATGCACCATGCCCCAATCAATAATTATTAAGTCATAAAATTTCTTAAGATAATGCGCACAGTTTCCCTAACTGTGTCTGAACCATACACCACCTGTTGTTAAGCCCAAAATCTATATTTTTCTCCAATAACTCAAATTTTAAAACTTGGACTCAACCCGAACCTCCACTAGAAAATCAAAATCCAAGAATGAAATAAAATAAAAAAATTTACAAGGTTCAGGTGTGACATTATGTAATTTAAAATAATATAATAATTATTGAATGAAACAAAAATATAATTTTAAATTAAAATATTTTAATATAAAAATAATATTTTTTATAAATTAAATATTATTATTATTATTAAATAATTATTTTACTACTTTATAAAATTAAAAAAAATTTCAAATTACAATGGATTGATAAAATTAAATTTTCTAAGATGAATATTTAATTTCAATAGGATTCTGTTATAATTAAATAACATTGAAAAATAATGCTTTCAAAAAACTATTTTTAAGTGTTTTTTATTTTAATTATAATAAATTAAACTTATCACTCTAAAATGATGAAAGTAATTTAATTTTTCAAGTTTTAATAAAATATTAATTATCATTTAATTTGTAAATGATATAAAGTAGGATTAAGGAAACATAAATTTCAAAAAGATATTTTTCAATATATAAGTTTTTATTTATATATTTTATGTTTTTATTTAAAAGATATATTTCCTATATTTAGGGATGTAATTGAATTAAATGGAGTCCAGATTTTAATAAGCATTTATAAATTAGTCTGGTGGGTCAATTTAATTTTTAGGCATAAAAAAGTATCAGGCTGAATAGTGCATAACATCGATAAAATGTAAAAACTATAAAATACAGTATATATTTAAAATGATCTATAAATATTATAAAAATAAATAAATTTCTATAATATAATTAAATATAAAAATATTTTTTCCACTTATGAGGCAACGTTCCATGAAAACAAAATACTTTCTAACCCTAAAGTATCGAGACATTTAAAAAATTACAAAGAAACTCACTTATAAAAGGACCTCTCCACCACCCCTCAAAAACCACCAAAACCATTACATTATTTCATTAAAATCTAAAAATTCTCCATCTCCCAAAGACTTATTATATGTTTCATATCTTTTATACATAAAAAGGAATCCTAATTCTGTCATTCCAATTGAAATCGTGTCAAGAAAGAGTGAATTCATCCACTATCTAAGTTATTCACTTAATTTTTCAATGACATTATCAACTAAAATCTTTATATATATTATTTTACCCTATAATTATTTAATATTTACATAATTATCCCTATAATAAAATTATATTGCTACTATATTACTCTATACTCTTACTCATTCATTTGTATAACATGTTCTTGTTTGGGTCAGTTCAACCACTTATAAGAATAATATTATTCCATCATCACAATTTTCACCAAGAATATGGTTTTAAAATGATGAAATATAAATAAATGATCATTATAAAGTAACTCTTAATTATTGGTAAATTACCCATAAAATTTTCATCATAGATTCCATTGGCATGAACCATACCCATACTAACAATAAAATAAATATGGAATACATAAATAATTAGAACACAGTGATTAAAATAAATTGAAAAAATATTTTAATGATAAAAATTATATTAATGAATGGGGACTAACATTAATAGTACAAATTTTTACAAAATAGTCAAAATTACTGGCATTAAATGATGAAAATAAAAATTAAATAATATATGTATAGTGAATGATTATAATTGTTTCCCTCAAAACATGTGTTCTACTTAAGAATAACCAGTTCTAGATTTTTTCTATCAGATTTCTTTATGGAATTGGAAACACCTAATGGTTTTTTACCCAAGAGGGACCCACTTTTCAAAGATAGGAGATCATTATGTTTATTGACCTATGTTACTTAATAACTCACATTGGTCTATAGGATGGGAGTCCTGACACATCACACCATTTTTTGGGGAATTATTGCATACTAAGTGACTCTCTTATAGATTTAAGATATGTTCATGAATCCTTATTAATTTAAAAAGCTTCATTTTGGTTTCACTTAAAATTTCCAATCCATTATTTATCATGTGGGCAATTTAGAATTATCTATATATATTTGAGGTTATTTATCAAGGGATATGTCCATATATATATTTTTGGTTTTCCATCAATGGTAGCCTCCCTTATATTACTAATATATTCTTGAACCATTGTTACAATGATGCTTGTTTTTAAGCCACTCAGTGGGGCACTCTTGAATTTATCATCACCCAGGGAGACAGATGTTTGTTTTCATGTTGGTATCATGCCTATAGATGGGATACATACATATTCTCATGAATGGAATCAAGACCCGCATAGTTTGGTGTTGCTTAATGGGACACATCATACCTTTTAAGGTCATGTGATAAGTATCCAACCGTATAGTTTAATGTCATGTGGTAAGGACATCTAGGTAGAAGGTGCCTAGGAAATGATTGGTGCGGTACTTATGCCTTATAATCCCAAGGAACATGGAAAGGATATGAGTTTAAAAGTTGGGTTAGACCCTACTTTGAATGTCACCTAGATAATACATTGTTGATTTGGAGTGTTGGGTTTGAACCTCAGGGAGGCTTCATACATATCCCACTTGTATGGGAATCAAAGCCAACATAGTTTGGTAAGTCTAGTAGGGGAATATGTAATGTTGGGAGAAATAGGATAGGGATTACTCATAAAAAGATTCCCTTGTAATAGGGTCCAAGAGATATTCTTGAATCATGGGGATTTAAGGGGAACATAATTCAGGGCATATTCCTATGGAGGATTACTAAAACAAGGTAGTTAGGATGGGACTCTTGAGTAGGGTATCTATTCATCTTGGTCCCTTGGTAAAGTCATCCTATGTATCCATATTATGGTGGGAATCAGATTTCTGATAGTTCAAGATATTAGGTTGATTGTGTGGATGTTGTGATCATCACAAATCTCTACGCCCATGTCATTCATGCTCGGTGTGAGGAACAAGAGGATGTGAAAATTTCAACAAGCCCCACACTTTCTCCTATGTTGATTGAAGAGGTCAGGCCTACAATGAAAAAATCTGGGGCGATAGTGGATAAGGGTACGAAGCAATGAACTGTTCAATTTGAAATGAACTTGAGGGTAATTAGGTCTTACCTGAAAGGATATTGGCTTACATGAGGAGGGAAACCCTAAAATTGGTCATGTAGTAGAAGGAGGATATCATTTCATTTGTCAAAAGAGAAGGTAAGTGTAAACCATACCTTACCTACCAGGGACTGAAGGTTTTGGGTTTTAAGGACAACAAGGGGGGACATGGCTTGAACCCTAATCCTCCAAACTGGGAACTTCTAACAATATCTATAAGGTAAGGGTCCATGTGACTATAGATATATAAACCTACAGATATCCCAAGGATCCTCACTCCCTTATAATTCAAATGTGTGAAACCTCTAACTATATAAATACAAGAACAAATGAGAGACACACTGATGTGTCTTTCCCAAAGGTTTGGTAGGTCAGGACTTTTTAGTGTAGGTTTAAACTTGGTAAATTTCATAAAAGAGAGACAAGGAAGGAGAATACCTACCATGGGTGGCTTAGAATATGACTTCAAGGATGGATAATGTTGGTGGTCCTTACAGGTATTCCACATGGGTTTGCCTTATAGGTTTTCCATGTAGGTCCTTGGAGGAACTGAAAAATGGTTAAAATAGGAAGGATAAGCTAGTTAAAGCTTGATGTGTCTTGTTAAATGTACTATAGGGACAACAAAACTTCTATGAAGTTTTAACTTAAGAACCTTATGTGTCCCTTGATGTCCTTGGAAGCATCCCACGTAGGTCATTTCTTATGGAAACAACCTTGCATAAATGACTTATTCTAATGAAAGGAGTGTCCTTAATCATATGATTTGTATTTAAAACATTGAAAGGTCCTTAATATTTATTATCCCATCCAATTATCCCCCTTGTGTTTTAGATATCTACCTAAGAAAATTTGGGGGACCTGAATAAAGGAGCTACATAATGGGAGCTTCTAGAGTTCTTCCAACATTTTCAGTTAGTAAAATGGGGAGACCAGAGATCCTTTTTATAGGTATAGATGGGACCTGGTCAAATGAATTTTTTCTGTGTAGGTCTTCATTGTAGCTCCACATCATAGCTCTTTTGTGTAGGGGTGTGAAAACGTATACTACCGCGAAGGTTCCCAACATAAGTCCTCAATGTAGGCCCCTGGTGTAGGGGCTATGTATTGGGCTACACTAGGAGAACCTACTAGTCACTTGATGCATTGGTGGTATGCATAGGTTTAATGCATAGTGGTACTGGTCAAACCTCCTTGGTAAACATACTTCCACATAAAATTAATGTAGTGCCCCCATACCTCTACTCAAGCTTCAATCAAGGCCCTTGGGGTTGGTGCCTTCTCTACCTTCACTCACCGTATGAAAAATGTAGCGTCACACTATGAACTTTTTGAGCCTGATTGATGAAATCTTGGGTCACAAAACAAGAAAATCCAATTTTATCTTTCCTCTTGTTTCGCGCGGAATCCGGGGATGACCTCCTGTACGGGAGATTCAAACGTTCCGATCGGTTTCTAAGGGGTTTGTTCGTAGAACCGGAAACATCCAATGATTCCACATCCGTTTGGACCTACTTTCCAAAGGCAGGCGCTCATTAGCTTGTGGGCTAATGAGGCTTAGGAATTTGCATTGGTCGAGAGGATGGGAGGTCGGACTCATCACACCTTTTTGAGGGGAATTATTGTCTACTCCGGGACTCTCTTTATAGATTTAAGTTAAGTTCGTGAATCCTTATTACATTACCAAGTATAAAATGATCTTTCCTTTAGTTTTAACAATCAATGATTAAATATGCAAGAAATTTAGAGAATCTTTTATATGTATTTGAGGTTCTTCATCAATATAGAATCATCTATATTTGTTTAGAGATTCTTGGTCAATGGTATCCTTCAAAACATTTATATAAAAGTCTCTTGGTCATTTTGATGACCAGGCTGGTTTTAAAGCCACTCAGTGGGGCACTTGAAGTTTATCGTCATTCAGAAGGACAGAGATTATTTCAATGTTGGGATCGAACCCATAAATGGGCTACCTACGTATCCTTTGTTTTGAAAAAGGAATCAGAACCCACGTAGTTCGAGGAATGGGATATGATGTTTTATGATTGATGGCTCAAAGATGAATGTCATAATTACTTTTACACTCTAAGCTCACGTGAGTCATGCTCGGTGTGAGAAACAAGAGGTATTGGTAAAATTCAGACAATTGTGCCATAAAAGATGCAATCATAAGAATTTGTTTTGGGGCTTATGTATAGATGACTGCCCAGATAGACGAAAGTTTAGGATTTACTTTTAGGGAGAAAATCCAAGAACAGGGTCCACAAAGTTATATGTGCTTCATGGAGATTTGAATACTCTAATCTTGGGGCTTACTCCTAAGGAGGATGCCCAAGTTAGGAGGGGACTTATGATTGGGTTTTATTCCTAAAAAAGGAAACCCAAATCAAAAGTAATTTATGACTGGTTAAGAGAAATTTTAAGAGACTTGGGGCTTATTCCTGAAAAGGAAGCCCAAGGTTATGACTGAGTCTTATTCCTGAAAAGGAGACCCAGGTTAGGGGACTTGGGGCTTACTCCTGAAAAGGAAGCCCAAGGTTATGACTGAGTCTTATTCCTGAAAAGGAGACCCAGGTTAGGGATTATGGTTTGGGGCTTACTCCTGAGGAGGATGCCCAAGTTTGGGAACTTGATTGGGGCTTATTCTTAAGAAAGATGCCCAAGATTTATGACTAGGACTTATTCCTGAGAAGGAAGCCTAGGTTAGGGGACTTGGGGCTTACTCCTGAAAAGGAAGCCCAAGGTTATGACTGAGTCTTATTCCTGAAAAGGAGACCCAGGTTAGGATTCTCTCATCTTAAAGGATGAGGTTGAAATGAATGAACTCTCAATCTTTGGTGACATAAAGATGTTTAAATCACTGGGTGTTTGAGAGGTATTTCACAGAATTCCTTTCAGATAAGGATGTCAAATCAAGAAATCATGCCATAAATGGCTTTTGAAGAGTATCTTGAAGACTGAATCTTGAATAGGAAGGGTGAAATGGCTTAAGAGGGGTAAAAATGGGCAAGATGGGCACCCAAAAAGCTAGGGGCGCGCAAGTCTTGAAGGTCGCGCAAGTCCTACGTCGGCGCGCAAGTGTTGGTCGCGCAAGTATACTTGCGCGACATGAGGGATACTTGCGCGATTTTCAACCAGAGTTGAATTACTTGAGCGACTCTTTATTAAACCCTTTCCCATCCTCTTGAGGTTCTTCCAGAGAAGGGACGCGCAAGTTATATTGAAGGAATTAAGTTGGCGCGCAAGTGTTTGATAAGTTTCAACACTCGGGCCTTCATTCTTCTCTTTAGATCTTCCATTCTAGGTAAGAAATTACCTTAGAAGTGTTCCGGAAGCTTTGAGAAGAGACTTGAGCGTCGGGAGCTTTGATCCGAGTTTCTGGAAAGAGATCCTCTCGAATGGGGGGCCCACAGGGTCTATTTATAGGCAAAAGAAGACCCCGGGCGGTTACTGGGCGGTTACCAGATCTATCGCGCAAGTCCCTTGCACGACCATGAGGGGTCGCGCAAGTGTTGAGGCGGCGCACAAGTATACTTGCGCGACCAAGAGGGAACTTGCGCGACCTATGGGCAATGTTCTCCTTTTCCATCCCTTTGTCGATTTTTGATGTTTCTTCAAAGGATTAATCACTTTGAGCTCAGATATTCCCTTTTCCGAATTTTAGATTCCGTGATGAAAGGAGCGTCAACAAAAGTCCCCCCTCAGAGTTGGATCCGGAGAGAAAATGAGGATTTGACTCTGAGGAAATCGAATCCCTCTAAAGGAAAAGGGCGGCGCGCAAGTCTCCAGTGCACAGAAGTCGGCGCGCAAGTCTTCGTCGCGCAGGCATTGAGCATTCTGGATGCGGCGCGCAGATAGGCCTCCTGGCCTATAAATACACGGCTTCCGGCCGTAGATGGCATCTGAAGTTCCGGATTTCTCGAGCTCTCGCCGCGCAAGTCTTCCTCGTCGCGCAAGTCTCTTGTTTTCGCTGTTTCTTCGCTGCCGCGCTACTCTCAAGGTAATAGGGCTTGCGCGGTAATACTTGCGCGACCAAAACTTGCGCGGCATATGTACCACTTGCGCGACATCTCCATACTTGCGCGCCTTAATGCCTTAGCCATTTTTTTCAAATTTTTTCACAAATTTTATGAAAAATAAAACCCATTTAAGAGTTTAATTTATTCAACTCCTGTGCAGATTCAATGGCTCTTAGACCTGGATTACTTGATGAACTGGCTAGCAAGCGGATAGATGATATGATGAATATCATTGGCCCTGATTACTATACTGTCAAAAACAGCACTCTTCCAGATTTGGCTAAGTATCTGAAGAAATATCATTACGACTTTCCTCACTGCACTTATCTACCTTTGTATGGTCATGGTCATCTGCAAGAAGTCATTATTCCAGAAGTAAAGAATTATCTTCCATTTTCTTGGTTTCAGAATTATACCAATTTTGCTTCAGCAAATATCTCAGGCGGAGGAGTATTTCAAACTGCTGGAACAGTAGAGAAGGCTTATGTGATGCATCATAGCCCTTGCACACCAGATCTGAAAAAACATACACCTGAGCTTCAACCACATTGTCATCCTTCAATCTTCCGAGATGCTCAGATGGATCAGTCCAAAGGCTGGAAGAAAAGTTGGGATTTCCGCCCTGGGGGAGGTGTGAAGCCAACTTGGATGTGGGCATACTGGGTGTGACAGACTTGCGCAGAGTTTATTGAGGATCTGAAGAGAGCTGCAATATATGAAGCTGTTTGGGTTGGGCAGACATATATTTACAGACATGATATCTTCGTGCCAGAGATACTCAGCCACTGGAGTCCAGCGACTAATTCTTTCCACTTGACTCATGGAGAAGTAGGTATCAGTTTGTGGGATGTCCACAAGATTTCAGGAGCTCCAATCTTGGGCGACATGTATGATGAATTCACTCCTCCCAAGGTGACTTGGAATGATCCAGAGAAGACTCCTGCTTTGGCTCGAGAATTATTCAAAATCTTTCACAAGCTCAAGAGTTCAGAGACCTCATTAACTCATTTCAGAAAAGATATCCATCCGGAAGAATGGATGAAGGTGTTTCTTACTGAGAAGAAAGGGATGGAGCCAAAGGAAAAAGGATCCAAGAAAAAGAAATCCAAGGATACCCGGCCCAGAAGTCCTACCACTTGCCCAAAACCTGAGAAGAGAGGAGCTCCTGGCACATTCTGGCCAACTCTAGAAGCAGGAGAGTTTGAAAAATGGGGCTATGAAGTGAATCAAAGAATTCCAAAGAAAACTCGTCTGGCGGGTTTCTTGGCAATGTGGCTCAGTATTTACCTCTTGCCGGTCAGGGATTCGAAGGGAGGTGTTAGGCCAGGGACCTTCGTCATTGCGGCCAAGTTAGCTGAGGGAAAAATGGTTGGGTTAGCCACCCCCATTTTAGCAAAGATCCACAGGAGTTTACTTCACGTCTTCCAGGGTAAATCTCCTTTAAGAATAGTGGGACCATTCCAAGTTTTGTGGGGATGGATCGCCACTCACTTCAGGACTTACAATGTACAGAATGGATTACAAATTCCTGGAAGCTCTTTCAGACTGTCAGTGCAAGCATTCTCTGGAATTGCTCCATTAGATGTCAATGGTTATGACATAAAAGTAAGACTAAGCATGTATAAGGAATTCAACTTCTTTCCTTATGGAAGTCCGCCATCTGGGCGGTTTGTTGATGATGGGAAAGCCCCTTTGGATTTGAGGGCATACATGCTAGCTTGCAGGGATGGCGTGTTAGTAGCCAGGATTGATGGAGAAATCATATGCGAGGCCTATGCTCCATATAGATTTGCACGCCAATTCAAATGTTTGCAACAGATTGTTGTATCCCCTCCAGTACATGTCAGGTTAGAGCAACATCCGATGGTTGCTCGACAACTATGGTTGCTGACATCAAGAGAGAAGACTGGGGCAGTATTTGATCTACCAGTTGAAAAAGCGGCACATTATCTGACTACATTTTATGCCGAACACTGGATAGCATCATACCCCAAAGGGATATTGAATCATCCTGTATATCAAGTGGGAAAGAGGAAGAGGACTGTAGAGAAAGAAACTCTTCCTCATGAAGGTGATGCTTCTCCTCCTGAAATAGGTTCAACAGACTCCTCCTCTAGAACTGATTCCTCAGATCATCACGATGGGGATGATGAGGCACAACCGGCAGCAAAGCGGTTTCGTGCCCGATATAATCCTCCGTCCAGAGTTAAAAGACCCACTCCATCAGCTCCTGGTGAGTTATTTGATTGTAATAACTTCAATCACTGCTACTTTATAAAGTAATAAGTCTCACTTTCTTATTCTCTATCTGTAGTTGCAGGAGTTGGGAAGAAATTAAAATCAAAAATTGTAGGACCTTCCTCACAGCCTTTATATCTAAGACCAGAGGCTGTTCAGCTATGGCAGAGCTTATACTGTGATACTGAAACCGCCTGGCTAGATTTGTGTGAGGGTCTACAACTTCCTGGGATATGATATCTTCTAGCTTCCAAAGACCTTCAATACGGAGATAACCCCAATGAAGTGCGGGCTTACATCAGAGAGCTGGAAATGCTCATATATGCCACTGATAATTCGGTTCCTATCACCAGGCGGGTGAAGGAAATGATTGATCATGGAACCACTAAGGGGGCTGGTGGTTCTGGAGATGAGGAGTGGCAAGAGTACGTGGCTCCTGAAGATGTAAGTTTTCTTTCCTTATTTTCTTTGCAACTTGATTTCAGTTGAAGCTTTGTTACTTACGGAAATTATTTTCTTCATCTTGCAGCTTGCAAAGAAAGGGATCGGGGTTCCTTCGCCACAATATAGCCCTGGTGGTACCGCTGTTGGGGCTGCTGCTGATTCTCCTCGCGAACCAGGCGAGATATCTCCAGGCCAGCAGGCCATGAATGAGGCACTGGACATAGATTTTCATTCGCCAATCCAAGTGCCAATAAAGGAGACAGCTGAAACTCCAAAAAAGCAAAAGAAGCCAATTCAACGAAGGAGGAAATCCTTAGCTAAACGTTTCATTAGCAGTGGTAAGTCCTTCAAACAATCATGATTTTATACCCATAATCATATGGTTACTCATATTTCTGAGGATTGCAGGGGCTTCTTCAATTTCCCCCTTGAGAGAAGGGACTGATCCTTCTTCAAAGGCCGTGGAGGGTGCTGTAGAACAACCACAAACTCAAGCTGACTTGGTAGCTCCTGGAGAAGAGCTGCCATCCATTCCCAGTATCCCTCCCACTACTGAAGATGCTGTCCAGGGTCAGGGGTTGCAGGACATAAGTCAGCAAGAAGACATAGCAAATGCTCCCACTGGTGAGACTAACCAAGATTCTGAAGTATCATTGGATGAAATGATGAATCAAGGAATGATTTTTGAAGAATTTTATGATCATGCTAGATTTTCATGTGATTTAGAAGACCTTGGGCGTGAGTGTTACCCTTCGCCCAAATTTTTCTTTTAAAAGAAAATATTTCTAACCATGATGTAAAATAATATGCAGTTTCTTCCGTAGAAGCTGCTGAACTGCCAATGCCTGAAGAGGGTGTGGACACTGATGTCAACCCTATCATTGCAGAAACATTAGCTCAAGTAGAGATAAATCCAATAAACTCTCTTGAGACCCATCTTGAAAATCCTGTTGAAACCGGGAAAGATGGGGAGAAGTCTTCTCATGTTGCTGAACCACCATTGGGTAAGGGATAACAATATTTGTGATTGTACTTTATTTGCAAGACAATCCATTCTTTTGTTATCCTTTAAGATTCAACTAAAATCTTTCAATTGATCATGTAGGGCCATCAACTGTAATGGCTAGATCCGGAGATGAGGCTTCAGCCTCTGCCCCAACGGGAATTGAAAGTGAAGAAGCCCATGTCAGAGGGGAAAGAGCAGAACGAGGCACTTCCTTAAGCATGTTAATTCCAGATTACATACCCCCTTCTGACGAAGATGTTGAATCAGATCCAGAGATGCTCAAAGCGTTCAGCTTTTCACGACGTAAGGCGTGGAACAATATATGGAACATCATATCGGGGGTGACCTTAGAAGAGGTACCATAAAAAATTTCCCGATTGTCATCCCAATTTGTTATAATGGGACTTGGTGGTTTTGGGTATGAAAAGATCCATGCTGCAGTGAAACAGATTATCTTCAGGAGGGAGCAAATGCAGACAAGTCGCGAAGATTTGACCAGAGTGAAATTGTCAGTCAACATAGGCGAATTTGAGGCTGCGATATCCCAGGCTGAAGCTGATTATGTTGTCAAGATGAAGGATCTGAAACAAAAAATCAAAGAAAAGGTCGTCCAGCAGGTGCAACTCCAGCAACAGTTAGATGCTGTTACTGGGGAACTTGATCAGCTTAATGAATCATTGGATGAAACTCATATAAATGGCATGAAAGCCATTGCAGATGCTAAGAAGGCATTTCAGCAAGCTGAAAAGAGTGAAGCTGGTCAAGTGCACGAGCTTCAAGCAACTGTTGATAAGGCTCAGGATGCTATACATCAAATGAAGACTTTTGTTGACAATCTCCTGTAATTTCTTGAAAAAGAGAAGAGATTCCAATCTGTGGATGTCCTTCTAACTCTTGTGTATCAATGAAAAACACTTTTGTCTTCAATCATTTGTGCTTGCATTCTTCCATTACCTGCTTCAAATTTACTTAAGCCAATGGGCTTAGTAAGCATAGTTTGATTTTTACTAGGATTATTACAAATAACCCTACAAACTTTGAATCTTTTAATTGCTCAATATTAGCTAAATCATACAAAAAATGTATATTTAGTGAGCTCGAACTTTGAATTTTATTCATAGTTCCTCTGTCTTTTGTGTGGGCAGTTTAAAGTCATGCAAGCCGGACAAAAAGAGGCTTAATGTTTAAGGTCGAAATAGCTTTGACCGAAAAATGGATTAAAATGGATTCAATTCCTTGATAATTTATCTGAAAACAAATTACCATACTCAAGTATGAGAGAAAATATGTAAACTATGACTTAAGAATATTTGAATCTGAGGAATGATATGAAAAAGAGCTAAATAGCATTAGAAGAAGTAGTTTCCAAGAATGAAGTTACTATTATTTAACAAAACCCGTTAGGGGGTTGAAATATGCAGGGCCACCTATGGGAATTGGCTGCATAGTCAAATAAAATAGCATCTTTTGGCTGACAAGTCTGTTATGTGGACTGTTTATGCAAGGCCACCTATGGGCACGTGCTGCATAGTTAGGCAAAAGAACTCTCAGAAATTTACTTTCCTAGTGCTAAAAGCCAGTGAATGTTTATGGAGATTCAAATTTTCTAAAGCATAGAGTTTGTTGTATGGAAAGAGGTACTTGAATATGGAGAAGATATTTTCAAACAAGAATATCGAAGAACTGGATGAATATCACTCCTACTAAGGTCTGACCCAAACGTAGGGAAGAAGAATAAACCATAGACTTGAATACTTTCAGATCATGAAAAAGGATATGGGACGAATACGTTAAGGATGGCTATTTTTGCGGATCCCTACATACTGTCGTTTAAGACAAATAAGGACAAAAGAGGCATTCTTCCCAAGAATGAAGTTACTATTATTTAACAAACCCGTTAGGGGGTTGAAAACATGCAGGGCCACCTATGGGCATTGGCTGCATGGTCAAATAAATAGCATCTCTTGGCTGACAAGTCTGTTATGTGGACTGTTTATGCAAGGCCACCTATGGGCACGTGCTGCATAGTCAGGCAAAAGAATTCTCAGAAGTTTGACATTTTTGTGACTATAAGTCATGAAAAGGGTTATGAAGATCTGAAAATATTTAAGGTTAGGATTATAATACATAAAGATGGGTATTTTCCAATGTATATAGGGATACATAGGTCAATGAAAACCATAATCATGTTGTGGCTGGGTCCTGAATTGAAACTTGGACTTCACTACGTATCTCATAAGAATGAGAATCAAGCCATACGTAGTTCTTGAAATGCAGTTTAACGTCGTGCAGGACGAAAGGATGAGTGATCTTAGTTTTTGGGGTCATAGAATTCGGACCATAATAATGAATACACAGTGTGTGTTTTCATGAGGACTTTTCAGCCAAGGGACTGAAAGTGAAATTTGGGGTTAGGCCCAAAAGACTTGGGACTGGATTCGAGGGACACTCGAATGTTCCTACGTATCCCATAAAGATGGGAATCAAGTCCACGTAGTTCTAGAAACTACCCTTTGTACAAATTTGGTTCGTACATGTGAAGGGTGAAAAGGGACTTTAGTGCAATGATGGTTTTAACCTAAGATAAAAAGTTTAGGCATTACCATGTATGTACGTAGTCTTTCGAAAAAAATGAAAACCATGATTGAAAAAAGAATCAATGTTAATAATGGTTCCTTCTCAAATGAGGAAATCAAAGAATATTGTAGTTTATTGTCGTACCGGACAAAAGTGTTGTATAGTTTAACGTCATATAACAAGGACAAAAGTGAATCAATGTAAAGATATTGATTCCAAGGGTGGTTTCACAAATCATCATCATATGAGATTGTGGTGAACCAATGTGAAAAGATTGTTTTTGGGCTTGAACCTTTGGGAGGTTGCCTACATACCCAGCCTGGAGGGCAAGGATCAAAGTCTGTGTAGTTCAATTAAAGAATGAATTAATGATCAAGTTGTTCTTGTGGACAATGATCTAAAAAAATGTTGTTGGGACTTACACATGGTTAGTGGCCCAAAGGGAGTGTTATGGTTGATGTTCGCTCTAAGCTCACGTGAGTCATACTCGGTGTGAGAAACAAGAGGTAATAACAACCTTAACTATGTACAGTTTAATGTCATGTAGGACATAAAAAAGGGACTTTCTGTACAGTTTAGCGTCATGTAGTTAAGACGATGGGGACAATATAGTTTAACGTCATATTGGACGAAAGGGGGATTGTGCAGTTTTAATGTCATGATGGACTTTTGATGATTATATAGTTTAACGTCTTTCCGGACGTGAGGGACTTTTATACAGTTTAGCGTCATGTAGTTAGGACGTCACAGTTTAACGTCTTGCTGGACATATTTGCAAATAATTTATGGTCGTATACATGGACCAGGAATGATGCAGTTTTAAGGTCATGCTGGACTGTTTATGGAACTTTTTCACAGTTTAATGTCGTGTGGGACGAAGTTGCAGTTTAAAGTCATACTGGACCATTGCTGTATAGTTTTAGCGTCATATAGCAAGGACGAACTGATGCTGTACAGTTTAAAGTCATGTAGCTAAGACTAAGGTGAATCAATATGAGGATATCAGTTCTGATCTTTTTACAGTTTATCGTCATGCTGGACGTTGGAAGTGCCACACAGTTTAATGTCATGTTGCTAGGACACAATATAGTTTAATGTCATCTCGGACAGAATACAGTTTAGTGTCATGTAGGACAATAAGGTACTTAACACAGTTTAACGTCATGCTGGACGATGAAAGTGCCACACAGTTTAATGTCATGTCGCTAGGACAAAATATAGTTTAATGTCATCTCGGACAAAATATAGGAACTTCTATACAGTTTATTGTCATGTAGGACAAAATCAGGGACTATGCAGTTTAAAGTCTTGCAGTTAGGACTATTGGTGCTGCACAGTTTAATGTCATGTTGTAGGGACAAAATTTAGTTTAATGTCATCTCGGACATTGAAGGTGACACAGTTTAACGTCATGTTGGACGAAGTTGTAGTTTAAGGTCATACCGGACCTTGGTGTAGTTTAAGGTCATACCGGACCTTGGTGTAGTTTAAGGTCATACCGGACCTTGGTGTAGTTTAAAGTCATACCGGACCTTGGTGTAGTTTAAGGTCATACCGGACCTTGGTGTAGTTTAAGGTCATACCGGACCTTGGTGTAGTTTAAGGTCATACCGGACCTTGGTGTAGTTTAAGGTCATACCGGACCTTGGTGTAGTTTAAGGTCATACCGGACCTTGGTGTAGTTTAAGGTCATACCGGACCTTTGTGTATGAACCAATTGTAAGTCTTGGTTCTAGGAACAATATTTTGTGTTTATACAAAATACTTCTTCAGTAATCTGGCATTAGTTGGAGTCGTGATGTGTTCTCCATCCATTGAAATCAGAGAATATGCTCCATTGGAGTAGACCTTATGTACTGAATAAGGTCCTTCCCATTTTGGTTCAAGCTTGGGAGGTTTCTTACCTGGTATCATTGGTGTTCTGAGAACCAATACCAATTCTCCCTGAATGAATGAACGAAGACGAACTTTTTTGTTAAAAGCTCGTGCTATTCGATTCTGATAGATTTCCAAGTGGTGCAAAGTGCACAATCTTTTCTCATCTAACTGTTCCAATTCATTCAAACGCTTTTGGGATTGCTCATCTGTTGATAACTGATCACAAATGGCTATTCTGAGTGAGGGCAATTGAACTTCAATTGGCAAGACTGCTTCTGTTCCATATACCAATGAATATGGAGTAGACCGCGTTGCATTGCGAGTGGTAGTCCGATAAGCCCATAAAGCATGATAGAGTTTATCAGGCCATGACCTCTTATCTTTATCCACCATCTTTTGCAGTATATTTGAAAGAGTCTTGTTGAAGGCCTCTATCTGGCCATTAGCCGCTGCATGATATCGAGATGAATGGTTGGACTTAATGTTGTATTCTTGATACAATCTCTTTACCTCAGAAGAACAGAAGTTGGTGCCGTTGTCTGTCAATATGGTATGAGGGACACCAAATCTAGTAATGATGTTAGACTTGATGAAGCTAACAGTGCATTTAGAACTGACTTCTTTGAGAGGTACTGCCTCTGCCCATTTGGAAAAGAAATCAGTAGCAGTAAGAATGTACTTAAACTGCTTGGCCGTAGCTGAAGGGTAAGGTCCCACCACATCCATTCCCCATGTGGAAAATGGCCATGAGTATTTAGCTGTATGAAGCAACTCTGGAGGTTGATGAATGAAATTGGCATATACTTGGCATGAATGACACTTCTTTGTGAAATTAACACAATCTTGTATCATTGAAGGCCAGAAGTATCCAAGTCTTCGAATTTGATCAGACAATCTATGTCCAGACTGGTGGGCACCACAGACTCCTGCATGCACTTCTTTTATGACAGCCATTGTCTCTTCACCATCAATACATCTGAAGAGAACTCCATCAAAACCACGTTTGTAGAGAATTTTCTCGAGGTGGTTTGGACCATCATAAAGAGTAAAATTGACCACACGTCGCCGAATTTGTTCTCTCTCGGCTCTATCAGGTGGAAGTGTTCCATTTTGAAGGTATTCCCTGATAGGTGACATCCATCCTGTAGTATGACCATATGGTTCAGGAATGGGACTAATTTCATTAATTTCCTCTGTTCTGACTTGAACATAAGGTGAAATTGCACGACGGTGGGCAATACCGATGGTTGTCTCGTCCCGATTTGGATCTGCTAAAGCTGTGGCAATATTAGCCAGTGCATCAGCTTGAGCATTTTGTGATCTTGGGACATAAGAAAATGTTGGTTCTGAAGGGAATTCCGACATTAACTCTCTGACGTAATCATACAAAGGGATTAATTCTTCTTTTCTGATGGCATAATCCCCATTGACTTGTTTGATTACCAGGTCTGAATCACCTTTCACCTTTAAGTGATTCACTTGTGCTTGAAGTGCTAACTCCAAGCCTGCAATGAGAGCTTGGTATTCAGCTTCATTATTGGTACCACCTTCCCACAACAAAAAGGAATAAGGTAACACTGCCTTTTCTGGAGAAATGAGCACAATTCCTAAACCAACTTTGTTGAATTTAGGATTTTCCATTTTCTTCCCTGTTGGACTTCTAGAAGCACCATCAAAATACATTTCCCATGTTTGAGGATTCTCTTGAATAGAAAAAACTTCCTCATCAGGGAGTTCGATATCTGAATATGTGTCTTCCACTGAAGGGTGTTCAGCCAGGAAATCAGCCAGAGCTTGGCCCTTAATTGCCTTTTGAGACACATACTGAATGTCGAACTGCTGTAGAATAACCGCCCACCTTGCCAGACGTCCTGTAAGCATTGGACGACTAAGGATGAATTTGAGTGGATTATTACGAGATACCAATTGGACCTCGTGATGTTGCAGGTAGTGTCTCAGTTTCTGAACTGCAAAGATTAATGCTAGGCAGCATTTTTCAATACTCGAATACCGGGTTTCTGCTTCAAGCATAGTTCTACTGAGATAGTAGAGACTATTTTCATTCCCAGCATCATTCTTTTGAGCGAGAAAGGCACCCAATGATCGCTCTAAAGCTGTCACATAGAGGATAAGAGGTCTACCCTCAACAGGTGGCATGAGTACTGGTGGACTTAAGAGGTATTTCTTGAGAACATCAAATGCTTCTTGACATTCTTTAGTCCACTGGTAAGTGACTCCTTTCTTCAATAATTTGGTAAAAGGTAAACTTTTGCCTGCCAAATTGGCGATGAAACGCCGAATATAGGCTAAGTGTCCTTGAAGTCCTCTTAATTCTTTCAAATTCTGAGGAGGTGACATACCAAGGATTGATTTGGTCTTCTCAGGATCGACTTCAATACCACGATGGCGTACAACAAAGCCGAGGAATTTTCCTGAGGTTACCCCAAAAGCACATTTTAAGGGGTTCATCTTCAAATTATGTTGTCGAAGCTTGTGGAATATGATTTCCAAATCAGCCAAGTGATCAAAACGTTGTTTGGATTTAACCACCAAATCATCTACATAGCATTCAACAAATTTCCCTAGAAAAGGTTTGAAGATACGATGCATGGCGCGTTGATATGTTGCACCTGCATTCTTTAAACCAAAGGGCATCACCCGGTAACAAAACACACCTTGAGGAGCTCTGAAGGCTGTATATTCCTCATCTTCTGGGGCCATTCGGATCTGATTATATCCAGAATATCCATCCATGAAAGAAAGTACTTCATAGCCAGTCGTCGCATCAATTAAGAGTTCTGTAATCGGAACTGGAAAATCATCTTTGGGACAATACCGATTAAGATCTCTGAAATCGATGAAAACCCTAATTTGTCCGTTCTTTTTCTTTACTGGGACAATATTAGCCAACCACTTGGGATATTGAACTTATCTGACGAAGTTAGCTTTGATAAGCTTATCCACTTCAGCCTCGATTTTGGAATCATAGGTTGGGTGTGTTCTTCTCGCGGCTTGCTTGAATCCTCGATGTTCTTTTGGTAAACCCAAATGATGGGTGGCAACATCAGGATCAAGGCCAGGCATCTCTGTATAATTCCAAGCAAAGATATCTTTATTTTGCTTTAGAAAAGAAATATACATCTCTTGTTCTTTAAGGGTCATGGCCGCACTAATTAAAGTGGGGCGTGGATCTTTCTCTGTACCCAGATTTACTTCTCTGAGTTCATCCACAGTGGTAGAGATACCCTCTTCAAATGCTGGAGGAGCATCTCTAAGATCTTCCTCTTCCTCTTCATCATGTGTTATATCTTCTGTTTCTACTTGCAAAGTAGATGAAAAAACGAAATTCTCATGATCATAAGAGATGTCAAAATTTTCACATTTTGAAGAAGAAGCTTCCATTTCCGTCCCTATTGATGAAAAAGGGTCTTCTTTGGGAAATAAAGAGGAGATGATGGATTGAGAATCGACATCAACATTCACCTCTGGTGTTGCTATAACTTCTTCTGGCCTGATTAGCGAAGTATAGACTTGTTGGATTTCAGCAGACGAAATGAAAACGTCACCACTTATGCTTTCATCATTGCTTGGTAAGTTACCAATTTCTCCCATGTTGTCTGGCTCGATTGCCGTAATTGACATTATGGATCTTTCCATAAGAGTATTTTGATTTGGGCCTATTTTGTCAATTTGACTGATAGGTAACACATAATCTGTACTCACATGTGAAAATGGATTTATTGGAATTTTTTCCAAACCATATGGAGCATTAACTTTGGTAATTTCCTTCATTGTAGATTTTTCTCTTCCCTTCATGTGATAAAATTCCGCCTCAATGTATTGAGACTCACATGTTTGGAACGGGGCCTTATCACCATATAATGTTCCAACTTGACCATCGAAACAGTATTTGAGACATTGATGGTATGATGACGGAATAGCTGCATGCTGATGTAACCAGGGTCTTCCAAGCAAGATATTGAAAGCTGAGTCTTGATCAACAATCATGAAATCTGAATTGGAAACAAGATCTCCAAACTGAGTTCTGAGCATAACTTCTCCCAGTGGTTCTTGTTCATTTTTATCATATCCTTGCAACATCATGGTAGAAGGAGATAAATCAGATTCTGTGAGGCCCAATCGACGAAGTGTGCGAATGGGCATGAGGTTGACTCCTGAACCATTGTCAATAAAAGCTCTTCGAACATCTATACCATTGACTTTGCCAGATAGGTACAAAGGTTTTATGTGCCCATGCACAACATCATCTTCATCTTTATCAGTAAAAGATATCACTGCATGGAATTCTGCAGGATTATTCTCTATGTGATAAATTTCAGCTGCAGCAATTTCAGCTTCAAACTCCTGAGGACTTGACAAAGCTTCGATGAGTGCTTCCCGAAGATCTTTTTGATAGATTCAAAGCATCCAAAATTGATAATTTGGCTGGTACTTGGGCCAAGTGTTTCAATATATCATACTTTTGATCTAGAGGCCTGCGTTTCCCAATAGGAATATGCGGTTTAGCAGGTACCTTGGAAGCAGATGCTTTGGAAGCTGATGCCTCTTGTATTGAAGTTGGCAACATCTTTGGTTTTGGAAAATTAGACTGATTAGATCCATTTACTTGCTGAGATAAAGAAGATGGAACATTTAATCGGTCTTCCAAAATAACTGTGCCGAAGCTGAGTTGGCCATTGGCAGAAGAACTTGCTTGTTCATTTTGAGCTCGCTGAAGGGCTCTACCACGAGTTTCTGCTGCATATACCGTGCTAGCAGGGGTAGAATTAGAGTAGTGGCTTCGGAAAGATCCACGTCTTCCCCTATATCCTGAACCTCTAGAACTTCCTCGGGTTCCTTTATTTGATACAGGGAATTCAGGCTCATCAAGACTGGAATATGAATCTGTTAATTGAATCATATTAACAGAACCAAAGATCAATTCTTCGTCTGATAAAGACTCTGCCAAGTTAGCCTGTTTAGGCTGTGCCATTTGGTGGGACGGTGCCCGTTGCTTTGAAGTAGATGGCATGAAATCTGCCAGAGTCAAAGACAATTTAGGCTTTGATACATACTCATCTTCTCCTGATTCCTCTTTCTTCTTTGAATTGCTCTGCCCTTTTGAGGATTTGTCTTTTGATGGAGGCTTTACTGCAGCTTTTGTAGGAGACACAATTGGCTTCTTCAATTGTGTTCGCAAAATGGAATGGGTCCGATTGATTGTCTTTCTGACCATCCAATCATCATATTTTTTCGCAGTTTTGCTTTTGACTTCCTGCCACTCGCCTCCTTCCTCTGGATCTGTAGCGGTAATACACGCTACATGAGCTGAAGAACCCTTCAATTTGACTTGTCCCAAGTCAACCATCTTTTGTAGGAGGTCTTTAAAGACAAAACACTCCTGGATGGGATGTCCCAACATTTGATGAAAGGGACAATAATTGGGACGGTCTTCATCTCCTTCCTTGTTTGGTCTCTTCGGCACTGGTAATTGAACCAAATTATTTTCCAGGGCTGAAATGAAGTAACCAGGAACTTGCTCACTTCGGAAAGAGTATGTTTTACTCTTCATATCCTCAAATTGTTTTCAACGTTGATCTTTTTGATCATTTGGACGAAACAGCCTTTGTTGTTGGCGTTCAGGAGGTGGAGCCCTTCGAGAAGATGAAGGTTTTGAAGTAGAAATAGGTACAGGTGCCTGTTTAAGCATAACTGTAGCAGTTTCTGCTTTACCCATTCTTCTTCCTGGAGCTGATGGAATTACACGAGATTTAACCTTAGCCTGCATAAGGGAATCTTCAATCTGTTGAGCGATTGAAGTAAGGTCTCAAAACCCTCTTGTGTATTTCACAGGGATCAATGGCGTGCGTAATTCGTCACGCAAATTTGCCACACAGATTGGCAATAATTCCTCCTGAGGGAGTGATAAACTCAAGGAATACGTTAATCCCTTCCAACGAGCAATGAAATCAGAGACTCTTTCATTCTCCCTTTGCTTGCAGTTTGTAAGATCGAAAACTGTCGTTTTTGGCAAAGTTGAGCTGAACTGAAGAAGGAATTTTTGACGAAGATCCTCCCATCCGATGACTGACCGGGATTTCAAGCTTGTATACCATACAAAATCTAGTCCTTGCAAGGTTCGCACGAAGCATCTGAGTTTCACTGCTTCTTGTTGCTCTGGAGTTCCCATCATAGGATCACAACAAGATACGTAATGCGTCAAATGTTGTTCAGGGTCACCTGATCCATTAAAAGTAGGGAAAATAGGGTTTCCAAAACTGGATGGAGGAGAAATTGAATCTACCCATTCAGGGTAAACTTTCTTTTCAGGTTGAACTTGCGCCCGTTTCCCTTCCATAGTTTCTAACCGAGCTGTTAATGACTCAATAGTAGTTATTAACTTTTGAGAAACGTCAGGTTGAACTTGGTTTTGGGTAGGTACAATGAATGGAGCTTGGACAGCCGTGGAGGTTGGTGCTGCAACTAATGGTAGTGCTGCCAACCGTTGTTGCGTTTGACCCGTAGGATTAGACCTCTGTGGGTGTACTGATAAAGGAGGATATTCCTGATCCATCTCAGTAGTTACAACAAATTCCTTCGGCTGTCGGACTTCAGCATTCTTAAGAAGAAGACTACTCTGAAGTAGTTCTGCATTCAACCTTCTTAATTCTTTCATTTCTTCCTCCTTTTGTGCAAGCCTTTTCTCTAATGAGAGCGATTGACCTCCTTCAGAGGAAGGGTGAGAAGTAACCTGATTCTTTCCTTTCCCCTTATTGGATCCTTTTCGGAGAGGGGGAAGTGGGTTACTTGAAGGAATACCCAGATTTTGGGTAAGCCTTTGATTACGTGTGCGCACACCTTCTTCATTTAGGTCTGTGTGCGCAACTTCTTGAGCAGGAACCTCTTCATCTGATCCCTCTGATTGAGCCTCATTTGGTGAATCAGCAGCAACGGCAGTGATGACATTAATGGATGCATATTTCATGGAATCCTTTCTATCAGCATTTCTGTGATATTGTCTCCTTTTATGTCCATGATAAGACATGGCATTCCGTTGACTTGACCCCTCAGGAATTTCTTTGTGAACCGTCACTTGGAGAGAATCTCCTGACATCTTGGCTCTTCGTTCCTCTTGAGGTTTATTCCCTAATCGAGAGAATACTGACTTTCTCTGAGGGAGGGATTGAAGATTTGAAAAAGTCCCCAGTCCGGTGGACTGGGGATGTTCCTGTTGCTTCCGCTCAACTCCTCGAATCCCATTCGTTGATTCTAAGGGTTGGGTTAGAGAAGTCCCCAGTCTGGCAAGCTGGGGTGTCTCTTGACATGCTATGTCTGAGATCTTTTTAAAATCTCTCTTGATCTTGCGAATCTTAGTTCGGAAATTAGCTGGATGCATTAACCTGTACCCACTTTTATCACCTGGTTCAACAGACCGTTGGATGATTTCCGAAACTTCTGTCATTTGATGACGTGTTTGCTCCAGACGAGAGGCTTGTGCAATATTCTCGCCTGTTTGATGTAGGAGAAATTCAACAACCTGTTCTCTATATACTTGATTTTGAGAGGAACTAGTTGAAGCTTGATCTCGAGCAAGATTTTGATTATGAACAAAGCCCATTGACTGTGGCCGGCCATGGGCAATAACATTGCATGAGACCATTTTCGGCGGGCTCTGCTGACCGGAAAGCACTGTGAAATGTAGTGCTCCGTGAACACCCCATCCTCTGATATGAACATTAGATGGAGCATTGGAAATTAACTGACGCAATCTTCTTAGTGCGCCAAGGCATGAACGTTGAAGGGTTCTCTGTTGCTTTTCAGCCTTCGGATACCGAGAGACTGATAGAGATGCCAAATCAATCTGGCGTTGTAACCCTTCTATTATCTAAAGATGATTTTCATATTCATCGTAAGATAATACCTTCTTCTTTAATTGACAAAGAGTTTTCCATATGTTGAGACGAATATCATGGATTCCATCATCTGTCAACATCTTTGGAATGTCATACTGTGAGTCAGCCAAAGGCCAAAACATGACTGGTACTTCACCTTTTGCCAGTTTTTTCCTCATGTTCAGCATTTCCTCTTTATCATTAAATGAAGATTCTTCTACCTGTTTGGACCAGAGTTAGTGTTTCCTTGTTGCTTCATCGGATTCAACAAGATTGGTAGAGGAATCACTATTCATGATGGAAGATGAATGACCCAGGGAAGGTTCGGAGAATAACCTGAACCCCAAGCTATCTTCTGATGGAGAAAGAGTTTCACCTGCCGATAGTAAAACTTCAGACATGACTGGTTTTACGTTTGCAAGTGCCTCGAGATAGGAGGGCTTTCTCGTCACTACATTGCCTTCTGAAGAATTTTCGAGACAATGTGAATCACTACTGCGGAGAGGACTTTCGCAGCGAAGTTCATCACCATGAGGAGGACCTTCATGATGGGTTACAGCAAAAGATGAAATCTCTTGCTCCTTGGTCTTCTGACCACACAGAGGGTTCCTGTGGTTCTCATCTGAAGAAGAAACTTCAAGATTGACCGAATTTTCATGAAGCAAGTCTTCATGAGGAAGTGTCTGTTGAAGACCTTCGGGATTAATGTTCCTGTTATTGGGAACTGAGGGAGTAGAATCTTGAATTCCGACAGATAAATGTCTGAGGGCTTCAAGAACTCCAGCATTGAGCAAGGCCTTGTTGCAGATTGGCCTTTGATCTCCTGACTGTGCTGGGCGGATCTTTTTCTTAGATGCCTTCTTACTCGCTTTAGAAATCACTTGATGACGAAAGTGATTGCTCTGAGCAGGTGTATGTGCCTGATCAGGAAAGATGGTCAGGTTAGGCTGACGATCATCGCTCAAATCAGGTGTATGTGCCTGACTTGGTTGTCCATATGATATGGGGGAGTAGGCCCCACAACCCTCTTGGACTGGAACAGATGTGTGTGTCTGTTCCGGAGTGAATTGTTGATGTGTCACTCCACTGCTAGGGATAGATTTATGTGTCTGTCCCTTAGATGATGCTGAAGCTGTTATGATATCCTGGCAAGCATCCAGAATATGAGCAGGAATTTGCTTCTGCTCTTTCACCATTGACAAAATATGTTTGGTGACTTCAGCCGCCGGAACAGGGATATACGTCCATTCCGGGCTTGGAGTAGGTGTATGTGCCTGCTCCTGTCCTCCTTTTCCTGTCAGTGAATCCTGACAGTACTCAAGTGTGGAGGCAGAGAGTTTAGTCTGCCTCCTGTTTGTCGTCGGGGCTTTCCGACTGACTTCTCCGTGCGCTACCAAACGAGACTGTTGGTAGGCTTGATTAGTATTAGCAGGTGTATGTGCCTGCTGATTACACTTCGCCAAACGCTGTTGACGAGATCCATCATATGTAGTCAGACGAGCCTGCTGACTAACTGCTGATGTATAAGCAGGTGTATGTTCCTGCCTATGGTACTCCGCCGGAATTGCCTGGCGGGATCGGCTTGATGCTGCCAGACGAGTCTGCTGGACAGCGGGATTAAAACGAACAGGTGTGTATGCCTGCTCGTTATTTGCCACCATGTTAGGTTGGTGGACTTCTCCGGAGATGGCAGGGATGACAACCTGCCTATTATTAACCGGATTCCGTCTCTGGTGATTCATCTTGCCTGCTCGGGTTCGAGGAACCTGAGCTGAATGCCTGGAGCCGGTACCCTCATCAGGTTGAGGGCGCACTACCGCACGAGTCTGGCGGCGATTGTTGATGGGATCCCTTGAGAAGGACTCCTGTCTTTTTGAATTAAGGTCCTGCGGGACCTGCTCATTCACTTCCTCGGAGTAAGGGAGTGAATGGAAATTGCGTTCCGGGGATAACGACCCGAAACGGTTGGAGACGGTAGTCAGCACCGCCTGCTTCTTGATTGCTGGTCGCCTTTGTCCGGACAACCAGGTAGAATTGTTAACTTGGAGGGCTTGACGAGCGGCCTCCAGAGTTGGGATAGTACCGTTGCGACGGTACTCCTTAACCAGTGCATTAGAAACACAGCGTTGAAGACGCTGAGTTGGTGATGTCATCCTCAGAGCGGATGACGTTCCAGCAGGAGTAGCAACATTGGTTTTCACAGCAGCAGACCTCACAGTAGAGGTGTTCCCAGCAGCAGTATTCACAGGGGTGAATTTAAGGAAAGCCATTTTTGTAGAAGATCTTGAAAAAAAGAGTGCCTGTTCCATGTAACAGACATAATCAAGATGAATCCGGCCACTGCATCTTTTGGATGAGCACATGTCAATGATTGCCTTGTTGGCCCAAAGGGCCTAACAGATAAGAAGAACATCACTTTAATTTGGTTAAGGATTCACGTCGGGTTCACCATTTTTGTTTCGCGCGGAATCCGGGGATGACCTCCTGGACGGGAGATTCAAACGTTCCGATCGGTTTCTAAGGGGTTTGTTCGTAGAACCGGAAACATCCAATGATTCCACATCCGTTTGGACCTACTTTCCAAAGGCAGGCGCTCATTAGCTTGTGGGCTAATGAGGCTTAGGAATTTGCATTGGTCGAGAGGATGGGAGGTCGGACTCATCACACCTTTTTGAGGGGAATTATTGTCTACTCCGGGACTCTCTTTATAGATTTAAGTTAAGTTCGTGAATCCTTATTACATTACCAAGTATAAAATGAGCTTTCCTTTAGTTTTAACAATCAATGATTAAATATGCAAGAAATTTAGAGAATCTTTTATATGTATTTGAGGTTCTTCATCAATATAGAATCATCTATATTTGTTTAGAGATTCTTGGTCAATGGTATCCTTCAAAACATTTATATAAAAGTCTCTTGGTCATTTTGATGACCAGGCTGGTTTTAAAGCCACTCAGTGGGGCACTTGAAGTTTATCGTCATTCAGAAGGACAGAGATTATTTCAATGTTGGGATCGAACCCATAAATGGGCTACCTACGTATCCTTTGTTTTGAAAAAGGAATCAGAACCCACGTAGTTCGAGGAATGGGATATGATGTTTTATGATTGATGGCTCAAAGATGAATGTCATAATTACTTTTACACTCTAAGCTCACGTGAGTCATGCTCGGTGTGAGAAACAAGAGGTATTGGTAAAATTCAGACAATTGTGCCATAAAAGATGCAATCATAAGAATTTGTTCTGGGGCTTATGTATAGATGACTGCCCAGATAGACGAAAGTTTAGGATTTACTTTTAGGGAGAAAATACAAGAACAGGGTCCACAAAGTTATATGTGCTTCATGGAGATTTGAATACTCTAATCTTGGGGCTTACTCCTAAGGAGGATGCCCAAGTTAGGAGGGGACTTATGATTGGGTTTTATTCCTGAAAAAGGAAACCCAAATCAAAAGTAATTTATGACTGGTTAAGAGAAATTTTAAGAGACTTGGGGCTTATTCCTGAAAAGGAAGCCCAAGGTTATGACTGAGTCTTATTCCTGAAAAGGAGACCCAGGTTAGGGGACTTGGGGCTTACTCTTGAAAAGGAAGCCCAAGGTTATGACTGAGTCTTATTCCTGAAAAGGAGACCCAGGTTAGGGATTAAGGTTTGGGGCTTACTCCTGAGGAGGATGCCCAAGTTTGGGAACTTGATTGGGGCTTATTCTTAAGAAAGATGCCCAAGATTTATGACTAGGACTTATTCCTAAGAAGGAAGCCTAGGTTAGGGGACTTGGGGCTTACTCCTGAAAAGGAAGCCCAAGGTTATGACTGAGTCTTATTCCTGAAAAGGAGACCCAGGTTAGGATTCTCTCATCTTAAAGGATGAGGTTGAAATGAATGAACTCTCAATCTTTGGTGACATAAAGATGTTTAAATCACTGGGTGTTTGAGAGGTATTTCACAGAATTCCTTTCAGATAAGGATGTCAAATCAAGAAATCATGCCATAAATGGCTTTTGAAGAGTATCTTGAAGACTGAATCTTGAATAGGAAGGGTGAAATGGCTTAAGAGGGGTAAAAATGGGCAAGATGGGCACCCAAAAAGCTAGGGGCGCGCAAGTCTTGAAGGTCGCGCAAGTCCTGCGTCGGCGCGCAAGTGTTGGTCGCGCAAGTATACTTGCGCGACATGAGGGATACTTGCACGATTTTCAACCAGAGTTGAATTACTTGAGCGACTCTTTATTAAACCCTTTCCCATCCTCTTGAGGTTCTTCCAGAGAAGGGACGCGCAAGTTATATTGAAGGAATTAAGTTGGCGCGCAAGTGTTTGATAAGTTTCAACACTCGGGCCTTCCTTCTTCTCTTTAGATCTTCCATTCTAGGTAAGAAATTACCTTAGAAGTGTTCCGGAAGCTTTGAGAAGAGACTTGAGCATCGGGAGCTTTGATCCGAGTTTCTGGAAAGAGATCCTCTCGAATGGGGGGCCCACAGGGTCTATTTATAGGCAAAAGAAGACCCCGGGCGGTTACTGGGCGGTTACCAGATCTGTCGCGCAAGTCCCTTGCACGACCATGAGGGGTCGCGCAAGTGTTGAGGCGGCGCGCAAGTATACTTGCGCGACCAAGAGGGAACTTGCGCGACCTATGGGCAATGTTCTCCTTTTCCATCCCTTTGTCGATTTTTGATGTTTCTTCAAAGGATTAATCACTTTGAGCTCAGATATTCCCTTTTCCGAATTTTAGATTCCGTGACGAAAGGAGCGTCAACACCTCTATAATGACATATTTTACTCAAACTCAACATTTGGTATCTATGTAAAGTAAACATTTTCAATTATGTGGATAAGTTCAAGGAACACATTTCATGGTGTCTATAAAATCCCCCCCCCCTTAGAATTAGAGTTTCTCGAAATGAAAAGAATATTGTTTTAAGGTAACATTAGGGAACTTTGACACATTACAACATAATTTTGTGAGTTGTGGAGCTACGTCAATCTGGGAACAATGCTCTAATTTTTTTCTAATCCAAGGGGCCTAGTGAGTTTAGTTTTACTGTTATTAGGGTTTTATGTAAATCCCTATAAACATTTGGTATTTTGACTTTTTGGTGCTCAATATTTCCTAAACCATAAAAAGTGTTGTTCTAGAGATCTAAGACTCGACTTTTTCCTAGAGTTCCTTTTGATCTTTTTGAACCTAGTGAGTACTATATCTCTTTTTTTGTTGGAAAATAAAGGCATACATGTCAGACTAATAAGGATAATGTTTTAGGTCGAATATCTTTTACCATGAATATTGAAATTAAATCCCAAAAAAGGTTTGATAGTTAAGGAAGGTCCCAATATTCTTTATATAATTCCAAGGGGAATCTCACATCAGGATTTTTATTGTGATCAAATTTAAACGTAATGTATAATAATACTAGAGGTCTTTTTGAAGAATGAAGTTACCATTATTTGAAAAACCCATTATGGGGCTGTATTATGTAGGGTCATCTAGGGAATATTATGCATAGACAAATATTGGATTCCTTTAGATGAAAGGCTAGTTATTTTAGAAACTAATGCAATGATAATTAGGGCATGTACTTCATATTTAGGTACAAGAGTTCCTAAGAATTTTGACATTCTATTCCTGATAGACAAAGGGTATTTAAGATTTGGATGTCTCAAGACCACAATGGGTGGATTTTCCAAGGAAAGATGCCCAATAATAAAAGGATTCATTTGTGCCCACATAGGCTATTAATGAGAAGCCACTCCTACATGAATATGATGTGTGAATGAAGTTTCATTTTTTAGAAAGGGTCTTTCAGATATTATGTTGTATAGTTTAAAGTCATGTAGCAAGGAAATTAGGGGGGTTGTTCAGTTTTAAGTCATATAGTAAGGAAATTATATGGATTTATTTTAAGGTATTAATAATTGACCAAGGGTTTATGTGTATCATCCCTATAATTTTTCAAATAACATTACATTGTTTTAAGCATAATTATACATTAGAGTAAAAGCAAAGTATTGTTAACTATAGTGTCTTGGATGACTAGGTACATGAAACATAAAACATGGGGCTCAAAAAAACGTATTTATTTAATCTCTATAAAAATATCCTAATTTCGGTTGATCCCTTACATCTTCATAGGGTACCATAGGGACCACATGAATGAAGGAATGATCTAAAAAACCCAATAAAGGAATGAACATAAGAATAAATCTTAATCACATGAGCTAGGAGTCAAGACATAATGATATCAAAATCCTATAACATATGAAATCATAAGATATAAATATGGGATTATATAAATATGGAATCACATAAATGTGAAAAAATCATAAAATATTTCTCTAGTACGATTCAAGGATAACATCCAATCTCATTTCCCATTTTTGTATGGGTCAATTCTAACTTCCAACCCCATTCCTCGTAGTATTACAGGTCAAGGAAAACAACCAATCTTGTTTCACATCGCATCTCATTAGACTTATCTTTATCCAATGCATTAGACTTCTATCTAGGTGCACCCATCTCATCATTTCTATTAATATTATTTCCACATAAATAATCACACATAATCAACTATACATAAACATAGGGGTACCCATGGAAAGAATTGGGTACCACAATCATGACATAAAGCATACCCAATGGGCGTATCATGAAAGTGTCAATGAAAGAAAGTGATTAGAACATAAATGGATTTTAATAGGGTAAAATAGGCATATAACATGGCAAATGATGTCAAACAAAAGTGAAAACATATAAGAAATGTATTTGAGAAACATTATCATTAAAACATTTTTGTGTTGTTTTAAGAAAAATACTGTTGATATTTTAAAATAGAAAAGATGAAAATATTTTATATAAAAATAGAATCGAACAAAGAAGGTTTTCATAATAAAAATAAATATTTTATAACGAAATTGGAGGCTTAAAACATAATATATAGTGCACTTTAAATTGGGTAAAAATTCAAGAAGTTCCCTTAAAACAGGTTCGCTTATTGAAATGTTCTACGGACGGAATCTTTTAAAAACACATATATCCCCAAAAGAAAGTGATTAAAGGGTATTCAAAAATTATTTTTTTAAAACTAAATAGAATTTATAATATGTACATAAACTGATTAGATAACTCTATTTTGATATAAATAATGATAAGGAAACGCAAAAAAACAAAGAAGGATCATGTAGAATTCGTTACAGTTTATCAGCATGGTGTTGGGTGTAGCTAAGAGGGATTGATGTGATAGAAAAGGGTTTTATCAACACTTATACATCATGATTGATGTATGGGGTAGTTTCTTAATAATAAACCATCATTAGTTATTACACATAAAATTTCATAGCCTAGAGTACATCTTGATTAAGGGTGAAGTAGAGAGGATCCCTTACCTTAAGACTGGTGGTGTTCTCCACTTGTTATTAATGACCTAAATAAAAAATAATTTTATTAATTAATAATTATATAACCTCTTATATAATTAATTTATTTATTTTAACCCTTTTTAGTTCATTACATACCTTTTTGATTGGTTATAATGTTCAATTTCATTGTTTATGTATGTTTTCATCCTTGGTTTTAATGATCGGTTCATGTTCGGATAAGCATGTACAATGAAATTGATTGTCCAGAATTTAATTTTTTTTGTTATTAGGAAACATTCATGAGATTAAATGATTAAAATTTAATTTTTTTACATAGATTGATGTCAAAATATTATATAAAACCATCGTTTTTACTGTTTGGTTAATCGGTGGGTTTGATTACAATGAACATGTTTTGTTTTATAACTTAATACCATTTGTAAAAATTTATTACAGAACCATAAATAGGATATATTACATATATAATAATCTGGTAAAAACATAACACAAATGTTTTAATAAATATAATTAATTATGATAATAAAAACATATAAATTGTTGTCCATGAATGTGCTAAATTAACACATCTCAAACGCTGTTGTCATTTCTTTCAAATAAAAGGTGGCAGAAGGAGAGAAGATAATAAAGTATACCATTATATTAAAATAATTCTTGTACATGTATGTTACTCGATTTATCATACCATTTGGGTGAAGGTATGTGAGTAAATAGTCAAGAAAATAAAAGAAAATAAAATAAATGAAAGAGATGGAAAGAAGAATTTACCTCTTGAGTCTACCTCCTTTGAGAACCCCTTAAGGGGAGAGGTTTGGGTACTTTGAAGGGACTAGGAGAATTTTTACATGGGGGAGGATCTTGGAGAGATATTTTGGTAGAATATTGGAAACTCACAAGGCTTGAGAGTAGTGAAGAGAAGGGGGTGAGGGTGAGTTTTTATAGTGGAGGAGAGGAGGGTTTTAATAATATTATATTCATTAGTTTATTATTTTCTCATAAGAAAACAATATTGAGTATTACTTGACCTATAATAGTAATAAATTCATGTGAGTTCTATCCAATGGTTATTTAAATCATCCATGAGTCAATCATGATGGAGAAATTCAGGTTTTAGCATTTCTTGTGATTTATCAAATTTCATTGTTCATAAAAAAATCACGTATTTTAGAAAAATCCCAGAAATTCACCCTAAATATTTTTTTATGTGTAGAATCCAAAAATTTAGTCTATTTTTCAAAAGAAAATTCTAAATATGATTAATTTAATGTTTAATTAAACCTGTAATTTATTATTAAAAAACCATTTTTAAAATATTCATTTAATTATTCTAAAATATAGGTACATCATAATTTCTCATGAATATTATTTTTATACTATCAAAGGTAAGGTAACTATTCATTAGGTCATATCACTATTCATAAGGGTGTGTTACTATTCATAAGGGTAGGTTATTATTCACCAAAAATTCTGATTTTCTTATTGGACTCTAAATAACTTACTAATCGCAACCTTTTAAGTTAGATTTATGAAATTCCAAACACTGAAGTGACAAAATTATAGATAAAGGTCATATTACACTTCATAGTTCATTATTTTGTGAATTTAGGACATATTTATAGGAAATAAATTTCCATTTATAAAACATCGGGTCGTTACATTCTTCCACCCTTATGAAATTTCTCCTAGGAATTTTTTTTTACATTCTAAGACAAAAACAGATGCAGGTACTTTTCCTTCATTTCCTCCTCTAGTTCCCATGTTTCTTCTTCGTACTTGTGGTTCCACCACAATACATTGAACAGGTGATTTTTCTTGTTACATAGAACTTTATCGTTACAATCCAAGATCATCCCTAGATACTTTATATAAGAAATACCATCCTCTAATTGTACCACTTCTGAAGAGAGAACACCTGAAGTGTCTGGTATGTACTTCCTTAAGAGGGATACATGAAAGACATCATGTACTTTTGACACGGTAGGTGGAAGTTCTAGTCGATAGGCCACAGATCCAACTCAATCAAGGATATCTAAGGGGCTGATATAAATGGGACTTTTATTTCCTTTATTCCCAAATCACATGACCTTCTTCAACAGAGATATGCATAGAAATACCATGTCTCTAACTTTGAACTCAATTTATTGTCAACAGTTATCTGCATAACTCGTCTATCGACTTTGGGAAACCTTGATATAATGCTGAATGGTTTTCACCTTTTACACTATTTCATTTACCATTTTAGGTCCTAGAAGCTTATGCTCACCGAATTCATCCCAACATGCTGGAATTCTTCACTTTTTCCTATAAAGGGCTATATGGTGGCATTCGAATTCTCAAGTGAAAAAATGTTGTCATAGGATAATTCTACCAGTGAAAGTTGCTAGTCCCATCCTCCTTTGAAGTCCATAGAACATGTTCTCAAAATATCTTATATTTTCTGAATAGTTATCTCAGATTGGCCATCATTTGGAGGATGATAGGCTGTATTGATGTTCAGCTCAGTACTTAGGGCATGTTGGAGACTTTTCCAAAACATTGAGGTGAATCTTGGATCAGGATCAGATACAATAGATATTTGTACTACATGTATCCTTACCACTTCTTTGATATTTTTAGGTGAAAGTATATCCAATGATAATTCCTCTCAAATCGCCATAAAATGGTATGTATTTGTAAAATGATCCACAATAACCCATATAGAATTGTTTCCTCTGGATGTCCTTGAAGTCCAATGACAAAGTCTATGGTAATGTTCTCCCACATCCACATTGGTATGGGTAGTGGTTGCATCATCCCATTAGACTTTTTTCTCTTATCCTTCACTTACTGACATTCCAGACTCTTTGGGGTATATTCTGTAATCACCCTTTTCATATTGTCCCAACAAAAGTTTTCTCAGACATCATGATACATCTTTTTACTCCCTGGGTGGGAAGTGATGGTCAAGCTATGTGCATCATTAAAAAGATCAATATTTATCTCTAGATAATATGGTACATATAATCATGACCCAAATCGTACAACTCCTTCTTTATCAATTTTGAAATCAGAATATTTCCCATTTCTGATAGCTTCCACACTTTTCTGAATTTCCACATATTTTCTTTGAGAATCCATTATTTTCTCCATGAGAGATGGTTGATCAATCAATTGAGAACTTATTAATTATTATCCTACAATAATTATTCCCATATACATCTTCTACAAATATATGAATATTATATCCTTTTAAATTCTAATCATTGATAAAGATGCATGATCCTTTCTACATAGAGAATCTGCTACCTTGTTTGTCTTACTGGGATGATAGTGGATTGAGAAGTCATAATACATGATGATATCTATCCATCTTCACTGGAGAATATTAAGATATTTTTTTGTGAATATATATTTATGACTATTTTTATTATATATTTCTCATACTTCTCCCTATAGAGATAATGCTGCCATATTTTCAATACAAAGATCATAGCTGCCAACTCCAGATCCTATATGGGATTGTTTTACTCATGGATTTTCAGTTTCCTTGAAGTGTAGGCTATCACATTATCATTTTTCATTAACACATAGCCTAACACCTTCTTTGAAGCATCAATATACCCCACAAATAGTTCTCCACTTATTGGGAGTGTGAGTACTAGTGCAGTGATAAGCCTCTTTTTCAACTCCTTAAATAGTCTTCACATTCATGAGTCAAGAAAAACTTTACTCCCTTTCATGTTAGCTTGGTCATTAGGTTCATCAATTGTGAAAATTTCTTCACAAATCGTCAATAATACCTGTATATACCCAAAAAACTATGGATCTCAATTACATATGTTGGCCTAATCCACTCCTCAATTTCCTTTGTCTATGAAGGGTCTACAGATATCCCTTTGATGGTGATAACACGCCCTAAGAATGATAGTTCCTCCATCCAAAAATCACATTTACTATACTTTTCATACAACTCAACCCTTTACAAAGTTTTTAACATAGTATTCAAATTATCCTCATATTCCTCTTTTCTCTTTGATTATATCAAAATATCGTTAATAAATACTACCAAAAAGTTTTCTAGGTAATCTCTATACTCTGTTCATTAAATCCGTGAAAATGCTAGGAAAATTAGTGAGTCTGAAGGGAATCACTATGAACTCATATTTTTCATACCTCTTTTGAAAGGAAATCTGGGGAATATATTCATTCCTCACATTTAGTTGGTGATATCCCGACCGAAGGTCCACTTTAGAAAAATAACAGGCCCCACGACACTGATCGAATAAGTCATCTATTCAAGTAAGTGGATACTTGTTCTTTATCGTAATTTTATTGAGATCACAGTAATCCATACTAAGGAACATTGATCTATCCTTCATCTTGATGAAGTGGAATAGCACACCCTAAGGTGAAGCACTTGGGAATATGAAACCCTTATCTAGATTCTCATGTAACTACTTCTTCAGCTCTTCCAGCTCTACAGTGACCATTTTATAAGGTGTCTTTGATATAGGTAGAGACCCAAGAATAATTTCAATTGATAACTCAACCTCTCAGTCATGATGAAGACTAGACAAGTCTTTAGAAAATACATCAATGTAATCCCTCACGATGAGCATGTCTTCGAGCATGATTCTCTCCTTTGTCTCAGTAATTTTAATAGAAATTCTTTCTCATAAAGAATTAATACCCACACTTGAGACAATGATTCTAAAAGAGATTCATCTTCCTCCTTACTCTAGTTGAGAATCATAGGATGCTTTGGGATGTGAAGATTGATCTCTTTGTCCCAAAAATTGATTTTGTGTTTGAATAATTATAGCCAATCCATGCCCAAGATAACATAAAACTACACAAAAGATAGTATGATGATATTTTCTAGGAGGTTCAGTCCATAATCATTAACCAGGGTGGGGTTATAAACCATGGACGCAATTATTACCCCAATTTCTATCCTCATAGATAAACTTTCCTAAAAAATTTGAGGTGGTGTTTGAATAGTTATACTAAACTTGAATGATATGAAATAATGTGTAGAACAATAATAAAATAGTACATTTAATATTCATGAATGAATTACTAGCATACCTATCACCACACCATTGTCTGGATCCACCTTAGTAGTAGTAATATCATAATACCTTCCTTGTTTCCTTGAATGATGTTTCTGATTTCATCTAATAACCCTTTGCTTCGAGAAATTGTTTACATAATAACCATGCTCCTTGAAATTTTTACACTACACCATTAGCTGAGCATTGATCTGAACCTTCATTTCTTCTTCCACATTAGCGGGATTTTTCATATCCCTTTAGCAGTTCTTGGATAGATGACCAAACATTACACATTTGAATCAATTTTTGGTTCCCTTAAGATAGTTCCTTGTATACATATTCCCATAACATTTACAAGGGGAAATGATTGGGTTCTTTCCATTATGGTTTGTGTTTGTTGAACCACCCATGTTGTTGTCCATTTTTGCTTCATGTCACTAGGCCCATGATACCACTGAGAGTCTTTGATCTCCATTCCAACCTTGAGGGCACAACAGACAATATCCTTATAATTTTAAAAGTCTTGAATCACCAAATATTTTTTAGACATGGCTTTAGTCTGCTAAAGAAGTGATCCACCTTACATTCGGTGTTCAAGACAAAGTCGTAGGCATACCTTGAAATCCATTTAAACTTTGCTTCATATGCCCTGATAGAATCATCTTCCTTATTCTTGAGTCTGTGGAACTCTCTTTCCAACTTGATACAGAGGGTTTGAGGAAACTATTCATTGAAAAAACATCCTCTTGAATTCCTCCCAATCCATGGAATAAATATCCTCTTAGGAATTTTTATTCTTGATCAATTTCCACCACTGATCGACTACTTCATCAAAACTATAGACTACAAGTATAAATTTCTCTTCTTTCGAACATTGGAGGATGGAGAATATCATTTCAATTGAGTTAATCTATTGTTCCACAAGGAGGGAATCAAAATATCTACTCAACATGGGAGGAATTTCCCACATAAAGGATTCTATGAAAACTTTATCTTTCCTTGGAGGAGGGAGTTCCACATGATTCAAGTTATTATTCATAACTTGAGCTAGTTGATAAACTAATATCATGATGTTTTTAGCACCCGTTCCCATCATATCAGGCATATCATTAGAGAAATATTCTCATTTCCTATCACATTTATTTTTAAATGTGTTCTTCTATATCCCACTATTAACTATGAAAAATAACGTATTATTTGAGGGCTTTAATACTTAACTATTGATAATTAAAAGGAAACTTTGAACCTAAATGGATAAACATGTAAAAGAGAAGTATATCATAACGTGTGATTCCCTATGATTCAAACTATGTAAAAGAGAAGTATATCATAACGTGTGATTCCCTATGATTCAAACTAGGTTACCATTGATATATTTCTTAACTTATATTCTTATGGGATTTTTTTATTCCCTTAATAATGGTTTGTACTAAGCTTGTTAATTAACCAAAGCATACCCCCCAGGAGTGTCAATACCAAGAGTGTAGTAAAGCCTGTTGTCATCTACTAGGATACCATGGGTCAAGCCTGAAACTCCTTGTCAGTGTTTTCAATCCTAGGTACATCTATGCCAGATCTTCCTCTACCATTTTTTATTCAGACTTGGATTTATTTTTATCATAAACCACTTACTCTATAATTACCAATATTTAGGGATGTTTTCATATAATACATCCCATCCTTAAGGTTATCACTAAGGTGTTATATTCCTAATCTCCAAAAATAACTAGACCATACTCTAATACCAACTATAGCATCCCTAGCCTTTTACATATAAAATTACATGATTTTAAGTATAGTTACACAACAGAGTACAACCCAATGATTGTTATGTCTAGTGTCTTGGAAGACGAGGTACATGAAACCTAAAACATAGTGCTAATTTTTTTTATTTAATCTCCATAAGAAGCTCCTATATTCCATTAATCCCTTATATCTTCATAAGGTGCCCTGGGGAACACATTAAAAAAGTGATGAGCTGACAATCCATGTAAGGGAATAAACATAAGATTAAATATTAATCACATGAGCTAGGAGGCAAGACATAAAGATATCAAAATCATGGAAAATATAAAATCATAACATATAAACATGGGATCATATAAACATGCAATCATATAAATTTGGATGAATTATATAACATGTGTTTAGTATGAGTCATGTCTAACCACCAATTTTGTTTCCCATAGTAGTATGGGTAAAGGCTAACCACCCATCCCGTTTCCCATAGTAGTACGGGTCAAGGCTAACTGCCAATCCCATTTCACATCACATCTCATGAGACTTAACATTACCCAACTAATTGGAGTGCTATTTGGGTACACCCATATCAAAATTTTCAAGAGTATTCTTTTCACATAAATAATCATATATAATCAACCATACATAAACCTAAGGGTACCCATATAAATAATTAGGTACCACAATCATGACATAAAGCATAACCAATGGGTGTATCATGAAAGTGTGCATGAAAGAAAGGGATTAGAACATACATGGACATTAATAGGGTAAAATAATCATATAAAATGGTATGTGATGTGAAATATAAATCACAACATATAAGATATGTATTTGAGAAGCGTTAGCATTAAAACATTTCAGTGTGGTTTTAAGGAAAATACTATATAGATTTTAAAATAGAAAAGAAGAAAATATTTTATAGAAAACAATAATTGAACCAAAAAGGTTTTACTAATAAGAATAATTATTTTATAAAGACAATTGTGGCTTAAAATAGAGGATATAGTGCACTTTAAATTGGGTAAAAATTCAGGAAGCTTCCTTAAAGCAGGTTTTCTTATCAGAAAGTTATAAAGAGGGAATCATTTAAAAACATGTATATCCCAAAAAAAGAGTGATGAAAGGGTATTAAAAATGATCTTTTTAAAACTAAAAAACATTTATAATATGTACATAAATAGATAATATAACTCCATTTTTATATAAAGAAATATAAGGCAACCCTAAAGAACAATGAATGTTCAGGTAGAATTCATTATGGTTTATCGTCATGGTGTTGGGTGTACCTAAGTGGGCTTGATGTGAGATAAAAAGGCTTTATCATCACATATAAATCAAGAGGGAATTATTGTGGAGGTGTGTAATCATACTCCATCATTAGGGATTACACATAAAATCACATATCATATACGACATCTTGATTAAGAGTGAAATGGAGAGGATCCATTTCCTTAAGTTTGGTGGTGTTATCCACTTGTTATTAATGACCTGAATAAAAAAATTAGGTCAATTAATTAATATTTAAACAATCTCTCATATAATTAATTTTTTTTTTATTTTAACCATTTTTAGTTCATTAAAAAATTTTGTTATTGGTTATAAAGTTCAATTTTATTATTTAGGTTTGTTTACTTCTTGGTTTTAATGACTGGTTCATGTTCAGATAAACATGTAAGATAAAAGTTATTTCTAATAATTGAATTTTTATGTTATTTTTTAACATCTAAGAGATTAAATGGTTACAATTTAATTTTTTTACTTATATTTAAGTCAAAATATTATATAAAACTTTAGTGATAATGGTTTTCGTTAATCGGTTGGTTGGATTACAATAAACATGTTTTGTTTTATAACTTAATACCATTTGTTCAAAAGGATTATAGATCTTTAACTAGGATATATTACATAAATATAATAAAAATTTTCCACCATAACTCAAATTGTTTCATTACCAGAATTAAAGATGATAATAAAAACTTATAAATTTTTGTCCATGAATGTGTTAAATTAACACATCTCAAAGGGTGTTTTCATTTCTTTCAAATAAATGTCGTGGAAAGGAGAAATGATAATGAAAATTTTCATTACAATAATAGAATTTATGTACATATATGTTACTGGATTAATCATACCTTTTGGGTTAATTTAGGTGAGGAAATAAAATATAAAAGAAATGAACTTAAAATAAATGAAAGAGTTGGAAGGAGGAATTTACCTCTTAAGTCTACCTCCTTTTAGAACCTATTAATGGGAGAGGTTTTTGTATTTTTAAGAGACTAAGGGTATTTTTATGTGGGGGGAGTATATTGGGGAGTTATTTGGGAAGAATATTGTCAAGGCACAAGGCTTGATAGTAGTTAATAGAAGGGGGAGTGAGGGGTGTTATATTGGAGGAGAGGATGGTTTTCATAATATTATAATCATTAGTTTATTAGTTATTCATAATACAATAAATAGTGAGTATTAATTGACCTAGAATAGTATTAAATGAATGTGATTTTGAACCAATGGTAATTTACATCATCCATGACTCATGCATGATGCAGAAATTCAAGTTTTAGCATTTATTGTGAATTATCAGATTTTATTATTCCTAAAAAATTCTAGTATTTTAGAAAAATCCCAAAAAATCACCCTACCCATTTTTCAAAATATAGAATCAAAAAATGAAGTCCATTTTTTAAAAATAGCTTTCTAAATATTATTAATTTAATATTTAATTAAACTCATAATTTATTATTAAAAATCCAGTTTTTAAACATTTATTTACTTATTTTAAATTATAGGTACATCATACTTTCACTTAAATATTAGTTTTATAATATCATAGGTATGGTTACTATTCAATTGGTTATATAAATATTCATAATGGTTTTTAACAATTCATAACGGCAGGTTACTATTGAAAAAAAATTATGAACTTCTTATCAGACTCCAAATAACTTACTGATCACAACCCTGTATGTTAGATTTTCAAAATTCTAAACACAGAAGTGACAAAATTATGTTAAAAGGTCATATATCACTTCGTAATTTATTATTTTGTGATTTCATTACATATTTTTAATAAAAGAATTTATATTTTTAAAACATTGGGTCGTTACATTGTGAATCTCCAATTTCTTAGTAATTTGTCTGGAAGCATTCTACCATATTCACGTATGAAAAGGAAGAATTGTAAATTATTATTTGGTAATTTTCATATCCCGATAATGACATGGGACAAGGGATAATTTCATTAGAGGAATTATATTGAAAAAAATGAAGTTACTTCTATTTGACAAACCCGTTATTAGGGTTGTATTATGCAGGGCCAACTGGGGAATGCGTTGTATTTTCAAACAGTGGAATATTTTTAGTTGATAGGCCTATTATGTGGGTGACTTTTGTAAGGACACATAGGTCCATGTACTGTACAGTAAAGAAAAAAACTCTTAGGTATCAGAAATTATATTTCTAAAAGCCCAAGAATGTTTATGGAGTTTTTATTTTCCAAAGCAGTGAGTTTGGATTATGGAGAAAAGTACTTGAACACAAAAAGAGTATTTCCAGTCATGATTTTAAAAGAAATGGAGGAATATAATTTCTACAGAGGTTTGATCCAAACATTGGAAATATGATGTCTATAGTTTTGAGGTCATACAACTAGGACCAAAATATTATGGAAACAATGGATTACATGTAGTTAAATGATCCAAGGATATTTCAATATTCATTTAACAAGTGAATGGAAAAAGTGTAAAACATATTCTTGGAGACTTTTGGGTCCAGAGAAAGGTTATGGGAAAAATATTTAATGGATGACCACTTTAAAATATAGGTTCCTTCATACCATCATCACATCTTTATGGGGTCAGAAGAGGATTCTATCAAGAATGAAGTTACCATTGTATAAAAACCCCATTATGGGGGTTGTATTATGTAGGGACAATTGGCCCATTTTCTACATAGCTAAAAAGTAATATCTTTTTGCTAACATGCCTGTTATATTGAAAACTTAAGCGAGGACAACTAGGGGATCATACTACATAGTCAGGAAAAAGAGTTCTCGGGTATTATAAATTCTAGCACCAAAATCCGAATAAATCTAATGAAGATATACAAGTATTCTAGATTGGGAGTATAAAATATTAAATGGGTAATGTCCAATGTATAAGTTAAGTGTTGGGGATGATATTTTTGATGATTTAGGATTCCCTTTTATAAATATGACTTATATGTATAATGGGTACATATTTTGTTTTATTAGTCGTCTCTATGAGGAGAGAACCCAAAATAAAGGCTTCTACATAGATTTTTAATTATATGTGGGAGAGGGATAATTTTCATTATAATGTCTCTAGACTTGGGATAGGATATTTAGGAATCACTATATTTTACAATGGGATGATAATGATGCCACACATAGTTCTTAAATAAACTTAACCCCGCCCTAATTAAATTCAAAAGTGGGGAGAATTGGGGTTTCTTGAATACAAGTTCATACATAAATGAGAACTTGTATTGATCTCCTCACAAATGTTTGAATCATACATGGGATAAAAGAGCAATCAATTGATTTTTATTGTGGCTAGGTCTAAGATTTAAAGTCTCTACATCACTGCGTATCTCATATGGATGATAATTAAGCTATACATAGTTCTTGAGGTGGTTTTCCATGCAGGTCTAATTCATACACAGGGAGTGGGAGATTTTTCTTAATTGCAGCTAGACCTGAGATTGGAGATTCGAGTGTCACTGCATATCTCGATAGATTTAGAATCAAGACATACATAGTTCTATTTACTTTCATGGAGTTTTATGTCATGCGGTAAGGACAAAGTTGAACTGATGTGAAAAGATAGAGATATTGCATTTGGTCCTAGGGTAAAACTCATGCATAACTACTTATATTCTTGCAGTACGAATCAATTCACATGTAATTCTTGAAACATTCCCTATACATGTTTGATTCATACACACATAGAATGATGGGGATTTGTTTTCTTGGATGGGTGAAAAATTGGAGACCTGAGAGTGTCTACATATCCCATTGGAATGAGAATAAATCCATACATTGTTCTTGATATGGTTCATTCCCTAAACCAATTGAGTTTGATGTGAGAAAAGGGGGTTTTTAATTCATTCTAGAATAATAGTGAATATTAAGACATATGATGGTATAAAAATCAAACCATGTATTACAGAAGAGTACTCTATATGGGTTTAGTTCATATATATGAAAAAATGGGAAGTAAATTTCTTTATGGTTGCGGATGGGCCAAGCTTGGAGATATGGGCATTAGTACGTATCTCATGGGAATGAGAATACATCCACACATAGTTCTTGAAGATGATATTCCCTCTATATATCTAAATCATAAACATAATGAATGGGGAATTTTTATTTTCTCATGGTTGGGCCCCAAATTGGAGATATGGGTATCTCTACATATCCCATTGGAAGAAGAATCAATCCATACAAATTTCTGGAAGAATCGTGTAGTTTAACGACTTGTGGAATGAATTTAAGTCACCTGGTGTAAAAGAAACATTGAGGGTGTACTAGGGAATAAGACCCAGGTGTCACTACATAACTTTCTAGGGTAAATAACCAATCCACACATAGTTCTTAAAAATGTATCCCTATGCAGATCTAATTCAAATATAAGCATAAATGGGGATCATGCGCCACTAAGGATTAGAAATTATGTCGTTACTGCTTGATTATGGAAGCAACTCAATTTTAAAAAACCACAAGGAATACTAATTTTTGGTATCTTGGGGGATTTCTTAACGTCATATGAAAAACACATTAAGTGTACAATTTAATTTCGTGTAGAGATTATAAATGATTTTGTGCAATTTATTGATTTCCTATGCTCTAATTCGGAGAAAAGGTGAAACCAATCAATGGTGAGTAATGATAATGATTGTTTCATTCGAATTTGGATATTCCATGATTGTGGATACATTTTTCAATGAATCAACATGGGAATTTTGTTACCACGATATGTAATCCAATGTTGGATCTTAGTGGAATTATACTATTAACCCTCGAACATAAACACACATGTGAATTATTTCTTCTTTTCTAATGGTGTTATCCTTGTTTATTTATTTGACGACAAATTTTGAACCACCTTTTTCCTCTAGGTAATCTAATGTTACTTGCAGTGCTAATTTCAAGCCTGTAATGAAACCAAGATATTTAACATCATTATTGGTACCACCTTCTAATAATAGAAATGAATCTGGAAACACTACCTTCTCTAAGGAGATAATTACAATTCCTAACCCATATTTACGGAGATTAGGGTCTTCCATTCACTTCCCTGGTGGACTTCTAGAAGCACAATCAAAGTAAATTTTTCATATTCAAGGAATTTATTGAATAGAGAAGATTTATTCTTCAATAAATTTAGTATTCAATGATGAATCTTCTTCATATGGGTTCTCAACAAGGAATTATACTAAATATTGGACTTTTATTTCTTTCTAAGGGACAAAATATATATCAAACTATTGTAGAATAACCACCCACTTTTCCATATATCCTGTAATCATAGGATGGCTGAGGATAAATTTGATCGGGTTATTGTCAGATACCAAGTGGACCTCATGATGCTGCAAATAGTGTCTCAATTTCTAAAATGAAAAGATTAATTCTAGGTATATTTTTATAATATCTGAATATCAAGTCTCTATGTCAAGGATGGTTTGAATGAGATAGTAAAGGTTGTTTTCATTCACAGCATCATTATTTTGTGCAAGGAAGTCCCCCAATGATCATTTGAATGTTTCCATATATAGAATGATCAACTTTACTTCAATAGGTGGAATCAATATTGATGGGATCAAGATGTATTTATTAAGGGTATCAAATGATTACTGGTATTCATTGGTCCATTGATATCTAACCACCTTCTTCATCAATTTTGTGATGCGTAAACACTTTCATGCCAAATTGGATATGAATTGTTGGATATAAGCCAAGTGTCTTTGAATTACTCTAAACTCATCCATGTTTCAAGGAGGTGACCTTCCAAGGATAGCCTTAGTCCTCTCGGTATTGACTTTGATTCCACGATGGTGTACAAAAAAACTGAGACATTTTCCTACGGTTTCCCCAAAAGAACATTTCAAGGGGTTTATATTCAAATTTTGTTTCCAAATAATACTGAATATATATCAAGATATGCCAAGTGATCTGAAAATTTTTTGTACTTAACCACTATATCATTCACATATCATTAAATGAATTCCCCCAATATAGGTTTGAAAATATGGTGCATTACAAGTCGATATGTCGCACCAACATTCTTCAAGGAAAAGTATATTACATGATAGAAACATATTCCTTGAGGGGCTCTAAATTTTTTAAATTCATCGTCATATAGGGACATTTAAATATGGTTTTACCCAGATTATCCATCTATGAAGGATAGATATTTATACATAGTTGTTGCATCAATCAAAAGTTTTGTGATTAGAACTATAAAGTTATATTTGGGACAATGCCGGCTGAGATCTCTTAAATCAATGCAGACTTTGATTTTCTGATTTTCCTTTCTCACTTGAATAATATTGTCCAGGAATTTCTGATTTTTTACCTCCTTAATAAATTTATCTTTTTTATTCTTGTTGAATTCTACCTCAATTTTGGAGGCATCAGTTGGGTTCATTCTTATTACTTTCATCTAAAATCCCTGATGCTCTTATAGAAAACTCAAATAATGGGTGGCCAGATCAAGGTCAAGACCTAGAATTTTTTTATAGTTCCAAGAGAACACAACTTGGTGTCACTTTAGAAATGAATTACACATATATGGCTCTTCTAAAGTTATGGCCTCACTAATTAGAGTGGGTTGTGGTTCTTCCTCTATACCGATATTTATTTCACTGATCTCATCCACATTATTAAATACTCCTTCCTCAAATATTGGAGTGGAATAACTGAGGCCATACTCATATTTCTCTTCCTCACATGTCATTTCTTCTATCTCAGCTTGAAGGGTATGTGATGAAGTAGGAATTTCAATGCTAGGGTAGGATTCAGTATTTGGACATCCTGAAGAAGAGGCCACCATGTCTGACCCTATTGAAAATAAAGGTTATTCTTGAAGAGCTGAAGGGAGAACTATGGGTTGGTAATTTGAATCCATGTATCTCTATATTAATGTAAAACCTTCTTCTATCTTAGCGTATGAGGCAGAGACTTGCTAAAGTTTGATATATGGAATGAAGACATCTCCATTATGGATTTCTTCACTGTTTGGTAAATCAATAATTTCTACTGTGCTATTTGGAAAAATATCCATAACTAACATTATGGAGTACATTGAAAAAGTTATTATATTCGGTTATACCCATTCAATTTTATTTATAGTAATCACGTAATCTATACTAAAATGCTTAAATAGGTTAGCTGGGATCTTTTCTAGACCATTCGGGGCATTGATTCTTATTATATATTTTCCCACAGACAGTGTCCTCTTCACATGATAGAAATCTACCTATATATAATGAGATTCAAAAGTTTTGAATGGGGACTTATCACAATGCAATGTCCCAATTTGATTGTTGATAAAATACATGATACATTGGTGATATAACTAAATAATGGTCGCATGTTGATATAGCCAAGGTATTCTAAGCAGAATGTTGAAGGCTGCGTCCTTTCAGAAAACCAGAATTCTAAATTATATACAAGATCCTCAAAATGAGTTCTAAGTGTAATCAATCCTAGAGGTTCTTTTTCATTCTTTTCATAACATTGCAGCATCAAAATGGAGGGAGATAAGTCAGATTCATTGAGGCCCAAATGACAATGTGTACATGTGGGAATGAGTTTGACTCCTGAGCCATTATCAATGAAGGCTCATTGGATGTCTGTATCATTAACCTTTCCAGATAAATACAATAGACTGATGTGTCCATGTATAACAACATCCTCATCTTGGTCTATTAACGACATAAATGCATGATATATTTTAGGAAAATTATCTTTACGGTTGGACTCAATAGAAGAAACCTCGGTTTCAGACTATTCAGGACATAACAAATCCTTAATAAGTGAAACCCAAAGATATTTTTATAGATTCAACACATCCCTGATTGATAAAATGGCTGGTATATGGGCCATTTTCATCAAAATGTTATACTTCTAGTAAAAAGGTCTGTGTTTCCATCATGGAGATGCGGTTTTGCATGGTCCTTAGAAGTTAATGCTCTTGATATAGATGAACCATGTGTCGTGGCAGAAGCTGAAAATACTTCTTCTCTTGGTGGATTAGGATTACTAGGTCTACCCTCCTACTGAGAAAGTGGTGGTATATCCCCTAATCATTCTACCATTATGATTATGTCAAGGTCTAACCTATCTTATGTGGGAGAATTACCTTATTCTTTTTGAGCCCACTGAAGGGATATCCCATGAGTTTCTACAGCATAAACAGTTTGAGAAATGGTGTAATTAAAATAGTGGTTCCTAGAATTCCCACGTCTTTCTCTTTATCCTCTAACATGATGAATTATTACCATAGTTTCCTAATAATGTACAAGGAATTACAGTTCATAATCAAAATCATCATTTTCATAGGGTTCTGTTATATGAAAATCATTAATAGAAATGATGATCAAAACCTCATCTAATGATGTTTCTAATTGACAGGTTGATTCTTGTTGTTCCATTTAGAGTGGTGGTTCCTGTGCTTTTGAGATAGATGGTATGAAATCCTCCAAATTCAAGAACAACATTTGCCTCAACACGAGCTCATCTTCTTTTTAATTCTCTTTATCATTATGACCATGTCGCTTCCTTAAGGATTTTCCTTTGAAGGATTTTCCTTTTGATGAATATGGATTGATTGTAGAAAAAGTGGAAGGAGTCACATTTGGTTGTTTCAACTGTTCTCATAGAATGACATGAGTTCGATTGATCATTTTCAAGACCATCCAATCATCAAAATTATATGAATTCTTTCTTTTAAATTTAATCCATTAACATTCTTCCTTTGGATTGGTAAAAATAACACATGCTACCTGGGTTGGTGAACTTTTCATTTTTACTTATTTTGATTCCACGATATTTTGTTGGAGATATTTGGAAACCAAACACTTCTGGATGGGGTGACCCAACATTTTATAGAAGTGAAAATAGTTTGGTAGGTATTTATCTACTTTTTTATTAGGCTTCTTTGATCTTAGAAACTGAACTATGTTGTTTTCCAAAGCTGATATGAAGTAGGATGGGTCTTGGTCATTTCAAAAAATAATAGACCTTTTTTTTAACTTTTATAACTATCTCTACCTTTTATATTTTTGATCATTTTGATATTGTGGTCATTAATCCTGATTCTTGGGAGGTGGATCCATACAATATGATGAGGGATTTTAAGTATAAGCAGATACTAGTGCTTTCTTGAGTGTAACTATAGCATCCTATGTTTTTTCATATTCTATTTTTTGGAGTTGATGGGATTACTTGGGATTTGGCACTAGTCTATATTATGGAGTTTTCTACCTATTGAGAAATTGAAGCTATGTCTTGAAGCGCTCCTGTATATTTCACAGGGATTAGGGGTGCACACAACTCATCATATAGATATGCAAAACAAATGGGAATAAATTATTCTTGAGGGAGTGGTTTATTCAAGGAGTATGTTAATCCTTTACATTGAGTAATGAAATATGAAACTCTTTTATTTTCTCCTTGATTTCATTTCATAAGATCAAATATTTTTTTCTTTTCAAGTGTTGATCTAAATTGGAAAATTAATTTCTGATGGAGGTCTTCCCATCCAATAATCAACCTAGACTGCAAACTTGTGTACCAGAGAAAGGATGTCCCCTGTAGTAATTTCAAAAAAATATTTGGATTAATACTACTTATTTTTTAGGGGTCCCCATCATACGATTAAAAAGAGAAATTAAATGTGTCAAGTGCTACTCCAGATCTTTTAAACCGTTAAATATTGGAAATGTGGCATTCACACAGTTTGGTGGGGGAGGAATCAGATATACGCATTCGGGGTAATCGTTTTTTTATATTTGTATCGGTGCGCATCATCCTTCCATAACTTCCAATATAGTATCAAATGACTCAATGTTATTAATAATAATTTGATAAATATATGGATGATCTAGGATGTATATAGGTACATTAGCTGGAGCATGAACTGGTGAGGAAACTATTAGGACCAATAGTGGTGGTTCAGCTTGTATTTGTCTTGGATAACATATTAGAACAGGAATATATGGATAAAATTGCCCCAGTTATGGTTGTGTAACCAATACAGGGAATTCATTATCCACATTAGTAGTTCCAACAAACCCTCTTTGCAAAGGGTCTTCTACTGGAAGTGCAAGCTGAGGATCTTCTTTTGGAGCATGTCTGGATGGAATATTGCATCAATGTAATTATGCATTGAGTCTTCTCAAATCCTTTATTTCCTCCACTCATTAGGAATATATTTCTTCCAGAGAAATTTATTGACCTGCTCTAGGGGGAAGGTGAGGCATAATTTTTTTTTTCATTCTCCCTGTTAGGTGCCTTTATAAAAAGTGGTAGTGGATTATTTGATTCTATGACTTAATTCCAAGAAGGCCTATGATTTCTGGTATGCACACCTACTTTATTTTCTTTGGTATGGGTTATATTAAGAAAGATAACTTCCTCTTTTGATTCCCCTAAACTATACTCGTTTTTGGGAGGATCTTCCATAATTTCATTAATGACTTTAACTAATTCATAATGCATTGATGGAATTATATCAACATCTTTGTTAGATTTCTTTCTTATTCATCCTCCATGTGATTTTGTTCTCCTATTTGTTGGCTTACTAAGAATTGTTTGAAGGATAGTAATCTAAAGGTAATCATTCTATAGTTTTGTTTTACATTAGCTTTATTGATTCTTCTTTAATCAAGAGATAACTAAATTATGATGAGTAGGGGATTATGGATGTGAAAAATCCAACAACCCCACAAGTTGGGGATGTTATTATTCTTCTTCCTCAACCCTTTGAGATTTGTTTTTTGAGTCCAGAGGTTGGGTTAAAAATCCCTTAGCCCTATAGTCTAGGGTGGTTATTGAATTTCTATGGATTATATCAGTTTAGCTTCCCTCCTAATTTTATGAATTATGATCCAAACTTTGGATGAGTGCATTATCTGACACCCACTTAAATCCCATGTTCGAAAAGTGTGTTGTGCTACTTCAGAAATTTTTGTGATCTGATGGATGACACCCTATAATCAAGAAGCCTACTCAATGTTTTCATATGCTTGATGAAAAACATCTCAATTGCTTGCTCTCTTTAGACTTAACTTGGGTAAAAAACAGTCAAGGAACATTATATCTGAGAATATCTTTGATCATGAACACAATTTTTTTTATAACTAGACCGAGGAAATAACATTGCATGAGTCCACTTTTGACGGACTTTACTGATTTTGTAGCATAGTAAAATTCAATGCCCCATGTTCACCACATCCTCTAATATAAACTCTATATGGGGTTTGTGCGATCAATTAGTGCATACACTTTAATGTATTGAGTCGTGAACATCAAAGGGCCTCCTTTTTCATCTCAATCCTTTGATTTCAAGAAACTTGGAAAGATGCCAAGTCTATTCGGCACTACAACACATATATTAACTTTAAATGACTTTTATATTCATCATAAAGTAATATTTTGGATTTTAGATTATGAATAGTATTTCTTATGTTGGGTTGGATATCATGAATACAATCTTCTGGCTACATCTCTGCCATGTTGTATTGAAAGGTTACCAAAGGCCAGAACATGACTGGTAGTTCACCCTTATCCAATTGTTTTATCATATACAACATATCCTCTTCATCTATTTTTATAGGTTTCTCAACTTGGTCTAATTGTAGTGGATTCTTCCTGATTTCTTTACCACAAGCAATAGAATCAGTTGGTGTTTCATGTACAATATTAGAAGGAAAATGACCCATGTTTTATTGAATGGCCATATCACTAAGAAAGTATTTCACCTAAAAATAACATGTCATTAGAAAAAACTGACCTTATGTTTGAAAGTGACTCAAGATAAGAGGGCCTTATCATCACTCCATTACCAGTTGGAGAAGTTTCTTAACAATAAGAAACACTACTATAGAGAGAACATTCATAGGAAATTCCATTATGGGGAGGACAACCATGATAGATTACAGTAAGGGATAAATCCTCTTTCTCCATGGTATTATGTCCAATGGAGGGTTATCATGGCTCTCATCCATATATAGGTTCCCTAGATTGACCTAATTGTCATAAATCAAGCCTTTATGATGATGTGTCAGATGAGGAGCTTCAGAATTACTACTACTACTCCAATTATTTGGTTATGGTAGGGTAGGATCTTGATAAGAAACATATAAATATCTATGATATTTAAGAACTCTAGTATTAATAGGATCATGATAATAGATTTAATCTTGATTATCCAACTATTCTTGGTGATAATTCTTCTTAGATGATCTCTTAAACGTATTTGGGGCCACTTTCTGGGGAAATTAGTTATCATGAGAAGGTGTATATGGATACATTGTAGTGTCTATTAGAAAAGACTAATTATCTCATATTAGAATGAGTGTATGTTACGGATCTGATACTCTGTTTGATATGGGGGAGTATGCCACACAAACCTCCTATACTAGAAAAAAGGTATGTATCTTCTCTTTGATGACATATTGATGAGTCATCGTAGATATGGTGATAGAATTATGTGTCCATACCCTTGGTACTTCTAAAGTTTCTGTTATGATATTTTGGAAAGTATCAAGAATATGTGTAGGGATTTTCATTTTCCCTTTCACCATTTCTAAATATTTATTGGTGAGTTTAGCTACTATAATGGGAATATACTTTCATTCTGTATTTGGAGTAGGTTTATGTACCTGATTTTTTCCTCCCATTCTTACTAGTAGATACTTAAAGTACTCATTCACGGGGTATGAGTGTTGAGTGTGCCCCATGTTTCTCATTGGAGATTTCTGACTGACTTCTCCAGTTGCTGCCAAATGAGACAGTTGGAATCCTTGATGGACGCTAGAAGGTGTATGTTCTTACCAGCTAATTGCTGCCACATTTGATTGGTGGGGTTCTATGAATGTAGCCAGATGATTCTACTGACTGGATGATATATTGAAATTAGATGTACATGCATACTCATGGTTCTCCACCGAATTTTAATTGTGGGGTTAGTTGGGTTATGCCAGATAAGTCTTCTAGCTGGCGGAATTATGGTGGATGGGTTTATGTGATAGTTCACTATTTTCTACCAATATGGGTTGATGGACTTATTTGGAGGAAGAGAAGGTAGGAAACTGCTCCCTTTTGGCCGACTGTTGTCCCCAATGGTTCATCTAGAAAACTTGGGCCAGAGGGGACTGGGTTCCAGATAACCAAAAATAACACCCTCACCATGTTGATGGTTTATTGCCACAAGGGTTTGGTGGTGATGATTATTGGAAGGAGCCTTTAGTAAGGACCCCTGTTTTTTATGGACAAGGCCATGGTTGGCCTTTTGGTTGACCTCCCTAGAATTAGGGAAGGATTGGTGAATGAATTTTAGGGTTAAACTCCAAAAATTCATGAATATGGTGGTTAGTAACATCCATTTTTGGACCACTGGTCATCGTTGACCGGATGACCAGGTGTTATTCTTTATTTTGAGTTCCTGTCAGAAAGCCTCCAAGGTCGGAATACTCCCGTGTTGATGGTGCTATTGAATCAATGCCTTAGAGACCAAACATTTAAGATGTTGAGTTGGTGATGATATCCATCAAGAAGATGATAATCTAGCTTGAGTAGAAACTGGGGCATTCATGGGTGAAAACTTGAAGGAATCCATTTGGGATAAAGGGATTTCCTAGAAATAATGTTCTTATATATATGAAAAATAAAAAAAACTCCAGAAAAGAATCAACTTTTAGATGAACACATGCATGATTGATTCCCTTATCTGGACCCCTTTTATAAGTTGATAGGTTCCTAATAGATCAGTAACACTATCATCTTGACTAATGTTTCACATCGAGTTAACCAATAATTTTTATGTTTGGGTGCAAACAAAATGGCCTAAAAAAGAATCCAACCATCTGTTTTATAGAGTGTTTTTCAATAGGTAACCTATCACCTTGGTTAAGGATTCATGTCAGGTTTACCATTTTTCCCCTAGAATGATTGTTCTACTTTTCAATCACCACTTCTGAATGGTTTCCCTTGGATTTATTTATGGAACTAGAAACACCCAATGGTTCTGTATCCAAATGGGACTTACTTTCCAAAGGTAGTCATTTATTAGGTTTGTTAACCTATGATACATAATAACTCACATTGGTTGAGAGGATTGATGTTCGGGATCATTTCACCCATTTGGGGGGAATTATTTCTTACTTTGAGAATTTCTTGTAGATTTAAGATATTTTCATGAATCCATATTAATTTACCAAGTGAAGTGTAGATTTCTCTTGAAAATTTCAATCAAATATTTAGCATGTGTGGAATTTAGAATCATCAATATGTATTTTTCGTTCTTCATCAATGGAGATATCTATATTTATTTTATGTTTTCCATCAAAGGTATCCTCTTATATACTACTTTGAGATTCTCTAGTCCTTGTCATGATGATTCTGGTTTTTACGCCACATAGTGGGGCACTCTAGAATTTATTATCACCCAGGGAGATAGAAGTTTGTTTTGATGTTGGGATCATAACCCTTGATGGGATACCAATGTATCATTGTTAAAGGAATCATAACCCACATTTTTCATTACTGCTTAATGGGACGCATAATAAAGTTTTAAGGTGGTGTGATAAGGATTGAACCGTACAATTTAGTGTCATGTGGTAATGACATCTAGGAAAAAGGTTCCTAGAAATATATTAGTGTGGGAATTATGCCTGAGAATCTAAAGGAAACTAGAAATTATATGAGTTTATATGTTAGATTATAACTTATTGATAATGTGGCCCATAAAATAGTAGTATTGATTTGAAATGATGGTTTTGAACCTCCTAGAGGCTTCCTCTGTATCCCACTTGTTTGGGAATAAAATCCCACATAGTTCAGTAATTCTTATAGGAGAATATGGACCTTTGAGAGAAATAGGTTAGGGCTTACTCTTAAATAGGATTCCCTTGTAACAGGGTCCATGAGAGATGTCTTAACTCATGGAGATTCAAGGGGGACTTAATTTGAGGCATATTGCTAAGGAGGATTCCGGGACTAAGGGAGTTAAGATTGGACTCCTAAGGAGGATTCCCATTAAGCTTAGGCCCTGGGTGAAGGATTACTATGTTTCCCAATTATGGTGGGAATCAAAGTTATCACAGTTCAAGACATGAGGTGGATCTTGAAGATGTTGTGATCATCACAAATCTCTAATCCCATGTGAGTCATGCTCGGTGTGAGAATCAATAGGATGTGAATGATTCAAAAACCACACACTTTATCCTTTTCTAATGTAATAGGTTGGGACTATGGTGAAATAAATCCAGGAAATGGTTCATGAGGGCATAGAGAAATAACCCTTTCAATGTGGAATGAAATTGAAGTTCATTAGGTTCAGCCTGAAAGGCTATAGGGTTACTCCAAGAGGGACACCCTGAAATTGGTTCTATAATAGAAAGAGGATATCATTCCCTATATCAAAATGGAATGAAAGTGTAAATCATTCCTTCCCTACCAGGTACTGAAAATATGAGAAGGGGGGACATGGCCTGAACTATAATCCTCCATACTATGAACATCCCAAAATTGTATCTGGGGTAAGGGTACATGTGACTATAGATATACAGACCTACAGACCTCCCAGGGATCCTGACTCCCATATAAGACAAATGTGGGAGACCTCGGACTGTAGAAATACAATCCTAAATGGGCTACACGCTAATGTATCTTTCTTAGTTGATTGGTTATTCTGGAGTTTTTGGGGGAGGTTTCAACTTGGCTCCTTTCAGAAAAGAGATCCAAAGAGAATCTCTACCATGGGTGGCTTATAAGAGGTCGTTAAGGATGACTCGCATAAGTGGTCCACATGGGTATGTCGTGTAGGTTTTCTATATAGGTTTGTCACGTAGTTCCTAGGAGGAAAAGAAAAATGATTAACACAAAAAGGATAATCTTGTGAAATCTTGATATTCCTTGGGAAATGGACTATAGGGATAAAAAAATCGATGATTTTTTAACTTTAGCACCCAGGGTGTCCCTTGATATCCTTTGAATCATCCCACATATGTCTTTTCTTAAAAAAAGTACCTAATGAAGATGAATTCTTCCTATGAAAGGATCATCCTTAATTAGCTTTTTTGTATTTAAAACTCTAAAAGGACCTTGATCTTTCTGATCCCATAAAACTCTCTCCTCTTTTGGTTAATAGAGCTACCTGAGAAATTTTGGGGGACCTGAGCAAAGTAGTTATGCAATGGGAGATTCATGAGTTCTTACAACTTTTTCAATTAGTAAAATGGGGAGCCCAATGGTCCTATTTATAGGCATGGAGGGGACCTAGTTGAATAGATTTTGTCCGCAGAATACTTTGACATAACTCCACAGCATAGCTCTTCCGCATAGTGGTGTGAAAAAGTATACTTATGTATAGGTCCATAGTGAAGGTCCTCGGCATAGTCCCTCAACATAGGGGGATGCACATTGGGATACATGGGAAGGACCTAATTTGGATGATTAATGAATAGGTGTTATGCGTAGGTGTACCATGCATGGAGGTTGGTTGAACCACCTTGTTAAACATACTTCTCCACACTATGGGGGTTGCACCCCCACACCTCTGCTTAGGATTAATTCTGGGATTCAGTCCCATCCCTTCGGCCCGGGGAATTAGTTACTATCAATCACCCCCATGAAAAATTTAGAGTCATACAATGAACTTTCTAGGTCTAGTTGATGATTTTTTGGGACACAAAACATGGAAATCCAATCTATTTCATCTTCCATAAAGATTTATTTTACTCAAACATAAAATTTTGTGTCTATGTGAGGTTCAAATCATCAATTATGTAGTGAACTTCATGGAACACATTTAATGGTGTTTATAATAATTAAATAATATAAAATGTAATATATATTTATAAAGATATTAAATAATCCATTAATATTATGTTTTTTATTATACATGATTTTAATGTTTTTTTGGAACCTTGGAGAAAACGTAAGGGTTTTCTTTATAATCTCACATTGAATATGAGATTGTGAAGAATAAATTTCCATCTAGAAAGATTATATGTTATTATCTATAACCAAACCCCTCCTATTTTATTCTATTTTAGTTATTGATGGGGTTAAAAAGTCCAAATACAATTTCAAATACACTTTGTTAAATAATTTACCAAATGTAATGATTATATGAAAAAATTGACCATAACACTTCTTTTTTGGTTCCTAATTTTCTTCTCCATGTCCATATTACTAATTTTGATTTATAGATGTACCTATAAAAAATTATATGATTTAATAAGGTATTTTCCAATTCAATTTATTTATTTAAAAATTAAATATTATTTTAACATGTTTTTATGATCATTTTTTACAAACTTTGACTTTCTTTACAGAAGTGTCAAAGTAATATCCTTTTAATGTTATCCATAAAAATAATTTTAGTTCAATATTATTTGAATATATTTATTATGATTCATATTTGTGTTTTCATCTTTTTACAAAAAAAATTATACTCTACTTAATTTATACAATATATTCTTAAAAGGTATAAAAATTTTAAAAATCATTTTTTCTTCTTTATCGAATAAAAATATAGTGATCTTATAAAAGTGTTTTTTATAGGTCAATATATATTAATGTTTTGATTATTTGAATAAGAATATTATATAATTAAAACATATGAATTCTTTAATTGGAGCGATCATAATAATTCCATATGGTTGTTTTTTGTGAAACCCAGTTCTTTTCATTGGTTAATTGAGCTATTATAGAAATGTGAATGATTTTATGTTCTTTTGGAACGCGTATGGATAATTTATCATTATATTATAGGTGGGACAGTTATATACATACAATGTGTTGGATAATGTTTTATATCTCAAGAGATCAGGATGATATAAGGGTGGTTTTCCTAAGTAAACTATTTTGAGGGATGTGGGTGGTAAGCCCAAGTCCAATGTGTTATGTGAATGTGGTCAATTGGATCCATTTTGATATTCATGCCATGGTGTTTATCCTTGACATATGTTATGATATCTACACTTATGTTTATTACATGTTCTTATCTTATGAAAAACCTATTTCATAGTCTCATGGATCATGACTATTAACTCATGTTTTCATGGTCATATGACACACATATTTTTTAGGATAAAATTTATATTCCATGAATCATGTTTTATGTTATATCTTTTATTGGGTATGCTTCTCTTATGTTATGTATATGAACCTTGATTATGTTCTCATACCCATATTTTTATCTTATGCTTACTTATAAAATTTTATTGATGTCTATTATGTTTACCCTTACTAAGTATCTAATCCATCCAATTCTTATGTCTCAATTTCCTAGGATATGAAGATGTTTATTATGTTTTATGTGTAAAAACATGTCTCTTGTGAGAAGATTATTTATAAATGATGTTGAAAATATTGTAAAATAAGTTATTTATTTATAAAATATCTAAAAAATTAACTTATAGGTTTTAGGGTGTGATTTATTTTTATTTTTAATGAATATTTATGTAACGTTATGTAATATAAAGGCATATTATGTTCAAGTATCCTTGTTCACCTAACTCATGTTTCTAAATAAATTCCCCTCATTTTCATCTATAAAAGGAAATCACCTCCACTCACCCCAAACAACATTAATGATTAGGTTTGATGTTGAATCATATAAATTTTTTCCTCTCCTAAATACACCAATATTTTTTTAGATTTTAGTCAGAATAAGGAGGCTTAAGTCCTTCATTTTTATGGAAGGTTTTACAAGGATTGATTCCATTAAAGTAAGAAACAAGTTATTATCCATAAATATCATTATCTTCTAATATTTTATATTCATAAACCACATCCTCTACTTTAGTTATATTTATTTTAACATTATTAATATTCCATAAAAACTATATTTCAACCACATAAGTTGAAATTCTAACTCATTCACTCATTATAACACATTCATGTTTGGGATGGTTTTACCACAAACATGAATGTTGTTATAAAATTTTCTTCATGAATGATTAGTAAAATTAATATAATCATAATAAATTGTAAATATTATGAATTTAAGTTATGTTTTCAATTATGGAATGGTAATATATATATATATTAACAATATAAGTCATTTTCATTGATTCAAAATAAATAAAAATGAAAAAATAATTTTTATATCTGAACCATCATTGAAACATTAACAAAACAATAAAGAGACACTATAACTTTATAATAACATATATATCATCTCATATACTGTTTATGAGGTTATTGACACATGAATAAAGAGAAAGGATAGGAACATTCATAATAATCAATCATGGAACAAACATAACTATTAAGACCCAACAATTAATTTAAACAATGTCTCATAAATTAATGGATAATAATAAATTATAGAACAATGTTATTAAATAAAATAAACCAAAATAAGGTCTTTTAAGTATTTATAATATCCTAAAATTTATTATAAATGATATTTGATCATTTTTGACCAAGAGGGAATCGAAGGTAAGGGTTTTATTGACTCAATATCCTTTAATTGTATATTACACCTTATTATTTGGGTATATTATTTGATTTATAATTTATTATAACTTAGGATTGTATTATATTGTGATTTAGAATTATTTTCTATGGATTTAAAATTATTTATCTTAAATTTCCATTCAAAGGATTCTTAATTTATATATTATAATGTTCATAAGGTTTTTTCCAAACAAAATCTCTTTTATAATGAGTCTTACCATTTATTATTTGACTATATTATACCCCATATTTATATGATATTTTATTTTCTCCTTCCACCAGGGAAATTAAATTTTCACATAAATAATATTATTCTTTAATTAACTTCTTACTTCATAAAAATAAAACATTGTTATTAATAATTCACATCCATAATATCTTGAATTTATCTTCCATATCCATGAACAATCTTACCAAAAATGTTTTATTTTGTTATTTTTAAATTTAAACATGTAATATATTCTATATAAAATATATTATTTATTTAATTCTATTAAAAATAATTTGGAAAATTCTTATCGATGCAGGATTCTTTAAAACTATTAAAAATGATTTGAAATGAATTTTTTTACATTCATACATTTTTTATTTCCACCTCATATTTTTTTTGTACATTATCCTCAATGTAATTTTATGGTTTTTTGGTCATTATATTTTAAAATAAATTTAAATTTTTTTTTCATTATATGATAATGATTTTAATGTGACCTATAAATTCATTTTTAGGATAACTTCAACAAAATTCTAAGAAAACCTTTTTTACAATTTATCTTCAATTTTCCTATTTCTTATCATGGATCATTTTAAGTGAAATTATTTTATATTATAAAATAATTAAGAAATATTTTTATGGAAATATTATTATGTATGTTTCATTTCATTAATGTTATATATCCATTATTTTCCATGTAGGTTATTATTTAAACATTATATAAAAGATATTAATGTTTTTTCTTATCTTATATTAAAAGAGTTTTAATGTATATCTATATACTTTTCATTAAATTTACTCTATTTATAAGTATTTTTTCTAATGATCTACTATACTAAAATAATCCTTTGATTCCATACCCAAATATCCATGTATCAGTGTTGAAGAGAAAATTAAATTTTTATGAGAGGATAAATCCACCTCTACCACTATGTCTTCTTATTTACTCTAATCAGTAAAGATAAACTTTATCCTAATGTATTTCCATTATGATAACCTTATTATCCTTTCTTCTGATCAATGCTAGTTAACCTAGATTACCATACCTATTGATTTATTGGGAAAATGGATTTGAATAACTATATACCCTTTCATTCAATATGGTTTTAATACCCTATATGTCATTATTCTAATTTTAATTGATGTTTGATTATTTTCATGAGACACATGTATGTATAGTTAATCATTTTATGATGGTTCTGATAAAAAAATACATCACTCCAATGAATTGGATAAAATATCTATCTCATGAGATGTTATGTTTTGGGAAATGATAGGCTATCCAACTCCACTTTGTTCTGAGATACTTAAAGTGATTACCAATCTACTATTTTATAATATGTGGGAAGGGATTCATGATCATTTATGTTGTGATGGTCATGGTGCATAACCTTGATATATGTTATAATTTTCAATTATTATTGTTTTTTCTTATTCTTATTGTAACACCGCAAGATTTTATGAGAAAAATTATTTTTAATCTCTTTGATGTCTTGTGTTGTACGCTACACCAAGATTATATTGTGCTATACGCAACACCGTATTAGCTTGTAGTATATGAATCACTATTCTTGGATTGCATTTCATGCAAGAGCAACCTTCCTTGATAGCTTGCGTTGTACGCTATACCGAGTTTCACTAAACAATGATATGTTATTAAAATATTATATAAACTGGCCATTATGAATAGTAATACCCACTTTTTGAAATTTTATAAATATTAAATTTAAAATTGGAATTCATTTTTGGATTTCTAATATCGAAATTAGCCTTGGGTGAATTTTTGGTATTTTTTTGAAAACATTCAATTTTTTATGAATAGTGAAAACACTGAGTTATTAGTTAAAAACAACATTTTATTTAAATAATAATTTATTTAATTTAAAGTAATTTTAGGTCAAAATAGATTCATAATAATGATATAAGTTCAATGTAATTCATTAGAGTCATTTTATAATAATTTTAGAGACATAAAAAAATTTATTGAACTTTTTACCTTCTTTTACCCACCTCCTAGGAGCGTTTACAAATTTACATGAAACATAATTTTACCGCTTCTATGAGTTGAATTTAAAAAATCTGAGAGACACGGTTGATATCAGTAAGTAAAATGTGGTTCAATGAGATCAAAATAATTTTTTGTGAATAGTAACTTTTAACTTTTATTTACCACGATTAAAACAAAATAGGGTAATTAAGGATAAAAATGATATTATTATTACCCTAACACACGTCTTAATTCTATGGGATAATTATAATTCGACCAAAAACAACCTTATTAATAAAATATTACCCTTTAGGTCCACATGGATTAGATTAGGACAATTATTATTATTTTATTTAAAGAAGAGTTAAAATAGTTAAAATCAAAGTTTAATAACTAAAACATTTTTAATATAGGGTAATACATAAGATAAATTCAACTATAAATATTAATTAGAAAGATAAAACTATTTACTACATAATGGTAATTTATTTATATTTTTGAGACATTAAATAATTTAATTTATTTATGACACAATGGTGATGCAGTAATTACCTTATAAATGAAATATTAACATAATTGATATTATAAATTCCAAAATAAATGTAATTTTAGACTTTTTATGAATTAAAATAATTTTCATAGGTTAATATAACATTCTAGGGTTGGTTCCATGAATTGTGTTTGAAGTAATAATGCTTTTATAAATTTAGAAAAAAACAAAATACTAAATAGTGTCAAAATTGACATAAAAGAGTTTTTAAAACAAATATTATATTATTAATTGATATAATGGTCCAAAAATACTAATGTTCGTACAAAAGACTTATATAATAATATATATGACATTAATGAAACAATTGGGGTTTTAGTGATAGTTTATTGTATGTTTATTGAGAATATAGTGTAAGAATACAAGAATACACTTTAAAAGTTAAATTATTTAACTTATAGTTAAATCTAAATGATAAGGTTAAAATGGTAACCAAAACTTTTCTAAAACCTATTGGTAGAGAATCTTTCGACCCATCCCCACCCTATCCTCTAAATAAGTCACTTTTTAGCCATTATAAACCAAATATGAATTTATTATAAAATAATATTTTAAGTATTTCCTAAAGTACCCCTCACCCCTCTTATAAAAGGGAACTCCCCCCTTCTCTCTAATTAACACATCCAAATCCATTTGGCTCAGCCTAAACCTGACCAAATACCCTATAAACTTTCATCCCTTCATCCTAGAGGCCTTAATTTAGTTATAAATCCAACCTAATGATCCCTTTTGATCAAATCAAAAGGAAGAACATGAGGAAGAGGTAAATATCTCACCACCTATTTCAAGTTCCTTTCTTCTTCCACTTCCTCCTTCTTTGTTGTTTCCATTATAAAATAATAAATCCACTATCTTATATATAATATGATTTTATTATAAAAATTGTACAACCATATTTTTTATTTTGTCCATCCTATGAATGAAAAGGTCACCACACGTGCGTATGTATGGCTTACCGTCTCTACGTTGTGTTGTAGTTTGTTATTCAAACATTTCATCGTTTGGATGAGTATAATAATGAGTATAAATGATATAAATAATGAATATAACATTATTATGATTCTTTATATATGAAATACCATCCAATTATATATGATTTTAATATCAAAATAATGATATTGTCGCTCGTGCATACGTACAGACTACCATCTCCATGGACGCGATGAGATTCATTTTCCAGGATTAACTATTCATGTATGATTATAAATTATATATATTAAATAATCATAAAATATATTACATAATAATTATACAGTATTGATTTAAATATATCTTTCATTTACTTAATTCCATTCAATTCAATAAGGAAATGAAAACAGCGTTCAAGCATACGTACGACCTACCGTCTCCATGAACAGTGTATTTCCTTCCATTTATCGATATATCATATATATTTATATGATGAAATATATATTATATATAAATAATGTTTTAAATTCTGGAATTAATTAAACTAGGATATAAGTAATAATATCAAGAACAACAAGTCGAAACACGTGCGATAAATGAAACGATTTTACCCAAAATGCTTTTTTAACATGGAATTTACAAAAAATGGGTAATATAAAGTCGTAAGAGAATCATATATGATATCATAAATATTATTATGGTTATTTTAAATGTTAATATTAGATTTAAACTCTCTATACAGGAGTTCCAGATATGTATGGATGGAATTTGTCCTAAGGTAAGCGATAATTTTGTAAAATCTCATTTTTATCCGAGATTGCTTATACGTAAGTATTTACTGGGGTTATATTTTTCATCCATGTCTGTAAAAATGTTTTTCATAAAGTTTTTAATATTATTCCATGTATTTTTAAAGTCATTTTTACCCCTCTTTGCCTTTTATATTGTGTTATGGAAGGAATCTTTCTTTTTTTACCATACGATGAACTTTTTGACTTTTCCGGAAAAAGTACAAGGAGAATGTTTTTTTAACTTCTACGGAATGAATAGATTTTTATGGTTTCAAAACAAATTTTCTTCATGAATATTACTCTACAAGATTTTATGATTAATTTTAATAAAATATTTTTTTAAATTGTGTGTAATTTTGTGAAAAGAAAATGATTTTGAATAAGAAATGATATTTTCCTCAAGAATTCATTTCAAGTGTTTTATAAAAACTATTTTCCATCTAAGATGACATTATTTAATATATATATGATTCATTTATAAATTCACTATTATTTACATGGTTTTATTTGGTTTATTATGAAATTATATCCATTTTTTATATGGATTATGTTATGATGGGATGATGTATATGAAACCCATTTTATTCATTAGGTTATGATGAATGATTTATGTTTATTTTCTTTCACACAAAAGAATTATTTCATTATGAGATGGGTGGGACCTATATCTTTTTCCAATGCATTGGGTAAAGATTTATATCTCATGAGGTAGACATGGCTGGAATGGTAAGTAAAATCTGGTTCAGTAATACTGGGTTGGAATGACAAGTAAACCTGGTTTAGTAATGGACTTTTTCCACTATGATGGTCATGGTAGTAATTCCTTGGCTACTACAGAAATCATATCATGTGATTAATGGTTTTCTATAATTAAATTTTTTATTTTATAATGATTATTGTTCCTTTATGATCTATGCCTTATGTACTGCCAATATTTATTTCACAACTCAATATCTTGAAGTTTAAACATTAAGTTCATGGTTTTATGTTCAAATGAATATGGTTTCTTATTTTCTCCATGCATACCCTTACTGAGCATTTGAGATCACCCATTATATGTTTTCTTTTTCCCCGGATATAAATAAAGGTTTTAGGTAAGAAAACAGAAGTGTAATATATTTATGGGAGATGTTGAAGATCTTTCACCGTGATTATAAGTTTATGTTCCAAGTTTCCAAAGACACTAAACTATTACGGTCCTTGGTTGTAATTTTTTGTTATGTATTATGTATTCCACAAAAGTAATGTAATTTCCATGTACGTCAATCTTGGTTCTCTACAATTGGTATCATATCTAATGTTTAGTTAACCTTTGGAAACTAGGATGCGAAAACTTTAGTGAAATCCCTAGAGATATTTATAAGGTATATCTAGGGATGTTCCTAAGGTTAAATATACGTATAGGATATAGTCCTATAATTATGGTAAAGATATTATAATTAAACCTAAGATGTTATAAATTGAAGGTACTCCCCCTTTATTATGTTGTTTTCCTAGCATGAGTTTTGCCTCTCACACTGTTCTTTTTGGGTTTTAGACGATGGCTGGAACCTGAGGGAACCGTGTTGATCAATGTAATGGAAAATGAAATGATTGTCCTCACAAACAACCAAATGTGATGGGAGATGGAGTGAAAAATCTTCTTTCTATACTTACACAATCTATGAATAATTTTTTACTTCCAAATGAGAAGAGAAAGGGACAATATTCTATTGAGTACTTCATGAGGCAACGACCATCTTCTTTTAGTGGGTCTTTTGATCCACTTCTTGCTGAACAATGGATTGGTACCATTGAAAAGATATTTTCCATACTTCTTTATAAAGAACATGAAAAACTAATTTTGGCTATTTACCAGTTAGAAGTTGAATCAGACAAGTGGTGGACTCTAATTAAGAATAAAAGACCCCAAGACGAAATTGAATCCATGGAATGGGATGAGTTCAAGAACTTGTTTTTCAATAATTACTTCCCTCCTATTCGTCAAAAAAATATGGAAAAGAAGTTCCTTGAGCTTAAGAAAAAGGATGATGAATCTGTTGGTATATACGAAGAAAATTTTACAAGGCTTCCATGGAATGCATCTAGTTTAATCATCCAACCAGAAAGTAAAGTTGGTCGATTCTTCATTGGCTTAAAACCAATTCTTTGAACGACATTAGGTATAAGAAACTTCAGTAACTATGAAGAAATTGTGTTTTGTGCAATCAAGGAAGAACTGGAAGTTAGTGTTACATATCCATCTCATGGTTTTGACAAGAATTGAAAGATGGAGTTCAAGGAAAAATCTCAGAAAAATGGTGAAAATAAGGTGAATGTTTCTTTATGATCAAAGTTTGGAAAGAAGCATGGTGTAGATTTTATAAAAGTTACTAGAAAATGTTTCAAGTTTGGAAAAGAAGGTCATCGAGCAGATGAGTTCTGAAGTAATGGGAAAAAAGTTTCTAATGACATGAATATAAAAAAGACCACAGAGAACGCTCCACCAAAACTTCAATGATTCAAGTGAAAGTAAATGGGGAATTATGATAATCAGTGCCCTAATCCAATGGTTAATGATGATCGATGTGAGCAACCACTTAAGGCAAATGAAAAAAGGGAAGTCACATGCGATCACTATTTTTGATGTTGAGTATGACAATGATATTGTGGAATGATTAAGAGTTTATGTAATGGGATTTCAAAATAGTATCACGGAATCTCATTTATATTATCATGGAATTTTAGAATATCTATTTATGGGTTTTCAATAATTATATGGTACTGGTAACCATGAAAAGTGATTGAAATATTTTTGGAAAGAAGATGATATGCGCATAATGAAGGGATAAGGAGAAAATAATATGTTTGATATTATTAATGAGCTCATGACTGATATAAGGACAAAGTGACATCATGGTTTGAGTATAAAGAATTTTTGGGATTTTGGTATGGGGAAAGATTTATCTTTTGACAGCATTTATGTTTTCAATAAGTTTTTATGATAATTCATGTTGCACAAGAATATAAGATTAAGGTATTCACATGTTTGGAATGCGATCAACAAGATATATCTTATGATATATGGGGGATAAATGATGGTATTCACATGCTTGGTTGATGACACTTCTAGTAATCGTTTTCATTATACCATGATCCTGGATAGAATTATTTTGGATAAGCCTAAATATTTAAAATAGATTATGTTGGACATAAGATAATATTTTTTAAGGATAGAATTTTTTTTGATATTATTTCTAGAATGTTATAATAGTGTAGTTTTTGAAAAAGGAATACCCGCAGGATGGGCGACAACCCATCACGTCAGATATGGTTGTGGGAATAGAACTCACAACTGAAGTGCGACAGGCTTTTCTCACCTACCATTGTCCTACAAAAAGTCCCTAGTTAGTATAAATTAGTTTTAATTTACTAAGTGGTATAATATATGAAGTATATGTCCATTTTAGGAACCATATATGATAGATCTCACCACAGATGGACATATATATATTAAATAACTTTTTCTAACATTTTTTTTTGAGATAGATGGAATGACCTATCATCCTATCACATGATCTTCTTACACTTCATGAATGAAAAATTCAACTTCATTTCTTTATGATATGAAGTGCAAATTGTTCAAGGAATGACCAACGGTGAGATTGTAACAAAGTCATTAAGTATTTCTTCTAATTCTATTTTTTCAACTTTAGGGAATTGATCTTGAAAACCAAAAACGTTGTCTTAGATGGTACCTTAGATCATCACAAATTTATGGCTTTGTGATTGTTGGATTTTTCATAGCCATGTTTTCTACCTCTCTCCATTAGAACATTATGGTTATATTTATCTTCCATATCCATATTTTCACCTATGTTCTTCTATTTAGAAACCGATTGATCTGTTAATTTTAGTATCTGTTAATTTTCATACATTAGTAATTAAAATTAAGTTGTAGTATACCTTTTTATGATGTGGGTTTCTATGAATGAAACTTTCAAGTTTTAAACCAATTATAACCCTGATGAATTTCTAGGATGGAATTCATTTTAAGTGGGGTAGAATGTAACACCCCGATATTTTATTATAAATATTATTTTTAATTTCATTGATGCCTTGTGTTGTACGCTACACCAAGATTATCTTTCACTATATGCAACACCGTATTAGCTTTTAGTATATGCAACACTATTATTGGCTCACGTTACATGTAAGAGAAACCTTCCTCGATAGCTTGCGTTGTACGAAACATCGAGTTTCACTAAACAATGATATGTTATTAAAATATTATATAAACTAACCGTTATGAATAGTAATACCCACTTTTTGAAATCATATAAATTTTATCTTTCAAAATAGACTTCATTTTTGGATTCGGAGTATCGAAATTAACCTAGGGTGAATTTTTGGTATTTTTCTGAAAACATTCAATTTTTGATGAATAGTGAAAACACTGAGTTATTGTTTAAAACTGAATTTTTATTTAAATAATCATTTATTTCATTTAAATTTATTTTAGGTAGAAATAGATACGTAATACCTATATAAGTTCAATGTAATTCACTGGAGTCATTTTATAATAATTTTAGATATATAAAAAAAATTATTGAACTTTTTACCGTCTTTTACCCACCTCTTATGAACTTTTGTAACCGCTTCTGTAAGTTGAATTTCAAAATTCCGAGAGACAAGGTTGATATCCGTAAGTAAAATGTGGTTCAATGAGATGAAAATAATTTTTGGTGAATAATAACTTTTAACTTTTATTTACCACGTATAAAAGTAAATAGTGTAATTTTTAGGTAAAAATGATATTATTATTAACCTAACACATGTCCTAATTCTATTGGAGAAGTTTAATTCGACCAAAACAGCCTTATTACTAAAATATTACCCTTTTTCCCACTTTTATTAAATTAGGAAATTTATTATTATTTTATTTAAAGAAGAGTTAAAATAGTTAAAATAAAAGTTTAATAACTAAAACATATTTAATAAAGGGTTATACATAATATAAATTAGAATATAAATATTCATTAGAAATATAAAAATATTTCCTACATAATGGCAGTTTATTTATAATTTTTAGACATTAAATAGTTAAATTATTTATGACATAATGATGATGTAGTAATTACCTTATTAATGAAATATTAACATAATTGATATTGTAAATACCCAAATAAATGTAATTTGAGACTTTTTATGAATTAAACTAATTTTCTAGGTTAATATAACATATTAGGGTTGGTTATATGAATTTTATTCGAATTAATAATGCTTTTATTAAGTTTTAAAAATCAAAATACCAAATAGTGTCAAAATTAACATAAAAGAGTTTTTAAAACAAATATTATATTATTAATTGATATAATGGTCATAAAAAATCTAAAAATATCCAAAAGACTTATATGATAATATATATTACATTAAAGAACCAATTGGGGTTCGATTGGAAGTTTATAGTATGTTTCTTAACCACGTAGTGTAAGAATACAAGAAGACAATGTAAAAGAAAAATTATTTAACTTGGAGATAAATCTAAATGATATGGTTAAAATAGTAACCTAAACTTGTATAAAACCTATTAGTTGAGATTATTTTGACCCATACCCACCATAGACTCTAATTAAGTCACTTTTGAGTCATTATAAACTGAATATGAATTTATTATAAAATAATATGTCAAGATTTTCCTAAGGTGCCCATCACCTCTCTTATAAAACGGCACTCCCCCTTCTCTCCAATTCACACCTCCAAAGCCATTTGGCTCATCCATCCTCTAAAAACATACCCTCTTAACTATCATACCTTAATCTTAGAGTCCTTATTTTGGTCAGATATCCAATTTAAAGTTCCCTTTTGATCAAATCAATAGGAAGAACCCGAGGAAGAGGTAAATATCTCACCACCTATTTCAAGTTCCTTTCTTCTTCCACATCCTCCTTATTTGTTGTTTCCATTATAAAATAATAACTCTAGTATATTATATATACTGTAATGTTATTATAAAAATGGTACAACAATATTATTTGTTTTATCCATCCTCTGAATGAAAAATTCACCACACGTGCGTACGTACGGCTTACCGTCTCCAAGTTGTGGTGTAGTTTGTTATTCAAACATTTCATCATTTGGATGGGTATAATAATGAGTATAAATTATATAAATAATAAATATAACATAATTATGATTATTTATATATGAAATACCATCTGATTATATATGATTTTAATATCAAAAGAATGATATTGTTGCTCGAGCGTACGTACAGACTACCATCTCCACAAACGCGATGGAATTTATTTTCCATGATTAACGATTAAAGTATGATTATATAGAATATTAAATAAATAATAATTAAAAATATTACATAATAATAATACTGGATTTATGTAAATATATGTTTCATTTACTTAATTCCATTCAATTCAATAAGGAAATGAAAAAGTGTTCATGCGTACGTACGACCAACTGTCTCCTTCAAAGGTGTATTTCCTTAAATTTTTCGATCTATCATATATATTTAAATGATGGAATATATATTACATATAAATCATGTAATAAATTCAGGAATTAAGTAAATATGGATATAAGTAATAATATCAAGAACAACAAGTCAAAACATGTAGGATAAATGAAACGATTTTACCCAAAACACTACTTTAACATGGAATTTACAAAAAAAACTGGTAATATAAAGTCATAGGTGAATCAAATATGATATCATAAATATTATTATGGTTATGTTAAAAGTTAATAATATTTTTAAACCCACTATAGAAGTGTTTTGGACACGTATGAATGAAATTGGACCTAAGGTAATGGATAATTTTTCAAATCTCATTTTTGTCTGAGATTTCTTAAACGTAAGTATTTACTGGGGTTATATTTTTCATCCATGTCCATAAAAATGTTTTTCATAAAGTGATTAATATTATTCCATGTATTTTAAAAGTCATGTTTACCCCTATTTTACATTTACATTGTGTTATTGAAGGAATCTTTCTTTTGTTTACCATAAGAGAAACGTTTTGACTTTTCCGATAAAAGTATGAGGAGAATGTTTTTTAACTTATACGGCATGAATGGATTTTTACATTTCATAACACATTTTCTTCATGAATATTACTCTATAATATTTCAATATTATTTTCAATAAAATCCGTTTCTTTAAAAAATTTGTGGCATTTTGTGAGAAGAAAATGATTTTGAAGAAGAAAGGATATTTTCCTCAATATTTGATTTCAAGTGTTTTATCAAAACTATTTTACATCTAAGATGACATTCCTTAATATGGATATGCTTCAAGTATAATTTACCTGTTATTTACATGGTTTTATTTTGTTTATTATGAAATTATATCCATTTTTATATGGATTATGTTATGATGGGATGATGTATATGAAACCCATTTTATTCATTAGGTTATGATGAATGATTTATGTTAATTTTTTGGCACACAATAGAATAATTTAATTATGAGATGGGTGGGACATATATCTCACTCTAATTTATTGGGTAATGATTTATATCTCATGATATAGACATGACTGGAATGGCATGTAAAATATGGTTCAGTAATACAGGGCTGGAACGGTAATTAAACCCGGTTTAGTAATGGACTTTGTCCGCTATGATAGTCTTGGCAGTAATTCCTAGGCTACTATGGAAATAATATCATGTGCTTAATGGTTTTCCATAATTACAAGTTTAATTTTATCATGATTAATGTTCCTTTTTGATCTATTCCTTATGTACTGCCAGGATTTATTTCACAACTCAATATCTTGATGTTTAAACTTTATGTTCATGTTTTTATGCTCAAATGAATAAGGTTTGTTTTATTTTCTTCGTACTTACCCTTTCTGAGAAATTGATCTCACAATTTATATTTTTTCTTTTCCCCATGATATAAAGAATGTTTTTAGGTAAGAAAACAAAAGTGGTAAATCTTTATGGGATATGTTGAAGATCTTTCACCCTGATTAGAATATTATGTTCCGAGTTTCCAAAGGCACTAAACTATTACGATCCTTGGTTTTCATTTTTTTCATGTAATAAGTATTCCACAAAATTAATGTAATTTCCATGTACTTCAATCTTGGGTCTCTACACTTATGTTATATATCCATGTCTCATGAATATTATCTTCTAATTTCATGTTCATATTCAATGATAAATGTTATCCTCCCATGATGATCCCTTTATGGTTTTATGCCCTGTAATATGATTAATAACCATTTTAAAATTATTTATGATCAATTATTATAATTCCATGATCTAATTCTATTAATCATTAAATTTCATTCGTGTTCATTCATGTTCATCCATCTCACTTTTTTATCTAATGAATTCTTTATAACTCATTGATATTATTCTTCCACCTACTAAGTTTTTGATCTCACACATTTTTCTATTTCCCCATTTATCTATGAATTTACATAATGGATATTTTGAGGAATTATTCTTGTTTAGTGAATTTATAGAGGATATATTGAAGAAATATCTCATAATAAAATATTTAGGTTGTTAATATCCAATGGAACTTAGAATATTTGTTTTGGGAGTGCATTTTAATATTGTGATGATATGTGAAATAATGTAAGATGATGTTTGATTTTTTTAAACTCAGTTGGTATCATAGTATGTGTTATTGTTTGTTTTTTAACATTATATCTAGGAGTGTATGTCTTTGGTGTATCAGTCTCTCTCACTCCACCTCATCCCCCTCCCCTCTATGTCAAAGCTATTCCAGGTCAAACTTATCAAAACCTATTATGTCTAAAATTTACAGAGGGGAGAGGATTGTATCAATATCACATGAATAGGGAGGAACCTAAAATAAATTATAATAATGTATCATAATATCCATTATTGTTTCAATATCTCATATAAAGGATCAAATCATCTTGTACAAGAAGTTTCATGATGTAAATAGGCTCATGGTGAGAAAATATTTGACTATGTATGGATTTAGTATACCTTATAAGTGTAATATTGAGAATTTTTTAAACTCATTACCTTCAATTATGGAGAATTTTAAATTAATATAGGCCTTTATATTGTTAATTATTAGTAGTTATGTAAGGATTCCTAAAACATATAGATAAATATAGAAAAATAACCGTTGAAAAAAAAATTAATACACATTATAAGTCATGGGAAAGTTTATTTCTCAAGAATATGGCACCAGGATGTCTACATTTCATATCTTATTAGAACTATATGAAAATTAAATTTTTTTTGGAATAATTATTATGAATATGGAATGGATATTCAAAGATAACTCAAAGTTAATATATTTTTCCAATTTTATTTTGAATAAATATGTCTTAGAAAAAGAGGTACTGGTGTGAGGAGGAGAAAAATCATTTTAAGAATCACCTAAAGTATGCATATGCAGAGGAATATTTAATAAAATTAAACATAAATGTAATTCTTGTGGTATATATTTGGTATATTATGATAAGAATGTTTAAAATCTTTATAATCTTATATCTCACTTTACACATTTTGAAGATAAGAAATAATTTTATATAGAATTTATGAGATTATAGACTATGAGGAACAGACTATTATTGGTATTCAAAGAGAAGTTTTTCATAATGAAAAAATTGATTCACTAGACGTTAAAGATCCTTTTCATAATATTCTGGTGTAAATTAAAGATTAAAATTTTAATTATTATCTCCTAGATATTGTAGTGGACCCTTTAAAACACTAAGGGGAGGATTTAAAAAGTGTGGGGATAATTAATCTGTTAGATCAAATCATTCAAGTTATTTACCTTGAATTTATGAACTACCCATATCATGTAAAAATAATTTGGAAATACTTTATTAACCTTATTTGATAAAATCGATTTATTATAATAATATAATTTGGGATTTAATGCTTTATAAACCGGTAGATAAGACTCTTACCATTATAGAACTAATGTATGCACAACCGGTATTAGGGAATAGAATATATGAAGAATTAGTAGATGATAAAAAATAGTTTTTTGAATCTATTATAAAAAAGCTTATTCATAGAGTAATAAGGAATAGTTTCTTCAGATAAACCTACTTAAGAGAATATACCATAGATAATATAATTTCTTGGAACAACTAAATTTCCTTTGAGGATTGATTTAATAAAATACATGTATAGATATAATAATATATTATTAATCCCTATTTTAAATTATAATATTATGGTTGAGTTATGTCAATCTAATCATAATTTAGAATATACAACAAAGGTTATTTTGTGGTAGAAACCACTATCCAATATGTTTTTTTGTTGAATTTATAATAAAAAAATTATTAACATTATTAATTTTATTTTTCATTAATTTTATATCTCTCGTGAATAAGAAAAGAAGAATGGACATCTTCATACAGTTAATTAATTGTGTCTAAATTGAATCCAAATTTCTTGATGAATTATAATATAAAATATTCTGGATAGTATCAATTAGATAGGATAATAAGTAATGTATTTCTTCTATTATATAAATGAAAAATATATTCTTTTGAACCTAAAAAATATACATACTCTTACACAACCTATAATTTTGATCAAAAAAAATTAATTTCTTTAGAGGTTAAGGAGCATGTTTATATAGAAATTTAATAAAAATATATTTTCACTCTAATTTTTCAATATGATTTGATTAATAGAGATATTATACATAAAGATAGAAATATGATAATTGATAATATTATTTCTAAAAGAGAACATTTACATTTCTTTATGATTTATGGATAAATTTGGAATTTATTTTTTATAGGTATTTCCCCAAATATTACTCAAGGTTGAGTCTCCATTATTTCTGATAAAATAGAAAATCATACTCATGTGATTAAAAATATGAATGAAAATTTATGATAAAGGATACTAAAAAATATTATACTACAAGGATGGGGGGATATATAAAATGGAGTGGAGTGTGGTAGTGAAAAATTCCATTTTTGTTTATAAGACCAGTCTTAAGGATCAGTTAAATATTTTTAATTAAGAAATTTTGTAAGATCGGTCTCATGGATTGTTAAAATATTTTGAGTTAATATTTAAATATTCTGAAAATCACTTAAGATTTGGTTATCAATATAAGAAAAATATAATTATTTTCACATACATTAAAAAATTTAATATTACTTAAGTTCATGTTTGGGAATAAAATTATTAATGGATAATATGTATTTTAGCACTGTTTCATAACATTAATAGGATTATTTATGAAATCAGAAGGTTTGAGATATGTTTCCCTATTAATATTTTACCCCAAAAATTACATGTTTTTTCCTTCCATACATTATGAATCACAACCTTATTTTTATTCTCCATATAAACCTATCAATGAAAAATATCATGTGATAAATTCTAATTAATTTTATAGACTTACTACTGATAAATAACACAATTTTTTTTTGTTTTGTTTTTGGTTTTAATGAAATTTTTACATCATGATAAATTTTTTGAATGGAATAATAATTCATAGTCATGAAACAATTATTGTCACTTCATATGACATGAATCATAATAGAATAAAAGAACATGATTATTGACCTCGCCTATTTTAATAATCTCACTTATGTTTTAATTTGATGATAATCCCAAATAATGATCATTTATATATTAATTACTATTCATTCTACTTTGAAATAACTCTAACTCAATCATGATGTGTTTTTCATAGAACAGATAAGTGTTAAGTCACTGATATGCTCAATTCTACTGATAAGGACCAACCGGTACTTTGTCTACCGATAGACATAGTTTCTGATATGTATAAGTCCACCGGTAAGCACATGCCCCTGATAGAACTAGTCTACCGATATAGATGATCTACTGGTATGAAGTCCACCAATACAACATCCACCTATATAGATAGCTACTGATAGAACAAGTCAACCAGTGTTCATAAGTCCACTGGTATGCACTTAATTACTGGTACACCAAAGCTACCGTTAGAGTAAGTCTACCAGTATAAGAAAGTCTACCGCTATGAACTTCACGGATACAAAGACCTATCAATACAAAAACTTCACCGATACAAAGAGCTACCAATAAAAAGATCTACCAATATAAAGAGCTAACGATAGAAATAGCTACTGATATAATGAGCTACCAATACAAAGAGCTACCAATACAAAGAGATACCGATACAAACAGAGCTACCGAGAGAAGGAGTAATCGTTACAAGTCGACCGTTATAAGAACTCTGCTGATTAAAAATTTATTCCTTATTTAAATTATACTAACAGTCATATTTTCTCAATTTAATGCAACTTCCATTAATTAATGTGGGTTTTTGGCATGTCAGGGAACTGTACCACGTACCTATGAAAAGGTAATCATTCCCATTACTGGAGCTGAAATCTATAAAAGGAAGGAAAAATGTCGTGCAACATGATGTGAGAAATAAGGGCTGAAGAGTGCTGAAAAGTGGTGAATACACACAGAAAAGAAAGGCTACATCCATACCGGAAGAACACTGGACATACACGAAGAAATTCATTCTAGAAGAGAACACAATCTACACCTTATCCAAGGAGTGAAGAACTACAACGAACTTGAAGAAAATGACTCTCTATTTTTCAAACAAAAACCAGAGAAGGAATCAGAAGCATTCCTGATCAATCAAAGGAGTCTAGAGTTTCACTTCACATCACTAGAGCATTCTAAACTCATATCTACTCTTTTAGTGATTCTTTTACTTACCTTTTGAACGGTGTGTGAACTCTGTATATTTCATACACACACTGTCTCATGCGCTAAACTAGAGTATTTTTAAATCCTCACACAAAACTTCCATTACTCTCATCTATCCCACTGTGGATAGTGGTAGAGGTCAAGTGTGACCTGGATAACCTGTGTGCTATTGTTTTTTTTCACGTAGAACTATGGTAGAGGTATTAGGACCTGGACAGTCTTTGTACTCTTGTTTACCCCGATCCAAGGTGTGGATCAACATTTATATAAAGTCTTTGAGAGGACTAAGTCTCGGCTTGAGAATGATCGTCTGGTTTTAAAACTGTCATGCTTATTCATTTTGATTTTAACCTATATTGAATATTCCACTGCTAATTAATTTGAAATATAAATTTTTTTAAAGTTACTTTCATAGTTAATCTAGAAACTATTTGTATGTACTGTAATGCACTAGGTTATCTTCAAAAGTTAATTAATCATCATATTATATTAACTGAGAACTAATCAATATTTTGGGAATCTAACTGACCCTTTATTGTTTTACAAATTCACTACAAATTATCTTGTTATTCAATTTGGGGGATTTTAATAAGAATCTTTTTAATAAAAATTTTTAATTGGAAATCAATTCCCCCCCCCCTCTTAAGTGTCCACTCCGACAAACATTTGATATCAGAGGATTGTTTTCTATTTATAAAGGATCTCCAAATACTCTGTTTTTCAACATTGATTTTAGTTGTTTCTTAAAGATCATAAATTTCTGTTAGTTCTAAATTTTATCTCTTTAAATATATTTTCTAAAATCTATCTATGGAAAATAGATTAGAAGGTGATGCTACCAAACAACTACCTTTCATTATTGGAACAAATTATTCCTAGTGGAAGCTTAAAATGAAAATTCATTTAGAGAGTATGGGAGTTGATATCTGGATGGCTATAGAAACTCAATATAAGATTATAGAGACTGTTAGAATACTTGAGATGAACCTACTAAGACAGATTACAATGATAATTGTAAAAAAAGAATGCACTATATTGTGCTTTAGGAGGTGAATAATTTAATCGAATATCTTCTTGAAAAACTGCTTATGAAATCTGGGACACTTTGTCTATTTCCCATGAGGGAACAACCAATGTCAAAGAAATGAGTCTAAACACCTATACTATTAAATAAGATAATTTAAAAATGAAGTCTGATGAACCTATTTCTAATATGTATCTCAAGATCAATGAGATTGTCAACACTATGAGCTCACTTGGAAAAGTTGTTCCTGCAAAGGAGCAAATCATGAGAATACAAAGATGTTTTCCTGACAAGTGGAGGGGCACATCAGTTTCAATTAGAGAATCATGTGATATTGGTACCTTTCCCATTAAGGAATTAATTGGTAAGATTATGATGTATGTGGATGAACTCAAAGGGAATAAGGAAGAATATTATGAACCAAAACGGAAGTCAGTGTATTTTAAGTCTACTACCACGAGGAGCAAGGATAAAGAGAAAGTACGCATACCAACTGAAAGCTCAACAAGTGAAAGGTCAGATTCTAACAATGATGCTGAAGTGAATCATATTTCCAGGAGATCCAAGAAGTTCTATAGGAAGAATAAATTCTTCAAAAAATAAAATTACAAAGGAAAAGATGACAACAAAGGTCATTGGAAGAACGATTGGAAGAAGCTTGATAAAAGTGATGAAATTATCTGATATGAATGAAAAAGGAAAGGATATGTAAAAGCAGACCTTCCAAAATTTAAGTTCAAAAAGAAACATGACTACAAGGACAACATGTGTAATAAAGCTATGAAAGAAACTTGTAGTGCTTCAGAGGACAGTTCAACTGATTCTGATTCTACTCAAAATGAAAAATCTCAAAAAGCTAACATGTGTTTCATGACAAACACATCTAAGGAAACGTTCTTGAAAAGTTCCCATAAGAAGGTATGGTACTTGGATAGTGGATGTTCAAGGAATATGACAGGGGATTACTCATGTTTCAAAAGCTTAATCAAATTTGATGGAGGCCATGTCACCTTTAGTGATAATTATAAAGAAAAAATCATCATCCTAGGCCATATTGGTAACACCGATTCAGTTTTAATTTCTATGGTTTTATTTTTTGATGGACATAAGTTTAACCTGTTAAGTATTTCCCATTTGTGTGATGTTGGTATCAATGTTAAATTAGAAAATTATTCATTTAATGTTTTTAATTCCAAAAATACTTTAGTATTTTCTTCTTTGAGAAATGAAAATATTTATGTTGTTGATTTGAATTCTTTATCTAAACAGAACATTACTTATTTAAATGCTTTTCATAAAGAGTCTTGGCTATGGCACAGAAGATTAGGACACTGCAATGTCTATTTAATTAGAAAAATGACTAGGAAAAACTTAGTTAGAGACCTACATAAAGTTGAATTCCCAACTGAAAATGTTTGTAATCCCTGTCAAAAAGGAAAGCAACACAATGTTTCTTTTAAATCAAATAAAGATGTTTCAACATCTCAACCTCTCAAGATGTTTCACATGGACCTGTTTGGACCTTCTAGAGTTTCTTGTTTAAATGGGAAGCACTATGTCTATGTCTTAGTAGATGACTTTTCTAGATATACTTGGGTATACTTTTTATCTCACAAAAGTAAAGCTTCTTCTTACTTTATTAGGTATTCTAAGTATGTGGAAAACCTTAGTGGACATAGAATTAAGACCCTGAGAAGTGATCATGGTCGTGAGTTTGAAAATCATGAGTTTGAATCTTACTGCTCACACAATGTCTATAATCACAACTATTCTTCCCCTAGAACACCTCAGCAGAATGGTATAGTAGAAAGAAGAAACAGAACCCTTCAAGTGATTACAAGAACTTTTCTTAATGAGTATGACCTGCCAATTTATTTTTGGGATGAAGATGTCAACACAACTTGATATATTATAAATATAGTCTTTATTAGACCTATTCTTAAGAAGACCCCTTATGAATTGTGGAATAATAGAAAATCTAAAGTTAGTTACTTCAGATTTTTTGTTTGCAAAGTCTTTATTCATAATACTAGGGATAATCTTGACAAATTTCCATCCAAGAATGATGAAGGAATCTTTTTAGGATATTCATTAACTAAAAATCCTATATAGTCTTTAACAAATGAACCAAATGTGTGGAAGAATTTGTTCACATCATGTTTGATGAAACTGATTCACCTGAACCCAAATCTTCCATTGAACATCTTAAAGAATACTTTTCTGTTATGGAACTTAATGAAAAAAATAGTGACCCTGTTGTAAAGACATCCAGTTCTGGAAACTTTTCAGAACCTACTTCTATTGAACTAGAACCTACAGATGATCCTGAAATTTCTAGTCCCACCTTTAATAGATCAGGTAGAATTCTAAAGAATCATCCTTTAGATGTTGTTGTTGGTAACTTGAAAGATGGACACAGACTAGAGCTTCTCTAAGAAATAATGTTGAACATCAAGTCTTTCATTCATAGTTAGAATCTAAAAATGTCAATGATGCAATCAATGATGAATTTTTTGTAATGGCTATAAAAGAAGAACTAAATCAATTTGAATGAAACAAAGTCTAGGAATTAGTTGACAGACCTAAGAACACTTTAACCATAGGCACTAAATGGGTTTTTAGAAACAAAGTTGATGAGTATGTAAATATATTTAGAAACAAAGCTAGGCCAGTTTCACAAGGTTATAGTCTAGAGGAATGAATAGATTATGAGTAAACCTTTTAACCTGTAGCTAGATTAGAATCTATAAGGATTCTACTTGCATATGCTTCTCATCTGAATTTCAAGTTATATCAAATGGATTTTAAAAGTTCTTTTCTTAATGGATTTATAATTGAAGATTTTTTTGTTGAACAACCACCTGGATTTATTAATATTCATTTTCCAAATCAAGTTTTTTAACTTTCAAAAGCTTTATATGGTCTGAAACAAGCTCCATGAGCCTGGTATGACAAACATAGTAATTTTCTTATTTCAAATGGTTTTACTAATGGGATTGCTGACCCAAATCTTTTTATTAAAATAATTTATAAAGATGTTTTGATAGTAAAAATATATGTTGATGATATTAATTTTGGATCTTCTAAACATTCTTTATTTACTGATTTTTCAAAGAGTATGAAAAATGAATTTTAAATGTGTTTAATGGGAGAAATCAAATATTTTCTTGGATTTTAGGTTTTTCAAAATGGAAATGGTATTATTTTTAATCAAAGTAAATATACAAAGGATCTTTTAAAACATTTTGGTCTGGATAGTATTATGGAAAGTGATACATCGATGAGTACTCTTTGTAAGTTGGATAGTGATGAAATTGGAAAACCAGTGGATTAAACCAACTACTGAGGTATGATTGGAAGCATACTTTACCTTACTACTAGTCGACCAGATATTATGTTTGTGTGTTCATGTGTTCAAGATTTCAATATAATCATAAAGAATCACATTTTCTTGCTGTTAAAAGAATTTTCAAATATCTTAAACATACTGCAAATATAGGTTTATTTTATCCAAAAGGACAATCATTCATTTAATGAGTTATTCAGATGTTGACTTTGCTTGTTGCAAGTTAGATAGAAAAATAACTTTGGGAACATGTCATTTTCTAGGTAAGTCCTTAGTATCATGGTGTAGTACGAAACAGAATTCAGTTGCATTTTCCACTACTGAAGTAGAGTATATAGTTGCTGGTAGTTGTTGTGCACAGATTTTGTGGATAAAACACACTCTTTTGGACTATGGATATGACTTTAGACATGTTTCAATAAACTATGATAACACTAGTGCAATTAATATCTCTAATAATCATGTGTCTCACTCTAGAACCAAACACATTGATGTAAGGTACCATTTCTTGAGAGATCATTACCAAAAAGGTGATATTACTCTTCAATTTATAGGTACTGAAAATCAATTAGCTGACATTTTCACCAAACCATTATGTTCAGATAGGTTAGGTTACATTAGACATTAGTTAGGGATGTTTAACTCTCACTGTTAGAAACCTCACCATTATAAACCTCACCGTTAGAAACCTCACTTTTAAAAACCTCACCATTAGAAACCTCACCGTTAGAAACCTCACAGTTAGAAATATCACTATTAAAAACATTATTGATAAATACCTCACCGGTATGGACCTCACTGATATACCTCACCAGTATGGACCTCACAATTAGCGGACCTCACTGATAGATAAACCTCGCTGTTAGGAATTTTCACCGGTATATGTTATCGTTAGGTTGCATTGTTTTAAACTTTGTACCCTCAGCCACCAGAATTTGTATCATTTATATTTTACATATTATGTTTTAATTATTTATTTTGTGATTCCTAAATGATAAAACACAAGTTTTTTTACCTCTTTCGATCCACCTCAGGCCCTTTACCTTCAAGCAGTATCTCTCAAACCTTCTCTTGAACCCTAAGTCTCATGATTCGAACAATGGAAAGAGTGAAGAGACCTTCGATCAGCACAAAGGAAGATGATCCAAATGCAAAGGGACACAAAGGAGAGTCTATCAGTTGAAGTGAATAAGGAAACCTACAAACCCACATCTCGCTTAGAGAGAGATAGTATTTGAGAAGGAACTATGTGTAGAATGGCTAATGTACAGTGATTCTTTAGTTCTGGATGTTTTGGAAGATCAGAATTGGATAGAATGCTTCTCGAACAACAAAGACCCCTACTATCTGAAGCTGGTGAAACAGTACTATGAATTTGTAAGTTTTGAGAAATCAGAAGCTGAGAGACAAATAATTTCTTTTGTGAGTAAGAATGAAATAGCTTTTTCATCTGGTGAGTGGGCTGAATGCATGAAGGTACAACATGAAGGAGTATTTGGTTATTTCTCTAAATCAGTAACACCTACAACTAACTTCTATAAGTATAGAACTACCTTGGAAGAGTTAACAAGAGATGGCACACCTAGAAAGGTAGTGTCTACTAAAATTAATGGAGAAAACAGACTTCTATTCAAGTTTATTCAGCATGTTCTAATTCCAAGGAGAGGGGATTTTTCAAATCTGAAATACCAGGATATTTACATGCTTCATTTTCTGAGGCATGGTGTGGAGTTGAATTTATGCGGGATATTGATGACTCAAATAGAGGATATGATTATAAAAAAATCAAAAACAAATGCCTTATTATTTTCCAAGTTGATCTCGGTTATGATCAAGGTGAAAGGAGTAGCTGAGTCTCAGGATGAGATAGTGGTGTTAAAGAATAACTTTTTTATCACAAGCACAGTTTGAAAACACATGAAGATCAATTGGAATCCATGGAAGATAGAATGGGTTAGTGATGATGAGAATTTGTATGATAAGTATAATCCTATGGATCATCCTTCTAGGCCTAAGGATGTGAGGGATCTTGGTTTAGGACCTGATGAAGAAGAACCTAAGTACAATGATGATACTCATGAGGAGGATACTTCTATAGCTGATGGAAGGGATCCGGACATGCCCCCATGTCCTATTGTTGAAATTATATCATTAGGAAAGGAAAAATTATTAGAAGAATAAACACCTATTGATGAGGAAGACCAGCCAGCCCCTGAGAATGCAAGCAGTAAGAGACAATGAATCTAAAGCCTTTGCTTCTGTTTGATCAAGTCTGAGTCTGTTGATTGGAAGCTCAGTTGTCCTTGTTAAGGATGTAGTGGGTGAGATGGAAGGACATGTGCCTAATACAGAGGAGACTCTTGATGTTGCAGAGATGGATTTGATTATAGAGGAATCGTTTTAAGAAGGAAGACCTGCTGAGAATGCTATTGTTATACAGGAACATGCACCAGTTGAGTGGGAGCATACAAATAGGCTTGGAACTGTCTCAGTAGCTAATGAAATTGAGGATTGGGAAGAAGACCTAGGTTTTGTGGTTTTTGGATTAGATTATCCTGATTCTGATAATGAGGCATCCCTCAATAGACCAAAAATCAGTTATGATGTTCAGTCTGAGTTGTTACTGGAAAATGTGGTCAGAAGAGTTGATCTGAATGAAGTCAGATCTTAAAGGCAGTTTTGTTAAAGAAGTCAGAATAATGGAATGTTCACTAGTATAATCAATTCAATCAATTATGACTGACTTAGTGGCCAGTATTGTGTCTGAGAGAGCACCTGCAGTTGTACCAGAAAATATGATCACCAGGGGTGATCTTGAATCCTTAAAGGATGATCTGAAAGAGACTTTTAGTGCTTCTGTTGTCGAGTTGAAGCACTACCTCGTTGAAGAGATAAGCAATATGGAAAAGCCTTTTGAACTCTCTATGGGTTGAAATATGTCAACCTATGTGGCACAAATGATGGCTGAAATCAAGTCTTGTCAGAGTCAATTATCTTGACGGACAGAGAATGTTGAAATTCTACAGAAATTTGTTATCTCTTTAGAATCTTATACGAGTTCTAAATCCCAAGAAAACAAAGACTTATCTTATGTCAAAAGTTTTGTGAGCCAGATGGTATCAGTATTTGAGGGATTTAAAACCTCCATGAAAAATCATGTCATCACCCATGATTCTCAAGTGAAAAATCTTAACAGTGGGTTGACCAAACACTTCAAGGAAACAGTAACCTTCTCTATTGGTTCTCTTGCCTCTAGACCTTCAATAGAACTAGATCAGATTTGAGCTGTGATGAAGGAGGAGCTTGGTTCGGCTTCAACCAGTAGCTTTTTGGACTCATCTCCCATGACCCAAGTGGTATCTACCACTAGAAATATAATGAAGATAGCCCAAGACTATATGAGAGAAGATTCTGCCTCTAAAAAGGAAGTGAAAGTAAATGTAGATTTTTATTTCCAAAGATTCTACACCAAGCATCAGCTCAAAAATCACTTTAACTATTGTTAGAGAATTTGAAACTGCCCCAGTAACTCAAGCCTTTAGAGAGTAATTAAGCAAGCTAATGGAACTGACTCCAGCTGTGGACAAATTTATGGAAAACAAGGATGACTTAATTTCTTCTATGGATAGAGGATAAGGAATCATTATGGAATTCAAAAATATTTTGTTTCCATTCTTGCATGTCGGTACTAGGATAGTTATTGTACCTCCAGCTTTACCTACCTCTCCCTCTACTGCTTCTCCTGCTCAGATGACTCCAGTCCAAGCTATCTTAAGCCTTACTCCTATGATCACTCAGAGAGCTACTTAGTATAGACTAGGAACAGTATTTGTAGCTTATCCTCCTCTGATCAATTCTAGTGTCCCTAAGCCTCCACCTGCATCTCCACAATCTGAGTCTACCTCGGATCCCAAAGGAAAATCTAATGTAGAGTTCCAGGAGGTGGATTGACTGATGTTTAAGCCATTTAATAGGAATCTTTGTATTCATTTTGTTTCATTTTTGTCTTCCTATGTATCTTTTTCACCCCATGGAATGAAAATGCTATTATTCTCTTTTACCCTTCTATTACTTTTCTCTGAGTTTGTTTCCTTCTTTTTTCTAATCACAAAGGGGGAAAACATAACTGAATAGAACTTATATGCATCATACGATAGGAAAAAGCGGGAGAAAAATGAGCAACATGAAAAGTCTTGACAAATATGAGCTTATGAGAAATATAATATTACCTTTGATACTTTTATCTTTTCAAATCATCATTTGAAAATATCATTATTCCCACTAATTATTTGCTTTATAATTCCTCTGGTACATTGTTTTTATTATTTTCTCTAATACCTTTTCCTTTTATACTAAATCCTCTGATATGTTACTAATTATTTTGAGATTATGATTCAATAAGTTGTGATTATCAAAAAGGGGGATATTATTGACATCACCTGTTTTGATAATCTCACTTATGCTTTAATATGTTAATAATCCTAAATAATGTTCATTTATATATTAATTACTATTCATTCAACTTTGAAATAACTCTAAGTCAATCAGGATGTGTTTTTCATAGAACAGATACTTATTAAGTCACTGATATGATCAAAGCTACTGATGCAGACCTACCAGTACTTAGTCTAACAATAGACATAGTTACCGATATGTATAAGTCCACCGGTATGCACATGTCACTGATAGATCCAGTTTGCCGATACAAATGAGCTACTGGTATGAAGTCCACCAATACAACATCCACCGATATAGACAAATACTGATAGAACAAGTCAACAAGTGTGCATAAGTCCACTGGTATGCACTTAATCACCAGTACACTAGATCTATTGTTAGAGTAAGTCTACCGGTATAAGAAAGTGTACCGCTATAAAGTTCACAAATACAATGATCTACTGATACAAAAAGTAGACTGATAGAAAGATCTACTGATACAAAGACATACCGATACTAAGAGATACTGATACAAAGAGCTACTGATATAAATAGCTATCGATACAAAGAGCTAATGATACAAAGAGATACTGATACAAGCAGGGCTACCGATAGAAGGAGTAACTGTTACAAGTCTATTGTTACAAGCACTCTGCTGCTTAAACTTTTATGGCTTAATTAAATTATACTAACGGTAATATTTTCTCAATTTAATGAAACTTCCATAAATTAATGTGGGTTTTTGGCATGTCAGGGAAATGTACCTTGTACCTATGAAAAGGTAATAATTCCCATTGCCGGAGGTGAAAGCTGTAAAAGGAAGGACAAATTATGTTCAACAGGAAGTGTGAAATAAGGGCTGAAGAGTGCCTAAAAGTGGTGAATACACACAGAAAAGAAAGGATACATCCGTAATGGAAGAACACTGGACATAAACTAAGAAATTCATTCTAGAAGAGAACACAAGCTGCACCTTATCCAAGGAGTGAATAACTACAAAAAATTGAATAAAATGACCCTCTGTTTTTCAGAAAAAACTAGAGAAGGGCTCAAAAGCATTCCTGATCAATCAATGGAGTCCAGAGCTACAATTCACATCACTAGAGCATTCTAAACTCATATCTACTCTCTTAGTGATTCTTTTACTTACCTTTTGAGCAGTTTGTGAACTCTGTATATTTCATACACAGAGTGTCTCCTGTGCTAAACTGGAGGATTTTTAAATCCTCACACAAAACTTCCATAACTCTCGTGTATCCCACTATGAATAGTGGTAGTGGTCAAGTGTGACCTGGATGGCATGTGTGCTATTGTTTTTGTTTTCCCATGTAGAACTGTGGTAGAGGTCTTAGGACCTGGACAGTCTTTATACTGTTGTTCACCCTGATCCATGTTGTGGATCAACATTTATATAAAGTGTTTGAGAGGACTAAGTCTCGGGTAGAGACTGAACCTATTGTTTTAAAACATTCGTGCTTATTAATTTTCATTTTAACCTATATTGAATATTCCTCTACTAATTAATTTGAAATATAAATTTTTTTTAAAGTTACTTAGACAGTTAATCTAGAAATTGTTTTTATATACTGTAAAGCATTATGTTAGCTTCAGTAGTTAATTAATCCTCATATTACATTAAATGAGAAATAATCAATATTTTGAGAATCTAAATGACGCTTTATAGTTTTTCAAATTCACTACAGATTATCTTATTATTCAATTTGGGGGATTTTAATAAGAATATTTTTAACAGAAATTTTCAATTGGAACTCAATTCACCCCCTCTTGAGTGTCCACACCAACCAACCATGATCTATGATGAAATAACCTAGGTATAAGACATGGAATTTTTGAGATATACAAAAGCATAGAAAATCATTTTGTATTATTCAAGAATCACTAAGAATACAATCATAGTGGAAAAAATCCTTTACTAAAACAGGTTCACTCCTTATTTTATCCTTGTATTACTAAATTGAGTTAACTTCCCATTCCAGACCTATTTTATTGAACAAATTTATCTCCCCATTCCAATCTTATAGTACTGAACCAAGTTCACTCATTCTTTCATATCTATATTACCGAACCAAGTTCAATCCTTGTTCCAGTCATGTATTACAAAACCATGTTAACTATTATTTTTATCTATATATCACTAAACTAATTTTACTCTTTATTCAATCTCTATTTTAGTAAACTGATTTCACTCCTTATTTCATCCATATATTACTGAACTGAGTTCACTATTGATTCTAGTCTTGTCTATATCCTGAGTTATATAAATATTTACCCAATTTATTGGAGGGTGATATAGGTAATGCCCATCACGTGATTAAATCTTACAAATGTGTTCCATAAGATAATAAAACATTCATCATATCATGATCTATAAAAATAGAAGGGTTTCATAAACATCATATAATAACCCATGAAATGAAATGAGTATTATAAACTTTTTATCAAATCATAACCTACGGAAAATAAATACGATTCATAATCATTTCGTAATATAATAACCCATGAAATTAAATATGTTTCAAAATAATTTTATCATGTTATAACCCATGGTAGATAAAAAAGATTCAGAAAAAACATGTCATCTTAAACATAAACAATTCAAATAAATAGTAATAATGGTGTCCCTAGATCATATAAGAAGTAAATAATAAACTATAACAAATTATTTCATCTTAGATGTGAAATAATTTTTAATTATCTTTTCTAAACATATATTGAGGAAAATATCTTTTCCTCTTTGAAAAATTCATTTTTAAACATAAAACAATTTGAAACCCCTTTTCATTAGAAATAACCTTGAAAACTTATTAATGAATATTTTAAAACCATACTAAAAACTTTTTAAAACATAAACCATTTTAAAAACAATTTTCCTTAAAAATGTGATTAAAATATCATTTAAAAATATTTTGAAAATAGTTTTATAAAACATTATTTTGAAGGAACACATATTTTTGACAGATGAGATGGATAAAGTTAGATCCCTTAAGAGCATTTTCTTAATCATATTAAGTACCAAATAGTGGAAAATGGTACCATTAAATGAGGGTATAATGAATAAATAGATCATAATAAAATTACTAAGTGTTTTTGAGATATTTTTCATATTATTTCATTAATGGAATCATAATAATAAACAATCCTAATAAATGATTAGATTTTTGCAATAAACTATTAACACATTGGTAGCTTTGAATCTTAATAAACATGAAATAATAGCATTACATTAAGCCTATAATAACATTGAAAGTATTATATACCTGATATAATATTCAATTAGTCATTATATACACTTCAAAAAAGTATACAGTTTCATATCATAATATATATCTCAAAGAAAGCAAATTAAGACAGAAGTCCTTTAATGATTTGGTAACATTTAAAATGTAAACCTCATGAAAAATAGATCTTAATATGGATACATAAATACCAATAATGATTATTATAAGAATCATAAAATATATACATGGGTATCATACACACTACATATAAGAAATAGATGTTGAACATGGCTTGTGTCTCATAGAAAAGAAAAGTGAGACTAGATATCACATTAATACTAGAGTAACTTTTGAATGATGATATCCATGAATAAATAACATAAATTACAAATTTTAATATAATTAAATTAATGAAATTAATTATTTAAATTTTCATAGGTCTGTATATACCCCACACAAAAAGAATAATTGTTGAATATATCATACATCTTATATAAAATAAAGTGAGATTGGAAAACCTGTACCTTAAGTCTTGACTTTATTCGCACACATTCTAACCACTTCTATAATAAATATAAAAATAACAATATTCTTATACATAGAAACATAAATTATTTTGTTATGACTTTATCTTACCCGTATATTAACAATTTCATTTAAATGTTATGTTTTGGGTAATAATGGATTTTTTTCATATATATATGGACTTGTTATTCTTGATCCTCTAACAAAGAACTAAATTTCCTTATTTATATAATTTTTAACATGATATAAATATCAGATATATTAATTATAATATTATTTATAATAATATATAAAATATGTAAATATGAAATTAAATACACTGTTCATGGAGACATAGTCTGAACATACGCATAAACACTATTTCCAATTTCTTGTCGTACTTTAAAAAAATAAAAATTAAATGATATATATATATATATAATAATTATATTATAATTATTATGTCATAAATATCACATATTTTCAATAAAAACATCCTCAATACATTCTATGTAAAGCAAGAATAAATCACATCGCTTTGAGGAGGCGATAGTCCACATGTCTACAAACGATGTTATCGTATTAAAAAAATTCAAATCATGAAGGTATGCATAATATAATAATTTAATAATCATAAATACATCTTAAATATCATATATATAAAATTAAAAGAGAAATTACATCATTATTATAAAACTTGATATGTGGTAATGGATGAGCGAACGACCTCAGTTTGGGAGATGATAGTCCATCGTACACACGAATGATGATTGTGTATCTCATTTAAGGGACGTGTGTATAGGTGTTGGTAAAACATTTAACATATAAAAAATAATTATATAGAGGATAATTAGTTTATTATGTAATCATGTAATAATAATAATTTAAGGTTTGGAGCATGAAATAATACAAACGTTCTCGTTGATGAATGTTACCTCTTATTCGGGTAACTCCTTTAGATTTGCACCAAAGGACTTAATTTGTTTTCTTTAAACCCAAAGAGAGTATTATATGATTAGAGTAGTAATTTCTGGAGATAATTGTTTCCTATTTTTATGATAAAAAGTCATGATATGTGGGAATAAGTGGGGGGTGAGTGCATTTATATTGTGGAGGAGGAGTGGAATTTTTGTAAATACAAAAGGTAGACACTATTGAGAGGTCTCGCTTACATCATGTCAATATAGTAATTTTTAACTTTATATAAAATAAGTTAAATGTTATAGATATAGATATAAAAAATTTTGATAGGTTTCTCGTTCATTTTTCCATTTAGGATTAAATTTTAAGCACTAAGTTACAGGTTTTTACCTTAATCATCAAAATTAATTTTAATTTCTTTCACTAATATTTTTTGTCAAAAACTAATTTTTCTTTATTAGACATTATAAATTATTATTATTAAAAATAATGAATCAAATTTTTCTAATTAGACTCACAAAAATGGAATAATGTAATTTAAATTTAACCCATCAGATTTGACAAATTAATATTTTTTAAAGTAAAAATTTCAAATGTTGGAATGTTTTTATATTAAATTTTAATGTAAAATTGATTAGAATAAACGAAATTGGTTTTATTTATATATAATTTTACTAATTATACTCTAAGACAATTTAAAATATAATTTAAATGTAAAAAAATTAGATGAAAAATCAGTTTTCAATTAAAAATCAGTATTTTTACTATTCATCAAAAAATGAAACTTCTCAAAAAAATACCAAAAAATCACCCTAAGTTATTTTTTATGCACCTATTAAAATGATTATGTTGATTTTTTCAAATATAATTTATAATATTTCCAAAAATTATATTTATAATACGTTATCCATTAAAAATACAGTAAAAGTACATTTTAGAAAAATACATCTCTTTGTGCTTAAAATTAGATATATTCTTATATCATGTTTATAAAATGAATAAAATTAATTTTAAATATTTTATTGAATATATAATACATAAATTTCATTAAAATAATTCATGAAAATGTTTTTGTTTAAATTATTAATATAAAACATGTTTTTTCATAGAAAATAGTCTTTTAAGAAAAAAAAATTCTTCATTTTCAAATAATCACTACTCAAATTTCAAATTAATTTTTTACCAAATACTTAGTTTTGTAAACATGACTAGAAAATATTTTCATTTTTATTTAATAACTTTAATGACATCCATCCCAACATCTAGTTTATAACTATATTAATATTTTAAATATAATATAAATTATATATTATAGTTTGATAAAACATAGTCTTGAATGTAAGGTAACCTATCAGAGTAACTCTTAATTCTGTGTAATAAAAGTCAAAAATTTCATCACATGTAATAAAATATAATATATGTGTTTCATATAGCACAAAATTAACTTGGTGTTTTGTATAAATAAAGCATAACTTGGTGTAGCGTTCAATGCAAGAATTCAATGAAAATTTATTTATTCAAAAAATAATAATTCATAAAAATAGTTGTATTACAATCTATGAGTTTCTTAGATATATCATCTTTAATTTAAATCCTAATGTGCAAAAAAATAAAGTGGTTTTTTAAAATTATTTTCAAAGGATATGGTATGGGAGAAAAATAATGTTCAGAGGGGGAATATGGGGTGAAACATAAACATGCATAACTCAGTGCCTCATATTTTAAATTATACAACCAAAGGTATAAAAAAATATATTTACAAGGTTAAAAAGACGTCAATAAGGTAATGGGAGTTTTAATTTAATGTTTATTATTTAAAAGTTGAAAATATTCTAAAAAATAGAAACTTCATATAATAACTCATGAAGTAAACAAGATGTGAGTGTTCTTTTTTACATTCATTTTTTTTAATTTTATACATATACATTTTTTCTTGTTTTTCTTTTTTTATCTTTTTAATATTTTTTCCGTTTTTAAAAATTTTGAATAAAATCTGAATAAAATGTAATGGAATTTGATTCTCTCACAAACCCCACTGATCGAAAACTGATATATCTCACATAAAACATGTTTTCCCACAATAAAAAAAAGAGAATCATAAAATAAATGATAGTGGTCCCTAATTGAAATCTTTTACCCCCACACATAAATTTAAAAAATATTATACAATTATAATCCGTGTTATTGTTGGTTGGGATATGTTTTTATGATTTTAACATTTCTAAAAAATGGGTCTTCATTAGCTCAAAGGGGATTTGAAAAAAAAACATTAAATGGATAATGAGAGGATATTTGGATATAATTATTCTAAGGTGGTTAAACAATTCCTATATCATATTAATTATCACTAAATTATTAAATTTAGCTTTAAGGTCAAAAAAATCATAACACAGAATTAGTGGTGAAAAACACATAATATGAAAATATAGTCATATATAACCTTCATAAAAAATATTATTTTTTTGTATCATTAGTAGTGGAAAATAATTGTTCAATTTAAATGTGAGAATTAAAAACTTATTATTAATGACTCAAACTATTTATCCAAATCTATGGTGAAAATATAAAAAAATCTATATGAAAAAAAATTATTGAATCCCTAAAAATGGATGCACAAAAATTTAAACTTTTATAGTCAACAAACTTTTTTGAAAAATAAAAAAAGAAAAAAAAATCAAATTATAGTGGAGGATTATGGAAGAAAATTAATAAAATTATGGGAGATAAAGAGGGAAATTTGGAAGGATATTTTTAATTGAGGAATAATGGAATAGGTAGAAATAGAGAGAGGGAGGGAGTGAGTGGTATTTATTGTTTAATTGGTGCTTCCCAGTTTGAATTAGGGGATTCTCTTTCTCCACCCAATGGTGGGTCCTTTTTAGTATAGGCGAGTTAAGTTGAAGTCAAAGTGATTAAAGATGTATTTATCTTTAATAATAATATATATATATATATATATATATATATATATATCCAATGTCCATTTACCATAATATTTCTTGAGGTATATATATCTTATACCTATACCATACCAAAAGGATACACATTAGTAAAAGAAAGAGGACCATACCATCAAGGCATAAGATTAATTTGTTAAAGTAAAAATAATTAATTTAATGTAATTACACTATATCCTTAATTAAATTCCATTAAAATGATGAATTAGTCATGTAGTACCTTAGATGTTCCTTTGAGAGTTTTTAATTCTTATAAGAATGAAATTTAAGTTTCTTCAATTCATTTAATTAAGGAAATCTATCCTCACTTTATTTTTCATAATAAAAATTCTATGTTTTAACCAAATATAAATATATATATATATATATATATATATTTAATTTCAATAGGTAAATGGAATGATATAGTAAATTCAAGAATAAATAGCAATATCTTAATAGGTTTCTTATAGTTTGATTAATAATCTCAAAGTTCCTAACAAAGTTTTTATAGACAATCATTCGGGTTAGGCATAACAATCATCTTAAACTCTATTTTAACTTATCTATTATAAATTTAATCCATGAAATTAGTTTGGGTGATATTATGATAATGTTTTATATACAAATATATGTTTTTAAAAATTAATTTCATGGTTTTATTGTAAAAATTAGTTCCTAATTAAATCACAAAGGCATACAGAGTTACAAACATCTAGATGATATATATTTTTAAAAACTCACAAATGGTCAGAGCATATCCTTTTCTAGAGGTTTCGGACATTTTCCAACAAGAAACATAGTAAATAGCGGGAATTTTGTATTTGAAACCACTGGATATAGGGAAGGTCCTTATGAAATTGATTCCCAATACATCATAAATTTAAAAAACAATATGAAGGGTTTTTGTGGAATATCATTTCATTTAGAGATTTTTCGAAATTTTTATCATGTATAACAAGATTAAAAAACTTATATAAGTCCTAGAATTGTGAATTCCAAAAGAAACTTGAGTATAGAATCTGTTGGGAGGTCCTTTTTAGTTAAAAGAATCCACTTACAAGTATTGATTGATAGAATCCCAAACTAAAGAATGTTCCACTTCATCAACAAACCTCCATATTACCATATCTTCCCCAATTTCCCAATGTTTATTATATTTATGTATACATTGTGATTTAATTTTACACATTTCAATTAATTATTTCAAAAAATCCTCTGTAAGAACTCGGGAAAAAAATTAATTTAAAATCAAGGCATACCATATTATTTTTGTAGTGGGAGATGACAATTTTTCTATGGGTATTTTAGGATAAAACATTTCATGATGAGGAGAATTAATTATTTTATTAAAATGATCATACACATGTTTTTCTTTTCTTGTTCTATCCTTTATCTCAATTTCAAATTCTTATAATATTATAATCAACCATATTACCCTCAGTTAGGAATCACTTTTCTTAAATAAGATCATTAAAGATAAATGATCTAAGAAAAAGGTGACTTTAACACCTCATAAATAAAGCCAAAATTTTACCAAAGAAAAAACAATAGATAAAAGATCATTTTCAATCTTATTACAATGAGATTTAGTTTCATCCAATATTTTTAAGGCATAATAAAAGACAAAATGGATCTTATATTTTCTATGATTAATTAAAACTCAAATGTCTCTATCAGATTCATCACATCATAGTCCAAATTATATGACCATTCATGATATTGTATGATTAGGGAAGATGTGTGTTTATTTTTTTTGTTCTATGAGTTCTCTTTTAAAATCCTCATCAAAACTTAATGGAATTTTATTTTGAAGAAACGGAATGAGAGGTAGCTTAATAAAAATGAAATTATAAATTAATCACCAATAGAAACTATCTTTATTGATAAAGTAATATATGTATTATATAGATGTTGGTATTATAATTGGTTGGATTACATAATTTTTTTTAGGATCAACTTCAATCCCTTAATGAAAGATTACACATCCTTTAACATTAACATTATCTACCATGAAGTGATATTTTTCAAAGATTAAAACAATTTAACAGTGGACACATTTTGTAAAGGCTATAGGGAGTGAATGAGAGTATGATTCAAATTATTCTTCATTACTTCTATAATATTCCATGAAAACTACCAAGAAAAAACTAAATTAATTTCTAAAATATGATCATCAAGAACCTCAGGAATATCACAAGATAATTTTTAATTCTAAAAGTTATTCTTCTATATGTGTCTATTCTAAAGAGGTATGCTAAAAGTTTTGTGTTTTTATCTCAAGGTTTTATTGGGATTTTAAATTATCCAATTTATCTACAATTAAAGTATAAAAATCAAATTTATATCTTCTAATTCTATAATTTAGCCTATGAATGGGAGTGGTTAATGTTATTTATTCATTCATCACTCAACATTCAATGATAAATGCACACACACCACATATAATTCACAAGATTTGGGACCATTTATCTATATTTGTTGGTGAAAATAGTTATACCATCTTTTAAGAACCATCAGAATTAGACTGACCCACTCCCTATAAATATATGGTAGATAATACCAAAATTCATAATATTAGAAATTTATTTCATTAAAAATTAAAGTAAGTGTTTATTTAGTCTTATTTGAGGATATGTAATATGATGTGATGATTCATTTAGATTAATATAATGCATTCATAGGGCAGGTTTAATGCATGTTATGTCATATAAGGTTCATCTTAAGGTCTTTTAACTTTCCTCTAACACATGAATGTATTTGGATTCATAAATTTCATTAAGTACAATAAAAATGATGATATGTAATGATTGATTATATTTTTGGGTTCATAAATTAAGTTTGAAGGAATAGGTTTGATATTTGATCATTAATTTATTTTAGTCCTCATAATTTGGGATCAAAAAGGGGATTTTGTTTTGTTTTAATTAATTTTTTCATTACCATCCACTATGGAGTAGTAAAGATCATAAGTATCATGGAAATTAAAATATTTTTAAATACAGCTTATCTCAATGGAGTTTTGAAAAATAAACATAGTTTCACCTTTATAATTGATAAATTTTTTAGTGAGGGAACAAATCTCAAAACTCTACTCTCATTTTCATAGTACATATTTAAACACTCTCAAGTGTCTTTTCAAAAGGAAAGATATATAAAGAAGCGTGATTGTTTAGAATGGTATCTTATGGATTGTAAAATTTTGAATTGAACCAATTGGTCACCAAATTCCATAGATAATATGCTAACATATGAATATATTTTTTTATGAATTTCATGAGTTAAGGTATTTAAATAAGAAATGGATATTATCGAAAATAGTTCTTTCTATTTGTGTTGAGGAAATAGTGATCAAAAAAAATATTAACTAATTTTCTCAAAGAATAACACCATAAATTCTTTCTTTTGGAAAAGTAGTGCTTTGACTAGCCAATTTTATTGATGAATTTATAGCTTTAAGGATTATAAACTATAAATGGTTAAAATTGTACTAGGAATTTCATTAATAAGGTTCCTAGGTTAATTAGTGAATCTTCAAAGTTTTATATTTCTATTTTTTATGTAACAATGATAGTTAACACAACTATCATAGGGTGTAAAAGATGTTATTTATATTTTTCCTAGTGTAGCATTATATATGTCTAGGTTTTTCTCACTAGAGGATTTTTCACATTCAATAACACATTACTTATAATCATATATTTTATTTTTTTGGTTTTATTATTTTTCAAGAAAGAATAAAAAGAAAAAGGGGTTTAAATATTAATACAAATATAAAAGATATGTGTAGTTGAAAAAACTACAGATTGGAAAAATGCGGTTAGAAATAAATAACTTAGTCTTAGGTTTGGATTTTGGGGTTCCATCATTATTCATTATTCATTATTTATTTTCTCAATTATAGTTCATAGTTAATCCCCTCTAACATGGAATACAACTCCCTACATTGATTTTATAGTTTATCATGACTTGGATATCTCTTCAATACACTAAACTTCACATCCATCAATGTTCAAGAATAATGAAAACACCTCAATTGAGAGCATGAAAACATCTAATACATAGCTATATCATATATCATTTCATCCCTATAACATAATCAAATCCATTATATAAATATTATTCCTAAGATAATTGGGGATTTTTTATTTTTGTGGAGAATATAATGATTTCAAAATTTATTACATGGAGTGGTGGAATATATCCACCCAAAATCATAACACTCCTCTCTCACTCATCATAAATAGAAAATAAACCTAAATAATTGAAAATGGGAATTTGATATCCCTGATCCCCAAGGCCAAGACTTAGGTTACTCACCCACCATTATTTTTTTTAGAGAACATGGTGAAAAAATGGAAAAATTATAGATAGGGAGGGATAGGGAGAGAAAGAGATCAAGATTAATAAAGTATATAGAGAGAGTGAACATTTCTATTAACATATAAAAAGTTTAAAAAATTTATTATGTGATGAATTATAAACAAAATATAGAAAACCTAATCTTTAATTATACAATAACACCCTAATCTCATACCCTTCCCCTAAATATGTTAATAATATAAATTTATAATGTGGAGGGTTGGCCAGGGTTAAAAAATTTATAAAAGGGAAAGTAAAAAAATTCAAATTACAGTATATTATTAGGGCCCATGTTTGACCACAACAAATATAGTAATAAATTTTACTTCAGTTGAATTATTTTTTCTTAGTTCTTTAATGTGTGTCAAGATTTGAGCTTAATCTGATCATGGATGAAAACATTATGGCGTAATCATTGAAGTAATGTACATATTGATTAATCCAGTCTAAAATTGGCATTATGGAATATTATCTCCATGAAAATTATGATAAAACTCAAGATATTAAAATGAAATATGTGTCTTGGTATATTTAAAATTCTTAAAAAATCAAACTATAATTCAACACATATAATATTTTATGAGAAAATATGAGAGCGAAGCTGAAAGGGAAGAACTATAATTTCAATACAATTTAAAAATTCATATTATAATTAAAAAATTAATATTAAATAATAAATTATAAAGTATGGATTTACCAATTTGTATCAATGTTTAATAAAATTAGAAATAAATTATTTTTAAAATTTTAAAATTGAAAAATAATTATTCTTAAAATATTGAAATTCTACAATAAACCTTAAATAAATAAATTTGTGGGATTTATAACATTTAAATTATAAGTAAAATTACTTAATATATTGGGTCAATCATTTCCCCATACACTTGAAAAAATCATTTATAAGAATTAAAAATAATTTAATTAAGAAAATATATTATCCTAAAAAGGTTCAAACAAAAAAATATAAAATAAGAATCATCCATTATAGAAAATATAATTATTCCTCTATAAATTTAATCCAATACCCTACTGTAAGTCAAGAAAAATTTTATGTTATATGATTTTAAATAAAATATTATTTTTTGGAATAAATATTTTAACAAGTATAATTATAATAAATAACTCTTTCATAAGTTCCTCATATGAAATCTCTATTTTTCTCTTTATTGATAAAACACAAATGACATTCTTATAAACCAATCTCCCCCATTTTCAATTGGTGCTCAATATTCCTATAACCTAAATCCATTATTTTGTGATAATTAGGCACTATGTTGTTTTTTTCTTTTTTTCTTTTGTTTTTTTATTTTTATTTTCTATTATTTTTTAAAAACTACTAACATCTAATTACTCTATATGGGATCCCAATTTTTCATTTTAATCATATTTAAAATGAATTATATGAATTTATTTTTGGTTCACTTACTAAGTCATTTTTTATCACAATGGAAAATTTACTTATTATAGAGTTCAAAATTCCAATTTTAACATTTTATAATTTTGATTTCACTTAATTATTTCTCATTGAAAATTACATTCCCTATTTAAAAAATCTATGAAATAAGAAGAAAAATCACTCAATATTTATATGTGATCAATAACTTCCAAATTAGTGAAATATTAAAACTATAATTGGATTTTTTATTAAGAATTATAAAATATAAATATCAAATTCCCTACAATAAAAATACATTAAAAATTAAAAAACATAAAAAACATGATATGGTAAATAAAATTTTACCACTCACCCGCATATAAACATTTACTACCACATTTTTTATTCAAAAAAAATTTCACCAACATTACATGTAGAATTTAATTTATTAGAAATAAATTAAATATAAAATATAAATGTAACATAACTTATTTATAGGGTATCCTTGTTTTAATCACTTAAGTTCCACCAACTAAAAACTTACAAGTAAAAGTAAAAAATAGAATAGCATAATTTTTTTGAAATTAAAATCAATAGTAAAAAATAGATAGGGAAAATAAAAGAATGATAAATATTGGTTTAACCCCATGTGGGAAATGGTTTATGGATTTATATAAAATAGTAGTTCCAATGGTTGTCCTTGGTAAGGTAGTGGTTGGGGTTTGCCTGAGATAAACCACCATATAGATTTCATTCCCTAGTATATCATATTTCACTTATTATATAGGACTCTATGGATAGATTGTATCAAGTATATCCTTAATGAAAAATTGTACAATTGGAATGGTGGTGGTAGAAATAAAGATGATTCTTCCTTCTTATCAGATGCTATTTAAATATACTTTTCATACAGTTTCTAGGATTTATATCTATGTTCTTAAGTTATAGATTTAATATAGGTACATTTAGTTCATAATTATCTTTAAAAAAATTAAAACATGAAAAATAAATATAAAAACATCCCCTTTAAATAGGGAATCTTATTGATTTATTCATTCTAGGGCATTGGGGATTCTTTATTTTATCACTCTAATAAATCTTCAATAATTGTAGGGATACTTATGTTTTTCTGATCTAGTGCATCGTCACATTTTACTTAATCTTCTGAGGCAAACCAAGTGTTGAATATTTCTAAAAGATTTAAACTATAGGTGTCAATGATAAAGTTAGTTTCAATGAAATTAAATGAAATTGATATTAATAAAGGACTGGCTCTATAATTTGGTTCTCCTTTAAGGGCTTCTTCATTTCTTAATAATTATTAGGGGATTATAGAATCATGTGGGAGATAAGGTTATGAAATTAAATTTTTACTTTTAGGATATGTTCTTGCAATATATGAGGGATGATTTTCAATTATACCTTAACCACCTCTTGATGTAAATCTTGAATGTGGTGTGAGAATTAAATGAGGTCATTGGATAAGGATTTTAAAAAAAGTTATTTAAGATCTTCTATATAGCCCTCAATGACATCTCGGAATGCCCTCTTTCTATTATTGGATTTTCATAATCTTCTAACATTCCTAGATAATAAAGAGAAAATCTCATCCATTGGATATGGTCAGTAAACAAATATTGCAAAAATGTTTTTTTAAGTAAAAGAAAATTATATAAAAAATATAAAAGGGAATAATGAATTAAATACATATTTTCTCACTAAATATTTCTATAAATTTGAACACACCTATCATAGGTTGATAAAAATATTATCAATGTTTTTTCTAGTGTAATATAATTGCTGATCAGGGTCATCTCACATGAGAAACTTTCGTAGTCATCCTCAAGCTACTTCTAATCACAAAATGTATTATTTTAGGGTTTTAATTTCTTAAACAATAAATTATAAATTATTTTTTTTATTATGAGATAAAAAATATAAAATTAACATTTATATATGAAATGAAAATTAAATGAATAAGATTAGTAAGAAGGAACTTAGTCCTAGTGTTGGATATACAGGTTCTTTAATTTCTCATTATTTATTGTATAAATTCAATTTTATAGTCCATCCCATCAGAAATAGACTAAAATTAGATATTATGAGTGTGAAATATATTATGAATAAAATATCAAATAATCATACCAAACATCACCACCTCTAATGGTCTAGAATGATGAAGACACCTCAGTCAAGAGTGTGACACCTTCCAAGACCTAGATCTATTCTATTTCATTTCACCTATTGAATAAAGTAAATATTATAAATATTATGATTAATATAAGGGATTAAATTATTACTCTCTATAGAATATAATGAATATTAAATTCATTCTATAGAGTGGTGGATGACAGCCACACAAAACCCTAACACTCCTCTCTCTATCATGAGAAATAGAAAATAAATATGAATAATTGAAATGTGAGAATTCTAAATCACTAATAAAAACTCCCACAAGTACAATACTAAATTTAGTCACTCACCATCATGGTTGTTATAGATTATGGGGGAGAAATTGTAAGATATAGAGAGATAGAGAGATACACGCAAGAGATAGAGAGAGGGAGAGAATAATTTTATTACAATATAAAAAGGGTGAGGAGTATAATGTGAGACAAATGAAAAATATAGATACATAACTAAAATATAATTAGAAAATAACACCCTTATCCATTAACATTCTCATCCAAAGGTGACTAATATAAGTTTAAATATTTAAGGGGAGATAAGGATTATAATATCTTTAAAAAGGAATGTTGGAAATCATGTCTAATAAAACCTTGTTTTTTTATTCTCATTTTTCTATCATAATTATCCAAAAAACATTTATCTAAAATTTAATAAATTATGTAGTTTTTAGTTATCTATATTATTTCAAAATTTCATCCTAATCCAGGATGGGATGAAATTGTTATGGCTTGATCATTGAAATATTGTCTAGATTGATAAATCTAGACAAACATTGAGTTTAGGTCCCATTAACTCCATGAATAATTATAATCTAGATCAAGTTATTTAAATAAAATATATATCCCAACATGATAAAAATTATATGAAAAATATATAATTATCCTTAAATAAATATAATATTTTATTATAAAAAATCTAGAGTATAATTAAAGGGAAAAAACTAGAATGTCCATATAGTTTCAAAATTAAATTTCTCATTATAAATCCCTATTAAATCATCGTTAAAAATTATTTATATACCAATTCATGTCAAATATTAATAAAAACATAAAAATAAATGATTAATCCATTTTCAAGATTCTAACCAAATTATTTTTTTAATCTAAAAATTTATAAGTCACCCCTAAATTAATAAATTATTTGTATTTAAAATATTAAAATTAAAAGTAATATTAATGATGATATTATATATACCAAAGGTACTATGGTATTTACAATTCATGGTAATGATTTTTTTATAACAATTGTTCAATGGTATTGAGTTTCCTTTTATGTGTGAATAATTTCTTAAGGATCATTGCATACTCATGGAATTTTTTGATTGTATACAAGATGGGTATGTTGAATTTAATAATTTTAAACATGTCTAACATTTTAGTATTATGTTTAAATGCACCTTTAGTCTTATAGACTTCTTAGGGAAACATATTGTATTTATCTAGATAATTAAGGGATGTAATTAAGGGGTCACTTTTTCTTTTATTTTTTTATTTTTTTTATTTTCATGTTAAATAGTTATATTAGCTTTAGACAATTAAATATGTGGAATAGAGACATTAATTATTGAATGAAGTGAAATTTAACTCACATTACCCATTGGGTTGGAGAATGGTTGATCTATAAGTTGGGAAGAATAATATTTTTTATTATTTTTCTATTTTTATTTAAGTTATCCCACTTTATTTTCAATGTTATTTAAGGTAAGTTAGGGGAAAGTGGTATACTCTTTAAAATCACTTTCCGATAGTTTATTAAAAGATGTTTCAGTCCCAATGTTTAGATTACCTTGATTAGTATTCTATGAAAATTAGTTATACTAACTCAACAATTAGGTAAACTTACTAGGATGGTTGAAACCTGGAGAAGTAGGAGGAGGAGGAATAATAGGGTCACTCATTTAATTAGTTGGTTAATATGGATGTTGTATATGGAAGTGGATCTAATCTTGGTTCTAAAGGAATTTATTTGTATTTTTTGTAGCTAATCAATGGTGTTAGTGTATAGTATTACCTTATATCATGCATCTATGGTCTTTCTTTACTAATTTATAGGTAGGATAGAAGGCATCATAATTAGGCTAATTATAATTACTTTTAAACTAACTTGGAGGTTTATGATTTATGTTTCCCAAAAAAATACTATATTGATCCCCATTAGTCTTGAAGAATATGATGGTCCATCTAATAATCTAGTAAAAGTAAAAATTAATGAGTGTGTGAAATTAAAATTCCACTATTTTTTTATGAGTCTTAGGAATTGATATTATTGGAAATAATAGGTTGGGAGTTTGGTAGAAACCACCATTTTTCTTATGTTCCTAGTGAACTAACTCATCCACTATATCAGTTCATTTCTTTCTATAGTCTAACAAAGTTTTTATTATTTCACTTGAGTTAGTGATCAGGTATATAATTTATACTTTTGTATAGTCATGTTTCTTATGAGATCTTATATACCTAAATGAGTTTTTTCTATAGAATAACTTCTACTTGAATCATTGATTAGATTTCTCTCCATCGCCTATAATCATTCATAAATGTATTGGATTGGATTTGGTATGGTATTTTTGTAAGGTTTGGTGTCCTGAGAACAAACTTTTTTGTACATTCATTACATGAATCTTCACTTATTATATATTGTTCATTATTCTGCATGAATATAATATTATAATGTCCTGGAATATTTGTTGTATTGATAAGGTCATGGCAGATCCCCGCTATGATGAGAACCTTGAAATGCTATAATAATATTCTTAAATAATGTTCTACAGTTGGATGACATACTATGATAGGACACATAGTATACAGACCGTCATTTGCGAGTACTCATAAGAAGACGAGACTCTCTCTCATTGAGTTCGCACTTGGTAATCTCCAAGATGGGAGATTATGAGAACAGACCCGCCAGTAGCAATTCTTCTTGTCTTGGTGTCATCAGGAATTGCTATCTACAAGCGTGTGTAATGGTCCTTTGACTGGAAGATTATCATTAACTCATGTCATGACTTGCGCACTTGGATTTACTGACGAAAACCGTCACCCAGACAGTTGGCAGGAAGTATGGTATGTTGGGTGCCTCACGAGTGACATGTTGTTAATGGATAAGTCAAGGAAGGATTTCTCCCTTCTATTTATGGAAGATGATATCTCGTCCCTTTGATTGAAATAGAACCGTCGCATTAAATTCTATATCCATGGTGTGAATGACGAGTTTATTTCAGTAAGTCAAAGAACGAAAGATCAAGAATATAGGTTTATGACACTTCCATGAAACCTTCTTGATGAGATATTGAGACAATGGGATTAAATTTCATAGTAAGTGTTTGTATGAGGTGATACGTCATTGTGGCATCAACTTATTTCTCTTGGGTGCCTTGACCCATTGCTAGACAGTAATCCTGGACATTAGACAAACCTGCCTAATGCCAATGAGAAAGAGGCCTAGAGGGTCACACACTAATTGTATTCGAGTAGCTCAAGTAGAATAAAGATTATTCTCATACGTGGTTTAATAATTATTCAAGGAAGCCTATGTTTTTTTAATAATGGAAGAAAAAGGAAATGAAAAACAAGATATACCCACTGTGTATTAAAGATTACACACCGTGTAGTTTCTCATAGAAAACAAGTACACACCGTGTATTAATAATTACATGCTGTTTAGTTTTCTTTATGGAAAGGAAATGAATAAATGAAAACAAGATATACTCACCGTGTACCTTTAATGTACATGCCATGTAGTTTTCAATGAAAAAAAAGTACATGCCTTGTATTTAGTAACACACATCGTGTAGTTTTTCCAGACAGGATTTTGAGGATATAATATTATTTTAAATGATATTTATTATAATCAGCGTGGGAACATGTCAAAGAAATAATTATTCGACATGGGGGTTTTAAATAAGAGCCAATGAAATAAATAAAATGTGTAACGCATTTATTTATTGTCATAACTCTACAACCTCAAACCTGAGTATAAATATCCTCACAACCCAAACTCTTTTCTGACACTCAATAGAATCGTTGTGCACAAAAACTCTGGATAATTCTTTCAAGGCTGAAAGAACCTCTTCCTCCAAGAACAATCTCAAGACTGAGAGAGATCATCTTCCATCGGATCAAGACGATCTAAGGTGTACAATGCAAGAAAAGGATTCTCCATGCTAGCACCTGGATACTCCTTTAGCGACGTCCCTAGATATGAGGTACACGTGTGGATCACCACTAGAGGAAGTATACACTTGGCTTCTGCGACGCAATGACGAATCACATCAGAACATGATCAAGAACATCAATCAAGAAAGAACACCGCAAAATGTATTTATTTTCAATTAATTAAATTAATTATAATCAACCTGTAACAATCCAACATTGTGGTTCTGGGACTTTCTATTTCTTTTGTCTATTTCTGTGATTCGATCCATGGAGACTGGAATTTATCATCGTATTGATCCTGGATTGATCATTGCTAATGAAAAAAATCCAAGTGGGCACATCCACCCACGTTCTTCCGCTGCGTCTGGAACCTTCAAATGGTATCAGAGGGAGGTTACAATGTTGATTATATTTATTTAATTTTCATTGATAATTTACACATTTATATTTGATTCAATTAGAAATAAATCATTCTATAAATATAAATAAACAATATATGTTATTCCTCCTTCATTTTCTCGATTTATATCACAAAAACAACCTTTTAATTTTAATTTTTGATTAAAATAAAATTGAGTAACTCATCCGGAGGAGCCGCACTTTCTGTCTGTACAACACGGGATTACACGACGTGTAATTAAAACTATATGTCATGTACTTAGGTTCAACGAACCGGCATGGGTTCGCCAAACCACACCGTGTGAATTGATTATTCATAAGTTTTAATCACACAGTGTTGACCAAAATTGAACGGCACGTGGAAACTAGAATACACAGTGTGTATGTTGGAGCAACAGGTAGTGTCGTCCGATATGGACAAGGTGAAACCGTGTACAGGGAGAAGTTGTGTTCCACATACATGGGATCTCCAGGCTGGTTACCGCATAACAAAGAAGTACACAACATGTATTATTTATCTACACGTCATGTACTAAAAAATTTCCAAAGTACAAAGAACACGCCAAAGCCCCCGGCATGTACTTTGGAGAAGATGTGAAAAGAAATACATGTCATTTAAATATTAACTACACGTCGTGTACTTTCCAGAAATTTCACCTGGTTTCCTCCAAAAGTACAAAGACATGTACAAGGAATATGGATGAGAAAAATATCAAGGAAATTCACAAAGGAATTTAAGATAAAAGAATTGATTAATTATAATATCATAATTAATTGAATTCAAGCGTGACTTATCTTAAATGAAAGAACGATTAATAGAATTTGAATTCTAAATACATGTAAATGTCGTTTCATTATATATATGATCATGAGCTAGACCAAAGACCCTTTGTATGTGTGTATATTTTCATTTAAATTTGTTTAATTTAAATTTTTTTGGCCTATGAGCCTTCTTCCAATAAAATGTAGGGCATGTGTGACCATGGTTTCTTTAATGTAAACCCATGTATTGTAGGATCTCCCAAGCCAGAGGATATGGTTCAAAACCCAAAGCTGAGGTGAAACAAACCCAAGAAGATACAAAGGTTGAGAGGTGGGAGCTGCAAAAGCACGAACCATCGGTTCAAGGTGTTTTTTCCCTAGGTCAGGGTGAGCTTATAAAACTGCTAGATAAGCTAACCAATAGAAGCTCATGATCATGCCATCTTATATTATTTCTGTCTAATTTTATGGTTTATTTATTATGTATGTGTTGTTGCGATCACATAATTAATAAAATAAACAAGCATGCAAAGATGGAATAAAATAAAACTGGACTATGCGTAAACATTATCAGTACATTGTTAATCACTTAAGCAAGCATCACTTAATATTAACAAGCATGTGATAATGTGAAACTACGCATAAATATTAAAATCCCTCAATACCATATTATGTCAGACCAAGACTTTTGTTACTTGATTAAGGGCAAGACTCAATAAAACTATGTGTTTGACAAACCCTTGTTGGGACACTTAATTTTATAAATGAATCCCTTATGAAATTTTTCGGGTTGACTTAACCATATTACATCAAGAGGAGTATCCCTTTCTATACTTGGTGTAATATTGGAGGCAAGAGTTGTTGAAATCCAAGTCAGGATTTCAGGATTGGGGAGTCCACTCAACAGATCAAGGAACTGTAAGATCACAGTTGGCAAAGACCTGCCTACTTAAATACCTTCAAATATCTTGACCAACCCTTTTGGGGTTATGCAAAGGGGAATACAGATCTTTGCCACTAGATTGTCAAAGAAACTGGACATTCCGAGTTCAATGGTGAGGGCCATTGGGACTTGATAAAATAGTGGGAGACTTAATAAAATTTATTATTTCTTATAAAATGTAATCAAGAAAGTACAGATAAATCTGCTCTTTTAATTTATAGAATAAAAATGACAAACAACCACATTTTATCTACAATCAATTCTGGATAAAGACAACATCCTTACTAGCAGTAACTTTCAGGAATGGTTTAGGCGCCTTCGGGTTATCCTATGCCATGAACGAAAGTTTTACATGCTGAAGTGCTCACTTCCTTATTCCCCTTCCCCAAGGGCGAGTGATGAAGATTTCCTAGTCTATGATAAACATTTGAACGATGCACTTGACATTCAATGTTTGATGCTATCATCAATGTCTAGTGAGCTCATTAAGTCTCTTGAAGACATGGATTCCTATAGCATTCTCGATCACCTCCATGGTCTATACTAGGAGAGAGCAAGATATGAAAGGTTTGAGATCTCCAAGTCTCTATTTCAGAGGAATATTGGATAGGGTGCCCCAAATGGGCCTCATGTAGTAAAGCTCATTGGATACATTGAGCGCTTAGAGGTTCTAGGGTTTAAACTCCCTGAAGAACTGGGTACCAATCTCATTCTTACATCACTCCCCTAGAGCTTCTCAAACATTGTTGTGAACTTTAACATGAACAACAGTGGGAAGTCTCTATCTGATCTTCTTATCCTTATTTTCCAAGTGGTCAATGACATGAAGCGTGAAAATCCTTTTGTCCTCATGATGAATAAATGGAAGAGGAATGCAAAGAGCATTAAGCCCAAAGCTTCTTCAAGGCCTTCTAAGAAAAGGAAGATCAAAGGGGAGGCAAAGGAACATGATCCTATTTGTTTTGCATGTGGCAAGAAGGGCCACTAGAAGAAAAACTGCACCAAGCCAAAGAAGTAAGGGGAAGATTCATGTGTGTTTGTTATCGAATGAAATCTATCTATTTATACTAATTGGGTATTAGATACTTCTTTTGGTGCTCACATCTGTATCGAAATACAAGAACCATGTAGATTCAAGAAAATTGATCGAGGGGAGGTAGATCTACGAGAAGCCAACGGAGCCAGACTTGCTTCTATAGTAGTCGGGGACTACCATCTCACATTGCCTACTGGGATAGTCTTGGTTTTGAAAGGTTGTTATTATGTGCATTCTATTACTAAAAACATTATTTCATTATCCATATTAGATATTGATGGATTCATATTAATTTTTGAAAATGAATGTTTCTACGTTTATAAAGATAGCATTTGTTTTGGAAGGGCACATTTATATAACGGCCTTTATGTGTTAGACTACACAAACCAAGTAATGGAAATTGATAACAAAGTTAATTCACATGACTCATACCACACCCAACATTGGCATCACTGACTACGTCATGTCAATGAGAAATGTTTGACAAAATTACATCAAGATGGGTATTTAGATTCTTTCAAACTAAAACCACTTGGTGTATGTCATGCATGTCTACAAGGAAAAATGGCCAAATCCCCATTTAGTGGGAAAGGTGAAAGTGCTAAAGAGCTTCTAGAATTAGTTCACACAGATGTGTGTGGACCATTTCCAATTGAAGAAGGGTGTGGGTTCTCATACTTCATAAAATTTACTGATGATATGGATATATCTACTTAATGAGGTATAAGTCATATTCTTTTGATCATTTCAAAGAATAAAAAAATGAAGTTGAGAACCAGATTGGTAAGAAGATTAAGAGACTCCACTCATACAGAGGAGGAGAATATCTTAATCAGGACTTCATTGATTTCTTACGGCAGTTTGGGATTCTATCTCAACTCACTCCTCCTTACACACCGTAGTGGAATGTTCTAAGTGAAAGGAGGAACCGCACCCTGTTGGACATGGTGAGATCAATGATGAGCCATGCGAGTCTTCCATTATCCTTTTGGGGATATTCATTACAAACATCAGTGCACATACTAAACCAAGTACCAACTAAATTGATAAATGGTATTCCATATGAGTTATGGAGTGGACTCATAGCCATGTTATCGAATTTACATGTGTGGGGTAGAGAAGCATTTGTTAAGGCCTCTTCAGGTAACAAACTTTCACCCCGAGGCACAAAGTGTATCTTTATAGGATATCCCAATGAAACAAGGGGACATTACCTATACAACCCCTTAGACAAAAATGTTACAGTGTCAAGTCACGCCATATTCCTTGAGAGGGAGCACATCTCCAAAAGAGATAGTGGGAGAGAGATAGACTTCGATGACATCGAGGCTCAAGATACACATGAGTTGGTACAAGAACAGATTCCACAAAGCCCTGTGGAAGAACAATCTATTCCAGAGACACAAGAACTACATAGGAGCACGAGAGAGGTGAGAGAACCAGAATGATATGGTTTTCTTATGACTAAGAATGGTGACTCATTATTGGTTGATAATGATGATCCTCTTACCTACAAGGAAATAGTTGAAGGCACAGATGTTTCCAAGTGTCCAGAATCCATGAATTGAGAAATGGATTCCATGTACCAAAACCATGTCTGGATTTTGGTAGATCTTCCGGTACATGTAAAGCCTATTGGTAATAAATGTTTATTCAAGAAGAAACTAGACATGGAGGGGCAAGTCAGCACCTATAAGGCACGACTAGTTGCAAAAGGTTTTATAAAGCGTCAGGGAATTGACAATGATGAAACCTTTTCACTGGTTTCGATGCTGAAATCCATCATAATCCTATTGGACATTGTCGCTTACCATGACTTTGAAATTTGGAAAATGGATATCAAAATAGAATTCCTTAACGGGAACCTCCAGGAAGATGTCTACATGACACAACCTAGAGGGTTTGTGACTCCAAAGGATTCCAACAAGGTATGCAAGTTACAGAAATCTATTTATGGATTAAATCAAGCATCAAGGTCATGGAACATTCGTTTTGATGAAGCTATTATGGAATTTGGATTTTTTTAAGAACGAATGTGATCCTTGTGTCTACAAGAGGTTTTGTGGAAGTGAATTCATTTTCAAAATAGTATATTTTGATGACATATTACTAATTGGAAATGAAGTACCTGTCTTACAGTCAGTTAAGGCATGGTTTCATAAATGCTTCTCCATGAAAGACTTAGGCGAGGCAACATATATTCCTGGGATCAATATCCATTGCTATAGATCCAAAAGAATACTTGGCTTAAGTCAAAGTACATACATTGACAAGATACTGAAGATATTCAGTATCAAATAGTCCAATAAGGGATTGTTCCCAGTGTCACAAGGCATTCATCTTTCCAAGAAAATGCGTCCTCAGACCCATGAGGAAAGAAAGAGAATAAAAGGATCCCTTACGCATCCGTGATTGGGTTAGTCATGTATGTTATTCTATGTACAAGGATAGATGTTGCCTATGCATTAAGTGTTGTAGGCAGATATCAATCTGATCCAGGAGACTGCCATTGGATGGCAGTCAATACTATCTTTAAGTATCTGAGGCATACTAAGGATATGTTCCTGGTTTATGGAGGAGATGAGGAACTAGTCATCAGAGGACATGTAGATGCTAGTTTCCAGACTGATCAAGATGACATGAAGTTTCAAACTGGATACATCTTCAGTTTGAATGGAGGTGCAGTGAGATGGAAGAGCTCAAAGAAAAGTGTGGTGGAAGATTCTACAGCGGAGTCCGAGTATATTGTAGCTTCTAAGGTAGTTAAAGAAGCAGTATGGATGCGAAGATTCTTCCAAGAGCTGGATGTAGTACTGAGCAGTAAAGATCATATCACACTCTATTGTAAAAATACTACAGCGGTGGCACTTGAAAAAGATCCAAGGTCACATCAGCGGACAAAGCACATACATTGGAAGTATCATCTCTTGAGGAATTTTTCCCAGAGAGGTGAAGTTGCAGTGAGTAGCATTTCCACAAAAGACAATGTGGCGGACCCCTTGACTAAATCCTTGACTCAGTAGAAACATGATCATCATGTGAGGTCTAGCTCACTAAAAGTCGTAGGCAGTTGGCTCTAGTCCAAGTGGGATTTTGTAAGGGTTGGTGTCCTGAGAACCCACTTTTTTGTACTTTTATTACATTAATTTTCACTAATTATATATTGTTCATTGTTATGCATGACTATAATATAATAATGTCTGGGAATATTTTTTGCATTGATAAGATCATGGAAGATCCCCGCTGTGATTTGAACCTTGAAATACTATAACAATATTCTTAAATAAAGCTCTACAGTTAGATGACATACTATGACAAGACACATAGTAGGCAGACCATCATGTGTGAGTACTCATAAGAATATGAGACTATCTCTCATGGAGTTCACACTTGGTAATATGCAAGATGGGAGATTATGAGAATAGAACTGCCAGTAGAAATACTGCATGTCTTGGTGTCATCATGCATTGCTATCTATGAGCGTGAGTAATGGTCCTTAGACTGTAAGATTATCATTAACTCATGTCATGACTCACGCACTTATATTTACTGATGAAATCTGTCACGCAGACAGTTGGCGGGAATTAGGGTATGTTGGGTGTGTCAAAAGTGACATGTTGTTAATGGATAAGTCGAAGAAGGATTTGTCCCTTCCATTTATAGAAGTTGATATCTCAGAACTTTGATTGAAATAGAACTGTTGCATTAAATTCCATGTCCATAGTTTGAATGATGAGTTTATTTTAGGAAGTCAAAGAACGATGGATCAAGAATATAGTTTTATGACACTTCCATGAAACCCACTTGATGAGATATTGAGACAGAGGGATTAAATTGCATAGTAAGCTTTCGTATGAGGTGATACATCAATACGGCATCAACTTCTTTCTCTTGGGTGCCTTGACCCATTTCTAGACAGTAATCTTGGACTTTAGGCAAGCCCGCCTAATGTCAATGAGAAAGTGGCCTAGAGGGTCACACACTAAGAGTATTCAAGTATCTCACGTAGAATAAAGAATATTCCCGTATGTGGTTTAATAATTATTCAAGGATGCCTATGTCATTTTAATGATGGAGGAATAAGGAAATAGAAAACAAGATATACACGCCATGTATTAAATATTATACGCCATGTAGTTTTTAATGGAAAAAAGTACATGTCGTGTATTAATAATTACATGCTGTGTAGTTTTCTTTATGGAAAGGAAATGAATAACTGAAAACAAGATATGCATGTCGTGTACATTTAATGTGCATTCCGTGTTGTTTTCAATGAAAAACATGTACACACCGTGTATTTATTAATAAATACCGTGTATTTTTTCCAGTTGGGATTTTGAGGATATAATATTGTTTTAAATGATATTTATTATAATCCGCGTGGGCACACATCAAGGAATTAATTATTCGACATGGGGGTTTTAAATAAAATTAAATGAAATAAATAAAACGTGTAACGCATTTATTTATTGTCACAACTCTACAACCTCATACTTAATAATAAATATCCTCACAACCCCAACTCTTTTCTGACAAACAAGAGAATCGTTGTGCACAATAACTCTGGAGAATTCTTTCAAGGCCAAAAGAACCTCTTCCTCCAAAACACTCTCAAGACCGAGAGAGATCCTCTTCCATCGGATCAAGACGATCTAAGGAGGAAAATACAAACAAATATTTCTCTATGCTAGCACACGAAGACTCCTTTGGCGATGTCCTGAGATATGAGGTACACATGTGGATCACCACTAGAGGAATTTTACACTTGGCTTCTGTGACGTAATTAAGAATCACATAGGAACATGATCAGGAACATCAGTGAAGAAAGAACACCGCAAAAGGTATTTCTTTTCAATTAATTAAATTAATTATAATCAACCTGTAACGATCCTACTTTGTGGATCTGGGACATTCTATTTCTTTTGTCTATTTCTGTGATTTGATCCGTGTAGACTGGTGTTTATCATCGTATTGATCCCAAATTGATCATTGCTAATGACAAAAGGCCAAGTGGGAACATCCACCCACGTGCTTCTGCTGTGGCCAGAACCTTAATTTTTATGGTGTGAAAATGTGGCTATATGTTTCTCAAACCACCCCTAGAATTAAATTATTGATTAATTTTATTGTTAAACAATTCCATTGATTTCATTTCATATATTGGTATCTCAATAAATAGGGAAAAATTCCAATGAAATATTTTCTTAGTGTCATTCTATGAGTTTATAGAACAACAAAGCACATATTAGAACCATGGTTTGGAAGAATTGAATTGGGATAATGGGAATGCTTAACGAATGATTTTTAATTACAAAACCCATGAGGATTTATGGATGATCATATCACTTAGAAATATTAATGATGGAGTAATAGATCATCCCCAACTAACATATAGAAATGGGAAAGAAGATGGATAAAACAATATTTGAGTTCAAATTTATCCTCAACTCTAAAATATTTAATACTAATAGGTTGGTAATTCATATTTGGATCTGCATGTTCATTTTATGTTTTTTCCCTAGGATTATCTTTTCTATATTTAGGAAAGGGTTTGGTAAAGTCAAGGGTTTTGTTTCATAAAACTCAGAAGTCCCACTAATTCAAAATATAATATGATCTATTTTAGGTACAAATATACCTTAGGGTATATTTGGAAAAGTATAGGGAATCACACAAAATCGATCAATATTTTTCTGGAATTTAAAGTGAAGTTTTATCCTGATATTTTTCCCTTTTCTTAATTTAGTTCAATTTTTTTTTAAGATTTATTTATTTTTTTCAATAAAATTAATAAAAAATAATTCCTTAATGCATCATCCACAAAAATAGTTCAATTTTTAAGCATGTTCAATTCTTTCCTATTGGTTGTCAAAGGTCTAACGTTCTTTTATAATGTGTGTAGCAGTGGTAGGGTCAAATCATTAGTGATGATACTATTTTTTAGAATTGGTTATTTTATTTTTATTAAAATGGTGATTTTGATTGAAAATATTTTTAAATATGATTTATTAATTCAAATTTATTAAAATATTTTATATAAATTGTGGTGAGTTTAAAATCAAGTATTTAAGGATTTGATATCCTTGAACATAAAAAAAGTATTTTATAGAAATAAAATATATTTATAAATAATAATTTTCTACTTTATCCTATATTCAATGTCTTCAATAGGGTGTGATAATAATATAATATCATTTATAAAAGTATTAATAATTTATAAACCATTGTGAAAGTCGTTTTAATACTCATTAGAATCCACATAAGAAACTATATATGTTTCTAAACCATGACATATCTAATTATTCTACAAAATGTTAATTTTTTAAAACAAAAACATACAAATATCTCAATCAACATAAATTAAAAAACTTTATGAAACATCCTAATGTATTATTTACTTATCCATTAAATTAGTGAATAAATTTGGTTGGGATTTATATGATAATAAAACAAAATAAAATAAAAATAATGGGACAATATAATTGTTTCATCAAATGCATGCTCACAAGCGATATATAAATAATATACACATGAAATTATATAAAAATGTGATTGATGGAAATGAATTATAACATAAGTTAAACTAATTTAATATCATAATATCAAAAGATATTTTAGGATAAGAGTATATAATCTAACTTGAAAAAAAAATGATTAATTGTTATTATAACACTTATGAGATTCCAATAACAAAAGAATAATAAATAGTATTAAAGAACAATGGAGGGGATTTTACTCTAGTTAAAACTATATTTTAAAAGATCCCTTAAACCCTTAATCATGCCCATTTCCTTAAAATATCTCTTTATAGGGGTCCAAATTGTCAACCACAAACAAATTCATGGTGGAGATGTATTAATAGACCAGGGTGTTCATTGGTTTCCCTCTAAATATTCCCTCTAATTTGGATATACAATTTTACCCTTAGAATAAAAATATTTCAAAAATACTAGTTCTATAATAAAATCATTCACATATTGACTATTAACTATCAAAAATATTTTCTACTACACCATATGGAAAAATATATTTTCATTTTAGTAAACCATGTGTTATTATAAAGTAATATTCTTGAAATTTCCATGGTCTTGATGTGAATGGATTTTATGAACCCAAAAATAGTGCATTTATAATGAAATTATTATAAAACAAATTCTCTAACTCTTAAATACATTCAGATAAAATTATAAATTAACTGGACAAGTGGATTAGGTTAAATTTCAGTAATTGTGGGTGGTTCTTAAAATCCATGAAAAAATATAAGCTTGAATTTTGGGATTATATTGGGACACTTATATAATTGATTGGGCCATAAAAAATTTTCTGATGTTTTATTGAAATATATTTAGATATAATGTGTTGTCTCATTGAATTTGGACTTCTGTATAGAGCCATGAAAATATAAAATTTCTACTAATCTAGTTCACAAGATAGATTCATAAGGCCTTCTTATTCGATCCGTATGGGCCTTCAAGTATCCAATATTTCTTAGGATCCAAGTTAATGAATTTTAGTAATATGAAATAATAATCATAAAAATATTAATCATATTATTCAGATAAATACAATTTAATTTATGATCAAAATAGTATGTTGTATGTAAATTGAATGAATTTGAAAAAATATCTCTATATATGTAATCAAAATATGAAAATTTAGTAATAATTATACATTTTCTAGTTACAAATAAGTTATGAAATTGATTGAAAAATAATGAATTAATATATAATATCACATCTATTCCTCTTATTTTTAATGATTCCATCTAGGTATTTGGATATTAATTCCACTAAATCATAGTGGAATCATGATGTAATTATTGGAAAATTTGGGTGTAGTTAGGAGGAGATAAATAGATAATGAATGAACCTTTCCACTCATTTTTATGAAATTTGTATCCACCATATTGATTGATATTTAGTTTTCATCAATTATATATAATTTTATTTGAATCAAGAACATAATTTATCCTTTGTTTATAGGGGGTCAAGATGTTTTCAGTGATCCATTTACTCTCTATTACACGGGATTATGAAATTAATAAATTACATACTATGTTTTAATTGGATATATAAATTATATAATTTATTTTATAAATACATTATAATTTTTTTCAATTAATTTATTGATCCTTTATTTTAGATAGGGTCTTCTGGGTGTCAGGTTTATTAGATGATCTTTGATGGAGTGAACGATCATTGTGATAAAGGTGGAAAATCTATAAAATAAGTAATAAGTCCCAAATATTTATATTTTTATATGAGTTTTTTCATTATGTGATGTTTAATCTAGGGAAAGTGGGAGTGAGTTACCCGAGTATAATTCAACCGGGATTAAAATGATTTTGGGTGATAATGATAACATATCAAGGTTATGGAGTTGATTATAAAAATGTTTTCTTGGACAATAGATTCAATTCCTTATTATTTTATGTAACAAACCTTTGTTAAAATGATGAAGGACCTTGTGAAGGGAGACTAACCTTGGGTGATTCTATGAGTTACCTATTGAGGTGTTGGGTGTTTATGTATAATGTTATATAGATAGAATAAAGTTATACCTAGGTTTAGTGATAGGTTGAATCAAGAACTCATATTAGAGTTAGGTTAATGAGGATAGGTGACCTATGAAATAATATGGGTATTGAAGATCCCAAATTTTGTGTATTGTATTTTTTTAAATGATTGTAAATGGTTATCAATATGCAGAAGAGGGTGTAAATAAAAAGTGACTTAGAATATCATTCCAAGTATACATTCCTATGAAGATGAAACATGTATGATTGAATAAATATTGTGATTATAAGGAATCTATTTTTGTGAATAATAGAATACATTCCCAAGATTTGTTATACTTGAAGAAGAAAAGTGGGGTTCTTCATAATATAAGATTAGGAATATATTGAACACTTGATATATTGACAATTTTAAGGTGAAAGATACTATGAAGATTTGAAAGATACATAAGATGATTGGTGATATTATCTTAATGTTTCATACAATGTTCCTTTATGTTTAGAGAAGAAAAGTTTTTATCAACATTTTGAAATTTTCTTAAGGAGCTTTTTTTTGAGAAATTTCTAGACAGAATGTTACTGAATAGAGAAGGTGTAGCCAAATAGGTAAAGAATAAATTTGATAAGAATATGGATTCTAGTCAATCAAGGTGATCAAATGGATATGATCACACTAAGATGATATAATAGAGGATGAAACCAAACTGTATCTCAAATAAACTCTCAGTTCCATTTTTAATGGATCTTTAGAAAAATCATTCTATGTTTGGTGATATATTCCTTAATGATTAAACATAACAATGCATTGTGGATATGATTAAAATATATATTATAGAGGAATCAAAATCTCAATAAAAGATATCTAAATCGGGATATGATATGATGATCCTCAAAGTATCTAATGTCCTAACTATTCTAAGTAATTCCCAATTCCTGATAAATTTGGTCAATGGAAGAAAGTGGTGAAACTATGGTTTCCGAACCAAGTGAACATCATATAGAAGTTGTGTTAGATAAAGAGTAATATTAATTACACCATGGATAATTTTAAAAATATGAACATGCAAAGTGAAGAAGTTTTAGTGAATGAAAGATGTAAATTAATTCGTCAGTGGAAACATGTGAATTATTTAATTCATCAGATAGAGTTTATGAATTCTACTAGATAATGAACTTATTAAATATAATATAGAAATTTATTGTTTTGTTAGTACCATATGGAATACAATAATTAGAAAATTATTATGTTTATAAGATACAATAATTTTAATTGTTTTATTAGAGGCATAAACTCATGATCATCGAAAAAGGTTTATTGAGTAAAGGAATTTTATATAAGTTTTTGAGAAGTGGAATTTAATATATGTTTCCAAATAAAGTTACATTAAATAGATTTATCTGAGTGATATCATCAACCAGGATTTTATGAAGACATCATACATAGTATTAAAAAGTCATGGGATAGAGTAATTATTTTCTGAGATCAAGAGAAAAGGAAATTCAAATGATTCATTTAATAGAGTTACTCGAATATCATTAATCATAAGGATCATGTAAATCTTATCCAATGGAAAATCATGATAGTTATTAGATAGAGGAGTTCTCGAAAAGTATGAATGGATAATGTTTATCAAGAATTTTACAAAGGTTTCCGCAATATAATAAATTTTTTGATGCTAAAATTGTGGTTAAAAAGTTAAAAAATAATGAAGGAATGAATCATGGTCTTGCTTAGATTACAAAAAGATTGAAAAAGATAGTTAATTATGATATTTAAGGATATATCCTATGAAGATTTTTGACTACTCTCCTTTAAGAATTTCGAATTTGTTCATCTGAATAATGGATTGATTAGGATATTGAAATTTAGAAGTGGTAAATTTAAATTTTATTTTTCACTTATTATTGATATTTCTAAGAAACCACACCTATATAAAATGAGATATGACTTGCAGAGAATTTTTTGGATTGACTCAGTGATTGGTTTCCCATGTTATTTTGGTTGTGAATATTGTTAAAGAATTAATGTATCATATGAAATTTCCCACAATGAATCTTTATATCATTTCTCATTTGTCTTAAAAAATTATATAGAGAAGTATTTAATAGAGTGTTATCAAACTGAGTCTTCCTATCAATTGGTATCATATGAATAGTGTGAAGAAGGGTGATAAAACGAATAGTGTGTTGAACCGATCAGACAAATAGGGACTTGGTTCACTAGATTGAGTGAATTTGAGTGAGGTTTCTAGATGAAGAAGTGATCGAGCTGGCTATTTCATAGAATATTCTTGGAAGTTTTTCTTTTTTATTATAGTTAAATAAATATAAGGGGGGATAAATTTTTATGCAAAAAAATTATAAAATTTTAATGAATAATTGTTTCTTGTATGTTTTTATGGATGTAAGAGAATATTAGGAAGAATAACATAGAATAAATATGGAATTCAATAGAAGTCACACATTTAGAGGACTTTCATGATGTTTTAAATTATTTAAAGAAAAAGGAGAAGAATTTATACACTGGAAGTATGATGAATTGGCTAGGGGTTGCATGTTGGACTTTATATTTCAATAATATATGGAGTTTGGTTTATATACATACCCTTATTAAAGTATATGGAACCCAAAATGGGATAAGTATTATTTTATATTTAAACTGATGTAATTGGGTGTCTCATTATAGTGTATAATCTATGTACTAGTCATCACCAAACAAGGCAAGTACTAGCTACTTTTATTAAATAGTGAACCTTGTAAAAAGATTATGTGTTATCATTTACATTATTTTATATACTTTTATATGATAATGAAAATATCAAAATAGAATTTATATCCTAAAATGTATAATATGTAAAAGCATAAAGATTTATAATTTGTTTTAAATGTCCCCAAGACTGATTTACCCTCTAACCATTCTTAGTGTTGAATGTTTCATGATTTTGTACTTATATGTTGTTGTAGAGACAAGGTTCACCTCTATTAGAATATATACTTCGATTTATTATCTTTTTAATGACATGTGTTTCTTTCCTATGTTGATAATTATGTTTAGTTTTGTTGAATATTTATTTATCTTAGGGAAGAATTATATATCTAACAAGACCATGATGAATAGTGAACTAAATGAAATATATAGATAAATAAGATATCTATCCTACATAAAGAATAAAAAGTATTTGTTTCACTATGAAATGATAAGAAAATATATATCTAGCTTGTAAAGTAATGAACAGGTGGTTCATGTTTCTAGATATAAGTAGAGATATTTTTACCTTAAGTAGATAATTATCAAGGGATCATGTGGAATGTGAAGATTATTGTGAAAACTATTGTCAAGAAGAAGAAATGAGAATAAGTGGTGCTATTATTTATCTATAACTTATCATGATATATAAGTTATTAGATTAAAATTTATTCTATATTTAATTTCCAAATAATAAGTCTTTATTGTTTGTGGAGTTTTTCAATATATTCTAGAATAAATAACCCATTTAGAAGAAGAAGTGGATAACATGGAGAAATATTTTCATGGAAAAGTTCTATAATGTACAAATCTCTTAAAGAAGGATAGATCCTTTTAGATAATAAATTTTTAGCTTAAAATAATTTTTTAAATTTTTGAAAACAAATAGATCAAATAATTTTAATAGAAAGATAGATTCAAGAAGAATATTGAAGAAATGATTCATGTGCTTGAATAAATTTTCAAAAACAACATTGATATCAAGGATTTTCAATTTGAATTACAATCTAATAAGATCATGGTACATGACTCATAGTTACAAATAAAAGTTAAATTTAATAAATAGGATATTGAAAGAACAAATAAGTATTTTGAAGAAAAGGTTATTATGATTGAAGATCAGAAAAATAACCTCAATATGAGATGTCTATAATTAGATGTCATATTAGTTAATCTTGATAAGACACAAATAGAGTCTTTACAAAATATAGAGATTTATTTTGTTTCTCCACAATTCTTATCAGAGGATTCTAATTTTAAAATACCTATAACATGTCATAAGAAGATCATGAAATTATTTATGATTTATCTAAAATATCTGTGAAGAAATAGGTATAATCCGTATCTTTTTGAAATAACGATTCTAAATCTATTATAATGAATATTGAAGGTTGGAAAGAAAATATATAAAAGTATGGATGAAGAAAGGTGATGTGAATTCCACCACCTTTTATGGGGTGGATAAGAAACTTATAGTGGATTTTGGTTCCCCATGAAGATCCCAATATGTTAATAAAGAGTCTAAAAACAAATTATAATAGAAACAAAAAGATCAATTTTTATGGTTCAATGTTGGTTATATAATAGATTCAAGAATGTTTCGTTATATTTTTGGTATAATCCTCTATTTTAAGAGTGATAACGGATTCCCATGTCAAGGGAGAGTAAGTCAGAGATAAATAGGGAACATCCAAAAAATAAGAAAATTGTAAATAATTCAAAAAAATGTGATACTCTCAATAATTCATGTGACATTGGAAAATATGGTGGTCATAGGGTTGGTAAATTCTCATCTCAATATGTATCAAAATTTGATAAAAAATAAATTCCACATAAGTCAATAAAGAAACAATAATTATCCATTAGAAGTAAGTAACAAAATTTTTCAAATAAAAACTCTCTTTTGAATATGTTAATGAATAAAAATTATAATTACATTTATTCAAAATCCAATATGTTTAAGAAAAATGAAATATCTATAAAACTAATGATAAGAATGTCACTTAGAATAATCCATATGGGAAATCCAAAATTAAAACCAATGTACCCAATGATATGCTAGTAATATGACTAGAAGATTTGGAGAGAGAAATGAAAATAGAATAATCACAAGAAAATTCTAGTGAAAAAGGAAAATAATAGATTCTGCATGACGAGATGAAGTTTAAAATATAATTTCAACTCAATTAAACTCTTATTTTAAATAATTTCTTTTTAGGATATTCAATAAAGTTAGACACAATGTAAAATAGTTATTAACTATCCTTTAAAAAAAGAATAATACCAAAAAATAATTAATAATGTGCAATATATAAATTCTCTTTAGGATACATTTTCTCTACACAAATCCAAATAAAATAACAAAAGATCCATGATACCAAAAATAAAATCAATTTATAATAACAAATATCACTGAATGAGGAATTGAAAATATTTAGAAACTTGGTTGATAAAATTATCTCAAACTTCTTGGTCACATTAACAAAGAATGGATGATCCATCAAATTGCATTGGAATTTAATTATTTTATTTTTTCATAAAATATAGGTAATTAAAGGTAACATAATAACTTAGGGGGAGAAATAGAGTAATATAAATAGATGAAAACTTTAAATACCTTGATCAGAAAGTATCCATCCAAGAATGTTTCCTAAGTTGGTACACTAGAAATATATTATGAGAGGATCATCCTTGATTAATTTTAAATGTTTTTTATCAACACATGGACAAAAATTAAAAAAAAATCCATCTTGGTTTGATCTTATATTTAAAATTCCAAAAAATATATATTGAAAAATGATCATCCCTGGTGAATATAGGAAAAAATTAAATTTTTTGGATAACCTCAATAGGAATATACATTTTAGTGTATTCCCAACATGGAGTTCCCAAATAATATATCGTAAGAAGTTTCATAATTTTGTATATTTTAAGAAATTTGTCACTGATAGAGAGAGAATTAAAGAATATTGAAGAACAATCCAAAATAATTATCCCATACCAATTTAATTATTCTAGAATATTCTTGTAGGAGAGTCATTGAAAAAGGTACATCAATCTTAGTATACCAATATTGGATTCTAAATATAAAAATCATAACATAGAGGGTATATAATTTAATAATTCAATGATATATGAAAATTATAAGTATGAAAGTGTTCCAAGGATACTTATCCTACTACTTGTACTTGAATACATTTAATCTATTTGTTCAAGAGAGTGTAAGAGTTTTAGGTTGAGTTTTTATATAATATTTTTGTATCAAATTTATTATCTTAAACCTAGAATACATGTGGAAAACCACTAATGATAAAATTAAGAGTTCTATCCTCACATGGTATCAATCTATTTTATAAGAGATAACTTTATTATATAAATAAAACCCTCTTATTTTCTATCTGAGCATATATCACATATAATTTGAGTGATATCTTTTATTAAATATTTCATAAGAAATATCTGATTCCCTTTTCCTAGGAACATTTATTTTTTTTCAATAATGGGTAAAATATATGAAATGAAATTTAGAAGATAACGTAGGAGAGAAATACTAACATATTGATATATTCTTTACTATTTAAAAGAATTGATAACAAGTAAAAAGGGTTGGATTATAGATCACACTATGTGTGTATTTTATTTTATTTCCATGGTGATTAATGTTTTTCAATATATTGAAGATGTTATAAATAATAAGTGTCTTATAATTTCTATTTAAGTCTCCAAGAGAGTTAATATAATTCTAAGGTGAATGGATGAAGTTTTGATGATAAAGAATATGATATTGTTAAATAAGAGAAGAGGTTACCAAGACATGATATCATGGTTGAATATAAGTTTTCTTCTTACATAAAAAATATTTGTAATATATTCACAATATGATATATTCACTATTTAAAGGTTAAAGATAATTTGAAGACTTGGGAATTACTTGATGTGTTCTGTTAGCTAATATTAATGTTTAATAAAATGTGACTTTATGTTTCTAGAAGATAATTTTTTATCAACATTATAAAGTTTCCTTATAGAGGTTCCCTAAAAAGTGTCTAGATAGAATGTTACTGTAAGGGGAAGGTGGAGCCAAATGGATGGAGATAAATTAGATGAGTAGTCATAGTCTAGTGGTTCAAGTTGATTGGATGAAATAGATCCAATTAAGATGGTAAAATAGAGTATGGAACCAAATAATAGCTCAAATAAACTATTTTTCCATCAGAAAATGATCTTTGAAACAATTATTCAATGTTTAGTGTTGTGTTCTTTAATAAATAATTATCATAATGACTTACGACTATAATTAAAAAGAGAGTTTTGGGAAAATAAAACCCATATAAAAGAGAGATAAATTATTTTATGCTTTGATTAACCTAAATTTGACTGATATAATATCTATTATAAGGAATTCAACATTCCTTCTATAGTTGTTTTAAGGAAGAAAGTGACAGAACAACGTTTTCCAAAAAAACGAATTTTTAATTAAAGTTATATTGGGTGAAGATTTGCACGAATTCAACCATATGGGCTTGTTCAAAGATTATGTTTTTATGTGAGGAAGTTATGTTGTATGAATGAATTGAGTTTATTCGATATAGTAAACATGTGAAGTATCCTTGTCATCATACATATTTCATGAATTCCAGAAGATAAATATTATCTGTAAGATAATATATAAAGGAACTATTTTGTAAATATCATATGGAATAAAGTCACATTAAGATTCATAAGTTAATCATATATAATAATGTGAGTAGTTATATGAGATGTATAAAATCAAGATCATTAGTAAAGGTTGTTTATTTAAGGAATCAAGTGGATTTTTTTTGAGTATTTGTATTAAACAGATTTTTCTAATTGAATTTAGACTAAAAAGTAGTGTATGAGTGATGTAATAATCTAGGATATTATAAAGGCATCATATTGAGTGTTATGAATTCATTTTATAAGAAATTAAATTTAAAATATTGGGAAAAATATAGTTTTAAGGAGTCATCATATGGAGTTACTTGAAGAGATCTGAGTAGAGGGAACATAAAAAGATTACCAGAGAAAAATTTATTATGGTTATTAGATGTAGGAGTTACCATGTAGTTTCAATGGGTAATGTTTTTGAAATTTTTATATTGGTTTATCAAAGACATTAAATATGGTGATACTAAGTTGGTTTGTTAATGATTCAGTAATCATAAATAAAATAATCATGATGTTATCCAAGATTTCAATAATATTTAAAAATATATTTTTTGTTAACATGTAAGAAGAGTTCACATAAATATCATCAACTACTATATTTTTAGAATGCTTTAATGTGGTCAAATGAATAATATATTGACCAAGATATTCAAATTTTGAAGAAAGAAATTCCTATTTGATTTTGTTCTTATTAATTATTTTTTTATAAAACAATGCCTATATAAAAGGGAGCTGATGCATTTATAATATTTTATTTATTTATTGAGAAATTATTTTCTCATGTTGTTTTACCTATACTTTTTATAGAATAAGTAAAGTATCATAGGAATGTTATAACCATTAGGAATGGGAGAAATTATCATTTGGGAAAAATAATTTGATATAAATGTTCCAGATAGAGTGATAATAGACAAATAAGTCATATCAATTAGTATTGGAAAAACATTGTAAAGAAGACTGGTCAGATGAACAATGTGTTGAATTGATTAGATAAAAAATGACCATATATGCTAGCTTGAGTGAATCAGATTGCGGGTAGTTGATGAAGAAGTATTTATATGGACGGTTTCATAAAAAAATTCTTAGATGATTTTATTACTAACTATTATGTAGGAAAGTGAAGTGGAAGAATAAAGTTTTATGCATAATATCGTATAAAAATGTGAAGAATGGGAAGAGTTTCTTGTATTCTTTGGTGTGATTAAGATAAGAGGATGATCAATAAAATATCAATATTTAAATATTCAATACAATTAACTTTTTTGGAATCCTTTCATGATTTTTTAAATAATTTAAAGAATAAGTTCAAGAATTTATATGCATTTAGTATAAAGAATCAGTGATTATATATAATACAGATAACAAATTTCACTAATCCATGAAGTTAATATTATTTTCAACCCACATATTAAATTGTAGGAAACCACAATTTGGATAAGGATTTTTTCTATCCAAACCATTGTAATTGGTATCTCATTATAGTGGATAATCTATGTACCGGTCATCACCAATGTGGCAAGGACTAAATACTCTTATTGAGTAGTGAAACATGTAAAACATTGTGTACTGTCCTTTAATTGATTTCTTATAATTGTATATGATAATGAAAATAAAAAATAGAATTGAGATTATAATTTGTAAAAGTGATAAAGAGATGAGAAATTATAATTTATTTTAATATTTCCTAACACTGATCCCCCCTCAGTGTTGAATAAATCTCCAATTGCTCCTTAAAAGTGATATTATATCTGAGGATCACCCCTATTGAATTCTCTACTTCAAATTTATTCTATTTTTAAATATTTTATTTTATTTAATATATTAATAATAAAGTTTAGTTTTGATGGAGATTCATTTATGTTAGAGTATAATTCTATCTCTACCAAGACCATTATAAATAGGAAAAAGAAACATAAGAGAAAGATGAAGAATACATCCATCCTACCAAGAGAATATGATATACCTACTTTTCTATATCATGATAACAACAAATATATATATGGATTATGATTTGAAGAATAGGTGGATCGAGTATCTACCAAGGAGAAGGATAACAATTCAACCTTAAGTGGATCAAGATCAAGTGATCATGAGAAACTTGAAAATTCTTATACAAAATCTTCTCAATTATAGGAGTCAACAATAAGTAGTGATGATTATCTATCTAAAACTTATCATGATATATCATTTAGTAGATTAATATATATTGGATATTTCATTCTCAAATAAATAGTTTCTCATTTTCATGAATTTTCCAACCTATTCAGAAAGAAAATAAACAAATTGAAGAAGAATCAGATGTCATAGAGAAGGATTTGGAGAAAAAACATTTATAATTTATAAAGATCTCCAAGAATGTTTTATACATTAATATAATAAATTTATATCTTAAAAAAAGTTCCTAATATTTTTAAAGAGAATAGATTAAATAAGTTAGATATAAATATTTAATCAATTGGACTCTTGAATAAAAGATTCATAAACATGAATAAAAGTTAAAAAAAACATTGTTTTCCAGGAATTATAATTGGAAGTAAAATAAAAAATAATAATGGAATTTGAATCCATTTTACAAAATAATGTTAAGTAACATGAAGAGGAAGTTGAAAAAAAAGGATTGGGAAGAAATTGTTATTGTGATTTAAGACCAAAAAAACACTCTGAAAATAAGATTTATATAATTAGAGGTCATGTTATTTAATCTCAATATAACACATATTGAATCTTTAAAAAATAAATATAAATGTTTCACTTATACTCAATTCTCAATGGATAATTCTAATGTAAAAAAACCTCTAACTTTTTGATAATAAGATAATGTCATATTTTTATGATTTATCTCAATCATCACTGAAGAAATAGGTTCAATCTAAATATTCTTATAATAACGTTTATTAATATAATTTAATGAACAATGTAGGTTAGAAAGACATTTATTTACAAGTGTTGATGAATAAAAGTGATAAGAAGTCCATCACCTTGTTTGGGATGGATAATAAAATTAGAGTGGAAGATGGCTCCCTATGAAGATCCCAAAAAAGATAAGAAGAATACACAAAATAACATATAGTATATATATAAAAATTAAGTTTTTTTTGTCAATGTTAGTGTTACAAAATATTCAGGAATTTTTAATTATATTGTTGGTACAATCCTATAAATACAAATGAAAAAATGAATCCCATATTAAGGGATTCTAAATGATAAATAAATATGGACCATAAAAAATAATAATAAAAAAATATATATATTAAATAGATTATATGCTATCAGATATTCCTATGATGTTGGGAAAAATGATGGAAAAATGTTTTCTGTATGATCATACCTAATTGTATAAAAAGGTGATAAAAAAGGAATACGACATATGTTTTTAAAGAAAGAAGAAAAAACCATGGGAGGTATAAAGAAGAATTTTTCAAATAGTAACTCAAGAATATGTCAAGGAAACAAAAGTGAGAATTCCATGGATTCTGATTAGAATTATTTGAATAATATTGAATCATCTAAAAAATTATGATAAAAAAGGGACTAAGAATAATCCATTATAAAACCAAAACATAATGCCAATGTATCCAATGATATGTTAGTAACCTGACCAAAATATTTGAAGAGATAAAGTAAAATGGAAGAACCAAAATAAAATTCTAGAGAAAAAAAGTAAAATATTTTACCAGAAGAAGCTAAAGTTCATAAGAGGTCTCCAACATAAGACAATTATTATGTTAAAAAAAGTTATCTGTGGAAGATGTAATAAAGTTATAACCAATGAAAAAACGTTGTTTAACTATACTTTCATAAGAAAAATTATTAAATAAAGTATTAATAATGAATTATCAGTGAATTTTTTAAGAATAAAATTTCTCTATACAAAGTAGAATAAAATGTGAGAATATCCACACTATCTAAAAAATTCAGTTTTGAAGAACAGTTGTGGAGGCATGAAGACTAGAAGTGGTAGAAAACATGGTTGATAAGATTATCTAAAATTGTTGATAAAATTTATGAATTATGGAAGATCCACCATATTCTCTAAAAATTTATGAATTATCTTTATTACCATTATGTATCAAATGTAAGGTACTGTATTAACATTGGGTGGGGGTATCCTGAGTATGATAAATTTTTGATACCATTAAATAGCCTAGATAAGGAAGTATTCATCCTAGAATACTTCCAAAATTGGTACACCAGAATAATATTATGAGTGGATCATCCTTAATGAAGTGTAATTGTTTTTTTTTAATACATGATAGCATAGTGATAATATCTCATATTATTTTGATCTTACATTTCAAATTTCAAAGAAAATCATATTAAAAATAATCATCCTTGGTGAATATGATTTTTTTTAAAAAATTATAGATATCCACATAAGGGAGATCCATTTTGGTTTATTCTCAACATTAAGTTCTAAATCATATATCCTAAAGTGTTTAAAATTTACTGAGATTATAGGAAAATAAGTTTTGATGGAGTGTCAATTGAAAAATGATAAATAAGTATCCAGAATCCTTATTCGATAAAATTATAATTATTCTATAATCTGCTTATAAGAGAATAATTTAAAATCTTACAACTTTATTAATCTCTTATCCATGGTTATTAAGGAGAAAATACTTAACGCAAGGGGGGGGGGATTCAACAAATCAATTACCTAAGAAAATTTAAAGTACGAATTTTTACCAAGGATTATTATCCTGCTAAATGTACATGAATGATTTTAATATGTCCATTGAAGTAAGTTTGGGGGTTTAGGTTGAATTTTTGTATAGTATTTTTGTATGAAATTTGGTATCATAATCCAAGAATATATATTGAAACCCCTTGAAGAAAATATTGATAGTTCTCATCTCACTTGGTTCCATTAAATTTTATAAATGAATTTATTTTGTTAAAATAAAATCATATTATTTTATACAATGACCATATGTTTTATATACTTAGAGTGAGATGGTTGATAGCACATTTCAAAAGAATGAATTTGTACTATTTTAGTAATAAAATTGTATTTCTTGTCAGTAAAGTGATAATATGTGAAATAAAAGTTATATTATGAGATAAATATTTACATATAGACATATTATTTATTGTCTAATGTCATTTAAAAAAAATACAAAATGGATGATTGAAGTAACCACCATGTATTGTTTTTTAAAATATGGTTTCTAGTTGTCAGTATTTTGAAGAGGTTATAAAGAGGAAGCATCTTGGAAGTTTTGTTAAATTATAAAATGGTTTCATGATGATTATTAGATGATATAATTAAGATTGTGATGATTAATAATTTTATTTTGTTGAATAAGAAAATAGGTTCACAGTACTGGTTATCTTGGATGAAAAAAGTGTTTTTCTTTCTTAGTGATTATTTATAATGTATTCACTATGTGATATATTCACTATTTGAATGTGAAATTTACTTTTAAGTTTTGGAAGTTACTTAAGATGAGTAGTGAGATGATATTAATGTTTCATATAGTGTACCTTAATTTTTGGAGAAGAATATTGTTTACCAATATTATGAAGTTTCATTAAGGAGGCTCCTTAATAGTTTTCTAGAAATAATTTTTGTAGATAGATATGGTGGAAGAAAATAAATGGAGATATATAATATGAGAAGAAGGAGTCTAGTGGGTCTAGTTCATCATTTTGGGTCGATTGGACTGAGAATATTGGACTAAGTATGGAAAAATGATATCTCAAATAAACTCTTAGTTTTGTTAAACAAATATCTTTTGAGAAAATATATGATTCTTAGTGATGTGTTTTTTAATGATTAATCATCAAAAAATCATTTAGATATTATTAAGATATGGAGTTTGGGAGAATAAAATCCTATGTAAAAGAGATAAAAATTATATAATTCTATAATAATCCTTAAAGTATCCAAAATCAAAACTATTCTAAGAAATGCATAATTCTTGATAAATTTGGTTGAAGGAAGAAAGTGGTGGAACTAAGGTTTATTAAAAAGGTAAATACTGGATTAAAGTTGTGTCGGATAAATAGTTGTATAAATTATATCAAAAAACTCATATACTGATCAATATGTAATGATAATATGTTTTAGTGAATAAATGAATCATGTTGTTAGATATAAAATACATGTGAAGTCTCTGAGTCATCAGAAAGAGTTCATGAATTCCACAGGATAAATAATATTAGTAAGACAATTAGGTAAGGAATTGTTGTAGAAGTACTACATGAAATTTTTTTAATGAACATTCATAAATTCATCGGATTTAATCATGTGTGTAGGTACATCAGATGATGAAACACAAGATTATCATATAGAGGTTGTCAAGAACGAAAATTGAATGGAAGTTTTTGATCAGCAATATTGGAGTAAAGTTTTGGAATAAACATTTATCATAAATAAGTCTCTGAGTTATGTTATTATCCAAGATGTTATAAATACATCATAAAGTGTTTTAAAATGGAATCAGATATAAAATTTGTTAAGGGGTATTGGGAGAAACTTGATTTCAAGGGAGTTATCATAAAAATTTACTCGAAGAATTACTACTAGAGAGAACCTGAGATTCATTTTAGAAAAACAATTTTGATGGTTATCATATTGGGAAAATTCCAAAAAGTCTTAATAGATAATTTTTTTGATGTATTTTACAATGGTTTTGAAAATATAATAAATTTGGTTATATTGAACTAGTTATTATATAATTCAATAATCATGATGGAATGAATCATGATTCTATAGGACATTATATAATGATTGAATAAGACAGTTGATGTTGATATCTAAGTAGATTTATGACAAAGATTATTGACCCTAATATTTTAGGAAGTTTTAAGGTGGTCAAATAAAAAGTGGACTATGTGGGATATTCAAATTAAAATGTGGGAAATATAAATTTGAGTTCATTCTTCTCTTTGATTTTTCAGAGAAACTACCCTGATATTAAAGGTAGTCAATGTGATAAGAATATGATTTTAATTGATCAAGAGAATATTTTATCAATTTGTTGAATCTATTCTTATTATTGAAGAAATTATGTTTCATAGAAAAGTTACATCCATGAATCTTGTGTGCAATTTTTATCTGGGTTAATGAATAATATAGTGAAGTACCATATTGAATGATACTAATCTAAGTATTCCTATAAATTTATATCGAATTAAGAGTGGGAGGAAGAGAGATTTTAAAAACAATGTTTTGAATTAATTAGATTAATAGGGACTAATTACATCAGATCAAGTGTATCAAACCAACATTACCAGGCATAGAAGTTATCATATACATTTTTCATAAAAATGTTTTATAATAAGTTCATTCACGCTATTGTTCAAGAATGTGATGTGGAGGAATAACTTTGTATAGATAATGTTTCATACAAGTGTGAAGAAGAAGATTTTCTTTTAAGCTAATATAAAGGTAATAGAAAAGGAAGAAGAAGAACAAATCAACACTATGAAATTTTATATAATCTATATTGGTTGAATACTTTATTGATATTTCATAGAATTTGAAGAACAAATTAAAGAACTTATATGTAAGAAATAAAGAGAACTCTCAAGTATCTATAAGTCATACTTTTAATTCCACTAATTTGGGGAGTTATAATAATTTCCACCCTCCTCTTAAAGTGTTGGGAACCACACTTATTCTAAGGATTGTTTTCTAGAAAAACCATTATAATTGGGTACCTCATTATTATGGAGAATATGTATAATAATCATTGCCATATATGGTAAGGAATATCTACCCTTACTTAGTAGTTAACCATGTAAAAACATCATGTTATATCCATTATATTATTTTATATACTTATATATGATAATTAACGGATAAAAAAATGAATCTGGATCCTAATAGGTCTAATAGGCAAATGGATACAAATTAATAAATGGTTTTAAAAGTTCACAAAACTGATTCTCCACCACCCTAATGGGGTATATATCCAAAATTGGTACTCATATGTGTCAATATTAGTTGTTTTGGGAGACTTGGTATTACTATAAATAAAATTCTACCAATGTTAAAGTAGTTTGGTAACCACTCAGCGACTAGTGCATGGATGGAATGTTTAAGTAATGAGTTTTATATTCTACGTCCCCTTATGAAATGTAACAAGTGATATTGCCAGGGCCTAAAGTGTAAGGATAATGGGTATTCTTGTCAAATTATATGTGGTGACCTATCAAGGGTAGAGAATAATGTTTTAAATTTGATGATAGGTATATTATAAGACTATAAAGATACAAATCATGGGTTATAAACTAGTGTCCTACTTTACCTGAGAGGTGATTGTTAAGAGATATGGGTTGAGAATAGGATGGTTTATCCCACTGAGTGTATCATACTACACACTACATGTTACTATATTATTAATGATAGTTAAGGGATATGATATGGGTATATCTTATATATCTATACAAGGTGCAATGGGTTATTATCCTAGGGTTTTTGTAAGGTAAGGAATTCTCAGGATTATTATTTTACACAGATATTTTGGATTGATGTGATATATTAATTACTCGAGGAATGATAGAATTTATTTTATCCCTATTATTCACTAAATAATCAATTTGTGGAAATGTAGATGCCACTTATGATTTATGTGATTATACTAGGCTAGGTTATCTTCTAACCAATGACCTGAGATAATATTTCTAGGCTGAGCGAATTTCCAACCTATGATCTAACTAAAAATATCTAGGTTGATTATATTATTAACCAATAATTATACAAATCATATCCAAGTTGAATTAATTTCCAACCAATTACCCAATTAACAATATCTAGGTTGATTGTATTCATAACATGTGGTCTAATTGATCATAGCTAAGCAAGGCTCATTACTGAATTATGATCTATTTGAAAACATTCAACTTGGGTGTATTTCCAACTTGTAATTCTATTAGCACATCTAGGTTTGGACACTACTAACCTATGATTCTAACAATTATTTCAGGTTGAGTGTATTTCCAACCAATAATGGGAATACTCTTCCACACTTTTAAAGGGGAATATTGATGCCAAATATTAACGGGAAATATATATCCCCACATTTAAATGGGAATATTTATCACACTATGAAAGAGGAATATTAATTCCCCCTATGATATAGGAATATTGTTTCCTTAGTAAACTGTGAATATCTATCCCAACTAGGAAATGGGAATATCTAACCAACAATGACATAGGAATAATAATCATGTTTTACATTTACTGGACAAAGTAGGTAGGGTCAAGCTTCTCTGTTTCCTAATAAGCTCATAATGAATCAATATTAATATATGATATGTGTTACAACTTTCATTTTTCTATCATGTAAGAATACACATCTATACTAATTTATATTATGGTACAATCGATAGTATCCTACTACCTCAGTGGATATGAACAAATTATGCTGACATGAATTTTATGTCAAGGGACCTAACACAAGTGTGTGAGTTGGAGTAGCTCGAAGGGGGTGTGAAGAGTGTTCTGAGGTGAAGAAAGAGGAATTATAGTAGTATATCATTTTTTATTTTATTTACCATACTATATATTTATAATGTATGATTATCCCACTGAGTGACATCTTTTTTGATGTATGACTCATATTACATGTGATGGGGTTAAATTTTTAAAGTATGGTGTATGTTATTATTGATGGTTAGGTTAGATATATGGTAGAATATTTATTATACACTAATATTCTATCTATATTTGTATATTTTTATTATTTATATTTCATTGTTTGTTATGATAGTCTATTCCTCTCATGAGATCCTACCAACCCTCGCTACTAGTTAGTAGACTCTAGTGTACAGACATGTGAACCTAGGTTATGTAGCATTTTGGTTTAGGTTTCACTAGTAGGATTCTTGTTGAAGAATTTATATTTAAGGAAAGTAATAATTAGTTTAACTAGGGTTTTATGGCCACCCCCAATATTTATCTTGGAAAAGTATATGGCTTTCAATTTTATTTATAGTTGGGTGATAAATTAATTAACACATTGGTACTATGTGAATAAAAGTTTGATTCTAGTCTATAGAGTAACATCTTGTTCCATGAAACTAGCTATCATTAATCAGAATAGATTATGCACTATTATTAATTTATCATGAGTATATTTTTAGGTGATAGTGGGGTTTCATTAATTTTATGGGAAACAAAGAGTTTATATTAGATTTTTATAAAATTAAGGGTTTAATAAGTTTGGGTTTTCAAAGAGAAAATTTTATTTATGATTTCTTTGTAGAAAGGGTTTTCAAATGATGTTTTTTTTAAATGATTCAATTTGGTATCTTTGTTTTTGGTGGGTTTTTTGGTAAATAAATTTTATTTTGATAAAAATTTATTTCAATTTTCATTTTATTTTATAATTTCATATGTTTTATTTTCACATTAATGTATATTATTTGATTCATTGTGAAAATCTTATTGAATTTATACTCAACCATTTCTTATGAAATTCAATCAACGTATAGACATTATTAGTCATGATTCAGAAAAGGGAAGACTTCATTATTCATCAGTGTTGATTCATAGATACATGTTGGTGATATAGAGAGAGTATTTTTTATCTTTAGGCTTGGTTCAATTTATATACATTTTCATATATTATTTTATTTTTCTCAATACATTGATTTCTTATTATAAAAAATTATTTTTTCCCATGGGGAATTTGTATTATAAATATTATTTTATAAAAATTACTTCTATATAAATATTTTATTACTCTCAGTATATGTTGTTAAAGGAGAAAAGTTCCAAAAATGGTTCATTTAATCTAATGTTACTAGTTATCAGCCTTTAGTGATCATTGTACATAGTTGAGGCATTATGGAATCTCGATTTAAATCTTAGGATTTGACTCCCTATTTTTGGGTGTTACAAGATAGCTATCTTCATAGGTGAGTATTGACAGTATTTATAATGGGATTTCTATAAACCTAACTAGTTAATAAAGGATGGAGATAAATATAGTGGTTCTAATTTTTATATATTGTTATTTATTTAATTAATTACCCAATTTTCACACCAAGAGGTGTGTTTTATTTTAGTTTCTTCTTATACTTGCTAATGGAATGGTTGGTTCCTATAAATCAATCAATTGTATCAAACCCATATCAATTAATAAAAAATTATTTATTTGAATGTTTTAAAAATTGTTAACTTATGATGAATGTATGGATATAAAGATAAATTTAATGATATCATTTTCTTCATCAATAATGGTGTACAACATCAAGTGAAAAATGGTGTCCATGTTGATTTATAAAAACAACGATTTGCTGACACATTTCCCATGAAAGAAACTTTTAAAAAAAATTTATATGACATTGATGGTGTTATGAGATAACTCTACCCACATGATTAATTATAAAATGATAAAAACAATTTATGAAAAAATCATATCATAATGAGTTTTAACATTCCATTTAAACTGCTTATGTCATTTGAGACTATATAGTGAAATAATGTTTTCTTTAACAAGAATGCTTTCTAGGTGTTAAAAAAAATTTCTATAATTTAGGTCACGCCATTATGAGATTTTTTTATACATAATTATATATTAAAATATTAATTTTTTTTAAAACCTTTAGTAAGTACCAAATATATTAAAATTTTAATTTTATCAAACAATTTATAGAAATTTTCATTGTTTAAAGTTATTATATCTCATGATGAATTTTGGACTTTTTCATTTATTTTTTAACTCTATATTTAATATTAATGATCATAAATATTATATATTATAAATATTTTTATTTTTTGATTTAAAGTGTTTAAAACATGTCTTAAAATGTCATACCATACATCAAAGGAGTTATATGATAGATAAGATATTCTATAATAGTTAGTTTCATTCAACCAAAACTATTATTTTTTCAGTTATGAACTCAATAATAAAATTTGATAATTATTTGTACATATTATCCATTAATATTATATTGGAATTAATATCTATCTTGATTATTGATATATGTAAAGTGTGGTTTTGGTTTGTGTAACATAATCTTATGAACTACAGTTCTGACATAAATTTAATTAGTTCCTACTTGTAACACCATAATTGATCTTGAGTAAAAATTTTTGTTTCATAAGATTCAAAAAAATTATATGATAGGTTTTTATGTACATCATTCCTGATATGAAATTATATATAAATTTAAATTGTTATATTTTATTTTGGGTAAGTAAAAAATCATTAGGTGAATATGCTAATATAAATTAATATATTTTTAATATATTTATTTACTTAAAGGTATATGATATAAAATTAAATACCTATATGAATAAAAGGTTATAGGGATTTCATAATATGAAACAATATGAATGAGGTGTATTTAGAAATTGTGATACTAATAAAAACCCCTTAAAATACAAATTTTTATATTCCATTCAAATTAAATACATTTCAAGGCCCTGATCATCGAAATTGGTATTTCATGAAAAATTTTGGTTCTTATGTATTAACATGTGTATGGAATGATTGATATGGGTTAACCTAATAAGATTAGGTGACAATAATCAATTTTAATATTTATGTTATACTTATATATGCAAAACTACTCTAATTAGGTTCTTAAGTGAGTAGAGTTATAATGTTCTGAACAATAAATTGGGAAATGAGTTTTTTGTTTAATTATACAAGATTCATAACAGTTACAATTGGCATGATTGTCTACCGAAAATGATAAATATTGAGTAAAATGATAAAGCAACTAAATATTTAGTAAAATATAGTTCTAGAACTAATAAAAGATATGATCTTTGGGATCATCATTTTAGTGAGAGCACACTCAATAAAAGTATTTAGAGAATTGATTAAAAATGTGATACTTTCCCAATAAATATGTATAATTATATATTATGGAATTATCATGAACTTAATTTTTAGTTCTTTTAAAATATTTACCAAGAGTTTAATAAATTGGTATCTAATATTGAGATTAGTTCTCATGTAAAATATTTCTAATAATAAAGGTTTTAAAGTCATAGAAATCAATTTTATAATTCTTAATCAGGGGTATTGGATACCGGGTGTGAATTATACATTAGTATTGATGTATACTAACTCAAGTATTAAAATATAATTAATGAAAGGATAATTATAACTACATATTGGAAATGTGGAAATAATTTTTACATTGGTGGTAACTTTATATGATTTATATCTAATTAGTATATTACTCTTAAAATTGGAAAACAATTATCATGTTGTTATAATAATATTAAATTTCATTTATATATTTTTTTAGAAAAAAATGGATTTTCATTCAGGATTAAGAAAATAAATCTATATAGATATTAATGAAATGTTTTATGAAGTTTTTAATATGTTAAATAGTTTATACAATTTGTTCATGCATATTCTAGTATATAAAAGTTAAGATGACAATGTCAATATAGTTAAATAAAATACCATGTATCATTAAAATTGTCTCTTATAGAATATAAATGTGAAAAATATTCAAATACCACCTATTATGAATTATTAGAATCACTTGGTTATGAATTATTTTATGAATGTGAATTTTTTTCATAAAAAATGACCAAGAGACATTTTATTATAAAATGTGAGAGAGATAGTGGGATATTTAATGTGATAAATTTTGATGTATGTGAACCTATGTGGAAAATAGAATGTGATGGTATTGATAACTTATAACCATAATTAATGAATCAGATTATTATATTTTTGTTTTTCTTATGATATAAAATTTTGAATTATTTAAAATATCCAAGGAGATAAAAATTATGTACATAATAAACATAAAAAAGTATTAAGATATTTTAATCATATCTAGGTTGTGAATAATTCATCTAGGATTTTCATAATCATATAATATATTGTGAAATAGTTTCACAACTCACTCCACATTGAATTATTCAGTATAATGGTGTGTCTGATAGGAGGAATCATTCCACTTTTTACATGGTTCAAGTAATGATGAGTCAATGTAGAATTTATAAATCATTATCAGGATATTCACTAGAAAAAAATATATTACTACTATATTTAATTCTATCTTTGGAAATAATAAATTCACCAAATAATATATGGAATATAAATTATCCTAGATTTCCTTTTATTATTATTTTTTCTTGTGAAGAAAATTAATTATATTTGGTTACATATACAATTATATACAAATCATAAAAATTATTATTTCGTATTTATCCCAAGTAAACTAACGGAAATTATTTTAATAACTCTATGGAACATAAATATTTTATGTATCCTAGTGATATTTCCCTTGGGAAAGAATATGTCACTTATAGAGTTAATGGGATTATATTTAAATATGGATAAGTTCTCGTATAACCAATAAGAATGGTTTTGAAGATATAAACTGATTTGATTCTATAAAATTTTGTGTAAACTAAACTAAATTGGGTTATAAAATAACATTAAAGGTATGGTATGAATTTTTGAGAGATTGATATATATAGATTTATTATATAAAAAGATGATGATGTTACATTCATATAGAAACATATAACACTTATCAGCAGTCCATCGTCATTTATGGTTACAAAAAATGGTTATTATTCTTGTGTAATAAATTGTACTACATGTACACTAATATAGTATGTACTTTGGTAAATTATCCTAATGGAGAGGTTCCCAAAGGATAAAAATTTGGTTTCCATGAGAAAAATAACATGAATTTTATGGTTCTACTAAAAAAATATCTTATTAGTGAGGGGGTTTAAAAATATTTATGGTATTGACTATGAAGATGCCTTTTAACTAGTAGTGATGATAAATTAAATTCATAAAAATCATTACATATTAAATCCTTATGATCTTTAGATATATTAAATAGATTTCAAAACCATTTTAATTATATGTAATTTAGTTAATTAAGTGCATATGATTCAACCTGAAGGTTTTTAGGATTCAAATAGTGTTAAAATATGAATGTTGAAATGTCATAGTTAATTATTTTAATATTCCTGTATTTGGAATATATTTTTAGTGATGTAATAAAATATTTTGGTTCCATTGAGAACATGGATGAGTCATTCGTGTACAATAATATTAGTGGGATTGACATAGAATTTCTTGTTTTGTATGGGTATGAAACACTCACCATCAAAAATTATATTCCAAATTTACATTCTTTTAAGGTATGGTTTGGAAAATTATTCTCAATAATATACATACTTAAAATAACCTATATATTTTTTATAACAATTTATAGAGATAGATAAAATAGTTTTAATTTCTATTTTATAGAAAATATATTGTTAATGTGCTAAATAGGGTTAGTATAGAGGAATCTATGAATTGGTAATTAAAATAGTTTCATGGTATGATTCTTATGAAGGATTGTTATACTTCTAATGAGTTTTAAATAAGACACATTGATGGAATTACTTATGCATTGAAAAAAAGATACAACATGTTGTATACTTCCCAAGATGTCTTTTATAAATTGGGAATTACTAGTAGATACTAATCTAATTCTAGTGGTAGTAATTTAAATTCATCTAAAAAAATATTTAAATACTTGATAAGAGATATTTTTATATTACTAATCTGTATAGAAGAGTAAGAGTTTGTTAAAAATGGTTAAAATGTCATACCCTCTCACTCTCGGATATGGTGATAAAATAAAATCATTGTTCATATGATTTGATACTAAGAGATATAACCATATCATGAATCTTGTATATTTTACAACACTTCCATAATTTAAACATTATATCTCAAAAAATAAACAATCATATAACCTGAATGTTTAGTGTGCTTAGAGAATAGAAATATGAAAAAATTATTCTCAAGCACTCTGAACATTTCTCCATAGTCACACCACACTTGACCCCCCTGATAAAAATCATATTTTATACTCTTATTCATAACCTAGTTAATGAAAAAATCTGAATGAGGTGAGCTCATGTGATTAGTATAGGTAGTCATAATAGATGAAAATTGATGATCATAAGTGACCATAAGTTGAACAAGTGGGTATGAGAACATGATGAAGCTATGTGAATATAACATACCCAATAAAACATGGATTATAAATCATGAATCATGACATAATTGTTGGATCTGAATCTATAGATTATACACAAGAGGGGGGAGAATTGTGTCTTTTGAAATTTTTTGATAACTCTTTTCTTGAACGAGTTCTGTCCTTTATACTTTATCAGATTTGACCATGCATCGGAATAAGTAAAATCAAGAATACAAATATTTATAGTGGTTCGGGGAACAGAAGGTCCCTAGTCCACTCCACCAACGCTCAACTCCATGATCTTGGTGATTTTCACTATCTGGTCCTCTTTTCCACAGACCGATTCAAAATTGAGTACAGGTAGTTGATACCTTTACAATCCAAGGAAAAACAAAGACTTCTAGTTTAAATATGAAACTACACAGCTTATAACGAGAAGCTAGTTACTCAAGAATAAAAATAATTTCACAAAGAAATCTCTAGTTGATCTTCACAATTGCAATAGAATGCAATTGACAACAGATGGATCGAAGTCTCTAGAAATATTGATCCTCAAGAAGAAGAAGTTCTGAGTCGACACAGTTGTAATAGATATAGAGATATATTTTACAACATCACCAGTAGTATATCCACAATAGATATTCGATGTAGAACAGGTGAATCTTCTATCGAGCTCCTTCTTCTTGAACAAACAGAGTTTTGACGCTCCTTTTGAATCAGTAGATCAACATGAATAGTTTCAATCTCTGTTTTTCACCCTTTTCAACAATTTATCGATCACATACTCAGGTACTTGGTGTTTCAGAGAGAACATATATAATAAATCATATCTCCTACACATTTAGATCCATAAAAGTCGCCTTCTGATTCGCAATATTCAAAAATTTGAATTTATAGAGAAGTAATAACTTCTCTTAAGAATCGGCATAAAAAGATCCTTTTAATTTGATCTTAAATCCATTAATAAAATGTCTTTGAATCAGTCAAAGTCATAATTAAAAAACGACTTTAAATCTGGCTTGAAATCCGCCCAGAAATTAGCTTACTAATCGTTGCACATAAATATCGCCTGTCAAAATTTTTGACGCCAAATGTAAGGTTGATGATGTGGCCTCCAAACACAGGGTTAATAACATAGTCTTCAAATGTATGGTTTAAAACTTAAGGTTTAACACAAATGTAGGGTTGACAACGTAAGGTTGAATACAAATGTAGGGTTGATCATCCATACATTTTCTTCAACACTCAAACGTATGGTAAAAGATCCATAATTTTACTTGATCCTTACTTTTCCAAGAACGTATGGTTGTTTACAAAAGTAAGGTTGATGAACCATACTTTTTAGAAACAAACGTATCTCTTAGAATTTACGTACAGTTCTCCTTCCATACTTTGCTGATAACCAAAACGTAAGGTTCCTTCCTATCGTAAGGTTCTCCTTCCATACTTAGCTGAAAATGTATGGTTGTTTAACCATATTTTTCTCTTATCTCAAAAAGCATACATGCTTTTCATCCTTACTCTACGTTTATCCACGTAGGGTATGAATAGTGATTGCAGAACGCGCTAAAGCAGATTCTGAATAAGTAATGGATTCTTATTATTTCAAGAGTAAAATAAATTAATAAATTCCTGCAAAATACTAAATAAAATCATTAGAAAATAACTAAGGGTATTTTTGAGCATCAAAATTATCATAAAGATACAAAGTATTATTTTCAATAATCTCCCCCTCTAAATAACATTAACATGTATTGTTTAAAACAATACTTTTCTCAACAATATCCCCCTTTTTGATGATCAAAAAACCCATAAAATTATTAAAATTATTTAAACAAAAATTAACATTCAAAATTAGTTGTAATGTTTGAAATAAAAACTTCTTCACCAAAAAAATTATAAATCCAAATTTCTCATTTAATTATCTCCCTCAATAAAATGAATTCTCCCCCAAAATAAAATGTAGGTTTTGATGTTTTGTTTTTGAAAATTATCCCCCCTTTTTTGATATCAAAAAGAATAAAAAATCATGGATTTTAACACGTTAAATATTGCACCGAACTATTAGTAAATGATATTATGAACTGTTTATCAATAATTAAATCTGGAGTACTGACATATCAAAAAGAAAGTCAGTAAAACAAATAAATAATGAAATAAATAAACAATGAAGAAATTTTTCATTCAAAAAAAAGTATTATATACATGATAATGAGATACACAGGAATCGAGGTTTAGGTATGATAGGCAACAGGGTTTATCTCCTCTGGATTGCAGACTTGATTTCTATAAAATGATCCTGAAGTATCTTCATCATCCCATCTTCATGATTGATAATGAGGTCTCTGTTCTCTTGAGTCATATGAATATCCTTAATTAAATTGACTCTGAAAAACTCATGCATCCATTTCTCTTTTTCAACAAACACTGACAGCTTTTCTGATAACTGATTTAACAGAATTCTGATCGATGGATCACTAGATGTCAGTTGATCCTCTAAGAACTTATGATTTTCCAGAAACACTGACAAAGGAGCACTATTACATTGAAGATCTTGTATCCTGTCATTCATGTTACTCATCGTAGCTGTGATAGCCTGAAACCTTCTGATTAAATTCGGTGAAGTACTTGATCCACTAACAACATTATTTGCAACTGATGTAAATTGATTCTCCATAAAAAACATCAGATCTGATAAATCAGACTTCATAACCATTTCAAATTTTAATTGTGTAACAGCAGTCAGCAAATCCTCTTTAAACATTTCAACTTCTTGCCTTGAAACTGTACACTCCTTTAGCTTTTGAAACTTTAAATGTTCTAAATCTAAGGCATTTCTCAGAGAAACATTTTCAGATTCCAACTGAGATACTTTTCTGTACAGTTCTTCAACTTCTTCTTTTCTTGAATCAGATGCACCCTATGATTGATTCACTGTCTCAGGTTGATGCAGCAGTACCAAAGGCAATGATTCAGCATCATATTTTTCGGTTTCTCTGTCCTGAGAAGGTTTTTCCACAGATTTTTCCATAGAGTTTTCAAACTCCTCCATAGAAAAATCCTCTTTAGGTACCTCTGTGTGAGCTTCAGAAGCATGATCACCACAAACATCAGCATCTATGCCTTCCATTGGGTTCTCAATAACAATATCTTCAGTAGTTTCTTGAGGTCTGGCCACTTCTTCACCAGGCACTGCCTCCATCTCTTATTCCTGTTGAAGTGTAACTTCAACATTAGCTACAATCTGTTCCGGATTTTCCTTTTGAGTTTCTTCTTGATCTACTGATTCCTCTACTTGAGATATTCTCTCAGTAACATCTTCTATGGTCTTATCAACAACAGCTTCTCTCACAAAATAATAAGTAAATATAGCTTCTATTGTAGTTTCCAAAGTAGTGGAAGTAACTTCCTCAGTTACTGGCCTCTTTTTTTTGGATTGAAGTCCCTCATGACTTCTGTCTTCCTCAACATATGCCACTTCAAAGAGATTCTTTCTTTCTACAATGCTGACTCTGGATTCAGGTTTTCCCTCCTTGGACATAGCAGGTTGAACCTGAGCACTCTCTGAGTCTTCCTCAGCTTCTACTGGAAAAATTTTTCCTTTAATTGTGCTCCAGAAATATCCAACTTTCCTCAAAGTTCTAGCAATAAATGTATTACTATGATGACAGTTAACTCTAGCATCCACTAATCTCACCATATCTTTCTTAAACAACAGTTTATAAATAATTCTACCAAAAGGGTAGAAATTCATCCTGGCCTCAATTTGACAGCAGTAACTGAGATACCTTATCATGTATCTTGTAAAGTTTAACTTAATATCACTTAACATAAGAAACATTATATACATATCTGGGTACAAAATCTTCTCCATCTCTGCCATCCATGGAGCTATTCTAGTCTGAACAAATTTGATGAAAATCTTCTGATCAGGCTCCAAATCCTTGACAAACATTTTCTTTATTATCTTGGTACCAAAAATAAAATACTTGATGTATTCGGATTTATGCACAGAATCTCTTATATTCTTTAAGTTGAAATGAAAAACTCCCTTATGAGGGAAGTTGAGAATCTGACTAATATCTACTGAAGAGATTGATAAATCCCTATCCTCTATCTTAGCCATCATATTTTCCTATGTGTCTCCCAGACTAAATTGTACAGATTTGAATAAGTATCTAAGTTCTACTTCATACATAAATTCCATATTTTAACTATTTAACATCTGTTCAAGATTCTGAAACGACAACGTTTGCTTCAATAACAGATTTGTCTGAAATAACCAGTCGAGATCGATTACCTTACCCTGTAAGATTTTTCTTCCCTCGGTGTGCTATCTCTTGGCATTTCTTGTCTTGGCCTCACTGGCTCTTTTAGTCCTTACCATTTCCACAAGAGTCTCTGAAGGTTGGAAGGTTCAGGTTTCAGAATCTCGAAGGTTAGCGTTTCAGAAGAGGAAGTGTGATTTTCAGATTTCGAAAGGGTTTTGATATAAGTTAAAGGGTTTTGAAGTCTAAAAGGATCTGACAGACTTGATTCCTGTGTAATCACTAATCATTACATATATTTAAAAACAAATAAATTTTTCATATGACAAAAGAACGAAAAACTTAAACTGTATTCAAAAAAATTTACATAAATAAATAAAATTAAATAAACATTTAAAAATTATTTAAAATTAAATAAACCTAGCTCCCCCTTAATAAAATCAATCCTCGTAGTGGGAAGTGGTTTAGTAAAAATATCTGTGAATTGAATTTAATTATTTATAAATCCTAAAAATATATCTTTTTTAATAACATGATCTCTTAAAAAGTGATTCCTTATATCAATGTGCTTAGTTCTAGAATGAATAATAGGATTTTTTTGAAATATTAATTGCACTCGTATTATCACATAAAATAGGTGTATTATTAAAATTCAATCCAAAGTCTATAAGAGTGTTTTTCATCCACAACAAGTGTGCACAACAACTACCAGCAGAAACATATTCTTCCTCAGATGTTGACAGGGAAACTGAATGTTGTTTCTTACTAGACCATGATACTAAGGACTTTCCTAAAAAGTGACATGTACCTGATGTGGTTTTTCTATCTACCATACAACTTCCAAAGTCAGCATCTGAATATGAAATAAAATTAAAATAATAAGTTTTATGATAAAGAAGAGATTGAAAAACAGTTCCTTTTAAATATCTAAAAATTCTCTTAATAACAGTTAGATGAGATTCTTTAGGATTTGATTGAAATCTAGCACAAAGACATACTGAATACATTATATCTGGCTTGCTAGCATCAAGACATAACAAACTACCAATCATACATCTATATAACTTGTTGTCAACTGATTTTCTAGTTTCATCCAAATCAAGTTTTATATTAGTAAACATAGGAGTTGTAAATGGCTTTCTATTCTCAAGTCCAAATTTCTTAAGTAAATTAGTAATGTATTTTCTTTGGTTTAAAACATTTCCAAAATATTTTTGAAAAATTTTAAGACCTAAAAAAGAAATTTAATTATCTCATCATACTCATTTCAAATTATTCTTGCATTAATTTTGAAAATTCATGAAAAAGAGTTTTATTATTTGATCCAAATATTACATGATCAACATAAATCTGAACCAATAAAACATTATTTTTCACAATTTTCTTAAATAGTTTTGGGTCTGCCATACCAACAGTAAAATCATTTTTCAAAAGAAAAGAACTTAATCTTTCATACCAAGCTCTAGGTTCTTGTTTAAGGCCATAAAGATATTTAGTATGTTTAAAAATAGAATCAGGTTTTTGAGAGTTTTCCAAACTAGGAGGTTTCTCAACATAAAATTCCTCTATTAAATAACCATTTAAAAAGGAAAATTTAACATCCATCTAAAATAATTTAAAATTTATATAAGATGCATAGGACAAAAGGATTTCAATGGCTTCTAACCTAGCTACAGGTGAAAAAGTATCATCATAATCAATTCATTCTTCTTGATTATATCCTTTAGCTACTAATCTTTCTTTATTTCTATTTATTGTGCCTTGGTCATCCTGTTTATTTCTAAAGACCCATTTGGATCCTATTACAGGATAATTCTTAGGTCTTTCTACTAATTCCCAAACTTTATTTCTTTTAAACTGGTTTAATTCATCTTGCATTGTTATTACCCATATTTCATCATCTAAAGATTCTTCTATAGTCTTGGGTTCTTATTAAGATAGGAAGGAAGAGAATTCCACTAGGTTTCCTAAGTTTCTTTTAGTTTGAACACTAGTTTCTAGGTCACCTGTTACAGTTTCTAAAGGGTGATTATTCAGGGTTCTAGACTGTCTAGGTAATATATTTAAAGGTTCTTCAGTATCATGTTCCTCTGAACTGGACTGAATTTCTTTGTTATCATTTTTTATATCATTCTTTAAATTCTCATGTCTCATGTTATCATTAGAGTCAAGTTCATCCATTTGTTCTATCCTGTTCTCAAAAGGATCAGATTCATCAAATTTCACATGAACTGATTCTTCAACAATCCTTGAATTATTATTATAAACTCTATAAGATTTGGAGGTAGCAGAATATCCTAATAAAATACCTTCATCATATTTTGGATCGAACTTACTACGATTATCCTTGGTGCTTAAGATATAAACCTTGCATCCAAAAACTTTAAAGTAATGTACTTTAGGTTTTCTGTTATTCTATAGTTCATAGGGTTTCTTTTTCAAAATAGGTCTAATTAAAACTCTATTAATTATATAACATTCTATATTCATAGCTTCATCCCAGAAATATATAGGTAGTCTATATTCATTTAACATAATTCTAGCCATTTCTTGAATTGTTCTATTCCTTCTTTCTACAATCTCATTCTGTTGAGGTGTTCTATGTGCAGAAAAGGTAAGTTTAATACCCATATTTGAGAAAAAGGAATTAAATTCCAAATTCTCAAATTCTCCACCATGATCTTCTCAAAGAAATAATATTGAAACCTTCTTCGTTTTTAACAGATTTTCAAAACCTTTCAAATAAATTAAAAGCTTCATTTTTAAATTTCAAAAAGAAAATCCATGTAAATCTTGAATAGTAATCAAATAAAACATATACATATAATTTACCAGCTAAGCTTGCTACTCATGAAGGTCCAAACAAATCTATATGAATAAGTTCTAGAGGTTTAGATGTAGTAACCTTATTAACAGATTTGAAGGATGATTTGTGTTTCTTGCCAAGTTGACATGCATCACAAAATCTGCCACTTTTAAATTTGAGACAAGGTAAATCAGAAACTAAATGTTTCTTAGATAACTTATGTAAAACATATACATTGCAATGACCAACTCTCTTATGCCAGATATAGGATTCACTTACTTTAACAGTCAAGCAGTTTACTTGTTGTTTACACAAGGAATTTAAATCCAAAGTATAGACATTTTCAGTTCTTGGTGCTTTAAATTTAAATAGTTTATCTTTAGAAACAATACAACAATTTTTAGTAAAATCAACAGTATATCCATCATCACAAAGTTGAGAGATACTTATCAGATTGTGTTTTAGTACTTGTACATAAAGTACTCTATTGATTGAGACTATTTTTTGATCTCCAACAGTTCCAATTCCAATGATTTTTCCTTTGGCATTGTCACCAAATGTGACAATTCCTCATTACTTTTGAGTGAGTGAAGAAAAAATCAATGAGTTTCCACTCATATGTCTTGAGCAGCCACTGTCCATGTACCATATATCTTTTCTTCTCTGGTGGCCTGCTACCTGCAAGGAAATTCAAACAAATTGCTTTGGTACCCATATTTTGTTGGGTCCAGGGGTGTTAGCTAGCAATGATCTGGGTATCCAGATTTGCTTTGTTCTGTTAAAATTAGCTGAATCATATATGACTTTTGAAATATAGGCTTTCTTAATACCACAAATTTGAGGTTGTCTTAAGATACAGTTTTTAACTATATGTCCCTTTGTCCCACAAAAATTACAATTAACCTTTTTTGAGCTAGGAACAAAATAATTTTTATATAGCTTTGGTTTTTCTCTTTTACTGCCAATTCCAAATCTCTCCTTTTTAATGACAGTTTTTTCAATAATTCAATTTAATGAATTCTACCCTTTTTTAAAAACCAATACAGCTGTTTGTAAGATTATACTTCATCCTGCAGTGTTTTTATTCTTGATGCAAAACTAATATATTTAGTGTTAATCTAATTTTATTTATCAGTTAATTCCTTATGATTTTTCAGTATTGTATCTCTTTTATCTGAAATGAATTTGTGTTTATTTTTTAGTGACTTATGTTTCTAAAATAGTGAGTCATATCTTTCTTCAAGCATATTGCAGTAGGTTGCAAGTTTTTCATTTGAGTAGATTGATTTAGAATTTGATTTAGAGGAGTAATATGAGTGTACTTCATCATTTTCTTCCATGAAACACATATTTGCCTTTAGATTGACTTCTTCTTTCTCTAAGCTTGATTCAGAAGAGCTACTAGAGTCTTCAGATACACTCCAAGTGGCTTTCATAGCTTTCTTTTCTTTCTTCTCAAATTCATTTCTTTTGAAGAATTTCTTCTTCTTTGCATCCTTCAATTGTGGGAAATCTGGTCTGATATGTCCCATCTTTTTGCATTCATAACATCTTACGTCTTCATTATCTCCCTTAAAGGATTTTTTGAAGCCTATTTTCTTGCTGTAGAGTTTTCTAAATTTTATGGCTAGTTGAGCGAGTTCTTCATCTGAGTTCAATGAGTTAGAGCATTCTGATTTAGCTTTGACTTCTTTTCTCTTCATCTTTCTATTCTTTTGTTGTGAAGTTACCTTCAAGGCAGTATATTCTCTTTTGATAAGTACTTTATGTTCATTATCCCCATCTTGCATTTCAGCTTAATACATCATCAGTGTACCAATCAGCTCTCTCATAGTTAGATCTTTGACAGGTGTTGATTTTCTGATTGCAACAGAGATACCATTCCATCGAGTAGGAAGTACTCTCAGTACTTTTAATGCTTGATCATCCTGCTTGATAGGTTCTCCTAGATCAGTTATATTATTGAAAATTTCTGTCAATATTCCATTAATTTGTGTAATTCTCTCACCTTCAACCATTCTAAAAGTATCAAATTTTAGTTTTGCAGTTACATATCTCATTTTCCTCACATTTTCTGTTCCTTCATATGCCACAGTTATTGTTTGTCACATCTCATAAGTTGTTGGGCACTGAGATAGTTTGTTAAATTCATCTAGTCCTAGACCACAGATAATTGCATTCATAGCCTTCGAGTTCATATCGTACTCTGCCTCTAAAGCATCACTCCATGTCTCATGATTTTCAGGAACTTCATAAGGAGTAAGAATCTTTGAATAGACTCTATATCTAAGGTTTTTTAGATATATTATCATGTGTGATTTCCAGCAACCATAGTTTTCTCCATTAAAATATAGTGCTCTGACCATCGACATCCCTTCTCTTGTATTAGTTATGATGCTCTGTTGTATAATATTTAAATTTCTTCTATCTTGCTAAGGCTCTATTAGAAGCTCCTTCTTTGGTAACAATTTTTGGATATGAATCTACAGATTATACACAAGAGGGGGTGAATTGTGTCTTTTGAAATTTTTCGATAACTCTTTTCTTGAACGAGTTCTATCCTTTATACTTTATTAGATTTGATCATGAAGTGGAATAAGTAAAATCAAGAACACAAATATGTATAGTGGTTCAGGGAACAGAAGGCCCCTAGTCCACTCCACCAACGCTCAACTCCATGAGCTTGGTGATTTTCACTATCTGGTCCTCTTTTCCATAGGTCGATTCACAACTGAGTACTGGCATTTGATACCTTTACAATCCAAGGAAAAACAAAGCCTTATGGTTCAAACATGAACCTACACAGCTTAGAACGAGAAGCTAGTTACTCAAGAATAAAAATAATTTCAAAAAGAAATTTCTAGTTGATCTTCACAATGGCAACAGAATGAAATTTACAGCAGATGGATCAAAGTATCTAGAAATATTGATCCTCAAGACGAAGAAGTTATGAGTTGATCCAATTGCAATAGATATAGAGATATAGTTCACAACATCAGTTGGAGTAGATCCATAGTAGATATTCGATGTAGAACACGTGAATCTTCTATCGAGTTCCTTCTTCTTGATAAAATAGAGTTTTGACGCTCCTTTTGAATCAGCATATCTATGTGAATAGTTTCTATCTCTGTTTTTCACCTTTTTCAACAATATATCGATCAAATACTCCTGTACCTAGTGTTTCATAGAGAAAATATATAATAAAGAATATCTTCTGCACATTTAGATCCATAAAAGTCACCTTTTGATTCACAATATTCAAAAATTTGAATTTACAGAGAAGTCGTAACTTCCCTTAAGACTCGTCATAAAAAGCTCATTTTCATTCGATCTTAAATCCATTAATAAAATGTCTTTGAATCAGTCAAAGTCATACTTTAAAAATGACTTTAAATCTGGCTTGAAATCCGCCCAGAAATCAGCTTACTGATCGTTGCACATAAATATCATCTGTCAAAATTTCTGACGCCAAACGTAAGGTTGATAACGTAGCCTGCAAACGTAGGGTTAATAACATAGTCTTCAAACATAAGGTTAACAATATAAGGTTGAACACAAATGTAGGGTTGACAACGTAAGGTAGAATACAAACATAGGGTTGATCATACATACTTTTTCTTCAACACTCGAATGTACGGTAAAAGATCCATACTTTTACTTGATCCATACTTTTCCAAGAACGTATTGTTGTTTACAAAAGTAAAGTTGATGAACCATACTTTTGAGAAAAAAACGTGTCGCTTAGAATTTACGTACGGTTCTCTTTACATACTTTTCTAATAACCAAAACATAAGGTTCCTTCCTATCATAAGGTTCTCCTTTCATACTTTGCTGAAAACATATGGTTGTTTAACCATACTTTTCTCTTATCTCAAAAAGCATACACGTTTTTCATCCTTACGATACATTTATCCACGTAGGGTATAAACAGTGATTCCAAAATGCACTAAAGCAGATTCCGAATAAGTAATGGATTCTCATTATTTAAAGAGTAAAATAAATTAATAAATTCCTACAAAATAGTAAATAAAATCATTAGAAAATAACTAAGGGTATTTGTGAGCATCAAAATTATCATAAAGTGACAGAGTATTATTTTCAATAATCTCCCCCTTTAAATAACATTAACATGTATTATTGAAAACAATACATTACTCAACAATAATGATTTGTGCATAACATAATAAATGATTCATAATAGTATAAAAACATTAATCAATAATTGTGAGACAAGAAAACATAATATAGGAAAAAAAGATCTCACAAACTTAAGTATATAAATCATAACATATGTCAAGACTAACCAAAAAGGCATTGAAATATTAATGGGATAGGTTAACCACCTTCCCATAACATAGTGGGATTGGGAACACCACACATGGCTGATATCATAGTGGACTCTATCAAACCACCTGTGTGTTATAACATATTGGAATTGGGTTAACCAACCATGCCTCATAACACAATGGAATGGGGTAACCACTAATGTCCCATAACATAAAGTATTTTGGTTAACTACCTATATCTCATAACATTTTGGATTTTATAAATCCATACATATATCTCGTAACATAGTGGATTTGGTCTAATCACCTGTATCTTTTCCTGATCTCAAGAGATATATAACATTTACTAGTGAATTAGAGGGACATAACAGATCCTACCATCAAATAACTATCATCTATAAATATATGTTGCATAAAAATAAGAAAACAAACATAATTATTTCATATCATAATTGACCAATGTGATAGAAATAAGTTTTGTGAAAACATCCATAAAACATGGTCATAATCTATTTAAAAGATAATATTTTCATAAATTTTATCTTGAGGTTCAATGACTTTAACCCCCACCCCCCATTTTGGATAGTGATTTTATTAATTTCACATTTTTTAGTATTAGGAATAATCTAATGTATAATTGATAAATTTGATAAATATTCACATTTAATTTATTATTTGATATCTAAAAATAATTATAATAATTGATATACTAAATATATATGCTTGATGATTATTTAAAGTGATAGGAACAAATTTCAATGGAATCAAAGATGTTCTATGTAATCTTGAAATTCAAGAGTTACAGAAAACAATTAACTATATGGAATTTTTGTGATTGGTTAGTTTACCACACAAAGAATGAAAATTTTGTATGCCTTTCCTAGATCAACGACATGATCATATGAAGCAACCACATGATGAAACTATTATAAAATTGATCTATTCACATGAACCTCTTAGTTTGTCTATTCACTTTGACCGTACAGTTGATCTATTAAGTCATGATACATAAAGGTTAGGCCTAAGGATCTAATTCTATGGAACATTTAGTAGGTTCAATATGAAAATTCTATACCTTTATTACTTGTTCTATAAAAGGTTACTCCAAAAATTATCAAGGTTGTATAAAGATAACCTCAGATCTATGTAAATGTGATCTCAAGTTAATAGTGACTATTTCTATAGATTCATTTAGATTTCAATAAAAATATTTAGGATGCCATGTAGAAATATATAAAACCAATATGAGGTTACCACATATATTAAATCATACATTATAACTCATCCATAATAAAATATGGTAATTCATATATCTCATAGGGATTTAAAAACAATTAGATGATGAAAACCATAAAGGCGAAAGAAGCCCAAGGAAAAAAGAAAATTAGATGAATTGAGAAATCAAGGATCTCATAGAGATTTAAAACATTAAATAGGATAGAAATATTAATTATTATAAATAATAAGAGGATGCCATTATTTATTGGATCGATGACTATATGAACAAATTAGGTTGGATTTCTTTTTCTATTTTTAGTTTTCTAATATAGTTTTAATTTTTTCCCTATATTTGTATATTTATATTTTAATTCAGGTGTTCTTTATTTCTTAATCATTTCTCTCTATTCCATTACCCTATGTGATCTCTCATACTTATGGTCGTGTGTAACTAACCTGAGTAATATCTATAGTGGGTAATCTAGTGTTTTAAACCAAGACTTTTCATATTTATTTTTAAAAATTTGTATCTTCTTTGGGTTAATTTTAGTCTTACTAATATTTGAGAGAATTTATCCTTACTACAATTAACTACGTGTTAGATATTTCTTTTATATATATTTTCCCTTATTTTTAAATTGGTTTGAAATTTAATTGGTATTTCTTAATTTTATTGTGCACACACATCCATATTGTTATAAAATGTTCATACATACAATTGAGTGTGTTCACTATGTGAATATCAAAAAATAAAATGAAGGTTCACTCTAGATGATTATCTTGAGAATATTTCCTTTCTTCCTAATTTTATTCATTTTTTTTATTTCAAAAAAATTTATCTTTTATGTTTTTCATTATTTAAAACAAATACCCCAAAATTTCATTTCTATAACAAAATATAAAATCAAAAACATAATAAGTGAATTTGAAAAAATAATTTATTGAACTTTAAAAGCTTCTCGAGTGAAATGAAACTAGTCAGCTATTTTGATAAGCTAGGAAAATAAATTGTAGCATTTACCACACTATGATATCTATTAAAAAACATGTAATATTTATCAGGGATCCAGTTTGTCATTATATCATTATTTATCATTCATATTTTAAATAATTTTTAGTATTTTTATAAAAACCTCCCTATGATATTTTCAAATTTCAATTATTATGCATGAAATTATTATGCTTAGGTGAAAAAATAATAAGAATAAATTTATGCAGAATAATTACAATTTAAATATATTAAATATGGTTTTAAAGAGATGAGGATAAATATAAATTTGTTGAATGAATATTTCATTTTATCTTATAGGTAGAAGCTAAAGAAACCTAAACCTGAACAAAAACCTAAACTAGTAAAGTAAAACATTTCCCCGCTTATATTTTATGTTAAGGAACTTGGGGATACTGGAAAAAAAAGTTACTTTGAGAATTTATATCACCATCCCACACCTATCCATGGTTAGAGGAGATCCTTGAAGAATACATTCTATCTGAATTTTATATAGGTGATCAACATTTTTTAAAATAATATTTAAACCACTTTTTAGAAAGAAACTTGAAACATGATCATGAAATATTTTTATAATATAAAATATCACCCATGTTCCTCTCTTTGATCTTGGAAGAAAAAACCACCCAGGTGGTAGAGTTTGAAGAAAATATTGAGGTGCCTCACTACCTGCCTTCATCCATTGTGACCTTATTCTTAGAGACCATGAGAAATGAATAACTGGAGTTTGTACAAACTCAAAGATCAAATATTTTTTCAAAATAAATTTAATTTAATTTAATTTATCTGAAACCAAATTGAGTATTAACTCCCTTTGTTTAAACATTTCATATTTCTCTATCTAATTTTTTTCCTTAGATAATTAAGAAGAAAATGAAACTTTACCTAATGATGGTTACATGGAGCTCCCTATTCCAATTGAATATATATTAGATGTAGTACATTAGGAGTTTCCAGAGGACATTACAAAATAAACCAAGTCACAAGATACCTTATTAAAAGGGAAATATTTTTATGAAAATTGTTCAATTTTTAATTCAATTTAAATAAGAGTATTTTATAACTTTCCATTTGAAAATTATGTTGATTACACTAAATTTCATAATGCCCTAAAAGTGAATGAAGAGGATAAAAAAGTGAAATTTAATCAATATGAAGGTTAATTATTTCTCCAACCTCCACCCTGTAACTTGTACCTGATCACAAATGGGGTGGATTTGATGTACTCTATTTTGTGGACCTTGAAAAGGATTATAAGTTAAAGAAAATTGGAATGAAATATATATTGTGGTTAAAATAAAGGAACCTCTAACCACCATATGTCTATATATTATAGTTGTTACTAACTATTTGGTGGAAATAAAAATTCATGGCCCACTTGTGGGAGAAACAAATAGATATCCCTTTTTTCTTTTCCCTTTCACTTTTTTTAATTCAATAAATTTCTTATGTTTTCTTTTATTATTTTACTTTTATGTTTCTAGTGTATAACATCTACCATTATGTAGCACTAGGAAATATTTCAGTACCTTTACATAACTTAATATCCTTAGTTTGACCATTACACATTTCAACTTAATGTATCAACCATGAGATTTAATTAAATGGATCGACTATGAGGTTCAAGTGAATGTATAAACCACATGAAGGTTTCAACATATATTTGCTTCATATGGTCATGTGGTAAATCTTGAAATGGCGTGGTTAATTGTCTTTCTTCTTGTGTTCTATTGATAGATTGTATGACTACCTTATGATTGATTTTCTACAGTAACTTTAGTGTTCCCAGATTTCAAAAAAAATATATTTGATTCCTTTGAAATTCCTTCTGATCACCTGAAATAATCATCAAAAACTGAACATTTAGTATGGGACTTATTCTAGTAATTACCTATGATCAATTAAATAATTTAAACTGAATAATTAATAAATTTATCAATTAAATTTTAGATTATCTCTTAAAATAAAAAATGTGAAATAAATACAATATCTACTCAAAATAGGGGGTTAAATCATTGAAAATCAAGATAAAATGTATATAAATATTAGATATTCAATTCCCACATACTAAAAATTGAAATCCTACCCAATTAAAGGAATTATTCTAAAAAACAATTATCATACCTGGGTTTAAACACACAAACATAAAAATAAGAGAATAAATGATTTATTAATTGTTGAAAATATCATGCCTACTTCAAAATTATTATCCACCATACCGCTTAATTTCAAGTAAAAAATAAAGTTCCAGGTCTATTAATATATTATTATTTAGTTGAAATAATATTTTAATAAGTGGTTCTCTCATGAAACCATATTTCCCAAGATTTGTATACCAATTATTTATTTCACACATCCTTGATACAACCCAAATGAAATTCATATAAGTCAATTTCCACTTATTCATCTAGAATTCTATATTCATATCACATAAATCTATTACTTTTCATAATTAGGCACTGCATTTTATGTTTTTATTTTTTAATCTATCTATTTTTTATTTATTTAGTGCCTAATATGTCTAACCTTCATGTGAGATCCCAATTCCTTATTTTACTCTAGTTTCAAAATAATTATATGAATTTATTTTTAGTTGTCTCTTTGAGGTTTTAACTTTCACAATAGAATGGTTACATAATTTGGAGTTAAAAAGTATAATTTTCTCATGTTATAATTTTAATTCTACTTAATTATTTTTATTTATGATACTTTACCAAATCTAAAACAAAATTTATTAGGATGTTTGTGAAAAAATTTCTCAACAAACATATAAATTCAAATTTTAAAAAATTAGTGAAATCCTCAAAACATTCATGGTATTTTTCACTTGGAATGAAGATATTTAAATATTGAATTACTCACCCAATAACACTCCAAAAAATAAAAAATAAAAAAAACATATAAATAAACTCCTAAACATATTGGTTCCACTCCCCCGTAAATAATGCATTACTACCCATTTTGATTCGAAAAATTTATTTTATTATCCTTTCATGAAAAATTAAATTATGTAGTGAAAACTTTTATAAAATAGAGTAATAAAATCTGACTTTGGTTAGTGGAAACTTTTAGTTAATCACCTAAATGTTATCCACTATGAACCTACAGGTAAAAAAATAAAACATAAGATATTTTTTGAAATCAAAAATAAAAAATTGAAAGAAAAATAAAGGGGGATATAAGAAATATATATTAATGGTTTAACCCCCAAGTAAGTTTTAGGTTTTTAATTCATTCAAATGGGTAGTACAAGTTGTTTTCCATAGTCATATAGAGGTTGGCGTGTATATGAAATAAACCACTGCATAAGTTTCTTTTCAGTTTGATCATTTTTTCATGCTTGTTAAGGTCCCCCTAAATATATTACATTCATTCCATCACCTTATATATGAGTTATATCATTAAACCTAGGGGTAGAATAACATATCAGCCCTCCTCCATTTCATCATTTTTCACTTATGAAACATCTTATTCTTCTTCCTAGGATTTGTCAAAATATGTTCCATCAACAAAAAAATTAAAAGGGAATTCATAAAATAAAATTATTTAAATAAAATTTAAATATTATAAATTTAAATCAGATTCTTCATCATTTTTAGTAAATTTAGATGTTGTTTCTTCATTCACATCTCTATAAAACTCTGCATGTACCCCCTCAAACAATTTCTCAATCGGTTCAAGGTTCTCCATATACTCCTCATCAGTTGAATACTTTTCCCCATATTCATTCCCTAGTTTAAATAATTCATGATATGAACCTAAAAAAATTATGATAATGGGTGTTAATACTCAATTATGTTTCATTAAAATTAAAGAAAATTAAATTTGATAAAGGATTGACTCCATCGGTTAGTTCAACTTCAAATGTTTATTCATTTGTAAATTCTTATTTGAGTTGTTTTGTGATGAATATAAGTAGGTAGTAAGGCTCCTTGATCCTCTCTTAATCTTTCACCACATTGTTGGTTTCTTCTTCAAAGTATAGTTTATGATAATGTTTTTTTGATTCTCATTTTTTAGAGATGGTAAGATTATATTATCAGATACCATCCCCAAAAAAATTCCAATATTATTCCAAAAAAAATTTATCTTTTATTAGTTCATCGACATCCATGTGTTCTTTAGGGATATACTCTAAAAATATATGGGTGTGGGTTGATAATAGTAATTCTTCAGTAGATCCTTCTCAACCTCCACAAATTCATTGACATAAAAAATGTTTGTTAAAATATCTTCCACCATTGGTTCAATTTCATGTTCAGGATGATCCAGGTGCTTCTCCTAAGATGCATGATTGTATTTAGCTAGATGTACTCTTTTTCTCTATGTTCTATAAGTAAAATCAAATTCCTTGTCACTGGAATTATTCACCACTGTGAACTTATTCGTGTTGTAGAACCTGATATTTATTAGTTTATATAGAATAATTGTAGTTTGAATACATAATCGAAAAAATTATTTTTTTCATGTGAAAAAAAGTTATTATTTACATATTGTGAATTAAAATATTAAGTGAAAGAATTATTGGCTCCCTGAAAATGTTATGAGGTTCTAAAACATATATAATAGGTAAGTAGAAAATAAATAATTTATTTTTCTAATACAACACAGATGTTGACTAGAGTCATCTCTCATGAGCATCTTTTACAATTCAATCACATAATATTTCAAATTCACTTTTAATATTTTTTATTTTTTATATTTTATATATGAAATGAAATTCTATGTTTTTGGTTTTATGGAATGTAAAACATAAAACTAAATATTCATAAAAAATTAAAATAAAATTAATTAAGTAAAAAACAAGGGGAATAATCTTGATATATTAATTTAGGGTGAACCTTCATTGTCTTATTTCAGATTCACTTAATGAAAAATCTCCACCATATGTGTGAATATCTTCTTGGGAGAAGGATATGTGTGTAAAATTCACTCAAAAGCTACCAATTACACTACACAACTCTTTCACCAAAGGGGAAAGTGATATAAAAGAACAATCAAACCCGTAGATAATAATTGTGGGGATAACTTCTCTCGCTACTTGGTAATCCTCATATTAACCCAAAGAAGATATGAAAAATTAAGAATGAATAGTCAAAGACATTGGTATGATGATTGGATTACTCACCCAAGATATTCCTTAGTTTAGTTACCCATGACCATGATTATAAAAGAGAATATTGAAGAATGGAAGATAGAGAGAGATGATTGAGAGAGAAAGAAAAATTGAATTAAAATATAAATATAAAAAATATAGGAAAAAAGATAAAGCCACATTCTAAAACTAAAAATATTAGGAAATAACTATCTCGATTTCCTTATATAGAATTGTATCCCCTCAATAGTGATTCCCTATCATTATTTATAGCCATTTATATTTCCTTTTTATTAATTGTTTTAAATTATGATGAGATCTACACTTTTCAAATTCATCTTCTTTCGTTTTTACTCGAGTTTCCTTATTCTACGCAATTTCCTTATTCTTCTGGTGTAAATCCCCATAAGATTCAAGAATGCCCTTTTTTATTATGATTAATATATTATGCATGATTTTTTCAATGTGGCTTCCTCATATTTTTTGAATGAATAGTTAGGTAGAAGTCTAAAGATTTGTATTGAAGACTATAAGAATCTCCCAAAATTTTACATGTTGACTTTATATCACCTTTACGTAGCTCCCAGGTTATCTTTACATGACTTTGAAGAAATACTGGAGTTCCCTTAAATAGTTTAAGCAATATGGGAATGATTTTTACATAGTTTTTCTAGAACCTTTATACAGTACATGAAATCATCCTATAACCTTTATAATAGTTACTTATAATGATGTTTACCCTTATGTTTCTTCAAAAAAATGTGTTAGTACCTTTACGTAGCATTAGATCTTCAGGATTAAATTTTATGCATCTAATTTTAATAGATCAAATTTGGGGTTCAAGTGAATGTAATGACTCTTAGGATCAATTAAATAGATCAAATTTGTAATATTTTTACCTTTTGGCCACTTTATATCATCATGTGGTCAATCTAAGAATGTACTAGTTGATTTTATTTTACTTCATGGTTGACTGAATGACTCTATAAATGTCTGACAGTTGGTTGTCTACAAAGGTTCCAGAATTCACAAATTTCAAAAAACATCTTTGATTCTTATAATATTCCCTAATATCACTTAAATAATCATCAAACACTTAATACATAGTTTATGCCTCATTCCAATAATTCCCAATGATAAAATAATCAATTAAAATTAAAGATTTAATCCATTTTCCTATTAAAATCTATTTTTATTTATAAAATAACAAAATGTGATATAATCATAAGATATGCTCAAAATAATAGTTCAAAATCATTTAAACTCAAGATAAAATGTATGAAATTATTGGCCTATCAATTTTACCGCACATTAAATTTTCACTCATATGAAATTAAATAAATTTTGTGATCAAAAATAATTATCCTACCAAGGTTCTAACACATAGACATTAAAATAATATAATCAGTGATTTTTTTCATTATTGAAAATATCATGCTTCCTCTAGAAGTCATATTCTTAAATCCTCTTCATTTTAATACATATTTCATGCTTTTGGTTTGTGAATGGAATAAATTTTTTTGGAATAAATATTTTGAAAAGTTGCATTGTCAAGATCCTTCTTTCCTAAGATTTGTATACAATATTTTAATTTCTCACTTCCTTCATAAAACCCAAATTACAAACTTATAATCCAATTTCTCAATTATTCATCTGGAATCCAATATTCCATTCAAATACATCCATTATTTTTTTATAATTTGGCACTAATTTTTTCCTTTTTTCTTTTTTATAGGCCCTAATAACTCAAAAATTAATATGAGGTTTCAATTTTCCATTTTCCTCTAGTTTCAAATGTCATACATGAATTTATTTTTTATTAGATAACTAAGTTGTACTTTTTCAAAATAGAAAATTTTCTTAAGATGGAGTTCAAAACCCTAGTTTCGTAAGGTTTTAATTAAAATTATGTTCAATAATTTTAATTCACAGTAATTTCCCAATTCTATACAAAAATGTTTATGAAGTAGTGAAAAAATTTATATATAATCAAAAAAATAAAAAATTTCTAAAATAAGTGAAATATTAAAAACTAGAATGGTAATGTTAACTTAGTATGAAAAAATTTAAATCATAAATTCCTAACCCCAAAACACTCTAAGAAATTAAAAAATCTGAAAAACTAATAATGAAAATATTAAATAGATTTATACCACTCCCCAAAACTGAAAGTATTACTACCCATATTTTATTTAAAAAAAATTATTTTATTATCCTTACATGAATAAATAAATTGAGTAGAAAGAAATTAATTTAAAAAGAGACATACAATATAAACTATTGATAGTGTAATCCTTTTTTTAATTCACTAAATGATTCCCACTATTGAATTTAATATAAGAAAACATAAGAAATTTATTAAAAAAACTAAAATGGGAATAAAATAAAGGTAAATAAAAAAGTATGTATTATTAGATTAACACCTAAGTGGTCCCTATGTTTTGACTACCTCTGGACATGTGTTACCAACTATTATCCATAACTATATGGTGGATAGGGTTTTTGTGATACAAACCACCACTTATATTTCCTTACAAGTTTAATCAACTATCCTTGCCTATTAAGGTCCCAAAAAATAGAGTACTTATGTTACATACCCTTTTATATCAGTTACATGATTTAAGGTTGGGGTAATAAAAAAATATGGTTCATATTTCTTTAGTTTAGTTTCTACATAGGAACCCTATTATTCTTCTTTTGGGATGGCTCAAAATATTATGAATCATCATAATACTCAAAGGGTTTGTTAGAAAATAACTTTATTTGAATAAAGTTGAAATATTCTATATTTACATCATATTCTTCCTCACTATCAAAAACATCATATGTTGTTTCTTTATACACATATCTAGAAAACTATTTATTACTCCCTTTTATAAATGATCAACGGGTTTGGGGTTCTCCCTGTACTCATCATTGAGAGTATACTTATCTTTTTATTCCCCAATAGGGAAAACCAAGAATGGTCCAAAAATAAAAAATTAGATAATGTGAATTAATTCTAAATTGTGTTTCAATAAAATTAAAATAAATTGATTTAAATAAAGTATTGAATACTTGAGTTAGTTCAACTATAAATTCTTATTCATTGCTCAATACCTCAAAAAGTTGGTATGTGATAGATGAATGTAGGTAGATGGCCTCCTATAACCTCCATTAAAATTCCACCGCATGGGTGGTTTCTTCATTCAAGGCTAGGGTAATTTAGAGTGGTGATAATTTTTTTGGACTAGTTTCCTTTTAAAAATTCATACTAGGATTCTTTCAAATAAATTGATCTCTCATCAATGCATTAGCATTCATGTTTTCTTCAATGATCTCCTCCATAAATAGATAGGTATGGATTAATAACAGTAATTAACTGAGTTTCTCCTTGACCTCCTTAGGTTTTTTGACATAAAAATTGGGAATGGAAATCTTGTATATCACTTATTAAAGATCAGGTTCAGTTTCAAATTTCTCAAGATACAACTCATAAAAACACATATGTATTCATCTGGTTATACTATTTTCCTCTCTATGTTTTTTATGAATTATCTAAGTCCTTCAAATTATTATTCTTTGTCATTATGAACATGTTCATTTTGTGGATCCTAAGAGTAATCATTCTATACAAAATAATCACATTTTTCTTACATAATGGGATAATATTTTATTTTTTATTTTGTATGTGAAAAAAAATATTTAAAAATTGTGAAATATTAAGTGGAATACATTTTGGCTCCATAGAAATAGAACAATTTTTTACCACAGCTGTCATAGGTTGGTAGAAAATCAACAATTTATTTTCCTAATACAATATATAGGTTAACCATAGTTTTCTCACACAAATAGAATTCACAATTCAATCACTTATTATTTTAATTTATCTTATTATGTTTATATATTTCTTATTTTATTAAAAAAATTAAATTTTGGGTTTATAATTTTATGAAATAATAAATAAAAAAATATAAAAGTTAACATGTAGAGGTAATAAAAAAATGTATGATTTCAAAAAGAAAAGAAAATATTTCCGTATTTTTCACTATTTTAAATCACCATGAGACCCTCTTTTTGAAATTAACATGTTTTACTTTTTCCAATTTTCTTTCTTTTTCACATTTTTAAATTCCAATGAGATCAATGTATTCTATTATTTTCTTATAATTGAGATATTATTCATGATTTTATCTATATTTCATAATCTTATTAGTTGTATGAATGCTTATGTGGTATCTTAAGTATCTGAATTGATGTATATATGATTCTCCTAAAATCATCAATATTAACTTGAAATGGTCTTCACATAGCTCCTATGTTATCTTTATGTATCCTTGGAAAATCTTGGATTCCCCTTACATGGAATGAGGAATTCCCAGATAACCCATACATAGGTTTACTAGTACTAATACACATACCTTGTAACAATATTCTGACCTTTATGTAAGTCTTGGACTATGGAATATATGATTATGTAGCTTCAGGAAATATCACTAGTCCTTTACCTAGATTTAGATCATTGGTATTCCCCATTACACATATTTACTTAATAGATACTATAAGTTTCATGTGAATGTATTGAATATGAGGTTCATGTGAACGAATCGATCATGTGTCATTTTCATTTTGTGGTAACCTTAAATGGTTATCTAGTTGATCAAGGAAAGTCATGGTTTATCGTATTTCTTTATATATTTGATCGATCGATCATATGAATAATATACAATCAGTTTTCCAAATTAACTCCAAAAATACTATATTTCATAGAACCACTTTTATTTCATTCAAATTCTATCCTATCATTTGAAATATTCATTAAAAACAAAATATTTAGTGTAGAAAGTATTCTAATAATTCCCAAAGATAAAATATTCAATTAAAACTCCAGATTTAATCTATTTATAAATTCAACGCTAGATTATATCTAAAACAAAAATATGATTTATGAACACAGGATCTACTCAGAAGATGGGTTTTATAATCATTCAAACTGAAGAGAAAATTAATGAAACTATAGTATTGTCAATTAAAGAATATCCTAGATAAATGTGGGTGATATCATTAGAGAATATCCCTAATGAACCTTCAAAACATTAAAATATTGTGACATATATTGAAAACACTTAAAAAGAGCATTCAAAATTACTTATACAATGAATAATAAATACCATATACACGTTTTTTACCTTTTAAAAGAAGATAATGTTTTAAATTAATTCAATATAATTTACATTATAAAAATATGAAAACATTGAAAATAGTTTTCTTAAAAAAATTGATGAAGAAAGTATGAAAAAAATTCATATGGAAAACAATAAAAATAAATTAATTTTATACATTTCTAAATAAATTCAAAGTCTTTAGATAATGATAAAACCAAAAATGTTAAAATAAAATTCCATTTGTAAATAATTTAAATTCTATTGAAAAATACCTTAAGAAATCATAGGAGAAGAGATAATGACATCTATAAAACAAAAAAACATAACATGTACATGTAGGATAAATATTCCTAACCAAAAAATAAGAGGCTAGTATAGTTTATCTTACATGAATTATTTATGGTAAATTATGAACCAAAGGGAAATTAAAATGTTATGTTGACATATATGACCCATGAATAAACATAGGAGAATAAAATATAGTGGTTTTTTAAAGAAGAACATATAATTTCCCCAGATAAAAATTTACTCATAACAATATCTAATTCAATGAGAGATTATAATGAAATCCCTTATACCTTTCGCAACTTTAAAATCAAAATTCCTTTGATGGAAAATCCTAAGATGGACTTCTAAATCCCATGAATTTCATAAAAATGTGATGAAACGCATCCATGGAAAGTATATAAACCACAAAAAAATAATATAGGTGGTGAATATAGAAAGTATCCCAATAGAAAAAATTGAGATAATAAACCATTTCTTTTACTCCCAAATAATATGAAATTGATTTAATCTCTTTACAAACTGTCTTGAAATTGATTCCTTTGGAATCAAGGATTAAAGATTCCTTTTGGGACCATGTACTACCCAACTTATAATAAGTCTTTATGATTGAAAAAATGGTCAAGGATTTAGGAAAGAACTAAATGGATTGAGTGGTTTCGAAGGGGTTATAGAGAGATCCATTTATAAGTGAGTTTGAGGGGGTATTTTCACAATTTCTCCATACTTAATGGTTAAGGAAGAACATTTATAAGTAGAATATGACACCATAAGGGGAAAATGGAATGACATTCCATCAATTATCCACATGTATTTTGATTTTTATAATTTTTATACATCATTTTAAAAGAAAAGTTTATTTTATAGTTTTTATAGTTTTATGATGTTATCCACTATTCACCTGAGTAACATATAATTATAAAAAAATAGAATTGATAATATAACCTAATTTATACATGATGATTAACAATTCAGAATCCATTTAATATAATTCAATTTCTAAATATTATAAATTAATTTTTTAAATGAAAACATAAAATAAATAGAAAAAATTAATTATATTAAAAAATTAATTACTAAAAGTTATATGTTGGTAATATTATTTCATATCAATTACTAATTAAATAAATGATAACATATATTTATTTATAAAAAAATTATATTATATTAATTTTTTAAAATTTAATGTTTTAATATGAAAATAAACAATACTTTAAAAAAAGTTTTTTTTAACAATATCAGTTTTTAACATCAAAAGATAATTTTATTATTTCAACCCTATTAATAATAATTCCATGAATTCTAATTTATTTTTATGTATATAAAAAATAATATATTTCAATAAATTTTTTATAATAAAAAGGATGAATTACACATAAAAATGAAAACATATAACATATAATAAAATCATATATCAAATAAATCATATTTAATTAGTCATGAATAGTTAAATTAGTATTCCTTATAGTTTCATAATTATTTCATGTATTTTATATATTTAATTTAATAATCATTCATTTTCATCAGACTATTTCATTGATATAATTATTTAAAAGTAATAATTTTAATAAAAATTTATATTTTTTAAAAACAATTTTTTTAGGATAAATGTATAAAAATTAAATATTCTATATTTATTATATCCAATAATCATTTATTTTAATTTTAAAAAATATTTCTAATATAAATTTAATTTTTGTTACATATAAATAATATTACATATGTTAAGAGTATACCAGTAATTAAAACTAGAAACATGTTTATATGTATTGTGCCCAATGGCTATATACTCTTTAATTACATTCTTATAATGATCATATTACCACCATTACATCCTAAAAATTCATTCTGTATTAACTTCTCAATACACAACTCTAATTCAAATATATTTTTTTATTTTTCAACTAACTTTTACCATTAATGATGTTCTTTCTCCTTATAGTTTTTTTACATAAAGGATGATTCTCAAGAGTGAAGATGATACATGGTATTTCCATGTTATAAATGTATTTTTATTTTTACTATTTATTATTATCTTTTAATTATATAATTTTAATATATATAATAATCCAAGTTTTGTATGACTTAGTTCCATGTACCTTTTAGGTTATGTTATATTATGTCTGAATAAAGTGTTGTTAATTTGATTAATTTCTTGTATGGCTTATTTGATTATCTAGTTTTGTTATTTAAAAAAATAGATTTTTTTGAAATGATAGTCATAAAGTTTTAGAAACAAAAATGGGTCCTAAAACCTATGGTGTTACATTTTACCCCCTTAAATAAATTCTTCCCTCACAATTTTATTTTTCTCTTTCTGATGAAAATTCAAGAGAGTATCCATGAAATATACATGACAAATATATATAATTTCTAAAGATATATCAACCTCACAATCTTGGGTAAGTGTAAGAAACTAATATTTTCCCTCATAATAGGAATATGTTGATATTTACATTTGTATCAACTATTTTTTTAAAATATGCTTCCTTAGTCAGTTATAAGACTTAGGATATTCTAGAAATATATCATCCATAACTTCCTTTTCATAAAAATGTTTTCATCTAAAAACTAAATCCAAAATTTATGATGATAATATCATTAATAGTATATTATATTATCTTATGAGTATGAAAAATAAATCATAATATAACTTATCCAATAACTCATTTCTTTCAAACTATAACACTTTCAGTTCTACTAGAACATAATTAGATAAACCATTAAATATTTTAGTTTAACCTTAGTTTCTATTAATCAACCAAATGACATCATTAAAATTTAAAAGGAAATAAAACTAAAAAAATTATTAACTCTAACTATCTTTAACTAAATTTAGGAGTTATTATGTGTGACTCAACATTGATCCATGTAGAATGGTGTAGAAATAACGTAAAATTGTAAGATAACATGAAGAAAAAAAGATTTAAGATTGGTTTTATGTTAAGATAGATAAGATGAGTATACCAAACATAATATTTACAAGTTCATGAATAGTAAAGTGAAATGAATTAACATAATTTATATGTCCTCATAATTGAAACATACTTTTTCTTCTCTCATAGTGAACATTTTTTATTGAATTCATTCCCCTTTTTTACAATCATTTACTTCAGTTAGGTAATATGATGGGTAATTTAAATCCTTATTTAAACATAATCAACATTGTTTATGCAATAGTCATGAAATAAATTGGGGAAGTTAGTTAATGTATCATTAGATTTTTTTCTTCCCACCTCTAATTGTTATGTAAGGATCAATGAAATAATATTAAAGAAATTATAAACATGTACAAAAACCCATTACAAAATTAAGTAAACATGCAACTTTACTAAATGTACTCCATCATCTACACATGGATTAGAAAGTAATTCTACCCCCTCATTATATTCACAAGGGGATATATAAATTTAGAAGGACATTAGATGTAGAGAAACTCTAGCATCCGCAATAAGCCTAGGAACTAGACTCTAGTCTTCTATCTTCCTCCTCCGAGGTCCCTTTTCACAATAGATCCCATGTTCTATTTAAACGTAGAACTAGCCTAAGAATTTATTTACTTCAATTTTAAATATTTATTTTCCATATTTTATTTTTCATTAGTCTATAACACCCCAATACTTTAAAATATATTTATTTTATAAAAAACTTAATTTCATCGATAGCTTTCGAGGCATGCAACACCAGGTTTGAACAAAACACAATAGTCTACTAAAATATTATTTAAACATAAGAACTATTACATAGCAATTAAATTAGTGGTTATGAAGAGAAAAAACTATATATATATATATATATTACACATTTAAATTGGTTATCTATTGATTAGAAACAACATAAAAGTTTTTTAAAAGAAAAAATATTTTCCCAAAGAAAATGCAATTTTTTTCTAAATAACGGTTTAGTTTTGGTTTGTGAATATATTTTAAAATTAATGTTTACCAATTTTATAAAATATATTTTATAAAATAAACACCATTATTGAAATAATCACATCAATTTTTTTTAAGGTGAGTTTTTTGTGTTCTTCAAAAATGATTCATTTTTTGTTGAATAATAAAAATACTGAATTTTTATTGATAAATATTTTTTGTTTAAAATTATTTAAAAAGATAAATTAAATTTTATATTGATTTTAAATTAAAATTATTTCAATTATATATTAATTTATTAATTTTCTGTCATTTTAATAATTTCATATTTAATTTTTATTAAAAAAATTGTAAACTTTTGAATATTTTCTCTATAAAACCTGTATTCTCTTCACGTTTGTAGGATTAATTTTAATTTAAAATTTTCTACTAATGTGAATGGAATTTAGAAAAATGGATTCAGTATTTTTAATCATAATAATTTAAATAATATAATAATCTCAACATAATGTTTTACCATTATAAATAGTAATAACTGTAAAAATTATTTTCCGTGGTTATGGTAAAAGTGAATTTACCGTGGATTAAACTAGAAAGATAAGGGTTAAATTAACCTAAAAATTTATCGAAAATATACTTGATAGAATTATTTATAACCTATAATCTATATGTCTTTATAATAATCCATATTCTATCCTTTTGGAATGTGAATAATTTTGGTACATATTTTTATTTCCACATATTACAAGTGTGCCACTCACCTCCCTTATAAAACAACACCCCCTCTCCTCTCTTATGAATATATTATTTCCATTTTAGTTTGGAAAAGATCAACCCAAATAAGTTCCAAAATTGTATACCCACATCCAATAATACATCTTTCTGGCATAAATCCAACCTATGAAGTCTTTTTGTGTAAACCTAATGAGGTTACCTGAAGAAGAGGTAACTTTCTTAAACGAGCATTTTTAGTTTATTTATTCAACCAAATATTTTAATTATTATTAAAAAATATTGATATAAAAACCTAATTATATTAATATACGTATATTTTTAATATTAATTTCAATACCTACAGTAATCCTCACTTCTATCAAGTGGGTTTTGAAATCATCATTTGTGTGTGCAGTGGATCACCGCCTCCCGAACTGATGTCATTTGTTTTTACGTTACCACCTCTCATGATTGGATATCATGATGGATATAAAATATATATATGATATTTATAGCATAATTATACCTTTTGAGTCATTATATAATATTTAAATTTTTAATTCCATTATTTAAGGGATATGATAACGTTTCTCGTGAGTACGATAGACTTCGGCCTCACGAATTGATATGATCTGTCCTTCACAAACACTTTACATGGAAGGTAATAAGTATATTGTACCTGAATTTATGAGATATACATGAAATATTTATGATATTAATGACATTATTATCATTATAAAAATATCATAAATAATTTTATTTATCTTATATTTTTACTCACTTAATGATGATAACATCGTTCATGTAACTATGGACTACCTCCTTCACGAAGCGATGTGAATATCTTTTCCTAACTACACCACATGGATAATATATATATATATATATATCTATATATATATATTTATTAATTTATATAAATTATATGGAATTTATTATATATTTATCATTCTATAAAGATGATACATTTCTTTCCACCTTTCCATAATGATTGTTGAAAATTTGAAATGTTACTCATTTGTACATACGACCTACCATCTCTATGCTCATAACATACTTCATTTCTCAAAAAAATCATTCATGTTTAGTTTTAAATGTATAATTGATTCATAAATATGATAATTATTTCATTTATATTATTATAGATATTTTTTAACTATATAATATTTACAAGAACTATAACTATCATGACAAATCATGAATTAGAAAACAAGATAATTAACACCTAAAATAATGGAAATAATTAATGATTATTAATTAATAGGTGATAAAAGGTTGTAAAATGATTATATATGATATTATAATTATTAATATGGTTATATTATAAGTTAATAACATGTATAATACTACTAAATTGTATTTAAAAGAACATTTAACCCAAATGAATCATCAGGTAAGGGATTTTGTCTTACTTTACATTCCATTGAGACTAATTTTTTATTGTGCACCAATTCACTTTTATGTTGTGTATATACTAATCCTTTGAAATTTAATATCATTATTAATTCATAATTCATTTTATTTAATGTTTCTATTGGAATCATTTAATCTAAGGGTATTTGAATTGAAATTTACCAAGTGGTAAAGGTTTTTGTAAAATATCACATTACTTTATGATTGTTAAATTTCTCTTGAAATAATCAATTTATGGTAATAATTTTTCGTGGGAAGTTATATTTTTCTTAAATATATATATTCTTGAATGATTTATATAATTATTTCTTATGTTTTATTTTATGTTTATATACAATGTTTACTTTTAATGTTATTTGATTAATTTGGGGAATATTGATAAATTAGTATCCTTTACTTAATATGGATATTTGATGATAAGGAACATTGATTCCTTAATTAAACCAATTATTTGATATATGATGAATTATTAGGACATGAAGATAAGGGTGGGTACCATATATAGATTTCCCTGTGACACATTAACAATTCTCATGTGGAAAATTAGTTATCCAAACTAGATGAGTTTTTACCCAGTATTTTCAAATCAGTTCGCAAAACAAAATGAGTTTATACCTTATAGATTTAAAATTTCTTATTATATGTATTAAAGGTAGATGTATTATGTTCTTGAGACATGATTTTTAATAATTAATCATTCCCTTCATTGATAATTTAGTTATCCTATTATCATTGTTATTTTTCCAATAATTTTATCTCTGGATGCATTTAATTATTAGTTTATTGATTAAAAGGACTATGTTTTCAGTTATTTAGCTTGAAATATTGATTATGAATTATTAAATCCTGATATTCATGTTATTTTAATGTCATTTGTGTTCATTTAATTACCTTTCCATATTGATTATACTTATTAATACATGATATCTTCCTCTGTACGTAACCCTTACTAAGAATTTTAGATACACTTATTTTGTTTCCTTTACCCATGATTTGAGGAAGAATTCTTGGTATGATATTTCAATGATGTAGTTAATATTTTTTTATTATATATTATGTTTTATTTTTGATTCCTAATATAAAATGGGTGTCATGTATGTATCAGGTTCTCTAAAATATCAAAACTGGTCGATCCTTCAGGATTTGACCCTTAATATCTATGCTAAGGTAAAAAAGCAGACACCGACTCCGGGATATATGAGTTAGGGTCATTAATGTTTGTATGAGAGTAAGTTTAATAGAGAAATTTAGAACTATATTAAGGAAAACATAAATTAGTGAACATAACCTTGTGATATAAATTAAGAGGATACTACTATTTTGGTAAGGAATATATCATGTGTCTTTCAAAGAAATATATCCATGTTTGGATACTACAGGCCGATGTGGTTCTCTAATAGAGGTACCTAGGGGTAATATCACTAAAAAGGGTGTACTGGACTTGAACTTATTGTCACCAAGTACATGAAAATGATCCTTATTACAGACATGATTTGAAACTCCTAAGAGATATGATTAGGATGATTCATATTTTCTTTACAAACCATAATAAAGGATTTAAAAATAAGGATATCCCCAAAGAATCCTTGTTTTTTATTGTAAGATTAAAAATGAATAAATTTTAATTTATGTTATGTGTTACACCATATTTATAATTATACATTACAATTTAAAATTCATATTTTTTATAATCAAATCCAATGTATAACATTTTTTTAAATTGAACCTATAAGGAATAAGGGTATCAATACTTATGGATAATGTAGATCTTTCCGGGATAAGGAATCCAATACAACTGGTATTTTTACTAAGAAACTTATGAATATATTAGGTAATCTTAATTAGTTTATGAAAAATAATCTTTCCTAGATGGGGAAACCATTTCCATAGTGTGATTCTTTTATTTTGGAAGGATTCATGAAACAGAATCCCCCATAATTTGGTGGGAATACTAATCCAATTGTGTAAGATCAAGGAATTAAGTCTCTAGTGAAGATATTTATGGACATGGGATATAGTGAAAAGGAAAACATTACACATATAGTGTATTTTCTAAAAGTAAATACTGACCAATTGTAGTTGTTGATCCATAATACTAGGGATGAAGAGGAAATATAACAAAGGGAATGTAAATATTTTAAAGAGATATTATTCAAAAAATATTTCCCTTATGGGAATAAAATAAAAAGAAGATAAATTTATTTATCTTAAACCAAAAGGAAGAAGAATGTGCTGTGTAGTATGATGATACTTTTATAATCTTATCTAGTTATGTTACAGATTACATATATAGCACAAGGTGAAAGATTGAACATTTTTTTGAAAGGATGAAGACAAGTCTCTAAGGGGTGTTAGTCTCTAAAACTTTTTCATATTATGATGGAATATTTTTTTGTTCCATAAGAATGGAGAATGAATTCTCTATAACATAACTATTCTTGGGAAATCAAGAGATGAAGTGGTCATCCAAACACCCTGAAAAGAGGAATGTGAAAAATAAGAATATGAAAATGAAAAAATTTCCACCATGTGAAAACTAGGGAAATAATCACCATTGTAAACGATTTAAGGAATGAGAACTTTCTTAAAAGTGTATTGTTATGAGTCACCATGAAAATGAATGAAAATGGTTTAAATAAAACAATTTTATTCAGTGTTTCAATTATAAGGAAATGGGGAACTATTCAAATGAAATCCCCATTCATCAAGGGAATCCACCATAGAATATGCCAAGGGGATAAGGCCAAGCTTATATGATCACTATAGGGGAAGGGAATGTATCCAATAATGTAGTGAAAGGTACAATTTTCATATATTAAAATTTAGCTAATGATTTATTTTATTCTTTTTGTTACACAATTTTATATACACCCAGTTTTATAAGAAAATTAGACATTTCTCAACTAATTTAAGAATGGTGTTTTTAGTTAAAACTCTTAGGTAAAGTATCACTATAAAACGTATGTGTCAGATAGTACCTATTAAGATACATAAAAATTCCATATTTTCTACCTCTATTATCATAAAAATATTTTATTTTTATATAATCATTAGTATGTAATGTTTTTTAAAATATTTTGAAAAACATTATTATGAGTAGATGGAAATTATGATTTATGAGGTTGATATTGATTTTTATAACTTTAGAGTATTGAATTCATCAACTTAATCATGTCAATATCCACCCCTAGTACCTCTACTGAATTATACTCTATGGGAAGAAGAGAAATGAAACTATAGGGATGGAGAAGGTAATATTCAAATTGAGTTTTTACCTATTGTATAAGAATACATTGTTTTTGTAAATAATTACCTAGAAATCCCACAGAGCATAAATTTGAGTTTTCCATTGATTTAACCCATGATTCAAGAAAAATATCAAAGACTCCATATAAAATGGCCACTATAGAATTAATATAGTTTAATAACAAACTCGAGGATTTGGTTGATAAGGTATTTATTTTCCCTAATGTTTTACCATGGGGAGGCCATTTTCTCTTTAGTAATAAGAAATATAGGTCCATAAGGATATGTATTGATTATAGAGAAATCAATGTTATTATGATAAATAACAAGTATCTTATGCCTCATATTGAAAAATTATTTAATCTACTTCATGGAGCCAAATATTTTTCAAATATTTACTTTCATTCTAGTTATATTCAATTGGGAGTAAATAAGGAATAAATTATAAAGATATATTTTCGAATGAGTTAATGACATCATGAATTTACAATCATTCCATTCGGATTGAGTAATGATCCCTATTTTTTAGGTATAATGAATAGAGTATTCATGGAATATCATAATGATTTTTTTGTGGTATTCTTTGATGAAATTATTTTTGTATTCAAAAATCTATGAGGACCTTGAGAACCCCTTTTGGATTATTCTTGATACTCTTAGAAGGAAATAGTTTTATGAGAAATTTAGAAAGGGCCATTTTTGTCTTCAAGAAGTTTCTTTTCTTGTCCATATTACCTCCAAGGATGGAATATCAGTTTATATTTTGAAGAAAAATGAATCCATAGAATAGTATACATCAATGAACATAATTGAGGTATATAGTTTCATTGGTTTGGAAGGTTACTATTTAAAATTCATTCAGAATATTTTCTGATTGGATAACCTATTAAAAAATCTTATATGTAAAGGGGTTATGTTTTTTAAGACAAAGGAATGTGAATAATGCTTTGATGAACTAAAGGGAAAATTGTTCAATCCTCTGATTTTTACTATACCATCTCAAAACTATGGGTCTTTGATATATAATGATGCACTGTAGAGGGGAATTGCTTGTGTCCAAATAAAAAATTATAAAGTTATTTCATATGAATCAAGGAAATTTAGGATTCATTAATAGAACAATCCAACCCAAAATCTTGAGTTGGTTGCTGTAATCATTACTTTAATGATATAGAGATATTAAATATATAGTGAAAGATGAGAGATATATATGGATCATAAAATCCTAAAATATATCGTTTGAGAAAAAAATATCGACATGAGGAAAAGGTGATGGATTGAGCTACTCAAGTATTATGATTTCCTAATACACTACCACCCATGGAAATCAAATTAGGTTGTGGATGCATTGATTATAAAATATCATAGAATTTTGACTGAAATGAGTATTGAGAGATATATTATGTTTAAAAAATCTAGTAAATATAGATATGAGATTTATTAAGTAATGGGATACATCACTAATTTTTCAAATTATTTTGAAAAATATATTTTTTATAAAAGATAAGAAGTCCGAAATACGATGATGTGAACTTTTGGAAGAAAATTAAAGCCGTGAATAGTGGATAATTAAGAGACTTTGTTTGCGAATATAGTGTTATAAAATTTGGAAAGAGATTATGTGTTCTATCTATACCTAAGATAAAAATAGAATTATTAGATGATTCTCATCACTCAAATTTCTTTATACACCCTGGTATCACAAAGATGTACATGGATTTTAGGGAATGTTTTTTTGGAATAAAATGAAGTGGGAAGTTGTTCATTATATGTCCAAATGGTTGTTTTTTATGTGAGAGATGTGAGAAAACATATTAGTGGATTCATGAAACCAAATCCAATTCCTATATAGAAATGGGATTACATTACTATGGACTTTGTTATATTACTAACAAAGACTCATATAAATAATGATGCTCTCTGGGTTATCACTGATCACCAAACCAAATATTCACATTTACTTTCTATGAGATAAGATTTATCTCGTTATAACCTTTCAATGATATCTATTGGTGAAGTATCGAGATGTTATAGTTCACTTATTTCAATTGTTTCTGATCATGATCTATATTTTACATCAAAATCCTAAAAGAGTCTTCATAAGGCTCTTGATATTTACCATTATTGAGCATCTGATATCACCCATTTTTATGTTTTATTTTATAAGGAATCTAAGAAGTATATTATGATTAATTTGTAGGGTTAATCTAAAGGGAATAATGGCATTCTCAAAAAAAATATTTATGCTGCATTTTATGTTATAAATTGTAATGTAAAGTTCATGTATGGAATCTATTTTACAGTACTGCTAAACAAATTGGTCTTCCAGGACTTGATTCCTTGTAATCATGCCAATGTATTAAAATAATTCACCAGATTTGGGCTTCTGGGGTCGAGGAATTACAGTTTTTATCAGAGGATGTTCAGCAATAACCATGGAAACTAGATTTATAAAAACTATGATTAGAGAACCTTACCCTAAGATAGACTTTGAGGATTAGTATAGAAGAACATCCTAAAATTTTGGTAGTATAGATATTTTGTGTATTTTCCAAAAAATAAATCCATGTCTGGATATGAGCAGGCAGAGGCGGCTCTAGCACATATGTACCTAGAAGTTAAAACTCTGATGAAGTGTTTTTATCTTGACCCGGGGTATCCTGGTAAATGACAACGGTATTTGCTACACTCTTGGTTACAAAATTCCTAGGGGATATGATTAGGATAATTCACATTTTCATTACAAGCCATTATAATGGATTTAAGAGAAAATATTTCCTCAAACAAAACATTTTTTTATGATTATAGATTATATGTATAATCATTTCAATTTACTTTAGGTATTTTACATGTTTGGAATTACGCATTTCAATTCATAAATTAAGCTAGTGTATGTCATTGTATAGAAATGGTTCCCAGTAGAAGGAATGAGAACTATATCAATACACAAAATCCAAAGAGTAAGAAGGATCCTATCTTTCATGGTATTAAGACAACATTTAGATGTGAAATAGTCTCCCACATATTCTCATCATATGAAGAAATTTTATCATGTGTTAATACAATAATTAAAGAATTCTCTGATCCCTATTTCTTTGAAGGGAAGAAATAGAAGAGAAGGATGGTAGAGAGAAAGATGGATAAAGGGAAGAGGGGAAATAAGGATTTTTTTTCATATGTGATAATAGTGGAAAGAATAACCTTTTTAAATTATTAAAGGTAATAGGATTTTCTTTTAAGTGTGAAGAAAAAGGACACCAAGTATGTGATTTCAAGTGTAATAAAAAGGTTTCAAATGCACAATGCTTCATTTTCAAGGAGTTGGGACACTATGTGAATCAATCTCCCAATCATCAGAGTATACCGCAAATGATGTTGTTGGATAATAATCAATTTATGATACTATTGTAGATGAAGAGGAATGACTAGTGTTCTAATGTTGTTATTAAATAATTATTTCATTTGAGTTTTGTATCAACAATGTGATGGTTAAAAGAATTATAGAGTATATAAATATTGTACTGTAGTACTATTTCATTAAGGATTTTAGATTGTGTGGTACCAAGAAATTTGACTCAATAGTAAGTAAAACCATTGGGAAAATACATGATTGAAGTAAAGATAAACTTTAATATGGTTCTGATACTGAGGTATTGATTTAAGAACAAGGGATGATTGATTTGGATAAATTATATTTTATATTATTGACATCCTTGAAACTGATTAATGGTTTGTTTATTCCATCATTGTTGGAGTATTCCAAATTTTTGGATTTAAGAAATATATCCAGTATTCTTTAAAGAAAAATAGAGAATGAATGTATTCAATATGGTTTTATGGTAATTAAATTTTTTACCATGTTTTAAGAGAATACATGATGAAGGTATTCACATGTTATTATGTGTAAAAAAGAGATCTTCATTATGATTACCTTCCTTATAAATTTTGGACAGTGAGTTCGGACAGAATTATTTTGGATAAGTACAAAGGTTGGAATGGATTAAGTTTGACATTGGATACTATTGTTATGGTTAAAAAATTTCTCAAGATTATTTTTGTATTGTTTTAAAAATAATAACTTAGAGGTCAGGTGATAACCCGTTGTGTCTGGCAAGGCCACAAGACTTGAACCTACAACTGAAGAGCGACAAGGGTTCATCACCTACCAATGGCTTATGTGATGTCCACATTTTTCTAATATAGTTTTTTTAAATAGTATGAAAAATGAATTATAAATTCATTATTTTTGGAACCCAATACAATTAGGATAAATAGAATATTTTTGAATTCAATTATCTTTTGGAGTAAAAGATGAGTTTGTTGTAGGAATTAGTTGAAGGATGAAACTCTACAAGTAATGTATATTTTTCCCTATTATTATATGAATAAATTAATTATTAATATTTAGGGAAGGGATCTTAAATCTAAAAATCCATTATCCTAATACCTTATGTTTTTTTGAACTGATGATATTTTAAATCATCATATATTGATGGATCTAAGGCCCTCAGTTTTACACTTGTTTGTGATTTATGACCTCAATAACTCCCTATAAATATTTAAATTTTTCCTCCAATTATGTTTCATTAATTTCCTTAATATTCTCCTAATCGAGATCATAATTGTGTGGTGACTTTCTCATTTCCCTTTACCTTTTATTAAGACTAAATTTTATTAACCCAATTTCTGATGTGGGTTTTCCACAGAGGTATTTTTCTATTTTTAAACCTTGTATTTTCGAACAACAATTTCAAATTTTGAGGATGAATTTTATTGAAGGAGGGGAGAAGTTAACACCCCATTATTTCATATCACATTATCTCTTCAAAGTAATTTAATAACATTCACTACACGTAATGCCGAGTTCGAGCGCATCATGACTTACCATACTAGTCATTCAAAAAGCTGTTATGAATAGTATTTACTGAATTTTGAATTTTATATACTCCAATAAATTTTAGAATCCATCTTTTTTTTCATAGACATAATATAATAACATATTCATTTTTTTAGATAAAAGAAGTATTTTTCAAAAAAAATACAATTTTACTGCCTTTTAAGGGATAAACCTTTTTAAAACCAATATTTTACAATTTTATATATTCAATTTAATGAAATTAAATTCTTTTTTATAAGTGTGACATAAATATTTAGTTTGGATAATTTTTTTTACTTTTCTAATAACTTTTATATTTTGATGAATAGTGAAAATAGTAAATTTTAATTAGAAACCAATTTTTTAATAGAAATAATTTATAATGTTAAATTATGATTTTTAATGGTTTTTAAGTGTAATTAGATTATATTTTTATCATTTAATACAACTTATGTTATTATAAGTAATTTTACATTTAAATTTTACATAAATGCATGTCAATCTTTTGATAGTTTTTACTTCTTAAAAACATGCTTTTTGGTTTTAACAATGGGAATTAATTAATGAAACAAATATTTTTTTAATTTGTTAAAATAGAATTCATTTTAGAATTTGTAATATCAAAATCAGATTCAGGTGAATTTTTGGTGTTTTTCTTGAAAACATACAATTTTTTATGAGTAGTGAAAAACCATGTGTTATTGTTTAAAACAGACTTTTTATTTAAGTATATATTTAATTTATTTAAATTTATTTTATGTAAAAATATATATATGATACCTATATAACTTCAATGTAATTCATTTAAGTCATTTTATAATAAAATTATATGTATTAAAGTTTATTGAACTTTTTAACGTCTTTTACCCACCTTCTAGGCACATTTTCAAATTTTCATAAACATAATATTACCGCTTCTTTATATTGAATTTAAAAAATCTAAGAGAAACGGTTGATATTAGTAAGTAAAATGTGGTTAAATAAGATGAAAATAATTTTTGGTGAATATTAACTTTTGACTTTTATTTACCACAGGTAAAATTAAATAGGGTAATTAAAGTTAAAAATGATATTATAAATACCCTATGTCCTAATCCTATTGGATAAGTGTTTTTTAGAATTAAATCAACCTTAGTAAGAAAATATAATCCTTTTGGTCCACTTAGATTAGATTAGGACATTTATTATTATTTTATTTAAAGAAAAGTTAAAAGTGCTAAATTAAAATTTTTATAACTAAAACATTTTTCATATAGGTTTATACATAAGATATATTTTACTATAAATATTCATTAGAAATATAAAAATATTTTCTATATAATGGTATTTTATTTATAATTTTTAGATATTAAATAATCAAATATATTTATGACACAGTGATGATGTGGTAATTACCTTTTTAATGAAAGGTTAAAATAAGTGATGTTATAAATATCCAAATAAATGTAAATTGAGACTTATGATGAATTAATCCAATTTTATAGATTAATATGACATTTTAGGGGTGGTTTAATGAATTTTTTGGAAGTAATAATGTTGTTATGACTTCTACAAAAATCAATTACTAAATTGGGTCCAAATTGACATAAATGACTTTTTAAAACAAATAATATATTATTAAATTATATAATAGTCCTAAAAATCTATGGTTCAGCCAAAGGACTTATATAATAATATATATATCATTAATAAACCACTTTTGTTTCTCTTTTCATTTTATAGTAATATTATTAACCATATAATATAATGAAACAAGAATACATGGTAAAAGTTAAACTATTTAACTAAGAGATAAATCTAAAAGATAAGGTTAATATGGTGACCTAAATCAATCTAAAACCAATTGGTTGAGATTTTTTTGAATGATACCCACCATATCCTAGACATAAATAATTTTTGAGCCATTATAAACGGAATATTATTGTATAATAAAATATTATTTCAAGCTTTTCCAAAAGTGACCATCACCTCTCTTATAAAAAGGTATTACCCCTTCTCTCAAAATCACCCCTCCAAAGCCAGTTTTCTAATCCAAAATCTGCCCAAATATCCTCCCAACTACCCTCCATTCAATATACAGGCCTTCCCTTGAGCATAAATCTAACCTAAGTATCCCTTTTGTTCAAATAAAAAAGAAAACCTCCAAAGAAGCGGTAATTATTTTATCACCTCTTTCAAAGTTCCTTTCTTCTTCCACTTTCTCTTTATTTTTTATTTCTATACCAATATAATAACACCAGTACCATCTAAATAATGTGATGTTGTTACAAATATGGTACAAAAATACTCATTATTTTTTCCATCCTATGAATGATAATGTCACCATGCGTGCGTACGTATGGCTTATTATCTCCATGCCATGGTAAAATTTGTTATTCAACACTATATTATTTGGATGGAAATAATGATGAGTAATATATATATATATAAATAATGAAAATAACATACTAATTTCTTTTTATAATAAATATACCATCCAATGCCACACCTTTTAATCATTAATTAAATGATGTTGTCGCTCATGTGTACGTACGACTTACTGTCTCCATGATGCGATGAGATTCATTTCCACGTTCACCATTCAATGAGGATTATAAAAACATACATTATTAATAATTATGTAATATATGACATAATAATTCTACTGAAGATATATATATATATATATATATGTATGTATGTATTTATTTATTTATTTATGTATGTACTTACGTATATCTTATTCACTTACTTCCATTCAATACAATATGAAAACAAAAACATTGTTTATGAGTACGTATGTCCTACCATCTCTATAAAAGGTGTTTTCAATTTCATATATCTATATTTTCTACATATTTAAATTATAAATATATATGATATAAAAATCATATTTTATATTCTGTACATATTTAAATCATGATCTAAATGATATGACCAAGAATAACAAGTTAAAACACATAAGATAAAGAAAGCAATTATTACCCAAAATGTTAATTTAACATGGAAATCATTATTAAATGCGTAGTATAAAGTCATAAATGAATTGTGTATGATATAATATATATGAATATGGTTTTGTTATAATTTAATAACACACTATGTTCAATATATAGGAGGTTAAATATACCCTCGACCAAAGGAAAGTTCAAGGTAAGGGTTAATTCCTCAATCCCATTATTATCCGAGATAGTTTATGTGTAATTATTTTCTGGGACATATTTATTATCCATGTCCCAGTTTCATTAAATAAATTTTAAAATGTTTCTTTTAAGGTACTTTTTAACAAAATCATCATTTTAAATGTTTTAAATATTTATTCTTCTAAATCTTTCTCATTAATGTCCATCTTTTCAAAATGATTTTAGGGATTTGTTTATATGGACATGATTGTTTTAAAATTTTAATTCCTTTAAAAAGTTTTAAATTGGTATGGGACACTTTTATTACAAAATATATTTTAAATTAATTCCTTTATAAATGTGTAACTTTTAAATGATTTCACAAAAAGGGATATTTCTCTAAAAGAATTACTCATCATTTTCAACTATGTCAACATATTTTACCAGATATTATTCTTGATTAAGGTTGATTAATTATAATAAGAAATTCTATATTATATTGAATGAGTTATGATATGTTTGAATATGGATGTGTTATTTCTATTCCCTTAATGGTTTATGGTTGAAGTATTGACATTCCGTATGCTAGTTTCAATACAAATGTTTATGTTATGTTTCAAAATTTTAATATGAGGAATGCAGTGGACTTAGTAAGGGATTGGTGGGGCCTGCTATAGCCCCTCAATGCATTGGTAGGTCTCATGAGACAAACTAGTGTCTTGGAAAATGGCTTGGAAAAATTATTATATGCAGTCTTGGCATGAGGCCTTGACTATGGGGTTATGATGTCTAACGTTAGGGATTCCCTCATTATGAAATAACTTATTACATGTGATTATTTCACTAGTAGAATATCCATGTGCATGTTTAAATGGTAATGTTTGATTTATTTTTTTTATTATGTTCAAGTTTATGTTTAAAAAGGCTGTTGTTTTTTTACACATCATGCCTTAAATGTTTATAGCTTCTATTAAATTATTTACCCTTACTGAGAATCTGAGCTATCCCCTTTCCTATGTTTTATTTTCCATGGATTAAAAGAAGTTTATTATGATTTATATGCAGGGTTAAGCAAAATGGGATAGTGGAATTATCAAAGGATTATTTATGTTGTTATTTTTGTTAGAAATTGTAAATGTAATGTTCATGTATGTAATCTATTTTCCTATACAACTAAATTGATCGGCCTTTTGGACTTGATTCCTTAGAATCATGCCAATATACTAAAATAATTCACCGGCTCCAGGATTCTAGGTTCGGGGCATTGTAGTTGGCTTTTGATAGATGGGTGTGCTACATTGGATGATGATATAGTGGCAGAGGGGGTGTTTGGTGGTAGAAAGTATTGTTCGAATGACAGCATGAAGCACTTCTGATGGTAACATGTGAGGGTGGTATTAGGCAAGTAGTTTCATGTGATAATGGTAGAAGATTCACCAGTAAAAATCTCATATTATGGTATTAGGGTGATGCCTTCATTGAAAAACATTCTTCCAGAGGCATCACTACACTGACAGAGGCAGTTTAAAGTGATGGTGATGGCAATTTTTAAACTGGTGGTAGAAGGTGTAGCAGTAGCAGTACATTTATTCAAAAATTTCACCTGTAAGAGTGACACTAATTTTTTTAAAAGTGTAGGTAAAAATAAAATTTCAAAAATGATAAATGAAATAAAAATCAAAATTCTACCCTCTAAAATAATCATAATTCATCTCAATATTCAAATAAATAATTAACTAATGCAATTCATAATTTCTAATAATTGTTTCAAAATCATACTCACTACCAGATTGGAGATTAAACATAACAATTTATTATTTAAGACATTTATTTTTATGGATATTTCAATTAATTAAATAAATTTATTAAAATAATTAAAATTCATAAATAAATCCATTTAATAATTCTTGTTCTGTATTGATATCAAAAAAATATATTTCATAATTTAAAAATCAATTTCAATTTATATATGGCCTGAACATTTATGTCAAAAAATGAATATATCCTTAAAATAAGTATTTGATCCATTTTTCATTTAAATACATAATTTAATAAAAAATAAAAAGATATCAATTTAACTAGAAATTTAATTAAATTAGTGGAAATTTCAATGAATATAAAACAAAAAATGATGAAAAATTCACCACACATCATTACCCTTATGCAATTTCCATTTTCAGGTTTTCCACAGGGTAGGATGTTCATTGTGGCTCAACCTCCTTCCATAGCTGCAACATATCATATGTCCCATAGTGAAACATTCTTTTATTTCATTCTCTAGGTTCTACCATTATTGTCTCCTCCAAAATATCTCCAAACCCTATGCAGCAGCCAAACTTTGGTCATCTTCTTCACTTCCAAACACCATGAAACCTTCATTCTATGGTGAAGCCTCCATCATCATTGGTTTTCACTTCCAAGGTCACTATGTTTTATATCCATTGAAAGAGTGTAGTTATTCTCTATTTTCTAGTGGAATTGAGCTCCTACCTTGATTGTCCATGGTAGACTATAGTGTAGTAGGTGATAACGACAGTGTAACATGGGTGGTTTATGACATACCTACTCTCCAAGTGAGATGATGCATGAGTGTCGAAAAATGTTGTGTTTTTTTAGTATGAACAACACCCTTATGTATGGTAATCCCACATCAATGGTTTCTATAGTCTTCTGGTCCGTTATAAAAAATATCATTCCATAAACAGGTTTTTTTATATGGTTTTTTTAATTTTTTAATCGAAATGGGTCATGATTACAAATATTTTTTAAAATGGGTCTAGAGATGTGTGAACCCGTTTATGCATTCCCAATATTTAAAAGATATATGAATGGGTTTCACACATAATAGGTGCCCTAAAAGATGTGTGAACCCCGTTCACTCATCATTTGCAAAGTTGATGAAGGATGCATGAACGGGGTTCACACATCTTAGAGAAAATTTTAATTTTTTTGTAATATATATTTTTTTGTTTATATAATATATATATATAAAAACAAAACAAAAATTTTCAGCAAAATTTATCTACAATTTAATATCCAATAGTATTGTGATTACAACAGTTTGGATTCTGATTGGAACCCTCACCCAGAGCTCCCTTTGAGGGCAAGCCTATGAAATCATTCTACATTTCCAATGTGGGATTCAGGTTGTCCCTTTCATGCGCTGAACATTCTGCATTTTCAATGTGAGATTCTGTTTCAAGTAGGTGTCTTTGAAAGACTATAAAATACAAACTATAAGACCAATATAAATGAAACATAAAATATGGATTAAACATATATGAAATAGTTGAAAATAAAAATAATTTTATAAAAAAGGTTGATGAATAATAATTTATAAGCTTTCAAAACCACCAACATGAAACTTAAAAATGTTTCAAGTACGTGCCTTTGAAAGACTATAAAATAAAAACTATAAGACCAATATGAATGAAACTTGAAATACGGATTAAACATATAAGAAATAGTTGAAAAAAAATTCATGTACATGGATTTGAAATCCTATAAAATAAAAACTATAAAACCAATATAAATTAAATTAAAACATTGATTAAACATATAATAAATTGTTAATAATTAATTTATTAATTAGTAATATAATTATTATTTATATAACAATTAGTTAATTAGTAATATCAATATTAATTATATAAAAATTAATAAATAATATAATTATTAATTATATAATAATTAATTAGTAACATAATTATTAATTAGTTAATAATTAATTAGTTAATTTATAATATAATGATTAATTAAATAACAATTAATTAGTTAATTAGTAAAATAATTATTAATTATATAATAATTATCTATATAATTAGTAAATTAGTAATATAATAAATAATTATAATTAATAAATATAATTATTATTTATTAATTAATAATTAATTATATAATAATTAACTAGTTTGTTTGTAATATAATTATTATTTATATAATAATTAATTATTTAATTAGTAATATAATTTTTAATTATAAATATAATTATAAATTGTAAAATTATTAATTTATTACTAATTAAATAATTAATTATTATAAAATTAATAATTATAATTGTAATTAATAATTATATTACTAATTAACTAATTGTTTATTATTTAATTAATTTTTAAAAATTAATAAATATATTTGTAATTAACGAATAAATTATTACTAATTAACAAATTATTTATTACATAATTAATAATTATATTACTAATTAACTAATTAATTATTATATAATTAATAATTACTAATTTATAATTAAAACCTATAATGAATAATTATAATTAATAATTATATTACTAATTAACTAATTACTTATTATATAATTAATAATTACTAATTATAATTAGTAATTATATTAATGATTATAATTAATAATTAAATTACTAATTAACTAATTAATTAGTATATAATTTATAATTATTAATTATTAATTATTAATTATTAATTATTAATTGTAAAATTAATAATTATATTACTAATTAACTAATTAATTGTTATATAATTAATAATTACTAATTATAATTAATAATCATATTACTGATTATAATTAATAATGATATTATTAGTTAAGTAATTAATTAATATATAAATAAAAATTATATTACTAGTTAACTAATTAATTAATATATAATTAATAATTAATAATTAATAATTATAATGAATAATTATAAGTACTATTTATATTACTAATTAATTATCTATTTATTTTATAATTAATCATTATAAAACAAATTAACTAATTAATTATTACATAATAAATAATTAATAATTTTATTACTAATTAAATATTATATAATTTATAATTTATAATTCCTAATTACTATATAATTAATAATTAATAATTAATAATTACTATTGAATAATTATAATTAATAGTTATATTACTAATTAAATAATTTATTTTCAATTAATAATTATATTACTAATTAACTAAATAATTATTATATAATTATATTACTAATTAACTAATTAATTATTGTATATTAGTAATTAATTAATATTAATTGTTAATTATAAATTAAATTAATTATTAACTAATTAATAATTATATTACTAATTTACAAATTATTTATTAACTATTTATTATTTGTTTAATCAATGTTTTAAATTTCATTTATATTGGTCTTATTATTTGTATTGTATAGTATTTCATAGCCACGTACTTGAAACATTTTTATGTTTCAAGTTGGTGGTTTTAAAAGCTTATAAATTATTTCTCATCAATATTTTTTAGGAAATTATTTTTATTTTAAAATATTTCTTATATTTTTAATCCACGTTTTAAGTTTCAATAATACCGGTCTTATAGTTTGTATTTTATTGTTTTTCAAAGCCACATACTGGAAATATTTTTAAGTTTCAAGTTGGTGGATTTGAAATATTATAAATTGTTATTTTGCAACATTTTTTACAAAATTATTTTTATTTTAAACTATTTCTTATATGTTTAATCCATATTTTTAGTGTCGCTGATATTGGTCTTATATTTTGAATTTTATAGTCTTTCAAAAACACGTACTTGAATCATTTTTATGATTCAAGTTGGTGATTTTGAAAGCTTATAAATTATTATTCATCAACCTTTTTTATAAAATTATTTTTATTTTCAACTATTTCTAATATGTTTAATCCTTGTTTTAAGTTTCATTTATATTGGTCTTATAGTTTTTATTTTATAGTCTTGCAAAGTCATATACTTGAAACAGAATCTCACATCAAAAATGTTGAATGTTCTGCGTAGGATAGGGATAACATGAATCCCACATCGAAAATGCAGAATGATTTCTAGGGTAATCCCTTTTATAAAAGAGATCCTTGGGTAAGGGTTTCTATCAGAATCCAAACTATTGTAATGGAAGTACATCTAGATACTAAATAGCATGTATATTCTGCTAAATTTTTTGATATATATATATATAAACAAAAAAACAAAATAAAAATTTTAAAAATATTGATAAAAATTAAAAAAATTAAAACTTTTTATAGGATACGTGAACGGGGTTGACGCATCCTTCATAAAGTTTACAAAGGATGCATGAACCTCATTCACACTTCCTGGAAAATGAAGATGTGTGAACGAAAATCACGAATCTCTGGATCCATTTTTAAAAATCATTAGAACCCTATCCCTTTTCAATAAAAAAATTCAAAAACCCCATATTTAAAAAAACCATTTCATAAGCCATTGTAGATTCGGATTAGTGTGAGAGGATGCCCTGCATCATTGGTGTTTCCCTACATCAAGTAAGCCTTCATCTTGCTTCTACACAGACTCATCCCCAGTGCATCAGTGCGCTCCAATTCTTATTCATGTGCATTCCATGCATGTGTTTCTCCTCTATGTCCTGATTATAACAGTTCCACTCAATTTCTTGGTCAGATTACCCAGGGGGTAGTGATGTTTCATGCATAACTTGAGGGTCAGCATAATGTATTTACCCCTTTTTTACCTATAAAATATATAAAATATAATTATAAATTTATAACTTCAAAGTACTTGTATTTAATTGATTTTAATTTCATTTTAAAAAATTGTCATTCTAAAATATAAAACACTTGTAAATTATTTTTATGAATAAAAATTTTGTATAAATTATTAAATTCAAATAATATTTATTAATAATACCTTCAAAAATTTAAGCATAAAATGAACCCATCATTTATTCATTTAATCCATTTAATATCAATAACATAACCAACAAAAATAATTAAACCTCACTCTTATGACCATTGAGATACCACATACTCGCACTCTTGGATCTGGTTCTAAAATACAAAAATTACACATGTGCTTTGATACCAAGTCAGTTTACCCAAGCATGACTCACATATATTTTACATCATTTTCATAATATAAATTTTATTTCTCACAAATTTACACAATCCTAGAACTCAAAGGTTTGGTGTCTTTGAATATTTAATAAATAAACAACTTATTTTACAACACTGTGACCATTTCTACAAAATCTTCCAACCCTATATCCCCTTCTAGAAATATCATATGTTATACACTTCTTAATAAGCTAGATAACAGATACATAACAAAGGGTTGAGATCAGATTCTCAATAAGGATAGGCATATGATATAACAATTTAAGATGATAAGGGACCATAAGATGAACATGTGGGTATGATCCACTGCCACAAAAACAGGTTTTCACAATGCCACCCTTTACCAGTGCTAATAAATCTCTCATAAAAGTTACTTTTAATAGTGCTAAAGAAATTAAGTGTTACAAGTTCCCCTTTATCAGTGCTTTTTTTAGAACTATTAAACGGGCCCCATTTATCAGTGATTTTTTTAGTAGAACTAATAAAGGAAGGTCTTTATCAGTACTTTTTTACAAGCCCTCATAAAGGGTATATTTCAGAAAATATTTTAATCAAAATAATATATTGATATATAAATATATAAATATATTGAAATTGATATAAATATAAAATATATTTTTAAATATATTTTAGATAAGTATAAGTATACATTTTCACTTAATATATAAGATATGTAGTGAAAATGTATTATACAATTTTTAAAAAATATTATTAATTATTAATTTTATAATTATCATCAATTAATAATCATTTAATAATAATTTGAAGGCACAAATATTCAGATATAAATTAATAAAAGATTTAAAATAAGTTCAAAAAAACATAACTCAAACTTCAAACGACCATAACTTTTGATTTTGGTTTCTGTTAGAACTTTACCACATATCAAATTTAAGCCTATGATGATTTCTACATGATGGGGACATAAGGAAACCTTATGTCACGTTTTTCGAGGGAAAATGGCCTATAATGCATCTGAAACTCAGTTTTTAGTCATGATTCCAAATTTTTTTAACATACGGAGGAATTTCATCCTTGTTTTAGGTGGTCTTTGTCTATTTTTCAGTGGAGAATGGATTTAATATAATGGATTACATTAATATTGATATTATGGATTTGGAATTTTATCATTTTTTAGAATGTATTGTTATTTATAATCAAATATATAACAATATATACATATTTTTTATATATTCCCACATAAAATTTTTATTTTTATTAATAAATAATTAAACATATTTACATATAAAATATTTTTCTCAATATATAATAATTATCTAAATAAAAGGAAAATATCTATTTTATTTAAAATACAAATTTATGAATATTTATATGCCTACATAATGTTTGTGTCTCTTTATGTTTATTTATGTATATCTGTATTAACAAACTGATATATATTATCTATATATTCTAAACATATGTATTTAAATATTAATTTATAATATTTTTAAATATATATAAATATGTATAATTATACTTAGAGTTACACATATAATTTAATATATATATATATAAGTGTGTGTGTGTGTCTGTTGTATATATGTATTTATTAATTTATTTATTTATACACACATGAAAAACATATTTTACAAATTTATATAAAACATATATTAAAAATATATATTAATATATGAATAAATATATAGATAAAAACATAACTAAATATATATATATATAAATAAAAATATTTATATATATATATATATATTAATATACGAATAAATATATAAATATATAAATATAACTATATTTGTATATAAATATAACTATATAACTATATATGTATGTATGTATATATTAATATACGAATAAATGTAACTAAATATATATATATATATATATATATAGATATGACATTAAATTGAGAGAAAAGAAACATGGAGGAGTGGTAAAAATCCTGTCATGCGGGGGAGAGGTCTTGAGTTCAAATCTCGGGGGAGGCAGGGGCACGCGCTGGGGTTGGTGAAATGGGGTACTAGAGCTGTTAAAGGGTTGAGGGTGGAGCTGGGACACGCAAGGGAGATAGAGTGTGTGGTCGGGGTATTGCAATAGTGCTGTTGAAGGGGGGGGGTGTCAAGCGCTATTAAAGAACCCCACCATTTTGTAGATTTTTTAATGTTTTTAATAATTTTAACTTTTATTATTGCTTTTAAAAAACGCTGATAAAATTGGTCTTTAGCACTTTTTTAGCACTGATAAAAGGGACCCCCTTTTAATAGTTCTTTTTTAGCATGGATAAAACCCTTTATTTAGTAGTGTGAGATCATGATCAAGGTGCATAAACATAACATACCCAATAAAACAAGGATTATAAAACATGAATCATAACATAAATTAATAAGTATAACATAAGACTTAAATCATTGGAGTGCAATAACATGAATCAATAATCATGAGCCATGAAAATAAAACATATACATAAGAAAGTGTCATAAACATAAACAAAAAAATCATAACATATATCAAGTATAACCACCAAGACATTCACACCATAATGATAATGGTGAACCACCTTCCCAAAACATAGTGGACTTAGGAAACCCACTCATATCCCATGACATATTGGAATTGTTCTAAAACATTTGGTCCCACAACATAGTGTAATTGGGATAACAACTCGTTCCTCATAACATCGTGGACTCGAGAAAACCAAATGTGACCCATAACATAGAGGACATGGGATAACTACTTGGGCACCATAACATAGTATACTTGGGATAACCACCTGTGTTCATTAACATTGTGCACTTGGGAGAAGAATATATATTCCAAAACATAGTTATCTTGGGATAACCACTCATATCTCAGAACATAGTGGACTTAGGCTATACAATAATGACCCATCTGGGTCTTATGAGATATAAAAAATTAAATACTACATTGGAGGACTATAGCATATTCACTTATCACATACTAATAAACCATACATATGTGTGCCACATGAACTTGAAAATAATAATAATTCCATGATAACATAATTAACCTATACAAAAGGAATGGGTTTTGTGAAATATTTTAAAAAAATTGATTATAATTCATCCGTAGAAAGAAGGTATATTATATCATTAGATAATTTCCCTAGAGAATAAAAAACATTAAATGATTTTGATATATATTAAAACCACTTAAAATACCATTAAAATGTAATTTTAGAATGAAAAATAAATAACCTTTATATTTTTTATATCTTTTAAAAGAATAATATTTATTTATCAAAGGGAAAATTAATTAATCCACTAAACCATGAAAACATGGGAAAACGTTCCTTAAATAAACCTAGAAAAGAGGGTAGGGAAATGCATTCATAATGAAAATATTAAATAGATATTCCTTTAATACTTTTTCTCGGAAATTTAAATTTTGTTGAAAATTACTGTATCAATAATGTTAAATGAAAATTACTTTAGTAAATAAAGTCAAGACCATTGAAAAAATCCTTAATAAATAATAAAATTAGAGATAAGGACATTTATAAATCAAAATAAATAATATGGGGATAAAGGAGAAATATTTCTATATGAAAATAATAGGTAAGGTTGGTTTCTCTTATAAGTATTGCTTCGGGTAAATCATTAAAAAAAGGGAAGTGAAATAGTAGGTGGACATGTAAAAAAATTTAAATTACTAGTGTAGAAGAAAAAATAGTAGTTTTTAGAGATATTGACAAATAATTTTCACATATGTAAATTTATTTATAAAAATATCAAATTTAAACTGATATTGGAAATAAAAACTATATGAATTTGGAAACTTTTGAATAAAAATCCCTTAAGAGGAAAATAATGTGTTAAACTTATAAATATGATTAATTTCATGAAAAAAAATTATAAGAAAAATAAATAAAAAGTATATACACCACAAAAAGTAATATATGTGTTTATTATAGAATATATCTCAACAAAAAGATAATTTAGATTAGAAAACTTGACATTTACTCATGACATCCACAAAAGTGCTTGAATCACTTGATAAATTTATATCTTCTCAAAGTAGGTTCCTTTAGAATGAAATATTTATGCTTTTAACATAGGACCAGAGACTCCCTAATATCTAAGAAGACATTAGGAGAGGATTAATGGGTATATATTCAAGATGGAATCTTTTGTTTTGAGTGGTTTTGAAGGGGTGGTAGAGAGGTCCTTTAATGAGTGAGTTTTAGTGGAACTTTTATAATTTATCTTTACTTAATGGTTAATTAAGGTCATTTTTAGATGAAATTTGGTCATATAAATGAAAATAATCAATAATTATTGAGATTACCTCCATTTTTTCTCCAGAATATTTATTTTTTTATATTTTATATATCATTTTAAACATATATGTATTTTATAGTTTTTACGGTTTACCGATGTTAGGAACTATTCACAGTGGTACCTTATTTCTATGTAAAAAATGATATTGACCCTCTTAAATAATTTCTACATGGTGATCAAAAAATTATTCAATTTAATCTAATTAAATTACTAAATATTTTAATTTATCTTTAAAATGAAAACATAAAATATATAAAAAACTCTTTTTATTGAAAAGTGAATTTTTAAACATTAGGTTTTCTAAATCTTATTTCATATTCCTTTGTAATAAAATAAGAGTTGATATATATTTTATAAATTTAAAAATAATATTAAATTAAATATTGAAATATGATAAATTTAAGTTAAAACACTCAATAATTTAGAAACTTTTATTTGAAAAATATCAATTTTTAACATTTAATGGTGTTCTTATTATTTCAAAGAAATTTATATTCATTCCATGAATGCTAATTATTTTTTCTTAAATTTTATTAAAAAATTTCTCAAAATAGTATTAATTTACCTTTTAAATTAAAAAATATAATATACAATAAAAAAATAATTTTAAATAAATCATATTTAATTGGACACAAATAGTAAATTAGTCTTCTTTATAGTCCCTTAATTATTTCATAGATTTTATTTATTTAAATTAATAATCATTCATTTTTGTCAAACCATTTTAAAGAAATCATTCTTGAAAAGTGATAAGTTTAATGAAAATTCATATTTAACAAAAACAATTTCTTGAAAAAAAATATTTAAAAAATGGATGGGTGTCTATTTTTATTATTCTAAAATAATTTATTTTATTTAAAATAAATTATTTATTATCGAAATATATTTTTTTCAAAAATTAAATAAAATATATATATATTAACTATATACTAACAATTAAAACTAAAAACATGTATAGTGGTATTATATTGAATGTCTATATACCCATTAATAATTCCCATATAACAACTATATAAACTCAAATGCATCTTATAAATTTATTATATACTAACTTACCAAAACATGCTTCTCATTATTATAGTTTTATTTTTTGATTTTTCAACATTATTTCTCCTTTCATGATGTTTTTTCCCATTATAGGTTTTATTATACCAATGGTGTTTCTCAATGTTAAATATAATTCAAGGGATTCCCAATTTATAAAATTATTGTTTTTTTCTTTTTATTATTCCCTTTTAATTTATGTACTTTTTAGGGATGTCATAATATATTGTATGTAATACTTAGTTTAATGTAACATAGTTCCAATGTTCCATCCTAATTGAATAAATTTTTAGTTTGATTAATATGTTGAATGATTTATTTTCTATTCAAGTTTAATTATTTTCAAACAATATAAAAAAATTATTAAAGAGAGACATATATTTTGAGGAAAGAAAATGGGTTCTAAAAGATTGGTAGTTTTTTTTTGAAAAGAGAAGGAAAAATATATTAACCAAAAAGGCCACGTGTAATAAGATCTAACAACCACAAAGGAAATCAATCAATCCATAGGTGGTTTTTTCTAGATATATAATTAGAAGCCAAATGATGAGACGCTTCCTATCTTTTGGTGAATTTGAATGAGAAAATGGCAAAGTTGTGGCTGAGAGACTGGATTTTCCTGATGAGAAAGATGAAGGATTAGATTCTGAAATTATTTTTTATGGTGTTTATAATTTTGATACATTAAGACTTAATGTGAATATCATTACATATATAATCTTTTGTGAAGGTCGGGCCATCAAGTAAAACATGTGCTTCAGTAACAGTGGGGTCCCACAAAGTGAGGATCAACTCTTATTTGGCCACGATGATCTTGACACCATGGTCGCAGAGTATAAAAAAGATTATAATAAAACCACACTTGGGTAAGGAAGTGTCAATATTAATCATAAAAATCCCTTCTCGAGGGGGAGTCCATCTAGCTTTAGATTATTGAGAGTCAGAGAACACATTCTAGTCTGGGTCTCGATTCCACCCTTCAATCCAAGAAACTGCTTGTTTAATCCAGAAACCATAGGGTTTTGAGGTGATATTAAAGGTGAAATAATTCCATATAACCCATAGGATAGAAGACAAAATGCACATGTAGTAAACCTTATCAGTAGTGAATGTTGAGGTCTACATCATTAGTAGTGAAGAGAGATCTGGCACTGCATCTAGAAAAAATCTCCGTAGAACATCCCCAAGCCATCCAAACCTCCATAACCCATGGACAATGGAAGATAGCATGCGTACGGGATTTTGTATCATTTGAGAAAAGGGTGGAAATCAAGATGTTTGTGACATGACGAAAGGAGAGGAATTTCAAGTTTGGGAAGATACCCATTAAAATCCACCACCAAAAGTAACAGATATTTGGGGGAATGTCTAGATGCCGAATAGTTTTCCAACCCCCCCCCCCCCCCTCCCCTCTATCATCAATGTGATCATCAAGATAAATTCTTTATCCTAATTTCACTATATTTTATTCTGAGGTAACATTTCTGCAAAAGAGACAATCATGCCCTGCATCCATCAAACATAGAATTCTAGGGATAATCCTTATATCCCTTTCATTAAACCAATAGTTAATTTTATTCAGGCACCAACCAGAATCAAGATCATCGAATAGGAAGCGGACAATGGCCTCCTCAGATCCACGAAATACTAAGGAAGTAGTGAGAATTCTATCTTTATCAGTCAGCCAAAGATCCATCCAAATATTGACTTTTGTTCTATCCCCTAAATAAATTCCACCCATGAAATTTTAATTTTCTCTTATTGATAATTTTTTGATGATATTCATAAGATATACATGACCCAATACACAATTTCCAATGATACTTAACATCACTATCTTGGGTAAGGGTAGGAGACGCATATTTTTATTCAAAATATAAATATGTTGAGATTTCCATTTTTCTCAACTCTTTTCCCTGAATATGATTCCTTAGTTTTTTATAAGATATAAGAGTTTATAAAAACATATCGTTCACATATTTATTTTCATAACCTTCTTCCCATACAATACCTTTATTTCAACCTCTGAAACTTTTAGTTTAACTACGAAATAATTGGATAAACTTATAACTCTTTTAGTTCAACTATGGTTTTTATATGTATTATCTTCTTAAGATAAAAAACATAATCCCTAAAAATAACTAATACCCATATTGATGGTAAAAGACACACCTCATAAACTCTCATATCGAGTGTTAAAATTAAACTTTTACAGATATTTTTTTATACCAAGCGTAGTGAACTGAGAAGAACTCATATATATAATATCATTTCCATGTTTTAACATTATGTCTCACAATTTTACATAATCCTAAAATCCAAAGGTTTAGTGTCTTAGAAAATTAGATATATATAAAATTTATTTTACAATATTGCACACATTTATCAATATTTTCACCATACAAGACCCAATTCTAGATATATAGTATGTTATAATATTATCAATAACCTAGGGAATAAAAACAAAAGTAAGAGGTTATATCCAATGATCAATAATTTTAGATATAATAGTTAATAATCGATGATCATAAGTGATTATAAGATGAACATGTGGGTATGAGAACATAACAAAGTACATAAAAATAACATACCAAATAAAATGTGGATCATAAATCATTAATAATGACATAAATATTTGGGAATAACATAATACATTAGTCTTTTGAGTTCAAAAAATGAATCAATAATCATGATCCATGAAAAAATAACATATGTATAATAATACAGCACAAACATAATCATAAAAATCATAAGATTTTCTACAAAAATAAAAAAGGCATTCATGTAATAATAGGATAGGATAACCACTTTCCGAAAACATAGTGGAAAAATAAAAACTACTCATTTCCCATAATATACTGGACTTGGGATAAAAACCTTGGTTCCATAACGTAGTAGACTTTAGATAACCACCCATGACCCATAACATGGTGGACTTAGTCTAGCCATCCTTATCCTATAACATAATGTAATTTGGATAACCATCCATATCCCATAACATATTAGACATAGGTTAACCACTTGTGTCCCATAACATAGTAGCCTTGGATTACCACCCATACACCATAAAAAATGGACAAGGTATAACCAACCATGTCTCATCCATATATCATGCGGTATAAAACTTTGTATACTATATTTATGGCTATAACAAACTAACTTATCACATAATGATAAACCATACATATGTGTGCCATATAAACTTGAAAAAAATCATAATTTTATTATATCATAATTAACCCATTTTAAAGAAAAATATTTCCTGAAAACATCCATAAAAATGGTTACAAACTATCCAGAGAATCAATTTGTATGGTATCATTTGATAATATCACAATTTAACCTAGATAAAAATTAAAAATATATATATAAATAAAAAATTAAAAATAACATTATAATGTACTTGGATAAAGAAGAATAAATACCCTTTACATTTTTATACCTTTTAAAAGAAGGTAATTTATTAAACTTGGGTAATATAAATTAATTTTTAAATACATGAAAATATATAAAGTATTTTTCTTAAATAAAACTGAAGAATATTGTGATAAAACTCATTCACACTAGCAACATTAAAAAAGGATTCCTTTTAAACTTTTTTCAAGATAGTTAATGTTGGTTGAAAAAATTCATATCAAAAATGTTAAAATATGATTCATTTTATAAAAAAAAATTAGTACTATTAAAAAATACCTTAAAAACATAAAATTATAGATAAGTACATCCCTAAAAAATGTGGATATAGAGGAGAAAGATTCCTAACTGATAATAATATATAAGGTTGGTTTATCTTACAAGTATCACTTTGGGTAAATTATGAACCGAAGGGGAGGTGAAATGGTAAGTAAAAATGTAAAACCCCTAAATGAAATTTGGGGAATAAAATATAGGTAATTATAGAGAAAATAATATTTAATTTCCTTATATGTAAATTTGTTGTTAACAATCTCGAATTCAAATTGAGATTGGGAAGAAAACCCATTTTAATTTGGTAACTTTTGTATCAAAATACCTTAAAATGAAAATATATGGATGGAATTTTAAATACCTTGAATTTAATGAATATTATTAGGGAACACATCCATGGTATGTATATACACAACACAAAATAATATTTATGGTGAATATGGAGAACATCTCAATGAAAATAAAATTTAGATGATAAATCCTAACATGTAATTCGGAATTCCTTGAAATTTATTTAATATCTTGATAAATTGTCTACTAAAAAAAGGTTCCTCCAGAATGAATAATTTTGGCATCCATATTGGGACTAGAGAATACTGATCATGTTGTTATTCACTATTTTAGTTCACCCTTACTGTAACACCCAATTGTTTTTATGAAATATTTTCTCTAAATAATTTTAATTATTCAATATCTTGCATTGCACGCAATCATGGGTTTAAAGGAACCGAGAGATGCCATTAGTATACAATGACCATTTTAACATAGCTGTTAGGTTATCAAGAATAAATATAAATAACTTATGAAAATGTAGGTTGAAGTCACTTGCTACAAATAATTTTTGAAAATAATATAAATCAATTATATATTTGTAGTTTTTGTATTAATAAAAAAAATTAGAAGGTGATGCCTCAGTTAAAGACCAAGGTACAATTTATTTTCTAAAAAGAAGGGGAGCTACAAAAGTCTGAAAGATGGAATATTATTACAATCCTTATCATAAAGAGGGAGCAAATCACCAGTCAAATTATCAAGCCAGGTAATATCATGGTTGACTCCCTTGTTGGCAAGACTGTCAGCAACCATGTTCGCTTAATGGTAAGCATGTGTATCAATGTAGCTCAGGTCTGAGAGCGAAGCAAGGCATTGCATCCAAAGTAGAGTGAGAGGCCAGGAAAGATGCACCACCCCTTCCAAATATCTTGCACCACAGTGGTTGAGTCACTTTCAATCCACAGCTTGCTCCAACCCTTTTGTTTGGAAAAGTCCACCGCATGAATCACACCCAGCATTTCTTCTTCTAGAGTTGAGGTCGTACCACAACCACCCAAGAAGTAGCCCTGGAACCTTCCAAGATGGTCTCTAACAATGTCACCACAACCTATCGTACCTGGGTTTCCTCACGAGGTGCCGTAGACATTCACTTTGATCCATCCTAGAAGTGTGGCTTTCCAGAATACTTCAAAAGTGCGCCAAGGATGTCTGTAAGATCCCGCAATCCCAAAACGGAAAATAATCATAATGTCACCAATAGAGTTGTCACAATGATCCTTTTGAAGAGAGGTAGCATCTCTGATGGCCATGAGAATACGCGTTTTACCTATAGTGAGACTGAATGAAAAATTTTTATGAAGTAAATTATTTCTGTCATACCAGATCACATGCAGGAGTTCCGTCACTATAGTCAGAAAAAGATTCTTGATTTTCCTAGAGCAAGCCCCATTAACACAGCATTGTAATTGGGAAATGATGGAGTCAATAAGTGACCATCTGCAACCAAAAATGTCAAAAGTGTAATTCCAAAGAGCTTCAGTTGTAGCACAAGACAAAAACAAATGATTAGCATCCTCTCGATGTTGATTACACATAAGACATCTAGAGAAAAGAATAATCACAAAGGATTGCAGGTACATATCATTGGGAACCCTATTATGGGCAATATGCCAAATAAGAGTAAATCTTGGGGGTTTGATCCAAGGTTTGTTAAAAAATTTCAACCAAGCCAAGGTAGAATCATAATTGTTAAATTTGTTTTTGTAAAGACTTTTGGAATCAAGAACACCACTGAAAGCAGGTTCCCAAATGAGGAAATCATCAGTGTTGTAGAAATGAAAATTGTCAATTATATGACCAATGTCATCAGGAAGAGTGATGTCTTGGGAGTTAAGAACGTCCCTAATAGAAGAATTGGTATTGTATGGAGGAATGGTGGATGTGAGCATTGAGATTAAGGGGACACCAGTCCAATTATATAGCCAGAAATTCATAGTGGAATTATCACTAACCATCCATCTAGAGTTGTTCGTGATATTAATGAAAGAGCATTTAATGGATGGCCAGATGGAAGAAGTGATGTAACTCTGATTTCCCTTTTTAAACTTGCTGATGAATCTAGACTTGAGAAAGGCAGTGGAATATTAATTACTGTGAATTAGATTCCAAGATATCCTGGCTTGAAGAGATTCGTTGAAAAGCTTAAGGTTTTTGATGCCAAGACCACCCTTATCCAGAGGTTTACAACAAGTAGCCCAAGGTAAGGTCACATGTTTTCTTTCAATTGTACTACCGGTCCAAAAGATAATTTTTATGTAAACGTTGATTTTATTAAGAAGATAAGTAGGCCATGTGTAGGCCATCATCAAGTAGACCAGTTTGGAGACAATGGTAGATTTGACAAGACAAATTCTTCCAGCCAAATAAATAGATTTACCCTTCTAGGAAGAGAGTTTATTGGTAATTTGATCAATGATACTGTAAAAGTAGCTATATTTTGGTCTTCCAAAAAATATAGGAACCCCATGATAAGTAAAGGGAAAGGATCCTTCTTTAATCCCTAAATAATTCATAATGAATCTTTTTCTGTTGGGAGAAAAACTTTTTCCAAAGAAAACAAAGGATTTGCTCCAACTTATCGCTTGGCCCGAGACATCTTCATAATGATCCAGGGAACTTTTGAGGTTTTGGATGTTCATTTTATCACTCTTTAAAAACAAAATAATGTCATCAGCATATAAAAGGTGGGTAGGGAAATTTAAGTTTTTAGAAGCCTGGATGGGGTTAATCTTGTTTTTATTCACAAGGCTCATGAGAATTCTACTTAAGTAATCCTCGATAATAGCAAAAAGGATGGTAGAGAGAGGGTCACCTTGCTGAACCCCCTTGGTGCATTTAAAGAATCCTTTAGGAGTCCCATTTACCAGCACAGATATAGAATCCAAATTGAGTAAGGAGCGAATCATAGTGGTAAAAGTGTCATTAAACCTAAATCTTTTCAGAACCCTTAAGATAAGACTCCAATACATGGTGTCAAAAGCCTTCCTAATGTCAAGTTTTATGGAAACACTGCCTCCTCTGGTGACTTTATTCAGCATATTAGTACATTTTGAGGCCAGGCATATACAATCTTGAATAGATCTACCTTTGATGAATCCAAATAGATGCCAGGAGAAAATTTTGTTACATATGGGGGCCAATATATTGGCAAGGAGTTTAGTAATAATTTTAAATATGGTGTTGATGAGGGTAATAGGCCGGAAAAGATGAATTTCCGTAGAATTTTCCACTTTATGAATCAAAGTAAGAAATTGAGACTTTATCCCAAGTGGAAGGAAACCTATGGAGAAAAAGTATTTGACCAGTTTACACACGTCCACATGAAGGATTTCCCAGTATTGTTGGAAAAAACCATTTTTGAAACCATCAGTTCTCAGAACACTATCAGGGTTGAGGCTGAAGACAGTGTCCTTGATTTAATGATCCAGGGGCATGCTTAAAATATGGTCATTGTCCTCAAAAGTGACCATATTAGGAATGATATCAGGGAGAATATCTTTACAAACCTATGGACCATTGAAAATTTTATGGAAGTAATTGACAATATGATTAGAAATTGCATCCTCAGTGTCAAGAAGAGTGTCATCAACTCTGAGAAATGCAAGGGGATTATAGGCTTTCCTGACCCGTTTGAGAGAATTGTAGAACTTAGTATTTTTGTCACCATTCGAAAGCGATTTGGTTTTGAAGATTTTCTTTCTCAAGTTATCATTGAGCTTTAGTAGGGAGTTGAGCATCAAAGACATAGTAATTTCAGATTGGGTATCAATAGTAAAATTAGAGTTGGTGTTGGAGCTTTTAATGTGAATAAGGTCATTCTACAAGGTGGGTTTGTCCTTGTCAAGCAATTTTGTTTTAGAGTTGCACCAGCGCTTAAGGCATTGCTTCAAGAGATTTAATTTAGTAATGCTAGCAAAATTTCCATTTTGATGTTGCATGCCGACCCAAAAATCTTTTATCTTATTGGAGCATTCAAGGTTCGCATCCAATGCATTTTTAAATTTAAAAGTTGTAGGAGATTTGGAACCCTTGGAGATAAAACTCAAAAAAATGGGATGATGGTCAGAGTTGAGCTTAGGTAAAGTAATACTAGAGATGTAAACCCATTTATCAAGGGCAGAAGCATTGGTGAAGTCCATGTCAAGTTTGTTAAACACTACCCTATTGAAGTACTTTCTATACTAAGTATACTTAGCCCCAGTGAGGTTAATTTCTATAAGATCACAATCCTCAATAGAAGCTTTGAATTCCCGAGAGGAGATAGAAAAGTGTGATGGTTCAATCTTTTAACATGGAATTAGGATGGCATTAAAGTCTCCAACCACAAACCAGGGTTCTTGAATAAATCTAGAAAGGGGAAGAAGGTCATTCTAGAGGTTTCTTCGCTCTTGATACCTATTCGTAGCATATATCAAAGTGCAGTAAGTTTGAACACCAGCATAGGAAAAATCACAAGTAAACATTTGATCAGAAAATTTAACAACATTGATAGATTGAAAAGATGAATGGTAAAAAATCCATAGGGTTTCAATAGCAGTTCTATCCTTCCAAGAACCAAGAAAATTATATCCAAAAGAGCTTAAATACAAGTAGTTCAGAGAAAAATTCATTTTAGGATGAGCAATAGCGAATAATTTAGGTTTGTGAGTCAAAAGAAATCTCTTAAGCACTATAAAAGTGTCATAGTTTGTGATACCCTGACAATTACAAAATAAACAATTCATTTAAACCTTTGTTTGGAGTCAGAACTCCCATTTTTTGCACCACCTGAGCCCTTTTTATTTTTTGAACTTCTGGGTCCATGATGTATTAATAAATTGAATGAATTACTATTAGTAAATAAAATTAATGAAATATATATTTTATATACTTGATAAAATATTTTTTATATTCATTCAATATATATTTTTTTCTTAGGGTATGAATAAACCATATTTAATATACAAAAATGTATATTTTCATTAGGGTAATTTTTCTCATTTTATTCACGATCCTATTTTAAATTAATATTTTGACACAGTAAAAAATTTTATATGACAAAATAAACATTTTATTTTTAATTGGGTATAAAAAATAACTTTGAATGAATTTTTAATATTTTTTTGATAGCATTCATGTTTTGATGAATAGTAAAAATACACTAAATTTTAATTGAAAACAACTTTTTTCATCGAAATAATTTATATGGTTCAATTATAATATTGAATGGTTTTAAGGTATAATAGAATATATTTTTTATCTTTAAATATAATGTATGTAATTATCATTAATTTTATATTGAATTCAGATGTAAAAACATTTCAATATTTTGCAATATTTTAACTTTTAAAAACTCATTCTCTCTTTCCGATGACAGGAATAAATTTAATTAATTATTGAAACTTCTGTGTTTTGAATTTTAAAAGTGGATTACATATTTTTTAATCATTATTTCTAAATTATTCCAATAGATTTATTTTTTTGGGCATTATGAATAGTAACTTCAGTAATTTTTATAAATACAGTAAGAGGGTAAATCATTTAATTAAGGGTAAAATACTATTATAAAATTACCCTAAAACATGTCTCAATATCATTGGATGAGGTTGTTTTGACATAAATAATCCTTGGGTTGAAATGGAGTCCTTTGAAAGCCACTTGGGTGAGATTAGAACATTTAATTTTTTTATTTAAAGAAAAGTTAAATATGCCTCACTCAACTTTTAATAACTAAATCATTTTTTGTATATAAAGTTATATGGATGATAAATTAGATTATAAATATTCATTTTAAATTTTAAATGTTTTTATTTATCATGTTAATTTATTTTTAATTTTTTTAAAATAAATAATTTTCTTAAATACCTATACTTTGATGATGTAAAAACTAATTAATTGATAAGAAATCAATAAAATAATTTCAATTAAAATATTAATAACTATAAAAGACCCAAAAATTTGGAAAATTACTATTTCTATAGTATATATCATCCATAACCACCCAAGAGTCGAGTTATTGACCTTTTGGAGCCATATAGAATAGATTTTAAAACTTATATTATTTTATTTAAATTGACGTTAAAGTTGTCACATTCTTAATTTAATTAGTATAATATTTTAAATATTAGATATTCAAAAAGATAAATTCTAATAAATATATTCTTATAAAATCTAGTATATTTATCTTCATAATAGTATTTTATGTTTAATTTTTATTCAAAAAATATTTATATTAGATAATTACACAAAAGTGGTGTAGTAATTATTTTATTAATGGGGATATCAAATAAATGTTATTAAAAATATTAAAATAAATATAATTTGGGTTAATTAACATGTAAAATGAATTTTATATAATAACGTATCCTCTTATTGATATAATAAAATAGTTTTTTCAAAATTAACTTGTTTTCTTTATATTTTTAAAAATCAATGAATTGAATATTGCCAATATTGACACTATTAATTGTTTATCAAAATAATTTTTTATTAATTTATTTAAAATTAATTAAACATTTTTTAAAATATATAATAATTATTATATTTTCGAAAATGTTCTAAGTTATTTATTTATGGTCTAGTTGACATAAAATAAGTACATATGACACCCTTTTAATTTTGAAATATTTCTTACCCTAGTTAAAAGTTAAATAAGATAACTCTGTAATAATTAAAATTAAAAGGTTTTATTTGATATAAATACTTGTAAAAAAATTATTGGTTTATTATATTTCAACATTATCTAATCTCATCTTCTAATTTGGTTCATTTTAGATGTTTTTGGATGGTGTTTGATTTTATTATAAATTAGTATTTTTTTAGATCCCAAAAGTACCCCTCACCTCAATTATAAAAGGGAACCGCCTCCCTCACCTATTCACTTTACTTTGAGCCTTAAATATTAGAAATCCCCAACCATTTTTCTTTCTCAACTTCCCTAGATACATTATATAGGTTCTATTCTTCTTCAAATACCATCTCTAGTCCCTTTAGAGGAGATTGATAAGAAGCACATCGAAGAAGAGGTAATCACCTTTAGTAATTCTTTCAATATTTTTTCTTCTTCTACTTACTATTAATTAGTTGTTTAATTATAAATTAATTACTACAGTATAAATTATATACTGATATGTTATTATAATTATTAAACAACCATATTATACCTTCTATCTATCCTATGAAAAACATAATTACCACATGTGAGTATGTACAACTTACCGTCTCCACGTCGTGGTGTAATATGTTTTCCACCACCACCTTATTTGTACAGGTATAATGATGGAAATAATAACTATATATTATTATTATAATGTTATTTTAATTCTAAAAAATTATCCACCATCCAATTCAATACCATTTCAACAAATATGGGAATGATATTGTTGCACATGCGTACGTACAACCTACCGTCTCCACAATGCAGTGTGATTCATTCTAAATGATATTCATTAAAGAATGATTATATAAATGTACAAAACAAATAAATATTGTATATATTATGTTAATATCATTTTTAACAATATAACTATAACCTAAGAATGAGAACCGGAATTTATTCGATAAAACAAGCATAAGAACATAAAGCAGTTAATATCCGAATAACGAGTAACAATGAAATGTTATTAATAGAAAGATGATAATATGATCATATATGATATCATAAAAATGAATATAATTTTTGAATAAGTCAATGAAATTATTTAAATAATTATACAACAGGTTCAGATACTTACGAAGGATATCAGACCTAAGGTAAGGGATAATTTCGCTATCTCATTATTATCCGAGATTGTTTATACGTAAGTGTTTACTAGGGTATATTTGTCATCCACATCCATGTTTCATAAATATTTATTATTATCTATATTATTATAAATTTTTTTAAATTTAATTTTACCCATTGGTTAATTTTTATTAAATTTTATGAATGAAATCATTTGTTGTTTTTTAATATGAGGTACTTTTTGACTTTTTGGATAAAAGTACAAGGAGAATATTTTTTCACTTATACGACATGAAAGGATTTTTATGTATTAATAAATCTATATTTACATGAAGCTTCCTCAACATTATTTCAAGTTTATATTCAAATAAATTCTTTTATTTTAAAATTTTGAAGCATTTATAGAAAAGAAAATGTTTTTAAAGAATGATATTTTCCTTAAGAATTAATATCAAATGTTTTATCAAAATTATTTTACATCTAAGATAAAATTATTTAAATAGAGTTATGTTTATATCCCTATTATTACTATGATTTGATTTTTTTTATGATGGAATTATATTTATGAAATACATTTGTTTTATATAGATTATATTATCCTGGAATGATATTTAAGAAACACATTTTATTTCTTGGGTTATGCTATGATTAACGATTTGTGTTTTTAAAGAAAACATAAGAATGATTTAATTATTAGATGGGTGTGACCTATATCTCCATCCAATTCATTAGTTAAAGAATTATATCTCATGAGATAGGCTTGGCTGGAATAAGTAATGATATCAGTTTAGTAATATAGGGCTGAAATGAGGAGTGAACTAGATTTAGTAATTGACTTTTTCCGTTATGATGGTCTTGGAAATTAGCCTTGACTATTATGAAATGATTTTATATGATTATGTGTATGATGAAAAAATTCATGTCTTATGTTATGAATTTTTTTGAGTATGTTCATTGATTCTTATGAACGTTCATGTTTTATCCCCTTACATGATATCACGATCTTACATATTCAGGATAATATTTTCAAATGATATGTTCTTTATGTCTTATGATTATGATTTGGTTTATATCTCCATTTTTTACCCTTATTGAGCATCTTATCTCACCCTTTCATATGTTTCATTTTCCTAGGTCATCAAGAAGGGTATTAAGTAAAATATTTCCAAAGGGGGTCTAGTTATGGTGAAATAAGTGGGAGACAATGAAGATGTCTTATGAACCAATTTTTTATGTTTCCCAGTTTCTAAAGACACTATACCTATATGGTTATTTTGTGGATTTTTCATATTTTGAAATGATTATTCTTCATGTTTGATGTAAAATCAATGTATGTAAAGTATGGGTCATTATAGTTGGTATCAAAAGAATTTTATAGTTAACCTTTCAAAACTAGGATGAGAAAACCTTAGGAAGAACCCTAAGGATGTGTTGAAGTATAGGTTAAAAAACTATTGTTCTAGAAATGACCATGAAAACATAGGCTAAAACCTAAAGTTTCTAAAATTGAACTTTTATTCTTGATTATGCAGTTTTCATATTATGATTATTGTTTCGTGCACTATGCTTATTGGAATTAGTAAATGGATAGAACCCAAAGGAACCACGTTAATGGTGAATGAGGCGATCAATGAAATTATTGTCCTTGTTGGAAACAAAATTTTATGGGACATGGAATGAAAAATATTGTAACTATGCTCACATAGCTTTCTGAAGATTTGAATCATGTAGGACTTCCAAACAAATAAAGTTGGGAACACCATTCTGTTGAGTCCCATATAAGGAATCATCCACCTTCATTCAGAACATCTTATAATGCATTAGTGGATGAAAATTGAATAGTACCACTAGAAAGATATTTTCAGTTCTCTAATGTTCAGAACATGATAAATTCATCTTAGCAGTCTATCATTTTGAAGGTAAATCTAATCAATCATAGAACCTTATCCAGAATATGATGTAAGGAGATGAAATTGAATCCATGGAATGGGATGAGTTCAAGAACATATTTTTCAATAAATAATTTCCTTGTATTCTTCGAACAAAGATGGAGAAGGAGTTCCTTGAACTTAATAAAAAGGATGATGAATCTATTGGTAGTTACAGAGAAAATTTTACAAGACATTCTAGGAATACTTCTGGAATTATTATCCAACCTGAGAGTAAAATTGATTGATTCTTTAGTGGATTAAAACCAATTCTCTTAAGATAATTATCCATAAGGGACATCAATATATATTAATAAATCATTCTATGTGCTCTTAAGGTTGAGATGGATATTAGAGTAACCCATCAGCCCTGGGGGTTTGACAAGAAGATAAAAATGGAATTCAATGTAAAATATAAAGACAACATTAAAAACAAGATGAGTTTTACCTTATGCTCTAATTATGGAAATAAACATGTAGGAAATTTTCATAAAGGGACTAGTAAATGTTTTAAGTGTGGAAAAAAAATTCATCAAGAAGTTGAGTGCTAAGGTGATGGAAAAAAGATGTCTAATGATCTGAATCGATAAAAGGCTACACAGAATTCACCTCCTACACATCAATGTTATGGGTACAAGGAAATTATGAATTATTCCAACCAATTCCCTAACCCAAGGTTTTTTATGATGATCGACGTCATCAAACTCTTAAGGAAAAAGACAAATAAAAGTCACATGCAATAAATATCGGCCATGTGGAGTATGATAATGAAATTGTGAAAGGTATACTTACCATCCACTCTGAAGTAGAAAGTGTTTTATTTGATTCTGGATCTCCCCACTCTTTTATTTGTAAAGAATTTTCTAAGGGTATCATTGTATTACCTAAAATATTATATGTTGAGTAAGTTGTGACAACTATTAATGGCACAAAAGTCACATCAAAATTTTATAATTATTATCTTGTTGATGTTTGTGGGAAACTAATTCATGGAAATCTTTTGATCCTTCTTATAGTGGAATTTTATATGATTCTTAGCATGGGTTGACTTTTTCTATATGGAGATCATATCTATAAGATCTTGAGTTTTCCTTGAGTTACATATCTATCCTTTTAAGTTAAATGACTTTACTTTTCTTTTCTTCTTAGACCATAAGTCGGGTTGTGGGCTGGTTGTGTTGTTTCTGTGAAATAAAAGAGAAAATTATTGAAGTCTCACTATAGGCAAGGCACACATAGTGTACTTGGCCTCCACATCATATACTTTCCCATCATGGTTTTTTTAAAAGAGGTAGTAGCCTCTAATATTTCATACATACAACCCTTTCCTCCCATTTTTCCGAAGTTAAATCTTCCTAAACTAGTTTTTCTAATATAGAAGGTATTTGGACTATGATTCGATCATGTTTTATCTCGTTGGAACTGCATCGATAATTAATCAATTCCTTTTTAGTCGTTCCTGATTCTTTAAAACAATGAATGTGTTATTTGGATTTTTGGATCATATTCTCTAATATTCCATTCTTCATTCATTCTTCATTTTTTATCCAAAATAGTATGAATCATGACTTTATATTGGATGAGATATATACTACCAAGGAGAGGTAGGTAGTCTATACTTTCTTTCAACTTTTTAGGTGCTTTTTAGTTGTTCAGCCTTTTCACCACCCATCAGACTTTCTAGGGAGGCCTCATTTTTAAGAGAGTTTCTTGTAGTATCTGTAGTCGAACATTGTGATTATGACCATAGGTTCTGTTTAGGTGTGTTGGCACTTTTTTATCGATTAATGGTCACCCAAGGGGTGCACCTTAAAAAAAGACCATGTTTATGCCTGTTAAAACCACCCAATGGGTGTGCGCTTGTGTTTTCTTAGTTAGAGGAATCCCTTCAGATACCTGAATGGTTTTATTTGTCTGCTTATGATATGTACTAACTCCTTACTTAGTGATATCTAGTTATTCCATGCTTATTTAATTTAACCAGGATTGTTAAATGGATAATATGTGTGGTTATACCTATACAAATGAAAAATATCTTGTTAAATAGATTATGTGGGAGGGTAGTCCCATATACATTATAGTTGATAAATGGTTTGTATGATTGGTTATACTCATGGATTGTTCTTTATGATGTGTGTGGGTATACTCACATGTAATAAATGTTAAATGGGTTTTATGAGAAGGTAGGCCCATATTCTTTGAAATTGATAAATGTGAGTGGATGCCTTGGGTTGACTTTTCCCCTTGGGTGTTGATTCCATTGGATTAATCAGGCCTTAATACCACATGGATCCAAATTTCTTGTGCTTGTATAAGACATTCCATTACCATGCTCCTAGGACCCCAACCAGTGCCTAATCGAGTTTCCACTGGGACACTCATGGAACATGATCAGATTCCTTGGATAATATCCTTGGGTCTAGCACTTCGTGGTCTAGATATATTGCATGGATTCCCTAGTATGTGACACCTTGGATCCATCCCTTGGGGTCTACTTTTCACTATAAGTCATGGTTGTGGGATTCTACTCTTAACTATACAACATGGTTTTGGTACTTTTGACTTCATTATACAGTGTGCCTAAAACTTGTTTGGTATTGATGGATGTGTGATGTGGACGTGAGACTTGATTAATTTTTTTATAGTTTTCTTTTTAGGAGATGATATTTTTCCAGTAGCCTTGAGGGGGTTTTATAATTAATTATTATAATATAAATATGCCATGGGAATCCATAATACTTTACTACTTTGTTTACACTTGTCAGCACTTTGAATATTTTTTAGAACTATATAGACCTGGGTGGTTTCCAATTATAATGTCTATGTCACTCCCTATTCGGGCCTCCTCAAAGACCCAAACAAATTATACGGTTGTAGGTTCTGATAGGGGAAAGTTCACTAGTACTTGTTGTTGATTGTGCCTTTGGGATAAGGAGATCATAGGACCAAGCTGAGGCTTGCGATGCTAGGATGCCTTTTTGTTCTTTTGTTCTTTTTGGTACTTGTATTATATTACATTCCCACATACCTGATTTAGATGATTTTGACATACTTGTATCAACTACATCATTTTGTATACGAGACACCTCTGGTTATTGTTGTGTAGACTTGTCTTGCATGACTTACTTTTAGTTGACTGTAATTTATTTTGCCTTTTCTATTTATTGTATGTTTTACTTCCAATGTAATACTCTGGTAATGAGGTAATAGTCTCCCCATGGACTCACCTAGGTCCTCACTTCTAGTTGACAACCTCTAGAATTTGAGTAGATGTTCTTGAGTCCACGTGGCCAACCGATTTCATGGCACCATTAGGTGGAATTTGGGCCCAGGACGTTACAAAGTGGTATCAGATGAATTTTTTCTGGTTTTCCATAATGTTTCGTGACAGTAGATAGGGATAGGAATGAAATGGAATTTTCTAATAATCTGTACTCGGTAGTAGCTACTCCATGTATAGTGAAAATCTAAATTACCTCAAATGGAATTTTAATTTTCTAGATTTTGACTATTACAGTTTATTTGATTTCACCATTGGGTGATGCACTTGATTTATGTTATTACCGTAGATGAAATTATGGGTTCTATTTCATTTGAAACTCGATCAGATGAGGGTTTTTAATCTCATGCACCATATAGAAACTTTTTAGAATCACATTTTATGCATTCTTCCATTCCATCTAGGATACATGAGATATTGCATGTTGTTGTGACAGTTTATGTGATAGTTATACCTAATGTTGTGTTAGATAGGTGTAGTAGATAAAGGTGTGATGTCATCTTTCAATACATAATGAGTATGGGACTTTATGAATTGGGAAATAACTCACCAATGGAATTAAAATGCTTACATGAACCTTTTTTATGTATAATTTGAATGTGATCCATGTTTTGGGTTCATGAGGTGTTATAGACCCTAATTTATTCAGAATTGGTAAAACCCTGGAAAGATTTCCTGGATAATTGAATGTGAAACATAAATTGAAACTTGAATGGAAAATATATACTTGACCTAGAATCATATTTTGAGTGGGTAAGGGCAATAGTTTCTTATTGTTCGTTGGCTGTTTATACAGTCCTGGATTTAGCAGCAGATTATTGGTTGACATGGTTTCTAGGAGGTTTTTTTCCTATCCTTCTCTTTTGAGATCTGAGCTTTGATGTTGTTATTTCTCGAAGCATGAGTTTGTAATTATAGAGACATTCCACCGCGATGGCCTCCAATGGTACGTTGTGAGGTCGGTGATGACCATACTTCATAGACAGTGGGGCATGAGTTAGCGGTTGATCCTCCTGTTGTACTAGCTATGGCAATAGAGGCTATTCCGGACATAGGTGTTGAGGCACAGTTCTATGAGAGGTTATTTTGTTATATGTAGATGTTCCTGGGAGCACCGCAGCTAGAATTGACTATGGATGAGCTGACATGGGTGTTTTAATAAAATCATCATTCCATGTTTTCAAGGTATAGTGGTCTAAAGGCTGTAGAGCTATGGCTAGAGACCACATTAGTGATCTTTGAGCATTTGGAAATTCCTCCTAAGAGGAGGGTGATACTCGTGACTTATATTCTTTGTGGAGCAGCAAAGCATTGTTGCGACGTTTTGAACTAGGATGATGGGGTGTGAGATATGGGTTGGGTTGAATTCCAAACCTGCTTCTATGACTACTTTTACCTCATGACTCTGTGAGTAGATCAAGATAGTTAGTTCATGAATCTAGAGTAGGGAGCAATGAAGGTATGGAATACTCAACATAATTTATATAGCTGCAACATTTTTCACCTATGTATCTTAAAGATGAATTGTCGATGGTGAGACACTTCAAGGAAGGTCTCATACATGCTGTCAAATCTGAGTTTAATGTTTTCATGTTGCCTTATATCACTAATATAGTGATTCAGGTGTTAATTATAGAGCGAAACCTAAGGGAATATGGGGGCAGAACATGGGAGTGTTGTTTCTCACCCCAATGGATTTACGTCTTCTAAAAGGAAGCATATTTTTTAGGATTCCTATGACATGAGTTCTAGTCTAGCTATGCGTAAAGTAATCATGGTGTTTTCTCATCAGTGTGTTAGACATGGTCATGTGATAAATCAATGCGACTGTGACCCAGTTGAGTGTCAAACATGTGGAAGGATGAGGAACATGCAATAGTTTTGCAGGACCTTCCCTCCAGCTATGAGTGGTAGGGGTCAGATCCAATGTCAGGTTCATGAGTAGGTTCTTCATCTCCGTGTCAGGTTTGGAGTTGGAGTAGTTAAGGCTGATTGTGCCAAGGTAGTGGTGGTCGTGGTTGTGGTATCCAGGAACCAGGTTCTCAAAGACAGTAGGGTGGATCAGCATAGGGTAGCCAGGCAGGGTCATAGGTTCATGGTATAGATCAGACTTATGTAGTGCAATAGACCCAACAAAATATTGATCTCATGCCGTCTACAATGATAGGTATGATATTAGTATCTTATACTATTGGATCTACAATTTTCGATATAGGTGCATCATATAGTTTTATATCAGCACTAGTGGTTAAAATACAAGGGCTTGTGGTTTTTCATTTTGAGGTCATTTGGACGCTAGACACACCATTTGGAATTATAATTGGTGATGTGAATCAGTGTGTAGAGTTCCACCTTAAGGTTTGTGGGCTCCACTTCAACTAGAATTTATATTTCCTCGAGATGATAGAGTTTGACATCATTCTTAGGATGTACTTGATCATATATTACTTAGCATACATTACCTAATATCACCATAGGGTGACTATCACATCACCATAGGGTGAAGTGTTTATTCCCAAGGGTGAATGGGATGACTAAGTAAGCAAAGCTAGACCCGGGCATCGTGGGCTGGGTGGGATGATAGCCCATATTGCTAGTTTGATTATAGATGATCCGGGAGTGGGTCAGGTGAAATTTCCTCTAGTGGTTGATCACTTTAGATACGTCTTTACTAAAGAATTTTCAGGTCTACCTTCTATGAGATAGGTGGATTTATCCATCGAGCTAGTGCTAGGACCTTTTCTGGTATTTGTTCTTCCTTATAGGATGGCTATAATGGAGTTTCAGGAGATCAAGAGGAAACTAGAGGATTTGGATGTTAATGAGTTTATCAGACCCTGTACTTCTCCATGGGTTTCTTTGATCCCCTTTTTAAAAAGGTGAATGAAACTGTTAGGTTATGCATGGATTATCGAAAACTGAACCAGCTGACGGTTAAAAACTGATATCCCATACCATGGATAGATGATCTGTTTGATCAGGCTCGTGGAGATAGAGTGTTATCTATGATCGACTTGAAGTATGGATATCATCAGGTGCATGTTTGACCTACAGACATACCTCATACAACCTTTTATAGTAGGTATGGGTTATACGAGTATCTGGTTATCATGATTGGACTCATGAATGTGCAAGCAGTTTTCACAGTGTTGATGAAAAGGGTGTTCTAATCTTACTTGGAATCTTTTGTGGTGGTATTCATGGACAATATCTTGGTGTATTCTCATAATCAACCTGACCATGTCAACTATCTTGAGATTGTTTTGAATACACTGATAGGGGATCGGTTATATGCTACGCTTGCAAAGTTCCACTTTTGGATGGATCAGATTCACTCCCACGATCACATCATCTCGGAGATAGGAGTATCAGTAGACCCTGAGTAGGTGATATAAATAGATTCCTAAGAATATCTCAATAATTTTTTTGACATAGGGAGTTTCTTTGGGATATCTATTCACTATAGGCATTTTATAAAAGACTTGTAACACTTAGCAGTGCCACTGACGGGTTATACTAAGAAGGGTGTGATGTTTTTGTGTTCTGATTCTTGTGAGGTGGCCTTTCAGGAGCTAAAAGGGAGGTTGAGACCAGCACAAGTCGTGTTACTTCATGATGAGGGAAAGAGTTACATGATTTAATGTGATTCTTTAGGTATTGGGATGGGGGTAGTGTTGATGCAGGAAGAAAAAGTCGTGGCGTATGAGTCTTAGTAGTTGAGGCCTCATGAGAAGAACTACCCTATACACAATCTCGAGTTAGCTATAGTTGTTCATGTGTTTCACTGTTAGAGACACTATTTACAAGGAGAGCATTTTTTGGTGTAGACAGACCAAAAAAGCCTCAAGTATGTCTTTATGCAGCGTGATATTAATATGAGGTATCTAAGGTGGGTGGATTGCCTATAGTCATTTGACTTCCAGCTTTCCTATGATATTGGTAATGGAAATACAGTGGTCAATGCACTGGGAAGGAGGACTCGAATACAGGTGGTGCAATAGGCATATAGAGAGCGGTATCTTATGGTGTTGTTTTATAAGATGCATCTAGAGTTTCATGATAGTCAGGGGTAGACATTTCTATCATCTTTAGTTGTGACCTCTACCCAACTTAAAAGAGGTGGGATGAGGCAGCTATTGAAATCGAAAGGCCATGTTCTACAAGAAGGTGTGGTAGGTCAAGACACTTCTCCTAGTTGGAAAGTAGGAAATGATGAGATCCTATGTATCCATGGATGTGTTTGGGTTCTAGTGGGTATACACGAGAAGATGATGCGGGAGTTTCATTCTTCATCTTGGTCAGTGAATCCCAGGGTCACCAAGATGTACTATGACATGCAATGTTAGTACTGGTGGATGGGAATGAAGTGTGAGGTGTATGGTTTGGTTTGAAGGTGTTACACCTGTAAGCAGGTGAAGGTGCAACATGAGAGACTAGTTATGGTTTTACAACAGTTACCTATTCTAGATTGGAAATGGGATTATGTCATGACGGATTTTGTTACTGGTTTACCGAGTTCTCTTCAAGGTAATGATGTTGTGTGGGTTGTTGTAGACAGGCTTACGAAGGTCACACATTTCATGCTGATCAAGGAGACCATATTTGTTGATGATCTCAAAAGGTTTTATATTTTAGATGTATTATGACTATATGGTTCCCCACTCACTATAATTTTAGATAGGGATTCTTGTTTTACATCTCGATCCTAGAAGAGTTTTCAGTGGGTGCTGGATACACAGGTGCTTTTGAGCACATCATACCGCCCTCATACTGATGACCATTTAGATCATATGATATAGGTGACTGAGTACATTCTGTGAGAATCCCTTCTATATTTTAGGGGCCCTTGGGAGAGGCACATTCCCTAGGTGAGTTCACCTATAACCACAATTATCAAGTGACTATATAGATGACACCTTATGAGGCTTTATATGGTAGGCCATAACGATCACCCCTATTCTAGTTAGAGGCAGGAGAGAAAACTTTACTGGGACCATGTCTCATGTAGGAGACATATGAGAAGGTCTTGTTGATTCAGAAGAATATGGATATTGAGAAGTCTCTTTAGAAATCATATTTTTATTGCCACAGAAGACTTCTAGAGTTAGAGGTTGGGGATCATGTTTTCTTGCATGTTTCACCGAGGATGGGGCACAAGTGGATCAGGAGGTAGGGTGAGCTTTTACCAAGATATGTCTGGCCATTTTAGTTTCAGGATATAGTATGGTTTTTTGCCTATTGGTATCAGTTACCTCATAGATATCGATCCATACACGATGTCTTCAATCTATATCAGTTGTGCTAGTATCACTCAGACCCATCTCACATTTTTCAGCCTGAGGAGGTTAATCTTTAGGTTGATGCATCCTTTGGGGAGCATCACATTCATATCATTCACAGGATCATGAAGGTTCTTTTAGGCTGGTCAGTTCCTCAAGTATGGTTGATATGGAAGCAAGGCCATTTACCAGATGAGACTTGGTAGAGGAAGGATGACCCACATGCTAAGTGGCCAGATTTTTTTTAGAGGAATCTTGACCCCCCCCCCACCCACCCTCATAGAGCAATTTGGGGGGAAATTTATATAAAGAGGGAAGATTGTAATATATAGGGTTTTTTCTTGTGGTACAGATCTTTCCTTTTGGGTTAAATCTATATACGTGTTTTTGGATTAGAACCTATGATGGGTCGTGGGCTGGTTGGGATGTTTTTGAGAAAGAAAGGATAAAATGGTTGAAGGTTGGTTGTAGGCTAGGTATACATAGTATACTTGGCATACACATCGTGTACATGACCTAAATGTCATGTACTATCCTGTCACAACATGTTTAATTTCTAGTTAAAAAATAGGGTTGTGCGTGTCGTGTACATGGCCTACATGTCGTGTACTTTTCTGTCAAGGGTTTTTAAAAAAGTGGCAGTAGCCTCTAATATTTCTTACACAAAACCCTTTCCTCCTATTTTTGATAACCTAAAAACTCCAAAACTATTTTTCAGATCAAGAATCAGTGGGGACTCTAATTCAAGTGTCATTTGTCTCATTGGAACCACATTGGTAATTACTCTATTCATTTTTAGTCATTCTTGATTATTCGAAACAACAACTCTGATATTTAGATTTAGGCTCATATGCCCTAATATTTTGTTCTTCATCCATTATTCATATTTCTTCCAAACCTGGATGAATCAGAACTTGATATTGGATGATCTATCTACTACCAAGGAAGGGTAGGTGTTTTATACTTTATTTCGGCTTTTTGGGTGCTTTTTAGGTTTTCGGCTTTTCTACACCCATCATACATTCCTACAAGGCCTCATTTTTGAGTGAGTTTCTTATAGTAGCTATATTCAGACCTAGTGAGAATTCCCATAGGTTTTTTTTAGGTGTGTTGGTACCTATTTCTTGATTCAAGGTCACCCACGGGGCACTCCATTATTAAATATCCTATTTATTCCTATTAAAAGAATCCAAGGTATGTGTTCCAATGCTTTCCCAGTTAGAGGAATCCTTTGAGATACCTAAATGTTTTGATTTATCTACTTAAGAGATGTACTACCTCATTTCGTAGTGATATCTAGTTATTCCTTACTTATTTAATTTAATTGGGATTGTTAAATTGATAATATTGGTGGGTATACCTTTACAAATGATAAATTTCATGTTAAATGGATTATATGTGAGTGTAGGCCCATATGCTTTGTAGTTGATAAATGGTTTTCATGAGTGGGTATACTCGTGGATTGTTCATATTGATGTGAGTGGGTATACTCACATGGAATAAATGTTAAATTAATTATATGGGAGGGTAGGCCCATATTCTTTGAAATTGATAAATTTTTGCATGAGTGGGTATACTCATGGCTTGTGCATGTTAATGTGAGTGGGTATAGTCGCATGAATATATTTTTTATATTGAATTATTTTTTTGAATGGTTTGACAGATTTCATCAACAGCTCTCTATGGATCCGAAATTTTGTTTTGGATGCCTTGGGTTGACTCAGCACCTTGGTTCTTGATTCTATGTGATGCCTCAGGCCTTGCTACCCTGTGGATCCATATTTCATGGTCTCCTATAGAAAATACCATTACCATGCTCCTAGGACCCCAACCAATGCCCAACTGAGTTTACAATAGGATACCCATGGGAATAAATAGGATTCTGTGGAAATGTTCATTGGATCTGGCCCTTCGTGGTCTAGATATATTACATGGATCCCCTAGTACATGACACATTGGAGCTAGTCCTTGGGGTCTACGTTTCACAATACGGCATGGTCGTCGGATTCTTCTCTTCACTATACGTTGTGGTTGTGGGACTTTTGACTTCTTTGTATAGCATGGTTGTGGCTTGTTTAGTATTGATGGATGTAAAATGTGAACATGAGACTTGTTTAATTTCTTTATACCTTCCTTGTTAGGAGCTGAATTTGTTGCAGGTATACTTGAGGGGATATTTAGTTTTACTTATTGAAAAATACATATTCCATGGGCATTCAGTTTAATTTACTTATTTTTTACAATTTTCAGAAAATTGTATATTATTGTTAGAACTGTATAGACGTGGGTGGTTTTCTATTGGAATATTTATCTCACACACTATTTGGGCCTCCTCATGGACCCAAAAAGATTATATGGTTCCAGGTGACGATAGGGGAAAGCACCCTGGAATAGGTTGTTGAATGTGGATTTGGGAGAAGGGGAGCATAGGAAATAGATGAGGCTTATGATGTTGGGATACCTTTTGGACTTTTGTTCATTTTGGGACTTGGATAGTATTTCATTACCATTTAACTTCTTTGGATGCATTCTAGATACTTGTATTAGCAGCATTATTTTTTATATGTGACACTTCTGGTTATTGTTATGCACATCTGTCTTTCTTTCCTTAATTTCAGATGACTGATGTTTATTTTTCTTATTCTATTTATTGTATGTCACAACCCGTCTCCTGGGGAATTTGTCGTCACATACCCCAAGCCCACCTCATGAAGGCCAAGGGTTGGTGACTATCATTGTAGGCGTTAACCTGAAAATGGGAGGCATTTTACTGAGTACCTGTATGCATGTACACACAACCACATCCCAAAGCTGTAAAAGTAGACATGAATGCCACTAAATTACCACTGAGTAAATGTAAAAAATTTAAGTCATATGGGCCAAAATACAAACACAACAAAAGATAAACTGAAAACATTAATGTACAGGTAAAATGCTGAAAGTCATCCACTGGAAACCCCACCTGATGGGTAATTGTAGAGAAGCTACTGGAAGCTGTAGAAGTATGACCCGCATACCTAGTCTCACTAGGAACCACTGGGTCATGTCCCACCAAGTCCTACTTCAAGGCGATGGTCATTTTCACCAGACACAACGCATGCAGGTGAAGCCCGTGTAGGGGTGAGTAAAAAATACTGAGTAGGGACCTTAGAAAAACAAGGAAACACCACAAAGAAATTCACAAACAAACCAATAAGAATGATCACGAATCCAGATAGCTCACACCATGTATATTATAGAGTAGAAATGTAAGACCATCAGTCATATCATCAAACACCATGGGATGTTGCACAACTCCTCTTTAAGGAGTACAATGGGCATACTGGGTCACACAGAAGCCACTTCCCACTAAACTAGGACGATTTTGGCACTCTGTAAAGACCTAGAAATTTAAAGGAATTTTTTTTAAATTCTTTTAAATTTTACGAGTCGGTGGCTTCTAACGGAACTTGATTCTGAGGTCCAGTGTGCCCGGAATCAATTTTCGAAGTTTATCTTAGGTAGGTTCAGTGAACGAACGAGTGGGTTTTTCTAACTTTTGAACCGTTGCTCGGAATTAAAATCTGAGGGAACCGATGAACTCGCAGTGCTGGTAATTTCTTAAGGGTACACTTACCGTAGTTGCGTTCACAAAGGAGGAGAAGATAATTTTGGGGGATTATTCAATAAATAAATAAAAATTGACGGTACAATTTTTATTTTGTAAGGTGGTTTTTCCCTCCCATGGGTAGTTAAGGGTGGGGCCCATATCCACTTAACTACCCACATTTGGGTGTTAGAGAGGTGGGTCCCACATGACCCCCACCATTTAATTCCCTCTAAACACGTTATTAAACCCCCCATTAATTGGAAAACCCCCCATTTAACTGCCAACACGTTTAATAATGGGGAACCTTCTCTCTCCCTTCTTAAATTAATTTTCATCACATTATTAAATGTGGTGAATTAATTCAGGGAGTTTATTTATATGTGAAATTAAATAATATGAGGAACCTATTATTTAATTTGGGAAAGAGCTTCATTGTGTGGGAGAGATCGGGGGAGAGATCTTGAGCTTTGGAAGAACGCTGGTCTCTGATGAAGAACGACGAAGAACGCTGGCCTCCGACGAAGAATGACGAAGAACGCCAGCCTCTGACGAAGAACGCAGGTTCCTAGAAGATCAAAGACGCACCACCAATTCCCTTCTCTGCGACAAGGGAGGATTCGTCGCTTCCTCCTCGGCGCACTCCGACGTCGCCTACGATTCCTTTCCCTGCGACGCCGACATCCAAAATCATCTATTCAGGTAGGGGAAATTGCATAATTTTCATTATGTGATTTTATACCCTCGGCATGGCGTGAAAATTGTTTAGTGCGGACTAACGCGGTGGGTGCGGGCTAACAAACAACTCTGAACCCACCACTGATTTTGTTTATGATGTGCGGAATAATTGGTGACGATGAAGCGGGACAGAATTAGAGATTGGAGGTCGTCGCAGTAAAGTATGGGTCCTAAGATGACCACAGGCACAGATGGGAGAAGAATCAGACCACCGGAATGACTCCGATGGCCCACAAAAATCTCCGGCGGCGCAGGTCACTGGCATGGTGGTGCATGGGGCCAGAGGCGGTGGACGGAACCGGCCAGCCACCCGGAGGAGGCGGCGCCAGAGCGCGTCGCCGGTGGAAGCCCACCACGGCTTTATATGTAGTGGAGAGGATTGGATCCCGCAGCCGCGCGGGATCTATGGGAGATGCGACACCAGGAGCCTAGTCCACAGAGCACAAGGGGGGGTGTTCCCCCTGCTCAGATCACTAGTCGAGCCAGCGCACCCCCGGCCGGGCCGGGGCGGGTCACGCGGACCGGGCCGGGCCGCCCAGCTGAGCTTGGCCGCACCCATCCAGTCCGGATCCTGGACCTGGGTCGGGTCGACCTATTTCGGGCCGACCCAAGGTTGGGTTGGGCTGGGTCGGGTCGGGCCCAGACCCCCCCACTTCAAACCTTTTTCGGTCTTTTGCCCATAACATGAGATATGGACCTTTGATCGACGCACTGTCTATTGTATAAGAATCCTTTGACTGAGATGGTCATTTCAGAATATTACACTTGAGGTTTCGGAAAAGTTTGGGTATGGTCGGGTTGGTTTTAACTCGGAACCAACCAAGCCCTTGGAGCGGAAATGCTTATAACTTAAGGACCGGATGTCCAATTGAAGTGTCGTTAATTGCGTTGGGATACTTTTTTTGAGAAGGTACTTTTGGATTACTTCTCTTGAGGTTTTGATGTAGCTAGAGTACGGTCGGGTTAGTTTTAGCATAAAAGCCAACCGGGCCACTGGGTTGGAAAAGCTAATAACTCTCAGACCGGGCGTTCGATTGATGCACCGTCTGTCGTGTTGGGTTTCTTTTAACGAGACAAAACTTTGGGATACATCAACTCTGTACTTCATGACAGTTGATGTATCGACCCCATGGCTCGAGGAGCGGACCCTCCCGGAATCGATCTTGCTGTGCGCAGGAACCCTAGAGATGGCTACGATTGCATAGACTACTGTACTGGAATCCTCTGTGGGTTTGACAGTGATGACTACCATATTGGGATCCTCTATGGGTTTGATGGTGATGACTACTATTATTGTATCTTGTGTGGTTCTGGCAGTATTGACCGTTGTACTTGTATCCTATGTGGGTCTGGCAGAGTACCTGGTCTTGTATCCTGTGTGGGTCCGACAGCTTAGCTGGACTTGTATCATGTGTGGTTCTGACATCTTAGATTAATTAGTGACTACATCTAATCATCTCTATCGTCTTACGAAAGATGTATACCTACATGAGCTGAGTCTTGACTTCAATCATTATCATTGATGTGATTTACTTGCTTTCCTGTGTTGACTGGGTTGTGTTTTTCCTGTGTGGACTGAGATGTGCTATCCTTTGTGGACTGGGTTGTGCTTTCCTTTGTGGACTTGATGGTGCTTGGGCTCGAGAGTTAGAGACGAACTATAATGATGAATTAGGTATATGTATGGGAATATACCTAAGTAGAGTAGGTTGATACTTCATGTTGTATCTTTCCTTTGTGGCTTATCCTTTGTGAATTCTGAGAGACCTTCAGGGGACTCGGGGTCCCTACTAAGTATCATATACTCACCCCTGCATGGGCTACACCCACACTACGTTGTGTTGGATGTAGATGACGGACAACACTGATCGAGGTAGAGGATTGTGGAGGTGGATGGTACCCGGAGGTGGACCACTTGGCGGGACGTACTTGGAGCGGACGGTCGGACCCGAGGAGTCGAGGAGACTATCTATACCCACCCTTCAGGTGGGATTTCCGAAGGACGACTTGATGTTGCTATTTACTTACTACTGTTGTACTATCCGTTCAGTTGTACTGTACTTTCAGTTGGGTTTGTATACTGGCCCATTTACTTTCCAGCACTTACTTTTGTACTCATTTTACTTAGTGTTTACATCAGCTTGCATACTCTATGGTGTTTGTTTACTTATATAAAGGCAATGCCTTCCCTTTTGGGGGGATTTACACCTTTGCTGCTAGTCGCCAGCCCCTGGCCAATAGAAGGCGTGATTGGGGTAGTTATGGCACGGACCCCGAGGACAGGTCATGACATACTTATCCCTGATGAGTATCGTGGGTATGTCAGGTCACATATAAGCTAGTCCCCACTATGGGTATTTTGGGTCACATATAAGTTGCTTCCCACCTTGGACATACTGAGGTACTCCTCCAATCAAGTATTGTGGGTCTGTCGAGTCGCACAGAGCTGCACCCCACTGTGGATTTTCTAGGTCACAAAAATGATTCTTCCCATTGGTCCATAGTAGCTGATCCACACAAGGTCTCTTTTCATCAGTATTTAGGTCTCATCCAACCATAGGGTTTCTGTGTATAGTGTGTTTGATTCCAAGAGAACTGCTCCTCAATCCATCCGTCGAATTTCAGCTTCCATGAAATCCTTCATAGAGTACTCTTAAATATTTGCCTTGTTTTGGGGGTTCCAAAACTGCAAATAGCTTTTCAATAGGATGACCTATTTGAAATATATTTTCATTTTCCCAAAAAGGTGATGGTTGGGTCCGGGTATGGTCCGATCTGGCCAGACCGACCTGACACGTTCTAGGTCCATCCCGTTGGGCCTCGAGTCCATCCCGCTGGGGAGGTCTACATCATACCCAGATGCGCGGTACGTCCGAGGGTGTCAACTCAGGGCTGGAAAATCCAACCACCCATTTCTCCTTGCATGCGGTCGGAGACCACATTCCACTTGGAGAGACTGGCTGATCCATTCACAGTGCTCCTCCTAGTGCACCGGTGGGTTCTTCTGTGGAGCATCAGGTCTGTACCGGTGTTCTTTTCTTTGCGCTGCCTATGCATCCGGCCATCATGGGTTTTTTCATTCTCTAAGAAAGCCTACAATTTTTCTTGATTCCTATTTGAACGCTTGGCTATGAAGAACGCACAAGAGGATGGGCTTAGGCCTTGTTTGTGTCGGCCCTCACCCTCCACGTTAGAGTTTTAAAAATGGGAGGAGGTTGGGATTATAGATCCAACATATAATAATCAATCCCAGTGAAAACCCCCCAAAAAACACCCTCCTTCAAGAACACAAGATATGTAGATCAACCTATTCATGTGTTGATTTTCATTCATTGCTTTTGAATAAGAACGGGAAAAATTTAAATAATTAAACCCCTTCCTCAAAGAAGGTCAATGTTGAAGTGGTCCACCCATGAAGATTCAAGAGGTCAATGGAATTCATAACTCATATGTCCCATTCCGTGAGATGTGCCAAACTCATTAAAGATCCACCATCATTCATCGTTCATCATTGGAGAGATTCATCACCATTAGTTCATCAGAGAAAAATCCACCATTTGATTCTCAACTCTCCATCGCATTAACCCATTAAAAGAGAACATGTCACAATGTTTCTATTATGCTACGACATCACGTCATTACACAGTTTCATTTGTGAAATAGTGTATCTGATATGTTTCAATTAATGCATCGTTACACTATAAAAATGACCCATTAATGAGCTTCATTTAATGCACATCATCACTACACCACGTCGCCACCTTCTGCCGCTCAACGGTGAAGGAATAAAATAAAATAACTTTTTATGTTATTTTATTATTTTCTAAAAAGTCTGAAACTTTTCTTTTCTAGTCAACCCTTCCAGTCAAATTTAAGTCCTTTCTAAGAAAATACCATCATTCTGACTTCAATGATGCCTTTAGATTTTTGATTCAAGAATCGGTTTAAAATTTAGAAAAATTTGATTCATCCTTTACTTAAATGAACATAAAAAAAGTTCAAAATTACATTCCGAGCTCACCGGGCCTCACAATCACTTAACGTCAAGGTTTTTATCTCAAAATAATTAAATAAAATTTTAAAAAAAATATACGGATATTCTGATATACTAGATTCTCCCCACCTTATGGATTTTTGTCCCCAAAATCTAAAACAATGATAAATGAACAAATGAGAGTACTGAGCACGAATCTAAGCCTCTCTCTCACATGTGATCACTTAGAGGTTCCCGTGCTGCCACCAAATGTGCACCAGATGAATCGACCATCCATAAAGGACCTTCTCATACTGATCCTTTATCTCCACATAGAACTCCGCAAATTTCACCCTATCTTCAATGTCTAACTCACCCTAGTCGATGACGTGTGATTGATCATGAATGTACCTCCTCAGCTGCGACATGTGAAAAACATCATACACCCAATGTATCTATGGGGGAAGAGCTAGGTGGTATGTCACCTCACAAACTCCGTTGAGAATCTAGAAATGTCCGATGAACCTCACAGATAACTTTCCACCCTGGTAAAATCTCTATGTTCCTTGTCGGGGTGAGAGGCAAAGGAAAACGTGGTCTCCCTTCTCAAACTCAAAGGGTATCTATCTCCTATAAGCATACGATTTATGCCTAATCTAATAAACCCTCATCCACTCATGGATAATTAGCACCTTCTTAGTGGTTTCCCATAGTAACTCCAGACCCATGAGTGTTGACTCCCATGGGTCTCTCAAGCATAGATGTGATCTGCATGGCCACCCATACATGGCCTCAAACGGTATCATGTCAATGGTGAAGTGATGGATGTTATTGTATGAAAGCTCCATAAATGGTATATAGTCCTCCCAACTGTGACCAAAACCAAGGACGCAAGCACTAAAAATATACTCCATGTTATGTATGGTACGCTCCATCTTACCATCTATTTGGAAGTGAAAATCTATTTTCAAGTGCAGCTGAGTCCCAAAAAACTCCTCCAATCCCTTCCATAATCAGGATGTTAAGTATGCATCACAGTTTGAGATGATCGTTGAAGGAACCCTGTGTATCCTCACTATCTCCTAAACATATAGGTGTCCTAATCCCTCTAATGATCCCTACTCCCATATGGGTAGGAAGTTAACCAACTTGGTGAGTCGGTCAGCAATCACCCAGATAGAATCATGGACCTAGGACATGTGTGATAAAACCATCAAGAAGTCCACAAGGTTACCATACCACTTCCATTATGGTACCTCAAGTGGTTGTACCAATCCTACTAGGACCTGATTCTTGGCATTCACTTGCTGACAAGTGAGGCATCATGAAATGGACTTTTCCACTGATTTCTTCATCCCTGGACACCATTACTGACTTCAGAGGTCCTGGTACATCATTACCACACCAATATTTACCGCTAAAGGGGATTTATGGAACTCCATTAGCAACACATTCAATAATTTCATTGGTACTACATTGCATCCTCTAAGAAGATTATGTGGTCCCCACCTATCAAAAATCTATCAGGATTCTGTCCTAAGGATATCTAAGCACGTCTGACCCAGCATTCAACATCCACAAGTTGTGTCTCCCTACCTGATTGTAAGAGTGGAGGAGTGACTATCATCTACTGAAGGTAAGCTAATACATCATTATTCATGAAGGATATCTTCATCATGGATAACTTCTATGTTTCTTCATTCAATATTTGTAAACTATGACTCCTGATGAGAGTGTCACCCCCCACATTCACCTTCCCAGAAGTATAGACTATCTCAAATTCATAGTCCTGGTGGAACTCCAACTATCTTTGTTGTCTCAAGTTCAAGTACTCATGTGATAAGATATACTTGAGACTCTTGTGGTTAGAGTAGATGGTAAATAGTTTACCCATCAAGTAGTGTCGCCATATTTTCAAGGAAAATACCACTACTACTAACTTCATGTCATGGGTTGTGTAGTTCTCCTCATACTACATAAACTTCCATGAGCTGTAGGTGATCACTCCTCTCTCCTACATCTGAAAAAAAAATCCATTCTGGTACCTAAGGCACCATATAAGACTATATACCCTACACCCTCTTTTGGTAGTCTAAAGATGGGGGCATTCATCAGTCTCCACCTCAGCTTCTAGAATCTCTGGTGGAACTTCTCCATCTATAAAAAGGGTTTTCCCTTCCATTTCAAGGACGATAAAGGTTCTACTACTCTGGAAAAGTGAGGCACGAACCTTTAGTAGTATCCATCCAACCCTAACAAACACCTCACCTCAGTTATTCTTCTGGGTGGCTCCCAAGAAATAACTGCCTCTATGTTCACTGAATCCACTACAACTCCAACCTCAAAGATGACGTGTCACAGAAAGTGGACCTCTGGAATCTAGAACTGGCCCTTCAAGAGCTCACTATAAATCTAATGCTCTCAGAGTGTATCCAAGACTATCTGTATGTGTGTAGCATTCTCCTCCTCTGACAACGATTACACTAGGATGTCATCTATGAAGAATACCATGAAATGATCGGGGTAAGGCTGGAATATCCTATTCAAGAGTCACATAAACAATTCTTGGGAATTGGTCACACCGAAGGGCATCACTAATAACTCTTAGTGTCCATACTATCATCTGAAGGCTATATTTGGTATGTCCTCATCCCGTACCTGAAGTTGGTGGTAAATTAATCTGAGGTCTATCTTTGAGAACCACCACCCCCCCCCCCCCCTTCAGCTGATCAAAGAGGTCATCAATCCTTGGTATTGGATAATTGTTCTTCACAATCACTTGGTTTAGCTGCTGAAAGTCAATGAATAGACTCAAGCCTTTGTCTTCCTTATTGGAAAACAACATTGGGGATGCCCATGGAGAAATGTTGTGTCTCTTGAAGCCCTTCTCCTGCAAGTCCTCTAATTATACCCTCAATTCTCGAAGCTCCACAACAGCCACCTGATATGCTGGTGTGATATCAGTGTCATCCATGGGTACAGTTAAATGCATAAGTCTACCTCCCTACAAGTAGGTAGTCCTAAAAACATCCTCAGGAAAGACATCTTCGTACTCATCCACCACTACAAGAAATCTTAGACTCCTCTCATCCACCGCACCGAGAGTGAGGCTAGTCAACTGGGGAGTGATTGGTTGAACTATCGATCAGGAAATTATTTCATGTGATAAAAATATTACTCTCTCACCGGTGAAGGAAAACATGGTCCCGTTCTCATGGACACACCAAAATTTGTTCCTAATACAGTCGATCTGACCATGGACTATAAATAAATAGTCCATACCCAAAATGACACCGTAAGGCCTCGATGCCTCTACTAGGAGATCCCAACTGAAGCTCTTGCCTCCTAGAGTAATCTCATATAGCCACATCAGTGTGAAATCATTGAATCCCCTTCTGTAGGAGTCTCTAATCATAAGGATTATGCCAATGGTCCACCAAAATCTTTGACCCTCAAATGAGGTTTGTGGAAAGGAAAGAGTGACTAGAACTTATTTTTATTAAAAACCCCAACTAAGGTGGAGAAGACACATATCATACCTATAATATTCTATGGAGTGTAGTGGTCATAGGAATCCATCGGCTGAAGTTGGCCTCACCCCTTTCTGATGGCTCCCTAAGCCCATGGTGGCCCACCTGGGAGTGGTGGAGGTAGCACCTTGAATCGTCATCCAACACCTGCTGCTTGTCCTACTCCCCTACCATGTCTGCCATCCTGTAAACCTCCTCACACGAACCATGACCTCTAAATTGGAGGTCCCTCTATCTTCTGTTGATCATCTATGTGATGGTTTGGAAATCCACGAGCCATGTTTCGATTCCCGCCACACGTGAAGCACAACATTATACTCAGCTAACTCCCTCTGCTCTGGGAGCCCCACACTATTGACCCCAATTCTTGGGGTCATCCCCTAAAATATCTGACCCACTTGGGTCCCATAATTTACTGCCTATTTCTCACTACTGATGAATCTACCACCTGATTTATCGTGGTGGCTCCTTCTATCGATGCTTTCTCTATCAAGAATCTCTCTATAAGAAGGGCTTGCTCAAACACTCCAACTTGAGTGGGGATGCTAAGAGACACCATGGATGCCCTGATCTCCCATATAATTCCCTTATCTAAGGTTCAAGCCCAGGATAAAGGGTCTCACACCATGTCTGTGGAGTAGTAGGAGAGGTCTATAAACCTCATAGAGTACTCTGCCACTGACATGATACCCTATTATAGGTGAAGCAGCTCTTGTATGCGCAGTGAGTTCTAGGTCATGGGGAATAAATCCTAGAAAAGCCTCTCAAATTCAACCCAGAAGAGGGTAAAATCATCATGATTTTGAACCATAAAACTCCATCATCTCCCTACCGAGACCTGAAGAAGGTTCATGGCTAATATCTCCATCTGGACGAGTGGCGTCCTCACTAAGTGAATGACCCACGTCACTACCTCCAGCCAGTCCTCAGCGACCTGAGGATCTGTCTCTCCCCTGAACATGGGAGGTCACTGTCTCTGAAACTCATAAAAGGCACAGAGTCTGCATACGTCCTCTACTGGTAATTCTAGTAGTAACTTCTGATCAACGAGTAGTGGTAGTGCTTTTGCACCACCCATCGGGGCCATCTTTATAATTTCTCCTTGAACCGACGCCTAATCGATAGGATGGTTGTCCTCATGGTCATGCATCAGAATCTAAGTTATCCATCTACATGGAGGTATCCTAATACATATAAAGATATACCATGGTTAAAATATTATACTTGGTGAGATGACTCTTATTAAAGAAGATCATATGGAGACACTTATGCAACCAGTGTTTTCATGTATAGAGCTGAAAAGTAGAATTCAGCTTCCCGGTGTATGGATACGCCGGCCACCACACCAACACTAGACTCCCTAAATCTGAAATTCGAATTTGAAACATTCATCATTGTTTCACCAAAAACAAAACAACAAACTCTTGGTCATTGAGGTAGAACTGACCACCTCTAATACAACTTTTTCAGGACCCGTCCCCCAGGGCATGTGCCACAACATACCCCAGGACCACCTCTCGAAGCCTAGGGGTTGGCGAATAGCGTCGTATGTGTCAAAATTAAAATGGGATGAATTTTACCGAGTACCTATACACATGGACACACAACCACATCCCAAAACTAGAAAAGTTAACATGTATGCCACTAAACAACCACTGAGTAAAAGTAACAACTGTAGGTCAAATGGGCCAAAATACAAATGCAACAAAAGATAAAATGAAAACATGAAAGTACTAGGATGACACTGAAATAATTCCACTTCAAACCTCACCTGATGGGTAAGTGTAGAGAAGATGTTGGAAGCTATAGAAGTACACCCTGCCTGCTTGGTCTCACTAGGCACCACTGGGTCCTTGGCCACCAATTCCTCCATCAAGGAAGCTGTCATCTACACCAAACACGATATGTGAAAGCCAATACCATGCAAGGGTGAGTAAAAAAATACTCAATAAGGACCCCAGATAAACAAGAAAAGTCCACAAATAAATTTGAAAATAAACCAAAAAACATGATCATGAAGCAAGACAGCTCACACTAGGTATATTATAGAGTATGAAACTAAGACCATCAGGCATATCATTGAACTCCTTGTGATGCTGAAGCATTCCTATTTAATGAGTATAGTGGGTAGTTCGGGTAACACATAAGCTACATCCCACTAACCTATGACTATTTTGGTACTCATCCTTAATTAGTACCATGGGTATGCTGGGTCACACATAAGCCACTCTCCACTGTGGGCATGTTGGGTCACACATAATCTGCTTCCCACCTTGGCCAAACTGAGGTACTCCTCCTGTCGAGTACTATGGGTATACTGAGTCACATAGAGCCACTCCCCACTTTTGTCCTGCTGGGTCACATAGAAGACACTTCCAATAGCGCAATAGTAGTTGATACACTTAGGGTTTCTTGTCAGAAGTCTTTAGGTTTCATCCAATTGTCGGGTTTCCGCATGTAATACACTTAATTCAGGGAGAACTACTCCTCAAGCCATCCATCGAAGTTCAAATTCCATAAAATCCTTCATAGAGTATTCCAAAAGATACACCGCATCATGGGGGTTCCAACACTATAAAAGGATTGTCGATCATACACCTTGTTTGAAAGATATTGTCATTTTTCAAAAATCGGTATGTTGCATCTGGGTGTGGTCCAACCCGGTCAGACCGACCCATCCCAATCAGACCGACCCATCCCAGTCAGACCGAACCGACCATGGTCCGCTAACCTAACCCAGACCTAACCTAGCCTGGGTATGGCCCACTAGGGTGGCATGTACCTTGCCCAAATGTGTGGTGTATCTGGGCATGTCACCTCTCAGAAAAAAAGTTGGCTGCCCATTTCTCCTTACACGCAATCAGAGATAGCATGCCACCTGGAGCCGTAGCCCACGGTTGTGGTCCGCTTCCTTTCACCAGCCACCAGCCCGACTAATGGCTTCTACTGTAGCACCACATCCCAATCTGGTTACAGCGTTCCTCCCAGTGCATTGTCGTGTCATACCACCTCTATTCCACAGCTGGTGTTGGCACCGGCATGCTGGTGGGATCTTCTGCGGACCACCAGGTCCGCATCGGTGGTATGTTCTTTGTGCCTCTGGCTTCCGTGTGGCTTCTTCTTCCCTATTAAGGCCACAAATCCTTCTTCCTGCCAATTTGAATGCACAGTCATGAAGAACGCACAAGCAGAGGGGCTCAGGCCTTTTTCATGTCATCTAGCACCCTCTGCGTTAGAGTTTTAAAAACAATATGAGGTTGGGATTATCGTTCCAATAGATAATAATCAACCCTAGTTCCAAATCCCAAGAAAAACACCCTCCCACAAGATAACACGATCCACAGATCAACCTGTTCTTGGGTTGATCTATGTTAGTTATTTTAGAATAATAATGGAGAAAACTTAAAACAATTAAACTCGTACCTCAAATCAATTTAACAATGAATTGGTCCACCCGTGAGGATTAAAGAGGTAGAAGGTGTTCATCACTCACCAGTCCCAATTATCAATATGTATTGAATTCATTAATGATCTTCAGGTGTTCTTCATTCATCATTGGAGAGAGTTATCACCATTTGTTCATCGAAGAAAAATACACACATTTATTCTCGACTCTCCAACACATTAACCCATTAAAAGAAAACACATCGCAGTGTTTCTATTATGCAATGATGTCGTATCGTTACACTGTTTCATTTATAAAATTGTTTATCTATTACAATTAAATTAATATGTCATTACATTGCACAAAAATGATCCATTAATGAGATTCATTTAATTCACCTCATCACTATATTGCAGCACCACTGTACTCCACTCAACGGTGAGGGAATAAAAGAAAATAACTTTTTAAGATATATTATTATTTTCTAAAAAGTTTGAAAACTATATTTTCCAGTCAACCCTCACCGGTCGAAGTTAAGTCCTTTTTAGGAGAATCCCAACATTATGAGTTCAAAAGCACACTTATATTTTTTTATCCAAGCACTGGTTTTAATGTTATAAAACCCTTCTTTCACGTTTACTGAAACAAGCTTAAAAAAAGTTCAAAATTCCATTCTGGGCTCACTAGGCCTTGGAATCATGTACCATCAAAGAGTCTTATCTTGAAATAATTCCATAAAATTTAATAAAATATATGGAAATTATGGTATATTACATTGTATGTTGGAATTATGCTATGATATTCTGGTGATGAGTGACTAGTCTCCCCACATACTCACCTAGGCCCTCACTACTAGTCAGAAGCCTCTGGAATTTGTGGAGATATTCTTAAGGTCATGTGTCCAACTGGGTTTGGGGCACCATTGGGTGGCATCTGGGCCTAGGACGTTACAATATCAACTGCCAAGGAAGGGTAGTCACATTTCATATTCTAGATTAGTCTATGATCATAAATCGATGAAATGATGAATATAACCTTCCAGAGTAAATTTCTTCCATCTTATGGGCCTTTATCCCTATAAATTAAGGTTATTTATCCCAAATGGTTGGGGAGAAAGTCACAATTAAGAATAAATCTTTTGTACGGTGGTTTGATGAAGTCTTTCAAGAATAATTATTATGTCTTCCACTCAATCGGGAGATTAATTTTTCAATAGAACTCATACCAGGTGTTTTGCCTATTTAAAAGACACCTTATAGAATGAACCCAGTTGAGTTGTAGGAATTGAAGAAGCAACACCAATAGAATCTTGATAAGGGATTCATATTCCCTAGTGCATCACCTTGTCTAGCACCTATTCTGTTTGTTAATAAGAAAGATGGATCAAGGAGATGATACGTTGATTATCAAGAACATAACAAGATCATTATCAAGAACAAATATCCTCTTCACCACATTGATGAATTATTCAACCATCTACACGGAGCTCAATACTTTTCCAAGATTTATCTTCATTCATGATATCATCAGTTAAGGGTCAATAAGGAGGATATAACAAATAAGTAATTTCGTACAAGGTATGGACACTATGAATTTATAGTGATGTCTTTTGGTCTTACTAATTCCCCCTCTATCTTCATATATCTAATTTATAGAGTCTTTAAGGACTATATTGATCAGTTAGTGGTAGTCATTATAGATGATTTTTTTGTCTATTTGAAGATAAAGGAAGAAGATGGAGATCACTTTAGAATTGTACTGAAGACCCTCAGAAAGGATAAGATTTATAAAATTTACCATGTGTGAATTTTGGATTCAGAAAGTTTTATTTTTTAGTCACATATTCTCAAAAGAGAGGATATAAGTGGATCTGGGAAAAAATAGAAGTTATTTAATGTTGGATGAGACCAAAAATGGTAACTGAGATCTGATGGTTTCTTGGTTTGGTTCTATATTATTGAGGTTTTCTAAAAGATTTTTCATGATTATCTAATCCACCCACCAAGATGACTCAGAAAGAATTTAAGTTCTTGTGTATGGAAGAATGTGACGATAATTTCAAAGAGCTCAAAAAAAGGTTAGCTAGTGCACTTGTGCTCATACTACCTTATAGTGAATAAAGGTTTGTGATATACAGTGATGAATCCAAGAATGGGTTAGGTTGTATTCTCATGAAAAATGATATAGTGATATCTTATTCCTAACGACAATTGAAAATCCATGAGAAAAATTACCCAACTCATGATTTGGAGTTAGATGTTGTAATCATTGCACTAAATAAATAGAGGAATTATCTTTATAGTGAAGGGTGTGATATATATACTAATCATAAAAGATTAAAGAATATTTTCACACAAAAGGAGATGAATATGCATCAAAGAAGATGGTGTTAGTTGATTAAAGATTATTATTCATCAATACATTACCATCCAGGGAAAGCATAGAAGGTGGAAGATGATTTGAATTGAAAGGACCATGCTATCCTATCCATGATGAGGATCAAAAAAGATCAAATATTTATGGATTTGAAAAGGTTGGATCTTGAAATTTTAAAGGTAGGGGGTAAATCTTATCTTTCTCAATTGAATGTTCAGACATCTATACAAGTGAATATTAAGGTGGTGTCTAAGGAAGATGTAGAGCTACAAAATAAGGTGAGAAATGATCATGAATTCAACCTTGATTGTGATGGAATAATAAGGTTCAAGAATTGGGTTTGTTTTCCTCCCATACTATAATGAAAGAAGGATCTATTGGATGAGGCTCATAGTTCTTCATTCTATATACACCCAAGAAGCACAAAGATGTATAGGGACATGAATAAGTATTTATTATGGGATGGCATGAAAATAGATGTTGCTAAATATGTATGTTGGCTCTTGGTTTGTCAGTAAGTTAAGGATGAGAGAAAAAAAATATAAGGGTATGTTACAACTGTTACCCATACCAGAATGGAAATGGGAAAACATTGCTATGTACTTTGTCACCATACTTCCCAAAATATCTGATGTCCATAATTCTATATGGGTTATAGTTTATTGCCTTATGAATTGGGAACACTTCATTGTTATTATAGAGGATTTCTCTCTTGATCATCTTTCCATGATATATGTAAAGGAATTGGTAATATTTCATTGAGTACCACATTCAATTATATATGATCGAGATCCATGGTTTACCTCAAAGTTCTAGAGAAGACTTTCACAGGCTCTGGATACTAACTTATGTTTAAGAACTTCTTATCATCCTCAGACAAATGCTCAGTCTGAGAGGAAAATTCAAACTCTAGAAGATATTTTGAGATCTTGCTCTATGGATTTCAAAGGTGTTTTGGATCAACACCTACCTTTAGTGGAATTTTCTTACAACAACAGATTTCACTCCAGTATTTAGATGTATTGTATGAATCCCTCTATGTAAATAAGTTCATAACTCTAAATTGTTGGGATGAAGTTGGGGAAATAAATCAATTAGGACCCAATATTATTGATGAAATGGTAGAAAATGTCAGATATATTCAACAACACATAAGAGTAGCTCAGAGTCGACAAAAAAGTTATGCTGACAACCAAATATAATACTTAGAGTTTGAATTGGGTGATAAGGAGTTTTTATGAATATATACATAGAATAGTGTAATCAAATTTAGAAATAAGGGCAAGATGAACCCTATGTATATCAGTCCTTTTGAAATTCCGGATGATGTTGGGAAGGTAGCATACCAATTGGCACTTCCACCGAATCTCCCTGAAGGTCATGATTTATCCCATGTATCTACCCTGAGAAAGTACATACTAGATCCTTCACATGTACTAACCTTGGAATACATACCACGGGATCAGGATCTTTCTTATGAAGAAAAACCGATGGAGATTCTGGATTGTAGTAAAAAATTTCTTCAAAACAAGACCACTCGCTTGGTTAAGGTTTAATGGTGGAACCACCTTTTTTATAAAGCTATATGGGAACTTGAGGATGTGATGAGGGAGAGATATCCTTATCTGTTTGTATCTAAGTGAAGAATTTTGAGGGAAAATCATTTTGAGAGGGGTAGAATGTATCATATGGTTATTTTTATGAAATATTTTCTCTGAATAGTTTTAGTTATTCAATAGCTTGCATTGCATTAAATCATGAGTTCAAAAAATCCATGAGATTCCCTTACTATAAAATGGACATTTTAACCTTGTCGTTATGTTAGCGGTAATAAATATAACTAAGTTATGAAAATGTATGGTGAAGTCATTATCTACCAATTATTTATAAAAAAATATAAATCATTTATATATATTTATTTATTTTTTATATTAATAAATTTAGTGAATTTCTATTAGTAAATGATATTAATGAAATATATATTTTATGTAATTAAGAAAATATTTTTAATATTCATCCAATAGATAGTTTTGTCACAGGGTATGAATAAACCCTATTTAATGTATAAAAACCTATATATTTAGAAGGGTAATTTTCCACCTTTTAGTGGTGAAACACTAATAAATTAAGATTTTAGAACATTAATAATTTTTATATGAAAACATAAACATTTTATTTGGAATCGGGATATAAAAATATCCTTTGAATGAATTTTTAATATTTTTCTGATAACGTTCAAGTTTTAATGAATAGTAAAAATACACTAAATTTTAATTGAAAACTACCTTTTTCATCAAAATAATTTATATAGTTAAATTAAAATATTGAATAGTTTTAAAGTATAAATATAATATATTTTTATCATACAATATAATTTATTTCATTATCATTAAATTTACATTGCATTCAGATGTAAAAACATTTTAATATTTTGCAATGTTTTAACATTTAGAAACTTATTCTCTCTTTCCCACAACGAGAATAATTTTAAATTAATTAATAAAAAATTTGTGTTTTTAATTTTGAAAAATTAATTCCATATTTTTAATCATTAGGGCCAAATTATGTAAATAGATTTATTTTATTTTTGGGAACTATGAATAGTAACTTCGGTAATTTTTATTAATATGGTAAAAGGGTAAATCGGGTAATTAAGGGTAAGAATACTATTATAAAATTACACTAACACTTTTATTAATATAATTAGATGAGTGTGGTTAGGCCTAAATAATTATTTGGTTGAAATGGTTCCTTTTTGAAGCCACTTGTATGATATTATGACATTTATTTTATTTTATTTAATGTAAAGTTAAATATGTCTCACTCAAATTTTAATAACTAAATCATTTTTTATATATAATTTTATACATAAGATTTTTTTATTATAAATACTGATTTTAAATATAATTTGTTTTTATTTATCATGTTAATTTATTTTTGATTTATAGAAAATAAATAATTACTATAAAGACTTATACATTGATGATTTGAAAATTAATTAATCCATGAGAAATCAATAAAATATTTTTTAAAAAATATTAATAACTATAAAAGACCCAAACACTTGGAAAAATATTATTGGTCGAGTATATATCATCCATATCCATCCAAGGGTCGAGTTAGTGACCACTTGGAGCCTTATAGAAGAGATTATGACACTTATATTATTTTATTTAAAGTGATATTAAAGTTATCACATTCATAATTTAATACGTATAACATTTTAAATGTTTGATTTTAAAAAATATAGATTCAACTACATATATTATTATGAAATATAGTAGATTTTAATTAATTATAGTGTTTTATTTTTAATTTTTATTCATCAAATAAGTATATTAAATTTTTACATAAAAGTGATGTAGTAATTATTTAATTAGTGGAGATAATAAATAAATGTTATTAAAAATATTAAAATAAATACAATATGGATCAATTAAAACTTCCTATGAATTTTATATATTAACTTTACCTCTTATTAATATAATAAAATAGTTTTATAGATGTTAAATTTTTTATCTTAATATTTTTAAAAATCAATGAATTGGATAGTTTCAAAATAGACACTATTGTTTGTTTATCAAAATAATGTTTTATATTTAAAAAATCATAAAACATTTATTAAAATATATAATAATTATTATGCGGTTTAAAATTTTCTTTGCTATTTATTTATGGTCTAATTGAAATCAAATATGTAACTATGAAACCCTTTCAATGTTGAAATATTTGTTACCCTAGTTACAAATGGAATAAGATACTAAGGTTTAATTAAAATGATAAGGTTTAAATTGATAGAAATACTTGTCAAAAATTTATTTTTCTATAACTTTATCTAATCTAATCTTCTATTTTGGTTTATTTTGGGGGTTTTTATGGGGTTTTATTTTATTATAAATTAATATTTTTGGAGATTTTAAAAGTGCCTCTCACCTCCATTGTAAAATGGAACCTCCTCCCTCACAAATTTATTACACTTTGATCCTTAAATATTGGTCATAACCTACCATTTCCATTCTCAACGTCCCTAGTTACATTATAGAGGTTCTAGTCTTTCTCAAAGACCAACTGTAGTGCTCTTAGCGAAGATTTAGAAGAAGCACATCGAAGAAGAGGTAATCTCCTCTACCGATTCTTTCAAACTTCTTTCTTCTTATAATTCCTATTCATGAGTTCTTTAATTATTAATTAATAAATAAAGTGTCAATATATACTTAGTTGTTATTATAATTGTTAAATAACCATATTCCACCTTCTATCCATCCTACTAAAAACAAAATCACCATGTGTGCATACATATGCCTTATCATCTCCACGTCGCGGTGTAATCTTCCTTTCACCACCACCTTACATGGATAGGTATAATGATTGAAATAATAACTATATATGATTTTTATAACATTATATTAATTATGAAATGTTATACACTATCCAATTCAATTCCATTCAACAAATATAGGAATTATATCATCACTCATGTGTATGTACGATGTACCGTCTACACGATGTGATGTGATTCATTCTACATGGTCTTCATTAAAGAATGATTATATAAATGTAAAGAATGAATAAATATGGTATATTTTATTTTAATACCATTATTTAATGATATAAATATGACCTAATATGGAGAAACAAAACTTATTCGATAAAATATGCATAAGAATATAGAGCAGTTAATATTTGAATAATGAGTAACAATGAAATGTTATTAATAAATTGATGATAATATGATCATATATGATATCATAAAGATGAATATGAATCTTTATTAAGTTAATGAAATTATTTAAATCATTATACAGGTGATTCAAATACATAGGAAGGATATCATACCTAAGGTAAGGGATAATTTTCCAATCTCATTATTATCTGAGATTGTTTATAAGTAAGTATTTACAAGGGTATATTTATCATTAACATCAATGCTTCATAAATATTTAATATTATTTCTATTATTCTAAAAAATTTAAAATAAATTTTACACATTGGTTAATTTTTATTAAATATTATGAAAAGAATATTTTATCGTTATTTGATACAAGGTACTTTTTGACTTTTCCAGCAAAAGTACGAGGAGATTGCTTTTTTAACTTATACATCATGAATGGATTTTAACATATTCATAGTGCCTTATTTCTAGGAAGAATAAAGTAAAAAAATTTAAAGTTTATTTTAAATTAATTTCATTTCTTTTAAAATGTCCTGGCATTTTGAGAAAATTAATTTTTTTTAATAATAAAGGATATTTTCCTCAAGAATTAATATCAAGCGTTTTATCAAAATTATTTTCCATCTAATATGAAATTATTTAAATATGGTTATGTTTCTATCATGATTATTACTATGGTTTTATTGTGTTTATGATAGAAGGATATTTATTAAATTCATTTGTTTTATATGGATTATGTTATGATGGGATGATGTTTAAGAAACCCATTTTATTTCTTTCGTTATGCTATGATGAATGATTTATGTTTTTTTGGAACACGTAAGAATGATTTAATTATGATATGGGTTGGACATATATATACATCCAATTCATTAGGTATAGATTTATATATAATGAGATAGACATGGATGGAACATGAAATGATCTTAGTTCAGTAATACAGGGTTGGAACCAGGAGTGAACTCAGTTCAGTATTGGACTTTCTCCTTTGTGATGGTCTTGGAAATGAGCCTTTAATAATATGAAACTATTTTCTATACTTGTTTGTATGCCAGAAAACTTCATGTCTTATATTATGAATTTTGTTATTATGTTCATTTATTCTTATGAACTTTCGTGTTTTATCCCATGGTATGATATCATGATCTTACATATTCAAGATAATATTTTCAAATGTTTTGTTCTTATGTATTATGATTATGATATGATTGATATCTTCATTTTTTACCCTTATTAGACATTTGAGATCACCATTTCATGTGTTTCTTTTTCCTAGGTCATCAATAAGGGTATTAAGTAAGGTATGTAAAATGTGGTTCTAGTTATGAAAAAATAAGTGGGAGACAATGAAGATTTATTATGAACCTATTTTTTATGTTTCCTAGTTTCAAAAGACACTAAACCTATAAGGTCCCTTTTTCATTGTTATATTTCTTTAATGAATAGTATTCGACTTTGAAGTAATATCAATGTATGTAATGTATGGTTAATTATACTTACACCACTATGTTAAACTAGTTTTGTATTGAAAATTATAAAAATAATTACAGTCTAAACTTAACATTTGATTAAATTTTTAAATTTATATCACTATTAAAAGGGGAAATTATATTTTTTTCCTACGATTTCATTTTAGGAGGAGGTGATTTGGAGGGATGGATATGATGTGGAATGAAAATGGTCCGAACTTCATGGAAACCCAAGTACACTTGTCCACTATTTTGAAAATTAAGAGAAACAATAACATTTAAGTGGATTTAAGTTTTGTGGTTTGACCCAAAATTCAATGGAATAAAATGAATATCAAGACACCCAAACCCAATTCATCCATCTAGTAGCCCAACCAAATTGATATGTTCAGGGAACTAAATCTACATGAAGTCGAATGTTAAGTTCCATATTCTGACTATATCTCTCATTCCAGATGTCCAATGGCCATCAAATTTGAAATTGTGATGATCAAGTTGTGGGAACACAACTATTTTCTTTTTAAAAATGATATAATGTCATTTAAAAACCCAAAACTGAGACAAATGTTATATCTTGAAAACTGGGTTCCCAAAACTACTTCCCATTTTGGCTATAAAAGGGAACCATGGGAACCACATTTTCAAGTTAGACCAAGAAGTGAAATAATTCCATTTTTGGTATTCTATAGGATTTTATACTCACTCTATAAATTTTATAGGTCCATTTCCTCATTTGGGAATCAAGGATGAATAAGTAAATCCACTTGAGCTTCCTCCTCCCCTCGATTCTGTGCTAAACGATGGGAATTAATTGTAAGGGAGATACACACATATAAAGGGATTTTTTAGACATATATTACATATTTTTAGGAGACATTTGGGTGTTAAAACATTCCATTCCATTTATCTTGATTTATTTTAAATTGGAATTCTAGTTTTGGTGCATGTGAGTGATATGCTCTTAATTTCTAATGGATCGATGTGAGGTTTTAAGTGCGTGACTTGTGTTGTTCCGAACAGACAACACAAGAATACTTTTTTCATCCAATGTATTGATATTTTAGTATTATTTGGAACATATTATTACTTTTATAAATTATAGACCTTGAAAATATGATTTTTATGTCAAGGTTTGGTACTTTAAGCATTAAAATAAAATCTTAGTAATTAATCATAATTCCAATTAATTTCAACCAAAGAATTACTCCAACCCATAATGAATATCTAAGAACAATTAACTTTAAATGTGTGTAGTGAAATCACAACAATCCCTTTATCTCATATTTTTTAAAACCCACATGTTTTTTCAATTATTAACCTCTTTAAATTAAGTTATTTTCATAAAACTATTTTCAAAACCATCACCCACTTTTAATAATTTTTATAAAAAATAAAAACTCTAAACCAATAAATTCTCCTTGAGAGACAACCTAGAGTCATCACTAGACCATAAAATCCAATTTAAATCATAATAAATGTTTTATTTCATGACAATACGGTGAAATTGTGGAACCGTTTCACGGTACACTTTGGTTTTTAGTGCATGTTTTTATAATATTTTTTTAAATTTTGTGAATATTTATTTGTTTTATCTTTTACCTTTATATATATTGTTGTGTTCTGATTTATTTCTTGTGTAGGTTATGTGCATGATTCATTCTACTCTAGGAGATTTAACACCTTTAGAACCCAAACCAGATAAGATCCTACATCCATTACACCAAGGCACACAAGAGAACCCTTTGAAGGTGGACACATAAAACATTGAAACTATTCTAAAAACTTATTCTTCTTTTGGAACTTACATTAAAACGGAAATAAAATTTTATAATATGGTTGAAAATAACTATAAAATAACTAACCTCACCTAATATATAGATCCATCTAATATACATTCAAATACAAGGAGAATCACCTGATTTTAAACTAAAATCGGGTTTAATTCACTTATTACCAAGATTCCATGGTCTCATAGGAGAAGATACACATAAGGTAATAAAAGAATTTCACATTATGTGTTTGAAATTAAAACCTGATAATGTGGATGAATAATATAAAATCATATGTAATAACTTTTTTTCATTAGAATATACTGCAAAATATTGGAAATATTATGTTAATTCTCTAATTAGAAGTTGGGAAAAAATGAAATTCCTTTTTCTAGAAATATATTTTCCAGCCTCTCAAACTGTAATAATAAGGATATAAATTTGTGGGATAATAGAATCACAAGGGGAAACACTTCATTAATACTGAGAAATATTTAAAATGATTTGATCAAGTTTCCCACACCACCAAATTAGTGATAATGTTTTAATACGATTTTTTATGATGGTTAAATTCTTATTGATTTAAACTTGATTTATGTTGCTATAGGTGGTGTGCTAGTTGACAAAAACAAATCACAATAAGAAACCTCATTAAGAACATAGAGCAGAACTCTCAACAATATGGTTTAACGTCCAATGTACCCATTCAAGGTGTCGATAAGGTGAAAAGTTCTGAGTTTGAGAAGAAGGTTGACATGAAGCTTGAAGAGGTAAGTACCCTTATTCAAAAACATTCTTTTTTACCAAGGCAAATCCCAATATTCTCCTCCTATCCATTATGATATTTGTTCTACTAACACCAGTTATTCTAAACAATTCCCACAATTGAGATGACTGTTGTGAGACAATATTTCCAATACACCCCTATAACCAACCAATTAGGAAAGAACCATATTATACATCCAACCTTGGGTGGAAATAAATCCAAGCCTAAAAGAAAGGGGGTATTCAAACCAAACTCAACAATCATGGAACAAACTGGGCCAGAGTTCTCATCCAACACCACCACCTGAAAATCCTCAACCACCAAAAAGACCATTCCAAAAACCCCCTCTAATATATGAGCCTACCCTAGAATAAATGATGAAACAAATGGTTACTAATAAAATCTAATTCCAAAAACCACCCAAACAACCATATAAGACTCACAACCCCAATTATGCCGAATTTCCAACTTTATGGAGGAAATTTAAAGTCATGGTTCAGGTAAACTACCCTCTCAACTTCTATTCAACCCCAAGGATAAGGAAAATATCAGTTCTATCACCCTTAGGAGTGGAACTCAACTTAAAATCCAAATGACACCAAAAATAATGTCATCAACTCATGAGGAAACATTCATTCCAACCATATCAAATTATCCAAATAAGAAAAATCATTATCCTAATAAAAATACCACTAACTGAAAGATCATGTGTCTTGATGAGTCACCTATACCTACCATTTCTATTCTATTTACCAAAGGTCTACCCAACCAAGGAAACAGAATTAAACTTAATATGATAAATAAATCTTTGAAACTTTCAAAAATGTGTCAGTCAATATCCCCTTGATTGATGTTGTGATAAAAATACCATGATACACTATGTTTTTGAAGGATATGGGTACATACCAAAGGATAATTTTAGGTGATGAAAATGTGACCTTGGGGAGGAGTGTCTAATCATTAATAAAACTATCACTTCTCACCAAATTCATCGATTTTATGACATTCTAAATTCCATTCACCATTTGGGAGTATTTATTTTCTAATGCTATGCTTGACTGGGGTTACCTCTACAAACGTGATTTCTCACTCTATTTTCTCCTAATTTCAGGTTGGGGAACTGAATTCCACTGGAAATGTAATTCAACAATAAAATCAGAGTGAAAAACAACCCACTAGTGTGTTAGAGGATGTTCTTATGAGGATGAAAATTTTAATTTTTTCTGTTGATTTTTATGTGCATAAAATGGAATATGATAAGATGAATTAACAAAGCCCGATTATATTGGGGAGTAATTTCATGAAAACCTCAAAAACCATAAATAATTTTCATAATGGTACATTATGTATGGAGTTTTGTGGTGAAAGTTTCCACTTAAACATACTTGATTCCATAAAGCACCTCTCATAAGATCATTCTTAAATTTATTTAACTCTATTGATGTACTCTCATCCTCTAAAAAACTTATTCTATTTCCCCAGACCACTTTTCCAATTTTTCAGCATTGATAAACATTATATGTAATTAATCAGGAATAAAATATAGTACCGGACTAGAAAAATTTCATTCTTGTTTGTTAATTGTTTATTTCATTAGCATAGAGGATTCCATGACCATAGATGATACTTCTATGATTTTAAAAGATCATTCCTCATCTCAGGATGTTAACATTGAGAAGTTATATGAGATCAATGACTTCTTACTTTCACATTTACTCCCATAAATCCAAAATCGTTTTGGATTGGAACATAAAAAATTGCCTAAAAATTTGAAATATTCATATCTTGATAATAGAAACAAGATTTCTATCATAATTTCTAGTTCACTCCCTCCAGAGCATTAATTATATCTTCCTAAACTTTTGAGCTAATATAAACAAGAATTGGGATGGAATCTTGTAGAAATTCTTGGAATTAGACCATCAATTTTCACACATCATAAATTTTTAAATGATGAGGATAAACATATGAGGTGGTCAAAACATCAAATAAAATCAAACCATCTAGATATTGTTAAAATGGTGGTAAAAAAATTAATAGATTTTGCAATAATTTACCCCATCTCTAATAGCTAATGAGTTGTCTGATGTAGGCAGTTCATAAAAAAACAAGTCTAAAGTTATGAATTGGTTCCAACCCATGTGAAGAATAGTTAGATTGTTTTTATATATTATCCCTGACTAAAACAAAACACTAAGAAGGACCATTTTACATTATTGTTCATTAACTTGATTCTAGGGAGGCTAGTAGGAAGTCCCAATATTGTTTCCTTGATGGGTATTTTGGATATTTTCATATCCATATTTCCCCTAATGATCAGAAAAAAACAACCTTCACTTTAAACTTTGGCGCATTTTCGTATAGGAGGATGTAATTTTTTTGTGTAATGATCCATGTAATTTCCAACAATGCATGGTTAGTATTTTTTGGATTACCTAGAGAATTGCATGGATGTTTTCATGGATGAATTCACTATTTATGGATAATATTTTGATGAATGTTTGAGTAGGCTTGGTTTTTTCCTACATCTCTTTATTGAAAAGAATATTGTATTAAATTATGATAAATTATATTTCATTGTGCGGTAAGGTATAGTTCTTGGGAATGTCGTTTTTGTGGATGGTATCTAAGTATATAAATAAAAAGTGGATGTTATTTATTCCCTACCATTCCCCAAAAATGTATAGGATGTGGGATCTTTCTTAGGTCATGTTGGATTTTATCGTTATTTCATTAGTGCCTATTGTAAAATTTCAATACCCTTATCCTGATTACTATAGAAAGAAAAATAATTTGGTTTTGATATATAATTTGAGGAATATTTAAATAAATTGAAATGGGGCCTCACATCACCCCTGGTAATCCATCCACCTAGTTGGGATTTATAATTTGATCTCATGTGTGACACATCTAACTATGTAGTTGTGGAAGTCGTATTACAATAGGTTTATTGAACTCCACATTTCAAGGCATATACCTTAGGCACATTGGACCCTACCCAAGAAAACTACCCCACAGCTAAAAAATAATTCCAAACCATTTTTTTCCTTGGATACATTTAGATCATAAATTTTTCGATCCAATGTCATTATGTTCTCAAATCATGCGGCCCCCAGTATCTCCCTAAGAAACTAAAAGCAAAACCATGCCTCATTCATTAGATGATCCTACTTCATATATTTAATCTATAAATTAGGGATAAAAAATAAGTATAGAATGAAATGGATGATCATATTACAAGGATCCTTATATCCTTAGACATTGACTTTTCCCCCATGTATTCCCAAAAATTTCATGTTTCTTGATGAGAAATTGTATCGAGTGCAAGATGTTATTCCTTAGTATTTTGAAAATTGTAAATTATTTGGTAAAATATTTCATTCTTACTGATTTTAACAAAAACCAAGCTGATCATATAAAACACAAGTCTCTTTGGTACATGTGGGATGACTACTACCTTTGGAGTGCATGTAGTGATCAAGTCCTTAGGAGTTGTGTTCCCAATAGCGAGTTTCATCCTATACATAATTTCTTCCACACTCTTTATTTTGGGGGCCACTTTGGTTCCCAAAAAACTGCTCACAAGGTCCTCGATTTAGGTCACTTTTTTCCAACATTATTTCAGGATGCCAATTATTTCTGTAAAGGGTGTCCTCACTATAAAATAAATTGGAATTTATCTAAAATAAATAAAATTCCACAACAACCATAGCTCTTCCCTGAAATTTTATATGTTTTGAGGATTGAATTTATGGCTCCATTTTCTAATTACTTTAGAAACTTTTACATTCTTCAGTCAATTGATTACATGTCAAAATGGGTAGAGGTATGAGCCACGATGATAGATGATTCCAAGAAAGTTGTCTAATTTTTTAGAACATAAATTTTCTATAGTTTTGGATTACCTAGGTTCATCATTAGTGACTAGGGTTCTCATTCATACAACCAAACAATGTAATAACTTTTGTGTTGGTATGGGGTCAGGCATCGAGTTTCAAATAATTATCACTCAGAAACTAATGGTCAATTTGAGGTTTAAAAAAGAGTGGTAAAACTAATTCTTGAAAAAAAAGGTTGAACACAATAGAAAATATTTGATTATTAGACTTGATTATTCATTATGAGATTACCATATTTCCTTTAAAACACCCATTGGAATGTCACCTTATTGGATTTTTTCATAAAAAGTTCCCACCTCCCTGTTGAGATAGATCACCGAGCCTACTGGGCCATTAAATAATGTCACTATAATATTTCTAGTGAATGATTTCAAATGAAGATTAAAATTCAATAGTTACAAGATAAAGTAGATATTAATATAAGAACTCCCAAATTTATAAAGAGTGTACCAAGGCTGTCCATGACTGTCTCATCCTTCATCATCAATACCACATTAAAAAGATAGTCCTTTACAATACAAGGATAAATTTGCTTCCAATTTAGCTTCATTCTCTCTAGTTTATTCCATAAAATGTTATTAATGTTTATCCATTTAGTGTTGTTCAGGTTTGAAATAAAGAAACAAACAATCCTTCACAGTCAATGGGCAGCGGTAGAATCACCTTCATGAAGCCATTCTGAAATCCCTAATAGAGGAACACTGAGTTCAAGAAGCAAACTACTAATGAAACCCATGAGATTTTATAATTCATTCCCATATTATCTTTTATTATAGTGAGGAAACTCCATAATCTAGGTGTGGGGGATTGGTATATTCCTGGGTTAGTTAAGAATTTTTATTGTCTTTTTTCTTTCTTATATTTTTCTCACATTGTATAGTATTGTTACTTACCTCCTTCATTTACCACCCCCTCAATTTTGCACTGGATTATTCATTTTTGATTCCCATATAATCATTGAAAATTATTCCCACTTAATTATGGAAATTATTGAAAATCCCTAAAAAATTCCATATTTCAAGTTTTTTTTAAACTTTTTTCATTGATGGAATGTGTGTTTTAGAATGAATTTGACATTGAGGTGTGAACTTTTATAGAAAATTGGTTATTTTTTGATGATATAAATGGTTGTATCACTTTGAAACTTATGAGAATAAGGGTACCCTTTATGTGTGTAGTTTATAGAAAAATTGTGCACCTAATTTTTCTACACATTTTTTCATCAAACCATGATGTTTGAATACTTCTTAATTAAAGAAGGTAAATATAAGTTAGTTTAATATTTATCAGCATTATAAATTGATTTTCCATGCAATAGTTATTTATCTAATCTATTTGATTACTATGTCTTATTGACCTATTCATGTGTACCTTTTATCCGACTACTATACGCCCTAAAAACTAAAAATCAAAAAAACATAAAAACATGGGTTGTATCTTAGGAAGGTCAAAACCCACTATTCCTAGACCTTTGATCATGTTGTGTCTATTAAAATTAGTTTCATGAGGATATAAAACAATGTTTGAGTTATGTGTGTGATATTTTTTACTAGTTCAACTTTTGAAAAATATGAGTGGAGTGATGAAATATAAAACATATGGGGATATCTAGGTTGCGAGCTTAAGGTTTGACTCACATGAATTCTTAAGTGAGTGGGTTTTGAAACTTGATTTCTAGTAAAATAGGGTGGGTTCAGTGGAAAAAATAATTTATGTAGAAAAAATTTTAAAAAATATATATTTACTAAATATAAAGTGGAAATAATAGCATGAAATTGTTTTCACACACACATGTGGGGAGTTTGTGAAATGTTTTACTTTTGAATTATTTTCTCAAATTAGTATCATTCATCTCATTGAATTTTGTTCTGATAAAATTTATGAGGCATATTTTTCCATGATCACTAAGAACAACTCCTTGGTGTGATTTGTTTCATAGATCACATTTCTATCATGGATTAAATTATCATTAAATGTTAAATCTGAATGAATTTGGGATTATCTACATGCATAATTTTTTGAAATGTGACTTTTCCCATGAGTAAAAGTGTTTAGGTGTGGGAGTATGATCGTACCATGATTCACTATTTTATTTCACCCATAGACCAATGTATTAAACTTGTTTTTATTGAAAATTGAAAAAATAATAACAAATTGCTCTATAAATTAGAATCAATTATTTAATTTTTATAATTTTTAAAAGGTAAAATTATATATTTTTTATTATTTCATTATAAGATGAGGTTATTTGGAGGGTTGCAGAAGATGCGAAAATAAAATGGGCCAAACTGAATGGAATCCCAAGGAAATTGTTTCCACAATTTTGCACATTAAGATAAATAAATGTCTCTAAATTGGATAAATATTGTAGGATGACCCAAAATTCAGTGTCATAGAATTCATCTTAAGACACACAACCCCAATTCATCCATATTATGGCCCAACCGAAGTAATCTATCTAGGGAACCAAATATGCATAAAGTCAAACATTTGGTTTGGTATTCTAGATATATCTCCCAATAAAAATTTCTAATGGCCTCATAATTTTATGTGGTGATATTCATGATTCTATAAAACAAATCTTCTATTTTTTTCAAGTCAAGATAATTCCATTTACTAACTCAAAACTAAGACACAAGTGGTATCTCGAATACTGGGTGCCCAAAACCACTTCCCATTTTGGATATAAAAGGGAACCATAGGTACCCCATTTGAAATATCAAACTTGGAGTGAATTTCTTGAATTTTGGAGTTCTATATGAGTCCTCTACTTATCATAGAATTTAATGGGGCCCCAATACTCATAGGGGGGTCAAGGGTGAAGAAGTATATCTACTTGATCTTTCTTCTCCTGTCAATATCGGGCAAAATGGTGGGTGTTCATTGTGAGGGAACTACACACATGTGAATAGTGTTTAAAAACATATATTAGCTATCAGTTTGGAGTAATTTGGGTGTTAAAATATTTAATTCCATGAATCTTACATTACATAGAATTTGAATGTCTGTTTTGATCAATCTGATTGATATTCTCTTAATTTCTAACTAATCGGTGTATGGTTTTGAGTGCATGACTTTTGTTATTCTGATTGGACATTACAATAATAATTTTTGTACCCACATTCTTGAGATTTAAATATGATTTGGAAGATCTTATTCCATGAATAATTTATGTATCGTTTCAATAAGATTGTTTATGTCAAGGTTAGGTTCTTCATGAATTGAAATAAATGATTATAAATTAATCGTTACTCTAATTAATTTCAACCAAATAATTACTCCAAACCTGAATGAATATCTAAGAACAATGAACTTGAAATGTGTATAGTTAAATCAAAATGACCCTTTTATCTCATATTTTTCAAAATCCACATGTTATTTAAATTATTAAACTCTTTAAAATAATTTATTCTCTTAAAACCATTTTCAAAACAATCCCAATCTTTTAGTACTTTTTTTATTAAAAATACACACACTAAATCAATAAACACTCCTTGAGAGAACACCTAGGTTCTGACATAGAATTAAAATCATCTTTAAATTATAATCAATTTTATGTTTCATGATAATGCATTTAACTACCCAAGCGTTATAAATGACTTAGTAGATGAAAATTGGGTATGTATTAAAGATATTGCTTATTATTTTAAGTGGTTTGTAAGGGTTGTTGGAGATGTCCTTTTATTAGTAATTTTGAGTGACATTTTAAAAACATTTCCTCACTTAATGGTCAATTAAGGTAATTTTTAATTGGAAGTTGACCCCATTATACTCTTTTTTTATTTTTATAAGTTTTATACATCATTTTAAACATATAGTTTATTTTATAGTTTTTATGTTTTATCTATTTCATGAAATATTCACTTATGTAACTTAATTTTATCCCAAAAATGAAATTGAATCAATTAACTAATTTCTATATTTCAATTAATAATAATTAATTCATTTAATCTAATTCAATTACTAAATATGATAAATTTATCTTTTAATTGAAAATATAAAATATATAGACAAACTATTATTATTGAAAAATATTATTTTAAACATTAAGTGTTATTGATCTTATTTCATATTAATTACTAATTAAATAAGTGTTAATATATTTTTTATATATTGAAACATTATATAATATTCATTATTTAAAATTGATTAATTTAAGGTAAAAGTAAAAATAAAAACTTAGAAATATTTTTTTGAAAAATAACACCTTTTAACTTTAAATGATTTAATATTATTTCTAACCAATTAATAATCATTCCATGAATGTTAATTATTCGATTTTTATATAAAAATAAGAAATTTAAATGAAATGTTTAAACAAAATAGGAGGAATTTATCTTTTAAACTAAAACATATAATATATAATAAACCAATATTTTTAAATAAATCATATTTCATTATCAATTAATAGTTAAATATTGAATATGTTTTGTATAGAAACCCCAACTATAGTAACACAAATCTGGTTGATTCATTATAAAATTATCATAGATAGAAGTATTATAATCACAAGGGTTCAATTAGTTTATTATTCTTGGAGAACTAGATACACACATGATACCCTTTTACATTGGGAATCAAATATAAACATAACTAAAATAAATGTTATGCATCCCTATGACACATTTAAAGATTTATTCTTCATAACCCCTAAAATAAATCACAATTAGGTAGATATAAAATAATAAATAACCATTAAATATAGTGGAATTTATCATGAGTAAATAAGTTATAATCCACATGGAAATAAAAATAAGTGGAATGCCACATAATCAATAACTTGGCCACAAAAATGAATACATGGATATTATCAATGTAGTAATATCATTGATAATAATAACTAAATTTTAAATTATGGAAATGAATAATATTGGATTCCATGATCTCTGGAACTATTATATCACTTATATAAAGACTTGGTGCCAATACATTTTAAAACTATGGGTAAAGACCCATATATTTTTTTCCAACTTATTTCTCTCATGAGACCTATTGATGTATCGAGGGGATATATAATTCAGGGTCCCAACCATCACTTCATTTAAAATGAATTTATCATATATCAAATGATTTATTTAATTTATAAAAAATATTATTTATTAAAAAAATACATATCAATTAAATAATTTGAGTTACAAATAATTCCCCAATCAATCAAATTACCTTCAAAGTAACACAGCGTATATAGAAATGGTATACAGTTTAAGAAATATAAATATAAATGATAAAAAGAATATTGATATTTAATAGAAATGTAATTTATAATTAATAATTATCATAAATACTTAAAAGGGTTTGTATATACACCATATAAAAAACATAGGTGCGTAATATTAAAATATGTCTCAATGAAAGGAAATTGAGATTGAATCCCCTTACCTCAAGTTTGACTCACGTCATAAGTGGTCTAACCTCCTATATAATAAATTTTAATTTATTATAATTATATTACATAACCATATTCATATCAATAATATAATATATGACCCATTTATAACATTTTATCTCCCAGTTTTTAATTATATATTATTATTATCATTATTTCTGGTGTTTTTTGTTTCATTTTTCATGTATGTTTTTATTCAATAGTTCTAGTCCTTATACTTGTATTATGGTTACATCATCTTAAATATTTTATTAATGGAATATTTATAATATATATTCAATATATATATATATAATCATCCAAAAATGATAGAGATGGAAAAAAGGAATTACAATGTTCATGGAGACGGTAGGTCGTACATGCGCATGAATGTTGTTTTCACTTTTTAATTGATAAAACAAAAGAAACGTGAATATTATATAACATTTATAGAATAATTATTATTACATATATATATATATATTCATTAAATACTTCCTTATTACCGTCAACATAAATTGTAAACAAAAAACGGATCACATCGCTTCATGGAGATGGTGGCCCACATGTACACAAGAGCGACGTTGTCATTTTCCAATGGATTGGAAGGTAAGAAGGTAAAAAGTTATATATGAAAATATATATATATATAGTATTTATTTCATAAATATAATATCTAATCCTTAGTTCCATCTTTATAACCTTTAAATTAAAGCAGCAATGAATGATGAATTACACAGCTAAGTGGAGACGGTAAGTTGTATGTAAGCACGAGTGATGTTTTTCATTTTCAAAGGATAGAAAATGTAGGTAATATGGTTTTCCCATAATAATAATAATATATAAGTCCATTTATCATATTTTATTTATTATTTTAGTATTTTTACAACAAAATAAAATGAATTATAAGAATAAATAAATTTTAAAGAATCAGTCAAGAATATTACCTCCTCTATGAAATAGCTCCTTTAGATATTCTCTTAAATGGACTAGGGTGGGTATTTTGGAGATCCAAAAACATTATAATGTAGATAATTTTTTTATAATATTATTGGTTAAGGTTTTTTAATATATATGGCTCAATGGAGTGTGGATATTTGGGAGAAGGGGTGTCCTTTTATAAGTAAGAGGAGTGGCATTCTTGGAATTTAATAAAGAATTAAATTAATATAAACTATTTTTTTCAAAAGTCTAAAAATTTATAATATAATAAGATTCCAAGATTATTAGTTGAAATAATATAATAAAATAAATTTTTTGCTTGTTTCGATCTTAGAATTACCCTTGATATTATGTTTTAACCCTTTGTTAACCCTTTTGAAAATTACTAAGATATCGATGTTTTTTACACTTAAGGGGTTAATAGAGTTACTATGAAATGAAAAAATACCCATTAATGGACCATGTTTTATTTTTTAAACCCAATACCAATCATTTAAATGAATATAATATTTTCCTGAATTTTAAATCATTTAATAAATTTTTATTTATTATAAAATACCATTACTATGAATTTTGGAACTATTCATTTAATTTGAATTTTAAAACTAAAATATAACAATTGAATTTGAATAAAATTACTAAAAACCACTATAATATTTCATGTTTATCTAAAAATTTATTTTAACACAAAAAATTATACAAATAATATTACTCACATAATTTTTAAAATAATTTTATGTGTTTTTTTATTGTTTGCACAAGAACAGTGTGAGTGTTTCCTAAGCATTTATAGAAATTATTTCTTCACTAAAAAGTTAAAGTAATGTACCAAAATAAAAAAAATTATCTTCAAAATGAATATTTATAACAGAAAATATCATATATTTATCCCAATGTAAAAAAAAATTAAATATAATAAAACAAAGAGAATGATGTTTTATACTTTTCTTTATATAAAATAATATAATGGGTAAAATTCTTGAGAAAATAGCAAAAAAGACATATATTTGACATTTGGATGATTATGGATGATATTTAATAATATAAAAAAATTATTTTAAGTATTACGGTCATTATTTAGTGCTTATAATTTTATGGTTAACCTTAATTACCCGATTTACCTTTTAGCACGATGGAAATTTACTGAAGTTACAATTCATATTCTCTAAAAAAATAAAAGATACATATTTTGAAAATTTATAATTACTAATTAAAAATATGGGATCCATTTTTCAATATTAAATTCACAAAAGTTCCAGAAATTAAATTTAATATGAATGATTAAAATAAAACCAAAAATAATTTTTTTTAAATGTGTTTTTAAGACCAAAAAATTTACTTATTCCAAAATCAGGTAAAATGATGGTTCAAAATAAATTAATAGTATTATATATAAATAAATAATACTTATTTACATTTTTGATAAATTTTAATTCATAATTATACATTTTGATGAAATTAAAATGATAGTTTTATAGATATCATTAGTTTTCACTATTAACTGAAAAATCAAACTATTCAGAATAATACCAAAAAGTGTCCCTAGTATTATTTTAATATAATTATTTAAAAAATGAAGTTTATTTCATTGTATAAATTTTCTAAAATTAGAAAAAAAATTACTTATATTATTTTCTCATAGAAAGCAATAACAAACATTTTTTTATGAAAACATATTTTCAAAAAATAAAATGACTTTACTAAAAATTGAGTGTTTATTTCCAAATAATTAATCAATATATTTGTATTGAGTGTTAAATTAATACATATTTCATAATTTTATAATTTATATTCATATTTACTAATTTAAGAGCTATGTTATAATGGTCATATTTAAAAAATAACATTTTTTGGTTTGTATTTCCTCGGTGTTGCGTGTTGTATCTTCTATCTAATATAGTTTTCTTTTTAAATATTAGGATATTACATTATTACCTCATACAAAAAATTTATCCTTGAATTTTTTTTGAATATTACCTAATGAAAAATGATATTGGTTCTTTTTCATATTATACTCAAGTTCCCACGTTGCTACATCTAATTTATGATTTCTATAAAGTACCTTTAGTAGTCGATTCGTCTGATTCCTCAACACTTACTCTCTTGTGTTATAAATCTAGATAGTCTCTTCATAGTAAGATGTATCTATTTATCTTTCTATTTCTTCATATTTGAGTACTTTAATTGGTTCCATCATATAATTTCTTAAAAACTAGATATATAACGCATTATCTACTTTATAGAGGCTTGGGGGCATTTCCAATCTGTAATCCACTTCTTCAATTCTTTATATAATTTAAAAATAGTTTGATGTACCTAACGCTCATTTTTTACTTCTTATTGAACATTAAAAGACCCTGCCATATTGATACATACAAGATAACATGAACTAATACATGAAACTAAAAATCTATCAATTAGTTATTAGCATAACTATTTTGCCTGCTTTAGGACACTTTAATGTGATTCTTAATAGACTTTACCATTATCATTGTCTTCTTAACAATATTTGGACCCACAAGTTTTCTTTGACAAAATTCTTCCCAAAAAGTTGTAGCATGAAACCTATTTCCATATAATACTTCATATGATTCCATTTGAATACTAGAAAAGAAACTATTATTACAAAAAAAATCTAATAAACATAAATAATGTTCCCACATATCTTAAAATTCAATTGAAGATGACCTTGAAAATTATTCTAGAGTTCGAATAATCTTTTCAGATTATCGATTGGTTTAAGGGTAATATGATGTTCTCAAATGAAGCTTATTATTTTGATCCTTCTAAATCATTTACAATAATTTTAATGTAAATTGTGGATCATGATCCGATATAATTGAGAGGGGTGCACCCTGAAGTCTTACAAATTCATTAATATAGATCCTTTTGAGGTTCTGAAGGGGAAAATACTCTCTTATAGTCAGAAAATTTGCAGATTTGGTAAGGATATAAACATTGACCCATATTTAATTATTCTTTCAAGGATTATTTGGTAATTAAATAATAAATTCCATAGTAATTTCATCTCATTTTCATAGATAAATGGGTATAGTTTAAGATCTTGGCTTTTAAAATGAGGTATTATCCTATTTAGTTTTCAATTTAGCTTTTCCTTGATTAATGGAAGTTCTTAAGAAGACAACGAGCAGTTCAGGATTTCTTGGGGCTCATTTGAATCCTATATCTTTGGATTTAGGAAAGGAAATACATCCACAACATTATTGATAACCATGAGGCTAAATAGTGTGGGTATTATAGTAAAATAAAGAGGGGAATTTCATTAGTTTTAACAGTGTAGCTTAGGTCACATAGTCATGTAGGATACCCCAATGGAATGGAAAGAGCCATTCGGTTTGACCAAACCATGCACCCAGGGTCACACCTTTTGTTCCACATAACTATTACATGAGAATTGTTAAGTGAATTGATAGTAAAAACATGTATCCAAACTATTCTCACCTTTAAAAATTGGGTAAAATGACATTTTTTCCCTTTTCACATAAATAGTTTTAAATCCCTATTATTCCTTTTTTCTCCAGTATCCAACCACATGGGATCTTCTTCCATCCCCATTCCTTAGGGTTGGAGCATCGTTCTTCATATGAACTCTATTTTCATCACCATATATAACTGTGGAAGCATACTAGTAAGATATTTGATCTATTACCATCCTTTCTAAGTTTATCTCTCCTTCTCTATAGTTATTTTGGTATGATATAATATGGATTATTTTCATGTAATTTGACTTTTTCATCACTTTCAACCCTTTCATTGTAAGAAAACAATGTTTGAGGAGAGTGCCACAAAGATAAGGTTGGTTTTCCAGTTCTTTTTCCCTAAAGTCGAGTCATTCTATATCATGTGTTTTTGTGCCACAGGTTGTAATTTCCACACATTGCCTTAAATTTATAAATTTACTTAATTTAAATTTTTATTCATGTTATGAATACCTAGTACAACCTTGCCTTTGATGGAGGATGAACCCTATGATTAGTGCCACCCCTTGAGGTGTGCTCACAAATTTGACGTGGCTTATTAAATTTTAATTGGCCAAACTACTTTCTAAGTGTTCTTAGATTGACACATAATTGAAATGAATATGTGAATTAAATGGATGTCAGTGGTATGATCACATCACGTAAATTACATGAAATTATTGGATTAAAAACTTGTTTAAATAAAAGGTAAAATATTGTAATTCCTCATTTGGATTGTATTGAGGCATGATTGGACGTTATTACACAAATTTAATTTATGTGCATAGAATCACTTATATTTGTGATACTCGAGAATGGAATCTCATCTATTTGTGATACTCAAGTGTGGAGACCCTAATAAAATTTGGTATGCGAACATGATATCTTTAATTAAAAGTGATAAGTGTGAATGGAATGCTTAATGAAATGTGATATATAGTCATAGAGTCCCTAATTTAATGTGATAAATGAGAAAGGTTCCCTAATTAAATGTTATAAACTAGTATGGTGTCCCTAATTTAATGTGATAACCATACATGGAGTACCATATTGTGATACATGGGCATGGAAACCCACATGATTCATGGAACTCGGATAAGGAATCTGTAGACAGTTTGTAAGATTCTTATGACTATCCATGTATGGTTGAGTCATGCCTCATGTCCTAGATAGTAGTATATATATATATATGTATATAATCATATCTACTAATATTGACCTTATATAAACCTGCACATCTATATATATCTATATACACACATATCGTCACCTATTTAGAGATATCCCAGTTTAGGTCAGAGTGCGTAGTGGCAGCTTGGTGTCCATTAGGAACAAGAGCAAACCCGTTTATAGATTATATTTATAATTAAATTGTTATATATGAACATTATTCATTGTATATGCATCGGCTAGATTATACTAGACATCATAGGTGGGGTTCTACTAATTATATCTCACACCATATTTGGGCCATCGGTTGGTACCCAAATAGATCTTTTAGATGGAGGTAGGGATAAAGTAAGGAGTCTAGCTTTGGATGCCTAGTTTTTCTATATTAGGATGGAGAACAGGATCATAAGACCAAGATTATTGTCATGATGCTATCAAATATAGTTTTTTTACTTTTTCTATTTTGGTATAGAATGAAGTATATGTATTTATCCCAATTCCCTTTTTTATATCACATGAAAATAGAATCATTTTGTATATAAAATTGATTTTATTTGTACCTATTTATTATATTTGGATGATTTATGCTTTTTTATTTCTTTTAATACATTTTTTTCACTACTTACTGTAATTATATACCACTAAGAAACAATATGATTGTGAGCGTATATTCTCCCCACCATATCATCATAAACCCTCAATACTAGTCAATAGACTTTTGAATACAATGAGGTTCTCATGAGGTTATGAGTCCAAATAGTTTTTGTTACATATGAGTGAAATGGGTCTGGGACATTCCAAAGTGGTATTAGTGTATGTTTTTCCATTTCTCTTATTGTTTGTGTATTAAACAAGTGATTGTGAATATGTAGGAATTTGGTAATGATCTTGATCTGGGAATGTCTAACCCAAGAATAGAGGAAATACAAATTAACAGGGTTGGTAAATTGTTGTTTTGGTTTGTGCCTATTATAGTTGCATTAATTTCACTATTGGGTGATTCACTTGATTTTGAATTTTATTAATGTTATTGTTATTGTGATTTTATTTTTCCTTCAGTTAGTAAAGCATGGAGGTATCATTTCATGCATCATAATATGAACCTAGGGATTCTCATGAAATGCATTATACCATTACGTATAGGTTTATGTCATTTCTTAGATTTCCTAAATTGCCTATGATTATTATAAGTTCCTTGATCATTATATATGGAAATGTTCTAATGTTTCTTATAGAGATAGAATAATTGGGTTAATTAATTTTTTTGCATCAATCTAAGTTTTGTTTTCTCATATAGATTAATGGTGGAACCTTAATTAACTAATTATTCTATGTTTGATCCATGGACCACTGTTTCCATGTGCTAAAATGTTAAATGATTTTGATTACATGAATTCCAAATGTAATTTATGATGCATTTATTTCTATAAATTGAAAATAGTAATTCATTTAATCAAATAAATTTATATGTCATGTAACATCATGATACCATATATAAGGGTTAGTTTATAGATAAAACATACTCCCATATAAATTTATAAGGATTACAGGGCATTATAAATTGGGAATTTTTGCTTGTCTAACTAGACCATGTTATATATACATACACAAAAAAATGAGTATAGACATAACTAAATTAAAACTATTAAATGAAATGGAAATTGTCAAATGGGTATTCTAATAGAAATATAAAGGGTTTTTTCCTCTATAAATTTCAATTGAAAATACATATATAGGGGCCTCCTCTATATTATGTGATACCCTGACCTTGACCCAAAATTAGTTGTGGTAAGTAAGATGTGTCTCCTATAATCCTTATAATGTTCCTTATCACCAATACCTAGCTTTAGGATTATACAGAGAGGTGTGAATTTTTTTACAGGAAGGTTGTGTACCTATCCTATTCTGAAATTTATGATCCTATCTATTGTTAAATCTTATCTTAGTCATTTTACTGGAAATTGTATAACTATGCCTCTATGAGATCCTCGAGTCGTGCACTAGGAAGGTGGAAATGACCACACTTCGGAGATGGTGGTCCTTGAGACATCAGATTTACCTCTAGTAATTCCACTTGAGGAACCTAACATTGTTTATAATCTAGAAATTGATACTCGGTTCGGAGATATATTCATATGGTTTATAAATTCTATGCAAGGATCTCTACAACCTACCACTACCTTGGTAGAGTTGATGCAAGAATTCCAACAATATCATCCACCTACTTTCTCAGGGGATGGTAGGCCCTAGGCTATTGAGTCATGGATAGAGGCCATACGGTCAATATTTGTGAATATTGAGATTCCTCTAGAGGCTAGGGTTAATATTGAAACCTATATTCTTCATAATTCCACCAATAATTGGTGGTACATGGTTACTAAGGTTGATAATCATCTAGGTATGGTCTAGGAGGACTTCCAGGTAGACTTCTATGATTCCTTCTTTTAAAAAATGCTAAGAGTGGATAGTGTTATAGATTTTTTGTACCTATATTAGGGTACTATGTCTATGATGGAATATTTGTCTTGTTTCACTGAACATCATCACTTCTCACCAACACTTACTACTTACAAGTTGACAATAGTTATATCGTTTGAGGATGGGATCATATGCCCCATATAATCATGGTTGGTGTTTTTCAGTTTACCACAATTTCAAAGATAGTGAATCATATCCTCATCAATGATTGGAACCATAGGGAAGATAATGGTGTGGGATAGGGTAGTTTTATGATAAGATAGTGAATTGGTCGTTTGAGCTACGGGAAACATCACTTCGGGTCTATATGCGGGGGTAGAAACGGTCAGATGGAACGTAATAATAGTTATGTAGTATTCCACCGTTAATGAAAACTATGGAATAATAAGCCCATGTATACCCTAAATAACAATGAATGATTAAGTTATGACAGTTTAGTTCATATTTTTTACTTCTATATTACTTTACTATCTATAACTAATGGGGGAGGATCTGTATCTGCTCCTCCCTTAGGATTAGGATCAGTAGCACCTATCTAGGAAGGTAGATGGAATACTACCAAATGACCAGGATGAATAGGTTATCATGGCCAAGGTATCTAAGATCTAGAATTTCAATGATATTAGAGATGATTTTCCCAAGGTATTCAGGTTGTATATCAGGGTTATAGTTCTAACCACATATATTCAGTGTAGACTTCTCAAAAGGAGCAGGTCATTAGGACTTCTACAATTTGAGGTACTATACTTGTACTCTCCACTTTATTATATGCATTATTTGACATAGGTTCTTCAAAATATTTTATATATGTAGGAAGTATGGGATATATGGGCCTAGAGATAGAGTACTTATATGGAATAATTACTCTTAACACACATTTGGGGATTTTATCTGAGAGTGCATGCTGATGTAAGGAATTCCCCCTTGAGAGTGTTGGTTGCCTATTTTTCCTTGAGATGATAGTTTTTGATGTTATACTTTGTATAGACTAGTTAGTATCTAACGGTGACCATGTTAACTATTGTCATTATATGGTGTCCTAAACATCACCTGAGGGTGGTACCTATATTCATAAGGGAAAATGGGATGTCCATGAGGGCCATTCTTGAATAGAGAATCATGGTATGGTTGGGGTGATAGCCTAGATAGCTAGTCACTTTATGAGAATTCATGGAATGTAGTGTATGGAATTCCTGCCCGTTTTAGATCATTTTAGGGATTTTTTACCTGATGGATTTTCTATATTGCCTCTTGTAAGAGAGTTTCATTTCACCAATGATCTGGTGTAAGGAGTATCAATAGTTTATATTACTCTATACAGGATAACACCTATAGAGATTCATGAGATCAAGAAGTATTTAGAGGAATTAGAACCTAAAGGTTTTATATGATCTTGTACATCACCATGCAGTTCATCTATCCTTTTCACCAAGAAGGTGGATGGAACCCTCATATTGTGTGTGGATTAAAAAATCATCTCACGCTAAAGAGACAGTATCCACAACCATTAATAGACGACCTCATTGACAATATTTGAGGATATTGGGTTTTAACCCAGTTTGATTTGAGTTTGGTCTAACATTAGGTTCATGTGAGACCATCATGAACACCTTGTATGAAATTTCATAATAGATATGGAATGTATGAGTATTTAGTAATGTCATTCAGACTCACAAATGCACCCACATTCTTCACAGAACTAATGAATTGGCTTTTCCACCTATATTTGGATTCACTTTTGGTAGTCTTCATGGATGATATATTTTTATATTCTCATTATCGACATGACCATACCAAACATATCGATATCATGCTAAATACACTAAGAGAGAACCATCTATATGATAAGCTCATAAAATTCCCCTTCTAAATCGATAAGGAACACATATTTTGTAACATAATCTCAAAGGTAGGATTATATGTTGTACTAACGAAGGTGAGAGATGTTGTTTCCTAAGAACATACCAATAATATCTTTAATGTATGGAGTTTCCTAGGCCTGAGTGGCTATTATAGATGTTTTATTTAGGAATCCTCATTCCAATTAGTTCCTCTCATGGGATTAACTAAGAAAAATGTAAAATTTTATGGTTTGAATCCTATGAGGCAGAATTTTAGGAGCCGAAAGGTATATTGACTTCATCAAAGATCCTAATTATTCTAGAGCTAGGCAGAATCTATAGGGTTTATTATTTAGTAATATGCATTAGTATAGGATTAGTTTTGATGTAAGAAGATCAATTCATGGTGTTTGGGTCTCATTAGTTGAGGTCACATTCGACTAATTACCCAATGCATTATCTCTAACTAGAAGTTTTAGTATATGTGTTGCATTGTTAGAGGCATTATCCATTGGAAGAGAGTTTTATGCTGTATACGAACCAAAAAAAGTATCAAATTCATCTTTACACATCATGAATTAAATTTTAGTCAGTGGGGGTGGGTTTAATACCCATAGTCCTTCTATTTTGATCATTCATATAAAACTAGAAAGGTAAATATAGTAGTTGATGCATTTAGATGGAAGGATTGGTCAAAGGTAGTGCAAGAGGTCTGTAGTGAGTGGAAATTGATGTCCATATTTTTTAAGATGCACCTAGAGGTACATGAGAATCACAAGTAACCTATCCTTATAGATTTGTTATTGAAATATTCTCTTCTAGAATGACTGAAGATGATAGAGGCTTCTAATCTATAAGGATTGGTCCTACGGGAGATTTTTTTAGGTGATGACCATTCATCTGGTTAAACTATTAATGAGGATAAGGTCTTGTGCATTCATGGATGCATCTGGTTTCCTACATACATATGGGATGAGTTGATGCGAGAATATCATACATCTATTTGGTAAGTACATCATAGTGTTAGAAAGATGTACCATGACTTTTTCCACCAGTATTGGTGGCTGGTGATGAAGAGATACATAGAAGGTTTAATTGTCCAGTGTCCAGCTATCAGTAGTTAAAAGTGAAACACCCACATACAATAGATATTTTAATCTATTTACTAATCCTGAGTGGTAATGCGATTATTTCACGATGGAATTTGTGGTAGGTTTACATATTTTACCCTGAGGAAGTAATGTTTTATGGGTTATCATTGACCTGCTAACCGAGGTCACCTTATTTATATCTATTAGATAGACCCTGTCTATGGAAAATCCTAGGAGGCTTTACATTGGGGATATTTTACTTCTTTATGACTTTCCCTGTTATATATTATCAGAGAGGGATGCCAAGTTTATGCCATGGTTCTATCATCGGTTTCATAAGTCACTCAACACATAGGTGATTCTAAGTATAACCTTCCACCTCCAGGTGGATGGGTAATCTAAGTGTATGATTCAGATTTTGGAGGACATTCTCTCAGCATGTTCCCTTGATTTTGGAGGTTCTTAGGAGAAAAAATCAACCACTTTTTGATTTTATTCTAAAATAAAATATTCTATGAAACTATACAGATGGATCCATATGAGGCCCTATATGGTAGGTTATTTCGTTCACTCCTTTTTTGTCCAGAGGAAAGACTGGAAGTCCTACTGGGATATCAACTCATCCAGTAGACTTCATAGTTAGTGAAACAAATCTAGAATCATATGGCTACAAATCAGTCTTGGTAGAAGTATTATGTTTATGGTTGTCACCACCATCTTTATTTTACAGTGGAGAATTAGGTCTTTTTAGGTGTTTTCCCTAGGTTGGTTCATAGATTAATTGGAACACGGGTCAAGATATCACATTATTATATTGGCCCTTTCAAGATTGTTAAGATAGTTAGGTTAGTATCCTATTAGATAGATCTTCCTCTGAGGTACTGTTCTATGCACAACATCTTCTATGTATATCAACTTTTCGATTACTTTTCAAACTCGTTTCATGATATGGATCATAATGATTTTGAATTGGAATTCAATGGTTCCTTTGAGGAGTATCCAATCAATATCATAAATAAAATAATTATGGATCTATAAGGTAGGTCAGTTACTCTAGTACAGTTTCAATGGTTGCAAGACCATATAAAAGATTGGAACTAGGAGAGAGAGGCCGATATACATTCTTAGTGGACAGAACTCATCTCTAATGATGGTTTACCACCCTCATAAGGGAAACTCCAGGATGAGTTATTTTAAATATGGGATATTGTAAGATATCAAATTTTAAAATGAGGTATGACCCCCTTTAGTTTTTAGTAAAAAAAATCCTTAATGAAAATTATTAAGAGGAGCTTTCAGAACTCATATAGAGCCATAGATCTATATTTTGGAAAGGAAGACTTAGTCAAATTGTTAGCGCACAGTTTATGATGACCATGTAAATCAACCATGTGGGTGTTATAGTAAACTATAGATAGGGACATGGTCAGTTTAGCCATCCACCTCAGGTTGCATAGCCATGTGGGGTACTTCAATGTGCTAAAAGAAGTCACATAGTTTTTCCAAACCATGCACCCAGGGCTATACCATTTGTTCCAATTAACCAGTATAGGTACATCGTTAAGCGCACAGTTTAGAAAACCATGCGACAAAATCATGAACCCCATTAAAATGGGGTAAAATGAAATTTTTCCCCTTTTCTCCATTAAATTTTAAAACCTCTCTTCTTTCTTATTTTTCTACAGCAGTCATCTAAGTGAGAGTTTCTCCCTTCCCATATCATTAGTATCTGGGGCTCTTAATTTTTATAAGATCCATTTTCATCATCATCAATCACATTGGAAGTGTACTAGTAAGAGCTTGGATCTGTTACCTTACTTTCTTAGTTTATCTCCCCATATTTGGTGTTATTTAAGTGTGATATAATATGACCTTTTTTCATGTAATTTTTATTTTTCATTCATTTCTCCTATTTAATACCAAATTAAAAGACTTCAACGAACAAGGAGAGAACCATCAAGCTAATGTAGGAGTTCTATTACTTTTTCCCTAAAAAATATACATTCAATATCATGAACCCTCGTGTTGCACGCCTTACTTCTTACATATTTTCTTAAATTTAAAAATTTCTTTAATTTCAATTATTTTCTAGGTTATGAATACCTTATATACCCTTTCCTTCAATGGAAGATAACCCCTTCAACTAGTTCCACCCATTGATGTGTGCTTTGGAATTTCCCATGATTATTGAATTTTATATGGTCAAAAAACCTTCTAAGTGGTCTTGACTTTATTAGTAATAGAAATGAGAAATTTAATTAAATGGATGTCTGTGCTATGAACACATCACATGGATTATATGAAATTATTGGATTTATCCCTTGGTTTAATAAAAGTTAAATCATTATAAATTTTCTTTTTTCTTGTATTAAATCATAACTGGACTTTATTATAAAAATGTGATTTGTGGGAATTTTTTCCCTTATAATTGTGATACTCAGGCATGGAGTCCCATCTATTTGATATACTCTAGAATGGAGTCACCAATGAAATTTGATATATGGGCATAGAATCCATAATTAAAATTGATATCCAAGAATGGAATCCCCAATGAAATGTGACATTCTTGTATGGTATCCCTAATTAAATGTGATAATTGGGCATGGTGTCCTTAAAGAAATGTGATATATGATCATGGTGTCCCTAATTAAATTTTATAAGTAGGCACGGTGTCCCATATTTTGTTACACGTGCATAATGAACCATATGATTAATAACACATGGGTATGGTGTCTTTAGTCTTTTGGTGAGACTCTTACGACTATCCATGGATTCCAGAATCCTACCCTAGGAATGGATAAAAACATCACTGCATATATAGACCATATATATACATAAATGTATATATATAAATATGGTCACCTGTTCAAACATATCATGCTTACATTGTTAAATATGACACTACTCATTTTATATGAATTAGATAGATTATACTATACAACATTGGTAATGTCCTACTGAGTATATCTCACACCATTTTCCGGCCATTGTTTGGTACCCAAACAAATCTTATGATTGCAATTAGGGAAAATGTAAGTGGCCATCTTTGGATGCCTTAATTTACTATACTAAGATAGATCATGGGAGCTAAGAACAATCTTTTGTTCAGGATTCTATTAGAGATATTTATGGAATTTTGGATTTTTTATAGCATTGTGTATATGTCTCTACCTTTTTTCCCATTTTTTAGATCAAATGATATGAGTATCAATTTTTATATGACATTGATTCTATTTATTCCAATTTATTATATCTAGACGATTTATGATTAGTTAGTCCTTTTATTATATTATGTACAATTATTATTATTATTATATACTAATATGAAGCACTATGATTTTGAGGGTATAGTCTCATCACCATACCATCATAGACCTTCACAACTAGCCAATAACCTTTAATTTATGAGGATCCATGCTTGAGGTCATGTGCCCAACTAGTATCAGTTACTTATGAGTGAACTACGTATGATATTTTACATAGTGGTTTCATGACTCCTCTAGGATGTTTTCTCTCAGACAATACTTTTTTAAAAACCCAACATCTTGAAACATAATAAGAAATTTCCCACTTCATATTATCCCTCAAAAAATGTTCCTTTAAATATCTATACATCTTGGTGCTACCGGGGTGTATAAATAAATTCAAGAAATGATCATTATCTAGTAATTATATTTTTAACTCAATTATGGATGGTACACATAGCATATTTCTAAATTTTGTAATTTCATCTTCATTTATGAAGTCTTATAATTTCCCATAATTCACAAATTTAATTTTCTTTTTAAAATTACCATCACCAAGTTGATAATTTCTTATCTTTTCCAATAAATATGGTTTGGAAATATTTTGAAAATAGGTTTGATGTTTCCAATTTTTTAATAAATTCCATATCCATATTTACTAAATTCGGGAACACAGGATCCCTCTCAAACCTCATTTTGTCAGAAATCTATGATCTTTTCTACTCAATGAATCTACTACATTATTTTTCCTTACCTGGGTGGTAATGTATTGATAAATCCTAATCTTTGAGTATCTCAATCCATCATCTTTGCCTCATGTTGATATATTTATATGAAAATATGTATTTCAAACTCTTATAAACTATGTATATCTAACATATATCACCATAGAGATAATATCTTCATATATTCAAAGAAAATATTATGTTTTCCAACTCAGGATCATGGGTTGGATAGTTCTGTTCATGAGTCTTTAACTTCATTGATGCATATGCAATAACATTATCATTCTATATAAGGACAAAAACATGTACCTTCTTTAATGCATCACTATATATCACAAATCCATCATTTCTTGATATTAGATTCAAAATCATTGCAATAATCATTCCCCTATTCAATTGTTAAAAACATTCTTTATATTACTTTGTTCATATGAATTTAAACCCATTACGAGTAATCTTGGATAACATATTATCCAACCAAGAAATATTTTGAACAAATCACCGATAATATCCTACCAAACCAATAAAATTATATACCTCAGTAATGTTTGTTGTTCTAGTCCATTCTTTGAATAATTTTTCTCATTAAAATGAATTGATATTCCATCTTCGGAGAAAATATGTCCAAGAAAAGAATCGTTCTGTATCTAGAATTCAATCATTCAAAATTTCCCATATATATTTTTCTTCTTAAAGTCTCAACAATGACCCTAAAGTGATTCTCATGATCCATTTTTAATTGTATAGTATACCAAGATATCATCAATAAATACCACAAATAAATTATCAATATATTCCTTGAATACTCTGTTCATTAGATTTATAAAAATATAGGGTGAATTTGTCAATCCAAATTTTATTAATATAAAATTCTAATGTCTATACCTAATTCAAAATTATATCTTTGGAATATCATCTTTGATTACTCACAATTAATAATATATGGAATTAAGTTCAATTAATGAAAATATTATGCTCTGTGAATTTGGTCAAGTAAATTATCAATGTTAGGTATAGGATACTTGTTCTTTATCATAATATAAATAATCTACCTATAATCAATGTAGAACCTCATAGATCCATATTTATTTTTATGAAAAAATAAGGGAACCCCAAGGTGAAACACTAAGACATATAAATATATTTTCTCATAAATCATATGGTTTCTTATTCAACTCCACTAACTTGACAGTGGCTATTCTATAGGGTGTTAGAGATATTGGTCATACATCATGGATTAAATTAATCGAAAACTCATCTTCATGCTCTGGTGGATGTCCATGTAATTCATCTGGAAATACATCAATGTATTACTATACAATATATATATTACCAATTTCAATATTACCTTTTCCATCCATAGATTATGTCTTCTCTTCTTCCACAATAATATCATTTAAAAGGGGTATTGGGGGTGGATCTAGACGTAATTTAGATGATTAAGTATCCCTACTAAATTTAAAGAAATTTATATCCTCATCAGGAATTATAATTTCCTTATCCATCGAATAAAGTTTTTCATTATATTTTAAAAGATAATATATACTAAGTATTATATAATAATCAACCATATTTATAAAAATAAACTATATTTATAATAATTAAGTCTAAAAATAAGGCATGATCATGTGTCATAATGGGAACTCACTGTAACATTCTTATTGCGGTGAGATTTCCACTAAGAGTATTGACTAATAACTCACTTCTTATGGTGATAGGTAAATATTTAATCTTCACAGGAAAATAGGGTAGATATAAAATAGTTTTATGGTCCAAAATCAAATAATACAATATCAAAATTTGAGGTTATGATTAAAGTACATTCCATTACATCATTTGGGAACTTCAACTTCAGTTGTAGTGATCACATAAGTGTGGTCATATCCCCTCGGCCTCTTCTTTGGAATGTTCCCTTAATGATTATGGAATTATTGTGAATAATTACCCATTTTTATGTAGTTGAATCACTGAAAATCATTGATTTATTTATTCACCTTGTATTCATTATATATATAACTCTTATCTCTACACTTGTGATAAACTCTCATGCGCTTTAAGAATTTTCAATGATGAATCTTTCCAAAATTTTCACACGATGGGAATTGCTTTGATCCCTTCTTATTCTTTGTTTCTTTACCTTTTTCAAGGTTATTATTTTAACTCGTATTCTATTTCTTTCTTTTAAAAATATGGGTTTTATAAAATACCTTCTATATGTTTATGGCATAAAATAATATTTCATCATATGATGAAAAGTTTTCGAAAAATGTTCCCTTTAGTGGTTTGGATTAAGGACCACAAAATAATGGTCAATATTTCTCTCTGGATTGCATATATAATATATAGAATACCTAGATATTATTATAAAGGTATCATCATACTCATGAACACTTTCTTTAACCTTTTTCTCTAAATTGGGGAACTTTCTCTTCATTTCAGTTTATTTTTCAAAAGGGAAATATTTATCAAAGAAAATTAATTGAAAATATCTCCACTTTATAGGTTCTATTTCTCCTTCCTCTCTAGTATTTTGGATCAATATCCCCCATTGATCAGAAATAGCTATAAAACAATATACTACCAACATAAATCTTTCCCATTCATTGCATACCAAGGTGAGAAATGTCTTTTCAAGAAACTTAGTCCATTATTTATCTACCACTATTTTTGCCATTTTACTAAATGATGGTGTCCTTTTTCACATGATAAAAATCCAATATATGTGTATCATATCACAAAACATCATGTTTCTCTATATATAAAAGGTTTTTAGACATAACCTAGGTCAGTTGCACTTATATAGTCATGATATTCTCAACTCTAATAGAAACTTTATTGGATTTCTTATCAGGGTAATCCCTACATTGACCACGTGTATTGGTTATCTTCCTTCAATTAAGAATCATCGCTAAATATTGGTACCCATTGATTTATATCATAATCATCATGAATATTGAGACAACAAATAAAAAACTATCTAATGGTAAAAAATTTAAAATATTATAAGGGAGTATCATAATTCTCATGTTATTAATGTTTATTTAAAATCTTTTCCCAAGGTTTATACTAAACATGTATGATACCAACTGAAACAACCCCAACTCTAATAACTTAGAGTTGATATCTAATTTATTACATTATAATTGATTGAAAGAATAGAATCCCAAATTTATGATTAGTTTAGTAGTCTTAGTGAACTATATACATATATGATACCCATTTTACATTAGTAATATAATATGAACATAATAAAAGAAAAAAATCGATATCCTTGAAACTAATTAAAATATTTATTATTAAACACATAAATGAAGGGAAAAAAATAAGGGTGATCCAAAATTATCAAAAAGGGTTATGTACATCGAAATATATCATGAATAAATAAGTTATAATTATCACGAAAAGTTAAATAACTTGAAACATCTTTCATTTAATCAATAAATTAAGAACCAAATAAATCTATGAATAATATAAATGTAGTAATATCATGGATAATAATAACCTAATTCAATAAAATTAATAATATTGTATATCATTATCTTAGAAATAACAATATCTCTACCATTAATACCTTATGTCAAGACAATTTAAAACTATGGGTAAAGACCCATTTAATTTGGCCAAATGATTTTTCTCACGAGACCTATCAATGCATCAAGGGGATATATAATTCTAGGAACCACCAACACTGCATACCAATTTCATTGCTCATATATCAAAGAATCAATTGGATTAATAAACAATATTCCTAATTCAAAAATTTACAAACTGAGTAAATATTATGTATTGTCAATATTTCCCCAGTCAATCCCATAAATTTCAAAGCAAAACACCATATGTAGAAATGGTATAGGGTTTAAGAAAAAAATCATATGCATGATACAAAGAATATTTATATTTAAGATAAATTTGACTTACAATGAATAATTATCATAAATACATAAAAGTGGTAGTATATACACCATATAAAATAAATTAGGTGTATAATGTTAAAATATGTTCAAATGAAAGGAAATTGAGATGGAATACCATTACCTCATGTTTGAATCACCTTGTAATTTCTCTAAACTATTGTATAATAAATTTAAATTTATTATAATTACATACCAGAACTAAATTAATATCTATAATATCATATATGTCCCATTTATAACATTTTATCACTTTTTTAATAAATTTAATTATTATCATTATTTCAGGTGTTAGCTGCTTTGTTTTTCATGTATGCTTTTATTCGGTAGTTCTTTTATATTGTATTTTTATTATAGTTCCATAATATTTAGAATTATATTCATGGTATAAATATCATATATGTTCAATGTATATACATTTATAATCATCCATAAATGGTATATATTGAAAACTGGATTACACCGTTTATAAAGACGGTAGGCCATAGGTACACATGAACTTTGCTTTGACTTTTCAAAGAATGGAAGGAAATAAAGGTGAATAATAGTTAATATTTATATAATTATTATTATATCATATATATATAATATATATTCATTAAATCTATACTTATTATCATCCAAATAATGCGTAAAAAAATAGATCACATCACTTTGTGGAGGTGGTAGTCTACACATACGCACGAGCGATATTATCGTTTTCCAATAGAATGGAAGGTAAAAAGGTATATATATATATATATGGGTTTATAGTTAAAGAATATTATTTATTTCATAAATATAATATTTAATAATCATTTCAACCATTATAAACTTCCAAGTAAAGTTGAAATGAAAAATTAATTACACATCTACGTGGATATGTTAAGTTGCACGTGCGCATGAGTGATATTTTCTCTTTTTATAGGATGGGAAAGAGATGAAATATGACTATACCATAATAATAAAAAAATATAATTTTATTAATGGTATGGAAGTTATTATTTTATTATGGGTATAATACATTATTAGGAATAGTAAGAGGAAATAAATTTGAAAGAGTCGGAAAAGACAATTACGACTTCTCTGAAATTCCTCCTTTAGATCTCATCTTAAGGGACCTAGGGTAGGTATTTTAGAAGTTTTAAAACCACTATAATATAGATAATTATTTTTAGAATATAACTTTTATATATATATATGGCTCAAATTTATGTGAATAATTGAGATAATGGGTGTCCATTTATATGTGAGGTGAGGGGAATTCAGAGATTTCATAAAATATTAAATTAATATAAATTATTTTTATATAAATAAGGATCCAAATTTATAATATTAAAATATATTATTATTATGAGTAAAAATAATTACATATAATAAAATTTTTATATGTTTTAATCAAATTCTTACTCTCATCTTTTTTTAACTGTTCATTAACCCCTGTGACAATTACGGTGATGTCAATGTTTCTTACACTTATGGGGTTATTATAGTTCCTATAAAATGATTAAAGGCCCATAAATGGACATTGGTTGATGTTTAAAACAATAATTTATTAATTTATATGAATCCAATATTTTTTTAACTTTAAATAATTTAATAAACTTCCATTTGTTACAAAATATCTTTAATGTCAATTTCGGAACTACTAATTTAATTTGAATTTTAAAGCTAAAAAACACAATTAAATTCAAATAAAATTAATCAAAACCCCTGTAATATGTCATTTTAATCTAAATTAATTCACACACTACGGAAAAATAATAAATTATTATTATTTTTAGAGTTTATAAAATAATTTTATTTATTTTTACTACTTGCACAAGAATTGTGGTAGTGTTTCATAAGCATTTAAGGAAATTATTTAATCTCTAAAGATTAAATATAAATTACCATGATGAAAAACAATAATTTATATTTAAAATTAAAATTTATAAATTGAAATATCCTATGATTATATCAATGTAAAAAAAGTAAACATATATAACAAAACAAAGAGAATGACATTTTTTACTTTTCCTTATATAATATAATAAAAGTGGTTATAATCAGGGCTAAATAGTAAAATTCCATATATTTTATTTTTTTATTATTGATGAGTTTAAATCATCCAATAAAATTCCATCAATTATTAATTTCATCATTTATTCCTTATCATTAAATTTTTAACCTTAATTAACTGATTTACATTTCGCCGTGGGAAAAAATTAGTAAAATTACTATTCATAATGTCTAAAAATTAAATTGATTTTTTTACCAACTGCATGCCACTGAATTAAAAACATAAGATATATTTTTTATTATTAATTTAATAGAATTATAATAGATTGCTTTTAATATAAATTTGTAAAATACAATGAAGAATCATTTTTATAAAAGTCATTTTTAAGACCAAAAAATGTACTTATACCAAAATCAAGTATAATGATGATTCATTTGAATTTAATGAAATTAAATGTAATTAAATAATTATTATTTTATTTTTAGATAAAATTAAAATTATAATGAAACTTTTTAATAAAAATAAAATCATAGTTTAAAAAATAGTATTTTTCACTTTTTACTGAAAAAAATCAATCTTTTCAGAAAAAATTCCAAAATTTAACACTAATATAATTTTTATATAATTATTTTAAAAATTAATTTAAATTCATAAAATACATTGTTGAAAAGTGAAAAAAAAATTAATTATATTATTTTCTCATAGAAAGCAATGAAAATCATTTTTAAAGAAAACATATTTTTGAAGAATAAAATGACTTTACTAAAAATTGAGTGTTTATTCCCTGAGAATTAATAAATATATTTTTAATGTGTATGAACTTCATATATATTTCATAATATGGTTATTTATATTCATACCCCCAACTTAACATCTTGGTTATAATAATCATATTTAAATAATAATATTTTGTGGTTTATTTTAGCTCAGTGTTGCGTGTTGTATATGTTATCAAACATAGTATTCTTTTAAAATATCAGGATATTAAATTATAGTTCCTTAATTATTTCATGGATTTTATATATTTATTTTAATAATCATTCATTTTTAATAAACCATTTTATTAAAATCATTCTTTAAAAGTAATAATTTAACAAAAAAAATATATTTTCTTAAAAAACCTTATTTAGAATATATATTTTTTTAAAAATGGATTGTTTTATTTTTATCCTTTTCAAAAATAAATTATATTATTTAAAATAAATTAATTATAATGAAATATTTTATTTTTCGTAACATCTAAATAATCATTCCGTATATTAACTACATATTGGTAATTCAAACTCAAAAAAAATTAGTATTATACCCAAAATATATAAATTCATTAGTAATTTTTATATAATGACTATATTTCCCCCATTACATCCCATAAATTAATTTCATTCTAACTTCTCAAATCACACTCACCATTCCTAGATTTTTCATTCTATATTTTGTAAAATTATTTCTCTATTCATGATGTTCTTTTCCAATGAAAGGTTTGTTCTACTAATAGGGATTCTCAAGGGTGGAGATGATCTCGAGGATTTCTTAGTTATAAAATATTATGATTATTTATTTAATAACCTTGTTTAATTAATTCACTTTTAAGGGATGTAATCATCCATGGTATATAATAACTATTTTTATGTACCCTTTTTGTAATGTTCCATTATGATTCAATAAAGTGATGTAAGTTTGATTCATATTGTATATGATTTACTTTCCACTCTAGTTAAATTATTTCAAAACAAATATAAAACATGTTTATGAATGATATACATATAGTTTGAGGAAAAAATGATTCTTAAAACCTATGGTGTTACAATGGTAAAATGAGTGTAAGCTTCTAAACTAAAAAATCATTCAAGATCTCAAATTTATTTTGTTTTTTTTTCTTAATGGATGAGTTATTAGATAAAAGAGTTATAAAAATATGATATATTTAAAAATATGATATTTCTATTAATAAGTTCATTGATGAATTTTGGGTGGTTCCAATCCAATCAAAAGTAATGTAGCTCTACTATAATAATAGTATGTCATTTTTAGGCTATGGAACCCTACTCTCAATAGAAGAAAAAACATATCCTTCAAAAATATTATTTATTTGAGAAATCTTTAAGAGGTGTGATATAAAGATATGTTGGGTGGATAAAAAGGAGAATTTAGTGGATCCATTAACAAATAAATTATCATAAAAATCATGATAATCATGTTATGTCCCTCATTATTAGATATATGGGAGACTCAATATAATTAATTTTTTAATTTTAATATAACAATATTTTATAATAATGTAAATATTTATTTATCATTTAATAATATGTGTTAGATATTATACATGAGAGAATAATGATAAAAAACCCATAGAATATGTCTTTGATTTATCCCTAATTGATGATCATTATAGAGTATCATGGGTTGCGATTATATGTTATGGTTATCTTGATTTTCTTATCATATAGTGATACAGAGTTTACTCATGAGATGATAAGTGTGACTTATTATCTATATTAGCCTTTAAAATTATTTCAAATATAATAGAATACATTTGGATATTTAAATACATAGTGGGATATACTTATATTAATATCAATTTCTTTAGGTTATCATGTTTTCTACAATATGAACCCTCATACTTTGATAAATTTCTTATTATAGTCTTGAGGCTGATAAAACCTTGATTGGATGGGTCTATAATTAACCAAGTGGTTGTTATTTATGAACCAATATAAATTTTTTTATATTGTACAATAGGCATAAAATCGAAAAATTGTATTCAATTAAACTAAGTAAATGCATTACCGTGCTTATTTGATTAACATGTGATGTGAACATCTACTTGAATAAATGACATGTGATGTATTCATTAAAGCTAATCAGTATACTTTAAAGAATTAAGAATACATTAGTTAACTTATACTATATTGATATATTCTATTCATATTGGTTAATATCAGTTAATTTAATGATGCTATAATATGATAATGAATATTATGTATGGAGATACACCTATTAGAAATGTTAATATAGAGATATATGTCTGTTTTATAGTTATCATGCTAGTTTCCATTATATCATGAGTAGAATTAATGTTTTTTATAATCCTTTATTTGATTATGGTTATAAATTATGAATATTACAAATAATTTTCAACACTATAATGTCCCATAGTCTTACATAATTATGATTTTAAATAAGGATTTATTTTTCTACAAAGTGTTTGTCCAAAATGATAGAGTTTCAATGATAATCATATTCAAAGAATTTTAAATAGACTAATAAAAATATTGAATTATTTTATAAATTATATAATGATTTAGTGTAATTAAAAATGATATTGGATATGTGTACTAATTAATCATAATAAATTCAAGGACATGAGGAGTTTTCTACCCACGTTATAAGAAATAAATCGATAGGAGATGTAGTGATTTCACTTCCCACATTGTAGGGATAATATTAGATATCATTTGTTTTTTGTTTTTAAATTTTATTTCATATTTTTTAAAATATTTTAAGGATTGTAACACATCATGTGATAATTTATTAATTTTCAAGTAAACATTGAATATTTCAACGATCACTTGAATAAATGATGTATCCTTTCATTGTGTTAAAAAATTTAAGTTTAGTGTTAGACATTTCATACTATATAAAACTAAGAGATATCCTTAAATATATAAATTATTTATATTTAAAGGGTTTTAGGGAATCATTCAATATATAGTTGAGTTAAAATAATACTAGTCAAATCTCTCTCCATTCTCTTTATCTCTTTAACCTGTGGGTGGTGTTATAATTCCATAAGTTAAAGGATAAATCCATTCTAAAAATGGTGTTGGTGATTCCATAAATTGGTTAATACCTATGAAGATGAGTGATAATAGTATTTTCTAAGGTATTTCCATCAACTTCAATAATTTATCATGGATCGAGATGAATAATGAGGTACTAAATTTTATATATTCTGCATCATTTTATTCATATTAACATTTTCACATGAAGAGAAAAATAATATTTTCAGTTTTTCTTTCACTTATTAATAGAATGGGTGAGTCGAATAAAACAAATTTTTAATACTAATATAAACTTATATAATAATTTTTCCAACTATTATAACACAATTAAGATAGGTTCTTAAATATTCAACCATTTATACCTCATTTATTTCCACATCTCAACTTAAATCTTTAAACTAATTCCAATTTTCATAATTCACACCCAATTATACTCAATAGTAAATCAATTTAAAATCATGTGTATTTCACTTATGATAAATAATATATTTCCTTATATTTAATAAATGATTCCCTTAAAGAAACTAATTATCCAAAAAATATACTATAACACTTACTCAAAATTCAATATTTTCACTGCCCAAATAAAATTTCAAAAAATAAACTTCTTAATTGTAATTTTTTTCTCATATAATAACATCTTATTCATTATATTATTTTTTATGAGATTATATTAAATTATCAGCTTTCACATCACCAAAAACATTAACCAACTAAAAAAATTGTATGTCCACTTTCTAAACTAACATTAATATTAAGAACACAAATTCTAAATATTAATTCAAATCCATCATTGATTCTATAACATAATATAAATCACTAATATATACTACTTCTAACCCAATTATCCTATTTTTATTCTTAATTTACATTCATTCAATTTAATATCAAGGCTATAATAAACCAAAAATGTACTTTTTTCAATAGAAAAGAAAAAAAACTATTTTGGGCACTCTCATGAAAGGAAAAAATGTTCTTGATTATAATAGGGTAGTATATAATTTTTATCATATCAAGAAGATTCCATGTTTAAATGATTTGTATTCAAGTTCACCATCATTTGTTCTATACAAAAAGGGGGTTCATTCAGTTTTTCCTGGCTATTATTTGTGGGGGGTTTGAGGGTTTACACAATCACTGATTTTGGATCACCATTTTTATTATTAATGGAAACTATGAATGGTTCGCACATCCATAACTAAGTAAAAACATTCTTTCAAAAGGTTGGTGTTTATTTGGGGTTTCGGACCCAATGGCACTTAGTACCCCACATTGGTCAAGAGGATGGGAGGTCAGGCTCATCACACCCCTTTAAGGGGAATTTTTTCCTACTATGGGACTCTCTTATAGATTTAATATTTGTTCATGAATTACTTCCCAGTCTTGATATGGATCCAGTTACCTTAACAAAATTATCATGGGTTAAACCTCTTTCATAATCCTGATATAGAATCAGTTACTCTCACAAAATGATCATAGGGTAAATATCTTTTTTACACAAAGTGGAATATTTTAGTGAGTCTATCTTTATATATATATAGTTCTTAATAAAATTAACTTAATGGGTGGATTATTATATATTGAATTAATTTAACCAAGTGCTTCATAATTTTCTACCATGTAAGGAGGCATTTAATATGTTGATGAAGGGATTGAGTCATTATGAGGCATCCTATATATCATATTTATGGTAGTAATAAAAACCCACATATTTATTTGAGCCCTTGTAGTTTAACATCATGTGGAAAGAATATATATGATGGATATTAAGCACCAAGTACTTGATCTTGAACCTCACGGAGCTTTCCTACAAATCCTAGTTATAGAAAGAATCAGAGTCATCATAGTTTAGTCACTCCTGTGGGACTGGCCCCAAGGTCAATACCTTTTTTTTGAGGTAGTCATTTTATTCCACTGATTGGGGATTACACACTATGTTTTCCCTAGATGTTGGGAATTCATGATGAAAATTATATGATTATTGAAACTCTCTAATCTTGTGTGAGCCATGGTTGGTGTGAGAAAAAAGGGATAATAAGTAATTAGTCTCACTAAACATGGATATGGGACTTATGTACTAGGACAACCCTATAGAAATTTATTCTGTACCTTGGGCCTTAAAATGGAATCCTACATGTCCTACTTATAGTAGGAATCATATTTATTGTATTTTAGTTTATTTCTTAGTCCACTAATGGATGTGACGGAATGATCCGCTCATAGGAATTATTAGGTCCAAATGGTTGAAATGTCAAAGACCTAGGGGGACATACACTGAATTGGATGCTAATTTGATCTCGGGCCTTAGGACGAAATCATGCATATCCTAGTTATTGCATTAATCAATGTTCTAGTTTTTTAGTTGATTGATAATTACACACTGATATTTCCCTAATATAAATATAATTATATCATACCATTGGTTTGGGCTTACACATTGGTGTTTTCCAAATATGGGCACGAGACAATGTTATCATGTCCTAGGACACCTTCCTGGCCTGGCATGGTTGTCTTCCTGGCCTACATTCTTGTCTGTATGGAATTATTTATTGTCTAATTGACATATTGGGGGATGTTTGGAAATGTATGGTTGTATTACAGACAAGTCCAAAGATAATCTCATGATCATGTTGGATTATCCTAGGGACGTCGTATAATCTAGAAGGCATATCTGAAGGACATATCATGACTAAGGATTACTTGAATGGAGGACATCATAAGATCTGAACAACTTGTCTTGGAGGCTATCACATGATCTCAGATGACATTCTTGGTGGGTGTCTCGTGATCTGGATGAATTGTCTCGGTTTCATCATGTAAATCAGTTGACATGTCCATAGGATGCTATGAGATCTAGTTAACTTGTCTAAAGGACATTTCAGGAGCCAGTTGACATACCTGGGTGCCACCATGTGACTCATGTGACATGTACTGGAGTGGCCATATGATTTCAAGGCATTCCTAGAGGACATATTTTGGTATGTATGGTATGTCGGGAGGGTTACACAATACTCATATGGCATGATTGTGGGTTCCATGTGACTTTATCTCACATATCCAAGGGACCTCACATGATCCAAATAGTATGGTAAGGGAGCATTGTGTGATCTGGGTGACATGTCCAGGTGTTTTCACATGACCTGGGTGGTTTATATGATTCACATGAGGATCGAAATATTTTTTTTACAAAAGTCCCTCATTATTTTAGACTTTGTCTTAGCCATTTATTTTATATATTTTTAAAGATATGTTTCCTTGGTCAAAGAACAAGAAACTAAATATAATAATAACAAATTTGAGGATTAAAAAAGTATAAATGATAGAATATTTTTACAATAATTATCATGAAAAGGGAGAAGATCATTAGGAAGGTCAACTAGCTAGGTAATGTCCTGGTTAACACCCCTATTAGAAAAGACATCTGCCACCCTGTTGGCTTCTCGGACGGCGTGAGTGACAATATAATTGTTCTCCATGAGCGATTGAAGACAAATCATCCAGTAGGTTTTGAGTGGCCAAGAAATATGCACCACTCCATTCCAAATGGCCTAGAAAATTATGGTTGAATCACTTTCAATCCAAATATTATTCCAACTATATTTCTTGGAAAAGGAAATAGCATGAATCACAATCATCATTTCAGCTTCTAGGGATGAAGCGATACCACAACTTCCATATAAGTAACCAAGAAATTTCCCAAGGTGATCTCTGAAAATATCACCACAACCTAAGGGACCCATATTTCCCTTAGAGGCGTCGTCCACGTTCACTTTAATCCATTATTGGAATGAGGCTTTACAGAACACTTCAAAAGTATACCTAGGTTGACAATAGATACCGTCAACCCTAATATGACAAAGAATATCAAAGTCTTTGATAGAGTTGTAACAAAAATCCATAGATTTATTCATTATTATCATGTCTAGGTATCACATGATCATCATATATGTAGTATATCTTTTGTATAACCCAAATAATATGAAAGAATTATTTTTTGTTATATACAATGATCATGAGAAATGCATATTCATGTCTCATGATTGCTTAGGTTTTTACCTAAATTTTACCTGATGGAAAGCTTTGTGATCACGATATTGGCTGCTCCATTAACTCTGCTCCAATTTCTAGGTGTTTTGTTGCATGAATTTTTCAATATTCTATTGTAGGTCATGCTGGGGGGGTGTTACATGATTTTCAGAAACCACAAGACCATCATGTCAGCACCCCACTTATTATAGTATGGTTAATCAAATGGGTGTTTCCTAACCATGTTTACATGTTAAAGAGATTTTATATGGTTAGGATAACATTTATATGGATCTTTATGGGATCAAGATGCATGTTGAATGGATTTCATGTGATCTGAGTTGACATTTTTGGGGTCCTCGACAAGGGAAATGTAGATTTCCAGGGGCCTTCTCAAGATACGGTCATCATACTAAAGAGATTTTTCAAGTTCATGGTGTCTTGTCAGACGTGATTCACATGATCAATGGTTATCACTCAAGTCATATGACCCAATTTGTATAAGATCACTGTATCTTTCCCTCAAAAGTATATTTTGTCATTTCCCTTCTTATTTACTTATTTTTTTACAAGGTTTGGGGATGTCATGAGTTGGCATAGTTGTTTTTGAATACAATTAATCTCTCCATCAGTGATGTTTCATGAGACCAATAAAGGGTCATGTGATTATTTGTGATCATTATCATGAACATTTCCTTTTATTTTTCTATGGAGATAGAGCAGGATCATAGGACCACCTAGACATGTCTGAATCCCTTTGTGTGATGAGGAAGACATGCCAGTGGGCTCGTACGTGACAAGGCATACTTGATAACAGGGCTTTCATGGTGTGTTGATAACTATAGGAGAATATCTCATAAATATTATTATCATGAGAAGATTCATACTTTTTTCATTTTCCATACTTATTTACAATGGGTTTTTGGATGGTTTTTAGGTATGCATCATCTGAAAAGTCACATAACTTGAGGGAGTACATCTAGAAGATTCTGCACAATCAGTGGGTGTCTTGGATGCCTTTGAAAGAGTAAAAGGCTTGTCAAAGGGGCTCTGTGAGATCTCTCACATGTTATTTATGTCACATAACCATCCACATGACCATTTTAAGGTCATCAGATAGCATCTCTTCTAGAGGTTCATGTGATATACATGCCACCTTATTCTTCATTTTCTTTGTGGACCAAATAATGACCATATTCTGGTAGTTCTTCCCTTGTGTATTTTTTTATTCTCATTTGGTGGGACTTAAAAAATGTCCCCCCTCAGGGAAAAAATCCGCTGGGATAAGGGCATAATTATGAGGAAAGTAAATGCTTTCCAAAGGATTTGGTGTTGTCACTAATCTATTTCTTTGGTGATTCTTGGTTTCCTTGGTGTCATTTGGTATTCCATAGAATTCCATATAAATAGGGAAACTAAGGGGGTATAACTCACCAGATACCCAAATATTATATCTCTTATTCCTCTTCACTTTCGTGTGACCTTTTTTCAAGACCTTCTTGTAAGAATGGATCGTGAGACCCATCCACAAGACTTTTATTCTAGAACTGCTTCGCAAAACTTTCTTTTCCTATGAGCTTGTTTGAATAAAACATGAACTTATCTTTGGTAATTGGTTGAACATTGATCACGGTTCATAACAACATGGTCATTTTAAATTTTTCTCAAGATCTTTAACCTTGATCACATGACCACTCTACTTCTATGTAGGTCATATGACCAGGTCATGGTCATAAAATCACGAGTCTCGTGACTATTTTAGTGAGTGTGGAACATTCTATGGGTTTATGAGGTTCATGATATCTTCATGAGCCAAGTGATTTTTTGATTCCATTATGAAATTAATTAATTCTTTTATAATTCACAATATGTGCATGAGGCTTCTGATGTTATAATTTTTATGGGTTTTTCACTTGTTTGACATATGCTTGTTGCTTTTGTACTGATGGATTCCAACTCTCACCATGCATTATTTACTATAGACAACTAGAGGGATATGATTTCTAGGAATCATATTTTTCAACCCTAGGTATCTCTTATGTTCTAACAAGGAGTTCCTAAAAAGGATTCTCTTGTTCAAGCTCCAAAATTATCCTTTATCGCATCAGCTTCCCTAGTATGGATTTTTCCTATTAGGTGATGTTGATATCCCTTCTCCAAACTAAAATCTATCATCTTTATAGGTGTAAAATTCGCTTGATTTCATTCTGATAATCATTTTTGAGGATGTTTAGTTGATCTTAGAACAATTACAAGGGTTTTCTCAAATGTTGGTGAACTCCCCTCTAGGTCCAGACAACTGCAATTTCGCTCATCATCCCATTTCTCAAAGCTAATCGAGCATATTTTTATCTTTTTTGAACAACTTAGGTGATGTCTATGGATCAAAATGGGACCTGCAACCTAGTGGAAAATTTTCTAGAAACTAGGTATGGTCATTTTGAGTTGGGCAGAGTTACTTAGGTTTTTCTGACCAACTATGTGATTTCTATCTTTATGAAGCCATAAGGGTATTCTAATTCATCATTTATCATAAATCTAATAATATTAGAGAACATGTTAGTTATTAGTTCCTTATAACTAACTCATTATCTTTGTCCCATGGTGGAGTAGGAATCATCCACTAGGATATATATCATCTCGATAGGATATCCCCCTTAGTGAAATGTAGATGACTTTCTTCCTACCGCAAATGTTTAGTATGAACATGCATAAAATCTAGTATTTGTGAGGGAAATGATCAACATCATGAAGGAAAATTTAATAATAGATCTGATTGTGTGATTTATAATTTATTTTAAGGATATTATCAATGTGTTCCTCTCTCACAGTAGAATTTGACCAATATCTATACTCCCTCACTGATGCCCTTCTCGGTTGGTTTGTGATAGAACCAATTCAAAATATTCTATTTTGGAAATCAGAGATAATAATTCATGGGGATACTAGGAAAGGTTATATATATATATATATATGAGACTTAGGCTAGTAGGTTTTTTATATATGTTTTTGAATGGGAGGCTTGCCTTGGTTAGGTATGCATGATCAGGAATTTGGGTCAGTACAATGGTCATGGTAGCGTGACTAGTAGAGGAGCGACCTTTCAATCTTGTGGTAATAACTCTTGTATTACTTTACTCTATCATGGGAAAAATTTAGTGGGGAATCATCCACTACATGATCATAGTTCCATTCCATTTATTATTTAGATGGATAGGGGTATTTCCACTACTATAGATACCACAACACCACTGGGATCCATGGTGACTTATTTCTCTATAGGTTTATGGATATTTTTGGCATTGAGTCCATGCTGTTAGGCCCTGAAAAAGGTTACTGATATGATGATCTAATCTAATTACTTTGATTTTTCTCCTAATCTTACATCAGATTGGCCAATTACTAAAAATGGTGGTGACACTCGTGATAAATGGTCATACAAGATCCCCCTTCAGGATAGGATTCCTGTGGATATGATATATGAGTTGATCATTTATGATACATATACTCCATACCCATTTTCTATTCAATTAAGCTGCATTCAAAGGGTTTCCCATATCCCTTCTAATAACATGCAGTTAGAGTGACATATTGGGATCATCCACCAATTTTGGATGATGTCAGAACACAACGATACTAATGATGAGATTATCCTCCCACATGATGACACTTCTGCCTTCCTATCACATGATTATGTCCAGTCTTGAATAGAGGCCTACCTGGTTGTAATACTGAATAGTTTGGTTCTCCAGGTGAGAAAACCATTTTCCTCACTAACCCCTATATTTTTAGAAACAATGTAGTTGATTCAAGTCTCAAGTGAGTCCTTAAGTAAGTGTCATCACCTTGATGATGGTCATACCATTAGGAGGGTATAAATTTTTTAGGAGGATTTCCCATCATCATGGGAAATAGGCGATGCACCCGATGAGGGAATAACGTATAATAATTTATCTCTTACTTCCTCTTCAGCTCAACCAATTGTAACTCATTTTGACAAACCAACTCCAGAATCCTAGAAATCTCAAACATGGCATAGAGTGATCTAGTAGTAGATCCATACCCTAATTATTGAGACTCCTCTGGGAATGTTACATGACTAAGAGGAACATATTCACCAGTTACTTCATGATTTGGGGGTGAGAATCTTTGAAAGTAAATCATTACATGAATTTACATGAAAAAACATCCTAATGAGACAAGAGTTGGATTCCATCAAGAGGGGATTTTCTAATCTTGATGATGAGGCTCCCCTATCCAAATTGATGAAGGATGCTTCAATGGCATTGAAGGATATTCCTCATTTTATATCTGAGAAACATTCCTAAATATATGTTTTGACCATGTAGATTTAGAGATATGAGGAGATCTTAGGTCATTCAAAATATGACCTATCAGTGTCGTCATCCTCACTAGGAACCACTCATAAAAGATTCAAAAGTTGTCAACATTCATTAATTCCTTTTTTTCTGGGGGTAAAAGTAGAAGAAGTGGGGTGATTGGATCTTTAGAATTCTATTGACACCTCTCTCTAGACTCTTACTGACATGGTCATCTCAGCTAATGAAATCATATTATAGTTCAATCATTGATATGTATTATATTATTTTAATTATTACATATACTCTAAAATGTGTAGGTTTCTCCATTTTCACACTATTAATGAATATATCTACGGAACATTAATTTCCCTCAACCATATTTATTTCTTTCATAGTCTGTGTGACATTTTTCTTGTCTAGTGTTGCATGATTCATCAAATATATCCATACTTTACAAAATATAAAGTAAACATGAATTCCTATATTTGAATATTTATATCATAAAAAAATTATCAATTAATTCCCACCAACATGATATTTCTCACTAATATATCGACACCATCTATCTAGATATTATCTGATTCACAAATGGATAACTGGGTAGAATATATATCCCAAATAGAGAGTGATCTATCCTTTGTTGAATTTAATAGACCCGATGAGCATATATTTATTTTTTATAATGATATATGGTAGTCCTCATAATATTTTTATCTATTTCATTCTTTTAATCAAATTTTTTTCATTGTACTTTAGGTTCTTTTATCTTGGAACTTGTATTATTTTATTTTAGGTTCTTTTAGCTCAAACATTCTATCACTATAGTTTAGGGTGTTTTATCTTGAACCTTATACCATTTTATTTTAGGGTTTTTTATCTTTTATCTTATATCGTAGTAGTTTAAAGTCTTTTAGCTAAAATATTTTATCACTATAGTTTAGGGTCTTTTAGCTCAGACCTTCTATTGATGTAGTTTAGCGTCTTTTGGCTCAAACTTTCATATTCCTTTTAGTTTAAAATATTTCAACCATGAATTGATTTATGATTATGGAATATGGGGAAGACATGATAAGGATGACCCAAAACACCTTTGGATTATTAGTTATTCCATTATGTTACTAAGGCTCCTGGGGATTAGATATCAATTCTTAAATAGAGGATATGCCTCTAGTTGGTAGGTTAAAGCCCTATTGGGTCGGTAGAATTGTCAAACATAGGTGTCTCTACTCTTTTTCAAGGTACATGGATGATTTATGGGTATGATATTGGTTGATGGTAAAATACTAGGTATGTTAGGTCCAACTATATTTGTGGAATATGGGTGATCTAATATATAACCAAGAATTCAATGTCGAAAAATATAGAGTGGGGAAGACATGATAAGAATGACCAATAACACCCTGAGGTACTAAGTTCCTGCATGGTGTTATTAGGGCTCACATGGATTAGAGTTCCTTTACTCCAAGGAGGATATTCCTTTAGTTGTTAGGTTAAATCTTTTATGCATCTATAACATGTTCATGATAATGTGATCTCCATTCCCTTCCAAGGGCCATGATATATTTCAGAATAGTCAAACATCAATATGATGAGGTTGGGTAAGGAAATAAAGGATACCCATGAATTGTTCTGGAACCCTAGGGTAGTTTAGATCATTAATTTTGAAGCTTGATCCCTACGCCCTATGATTTAGAATCATGATATGTGGACCATAAAAAGGTTCTTGAATGGATTTTTTCATTACTACATTGAGAAAGGGTACAGTACCTAATTATGTAACATCGAGGATGTTTAATATTCCTGAATATTCTAATTATGGGGATTGTAAATCATTCTCCAAAGTGTTTGGGATATGAGGATGGTGTGTGAAAATCATGCAAGGAATGGCCCAGAACACACTAAGGAGTTGTGTTCGAACACAGTGATTTCAAGTCTCAGAAGGATCATAAATCCTTTTTCGTAGAGTGACACATTTTTTTGAAGACCATAGGCACATATGTAGAATCCATATGCATACATACATAGTCAAATAAAGGTTCCATTGAAGTTGGGTATTGTTTTCCAAGTACCAATTAAGTTTTACTGTTACCTGAGATGATCAAATCCTAAAGTGTGATTTATGGAGAATGTAATATTCAAGTAGGGTTTGAGTACCCTAAAAGTTGTATCATCTCATAGTGAACACATTATCACAGTGAGGAGATGTGACAAACCATTGCACTTGATTTTTTTTAGACCAGGGGGTCCAACGAGCATGACATGGAATTTACTAGGATAAAAAGTGGTATTTGTGATCTTTATTCCTCATTTATTTAAATAGTAATTTTTTCCTAAACTCTAGATATTAAGAGTTTAGAAAGAAAAGACATGACTTTCTCTTAGACCCCCCTTTATAGGTTTTTGACCTGACATGTTTTGTGCCTCGTTCTCTAGTAGTTTAAGGGATTTCAATTTGGATCCTAAAAGGTTGTAGTTTAAATTTTTACAACTTTTACAAAATTTTAGGTAGTTTAAGTTCATGACGTACATGGAACTAATATGAGGGGAGTGTTACATAGGATACCTAGGGTCAAGAGTTCCCCAACACCCTTCTAAGAATAATATGAAAATGTTATAAATCACATCTTGAGGTTCTCAAATCAAGGGTAATGATATGGAAAAATCATACCTAGAATGGACAAGAACACCCTAAGGTGATAAGTTCTACCATGATGATTCCAGGATCAAAAAGTTCAGAAACCCCTTTTGGCAGAGTGCAAAATTTACTTGATGACCATAGCCACATATGAAAAATCTATAGGAACACATGGATAGTCAAACCAAGGGTCTATTGAAGTTGGGTGTCCTTTTCCAAGGTCTATGGAATGTTTGTGGTAGCCCAAGGTACTCGAATCATAAATTTTGATTTATGGGTTAAGGGTATTAAAATATGATAGAATCACATAATTTTCTAATTGAATGGGGTCAGGATCTTGTGTTAGTTTGATAAGGGATGAAAATGGGATATGTTTTTCTCATTTTAGCATCATGTAGTGGGGATTTATTGGTTTCCTTTTATTTTACCATCATCCAGTAAGGATGAGGGAACTGACATGAACAATTGTGCAAGATGTACTACATAAACAAGCAAGTTGTACGTAGATATGGATCATACATAGGAAAAATGATCTTGTATGATTGGACCCCAATAAATTTTGGTAAAGATCCTTGTATTGGTATGAACCATACATAAGGATGTGGGGAATATTTTGTTTTATCATAGTTGGGCCCAAGAAACAAAGATCAAGGTGTCACTGTGTATCATTTGAGGATAGGAATCAAGCCACACATTGTTATTGAATAGTAAACACTCTACAGAAGGTCTAAAATATATGTAGAGGGGGTAATTTTTTTCCATTTATTGTTGTATCTAGGCCCATTATTGGAGTTCTAGGAATCACCACATATCATGTGATGATAGGAATCAAGACACATATATTTATTGATAAACCATATTGTTTAATGTCATTTGTAAATGACATAGGCTCCCCATGTGAAAATATAATATTGTGGCTAGCATTAAGGAATAAATGTATGGGGATCACTACATATCCTATGATAAGGGGAATCAATCCACACTTAGTTCTTAAATGAAATATCCCATCGTAGGTCTGATCCGTATATAGGGAGGGTCATTTTTATGTTCATTGGTTTTGATTGGACCTAGGGTTGGAGATCTGGGCACACTACATACCTTGTGATGATAGGAATCATGTCACATGTATTTCGTGACTATATGAATAATAGGACACCAAATACCAACAATAGTGGTCCTCTTGGGTAGGGTCCATATGAATGTAAAATTTTATTTCATATAGGGGACATGAACCATATAGTTTAATGTTATGTGGTGACGACTTGGGGTGTGCATTTTAAGGTCTTGCATTCCGGACCATGATAACCCTATTATGAGATGATATTCCTGGTTCATGTGGGGAAGACCTTATTGAAATTCTTAAGATCATGTGAGCTATGCTCAGTGTGAGAAACAAGGAATGGAAAGGTTTTCTATCACCATGTAGATAATTTAGAGAAAGGATAAGGGTATTTTGTATCATGTGGTGGCTGAATTAGAATGTGGGATCAAGTTATCCCTACATATATAATTATAATGAGAATCAATCCATACGTAGTTCTGGAAACCCGTTCATTTTAATTTCATGATGAAAGCACATAAAACATGTAGTTTAACATCTTGAGGTAAGGATGTGGGTGAATCAATGTGAAAGAGGAGGAATATTGGGGATCCATGTAGTTTTACATCATTAGGTAAGGAAATTTTACATGCATTTTAATGTCATGCGGTAAGGAAAAGGGTCACCTAACATGTATGGAAATAAATATCATAGTTGGGTCCAAGAATAGGGTTTCAAGAATCACTATATATCATATAGTGTCAGGAATCAAGCCACATGTAGTTCTTGGATAGAAAGATTCCCTATGTGGATCTGACTCTCACATAGGGACAAGGGCATTTCATCTTTCTTTCAAAAATATCTACCTTGTTTATCATGAATTTTTTATGAGATGATGACTTTTGTGTCTTTTAACGTTATGTGGGAGGACTTCAGCCATGTGTTATGTAATCTTGCAGTAAGTATGAGGGCCACCTAACCTGAATGAAGATGAACATTAGAGATATTTATAGTTTAAAGTCATACAGAAAAGACAATGGATGTTTTAAATATTATCATACAACTTCTAGGACAAGTTTTATACTATTTAACATCATGTTATTAGGATATATGGTTATTTTGTAGCTTATTATCTTGCTTCCAGGATGAGCTCTGTATAGTTTAACATCATGTGGTAATGAAAAGAGATGTTGTGTTGTTTAAATTCTATAAGTATGGATTAATTTCATTTAGTTTAGTTTCATGTTATCAGGATGAATTTTTTGCATTTAACTTCATGTAAACAGAACAGACTTCTAAAATTTGACATCATGAAACTAGGAAAAATGATTCTTTATTATAGTTATACCAAGTATTTTTTGAGTAATATTACATTGGTGGGGGTTTTGACATGCTCCTCGTCCATTTTTACTAGTGATTGAGCTCTATTATGACTTAACTTATGTATGATATAAGACCCTTCAAATTGAGGGTCAAGCATTGGATTCTTCTTGACTTGTATCATTAAGGTTATGAGAGCCAACACCAATTCTCCTAGGGGGAATGAAAAAAGGTGGACCTTTTTATTTAGGGCCTTGTATAATATGATAATGAAGAAATTTGAGGTTGTGTAATTTATGCAACCTGTTCTCATCGATCCACCCCAATTAATCCATCTTCTTTTGTGATTAGTCATCATCTAATATTTTTTCACAAATGGGTATTCAGAGTAAAGTCAGTTAGACTTTTATGGGTAATACTGCCTCGATCGCTAACACCAATAAATATGATGTTGCTTGTGTAAATCTATGTGTGGTGGTATGGTAGGCCCATATAGCATGGATTAGCTTGAATGTCCAGTACTTTTTATACTTATTCACCATATTTTGGAGTATATTTGATAGAGTCTTATTAAAGGCCTCTATCTATTCATTTTTCGTTTCATGATAATGGGAAGAGTAATTGGACTCGATGTGGTACTCCTAGTAAAATTTCATCGACTCTGTATAATAGAATTTGGTGTCATTGTCCATCAATATTGTTTGAGTGACTCTGAACCTAGTGATGATATGGGACTTAACGAAGTTGATGATGTTCTTTATCCCAACTTTTTTTATGGGTATTTCCTCATCCAATTTGGAGAATAAGTAATAAGGATGTACTTGAACATCTTAGTTGTGGCTAGATGATATGGTCCCACAAAATCCAATCCCTATATGGAAAATGGATAGGAATATTTAGCTATATGTAGTAATTTTAGGGGTTGATGGATGAATTTTGAAAGTACATGTAATGAATGACATTTAATGGTGAATTCCACGTAGTCTTGTATCATGATTTTCCAATAGTAACCTGGCCTCTTTATTTGATGGGACATCCTAGTCCCAGATTGATGATAATCACAAGAGTCCATGTGGACTTCTTCCATGATAGTGGGAATCTCTCTTTCTTCTATGCATCTTAGGAGGAGTCCATCCAATCCTCTCTTTTAGAGGTATTTCTTCTCATTTGGACCAACCTGTAGGGTAAACTTTTCTTCCTGACATCAAATTTGTTCCCTTATATCTTGGTTTTTCGGAAGGGTCTCATTTTGGAGATAACCACTTATGGGTTCCATTCATACAGGGGTGAATATAAATTTATCACACTATGGGGTAGTGTTGCCTTGGTTGATTTCTTCCATATCGCAGATAGTGATCGATGAGACCATTCTTTGGTGCATGATATGAATGATTTCTTCCTCTTGATCAGGGTTGACCATGATTGTGGACACATTAGACAACACATCAGTGTGAGCATTATCTGATTGGGGATAAATGTGAAATGTGGTCTCAAAATATAACTCCACCATTAATACCTTGATGCATACATTGAGAGGGTCTAATTCTTTCTTTTTTACTGCATATTCACCATTTATTTTATTTATCACCTATTCTGAATCCCCTTTTATGTTCAGGGAGGTTATTTATAGCCATAGGGATAATTCCTAGATGTTTATGAGGGATTGGTATTTAGCCTCATTATTATTGTATTCTTTGGATAGTGATAAAGAGTATGGAAATTTTTCTTTATTCTGAGAAATAAACACAATCTCTAATCCAACCCAATGGAAATGAATGTCATATTATTTTATAATGACCACCCATTGGTCCAAATTTACAATTAGAATTTGATGGTTAAGGATTTAATTATTTGAGAAAACATGTGATACCGGTTGTACTTCATGGTGCTGCAATTAATTCCCCAGCTTATGAACTACAAAGATGAGTGTGAGTCAGTTCTTCACGACATCATATTATCAAGTCTCGGTAACTAACATCATTCAACTGAGGTAGTAGAGGGTTTTCTTACTTCCTGCATAATTCTTCTATGTGATGAGGGAACCCAGTGAGTATTCCATGGTGTCCACATATAAGATTAGTTTATTTCCTTCCACTATTGGTATTAATAATGATAAGTGAAGAAGGTAATTCATGTGCCTCTTAGAGGATTCTTTGGAGTCCTCATCCAATTGATAGGTGATTCTCTTCTTTATTATCTTGTTGGGGGGTAGATTTATCAGCCAAGTTGGCTATAAAACACCAAATGTAATTGAGGTTCCCCTAGATCCCCCTCAATTCATTGAGATTCCTATGGTTGAAATTATAGAATAACACTAGTCTTTTCAGGGTCAACATATATGCCACGATGCCTCAAATCCAAGGAACTTTCTTGATGTGACCCTGAAAGTTCATTTCAGTGGATTCATTTCATATTTTTCTGGTGTAAATTGTGGAAGAATATTTAAATATCTATGAATTAATCACATTAATGTTGGAATTTGACAACATGTTCTTTGACATAACACTCAACTATTCTTCCCAATAAGGGCTTGAAGATATGATGCATGTCATACTGATAGGTGGTTCCATCATTCTTTAAGTCCAATGGAATGATCTAATAACAAAAGATATCATGAGGAGATATAAAGGTAGTGGATTCCTCATCCTCAGTAGCCATATTTATCTGATTTTCCCCCAAGTAGCCATCCATTAAAGAGAGGTCTTAGAAGCCAGCAGTTTCATCGACCAAGAGTTTTGTGGTCGGTAATGTGAAATCATCCTTTGGGAAGTGTCAATTGTGGTCTATAAAATCAATTCATACCCTAGTATACCTATTATTTTTCATGATATGGATGATGTTAGTGATCCATCTTGGGTATTTAAATTCTCTAACAAAGTTGTATTGGATTGATTTTTTAACTTCCACCTCTAAATTTATAAAAAGAGAGGGGTGCATCTTCTCGGCTACCTATGTGAAGCCTCGATGGCCATCAGGTAAGACGAGATGGCATGTAGTCACATAAAAATTTATTTTGGGTATTTATGTATAATTCAAATTGAATACATATTAGTTCTCCTAGATAAATTCAATTTACATATCTTTCTTCTTGTGAGGCATGGAGACACTAATCATTATATGTCATAGGTCTTCTTCTATTCCTATATTTACCTGCATGAGCTCAAAAATGGTGGTGTGGATTCCTTCCTAAAATATAGGAGGGTATTCCTGAGTTTATTCTCCTCTTCTTCCATCTCTAAGTCTATAGATTCATTTCATATGAATTCATTAATTTAGGGGCATCTCAGTTACCATAAAAGTGAGAGAGACCATAAGAAAAGATATTATCCTCCCCCACTTCCAGAGTCATTGTAGTGATATTATGAGATCGGTTTTATTTTATATTATCACTAGGGAAATAATGGTATTAGACCTATGGTATCAGGTCTATTTCCTAAATCATATTTATGGGGAGAATATAGTCACTTTCAAGGATCCTATAGGGATTTTTAGGGTTGTTCCTCAAATCATTAGGTGATGAAACCTATATATCATCATCCACCATTGGTTGTTTACCTTCCCTTTTATAGAAACCTACCTTAGATTATGTTTCATCATAAGTATTTAAGGGGGTACAATCACCATGTATTATTCAGACCTTTCCATTGATGGGGTATTTCAAATATTGATTGAATTTTGAGGGTACCGCAACATGGTGAAAAAACCAGGCATTCTAAGTAAGTCATTATATGTGGTGTATTCATAGATAAACATAAACTCAACATTAGATGTGAGCACCCAAAAATGGGATTTGATCTTGATCTTCTCGAGAGTTCTTTTCTCATGCTTATCATACCCCTGAATGGTCAGGTTTTTGAGAGACAAATCCCCTTCGCTATAACCCAAATGTCGAAGGGTCCGAATCAGGATGAGGTTGATCCCAGAACCATTTCCAACCAAGGCCCTTCAAATTTTGACATTATTGAGTCTACCTAAAACATATAGGGGACTGATGTGTCCTTAGATGACAACTTCATGGTCCTAGTCTGTGATTAAGATGATGAAATGGAACTATTATGTCATGGTATTCACTAGATAGACCTCTATTATAGTGATTTATCTCTCCAAATCTTGTGGGGTCTGAAGGGATTTAATTAGTGAATCATTACATTCATTTTAAATATGGAGCACACCCAAGATTGAGAGTCTAACTCGGAAAAAAACTAGTTATTTTAGAATGTTGTACTTTTGTGCCACTTTGACACTTTTCAATGTGGGGTTTCTTCATACTATAAGGCTTGGGAACTAGAACATATGAGGTATATTGGCCCGATGCTTTTGTAGAGGTAAACAGAGAATATACTAACAGTTGCACAGGTTGTGTCATCTTTCCCCATTGCCTAGCCTAATCAGATAATCACACCCTCATGAGGTGGTCATGTAAGACGACTTGTTGTTAATGATCATTAAAGGTTTCTGGGAGACCTCCATGTCTTGGTTGGGATTGTTGGAGAACTTTCCCATGGGTATCAACTACATATATGTCCTTTCTGGGGACATGACTAAAATATTGGGTCCAAACACACCTTTTTGTCCCCTTTATCCTCATTTTCCGCTCATGTGGCATTTTTTCCCCAGCTAGGTGTGGGAAACTCCTACTTGGAGAAATATTCATAATCAAAAAAGTGTTATGACAAGTGTATCATGTTAATAGAATAAAAAATTATCTCTTCATCCAATGAGGTCTCCATTTGGTGGGGTGTTGATTTTTCTTTGGATATTGTAGAGAAGAAAACTAAAATTTTCATAGCTTATGTCGAACTAAAAAATAAATCTTCGTCTTTAGTCTATTACTATCTATGATGGTCATTTCCACCATCAGAAGACATATCTGATGTCACCTCCCTAAGTGATAAAACTATTGTGGGTCTGTGAACCTATTCCCTCAGGGTGTCATGAGCTTGGTCAACTTTCTTCCGAGTAATATAGTAGTTGATATTCTTCCCATTCCTATCCAAAAAATAATAATAATCACATTATTCCTCTGAATAGGCAATGATTATTCACATCACATGGTCTGGTGATTTATCCAACATAACCTTGAAAAGATTGAACATGATTTAGCAAACTTATTTGAAGATAAAGAAATCCTGGATGTTATGAACCTTCCATCTATGGAAAAGGAAGTAGATAGAAGGATCAGTGTGGTTGAACTCATTATAATTCTAAGGATATGGAAACTTAAGTTGGTTTTTCCCATTGCTACCAAGAAATAGTTGGGGAATTTTTTTTTTCATTATTATAAAGATTTATTAATTCATTCCAAAAATCTTGGGCGACCTAGGTTTATCTATACTTTTGGATGAGGGTTGTTTTTTTGTTGTTGTCATTCGATTGAAGGTTTTGGGTGGTTTAGGACTTGCCTAGGGGCTTGAATGGGCACTATTGTAGGCTTGAGGATAACAACAATAGTTTCTTTCTTGCCGATAATGTTTACCTATACTGAGGGAATGAGTTAATATTTATCTTAGTTTCACTAAATGGAATATTATGGATTTTGTTCTTTTTTTGTGAACTCTTGGAACCCACCTAGATGCTTCATTAAGATCAGGGGTGTCTTCTACTAATCCTTGAAATTTTAACATAGAGTTCCTACATTTTTTCATGCAACAGAGGGATGTTGAGATAATATGTTAAACCTTTCCATATGGATAAAAATTTGGAAACCCTATCATTCTCACATTTATTCCAGTTATTTAGGACAAAAAAATCACCATCCTCAGGAAGGAGCTGAACTGGTAATGGAATTGATGATGAACCTCTTCTCCTCCTACAACAGATACTATTAGAAGGTAGTTGTACCAAATAAAGGATCGACCTACCAGAGTTTATAAAAAACACCTTAGCTTGGTCAGCTGCTATTGATCTAGAGGGACCATCATCAAACCGCATCGGGATATGAAGTTTGTGGGAAGTTGTTCGGGGTCTCCCACATTTTCAAAGGTAGAGAAGGTAGTATTAAAAAATTGGGTGGAGAAAAATTATTTTCCACCCATTTGGGATTTGGATTCCTCTCAAGTTTCAAAAATGTGTGTCACCTTCCATAGATTTCATTTTAGTAGCAAGGGACTTGATGGCATTGATAAATTCCAATGGTACTGTTGTTTGATCCACCGCTCAAATTTAGGTAGTTGGTAGGGTTTAATGATGTGACCCTGTTTTTGTCTCCCACATATTCTAAATTATTATTAAAACTAAAATATTTCTAAGGAAAGGGATAGGTTGTAGTTTTAGTGGATGGAAGTCATGATAATTTTTGACTTCCTCATTTATGTAGACTAGATACCTAGATCCAGAGATGGTTTGACACTTAGATGATACTCTTTCATGTGGATTGACTTTGGGGGGAAGAATATTCCTCTTTTCCTAAATATTATATCCAATAGGAATATTTCCCATGAGTAACTCCTTATTGAGATATCTGAGAGTTTGTATCTCATTCACATATTGTGATAATTACTCCTCTAGGGAAGAATTTTCAATTATCCTAGGTGATTATTAGAATGTAACCACACCTTTAACTTTATCTTTGGAAGTGTCCCATCATAGAGGTGTCAACTCAATATTCAGAGGTGCTAGGTTTTAGAGACACCTCTGGTTCTGGGTACGTGAAACCTCAGTGGGTGCATCCAAATCCTCCTTTCAAGGTAGATTTTTTATATTATGACCCCATAAATTTTGATTTTGATCCACATTATCTATTTTGTTGATGGTAATGACATTTAAATATATATATCAAGAAATGGTGGTTGTCCCATTAATTTCAATGAAAATGGATAATTATGAATTTCCTGCATTAAGTTTATTCCTCAAACCCTTATCCATATTAGGACTTTTTGGATTATGACCCCAGTGGGGTTTTATTTCTCTTTTTTATACACACCTCCTATGTTTTCTAATGAGTAGTAACCATGAGGGAGTTTCTAGTCGTAACTATTGAACCAGACCTAAATGGCAGAGGTTTGTTCTTTGGTGGAAGGAATATATGGGATATAGATCATCAATGTTTACCTACCAACCTAGAGAAGACTTATTCCCTATGCTATGATGATGATGATGAAACTTCCCCAAGCCCTATGGGTTGGGGCCTATTCGGGTCCACAATTGGCATTTATTGGTCCTATTTTTGAGGATCTAATGATTCCAAACTGTGATTTTATGAATCCTGGGACAGAAATTTGTATATAAATTCCATCAGCCTAGTCATATAGGGTTGATATAAAACTAAAATTTATTTCCCTAGGATTATATCTAATGATGATGAATGTGATAACAATTGATATATAAATGCATATATATGAGTGAAATGGGGTTTGTTTGTAGATGATGTTGATAGATCTTTAATCCTATCAGGGATTTATGATCCAAGGGGTGTAGGTGGTGGTAGTTATCCCCCCAACTCAATGGGATGGGTTCTCTCCTGGATGGATTATATGGAAGATTATACTATAACCTGTTCGATGTGGTGTATTTGTCCTCATCTAAAACCTAGGTATAATGGAATCACATGACGAGATTCATTTTCCATTTTAAGTTGTCAAGTTTATCACAACTTCAGCTTTTGTTTCTGAAATTTGTTCTTGTTGCTTCATGGGGACTACTTCAAAGGAAAAAAGGCTTCCCTCTCCCTCCATTTTTGATGTCCTGGAACCATTGAAGTGGGGCCATTTTGTTTTAGTGAGCAACTAGCTCGCACATTACCCAGTACCCAGATTTTAAAAGAGGTTATTCCATTACAGAATGTTGTATCTAAGGGGTTATGTTGTTATGGGGATATATTGAAGTGAAATACTGTATGTTTTTTCCATCCTCAGATCTTTGGATTTGGATATGCTCAGGAAATCAATTAGTGTAGAGTTGTCACGATTTTGAGATAAACATGGCATAGAAATTTGTCATGCTCCTCTATTCTTGGGTTTCAAACTATGGAAAAGGTGTCCATATCCAACTAATAGTGGATTTTTTTTATGATATGAAGGTGATACTCATATCCAAGATAGGTTAGATTTATATCATTTAGTTTTTGATGATTTTCACATATATAAGGCAGGCACACATTTTTTATCTCTTATAAGACCACATAGTCAAAAGTGGAGAGGGGAAAGAATATGGTGGGTATGTTGTTTCTAGGTAACTATATATATATATGTCAATTTAAGCCTCTTATTCATCTAAATCACAAGCCTCTATCTGGTAAGACCATATAATGTTCTTCTTGGGGTCTCATTTTCACCAGAGTGAAGTGTTGTTGGAAGTTTATGGGGAAATATATGTGGTTGAACCCAATGTTTCGAGAACCTCTCTATATGAAGGAATCTAAGTTTTGAACACATCTCTATATATAGTTTTATGGTTAAAGGATGTATTTCCTTGATCGTGGTAAATATCATCATGGGGAGGTTGACCATAAAGGATTTCAAGAGTAGAGTCCATGTGATCCTTCACTACACTACCATGAGAAGGACTGTCATAGTAATGATCACTTTCTACTTCAATTTAATTGTCGACAGACCCTTGGGGTATTGAGAATGTGTCTCAAGCGACCTCAAGGACACTATAATTGAGAAGATTAGGGATGTGAGCCTTATTTTACACCGTGGTCACAATATAATAACCTAACATTTGGGATTGTTCAAGGATATGAGCATGTTGTATGATATTTTTGAGATCTTGTTGATAACCTTCTAGTGTTGTGGTAATATGGTCCCACTACTAAGAATATAAAAGAATATTACAATAAGATTATTAATTATTGGTGGGAATATGAACCTACCTTGAGGCATGTGTTTCTCTTACTTGGTGATCCTCGGTCAGAATGAGGATATGATCATGATTCTGAGCCTTATTAATATCTCACTGATCTTTATTTATAGGAATATGGTCATATCTAGAGGCATGTGTCACTCTCACTTGGTGATCCCCAGTTGGTGAAGGAGTATGATCCAATTCTAAATATGAATTCAACATCATAATATGTTGATGGACCTCCATAATAGGAGAAGGAATATGAGCCTATTCTAATATAGCATTGGAAGGATGTTGATGTAGTCATTCATCAGTGCAAGTAGTAATATGATTATGGATTACACGATCTATTGGAATATTCTAGATAGATTCACTCATAGAATTATGAGCCTATCCTAAGGCATGTTCTACTCTCACTTGGTGATCTCAATCTAGAACGTGGATATGAGCCTCATCCTTGGACTTTGGAGTATGTTGATGGTATTATTCGATGAGAATATGTGCTTTTCCTAAGGCATGTGCTACTCTCACATAGTGATCCCCAGTTGGAATAGGGATATGATCCCAATCATGGGCCTTTGGAATATTTTTTTGGTCTTTTTTGATAGGAATGTTCCCTTATCCAGAGGAATGTGCCACTCTCACTTTCTAAGCCCTAGTTGAAATGGGAATATGATCCCAGTCCAATGCCTCATATTTTAATAGAATATTATGATAATCCTCTTGTATGGGAGGAATAATGTTCTCTTGATATGGAGAAACCACTTTTTTGTACTGATCTAAGTGTTTTTATTCCATGGCTATAGGGACAGGAAAATAAACATGTCTATGTATTTGTACCAATTTTGTAATATGATACCGGAGTTCTTTATCTATTTATATGTTGTAATGACACTTTATAAAAGTGTGTGAAATAATTTAATCTTACACATTTCCTCAATCCACTATATATTGGTAGATATCTTTGATTGAATCGAGAATATTCACCCACTTATGTCCTCCTTCTGCCACTGATATATGCTTATCAGCTTCATGCACAGGGGTAGGAATATGAACCTCCCCCTTTCTTGCTGTAAATAAAATGCCCATAGACTTATTCCGAGTGAGCAGGGATATGATCCTTCTTACTGGTTACTGTCAGAATATTTCAGAAGAAATCATCAATGAGAGAAAATATATGAGCCCACTCACAATTATCCAGATAATGTTTTGCCTAATGTTTCTTCCTTGATTACTATTAATGGGTAGAATAGGTATTAGTGTGTTGGGTGGTACCCTTAGTAGGTGACTACAGGGAATTGATGGGGTGGAACTGGTGATGTTGGTTGACATGAGCCCTCCTTAGTGGTGCCTAAACTAGATGGGATTTTTAGTTGACTCCTTGGTCTACCTTTATCAGATACTAAAGGTGGTGATTGTCCCTCTTAGAAGTTAATCTTTTGAAGTGGTTGGTTTTGGTGATTAGTACAACTAGATTTACTATAGATTTATTTAGATGATACCAACCCATCGGTTTTAGTGCTTGATGACCCTCATGTGGATCCTTAAGGTTCGGCATTGTATCATGTTGCTTCTAAACCATTGTATTCACCACCCTACACTAGATATTTAGGTGGGTGAGGTTATTCTGAGGTCTGTAGGGGTTGTAGTTATAGCTGATTTTCCAGGACGATCACTGGATGAAGGCATATGAGATTAGGGTGTTGTTTACGATATTAGTATCAATAGTCATTATTAAAATAAGGAACAATTTTATCAATCAATGTATCATCATAGGATAGAAATTTTCTCCATCAGATATGCATGAGTAACATAATTTTCTTTTTATTCCATATTTGGTCAGTATTCTCTTTTGGACCTGTCAAAGAGAGGATGGACTTATTTTATAAGAACCTAAAATATAGAGGATCATTTGTAATATTCACGTTAGGTTTTCCATTTTTTTCATAGGATATGAAAACAACATGGCTCTATGCATGGTCAACCAATCATTTTGTTATTTGGGATATTCATGTTTGGTTCACCATTTGTTTTGTGTAGTATATGAAAAAAATGGACTGATCCATGGTAAACTGATAATTCTTTTATTTTAGAGATTCAAGTCAGTTTCACCATTTTTTCTTTGGATATTAAAAAATTTCTTGATTCATGGTCAAATGATTATTCTGTTAACTAAAAACTTCAGGTCGGGTTCACCATTTTTTTAATAGGAAATGAAAAAAATGCATGATTCATGGTCAACCGATCATTTTCTTATTTGAGAGATTCATGTCAGTTTCACCATTTTTGTTTTTATGGAAAAGAAAAAAAATGGGACCCTCATGAGAGGAAAAAGATGATCTTGACAATAATTTGGTAGTCTATTCTTTTTATCTTATGAAGGAGATTCCATAGTTGAATGATTTTATGTCAAGTTATATATATCTTGTTCTAACATAAAAGGGGGTGCATTTTTTTGGCTTGATGTTTGATTGTGGGGGTTTCAAGGGTTTTCACAATCATTAATGTCAAGTCACCATTTTTTTCTTAATGAAAACTCTCAACGGCTCCAATATCCATAACTCGGTACAAACCTACTTTCAAAAGGTATGTGTTTAGTTGTGGTTTCAGATCCAATGGCACTTAGGAACCCACATTGGTTGAGAGGATGGGAGGTCAGTCTCATCATACCCTTTTAGGTGGATTTTTATCCCACTCTAGGACTCTCTTATAGATTTAAGATATGTTCATGAATATATTCCTAATCTTGATACGAAACCGGTTACCCTAATAAAATTACCATGGTTTAAACCTCTTTCATAATCCCCATATAGAACTGATTACTCTCACAAAATGACCATAGGTTAAATATTTTTTATACATAGAGGGTAATATTTTAGTGATTCCATCTATATGTATCAAAGGTTCTTCATCCATTTCGCTTAATGGGTACCAGCTAATATGTTGAAGTAATATAACCATGTGATTCCGAATTTTCTTCCATGTAGGGACATTTAATATGTTAAGGATTGTATTGGCCCATCATGAATCATCCTATGTGACCATTTTATGGAATGAATCAAAACCCGCATAGTTTTTTTCCATGTACAGTTTGACGTCATATAAGAAGGTCATATAAGAGGGAATATAGGCATCATGTACTTAAGATCGGGCCTCAGGGGGGTGTCCTATGTATCTTGGTTATATAAGAAATCAGAGTCATCATATTTCATTCATGATGTTGGGACTAGACCCAAGGTAGATACCTTTATATATAGGTATTCATATCATTCTATAGATCAGGTCTTACACACTGTGGTTTTCCTAAATGGTGGAGATTCATGATGTGGATGATATGGACATTGAAATTCCTTAATCCCATGTGATCCATGGTCAGTGTAAGAAATGATGGATAGTATGCAATGAGTCTCACTACACATGGATGTTGAACTTATGTTCTAGGAAAACCCTTTGGATGTTTATTTTAGAGCTTAGTCCTCATAAAGGCATCCAATGTGTCCTGGTTATATTAGGAATCATATTCATCATAGTAAGTTGATTTCTTATTCTGCTAATAGATGAGGTAGAATGATTATCCTATTGTAATTATTGGGTCTTAATGGTTGAAATGTTAGAGACATGGGATGAATTACACTAAAGTGGATGCCTATTTGAGCTTGGGCCTTAGGAAGGTGTCCAATATATCCTAGTTATTTCAATAATTAGAGTTATTGTATTTTATTTTATCAAGGCTTACACACTGATATTTCTCTAATATGAAGGTAGATATATCAAGACATTGGTTAGGGATTAGACACAAAGGTTTCCCAAATATGGGAACTAAAAAAGGTTATCATGTCCTGGGATTCCCACCTAACCAAGATTAGTTTCCTTCTTGGACTAATTAATTTTCTATCTAACATGCTTGATTTTTTTATGGATGTGTTGGGGTGTATGGACATGTATGGTTGTATTTCGGACAAGTCCAAATAAAATCATATGATCCGGTTGTATTTTCTGAGAACATCGCATAATTTGGATGGAATGTCTGAAGTCCATATCATGACCAAGGATGATTGGTCTAGAGGACATCACAATACCTATCCATATTGTCATAAAGGCCATCGCATGATCTCGAATAACATTCTTGGAGGGCACCAGATGATCTGGTTGACTTTTCCTAATGTTATTGTGGAAATTAGCTAACATGTTTAGAGGAAATCATGATATCTGGATGACTTATCGAGAGTGCATTACAAGACCCAGTTGACATAACCTAGTGATATCACTAGACTCAGCTAACATGTACTAGTGTCTCTATATGATTTGGGTGACATATCTAGAGGACATCGCAATGTTTTGATGGTGATCCAAGATGGTTTCACAGGATTTAGGTGGCATGCACGGGGCTACCATGTGACTTTCTCTAAAATGTCCATGGGACCTCACATTATACAAATAGTATACCAAGGGAGCATCATGTGATCTGGCTGACTTGTCCTATTATTTTCACATGACCTGGGTGGTTTATATAAAGTGCATAAGGACCAGCGTATATGTTCTTCGCATAGTTTTCCCATCCTTTTAGTCTTTGTTCCATCCTTTTATTGCATACGTGCCTTATATTTTTTTATTGTTGTCTTTTTTACATCTCATGTTATTCAGCAGATATGCAGTATGTCCTTCACATAACATGTATGACAAGCCAGAAGTCCTCTGAGTTCTCTCAAATGATCATGTAAACTTCTTATACATGTTTCATGATCTCTTAGGTTATTCCCTCAATTTTACCTAATGGAAAAACTTTTATGATAGAGAGATCATACATTCCATGAATTCTTCTCCAATTTATGGTTGTGGCAATGTGTGGATCCAATGAGGTCTTTTTCATGATAGGGTGGTGGATTTATAGTTATCTCCACCCTAATGATATGCCATTGTTTCCAAAAAAGTACCTCACATATTCAGGTTAGAGTCAGTGGAGGGACTTTGTTTCATGCATTTCACTATATTCTATCATAGTTCATCCTGGGGGAATTGCATGATTTTTAGAAACTGCAAGATTATCCTATCAGTGCCCCATTTATTGGATTATGTATGATAAAATGGGTATTACATAACCATGTCGACATGACAGGAGTATTTTATATAGTCAATCCAACATGTTTAAGGACCTTCACAAGATCAAAAAAATTGAAAGGCTTTCATGTGATTTTAGGCGACATGTCTGGAGTCTTTTTCAAGGAAAACATGGCTTTCTAGGGGGCCTTTGAGAGATCAGGTTGCTATGCTGCAGGGATTTTGTGAGGACATTCTATATTGTTGAGGGGGATTCGCATGATTAATGGTGATCTATTGAAGCATATGACCTTATTCTTATAATATTAGTGTATCTTCCCATCATAATAAACTTCCACTATTTCCATTCTAATTTTCTTATTTATTTTATGAGGGTTGGGGATCTCATGAGTTTGCATGATCGTTGTCAAAGAAAATCACTATCTCCATTGGTGATATATCGCCTGACCAACAAAGGGTCTTATGGTTATGCATGATTGTTTTCATGGAAAATTACTTATGATTTTCTATGGAGTTGTTGGGGGAGTGTAGGACCACCTGGATAGGTCTAAATCCCTCTGTGTGATGAGGGAGCCATTATTTTGGTCTCTTTTGAAACGTTGCAGGCATGTATCTAAGCATTTTGTGGTGTCTTGGGAACCGTATGGGAACATATCATGACTATTATAACCATGAAACTCTTCCACCTTTTTTCATTTTATTCTCATTATTTACAAGGATTTTTTTATGGTTATCTGGTGTGTTCCACCTGAAAAGTTGTGTGACTCAAGGGATTTTATCAAGCAGTTTCCACATGATCAATGAGTGTCTTATATTTCTTTTCAAGAGAATAATAGATAATCAAAGTGGCTTCATGAGATCACCCACAAGTTAGGAACTACACATGACCATCCTTACAACCATATAAATGTCATGCAATCAGGCTTCTTTTGGAGGTTCATGCGATCTGTGTGATCGTGGACACATTCTTTCTTTTCTTTTTTGATAAAATAATACCCATTTTTAGGTATTAAATCCCTTATGGATTTTTCTATGCTCGTTCGATGAGTTTCAATAATACTATAATATAATTTTAAAATAATGAAATCCAAACATACCATAACTGTAGAGACCCTATTTTTTCTTTTAAGACATTGAAATATATCAGGGAATATTTTTAGAGGAAGGAACTAAAATGGTGTGCAATTTTGAGGCTTGATTTTCCCAAAATTAATTTTATATAAATATTAAATATATTTTATATCACATGAAAATGATATTTTAGAATAATGGGATATCTCATAAAATAGTATTGAAATGGAAATCTGAGATCATATTTGAATCTGAAGTGTGGGATTTACCCTAGGTGTGAGTGAAAGTAAGTCAGTGTAGGATGTTCGGATAAAGTAGTTGTTAGTGGGTACATTAAATGGATTAAATAGATAATTTATTTAATTAATTAATTAAATGACATAAAACATCTTCCTATAAAAATATTTTTTATGTTTAATTTATAGTTTTATCCTCAAAACCATAGGATTTTTGAGAGAAGGTTATACCACCCTTCATTAGCGAATTGAGATCGGGCTATCGAATGATAACCCACGATTGGAAAACACCCTATACCCATGGTTTTATAAACTATGGCATTGGGAGCCATCAATATAGGCCACATATACCCATGATTATTAAACCATTTCTATTATAAATTTAAATTTCATGACCTATACCCATGTTTTGGTCAAACTATGGGTATAGGTCATTCATTAAAAAAAATTATCTGCTGGGATTTGATCCTAGAACCTCCTACATACACTCCAACAACATTACCACTTTCATATAACAGATTTTATGTTATTATACTAATATATATATATATATATATATATATATTTGTTATTATTATTTTGAAAAAATAATGGTCCAACCTATACCCATAGTTTGTTCAAACTATGGCTATAGGTCCTGTTGGAATCACCTGTTTTGATAATCCCAAATCATGCTTAACCATTGATTATGATGTATTAAAACCTTGCATTAATCTTATTATTCCATGCTTAAACGTATTTTATTCTGAACAGTTCATATTCCTACTCTCATAACTTTACTGTAACAGCTTACAGTAGCATTTACATAAGTTTAGTATTGTTAGATACCAGTCAGAGTTTTATTTTCAAAGTCACAGTTACAGCTAACTGTCACCTTAAGTTATTGTTTCAATAAGTTCACTGTTACAAGGTTACAGTCGAAGACTAATACAAGCTTACAGTTACGAGTCTACTACTATCTATTGTCAAAGCTCACAGACGAAGGTCACAGTTACAAGACTTCTGTTCAAAGTTATATCTGCTCAAGTTCACAGTCGAACAAGTCTACAGTTGAAACAAGTTCGCAGACGAACAAGCCTACAGTCATAAGTCTACAGTCAAGGTTACAGTTAGACAGCTTCTGTCTACTAAGTCTACTGATGATCGGAGTCTACAGTTGACAAAGGTTATAGTTCTACAAATTTGATGTTACAAGTCTACAGTTAGAAAGGCTACAGCTACATGGAGTAAAAGCTACTATTGCAAGCCTACAGACAGCAAGCCTTTTGTTGAAGTCAGCAGTCAGAAGGAAGTCCACAGTTGGAAGACCACAGTTGAAGTCAACAGTGACATACTTTCTCGACTCACTGTTTTAATTGCTTTATTTCCTACATTTAATCTATCTAACGGTCATATCATACATTTTGATGATTTGTCAAATATCTGATAAAGGTTGTCGGATGTCAGGAACCCGTACCTCGTACCTGCTGAAAAGAAATCTTTTCTGTCCCCTGTCGGGAGATAAATATGAGAAGACTACGCTGCCCAAAAAGGATGCGAACAAGAGAAGTGCGTGGTGGACGAAATATACCAGAAACACAAGAAGATAAAAACGTGTTCAATCAAGAACACAGAGTAGCATATAGTCAATCAAGTATACTCGAGAAGTGTTCTGTGCATACAAGAAGAACCCTGAAGAACTTCATCGACTACATTCTCACTACCTGTGAACCTGAAGCATACGACACTCTGTTTCTCAAACAGAAACGAGAAGAGGACTCAAACTCTCTTCTGATCGAATACAAGAGCTACACTGAGATCACCAGAACCACTTCTAAACTCTACATCTCTTGTTCTGTGATTTATTATACATTTTGAGCAGTGTGTGTTATCTGCTGTATTAAACACACACACTGACTCCTGTACTTTCACTGGAGGATCTGTAAATCCTCAGCAAACCTTTTTGCACCCCATTTCCCACTGTGGATAGTGGTAGAGGTCTTGTGACCTGAACAGCTGGCTGCTGTTGTTTGTTTTCCCACGAAGAACTGTGGTAGAGGTCTTGTGACCTGGACAGTGTGTTCACTGTTGTTAACCCCGATCCAGGGTGTGGATCATTCTTATATAAAATTTTGAGAGGACTAAGTCTCGGCTTGAGACTAAACCTCTTGGTTAATTCTCTGTGTTTGTAGTTGTACTCTATATCCATACTATACATATTTATTTCTTATTCCGCTGCTATTACTTTGAAATATAATCCACCTTCAATGCTACTTTGATAATTAAATTCGCAAGTGTTTATGTTTGTTATAAATCAGTAAGTTAGTTTCAAAAGTTAATTTAATCATAAGATTAAGTTAACTGAGAATTAATCAATCTTTGAGAAACTAATTGAACCTTTATAATCTATATAAATTCACTACAGTTTAATTTGTTTTTGAAATTGGGGGATTTTAATAGAAATTGTTTTTAACAGAAATTTTAATTGGAACTCAATTCACCCCCCTCTTGAGTGTCCACTCCGACCAACATTTGGTATCAGAGGAAGTGTTTATCTCTATTATACTTGCTCAAAGTTTTATTTTAACCCTCTGTTTTTAAAACTGTGATTGTAGTTTTATCTAAAAGATCTTACATTTCTGTTAGTTATAAATTTTATCTCTTTAAAACATTTTCTAAAATTTCCTTATGGATAATAGACTAGAAGGTGCTGCTACTAACAGGCCACCCTTCTTTAATGGTGTAAATTATGCCCAATGGAAGCTCAAAATGAAAATTCATTTGGAAAGTATGGGTTTTGATATTTGGACTGCTATAGAGTCTCAATACAAGATTCCAGAAACTGAAAGAATAACTTGGGATGAACCTACTAAGGTAGCTTACAATAATAATTGTAAGGCTGTGAATGCTCTCTACTGTGCTCTAGGAGATGAGGAGTTCAATAGAATTTCTGCATGTAAAACTGCTTTTGAAATCTGGGACACCTTAGCTGTTTCTCATGAAGGAACAACTAATGTCAAGGAAATGCGGTTAAATACTTACACTGTCAAATATGATAATTTTAAGATGAAATCTGACAAACCTATTTCTGATATGTATCTCAGGTTTAATGAGATAGTCAACACAATGAGCTCACTCGGAAAGATTGTTCCAGTAAAGGAGCAAATCATGAGATTATTGAGATGTCTGCCTGACAGATGGAGAGGCACGTCCATTTCAATTAGAGAATCCTGTGATATTGGAACTTTGCCTGTCAAGGAGTTAATTGGTAAGCTGATGATGTACGAAGAAGAGCTCAAGGTAAATAAAGAGGAAGATGAGGAACCAAAACGAAAATCTGTAGCTTTTAAGTCTACTGCATCAAAGAGAAAAGACAAGGAGAAAGTGCATATACCAACTGAAATCTCATCTAGTGAAGACTTCGATTCTGACAGTGATGCCGAGATGGCACAAATAGCAAGGAAATTCAAGAAGTTCTATAGGAAGAAGAAGTTCTTCAGAAAACCAAACTACAAGGGTAAGTATGATAGACAAGGTAAGTGGAAGAAAGATTGGAAGAAAACTGATAAAGAAGAAGACATAGTTTGCTATGAATGTAAAAGGAAAGGACACATCAAAGCTGACTGTCCTAAGTTAAAATTCAAGAAGAAATATGAGTACAAGGACAAGAATTATAAGAAAGCTATGAAGGCCACCTGGAGTGCTTCAGAAGACAGCACAAGTGAATCAGAGTCCAGTGATTCTAAAAGAAATCGTGCTAATATGTGTTTCATGACAAACACATCTGAGGTAACCTTAGACACTCCCACTCTAAACTCTTATTATTCTGAAGGTGAAGCAGAATCTGGTTCTGATTCTGAAAATATGTCTAAAGATGAATTGATTGAATACTGTAATATGCTGGAAGAAACGTGTAATGAACTAAAGGATAAATACAAGTCTTTAAAGAAACAGCATGGTCTTACTGCAAGTGTCAAGTCTGCACTTGATGTAGAAAAAGAGAAAAACGTTCAATTATTAAAGGAGAATACAGAACTGAAACTATCTAATGAACAACTTAGAAAGGACTTAGAAACATTCACAAATGGAAAAGATACTCTAACCCAACTGCTAGGAAAGCAAGTTGCACCTAAGTATTCTACTGGCTTGGGATACCAACCTGGACAAAGACAGTTTACTAAAACCCGATTTATTAAGTCTGGAAAAAATCCTGCTAGTTCCAGTTTTGGAAATTCGTATGCCTCAACTGGTTATTTAAATAGTTATAGATCAAATAAAGTATATCTCTCTAAATCTGTTTCATCTATTAATTGTATGGGACCCATAAAACAAATCAGGGTACCTAAATCCTTGATTGCTAACATATCTGGACCCAAGAAAATCTGGGTACCAAAGTCATTTCCTGTCTAATCTGTTTTGTAGGAAATCTGTTTGAAAAGAAATTACAAGAAGGTATGGTACTTAGACAGTGGATGTTCAAGACACATGTCTGGAGACTATTCGTGCTTCAAAAGCTTAATAAAGGTTGATGGAGGATATGTCACTTTTGGTGATAACTCAAAAGGAAAAATCATCGGCTTAGGCCAGATTGGTAACATTGACTCAGTATTAATTTCCAAAGTTTTATTTGTTGATGGACTTAAGTACAACCTACTTAGCATCTCTCAATTGTGTGATGATGGTTTTAATGTCAAGTTTGAAAACAATTCTTGTGATGTTTATAATTTCAAAAATGCTTTAATATTTTCTGCCTTAAGAAATGAAAATGTTTATGCTGTTGACTTAAACACTTTAGCTAAACATAATGTTACTTGCTTAAATGCTTTTCATAAAGAGTCTTGGCTGTGGCATAGAGGATTAGGACACTGCAACATTCACTCACTTAGAAAACTCTCTAAGAAACACCTAGTTAGAGACCTACCTAAGCTTGAATTCCCAAATGACAAAGTGTGTAATCCCTGTCAAAAGGGAAAACAACACAAAGTTTCTTTTAAACCAAAGAAAGAAGTTTCAACTTCTCAACCACTTGAACTGGTTCACATGGATTTGTTTGGACCATCAAGAATTTAAAGTCTAAATGGGAAGCACTATGTTTATGTTCTTGTAGATGACTTTTCTAGATATACTTGGGTATACTTTCTAGCTCACAAAAGTGAAGCCTGCTCTTCCTTTGTTAAATACTCTAAGTCTGTAGAAAATCTTAGTGGACTTAAGATTAAGACCTTGAGGAGTGATCATGGTCGTGAGTTTGAGAATCAAGAATTTGAATCTTACTGCTCACTCAATGGCTATGCTCATTACTTTTTTGCCCCTAGGACACCCCAACAGAATGGTGTAGTAGAAAGAAGAAACAGAACCCTGCAAGAAATTGCTAGAACCATGCTCAATGAATATGACCTGCCAATTTACTTTTGGGCTGAAGCTGTTAATACAGCTTGTTATGTTATTAATAGAGTCTTGATTAGACCGGTTCTTAAGAAAACCCCTTATGAGTTGTGGAATAATAGGAAGCCTAAGGTTAATTACTTTAGAGTTTTTGGTTGCAAAGTCTTTATTCTGAATACCAAAGATAATCTTGATAAATTTGCTCCAAAAAGTGATGAAGGAATTTTCCTGGGTTACTCTATGTCTAGTAAATCCTATAGAGTGCTCTATAAGAAAACCAAATGTGTGGAAGAATCTGTTCACATCAAGTTTGATGAGACTGATCCACATGAGTCTAAAACTTCTCTTGAAGATGTTGAAGAAGATTTATCTGTTCTGGACCTAAATGACAAATCTAAAGAACCTGTAATAAAAACATCCAGGTCTGGACTTTTTCCAGAATCTTCCTCTGTGGAACCCGAACCAATAAATGAACCTAAAATCTCTAGTCCAACCTTTACCAAATCAACTAGGATTCTAAAGAATCATCCTTTAGATGCTGTTGTTGGTAATCTTGATAGAGGAACACAAACTAGAGCTTCTCTAAGAAATCAGGTTGAACATCAAGCTTTTCTTTCACAGCTTGAACCCAAAAATGTCAATGATGCTATCAGTGATGAATTCTGGGTAATGGCTATGCAAGAAGAACTAAATCAGTTTGAAAGAAACAAAGTTTGGGAATTAGTGGAAAGACCTAAAGACACTCTTACCATAGGCACTAAATGGGTGTTTAGAAACAAAGTTGATGAGTTTGGTAATATAATCAGAAACAAAGCTAGGCTAGTTGCACAAGGGTATAGTCAGGAAGAAGGAATAGACTATGAGGAAACCTTTGCACCCGTGGCTAGACTAGAGGCCATTAGGATATTACTTGCTTATGCTGCTCATCTGAATTTCAAACTATATCAAATGGATGTTAAAAGTGCTTTTCTAAATGGATATATAATTGAGGATGTATTTGTGGAACAACCTCCTGGTTTTACAAATCCCCATTTTTCTAATCATGTTTTTAAACTATCTAAAGCTTTATATGGTTTAAAGCAAGCTCCAAGAGCTTGGTATGATAGGCTCAGCTCTTTTCTTATTTCGAAAGGATTTACTAAAGGGATAGCTGATCCTACTCTTTTTATTAAATGGATTTCTAAAGATGTCTTAATAGTACAAATTTATGTTGATGATATTATTTTTGGATCTTCTAAAAATTCTTTATGTGTTGATTTTTCAAAAATAATGCAAAATGAGTTTGAAATGAGTTTAATGGGAGAACTCAAATTTTTCCTTGGATTTCCGATCTTTCAAAATAAAAATGGTATTATTTTGAACCAAAGTAAATATATTAAAGATCTTCTAAAACGTTTTTCTTTGGATGGCACCAAAGGCAGTGACACACCTATGAGCACCACTTGCAAGTTGGACAGTGATGAAACTGGTGAAGCAGTGGATCAAACCAATTACAGAGGTATGATAGGTAGTCTACTGTACCTTACTGCCAGTAGACCTGACATCATGTTCAGTGTATGCATGTGTGCTCGGTTTCAAGACAATCCAAAAGAGTCTCATTTGACTGCTGTTAAAAGGATTTTCAAATATCTAAAACATACTCCCAATTTGGGATTATTTTATCCAAAAGGACAATCATTTGATTTATTAAGTTATTCTGATTCTGATTTTTCTGGCTGCAAGTTAGATAGAAAGAGAACCTCTGGAACATGTCACATTTTAGGCAAGTCACTAGTATCTTGGTGTAGTAAGAAGAAAAATTCTGTTGCATTGTCTACTGCCGAAGCTGAGTATATAGCTGCTGGTAGATGTTGTGCACAAATCTTGTGGATGAAACACACTTTAATAGACTATGGATATCAATTCAAACATGTCTCTATAAGGTGTGACAATACAAGTGCTATTAACATTTCTAAAAATCCAGTATCTCATGCTAGGACAAAACATATTGATGTGAGACATCACTTTCTGAGGGATCATTATCAAAAAGGTGATATCACTCTTGAGTTCATTGGCACTGAACATCAGTTAGCTGATATTTTTACAAAGCCTTTGAATTCTGATAGATTAAGTTACATCAAACATGAGTTAGGTATGATTAATTATAGCACAGTTGAAACCTCACAGTTGAAACCTCACAGTTGAAACCTCACAGTTGAAACCTCACAGTTGAAACCTCACAGTTAGAACCTCACAGTTGAAACTTCACAGTTGAAACCTCACAGTTGAAACCTCACAGTTGAAACCTCACAGTTGAAACCTCACAGTTAGAACCTCACAGTTGAAACCTCACAGTTAGACCTCGCCGGTGTACCTCACTGTTACATCTCTCTGTAGGCTGTTTTGCTGTTTAACCTTATTTTATTTTGCGGGAATTTGAACCGTTTCTTTTCTTTATTCTTTTATTCCTAAATCCCTAAATGATAAAAATTGAGAACATCGAACATATCTCAATCCACTCATCTCGACCCTTGCTCTCTCTCAAGCCCTAAACCCTAAACCTTCAACCGAACCTCGAAACCTCATTCAGTTCCAATGGCCAGAACAAAGCGACCCCCGACTATCAATGAAGATGCACCAATGCCAAAGAGGACTCAAGTCGAATCCAGTGGCACCGGGAACGCCTCGATAAGACCTGTCAATCCACATCTGACTAAGAGAGAAATAGTTGCTGAGAAGGAGCTAAGTGAAGAGTGGATTTTATCGAGCAGATTATTAGTACTGGCAGTGCTTAATGAGCAAGGATGGACCGAATGCTTCGCAAACAATAATGGACCGTACTACCCGAAGCTGGTGAAGGAATTCTATGAATATCTACAGTTCGAGGAAGAGGTTGATCTGCATAGACTGGTATCCAGAGTAAACGGCAATGAAGTCAGTTTTTCATCACTTGAATGGGCTGCTTGTCTAAGAGTTCCTCATGAGGGTATTTACAACTACTATTCTGGAGCGGCTCCTCCAAATAGTAGAATCTTTGATCATGAGACAGCTCTGGAAGAACTGACAGGCAATGGCACAGTAAGAAATGTTATTGCTGCTGAAATGAGTGGAGAGGACAGGCTTCTGTTTAAGTTTATTCAGCATGTACTGAGTCCTAGAAGAGGAGATTTTGCAACTCTGAAGCACCAGGATATTTACTTGATGTACTTATTAAAACATGGAAGGAAGATCAACCTTTGTAGGTTGCTGATGGCTCAGATGGAGGACATGATAAAGGAAAGCTCAAAATCAAGTTCCTTGTTTCATGCTAAACTCATTTCGATTATGTTGAAAGTGAAAGGTGCAGCTGGAAGTCAGGAAGAGTTGATAGTGGCAAAGAACAGTGTATGTATCTCGAAAGTAATCTGCAAATTCATGAAGATCAGTTGGAATCCCTGGAAGAAATCATGGGTGAATGATGAGGAAAGAATCTATGAGAAATTTAGCCCTTCTACTCATCCCTCTAGACCGAGAGATAGGAGAGATCCAGGCTTAAAGCCCGATGAGCCTGAACCTGTATACTCAGATGATGAACAGACTGCAGTAGTTGGTGACTCTGCAAGAGAGAACACCCCAATTGATGAAGGGAGTGATCCTGATACTACTCACAGTCCTGTCAGGACAGTGACGTTTGGAGCAGCAAGCCCTCCAAAAGAACTACCTAGTAGAGAACCTGTTCTAAGAGACAGTGAGACTGAGTCTACAGAAGAAGAAGAAGAAAAATCTCAATATTTTGTCAAGGACACCTCTGATGAGGATGATACAGTCGAAGCAAAAGAGGCTGGAGCTTTAAATGAAAATCAAGAAACTGATGCAGAAGATAAAGAGGAGATCAGTGGTGAAGAAAAAAAAGAACTCAGTATGAGCCCTCTGATAGGGTATACAGACAAGTCAGTGTCTGACCAGGAAGCAGGAGTGGTCTCTACTACTATTGTCATGGAAGTGATTGATGACCCAACAGAGAGGGAGGCTAACCTCACTGCTGAACCTACAGAGGAAGCAAATATGGAACCTGCTAGAGCTACAGAAGAGAACTTAGAGTTACCCAGAGTTGAGCAGATAGTAGAAAGTGTTCAGAAAGGACCTCCAAGTGAGGGGGAGCGTTTTGGTTCAGTCTCTGTAATGTTTGATATAGAAGGATGGACCTCAGATCCAGGATACATGGTGTTAGGACTCAATTATGAGGATTCAGATGAGGAAAACCAACCACCAAGAAATCCAGTCATCCTACCTAACAGCTCTCCAGTGTTAGAAACTGAAAGATTGGCCACCAAGGAAGACCTTGAATCCTTAAAGAATGAAATGAAGGAGACCATCAGACAATCTGTTGCTGAATTGAAAACCAGTCTTTTTGATGAGCTGAAAAATGTGGAACAATCCTTAGAATTATCTCTAGGATGTGTTGTGGGAAGTACAATCAAAGAAGTGATGGATGAAATGAAAGTGTGCCACACTCAAATTGAAAGCTGGACTGGAGCAGTAGTGGCCCTCAGACAATCAGTTGCTTCTTTAACTGCCCTGAGCAGTTCTCAGACTCAAGTGGCCAGTGAGATTCGATATATCAAAGAAGTGGTCAAGCAGTTTGTGGAAGTATTTGAGGCTTTCAAGAAATCAGTAAAAGAACACTTTAGCAATCAGGATGCTGTCATTCAGAAAGTGATTGGAAATCTGACTCAGTCTTTCAAGGAGACAGTGGCATTCTCAGTCAAGTCCCTTTCTTCATCTAGCTCTCCTGTGGACCTTGAGCAGTTTAGAAGCCTGCTCAGAGAAGAGCTTACTCAGGCCCGTGCAAATGACACATCAGACCTACAGATCCTTGCTACTACAAGAGAAGTAAGTGGCTTTGTTCGTGAGCACCTGCAGTCTGCTACTGCTTCTCAGGAGGCCCTCAAAAGTAAAGTGGATTATTACTTTGATTGGATTTTCACCAAGCATCAGTTGAACAATCACTTCAAGCTCATGCTAGAAACTATGAAGCTGCCTCCTGTAACTCAAGCTTTCAAAGAACAAGTTAGCAAGCTACGAGAGTTGACCCCGGATTTGGATAAATTCTTGGAAAACAAATATGACTTCATATCTGCCATGGACAGAGGAGGAAACATCATCATGGATTTCAGGAATCTGCTCCTACCTTTTCTTCATGTGGACTGCACACCTGTTATAGTTCCTCCTGCCCTACCTGTCTCCAACCCCAGTGGTTCTTCAGTAATGTCTCCTGCTGATGCCCTCAGAAGCCTTAGACCACTAATACCTCGGCAAGCTACTCACTACAGGCCTTCAGGAGCATCTGTTGCTGCCCCTCCAGACATTCCTGCTGCACTTCCTAAGCCTGTTGATCCTTCACCTCCTGCTCCATCTTCTTCCTCCAAAGGAAAAGATCCCTTACCTCCAGATGAAGAGGATTGAGTCTGTTTATGTTTTTTTTGATAGGGATCATGTATTCACGTTTTGGGTCATGTATTGTACTCCTTATTAATACAATGTTTATTTTCTCTCTCTCTGTCTTTATTTTTGTTAATCACAAAGGGGGAGAAATAGGGAGAAATAGATAGGGGGAGAAATGGGGAGAAATAGGGAAAACTCAAGGGAGAAATGAACCTATACAAAGAGGAGAAATCCTTGCAGATTATACCTAATTTTTGTGCTCATATTGCTAATATTGTGTCTTGCACACTTCTCTCTGATACTTCTATATTTCATACTGACATAATTTGTGATTATCAAAAAGGGGGAGATTGTTGGAATCACCTGTTTTGATAATCCCAAATCATGCTTAACCATTGATTATGATGTATTAAAACCTTGCATTAATCTTATTATTCCATGCTTAAACGTATTTTATTCTAAACAGTTCATATTCCTACTCTCATAACTTTACTGTAACAGCTTACAGTAGCATTTACATAAGTTTAGTATTGTTAGCTACCAGTCAGAGTTTTATTTTCAAAGTCACAGTTACAGCTAACTATCACCTTAAGTTATTGTTGCAATAAGTTCACAGTTACAAGGTTACAGTCGAAGACTAATACAAGCTTACAGTTACGAGTCTACTGCTATCTATTGTCAAAGCTCACAGACGAAGGTCACAGTTACAAGACTTCTATTCAATGTTATATCTGCTCAAGTTCACAGTCGAACAAGTCTACAGTTGAAACAAGTTCGCAGACGAACAAGCCTACAGTCATAAGTCTACAGTCAAGGTTACAGTTAGACAGCTTCTGTCTACTAAGTCTACTGATGATCGAAGTCTACAGTTGACAAAGGTTACAGTTCTACAAATTTGATGTTACAAGTCTACAGTTAGAAAGGCTACAGCTACATGGAGTAAAAGCTACTATTGCAAGCCTACAGACAGCAAGCCTTTTGTTGAAGTCAGCAGTCAGAAGGAAGTCCACAGTTGGAAGACCACAGTTGAAGTCAACAGTGACATACTTTCTCGACTCACTGTTTTAATTGCTTTATTTCCTACATTTAATCTATCTAACGGTCATATCATACATTTTTATGATTTGTCAAATATCTGATAAAGGTTGTCGGATGTCAGGAACCCGTACCTCGTACCTGCTGAAAAGAAATCTTTTCTGTCCCCTGTCGGGAGATAAATACGAGAAGACTACGTTGCCCAAAAAGGATGCGAACCAGAGAAGTGCGTGGTGGATGAAATATACCAGAAACACAAGAAGATAAAAACGTGTTCAATCAAGAACACAGAGTAGCATATAGTCAATCAAGTATACTCGAGAAGTGTTCTGTGCATACAAGAAGAACCCTGAAGAACTTCATCGACTACATTCTCACTACCTGTGAACCTGAAGCATACGACACTCTGTTTCTCAAACAGAAACGAGAAGAGGACTCAAACTCTCTTCTGATCGAATACAAGAGCTACACTGAGATCACCAGAACCACTTCTAAACTCTACATCTCTTGTTCTGTGATTTATTCTACATTTTGAGCAGTGTGTGTTATCTGCTATATTAAACACACACACTGACTCCTGTACTTTCACTGGAGGATCTTTAAATCCTCAGAAAACCTTTTTGCACCCCATTTCCCACTGTGGATAGTGGTAGAGGCATTGTGACCTGAACAGCTGGCTGCTGTTGTTTGTTTTCCCACGAAGAACTGTGGTAGAGGTCTTGTGACCTTGACAGTGTGTTCACTGTTGTTAACCCCGATCCAGGGTGTGGATCATTCTTATATAAAATTTTGAGAGGACTAAGTCTCGGCTTGAGACTGAACCTCTTGGTTAATTCTCTGTGTTTGTAGTTGTACTCTATATCCATACTATACATATTTATTTCTTATTCCGCTGCTATTACTTTGAAATATAATCTACCTTCAAAGCTACTTTGATAATTAAATTCGCAAGTGTTTATGTTTGTTATAAATCAGTAAGTTAGTTTCAAAAGTTAATTTAATCATAAGATTAAGTTAACTGAGAATTAATCAATCTTTGAGAAACTAATTGAACCTTTATAATCTATATAAATTCACTACAGTTTAATTTGTTTTTGAAATTGGGGGATTTTAATAGAAATTGTTTTTAACAGAAATTTTAATTGGAACTCAATTCACCCCCCTCTTGAGTGTCCACTCCGACCAACAGGTCCTTTATTAATAAAATCTTCCAATGGGAATTGAACCCAACACCTTCTGCTTAAAATAAAATGAATTTACTACTATAACATAATTAATTTTAGGTTCTTATATTAAAATATATATTTATATATATTTATTTATATTTATTTATTTATATAAATTATTTATTTTTATCATTGTTATTATGGGAAACAATTTCCCAACCTATACCCACAGTTTAGTCAAATCGTGGTTATATGATCTTCCTATGAAATTATATTTTTCTCTCATGAAATCCATTACCACAGTTTTTAGAAACCATGGTTATAGGACCTTCCAATAAAAAATAACCCCCCCCCCCAAAAAAACCTATTAACACAGTTTACAAAAACTGTGGGTATAAGTGTGACCTATACCGAGGGGTTCTGGAGAACTGTGGGTATTGGTACTTCCCATGAAATTGTTTTTCCCATGAATCTTATTCCCTTGGTTTATGAAACCCATGTGTATAGGGGTGAACTATACCCATGGTTTTTTATATAACCATGGGAAAATCCTTGTTTTCCAATAGTGACCGGATCAAAGAGGATTGAGGAACAACGAACGCGATGGATCTTTCCTATCATTGGAAGTTGTGTTATTCATCAAAAGTCAATAGTAATCAAGGTAAGACTCATAATTTGTGGCTTTCTCCATTATGATTGAAATATTAAACATTATTAAACCTATTATCCTTTAATTTGTGTTGAATTCCATCTTTTAATTTGAATCAAAATAAATTATTCTTTTAGTTTATCTTTCTTTATTCCATATTTCTCACCCCATATATCTATAATTTTTATTAATTGTACAAGAAAACTAGGATAATGAGTATTGAAAAAAACATTATGCCTTTTGGACCATCATTATTTATTTTCTTCATTGTTGGACAACAGGGCCATGGTTCGACATTTTCATGTGGGTTTGAGTGTGATCAAGCCCCCAAATTCATGGAAGATTCACATTTGATGGATAGATTAATGATTTAAGGATGAATGGAGAATAATAGTGGGATGTGAGTGACTGATTCATGCATATAGGATCCAAATAGGATATGGAAGTAGCACGAGAGATGTGTCTAAATCATGTGGGCTTCGTACAGGTGATCCAAATTCTAATTTCCAACAAATAGAGGGCTTAAATTGATGGTCAAAGGTGTTTTACACTATTTATGAGTGTTCAAGCTGTGGATATTGTGTTTTAGGGTTTGGATCTAAGAAATATAGTTCAGATCTAGAATTATGTGATATACCTTACTACACTACATGTAGTCTAATGTACACACATCGTGTAGTGACCCACCTATAGTTACTTGAGTTTTCATATGAGTTAAATACCAAACACCGTTTGGTAAAGCTACATGCCATGTGACTCGGTTTTGGAAACACAACATGTACTCTGGGAGTACACAGACACAACCAAGCACAAGATGTATATTGTCACATGTCCAGTGTATACAGACATGGCCCAATGGACATGACCAAGGCTAGAAGAGCCCGAATTAGACCCCAGGTGATGATACATATCATGTATTACCCTTAAAATCTGTGTACTACTACATGTACATTGAACCATGTATTGTAAATGAAACGTCTAGAAATAGGAGTAGTTCCATACATCATGTGGACCCCTTACATACTATGCATTTAATTTTTTAGGAAACTTATACCTGTCATATATCCTTTGTTTGGACTTGAATATTAGCCTCTGATTAGCCTGTCCTAATTTTTTTTCCCTGTAGAATTTGATGGTGGCCTTTGTAGTGTATTTTTAGAAACAATGTGAGATTTTATGTTCATGATTCTTCTTTAGGAAGCACTCGATGATAGTAGAGATCTGATAGGATCTCGGAGTGGTCCCTGATATTGGTAAATGGAATGATTCCTCTATCCATAGTGTGGAACCCTCCTACTAGGATAGGTCATGGGTCTTCTATCCACCGATTGGAACCCTCCTGCTATAATAGGGTATCGGTCCTCTACACATAAAGTGGAACCCTCATGTTAGGATAGGGCATGGGTCCTCTATCTATAGAGTGGAACCCTCCTATTAGGATAGGTCATTGTTACTATATCCACATAGTGGAACCCTCCTACTAGGATAGGGCATGGGTCCTCTATCAATAGTTTGGAACCCTCATTATAGGATACGGAATGGGTCTTCTACCTATAGAGTCGACCCCCCCCCCCCCCCCCCCCCGATGGACTAGGGTGTAGTCCCTCTATCTATCTATTGAGTGGAACCCTCCTGTTGTACCAAGGTATGAGTCCTCTACATAGATATTGTTCCCCCTAGAATGTGTTCCATGATGAAGAGGTGTATCTCTACAAGTTTTCTCTTCATAAATATATTCTAGATATTTGGAATCAATGATGGACCACTTTAGAACTGATGGAATACATTTTTCATGGGTTAGGATATGAGATGTAGATCCCCTTTCTCTCTCATATGGGTTTCTTTTCTGATCATATATACACACATCTTTATTGGAAGATTTCTTTTATTATTATGGTTTGATATTTCTACTTCTATTGTGTCCCTTATTACACCAATAGTTTTGGGGTAAACTATTGGGTATGTATATACTCAACCCTGTATGGACTTTTCCTACATGTTTCCAATCTTATGAAGATGATAGACAGGTCAGTGGTGATTTCAGAGGAGCATAGGGATACCCTAAAACATTAGACCACATATGGTGGTCAGGTATTATAGATATGGATATATACTCTCTTAGAATTTAAAGTATTAGTTATTTTTAGGTTGGGACATATTTCTGGTTGGGAATGTATTTTTTTCCTTTACTTTTCAGATTATATTGCCGTACTCTTATATTCCCTAGAAGTTGTTACATTCCTGGATTTTACTCTTGATGTTACTATATTTTATATTTATTCCTATTTATTTCTACACGGATATTGTTGGGTGTTTTCTTATAGCTATATTATCAAAATTCCTTCCTTATTAATTATTCCATTCAATACTTGTCACCAAACCTCCACCTAGGGAGGTGGTATTAGTTTAGGTGAAGCTTGGATCTCTACCAGTCAAATGGGATCTAGTGGGTTGGATCATGATATATTAGTATCAAATATTGATTGACCATGGTATGATTTTTGGATTTATGTGCCCATGTGAGGGTTTTTTTGGGAACATAGGTAAATGGTTTCAAAGTGTCTTGAGTGTGGATTTTAGGATAGGGAACCTAGTGTTGGTGTGATAGATGATGCATCCATACACCAAGACTTTGATTAACTACATGTAAACTAATAATATTGAGATATTAGTTACAGGGAACATTAGTACATGAATCATATAGGATATAGTCTTTTGACTATAATTCTTGAGTCTGATCCCCATATATATATATTATCATATGATCATGATATATCTTTATTAACTTTTCTGGATGCCACTTTAAAGATATCCATTAAGGTTACTGATTTAGGATTGTAATTATATGATTGATGATGACTCAGTTCGTGGGACATCATGTGATATCTTTTCTTCAGGATGGTGAGTAGAATCACCCCCTCATGTTGAGTGATATATTTTACTAACATACTAGGTTTAGGATTCGTGTGGTTTAGTTTAATCTATGAGTTTCGGTGCTAGTAGATGCTGAGGTTTTGTGGTGATACAGATCCCTAAGCAGTGGAGGATTGGCTAGAGTATGTGATCTATGTTTTCAGACATATCCGGACATCGACTGATCAGGTGTTTTCACTGGTATCCAATCTATTCCATGGAGTAGCTGGGTGCTAGTGTAGTCCAGTCACGTAGATTCATGATGAGTCAACACTCTCATGGACTGAAAACGAATAGCTCTTTTTTAGGGAGAATTACCCCTTATTCTTGTTCTTAGTTCAGATTCATGATATTTTGGAGCTTCATGAGGGAGGGATGATGATTATTGAGTATTACATGAGGTTCACTAACCTTTCATGATAATCCCTTGATGTGATTCGAGATAGGTAATTATGGGACCAAAAGTTTTAACTGGTCTCTATAGATATATTAATGGTAGTTTGGTACCCCTATGCATTCCCACATATATCGGTGTGTTAGATTAGGCATCAGTGATGGAGATATTCATTCTTGAAGGATACCATTAAGTTCGATCTGAAAATGGGAATCATAGGGCTAAGAAATCTACAAAAACTAGCATTTTTTAGTCCATAAGATCTCAGCATAGGAGATAATACTATGACCAGACTCAAAGAAGTTGTCGTATGGCATAGGGACCACATAGAGGACTAGGGTGGCACCAAGAGGGTTGATTTTATACCTGTGAAAGGCAAGGAAAAATGGCTTCATATTTCCTATCCTAAAATGTTGAGGAGGGAAAACAGATAGTGGTTCAACCACCACAACAAAGTTGGCATTGAGATCATGTATCTCTCATTAGAGGGGAGGGTGGACCCTATGTAGGTAGATATGGAATAGTAATAGGTGGGGCTCTTGGTGGAGGGGTTGTGGGTAGTGGACATTGTGATGAGATCCTTCCACCACCACCACCATGAAACTACATCAGGCTTAGGGAGCTGGTGGTCAGGGCTATGGGTAGCTGCATGTAATGGAGGCTTATGACATTACAACTCAAGATATTATTAGAGGTATGATCTATCTTTCTTCTACTCTTTCAATAGAACTATTATACATAGGTGTGATCCATTTATTAATCTATTTACTCCCTGTGTGAGATTTGGACCTCCTAATTGAGAATTTATCCCAACATATTTTCCTATAGCTTCTTATGAGAAATGATTTTTCAATATATTTTATCTCCTAGTAGTGTAAACTATCACTTGGTAGAGGGAGTTTCTCATGGGACCTTTTCAGTATCATGATGAGACCTTATGAAGTCATCTTGGGTTTGGACTGGGTTTCCATGGTCTGAGCCCAAATTGATTTTCAACAAAGACAATTCAGCTTCCTTTTCACTAAAGTAATGATATTATCCTTTGTGAGTGAGAGAGATATCATGGTAGAGTGAGTGGGTTTTGTGAGCAAGAAGATACAACCCATCACCTATCAGTTGTCAAGTTTATCCCTTGGTGTATCATGCTCATCAAGAATCTAGATTCCTTCAATCATGGAGGATTATATGGAAATATATCATGAGGATGTTTCAAGATTACCTCCAAGGTGGTAGATGTGTTTTTTCATTGAATTCCACTCCAGGAACACACTAATATCTTCTACAGCATATCAGATGGCCCCTAATAAGCTCTATGAGTTGTGGCTGCAGTTGGAGGTGTAATTGTCTGGCCATGATATAAGTATCACTAAGAGGGTGAGGGGTTGAATCAGTGATATAAAATTCTTTTAAGTTTCATTTATTTTGAAACAACCTACACCTGTTGTTAAATATTTATCACATTTCTGATAACAAAACAATCACACATCCACAAGAACAAAAGAATTTACAAGTTTCAATACTCAACCAGAGTAGCTATATCCTTGGTATAGTTTGGAAACTAGGAAACAATCCTTTTTGTGGATACAACAAGTATGATATTACCTTACACTTGTGTAACACTATATTCAATAAAATAGAACTTTTGGTTCATGTAGCATGAAATGGTTTCATAAAATCTATGTAAAAAGTTAAGAAATCTTCACCAATAGCTTCAAAAAATGTTATTGTGCTACCTTGTTAACATTCAAAAATATGATCTTTAAAAAAATCCTTTAATTTTCTACCTAATAGTAGGTAAGATTTTATTTAGACTTTGTACTAATACTCAGTCTAATACCCAGTCTGATTCCTAGTCTGATTTATCAGTCTGATAATATAACTCTACCAAAATTCCACTTAAACAATTCTTCACTGCTTCTATATCAGTCTAGAAATACTAATCTAATTTCCCAACCTAATAATCCATTATAGTATGATAATCAGCTAAATATGATAATATTCTTCCCCATATTCTATCTGGAAAACATCCCCATGAATACTCAATTCAGAAAATCATTATCTCTATAAACCTTCGACACTCAGGCTTCCCTCTTCACTTATGTATAGTACAATTGTTAGAAAGTACAAAGTACTCTCCTCCATTTATAGGTGATCCAAAAATATTTTAGGCCAGATTCTGAAAACTTTTCCTACTTAATCAAATTTTCCTAAACATAAAATTCTTCTTATATCTTGTCTCTATATTTTAATTCTTAATCACTTCTCAACTCTTATCATTTCTTCTCGAACCTTCTGGAATCTTCTTAAACATTATGCTCACTTATGATTTTTTAAACATTCTTTATTCTGATTATGATTTCCATTCCAATTTCTTTAGTACAATGAATACATTTGGTCACTTTGATTTTCATGACCAACCAAAAAATACATCAGAACTTAAGACTTCTCATTAAGATGTTCAAAACCAATAGAAAAACAAATTTCCCATTCCAATGATTTGTATCAAATGTTAGAAATAAATCATTGAAGTTGTTTTTCTTGAAACATTGTGAAAACTTCAAAAGATTTCAAAACTTATCGGCATCACTTTAGCATCAAATTCAAATTTCTATGATGGGAATTTTCTATAAAGGTTTCAAAATTAAATCTCCCCTTGACAACAATTTTTATAACCACTTTAAAAACATTTTCTATTATTTTTTCCTCTAACTAATGATCCTATGTATGAGGAATTTTATCGGTGCCAGTATGCTCGTGATGAATCAGTCTGTACATTATTTTGATAATCAGTTCCAGTACCAGTCTAATGACTCCTCACCCAATCAATAAAAAAATATCATAGTTCTTTCATTCTTTACCTAAAAGATGGAGAGACGAAAAAAAATAAACCTAATTAAATGGTTGAGTACATTTTTTGATCGATCTCTGAATTCCTTCCAAGAATTAGTTCAAAAAACTCCACTTATTTTCTTTATAATTGGTCCAAAAAATTCTAACATAGATGATTCAACCTCTGATTTATTGGTGGAAAACTGTGTCGAATGGACCAATATCACAAATTCAGCCTCAACAATTCCTTTCATATTCTATTTATGATACAAACCAACAACTTTCTAAGAAAATTTATATTTTTAGGATTATTGGTCTGATCAAAAACTGGCATCTTCATCTTCCCTCATTATAAAAAATTCTTCATAGCCTTTAAACAATTCAGCGTCATCTTACACTAATGAATTGAGACTGGAAAGCTTTGTCTTAACGACTTTTCTTCTTTCAGAAAATCCTTCTTGTATCATGAATTCTTCATGAATTTGATAAATTTTGAGATTGTCATAACATTGTATGACTTATATTGGGAAGTATTATAACTTCCCATCCTTCCATAGGTTCTTTCCTTCTAACCAAACCCTAATACAATTTGAATCACTTGTTATTATTATTTACTTTATGAGTCTTACATCACAAGTTTCATATGTTACTTATTATTTATTAGAATTAAATATCAGTAATGAATTTTCAATTTTAAATCGGATCCATTCAGACTCTAAAACACTTTCTCTTTACAATTATAACTTTCTTTTTAGATACAAGGTTAGTTTGATGAACATTTTATTCCAAAAACCTTCTTCATAATCTATTAGACATTCTTAAGTAGTTTGGGTCTATTATTCTTACTATGATTTTGAGTATGATCACCATATTTTACAATGTTTTGTTATTTATTTATCTTTAACTTCTTTCTCTTTAAGTAAAAAAGACAACATTTTCTGCAAAAACATCTTTACATTCCTAAGAACAAATCCAACCAATGGACTCTAACAACCTTCATACCATGATTAAAACCTTAATTCTATATTTCCATTCTGTTCATAATTATCATATTGATCTATTGAAAAAAAATACAACTAAAACACAAATAGGTCCCAATAATCTCCCACTTTATGTTTTTTTCAATACCACTTGTTTTCTTTTCTCACTTATTTTTATTTCTCCCCCTATACCTTATGTCTAACCCTTGTTGATAATAAAATTCAATGGGTTCATCATGATAAGTTTTCCCATTTATTGAATAATTGTTTTATTTCCAAATATTAGAACCATTCATCTCAAAATATTGAAAATTTTCTTCCAGGGACCATAAGTATCACATGATTTTCTTTAAAAAAAGATCCATTAACTAAAAAGCTAAGTCTACATGGGTGAACCTAGTGTATAAAAAAAGAGTGTATAATCAAGGTTATCAATATTTTCCAAAACAAAACTTTCATGTAATACCTTATCATATTTCTTTCAGCATACACATATCTTAGGAAATATGATAAAAAATTAAGATAAAAGTACCCTACACCCATCTCAACAAACACATCAGAAAAGTTCAGGTGTAAAAACAAAAATTTCCCAAAAAATTTACTTTATGTATCCTCATTACTTCATTTTGGAATAAAAGTATGATAATCAACAACACAAGATTCTTTATTTAAACTCCTTCAATTACCTACAAGTTAAAACATGTATACAAAAATTTGGGGAATAAGGAGGAACCTCAGTTGTTTTTTAGAATCAAAATTGGGAATGAGATTCCTCTATAAGTATTGAATTTTTCATATTCATATGGGATTTTGAATTGGATGAGTTTTATTTATTCTATTCATCCTTTTCAAAATTTATGACAAGATTGTTTTCAACTGTTTATTATTTTGATTAGGATGTATGCTTCTCTTCAAATGTAGCAATAGTTTTGTTACATTAAGTTTTTAATAGCTCTTCCATGCCTTTCTTTTATTCTCTAAAAATAGTCAAATAACTTTTGGTATCATGTTTTTATTTCTCACATCACTTACACATTTTTTTAATATTCAAACCAAAATATATTGATACATTTTTAACAACTTTTATTACATTTTTAGAAATATTTTTCTTCACTTTTTATTTCATGGATTTTTATGCTTCTATAAACTTTTAGCTAATTCAAATTGTTTCAATCCAGATAATTAAGCACTATTTCTTTTTGAACTCAATATTATCAAATTTATTCCGTTGAGATGATTGAATACCCCTCAAGATTTTCCTTCTATAAACCATGGAATAGTTTTAATTATGTTTGTTAAATAAACACATATTAGTTTTATTCCCAAATCCACCACAATAAAAGAAGTACCCATAGAAGTAATACTTTCTTCTATAACTTCCATATTGTATAAAGTTGTTGACATATTTCTCATTATATTTCAAATAATATTTTTTCACCAAAGTTTATAATTTATTTCCAAGAAGTTTTCTTTAAGTCAGATTTATTTCTAGCCTTATCGAAACTAGGGGTAGTAGAAATCTTTTCAGTCTCAGAATTTTTTGAGATATCTGAATTCTTCACTTTGTTGGTTTTGGCCACAAATATTATTTTCAAATATTTATTCTTCTTTGAAGCATTTTAAAATTTATTCTCAATATTTAAAGGTACCTTTTGATCCTCCTTATTTTTACCCTTTCTAGAGCTTTCACCAACTTCAGAGATAGATTTCTTGAAACTCATAACCCTCCACTCAGATTTTGAAATTTTTTGTGGGACAAGTTCCAACTCTTATTATTTTTCCATCTACTCTACTTTTAGGTGTTAATTATAATTATTTTATTTCTAAATTGATATCTTCGAATCATTAATCTCTTTCATTAGAAAATATTTCTCATTAGGAAAAGATTCTAGATTTTTTGTTGAGGAAATTTAATTTTTCAATTTATTACATTCTTTCTCCATCCTTACAATATTTCTTAGACATTATTTTAAACTCTTATTTCATATTAAATTATAATTGAGTTTCTTATTCTTTAGAACCACTACTTCTAAACTCTTCATTATTCACTATTACTGTGAGAGTATTATTTCCAACATTCTTATAATATTTTTCATATTCAACTTCACTACTAATTAAAACATCATCACTAATTATTTCAATAAAAATGTTTCCTTAAAAAAAATTGTTTATTCTTCACTATCATCATCTTTGGAAAAAAAATATTCTCCTTTTGGATTTTTAGAACTTCTTATCCTTTACATTGAAGTAATATTTCTCAACATGCTTCTTCTAAGATATTCTTGAACTTATTTATTCTTTATCACTTTCTTATTTGTCATTTTCTTTCTTATCCTGTCTTTGAGGAAAATTGGATACAAAGTTCCTAATATATCTATATACAAATCATTTTAATGGAAGTTTACCCTTATAATTTCTTTTACCTATTTTCACATATTCAGAAAACAAGGTTAAAATTTTATTAATATTTTTACAGACCTTTTTTTTTAATTAGAATCTCCATGTTCCTATTCTTTAAGAATCTTTTAAGTTTTTAGTTTTTAGAATAATTGAAATAAATTTAATAATAAAATTTTATTTTTACTTATATATATTTCTCCCTTGTAATTTCATAACTAATTAGAGTACTTGAAAGATCATCCAGATATAGTGTTTCAGGATCTCTATCTTCTAACAGTGAAAATTTTTAATCAAACTTGTCAGGATGAATTATCAATATATTTTTGACAACATTTGAATATTTTAATTTTTACCAAGACATATTATGGTGATTACAATATCATTCACCCTTGTAAAGAAGTGACCAATATATTCATACTTTCCCATTTTCTTATCTTCATAATTTAACCTCTATATTTGTAACTTGTCTTTGTTCACTTTTTTATTTCCTTTAAAAATGTTATTCAACTTTTCAATGATTTTTTTGGTAGTAGGAACTCCCTTTAATCTTAGAAACTCTCTTTTAGAACGTAATGAGAGTAAATCATTCTTATCTCTTCCATTATTCTCAAGGCTTTCCTTACTAGTAGTTGTAAGAGGAGAATTCTCAACATGATGCATAAAACCATATGTATAAGCTTTTGAAACATAATACCAAAGAGGCATAAGATATGGAATTATTTTAGATTTGTAGATATGATAATTCCTATCATTTAATATCATAAACCCTTATTATTCACATGACTCATATTTTCTATAACAACTTCTTCTTCAAAAACATTAGTAAAGAGTAAATAATGGGATCCTTTTCTCTAATACCACTTGTAATTTTCCATCAAAGATCTATGTATCACTGAGTTGGGGAGGGGTGAATTAGTGATATATTTTTCTTTTAAGTTTACTTTATTTTGAAACAACCTTTACCTCTTGTTAAAGAGTTATCTCTTTGCTAAAAACAAAACAATCACACATCCATGGGAACATAATAATTTACAAGGTTCAATTCTCAATAAGAGTATATATGTCCTTGGTATAGTTTGGAAACAATCCAATACCACAAAATCCACTTGAAAATAATTATTTAGTGTGGGTAAAACAAGTATGATATTACCTTACACTTGTCTATCAATATGTTCAATAAAAAAGTTAATCTAATTCAAGTATCATGAAATTATGTAATATAATTTGTGTAAATAATTAATAAACATTCAACAGTTTCTTCAAAAAATGTTATTATGTTTCCTTGTCAACTTTCACAAATATGAACATCAAAATAATTATTCACTTTCCTACCCAGAAGTGGGTAAGAACTTCTCTGGACTTCGTAATGATAATCACTTGGATACCGAGACTGATTCCCAATATAACAATATAACTCTACCAGAATACTAATAAAACAAATATCAACCACTTTTATATCAGATCATAAATCCTAATCTAATTTCTCGGTCTGATGATCCAGTCAAATATGATAATCAAATGAATATGATCTTCTTCTTCTTCTTCTAATCTCCAAAAAACTTCCTCAAAATGCTCAATCCAGAAACTTATTCTCTCTATAAAATTCTAGTGCTCCACATTCTCTCTTCACTGGTGAACATTACAAGTGTTATAAAGTTAAAAGTACTCTCCTCCTTTTATAGGTGAGCCAAAAAAATCGGTGAGATTCTAAAAAAACTCCTCTTAACCAAATTTGCATAAACTTAAAATTCTTCGTAGATATCATCTTTATCTTTGACTTATTTGTTTCTTCTGAACTCTTCCTATTTCTTCTCAAACCTTCAGGAACCTTTTCACAACATCATCTCTATTATAATTTTCTAACCATTCTTCAGTCCTATTCTAATTTTAATTCTATTTTCCTCATTATGATGAAGATATTTGACCACTTTTATTTTCTTGACCCACTTTCAAATACATCAGAAATGAAGATTTATCATTACGGTATTCAAAACCAACTGAAAAAAAAAACTACCCATTCTGAATCTTTGTATCAACAATTAGATATAAATCATTGAATTAATTCTACCACAAACATAGTGAAAGATTTTAAAGATTCCAACACATATCAGTTGCACTTCAACATCAACTTCAAACATATTTGACAAGAATTCTCTATAAACTATTCAAACTTCAATCTCCCCTTGAAAATAATTTTTACAACTACTTCAAATACATTTTATTTTCTAAATTTCCCTAAAAAAATGATCCTATGTCTAATGATGTTTATTAGTGTCAGTTGGTGCCTAATGAATTGGTCTGTACTTTATACTGATAATCGGTATTATCACAAGTCTAATGAATCTTAACATAATTGATAAAAACTTATCAGAGTTATTATTTCATTCTTGAACCAAAATATATAAATACAAATAAATTCATCCTAATTAAAAGGTTGACTAAATTTTTTATCATTCTCTAAATTACTTCCCTGAATTGGTTCAAAAAACTTCACTTCTTTCCTTTTTAATTAGTCCTAAAATCTCCCAACACACAAGATTCTACCTTCGATTGATCGCTGGTACAACGCATCCAATGGACTGGTATTAGGAACTTAGACAATAGAAATTTCTTTATTATTCTGATTATGATACACATCAACATATATCTTTGAAGATTTGAGTCTTGTGTTTTACCAGTCTAACTGAAAACTAGTATCTTCATCTTTACTAATTATGAACAAAGCTTCATAGCCTTTAGATAATTATGTTTCTTGTGATCTTACACTGATGAACTGAGACCAAAAATATTTTTATGCACAAACTTTCTTCTTTCATAAAATCTTGGGTGTATCATGAATTCTTCATGACTTTGATAACTTTTAAGATTGTCATATCATTATATAACTTAAATTGGGAATTATTATAACTTCCTATACTTCTAGAAACTATTTCCTTCCAACCAAACATCAATATGATTGGAAACACTTATTTTTATTCTTTCTTTCATCAGGACTTCATCACAAGATTCATAGAATAATTATTATTTATAAGAATTATAGATCAGAAAATCATCATCGGTTCTACATTGGATCCATTCAGACTTTGTAAAAAATTTCCATTATGATCAGAATTTCATTTTTAGACCCATAGTGATTCTGATGAACCTTTTATTCTAGAAACCTTCTTTCTAATCAAATGTAATTTCTTAAGAAGTTTTCATCCAATCTTTTGAATACAATTGTGATTCCAATCACCAGATTTTACAAAGTGATTTAATTTATTTATCATTAACTTAATTCTTTTTGAAAACAAAAGGCAACACTTTCCTAAAAAAACTTCTTCAAACTTCCAAGAAAACTTCCAGCCAATAGATACAAACACATTCTTATTATGATTACAACCTTCATTACGGATTTCCATCACATTCTCAACATAATAATCATATTGATAGATTGAATATAAATACATCCTAAACAAAAATGGATCCCAATAGGAGGAAATTTTAGATAATTTTTTCATCAGGCCTAGTTTTTTCCCCTAAGTAGCTCCAGTTTTGTTCATGAAAAAGGTGAATGGGAGTTTGAAACTTTATGTGGATTATCATCACTTAAACCAAAACATGATAAATACCAAGTACCCCTTTCTCTGAATTGAAGAAATTTTTATGTGTTTTCATTCATGATATGGTTCTCTATGATTGATCTCACATCCATCTACCACTAGTTGAGAGTTTGTGAGGCTTATAATTTGAAGCTTGAGTTTTAATGTCGTTATGAACACTATAATTTATTGTTGGTTCCTTTTGGTGTGACTATTACCCCTACTATGTGTATAGCTTTGATGAACCATATTTTCCAACCATACTTGTACTTATTTTTTTCTTCATTGATGATATGATCATATACTCTACATCATAGGAGGATCGTGTAGATTACTTGAATATGGTCCTATACTTGCTTCTGGTGCACTATCTTTATAGTAATCTCTCAAAGTTCCAGTTTTGGATCCTTGAAATTCACTTTATGGGGAATTTTATTTCTGAACATGGATTAGTTGTGGACCTAGTGAATATTTATGTAGTGATTTAATTTGAGAATCCCAAGATCGTGTCATAGGTGAAGATTATTCTTGGCTCAGTGGTGTACTACATGAGGTTTTTGATAGACTTTTATAGGATCTAAACTCCTTTGAATTCCCTGACATGGAAGTTCTAGCTATTTACATGGGCTAAGAAGTACTAGATGTCCTTTGAGGAGTTGAGGATGAGGTTGATGAGTGCTCCTATTTTGAGACTACCATAGGAGGGCATAGAGTACATAGTATATTGCAGTTCCATTGGAGTTGGTCTTGGGTTTATGTTGATGTAGTGGTAAGAAATTATTTTATATGATTTGAGGTAGTTGAGACCTTATAAGAATAACTATGGGACTCATGAACGATAGTTGGCAATGGTATTCCTTTCTCTAAGGATGTGGAGAAACTATCTTCTTGTAGAGAACTTTGCTGTTTACTCATAGAATCAAAGTCTCATGTATGTCTTCACATAGAGAGACCTAAAACCGAGATAGAAGCACTAGTTAGAGTTCCTATATTACTATGACTTTGATATAGTATATTATTCTATAAAGGGAAACATAGTGGTAGAATCCCTTAGCAGAAAGTCCCAAGATCACCTGGTAGAGGAGGCTTATGATTAATTGGATTCCTTTAAGATAAACTTGGTTGATGAGGAGGATGCAGTTTTTCCTCAGTCGATGGTGTTGACCCCTCTACTTATTCAGCATGTGAGGTAGCATTAGTTGGGATAAATCTACTATGAGGTATTATGTGACAAGATATCCTTAGGATATTCATAGTATGGATTTTCTTAAGGATGGAATCACATCATCCTTTTTATAGTACATACGGAGGTTCTTGTCATAATGTGAGAGGAGGTGATGAGGTATTTTAACACTTTTCCTTTGGTTTTAAACACCATTATAGTGTATATGTACTGGGAACTTTAGTAATAGTTTTGGGGGGCTATTATGAGGTAGAGTGTGTCCATGTTCATCTATTGAGGCTTCACATTTTAGTAGGTAAAGGTTGAGCACCATGTTCTTGAATGTTTTTCACAGCCTCTTGATACCCCATAGTAGAAATGGAACATTATATCCATGGAATTTCTAACCTAACATCCACAGATAGCAAGATTTCGTGATTCCATCTGAATGATAAGTTCCTAACATAAAAATTCTACAAACTTCCTTGATATTAGGGAGTAGAGTTTTATGGAGAGTTTGGGTAGATGTACATGCAGGAGATTTTACTCCTTTATGGAGTTCCCTTTATGATTATCTCTATCAATTATGTAAACTTCACATCATGATTTTTTAGAGGCTTGTAAGAGGAATTCATGACCCATATGAGGATGAGTACAAAATTTCACCCCTAGATGGATGGGTATATCAAGTTCATAATTTAGGTAATAGATGATATGCTAAGGGTTTTCATGTTAAGCTTTGGATGGAGCTCGGAGGATCACTTACCCTTGGTAGGGTTTTATTATAATAATATTTATCACTCTACTATTGGAATGGAACCCTTTGAGGCCCTATATAAAAGACCTTGTAAGTCACCCTCATTATATATTAGGATCAAGGATGTGTCTCATGTTAGGCCAGATATGGTGTAGGTGATGACAGAGAAGGTTTAGGTGATCCATGAGTGGATAACAATAGCTCAGTGTATACAAAAATCTTATAAATATCAACATCATAAGCCCTTGGATTTTGAGCATATAGACCATGTTTTCTTGAGGGTATTCCTATGATGAGGATTGCAAAGGTTTTTTCATGGAGGAAATCTATCCCAGAGGGTCATCATGTTGTTCAATATATTATAGATTGTTGGTGATTTTTCTTACTACCTTTCCTTACCCCCAAAGATAGAGTGGGTGCATGATGTATTATATGTTTTTTGTTGAGGAAATATGTTCTTGATCCCACACAAATTATTGAATTGGGAGATCTACACATAAGGGATGAATCCAATTTCACAGTACACCATGTGGCGATCGATGATCAAAAGGAGAGGATCATGCGTGGATGAACAGTTTCCTTGGTTTGTGTTCTTTGGAAGTATGGGAGCATGTAGGAGAGATCGTGGGAGTGGGAGAGCTATATGTGATCTCAATATCCCCAATATATTTTCTTAGTTTTTAATTTTTGTTGACGAAATGCTTAAATGAGGGAATAATTTAGAGACCTAAATTTTTACTTCTAAGACTCTGAAATATATCAAAGAATATTTTCAGATCCAGACACTAAGATGATATGTGATTCTAAAGCTTTGTGTTCTTGGAATAAATTTTATAAAAATATTAAATATATTTTATATCATTCACATGTATAATTTTAGAAATAACATGATATCTCCAAAATGGAGTCTCAAAATGGAAATATGAAACCACATTTGAATTCAAAGCATGGGATTTACTCTAAACATGAACTAAAGTTGGTCAGTAAAGTACACGCCATGTACTAGAACCTAACCAATATACACCTAAATGACCTAAAGGATACATTCATAGCCATGATAACATGGTTCAGCCCCAGCTGGTCAAGAAATTTTGTTTAGTACTCTTACATGTCATGTAGTACTACATGAATAACAATTTTTCGGTTAGAGAGGTCATAGAAAGGTAGAGGAGAAGTTCCACATGCATTGTAGACCCCTTACATTCTATTTACTTCCTTTTCAAGGAAACTTATACCTCTTGTATCCCCTTTATTTGGGCTCCTAATTGGGCCTATGAGTAGCCTATCCATAGTATTGTTTCACATAGAACATTATGGTGGTCTTTATAGTGACTTTTGAGATATGATGTGAGATGTTCCAAGAATGAAACTTCTTTAGGAAGCACTCAATGATGTTATATATTGAACAAGATCATCACAGTGGAACCCTTATATTGGGATAGGGCATGGGAACTCTATCTATAGAGTGGAAATCTCCTACTAGGACAGGGCATGGGTCCTTTATCCATTGAGTGGAACCTTCTACTGGGATAGGGCATGGTTCCTTTACCCATAGAGTATAAACCTCCTATTAGGATAGGTCATTGGTCCTAAATCTACAGAGTGTAACCCTCCTACTATACAGGGCATGGTTCCTTTTTCCAAAAAGTGGAACCCTCCTATTGGGATAGGGAATGAGTCCTCTTCATACAAATTTGAACCCCCCTGATGGACTAGGGTGTGGGTCCTCTATCTATCTATTGATTGGATCCCTCCTATTCTACCAGGGTATTTGACCTATATCTAGAGATTGTGTCCCATTGATTATTTGGCATATTGGTGTGGTGTGTATCCACATGGTTACTCTTTGGATAGACATGTGAGATGTTGGGAATTGAATATAGACCTCTTTGGAACTGATGGAATACTCTTTTCATGGGACGGAATGTGTGATGGAGACCCTCTTTATCTCATGTCAAGGTTTAGTTTCTGAACATATATATATATATATATATATATATATGTTGGTGTATTCAGTTTTTTTTATGGGTTGAGATGTCCACTATTATTGTGTATCTTATTTCTACCCCACTAGTTTTTTGGGAATCCTACTGGGTATGTAAACTCCCACCCCTTTATGGGATTTTCCCACATGTGTCGTGTTGTGTATAGATGAAGGGAAGGTTGATGGTGATTTCAGAGAATCATAGGGATACCCTAGTTCATTAGACCATACACGATGGTTGGGTCTTAGAGATCTGGAATTGAGCTCCCTCAGCACTTAATTTTCTAGTTATTGTCAGTTTTGGACATCTTTCTGGTTGGGAATTTATTTAACCACTTTACTTTTAAAATTATTATATCATACTCTTATATTCCCTATAGGTTATTACATGAATGGTTGTTACTCTAGATTTTATTTTATTTTATATTTATTCTTTTTAATTTCGACATGGAGATAATTTGGTGTTTGAATATAGGTGCGTTAGGAAAGATCCTCCCATATTAGTTATTCATTTTGAATCTTGTTGCCATCCCTTGGACTTTGGAGGTGAGATTTGGGTAGATTTGGCTCAGTTATCCATCAGCTAGGAGGGATCTAGTGGGTTGGGTTGTGACACCAACACTCTAAGAACACCAAAAATCAATAATACTATTTCAATTTAAATTATTTTTTTACTGTATAATTTAAAATCAATTCAAATGTAAAAAACAATTAAAAATAATAATGAAAACTGAACAGGTCTATAATTAACATATTTTAATCAATTCATTGTATTTAAAAGAAAAATCTCACCAAATATGTGTAATTATACATCATATGATTTCATAATTTGACAATGCAGAAAAAAAATTTAAATTTCCCAAATATCTAAAGAAATTAAACCCACTAGTAAAAAATTTTAAATGAAAACTTCAACTTCCATTCAAATGAAATTTTCATATTTCAATGCATATATCCATTATTTCTAAAAACCATATATAAATCTATATTCCTATCAAATACATTCCATTAGGGTTAACATATTACTTAAATAGTTATAAAAACTCATCATCCTGAAATAACTCATGTGTTATTCAAAAACATCACATATATTAAATTATATCACAATTTGGTTCCAAAAACATTATCAATTCTCTTTTTAAAAAAAACCACATTGAGAGTTTCCTCAATTATTTAAAAATTACATAAGTTTCAAAAAAAAAATATTTCTGATCCAAATCCAATCATTTAAAAAATCATCTTAAAAACTAGACTTTAAATATTTTAAAATATAAAAAATAGATTAAATAGTTTCTTCCAAAATAACACATTTCCAATACAATATTTTCCAGAATAGTGATATATTGTCTTTAGTCATCATTACAACCTAATATAAATATTTCAATAATATTAATCCCATTTAAATTTCAACCTACTATTATATGGTTAAATCACATTAAAAATAAATAATAATTTTCCAAAATATTTAAATAAACAAGATATTTATTTCTCATAAAAAATATGTTTAATATACTTTCAATCACATCACAAATTACCATGATAAAATATAAACAACCAAGAGTTAAATAACCCACACCAAATAAATTTCATTTTTTAATTATAAATCAAAAAAAATATTTTTTATATCAAAGTAAAATTAACTACTCTGGAATTAAATTAATTAATTAAACATGCTACCCATAAATAGACTAAAAAAACAAATTAGGTTTCCAAAAAAATAATCCATTTAACCTTGATTATAAAATTTTTTAGTTAATTTTAAATCGGTCTAAGTACCAAAAAAGGTTATAAATTTCATAAAGAAGAAAAGATAATTTCTAAAAATAATTATTATTATTTCAAGATATGAGAGTTGTAAATTAACCTATTAGTATGAATTTTTCATCATATGTGATTAATAATATCAAATTTTAAAACAAATATAAAATAGTAATACATACACCAATACATATTAAAATTTAAAAAACTCCTTTAATACTATACATAAGATCAAAATAAATTATTTATCACGTAATATATCAACCACTAGAAATTAATCATATTCCATGGAACCTTCTATTGGGATACCAAATGATATATGTAACACAATGATAATATTATCCCATCATATATCAAGAAACCTTATATTTGACCAAAATTTAAAAAAAGGTAGACTAATAAGGGTTGAAAAACATTTAAATCACCCAAACAACTCACAGTAAATCAAATTTTTCTATAAAAAGTTTTGTTACTACTTTATATAAAAACATTTAAACTTTTTATTATTTTGTCTCCACTCCAACCACTAACTTTCACACTCTATTTGAAAAAAATTCACTTAGATATCATTTATAATAACCCACCCATAATTCCCTTTATCGATCTGTGTCAACACTAACTTCAGGAACATTTCACCTAATAATCATAGACTACTAACTAATGGTGAGGGATAAATATATACCCTATGGGGTATTTTCTCTCAATTTTTTTTTTATATTTAGAATCTTATTAAATCATTAAAATTAAATAAAAAAACATCTAACATGATTTGACCCATCATGTCCTCTCCTAGGTCAGTGGTAAGCTGAATGTGCCAGCCCAAGCACAACTCTAATTGTCTAGAAGATGGAGACTGGCACCAAGAATTCATAAACATAAATGGGAGGCCTTATAATATACAAAACTAAAACATACATACATCTATAATATGCAAAATAACCATCAACACTAGGAGTATATATATAATTAATTGAACAATATACAATGTATTCAGGAGATATCACATGAAAAGAACATCTCTATATAATAAAATAGAATAGTAATGGAACATTTTTAAAATTATACATACCTAAAAAATAAGAAATAAGGGAATTTTTCTCCTAGCTATAAACACTCCTAGAATGTTCTCCAAATGAATTAAACACCACCACCATCATGAACCACCATGCATCAGCATGACCAGATCAATGCCTACCAGAACCATTATTGAATTATGAATCATCTTCAAAAACATAACATGTATGGGAACAAATCCATTACAAGGGTGGGTATGAACAAACTCATTAGGAAACCATAAAACCGTAGAGGAATATCATGTTTTCTCACACACTAAAACAAAAGGGTAACCTAAATGAAGGTAATAATCTAGATATTATCTTCAAATACAACTCATAGTGATATAAGGAAGTCCCAATTATATTATCTCTATTCCATGAAGGATCATCTATCATAAGAAACTAGGTATTCTTAATGTACCATAATGATTTCAATGTCTAAATTCAATACCCTAGTTATAAATCCCATCTCCTAGGAAACCAAGAATTATTGAATAATTTTAAGGCCTAAACATCCACACTTTTTTTTCATTTTCATGCCACCCTCCTAAAACATAGTGAGGAAACTCATACTTAACTATTTTGTATGCCTCAATTAAGGGAGTACCACACCTTATTTCCCATAATTACTACACTACCATTCTAGAATCATATTCTAGAACTCACACCTATAGTTTCTTTTCAATATATTACTAACCCCTACTTCTATAACTACTTGAACATGAAAAAAATCATGTTCCTCATAAAATATATAGTGGTGGACCCACAACTCACTAAAGTAATAGTGATATTTTAGAGACTTTAGAACCCTGGTAGAGGACTTGTACCTCATTAAGAATTAAACACTAAATGAAAGTGTATCTAATTACATAGATAGAAGACTAGTGACCCAACAATTGGGGAGTTCCTTTCTCTCTCACTCATAAATGGGACCCTTTACTTTATATAAAAAAGGAGTACCAAACCCATTTGAAAATATAGAGGACATGTGCCCTAAGTATATGGGAGAGTACCAAACTCTTAGAAGAATATGGGATACCCATGCCCTCTCATTATATTTCTACAAGGGTGTACCTAACCCTATTTCTATTCTAATAATATTTTCTAAGAGTATCAATTTTTCTATAAATCTAAATAACAAAAATATAATGTAACCATGACACACATCACCTTTGATTCCAAATAGGATCATGTTATCATAATATATGTGTCAAAACACATAGAATGGGCTATCTATGTACCCAATTTTGATTCATAGGTAAGAAATCATGGGAAACACCAAACATTAGGTGGTTAATGGAATATACATAATGGGACATAGAATGTGACACAGTAGCAGTAGTCAAGTCGTTCACTACCACATGTATTTCCATGTGGGTGTCAACATACACAATGTTTTTAAAGTGGTACATGGAATCTGAGACATGCAAGATTCCTGGTATTTACTAGAGTTTTCTTTAGCCATGTAGTTGTAGAATACTCTTCATGTATTGACATCCACATGTTGTACAGTCCTTGGTGGTCAATCTAGGCATGTAAAATGTACAATTATATGTATTTTATTCCATACATGATGTGTGATTATTCTATATACAAGTAGTTGGAAAAGTACACAGCCACACCTCAGGTCATGTGGCCAAGTACTACATGAAATCTACCTCAAACCCACAGGGAATGTGTGGTCAAATGGGGTAGTCTTATGTACACCATGATATGTTTAACCTTTCATTACAAAGAGTGTACACCTAATTCACATTCCAAATGATATTTTTAAACTAACGAAACCCTAGAACATCAGACCATGACCCTATACAGTGTGTTCTCTCCTGAACTACACACCATATGGACATATTCTTTATAAAAAATCATGATATTCTCTATTTCCTTCATTGATGACATGATTTTGAGCACCATTCTCACACATATCCACTCTTTATTCCATCACCACTCACCATTTATCCCCATTTCACACCATTTTTCTCTACACCTTTAATTCTTATATATATATATATATATCATGACCATCACCATCTAGAACCAGAGTCACCACCTTCTAACTTTGATTCCTAAAATGGATCCATCACTTTTGGACACCCACTACCTCATTATTATAACAACTCAAAGTCAAACCACTATCCAACACCATGGTCCTAGGTGATCTTCTTCCATATGTGGAGGGAGGATGAATTAAGAAGAAATGTTCGATGTGAATACCATATACCTAAATATTTGTATGCAATGCACACCATAAGAAATGTGAGATAATTTAAAATATTTAAAAAATAAATTTATTAATGATAGAAGGAAAATTTCTTGGGGAATCATTACACCAAATAATTTTAAGTATTTATGAAGAAAACTCTCAATGAATGATGGTCTTCATACCACCTAAAATTTTTTATCATAAATTTTTTTAATAAAATATAAATGGTAAATGATTAAGTTAAAGGACATTCCAATAATCCAAAGATTTAAATCCAAAGGTGTAAATAATCAACATTCCATGAAAAAAGGGGATCATAATACAATAAAATATCCCCACCTCATATAGAATCATTATAACTTTAAAGGTTCATTGATTCTATATTTTCATATATTGTCTCTATGAAATCAAATATTATATTATTCCTCTACCTAAAATATGATATTTCCTCTCCTATCCCACTCCATCAAAGTATTATTCCAAAAATTCAATGGATAAACCTAGAGATAGAGGGTTATAGAAGAAATTATATTTTAAATAAGAGTCAACTAGGACTTTAATTAGTTAACATATAGAAACCCAAGAGGGTATCAACCTAGGTCCTAATAACCGTTTGCAAAAATTATACCTCACATAGGGGAGACACCACATTATATACCTGATCATGGTGATTTAATTTATATCTAATCTTCTATTCAAGATATATCACTATTAGCAACAACATGAAAAATATTTATTCAACTAATAAATATTAAAAATTACCTTAAAATTTAGAATCCATATAATTCTATCAAAACTTAACCTGAGGGTAATAATTATCCCCTAAGATCAATGGGATCATTGAAAAAAAATTCATTCTCTTTTTTTAGGATAAACATACCATTTAACCCCATTATGAGACATATAACTTTAGAACTCAAAATTGGGCTAGGACACAATTAAGATAAATTTGGGTCACTATATCCTCTCCATATTTTTAAATTTTCAAAATTTGAAAGGAAAAAACAAGAGATACTAAACAGGGTAGATCATAAATAAACTCACATAGAAATACAATTCACCTTTGCACACACTTCAGCAGCCTTTTGGATCCAATATCTATGTGAACTCAATACACAACTATACATGTAAAGGACGTCTTATTTCACCATACCCTTTTTAACTCTATTCCATAAGCATCCACCTCCACAAAATATTTATCATCTTAAATTAATAACAAAAAACCTTAGTAATACCATAATCTATCACTAAAAAAGCATCTTCAAGCATCCACACTCAAAAAACTTCTTCATCTATAGGTCATCCAACTACATGGGATGAAGAGAAACTATAAATAATTGGAATCCATATTTAAATGTTTTGTCATTAATTATACTTTATATAGTATTTTTACACTAAATATCTTTAAAGTGAATTCTATATAGTTGTTACATAGTAATTTCCATTTGTAATGAACTCCTTTACTGAGCATAATAATAAAACTTCTACACCAGCTCCAGAAGAGCTATAGAGAAGCATGTTCTTTAGGGTCTTATTTAGATTTGAATAATATTATACTAAAAATTAACATGTGTAATTTCTTAATTAATAAGAATATAATGACCTTTATTACTAAATTATATCCTCAAACATTTGTTAGAACCTCACATTTTCTCCTCACTCTCCAAAAAAGATCACATCCACTGCTTAAGACAACCTGGTTGTGTTATTGTTTCTCTATTATGAATGATAAATATGAAAATATAAATAAATAAAAATAGACTCCTCAAAATAAACAACATCATACCAATACTCTTTAGTTGACCAATCCAGAAACATTCAAAAATAATGGTCATAATCATTAAAATGACCCTAATATGTTAGCTCCAGATCCCTGGATAACACCAACTAGAACCTGAGCAACAAAAAATAGTAACCATTAAAAAATATTCATACATCATGTAGCTATATAATATACTTGATAAGAATGACTTAAATCTCTTCTAGACATACTCCCACTAAATATTATACTCCACAGGGGGTATCTTTATTTGAATGTTCATCGCAATCAATAATATGATAATCTATGGAAGACAATTATCTTTCTAGGTAAGCAGATAACATACTCCCAAACTTCAAGAAAAATCATACAACCCATTGATTTAGAATATATGGTCATAAAAAACTACTCAATAGATATCACTACTACATTCCACTCTCATATAAAGGTAGGTTGTGGAGCCACCACCATCTATTTAATCTAAGAAACATCTCCCTCTCCCAACCAGATTAATCCTTTTTGAGGTTAGTTGTCCAAGAGATTCCTCAATCAACTAAACTTGAACTTATATACTATGGTTTTCATTGATCACACTTATATATTACAAATATAATATCATAAACCATAAGGGATTTAACTTCACAAATTCCAACTACTACTTCATGAATCTATAACTGACACTATGAGAGTTTACTGTATAATTGGTACTCTTGTGGTAAGACTTGTTAAATCCTAAAATTTCTAATGGGGTCTTATATAAAGTGATAAAAAAAATATTGCTTGAATTTTTTCCATAAAAAGGGAATTTCATTCATCAATCTAACCATAAACACCTGAAATTAATATCCACAATGAAATTAAATTCATACCTCAGTCTCCTTTCATAGGGAAATCATGGTTTAAATTATTCATGTATTTTTTCATATTCATAAGAATAAATTCTTTAACTACACCTATAATTCCTAAATCCATGATTATCATCTGATGGTTAGATAACTAAAACTTCTTGGGGATTGGCTTTCTTGTCTATACTTGGAGGTCCCACTCATAGATAAAGATGGACCTCACATCATTTTTTCATGTACATATCATTTTTAAATTTTATCAATGGGAATAACATTGTTAACAAGGATCACACCCTGGTTCTCAACATAAGAATTATAAAAAATGTTTCATTCTTCACCAATTTAAAAATCACTTCACTAGAATGTGTGAGTGAATGATGTCTTCTATTTTTGAGAACTCATAATCCAATAAAGTTCTAGATATGGCTCCATAAGATTATCTAACTCCCAAACATACAGTATATAAAGATTAGATCATGCCTACATAAACCAGTAATAGGGTACATAAATATAGGAAATGAATTATACCTTGAACTATATTTGATGTCTCCAAGAAATAGTTATCCATTTCACACATCAAATCACAAATTTGGTTATTAGTTGTCATAGCTTGACCAGAACTATATGAAGGGGTATTGGTGGGAGTGGATAAATCAAAGAATTATCCTTATCCAACTATTAATATACCACTAGTTTCTTATTGAAATTTAACTTTTCGTAGGTCACTTTTCCTATAATAGTAATTTTACCTTTAATTTTTTTCTTATATGGAGGTCCACCCATAACACCACTCTGTCTATCCTTGGGAGAAATGAAAATATCATTTCAAAACCAAGGATCATCTGTACAAGGAATTTTCAATCTAACAATGATCATTCAAGGAGTTTATCATTGGTGGAATTGTATAATATCATATCCCAATCCTGAATTCTATATTTGGAGTCTTCACTTGAATTTTTAATCTCATGAAGTTCCATTATAAATCATGTCTAATGAATAACTTATTTGGTTTATGGGCCTTTATTCATACTTGAAAACTATCATGAAACCCTACAGAGGGTATAAATTCTATGGTGCTTGAATATTACTCAACATAATTAGATATAACACCATCCTAAATAAGGTCCCAAACTCTAAACATGATTAAGAAGTCTTATCATGAGTTTGAGAAAAAACACTATACAAAAATGTGTTGTTGTTCCATGTAGGGGGATCAACCTAAGAATTGATATCTAGTTGACGGATTTCTAAACTAGATAAATTGTAAAATTCTCTGAATATATATAATCCTTTCTCACATGGGGATTAGAGTCACCTTGAAATCTAGGGGCCTCATCTATTAAACTTGTTCGGCACACACATACTATAGTTATTATTGTATGGAACAACAGGAACTACCATATTCTCTATAATAAGGTTTTTACTAAGAAAAAATGGTGGACATCTTATCCCTAATCATAGGATAAGGTATCACCCATTTAAGTATTATAATAAATACCTCTTGAACTAAATAATCAATTGTGAAGGTTTTATTAAATGGAATAGGATCCTCACTACCCTGAATCTAAATATAATATGGATATCTGCATGTGAAATACTTCATTTCATATGATGAACCCATAAGGATTAGGGAATATCATAATGATCTGACATGGGAAGGACATGAACTATCACAAATAATACCTCGAATTTATGATAAAATCAATATATTATCAATATTCTAGTCACTGGATATATTGGTCACTACACAAATACTAGGTTCCTTATTCTGATAACTGGACAAAGAAAACCCTTAACACTATTACCCTAAATTAAAAAAAATCCTTAGATGAATGTTAAATGAAAAATCCATCCCAAGGAATGAACCACCATAATACCACTTTGAAATTATCCACCACACTAAGGACCTCATGATATAGAGGTAAGATGAGTGTGCTAGCCCAATACCACATCCAATAGTCTAGGGGATGGAGACTAGTAACAATAAGGCATAAACATACATTGGAAGTCAAAACCTATATTAACCTTCAATAAACAAACATCACCAATATGAATAATAATTATAAACATTAAAAATATATATATAAACAATATAATAGTATATAATTCATTCATGAGACATTTCATGATAAGTACATCATCACATAGGTCAATATTATTGGAACTATACATTTGAGAAAGTCTATAAACCCGATGAACATTAAACAATGGAAAGCCCCTCCTCATTATAAAAACTCATAAAATGATCTCTAATAGCAGTGGAAACCACCGCCAAAATGAACCACAAAGATCAACCATGTTTCTGGATGAAAATATCCTATATCACCATGCCTACTAAAACTACCTCTAGACTTTTCATCATCTATACAAACACAATATGTGTCAGAAAATATTCTTTGTAGGGGTGAGTATGAACATACCTAGTAGGATACCCTAAAATCACAAAGGAAATAAAATAAACATTTCATATCATATATTGGGACAAGATAAGAACTGAAAAGAAGGAAATAATCTTGATATTATCTATAAATAAAATCCTTAAAGATATATGGAAGTTGAAATACCCCAGCAGGATTGTGCAGACACTCTGAGATGAGGATGAACCAGTAGGGCCCTATTTTACTAAAATCTTTTCACTTTTTAATTTTCCATATATGTATTTAAACATCTACAGCAGTTCAGATGAATGGATCTAATTATGAAGACCTTTCAAAAAAACCCTCATGAAAAGTAGTAAATAAAAAAGTGAGAAACACAGGGTATTTTGGACAGGATTAATCCCAAGGTGGGAATACACTCCTTATCATGTTTGGGTCATGTATTAAGCATATATACCCATTATATTTCACAAGTGAGTATAAAATGATATCTTCTGAAAAAATGTAACTATCTCTTAATAATTTTAAATCCTCTTGACTAATTTATAACTTCCCAATTGTGCTCCTAATATTGTCTTATACCAATTTACAAAGGGTCCTTCATAAAAACCCCTAAATAATATCTTTAACATACTCAAAGATTACACTAAACATAATAATAATAACTTAATTCTCAATAAGATAATTTGATGGCCAAAGGATAATTTTCTATAGCCGCATGCATGTTAGTGTATATAACTCAATCTCATTATTTATATTCAATAGTTTTGATGTTGGTACTAGGGCATGCATTGGAAACCGATGGGCTTGGAATTTAAAAAATTTCATCACTACAGTGAAAAAACTTTGTCATATCCTGTAATATGATCCTAGTATAGCTATGAGGACCTCACATTAATTATTTAAGAAAAAAATTAAAAAAATAACGATTACCCCATTTTAATCGATGCATGTTCGACTGAAGCTTGTCATCAATGATCATTATTTAAAGGATTTGAGGAAAAATTCTCTATATAATCCACACATGCTTAAAGAGTCCGTGAAAATTATGATCATCAAATTTTGGGTGCTAACACAGAGCTCTGATGATTCATTTGATGTCATGATGATCACCTGAATCTCTTCCCATTGATCTATGAAGAATATCTTGGATTGATTTCTCAAATGGATCCTTTCTCTCTCTAGGATATGGGAAGAAGAGATAGGATCTCTCAAAAATCATGCGAATAAATAGTTCCCACAAAAATATCTCCCTCATGCTTGTATGGGAGTGTTAATTACCTAAAAAGGGTCTCTGATCCCCATATTAGCAATGCCCACTAAATAAGCTATAAATGACATGTTATGATGAAATAATTGTGTTATAGTTTCAATTATATTTTTATCACATACTTTTAATATATGATAAATATATTTCATGATAAAAACAAGTCATTAACTTGACTCTTAGTTCCCGAAATAAAAAATGAACCATGAATATTAAAATAATATTCATTCATAAAATATTTTTCTATGTATTCTCTTAATACATTATGAATAATTTTAATAAATAAATTCCACAAAATTATTCCATACTCAAATAATAATTTATTTATTCATTGGTGATCGATAATACTTGGGAAACTCTCAAACTTTGGGGTGGGTCCCACTATGTCTTATACACCTATTCACCATAATCAGGAAGACACTTGAATATGCTATTGTGTGTGACCATCTAGGCCATTATCTCAATATCATTGAATATTATTCGTAGACCAAGAGAGGATTATAGATACCCATCATGGACCCTAAAGAGATAAGTAATATTCATAGCAACAACAACCTTCCTATAAACATAAACTATGTAATATAAACTCTTTGTCTTGTGATATATCAAAAATAAGGATGAACTGATTATGTCATCATCTATTCTTGATTTACTATTTTTTTACCTTACGAGACATATTTACGTTCTTATACCATGTCTATAGATTTATTAAAGGTACTACCACCCTAATCAACTAGTCTGAATATATCACTTCCTCAAATAATAATCAAAAAATTCTATCTTTGTCATTCAACAAATATCATACCACTAATAACGCACCCAACACAAGATACCTTAACACAACTTGAAGTTATGGTTTTCCTTTTATCAAAGTACATGATAAAATGGAATACAATTATTACAATATCAATTCAAGAGACCAATACACTTGTTAGTAGATAGGAATAACCAATGATACTTGAAACATGGGTGTTCCTTTTGGTAGTTATGTCCTCATTATCTCATCTACTCAATATCACCAAGTGTGAACATAATGAGAAGAATTAGTAAAGCTTTTGAGTCCCCAATACCTGATGGTCAAACATCACCTGTGTCATGTATGATGTATCTGGATGGTATGATATAACTTTATGGTTACTTTCATGATATATACAAGTTCTTATTATATCTTAGTAACTTATATAAACTTTTTATATGATATGTAATCTAATTAAATTACCATATATACAGCAGACAAAAAAGTATCAAAACTATTATTACAATATAAGAAAATTTATATACCAAAAAATATATGTTTAATGGAAATAAAAGTACATAAAAATGTTGGTTCTAAGGAACAAACTTTCAAAACTCCCACTTACACTTGATCCAACTACTAAAAAATATCAAACTGGTAGCTCTCACATTTGAATCTTTCTTCTACTAAGATATCTCTTTAGTCAAGGGGTCTTTAATTTTATCATATGTAGATAATCTTCTAATTGTGACTTCACCTCTCTGAGTAAAATCCCTCAAGAGATAAAACTTATGAAGTATATTCTTTGTTATCTAGTGTGACCTAGGCTCCTTGTTAAGAACCAATACTACAATATTATCATAATAAACTAGAACGTGTTCAACACTACTAGGCATAAAACCAATTTCTGAGACAAATGTGTTTATCCATACTACTTCTTTAGTTGCACCGGAAGCTAATATATACTCTAATTATACTATATATTTGGTGACCATAGGTTTTTTTTAGCTTATATAGCTTACTGCACCACCATTGAGGAAAAATACATAGCATGACTTTTTCAATCTCCTCCTATGTTTGTGGACTATTTTTATTAGAAATATTGATACCATGTAACCTTGGTAACAACCCTCTCTTGTATTGTTCTATATTTTACCATTTAAGTACCTTTCCAATATATATACTTTTAATTAGAACAAAAATCATATGATATCTATATCAATAGATCATGATCCCTAAAATGTAGTCTACTTCACCTAAGTATTTCATGGAGAATAATTCATTTAACCAAGACTTATCTAACCATAAGACTTACACTTAATTTCCCATAATTAATATTTCATCAACATATAATACAATGAAAATGATGGAATTCCAATAAACCTTATTACAGACACATGGATCGCTTTCATTCATGATAAAACTAGGATCTCTTATGACTTCATCAAAATAAACACTCCATGATCATGATTCCTACATAAAGTCATAAATGGATCTCTACAGATTGCACACGTTTTCAAACTTATTTGACATTATAAACACTTCAGATTGAGTCATATCAATATCTTCAACCAACTTACCATTTAGAAAATAAGTTTTGAAATACATTTTCTGAATCTCATAATCATGGAAGGATGTTATTTCTTGTAATATTATGATAGAATTTAGCATTGCTATGGGTGAGAAGGTTTCATCATGTTATATTACTTCATGTTTAATAAGACCCTTCACTACCATTCATGATTAATAGTTATGTAATTTACCATCCATGTCCATGTTTTATTGAATACCCATTTGAACATGATAGGTTTTACATCACCAAGAGCGTCTACCAAAATCCAAAATTGATTTTGGTACATGGTCTCTATCTCATAATACATGGATTATTAAAATGTTGTAGCATCATTTCAATCTATTGCGTCCTTGTTGGTTAGATATTCATTATTCTCTAGTATTGATGTGTCTCTTAAATCGGGGATAAGAAGACCATAATACACGGGTTCTCTAACCACTTGAGTTGACCTACACAGTACTTATGTCTCAGTAATATCTTTATCTCCCATTGTCTCTTATGAAGAATGTTCCCATACCAACTCTCATGCATATAGAGAATGAACTTTATCAAAGTTAGTCTTTATGCCACTATTTACATTATAAATTTGTTCTATTTCTTGAAATATAATATTTCTTTCCACAATAACTTTTCTATAAGAAGTTTCATATAAATAATATCCTTTGTTTTCTTTAGGATATCCTATAAGGATACAATTTGTGCTTATTTATGCTACCTTTTTATTAGGTATAGTCTTGAGAAAAGCCTCACATCCATATAGACATATATGTGATATATTGGGTTTATTTCTACAGCAAAACTCATATAGAATACAATTTTTTTATTTATTTGATAGTTGTTTAAGGGTATATGTCATTTTCTCCAATTTTTATCCCCAAAAGGATAATAGAAGAATTTACTAACTCATCGTTGATCTAATCATGTTAAGAAAGGCCTGATTCTTCATTTCAATAACGCCATTCTACAATGGTGTATATGGAGGAGTGAGTTGGAATATTATACCACACTCTATTAAGTGATCAATGAAATATTTGTTAAGATACTATCCACATTAGTCTATGTTAAGGTTCTTAATATTTTTACCAAGATGTTTTTCTACTTAAAACTAGTATTCTATAAAAATATGAAAGGAATTTGAATTATACTGTATTAAGTTGATATAACCATACCTACTAAAGTCATTTGTAAAAGTAATGAAGTATGAAAACCCACCACTTTCCTTTACAATAAATGGATCACATACATAAATATGAATTAATTCCAATAAATTATTAGAACTTACACCTTTCCCTGTGAAGGGTGATTTTTTCATTTTCCCTTGAAAACAAGCACGACATACATTCATGTGTTTTAACTCAATTGAGTCTAAATACCCAGCTTGACGTAATTTCTATAAACACTTCTCATTTACATGACCAAGCCTAAATTTCCATATATAGGTGTTATAGGAATCATGTTTATTGTTTTTTTCATTGATTTCTAATATAGGTTCTTCAAGTTATTATATATATAACCCATTGTTAAGATGTTACATACCATAACATATGTTATCATTCTAAAGGAGACAAAATTTATTTTAAAACTTGAAATAAAAGACCATATTTTATAAACACGTCATTTAGATTATTTTTATAGTAACAAAAGGAACATAATAAAAATTATTTAATAAAATAACTAAACCACTAGGAAAAAGACAATTGATAATCTCCCAATGTCATGGTTGCTTGTGTTACACCATTCAAGACTCATATATACACCTCAACTTTTGTAATCTTCTTTAAATATACTTGGTTCTTGTACATAAACAAAAAAAATTATGATCCACTTGTTGTGTCAAATACCCAACTTATAGATAATGATAGTTTGAATTCAATGACAAAAATACATGAACTATAATCATTTCATTGCTTCTTTCTCCAAGATATGAAATTTTTATTCTAGTAGAATTTTTTTCACATGAAATACAGATATAATACTACCCATTTACCTCCCTCTATATCATTGGCCTTTTAGAATGATGGTTCATAGATGTCTTTGGATTGGACTTAGTCTTAGATCCCTTATCCTTGAACTTCTTCCTCTTATTCACCATAAAGACTAAAGAAGTGGTATTCTTCATATACTTATCATCTTAGAGAAATAAAGCTAAAATATTTAGGAGTGAATTTTTCATGTTATTAATATTATAATTAATAATAAAATTCAAGAATCTTGGTGGAAAATAGGAAAGAATGAGATCAGATTCTTTTTCATAGTTCTATTTGAACCCAAGGGCTTCACGTCTCTAAATGTACCTAGCCATCTTGAGTATATGAGGTCCTACATGATTACCTTCTTCTATCCTGAACCAATAAATTCCAATAAACATCTAATACCTTTTTTACCAATCTCTTTATTAATATAAATATTAGAGACGAGTAAGCATCTTGTAGGAATATTCTTCTTCAAGTATTTTCTACAGTTGACTAGACATAGATGAAAACATGGTACACTATAAATAAAGTGCATTATCTACATGATTTTTTTCATTTCTCATTATATAAATTTTTGACTCCCTGAGGAAGCTTAGTATAAAGGTTAGACTCTAGCACATAAAACATACTATATTTGAATAGTATTATGTGCAAGTTCTTGTACCACTCCTAGAAGTTATAGACGGTCATGGTATTTTCTTTATCTGGTATAAATAGCAGTGATAATGATCCAGTGCTATTGGTGATTTCCATTATTATCTATAAAGAATATATTTAAAAGTAATTACTTTATCTTGATTACATTTTATAAATTATTGATTAATTAATTAAATCATTAAATTTATCCCACTATTTTATCAAAATCTAGTAACCCTTGATACTATATAAGGAATACCCAGTCTCTTGAGTGTTCTAGTGGAAAGGATCCCTGAAACCTCTACTCATAGTCTACTATATTTTGCTACACCACTACTCAGAGAGTTTCAAGTTAGCCACTAAACTGGACAACCACATTGAATTATGGTTCCTTGAACTATTGAGTGGAGTCCCAACTTCTTCAAATAGTAACCATGATTATCTCAAATTCTTTCTCTAAAGTGGTAGCAGGCTAGATTTGGAAACTTATTTACTACCATATTTAGTTAATTCAACCCATCACTCTTATAAAATCTCTTTATTAGTAAGAATAACCCTCAAATTTGGTTGATGAGCACCCCATACACTCAGTTTGGTTCAAATTTAAGTGGAAGAAGGCATTACAAATTATTCTTATTTTGAGAGGTTTTTTTCGATGAATGCAATCCTTTTCTATTAAATATGTTGATTCAATTTTTTCACACTCTTGATTGAAAAAAAATTAATAGAATAAATTCATCATGTCTATATTCATTTTTTTATTTGTTATTTTATGTGTTCCCATAGTAAACATACACATACATACAAAATTAAACAATGTACAATGAAAATAAAATATTTAACTAATATTGAGAATATAATATTGGTTGATCCATTTAAACTCAATGGAATAACTGTGACCTAGGGGAATAATTCCTGATTTGGGTCTTGACTCATATCACAACTCTTTCCTAGTCCAGTGTTGTTACATCTCTTCTAGGTTACCACATTGTGTTAGCATGGTACACTTCTTACATCATCAAGGGGGTCTCGAGAAGTGAAATATATATACATATAATTTAAACAGAAAATAAATTATTTAATTTTTTCTTAAATTAAAAAATTCTTGATCCCTAGAACCTCTACCCATCCTAGTTGCAGCTCAGTCTGAACCTATGTAGGGTATTTATAGTTTATTCCAACCCACATGAGGGTGATCAAGGTCATTCAGAACCACTATAGGGAATTCCAGGTCAGGAAGACCCATTACAGGGTGTTCCGGGTTGGGTAGACCCACTATAGTGTTGTTGCAGGTTGGGTTAGACCAACTTTAGTCTTGGGTCACCCGATCATGGTAGGGGAAACCATAGAAAGATTTTCAACAAAGGGGTTCAAATGGAATGGGAAGTAGGGCTGACTGGGGATTTCCCATGTGGTGGTGGGTCGATGGTTAGTTGTAGGAGATGATTCAGTGTTGTTTGATGATTGGAAGATGATCAGAGGTACATCAAGAGACATCAGATCCAAGGGAGGCCGACTGGAGGCGGGTCTTGAGTGACACATCATGGTGGCACAGTGGTCGGCCTAGGTGGTGGCCGTTTAGGGATAGTTGTGGTGTTCAGTGATAGGAAGGAGGCTATAGTGGTATCCAGATATAGTATTGTCAGTTGGAAATGTGAGGTGATTCTAGATGATCGATATTAGTCCACTAGGAGGCCTGGAGATAGGGTGTCTTATAGAGGAATCCCCCTTTCAAACATAAAATTATTGTTTTAATAAATATTGATGACATGAGGTCTACCACCCCTTTATAATTTTAAAAGGTGTTTTGTTTTTTTTTCTTATGTTTTGAATACCACACTGGCCATACCAATTATCAAGATCACCTCCCTTTTATTATTTAATCTGATCTATTACAAAAAAAAATAACTTGACAAGGTAGCAATCCACTTCATTTTCTTCATTCCTAATCAATGGGAATTTTAAATAATTTTATCAATTCTCATCAGTGGAATAATTTATGCTGGCATAAAATGTTCCAGCCAAGGATTTTGGATAAGACATACTATAAATAGAGATAAACTAAATTTTCACCAAAAACCAGAATCTGATAAAATTAAAAACATAAAAAATTCTTGTTTCATATTTTAATACCCAAAATAAAATAGAAAATGATCCATGTTAATTGTTTTGGATGTTTGTAGATTAGATATATAAGATCAGATCGATTCATGGTCAATTACTTATAATCGAATTCAAATACTATTGTCAAATTTAAGGTAATTTTAATTTTCTTAAATTAGAATATTCATGTGATCACTCTGATACCAATTAATGGTACCAAGACACATAGAAGAAGCTATTGGGTTAGTTGTCTAAACCTTTTAGCTTCCACAGTGATGAAACTTCATTGTCTATGGAGATCCAAGTCATTGTAGATCTCTAAAGATATCTTCTAAATTATTTGAGAACAAAAATTAAATAAGAATGATTACCACATTCAAATCAACATGTCTCTGACTATTGTTTATATTAGCGAAAATTTCTCAAAGGATATGAGTATAAACCCCTATAGATTGTCAAAAAATTCTTCAAGAGTCAATTTAAACATTTATCCTTGAATTTTAGGTGCTAGCATAGATATCTACCAATTCTTTGAATATTACGATGATCTCTACAATCTTGCCTTTCGAATATGTAAAGGTATTTTAGAATTGAATACTTAGACAAAGCCTTTATCTTTTTAGGATTTGGGAAGAATATATAGGATCGCTTAAAAAGAGTGGGAATGAATATTACCCATGAAAATAGCTCCATCCTGTTTATATAGTTGGTGTTAATTACCTAGAAAGGGTTCCATGACCCCTATATAAGCAATTCTCACTAAATAAGATATAAAAGACACGTTATGAAAAACTAAATGAATCAGAATTTAATTTATATTTTTATCATATTTTTTAACATATAATAAATATATAACATGACAAAACTAAGTCATTAACTCAATTTATAATTCCCATAATATTAAACAAATATTTAATATTAAAATATTATTATTTCTTATAATGTTTTTCTATGTATTCACTTAATACCTTATGAATAATTTTAATAAATAAATTCAACCCTATTATTCTATAATCGAATAATAATTAATTCATTCATTCATTTGTGATCAAAAATACTTAGAAAACTCTCAGACTTTGTGGTGGGGCCCACGATGTCTTCTACACTTATTCGCCAAAATATAGAAGACTCTTGAATATGTTATTGTGTGTGACCCACTTAACCCTTATCTTAATAGTAGTGAATACAATTCATAGACCAATAGTATATTCTCGTAACCCAAAACATCCCATAATTATATAATTAATAGTCATAGTAATGAAAACCATCCTACGAATACACAATGTGTAATATAATCTTTTTCTCTCATGATATATCATAAATAAGGATTCACTTATTGTGTCATTATCCATTCTTTATTTATTATTTTATTAACATAATAGACATACTTAAATTATTTAACCACATCAATGGATTTAGCAAAGGTACTACCATCATGGTAAACTAGGTTGGAGATATCACTTCCTCATCTTGAAAGTGGAAAATTATATCTTGATCATTCAACCAATGCCATGCCACCAATGATGCACTCAACACAACCTACCTCTCCACAATTTTAAATTCATGATTTGTTTTCTTAAATCAAAGTACATTATTAAATGGAAAAAAATTATAATGATATCCAGACAGGATATGAATACACTTGTTCATAGATTGGAATAACCAGTGACACTAAAAACATTCAGTGTTCCTATTGGCGGGTTTCTCCCTATAATCCCATCTACTTAAGATCACTAAGTGTGAAATTCATGAGAATAAATATCAATGCTTATGAACCAATCGAACTTGAAGGTCACACATTATTTGTGCCTTTATATTATTATTTATTTTGAATATAGTACATAAATTTAATATTATAGACATGGTATCTCCAGGTTCTCATTATAGCCTAAACTCTACTATAAACATTTAATATGACATGTAATCTAAGGTCATTACAAAAAATATAGTTGATTTAGAATTATAAACACTATTATGGTAAGATACAAACATGTATATATCAAAATATATACATGAAATAGTAATCCAAGTAAATACATAATTTGGGTCTAGGGAACCCACTTTCAATTGTCAATACACTGAATTTGATTTAGGAATAAATAGTGTTGTTCATCCTCAATTATCGGACTTCCTTATTCTTCTTTAGATTCTATGATATAGGGATATCGTAGGACTAGTATTCACTCTTTTTTATCCTTCTTCATTCTCTTTTATTATCTCATTGAGGATAATATATTATATATTTACAGTGCCTCATCAACCTTCTTCTCATTCTATTCTTCTTTTTCATCATTAATACACGGGATATTCTTCTTGAATGTAGTATCAATTTCTCTTTTTAAAAAATCTATTTTTATCTCTCTTATTCTCCTATTTTATTTCAAAAAATGACATAAATTTGTTATTGATATATTTTGAATATACATAACTCTTTCAATATCAGAAATTTGATATTCTCCATAATCTCATTTAATTATTTCAATAAAATAAATGGTCATGCTCACCATGATATTAGAATAATATAATTCTTTGTCTCAAATACACTAACAAAAATACTCATATTTTTATTTAAACCAGTTGACAGTATTCCCATGAATTCTTACAGATTTGATCACAATTAATGATTTTCATATTTTCATATTCTAAAATCCTATAATAATTGAGTAGTAATCTTCCCAGTTTCTTCTCATTTATTTCATTTAATATGACTTTAATTTTTGTTCCTTGAAAAAATATATAATAATCATGGATCCTTGTCATTCAAAGTGCCATAAATCCACATATTTATAAATCAATAAATCTATGTTGTCATGTAGTTTTACATGTATGGAACTTTGTAGTGGAACATATCCTTTATGATATGAGTGAACTCTCACCTTTCTCATAATCGGAATGGTTGTGATGTGGAATTTAATATTGTTGAATGACTAAAATCTATGATTCTCATTTCATATCTCAACATGGAATGTATTTCTCTATGTAATATAAATATATTCATATTTCCAAAATAATCACAATCTATATCATAAACTGATATTCACCTGTAGGTATTATTACAGTATAAGTTTCATCTCCATGACATAAATCTATATTCTCAAAAATCATCTAATATCATGACCTCTATGTTTAACCAGGATTTTTAATTCATTGAAGAATGTCATAATAATATTTTTATAATAATCAATAGTAACCTTTCATTTTATAAAAGTTATAATATGGGATTATCATTTAGTATGATATAGATATATCATACCTTATGATTTTCATGAAAAACATATTTAACAACCCTTATATATTAGCCTTTACATATTTTATTGAAAACCATATGTATTTACCTTTTCATATCATGAATAGGAACCCTAATGTATCATAGGGTATATTCAAGTGTAATTTTCCATTTCTTCATTATAATTACCCATATGTATTTCCTTTAATAACCCTTATGTATCATGTATATAATCCTTTATATATCAATATAATCATTTTTATGTTATTGATGTCTACAAAAACAAAAACTTATCGAATTTTAAAAACTTCTTAACAAATTATTAAAACATTTTAAAAATATTATAAATGCTTATATAACCACTCTAGATCATCTTAAAATACCATAAATTTCTTCAGTAGTTTATCAAACCATTATAAATCACTTCATCAAAATTCCCAAACCATATTGAAAAATATAAACTTTCCTTGGGTATTTCAATAATTCTATCATCCACAATTACAATCTTAGTTATTTTGAAAAAAATCATAATTAATAGTGATTTAATAATTTCTAAAAAAATTATCACATATCTCATCTTTAAACTTATCATTATATAGCAATTGTCAAATTATATTGATCAATATATCCAATAGCCTTCATGATGGATTACATGAGGATTTTTTTCTCACTATTCCATTCATATTTATTATTCTCCCACATGGATAACACCTCAACCTTGATAAATATATAGTAGATTATGCTCAATTTATGTAGTAGCACTTTCCATTTGTTATCAAATATCCCAGTTAAAAAATCATCATTTATTCACTATTTATTCCTTGAAAATTTTTATCTAAATAATCCAAGAAATATTAGACCTTTCCATTAACAAGGGTAGTATCCTAAACTTCATATTCATTTCCAACATATGGATATATATTTGATTTTTAATAGAAGATAGTAATATATGTATTCTAATAGAACTCTAAGCTTCATCTCAATGGTGAACCTCTTTATTCACTAGGCTCTTCATCAGTACCCTATTTAATAATATTTAATTCACTTCTCATTATCATATTTACATAAAATATAATAAATAAACTTATCTTCATTACAATATAATGGGTCACCTTAATTTCCCCAATTGTATTTTTTATCAATACACATTTCAATTCTAAATTAAATATTGTTATCCCCCTTAATAATAAATGGAAAGATTAAAGTGTGAGGGAAAGTATTCATCATCTTAGGATTAAACCATCATTTGAATTATATATTCTACCACTGTATAAAACATGATTCACTTGAGATAAGGTTGTTATCATATTTATATAATAAAGGAGACATTAATTAATTAAATCTTACCCTATATGAGGTGACCTGGTCATAACATACAAAAGTATTACATCATTTTAGATGAATATTCAATACATATCCTTATAATTCACACCAGAACCGTAGATGTTTGTTGTATTTAGATAATTGGATACATAACAAATTGGTTAAAAAACAATATATAATCTCCCACTAAGTAATTCACTTATAGCACTCTTCTTAGGTATAATACTCTTAAAACCATTCTTTATATCCTAGGGAATAAACACATAAAAAGGATGATCTCATACTATTAATGAGGGTAAACATGGATATATCATTCAAAAATTATTTTTTATAATAACATGAGAGTATGAGTATGATAACATAATCATAACAATAAAAATTAATACCTATCAATTCATAGATCATAATCATGATCCATGACATAAATCATAGTAGATCACAAGGAACGAATTATAAGAGAATAAAAATTCATTATCCATGAGAACATTTCATAAGAATATGACCATGTCATAAAAGAGTTGAATAAAGTATGTAATAATCATAATCATAAAAATAATTTATAAATAATCAATTCCAAGACCATAATTGGTTAGTGGACATAAACTCGATATGGAAAAGCCTACCCAGTCAATTCCAACATTCTCTTAGGATTAACTACCACCCAATTAACTTTATAATCATTACACAAATAATTAAAGAGATATATAATTCTTGTCCCACCCATCACATAGTCACAATTCATTCATATGTATTCCAAAAGTTCATAAAACATTCATCATATATTATATCATAGCTCATGGAAAATTAATAGGTTTTGTAAACACCTCATCATCATAATCATAAAAGCATTCATCATAAATTAATAAAAATGTGAAAAGAAAATGGGTTTCATGTCCATTCCCACATAATCATAAATTGTCTATATAAAAGATAAATATGGTATCATAAGAATATATCCCCATTAGAGTATAAGAAACATCAAATTATTTTGAATTAGATGAAAAATGTATTTAAAATAATATTTAAAAAAATTCTTTAAAAACATGGGAAATATTGATTTTTTGATATCTTGAAAAAAAATTCAAGAGTATTTAGAAAAATATTTTATATTAAAATAACCATGTAAAATTGTAATTTAATCATCAAATTAATGAAATTTCATGATGGTGGAAAATTTCACTCATGTTTTGTATGTTAAAAACCATTCTTTTCACACTTTGGTAAAAATTCAAAACGTTCCTCATTCAAAAAATAAAAAAAATATTACATTTAAAAGAAAATTAAGAAATTAAGAAATATTTAAAATTTATTTAGATAACCATTTTAATATATAAAATAACTTTCTTTAAAAAAATACAAAATTTGGACATAGAAGAAAAAGATTCCTAAAAATAAAAATAAATAAGGTATGTCTTACATAAAAACATTATTTCAGATTCCTTTGAGTATAAAAGAGATTAAAATGAGAATAAAACATGAAAAATCATAACTAAATATAGGATAAGAAAATAAATACAAATTTATAAGAGTTAAATCATATAATTCCCCCAAATATAATTTAAACATAAACAACCCCAATTAAAAGTGAGATAAAAAAATTAACTAATACCACTCTCGTAGATTTTGAATCATAAGACCCATGAAATAATAAATTAAAATTAAACTTTAAATATAATTAAAATAATTATATTAATGACTTAAAATAAGTTTACAATATAATAGATGTCCTGAAGAATATGATTTGAGATAAAAATATCCTTACCACTTTGGTAGCTTCCAAATCTAAACACCTTGGATGTAGTATTTTAAATTGTAAGTTCAAAATCCATGAATTAAGATACATAAAAGATATAACATGCCATAGTGGTAGTATATACACCTCATAAACATAAATAGTTTCATAACATCAAACGTGCCTCAATGAAATAATATTGAGATGAAGAACCTTTACCTCACGTTTGACTTTCTTCATAAGCACTCTATCATCCTATATAATAAATTTATATTTATTATTAATTAAATAATAAAACTATATAAATACTTATAATATCATATATAATGTAACTATAACATTTCAACAACAGTTTATCAATAATTATTTATTATAATCATAGTTTTTTGGTGTTAACTGTTTTAATTTTCATGTAAGTCTCAGTTCAGCAATTCTAGTTCTTCCATCAGGATCATGGTTCCATAATATATAGAATATTTATAATTATATAAATATCATAAATATTCATTATATTCATATTTATAACCATGAATAAAATTTATAGATTAAAAAATTAATTACATCATTCATACAGACAGTATTTCATATGTATACCTAAAAGATGTTCTCATTTTCTAATAAAAAGAAGGAAAGAAAGATAAATAATATTTTATCATTAAAAAATATCATATATATCATATATATTTATTAAATCTATCATTATAAATTTTAATTTGAGGTGGTGATCAGAAAATAATTGTATCGATTTGTGGAGGTGGCAGTCCACACGTATGCTTAAAAGATACTTTAAGTTCCCATTTGATATAAAAAGAAGTTAGATAAGGTTGTTACATTAAAAGAATGAAATAATATTATATGGGATATAATGATTTTATAATATTTTAATGGTTAGTTTATAATTGAATGAGGTAGAAGAATATGTAAAATGAAAACACTTGGTTAAGATGGTCACCTCCTCTTTGAAGAACCTCCTTTGGATCTCTCCTTAAGAACCCTAGGGTTGGTATTTTAAGAATAATATAATCTTGATAATGTAGATAAGTAATATAATAAGATTTTTTGGAATTTTTTGGAAGAAATAGGTGGCTCAAGAATATTTGGGAAGAGAGTATAGGTGGTATCCTTATATAAGAGAGGGTATGGGAGCCCTTGGAATTACTGAAAGTATTAAGTAATATAAATTATTTTTCATATTTAAGTAGATATAAAATGATAAATTTAGAATATAGGAAAAATATAATTATAAATAATCACATAAAATAATATTTAAAAAATTTTAGGTGATTTTTTAACCCTTATATCTTAGTTTTAACCTCCCCCTCGTTATCCCTTTTTAAGATTACTATGATATTAAAGTTTTTTACTATTTAGGGGTGAAGAATGTTACTATAAAAGGAAAAGTCACCAATAATTATAAAATTATTGATATTATAGACCATATGAAAAAAAATCTTAAGATAATATTTTTATGAATTTTAATTCATATAATAAATTATTATTTAGCATATGATACCATTAAAGTCATTTTTGGGACTATTCACGTAGTTGACTTTAAAAAAGAAAGACTGTAATTTAGTTTTAATATAAAAATTTCTCAAATCTATAATAAATTATATATACCCACAAAAATAGTGTAACTCCATAAATCACCTAAAAACTCCTTTGTAAGTTGTAAAAATCATTTACTTTATTTTTCTCACACTTGAACAAGCACAATGTTGGAGTTGTATAAGAATTTAAGGTAATTATTCCATCACTAAAAAATAAAAATAAATCACCATAATAAAAAAAATATTTAAAATTACCATTTTAACATAACCACATTTTATCTCTATGAATAACTATTAGAGTTATTAAAACAAAGAGAGTGAAATTTTGGATTTAATCTTAACTTAAAATAATATTAATGTCATTATCAAATAAAATGGAACCAAGTTGAAAAATATTCAAATATAGGATGAGGATGGAAAAAATGAACTCATAAAATATAAATAACGGAGGTTTTATATATATTTTTAAAGCCTTATCATATTATTTTTAAACTTAATTACTCGATTTACCCTTACCAATGTGATAAATATTTAACACTATTACTATTCATAATAACAAAAAATAAATTAAAACAATTTAAAAAAATTTTAAATGATGATTCAAAATATGAAATCTATTATATCAAATTCAATCTTTATAAGTAGAAATAGTTACATTTAAAATAAATACACAAAATGCGATAAAAATGGTTTTCTGGAAAAATGAATTTTTATGTATAAAAATGTTTTCATATCAATGTTAATAATAATTTCAAGTACAATGAAATTAATTAGATTATGTACAATAAAAAGGAATTAAATAAATTTAAATTTAAATTAAAAAATGTTACTTTTTAAATACTTTAATAGAAGGTCTATTTTCTATAAAATCGGTATTTTTTCACTATTCACTAAAGAATTATTCTTTTTAGAAAATTCCAAAAAAAATTACATTAATCTAAATTTAATACGATTATTTAAAAAATAAAATCCTTTTTATGAAATATAATTGCTAAAATTTTGAAAAAATTATTATAATGTTTTTTTACAAAAAGTAATAAATTTCAATTTTTTAATAAAAAAACGTATTTTGTAAGTATAAAATGACTTCAATAAAAATTGAGTGCTTATTTCATAAGAATTAATAAATAAGTTTTTATTGATTAAGAAAATTATACATATATTTAATAATGTTGTTACTCATATTTATACCCATCAATTAAATGGCTAGGTGATAAAAATAACATTTAAATAATAATATTTATATAGTATATCACAATTTACTTAAAGTTTAGTGTTACTTGTTAAGAAATCCATCAAACTTATTATTATTTTCAACTAAATTTTATTTTTGTTATACTACATGAGATATATCAGTGTAAAATTTAAAATTTATTAACCTAAACATCAAATTAATCCATAAAAGTTTCCCAAAAACTTGAGTTTATTTTTCTTAGGGTTATTCATGTATATTTTTCAAGGAATTTACAATATGCACAAAACTCAAAAAACAAATAAAATAATTCAAGTGAAAGTTGATTAATCCCCCTTTTTATTTCAAAAATACCTCCCATTTAATAATCAAATTTGATTTAATTATAAAAAAGATAGTAAATTAATTATCATACATCAATATCAACTTCGTTCAAGATCTATCTAAATTTCCAAATTTATATAATATCATCTCATATGTGATTCATCTTCTTAGCTCCCCCTTAATGGATTTACTCCATCATTCTTCATTATGGATGGTATTTTTCAAATTTACCTACCAGAATATCTTTCTAATATCACTTAAAATGTTATGTGGAGACATCATATACTGGTGAAATAATTCTATGATTGATATTTATACATGATATATATTTATCAAAATAGCCAAAAAAGTTCCCTTTTTGCATATATCAACTTTAATTATCTACACATAAACAAAAAAATATATAGGAATGCGATTTGTTGCTCCATTTCATCTTAATGAGATAAATAGAGCTGATATTATCTTCTTAATCTAGAAACCCATTTCTTTGTAGCCCTAGTTTTCTTCATGCATTCATCCTTGATTTTTCAAAAACTAATATACTAGAAATGCAAAGTTTTCTTTATATTTTTATCCTTCTTCTCATGTGGAATTTGATTTTTCACATTATCTAGCAATCTGTACTCACTCTTTTATAATTACTCCATCTTCTTTCCATTTTATAACTATGTTGGCCATATGATCTTTCATTCATTATGAATATTATTATCTTTTAGCTTGTGTGTAAATACTTTTTGTCCTAGTATCCATGTATTAAATTTATTAGTATTGTGGCCTATTTTTTCACCTTCCACATAGTTCCTCTCCATAGATGTCTTCCACAAAACCAATCCTCTTATTCCTTTCTTATATTGATTCTCTTTCATGTTTCAGGTTACTTCCTCTATATTTTATATAAATGGATAATTTTTAATGGTTCATTATATAACCCCTTATTCCATAGTAGAATCATAACTTATTTGTTAGTGTATCATACTTTATAACAATCTTCTTGGGTGAACTTTTTTCAAAATACTTCTTATATATACACCCCAAGGAAAATCTCACCATTGTATTTTATTTTATTTTTTCTATATTGTGTGGTCTTCTTTTATTGATAGATTATGTCTCATTCTAGGTACAACTGAAAAAACATTCATCGGTAGTATGACCACTTTTTTTTTTATTATCCTTGAAATCCTTTAAGATTTCAAGTATTTTCTTGATTGATAGATTTTTTATTATCTATGCGTTTTTCCTTAGCACAGACTTGCTACCCCTTGATGTAGGAATTATCTAATACCCACAATTTTACATATTACACTCCTATTAAATTTCCTTATAATGAAATATTCTATTACATAAATAGTGACTGATTAACATTATTCTATTTACTTGAACCATAGGTTGTCCAGATTTTTTAGCTTGTCAAATTTGGGCACAAATACCATCATTTTGGGAACTTATTGGGGAGATTACTTTATTTCACATCCTCATATACAACTATAATGTAGTGGTTGTATTCCCATACTTTTTTATACACCTATATTTTCCTAGATTTTTAATTTTATCCTTCGCTAGCCATTGAACCAAAATTATAATGTAAATCATTTTCTTGGGAATGTGACTCCTTTTACGGTGAACTTTAAAAGATATATTTTTTGACGATTTCAAGAAATTATTTATAATAAAATTATTCCATTTTAACCAAGATTATTATTTTAAGTATTCATATTATCTCTTCTATTTTTAATCGCTTTGTAATATTGAACTTGTCTTATTTTTAGATTTTTCATTTTAAACTATAACTCATGAAACTTCAATTTGAGCGTATTTTTTTCAATATCAACCAATCCCAATATATCTACCCACTCACAATTCTTATTTTTAATATGATCTTCATGTATCTAACACTTTTCATGTAAGTATTTAAAAAGAACCTTTTTCTTTTTATCTTATATTTCCAATTGAGAATTCTATATATCTATCACTCCTCTTTGAATTTATTTTAATACATTAATACTTTCCTCACAATGTTTTATTGTCATAGATTTCTCATAAATTAATTTTTATAATTCATCTTTTTCTAGGATGTGATTTTCCTTGTAGAACCATAAAAATTTGTTCCTTGGATTCCACTTCTTTGATGATATTTTTTCATTTTCCCACCTTTTCTACCAATGATTATTCCATAGAATATTCTTCTAACTCCATCTATGATTTATAATATTGAAAACCCTTTAAAAATCCATTATATATAGTAACCTTAATATGGATAATTTTAAATTTCCTTAATTTTAAAATAAAAAATACTTAATGATCCACTATATACATATTCATCATAGTTAAAACATGATTTTTATAAAGGATAATTATCAATAGATATGGAAAAGATACTACCACTTTAATTACCTTATATTAGTGTTGAATCCCTTATCTCCTGGGAATGATTTCTATACTTATTTTCAACTTTATTCTTCTTTTTTCAAGTTTTTTGATGAAACTTTAATGTTGATACTATCAGGTATGGGAATAGAAATATCCATCTGAGGCAATTCTAAATATTAAAATCTATACGGTATATATTTATGATAAACAATTAGGAAATAAAATAGTCCCAATTAGGGGGAACCAAGATTAGATATGATACCACTTCAAATTTCTCAATAGGATCATACAGACACTCTCAAATGGGGGTAAATTAGTGTTGACCTATTTTACTAAATTATTTTCTATTATTATTTTATCCTCTTAGTATTTGAACCTATGTATTGGTCAAGATGAATATATTTTCTTCTGATTTCTTAACACAAAACACCCCATGTAAATTAGTAAATAAATAAAATGGAATCCTAATATATTTTTAAAAGGATTAAACCCAATGTGGGAAACTATTTATTAAAGTGTTCGAGTTAAGTATGAGAAATAGATATACACTATATTAATAAATTCAATACAAAAGGATATCTCAATAAAATTATTAACCGTGTCCTGAGAATTTTTTAATCTCTAGAAAGATTCAAAATCTCTCACTTAGGTTCATTATAATATATCCCACAAGTTTAAAAATATTCCTTCATGAAAAATCTTGAAAAAGATCTTCAATCTACACTATTATGTCACTAAATGACAATATTAAGAACTTCTCACTCAATTAAAGTGTTAAAAAACCAAAGGATAATCTGATACGGTTTTATGTGTGTCAGTATCTACATGTCAACTAAAAATTATGCAAGATCCCCAATGTATAGAACTTATAAAGTATCAAGATCAATGGTCTTTCTCACTTGGTCCTATTATTCTTCTTATTCATCAGTCTTAACACATTGAATCTATATCAGGAAGTACTAGTGTATTCCTTCCTCAATTATTATTCTTCATTCCTCTTATTAGGATTCTCTGATATAGGGATATCATAGGGTAGAAATTCACTCATATTTATCCTTGTTATTTTTTTTCTTCTCCCTTTTATGAAAATAAAGTATACAAAAGCAATATTATTTCATCCTTCTTCTCCAATTATTATTTTTATTTTTCATTGACACATGGGATATTCTTCTTTAATGAAATATCGATTTCTCTTCTCAAAAAATACAATATTTCTCTCTCTATTATTATTTTATAATATATTCACATAATCACGTGAATATGTTAATTCTACATATTTATTACATAGAAATCCTTAAATCTAAAAAACACAATATTCTCTATAATCTCACTCAATTCTCTCAACAAAATAATGTGGTCATGCTCCCCGTGATCTTAGAATATTCTAATTAATTTTTTTAGTTGGTATTATGAAACACCCATATTCTTATTTATACTAATTTATAATATTCTCATGAATTTATTAGTCTTTTATCAACATTAATGATTTTTAAATATTCACACTTAAAAATCCTAGAATATTTAAGTAGTGATCTTCCCAATTTATTTTTATTTATTTCATACTTTCTAAATTGAATTTTCCTTCCTTGTGAATATACATATTAGTATCTTATCCTTCTCATTAAAAATCACATAAATTTTTATCCTCATAAATTTATAAATTAATTCTAACATGAAGTTTTACATGCTCAAAAATTTGTGGTGAAACATATCCTTTATATGTGAGTGAACTCTTGCCTTTCTTATGATTAATATAGTTATAATGTGGAATCACATATTGTGACATGACTATAATCATAAATTCCCATTCCATATCTCACTACATCATGGAATTCTCATTACAACACAATTGTATTCATATTTCCAAAACCATCAATTGACATCTAAAAAAATTAAATTCATATGCAACTTTTATTATTGTGCAATATTCTTCTCCATGTAACAATACCATATTATTAAAACTCTATTTATATCACTATATTTATATTAAATCATTATTTTTAATAGAATAAAGAATAGAATATTCATCATCTTAATTGAATCCCCAGAAACCTATCATTTTCTCAAATTAGTTATATGTTAATATCATTTATTTTGACATAGAGATGCCTTACCTTTTGATTTTCATCAAACTATTATGTACCAAAACTTATGTATTAACCTTTATGTATGCTATGGAAACTGTATCATATTATGTTTCATTAGAATAATACTTATGTATCGTAGTGTAGTTTCAAGAGTAATTTTCTAAATTTTCACTCTAAGTACCCTTATGTATTACCTATGAAAAACATTATGTATCAGGTAAAGGAACCCTTATATATTAATGCAGGGTTTTTACCTTTTCTAATATCTAAAAAATCTACAACTCCTATAATTTATAGAAATTATTTAAAACTTCTCCTAACTTCTTAAAATGTTCTTAGGGATTCTCTAGTCACTCTATCTCATCTCAAAACACTAAAAATTAATTTATAAATTTATTTAACCTTCAAAAATCACTTCAGGAAAATTATCAAATAATTTTATATCATATAAACTCTTCTTGAGTATTTAAATTAAGCTCCACTACCACAATTACATTATCAAATATTTTAATTGGTTTCTATCAATTGATTATTCTTTAGTAAGAATAAAATAATATAGAACCTATCAAATCATTAAACTCAGAATTCCCCATCCATCATCAATGTTTATTAATAAATATACATATCAACCATTATGACAGATATAAAATGGATGGGTTCTCACTAATCAAACTAGTTTGATTATTTTCCAGCACAACTAGCTCCTCAGCCTCTATAAATATATAGTATAAAGTTTTTTATTCATCAAATAACAAAGTCTATTGATTCTCATACATTCTATCTTAATAATCATCAAATATTCACTATTTATTCCTTGAATCTGTCTATATAAATACTCTATGAAGCAGCAGACCTTTCCCATTGTCTAGGGTTGTATCTAAACCACCATCTTAATTTACAACATAGGAATAAATCTAAAATACTCAAAAGTATACAAAAATACATATATTCTAGTGGAACTCTAATCCATATGTCAATATTTAACATATTTATTCATTGGTATCTTCATCATCACCCAACCTCAACACATATTTACTTCACTTATCATAGACAAATTGACAAAAAAAATTGCAACTCCCTTCATCATAATACAGTTTTTCACTTCATAAGACCTATTTATATCAACTCTATTCTGTAAAAGACTATATCCCATTAGAAACCAGGGATGATCAGAGAACCAGAATCCTAATAAATTCTAATGTTAATATCCTAACTTCAAGTCACATCTCAAACAAAACCAATAATGTATGAAGAATTATAAGTCCTAAACATTACTTTTCATCATTTTCATTGTATTTTTCTAAACCATAGTGGGGAAACTCATGCCTCACTATGGTATTCATGTTAGTTAAAAGAGTATAAAATTTTATCACCCATAATTATCATGTTATATTTCTCGAAAAATTTGGGGAACTAGTACATTTCCTAAAAATAGTTATTAGTCAACGGAGTATTGACCCCTACTTCCATGACTACCAAACCATGAAAAAATACATATTCCTATAGAAATATATAATAAGGAACCTACACCTCACTAAAGTTTAGGTCTCACACTAGGGATCTCTAAACCCTGTTGAAGGTCCTACACCTTATTAATAAGTTCTTGTTAAATGAGGGAGTACCTAACTCCATTGATAAAATACTTGTGCCCCAATAGTGGGGTGGTTCCTTAATCTATTAAATGTATGGGGACCTATACCTTATCAAGCACATGGGGGTATTGAAACTCATGCATGATTATAGAGGACCAATACCTTTAGTGTGTGGGCGAGTATAAAAAACTATAATAATTTGGGGGACCCATTCCTTATCATTAGTATGTTCCCAAGAGAGTACCTGACCATGTATCCACTCTGATCATCCTGCTCGAGCTCAATTTTCATCTCTACATATATAAAGATAAAAAATATTCCACAAACTATGTGCTTCACACCTCTGATATCAAAGCGGATCACATTATAACATTCTATGTGAAAAACTCTCAAAACAGATTATTAGAGTGTCAAAATAAAATTCCCAGTCAAAACAATAATTGGAAATACCAAAATTATAGGAAGTATGTGGTGTATATGGAAAGGGACATAACATTTGACACCATAGTTGTAGCCAATTTTAATATTATCGGTAATCCTTTTATGTGGGGTTTGATATGTAAAGTTTTCCTAAAGTCATAAATAATATATAATATTTATGAGATACTTAACACGTACCACTATTTTTCCAAGTTGTGTAATCCCAAACTACATGACATGTCCTAATACCCACATGGGGTGAGGTTTGTGGTTATCAATCTGGGTGTGTATTATGAAAATGTAGATTTTTTATAGTGTTTAGAAGTCATGTACTTACACTACACACCAGATATAAAAATCAGGGTGGTTGGGAAAGTAGTTATAAGCACATTGGTTTATGCAGTCTACTATTACTTAGCATCCTCCATTGACCTACACCGAAAGTGTGGCTAAAAATATTATCCAGTTCATGTACTCTTGTACACCTGGATCCATGTAACCTAACACTACATGGTGTGTGTACCTAATTCATATGTAATGTGATATTTATAAACTATCAAAACCCTAGCTTTACAACCCATGACCCTACACAATATTTATTTTATAAACTACAAGTCATGAGGTCATGCTCTTCATCCAAAATTAAAATCCCCTAAGCTTTCTTAATTACTTATATGATTTTTGGCACACTCTTCACCCTTTTCTATATTTATCATCATCTACACTCACTAGAGAGATCAACAAATAAAAATTATATTTTCCCTCATGAATATATCTTGATCTGTGATATATCTTGATCTGTGATATCTCTAAATTTTAAACATATTTTCATGGGGTTTTATATGTGTTTAAATTCGGAATTGATTCATGTTATATGAGATTCATGCCTAATTTCTCATTTATATATTTATTTTTAAGGTCAAGATATTTAGTGGAAAATGAGAAAAATGAGGTATATATATCAATATTCCCAAATAAAAGATGACTTTCCACAACAAAGGATGATCATAGGATACTTTCGGGGGGTCAAAGTAGAAGAAGTGGGATAAAATAGAGTTAAAATATTAAAAAATAATCTAGGTCCTGAAATGTAGTAAATTTAGGGAATAAAAAGTTCATATGGGGTAAAAACAAGATATAAAATCACAAATGGAGTTGAACCTTGATTTTTATATCCAAAAAATTATTCTTATGCTGTAAAAGTGTCTGGTCATGACCAATTTTGGCTTCATTTGACATAACATTCAATAAAAGACTCAATTTATGACATATATAACCATTAAACATTAGGATTAACCTGATAATCATTAATTATGCATTTATATATGACTTAAATATTACCCAATCTGGATTAATCCATTTAAATAGAGGCGAAAGTGGTTTTTCCATCATTATTCATCAGAGGCATAGGGATTCGGCCACTAGGAGTCTACTACTAGGGTTCTGACCCAGAGATTTCTCATCATAGTTAGGTTTTTATTCTACTTTATTTTTTTCTATTTTTCTATAAAAATCATACTATTTGTAGTTTAATAAAATTATTGTTTCAAAAATCTATTTATTTTGTCCTCTGCTTTGTATATTGGTTTATTCATCTTCTACAATTATCCAATGACTATTTAATAAACCCCAAAAGAGGGAGAGGAATCTATTAAATGGAGTGAATAACAATAATTTCTAATTTTCATTTTCTAAAAATATATTTTTTTCAATAGTATTATGATTCACATGCACATTTACTTTATTTATTTTTTATTTTTAAAAAATATTATTTGGATTAAGAATGAACACCAAAATGATTTCATTAATTAATTCATCACCATTGAATAGTATTATTATTATTATATTGATGATATATTGTTAATGAAATTTAGTTATTTTAATTCTTAATACCATGAGGTATTGAAATTATATGGTAGATTGATATAGATTTATCATTTCTCATATCAATTAAATTTAATGGCTACATAACTATTTAATATAATTTTTTTCAAGTAAAGTTGAATTAATGTATTTAGTAAACCCTCCCTTGAAATCAATTCACCTATCTTATAATTTTTCATTTGAATTTATTTATTTGACATTCATCATTAATTTAGTTTAATAAAATCAATATAAATTGGGGTGACCCAAACTCTGTTCAAAATTCATCTTTTTATTCCCCACTCTCTATGGGATCGACCCTGTATTATTACTATGTTATGCATTTTTTGTTAGTTTAGTTCAAGAAAAATATAAATTTATTATTTGATTTACCATGTTGAAGTAACAACATCGTAAATATATGTCAAATTTTGGTACCATTACTAAGGAATTAGCGGAGTATAGAAGATGACTCCAGACCAATTTCTTAGGTCAAAGACTTTTCTTATCTCATTATTTTTTACTATTTTTAATTTATGTTTTTTTTCATTTTTATATTTCAATATTTTTTTCTTAGTAGTTTCTATTGGTGTATAGGATGAATTATTAGAAGAACCAATATTATTCCCCATTATTTGAGTACAATAAATACTAGGAGTATCCGCCCATATAGGCAACACTAAATTTATAAGGATTGGTATTTCAAGAAATGGGATGGAATGATTCTAATTATTATGAATATTATTAATTAAAAAATCAATATTAGAGTGACACATATTATCATCCTTATATAGGAGACCCCAATTTTCACGACTACCAAGTTGATTCCTATATTGAGCAGTAAAATCATGAACAACCTTACTTTAAAGCAACCTCAAGGGATGTATTAAAAATATAGACTAACCAGATTTCTCACAAAGTATATTCAATTGTTGGATAATAATATGGATGAAAATGAATCACAACACAGAGAACAGGTATAAAATACCATCCACCTTTTCAAAATTATTTCAAATTTAAATTACCTTGCAAGTAATTTTCATTTTATTTAAAAAATAGGGATAAAATGTTACAAAGAAGAAGAATAGGAAGAGGTGTTTAAGGAAGTTAAATTTATTTAGGAAATAAATAAAGAAATATAGGATTAGTATATCAATGAAGAGATCTTAGATCGTGATCAGAATTCTAAAAAATGAATATCTAGATTATGAAGAATAATAAGAAGAAGAATAATCCCAGACATCCCTTCTATTCTTACAATAAGACAATGAAGAATAATAAGAATACCTTTTGTGACTATAAGAAAGAGAATAAAATAATTGGGTGGAATTTATTGATTGTATGGTTGAGTAAAAAGAGGTATAGGATGTTAAATCAATACAAGTTGTCAAGTTAAATAAAAAAGAATAATAATTTAAGTAAGAGCACAATACATATAAACACTTTGACCTCATTGATATTCCAGAAAAGGAAGAATAATTAAACACACTACTAAACAAACAAGAAGAAAAATATTAGACCATGTATAATCTCATCAATTAAATTCATAACAGAAAGAAGAAATATTTTGTTGTGATGGAAACTATATTTGAATAATTAAAGGAATAATCTCCTATAATAATTTAAGAAAAATATGAAAAAGTTGTGGTGGAGTAGGTGAACTATAAAATCTTTTCATATTTTTATTTCATAGTATTTTATTTACGTCCATGCTCAAGATGTATCCCATTATAAGTAGTAGTCAAGAATTGAGAATGGGGGAGGAAGAGTACATTTACACTAGATGAGAAAATTTTCATGATAGTTTTACAACAAAATGAGTAACATTTCACCACTCTCCAATTATATGAAGAAGGTAAAACATCAATCTCCAAACCTTAAAGAAATGTTACTAGGAGGAAATCCGGATTTTAAAATTTCTCTCTAGGATATAGATTTATTTTATTTTATTATTTTAATTACTCTCTCCATAGTCGATCTCTTTATATTTTTTTGAATAAATGTTTTGAATATTATTCTTTCAAATTTTTTATTTTTTATTTTTCTATATTAAAGATATAAGTCGAATCTGAGAATAAAAAAACGAAAGATAAAGAAAAATGGTCAAACTTTATAGAAGGGGAGTGATTTTTTTTACTTGTTTAAGATTTTTCATCAATATTTTTTCGGCTAAATGTTTTTTTAGAGAGAATAATTGTTTCACGAATTGAAATGAATTAGATTATCCAATAAATTCATGAATTTTGTTTGTATTGTTATCATTAGTCTAGGAGACATTAGCACTTAGGAGAAATATTTTTGAAATGTTGGAAAATTTAAAATATCATTCCCACAAACGTAAAAGATATAAATGGACATTTTAAGAGACACTTTCTTACCTCAAATTTAAATTTCATGAAAATGATTTCTAATATGATTTATTTTCTATAATTTTATTCTTAGAAATATTAATTAAGTAAAATAATTATTTATATTCATTGCATGAACTGATTGACCATTTTTATGTTCCCATTATTTAGAGTATTTTTTACCAAATATTTTTTATTTTTTATGTATAATTATTGAGTGATACATAGAGAATTTAAACTTACTAAAAACTTCATTGATACCTTTTCAAATATATGACTAAAAAAATTTAAATTTAAAATTATTAATCCTTTTTTATAATAAATTTTATCTCGAATAAAACTTGTATATTTATCCTTTTTATATCATAGAATCCATAAATAACTTTGTTAGGATTTATCCACATTGTTATCCCATTTTCTCCTTTACTACCCATCACTTTTTAATTTTTTACAATATTCAATGGAATGAGTATGGGGGAATTGTTATTCATTGTGGAGAGGTGATTTTTTCATGAGAGGAGAATTAAAGCTAACTCCATGCGATTTGGTATTGAGTTACATGATTATATTCATTATATTTCATTTTTTACCCCTCTTGAGGTTAAAAAAAGAATAATAAAAAATAAAAAAAATTGGTTGTTTCCTAGGTAGGTCAAAAATCACCATTACCAGTCTGATGATCTAAAATCATATGGGTTTAAGTGGTCAATGTGAGACTTATCCTAGGAAAAACTTTCTAAAAAAATAAAAAATATGGAAAATTCACAAAATTAGGGGGAATTCATTCTTTTTTATTAAATCATCCATGATCCTTTACATTCTCTTTGTGGTGTGAAAGATTACACTCTATTTTGGAAAAGATCATTTAATTACATGTTAATTTTGAGTATAATGTGTTGTGTTTTATGTTTTAGAATCATTTTTTATCCTTATTCTTTTTTAACATAAATGACTACCTACCTTCAACCTTAGAGACATTTGATCATAATTACAAACCCCTCATGATTAATTGGGATATTTGAATTTATGGGGTGTAGAAATTAGATTCAATGCAAGCATATAGTTAGAAGAGTGTACTCTGAGGTATGATCATAACTCCATTAAAATTTAATAATAAATGGTATGGTTGTCAAAGAAAGGTTGAAATCTGTAAGTGAATTGGGGAAATATCTTGGATTGAATATTATAAATGGTGTCTTATTTATGAATTCTTTATTATGTATTCTTGTGATTTTCAAATCTTGAGTTATAAATAGTTTTTATAAGAATCATAATTTGAAATTTACCTTGTTAATATATGGATCATTACAATTTTGATGTATGTATTTTTCTTTAGGATGAGTAATGGTTTAAGTTTGGGGGTATTTAATATATCTAAATTTTATATATTTTTTCATGGATTTTTACAAGTGTTTGTATTAGGTTTCAATTGATTTTATATGATATTCATTCCTAATTTACCATTTATATAAATCTATTATAGTAAACAACATTTGGTGGAAATGAGAAAAATAAGATAAACGTATTCATATTTCCACTAAAAGACAGTTTTCCATGATAAAGGATTATCATAGGATGCTTCTAGTGGTCGGAACTAAAGAATCTCAATGAAATAAGATAAAAAATAATAATAAACCAAATTCAAGGCCTAAAAATGATTCAAGGCCTAAATGGTGGTAAATTCAGGGATTGAGATGAATCCAGGGCCTAAAATATTGTAAATTTAGGTCCTAAAAAGTAAATTCAAGGCTGGAAATTTTTTTATTGAGTAAAAACAAGCCCAAATGGGGAGGAATTGTGACTTTTAGAGCTTAAAAATTATTTATACATCATAAAAGTTTCTAAACATTTCCAATTATAGCTTCCTTTTACACATATTTCAATAGAATGCTCAATTTATGACTCGAATGACAATTAAACACAAATATTAACCTAAAAATAATTAATGAAACATTTATTAATGAATTGAATATAACTAAAGTGTAATTAATCCCTTAAAACAGAGGATCACATGGTTTCTTCATCATTATAAATCATATACATAGGTATTTGACCACTGGGAGGATGCTGCTAGGGTTTCAACTAAGAGATTTGTTTTCGTAGTTAGGTTTTTTATCTTCTTTCATGTGTTCTATTTTCATTGTACACATCAAATGAATTTTAATTTAATTTAATTATTTTTTCTCCAATATCTTTCTTTTATTATCTTGGAATAGATGTTGGTTTATTCATAACATGTGACCACCATATGATGGCTGGATAAATCCTAAAGGAGAGAGAAGAATTGGTTAAAGGAGGTGGATGCAAAAAACATATGATTTTCCTTCATAGGTAAGATAATTTTAGTCAATAGTTCTTTACTACACAAGCATAATTATTTTATTCATTTTGTATTCATTAAATATATGCTTTCAATTATGAATGAACACCATAATGATTTAGGTAATTAATTATTGACCATTGAATTAAATTATTCTTCTACTCTTGTAAATCTATTCTTAATGTGCCTTAGTTTTTCTAATTATTTATACCATGAAAATTTGAAATATTGTGGTAGATTTAGATGGTTTGATCATTTCTCATAGTGGTTAAATTTATTGGTGACATATATATTTAATATAATTTTTTTTAAGTGAAATTGAATTAATTTATTTATTAAACAATCCCCTGGATGACAGTTACCCTCTATTCTATGTTATCATTTGAATTTGTTCATTTAATTTTCATCATTAATTTAGTTTAATATAATCATTTAAATTTGGGTTTACACAAACTTTTTTCAAAAGTCAACACTACATTCCCTTCTCTTTGTGGGTTCAACACCATACCACCACCATTCTATGCCTTTGTAGTTAGTATGGTTGGGTAAGATTGTAAATTTATAATTTGATCATCTATGTGGAATTAATGATGTCATGTGTGCATGGAAATCTATCCTGCCCAAAATTCCAATGTGTTAACCCAAAGTCACCTTTGTGATGATTCAATTCCTAAAATAACTCTATCATGATTGAACACCTACTACCTTAACATTACAATATCCGAAATTTATTCCCCTATCTAATATAGTCCTTGTTTTTTTGTTGCATGTGTGTACTTGGCTATGTGATTATGATAAGCAGTGGACCTAGTGGAGGGATTAATCCTGAGTCATAGCCCCATAATGAGTAAGATAGTACTAGATGGACTATTATGGGTGATATAAAGTCTGCACGTGCATAAATTTAGGATATTTTCTTAAGTGATAAGGCTTGGGTCATGATAGTGGACTACATCTTGTGTGAGGATAGGTTGTGATGTGATGTGAGATATGGATGATGGACCCTACATTGATTTTTGGGTAGTGGGTCTATATTTAGATGTAATACCTTAACCTAGACCCTAATGTAGTGGAATAAGGTTCTAGAATATTCCTACATTGAGTATTGATGTATGAGTTTGATGGTGTGAAGGGAAAATAATATTTAGGTGTGGTGTTGATGCAAGTATGATCTGGTGTTGTGGTGTCCTAGTTAGAACATGATTACCTTATGAACATGTAGTCATAGTGTCCTGGTTAGCACATGATTCCCAATGTGGTTGTGTGAAATATTTATTTTCCTCATGCATACATACATATAATAGTTTATACTAGGGGAACTTGGTGAAACCCTATTATGATCTATTTCTCACACCCTATATGGGATTTTTGGTGTTTTTGCATACCTTATCCTACTTTTAGGTTGAATACAGGATTTATAGTGCATCAAGATAGTAAAACTTGATGGGATTTGTATACTGGGATGATTTAAGTCCTAGGGATGATATTAGTTTAATGTGTTTATTTTTTTTCCTTTTATTTATTTTTTATATGTGATTGACCTAGTTGGTAATCACTTGATATATGCATGTATGGTTATGAGTCTATATGAAGGAATTTAATTTTGTTATACCATTATTGTTTAATGATTTTATTTAATCTAATTTTTATTGTGGATATTTTTATGGTGTTGTTTTACTTTTATTTGAGTGCATAGTCTCCCAATTGTAGGGATTAGGTGCTCACCACTAGTTAGTAACTTCTAGTGTACGGGGAGGTGAGTTTGAGAACATGTAGAGACATCAGCTTAGGCACTAATGAGTGACCCATGTCTAGGGAATCATATTTAGGATTAATATAAAACAATAATTCATATTATAGTAATTAAATAATGTATGAAATTAAATTTAATATACATATTAAGTCTTTCATATTATAAAAATTGGTTTTTCCTCATGTGAAAACTCATTATTTCTATACTGGACCCAACTCATGTAAATGATCACATTTCATCACAACCCAAAAATATATATGATAACTATCAATTAGGGATATCTCATAGTCACACTTTGAGGAGTAATTTTCATTCATTTTATGAAATATACATTCCATTTGAATGAATGATAAAGCATGGATTCCTTTTTTATAACATGATTCAGTTTGAAAAATATTAATCTTATTTAAGAATACTAATAATACCATACATAAGAAATAATCCTTGCACTTTCTGATACAAAAGGACCCAAAATAACTTACGTTTTTTAAATAATTAATCCTTTATAAAAAATTTGCATCTCCATGAAACATTTGTTGAACCACTATATAACACCTTTTATTTCACTATGTTTCCATTTAATAAAAGCTTCCCACTAAACTCATTTTGTGATATAATATATATAGAGAAAAATAGTTTGACTTATGGTGTGATTTAGAGTTCATGATCCTTATATTTAACACATGAAAATTATATTCAACAAAATTCTTTATAGAATCTAATGTTGCGACATCAATCATATCAACTAATTTTAAATACTTAAAACACTTTTAATATTTTTGTTATCATTATATTGAAACTTTACTATAAAATTTAAAATTTTATTCTATATTATATGGTAACTAACATAAATGTAAATATTTAAATTGTGATCTTTATTTACCATAATTCTATAAAAAAAATTATTATGTAAAGTGACCATCACTTTGAATTAGACTTGTATACTCATTTATTTGTTAAATTTTGAACATATCTCAGTTCAAACATTCTTCAATTAGATTCTAAGATATTATATTTTCCAAAAATATTTTTCAATGATATATAAACACTTTATATAAAAAAATAAAAAATATTAACTTAAAGAGAATATTTAACAAATAAAATATTAATATACAGATCTCATTAAGAAATTTTATGAGTTTAGAGAAATATCCTTAAAAATAAAATATTTACTTATTAAAATATAACAGCAATGAGTGATGAGAATAAGTTCCCTCATATTTTGATAAATAAATTGGATAAACAAATTTTATCCTAAATGAAATTCATTTTATTATTTTTTTTTTCAAGCCATATTATAGAGTAGATATAATTATAAACCTTGTGTTACAAAAACACTATCTTCTTATAAATCAATATTTGTTCAAAAATAAAATTTGATTGTCACATAATATAAAATTTTATGAAAATACTTGTTGAATCCTGCCATATGAGCATCATCAAAATCACAACGGAAGAAATACCTGAATATGGGTATTATTTTCCTCACAAAGCAAAGAAAGAAGAAGGTGGTCAAAATCATGTAGATCACGTGAACCCCTAAAAGACACACAATCACATTACCTTCATAGGGTCACATGAAGGATCCATGAGAAGTCCATAACCTATAAAAAATAATACAGATTCCCTTTTACAAGTCCTTAAACTCTTTCAAAGTCATCCTAGACAATCATTGATCATGTGGTGGATACTAAACAAGCACCCCCGGGTCACATGAATTGTTAGGAGGCAGGCACATGACAATCCATCCAAAAATAATTATAAAATTGCGAGAAAATATCCAAAATGTTGGATCCTCTTGTGGTTGTAAAACTCACATGACAGACCCATTAATCCCTCTAGACACCGTGGAAGCCTTGGTGACATTTCTACCTGGTCTCGTAAAATCCTTCTGATTTTTCACACCTATCATGAGAAAAAATTCGAAAATGTCCAAGAAGTCTTGAAATCCCCCTTTAGCTCTAAAAAAATATGGGGGGTTTCTTCATGAAATACTCATGAATAACCATAAGTCCTCTGATTGTTAACATGATGCATCAACAATGGGGATAATGATTGTCCTTGACAATACTCAAGAAAACTTGTGAGACCCAAATCCCATAAAAATAAACAATGAATTAAAAAGGGGGGAAGGGGAGCCTCTTATTGTAATAAAAATCATGTGATGTACCCCTAACTGTTTTAAAGACACAGAAAACCCCCAAAAACATGTCCACCTATTTGTGCGAGAGTTTTTGGCATGTCACCCTCACCATTAAAAGGGCTTCATACATTTCTAAGCAGTCTTTTTCTCCTCCTTTGGCTCCATATGGAAAAAAAGGGTTTGTCTTTAAAATGGGCACAAATCACAACATGAAACTTTGTTGGTCATGAAACACCTTATCGGTGGGGAATTTATTGCCTTAAACAACAATCATTCAAGCTCACAAAATCCCTAAGACATTGAAAAATAAAATAAAGAAATAAAAGAGAAAATTTGGGAGCATCTTGCAGTTAAAAAATTCACATGACATGCTCATGTGCTCCGAAAAACCTAACAAAATGCCTTCGTCCTGATAGTTGAGTCTCATGAAGTCCCCCTGGAAAGCTATCCTTGTCTCACAAAAGTTCCTATACAAGTTATCTCAGATCAAAAAAATGTTTTTCAACATGAATTCTGATCTCGTGAAAGTCCTTAGACATTTCATCCTAATGATATGGAAGTCCCTCTGTATGTATGCATGATTCAGAAAGACCCTTTAATATTTCATAATCTAATAAATGAGGCATTAATTGTGTGGTCTTTCAGTCACTGAAAATCATGTGCTTCCCCCATAATGACCAATGGTAAGACCTCGAGAAATGTCAGGACATAAAATCCCTCCACCAACTCCAGCCTGGATTTACACGATATGCACCATGAAAATCGGTGAATAATTAGGGTGGTAGGGCCTATAAGTCCCCCACCCCGACAAAAAAAATGAACCCTTGAATCCTCACACTGTTGGACCTAGGAATTAGAGCGTATTTCTTGGAGTGGTTGATCTCACAATAGGAAATGTTTTACATCAGTAAATTATAGGGAACAACCTAATTTATCCTACAAAATGCATAGGAACGTTTTGTGGTCACTCATAGATCAGGTAGAGGACTTTTGAAAAGTTATGAAAAGGACATCCCACATGGCTTCTGAATCACATGAGACTTAAAAAAATTACACAAATAAAATCTAAGGTATATCTAATAAAGGCTAGAACAAAGACTAAAAAGATGGGAGACTTATGTGAAGAACATATACGTTTATCCTCGTGTTATTTGCATAAAACACCCAAATAATGTAAAAATACCATGAAATATCACCTATATCAAGTGAAGATCCTTTGGTATACTATTTTGAACATGGAAAGTCCCTTGGACATGTTATTGAAAGTCATATGGAACCCTCCAAGAAAGCTTCCCAATTCTCACAAAATCCTCCAAGCTCACCATATAGACATCATGATGAACTCTAGACATTCCACCAAAATCATATAGTGGCACCAATGTACAGTAGCTAAGTCTCATGATGGAACCAGGTCATGTCTACTAGCTTTCACAAAATCCCTCAGACATGTCAACTAGCTCTCGCAATGACCTCCGAACAAGCTGTCCATATATCACGAAACCCTTTGGTATCTCCATACATACATCATTATGACCTCTAAACATGTTTGGTAAATCATATGGTAGCACCAATGTATGCCATATAACTCTCATGATGGAACCAGGGAAAGAAAAATGGATTTTGTGATGTCCTTCGACCGTGTCAACTAGCTCTCGCAATGACCTTCGAACAAGCCAACCAAATCTCACAGCACCCTCTAGGTATATCAGCTAGATCTTATAATGTCCCTCATACATTTCATATGTCTTTCAAGATAAAACCCATAAAATTAGGATAGGATATATGGAACCCTCCAAACATTTCATAATAACTCTTGTGACACCCTCTATATGTGTCAGCCAGCTTTTGCGATGATATCAGGGCAAGTCATCTGGATCGTGAGACACCCTCCAAGCATGTCATTCAAGATCATATGATAGCTTCCAAGATCAATCAGTTATGTCTTTTGATGTCCTCCTAACGTTTTATCCTTGTTAATGCAACAACCTCTAGATATTCCATCCAAATTATGTGATTTACCTCAGATAAGTCCACTAGATCATGTGATTGTCCTTAGACTTGTCAGACAGATATTATCCAACACGGTAAGAAGAAAATCAAATCATTCCATGAGCATAATCAAGGCATGTTAGGAATAAAAGTGGACTAGGCCAAGCAGGAATCCTTGTACATGATAACCATTTCTAGACTATACATAAGGGAAGCCTCAGTGTGTAATATCTAGCTTAAATAACTATGATAACTCATATTCCTACCATAACTAGGATGTGTAGGATGCATTCCTAAGGATTAATCTCCTTATACAACCTTCAAAGGGTTGTCCCAGTGCATAATACCCACATCCATAAGTAGTGAGACTGATTATTTAATATCCCTTATTTCTCACACTGATCATAGATTACATGGGCATAGGGAGTTGTGATGATCATATAATTCGAGTCATAATACTATATAAAGGAACTGTCACCCTCGGTGTGTAAGCCTGGGTCAGTGACATAATATGATATATCCCACATATAAGGGAATCCTCATTGTGTAATCCTTAACTTATTGAACTATTAGGACTCTAATTCATACCATAAATAGGATATGTAGGATGACTTCCTAAGGCCCAAGCTCAAATGGTAATCTTATTCAGTTTATGTCCTGCCATGTATCCAAAATTCCAACCATTAGGACCCAATCCATCCTTTGTTCCGATCATCCTTCCTCATCCACAAATGGATTGAGAAATCACTAAACTATGATGAATCTAATTACTGACATAACTAGGGAACGTAGGACTCCTTCCTAAGTCCTGAGCTCTATATTAAGAATCCAATGGGTTGTCACAACATGTAATCCCTGTATCCACATGCAATGAGGCAAATAAATTTATGTCCCTTGTTTCTCACATTGACCATATCTCACATGGGCTTAGAGAGTCATAATAATTACCTCATTGAAATCATGAATATCCACCATATAGGAAAACCTTAGTGTGTAAGCCCTGATCAGTGGAATGATATAACTACCAAACATAAAAGGGTATCTACCTTGGGGAAATTACTAAGGGAATGAACAAACTATGTTAACTTTGATTTCTTCCATAACCAGGATACGCAGGATTCCTTCTCAAGGTTTGAGCTGAAATATCTAGTTCCCAAGTTCCCACATATATGCCATTTACATAAGATGTTAAACTACATGGGTTTAATGAACTACTAGGGTTTTTATTCCTATTATACAATAGCATATATAGGAAACCTCATAATGTCTCAATCCCATCCTCAAAATATTAACTACCTCCCTGGATAACAAAAAACTCTAGAGTTCCTAGTTATACGGATTAAACATATAAGAAGATACCCACCATATGGAAATAGATGATGAACCTCAAATGCATACAAATGGATTCACCAACAAGACCCACCCACCCCCCCCCCCCCCCGCTTCTCTATGAATATAAATATACTTAACCTCTGATCATTTTGTTAAGGTAATAGGTATCATATCAGGATTGGGAATAGATTATAAAACATATCTTAAATATATAATATAGTCTCATAGTAGGCATAAAATCCCCCAAAAAGGATGTGATGAACCTGACCTCCCATCCTCTCAAAAAATGTGGGTTCCAAAGCTTCATTAGGTCTGAAAACCCAAATGATCTTTTGCCTTTGAAAAGTAGGTCCATACCCAATTATGGATGTAAGAAACATTGGTAGTTTTTGTGAAATCTTAAAAAATACTGACCTGAATAGAATGACTATAAAGAACATTAAAACCCCCACAATTAGACCACAAGGAAAATTCCATCAACATCTTTCTAAGGAAACAAAAATGGTGAACCCATTGTGAATCTATCAAATAACAAAATGATTGGGTTATTATCCATCAGACCATTTTGATTACATTTACTAGGCAAACAAAAATTCTATAACCAATAAGAAACTCTCAAATAGAAAGATCATCAGTTTTCCATGACATGGATCTTATGGATGATCTTCTATATCTAGGGTTCTCATCAAATTATTCCATCCTTAATTTTAAAATTCTACCCAAGTAGAATGGATGATTTGATAATAAAAGAAAAATTGTGTTACCCATACATATCTGATTGATCACATATCATGCATACAATGGTGCATCGATTGGTGACATTTTTCCTTTTTGTCTGCATGAATATAGATACTACTCTCATCAACAACACCAATATCTGATAAAATTTCTACATCCAATGAATATTTTTGGAAAATCAGTTATAATTGTGCCCCCTGTGGTCCTCATAATTGGATCACCTTCTTGGCATATTCAACGTAGGGTGGTGAATAAAATGGTGTGGGAATACTATCGACATGGTACAAATCTGGACTATAGAGACTACCTGTAAGGGTCTTCAAGTACTAAAATTGATGATTCTTTATCGTCTAATGAAATTTTTAGTAAATATAGTTTCCCTAGTTTCCATAACCAGTTGCTTTGGAATTTAATCCCTGGAGCTCTAAAATAACCACATTCAGTATCTAATAATGGTGGAGCAAAGGGCCAACTATGTCTCCCTTTCGATTTAGGGGTTGATAAAGAGGGATTCTTTCAACTTCCATTTCTAGAGCCATCCCATTGTTACCCATCAGTCGCCCACTAAAGGTAACACCTGACACACTACCACCTCTGACACCCATGCACAAGAAATAAGGAAGACACATCAAGCACATAAGTCTCTAGATAATTGTGAGTGGGATCATATCCATGCTCCCACTGACAGTGTCTACCGGTATATTATGGAAATAGTCAATGATTAAGATCATATACCTAGTTACTCAGAACAATTTTGTGGGAATATTATTGTAGCAAGCATGGGTGAGGCACATATCCCTATCCCCTTGCATGAAGTCCATCGGCATATTTTGGTGGCACAAGGAGGAAAAAAGTGGTCTCATATCCCTTCTTCAATAAAAGATAATTTCCATTATATAATGGTGATGGAAAATGTGAAATATTATATCATTGCACACAATTTTCTAAAATGTCATTGCATCATAGAAATAGCTTAATAACTCCACTAGAATATTCTGGAACTAGTACAGATACTGGGATAGATGCATATTCATATCCCTATCTCTAGGGTTGATTAACACTATAATCATTATGAATTGGTGTTTGATCTAGAAAAAGCACACATTCTTTCTCCCATCTAGGAGGATTATTATAATACTCTTTTAAATGAAAAGGCATTTAAACTGGGATCATATTCCCATTCCAACTAGGTCTCACTTGGTGAGAGTAGCACATGCCTCTAGATAGGGTACATGCCAAATGAAAAGGTTTTGTGGTATATTCCAAAGGCCTAGGATTGAGAGCATGTACCTATTATAGCTAGGACTCACTAAGTGATAGGGGAACATTCCCTAAGAGAGGCTCATATTCATGTCAAAAAAGATCAGCGTCATACTCCAAAGGCTAGTATTAGGCTCATATCCCCTTTTTAGGCAGGGCTCACTAAGTGAGAATGAAACATTCCTCAGGTCAAGATTATATTCCTCTTGGTTAATATGTCTATCATATTCTAGAATATCACATAATACAGGTGTATATTTCTACTTTTTTCAATGAATGACTACACTGACATCCTTATGAGGCAATATAGGATAAGGTTCAAATCCCTTCTCCCGTTATAAAGGTCTATTAGCGTATTCTGGTGGGGAATTAATATTCATACTAGGCTCATATTCTTGTTCCAACTAGGGCTCACCAATTAAGAGTAGCACATACCCTAGGGAAGGCTCATATCCTTACCACAAAAGACCAGTTACATATTGAAAAGGCTTGGGATTGGTCTCATACTCTCACTCTAACTAAGGCTCAACAATTGAGAATAGAACATGCCTCAGGATAGCCTCATATTTCTGTCAATAATGAATAAGATCATTGGAATATTCCAGAAGATTATTAGTATAAATATCATATTCCCACAACACCATATGGTTATAAATAAGTCCTAAAAATAGTCATACAATAACCTCATATCCCTGCATAACTTCAGAAGGTAGGTCAGAATATTCCAGGTGTCACATATAATGAGGCTCATATCCCTAATATTCTTAATCTTAAGGTCCTTGAGGTTGTTCAAGACTAATTATTAACACCTCAATGGTCCTTCAATTATTCAAATTAAGCATAAGATGGGAATTACCATGATATTCCTCCATGTGGTACTGTGGAGATGGATCGTAGGGACTCTACTCCTAACATTTATTGTAGTCAAACTCTCCATACTGATATCTCTCACAAATAAGGAAATATCCCCATTTCCTAGAAACCTACATATAGAGAGGTGTTTAAAACTCATACTCCTTCATATAGAGAGGTTCTCAAAACATCGGGGTCTTCTGTATATAGTTCCCTATTAACATCTAGTAACACTCTACTCCAATTAGCAGGTGAATACAAGATGTATCTTCTATGGTCTAATCGGATGGAAGAATCTAAGTCTCATGAAGAGGAAGATGACACTGATATATAGAGAGATTTAGCTAGAAACAACATCTCCATCATGTTTTTTCCTCTTTCCACTTCTATCTATGAGATACCAGATGAGCCAGAAAAGGATTGCATGCCTTGTCTATGCTAAAATATATGGTCAACTCATCATCGACTAAATACTAGAAACCTCCATCATCTAGGATATGAGGGTCACATTTAGACCATTAAGATACTCTATTTTCATCTAGAACTGACTATTTTCTCCATTTCCTAGGATCCAAAATTGGAAAATCCCATTAGAAATCTATAATATGCTTGTTACCATTTCATCACATCTCTTAAAAAATTGATATATAAAGCTATGTCATGTATCTTAATTCAAGGATGGGGAAATTATGGAGAGTTACACTTCACCACACCCCTGGAATAGTATAATCTCCTAGATATAGTTTCATGTCATGTCATATCCTTCGGAAAAATTAGGGGACCAGGTAATGCTCGGGAAAGTTGGTCACTAAAATAGAATTTCCCTACTTTAATGGTGCTTAAACATCACGATCAGAGGAATAGGATATCCAAAAAGGATTTGAACTAGGCCCCTAAATGAAATTTTAATGATTTTCAAACATATAATCAAATTTTATAATCAACCCAAAAATATCTAGAGAAACTGGATCTCATCATGGGCTTCCATTGCACTTAGATTCTACATGAGTACAATTGTGCCACATCAAACAGGATATAGTAGCACATTCCATACCAGCTTTCTAGGAGAGGACATATATCACTAATCCTAGGGAATATATACCACCACCTCCACCTCTCTAATCATCAATTCCCAATAGGATTTACGATATATCATCAGCAGCTATAAAGAAACCCTAACCCATTGGGATGATGGCATTTATATCTTAATCATAATAACCAAGGTTTTCATCTCCTGAGAGGGTCCTAGGAAAATCAACAGTGGTTCTAGATCAACCCCATCCTGCTAGGATAGGAGAAATTATATCTCAATGTCCTTCCTTGGAATTATCAAATCCTTGACGAGAAGAATTAGATCCTCAACAACATGATCAATCAATGCCAACTATGGCCATGGATAACCTCTATCCCATCCATATTGGTGAATTTTCATTATCATCACCACCATAAAGAGAATCAGTCTTCTATAGGTAGGGAAATAAATATCAATGGAAAACATCCCATCTTCTCCTCCCACCACAAAAAACCCACTTCTATTCGAGACCCATTTAGAAATCACAACCAGAAACTCCCTCAAGTTCCTTACTCACTGCCCGATACAAGAGGAGTGTACGATGAAGGCAATCATACCCTATCAGGGTCGTAATCAAAAATGACCAAATATGGCCAAGTTTTTTAGGAATGACCCTAATACAGGTAGTAAAGAATTGTCCTATTGTGTTAAAAGTAATAGTACAACCACCATTTCCCGATATACCTCTGTAAATTTTTTCATTATCAACACAATATATTTGGTCGATCAAGACACAGATGTAGAGATTCATAAAATGAAAAACATACCCTAAGAGGAGGAGGATTTTAATTCAACAACTAAGGCTTCATGAATGTTGGCGCCAAAATATTGAACGAACGAAAGGGATGAAAAAGATGTCTCGGACGCTGCCTCGCGAAGCACTGACACGAAGCACCCCGGGCATCATGGGCCCGCGAAGCTCCGGAGGTGGTAACTCTCCGCAAACGAGTTTGACGTTCGCAAGCCTGTCGCAAAGCTCCGGAGGGGGTAACTCTCTGCGAATGAGTTTGACATTCGCGAGCCCGCCCCGAAGCTCCGGAGGCGATACCTCTCCACGAACGACTATGATGTTCGCGAGCGCGCCGCAAAGCACCTGAGGCGGCGCACGAGTTCTGCTTCACGGCACCCCTTGCCTATAAATACTGGGCTCCCCCTGAGTCCCAGGGAGGGACGATTCGACCTTTCGGCTTCTCCTCTCCCGAATAATGAAGCACTCTTTTCCCCCCAGGAATCATGAGCTCTGCAAGGTACTTCTACTTCGCATGATTCTTTCGCTTTGACTCGTTTTGAGCCCCTCTTCTAAGAGGGATTCCCTTCGCGAAGATGATGGGAATTCGTGAAGGAGGGGGATTCCCAAGGGAACCCGGGCAGCCGCTGAGTGTTTATGCTTTGAAAAACACCCAACCTATACTAGTGATCCCTATGCTAAGGCAGGATCGCTACACATCGCGAATCACACTACTTCGCAGCACCCTACTTCGTGAGGAACCTCTTCTTCATGAGGCAGTGCTCCGTGAATACTGTTCCGCTTTTCAAAGCACCCTCTGCTCACACCTATCCCCCATGATAAGGCCAAGTCACTCCACTTCGCGAAGCACACTCCTTTGCTTGGAAATTCTGCTTCCCGTGCGACCCACCAGGTATGCACGATGTGATTTCAAAGTCCCGCGGACAATACTACTCATAGAATTGCTTTGCCTAATGCTTCTTCGCATAGGCATGCTAATGGCTATTGCTTCTTCACATAGCCACGCTAACGTGGACCCCTCGATGGTTCGCTCCACAACCCCCCTTGACCACGGCCTTACTGGTACCTCCCCTCCCCCAAGGAGCAAAGGGTACCAGTTATGTAAGTCCTAGGGGTGTGGAGTGAACCCAACTCGTCCAAGCTGCAGGACGTTAAACTGCCAAGCACCACGTCCTCAACACATGACATTAAACTGTGACCCAACCTCATGCCTCGCACAAAGGGTCCCCCCATCTCGAACATTTTTTACGCCACTCGTCTCCACGGGAGTGGAATCACCCATCCACAAGGGATGATATCCTCTTTATTGGAGTGGCGTATGTTCTCAGGAGAAGGGCGACCCTAGTTCCCCAACAGATGGTTGCACCCCTGCATCTCCGTACTTCCCCACTACCAAGGTCAGTGGAGGGCGTGATAGGGAACAAGGAACCTCCCATAATTGGTCCCAAATCCCTCTTTCGCAGTGCTCTATCACACTTCGGTCCTCCATCCTGGATTAAGTCCCAGCACTAATGGGACGCCTAACGCGTAAGCCCCTCTTCGCTTCTCACGAACACACCCTTCGCAGTGTGATCTTCAGGTCATTGTTGTCTCTTGTTTCTCACACCGAGCATGACTCACATGGGCTTAGAGATGGCATTGACCATGACAATACCTTGTCCATAATGATGTTAAACTGCATGCCCTCGTCCAGCATGACGTTAAACTGTATGCCCTCGTCCAGCATGACGTTAAACTGTATGCCCCTGTCCAGCATGACATTAAACTGCACACCCATTTGAACTACGAGGTTTCTGATCCATGTCAAGGCATGGTACGTAGGAAGCCTCCACGAGGTTCAAGCCCACCCATCATACAATTCACGTCGAGTTCTACCTTCATCCATCATGATGTTAAACTGCATTCCAGTTCGACGGCAAGTTGTTGTCACCACCCGAACTACGAGGACTTTGATCCATGTCAAGGCATGGTACGTAGGAAGCCTCCCAGAGGTTCAAGCCCAAAAATCATTGGCCCAAACCGTCTCCTTGTCAGTTTTACAAGACCCCATTTTCTCCTGAACTATGAGGACTTTGATCCATGTCAAGGCATGGTTCGTAGGAAGCCTTCACGAGGTTCAATCCCACCACAAGTGGACCCCCGAGTTCACCTTCACGTCGGCTCACCGATGAAGACCCTCCGAACTATGGGGAATTTGATCCATGTCAAGGCATGGTATGTAGGAAGCCTCCACGAGGTTCAAGCCCACCGCCCGTCATTTATTCACTTCAGGTTTCACTCTCGTCCAGCATGACGGTAAACTGCATCCCAGTCCGACGGCAAGCGGTTGTGACCATCCCGAACTACGAGGTCTTTGATCCATGTCAAGTCATGATACGTAGGAGGCCTCAAGAGGTCCAAACCCATCTCCCATTGGACCAAGGTCCCTCATTTACGTCAGTTCACCAAAACCCACCGCCATTTTGAACTATGAGGTCTTTGATCCATGTCAAGGCGCGGTACGTAGGAAGCCTTCAAGAGGTTCAAGCCCACCACTAGTGGACCCCTGGGTCTACTTTCACATCGGTTCACCGATGAAACCCTTTGAACTACAAGGTCTTTGATCCATGTCAAGGCATGGTACGTAGGAAGCCTTCCCGAGGTTCAAGCCCGTCTCTCATCGGACCAAGGTCCACTTTCACATCGGTTCGCTGACGATGCCCATCGGACCAAGGTCCACCTTTACGTTGGTTCACTGACGACATCCATCGGGCCAAGTTCCACCTTCATGTTGGCTCTCCGGCACCATTCTAAACTATGTGGACTTTGATTCCCTACCACGGGGATATGTAGGAGGTCTCCTCGAGGCTCAATCCCAACTTCATCGTCGCCCTTGCAATGGTCCCTTGCCATTCCCCTCTCCACTTCATTCATCCATCCATCCATTCCTCTTCACAGTCGTCCATAGGCTGGTCCCGGTATCGGCACCCCTCCAAGAGAAACCCCTCAATCCGATTCATTTTAGTTAATGCCCTGATCGGGCTAATCCGTCTCCGCTGAACATTAAACTCGCAGCATACCCTGTGTTAAACACAGGAAGCTGAGGAAAACCTCATATATGTGTCTACAGAATATAATTCCCCGCAATATATGTGGGATGCCTCGGGATTCCATGTCCTCGAGAAGCCCTGTGACCAGGGATAATAGACAGACATTCCAGGTCCCCAGTATCCAGACATGCTACTGATGCCTCAACGTGACTACTCCCCCGACTGAAGGTTGCTGACCTGACTGGACCCTTTGGAATGTCCCAACAGAAGCAGTGTAATTATCCGTCATCCATGGAAACAGGTCACTGAGAAGAGTTTCACAAACAACGTATTAAATCTATGAGGGAGACCCGGACTAGGTGATGAGTTCTGAGGAGGAATCCACGGAAGGAAGAACTGACATCCCATCATCCTGTTTCGATCAAGGAGCAGACGTCCCTGAATAAGGAGCGAATGTCGCCTGCCTTTGGAATGTGGGAATGCGGGGCAATAGCGCAGTGCATCCTCCTCCGTGGACAGATGGATGTGCGCACCCCGGCGAAAGCGTCGGAAACAAAAATGGTGAACCTGACGTGAAATTATTATCCTCAATGTGGAGATTAGTAGCGTTCGAGACCCCAGTAGATTGATGTGTCACCAGATCCAGATATCCGGCGCCTGGTCCCGCCAAGCAAATAGTGGGCCTGTCGTGAAACTCATCGGCAGTCGGGGTAGTAGAATGTGGGGCACTCCTTTCTGGAGCGTGTTGGCGTGGATCCTTCTTACAGATGTGGAGAATGGAAGGATGCTGGGGCACTGGTTGTCAATCCTTTTCCTCGCAATGGTGATGAGTTGATCCCTTCGTTTCTCAAGAACCAGGCAGCTGTTACAGAGACACGATCACCGCCCACTCGCCTATACAGGGGCAGGGGAAACACCGCCACAGCCACCCCACATGGCGCCGCTACTGCCACGACGGCCGCCACATCGCGGAATATGGGGCACCCATGTCCCCTTTCCCCATCAGAGGTCATCCAGCGAAGGGTGGTCAACAACCTCGTACGTAGGTACGAGGAGAAAGGGGTCATCCCAACTTGGGATATGGAACGCCTGGACCTGGAGGCATCCAGGCCCCGCCGTCAACGCCGCCCTAACAGGCCGTGTAGGGAGCCCCTGCTCCCCACCCCAACGTTTAACCGTTTCGGGAGCCTGTCCTCGGAATGCCTTGACGACTCCTCGCCCTACGCTGATGAGGCGGGCGCCGTCCGGCTCAGCCCGCTCAGGGTCCCGACCCAGGGGCTCCAGGAAAGGTCTCCCATCCGGCCGCGTCAGCGCCGCCACCCGACTCCGCAGGAAGAGCAGGCAGGCCATGCCCCTGCACCACCTACACCAGATCGTCTGACCCGACGTCAGCGCTGGACCCAGGCTGAGGACGCTCGCTCAGATACGTTGACGTCAATAGCTATAGCGGCCCGATCCACCACCGACGTGCATCATGGAGTCCCTGCATACACTGAGCAGGGGCACTGCTTCACCCAACCAAGATCGAGACCTTAACCACCCCACGGGCAGGCTGGGTTGACTCTCCGGGTCGTAGGCCTGAGTGGTGATCGCCACGAACTAACCTGCGGTGATATCACCCCGTACAGAGGCCCTCCCCGTACCACTACTCCACAGAACATGGGACTTCCCCGCTCTGAAGCTCGTCATGGAGGTATGCCTCGTGCTACCCCTCTCCCGAAGGAAGACCTGCCCCGCGGCAGTGACGCTCGGCACAGAAACCTTTCTCGCGCCCACTATACAGGGTATGGAGTCCATCCTCCTGCCCCCGACCGCCGATCTAAAGGCACTGTCCATCCGGTCCTTCTCCAACATGGGGCCCTCCCTACGTTCTCTCTGCAATGGGTGAAGGTCCTCCTTGCCCCAGCAACTCGAGGAGTGAAGGTCAGCCTCGCTCCGCCCGCATCAACCATGGAGGTCCTCCCCATGCTCCTGCTGATTCCAACAGAGGCTCCGCCCACATGGGTGTTTTCCATGGTGGTCCTCCCCATGTACCCTTCGACATTTTCCCTGGTGCCCCTCGCACCTAGGCTATCTCGAGCGGGGGCCCTCTCTACCACGGCGCCAGCTCCGCCCCGATACTACATGATGATAATCAACCTTGTCCTGAAGAGCCACCCCGGGGCAGGAGAGCGGGTCGTCGCCGCCACAAGAAGAGTCATGTGAAGGCCCGGGTAGAGATCAAACCTTCCCGCTTCTCGGACTCTGAAGCGGAATGCGACTCAGTGATGGAACCTTCTCCCCGCTCCTCCGTATCAAGGACAGGGGTGGGAACCAGGCGCGTTTGCCTCATTCTCCCGGAATGCGAGGTCCACCAGATTCACACCTCTCTCCGCAGGTACATCCAGGAGGAAGAAATCGTGGAAATTCCGCAGGTCTCGACCATGAAATCACTATCGTTGTCACCAGAAGCACCCTCTACCTCTACCAGAGATCACGGAGAGCTATTTTGGGGGCCTACTGCGGTAGAGCGACGGCATGACCCATCGCCAGTAGTCATGAATCCTGTGCCGGAATCTGTGGCTATCAGCCCATCGTATCATGACATCATGGCCAGGTCGCCTCACTCTTCATAGGATGGCCCGGAATTCGGTAGTCAGTCATCTCGTTCTCCGTATTCTCCGCCGCCGAGTTTACTATCCCAGAGGTCTGCCTCGGTACCGCTACCGGTCCCTCAGCCGCCCCCGGTTGACGAGTGGGGCAATACAGGGCCAGACCCCGAGTCCGAACCCAGGAGCTTCTGGAGAATTCTCGCAGAGGATTACTTCCCGGAGAAGTTCTGGCCGATGGAGGCGCTGAACTTTCGCGCACCAGAGTCCCTTACCCCTGAAGAAGTGGGGTGCTTTGGTCTCACCCTATGGGCGACACACTTCCTCCTTCGTTACGAGCGGGTGGTGTACCCCAAAAGTCCAGAGCACTTTGAATAAATCGGTGATCAATGACGCCTGATCGATTTGGCTGCACTCCTTGTGGCCCAGCACCCTGAGTCGCCAGGCCGTCAGAGCACCCTTCAACGGAAATGTGTTCAGAGTTTCAAAGTACTCCGCAGATTCATCAGGGAGGCTACCCCCCATGTGCAAGTCCGTGGTTGGGGACGCTATGCTGCTCTCCTCTTCGAACCTATCTGACGGTAGCCCGATTCGCTATGCGACATTGAGGACATGTCCTCGAGAGGGTTCGTGGTCCACATGGCTGACATAGTGGAAAAGGAAGATGATCTTGAATTTCTTGATGGAGACTTACCCCCCGAGGGCGTATCGCCACTGATGGACCCATCAGGGAGGGTTACCCATCAGCAGAGGAACCTTCTAGGCCTCCACGTACCCACCGAGTCGCTGGTACTCGCTCAAAATACCGGCAAGGGTAAGGAGCACGTCAGACCTGTAAACCACTCCAACCCATCTTCCTATGTGCAACAAACGGACAAAGATCCCGAGAAGGCCATGTTACGCCAGCAGCTTGCTGAGCAGAAGAGGCTGGTTGACAAACTCTTGGCTGAGCGCGTTGCAGAGCGGCGACCCGACTATGGTAATCCCAGGCCGGGGCATCAGGGGCAGGAACAATTTCCCCCCAGTGAGATGCCTCTGGGAAACCTGGATCATGCTACTTCTGCAGACAGGTCAGAAGCCGGAACTTACGGAAAGAGGGCGCAATACGTCTCGCCACCCCCCCCCCCCCGAACGATGGGGCAATCTGAAGAATCTAGTCCGGGTTCCCCAAATTGCCCCACGGGTTGTTCCGCTAGTTGATCCACGAGTTGACGAAGCCATCTACCGTGTTGAAGAACCTGACAACGCACTTGTGATTAGGGATCCCTGTCAAGACAGGGACCCCAACCCGGATGATCTTATAGCAGCACTCACATCCCGCCTCGAAGCGTTGGAAACACGGCAGGTGGCGGTCCCAATGGATGGCAAGCCGTATCCCACGTGGTTGGATGATATGCCTTCACCCCCCAGGTTTTGGGAACCCCACTTTCTCGCCCTTCAATGGGACTAGGGAATCGCTGTAGCACTTGGATCATTTTTCTTCCAGGTGTGGCCCCATGGTGGGGACCCCGGCCCAGCAAGAAGCCGCCAAGCTCCGATATTTCGTACAGACATTGGAAGGTCCCGCATTTTTCTAGTACAGCCAGCTCCCTATCGGATCGGTGACCGGTTGAGAGGATCTCTGCCAGCAGTTCCTATACCAGTTCATCTCCACAATTCAGAAGACCAGCATTGAAGACCTCTTCAAGTGCAAGCAAAGGCCTGATGAGCGAGTCGCATATTTCATCGCCCGGTGGAAGGGACTTACGTATTCCCTCGATATGCCACTGACTCAGGAGAAATTAATGATGATGTGTGTGGGGAACGTCAAAACAGAGCTGGTACCCTCCCTAATTACCTAGAACTACCCTGGAGGGTTTAGAGATTTCTCAGATAAGGCTCAGCGCCTTGAGGAGGCTCTGCAACAGGCTAGTCAGGCACGTTCGTTGCCCCCTATGATCCCATCCAGGAGGACCGCCAGAGCCGAACCCACCGCAGTGGCCCAAATAGAATCCCCTAGCCAGCTAGAATTACTGCGAGCGGCACCATCCTCGCAACCCCGCAGAGGTCCTCCACCTCAAGTGCAGGCTCCCGCACAGCAGTGACCGCCTCAGAATCGATAGGTTCTCCTGTGCAATGCGCCACCTCCACCTAGGTGAGACAATCAGGTGCTGCCTCCTCGGAAGGCCCCTCCAGCCCCTCATTAGTGCCAGACCCCCAGGGCCCCCTATCTGGAAAGAAGGCACCAGAATTATCCGTTCAACGAAAATCAGGTCCCTGGCTACTTCCGAAGTTCTCTAGAGCAAGGGATTGTGCGCCTGCCCGAGTGCAGAAGGCCGGCAGAGGCGAATCTCACCGATCACCCCAACTATTATACTTATCATCGGATTCTAGGGCACACCCTCAAGCAATGCTATGTGTTTAAAGACTGGCTTCAAGACAAGTTCAACAACAACATAGTCAGGTTGAGCCCGGCACCAGCACAAGTGGCGGGTGTCTTTGCAAGGTCAGAGATCGGCAGCGACAGCAAAGGCGAGTGGCAACAGGTTCCCAACTGTGGATCCTGGAAATATGACGATTGGATGGCTCGAAAAATCGTCATCTATGCCCATGGTATCATCTAGGTGCGCCTGAAGTAGCTGAAACCTTCCGAAGAAGTAGCCAGTACCTCCGTATCGCCTTCACAGTCGACCTCTTCGCAAAAGCGCAAGCAGCGATGACGCAAGAAGAAGCAACGTGCTCTGCCGGTGCCGTCATCATCCCGCACTCTCGGTGACTTTATTCCACCTGAAATGGGGATTCCTCCTAGAATCTACCTGGTGGTGGATGACTCCTCGAGTGACAGTCAGGGGTATGCTTCGGTTAACACCGTGGAGCTGGTAAAGCCCTATATGACTCCCGATGAGGGGGAATGCCAGGGGAACCTCCCCAACGTTTCCAACTGATGTCAACATCAGCGGAATAAAAACTGCTCCAGTCATCGAGGTACGTCAGTAGGCACTTTCAGCCAAGTCGTGCATGCTGCTGAGACCAGACAGTAGGCTCAGCGCAGAGCTCATCCCACGCAACCACATCTAACGCCCTCAGCTCTACCTCCACCGCCATTTGTGCTACTAGATCAGGGAGAGATGCCTCGTTCGTATCACAGTCAGTATTTCCCAGCTACAGGCCAGCCTCCGCTTTCCGATCCTAGTCTGGAGACTACTCTCCAGGCTTCAACTAGTAGGTAGTAGGATGTACCCAGTACTAGCCGATCGCCGGTTCAGCTGGCAGGACCCGCTATGCCTCCAAATACCGAACGACCTCCTGTAGGCAGAGGTTCGCATTTGGTGCGAAAGTATGATGTCCTGAAGCACCTGGCCGACATTCCGGCAAGTCTTTCTATCCTTGAGGCCCTTCACCTATCATCTGAAATGCGCGAGGCACTTGTCGAGGCCCTAAGGAGCCCCCTCCAGTTTGAGATGGAGGTAGCAGCTGTAGAAGCCTTCCATACCGAGACAAATGAGAACGCGGAATGTCAGGAAGTTATCTCGTTCTCTGGTGAAGATGAGGACCCTCCTATATAGGGGCATATTCGCCCGCTATACATCACTGGACACTTCAATGGTGTGGAAGTTCGCCGCTTCCTCGTTGAAACGGGTTCCAGAATCAACCTAATTCCGACTCGGACATTGCGAAAGCTGGGTCTGTCTAAAGGTGATTTAACTCCCTCTGACCTCAGAATCCAAGGGTACGACAGGACCGAGCAAACCCCAGTCGGCAAGATCCGCCTGAAGACTCAGTTCGGTGGCTTAATTTCCAGCACCGAGTTCATGGTCGTCTCTCAGGACACTTCCTACAACGCGTTGATGGGTAGGCCATGGATCCATCTGCATGCATCGGTCCCTTTGTCGTATCACCAGTGCCTCAAATACTCACTCATTGGTCGAGTAGGCGTGCTCCAAGGAGATGCGTCTCCTTTAGCCTCTTGTGAGGCCCGCTATCTGGATGCTGATTATTACAAGAGTAAGGATAAGAAAATCCTCGTAAGTGAGGACGAACCTGCCCCGGTCACAAGTGATCCCTGGGCAAGCATGGATGACGCCTACATCCTCTCGATCCACCATTTGGAGGCCACGACCCCCAACATGGGGCAATTCTTTATTGTTTTGGGTACACAAGGAAGGCATGTTCCCGTGTCCAAGAAATGGCAGAAAATCACCTTGTACTCCTACATCAACCAGGCTCAGGTGATCCCGGAACCTCCTACCCCTGTACGGTACCAGAATGTCAAGATTATGACAATGGCGATGCGCCATACGTGTCTCTTCCGCTGGGCTGGAATGAACCGACTCAGGCTGACACGTCACCGCTGCTTTGATATCATCAAACGTGGTCCCTTGGGTTGAAGGCCATATGGGATAGGGTCGACTGCCTTCATTGCTATGGTCTCAATGGCGAGTGAGTCTCCTGATAGGATGACCACTACTTCCCAAGCCAGCACCAGCTTCCCCTCAGACTTTGATAGCCCAGAAGTGTCTCCCGTCACGGGAAATCCCCCCACGGGTGGAGAGGAAGACCTAGAGGATGCTCCCCCCGCCTTTGAGGAAGGCATCTCTACCACGGTTGATGAACTGGTACAGGTGAACCTTGGTAGCGAGGCAGATCCGAAACCCACATTGATCAGTGCAGCCATGTCCCCCGAGGAGCGGCAGCAGTACGTAAACTTCCTCAAACAACATCGTGGCGTGTTTTCTTGGAGTTACAATGAGATGCCAGGACTAGATCCCCAGGTAGTCGTTCACCATCTGGGCCTCCCGGAAAACCATCGTGCATTTAAGCAGCCTCCCAGGAAGATGCAACCTTATCATGGTTCTATGGTTGAGGCCGAAGTTGACAAGCTTATCAAAGTCAACTTTGTTAAGGAAGTCCAGTACCCCAAGTGGCTTGCCAACATTGTTCCAGTCAGGAAGAAGAATGGGCAAATCAGAGTCTGCATCAACTTTCGCGACCTTAATCACCACTTCCCAAAGGATGACTTCCCACTTCCAGTGACAGAGTTATTGATTGATGCCACAGCCGGGTTCCAAGCTCTCTCTTTCATGGATGGGTATTCCGGGTACAACCAGATCCATATGGCCCCCGAGGACGAGGAGTCCACTGCCTTCAAGGCTCCACAAGGTACCTTTTGCTACCAGGTTATGCCATTCGGATTGAAAAATGCAGGTGCCACTTATCAGAGGGCCATGAACAGCATATTCAAGACGATTCTCGGGACTCTGGTGGAATGCTATGTAGATGACCTAGTGGTCAAATAATTTCAGCGCCAGGACCATCTCAAAGACCTCGAGAAGGTGTTCGGTTTCCTTCGTTCCCATCACCTGAAGATGAACCCGTTGAAGTGCGCCTTTGGGGTCACCTCTGGGAAGTTTCTGGGCTTTGTTGTTAAATACCGAGGTATTGAGATCGACCCAGAGAAGATCAAGGCCATCAGCAAATGCCTCCCCCGAGCAACATTCGGGAACTTCGAGGCCTCCAAGGCCACTTAGCCTATATATGCCGATTCATCGCGAATCTAGCCGGCAAGTGTAAGCCCTTTTCCCGGCTCATGAAGAAGGGCGTCACCTATGAATGGGATGAGGAGTGTCAGACCGAATTCAAGGAAATTAAGCAGTATCTACTCCAACCTCCGTTTTTGATGCCACCCATCTCCAGAAAGCCGCTGGTCCTTTACGTGACCACCCTGGAAAGATCCCTTGGTGCATTGCTCGCCCCGAAGAATAACGAGGGTACCGAGAATAGTCTCTACTATCTCAGCCGCATGCTTCTCGATACAGAGGTCAGATACTCCCCTATCGAAAAGAGCTTCCTTGCACTCATCTTAGCCGTGCAGAAGTTGCGACATTACCTGCAGCACCATGAGGTGCAATTGGTCTCCCGGGTAGACCCACTGAAGTACATCCGGAACCGCCCCATGCTGAATGACCGACTAGCACGGTGGCCGGTGATTCTCCAATAGTTTGATATCAATTTCATACCTCAGAAGTCCATTAAGGTACAGGAACTGGAAGACTTTTTAGCTGCCCATCCGACCTCTGCGGATCAATCCTTGGACCTGGATTTTCCTGATGAGACTATCCTCTCAGTCGATCATGTCGTCCCGTGTTGGTAAATGCATTTCGACGGTGCCTCCCGAAGCCCCACCAGTAGGAGGCTCAACAATCCTAAGCTCAACAGAGTGGGCCTGGGTATTGTCTTCATTAACCCGGCACAAGATGTCATGCCATACTCGTTCCTTTTGTCAGAAGGTTGTACGAACAACGAGGCAGAGTACCAGGCTCTCATCACCGGCCTCGAGTTTCCCCTTGAGATCCATGTGCCCCATCTACATGTGAAAGGAGATTCCGAGCTGCTAATCAAACAGGTTAATGGTGACTACGTCATCAGGAAGCCAGAGCTTGTACCTTTGCTGGAGTACACCCTCCGCCTAATGGCCCAGTTCTCTTCTCGACCAGAGATTACCCATGTCCCACGGTCACAGAACGGTCAAGCAGACGCCTTGGCTGGCTTAGCCGCGTCGCTTGCCTAACCCGAGCAAGATGATTTGATCATACATGTGGCACAATGGAGAGTCATTTCCCCCATCACCCAAGAGGAAAATGATGGCCTGCGGGTAAGTCATATCACTACCAGACCCTCTACGTCAGGGGTCCCGGGTTCGTCAGACACAGTGGTTGAAGCCACTCCCGACTGGAGGGCACCTTTTATTGAGTATCTCCAAAATGGTCACCTCCCGGACGATCGGGCTGAGCGCGAGCGAATCCAACACTGCGCGCTGCAATTTACCCTCCAAAGTGGCCTCAGTCTTAAACAGATCCTTTATAAGAAGAGCTTCGATGGCTTCCTCCTCCGTTGCATTCATGGAGTAGAGATTCCTCAAGTTATGCAAGAGGTTCACGCCGGTTCCTGTGGCGCCCATCAAGTTGGGCCGAAGCTGTCCCATAAAATCCAGAGGTTGGGGTACTTCTGGCCCTCTATGATCCACGATTTTATTGAGTATGCCAATAGATGCCATGCGTTCCAAGTTCATGCCAACTTCCTGCATTGGCTGCCAGAGCCCCTCCACCCCACCAAGTACTCTTGGCCATTTGTGGTATGGGGACTTGATGTAGTGGGACCATATCCACCAGCAACAGCCCGCCAGTGTAGGTTCATCCTGACTGCTACAAACTTCTTCTCCAAGTGGGCAGAGGCAGTTCCACTCAAAGAGGTCAAGGCCCGTTCCATCATCAACTTTGTGATCTCCAATATTATCCACCGGTTTGGGGTCCCTCATGTCGTCCTCACTGATAACGGCACCAACTTCCGATTGGCTGAACTGAAGAAATTGTACGCCAAGTACGACATCCATTCGAACCATACCTCCCGCTACCACGTGCAGGCAAACGGACAGATCGAGGTGTTCAACAAAACCCTCTCTAACATCCTACAGATGATTTTTGGTCAGAACAAGAAAATTTGTCTAGAAAAGCTCCCCAACGCCCTCTGGGCTTATCGGACGATGACTCGTAACTCTACCCAGGTGACCTTATATTCCCTGGTGTATGGAGCTGAGGCCGTCCTACCCATTGAGATCCAACTTCCATCGTTAAGCACTGCAGTCTATGGTCACCAGACATCAGATGAGGTAGCCAAAATCCGTCTAACTGAATTAGAAGAACTGGACGAGAACCGGCTTCATGCCCTGCACAATCTGGAAAGGCATCAGGATAAGATAGTGAGGGCCTTCAACAAGAAGGTTCATCTCTGCTCTTTTCTACAGGGAGACCTAGTACTATCCCTTCGAGCACCAATGATTCCCAGTAGGAAACCACCCATGTTAGAACCCAAATGGGAAGGGCCTTATATCATCCATAAGGTTTACCCCAATGGGGCGTACTCCTTGGTGACCACGGATGGAGAGCGCATAACCCCTCCCACCAATGCCAGGTTCCTCAAGCGGTACTTCTCCTGATCTTGTATGGTCCCGCATGACCTTAAACTGCATGGTATGGTCCCGCATGACCTTAAACTTCATGGTATGGTCCCGCATGACCTCAAAATGCAAGGTATGGTCCCACAAGACCTTAAACTACATGGTATGGTCCCGCATGACCTTAAACTGCATGGTATGGTCCCGAATGACCTTAAACTGCATGGCATGGTCCCGCATGACCTTAAACATCACGTTATGGTCCAACAAGACCTTAAACTGTACGGTCATGCACGACCTTAAACTGCATATTCGTCCTACAAGATGATAAACTGCAAAATGGTCCGAGCCCTATGACCTTAAACTAAGATCTCCCCTTGTCCTTACTACAAGACGTTAAACTGCAAGTCAGTTAGGCCTTCCTGACCAAGGCTCATCCTCATGCCCCTTGGCCTCCTTAGGCCCACGGCCCCCGTCTTCACTGCGAGACATTAAACTGCAAGATGGTCATGTCTCCCTGACCGCGGCCCGGCCTCAGGCCCCTTGGTTCTCCCTGACGTACCCTCTTGCTGGATTGTACGGTATGGTGTGGGACTACGTCCTCATTCACATCGTATTACTTTCCGTACCTTACATATCCCCAAATGATATGCATCCTCATCCCTCGTGACATTAAACTACATCTCAAGAACTATGTGTGGCTTGATTCTCATCTTAATGGGATACGTAGGAAAGCTCGGACGCCTCGTCTTGAGCCCAGCCCCAATCTTTTCTCTTCCACTATCCCCCCTGGTAATAGTTTCCTTGGAGGATCTTTATGTAGCAAGGAGTAGGCTTTCTTATCCCCACTCATACAACTCCGCTCATACAAGGATTGTAAGGGTTTCACCATGTGCCCACTCCCGTTCTTCTATCCTTCCATGTCCTCGTCGCATGACGCTAAACTGCATGGCCTTCAAGAACAACGTATGGCTTGATTCCCATCCTAATGGGATACGTAGGAACGCCCAGACATTTTGTCTGTTGGCCCAGCAAAAAAGCCAAAATCTTCCGCTCAGGTCAAGACATATGGCAGGGTGCACACTTTTGCCCCAACTCACATCGAGCAAGCCCCGACCCGGCTGCACGTCCCCCCTAGAGATGTTCGCCTCTTTCGTGGATGGATACAGTTATGATTCACCCACTCCTTGACTGGGATTCCATCATCTTTCACACCCGGAGGGACCCCCAAGAATGGCCTGGATACTACACCCAAGGGCTCTCCTACGGATACGGGCCAACGCCCCCAAGGGTTTTCAAGCAACAATCCGATACAAGTCCCGCGTTGCGAATATGGTCAACGGTCGATGCTCATTTGTTGCTACCATATCAGGTCACCATAGGAACGTTGTGTTTCGAACATGGTCAACAGTTTCTTGGATCTTCGGGTCCACCCCGAGATGTCCCAAACATCGAGTGCAGTGATTCGTTCTACCCCATCCCAAAGTGACAAACTTCCCCCTGGGTGGTGCTAGCGGTTGGGCCCACAGCCCCGATTCCCCTATAAGGGGTGTACGGTGTGGTGTGGGACTATGTCCTCATTCACGCCGGGATTATGTACCATGTCGTACGCCTTCCCTCACGAGGCCCAGCCTCAGGCGCCTTGGCCTCCTCGGGTCCCCATCCTCCGTCCTCATGTAAGATGTTAAACTGCAAACCAGTCAGGCCTTCCTGACTAATTCCTGACCTTAGGCCCCTTGGCCTTCTCGGGCCCCTCCGCCCAACCTCTTACCCGAGGTGTACGGTGTGGTGTGGGACTATGTCCTCATTCACGTCGGGATCATGTACCATGTCGTATGCCTTCCCTTACGAGGTCCAGCCTCAGGCCCCATGGCCTCCTTGGGCCCCTGGCCCTCATCCTCACTGCAAGGCATTAAACTACAAGAAGATCAGGCCTTCCTGGCCAATGCCTAGCCTCTGGCCCCTTGGCCTTTTCAGGCCCCGGCCCAGGCCCTCTCTTATAGGAGTGTATGGTGTGGTGTGAGATTATTTCTTCATTCACATTGGTTTATTCGTCGTACCGTACCCCTCCCTTGTTTGGGGGTATATTACTCCCCTCCTCGTCTCGTATGACGTTAAACTACATTTAGAGAACTATGTGTGGCTTGATTCCCATACTCATGGGATAAGTAGGACCACCTGAATGTCTAGGATTCGGGTCCAGCCCCATCTCTCGGGAATCTTCGTCCCACCTTGGCCCCTTGGTCTACCCTTCTTCCATGGGAGGATTATATGGTGTGGTGTGGGACTACGTCCTCATTCACGTCAGTCTCGTAATGACCACGCCATATACCTCTCCTTCCTGAGCTTCTTTGTCGACCCCTTTTTGGCGGTTCACCGATGTGCTCAAGGGGACTCTGGTCTATTACCTGGAATGCCAAACTTTACTCGGACACATCCTCACCCGCTTTCCAGGGTTTGTGTACCCCTGCATCAGGGCTTCCATCATCTTTCACACCTGGAGGGACCCCCAAGAATGGCTTGGATACTATGCCCAAGGGCTCTCCTACTGTTACGGGCCAACGCCCCTGAGGGTTTCAGACAATAAATTGATAAAATCCCGCATTGCGAATATGGTCAGCGGTCGATGCTCGTTTGTTGTTCCCACCTCAGTCTAACATGATATGGACGCTGTGTTTCCACTATGGTTAGCAGTTTTCCTCTCTCGCCACGCCAAACCATTAATCCCAAAATGTCAGGTACACAATTCACACCCTTTCATCACTTCACCGTGTCCAAGTAGTGTCTTGGAACTCTTAGTACTTTTTCTCCCGTGCACGTCTTCACGTTGAGAAAACAAGCCACATCAAAGTTGTCCTTCAGGGCTCTCTACCAACTCCCATTTGATGGGCACCCCAAGTATTGCGATAAGGATGCCCCCCCCCCCTTGTTTCCCACACCGAGTTTAACTCACGTGGGCTTAGGGATCGGGTTGAAGTCTGCGCTAGCTTGGGAAGTTGTTACCATTCATGGTCCGATCTCTAAAACCATAAACTAAGATCCATCTAGAACTACATTCATCTTGATTACCATCCTCATGGGATACGTAGGACCGCCCGGATGCCCTATCTTCGGGTCCAGTCCATTTAGGGAGCTAGTCTTTCCCCCCTGTTTCACCTCTTACCTCTATATAGGCCCCTCGGCCTAAGGTCTCCTTCTCCGAGTGGTGTACAATGCGATGTGGGATCATGTCTCCATCAATTGTGTTTTATAACACTGCACACATTCCCCGCCTAGCATCGTCTCTATTATGTCAGCGCTGCATGACGATAAAATGCACGCTCGGTCCTGTCACACGACCCTAAACTGTGACATTATCGTCCTGGCCGCACAATGAAAAACGGCATTGTGTTGTGATAACCTCGTTATAGAGGACATCACGTTAGGTATTGGTCACGTGCCATGCCATTTTTCAACGCCTATCATGGCTTGATTCTTTTGGCGACACCACGTCCTACTACTCTAGGATTGTCGCTTCACAAAAAAACCACTCACCTTAAAGAACAAACAAGATTTATCAAATTCCGCTTCTTTTAGTGCAAGGGCCACGCCCGCACTCCCCTTTTCCCCAAGCACTGGTATCTTACCATATCACCTTTCAGAACTACGTATGGATTGATTCTCATCCTCATGAGATACGTAGGAGCGCCAGGGCACTTCCTCATGGGCCTAGCCTAACCCTCGTGTTCGGCCCCTCGACTCGAGCATTTCCCCAGAGAACGCATGGTAAGTAGGGCTTAGGCCCTCTTTCACGTCGGGTTTTGTAACCACCTTGCCATGCGTCCCCTTCTCCCTTTACCCATTCATGGTCCGAGATCTAATACCATAAACTAAGATCCATCAAGAACTACGTGAGGCTTGATTCTCATCCTTATGAGATACGTAAGAGCGCCAGGGCACTTCCCCGCGGGCCCAGCCTAACTTTCACTTTTGGTCCCTTGACCCAAAACCTCTCCCAAGGGGGTCGTGCGGTGTGATATGGGATTATGTCCTCATTCGCGCCGGGTTGTTCACCGCACCATACACACCCCCTATCCCCATTCACGCCAGGTGTTTGAGTTACTCCACCATGTGCCTCTTATGTTTTCTCCCTCTATCTAATATGTCTCGTTGTCGTTTTCAGATGTGTTTAGACAAAGAACCCAAAGTGTGGGATTTTCATATGGACATTCCTCTCGTCCCGTGACCGAGCTTCGTGAGATTGCTATTTGGATCCACATCCTCTTCCACATCCAAAAGGACCCTCGGACGACATGGATACTAGGATTAAGGGCTCTCCATGAATGCTGGACCTAAGGGCCCTCCAATCGTTTCGGGCCAACGTCCTTACGGATATCTGAAAACATTTGTGACATGGTCCCATGTCTCGAACATGGTCAACGGTCGACCCTCATTTGTCTGTCCCCATTCTAGGATAACATGATATGGATGCTGGGTTTCCGCCACGGTCAACAGTTATCCTCCATCGTTACACAGCCATCATGATGATCTGAATCTCGAGCTCCATGATTTACACATTTCCACTTCCTCATGTTCAAGTGGAATTCCATCCTACTCGGCTCTTTCTCTTCGCGCATCTAGGTGCACTAAATGATCGTGTTAGTGTCATTGGGCCAGTATTCACTGAGTGTCCCTTTTCCCTAAACTGCCCTTTTCTGTGTCGGTAAAGTACCACCACTACTTCTTGTTTCCCACACCGAGCATGGTTCACGTGGGCTTAGTAGTTTTGGCGGGATGTGTACCAACACGGTCGGGTTTCTCATCATCTCGCATGACGTTAAACTATGCTTCTAGAACTACGTATGACTTTATTCCCATCCTCATGGGATACGTAGAGACACCCTGGTATTTTGCCCAGGGTCCAGCCCACAAGAATCATTAATCCCATCCTTCCCCTTTTCGGCCCCCGGGCCGGACCCTTCGCTAGAGATGCCCTGTCCCAAAGAAGGAAGGATCCATGACCAAACCAACGCGCCCATCTGGCGTACTCCCACCATGGTGGTGTAACTACCTAAGTGTTGGATTCTGTTCAGACAAACCATCACTCCATATTCCACGCTTTGCGTGCCCCTTATTCGGACCCTCATCCCCTTTAATGTTTGACGGGACCCCCTAACGGCCTGGTCTCATGCCGCATCAGCTCACCTACCATCCTGGGCCAATGTTTCGGAAGGCTGGTCATGTTTGGAAGGACCCCTAACAGTATGGATGTTCGACCTATGGTCTGCCAACTGTCCTGGGTCAACGTCCCGAAAGATTGACCGACAATATTTGTGACATGGTCCCGTGTTTCAAACTTGGTCAATGGTTGACCCTCATTTTTGTCCCCATTACAGGCTAACGCAGTAAGGATACCGCTTCTCCTTTATGGTTAATAGTTGTCCCTTATTGTCACGCCATCCCCACAGTGCTCTGAATCTTGGGCATCGTAATTCATGCTTCCCGTTTCCGTCTGTTTGGACAGATTCCAGTGCCCCTGGTGTTGCACCATTCGTACATGAGGGCAGTCCGAAGAAACGGTAATTTGGTTGTTCTGAAAAGTTCCTTCTCTGGTCAAGCCTCTCCCATCTTTTGGAAATATGGACTGGTAATCCGAATCCTGGATGCCCGGAGCATGGTCTCCACTTCTATGTTAGGTGGGACGAGAAGGTAACTATCTCCTATTTCTCACATCAGGCTCGACCCACATGGGCTTGGGGAATTATCGCCGAACGTCCCACAGACAATGTAGGGATGTAACAGGGCGATTCAAACAGTGGAAATCGTGCGCGCTACGGCATTCAAAACAAAGAAGGAAGAAATTGAAGCATGAAAGTACAAATAAAAGGTTTTTTGGTATGTTATAATACCCAGGGGTTGACTCCCCCCATGGACGGGTTGACCCCGTCAAAAGAGCGTTGCAGCTTCGCCACCCGTTGGCTTGTGGTGTCCAAGGCTTGCTGCCGCTGACTCAGATCCCGCTCCTCCTCAGCTGCGGCGGGGCGCAGTTCGTCATCCTTAGCCCTGGCCCTCTCTACCTCAGCCTGAATGGCAGCCATCTTTCCAGAGGCCTGCCTCATAAGCTCCTCTGCATCTTCCATCTGGGCCTTCAACCGGGAGATTAGCTCTGATTGAACATTAAGAGAGGCTGAGTGCGCATCTTCCTGGGTCTGCAGCTGTTGGACCTCGCTTTCATCCTCCTGGAGCTTCGTGACATTTTTCTCCTTCCTCCACCGCCAGCCCACGCTAAGCCCACGATCATGCTCCCGGATCCTCTCAGCCATGAGATCTCGGATGAGCGCATGAGGACGTTAAGAATCCACTCCCCCAGTGCACAGTTCACGCAGCCGTGAGCGAATTCTGTCCATTTCAGCCAGCCACAGCGCTTGGGGGGTGTCCTTGATGAAGCATGTGATTATCTTCCATGATCGGCGGTGGACTATGTTGCTGTCTTTCTCATCGAAGGTCGTTTCGTCCTAGTCTGTGCGATTGGTAGGCTCGTACGCAGGACACACCTGCAGGAAGTCCTCGGCGGGATCTGCATCTGGCGTTGAATCCGGCGTGACATCTGGAGCCAAAACAGGCATGACAGGAGTAGGGTCAGCCAGCTGATCCTCTTCATCGGATTCCACCTCAATGACCTCAGGCACGACCCTGATGGTGGTCCCGCCAGTGATGATGTGTGTTGCAGCTTGAGGTGATGGGGGGATTATCGCCACCATCACTGGCATGCCCCTAGGGGGGACGCCACCAGACACCCCGACTAGCCTTGCCGCAACAGCCCACACCAGTCGGATAACTGTACAACAAAGGGGGACATAAAGGTTAGTTGGCATGGTCTATATATGACGACAAGGAAACTGGTAGAGGAAACTTACGGAGATCGACCTCTTGGTGCTGCTCTCGAGCCGGTACTGATGGGACCCCAAGGCGAGGCCCTCCGTATACTATTGGAAGGTCTCAAAATTCCAGGGGATCCACCTCGGTTGCTTTGGTCCCACCAGAAGCGGAACTGGACGCAGCCATAGGCGCGGGTTCTGAAGGTCCCGCATCATCACCCGCCGAGGGGCGAGAACGAGGCTGGCGAACAAGTTCCTCCTACATGGCTCAAACATCAGTGAGAAGTCCATAGTGTCCCAAGAATGGACCGTAAGGAAAGAAGTTTAGAATGCTACCTCGAGGGCCTCTGCGAAATCATCGGAATCTGAGCCTTGATCTCTGACCTCGCCCTCCTCCAACGGGCTCCCTCCTCCAGCCTCATCCTCCCGAGAGGAGTCCTCTGACTCTTCCAATAGGGGGAAGCGCTCCCTCAGATCAGCGGTTGATGACTATGGGGAGACCGTTTGATTCAGCAGTACCCTCACCCGGTCTGTCATTGGGCTAGGGACACCACTGGAGTGAACGTAATCCTTCAGCTCGTCCAAGTATTGCTCTGCCTCTACTAGAGACGCCATGAAGCCAGCCCGGACGGGGCCTATGCCTAGTAATTCCACCCCGAGGCAATTCAGGTGGGCCCATATCTCGGGTGGGCTGAGGAATTTCCGGTTGACATCCCAAATGTCTCAGGCTTCCAGGAAGACGGAATCCTCTGCCATGTCGATATGACACAACCGCTTCCCCGGGGCCTGAGTGGATATCCTACGAAATCCCCTCGGTGGCTGCCCCTCCGGATGGCCCTGCTCTTCCGGAATCACTAGATCTTCCGCTGCTGCCGCACCCTCGGCCGGTATGGGTCTCGCCGCCATGGCATCCTCTCTACCGCGAGAGGCCCTAGCTGCCCTCCGACCCTGACCTCGAGATAGAGGAGGTCCACTGTCACCGACCCGAATAGTTGGCTACTTCAGCATCTCCCCTGGGTAAGCAGCTTCCCAACTAATGGCATACTCCCTCACCAACCCGAAAGCGGCGGTGGATGGAGGTAATGCAATTCGCATCTTTCCATCTTCCCTTGTGAACATGAGCCATAGCTGGCTCATCACACACAGGTGTTCCTCGTGATGCACCTCCCAGTAGACCTGTGGGGTCAGCCGCTGGAGGCACCGGAACTGCCTCGCAAACAGATGTGGGGTGTACGGTTCACAGAGTGGCTCACGATCTACTCGTGCCACCAAAACTCCACCTCGAAAGGCCAGTAGGTAATCCCGATGTTATTTTTTTCCCCACCCATCGTCAGTAAGTATCCCCATCGGCAATGGGAAGGGGTGGAAATTAAACTCATCCGCCCTCCACACTCGATTCAGCACCATCGGCATGGTTAGTTTGAACGAGAAGCTCCTGACTGCATTCAGGATGGAGGGGCGGATGTTTGATCCTGGCGGCGAAATAGGGTTTGGATACTCATAGATCCCCCTGATGTGCGCCGCAATCCACCCATACAAGAGGTGGAAGGGCCCACATATCCTTGGAGGATTCTTTCCCTCACTAATGTGCCGCAGAATTTTGTACAGTTTGGCGAGAATTGGAATCCCCAGATTGACCTGCTACCCCATGGCCAACATGGACGCCATGATAAACGAGCTGGGCCGCACCCACATGCTTGTATCCCTCACCGGTAGGATCCAACCACAGATGAGAGCTGCGATGAATGCCGCCAGCCTGACTATCAGCTGTTGTTTAGTACTGACACTGAAACCCCAAGTCTTCCATTGGATTTCCTCCAAGACCCGCCAATACAAGTGCCCCTTGCCCTGTTGGGCCGCCCTCGGACAAGTTCGAGGCCTCGAAGGGAACTCCCGATTATCTGGGAAATTTAGGAAGCACTTGAACCATCTCCTAAAGTGGACATCCCTCACTGCCTCCTTATCCTCTCCAGGGACGAGTGCCATCAGCACTGATGCCAGTCGTGGCATTTTCTATGTATCCTACCACGCTCTCATGATGGGGAGGAACTCATCATACATGGCCCCCAAGATTGGAACCCCAGAAATCTGGTGGACATCCCACAGGGTGATTCCCACCTCCCTGTGATGTAGGTGAAAGGTATTGGTTCTAGACGACCATCTGCTCAGCAATTCCGACATCAGTTGTTTCGGTTGGTAAATGTGGAATTGGGAGGCCCATGCCGCCTCATATAACCCCACTCTCCTCATCTCTGCCCCAAACTCCTCGAATGAGGCGCCTACCCAGTAGGCCTAGGCCCAGTCATCAATAAATTTTCCGCCCTGGTGCAGTTCCCACTCATCGGACCATCCCTTCTTCGAATCCTGCAGATCCTCCTTCTGCATGGTACAGTAGAGAGGAGGGGATGTCTCCGGTTGTAGCGGCTTCCCGTAAATCTCATTCACATGGTTGTAGAGATAGTCAGCGGTGACGGGTGTGAAGTCTTCCTGCGCATGACCATCTGCCACCCTGAACTATTGGTGCTGACATGGTGTGCTCCTGAACCAGCAAGCTTGTTCATCCCTACTCGCCTCAGGGATGAAGACGCCATCCCTCAACCCGAAGTCGTACAATGGCAGCTTCTTACACTGTGGATAATTCTTCTGACCCTCTAATAGCATATCTGTCAATGAAGTGTGGTCCGAATGGCTTCGGACCATCTCCCCAAGGCCTGGACAGTTGGCTATCTCATCCCAACGGGCAGCATCTACAAGCACCCCCAATGCAGCTTCTCGATGGGCCATTTCAGTTCTGGCACTTGGAAAAGAATTTTTTCAGAATGAATCGCGAAGCTGAATCGCAAAGACGGCTCGCAAAGGTCGGTCGCGAGGGTAAGCTGCGAAGTCGGTCCTAGGTCGGCGAGCAGAAGTTTTCCTGGCACAGTCGCGGAGTCGGAGAACCGCGATTCTCCGCAAAGCTCGATTCGCGGGGAGCAGTCGCGGAGGATGCGGAGCTTCACGAAATAGAGAGCACAAAAAGAAAATATGATTGTGTAAAGACAAAAGAGGTCGAACCCCCTATTTATAGGAGTCAACCTCGGAGCATCGCGGCACACCCCGCCCGCACGGAGCATCGCGGTGTGTCCAGACCCGTGGCCCCGGTCAGCACCGCGAGACCTCTTCGCGAAGGCGCATCGCGAACCGCCGACGATTTTGGAGATTTTCCCTCAGACATTGACCCTTCAGAATTCCGCGGTTCCAAGTCTGAGGGGGGAATTTGTTGGCGCCAAAATATTGCACTAACGAAAGTGACAAAAAAGACGGCTCGGACGCTGCCTCGCGAAGCACCGATGCGAAGCACCCCGGGCATCGCGGGCCCACGAAGCTCCGAAGGCGGTAACTCTCCGTGAATGAGTTTGACGTTCGCGAGCCCACTGCGAAGCTCTGGTGGCGGTAACTCTCCGTGAATGAGTTTGACATTCGCGAGCCCGCCGCAAAGCTCCGGAGGGGGTACCTCTCCGCGAACGACTGTGACGTTCGCGAGCGTGCCACGAAGCACCTGAGGCGCCGCGCGAGTTCTGCTTTGTGGCGTCCCTTTCCTATAAATACTGGGCTCCCCTTGAGTCCCAAGGTGGGACAATCCGACCTTTCGGCTTCTCCTCTCCCGAATCGCAAAGCACTCTTTGCCCCCCGGGAATCATGAGATCCGCGAGGTACTTCTACTTCGTGTGACGCCTTCGCTTTGACTCGTTTTGATCCCCTCTTCTGAGAGGGATGCCCTTCACAAAGCTCAAGGGAATTCGCGAAGGAGGGGGATTCCCAAGGGAACCCGGGCAGCCGCGGAGTGTTTATGCTTCGTGAAACACCCAACCTAAACTAGTGATCCCTATGCTAAGGCAGGATCGCTACACATCGCAAAGCACACTAATTCGCAGCACCCTGCTTTGCGAGGAACCTCTTCTTTGCGAGGCAGTGCTCCGCAAATATTGTTCCACTTCGCGAAGCACCCTCCACTCACACCTATCCCCCATGATAAGGCCAAGGCACTCCGCTTCGCGAAGCACACTCCTTTTCTTGGCAATTCCGCTTCCCGTGTGACCCTCCAGGTATGCACGATGTGATTTCAAAGTCCCACGGACAATACTACTCGTAGCGTTGCTTCACCTAATGCTTCTTCGCATAGGCATGCTAACAGGTATTGATTCTTTGCATAGCCACACTAACGTGGACCCCTCGATGGTTTGCTCCACAACCCCCCTTGACCACAGCCTTACTGGTACCTCCCCTCCCCCAAGGAGCAAAGGGTACCAGTTATGTAATTCATAGGGGTGTGGAGTGAACCCGCCTCGTCCGATCTGCAGGACGTTAAACTGTCAAGCACCACATCCTCAACACATGATGTTAAACTATGACCCGACCTCGTACCTCACACGAAGGGTCCCCCCAGTTCGAACATTTTTTATGCCACTTGACTCCACCGGAGTGGAATCACCCATCCACAAGGGATGATATCCTCCTTATTGGAGCGGCGTATGTTCTCAGGAGAAGGATGACCCTAGTTCCCCAATGGATGGCTGCACCCCTGCATCTCCGTACTTCCCCACTACCAAGGTCAGTGGAGGGCGTGATAGGGAATGATGCACCTCCCATCATTGGTCCCAAATCCCTCTTTCGTTTTGCTCTGTCACACTTCGGTCCTCCATCCTGGAGTAAGTCCCAGCACTAATGGGTCGCCTAACATGTAAGCCCCTCTTCGCTTCTCATGGACGCACCCTTCGCGGCATGATCATCAGGTCATTGTTGTCTCTTGTTTCTCACACCAAGCATGACTCACGTGGGCTTAGAGTTGGAATTGACCATGACAATACCTCTTCCATCATGATGTTAAACTGCATGCCCTCGTCCAGCATGACGTTAAACAGCATGCCCTCGTCCAGCATGATGTTAAACTTTATTCCCCCGTCCAGCATGACATTAAACTGCACACCCATTTGAACTACGATGTCTTTGATCCATGTCAAGGCATGGTACGTAGGAAGCCTCCACGAGGTTCAAGCCCGCCCATCATACAATTCACGTTGAGTTCTACCTTCGTCCATCATGATGTTAAACTGCATTCCAGTTCGACGGCATGTCGTTGTCACCACCCGAACTACGAGGACTTTGATCCATGTCAAGGCATAGTACGTAGGAAGCCTCCCTGAGGTTCAAGCCCAACAATAATTGGCCCAAACGAGCTCCTTGTCGGTGTGCCAAGCCCCCATTTTCTCCTGAACTATGAGGAATTTGATCCATGTCAAGTCATGGTACGTAGGAAGCCTTCACGAGGTTCAAGCCCACCACAAGTGGACCCCCGGGCTCACCTTCACGTCGGTTCGCCGACGAAGCCCCTCCGAACTATGGGGACTTTGATCCATGTCAAGGCATGGTACGTAGGAATCCTCCATGAGGTTCAAGCCCACCGCCCATTGTTTATTCATGTCAGGTTTCACTCTTGTCTAGCATGACGTTAAACTGCATCCCAGTCCGACGGCAAGCTGTTGTGACCATCCCGAACTACGAGGAATTTGATCTATGTCAAGGCATGATACGTAGGAGGCCTCACGAGGTTCAAGCCCATCTCCCATTGGACCAAGGTCCCTCATTTACGTTGGTTCGCCGACACCCACCGCAATTTTGAACTACGAGGTCTTTGATCCATGTCAAGGTGTGGTACATAGGAAACCTTCACGAGGTTCAAGCCCACCACTAGTGGACCCCTGGGTATACATTCACGTCAGTTCACCGATGAAACCCTTTGAACTATGAGGTCTTTGATCCATGTCAAGGAATGGTACGTAGGAAGCCTTCCCGAGGTTCAAGCTCGTCTCTCATCGGACCAAGTTCCACTTTCACGTCGGTTCGCTGATGATGCCCATCGGACCAAGGTCCACCTTTACGTTGGTTCACTGATGACATCCATCGGGCCAAGGTCCACCTTCATGTCGGCTCGCCAGCAGCATTCCAAACTACATGGACTTTGATTCCCTGCCACGGGGATATGTAGGGGGTCTCCTCGAGGCTCAAGCCCAACTTCATTGTCGCCCTTGCGATGGTCCCTTGCCATTCCCCTCTCTACTTCATTAATCCATCCATCTATTCCTCTTCACAGCCATCCATAGGTTGGTCCCGATGTCGGCATGCCTCCAAGGGAAACCCCTCAATCCGATCCATTTTAGCTAATGCCCTGATCGGGCTAATCCGTCTCTGCCGGATGTTAAACTCCCGGCATACCTTGTGTTAAACATAGGAAGCTGAGGAAAACCTCAGATATGTGTCTATGGCATATAATTCCCTGCACTCTATGTGGGATGCCTCAGGCTTCCACGCCCTCGAGAAGCCCTGTGACCAGGGATAATAGATAGATATGCCAGGTCCCTAGTATCCAGACACGCTACTGATGCCTCAACGTGACTACTCCCCCGACTGAAGGTTGCTGACCTGACCGGATCCTTTGGAATGTCCCGACAGAAGCAGTGTAATTAACCGGCGTCCATGGAAACATGGCACTGGGAAGAGTTTCACAAACAACGTATTAAATCTATGAGGGAGACCCGGACTAGGTGATGAGTTCTTAGGAGGAATCCATGGAAGGAAGAACCAACATCCCATCATCCCGTTTCGATCAAGGAGCAGACGTCCCTGAATAAGGAGCGAATGTCTCCCACCTTTGGAATTAGGGAATGTGGGGCAACAACGCAGTGCGTCCTCCTCCGCGGACGGATGGATGCACGTGCCCCGGCGAAAGCGTCGGAAACAATGAACCTAGAACCAAAGAAAGCTCAAAAATCTAGAACCTTCGAATATTGATTTTCCACCTCTCTGGAAGATCACTACCAAAGATAAATGGAATGGTGTGGTTAAATCCCAATCCCAACTTAGAAGAGTTGAAGTCCCTACCATGGTGGAATAGTTTTCATAGTATGAGAATAAGATAAATACGTGTATACAACTCAATGAGTATCTAATCAAGGTCATTATTCACATTGGGTATTGACTTCAGGAAGAGATGAATATTCTTCCTATAATAGCATATCCACCTTCAAAATTGGAATCTAAGTATTATATTGGCTCTGGATCCAGGAATCCTATTTGTATAAATGATAAAATTAAAAATTACCATGATTTCCCTCCATTATGTTGATAGCCTCTCCCTTTCTAGGGTAATCACTCAGTCTACACATGGGTTGAGAATCATTGCAAGATGAAGAAAATAATATTGTGCCAAGCCTCACCCGATCCCTATAAATAGAAGGTGTCTCAAATAGCAGTACCTATGGAACTACTCAATTCCATTGAGTTCCAGGATACTTGAATGGAATCTATGGAGGGGGGAAATTTAACTATGAATACTAAGAATAATCCATATCCTGAATGGGTGGATGACACTTTTCCTCCACCCAATTTCATCAGTCCAACCTTCTCTACATTTGACAGCATGGAAAACCCTAAACAACATCTCACGCACTTTTTATCCTTATGTGGGCCAATGATGGTCCCTTGAGATCAACAGGAGGTGACTAAGATGGGGAATTTTTTATATACTCTGATAGGTCTATCCTTTGTTTGGAACATTATCCTTCCAATGGGATCTATTGTAGTATAGGAAAACCTCCATCATCAATTCCTTTATCAGTTCAACTCCACATTGAGGAAAACAAAAAAATTGACCTAATGAAATGGTATCAATGTGAAAATGAGAGGGTGTATAACTAGATATCCATAGGGAAGGGTTTTACCTATTCACTTAGCATCCCTATCTCATAAGAACAATTGATGGAACTCTATACTGAAAATATCCAAAATGAGTTGCAGACACTTATGATTCCAATGAAGTATCTGCGAGGGTTCCATGAGATTGTATAAATTGAACAGTGTTTGGAAGAGGTCATTCAATGAACTCAATCTAAATTTCATCTCATGAATTCAGAATAGGGGACAGGCTCAGCAATGCAAAAGCTTCTTTAATTACCCTAAAACTAGTATAAATGACCATTCTAGCACCTAATAAGGTCCTGAACCACCCAGTAGCTCCTTTTGAGTGAAGAAAAACACAAAATCTCCCTCATCTAGAAACATAGAGAAATTAGGGTCAGTTGGGATTTTGAGTAATTGATAAATAAAGACTACTCCTTCTAAAATTAATAAGTCCCTGGTTATATCTTGGGATCCATGGACAATAACTTAATCAACCTACCATAGCCTAGGAGGCCTAATGGGGTCAACCATAATATCCATTTCGATATCTTCCCTTTACATTGAAGGTTGGGTCATAATATCCATGGATTATTTTTATTTAAATATGTCCTTTAAGCCATGTTAGATTCCAAATAGGTGGTGTTAGATAACTCATCATATTAGGTGTCCTGTATAACCATTTCCCAATCAGAAGGAGGGATGATTAGAAGAAAGTTTCAGTCTGGCATGGGTAGAAGTTCAACTACTAGATGAATCAGAAAATAGTTGACCAAGATCATGCCACCCTGAGATCATAGATGCACAAAACCAAAATATCTCCACCACTCTATAATGTGATATCAGATATGCCTTCCAAAAGTGATAGAGACCACTATATGTAGAAAGGAATATAAGATGAGGAGTCATGTTCTTCTCCAACACAAGCTCTGACTCTTGCATATTTCTTCCCTATAACATCCAAAACATGGGCACCACCCCACCAAATGAGACCCTAATAGGACAAAGAGCTCATATTTGGTTCTTTCAACATGATACACTTTACATAACCCTTATCTAATTATCAGTATTCCTTCATGTATGAGTTCCCCAAACCAAACCGGGTAACCTTACGCTGCATGTGTAGGAACTGAGGATACGGGGGATAGAACGAGTGTGTTAAGACCCAATATTTTGGTCACATACCCAAATAGAACATATATATTTATAATACCCATTGTAAAGAACTTTATTAATCCTGGTAAATTCATGGATGTGTCTTAGAACACTCCAGCGGTCGTCCTCACCTAGTTGTCTTACATGTACACCTAGTGGGGGTTTGATTACTTGATGATACTAGGTAATGGGGAAGGCCATCATGACTTGTTCCATTGGTTGAAGATTCTCCCTCAACCTATAAACAATCACCAGTAATTTCCACATCAAATTCCTCATCTCCTAATCCATATGTCAGTGAGAAAACCCACCTTAGGAAGCGCAGACCACTGGAACAAAACTATGACATTCTGAAACAGCTCACGGTTGTCCCAGCGAAGCTCTCAATCCTCAATGTGATCCATATTTAAAAATAACTCCGATATTAACTCATTAAATCCTTCCAAAGACTATAGGAATTAAATATAAAAGTCTTTATAGTTGATATCTATCAAACATAGACCATTTAAAAATAATTCCATGTCTTTATCTTGTTCATAGATAATAATCAGGAAGAGGTCATCCAGGGATATAACAGACCCCTTTTTTGTAGACTTAATAATGTCGATATCCGAAGTGATCTTATTGAAAATGGATCTGGTATCAATCTCATTATAATTAGATTGATCTGATTTTTTGGATATAGCGAAGGGTATTTGTCTCCCAAAAATATATCCATTCAAGGTTATGATAATCATGAGAAAAGAACTCTTGGGAAGATGAAAATCAAAGATCATTTTGGGGATATCACATCTAATTTTGAGTTTATAGTTATCCAATGAGGCACTAGAAACATTTTCTTACTCAGAAGACCCTATCTCCATATCCATGTGGAGGTACCTTCAACATTCCATCAATTTTTTTAAATACCCCATCGATGGAAAGGTCAACATACTACATGGTGACAGCTCCCCCTTAGAGACTTGGGAAGCCACATATCCAAAAGTTGGTTTCTATAAAAGGTTAGTAAAATAGCCAATGGTTGATGATGATATGTATGTTGCATCCCTAATGTCTCAAAGACCGCCATTATAAATATTTGGAGTGTGTTTGGTAGTAACTATGTGATTCCCATAAATCTATTTGAGGTAATAGACTTGGTTCCAAAGGCCCAAGACCATTTTATCCCTATAGATTTTATAAAAGACAATTAGCTCTGACATATCTATGTAATGAATCTGTAGTAGGGGATGATGAAGTCTTTTCTCATGGTCTCTCTCACCTCGATAATGATAGAGATTCCCCCAAATTATTGTCTCTATCTGAGAATGCCTCTATAGACTCAATGGTGGTAGAGTAAGAGGATGGCCTTAGTAACACACCTCTTACATTCGAGGAAGGTTTCTCCACCACCATTGATGATCTTGGGTAGATAAATTTGGGAATATAATAATCCCCATAACCTATAATAATTAGTTCCACTATTCCCCTCAAATTGAAATATATGTACATCACATTTCTAAAGAAACACTGATATGTGTTCTGATATTCCCATAGGGTGTCATTAATTCACTATGGTTTTATGAGAAAAATAATTTGTAATATACAAACTATGATAATCGATTAATTGAAATGTATTATTAGGAAAGTTTGAGGTCAAACCGACATATATGGTGAATTAGTTTAATAAGGCTTCAAAAATATTTACTTTTATTAATTTTAAGAAGAATGTGAGAAAATTTGGATTTTATTTTCTTTGAGAAAGAAAAAGACAAAAACAGATTGATTGGGTTGTTTGAAAACTTATTTTTAAAGCATGCTGCGGTAATGAAATATTGGGGTTCAGGTGTAATTGGATTTTATAAAATATTTTTTTTAATTCATGATTGGTTTTGGAGTTGAGATGAGGAAGATCCAATGGTCATGGTATCTCCTCATTAACTCGGAAATTCCCAATTTTCCCTTGGTCTGGTAATTTTGGGTGATGTTAAATCATGTTTTTCTAGATACCATTTTTAAACTCGATTTCCCCTAAATTTGACAATGGTCATGTCTCATTTAGGTTAGTAATTTATGAAATTTAAATGTTCCTTTTTGATTAAATTATCAATGATCATGATAAAATAAAGAGAAAGAGATTTGAAGTTGAAAGTAGAATTGAGATAAACAAAAATACATGAATAAAATGAAATAAATCCAACGACACATTCCACATTTGATTACATCACCATAGCATAAGTCATGTTTACCCCCTTCATCCTAGGATGAGAGTAATGGAGGGAAATATAAAAAGAAAAATAAATTATAAAGGAAAAGAAATAACTCTGGTAGGGTGAAGAAGCTTCTCTCTCTAGGCTTTGTCTCTGACTCTAAATTACTATGGATAGCAGTAGGCAAGAACTCTATTTATAGTCTCTAGAAAGGTTCCTCCCAGCCCATGTTTTAGAGACCCAAAGCTTGACATACATGGAAATTACATTACTTTTTCGAAATACATAATAAATAACAAAAAATTACACCTAAGGACCATAATAGTTTAGTTTCTTTGGAAACTTTGAACATAATCTTATAATCATGGTGAAAGATCTTCAACATATCCCATAAAGATATTCCCCTTTTGTTTTCTTACCTAAAAACTTTCTTTATATCTTGGGGAAAAGAAAACATATAAAGGGTGAGCTCAAATGCTCAGTAAGGGTAAAAATGGAAAACACAAAATAATCCATAAACATTTGAACGTGAAAACATGAACATAATATTTAAACATCAAAATCATGAGCAGTGACATAAAACATTGCAGTACATAAGGCATAGATCATAAAGAAACATTAATCATGATACAATAGAATGGGAATAAAACATGTAATTGTGGGAAACCATTAATCACATGACATGATTTCAATAGTAGCCAAGTCATTTCTGCCAAGACCATCATAGTGGAAAATGTCCATTACTGAAACGGGTTTACTTGTCGTTCCAGCCCTGTATTACTGAACTGGATTTACTTTTCATTCCATCCATGTCTATCTCATGAGATATAAATCTTTACCCAATGCATTAGAGGGAGATATAGGTGCCATTAATATCATAATGAAATCATTATTTCATGTGACACAACATAAATCATTCATCATAACCCAAAGAATAAAATGGGTTTCATAAACATTATCCCTTCATAAAATAATCCATATAATACAAATGGATATCATTTCATCAAGAAAAATCAAACCATGTAAATTAAAGAGACATTAGACTTGAAATATAAACATACTAAATAATGTCATCTTATAAGGAAAATAGTTTTGATAAAACACTTGAAATGAATTCTTGAGGAAGATATCCTTTCTTTTTCAAAATCATTTTCTTTTCTCAAAATTCTATGAAATTTTAATATAAAGAGATTTTATTGAAAATAATCATGAAATTATGTATAGGAAGTTTCATTAAAATAAGTCATTATGAAACTGTAAAAATCTATTCACACCATATAAGTTAAAAAAACATTCTTCATTTACTTTTTCTAGAAAATTCAAAAAGTACCTCGTATGGTAAACAAAACAAAATATTCCTTCCATAGTACATAGTAAAAGTCAAAAAGGGGTAAACATTACTTTAAACATACATGGAATAATATTAAATACATTATTAAAACATTTCTCTAAAACATGGAAATGGATGATAAATATAACCCCAAAGAATACTTACATATAAACAATCTCAGATAAAAATAAGATTTCAAAATTATCCCTTACCTTATGTCCAATTTCTTTTGTATGTGTCTGAGACTCCTCTTCTTCGATGCGCCTCTTCTAAACCTCCTCTTAGGGCACTAAAGTTGGCCTTTTGAGAATACCAAGACCTCTAATATGTTTATAGGGAAGTGGATAAGGGAAATGGAAAGGTTTTGGCTGAGCTTGAAGGCTCAAAATGTCATGAGGAGGAGAGGGAGGAGGTTCCCTTTTATAAGGGAGGAGAGGGTCACTTTTGGAAACCTATAAAATATTAATTTATAATAAACTCAAAACAAACTTAAAAACCTCCAAAAATGACTCAAATCCGAAGATGAGATGAGATAGGGTTTTAATCTCATCATCCAATAAAATTTAGGCATTTTGAGAATTTATTTTAAACCTTATCAAATTGATTTATCCTTATTTAATCTATTTAATTTTATTTGTGGCAATAATATTCTAAATTTTAAATTGTTATAAATAATTACTTATGTTTTGTGAATTGTCCATAATTGGATACTATGTGACATTTTTGAAAATATAAATTTTAATTTATAATTTTAAATATTTTGTGATTTTTAAACAATTTAATAATATGTTATTTTTATAAAATAACACTAGAGTCAATTTTGACACTATTCATTTATTTGAATTTAAATAAAATCCACACAGTGTTATATTCGAAAAAATATATTTAATATATTCCTAACATGTAATATTCATATAAAAAATTCATGGATTAATTAATTTGTTAATATTACATTTATTTTAATATTTTTAAAGCCATTTATTTGATATTTCCCGTAATAAAATAATTAATACAACATTTTTGTATAATTATTTAATATAATTATTTATTTCATAAAAATTAAAAATAAAATACTATGCTATATATAAATCTAATATCTTCCATAAGAATACTTTTACTCGAATGTATCATCTTAAAATAACAACAGTTAAATTGTTATATTTATTAAATCATGAAGGTGACAACTTTGACATCATTTAAAATAAAATAATATAAGTGTCATAATCAATTTTATAAGGCTCCAAATGGTAAAATATTCGACCATTGGATGATAATGGTTTACATATGCACTACCAATAAGTTTTTGTCAGGTTTTTGTGCCTTTTATGGTCACTATTAGTTTAATAAAAACTGTATTATTGATTTTTTCACTAAATAAACAATTTCTGCATCACTATTATGTCACCATTAATGATAATTATTTAATCCCTAAAAATTATAAATAAATTCGCATGATGTAGATAATTTTATTATATTTCTTGTGACTATTTAGGTTCAAAGTTTTAAGAATTTCATCACTAAATTAAAATTATTACACTTATAAGATATAAGAGAGTGACATGTTGTCACTTTCTTTGGTTTTAATAATAATTATATCATTTTCATGGTCATAATTCCATGAAATGAATCTTTTCCAACCCTTAGGTGATAAGGGTCGACTTTTATTCATCCAACATAATTTTGGTAGTTTTTAGAGTAATTTTATAATATTATTTTTACACTTAATTACATGATTTACCTTTAACTGTAGTAAATAAAATTTACCATAGTTATTATTCATAATGTCTAAAAAATAAAATTATCCTATTAGCATAATTTGGACTTAATGATTCCAAATATGGAATATATTTTTACAAATTAAAAACACAGAATTGGAATTATTTAATTTAAAATTAATCCTGCTGTTGAGAAAACGGGTTTTAAAAGTTAAAAAGTTGCAAAAGATTGAAATGTTTTTACCTATGAATTCAGTGTAAAATTAATGATAATGAATTAAATTGTATTAAATGGTAAAAATATATTATATTTATAATTTAAAACCATTCAATATTATAATTTAGCTATATAAATTATCTCGATGAAAAAAGTTGTTTTTAATTAAAATTTAGCATATTTTTACTATTCATCAAAATATGAAAGTTAACAGAAAAATGTTAAAAAATTATCCAAAGTTAATTTTTATATCCTTATTGAAATGAATAAGTCTATTTAGTCAAATTTAACTTAAAAATGTGTCAAAAACTAGATTTAATGTTAGTGGCCCATCAAAAGGTGGCAAAACTGCATTTTTTGAAAAATACTTATTTTACCCAAAACATTTATTTTGTTCTCATACCATGTTTTATAAAATGTGTAAGATGAATTAAAATGTCATAAAATTTAAATTGTAGTTACTAATATTCATAATGTCTAGTTCATAATAATATTATAACAATATATTGTTGTTCAGCGAAAATCAGTATTGCGTACAACACACGCTATCGAGGAAGGTTACTATTGCATGTAATTCAAGCCAAGTCAGGGTTGCATGTAGTGAAATCTTCCTTTGGTGTTGCGTATAACATAATCAAAATATAGTTCATTTATACATTAATCAAAATATATACTTGGTGTTGTGTATAGTGCAAGCTAATTTTGGTGTAGCGTACAACACAAGACATCAAAGAAATTAAAAAGATTATTTCTCATAAAATCTTGGGGTGTTACATTCTACCCCCCCCTTAAAATGAATTTCACCCTAGAAATTATTCAGGGTTATAAATCGTTTACTACTTGAAAGTTTCTTTCATAGAAACCCACATCATAAAAAGTAATACTAAAACATAATTTTAAAAAGGAAAGTTAGAAACATAACGGTCGCCCAAAGTAACTCAACACTAGGTTTCCACATAAGAGAATATAGGTGAAAATATGGATATAGAAGAGAAATTTAATCATTATGTTTGGATGAAGAGTGGTAGAGAACATGGCTATGAAAAATCCAACAATCACAAAGCCATAAATTTGTGATGATCTAAGGTACCATCTGATTCATCAGATATGAGGGCACTATGACAACATTTTTGGTTTTCATGATCGTTTCCCTAAAGTTGAAAATTTTGAATTAGAAGAAATACTTACTTGATTTTGGTACAATCTCACCGTTGGTCATTCCTTGAACAATTTCCACTTCATATCTTAAAGAAATAAAGTTTAATTTTCCATTCTTAAAGTGCTAGTTGTTCATGTGATAGAATGATGGGTCATTCCATCTGTATCTATCACAAAAAAGGTTAACACAAGTTATTAAATATACATAAGTCCATCTATGGTGAGATTAATCGTATATGGTTCCTTAAATGGACTTATACTTCATATATCATACCACTTCATAAAATAAAACTAATTTCTACAAACCAAGAACTTCCTCTAGTCCAGTGGTAGGTGATAAAGGCCTGTCACACTTCAGTTGTGGGTTCGATTCCTGCAACCTTGTCCGATACAATTGGTTGTCTCCCATCCTATGAGTTGTCCTTTTTATAAAACTATACTATTATAACATTTTAGAAATAATATCGAAAAAAATTTCACCCTTAAAAAATATTATCTGATGTCTAACTTAATTCATTCCAACCTTTAGCCTTATCCAAAATACTTCTATCCAAACTCATAGTATAAAACAATTATTACAAGAAAGGTCATATAAAAAGCTTTTAAATACCATCATTTATCCCCATATATCATAACATATATCTTGTTGGTCAAATTCTAAAAAATTGAATACCTTATTCATGAATTACCATAGAACCTTAGTGAAAACATGAATGTTGTCAAAAGTTAACACTTTCCATATACCAAAATCCCAAAAATACTATATACTCAAACAATGATATCACTTTGTCCATATATCAATCATGATCTCATTAATAATATCAAATATTTTATTTTCTCTTTATCCCTTCCTTATGTGCATATCATCTTCTTTCCAAAAATATCTGAATAACCTTTCATGGTTATCGATACCATTCAACATATAATTTCAAATACTTTAAGAAAAACAATAGTGTAACAATCCTTAGGTGTTTCTTTATTCCATAGTACCATTAAATTACCTATACAACATTACTCTTGATAAACATAAAATCATTACACTACCTTCTTAAACCATCAACCGAGCTTCATCATTTCATTCCTCAACACTTCTTTCATATCATATATCATTTGTAGTCTCTTCATTATCAGCAGCATAAATACTACCCATATGACCATGCTAATTCTATTCACGAGATTTTACCATAGGGAATTGGTTTTCATAATTCTCGTACATTCCACATTTAAAACATTTAACCATTGTTGATGTCTTATAAATACCATTATCCTTGTCCATGGTGTTAACAGAACCTTTTCCTTTGCAATTAATAGATTTTTGACCTTCCTTTCCACACCCAAAGAATCTTCTAATTCCTTTGAAACATTCTCCTTAATGCCTCTTTCCACATGATTTACATGAGGGTAATTGAACCTTTTTTCATCTATGATCATCCTAAAACTCCATCATTATTTTATTAGATGAGTCAGGAAACTTACCAAAGTTGAGATTGTTGATCATATTATGAGATTGCTGATTAGGCATAATAATGATTTTTTTGCCTTCCAAATCCCCTTTTCATTTGGTTTCTCATAAATAATATCATTCCATTATCCATCATATTCTCCATTAACATGAATCTTTTTGTTTACAGCCATTTTCTAAAACCAAAAAAGAATAGTTTGGGAGGAAAAAATCATACTAGGAAAACAACATAATCAAAGGAAGTACTTTCAATATCTAACATCTTAGGTTTAATCATAGGTTATTCATGATCTTTATCATAATTATAGGACTGTAAACTATACTTATACTTAACCTTATGTACATCCCTAGACATACCTTAGAAATATCTCTAGGGATCTCACTAAAGGATTCGCAACCTAGTTTCCAAAGGTTAACTAAATCGTTCCTCTGATACCAACTGTAGATACCCAAAGCTTGACTTACATGGACATTACATTAATTTTTTGGAATAATTAATACATAACAAAAAATGACACCCAAGGAATGTAATAGTTTAGTGTCTTTGGAAACTCAGAACATAATCTTCTAATCATGGTGAATGATCTTCAACATATCCCATAAAGATATTCCCCTTTTTTTCTTACCTAAAACCTTTCTTTATATCTTGGGGAAAAGAAAACATATAAAGGGTGAGATCAAATGCTCAGTAAGGGTAAAAATGAAAAACATAAAACAATCCATAAACATTTTAATTTGAAAACACGAACACAATATTTAAACATCAAAATCATGAACAGTGACATAAATTATTGCATTACATAAGTCATAGATCATAAAGAAACATTAATCATGATAAAATAACATGGGAATAAAACATGTAATTATGGAAAACCATTAAGAACGGGATATTATTTCCATAGTAGCCAAAGAATTTCTACCAAGACCATCATAGTGGACAATTTTCATTACTGAACCAGGTTTACTTGCCGTTCCAGCCCTGTATTACTGAACCGGATTTACTTTTCGTTCCATCCATGTCTATCTCATGATATATAAATCATTACCCAATGCATTGGAGGGAGATATAGGTCCCACACATCTCATAATGAAATCATTCTTTCATGTTCCACAACATAAGTCATTTCTCATAACTCAAAGAATAAAATGGGTTTCATAAACATCATCCCATCATAACATAATCCATATAAAAAAAATGGATATCATTTCATCAAGAAAAATCAAACCATTTAAATAATAAGGAAATTAGACTTCAAAAATAAACATACTAAATAATTTCATCTTATATAGAAAATAGTTTTAATAAAAACTTGAAATGAATTATTGAGTAACATATCCTTTTTTCTTCAAAATAATTTTTTTTTCTCAAAATTCCATGAAATTTTAAAAGAAAATGATTTTGTTGAAAATAATCTTGAAATTTTTTAGAGTAAGTTTCATTGAAATAAGTTGTTATGAAACCGTAAAAATCCATTCACGCCATATAAGTTAAAAAAACATTCTTCTTATACTTTTTCTAGAAAATTCAAAAAGTACCTCATATGGTAAATAATAAAAAAGATTCTTTCCATAGTACATAGTAAAAGTCAAAATGGGGTAAAAATGACTTTAAAAATACATGGAATAATATTAAATAATTTATGAAAACATTTCTCTAAAACATTGAAAAGGATGATAAATATAACCCAAGTAAATACTTATGTATAAACAATCTCAGATAAAAATGAGAGTTCAAAATTATCCCTTTCCTTATGTCCAATTTCTTTCGTATGTGTCTGAGACTCCTCTTCTTCGACGCGCCTCTTCTAAACCTCCTCTTAGGGCGCTAAAGTTGGTCTTTTGAGAAGACCAGGACCTCTAATATGTTTCTAGGAAAGTGGAGAAGGAAAATGGGTAGGGGTTTTCTGGGCTTGAAGGCTCAAAATTTTGTGAGGAGGATAGGGAGGCGGTTCCCTTTTATAAGGGAGGAGAGGGTCACTTTTGAAAACATATATAATATTAATTTATAATAAAATCAAAACACACTTAAAAACCTCCAAAAATGACTCAAATACGAATTTAAGATGATATAGGGTTGTAATATCATCATACAATAAAATTTATACATATTGGGTATTTATTTTAAACTTTATCAACTTGATTTATCTTTATTTAATCTATTTAATTTTATTTGTGGTAATAATATTCTAAATTTTAAATTATTATAAATAATTAATTATGTGTTGTGAATTGACCATAATTGGATAATTTATAACATTTTAGACCATATAAATTTCAATTTATAGTTTTTAAATATTTTTGTGATTTTTAAAAGATTTAATAATATGTTATATTTTTTAAAAAAACAATAGAGTCAATTTTGACACTATTTATTTATTTGAATTTAAATAAAATCCACACAGATGATATATTCGAAAAAATATATTTAATATATTACAAACATGTCATATTCATCTAAAAAATTCAAGAATCATGTTAATTTATTCATATAACATTTATTTAAATATTTTTAAAATCATTTATTTGATATTTACCTTAATAAAATAATTACTATAACATTTTTGTATAATTATTTAATATAATTATTTATTTCATAATAAATAAAAATAAAATACTATGATGTAGATAAATCTAATATCTTCCATAAGAATACTTTTACTCGAATTTATCATCTTAAAATCACAACATTTAATTTGTTATATTTATTAAATCATGAAGGTGACAACTTTGATATCATTTAAAATAAAATAATATAAGTGTCATAATATCTTTTATAAGGCTCCAAATGGTCAAATATTAGACCATTTTATGATTAGGGTTTACATTTACACGACCAATAAGTTTTGGTATGGTTTTTGTGTCTTTTATGGTCACTATTTGTTTAATAAAAACTGTATTATTGTTTTCTTCAATAAATAAACAATTTCTGCATCACTATTATGTCAACATTAATGATAATTATTTAATCCCTAAAAATTCTAAATAAATTTACATGATTTATATAATTTTATTATATTTTTTGTGGCTATTTATGTTCTATGTTTTAAGAAGTTTATCACTAAATTAAAATTATTACACTTATAAGATATAAGAGAGTGACATGTTGTCACTTTCTTTGGTTTTAATAATAATTATATCATTTTCATGGTCAAAAGTCCATGAAATAAATCTATTATGACCCTTAGGTGATATTGGTGGACTTTTATTAATCCAATAGAATTTGGTTAGGTGTTTGGGTAATTTTATAATCTTATTTTTACACTTAATTACCCAATTTACCTTTAACTGTAGTAAATAAAATTTACCGTAGTTACTATTCATAATGTCTAAAAAATAAAAGTATCCTATTAGAATAATTTGGACCTAATGATTACAAATATGGAATCAATTTTTCCAAATTCAAAACACATAAGTGGCAGTATTTAATTTAAAATTAATCCCTCTAATGAGAAAACATGTTTTAAAAGTTAAAATGTTGCGAAAGATTGAAATGTTTTTACCTATGAATTCACATAAAATTAATGATAATGACTTAAATTATATTAAATGGTAAAAATATATTATATTTATAATTTAAAACCATTCAATATTATAATTTAACCATATAAATTATGTCAATGAAAAAAGTTCTTTTTAATTAAAATTTAGCGTATTTTTACTATTCGTCAAAATATGAAAGTTAACAGAAAAATATTAAAAAATTATCCAAAGTTGATTTTTATATCCTTATTTATATTAATAAGTTTATTTCAGTAAATTTAACTTTTAAACATTTCAAAAACTATATTTAATGTGGGTGCTCCATCAAAAGGTGGAAAAACTGCATTTCTTGAAAAATACTTATTTTACCCAAAAATTTTATTTTGTTCTCATACAATGTTTTATAAAATGTGTAAGATGAATTATAATGTCATAAAATTTAAATTTTAGTTACTACTATTCAAAACATCTAGTTGATAATAATATTATAACAATATATCATTATTTAGTGAAACTCAGTATTGCGTACAACACACGCTATAGAGGAAGGTCACTATTGCGAGTAATGAAAGCCAAGTCAGGGTTGAGTGTAGTGCAAGCTTCCTTTGGTGTTGCGTATAACATAATAAAAATATAGTTCATTTATACATTGATCAAAATCTATACTTGGTGTTGTGTATAGCACAAGCTAATTTTGGTGTAGCGTACAACACAAGACATCAAAGAAATTAAAAATATTATTTCTCATAAAATCTCAGGGTGTTACACATGTCATGATATGTAATGTGATTACATGTCATGAAATTTCAATCCGAAGTTGGTTCCATGATATTTGGATCTGTGTGAATTTCATTCGAATACTTTGACCATTGACTCATGTCACGATGTGTAATAATGGTTCACAATGTGCAACTATGGCTCATGATGTGTAATAGCTTCACGACTTGGAATTTCATGACATGGATTCACAGTTTGTGGCTTGTCATGAACTAATACTACATGTTGTGTACTAATGATTCACGATTTCTAGTTCCTTTTTCTACTCCCATATCTCATCTTGCCTTTGTTTCTTCAGTTTGGTGTCTTAAAAGTGTTCCCTGATTATTCTCAAAAATCCCATTTCATTCCCCTTCCCATATATCATGGCACGAAGTGTCATTTTTCTCCAAAATATTCCTCTTTTTGTTCCTTTTCCAAAGATTTATTTTAACATTCCATAAAACACAAAAAAAAAGTTAAATTATCCAACATTTGGTAGAAATATTCATTTAAACAGACAAATCAATACTTTAAAATACTCTAAAATTTATACATGAATTACACTTATCATGTTCTCTTGGAACTATATAGAAATTCCTAGATAGAATCTAGATGTTTTCATGCACCATATCATCTTACCTGATGACCATCGATCCTTCAAGTAGGTATCCAGGAGGATGCACCCCTCTCATGCTACCAATGTAGTGTCTGAATTTGAAAGATTGATCAAATCCAACTTTGTCTGAGATGTAAAATACCCAATATGGATTGATAATATTTTCCCTTTCAAGAAAAATAATGGGAATATTAGGGTATTCATTGATTTCATATACCTCAATTAACATTTCCTGATGGATGACTTCCCATTTCTGATCACAAAACTCTTCATCAAGGCAAATATTGTCTTCTAAGAACTTTACTTAATGAATAGGTATTCAGGGTACAATTAGATAAATACATCCCCTGAAGATAAATAATACACTAACTTTAGAGAATACCAAGGGATATTTTTCTATTAAGTCATTCCCTTTCACTTAAAGACCGATAGCGCCACTTATCAATGCACCATGCATCATCTCTTTAAGACATTCCTTGGAAAGATAGTCAAATTTTATGTCGATGGCATGGTTTTCAAATCCCAATAGTTATGTAACGAATGAAAGTATATTCAAACAGTCTTTGACAAGATTTAGTATCATAGTTTGAAGATGAATTGGCTAAAATTCACTTTTGGGGTAACATTAGGGAAGTTCCTTGGCTTTGTGGTATGCCACTACAACATTGTGATCGACCCAAAGAAGACTTGGGATATTTTAGAAATGTCACTCCCTATAAATCTAAAATAAATGAGGGGACTCTTAGGTGACCTATCTTATATTCATATTTTCATATCCAACATGGTCAGAAAATCTCTCCCTTTCACCAGTCTAATGAAGAAGGAAATCCCCAACAAATGGGATGGGGACTGCTAGGAAGCCTTCGAAAGTATGAAGTAATATCTAATGCACCAACTAGTCTTGATTCCGCTAATGGAGGAAAATCCGATAATTTTATATGTTACCATTATGGAATTATCACTTGGAACCCTCATAATATGGAAGAAAGATACAGAGAGTAAGAGAAACCTCTATTTCCTCATCGGAACAATGCTAGGTACTCAGACCTAATATGCGGATGTTAAGAAGAACTACCTCACACTCATCTTTGCAGTGTAGAGTTTGTGCCATTACTTGAAGCACCATGAAGTACATCTAGTCTCACATATTGATCCTATCAAGTACATATTTGGCTACCCCATGCTAACTGGGCATCTGGCTCAATGGATGATCATTATACAACAATATTAAATCCAATTCATGTCACAGAAGGTGGTGAAATGTAAATCCATGACTAATTTCATCATGGCACATCCAACCCCAAAAATTACACTAGTAGACATAAAAATACTTGATGAGAAGGTTTTATATACCCATTACACTCCCCAAAAATGTGAGATATATTTTTATGGTTCCTCCCAAATTCCTATCAGCAAAAGTATGGAAAATATGAAGCTCAATCGGTTTGGCTTACGGATTGTATTTGTTTCTCCAGAAAAAGAAATTTTTACCTACTCTTTCTCACTATTTAAAGGCTAAAAAATAATGATACAGAATACCAAGCCCTCATAATTGGCTTGAAACTTGACCTATAGCTATAGATATCCAACTTAAATATCATAGGGGATTCAGAACTAGTGATAAAGAAGATCGATGGTGAATATGCCATTAGAAAGAAAGAATTGGCCCCTCTTAATGGATATGTCATGGGACGAATGGTATAATTTCTTTTTGATACCAAATTTCATCATTTTCCCTGATCAAATAATACTCATTTCAAATCATTGTATAGTGTATCCATAGTCTTGGTTGACCCTAATCAAGAGGAATCAATCTTCCATATCACTCACTGAAGAATGGTCTTGTCCATATTCATTTGAAATATGGAAGAAATAAACCAGTTCAACACCACCCCATAGCATGATGAATTGATATTAACCCCTAGATGGATGCATCCCATAATTGTTTTCTCTAAAATGGGATTCTATGGATTGACAGAGCTGGAAGCGAACAAATTCAGAACTGTGTAGAAAACTTTACCCTATGGGATGAACCAAATGAGCAAAAATACCACTATATGAAAGTCTTTGATGGAATCAACCATGGATTCATAGAATAAAGATATATTCATGACATCATGGAATAATTACATGTAGTATCATGTTCTTTTCATTAATTTAGGGTCAAAATCTCCCAAAAAAATCAATAGGTTGGGTTATTATAAGAAAATCATGATACAAGACTATGTGTAATTCACCAGGAAATGTAATTCATTCTAGATCCATGAAAAATCAATCCATTAGACCATGGAATTTATACATACAAATAAATATTCCTAGCCATTTTCCATTTGGGGAATGGATTTTGTGGGGTCATATCCCCAAGCCATATCTAAAAAGTTCAAGTACATCCATACTACTACCGAATTCTTCTCCAAATGCGCTAAGGAAATGCCTATCAAGGAATTTGGGGTGAAGAATATCATCAACTTCATAAGGTCCCATATCATCACCAGTTTTAGGGTCCCCCAAAGAATATTTATGGACAACAGAACCAACTTATATTCTATGGAATTGAAGAAATTGTAATAAGAGTACAACATTGAGTCCAATTACTCATCCTGATATCATGCAGTGGAAAATGGAAAAATAGAGGCCTTCAACAAGACCTTTTCAAACATACTCTAGAAAATGGTGGATAAATACAAGAATTACTAGCCATATAAACTCCTCCATTCTTTATGGTCCTACCATACTACCACAAGTACTTCTACATATACAACTCCATACTCATTGATGTATGGGACTGAGGAAGTATTTACCATTGAAGTCCATTTTCCCTCAATTTGAATAGAAGTATGAGGAAAACTATCTAATGATGAGCAGCCACAAAATTAGAAGGATGAACTAGAATGGATCGATGAGAACATGTTTTATACATTGCAAAACCTTGAAGTCCATAACAACTGGATCAAACGAGCCTTCAATAAAAAGGTATACCTCTGTTAATTCCTCCAAGGAGAATTACTATTGGCTCTCAGAACCCCAATTATTCTAGGGAAGAAGAATCCAAAGTTGGAAACTAAATGGTAAATTCTTTATATCATACACAAGGTATATCACAATAGAGCCTACTCATTGGGCACAATGGATGGGGAGCGTGTCATACCCTCCACAAATTCAAGAATTGTCAATAAATACTTTGCATAGTTTTCATCAAGCATCAATCTTAGAAGCAATACATTTAATAGTACAATGTATCACATCTTGAACACATGAAGTTAAACTTCATGGAGTTTTCCTAGTTTTATAAAATTAAACTATGAAAAAGTGTCCCAATCGTGTGATGTTAAACTATGAAAAGACATCTTGACCACATGATTCTAAACTATATAGAGCACATCTTCATGACATGAAGTTAAAATAAAAAGATCCTCCAATTGCACATCTTCATCCACATCGGCCGACCCAAGTCCTAAAAGCAAAACTATAAACTACACAACATCTCACATCATAAACAAGTTATGTTAAACTCTATGGAACAGTTCTTTACCGTAAGATGTTAAACTGCATGAAATATTTTCTCAATGTATGATGTTAAACTTCATGGGAAGCACCGTATCATTAATGACTCACCATAAATGAGATAGATATGTGTGATAGAGGTATGAAATTCCATATCCCCATATGAAAATCAGATCCTTATAGGGAGTCTATCCTAATAAATCCATGTAGATTAATTCCTACCATCGCAGGATACATAGTGATTCCAAAACCTTTATTTTTGGGCCCAGCCATAGTGTTACTTCACTTTCACATCAGGTAACCCTCATCCTCACTGCAAGAAATTAAATTGAATGGATGGTGTCCTTTTCATGCAACATTAAACTACACATATTTCTAAAACTACATACGGATCAATTCTTATTTCAATAAGATATATAGGTACACCTCAATCCTATATCTTGGTATAGACACCCCATGATACAAAATTCCCCTATTTTATCCTTAATTTCCTATTCATAGTGAGATGAATCCTTTCCATTACTTATTTCAAACAAAGATCATAGCTCATGTGACCTTAGGAATTTCAGTAAGGATTTACCAACATAAACAAGGAATATTATCTTATGAAATGGTTATCATGGTTTTAAATAAAAAACAATAATATTCATACCATGATTCCTCACCGCATTGAGTAAAAATACATGGTTGATGCCCTTTTCATGACATAAAACTGCACATTACTATGGGCCTCTCCCAAGAGGACCACTAGTGTTGGTGTTTATCTCATACTAAATCTCCATTCAATAACTATGTGTGTCTTGATTCCTAACATCACAAGATACATAGTGATGCTTGAATCTCCACACCCAGGCCCAATCACAAAAAAATAAACATAAAAATTCCCCCTTCATGCATATAGGTCAAACTTGTGTAGAAAGATCTTATTTCAAGAATTATGTATGGATTGATTCTCATTACCATAGGATACATAGTAATACTCAAATTTCCATTCTTGGGTCCAGTCACAATACCCCTTTTTTAAATCAAGAATCCTACTTCCTTTCCACATGATGTTAAACTGTGTGGTTCCTCCAGAACTATGTGTAGCTTAATTCCTATCCTCACAGGATATGTAGTGACGCCTAGATATCTAATCCTAGGCCTATATAAAATAATAAATAGAAACAATTACCACCTATGTGTATGAGTTAGACCTATATAGAGAGTTTCTCATTCAAGAAATTCATGTGGATTGATTCTTATCATCATAAGATATATAATGACACCATGATCTCTAATTATAGGTCCAACTACAACAACTGATAAAATAATTCACCCACAATGCATAGGGGATTAACCATAAAAGAACATTTTTCTTACATATGAGTCAGATATATGTGTGTCCTTCTTGTACATGTAATATATCTTTCATTATTTATCATATCAATTCCCATGTACTTACTGCATAATAATTAAACTGCAAGGAAAATGTCTTGGTTTCATGACATTAAATTTGTAAAAAAAATATGTCCTCACCCCATGATGTTAAACTGCAAGGTAAATGTCCTTTCCTCATGACATTAAACTGCATGGAAGGAAGTACATCCCTTATACATTTCATTAAACTATGTAGACCATCATCTATTATCATCCTTCATCAAAGAACCACAAGATCCTTACCCCTATCAACTGATTTCAGAGTGCTTCCACCTTCTTTTAATCACCTTAATTCATAAATCACACTTCATGTCTTGGGAAACTCAAGTTGTCACAAACCTTTCATGGCCCTTAGAAAGGAAAAGGGATCTCTCTTCTTGACCTTTCTATTGATGCATAAGGTCTCAAACCTACCAACCAGATAAATCATGGCTCTATTAGAATATATTTCTAATATTCATGAGCCTAATGTCACCATGTCTAAACTCAACACCTAAGGGTATTCTGTTCCATCCTCAGTATCATGGTTCCATACCATTTCTCATGACCTAAGATCTCTGAGCCCTGATTTACAACTTTTTCATCCCCACTCAAAAGGGTGTTGGAGTGCTATTAACCCTAGTTATCTTAATGGGATCTTGTGTATCATCCCCATTTTTAGGTCCATGTCAATCATGACTTTAAACTACCTTCACATTGGTCAAATTTGTGCAACCTTAAACTCTAGTTCATAATGCTTCAAATAGTCAGACCTTAATTTCTAGAAAAAAGACAAAAAAAAACTTGTTAGGTTAAAAACACCCAAAAATAATCCTAAGAAAAAATTGAGTATTAACATGCTAAATTATTCATCTCCAGAGTTTAGGAAAAAATTAGGGCACAAATAAATAAGTCATAAAGCTCATAGGACCTACTTTGTATCCCTATTAAAAGACATGCAATGCTTAGTGGACCCCCTGGTTCAAGAAAAAGTTAGTGTAATGATTGTTAACACCTCATTTATACAAGAATATGTTCTCTATGTAGTGACATGACTTTTATGGTGTTAAAATCCTTATTGGATATTACACTTTCCAGAAAACATGTTTCATTATTTCAGCACCTCAGATCACTATAAACCTTCTATGACCCTTAAAAATGGATACATGTCTTCAAGGGACCCTTTGTTTGAATATGAATATATTTATATGGATTCTTCATATAAACCTATGGTCATAAACCAAATGTTTCACAATATAAAAATGGATTTATAATTCTTATGATCACTGACATCATCACGGAAGAACTTGGCACTTCAGTGTGTTATGATCCATTCCAAGTATGATTTACCATATCATCCTCCTGACCTTAGAACTTTTTACTATGATTTATAATCCATGTACCTTACTTTCTACATGTATTAACCATCATCTTCATTACATCACAGTGTATTGTACCCTTTCTCAAAGCAATAATACGACACTCCATTCCCAAACCTTTGATTTCCCACAACTTGTGATTTGAAACCAAATGGAACAAGAACTCTAAGAAGTGAGGTATTTGTTGAATTAACCTATTGATTCTCCCCTATTGATAAGGAATTATAAAGAAATATAAAAATCACCCCAAATACCAATAATCATCCAATATATTTATTGTATATGGCATTGAAGCCTCTGATGGGCATTTACATTACTCAAAATTGAGCCCTTGTCCCCGCAAACATCACTCTTGAGGGGTGGAATTTGTTGACTCCTTCCAAATGAGCATTAGAAAATTCATAAGGGAAGAAATAATTGAATATTTTTATTATTTTATCCACAAATAAAATGAAGAATAAGGTGGTTGAAAACACACAAATTTCATGAAACCCTAAAAGTCACGCGATCATGAGACCTTCAAAAGGTCACTTGAAGGAGTCATGCATTATGCATAACCTGCAGAAGATCCCATATATCCCGTTTGAAAATTCCTTCTTATTTTTCTAAGTAATCCCAAAAAAAATTAACCACACAGCTACTTCCAGACGAGAACCCCCGAGTCACACAAAATTCAAGCATCAGGTGCCTGACAAGCCATCCAAAAATCCTTGGAAAATAAATAGAAAAATATAAAAATATATGATCCCCTTGTGGTCATAAAACTCATGAGATGCACTAATATATCCCATATGACACCATGTAATCCTCAGTGACATGTCCTCTTGGTCATTCAAAAGCTTCATGTCATGTCACCCCCATCACACGAAAGGCTTCAGACACGTCTAGGTAGTCTAGAACTCCCCCTTTAGCTCCAAAAAAAGATGAGGGTTTTTCCATGAAATGATCATGCATCACCATAAGTATTTTTTTGATCATGTGATGCATCACCTATGTGAAATTTATTGTCCTCAACAAGACTCAAGTAAACTCACAAGACCACAAGACCATGTAAAATAAACAAGGAAATAAAAGGGGGAGAAGGCATGAGCATCTTATAGTCATAAACATAATTTGATGTTCCCCTAAATATTTTCAAGAAAACATAAAACCTTGGTAACATTTCCACCTCACCACATGAGAGCCTACTGGCATGTCACCCTCCCCACATGAAGGGCTTCGAACATGTCTAAGAGATCATGTACTCCCCCTTCGACTTTTTAAGGGAAACAGAAGGGAGTGTCCATTAAATTATAATGCTTCACCATATGACAATTTGTTCATCATGAAACTAATCACTAGTGGGGAAATTGATCATCTTATATAACACTCAAGAAATATCACAAAATCCTCAAGCCGTTGAAAAATCAAAGAAAGAAATAAAAGAGAAAATGTGGGATCTACTTTTTGTCGTAAACTTCATGAAACATGCTCGTGCACTCCTCAAGACCTCACAAAATCCCTTAGGAATAAAGAAATAATCTCAAAAAGACCCATATCAATCCATCCTTGTCTTATGAAAGGTCCTATACAATTCCTCTTAAGTCATGTGAAAGACTTTCAATAGGTATCCTAGTCTCACAAAAGTCCTTAGAAATGTGGGCCTGACAATATGGATGTCCCTCGGCATGTCCTCATGATTCATCAAGACACCTTTAATTGGCCATAATTCAATAAATGGGGCATTGATGGGATGGTCTTGTGATTACTAAAAATCATAAGATGTCCTCATAATTACCTATAAAAAGACATCAAAAAACACATGACATCAATGCCCTCCACTAACTCCAACATGGATTTTCACAATACACACCACTCAAATAGACGAATAATTAGGGTAGAGAGTCCTATAAATCATCCACCCTAGAGTCAAAAAAATGCATCATTTGACCATCATACCGGAACACCCAATAATCATAGCAGATTTATCATAGCCTCTGGTCTCACGATTAGAAAAGTTTTTTGTTAGTTAAAGTTTGGGGAACAACCTAAGAAATCATGTGACATGCATAGGCACTCTAAGTGATCACTCATAGATCATGTGAAGGCATTCTAATAGGTTATGTGAAGTACATCCCACATGGTTTTTGAATCACGTATGACCTAAACAAATTAACACTGAACAAATCTAATTCATGTGCAATAAAATTTTGGAACAAATCCTAAAAATATGAGATAATTATGTGAAGAAAAAATATTTTGACCCTCATGCGCTTCACATGAACAACCTAGATCATGTGATAGACCCATGAAATGTCACCCAGATCATGCGACACTCCTTTGGAATACTATTTAGATCATTTGAAGTCCCATGGACATGTTAGAACAATTCATATAGTTCCCTATGAGAATGCTACCAAAGTCTCATGAAACCCTCTGATATTTCCATCCATAACTCAAAATGACCTCTAGACATGTCTCTTAAATCATATGGTGGAACTAGTGTCTGTCATCTAAGTATCATGATGGAACTAGGGCATGTCAATTGGATTTTGTGACATTCTATGGACATGTCAACTAGATCTTGTGATGTCCTCGATACAAGCCAACTAGATCTCAAGAAACCCTCTGGGATCGCCATCCAGACATTGTGATGACCTCTAGACATGTCACCCAAATCATACAACAACACTATTCTATGTCAAAGAAGTCTCACAATGGAACCAAGGCATGTCAAATAGATTTCATGATGTCCTACTAACATGTCAACCAGATCTCATAATGACTTCTAGACAAGCCATACATATCTCACGACATCCTCAGGTATGTTAGTTGGCTCTTACAATATCCCTCGGACATGTCAGTCAACTTTTGTGATCACACCCATACAAGTCATCAAGGATATTCAGCACCCTATAAATATGTCTTACTAACTATCATGACACCCTACAAGCATGTTATCTAGATTTTTAAATGAAATTGGGACAAGTTATTTAGATCATGTGACTCCATCCAAGAATGCCAGTCGGGATCATGTGATGGATTCTGAGATCAATCATCTAGGTCTTACGATTTCCTTTGGACAAGTCAACCTTATTTATGCGACGACCTCCAGACATGTCATCTAGATTATGTGATTTCCCTCAAACAACTCAACTAGATCATTTAATATTTTTGGAAATGTCAGGTAGATATTATCTAACACATCAAGAAGACAATCAAGGCACGAAAGGTAGAAAATCAATGCATGTTAGGGAAACAAGTGGACCAGGCCAAGTAGGCATAATGGGGCATGATAACCTTATCTAGCCTACATATAAGATCAGATTTAGTGTGTAAGACCTGACTTAATGAACTATGATAACTCTAATTCTTTCCATAACTAGGATTTCTAGGACACCTTCTTAAGGCTCAATCTCAATATAAAACCTCCAAAGGTCTATCCCAATTCATAAGTCCTGCATCCATAAGCTGTGAGACTAATTATTTGATATCCCTTGTTTCTCAAACTGAGAATATCTCAAGTGGGATTAGGGAGTTGTAATTATCATATCATTCACATCATAACCCTCTATAAAGGAATGGGAAACCTTGGTGTGTAAGCCCAGATTAGTGGCATAATATAACATGTCCCGCATATAAGGCCAACCTTAGTGTGTAAGACCCAACTTATTGAACTAAGAAGACTATAATTCCTGCCATAACTAGGATATATAGGATGTCTTCATAACACCCTATCTCAAATGGGAATCCACTTTAGTGTAATTCCCTCTATGTCTATAACATTCCAACCATTAGGACCCAATATCTCCCATGTTCTGATCATTCTTCCTCATCCACCAACAGATTGAGAAATCACTGAATGATGGTGACTATGATTCCTACCATAACCAAGATACATAAGATTCCTTCTGAAGGTTATATCTCTATATTAAGAATCCAATGGGCCATCTCATGATTTAAGCCTCCCATATATATAAAATTTAGCTGATTAATTTCTATCTCTTGATTCTCACACCTAGAATAGCTCATGTGCACTTAAGAAGTCACAATGATCACCTCATTAGCACCATAAATCTCCACCATCTTGGGAAACCTCAGTGTTTAAGCCTTGATTAGTGGAATGAGATAACTACCCAACATAAAAGGGTATCTTCATTCCCTATGGTGTGAATGTACTATAATAACTTTGATTCCTAAAATAACTAGGATATATAGGATGCCTCCTCAAGTTTTGAGCTCAAATATCTAGTTCCCAAGTTCCCACATATATGTCCTTTTTTATGACATTAAAATATATGGGTTTAACAAACTATGTGGGTTTTTATTCCTATTATACAATAGGATATGTAGGATTCCTTATAATGGATCAATCCCATCCTAGAAATATTAACTTCCTCCCTAGATAAAAAAACATTAGAGTTCCTATTTATATGGCTTCGTCATATAAGTCATTACCCACTATAGGGAAATGTATGAAGACCCTTGGATACATATATATGGATTCACCAACAAGACCCCCCCCCCCACCTTCTCTCTTAATATAAAGAGACTTCACCTATAATTGTTTTTTATGGTAATCGGTACCATATCATGATTAAGAAGAGATTATAGAACATATCTTAAATCAATTAGATATTCCCAGAGTAGGAAACATTTCCCTCCAAAAGGGTTTTATGAGCCCAAACTCACATCCTCTCGACCAATGTGAGTTCCTAAGCATCATTGGGTATGAAACCCCTACTGACTTCCTACCTTTGGAAATCATGTATGTACCCAGTTATGGATCTGGGAACCTTTGGGAGTTTCTATAAAATGTTAAAAAAATGGTGAGCCTAATTTGAATGATTGTATAGAACATTGAATACCCCAAAATCATACCACTGAAAAAATCCATCTGCATATTTCAAAACAAACAATACTCCAAAAAGTTTATAATTTCAAAATCCTTAAATCTTGAAGTAGTTTTTTTATTTGATTTCTACATAAAAATATACCTTAACACTTTATTTAAAGGTTAACGTTGAACTTCCTTCATTAAATATTACTTAATTTTTAATTCTTATACATATTCACAATAATTTATTGATGTTTACTTAGTATGATATACCCTTCAAAATAAAATTGAGTTACAGAACATTAATACTTTGTGTGTAATATTTATATAGTTTCTTACAAACCTTTGGGTATTGTGTACAATTATATATATAATTTCCAGGATTAACATAATAGAAAAAATTTTCACTATTTTTGAATAGTTTTATTATTCTTTTATATTAAAATTTTTACCCTTCTATATTACATCGCAACACCAGAGGTTGGACCTCTCAAATACTTCTAAATTATCCTCAAAATATTGAGAGGATTGGGTAAAAATCTATTCAACTCTTTCATATTATAATTTATAATAAATTTTCATAAAATTATGGATAATGATGGTAACATACCCAGTTATACTAAATATAAGAGTGGAAACTAAAGTTATTTAGTCATTTTACATAAAAATTATCCTTTTAAAACCTCATAACTCTCATTATTATCTTATTATTGATAAATAATTTTCATTTTATCCATAATATTCAATAAATACATGTTATCATGTTTCCTTTTAAACTTATGCTCTGTAGAGAAAATAATTTGAGTGGAGACATCCAATTAATCTTTCTTATCCTTCTTTTGAGTATATAAATCCAGTTTTTGAAAATCCTCACTAATTATTTGATTATGAACAGATTTATAAAGAATATGAATTTTTATTCTTTCTCAAAAATAATTCTAAAATTTCAATACCAATCCAAGTAGTTACTTCGATTAACATTATTCTTTTATAAGATTGATCTCAATGACAAGTTTAATAATGATATAATTTTATGTAATGTAATATTTTATTAGATGAGAATCAAGTTTTACATATAATTAATAAGGATTCTTGTTAAATATGACCACATTAAAATGATGGACCCTTTAAATAAACATAATATCAATTAGTAGGCCAAGATTCATACTTTACATGGGCTTTGATTACCCTTTAGTTTTTGTCTCAAAACATAATTATTTAGGTATATCATTATGTAAATCATATCATATATGATTCTTAGATAATTGTGTAGAAAACTCCTTAACTTAATCCATTATAAGGATTTTTCGAACTCCATTCCTCAAGTTTATTAACATTTATGGATTTTTATATAAGTGTAACAAAAAAATAAAAAGTATATATAGTTAACAAGCTCTTGGGGTTACCAACATCCTCTATTCCTTACATAAGATAATCCACAAGCACCTAACTTTTAATTTTTACCTTACTGAATGATCAAGGTATTTACATGTGTTCACTTTGGAAGTAATATCACACTTAATATTATTAATGGGTTCTTTAATATCTCGCTATCTTGTCTCATGTAATACCTTCATGTATGTGTGTTTATAATTATTAAGTTTTAATCATGTACCTTCAACAAAATTAAAATATTCAAAAAAATATTAATGTATAGAACTTTATTCATTTAGTTATTTATTTTTCTTACATAAGAATAAAATTGAATTATATATACACATATCCACATTCATATCAGGCACCAGGTACATGAAATACTTTCATAGAAATGCATGGAATCATGGAAAACCAAAATCTAATCAAGAGGAAGTTTGACGTGTCATGTATGCATCCTCTACCTTTATAGAATATATCCTAATATCTTAGGTTAGTGAGATGTACAATTGAAATTCCATCTATTTATAGATCTCTACTAAATAAATACTTTAATTCCAATACAATCCTAACACCAAGTATATATAAATCATAATTATCCCTCTTTATTACATTCATAAACTGATAACAAATAATAATCTTGGTTAAAATTAACTAAATCTTATGTAATACCTAGTATGTGACTCTTTAGATACATGTTTTAAATATTAGAAGAAGTAATTTAAATAATATAAAGTAAATCATGTATCCATTCAAAATTAAAAAACATTATATTCATGAATAATAAATAATTAGGTAATAAGTAAATAAATAAAAATTTCAAATATTTAGACATGAGATATATATTTACCAACATTTAACAAATAAATAAAACATAAAAAAATTATAATTTATACATTATTTTATATAAATTCTATAACATATAAATATAATAACTTTATATTTGTATCATAAATATGAACTATTCATACTTAAAAAATTACATGGAATATATATAAACACTTTAATATAAAAATATATGATTCTCTAATAATGTAAACACTTCATATTTTTTAAACCTGACATTTTAATAATATAAAAAATATAGATTATTTTAATATAATATATTTTATATTTATTTGAACTATTAATAAAATCTAGAAAAACTATTTTGGATTGGTTTAAATAAATTCCTAAAATAATAAATTTAATATTAATAATTTATATTATAATTTTTAAACATTTCATAAGAAAATATAAAAAAGTACATTTAACTTTATTTTGTAACTTATAAACACATTATCAAAAAAATTATTTTAACATAAACACCTTATATTAAAATCTTCATTATATAGCCTATATATTTAAGGCTTTAATCACATATCCATCCCCCAAAAAATTGGAAGGTTCTAAAACCCTAATGAGATTCGTTGTAGACCCAACATTTAAGAACCCAGATCTTCATTTTAGGTATGGATCTTGATTTTAGGTTGTTTTCTAAGAAAAAAAAGAATTGGAAATTTTCTAAGTACACACCATGTACTTATGAGTACACGTCGTGTACCCAGGGTACCATGTATTGGTCATGTAACGGCCGAGTACATGGTCATGTGGTGACCTAGAAGATTGCCTAAAGCGAAGGCCAATTGAGGCTAGTACACGGTGTGTACATTAAATGAATACACCATGTAATTTTTTTTATTTGATAAATCAGTGAGGGGTCATGTCTCACATCCATAACACCCTTCTTCTTCCCTTGGATCATACAGGAGAGTGATGTAACGTCGAAGAACTTTGAGCTCTGCCAGGTTCTATGTTCGAGCTCTGATTGAGACACCATTGGGTGCGTTGGATTCCCACCGTTAAGTTATCTCTTTCACTAGATCATATCTTCTTGATTCCTTCTCTATCATGAGTTATTGTCAGATAATTGATTTTACCCTTTTTGTAGATATACATTGTTTTATGTTGGTTCAAGGTTCTATTTTCTTGAGTGTTGATCGTACGACATCAAGGTAGGTGATTTGTGCCTTTATTTGTTCGTATTGGGATTATATATGCTAAAAATGTCACATAACCACATTTGGGGTATTTCTTGATTGGGAAATTAACCCTATTATTTACCTACTATTGTTTAATTGATTGAAAAGGGGTTGTTTCTTATGCATAAGGTTGGATGGCTTATTTATAGGACACCCCATGGGTGAATTTCCCCAGTTTGATTGTTTATTTTTGTTTGGACTAGGTTTCCTATGAGGCGTACCTTGTTTTCATGAATTTAGTTATTTAGGATGATGTTTTATTTGACTGTATTAATTTCATGGGCTATTATTTTTAATGTTAATCATGTAGTAGTTATAGATTTTATGTGATGCTTTGTTATGATATGTGCACTATTTTTTTTCAATGGACCATGAGAGCCTTGGACTAAGAAAACTATGGGGGGGGTTCCATGTTTATTTACCCAAGACTATGAGAGCCTTGGTGTAGACTTTGATAGAGGGATATTGACCATGATATCTACCCAAGTGGTGATTTATGATTATTTATGCTATGTTGACCCAAGGGGTATTCACTGTGAGAGTAACCCAAAGTTCATTTATAAGTTTTTGATGCCATGTTAACCCATTGGTATTAACTGTGAGAGCTACCCAGGTGGTCATTTATAAATTTTTAGTGTTATGTTAAACCAAAATGTGTATACCATGATAGCTTTTTCATAGGGTTGTTTATAAATTATTGAATGATTGTGACGAGTCTACCAAGCCAAAGCACAATCCTGGACTTAGTCTTACCTGATTGTTTAAATGGTCTTCCGAGATGTCTATTGTTAATATTACATGGAGGATATAGAGCTTAGGATAGATCCCAAGGTTTAAATGATTCAAATAATGAATAATTAATGTAAATTAATGTAATTTAAAACTGTAAGATTCTTTACTTTTGAGTACTTCCTAGTTTATTGATTCATTCCTTCATATTTCCTACTATATATATTCACTAACAGTTAGGCACAGATATTTTGGTGGTTTCCTAATGTGATTTGTCTCACACCCTATGTGGGTCTTTAATTTGTACCCAAATAGATTATATGGTTGTAGGTATAGATAAGGTCAAGCTCCCTTATTCATCAGGTACTTAATTTTTGTTGAAGCTGGAGAGTATGGGACCAAGCTGAGGCTTGCAATGCTGTTGGAGTTTACTTCTTTTCTATAATTTGGCTTTAGTATTTTATTTCTAGAATTTTGACTTGTTTGGCTCATTTCCTAGTCACATGTGACATGCATCATTTATATATTCTCTAGTTGTTATATTACTATCAGTCTTCCACTATTTACTTTTGTTGTATGGTATTACTACTTTTGTTATTGGTTACTATTGTTATTATATTGTGTATACTCTGTCAATGAGATATTAGTTTCCCCATTATCATATTTTATCCCTCACTACTAGTCAATAGCCTCTAGGTTTTGGGGAAATGTGCTTTAGGTCATGTGACCAACTGGGTATAGGGAACCCTTGGGCGGCACTTGAAACTTGGACATTACAAAGTGGTGTCAGAGGAGGTTTTCTTTTCTGCCTTGACTTATTATTTGAAGCCTATAGATGAGGATAGGAAGGAATAGGTAATTAGTAATAAGTTGTGCCCAGGATTAGATAACCCGTGTATGGGGAAAATCTAATTTACCTTGAATATTTCAATTTTATGGTTTTCTAATTGTTACAATTGATTTGATATCACTATTGGGTGACACACTTGTTTTGTGTTGTTATTATTAATATCATTATGGATATATTTCTATTAAAACCTAAAGAGATGAGGTTATGCCATATCATGCGTCATATAGGCACTTTCTAGAGACCACATGTCATGAATTCTTGTCATGCCATTTAGGATGCATTACTAATTTCATGTTATTATGATAGATGTTGTCCTAGATATACATGTTGTTTATAATAGATGTTGTGATATAATACCAGATATTTTGATAGGGTATTGGTATATGTAAATTTTCATTTGGATGGATTCCAAACTTTTTTCCCTGAGGTGTTATGGGCCCTCTTGGATTAGAATTTTTTGGATCATGTTTGAACATTAATTGAATTTTTTCAAGTTATGATGTGAAAATGATGCCAAAATTTGATTTGCGGGGATTATGGGATCCCATGGGTCTAAACATGTCATGACATGGATAATTTTATAAGTTTTTAAGGGTTCCATAGAAGTTTTAGAGGCTTACTATTTGAAAACCAAGAAAACACAGCATGTGATGTTATGAACACATGACATATGTTCTTCTATTCTAATGGAAACAACTTTTCTTAAGTACACATTGTGTACCGTATGTACATGTCATGTAGTATTTGACTATGTGATTGACTATGTGAGTAGAGACATGGGGTTGGGAATCTTTTTTCAGAACAAGCTATGTCTATATTGTATATGTTTTGTTGTAAAGAACGGTGTATCTAGCTATGTGACCAATGACACGGGTAGATGGAACTTAATATGTACATGTCGTGTCTCATTCATTCACATCGTGTAGTTATGAACTGTGTATCTAGCCATGTGACCAACAAAACGTGTGTATGGGACTTAACTGGTACATGTCATGTCTAGGTTGAACATGACGTGTAGTGTTAACTAGGAGAGAATCGTGTAGTTCTAGTTGTGTAGAAGTACTTGGGAATGATGGAAAATTCAAGTACACATCATGTCTCAGGAGGAACATGCCTTGTGTGAGGGGATTTATATGACCAGGGTGGTCAGAAGTAAATTCCATGTTAAGGCTTAAATGGAACACGTCGTGTGGCAGTTATACATGTTGTGAAACCCTGTTTTCTAAAACATGAATGCTTTCCTTATTATACTCCATTCTTTCACTTATAAGTTGTTGTCCTTAATAATATTAAACTGGGGTGTGGGATTGAACTTGTAGAGTCATGTTGTTGATACATCCTCTAGTTTTACACCAGGTGAAGGGTGATGATTAGAAATTAGAAATTCTAGATCAGGGACTACCAGTAGATCCTCCCGTCATGCCCATCTTGGCACCAGATATTATACTAGACACAGGTGCTAATGCATAGTTCTATGAAGACTTTATGAGGATGATACAGACATTCTAAGGAGCACCACATCCTTCCCCAACTATGGTAGAGTTGATGAAAGTGTTACCACATTATCATCCTCCCAATTTGTTAGGGGATGGAGGACCACAGGCTGCGAAGTCATGGTTGGAGGCTATGATTTCTATCTTCGAGCATCTGAAGATTCCTTCAAATAGGAGGGTGAATCTCACGATGTACATGCTATGTGATTCCACCAAGATATAGTGGGACATTGTCTAACAGGAGGGACATCATCAGGATAAGTCTTGGGAAGAGTTTCAAAGGACCTTCAATGATTACTTCTACCATGAGACATTGAGGGCTGACCAAGCCCGGGAGTTCTTACATTTGGAATAGGGTGCTCTTTCAGTGATGGATTACTCATCTTGTTTCACAGAGCTTCAGTGCTTTACACATGTTTGGGGAGGTGAAAATTTATCACTATCTAGGCATTTAGAGTATGGTCTCGGGTATGACATCCAATCATAGTTGAATGTTTTCAGTCTAACTTCGGTGACTGCTATAGTAAATCAGGCATTGATTACTAAGCGTAATCTAAGGGAGTTGGGAGTTACAATCCAAGGCGTTTCAGCATCTAGGGATAGTACTCTTTCGTTTGATAGAATAAAATGCATTAGGTAGCATTATCATTGTGATTTAAGTAGCAGGGATGTATCTACAGGTATTCAGGTGAGGTGCTACCATTATAGGAAGAGTGGGTACACAAAACCCCAGTGCCTGAGAGACCCATTTGAGTGCCAATCTTGCGGAAATATGGGCCATCTACAACATTTTTTTTAGTTTTTTTCAGCATCATCTAGTGAGCGGGGATCTATTATGACTCCACATTCATAATTAGGACCACCAGTTTCTCCTCAGTCAGAGAACTAGACTTTGTCAGGCCATTCATGCCAAGGAGGTGGTCGAGGTCGGGGTGGCCAGACAATAGGTTTTCAATGACAGTAGGGTGGATCACCTTAGGGTAGTCGGGAAGGGTCACAGGGTCAGAGTAGAGGTCATACTTTTATAGTAGAGAAGACCCAGTAGAAGTATGATCCCAAACCCTCTACAATTAGAGGTACGATTCTAGTTGCCTCTGATATAGCTTCTACACTTTTTTATACAAGGGGTTCCCATAGTTTTATATCTATTGATGTTGTAGAGAGATTTAGTCTCTATGTCTTTACTTCTAAGGATATTATGACACTAGACACTCCCTTGGGGATTAATATGGATAGTGTACATTAGTTCAAGGATTTCCCTCTTGAGGTTGGAGGGTGTCACTTCTTATGGGACCAATATGTCTTAGAGATTACAGGTTTCTATATCCTTCTTGGAATGGACTGGTTGGTCTCCTTTTAAGACGTTGTTATCTGCTATCTCCGTAGGGTGAGTTTCACATAACCAGAGGGTGGGTCCTTTCTAAACAAGGGAGAATGGGATGTCCATGTGAGAAGATTTGGACCCGATCATCAGGGGTTAGAAGGTATTACAGTCTAGATTTCTAGTTTATATCTCGATGACTTGGGAACTTCATAGATAGACTTTCCTCCAGTGGTGGATCATTTCAAATATATCTTTTCATGTGAATTTTTTGGTTTACATTCATAGTGAGAGTTATATTTCTCTATTGATCTTGTGCTAGGAGTGGCACCAGTGTTCATTACTCCATATAGGATTTCTACACTAGAGTTATAGGATCTCAAGAAGAAGTTATAGGAGTTGTTGGGAAAGGGTTTCATCTAACCCAATAATTCTCTTTAGGGTTCGCCTGTCCCTTTTTAGAATAAGCCTGAAAATACCCTCATACATTTCATGGATTATCAGAAGTTGAACCAGTTGACGGTCAAGAATCGATATCTCTTTTTAAGGATTGATGATCTCTTTGATCAACTTCAAGGATCTCGGGTGTTCTCAAAGATTGACTTGAGATTATTTTATCATCAGTTGTGAATTAGACCATCAGATATACCTCTTACAGCCCTTCTGAGTAGTAATTTGGTCTCACAAACACACCGAAAGTTCTCATGTCACTGATGAAATAAGTGTTCCATCCTTATTTGGATTCTTTTATGGTAGTCTTCATAGATGATATATTTGTGTACTCTCACACTCGACAGGTCCATGCCACCCATCTTGAGATTATATTGATTACACTAATAGAGAATCAGTTATATGGAACACTATCAAAGTGACACTTTTGGATGGACCAGATTAACTTCTTGGGTCATGTCATATCAAAGATAAGAGTATCTTTAGACCCTGAGAAAGTGAGAGTGGTTGTTTCCTGGGAGCAGCCGAAGAACATTTTTGAGGTATTTTGTTTTATGTGGATTGATGGTTACTATAGGAACTTTATACTCGAATTTTCATGATTATTAGTTCCACTAACAGACCTAACTAAGAAGGTTGAAAAGTACGTGTGGATAGATTACTACGATTCAGAATTTCAAGAGATGAAAGGGAGATTTAATTCAGCACTGATACTAATTTTTCCAGAGTTAGGAAAGAGTTACAACATTTACTGTGATGCATCAGGTATTAGGTTGGTTGCAGTTCTTATGCAAGGGTAAGGAGTCATTGTCTACTGGTATCGGCAATTAAGGCCACATGAGAGGAATTACCCGATGCTAGATCTCAAGTTAGCTACAGTTGTGCATGCTTTACGTTATTGGATAAATTATCTTTTGGGGAGTATTTTATGGTGTACACTGAGCACAAAATTCTCAAGTATATCTTTACTCAGTGAGATCTGAATTTGAGACTGTGAAGGTGGGTTGAGTACCTTCATTATTTTGACTTTGAGCTTTCCTACACGCCTGGGAAAGGCAACATAGTGGTTGAGGCTTTGAGTAGTAGGACTCAGATACAGGCAGTTCAGGAGGCCATTAGTTAGTGGTAGATTATGGCTCTATTCTCTGAGATTCATTTTTAGGGATGCATGAAAGATAGGGGCATACTTTTCTTTCTTCAATATTTGTTACCTATAATCTATCTAATTGAGTGCAAATGAGATAACTATCAGATTCCAAAGGCCTATTCCTAATGGATAGTATTTCGAATGAGGACCCTACTCCTGGATAGACCATATATAAGGATGAGATTTTTCATTTTCATGGATGCTTATAGGTGTCAGAAGACATACATAAGGAGTTGATGTGAGATTTTCATTCCTCAATTTGGGTAGTTCATCTTGGTGTCACCAAGATGTATTGAGATCTACACCATCAGTATTGGTGTCTAGGTTTGAGGAAGGATGTAGCTAGTTTTTTATGAGATGTTCTACCTGTTAGTAGGTGGAGGCAAAGAATCAGCAACTGGTAGGGATTTTATAGTAGTTACCCATTCTCGAGTTAAAGTGGAATGATGTCACAATGGATTTAGGAACAGGTTTACCGAGGTCGCCTTAAGGGAATGATGTGTTCTGGATTGTTGTTGATAGACTCACAAAGGTTTAAAATTTCTTATCGATCAAGGAAACTTTCAATGTTTATGAGGTTGTAAGGTTGTACATCTGAGATATTCTACATTTTAAGGGGGTTTCACACTCTATCATTTCAAACAGCGATGCCCAGTTTACTTCTCATGTCTGGCAGGGACTATAGAGGGATTTTGTTACACAGGTACTTCTAAGTATAGAAAACCATCCCCAGAAAAATAGCCAGTCTGATCACATGATTCAGGTTTTATAGTACATGATTCGAGCATGTGTCCTAGATTTCGGGGGATCTTGGGAGAGACACATACCCCAAGTGGATTTTTCCTATAATAACAGTTTTCAGGAAACAATTCAGATGGAACCTTATGTGGATTTGTATGGTAGGCCAGTCTAATCACCCCTATGTTGGCTGGAAGTAGGAGAGGCACCTATGTTGGGACCTCATCTTGTCTAGGAGACCACAGAGAAGGTGGAGTTTGTTTGGAAGAGGATGTATACTATACAGTATTAGCATAAATATTATTTTGATCTATAGAGACAACCTCTAGAGTTAAAGGTCAAAGATCAGGTTTTCTTATGTTTCACACCGAGGTTGGGAAACATGAGGATTAGGAGATAGGAGAATCTTTCATCGAGATACGTTGGGATGTTTGAGGTTTTGGAGAGAGTCGGTCTAGTTTCTTATCGGTTGTAGTTACCTCAAAGGTACTAGTCCATGCGCGATGTCTTTCATTTTTCTCAGATACAGTGTTACTTTTTAGACTTGTCTCACATTTTTCAACCCGAGGAGATTGAGTTGTAGGTGGATGCATCATTCTAGGAGCACCCTATTCGGATTGTGGATCACAGCATGAAGGTTCTCTATGGCCTATTTGTTCCTCTAGTACGGGTTCTATGGTAGTATGGGTGATTACAAGATGAGACTTGGGAGAGGGAGTCCAACGTACGATCACAGTAGCCAAAGTTTTTTGAAGCTTCTTCTTCACCACCCTTGAAAGGGATGAATTGCTTTAAGGGGAAAAGTTTATAAGAACAAGGATATTCATTTCATGTATGGATCTTGATTTTGAGTTTTTTTAGGAAAACAAAAGAATTGGGAATTTTTTAAGTGCACATCATATAATTATGAGTACAAGTCCTGTACCTGGGTACCACGTACAGCCGTATACTAGCTCTGTAATGGCCAGGAACATAGCCATGAGGTGACCTAGAAAACTCCCTAAAACGGGGGACGTCTGAGGCTAGTACAAGGCATGTACATTAAATGAACATGTCATGTACTTTACTTTTTATTTGATAAATCAGTGTGGGGTCATGTCTCATGTCCAGAACACCCTTCTTCTTCCCTCAGTTCATAAAGGAGAGAAATATAACAGCGAAGAACTTCATTCTCCTCCCGGTTCTCCTTCTGAACTCCGATTGAGACGTTGTTGGGTGCGTTGGATTCCCACCGGTGAGTTCTCTCTTTCCCTATAGCCTCTCTTCCTAATTCCTCCTCTCTCTTGAGTTATTGTGGGATGATAAATTTTACTCTTTTTGTAGATCTACATCATTTTAGGCTGATTCTAGGGCCGACGTTCAAGAGTATTGATCATACGACATCAAGGTAGGTGGTTTGTTCCCTTCTTTGTTCGTATTTAGACTATAAATGCTAAAAATGTTGCATACCCACATTTGGGGTATTTATTGATCGGGAAATTAACCCTATTATTTACCTTCTATGGTTTAATTTATTGAAAAGGGGTTGTTTCTTATGCATAAGGTTAGATGTATTGTTTATGAGACACCCCATGGGTGTGTTTCCCTAGTTTGACTGTTTATGGTTGTTTGGCCAAGGTTTCCTATGAGGCATACCTTGTTTCCATGCCTTGATTTATTTAAGATAGAGTTTGATTTTATTATATGAATGTCATGTTTTATTCTTGTGAATGTTATCCATGTAGTAGTTATAGATTACATGTTCTTCCTTGTTATTTTATGCGCGTTGTTTTTTTCAGTGGACTGTGAGAGGCTTGGACCCGGAAAACTGTGGGGGTTTCCATGTTTATTTATATACGACTGTGAGATCCTTGATGTAGACTTTGACCTCGGGGTATTGATCATGATATCCACCCAGGAGGTAAATTATGATTATTTATGCAGTGTTTACCTAGGGTGTATTGACTGTGAGAGCTACTCGGATGTCATTTATAAGTTTTTGATGCCATGTTGACCCAGGGGTATTGACTGTGAGAGCTTCTGAGGTGGTCATTTGTAAATGTTTAGTGATATGTTAAACCAAAGGGGTTAGATTGTGATATCTTTTCTAGAGGTTTTTTTATGAATGATTGAATGATTGTGATGAGTCTGCTAAGCCAAATCACAATCTTGGTCACGATCTTACATGATTGTTTAGATGGTCTTCTAAGATTTCTGTTGTTACTATTACATAGGGGATACAGAGAATAGAATATATCCCAAGGTTTAAATGATTAAACTAATTAATAATAAATGTAAATGAATGTAATTTAAAATTATAGGATTGTTTACTTTTTAGTACTTCTTATTTTAGTGCTTCATTCCTTCATATTGTCTGCTATATATATTCACTGACAGTTAGGCATAGATCTTTTGGTGGTTGCCTACTGGGATTTGTCTCACACCCTGTTTGGGTCATGATTTTTGACCCAAATAGATTATATGGTTGTAGGTATAGATAAGTTCTAGCTCCCTTCTTCATCAGGTGCTTGATTGTTGTTGGAGCTAGAGAGCATGGGACCAAGCTGAAGCTTGTGATGCTATTGGAGTTTACTGCTTTTCTGTACTTTGGTTTTAGTATTGTATTTCCACCTGTATGACTTGTTTGGATGCCTTTATGGAAACATGTGACATACATCATTTATATATGCTACAGTTTTTTTATTACTATTAGTCTTCCACTATATACTTTTGTTTTATGGTATTACTGTTTCTGTTATTGGTTACTATTGTTACTCCACTGTGTATAATCTACCAATGAGGGCATAGTTTCCCCATTATCAGTCCTTGGCCTTCGCTGCTAGTCGGTATCCTTTGGAATTTGGTGAAATCCTCTTGAGTTCATGTGACCAACCAGGTATGAGGCACCCATGGGCAGCACCAAGAACTAGGACGTTACACAACATGCCCCAGAATTTTAATAAAACAAATTTTAAATAAATCATAAAACCGCATCATTAAGAAGACACCAGATGAATAAACTCAACTAAATATTCATTGAGAGGGGTTCAATTAGTGAATTAAGTTTATCTTTCATTATTTTATAAATCTTTATTAATCAATTAGATTAAAAATAAAGAGTTATTAACTTTGTTGGTGAAAAAAAACACCAAGTAACACATAATCATTTATAAGGTTAATTTGATCAAAAAAGAACCAATAAATTTTAAGCATCAATAGGAAACACACAAAGATATATGATCCACTAGTAAAATATATGGAATAAAAATGAGTTGAGTATATTCTTATGCTCATTAATAATAAATTTCCCTTATTTATCAAATTCTCCCACATAGATATAGATTGAATGAAGTCAATCAGTATGGAAAATATTATCCTAACACTTATTCTTCTCATTAAAACTAATTTATTTCAATGGGTCTTTAATTTTTCAAACTTCATATTTGATAGGGATTAATGTAGAATTCATAAAATAAGGATAACTCTAAAAAATTTCACAAGTGATGAATAATTTATCTTCTTCAATTTGAAACTCAACCATTATTTTAAAGTTTTCTTCTATTAAGAATAGATATAATGATGTTCCATATACAAGATCATTCTTTCATCATCTCAATTACTCTTATTGGGTCAATTCACTCTTCTATAACTATCAAAAAAACTCCAATACTTTTATCACTTTGTTTTACACTATTCCTCTCTATTTTAATTCTAGAAAACTTGAACATATATATATATAAGAATTTAAAAAACCATGGAGTGAAACCTTTAAAAAAATATTTATAAATATTTATAGATAGTTTCCTCTCAACTTCTTATAATTTATCTCAAACTAATATCAAAGTCATAATATACACGACGTGATAATTATTAAAATGAAATGTTTTCTTTTCAATTCCAAATCACTCTTAATAAACCAGGACATGTTTCCTTCCAACTGTTAAATAGCTTCAAAAAATTTCTTTAAAATATCATAGGACATGTCATATAACAAAAATCATCTCAACAAGCTGAATCAAATTATAATCTATGACATTCCAATGTGGTATAATAACTATATATTTTTTACCATAAGCACCACAATGAAACCCATTACATATAAACATGGTGTATTTTCTTCCTTGAGTATATTGGTACAAACATCATCAAAATACAACCACAAAAACTTTAATATTGATTAAAACCATGGAATATTGATAAGATAAAAAAATTTAAAACATCACATAAAGTTAAGATTTTTAGGAATACTTTAATGACATGTGTTTTACTACAAAACACAAAGTTCACTTTTCTTAACCTTTTTCTTCTGAAATTTTCTCAAAAAAATTTTATGAAATATTTAACACTTTAAACCCTTATTTTATATAAAATTTTGATATTATTTTGATTTTCCTATTTTATTAACCAAACCTATATAGAAAATGCATTCAATATAATGTTACTTACCAAAATTCATCAATCATATGCTCCTTACGAACATGTTAAAATATGATCTCCACTATAACACCCTATGATTTTAGAATATATTTATATTTAAGAAATTTGATGTGTTTGGTATCTTTTGAATCATGAAACACTAAATTTGTTTTAATTATTTTTATAAATTATAAAATTAATCACATTTTATGGTATTTAAATAAAATGTAATTATTCAAAATAATTATAAATTTCACTTAGGAAATGTTATTGATCCTATAAAACAGTTTTTAAATGTTTTTTAATGATATTTTTTTAATATGTAAGTTAATTCTAATTATTAAAATTATGTAAATTTATTATTAATGAAAGTAAAAAAACTAAATTCATTTGTTATCAATTTTTCATAAATGAAAATAAAAACATTCAATAGTAAAAGAGATATTTTCATATTTGCAATGTATTTTTAAATTAATAGATTAAATTAATCATTAATGTTGAATGATTTTAAAGAATGAATAGATTATATATATAATAAAATGATTTAAAATTAATTTAATATTGGTTACTAGGTAAGGAATGGGAATAAATTCATTTTATGCTTAAAAAGTATATTTTCTTCAAAAAATAGTTTTTATTACATTTGTACATGGATATTATAAAAAAATCCTCTTTTAGAATTTTTATCTAATAAAATGAATAAAAAATTTATATAAAAATTTAAAAATTAGCTTAGGGTGATTTTTTTGGATTTTCTAAAAATATTTATTTTTGAGTGAATAGTGAAAAATAATGATTATTATAAGACAATTAATTATTTTCTTTAAATCAAGTAATTTAAAACTATCATTATATTTTTTATTTGGTTTTAATGTAAAATAAGTATAATTTTATTAAAAATCAACTAATTCTATGGGAATCAATTTTAAACTTTATTTTTTTATAAAATCATTTTTCGGTTTAAAAATGGAATTATATAAAAAATCAATGTGTTTTGCACACTTATATTAAAATTAGTTTTAAAAATTATGTAAATTAAAAAATATAAAATATTTTTATTATTTTTAGTCATAATGGTTGAATTAGATAAATAATACCCTTTCATTTTTTTCCATATAAATAATTTACCTAAGTAAAAAGTGGTCACCATGGTAAAGGGTGAAATAGGTTAATTATGATTAAAATTATGTGATAAGGACAAAAACAATTATCTCCCTATGTTTTGATGAGTCTTTCTATACCACTCCCTTATCCTTAGTCAATTTTGATCAATTTTGGATCCACTTTACATTATCATGACTTCCATTTTATATTAATAAAATTATATTAAAAAATATCACTTTCTCTCATTTAAAATCTAAAATATATTGGAAATGTTAGAATAAGATTGAATATATTTTTTGTAAACTATATTAATAAAATTATGGTTAATAAATTATATTCATGTCTATAATTTATTTTAAATTTTTAAAACTAGTATAATCATCTAAAAACCTTATGACGTGTTAATGTAGCATTTACAAAAACAAGAGAAAAATCTAGTAAATGATTTTAAAGACATTAAAAGTGAAATATTAATATTAGTTAGGATATTCCAATAATCTTATAGAAATCTATTAATTATAGTTTATTATTTATTAGTTTTTAATTTTATTTCTATTTTTCAATTGATATGTTTAAAGTTACATTTTCTGAATAGTCTCAAAAATGAACTTAAATGGAATTTAATATTTAAAAACTATTTTTAAATAATTATAAAATCATAAAAATACTATATTGACTCAATGTTATGATAAATTATCTATACTATCATTCATGGTTCATTTATGTTTCACTAGTAATTTTTAAAATTACTTTCATGGTCCTTAAAGATTGAAAAATTGTAAAAATGCCACTGATTATTCAAACAAAAATGGACTCAATATATGATTTGAAAATCCACATATGATTTCAGTATTATTTAAAAAATATATAAAAAATCCTCTAAAATTTCCCTTTATCACGTCACCATACCCCTAGAGTGACCATAAATCAGTCCTTCAAAGGCCTTAAGCTCAATCGAAAGGATCATATCAAAACACAATGTATAACTCTTAACCAATTACTTTTATGATTATTTTTTCTTCTAAATAATTAAAAGATATTGTATAAATCGTAAAATAATTAATTAATTATGATAAATATAGTGAAATTTTATTATTTTAATCTAACTACTATTATCTTCCTTCTTTCCCATTTATCCAATGGAAAATGAAAGTGTCCCTCGTTTGTACGTACGAACTACCATCTCCATGAAGTGATGTAATTAATTTTTCATCACAGTATCTCATGTATGGTTATATAAATAGATATAATGTATATATATGATGTTTATAAACAAATTATCATTCTATAAAGATGAAATATTATCTAACTTCTTACCATACATTCTGTTGGAAAATGATAATGTCACTTGTGCATATGTGTGGACTATCACCTCCATAAAGTGATGCGATTATTTTATTTATTTTCACTAAACATTGATGGTAATAAATATATATTTAATGAATATATATTATATTTATGATATTATTGATATTTTTTAAAGATATATTATTTTTCACTCATGTATATGTGTGAACTATCGTCTCCATAAAGGGATGTAATTATTTTTTTATCATAGCTTTATATAAATGATTATTAAAGTGTATATAATGAATAAATATGAAACTTGTGACATGATTAAGATTATGGAGATTATAAAACCATGAAAAGGGTTCAAATACTAGGATCTTTGAACTAAAACATTCATAGAAAACAGAATAGTTAACACTTAAATATTGATTTTAATGAAAATTTGTTAATAAATTGGAAATTAGAAATTTTAAGGGAACGATGTATTATAATATAATTATAAATATTATTTTGGTATATATTTACAATAAATATAAATTAATTATATAGGAGGTTAAGACTGTGTATTATGAAAATCAATAATTGAGGTAAGGGTTTATGTTACAATCACATTTTTATCCGGATTGTTTATGTTTCAATTTATATAATGGGAAGTTATATATTATTTTTATCTTATAACCCATCTATTTTATTTTAATCTTGTTATTTATATTTTTTTCAATTATTATTACCATTTTTCCTCTTTGGTACTTTAAATTATAGAAAGGATGTTTTCAAGAAAATACAAACTTATTTTGCTTTATTTGGGAATGAATATTTTTCTTCCATATTCATATTCTTAAAATTATTTTATGGTTGTTTTCATCTATAATCATATATTTCAAATAAGAAATTTTCACTACCTTTTAATTTCTTTAAAAAATTATTAAAAGGAATATTTTCAATGCTTTTTTGTATGAATTACTTTTTACTTATTAAAAAATTGTAAAAATAATGGCCTCTTTTAACGTATACAACATGAATAGATTTTACAACTATCATTGATTTACTTAATAATGAAGCTTCCTTTACAAGTTTCAAAGGTTTTATAATTAAAATGTTATTACCATTTTTCTCATGATTTTAATTTTTAAATGTTACCAATAGAAAAGTTATATTCTCTATTTATTTTCAAATTATATTTTAAATGATTTTATAAAAAAGACATTATATTTTTTTCAACATCATTTAAGGATTTTTACAATTCATTAGGGATATGGTAATATGAAATCATACACTTTAATTATTTGTATATCTTATAATGATGATGTTTTAATAGAGTTTTCATGAAACCTATTTCTTTCTCATGGGTTAATTAATCTGTTAAATAATTATGAATTCTCTTATGTGCTTATAGAATACACATATATATATATATATGATTGATTTATTATTATGTTATGGGTGGGTCTTTTATAGTACTCTAATTCATTGGGTAGTTTTTTATGTCTTATAATCTTAAAGGGTACGCTAGTGGTTAGTTCAATCCCAAGGTGGTATATAGGTGTTTACCCAAATCCCAATAAGGTACATGGGTGATTAACTTAATCCAACTATATGATAAAGTTCTATCTGGGAATTCTTAACATATGATGTGATGAATGTATTGGTGGATTTTCTTAACATGTGATGTGATTAATTTCTTCACTGGTATCCTTGACATATGATTTATATTCTTATTTTTTATGTCATATTCTAATGCATATGTTATTCTCTCATGGATTGATATTTTTTAACATTATTAATTCTTGTGAATTATGTCTTTATTTGTGAAAAATATTTATTCCATTAATTAGGATTTGTGATTTTTATCTTTTAGTATGAACCTTATGTACCATGATTATGTTTTCATGCTCTTAAGAACATCTTATGTTTGCTTATGATCTTTGAATAGATGTATCCCATGTTTACCCTTACTAATTATTTGAGCTCACCCATTCCTTATGTTTCCATTTAACCATGTTATGAAGAAGTATTTTAATTATGATATGTCTAAGAAGCGTATAATGTGAGAAAACAATTTGGGCGATATGGTAGATATTTCATGAAATAATTTGGTTATGTATCTAGTATCCAAATAAACTAAACATTTATAGTTATATGGAATGTATTAATGTGATTTTCATTGAATATTCATTTAAAATAACTCAATATTTATATAAGTTATTCTTTGAGTAATTCCTTAGAGTCCATATGAGCTTTTGAATTTTGAGAAGGAACTTGAATTATTAATTTTTTGTTAGTCTGGATTTTGAATTAGGATTCAAAATGATGTTCCAAGGGATTTAACACCTCAAAAGAGTGTGTTCTCATATATAAGGAGGCTTATATGGTGACTATAGGAAACAAGAAACATTGAAGGAGGTCTAGGTGGTTAGGGTTGCTGTTTTCAGCCACTGGCTAGTCAGTGGCCTGGTAGCCCTGTTGGTAACACCAGCTAACCAATTTCTTAATACCAACTAGAAAGTGGTATTATTTGGGGGGAAATACCTATCTCCAACCCACCCTGGAGTTAATATTGGGTTATCCCTCTCCTTCGCATTTTTTGAGTGCATGGGAAGGGGGTTGGCTCACCCCTTCCTTCAACCCCCTTCACTTGGGGTGTGTTTTTTGGGTCATTTTCGATGTGGATTTAACGTGAAGATTTCTATTCCTTACACCTCATTTCTCCATATTCTTAAAAAATTAATTTGGAAGATTTTAGTTTAGGTTAAATCTCATATATTTCATCAGATAATGGTAAAATTTCTTGATTCCTTTGAAACCTTCAAACAGCCTGTAAGGGTTCATCCCACAATGACATCTGTTAGTAATTATTTGTTGAACTTTCAATAGTACATCACACTAAAAAAATATTAAGATTTTTTACTATATTCCAAAATAAAATTATAGATTTTATTTATGTTTTAGGTGGGAGACTTGTTTTAGGATAATGTTGGGGGCCTATAGTGGACCTCCCTCAGTGGTTTGGTCATGGTTGTGAACTGACGCGACAATGAGGTGAGATTTCAATAATTATATTATTTTGTTTAAATTTAAAATAATTAATCAGAATTTTTTTTAATTATTATTATCATAAACATGATACAATGTATCTGGTGGTTGGTACAGGTCTGGGTGAGCTTGAATGGGGTTCAACATGCCATAACAGAATAGTTATCCCATGTAAATAAAATTAGAAAGCTTTATGGAAAAGGTTGGTGGTCCTTGATGATTTCCATATTTTATTATTGAATTTTTTTTATTATGTTTTTTATTTTAATTCATGCCACTAAAGGTAATATACCTCTTTCATTAAGGATAATCTATTAAATTTAAATTGTTTATTTAATTTAAATTTTATCTTAATTTAATTTAAATTTATCAACATAGGTAAATTCCTATCATGAAATGAGAAAAAGTGAAAAGTCTAATAAGGATATTGGGAACTAGATTTTATTCTTGGTAACCATTAGTTGAGGATTATAGTAAGAGGATACCCAAGTACCTAAACACCTCTAAGGGAGGGTGTGACATGACTTGAGATTGACGGTCCTGGTATACTGGGTGAGGACCCTTGAGGCATGTTTATCCAAAGTGGACAGACCATAGGGAGATTAGATATGGGTTAGGTGATCTCACCAGCCTAGAGTGACCCTAGACATATATATGTTCCTTGAGATATCTCTCAATATTGACACAAATAAGGCTTTCCCATGAGGATTATGAGGTTGTGATAAGACTATAAACTTTCAACGGGGTGTGGCATCCTCCAAGAGATGGGTTATGACATGAGTGACTTGGGATGGTATTGGGGGCCCTAGTGGGGTGAATTTACCAAAATGTTTACCTAGGGGACCATAGTAAGTACCTTGATGATAGACCATCCCTAATCAGGTGTAATGGGATATGGATAAAGGTGACAGGTTTGGGTGTTCAGCTAACCTAGCCCTTTCCTTTTTTTATGTTTGTCTTAGAATACACCCTTGTGGTAGATGTTGTGTGGTTAGAGATACCATGGACTTCGAACTTTATGTTGGGTAAACTATGGATTTTGATCATGTATTTTGGATTCTCATGGGATGGGTCCTTGAATTTTTTAGGATATATTTCGAGAGACTATGGACTTAGACCTCAGTGTTGGGTTGACATGGATTTGGAGCCCAGATGTTTGGACTATCATTGTATGAGTCCCAATATTATTGAGGATATGGTTTGGGCTAACATGGATTTGGAACCCAATGGTTATTAGGAGATAAAATCACCATGACATTCTTAGAGACACCCTAACACTAGCTGAAGCAAGTTTTGTCGATCGGGTTCATAGGCCTAAGAATATAAAGTGGTCATTTATTTATCTTTTTTTATATTGTGTATTTATTATTTCAAGTTGAACATTCCACATGAACATATCACAACATTTCTGATATATATGGGATTGTATTGGTGGTTCCCTACTGAGTTTTGTACTCACACCTTGACCAGTATTCCACTACACTTGGGTACCCATGAAGCTCTCACATGGTTATTTTAGGCATAGGTTGGGTCAATTCTTGAGAGTTCATGATCAATATAAATAATCTCACATGAGATTTAGAGTATAGGATGAGGTGAGGTGAGGGGATTATAGTGGATCCTCCTAAATTTTTATTTTGGTCTTTTCCTTTTCTTTATTTTATTTTCTATATGATATCGTCCCCAAGGATGATCCAACTGGTATTTCAATGTGCCAATTTTTATTTTATTATAGTGTGTTCTATTTTAGTTATTATTTATGTATACTCTGATGATTATGATTGTTTATGATGTTTAATATATTTATCTATGATTGTGCACTATTATATGGGGGGTATAGTCTCATCATAGTTCCACTTGAGACCCCAACTATTAGTCAACATCCTCTAACATATGAGTATGTGTTCCTAAGGTCATGTGGCACACCGGTCTAGTTACTATTCAAATTGATTTGTTCTGGTATGTTACAAAGTGGTATAATATATTTTTATTATCTCACTTTATGGGATATGGTAGAATCAATATATAAGTATGTGTTAGAGATTATAATAGATATCAATCTAGTGCATCATGGACACATATTCTAGTTGTAATTCTAGGTTACCATGGTCTTGGGATTTTTTTCTTGTTATGTGATGTTATGATTTATATGATTTTTATCTCAAGTGATGCACATGGTATTTGAGGTTGATTTTTTTATTATTTTATTTTTGTCTCTTATCCCATTGGAAAGAATCTAATTATTATATTTATCTCTTTTAATGTATAGGAAAGAGGAATCTCGTGCATCATTTTTGTTCATGTAAGATCCACATGACATGTATTCTTGTCTGTGTGTGATTTTTTTCACGAAAAAGAGGCTCAGTTATTTAACATATTAGAAAATGATCATCTAAAATTTTCTCTTATAAGTACGTGTTATAATTATACTTAGTTGGTTCGACTTATACATGTATTCCCATTTGATGGTATGTTATGTGGATTCATGGTGTGGTGCTTGATGATGATGTGATAGTCTAAGGGAAAAGGAGGTGAAGTGACTCTAGTAGGTCTCTAGGGAACCTGGTGCCTTAGTGGTAAACCCCTAGTGGGTTTTTATTATTCATGTTTGGTTACTTAAGGTATTAGTACCAACCTATATGGAATTATCCTATATAGCTTGGATTAGAATTCTATTTTACCAAGTTAGAGGCTATGTTTCCTTTTATGTGGATTGCCTTGGATGGGAAAGTTGTATATGGACATTGGATGGTGAGTTTGATTATTGATAGAGAAGTTCCATGGGTGGATGCTTGTGAGAATTTGTACCTTATAGGATAATATTGGAATGTGATTCATTTGACATACCTGTGACCCTATAGATCAGTGTTTTTATCATGCTTGATGTCATTAGATGTGATATATCTATGGTTGTGACATATATGTGAGACCAAAATTTTGTTCTAGGTGAGATAATTAGAGACTCTTGGTTTTGACCCATGAGAGGATTTAGCATGTGCTTATGAGTTCCCTAGAAATGGAAAAGATTTGGTAGTTTCCTTGATATTAGACTAGTGTATAGGAGGTGATACTGGTGATATAGCATAGGCATGATGATTCCTTCTATTCATGAGAACACACCTTGAGTGATTTGGTGTTGAGGATAGTTTCAAAGGGTAAGATAATTCGGGTGCCTGAACCTATGGAATTTGGATATGTTTTAGTGGATGTAGGGAGCAAGGATAGAGGGTTTTTGTTCATGAAACAATTCCATGGTCATGGTTTCTTAGGGATTAAAAAAATGGTAAATATCCCTCCATGTTAGAGGATACATCAAATAATATATTATAAATGATAGAATAGATTATATAGGTAAACCCTAGTTAGTTATTTATAGGATGGGTTAATGTGGTCCAGATAGATTGAAATCCATCTGATGATGGAACTTTTTGAGGTAGTACTTGATGAGATGCATAAGGTAAGCCATATAGTGTGGTATGCCCTATTGGTAGTTAGAGTGTGTGGCCCTCACTATCGATGGATTTTTTAAGGTTCCAAATAATAATGTTTCCATGAGTTAGGGATGGTTAGAAATTACATTTCATTTTAGAGCTCAGGCATGAGCATTCTTGTCATTCCCACTCATTACATTTAGTCATGGTTACATTAGTTGGTATCAAAATAGTGTTTTTTTTAGATTAAGTTATGATCCATATAATAATAAAACCTTAAGTAACCTAGGATTAATTGAAATTGATATAGGATAAACATAAAATTTCCTCATTTGATAAGAACCTTTCATAATTTAGGAAATCTTTGTAATTAATCTAATTATTATTGTTTGAAACTCTCATTGATCTTTTTGGTTTTAGTAAGCTGAAAAAACCTAGAGGGAATAAGTTAAAAATGGTTGTGTAGGAAAATTTAGTGGTTGAAAAATGAGAAAAAAACCAAGACATATACTAAAGTGAAACATTTTTTTTGTTATGTCTAACTAGCTATCTCAATTTATGATTAACAGAATGAAACTTTGTGAATTTCTTAACGTGACAAATAAGATAAAAATAGATTTTTATGGGATTTTAGTTGATTAATACCATTAAGAAAAGAATATTAAATTTTATTTATATTCAAAATAGAAAAAAAACACCTAGGGGAATGTCTGAAAGGAATAGAAAGATGTTTTTTTCATGGAAAATATGGTCATAAAGAAATAAATTTCTAAGTAAAATTGAAAATATCAATCAATGAAATGGAAGGGGACAATGTTTTTCCTATGGGGGGTTCTGAAGAAGGGGATTAAAAAGGTCGTATAGATAAAGTTTTATTGTTGAAAATGGTGAAACAATAAATCAAAAATTAAATGTATGAATTATTTTTAAAAAATATTATATTGAAATTATGAATAGAATTAAATAGAATTAATGAATCTTAGGAAATAATTTAAATTTTATACTATAAAAAGGATATATTAAGGAATAATTTTAAAATATTAGTTAAAGTTTTATGAAGGAAGATAAATGATTACAGTGTTTCTATGTTACTTTTGATAATTATCACTAAATCAATGATATTATAGATGATGAAACATATAAGTATTTTTATGCAATAGTTTTATGTTAAGAACTTTCAAACATAAGTTGAATGGTATTGATAACCTTGAAAGTGATTTTGTGACAATGTGTTATTTTCGGTGATATTTTTAAGAACATGTGATTGATGGATAAATAACCATTTGTATAAATATAGGTTTGATTTTGAGATAATGATAGTTTGGGTAAATAATTTATTGATGTTGATAAATTAAGTTGGATAGTATTTTTGGCCTTAAAATTGATAATTAATTTTATGACAAAGTGATTCATATTTTTGTATGAATTTTAATTTATTTTAAGATTTATGTTATATATTGGAAAGTTTTTTATTTTATTATTTTAGGAATAAATATAGAATTAAATTTTTGAATAATATATAATTTTTTTATAGTTTTATTACATAGTTATTAAGGATGTTTTGGGAAAAGTATATTTTGGAGAATATATGATTAGAGCATATACATATTTGGTCATGTGATTGTATGAGTGATAAATGTTGATTGAGGATAAAATTTAAGTTTTTTTAAAGGAAAAAATGATTATTTGTTTATGAATTTTATGAATTTTATGATTCAAATTTTTTAGGTACATTTTTTAGAGTTATAAGTGAAACTTGTGGGGTTTATATCTTAGAGATTAAATTATTCCTAATTCATATAATGGTTTATTCATGCATATTCTAACCTTATGGTTTCTTGTAATAAAATAAAAACAAGAGGAATAACCCGTTATCTATTTATAGTACTCTTGACTTATAATAAGTTAATTCTCGAACTTCAAGTGTTAAAATTCATCTTGTTCATTCATCATTGTAATGAATCAAATATAGATAATAGTTGAAATAAAAAACCAAATGATGACATTACACTTATTGAATGGGAAGAAATCAAGTCAGTATATTTTCTCATATTTTTTCCTTGATAGAAAAATAATTTCCTCAAACTAAATTAAAAGGATTATAAAACTATTGAGTATTATGTGGAATGTATCACTAAATTATCATGGAATGTATTTAGAAACTTTTTAACTATAAGAGTATCATAAAAGAAAGGATTAAGAAATATTTATTTCAAAACTGATAGGTTTCCTAGTCTTGACATAGAAATTAAATTTCTTAATTAGGTTTACATGTCATATTATAATTAAATGCTTTTATTTTTGTAATAAAATATTTAAAATTATGATGACACAATTTATTTAAGGGGATAGAATGTAACACCCTGATATTTTATAATATATTTCCCTTTCAAAAAATCAATATATTTGATATCTATGAAGTAAAAAACACTAAAATTATTTGAATAACTATTATATATTATAAAATTGAATTTCATTATATGTTATTTAAAAAAAATATAGTTTTCGAAAATAATTATTAATTTCACTTAAGAAATACTATTGATTTTATAAAACTATTTTTAAATATGTTATTATGAGAATTAATTTTTCATTTATAATTCAATATATGGTATTAAATTAATGTAAAATTATTATTTACTCATGCATAAAAAATCATTAGTTATCAATTGTTTAGAAATGAAAATAAAATAATTTGAAGGTTAAAGAGATATTTTCCATATAAACAATGTATTTTTATCTAAATAGATTAAATTAACCACTATTAATAAATGATTTTAACGAAATGTATAGATTATAAATCCAATAAATTTAATTTAAATTTATTTAATTATTTTTACTAGGAAATTAATTAGAATAAATTCATTTTATGCTTCAAAAATACATTTTCTTAAAAAATGATTTTTATTGCATTTTATGTATGGATATTATAATTAATTTATAAAACTTATAGGAATTTTATTTGATAAAAATAATATAATTTTTGAAATCAAAATTTCAAAACTATATTAGTGTGAATTGTTGTAATTTTTTTGAAAATATATATTTTTTAGAAAATAGTGAAAAATAAAAAAAAATTAAAGAACTATTTTTTTATTTAATTAAATCAAGTAATTTAAAATCATCATTATATTTTGAATTTAATTTTAAATTAACATAAGAATAAATTTATCGAAAATAATTTAAGTTATCCTATTTTAATAAATATTACCCTTGTTATTTTTATAAAATCATTTTTCTACTTAAAAATGGTTTTTTTCTAAAAACTGTTTTTCATTTCATTTTGTGTACTTATATTTAAATTAATTTTTAATACTTATGAAAATTGAATATTATAAATTTATTTAATATTTTTAATCATAATGTCCATATTAGGTAAATATTTTCTTTTTATTTTTTCTATATAAATAATTTACCAAGGTAAATAGTTTTCACCAAGGTAAACGGTAAAACGGGTTAATTATGGTTAAAATTATGTGACAAGAACAAAAAAAAATATTATCTATAGATGGTTGGATGAGTCTTTATCAACCAATATCTTATACCTATTCAATTTGGATCAATTTTGGATCTAATAGACAAGATTATGACTTCATTTTTTATATTAATAAAATTATATTTACCAAAATATCACTTTCCCTCATTTAATATCTTAAATATGTTATCGTAGTAAGGATATGAGTAAATATGAATTATTAATGTTAATAGATAAATATTATTATTTTTCATAAATTATATTAATTTTTATAATTTATTTTAAATTTTTTAAAATATTGTAATGTCCTAAAATGTTTACGCCGCGTTAACCTAACGTCTATAAAAATAATAGAAATCGGGTGGAGGCAGCCACCTCTACGAAGAAATTTGATTAATTAAATGGATATATATGAATTTCATAATATAATTATGATTATTTAAATAAAAAATATTATCTACCTTATTACCCTAATATCCATTCTAAAATGATAATGTCGCTCGTGTGTACGTGTAGACAGCCACCTCTATGAAGTAATGTGATTCATTTTTCATTTATTCTTAACATGTCTAGTAATAAGGATGGATTTAATGAATATATATGATATTTAGGATATTATTATGATTCTATAAAGATAAATTATTATTTAACTATATTTATTTCTATTTTTTTGGAAAAAGAAAACATCACTCGAGCACACAGACAGATTATCATCTCCATGAAGTGATTTAATTCATTTTTTATCACCACTTTATATAAAGGGTTAATAAATTGTATTTAATGATTTGAAATTATTATTATAAAATTATTAATATTATATATATTATTGAACCTTATCCAAGGTCCAAGGACTGGAATCTTCATACTAAATTATGCATGGGAAACAGAACATTTATCACCCAAATTTTATTTTAATGAATAAATATTAATAAATGGGTAATTATAAATTATAAGGAAATTATATATTGTAAGATAAGTATGATTATGGTTTTGGTATAGATTTATAATTAATATAAATTTATTATACAGGATTTTAAGATCACATATAGGAAATTTGAGACATAAGGTAAGGGTTTATGTAACAATCACATTTTTATTAAGATTATTTATATTTTAATTTACATTATAGGATATTATATGTTATTTATATCTTAATTATCACATATTTCCTTATAATATATTTATTTATATGGTTTTCAATTATTATTACTATTTTTCCCTCTTTGGTACTTGAAATTACTGAAAGGATGTTTTTATGAAAATCCATACATAATTATCTTCATTTGGTCGAGAATCATTTTATTCCATATCCATGTTCTTTGTGGATGTTTTTAACTATACTTAAATTTTTTCAATAATTAATTTTCACTTCCTTTTAATTTATTTAAAAATTATTAAAATGAATCTTTTTAATTATTTTTCATATGAATCACTTTTTACTTCTTAAAAAAGTGTGAAAAGAATTTTTTCTTTTAGTGTATACGGCATGAATGAATTTTATCATAGTCTTGTATTTTATTCATCGTGAAAATTCATTTAATAGTTTCAATGGTTTTACAAAGAAAATATTATTCACATTTTTCTAGAATTTTATTTTTTAAAATTTACAAAAATCTAAATTTTCTCTTGATTTTTAAACTGTTTTAAATGCTTTTATATAAGTGATTTCCATATATTTTCATATCCTTTAATAATTGTTATGGTTCACTGGGGATATGAATTTATAATATCATTCACTTTCATTCTGTGGATGGATTATGATGATAATTTTTTAATGATTGTTTAATGAAACTCATTTCTTTCTCATGTGATAATTAAGATATGAAGGAATGATGAATTATCTTATGTGCTAGTTGAATATATATATATATATATATGTGTGTGTGTGTGTGTGTGTGTGTGTGTGTGTGGTTTGTTATTATATAATTAGGGGGTTAGTTATAGGCCTCTAATGCATTGGTTAATTTTTTAGCTCTTATAAGATCAAGTGGTACACAGATGGTGATCCCAAGCATAAGAGGTTATATGGGTACTTATCCCAAGACTAAGAAGGTACACATGTGGTTTACCCAGTCCTACTATGTGATTAATTTCTTGGTAGGTATCCTTAACATATGTTGTAAGGAATATCATAGTGAGTAGCCTTGATATATGATGTGATTAATGCCTTTGTGGATATCCTTTAAATATAATTTCTATGATTATGTTTATTCCACATTATTATATCGTATTCTAATGAATATGTTATGATCTCATGGATTATTATTGTTTGATGTTATATACTCTTATGTCTTATATCTTATGTCTTATGTAATAACAAAGCATTATTCCATGAATCATGATTTATGATTTATATATTTTTTATAACCTTTATGTACCATGATTATGTTATCAGACACTTATGAACATATTATATTCACTTATGATATTTGAATTTATGACTATCATGTTTACCCATAATAAGAATTTGAGATCAACCCATTCTTATGCTTCCATTTTCCCAAGTTATGAAGATGGGTTTAAAGTTGGATATATCTAATAAGGGTATAATTTAAGAAGAACATTGTGGGAGATGTTGTAGATAATTCATGAAAAAAATTTATTATCTATCTTGGCTCCAAATACACTAAACCTTTATAGATATTGGGTGTGTATAAATGTAATATGTATTGAATATTCATTTAAAATGATCTAATATTTTTATAAGTGATTCTCAGGTCACCTCATCTATAGTATTCCAACTTCTTCAACATGATTATATACGTTATAAAAAATCATCATCTTTATATTTTTTTAGTAATCAATGAATAAAACTTGACTCATAAATCCACATATCCTCATACTTAAAATTTATTCAAGAAATTATACCAACTAAATAAAAAACTTTTATATTAATTTAACTATCATAAGAGTAACTCTTGAAATTAGTTCAAAACAATTTCAACCTTTAGAAAATAGTGTCACAATTAACCTATTATCCCATTCTTTGTAATGAGATATTAGTGATTCAATTCTAATATTATGTGAGAAAACTTGACTTAGGAAACATCAATGACTAAAATAAATTTAAGTAGATATCAATAAAGAACAACTTTCTTCACCCATTGTATAAACATACATACCAATTAACTCTATACCAAAAAAATTTGAACCATTATATTATTTATAAATCATCTTCTACTTGGGTTTTTAAAAAAATATACCTATATATATGATTATATGTTATTCTATATACATACTTAAAAAAATACATAAAAACAATCCACTTGAACTAAAACATAAATAAAGAAATCATAGATCTATATAAAAACCCACAAGATCTAAACACATTGAATTCATAGCACACCCTTTAACTTTATCCACAAAAATTTACTCTACACCTAAATGGAATAAAATATTACTTTAGATTTATTTTATTATCTCCCCCTTAATAACAACCTAAAGAATAATATATAATCAGACAAAAACATATCTCAACCTTCATAGACATATGGTATAACTCTTATCATCAACATCAAAATGACTTATCAAACATTTCATTAATAAAGTGGAACTTGATTCTAATTTTATTTGATCAATATTATTGAACAAAATTCTTTGCAAAAATTAATGAATTTTGATTCTTTCATACTACTAACAAAAGAAAAATTACTTCCACCATGATTTATTATTATTTAATTATCATTCACATCAATATGATAATCTCTTTAGTAATATCCATATAATTTTATTCTACAATACTCATATTCACTGAATTTTTATTATTTTTGGTCCAAACTACATACTTTTGTTCAAAGAATAAAAATTCACACAATATGGACTTCCGATCATAAATTCTTCTGCAAAAATCCGCATAAAAAATATTTAATGATCAAGATTTATTTTATTATAATAAATCATCACAAAATCATTTATACCTTTGATACATCTTAAGATTTTGTGTAATTAAATAAAGTGAAATTACTTATATATAATTTGATATTGAGCACACAATGATACAACATTGATGATTTCTAGTATTGAAGTATCTAAATATAATAAAATCCAAATTATTTTTCTAAACTCTATTTAGTTAGCTTATTTACCATCAACTCCCATATAAATTTTGTTACCCACTTATATTGAATTAAAAAATAAGCTTTTAATCTTTCATTATAGATTTATTAAATAGTTATTAAACATAATTATTATGAGAATGAAAAATAAGATCATTTCATTGAGTGATTTTAAAGACATAATAAATATATCATCTCTCTAGTCAATGAAATATTAAACAACTTATTTATCAAAGTATTAAACTCCTTGAAAAATTATTCCTCATTTTTAAAAATAATATATCATTAACATAAATAATAATGATAAATTATCACTTTAATCACTCCTTTATATATTAGTTTCTATAAAATATACATTACCTTATTCTCAATTTTAGAAAATAGATATCCAACTTCAAGTACCAATTTATTAGTTATTACTTTAAATTTTATAAATATTTATTCAACTTATACACAAATCCAATATCATATCTAATTAAAAAGCTATTATTTTGTTCAATATAAACCTCTTCCTCAAGCTCTCCATTTAAAAATCCAAACTTGGAATCCATTTAAAATATTTTCCATCACTTTTTTATAATAATATAAAAAAATATTTTTAGGTTATCAATACTTTATATAGGATAAATTATCTCATCAAATTCAACTCCTTTAACTTTAGAGTGTCCCTTATAAACTAGTCTCTCCTAGTTCCTTACTGCTTCACCTCTTTAGATAATTTTTTTTAGCACACAATATGTTCCAAAAAAATATTATCTTTTCATATTGTGAATGAAACCCATGTTTTACTTTTCTTAATATATTTTATTTATATATTTATCACTTAAATACACTCAGTATTGTTCAAGGATTCATTCCCATCATTTGATTAAACTTCATAAATCAAAGAGGTAGGAGATATTTTCTTTAAATATATATAGGATAAAACTATTTAATTTTGATCTATAATGATATAATGATCCTATAACAATTTTCTCAACCTTATAGGACCTAAATAAAATTTATACTCATCATATTATTAAAAAATATCTTCACTAGATATGTCAATATTTTCTGAATTTCCAGTTTATTGTCAAAAAACATTTCACATTATTTTACATATTCTAATATCTTATCATTCTTTCCATGATTATAAAATGAGTTTTTAAAAACCTTCACCTAAACATTCTAAAAATTATTTCATGATTAATTGTTGTAATATAAGTATTCTCTTCAATTTAAATAATATCCTAACTATATCTGATCAACACTAATCTGATCAAATTTTCCAATGTTGGGGCCTTTCAACTTGATTATATAATGTCTTAAAAATAACCTTACGTACTTAAAATATGAATTATTATTGTAATATATAAAATAAATATACATTTATAAACTTTTTATAAAATAAAAAATGATTTTTAAAGGGAATTTATACTCTAATCCCTTGACTCCAAAATTAATAAGGCATTACTTGTTTCACCAACATGGTCCAAGATATCTCTATTAAATGTTTGTTATTATTTTTAATAACACCATTTTACTCTAGGTATTATAGTTACCTATATTAATTTCTAATTCCATACTTCTATGATTAAGATTTAAAATTCCTACCTGCATACTCAACCCCATTATTCAATTTGAAATTCTTTTCTGGATAACCATATTCTTTCTTTACACTAATTTTAAAAAACATAAACATCTTAAGAGCATCATAAATGCATGAAATGAAAATAATACATATTATCTAATTGAAATCAATAATAACTGAGATAAAATAATTATGTCTATGTTTCAACTAACACTTCATATATTCACATACAATGGAGTTAATTAGCTCTAAGGGTTTAGTTGATTGAATCAATACTTTCATATGTGACGAATTGACTATTTCCATTTCTGATATGTTGTACACACAAATTATTTCTCTCTATGTGACGAATTGACTATTTTTATTTAGGGTTTCATCCCCCAATCTATTTCTAGGGTTTCATCCCCTCACATCACTTTTCTTTTTATTTTCCTTTCCATGGTTCATACACGGGTCCAATATCATTTCTTCTTTATCAAAATTGGTGGTTTTGGGTTCTTTTATACTGAGGGGTTTTTTGTATTCAGTCTATTCTATTATTCTGTTGTTGGTTTGATGTTGGATGTTTATGGTGATGTGGTGATGGATTTGGGTGGAGCTTATGTTACGACAAGGATTTTATTTCCAAGGATGGATTTGTTTATGCTTTTTTCTGGTTTTCGTTTCCTTGGTTCGTGGAATCCTGGTCGGAGATGTGGTTTTTCTCTGGCGACAATAGTGTTGTTGTTCTTCTGGTGATGGTTGTCGGTGTGTTGCGATTCATCGGGTGTGGGCAAGGAGAAGTTCGGATCTAGGTTTGATGATGATGGTGGTTGGTAGGGATGTGATTGATGGCGCATTAATGACGTCGGATGGCTCATTGTCCGAGAAGTGCCTTTTGAATTTCGAAATTTGGATTGTTTTAGTGGTTGGTTTCTTTGGTGAAGTAGTGGGTGAAGCAGTTGGTCGGATCACAGGATTTGTGGTATTTGCTGTGAGGATGGTTCTTTTGAATTTTGAAACAAGCTGCCTTGGGGTGGTGAAGGGCTATGTTTTATATTTTTAACTTTGAACTATGTAATGTGTGTTTTGTTTGGGTGTAACCTTTTTATGGAGTATGTCTTGTAGGTTCCCACTTACCCTCAAAGTAGATTTTCAAGAAAATAAAAAAAAAAGAAAAAGAAAAATAGGTTAATTTCTTATTTCATACTCAAATATAATGATTTTTCAACATCTCCCACTTGAAATAAATTTCCACATGTTCATTATTACTTATATTAAACATAAAAATCATTAATAAATTTCACTAATCATTCATCTTCTATAAATATAAAATCATTTAATTAATTATAGAGCAAAGAAACACAAAGTGGGTCATGTTTCAAACCTTCAAAAAATAAAAAGTTTTTTTTATTTCATCTCCCTATCACCAATATCCATTGATCCCAAACCTTATATCTTAAGAGATACATTAATGCTAAACACAATATAACCCTATTTTTACTTATCAAATACCTTAAAAATCATTATATCACCATTCATGTGAGATAAGCATCCATCATCCAATATCCAAGTTCATTCCTTTTGTAAAGCCATTGGTGAAACTTCTATAACACAAGTCATCTCTTTATAGTTATTATTTTTCTAAAATAATTTAGGTTTGTTTTCTCATTTTTAGTTTTCCTATTAAAATTTTATGAAAATATTTCACAAAATTACTATATTTGTCACACCTTTCAAAATTTTCATTCAATAACTGATATTGATTCTCTGATTTACTTGTGAATTTTAATCTTTCTATTGAACTTTTCTTCCCTAATTGGGTTATCTCCCCCTAAAATACTTCCTTTAATATCTTGATAAATCACTAAAATATCTTTCATTGAGCCCAAAAAAATCCACATGATTGAAAACACCACAGTAACAAAAATATTTATAAAAAAATAAAATTATATAATTTTCAATCTACCTAACTAAAATACTTATTCATTAATATCTTGATTAATTTTTTCAAATATATTTCTAAAATAAAAATTATTAGATCATTTAGACTTATCTCACTTTAATTTATACATTTTTTAAAACAATTTTAACTTCACTATTTATAACATATTTTGAGTTGAATTTGAAATTTCTAGATGAGGTGGATTTCTATATGTTTTTTCTTTTGATGTTTCTCACTTCATATATTTTATATTCATTTTATCTATAGACTAATATTTACCAAATATAATACCTTATAAATATATGTAATGATGTATTTTATAATTAATATGATTAAAAAAATCTTGTATTTTTCACAAGTATTATTACTACAGTAAATACTTTCACCAAATTATTATATATATTTCTCCAATTAAAACTTAAAATTACTCAAATGATCATTGAATGCTAAGAACTTTTTCTAAGTAATTTCAAATTATTTTTCATTTTATTTAGTATTATCCTCCCAGGAATTATTATATTTCATCTCCTCTGCTAGTGAGACTCTCAAACATTCTACTTCTCTCAATAACATCAAATCTTTATCACCATTATAATTTTTAAATTGTTTTATATTTTTAGTACATTCATTAAAATCTAATTTTATTTTTCTAATTTTTAGATCATCACTAAGCATTATTATAGATATTATATCAGTAGAAACATTATTTTTGTTTCTAATTACTTTTTATTATCACACTCATCTCTATCACTAGATAATTAGTTCTCGTTAAATTTAGTAAAAATATATCTTCTTTATGATAAAAATGTGTCATTACATCATTGGTTTCACTATCATAAATTTATTTTTCATCAATTTTAGAAAAAATATTCATTTATATCACTTTTTATGACCTTATTTATTTCCATTTAGAATAAAAATATAACTTATTGAATTTAATAGTTTTATTCCTTATAAAACATCTTTATGACTCACTATTATCATCATAATCATCAAATTTTAGCTTAAGATCATTAGTGTCAATGTTTATAATTGTTCTCATTTGAAACTTACCATGATATTTTTTTCTTTATTTTTCAAAAATTTATTTAGATAAGTGATATATTTTTTAAATTTTACCTCAATTTATTAATCCAAAATAGAATCATATTCTTCTTCCTTAACAACTTTTTTAGTCTCCTCATTCTGTAAGGATTTGAAAGAAATTTCATTCTTATCCTTACTTGTATTATTAAAAGAATAAAATTTCCTCATGTTATAAATGATCAATGCACTTTAAAATCTATCTAGTGAGAATTTATTTAAATTAAATTATTCAACTGATGAAACTCTCACATCAAACTTGTACTATAGGATACGTTGCATCCTCTTAAATTCCCTAGAATTTTAGAGTGTTTATCTAAAATATTTTATGGATCTCACCACTTAATTAAATATAGTACATAATTCATATTTTATTTCCTCATCAAATATATGAATATATTCAAATTGGGCATTCAATATTTTAGTTTTTTCGTCCTTTACTATAAAATTTCCTTTGTAAATATTCCTCAATTTATCCTGAACACCTTTAGTTTCCTTAATCCTAATAAATTAAATGAACTAATTTTATAAAATTAAGGATATAATATAAATTCTCCCATGGATATCATTATAAATATTCAAACTACAAATTTTTTCAATTTTATAACCTTTAGATGTAGTAGTGTATCAATCAATTATAATATCCACCATGTCCATACTAAATATATCAAGTATAGAATCATTATCTTCATCGATAAATTTTTATTTTTATTTTTAAATATAATAATCCCTTTACTATTGAATAAATTGATGTAATCCATTTAGTATATAAAAATTTTAACTCAACTCTTTTTCAAATGTCAAACTTCAAATTGAAAAAAAACGCTAAAACCTTCAAAAGAAACCGCAACCATTCTAGTAAAATTGAGGAGTCCTTGGTTAAATAGGTTCACCTAAATATTAATTGATATGGGATTGAATCAGTGAAGAAAATTTCTCTTTCACTCTTTTATAAATTTTTTTTACATATTCATCAATTTATTAGATTAGAAACCCAATGTTGTTAACATTTTTTGAGTAATGGAAGTAAACAATTTCCATGTAAGACAAAATCGTTTGAAATTTTCACCGATCAAACATGAACGGATATATCATTATAATTACCATAAAAACCCCATGGAAATAATATAGATTAATTTACCCTATTGAATACAAAACAATAATATATTTTTATAATAATTATAAATGGGGTCTTATAACTTTTCAAGTTCTCTCACATAAATAGATAGAAAGAATGAAGTCAATTGATGTGAAACATATTCTCCAAAAATATCTTCTTCTTACTAAAAATTTTTTCAAAGATACTTCACTTTATCCAAAATTAACTCTAAGATAACTTGATGAAAACTTTATACATCAATAAAAAATCATAATCTCTCTACATAACCAAATATTAATATATTTTTTTATTAACTATTTGTCTAAAGTTATCATCCTTTAAGGATAGGTATAATGTTTTTTCTTCACTATAATCCTTATTATCTCTTATATGTTCCCCTTTTTGGGTTGATTCACTCTTATACTAGTTAAAAAATAAATCTAAGAAACTCCTCACTCTTTTTCACATTATTCATCTTCATTTAAATTTTAGAAAAAACTGAAATACAGGTTATTCAAAAAAAATTCAATGTGTTAAATTCAAAAACATAATGTTACCATATGGTTATAGATAGTTTCCTCTCAAATTATTATAACTGAACTAAAAATGATACCGAAGTCAAAATTACTATGAATTGAAGATTATTAGTATAGTGTGTTTTCATTAAATTCCAAAACACACCTAACAAATCAAAACATATTACCTTCTTCAATTCTAATAGTTATAAACACTTTCTTTAATATGAAATTTGTCATATAATGTATCCTAAATCAAGTTATCCATTTGAATCAGATTAAAAACCATGAAATTCCATCATGGCCTTTTAGCTATGTAGTGTTGACCAGAAGAACATCATTGAAAGACATTGCATGTAAAAATGGTGTATTGTATTCCCTTTTTAGATCAGTATAATCATAATCCAATCAAATCCATAAAAAAGCAACATATTTATTAAAACCATGGAATATTTATAACCTATAATTTTTTTGAAAAACTTCACATAAAATCACAATGTGTAGGAATACTTGTATGGTATGTTTTTCACTACAAAACACAAACTTTAATTTTATCATCCTTTTATAACATAGAAATTCTATATTTATTTTTATTATTTCTTCAACATGTGAAACACTTATTCGGATTCAAATTTTGATCATAATTTGATTTTACTCTTTGGTTAACATATTTAGTTGACAAAAAAAGACAACCTAAGTATGAAATGAATTCAAGATAAGGTTACTTATTTTAATACATTAATCATATCCTTATTGTAAACATATTGATGCATAATATCCAAAAAACTTCCCACTTCTTTAACATAAGGATACATGGTCATAATATTCATTTTTTCAATGATCCATGATATAGTTCTTCACATGTGACAAAAATTATCAAATGAACCATGACTGTTTTTGTTTTTAAGAATCAATTTTAGAGAAAAACCTAAAAATTCATATATATAAAATAATACATGGTTATATATAACCAAAACTTAGTTCCCATACAAATTATAGTAATTTTATATTAAAATCCTAACATTTAAAAAATATTTTATGATTCTTTATTTGTCTGAAACATTTCCCTAAACTATTTTTTTAAAAACCATGATTTATGTAAAACTATATATATTTATTCCTTTAACATTTTTAATTTCATGTTTCACAAGAAACGTTTCACTAAAACCAACCATGATATATTTTATTGAGATAAAATTTTACAATAAAAGATAAAAATTAATAAATTTTGAGAATTCAATACGAAACATCATTATGAAAGTTATAAGAGTATTAAAACTATAATGTAAGGATATATATGAAAGTAATATGACCACTATATATATGTTTGTTGGATATATAACCATTAGATATAGGGTCATAAAATATGTCATTATTGGGTATAATTATATCTAATAGGTATATTGATTATTTAAATGTAAGAAGTAAATAATTATTTTAACCTATGATTGATATAAATAAATATATAATAAAATAAAAAGTTACTAATTCATTTTTTATAATATATTTTACTTTAAATAACTTGTATTTTAGTATATAATATATTTTAAATTAAATATATTTATTTTAAGGAATCATTTAAATAAAGTAAATGGAAAACATTGAATGATTTATTTATAAAATAATTAAACAGAATCTAATAAAAATGATTTATAATGAATAATAATTTATGATTCATGGTCAATGAAAAATGAAAAAAAATTTAATTAAAAACATTTATTTTATTATATATTATAATTTTTTATTTAAAAGTTAAATTTCTCATAGTTAGAGTATAATATTAAATGAAATGTGTTGTTTATATATTCAATAAAATGAAATATCATACAAATAATTAATATTAATTTTAAGGAATAAAAATAAAGTAACTTTTATACTTAAAATATACGTCTTTAAAAATTGATTTTTTATGTATTTTTTGTTTCTTATTAAAATTTAATTTTAATCACTTTTATAAATTGAATTTAATAAAATTGATTTTATTTTCAGAATTCATTCATTGAAATTAGATAAGAGGTAAAATTTTATTTTTAAGAAAATATATAAGTTATTAAGGTAAAAATGATTTATTATAGTAAGGATTAAATGTGGTAAATACGGTTAAATTAAGGGGTAAATAACTAAAATATCTATTAATGTTTCTATAAATTGTTTATGTTAGTGTATTATTGATAAAACTCTATTAATTTTCTACTATGGATCCACTTGACATGTAAAATTACAACATTACATCTTAGGTAATGAGTATTTGTGATAATGAAATTCAAAAGTCTCTTATAAAAGGAATCATACTCTACCCCTCCCAAACCATTATTTTACTTTTTTTTAATATTTAATTATTTCCCAAATTATCTCTCCTAAGAAATTATTACACTTTTGGTAGCCTTTGGTTTAAAGGAGGCCTAAATCCTGCATTCTAAATGAATTTATTTCAAGGATGATCAAATTCATCTAAGTATCTAATTATTCACTATATTTTTCAATTACCTTATCATCTCTACTATTTATAAATATAATCCACTATTATAATTATGATCTATTAATATCATTATGATTCTTTAAAATTTTTATAACTATTATATTACTATATACTCTTGTTCATTCCTTAGTATATCATATTCTTCTTTGGGTCGGTTGAAACACATACATGAATGATGGTATACTATATTCATCATTTCCAACATGAATTAGTATCATGGAATTAATAATGGTAATATATAATATCAAAGATTAATTTATGTTGTTAATATTTTTCAATAATCGTGAAACAAAAATTAATGTACATTATAAAGTAACTTGTTGTTATCGATGAATTACCCAAAACATGCTCACTAAGGATTCCATTCTCACTAACCATACCCGTAACATCCATAAAATGAACATGGGTCCACATAAACCATTGAAAAAAAATATTACACTACCTTTACTAGTCTATTATTGATGAACCTATTGGCAAAGATCATGGATCGATATCTCCATTATAGAACTTGTTTTAAACAATCAAATTTACTAACATCATATAATAAAAATAAACAATAAATAAAAAATATATGTGAAATAAATGATTATAATTAAATATTATAAAAGGTAATATACATCGATAATATTTTTAATTAATTAATAAATATGGATAATTATATTATATAGAAGATTAAATAACTTCTGCAGAAGTTGGGAATAAAGGTAAGGGTTTCATTTCCAATAAAAAATTTAAATTGAGATTGTTTATGACTAAATTTCCATAAAGAGAAATTATATGTTATATATTTCTAAAAAATATAAATTTTATTCTTCTATAGTTATTTTTTTTCTACATATATTCTCACCATTTCCACTCCCATTAGTTTATAATTCACCTATAATGATATTTGTAAGTGGAACTAACCTTACCTCTTCTTTTCAATCAAGAATATTTTTCTTCCATGTACATATTTTTTTATATTATTTTATATATGTGTACATACCTAATTTTATTACTTATTTAAATTATTTTCTATTCACTATGAAATTATTTTATAAAAGTGTGAAAATAAGATTTTTTAACATTTTTCACATAGTAAATTTCTCCCACTATTTTCTTTTATTTTCATTATGAAGCTTTTTCTCCCTGTTTTCATGGTTCTCTTAATTAATTTTTATTTACTTTTTCATTATTTTGATAAAACTTTTGTTTAATATATTATTTTCTTTTAATGTAAATATCCTTTAATGCTTCTTATGATTAATTGGGGGTATTCTCTAATGATATTATACACCTTATTTCTCAAGATGGTTTGTAATAATTTCATGTAGAAATTATTAATAAACACATTTATTTATCACCGTTTAATTATACAATAATTTAATTATGAATTTTTTCATATTGATGTGGGAAATATATTTATGGTTTATCATTATTTGATAGATTCTCCTAAAATTTTATACCTCTCAGATTCATTGTGTAAATCATTATATCACATAAGATAACATGTAAGGAAATATAGATTGAACCTAATCCACTATTTCATGGGACTCTATCTATGAAATCACCCTCTCGGTTTTCTGATATGTAACTAGTCCAAAGGGCCACAAGGCCTCAGTCACATCTCCCCATACTCTATAGGTTTTTGACTAGTAGATAGTTTGTAATGGTGGCATAGTGGGAGACTATACCCTTTTTATTAGAGTGAAACATAGAAAAAATAAATGAAATAATATCAAACTAGATAAAAAATAAAACAGATATAAAGCGGTAAAGTAGTAATATATATTGATAATTTCATGGTGGTGAAAAATATAAATCCAATGTGTCATAGTAGTATTCATACACACAATACTAGGATAAAAAATAAAATAAAGGACTAAAAGCCGTTAAGATCTACGAGCACCAGGATTCCTATATCGGTCTTCTTATTTTATGCTCCCAACCTAAGATAGACATCAAGTATCCATAGTAGAGAGATTTCCTTTATCCTATCCTTTATCTATGGAATCTTCCCAGGTACAAATCAGCAGACTAAACAGGGTGTGAGTAAAACTTAGTGGGCCAGCACCAATGATGTATAATGAAAATCCAATCTGTGAATATAAAATCTAATAATATGTATATATTATAATTAAAAAGAGTAAGGAAATAAAAACCTCTTCAAGATTTTTCTCCTCATTGGATACACAGTGGACCCTACATTATTCGACTTAAGATGAATGTCACTGATCACATGACCTTCTAATTGGTCATGATACCTAAGTCATATAGATAATGCATCCAAGAAATTATTATAACAAGGAATAAAAGGAAATATTCTAGGAATACCTATACATCACACCCATTTCAAATCTAGGTAAAACCCATGGTATTATTTATTCTTGGTTTTCAAGCCAACTCATAGTGATTAATCTATGATGTTTATCTATTTGGACTTTAGTGTTATATAAGGGATCAACCCTTGGCATTATACTCCTAAAACTCTATAAAAACACCATAGAAAACCATCCTTTCATTTTTGGGAAGGTCTTTATTGGAAAAAAAGTGGTTTACCCAAGGTGTTCCTTGTCTAAGGACATAAAGACAAACCTAGGAGATCATCTCAAGTGTTCTAGTTTTTCTAAAGTTCTAAATGAATCCATGAAATTTATCTATGGAATTCATGAGAGTAATAAACTATCCTAATCTAAGGTGGTATTATCACTTGGTATTTTCATAAATGAATTTTTTAGTATCCTATGAGTACACTCAAGGCATTTGAAAAACGGAATCCAAGGATTTCTGAAGGCTTTCCACACATTTGATGGTGTGAGCAAGTTCCATAATTAGTAACCAAGGTATCTATATTAATATTCATAACTTTCAAGAAAGTAACTCATGTCAATTATTTTATCATAACTAAATCACAACATTATAGGTACCCACTTTATTACACAATTTAATTAGTCCATTCCTCTTAGAATTACACAATGTTATAGGTGTCCAGGCTCTAAAATTATCCAAGACACCCTAATTAACTTAAGAATATTTAAATGATAGAATTCATACCCAAAGGCTCATCTTATAAAAATATATATTTAAAGTAACAAACTAAACACAACCTAAGTTGTGTTTTGATTACATTAGGGATAAATAGTTTTTACCCTTAAAAACCAAACCAAAAACACCCTAAGGGTTGTTTGGGTAATAAATGAAGTAAATTTTTCCTGGGTATTAGTCCAAAAACACCCTAATGGGGTGGTTTGGGTTGATTTCATTAACCTAAAATGGTGTTTTAGTGGCATTATTATGTATAGTTTGGGAATTAGGTAAAAAATTAAAGGAATAAACATTTTAGTGATAATTCTCAGAAATTCTGGTGTGTGGCACAATGATGTGTTTTTTTAGTGAAGAGACTTTTAAGTAGAAGAATATATACCACCTACCTATGTCTAATAGAAGACTCCTCAGCTATTATTTTCCTAATATTTGAGATGTAATAGAAGATATTGAAAAACTAAACAAAAAACTAAAAATAGGGTATTTACATTAACTAAATCAGAAGAGATATACACAAAAAAAGAGACAGAGGGATTTGAGGTTGAAGGAGTAGTATCCTTACCATGGGTATTCCAACATAACATATGGTGATAAAATTGGAGGCCAAATGTGGGATATCCACCCAAAATCCATGGATGATAGTAGATATCCCAATGTGGTGATAGTTCTATGAAAATGAGGGTGAGAGTAGGGTTTAATAAATTATAGGGGTGTTGGGGTAAAGGAACCTTTTGTCCCTTAAAAAAATATTTAAGCCCCACTAGTTGGCCAGTGGTTCTCATTGGATACCCAATGGGTCTTTTAGAGTCTTATCAGGCCTACTATAATCCCACTTTCTAGATAGTTTAATGTAACCAGCTAATCGGGTGCACTGTAGTCCTTAGACTGTATGCCATGGATTCCTCCAACTCTTTCTGAACGCCTTGGTGACCTCTCAAACCCCTTAGGACACTTCTCAAAGGAAAAAAAATAAGGGGTTTAAGAATAAAAAAAAGTTTCAAACATTTATGAATAAATATGATCTTATAACCCCCCCCCCCCCCCCCCCACTTAAGAAAATTCATCCCTAAGTTTGACTTATGAGGGTTTTTTACTTTCACCAATTAATAATTCAGAACATTGAGTATGTATGTAATATTCATGTTCTCACATTTCCTCGTGAATATGTAAATTTTTCTGTAACACTTGAATAATAGGAATCATTCTACCTCATATATTCTTAATGATATGATTTATGATCAAATCTGGATACTCCTCAAATAAATCATCATCCTCTAATACAACTTCCTCACGAACAAAAAGATGATACAAGTTTGGATAACAATGAAAGATATGAGATATATTGAAAACATAATGCATAACCATATACTTTTTAGGATGAGATAAATGATAATATATTTACCCAACCCACTCTAATATCTTGAATGTCCCAAAAAATATAGGTGATAGCCTACCTAGCCTCTGGATCCATCAATGACCCAGTCTATGAGAAATGTGTAAGAGTACCTAATTCCCTACCATAAACTCTAGAGGTTAGTGATGCTGATCATTATATGACTTCTACTTAGATTGATTTGTTTCCATACATTTCCTAATCAGTTTCACTTTTTATCATGTATTCTAAATAATACTTGGTCCTAGAGGAAATACCACCTCCACCTTTAACTAGTACAGAGGTGAAAAATATGACCTTCCATATGAGACACATAAAGTACCAACTAAATTATCTCTTAGAAGATATTATTATAAGAAAACTAATAAGGAGTATATTATTTTCTCCCATGAGCCTCCAAAATCTAGGATTCATTCATTAATCAAGTCTTCTAGTACTTGTATAGTATTCTATGACAATCCATTGGTTTGAGAGTGATATGTTATACTCAAGAGTACCTACGAACTAAGAGAATTATAAAACCCCTACCAAAACCATGAAGTAAAATAAGTTTCCCAATAATATATAATTGTAAATAGAATCCCATGAAGGTTTATGACATCTTATACATATAATTTCCTAATATTTTCTAATGAGAAGGTCTCCTGGATAGGTAAGAAATGGGAAACCTTTGTCAGTTTTTCCATAGTCACTAATACGACGTCACTACATATAAGTGAATTTGGTAACCCCATCACAAGACCCATAGTGATTTCATTATATTTCCATTATTTTATGGGTAAGGGTTGTAATAGGTCAGTAGGATACATGTTTTCTTCTTTCACCTACTGACAGGTGGAACGCCATGTGACAAATCCCACTATTTCCTTTTATATCCATGGTCACTAGTACTGGAGGCACAAATCATGATACATATTCATTATTCCAGGATGTACTGTACATTTAGAAGTAATTTATGTTCATATAAGTTCCTCTCACATACCTTAAGTAACCCATACACACCCATGTAAATGAAAAATGGCATCCTCATCAAGAACCCAACCAATTGCTAGCTTCAAACCATAAATAATGTCCCTCGAGACTAAGAATTCATGATCGGAAAGCTACCTCTTCTTTATTCAATTCAGAAGTGATGGAAGCACTAATAAATATGTGATAATAGGTTTCCCATGAAACTCATAAGCATAATGATTAATTTTATAAAATATATTCATCAGTTTCCATCCAATACTAGCTTCTTAAACCACTTGATATGAAGTCTTTTACCTCAAGGTATCAACAACAATATTACATTTCCCTAAAATATATTTCATATCAAATTAAAAAGAAAAAATATATTCAACCCACCTCCACTAGTGTAGATTTATGTCCCACTAATAAAATATATACTTTAGGCTCTTATGGTCTATATATACCATGAACCTCTCCCCCATGAGGTAATGTCTCCACCAATGTGGAGCATGAATAATAGCTTATAACTCAAGGTCATGTGTTAGGTTATTGTGCTCATGAGGTCTCAAAAATTGAGACTCATACACTAAGAATATCTACCCATACATTAACACTACTATGATCCTAACTCTTGATGAATCACAATAATTTATGTACCCTCTACTAGTCTTAGGAAAAATCAGGATCATCTCTGGGGTAAATCTACCTTTCAACTCCTAAAAATATTTTTCACAAGATTTATTCCAAATAAACCTTACACCATTATTGGATAACACTATAAATAGTGATAATAGGTGAGAATTTTGTTTAATGAATTACCATTAGTAACTGTATATTCCTAATAATCTCTAAATTTCAAAAACATTCTTGGGCTACTCCCAAGAAATAACTGCCCTCGCCTTCTATGGATCCACTGATACCCCTAATTCTGATATGATGTGACCCAAAAATAAAATTTTATTTATACAAAAGCTACACATTTATAATTTAGAATAAAATCTATACTTCCAAAGAGTAGTCAAAATTACTTCTAGATTCCACACATGCTCCTCTAATGATAAGGAGTACACCAAGATATCATGAATGAAAATAACCATGAAGGCATACAAATAAGGGTTCAAGACCAAATTAAGACCATAAATACATCATGTGTGTTTTTTATACTTGATGATATTACTAAATATTCATATAATATGTGTCTGCTTTGGAACACTATACAATGTATATCTGATGGTTTAACTCTCACATGATAATAGTCCAATCTCAAATCAATCTTCAAGAATACCCTTGATACCTAGATCTAGAAAAAGAGATAATATATATAAAGAAGTGGGTATTTTTTCTTAATTGTAATTTTTTAAACCAATGATAATTCACACATAAAGGTAAAGTACAATTTACCTTCTTGGAGAAAGGTATTAGTGAACCCCAAGGAGAAGTATTGAGTCTTATAAACCCCTTGGATTCTAGGTCCTCCAACTACCTCTTGAGTTCATGGATCTCAGTAGGATCTATCCTATATAGAGGAATGGATATTGATTCTACTCCTAGAATAAGATAAATAGTAAATTCAGCCTCTCACTTAGAAGTTATTTCAAAAAATTCATCAGGAAATATTTCCTGGAAATGGACTACAACCGAAGTAAAGATAGCATATTGTACTCCATGGTCATACCAAAAGAGGCCATAAATATAAGTTGGAACTCCACCCAACCCACAATGTTCAAGTCCATCATGACCGAATAGGACATCTCATTATCACATATTAACATTTATTCTACCCTTTTGTGATGATAATTACACTAATTAGTGATAATATTCCATATGATCTCCAAAGGGCACTAGTCATACTATCCCAAGAATTAAGTCGAAGCCAGATATCTTAAAGATAAAATTATCCCATAGAAATCAGTAATATCCTATATTGATAGGAAATTATGTAACACCCTAAGGTTATATGAAATATATGTTTCTAAATATATTTAATTTTTATAGATTGTGTTACACATAACCCTGAGTTTTAACAAAATCTGATATACAATTAATATTATTATTTAAACAAGATTATTTTACCCTAACTGTTAAACTTGGTGGTATAAATAGGAATAAAAAAATAAAAAATAAGTATTAAGGTTTTATTTAAATAAAATTTATTGATAAATAAGTAATTAAATTTTTGTAAGGTCTTTAAATGCTTTGAAAACACATTTTTCTCAAAAAAATGATTTTTATTGCCTTTTGTGAAAAAAATAATAAAATTAATTTTTTCCACATTTATAAAATATATTTGAAAAAATAAAATTCATTTATAGAATAATAATGTCAAAATTATATATGGTTTAATTTATTTGATGATTCTAAAAAGTGTAATTTTTTAATGAATAGTGAAAATGATAATTTTTATTAAAAACTGCCCTTTTGTTTAAAAAATTGACTAGTTAAATCTTATTTTAAGATGGTTTCAAAAGTAAAATTAGTTAAAATATATCATAATTAATAAAATTTATTCCATTTAAAATAATTTGATATTGAATTTTGATATTAAAACTTTCTATACTTATGAAAATGTTTCTTTGGAAAACCAATTTTCGCCACATCTGTATGTCTAATTTTAAATTAAATTCTTCCAATTATATGAATGAAATTTGGAAAAATGGATTCCATATTTTTAATACAAAAAATTAATATTATATAAAAATATGAACTTATTTTTTTATATAATGAATAGAAAAATAATAATTTTTATTTTGGTTATGGTTAAAACAAGTTCATCGAGGGTTAAACTAAAATGATAAGGGTTAAAATTACCTAAACACTTGTCCAAATCCTATTTTATGGAAATATATAGACCCTATATCATATAAGGTTCTATAATGATCCATTTTTTTGGCCTTTATAAATGTTTAAAATTTGGTTATACCATTTTCATTTCAAAACTTCCAAGTGTGTCATCTCCCCCACTTATAAAAGGGCAACCCATATCCTCTTTTATGTACACTTACAGAGCCTTTTTTAAGTAAATAACTACCCAAAACCTTAAATAATTACCTACCAACATCATACAGTCATTATTTTGATTATGAAACCCTCCTATTAAGGCTTTTGGTGTTAACCTAAGGAGGTTGTCCAGAGAATAGGTATCATTCTTAACCGAGCATTGTTATTTTATTTCTTCGTCCACGTCCTTAAAATATTATTCAAATATACCGGTATAATAACATAATTATGTTTCATAGACTAATATTTTATTATTTTATTTTCATAGCCTATATCCATGTCATCCTCTAGGAAATGGGAAACAAAATTTTGATAGTGTGTATGGAGGACTACCACCTCGCGAACCGATGTAATTCATTTTCCATGACCACCTCTCATGGATGGATATAATGATGGATTTAAAATTTATATATTATATTTATGACATATTTAAACTTATTTAATTATAATATTAGATATAAATTCTTACCTTCTGATCTTTTGAAAAATGATAACGACACCCGTGCGTACGTGTGGACTGCCGCCTCTACAATGTGATGTGTTTAGTTTTTCAATTTATTTTGACGTGGATAGTGATAAGGATAGATTTAGCGAATATATATTATATATATTACATAAAATTTATTTTTGAAATGTGATATATTATTTAACTTTTTTATATTATATCTATCAAAAAAAATTGAAACAGTGTTCATGTGTACGTACGGCATACCGTCTCCATTAACGGTGTAATTCATTTTCTATCTATAACTTTTATAGATTAATATAAATATAAATATATATATATATATATATAATGAATTTTTATGATATTTATATTATTATTAAAATTATGAATATTATGGAACCATGATCAAAGTAAAAGGACCAAAAATACCAAACCAAAACATAAATGAAAAATGAAGTAGTTATTACCCAAAACATGATTTTTAAAAAAGAATTATTTGTAAACATGTGATAAATGTTATAAGTAAATAAAATATGGTTTGATATATATGATTATTATGTAATATATATATAATAAACCTATATTTATTATTTAAAAGTTTCAAACATGTATGAAGAAATTCAATACTGAGGTAAGGTGTTTTTAGTCTCTTATTTATGGGAGACATGTTTCATATTCACCACTCGTTTATTTTGTGTTGTGTACATACTAAAAATTTCATATGTTATATCATGAATACCCTTATTTTAATGATATTTAAATTTTCATTTTATGATATTTTTTAATGATTCTTGTGATTCAAATGTTTCCAATGTGTTAAGGTATTTTCATTTTACTTTTATTTCCATTGGACACATGCCAAATTCACCACTTTTGTATTTTTTGTGTTATATATACTACCCATGAATTAATTTTGTTATTATTATTATAAAAATTATGATATATACATATCAATATAAATTTATTTCTTTCATGGGGATTATGATTCAAAATTTATAAAATTGGTTAATGTATTATGTTACAACCTCATTATTTATCAGGGTTTTTTATGATTATGTTTTTATGATTAAATATTATTATATATCTCTCAAAAAACACATTAATTTTAATATAATATATTTATTTTATTAAAATACATGGTTTCCCTTAATTTTATCCTCATTATGTTCTGAAGGGACCAAACTAATGTTTCTAAGGAAAATTTACATTATTTCTCTCTTCTATTGAAAATCATTTTTATTCCATGTCCATATTTTATAAAAATGATTTAAATAAAGTTTTTACTATTATAAAATGATTGTTTAAAGATATTTTTACCAATTTTTGAATTTTTATAAAAAAAATTAAAAGGAAATTTCTTTTCATTTTACAAAAAAATGATCTTTTTCCTTTTTACTAAAAATGTGAAAAGAATATACATTTTAAGATGTTTGGTATGAACTATATTTTCCACCATCATGAACACTCGATGATTTAAATATTACTTCAAACTTTTACAAGATTATTTTCAAAGAGAATTTTTTCTTTAATTTTTGGGGAATTTTAAGATTTTAAATAAGTGTTTTCTAAGTGAAAGGTTATTTTCCTCATGAAATATTCCAGGTGATCTTTTGAAGTAAGTTTCTATATAAGATGAAAACCTTTGATGTTACTTTGATTTAGTGGATATATAATCCAATGATACCATACTTATTCTTTCTCTAGATGGTTTAATATTATGATGAAAATATTTTTATGAAACTCATTTATTTTCCATGGTTTATGCTATGATAAATTGGAGAAATGATTATGAAACCCATTTATCTTCCATGAGTTATGCTATGATGAAATGTTTATGAATACCATTTCTTTTCATGGGTTCTGATATGATAAATGTTTTATGATCTTGTGTCATACATATGTATAACCTTAATTATTTGATGGTTGGGAAATATATCCCCCTCTAATGAATTGGGTAAATTTTGATATCTCATGAGATAAACAGGACTGGAATATGGAGTGAATCCAGATCAGTAAGGAAATTTTTCCATTATGATATTCTTGGTAGTGAACCTTGACTACTATGATGGTTTGGGAAGTAAACCCATTCCACTATGATAGTTTCGGAAATAATCCCTGACTTATAAGGAAATTATTTATTATGCTTATGTGTATGCCACAAATTTATGTCTTATGCCAATTTTATGCTCTCATGGATTATATTCTTTTATTCCTTTATGATTTATATCTTATGAACTTCCAAGATTTATAATATGAATCAAATTTTTGATCTAAGGTATATAGGTTTTTTTTTAAAAAATTATCATCATTTTATCATACCCTTATGCTCATGTTATGTTGATAACTTCCTTGTTTAACCTTACTGAGCCTCTAATATCACCCTTTATTATGTTTCCTTTCCCCAGGTTGTGAACAAATTTATTATGTATAACATGTATAAAAAGGGCGGTACTTATGAAGAAATTTTTAGGAGATGATATATTTCAATTATGAACTAGTTTTTTGTGTATCGAAGTTTACAAAGGCATATACCTAAAATATTATAGTGTTGATCAATATGTTATGTAATTAATATTCATCTACTAAGATGTAATATCTAGGTATAAAAAAGAGTGGGTCATTATACACTCCTTGCATTAGTTAATTCCCTATATTCAGATTCCTAGGGGTGTGTCAAGGGATATTACCCCATATAGATACTCAATATTTAAACCCAAGAATCTATTTAAAGTAGAATATATAAACAAGTGTGAAGTGTCTATGTTAAACAAACTATATATTAAATCTGGGATGTTAAGATCACACCTCACACTATATATGGTCCAACACTCTGCTCAATGAGTGTAATATACACTACATGTAACTAGCCAAATCCATGTCCCTAAGACACAACTTGACATCCTTGAGCATTCCCACTTTTCTAGCACTGTAAATCCTATATTTGTCTTCCTCAACCTCGACCGCCTCCTCAACCTGAATGTACAGTAGTAATCCAGCTTCCTACCTGAGGTGGTGCTACAGGACCCACTCCAGAACTGTAAACTAGTGAAGATACCCTCTCACTAGGAATCAGTGGGAAGGTCCTACATAATCTATGGAAACAGACCAAATTTCCTTAGGATCATCACTCTTCTGGGTCCCTAACACACTAAGGCTTCATGTGACACACTAAGGCTTCATGGAAATGCTTCTTACAACTGGATGATCTAATTCTTTTCCTATATGTTAAACCACCCTAACCTATAACTATAGTTTCCCTTGGATTTTGTTCAGAGATAAGGGCCTATTTTACCATCTCAAAGATAGTATTTAGAAAAAATATGTTCACCTGATATCAAATAGAATACCTAATTCCATCCTTAAAATATCTAAAGTTGGACATATCATCACCCAGAAGAGTGGGTGTAAAGTACTAAAACTTAGTGAATCAAGATAATTAATCCATAAAGGACATATTACCCTGCTCTAGATGCATGAATTCCATAGATCAATCAGATATTAGATTCTTTGTGGAAATCAATCATATAAGCAAGTTTAGAAGTCCCTAAAAACCATTCCTCAATGATGATCTTCTTGAGTAAAAACATCCCACCATCAATTCATTGATCCATGAATAATATATTTTGAAAGATTAACCCTTATATCTAGATATGTATCTAAATTATCCGAGATTGTATAAATGACATGTAGCTAAGACTTTATGGCATGGGGGCTACCTTCACCTAAGAAAATAGGCGGGTTCTGCTATTATAATTACCTATTCAACTCATGAATGGTTGGTGAATCTTATAGAGATCCCTATATATACTTTAATGGGTATAGAAATCCATATATAAGATGACAATTCCCAATCCAAGTATTATTATTGGTATAATGGGAGGTTCCACAACTGGTGCTATTAGTGGCACTATAGGTGGTTCAGGACCTACCACTTCATGAGAATGGTCTTTTCCCCCTTCTTAGTGCTCAGACTGAGGTCATTGTAGAGGCATGTATCTATAATACCAACAACATGCCTCAAAACATTATTCTATAGTAGATAAAATTATAGATAGAAAAATAAATAACAGTATCATGGCCTCACTACTAAAGTTACGAAAAAATCATAAAATTATTTAATTCGGTAAATTACACTAACCCCAATTACCCATTACTATGGTCATATTATATGGTAATTTGTAAATTTTTTATCATAATGGTTTGGTTATTCAGGTTTTTAATCCCACATTTTAAAGGTAAAAACTCTTCAAGTTTCAATCAATATCCCATTTAAATATAAAAAAATCAACTTTAGGATTCAAAATTTATCCATTCTTCACATGATTGTTTAGTTATACAGATGTTTATTCCCATGTTATAGTGGTATGAACCTTATAAGTTTTAATTTTCACTCCATTTAGTTATAACTAGTTTTAATTCCCAAATTTTTAAATAAGGTTTTAAATATTTAAATACCTTAAGATTGGTTAAGTAAAATTGCATCATTAAGATATGTAGGAAAACACTATTTAGGTTAATGTAAACACTTTATGTAACAAATATTTTTTCCAAGTAATATTAATAATTAAAATCATAGAAACCAATGTATATAAATTATGAAACATAAAAAATATGAAATAAAATATGCACAACATGGAATATTAATGACATATAAATCCCTACAAGCCTATGATAATTCTTGAACTAATGCTCAATTTCCATACCATCACAAGGGTGAAAATTACATAAGATGTAAACTCATACAACATGTTTGTCACCAAATGTTAAAAATAACACCAATATAATAAGTTAATTCTAGAACAACAAGTTTTTTACCTAAAAACATGGCCTATCCCCCACACGTGGGTTAGATACTCTCTGGAACAGGTTCATTACCAAGTTCTGAAAATTATTATTCTTCTATCTAAGAGTCTAAAATAGTATAAAAAATGAAAAAAAGAAACATCTTTGGTACCAATTTTTGAAATCCCCGACTCAGTTCACCAATAAGTAACTGATTTTAAGGGCCATAAGGCCTCAATAACATCTCCTCATATTCCATATTCCACTAATAGCGGTGAGGGTGTAATTATGGTATGGTGAGGGGAAAATATCCTCTTTATCAGAGTGAAACATATTCAACATAAAGTCAATAAGTTCAAACTAGATAAATAACAAAACATACATAAAATAATAAATTAGTACTGTATATATATGTTTTCAAGGTCATAGAAAATATAAATCCAATGTATCAAGGAATTAGTTATCTAATAAGTAATGGAGTAGAAAAATAAAAGAAAATTCCAAAAACATATGAGCTCCATGATCATCCTGGGTCCTGGATCGGTCCTCTACTCACATTCACCCAACAAAAGATAAATATCAAGAATCCACAGTAGGGAACTTTCCTTTATTTATTATTAAATCCATTAATTATGTTAGGTTACCAAGCGGTGGTCCAAACATGGTGTGAGTAAAACTCAGTAGGTCACCACCAAAAATATCTAATGTAAATCCAATTTGTGTATAAAAATAAAATAGTGTGAAGATATGATAATTTGAAGTAATAATGAATTCAAAACCTCATTGAGCTTAGGATCCTTGTGGGATACTTGGTCGACCCTACCTACATTGACCTAATCCAAATTTCAATGATGTGACCTTTAAATTAGTAAAAGGACCCAAGGTATATAGCTAAGGTGTCTAGGAATATATAATGATATGGAATCCATGGAACTAGTCTAGGAATTTTTACACAACACAACCATTTCAAATCCAGGAAAAAAACATAGAATTATTTATTCTTGGTTTTCAAGCCAACTCACGATGACCAGTCTATGATGTTTAGATCATCTTTATTGAGTAGAATATAAGGGATAATACCTAGAAATTATACTCCTAAAATTATCTAACTGAACCATGAAAAACTATTCTGACCTTTAGAGTAAGTTTTTCAATGGAATCCAAGGGGTTTACCTAAGGCATTCCTTATTCGAGGACATCAGCCCAAACCTATAATATCATCCAAATAATTATATTTTTTTATAGATTTCTAAATGAATCCATGATGAGTAGCCATAGAATTAATGAGAGTATGACACTGGATAAATCTAAGTTGGGATTACCACTTGGAATTCACATCAATGAATCAAGTGTAGTCCTATGAGTTCACTCAAGGAATTTGAATAATGGAATCCATGGTTTTCTCAAGGAATTCCACACAATTTATGGTGTGACAAACTTCAATAATTAGTAACCAATGAATCCATAGTAATAATAATAGTTTTCAAGTAATGTACTCATGTCAAGTATTTTATCAAAACTAAATTAAAACCTTATAGGAACCCACTTTATTACAAAATTTAATTAGCCTATTTCTCTCAAAATTATATATTTTTATTGGTGTCAAGGATCTAGAATTATCTAATACATCATAATTAATATAAACATGTTTGAATTACCCAATATATACCTAAATTATCATCTTATAAAAATACCTCTAAAAAGTGCTATGCCAAATTCACCCTAAGGAGTGCTTGGATTATAGTATGGATAAATAGGGTTTTCCCAGAAAATCCAAACCAAACACACCCTAGGGTTGTTTTGGTAATAATTAAAGTAAGATTTTCATGGTTATTAGGATAAATTCACCCTAAGGGGGTGGTTTAGGTTGAGTTATCAACATACAATATTGTTTGGGAGGCCTGTAGTATATCTAGGTCCTGGTTTAGGTGACAAATTAAAGGAATATAAATTTTAGTGACATTTCTCAAAAAATATAGTGTCTGGAACAATGATAAATTGTATAAACAATGATACTTTTAGGGGAAATCATATATACCACCTACCTAATTCCCTTAGAATACTCCCTATCCATTATCAGCCTCAAATTTAATATGTAATTGAAGATATTGGAAAACTATACAAAATACCTGAAAATATGATATTTATATTAAACTAAAAATAATAGGTGTAAATGGAAATATATGGTGAGATTGGAAGGTAAAGGGGTAGTAGCCTAACTGAAGGTGTTCCAATGTGATAGATGGAAATAAAATTGGATACCGGTTATGGGGGATCAACCCAAAATCCAATGAGGATAGGAGAGCTCCTAATGTGTCACTAGTTCTGCTTAAATAGGGGTGGGAGAGTTTAAGAAATTATAGGGGTTAAGGGGTAAATGGACATTTTCGGTAACAACCCGAGATTTTATGAGAAATATTTTTTTTAATTACTTTGATGTCTTGTGTTGTATACTACACCAAGATTAGCTTGTACTATACACAACATTGTATTAGCTTGAAGTATACGCAACACTATTCTTGGCTGGTGTTACACACTATTTCAAGTTTGTTTTGTGGAAATTATTCTACGCAACATTAAGTATAGATTTTTTTTAATGTATAAATGAAATAAGTTTTGATTATGTTATACGCAACACCAAATGGAGATTTCACTACACGCAACCCTGACTTGGCTTGCATTACACGCAATCAAGACCTTCTTTGATAGCGTGTGTAGTAGGCAATACCAAGTTTCACTAAACAATATATTATTATAATATTATTATGAACTAGCCATTATGAATAGTAATACCCACTTTTTGAAATTTTATCTTTCAAAATGGACCTCATTTTTAGATTCAAAATATCAAAATTAGCTTAGGGTGAATTTTTGGTATTTTCTGAAAACATTCAATTTTTGATGAATAGTGAAAACACTGGGTTACTATTTAAAAACCGACTTTTTATTTAAATAATTAGTTATTTTATTTAACTTTATTTTAGGTAAAAATTGATACATAATACCAATATATGTTCAATTTAATTCATTGGAGTCATTTTATAATAATTTTAGATATATAAAAATTTTATTGAACTTTTCACCGTTTTTTACCCACCTCCTAGGAGAATTTGAAAATTTACATAAAACCTAATTTTACCGCTTCTTTGAATGGAATTTCAAAAATCTGAGAGATGCAGTTGATGTTAGTAAGTAAAATGTGGTTCAATGAGATAAAAATAATTTTTGGTGAATAGTAACTTTTTACTTTTATTTACCACGTTTAAAAGTAACAGGGTAATTAAGGGTAAAAATGATATTATTATTACCCTAACACATGTCATAATTCTATTGGATAAGTTTAATTCGACCAAAAACAACCTTATAAATAAAATATGACCATTTAGGTCCAGTTGCATAAGATTACGGAACTTATTATTATTTTATTTAAAAAAAAGAGTTAAAATTGTTAAAATCAAAGTTTAATAACTAAAACATTTTTAATATAGGGTTATAAATAAGATAAATTAGACTATAAATATTCATTATAACTCCAAAAATATTTCCTACATAATTGTATTTTATTTATAAGTTTTAAACTTTAAATAATTTATTTTATTTATGACACAATGATGATGCAGTAATTACCTTATTAAGGGAATATTAACATATTTGATATTATAAATACCCAAATAAATGTAATTTGAGACGTTTTATGAATTACACTAATTTTATAGGTTAATATGACATGTTATTATTGAATTAATTAACTTTTTTTGAACTAATAATGTTTTTATGATTTTCAAAAAAATCAATTACCAAATAGTGTCAAAATTGACATAAAATAGTTTTTAAAAAAATATTATATTATTAATTGTTATTTTATTCCTAAAAATCAAAGGTTTGGAAAAATGACTTAGATAAGGATATATATATTAATAATTAACCACTTGGGGTTCTTTTGGCTTGTTATAGTAAGTTTATTAACCATATAGTGTAAGAAAACAAGAAGTCGCGGTAAAAGTTAAATTATTTAACTTAGAGTTAAATCTAAATGATTAGGTTAAAATAGTAACCTAAACTTGTCCAAATTCTATTGGATGAGATTATTTCGACCCATCCCCACCTTAGCTTTTAAATAAATCAATTTGGAGCTATTAAAAACCGAATATGACTTTATAATAAAATAATATTTTTAGTTTTTCCAAAGGTGCCCCTCTCCTCCCTTATAAAAGGGCACCTCCTCCCTCTCCTCCTTACACCACTTTGAGACTTAAATCTCGGAAAACCCATGCCCATTTCACTTCCCCACTTCCTTAGAAACCTACTAGAGGTACTGGTCTTCTCAAAATCCAACTCTAGTGCCCTAAGAGAAAGTTTAAAGGAGGCACTTTGAGAAAGAGGTAATACCTTCTACTGTTTTCTTTAAGTTCCATTATTCTTCTACTACCTCTTATTTAGTTGTTTCATTATGAAGTAATAACATCAGTATCCCTAATATATTGATATGTAATTATAAATATGAAACAACCCTATTTATTCTTCTATCCATCCTACGGAAAACAAAATCACCTCGCGTGCGTACGTACGGAATACCGTCTTTACACCGTGGTGTAATCTGTTTTTCCACCAACACCTTACATGGATGGGTATAATGGTGTAAAGAATAACTATATATGGTTATTATAACATCATACTGATTCTGATATATTATACCATCCACTCTAATTCTATTCAATAATTATGGGAATGATATCATCGCTCGTGCGTACGTACGGACTACCGTCTCCACGACGCGATGAGATTCATTCTCCATGTTAACCATACATGAATGATCATAAAGTTTATATAATTAATAATAATGAAATATATGAAATAATAATGATAATGTATTTATGTGTATATATATATATGTATGTCATCTATTTAGTTTCATTCAATTCAATAAGGAAACGAAAACAACGTTCATGCATACATACGGTCTACCGTCTCCATGAACGGTGTATTTAATTCCTTTTATCGATCTATAATATATATATGTATATGATGAATATATATTATATATAAATCATTTTTTACATTATGGAATTATTTAAATCAGGATATAAGTAATAATATCAAGCACAAAAAGTCAAAACACACACGATAAATGAAATGATTTTACCCAAAATGCTGCTTTAACATGGAATTTACAAATGAAAGGGTAATATAAAGTCATAAGTGAAACATATATGATATCAAAACAATGAATATGATTATGTAATAAGTCAATGAAATTATTTAAATCATTATACAGGAGGTTCATATCCATACGAATCATATCGTACCTAAGGTAAGGGATAACTTTTCCAATCTCATTTTTATCCAAGATTGTTTATTCGTAAGTATTTACTGGGGTTATATTTATCATCCACATCCCTGTTTTCTAAAAATAATTTAATGTATTTTTAAAGTCCTTTTTACCCATTTTTGACTTTTACTACATGGTATGTATGGAATCTTTCTTTTATGAGGTACTTTTTGACTTTTCCGAAAAAAGTAAGAGAAGAATATTTTTTTAACTTATACGACACGAACGGATTTTTATGGTTTCATAACGCCTTATTTTCAAGAAGCTTACTCTATAATATTTCATGATTATTTTCAACAAAATCCTTTTCTTTTAAAATTTCATGGCATTTTTTGAAAAGAAAATGATTTTGAAGAAGAAAGGATATTTTCCTCAAGAATTCATTTCAAGTGTTTTATCAAAGCCATTTTTCATCTAAGATGACATTATTTCATATGTGTATGTTTCAAGTATCATGTCTCTATGATTTAAATGGTTTTACTTTTCTTATTATGAAATTATATCAATTTCTTTTATATGGATTCTGTGATGATGGAATGATTTTTATGAAACCCATTTTATTTATTGGGTTACTATGAATGATGTATGTTTATTTTGTGGAACAAGTAAGAATGATTTAATTATGAGATGGGTGGGACCTATATCTCACTATAATTAATTGGGTAAAGATTTATATCTCATGAGATAGACATGGATGGAACAGTAATTTAATCTGGTTCAGTGTTAGAGGACTGAAACGAGGAGTGAACTTGATTCAGAAAGGGACTTTGTCCACTAAGATGGTCTTGCCAGCAATGCCTTGGCTACTATGGAAATCATAACATGTGCTGAATGGTTTCCACAATTACATGTTTTATTTCCATTATATTTTATCATTGTTGATGTTCCATTATGATATATTCCTTACATACTTCCATGATTTATGTCTTTGCTCAAGATTTTGATGTTTAAATTTCATGTTCAAGTTTTTGCTTTCAAATGTTTATGGATTGTTTTATGTTCTCTATGTTTGCCCTTACTGAGCATTTGAGATCACCCTTTTTATGTTTTATTTTCCCCAAGAAATAAATAAAGGTTTTAGGTAAGGGAAAAAAGGAAAGATCATTATGGGAGTTTTTGAAGATCTTTCAACATGATTAGAAGTTTATATTCCAAGTTTCCAAAGACACTAAACTATTACGGTCCTTGTGTGTCTGTTTTTGTTATGTATTAAGTACTCCGCAAAAGTAATGTAATATCTATGTACTTCAAGTTTCGGGTCTCTATAATTGGTATCAGAGGAAAGTTTTAGTTAACCTTTGGAAACTAGGATGCGAAAACTTTATTGAGATCCCTAGAGATATTTATAAGGTATGTCTAGGGATGTCCCTAAGGATAAGTATACGTATAGGTTATAGTCCTATAACTACGGTAACGATCTTATAATTTAACCTAAGATGTTAGATATTGACAGTACTCCCCCTTTATTATGTTTTTTCCCTAGTATGATTTTTTCCTCTCATATTATTCTTTTTGGGTTTTAGAAAATGGCTAGAAACAGGAAGATTCACGATAATAGAGGATATGATGGACAATGCAATGATATTTTTCATGAGAAACCAAATGAAAAGGGATTTGGAATTCCAAACATCATTATCATTCCTAATCAAAAATCTCATAATATGATCAATAATCTCAACTTTGGTAAGTTTCCCGACTCAGATAATAAGATAAAGATGGAGTTTCATGATGATCATAGAGGAAAGAAAGTTCAATTTCCCTCATGTAAATCATGTGGGAAGAGGCATCAGGGAGATTGTTTCAAAGGAACTGGAAGATTCTTTGGGTGTGGAAAAGAAGGACACAAACCCAGTAAGTGGAAAGGAAAAGGTCTAGTTAATAGCATGGACAAGGATAATGGTATTGCTATGACATCAACAATGATTATATGTTTTAAATGTGGAATATAAGGGCATTATGCAAACCAATTCCCTAAGGGAAAATCTCATGAAGAGAATCAGTATGGTCATATGGGTAGTATTTATGTGGATGATGATGAAGAGACTACAAATGAATTATGAGATGAAAGAAATGATGAAGCTGAGCTAGTGGTTTAAGAATTTAGTGGAATGATTGTATGTTTATAAAGAATAATGTATGGTACTATGGAATAAAGAATCATCTAAGGATTGTTACACTATTGTTTTTCCTAAAGTATTTGAAAGTATATGTTGAATGGTACCGGTAACCATGGAAGGTTATTCAGATATTTTTGGAAAGTAGATGATATGTGCATAATGAAGGGATAAGAAGATAATGAGATGTTTGATTGTATTCATGATCTCATGACTGATATAAGGACTAAGTGATATTATGGTTTGATTATATAGATTTTTTTTTGGATTTTGGTATGTGGAAAGAGTTACCTTTTGAAAGTATTCATGTTTTCACTAAGGTTTTATGGTAATTTATGTTTCAAGAGAATATATGACTAAGGTATTCATGTGTTTGGAATACAATAAATAAGATATATCTTATGATATATGTGGGATAAATGCTTGTATTCACATTCTTGGTAGATAACCTTTCTAGTAATTGTTTTTTTATACTATGAGCTTGGACCAAAGTATTTTAGATAAGCCTAAAGATTGGAATGGATTATGTTGGACATAAGTTAGTATTGTTTAAGGATGGAACTTTTTTCGATATTATTGATCGGATGTTATAGTAATGTATTTTTTGAAAAAGGACAACCTGCAGAACGGGCGACAACCCATCGCGTCAGACAAGGTTGTGGGAATCGAACCCACAATCGAAGTGCGACAGGCCTTTATCGCCTACCACTGGCCTACAGAAATTCCCTGGTTAGTAGAAGCTAGTTTTATTATATTAAGCGGTATGATATATGAAGTATAAGTACATTTTAGGAACCATATATGATTAATATCACTATATATAGACTTATGTATATTTAATAACTTTTACTATCCTTTTGTTTGAGATAGATGGAATTACCTATCATTTTATCGCATAGTCTGCTAACACTTCACAGAAGACAAATTCAACTGCATTTCTTTAATAGATGGTGTGGAAATTGTTCAAGGAACAAACAACAGTAAGATTGTACCAAAATCAAGTAAGTATTTCTTTTACTTCAACAATTATTCAACTTTAGGGAAATGATCTTGATTATAAAAAAAAATGTTGTCCTAGTGTCCTTATATCTGATGAATCAGATGGTACCTTAAATTATCACAAATTTATGGATTTGTGACTGTTGGATTTTTCATAGCCATGTTCTCTACCACTATCCATCAGAACATGATGGTTAGATTTCTCTTCCATATCCATAATTTCACCTATGTTCTCCTATGTGGAAACCCAATGATGAGTTAATCTGGGTAACCGTTACATTTCTAACTTTCCTTTTTAAAATGAAGTTTTAGTATTCCTTTTTTCGATGTGGGTTTCTATTAAAGAAACTTTCAAGTAGTAAACCATTTACATCCCCGACGAATTTCAAGGGCAAAATTCATTTTAAGGGGGGTAAAATATAACAACCCGATATTTTATGAGAAATATTATTTTTAATTACTTTGATGTCTTGTGTTGTACACTACACAAAGATTAGCTTGTACTATATGCAACACTGTATTAGCTTGCAGTATACGCAAAACTATTCTTGGCTGGTGTTACACACTATTTCAAGTTTGTTTTGTGGAAATTATTCTACGCAACATTAAGTATAGATTTTTTTAATGTATAAATGAAATAAGTTTTGATTATGTTATATGCAACACCAAATGGACATTTCACTACATGCAGCCCTGACTTGGTTTGCATTACACGCAATCAAGACCTTCTTTGATAGCATGTGTAGTACGTAATACCATGTTTCACTAAACGATATATTATTATAATATTATTATGAACTAGCCGTTATGAATAGTAATACCCACTTTTTGAAATTTTATCTTTCAAAATGGACTTCATTTTTAGATTCAGAATATTGAAATTAGATTAGGGTGAAATTTTGGTATTTTTCTAAAAACTTTCAATTTTTGATGAATAGTGAAAATAGTGGGTTACTATTTAAAAACCGACTTTTTATTTAAATAATTATTTATTTTATTTAAATTTATTTTAGGTAAAAATTGATACATAATACCAATATAAGTTTAATGTAATTCATTGGAGTCATTTTATAATAATTTTATATATATAAAAATTTTATTGAACTTTTCACCGTCTTTTACCCGCCTCCTAGGAGAATTTGCAAATTTACATAAAACTTAATTTTACCGCTTCTGTGAATGGAATTTCAAAAATCCGAGAGACACTGTTGATGTTAATAATTAAAATGTGGTTCAATGAGATAAAAATATTTTTTTGGTGAATAGTAACTTTTTACTTTTATTTACCACGGTTAAAAGTAAACATGGTAATTAAGGATAAAAATGATATTATTATTACCCTAACACATGTCCTAATTCTATTGGATAAGTTTAATTCTACCAAAAACAACCTTAGAAATAAAATATGACCATTTAGGTCCACTTGGATAAGATTAGGACACTTATTATTATTTTATTTAAAAAAGAGTAAAAATTGTTAAAATCAAAGTTTAATAACTAAAACATTTTTAATATAAGGTTATAAATAAGATAAATTAGACTATAAATATTCATTAGAAATATAAAATGATATCCTATATAATGGTAGTTTATTTATAATTTTTAGACTTTAAATAATTTATTTTATTTATGACACAATGATGATGTAGTAATTACCTTATTAAGGAAATATTAAAATAATTGATATTATAAATACCCAAATAAATGTAATTTGATACTTTTTATGAATTACACTAATTTTATAGGTTAATATTACATGTTAGTATTTATTTAATTAACTATTTTTGAACTAATCATGTTGTTATGATTTTCACAAAAATCAATTACCAAATAGTGTCAAAATTGACATAAAATGGTTTTTAAAATAAATATTATATTATTAATTATTATTTTATTCCTAAAAATATAACGTTCAGCCAAATTAATTATATAAAGATATATATATATTAATAATTAACCACTTGGGGTTCGTTTGGCTTGTTATAGTAAGTTTATTAACCATATAGTGTAAGAAAACAAGAAGACACGGTAAAAGTTAAATTATTTAACTTAGAGTTAAATCTAAATGATAAGGTTAAAATAGTAACCTAAACTTGTCCAAATTATATTGTATGAGAGGGTTTAGACCCATACCTACCTTAGATTTGAAATAAATCAATTTGGAGCTATTAAAAACTGAATATGACTTTATAATAAAATAATTTGTTTTTTCCAAAGGTGCCCCTCTCCTCCCTTATAAAAGGGAACCTCCTTACACCACTTTGAGCCTTTAATCTCGGCCAAACCATTCCCATTTCACTTCCCCACTTCCTTAGAAACCTACTAGAGGTACTGGTCTTCTCAAAAGACCAACTCTAGTGCCCTAAGAGAAAGTTTAAAGGAGGCACTTCGAGAAAGAGGTAATACCTTCTACCGTTTTCTTCAAGTTCCATTCTTCTTCTACTCCCTATTATTTATTTGTTTCATTATGAAGTAATAACATAAGTATCCCTCATATACTGATATGTTATTATAAAAATGAAACAACCCTATTTTACCTTCTATCCATCCTACGGAAAACAAAATCACCGCGTGTGCGTACGTACGGAATACCGTCTCCACGTCGTGGTGTAATCTGTTTTTTCCACCAACACCTTACATGGATGGGTATAATGGTGTAAATAATAACTATATATGGTTATTATAACATCATACTTATTCTGATATATTATATCATCCACTCAAATTCTATTCAATAATTATGGGAATGATATCATCACTCGTGCGTACGTACGGACTACCGTCTCCACGACGCGATGAGATTCATTCTCCATGTTAACCATACATGAATGATCATAAAGTTTATATAATTAATAATAATTAAATATATGAAATAATAATGCTACTGGATTTATGTATATATATATGTATGTCATCTATTTAGTTTCATTCAATTCAATAAGGAAACGAAAACAGCGTTCATGCGTACGTACGGCCTACTGTCTCCATGAACGGTGTATTTCATTCCTTTTATCGATCTATAATATATATGTATATGATGAATATATATTATATATAAATCATGTTTTACATTCTGTAATTATGTAAATCAGGATATAAGTAATAATATCAAGAACGACAAGTCGAAACACATACGATAAATGAAATGATTTTACCCAAAACGTTGTTTTAACATGGAATTTACAAAAGAAAGGGTAATATAAAGTCATAAGTGAAACATATATGATATCATAACAATGAATATGATTATTTAATAAGTCAATGACATTATTTAAATAATTATACAGGAGGTTTAGATCCATATGAAGCATATCAAACCTAAGGTAAGGGATAACTTTTCCAATCTCATTTTTATCTGAGATTTTTTATTCGTAAGTATTTATTGGGGTTATATTTATCATCCACGTCCCTGTTTTATAAAAATGATTCAATGTATTTTTAAAGTCCTTTTTACCCATTTTTGACTTTTACTACATGGTATGTATGGAATATTTCTTTTACGAGGTACTTTTTGACTTTTCCGGCAAAAGTACGAGAAGAATGTTTTTTTAACTTATACGGCACGAACGGATTTTTATGGTTTCATAACGCCTTATTTTCAAGAAGCTTACTCTAAAATATTTCATGATTATTTTCAACAAAATCATTTTCTTTTAAAATTTCATGGCATTTTGTGAAAAGAAAATGATTTTGAAGAATAAATTATATTTTCCTCAAGAATTCATTTCAAGTGTTTAATCAAAACCATTTTTCATCTAAGATGACATTATTTCATATGTGTATGTTTAAATATCTTGTCTCTATGATTTACATGGTTTAACTTTTATTATTATGAAATTATATCCTTCCTTTTATATGGATTATGTGATGATGGGATGATGTTTATGAAACCCATTTTATTTATTGGGTTATTATGAATGATGTATGTTTATATTGTGTCACAAGTAAGAATGATTTCATTATGAGATGGGTGGGACCTATATCTCCCTTAAATGCATTGGGTAAAGATTTATATCTCATGATATAGACAATGCTAGAATGGTAAGTTAATCTGGTTCAGTGTTACAAGACTGAAACGAGGAGTGAACTCTATTCAGAAAGGGACTTTGTCCACTAAGATGGTCATGCCAGCAATGCCTTGGCTACTATGGAAATCATAACATGTTCTGAATGGTTTCCACAATTACATGTTTTATTTCCATTATATTTTATCATGGTTGATGTTTCATTATGATATATGCCTTATTTACTTCCACAATTTATGTCTTTGCTCAATATTTTGATGTTTAAATTTCATGTTCAAGTTTTTGCTTTCAAATATTTATGGATTGTTTTATGTTCTCTATGTTTGCACTTAATGAGCATTTGAGCTCACCCTTTTTATGTTTTATTTTCACCAGGAAATAAAGAAAGGTTTTAGGTAAGGAAACAAAAAAGGGAAGATCGTTATGGGAGTTTTTGAAGATCTTTCAACATGATTAAAATTTATATTTCAAGTTTCCAAAGACACTAAACGATTACGGTCCTTGTGTGTCTATTTTTGTTATGTATTAAGTATTCCGCAAAAGTAATGTATTATATATGTACTTCAAGTTTCAGGTCTCTACATTTTCCACTTTTAAAAAAACATCTAGGCCCCACTGGCTATCCAATGGGTTTCTCTAGCTACATGATGGGTTTTCAAGTGGCTTACTGGGCCTACAAGAATCCCACCAGCTAGCTGGACTACATACACTATCTTTCTCCCTATAACATCATGGTCTTTGGTTTTATTTGTGTTCTCTAGTTGACGATGTTTTATTTTAGTTTCAAGAGTATTAGAGGTGTTTTAAAGTCCTATTGGTTTTTAATTCTGTTTAGAACCCTTTTATAGATTTTAAATGAAAATTAAAAAAAATTAATTTAATTTTTACTCTTACGTAGAGAAGGGGGTCTATGAAAGGATAAAGGCCACCTATATTTATTTAGGGTGGTTTTTTGGAGTTTTTTAAGGGTAATTAATTATTTATATAAGTTTTATAAGGGTATATACCTTTTTATATATCTATGTAAGGGTTTATATGGGTTTTATAAGGGTAATCTTAGAGTTACTTATGGGTGAGCCTCTGTGTATATGGACTGCGTAAGGGTTATCCTGACGCTACATAAGGGTAAACCTATTTTACTAAGGGTTGTTTAAAGGTAGAAATCAACTTTATAAGGGTATAATCCCATTGAATAAAGGTAAAACCTCATTTTTTAAGTGTATCATTAGGTTTTCCAAGGCTATTTAAGGATACTTAAGGTGTTATTCAATGTTAACCTTTCTTCTCTAAAGGTTATGTAAGTGTAACGCGACATCTATGTAAGGTTAATATGAGATGTGTAAGTGTATTCTATAAGTTCAAAAAGATTCATAAGGGTAAACTGGTACCCATAAATGACATCAATGATATATTTAAGGGTAAATCCATGTTAACCTTATGCTTCACTCTTTTTGGGGAGAAAAATAAATAAATAATATATTTTTCATATCTTCTTCCCCAACTTGACCCTATAATGCCATTTAAGCCATTTTAAATGTTATAAATTATTTAAATAAATTATTTTACCTGTTTAAATACTCTTAATCCTATTTTAAATGTTTATAAACCATTCTCATTCAATATTTCAATAAAATTTAAAATTAAATTGGGGTTTTAATTTAGGGTTTTTAATTCTATAAATCCAAACACCCTGTGTATTTTTAAAAATACTCAAAGTTTCGGTGCCTTTGATTTTTGGTATCCTCATAGAGAGTGTTTTGGTAATCCAATTATTTTATAATGGGATTCATTTAATTCATATTTATTTGTGTTCATTCTTATAGGGAGACCAATGAAGGGACTTTAGCATTTTGTTTTTATTGATCACTTTAGGGTAATCTTAGTGGTATATATTCTCATATATATCCTTTGGATTTGAGGATGTATACTTAACGTTTATTAATATAGATTCTTTGGTTTAGGGACTCCTTTTTTATATATACTCACCAATTTTGGTTCCATTTTTTGGTGTTTAACTTTTCCATTCTTGAGCAAGTTGATTTCCAAAGGCAATTCTTGTCACTTAAAATCCTTGCTTCTTTCTTAATCTGAAATGTATTTTTGATTAATTTTTAAGGCAGGATGATATTTTTTGATAAATTATATTAAAATTTCATAATGTTTGTGTGAGTTACGATATTATTTTTAAAAATTTATTTTCAAATAAAGTGTTTTTTTAGAAAATTTACCTTAACTTGAAATGAAATATTAATAGCTTGATGAAAAGTCATGAAATGTTCTATGATTTGAAATTAGATGATTTAATATAATTTTATTTCAAATTCATGAGTTTTTTATAAAACTCATTTGATGTTGGTTCTTGAAATAAATGTCATAGTTTTTTATTAAAACATTTGATATTGTTTTTTTAAATGAATGGAATGAGTAATTTATTAAAACTATTTGTTACTGGTTTTTGAAATTAAGGGAATGAGTTTTATATTAAAACAATTTGATGTTGGTTTTGGAAATTAAATGCATGGGTTTTTGATAAAAACCATTTTATGTTGGTTTTTAAAAATAAAGGCTTGTTTAAAACTTGAAATTGGGGCCATTTTAAATAATTATTTTAATGATTTGAGATTGATTGAATTGGAATATATCCCCATAAATGTTTGATTTACCTTGAATCGCATGTGGGATTGGGTAGTTAGGTAGGAAGAACACACACTGGGCATTTTTTATCTCTAACTGAAAATGGGTTTATGATGGAAATGAAAAATAAACTACTTGAAGGAATATATATTTTTCTATTGGGATCTTCACCTTTTCCCCAATCATAGGATTTTTCCCTAGGCTTAGGTCAAGTAACATGTTCACAATATGAGTTTTACTTCATTAATATGTGTGATAATACCTATATAAACCTACCCCTATGTCTCTTAACCATGGTTATACAATTAAAAATTATTTTATATTCCATTTTTACAAAAAAAATTACTCATGTTAGTTTTCTATAGAAATGATTATTCATGGATCTTTTGATAAAAATGTTAAATTCATGCCTATTTTCAAATTTTTTATATATTTTTTATTTTATGAAAATTCACTTTTGAAACCTATTCTATTATTATCCATTGAAAATTTTCTTCAATCATGTTGTCATATAAGCTGTGAAAATATTTCCATGCTATGTTTTATTTAAAATTAATCATAAATAGTTTATTTGATAAGGATTACTTATGAAATTATTGGGGGAATCCTACAGGGATTTGTTTCTCACTCACTATATTTTCCTTCATAATTTGTATTTTTCTTATTCCATGTATAGGAAAAAGGTAAATCATTAATTTTAGGTGGTGGGTGTACTTGATTAGTGATACTCAAGAGTTAATGGTGATCGGTGGAGCATGTGATCCACATGTTTCATTGAGTTTATAGCTTGAAATCTTTGCGGTCATGTATGATGACTTTAGGTGAATCTCCATATTAATATTTTTGTCTTATTACTTTGTATATCTTAGTTTTTTATATTTTCTTTCCACTATTTATTTATTTTTATTTGTGGTTTTTTGGTGAAATCATTCACGTCTCACTGTTTATGATTTTTGGGTGTTTGTTGCCACCTCATGGGGATTGGGAACACCCTTCAAGTTAGTTGTATATCAATTAAAGTTATATTTATGATAGTATATCATGTTGGTTTCTTACAAATGTCATCATAGTTGGGTTTCCCTTATTTTTATAAGATGTATGATAAATTGGAGGTAGGACTGTTAGAATTCAAGTAGTCATTCACGGGAGGGTGATTGATCAACACCCATCGGAGATAACACTTGGGTTACCATGATTATTTGATGTGAGTATGTATCTAGTTTAATATTATTCCTTAAAAGTTTTTTAACCCTTTTAGATTTGTTTTGATTGATTCTTTGTTGCATTGTGTGTTTATGAATAGTTTTGAGAAGCTTGATCTTTAAAGGGAATTAAGAAGTTCACATGTCACTGTGTATGGTTTGGAAAACCATGTGTTGACTGTCCAACTAGATCTTCTTGAATCTCAATAGACTTCTCACAATTAGTGAATGTTTTTAAAAACCATGTTTCCAATCTATGAAAATCTGATATTTCTTGGAATTTTATTGTTTTCTTATTTCTAGTGTTGGGTTTTTTCTATTTATTCTGATTTTTATAAAATTAGTCAAGGGTTATTTTTTGATGTTTTGGTTTTTTTAAGTGATACTTTAAAATCCAAACCTAGATATGATATTAAAAGTGATAAAAGTTTCACATAGTTTTTAAAAAAATCAAAATGGTGTTTGTATTCGGGTGTTTCTAAAATATTTTGAGTTTAAAATGATGGAATATTTTTAGAAATATATGTTGAAACTTTTAGAAAATGGTTAGATTATTAATTATTTTCAATGTATTCATGTGAAGTTGATAAAATTGGAATATTTTAAATAATTTAAGAATGAAAATTTTTTAAATGTATTTTAAAATATTTTAGCGATATTTCATTTTCTTTAAAAAAAATAAGGGTGTGTAAACATTGGTGTAAAGAATTGGGGATTCTTTTTTAAAATAATTTTGGTAAAACCCTATCAATTCAAATAAGTGAGTATATTTCTTAATTAAATTAGGACTTGGGAATTTTCTTTGTGTTTTTTAGAAAAAATAATGGGAATTTGTGTAAAATTGTGTCTTAAGTCTGTTTCATGTTTTGTGTTTTATCTTGTGAGACATGAATTTTGAAATTTGTTGTGAGGGTTTTATTATTATTTTTTAGAGTACTCCACCTGTTTAGATTTAATGGAAAATTTGGTTGATCAAGATTATATTGGAATGATAATTCCATTATTTCCTAACTCAGGAACCAATGTTCTTAATCTCACACCCCTCGCATGAGGATTATATCTAAGGGTTTTTAAGACCGAATCATCCTCACTTATTTGGACAATGGGATTCTCAGGAATCAGTGACATGGTTGAAGAGGATTGAGAAGATCTTAGACCATCTTGATCTTATATAATATCTCAATGTTAATTTTATGAACTTCTCAGTGATATTATCAAAGTGTTCAATTTTATGTTTAATAATAAGGAGATGAAACAGTGTTGGAGTACACTTTCCATTTTATCTATTTAATTTTATATTATACTCATCTAACCATGGAATATTCTATAATGTCATAGTGTGTTTATAAATTCCTTTGAATAGATATGTCATAGACCGTATTTCCTCATGGACTTAACTCTTATGGTATGTTAATGGTTCAGGATTTCAAGTTTAAAAAAACTTGATAGGGGAATAAAAGGTATTACAAATTTATCTTATTCCTAGATTTGATGGAGGAAACACGAGTAAGAAAAAAAGTAAGTGTACCAAGTTAGATTATATAAGTAGTTAAATCAAAAGGACATTATGTTTATTCTCTCTAGATTCCTCTTGGAATTAGAACTCAGTTATTTTATATTATGTAAATATAGGTCATACTAAGCACACTTGTAAGAATCCTCCTAATGCATGTAGTAGTTGTGGCCATATAGGTTATTTTCTAGGGTTATATCATGTTTTCTCTACACCTAAACATGGTCAAGGATCATCAGTTCCTAAGGTAATTGTGATGTATCTATAATATTTTTTTAAATAGGACTCAATCTATAGGCCTTAGAGTGAATCCATTCATGTAGTGGCCAAGTTTCTGGTGGAATTTGATGTTGGTTCAACTTGTGTTAATCCCGATGTTGAAGAAAAAATTGTTTGAGTTTTTCCTGATGTAATCATTTTCCTCTTGTATAACTTTTCACATTGGGGTTTTTTCTATTATTTCATAATTTATTATTGGTGATGATTGGTGTTTTTAAAGTCTCATTGTAGTATTCTATCTTGGAGATGTAATAATATGGCTCATGGGTTTTCACATTTTCTTACACTTGTTGAGAAATTTTGGTTTTTGATGAATTGAGTTGGAGGAGTATGGTTCTAATAGAAATTAAATATGGTTATAAGATCTCCAATATTAAATTTATTATTCTAAATGCTTTTAATTTATCTTCCATGAAAATATCATGTGCATAATTTAGCGAACACATATTTGGGATTTATGGTTTTTGAGATCTTGAACATTCCTATCTAGGTTATAGTCAAATAATTAGGTATATTTGTCTCTTTGTGTAATCCTAGTGTGAGTTTTCCATTTATATGGTATTCAGTTATTTATATATTATTCATATTTATTCATGTTCTTATGATCCCCTCTAACAATTCATTATGTCGTGTCAGTTGTTTTGGAATTTCATGTACCCCAGTTATTGTTTTTCTACTCTTATCTTATTTTGACACGGGCCCTACATTGGGTTAGTGGTTTAATTTTCTTGATGAACATATTATATATTTATTATGTGTTATAGTGACTAGAAGTAAATGTTGATGAAGATTTTTGGTTTTAATTGGAATTACCAAAATCTAATGTTCGGAGAATGTATTCTTGAGGTGCCTTCAATTAGCATTAGGATAGACTGTGTCTTTTTTTATGAGACTTGTTTATTCTTGATTAATTTCCAGTTATTCTCATCAATTATTTTATAAGACCTTTGGTTTTTTTTTCTTTAGGAGATATTCTTTTAGGAATTTATTTTTCAATATAATGTTTGAGGTTTTCTTATGTGTTACTTTCAAGGTTTCTTTAGAGTTAAAGAAATTTATTTCTCATTATTGAGTATTTGAGGGTTTCTTCCTAGTTTTTAAGGTTTTTTATTCATGAATATTCTATGAATAGTTAATTTTCCTCACCTAAACTATTTCAATAGTTTTATTTAGAAGTCTCATTGTGGAGTGAACTCTTGTAAATGTCTTTCAAAAATATTGGTTTCTTTCATGGTTATATTAGAATATTTTAGGGTGTTGTGTATTAGAGTTGAATATTTTTTGTTATTTTTTATGTGCAGGTTTAAAGGTGTATCTTGAGTTGTATTCTCTCTCTAAGTCCAGATCGATCAATGTCCTTGAAGCTTTTGGGGGGTATAAACCCTTATGGTGGGGAGAATTTTAACATCTCGATCTTTTCTTTTAGGTGTATTCTTGGGTTTATGATTTTTTTCTTTTGTTTTAGAGTGTTTAAGGTGTTTTGAATCCCTATTGGTTTTTAATGCTCTTTATAACCCTTTTAATAATGTCTTTAAATGAAAATTAAATAATTTTAAATTTAATTTTTACCTTTATATAGATAAGGGGGTTTGCATAAGGGTAAAGGCCTCCTACCTTTATGCATGGTGGTTTTTTAGAGTTTCATAAGGGTTACTCCTTATTTATATGAGGTTCATAAGGGAATAAACCTTTTTATATGAGCTACATAAGGGTGGATATATGTTTCAAAATGGAAATTCTGGTGCTATGTAAGGGTAAGCCCCTATGTATATACGATGTGTAAGGTAAATCCTATAACTATGTAAGTGTAACCCTATTTTTTTAAGGGTTTAATAAAGGTAAATAGACACTACAAAAGGGTATACTCTAATTTCATAAAGTTAAACCCTCAATATTCAAAGTTTTCTTTTGTTTCAATGTCTATGAAATGGTACATAAGGCGCTCTATAAAGGTAACCTTTCTTTCCCAAAGGTTGCATAAGGGTAACATAGCTTCCACATAAGGGCAAGGTGAGCTATGTAAGGGTGGTTCAGTGGTTCCAAATGATGTGTAAGGTAAAACCAGTAACCTTACACAACACCAATGAGATGCATAGGGTTAAATCCATTTTACCCTTATGCAATGCTCTTTTGGGTATAAAAATAAATAAAAAATATGTTTTTCATTAATTCTTTCCCATATCAACCTTGTAGCAACTTTTAATCCATTTTAAATGTTATAAATCATGTAAATAGATTATTTAACCCATTTAAAGGTTCTAAATTCTATTTTAAAAGTTTTTAAAACTACTATATCCAACATTTTATTAAGATGGAAAATTTACTGGTGGTTTTAATTTGGGATTTTAATTCTAAAAAATTTAATTCCTTGTGTATTTTCAAAAATAATCAAATATTTACTGCATTTTATTTTTGTATCCTCTTGGGGAGTGTTTTTGGAATTCAACTACTATAGAAGGAGAGTTTTTTCCTTCATATTGGTTTTTGTTCATTCTTACTGGGAGAACGGTTAAGGGACTTTAGAGTTTCATTTTCCTTCATAGCTTTGTGGGAATATTTGTGGTATGTATTCTCTTCTATCATATTAGGATTTTAGGATGTGTAATATTGGTTTTTTGATGAAAAATATTTGGTTTCAGTCCTATTTTTAATGTTGTATTCAGTAGTTGTGTTTCCCTTGTTGGGTGTTTGACTTTTATATTATTAAGTTAAGTGATTTCCTAAGGCAATTCCTTACTATTCAAACCCTTTATGCTTGCTTAATCTGAAATGAATTTATGATTTATTTCAAGGATATATTTGAATTTTTGATAAATGATTTTAAAATGTCATGATGTGTTTGTGTGAGGATATTCCTTTGAAAAATTTCTTTTTAAATAAAGTTTGATTTCCATAAAAATGATCTTGACTTGAAATAAAATATTTCTAGTTTGATGAAATGGCATGAAATTTTATATGATATGAAATTATATGATTTGAAATAAGTTTATTTAAAAGACATGAGTTTTTGATAAAAACCATTTGATGTTGATTTTTAAATGAATGGAATTATTTTTAACTAAAAACATTTGATTTTTGTTTTTTAAATGAGTGTCATGAGTTTATAATTAAAACCATTTGATGTTTGTTTTTAAAATTAATGGCATGAGTTTCTCATTAAAACCATTTGGTGTTGGTTTTTGAAAAGAAAGGCTTGAATTTTTGTTAAAAACCAATTGATTCTAGTTTTTGAAAAGAAAATAATGTTTTGAAACTTGAACTTGGGTAATTAGAAATAATTATTTAAATGATTTGAGATTAATTTAATTGAATGATAACCCCATAAATGTTTGATTTACCTTGAATCACATGGGATCATTTTCAGTTAATATGTAAAAACACATGCTCGGAATGTATTATCTCTACCTATAAATTGATTAAAAATGAAAATGAAAACTAAACTACTATAAGGTAGGGATATTGGTCCTTATGGATGTTATCCTTTTTCCTTGGTCTTATTACTATTTCTCCGTGATTAGTTCTAGGAATGTGTGTACATCAGGTGACTTACTTCACTAAGATGTGTAAGAATCCTTATATAAACCTACCCTTGGGTCTCTTAACCATGGTGTTATAATTAAAAATAAACTACATGACACTATTACAAAATGTTTAAATCATGTAAGTTTTGATATAAATTCTTACTCATGCCTATTTTGATACAAATGTGTAATTTATGCCTGTTTAAAAAAATTCTATTAGATTTTATAGAAATGAACTTTTGAAACCAATTTTATTATTATCCATTGAAAAGTTTCATCATGAATGTTCTAATGTAAGTTATGAAAATATTTCCATGCCATGTTTTATTTAAAATTGAGCATAAATGGATTATTTGATATGAATTTCTTATGAAATTATTGATGGAATCCTACTCAGATTTTTTCTCACACCTTACCTTTTCATTTAGGAATTTTTAGTTTTTATTAATCTAGGACCAGGAAAAAAGTAAATAACCACTCATAGGTGGTGGGTATAATTGATTGGTGGGACTAGGGTTGGTGGTGATTGGTGGATCATGTGATCCACGAATCGCATAGAATTTTTATTTTTATTCTGTTGTGGTATTGTTTTATGGATTTGGTTGACTTATCATCTTAAGACTTAAATCTTATTATTTTGGATATCTTGGTTTTTTGTCTTTTATTTCCATTGTTTATTTGCTTTTATTTGTGTTTTTTGGGATAAAGTGTTTCCACATAATTTTTTATGATTCCCAAGTTCTTATCACTAGCCCATGGGGATCATAAATTCCCTTCAGGTCAATGTAGAATTCAATAAAGTACTATTTCAAATGGTATCCATGGTCAGTTTGTTACACGCCCACTCTTCTCAAACACCCATGTGACCTTTTGAACCCCCTCAGACACATCTCAATGGAAAAAAACAATTGGTGTAAGCATAAATAAAATTTTTTTATACCTAGATGATGAACCATGATCTTACACCATCCACTATGTGATGATGGTATTGGTTGTAATCCTTGATATAATTAATGAAATTCTATGATTATGTTTTTTCCATTTTTTCTATGTTATGTCACATCCCTATATTTTGTTATCATGGATCATGATTATTGACTCATACTTCCACGATCCTATGAATAATTTCTTGTGTTATTATAAAATTTATATATTATGATTCATGATTTATGATACAAGGTTTATTGGGTTTGATTTACTTATGATATTTTCATATACCTTGATTATGTTCTCATACCCACACGTTCATCTTTTTCTCACTTATGATCTTTGATTGATGTCTCTTATCATTTCCATACTGAGAATCGAGTCTCACCCTTTTCTTATGTTTTCATTCCCAGGGTAATGAAGAAGGGTGTAATGTATAATATTTCTAGAAGGGTGTCATGTGTGAATATTATTTGTGGGAAATTTTGAAGATTTTTTATAAAATAAATTTTGATAAATCTAATCTCCAGCAACACTAAACCTATAGGTTCTATGGTGTGATTTATTTTTATATTTCATTAATATTCAGGTAAAATGATGTGATATTAATTTATGTGATAAATGGTTCATCTCTATCTAGTTTTATAACATTCTTAAATTGTTATTATTTTTCTTAAAAACATATCATGGTTATAAAAATCATGGTAAAAATGTTTTTTATACAAAACATTGTGGTTATAGAAAAACTTCATTTTCTAGATTCTTCGTCTACTAAAGATTTAATCTAAACAAAATAAAAGTGTTTTCAATACCATATTTGGTTTTTAATAGGGGCATCAGTAGTATAAATTTAGTATAAATAAATATTAAAACTTTTTACATATGATATAACCATAGTTTTTTGGAATTAAATATAAATTTGAAGAATGTAAATACCTTTTTGAATATAAATAAACTAATTCTTTTCTTCACAAGTAATTAAAGTAAATCCATTGGAAATATCAAATGGAATCCTTAATCCAAAAGTATCCATTTTTTATATGGATCGCCTAACACCTTAGGTATTATTTCTCTCACATGCATGCTCCTCATGAACATTTGAATTAAATAGAATATATAAATGAGAGAATAAACTTGGATTATAATATTAATTGAATCACCATTTTTGAAACATTTCATAAGGAATAAACAAAATTATATAGTAATTTAATTATTATCCTTAGAACCCACAAATTTATAAATGTTTACCTATAAATGTATAATTTTTCATAAACAATTTATAATTTTATAAAAACTTATGACATTCAGTTTATCATTTCATATGATTTTTTAACATTTAAAAAATTAATATGAACATTAAAACTCCTTGATATCATTTTCCAATAATGAAAAACCACCTGTGATAACTTACATATAATAAATGGTTGAATCATTCATTATCTCGTAATACATGAATTTCCATGCACATAACCATGGTGTAGTTATCTTCACCATGACATTATTCTCTTTATAAAAACCCATGACATTATGATATTTATCATTCTATCATTTTTCAAATAGTGTATAATTCTTTCACAAAAATAAGTTTTTAGGTGAGTATAAATATTTAGGATAGGAACTATAGACATGAGTGATGAAATAGTATATATATCTCTGTTTTCATATAGATAAACTTAAATTTTAGTTTTAGGTATTATGGGTGAGTCAAATCATGAATTAGTTTTATTCATTATATAGATAAACATTGGGTATGTGTTCATGTTAAAGCTTTCTAAAAACCCATAAAAAATGCGATTTTTCATGTAAGTGATTGGAATGGATGTCACAAAGTATGTTCATGTCATTTGATGTTTTAACTATAGAGTTTTAGAAGGTAAAAACCTTCTTCAAATAAAAATAAAATAATTAACAAAAACACATTTTTTTCAATATCTATACATTCATTTTGGATTGAATTAAATATAAAAGAAGAGAATACCTTGAATTTATTCAACTCAAAATTTCCAATATCTTCCACACTAGCTTGATAGAGATCCCTAAGAAGTAGCCAATGAACTCCTTACTCTTAGAGTGTCCACAAGATATAACTAATAGACCAATTCTTTGGAAGGATCCACTCGACCTCATAGTTTGATAGAACCTTGGTTAAAGAGTGAGTGAGAATGAGAGAGATTACAAGATATAACCTTGATATGATTATGTGATCGAATCATAGTGTTACAGATCCCCAATTCACAAACCATGAACCTATTTATACATCCATCAAAGGACACTCCTTGGGTTTCAAATAAGTTTTAAGTATATTCCCATTGAATAAAATTATATATAAATGTATCATAATTGACAACTCTTTGTAACTCTTGGATCTTCATTGTACTTAATTGGTTTGCATTTAAACAATTTATTTATATATTCTAATACTTTAAATCAACATCACATGATGATATAACTAATAATGATAACTTATAGTAAGGTAATATGTTAATTAACACATAACACATAAACTAGTGTAACACCCGGAACTAAATCATCAAGTTCAAGTAGGAGTGCCACATGACCTCAAGTGTGCCTCCTCATATGTCAGAAGCTGGTGACTATTAATGATGGTCTAAAGTGGGTCATGTGGAGACTATATCATCAATCAGAATGCATAATAATAGATAAATAACCAAACATGTAAAAATATAAAATCAGAGTACCTAGAAACTAATAAACATATCATTTATAATGAATAAATATATAAAAAACAAACTTAAATGGTCATACCTGAATATAAAACACTGATCAACCACTAGACTAATCACATACATAAGATAAAAAAAGAATAAAAGTACAAATAGTATTTACACCCAACTCTAAGCCTCACCTACTCCTAGTCTTCATGATCGTAGTGATATATCCCTCTCAATTATTAAACTCGGGTGTCATCCCAACATATACCTACACCAAGTGAGGGCTAATCGAGTACCCAAGTTTAATAGACACCTAAGTAGGGTCTAAGTACAAATCAGTAGGGCACCACAAATGTGGTCTAGTAATTAATAAAATCAGTGTATGTGCATGTGATAAGATCAAAAAAAGTAAAAAGTAAATACATAAAATACACATTAATAACATATAATCACCAATGTAGAAGTAAGAAATAAACACCAATATGTTTAGTGGTCATGTACTCACCAATATTCCAAAAACCCCATCCATACATGCTTTGTCTATATGCCAGAAGGAATGCCAACCAACCGCCTGACACATTCCCCCTTGAGAAGATAGTCCCAAAATATGGTTTACACATCTCCCTCAAAGGGATATCCCATGTACATGCCTAATAAACATCAAATACATCCCCCTTGGGGGATAGTCCATATATATCAACATATATTCACAACTATAAAAGATAGAGGAACAACACATGCAATACAAGATATAGTATGACATATCAAATATCACGCTAGGTCAAGGAAGAGTCATAACCATAAAAAATCCACATGCGATCAAACATCAAGAATATGTATCAATAGAAACACACACCACATATGATAGAACATCAAGCATATGTCTCATGGGATACAAACACACCACATGTGATCAAACATCAACCATGGGTCGCACAGGGCTACACATGCACACACATTGATCAATATCAAACATGGGTCTCAGCGGATACTCACACACACACATGTGATTAATATTAAACATGTGTCTCATGAGATACTAATAAAAACACATGTGGTCGATAGCCTTGGACATCATCCACTGACATAAATCCAATGCCCATGATTCTTTCATGGAACTTGTAATTTTGTTCAATTACAGTATGCATGGTTCCTTTAATTAGTTAAAACCTATACATTATTAACTAATTTCGTATTACATGAATTTTGTAAAATAATTATAAATAATGGGTAATTGTACCAATATGTAAAAAATCATATCATGTACCAATAAACCATGCATAATATCATCATGTAGAGAACATGGGACTACCTACCTCAATATAGATCCAACTCCCAACCAAGAAAATCCCAACTGATTTGTATGAGTCTCTAAGTTTATTTAGCCGCCATCAATCACCATATAATCATAATAATTCATGAGCATTAAAATTATTTAATTATAACTAAATTAAAATTAATTAAATGGATATAAGAAAACATATTACCAAAGGTGAAAGGCACACTTGTCGATAGACTCATCAGATATCACTACCTAGACAGAACCATGACCAACCACACATGGAAGGCCTATTACACTCTTTCAAAATCATTCTGGGAAAAATACTTATCATATAGAAATAAAAAAAGACCAATTTAATATAATTAAATTGGAATATTTTTAATAATTCAACCAGGCATTGTAACTTAGTCACGACATCATTGAACAGAGTTTGGATCACTCCTAGTACACTCCTACTTATAAGGCATCTAAAAGCCCCAATTAAATTCTGGGATACAATGGTTGATCCAACTAAATTAATCCAAAAAAAATATAAGGAGCACTAAGGGACATAACATCAATGAAACTCCCATAAATGAAATATAGTCATCACTATGATACATCCTCTTTCAATGTTGATCAAAATTTCCAATAAATATTTGATAATTCCACTAAGATCAAATGGAATTATCATCCAAATCCCTAATAAGAATCAATAAAAAGATCAATCGATGGTCAAAATATTCAAGTATTAATATGAACCTATACATAGAGGGTTAATAAGGTCTAAAAATTACCATGAGGAATCATCCATGATAAACAGTATAACGATCCACCACTACATGAGAAAAAGGGAGTCAAGATTGAAGAAAAATGGTGGATCTCACCCAGATCAACCAACAACTTTCATCTAGATCTATCCTATATCAAGGGGGTCTCATGAAGGGTGTAGAATATGAGATAATGGTTGAATTTATCTCTAAAAATTGAGCAAGTCATGTTAAACCCAAGTAGTCTTGGTTTCCTAAAAGACTAAAAACACCCCCAATAAAGCCTTATCCAGAACACCCCATAGTGTCACCATTCAAGGTCTAGTGGGACACTGGCCACCTGATATAGGATCCCTAATATGTTGATGATTTCTTTTGGGAAGTAGGTTTATTTCCCACCCCACTGGATTACCGGTTCCTGTAGTAGCATCCCCTATAGCTCAAGGCCTCCTTGGTTGATTACCCAAGCTTTGAGTCACCCGTTGAGCTTCCTTTCAAGACTAAAATCACCCCTTAAATATGTTTAATCATTAATAATACTGGTTAATCACCTAGTTATCTAAATGTTCTATATAATGTATGAAAATTTAAAATTACGCCTAAAATTCATAACTCATAATGACACAGGATATTAAAATCTCCACAAAATAGCACTTCTCGTCCTTGAAAAGTTGTGGTATCATGAATAACACACCACTTGATATAGATCAATTTATAACTACAAGGAGTTATTCAAATTCCATCCTCAAAATCTGAAACAATGCCTCAAGTCCACACTCATTCTTAAACACCCATCAAATGATTCCAATCTGATTCCAATCATGAACACTAGAATCCAAGACAATAGCTCATTGTTATCCAATATCGAGGCCATTATCACTGCATACATCTAACTTGACACACCATAGTGTATAAAATTGATTCCTTCCTAGGAATAAATGTATTCCTCACCAATAGTAATATTCATATAAAACAAGATTCTTGTAGTCCAATGACACTCCCAGTGTTTTTTTGTTCTATTATACCCTCTCAAATGAAAAACACTAGTTAAAATTCAATACCAAAAACTCATTCATAATTCTGAATTGTACCAATGAATCCTTTCCAACCAAGAAAAAACCAAACATTTTTACATTTATATAAATTCACCATATTATTCTTAAACACCTATTTCATACCTGATATGATGAGATCTATTATGTTCCAACCCACCACATTCAGTTTTACATAGAAACAACAATCATAAATCTTCCAACTTACTTTTTAGAAATGTGCCTAGACTTAACAACTAACACTCCATTAAGACACTGATCATGATGATTTACAACTTTGAGGCACCATTAAATATATTATAAATCCTTACTAAAATCATAACCAAATTTGAAAGAATTCCCCCTATTGATTTTCCAACTGCATCCACTAGATATAAGGATCACAGTTGTGCACTAATGCACCACTTATCTAACTCACTCTCATATTTCAGCCATTAAACTCTGATTCCAACGAACACATCTATTCTCTATCCAAAAACACATCTAAAACATACATCATCAATTAATTATAGAGCCAAATACTCTCTCGTCTATTAATCATCAGTTTTATATAGTTCCCGTGATTATCTGATGGACAATATTATACCAAAACCATGACCCTTTCCTAAAGAGGTTCATTCAATCATAACCAGATCGATGATCCCCACTATAGGAGTATCCTTATCATTTCATTAAAATGAATATATCAATCTACACAACCTCCAACTATTTCATCATTGTACACAATGACTAAACATGATTATCTTCTCACAGCTAATTTTTGAGCAAGACACAATGCATTGCACACACTTGGATTACTCAGAACATAGTTTACTACATTCAATGACCTTCTCTCAATGAGAGTTACATCCTATAGTATACAATGTGTAGGGTACATCCTATGACCTATATGGGTCTCTATAACTCAGGCAGGATACTAATCTAAACTATAGTACCCCCAAAAAAGGTAAACATAGACTGACAACATAATGGTACCATGATCCATTGATGTTCTCATCTTCTACCATAGATAAATCTCCACACACATCAAACCATGGTCCATAAATTCCTACAATTTTCATTACAAAAACATTGGTTTCTAACTTTAAGTGTTACCCCAAACCAAATTCATCAATGTCTTACCACTACTACCTATTTTTGGTTCATCAATAGAACCTGGATCATTCTCATCATCTAGAGCACAACCTTTCACCACCAATTTAACAATCCTCACACATATACCATATATGAATGATCATTCGTAAAGTATTTCCTAGTATGGTATGATAATAACATGATTTACTCCAAACAAATTTATTTTTTTATGAGTCATGAACCTCTGTGCCTAGATCCATATGCCTCTTTTGTTGTTTATTCACACACTAGAAGGAACCAGCTCCACCAAAAATGATCACTCCTAGTGATAATTTTAGAAATAGGAATCTCATACATTCAAAGATCTATTATGTGTTCATATAGATCTTGATAATCACTCAAGACCTACTGGTATAAACTTATATTCTCACCACACCTCCAAAATCACACCCAAAACTAATAGAGTCGGGTTCATGAAAGATCCAACCTTTCACCCAAACCTTGTATCAATAGTACTATCACTCAAGGTTATTTATAATGATAGTATTTAAGGAAAATATCATCATTTTTCTCTAATAATTTATAATTTTATTCACATGAATAGGGGATTTTCATTGATAAAATCCTCCTCTTATGTAATAACCTTAACTATCCATTTACACAAAGACATTATCACTTTAGTTACTCCCAATTGGAATGAGGCTCTGACTTTCCAGTAACCACAAACACATCTCTAAGACTACGAGGTTCCTATATGTAACCCAAAACAAGGTATCACTAAGGTTCAAAATTCACATAATGTCATATAGGAACATGTATGCAAATATTTTAAGATGAATTCACCTATAAAAACTACATCGTGTTCAATGAACCCTAGTTCTCTTAAACAGAATTACAATGGGTGATATATGGATAACTCTATAGAGGTTTAAGTGATCACCTTAATTAATCATAACTATATAACAAACTATCACATGAGATTCTTAAATAAGGAAATTAACTCCTGATAATAACCTAACAAGGTACAATATTCCATCTATACATAGAGGGATTATATATTTTTTTGAATTTGAACCCAAGAACCAACTTCTCTATACTTTATGGTAACCTTAATTAATTGTTTTGAATATTAATAAAGTCCTTTATCACATCATGATTTTTATTCTATGCAACCTACCATGTGATAATTTTCTAAGATTATTTCTCACACTAAAAGGTCATATTAGTTCCCCACTATGATGAGAACCTAGAAGTGCCACGACATTATTATTAAGTATATATTCTATAGCTAGATGGAATAATTTTAGGGACATAGATGATATAGGAAATCAGGGGTTGATACTCATAGGACTTTGACTTACCTACTCATGGTGTAAAATTTGGTAATATCCAGTGTATAATATTATCAGTACGAGACCCACCAGTAGGAAATCTACATTTATATATGTTACTAGATATTACTATATGTAGATGTTTGTATTGATTGTTAAACATTAATATTATTATTAATGAGTGTTTTAATTCATTTACTTTGACGTATTTACAAAACCTATGATGGAATATGTTCACAACAAAGAAGGATATGTTGGGTGAATCAAGAGTGATATTTCATTAATTAATAATGTGAGAATGGATTGGTCCCATCTATTCTTTAACAAAAGTTTATATCTCAGGCCTTTTGATGGAAATTAAATATCCTAAATAAATCCATTTCCATGGTATTATATATTTAATTTTTATTTATGTAAAGTCAAAGAAAGTGACATTGAGCACATATGTTGATGGCGCCAACATGCAACCTACTTGATTAGAGATATTACAATAAAGGTATTATATAATACAGTAAGCATCCATATAATTTATTATGTCGTTGCATCATTAACTTATTTATCTATTGGTGCCTTAGCATATTTCTAGATGGTATCTGTAATATTTAGGCTACTTCTATTAATTCCATTAAGAAAGAGACATAGAGGGTCACACACTAAGTGTATCAAGAATTCCAGTTAAATAATATATTATTATTTATTATTTAACAATTTGAATAAATATTATTCCCATATTTGGTTTAATAAATATTCATGTCTTCTTGATCACGTATATTATGTCACTATTTATTCGATAGAATATTATACGACTTCAATATTAAATAAATATTTATTTATTATTTAGTGAATATAATATTTATTTATTTAATGTCAAATGATGTAGTGATATTTATTTATTGAATAAATGGTCATTATTCAAGGCACTTTTATTTGAATAAATTATATTTAATGTTAATTCGTGAGTTTAGCGCATGTCAAGAGATAATAATAATAATAATATTATTATTATTATTATTATTATTATTATTATTATTATTATTATTATAGGAATGGGGTTCCATAGAGATTAAATAAATAGTTAAGGTAACTTGTAAAATTATTTATTTCTAACCCTAACAGTATATAAACCCAATTATATTATTTTTCAAGAGATCTAATTCATTTTTTGTGCACAAAAAAATCCATAGAACCTTATCAAAGCCCTAGAGAGACTCATTATCCAAGAATACTCTTTAGAATAGAGATTTATATTCCTCCACCTTCCACTCTCTAGTATAGAGAGATCAAGTAAAATAATTTTTATGTGATTCTTGTGGTGATCAAAGGTGAACAACACAAGTGATAGGATATATTGTGCTATCACCTAGAGATTCCTATAGTGAAATTTTTATATTTTTGGAACATTTTTGGATCACTACTAGATAAAATATAATCATGATTCTTACAATGCAATTATTATATGATATAGATTCATTGTCAGATCCATCAATGAGGAAAGAATCTCTCACAAGGTAATTCTTTAATTTCTTAAATTAATTATAAATAATATGTGATGATCCTATGATTTTGTTCTAACATTTATCCATATTTTATATTATTTGATTCAATTATCTCGATCACATCATTTATTATCATGTAAATTTCATAAAAATCATCGATCATGATAAAAAATAAACTTCAGAATGACCCATCACATGATTCTGATGCACCCAGAACCTTCAAGTGGTATCAGATCTCATCACATAATTATGTATAATTATTTAAATATATTTGATTGATTTACGCATTTATTATTGGTTTTCAATTACAGTTCAATCATACTTTAATCCAAATTATGAGATATATTTTCTTTCTCTTCATTTATTATAAATATAATGAAATCAATTAATTTTATGAATCAAATAAATTTTACGATCTCATCTAGAAGTGCTGAGGAATATGGCTAGATAACACAAGAGTAAACACCATGTAACATGGAGGTACACACTGTGCACTAGCTAGCATTTAATGCACTAAGAATTCATTCATAATTAATTCAAGTTTTTTTCATTCATTAAATGTAGTGAATTTAATTATAAAACATGTGTTGACTGGACCATCCTAGCACACAGTCATCTAGAGTACACGCCATGTAACTTCAACACACAACATGTAGTCCCTTAGTCACAGATGAGCTATGTATTCTCTTACACGACCTACATGATTGGTGGTCTTCTAACTCAGATACCACACACCATGTAATGCATGTACATGATATATACTCTAAAATTTTCAATGGCATGGATACTCACTGAGTCCCTTGGCGTGTTCCACAGACAGATGGTGATAATAATACATTCTGTGTATCTTAAATGTACACATTGTGTACTTTTATCAAATTACATATAATTAAAATTAATTAATTATACTATGAAAACCTTATCAACATGTACTTTCATTTTGTCATTAATTTGATAATACATTACATGTGATAGGTTTTATATACACAAATAAATGTTTAATTAATTTATTTGTAATGTTCAGATCAACATATCATGTATAAGTCATATTACAGTTATTACTTGTTCATTGAAGCATTATAAACTACATAAAAAAACATTTAAATTGTGTGATAATTAAGTTGATAGCACATGTCATGATATTACATGATAATTCATGTATACCACATGTCACAAGAGTAAAAAAATATTATTATAATTCGCATTCAGTAGTTCGGATGGGTAATCACTGTGTTACCTCCAAGGTAAATTTTTGTACACAATTAATTTAAAACAAATTTATTTAACTTGTTTAAAATTATGATGGATGATAATATCAAGGAAATTTAGATGATAATTAAGATAAAAGAATTGATAAATTAATTAATATAATTAATTAATTTGAGCATGATTTATCTTAAATAAGGATGATTAGAATTGAATGCTAATTTTATTAAATGCATAATTTTTTGAATGCATGTGAATGATCATGAGCCTATACTTGGAATTTATATATGGTTGGTTTTATTTAATTTATTATTAAATTAATTTTTTGGCATTTGTTTCATATCTCATCTCATTATGTAAGGGTTTGCATTCCCAAGGTTTCTTTTATGTAAACCTCTTAACCAATTTTTTGTTTCCCCTCACCCATGTGTTAGTAAAAACATATGTAATATATAGAGATCCTATGATAGTGGATGTGGTTAAAATTTTGGGCCCAAGTAAAACTAATCCAAGAGAGATAAATAGTTGGAAAGGTGTAAAGTTGTAACATAAACCATAAATGGTTTAAGTTGTTTTCCCCTAGGTTAATGGTTAGTTTTTCATCTACTAGACAAAATAACTATTAGTAAAAGCTCATTATTATAACACTTTATTATTTGATTTCTATTCAATTTCAAGTTTATTTCATTATGTATGTTTTTCGTGATCACATAAATTAATGAATTAACAAGCACGCAAGATAGAACTAAAATAAATTGCATTATGTGTAAATATTATCTAAGTCATGGTTAATAAATTAAGTATATCCACTTAATATTAACAACAATGTAATAAATATAATAATTGTAAATTTAAATATAAATATAATAAATCCCTCAATTATACATATTAATACAATATATACTTCTACTACTTTAGTTAAAATTGAACCATAGTTCAAAGTGCTTGACCAGCCAAAGTTGGGGTGCTTTCAATTATTGGATAATTCTAACTTGAAGTTTTTGTTTGACTTAAATTAGTTCAAATCAAGGGTTAACTACCAAAGTAGGACTTGTTTTAGCTAAGAGTAAAAGGATTAAGAAATATGATTTAATGATTTAATATTGGGGAGTCCACTCAACATATCAAGGAATTATGAGTTAATGTAGTTGGCATTTGGAATTCTAACCTAAAACCATTCAAATTGCTTGACCAAAAAAATTTGGGATGATGAGAAGGGGAATATGGATCCTTTCCACTAGAATGACAAATATATAGGATATTCTTAATCCAATGGTGAGGGTTATTCTATTTTGTAAAATAGTAGGAGATTAATAAATATAATATTTATTTATTTTTCTAAATTTTATTAGATAAAGTGCTAAAACTATGATCATCTTATTTATAGAAACAATAATAAAATGAATTCAAACATATCACTATGATCCATAATTGAGAAGGATATCCTTCTCACCAAAAGAAATTTCCAAGAGTGTAAAATGTGCTTACACATTATCCTATTCAATGAAAGTAAATTATATATGTTGGAATAACCTATTCTTGGTTCTCCTAGTAATGAGTCTTGTGAGGAAGAGTTATCTCTCTAGGAGAAACAATTGAAAAAATCCAAAGATGTTCAGTTTTTCATGCTATCATCGATGACCAATGAGATTTTGAAGCAACATAAGGACATGGATGTGTATAGAATTATGTATTGCCTTGGGGATATCTATCAAGATAAGATGAGACAAGAGAAATATGAGATCTTCAATTCTCTATTTAAAACTAATATTAGAGATTCAGTCAAGTTGGGCCTCATGTAGTCAAGATTATTGGCTACATTAAATAATTATCTATCTTAGGGATTAAATTCTCAGGTGAGTTTTACACATATCTCATACTTTCCTCACTTACCAATCCCATATAAAATTTTATTTTTAATTATAACATGAAAAATAATGAGAATATACTTTAAAAACTTCTTAATCTAAATCTCCAAGTGGATAAGGACATAGGGCATGAAAAAATCATATTCCTTATGGTGAATAAGAAAAGTAAGAACAATGAAAAGGGTCCAAGACTCATAACAAGTCTAAATATATCAAGCATTATCCTTCAAAAAAAGGAAGATACATGGGAAGGTATGGAAAAGGAGTAAGTATGCTTTTTATGTAGTAAAAAAGTCCACTAGAATAGGAACTGCACCCATAAGAAAGGGTATTCTAATGGTGTATTCTTTATCGAGTTTAATATATCAATATCTACACATTGGGTATTAGATAAATATTGTGGTGATCACATTTGTATCTAAATACATGAACCAGGTATGTTATGAAATATTGCTATAGAAGAAGTATATTTTTGATGTGTCAATGGTGTGATGTTGGCTGATCTAGCCATTGGTTACTATCACCATTCATTTTAAATAGGAATGATATTGGTTTTAAAGTATTTTTATTATGTACCAAATGTTACCAAGAATATAATTTTTTTCATGCCTATATGTAGATGGTTTTTTTTCATGTTTAGAAGTAAAAGTTTTTTATTTTATAAATACAACATATGTTATGGTATGGAATATTTAAATAAAGTAATTTATGTATTAAATTACAAAAAACAAGTATTGGAAGTATATAATGAATAATGTTCACACGAATCATATAATACCCATATATGGCATTACCATATTAGTCATGTAAATGAGAAGAGTTTAACAAAGCTCTATCAAAATGGTTATTTAGTCTCTTGTGAGCTAATTCCACTTGAAATATATCATGATTTTTTATAAGGAAAAATATCCAAACCCACAATTTGGTGGATAGGGTGAAAGGGCCACAAAACTTCAAGGATTGGTATACATTAATGTATATGGACCATTTCTAGTATAATCTAGAGGTGGGTATACTTACTTTATAAATTTTACTGATTAATTCAGTATATATGGCTATGTCTACTTAATGAGGTAAAGGTATGAGTCCTTTGAGAAATTAAAAAAATCAAGAATGAAGTAAAGAATCAACTTTGAAAGAAGATAAATAATCTTCGATTGAATTGAGGTGGTAAATATCTTAACCAAGAGTTTATAGAATTTTTATAAGAGTTTTATATTCTATCTCAACTCACTCTACCTTACACACCACAATGGAATGTTGTTAATGAAAGGAGGAACCATACCTTGTTAGACATGATGAGGTCAATGGTGATTCATGAAGATATTCCATTTTTCTTTTTTGGATATGAATTAAAAATTGTATTATATACATTAAATTGAGTTCCAACTATAGAGTAAAATGGAATTACCTTCATGCTATAGAGTAGAAAGAAACCCATTTTTTAATATACACGTGTATGGGGTTGTGAGGAATTTGTTAAGGTCTTATTAGGGAAAAAACTAGCACCTCATGGTACAAACAATATCTTTATAGGGTTTCCTAAGGAAAAAAGGGACAATACCTATACAAGCCCTTAGAAAAAAAATTATTATCACCAGACAATCCATCTTTGTTTAGAGGGAGAACATCTTCAAAATGGATAGTGGGATAAATATTGACTTTGATGAAGTTGATGCTCAAGATATACAAGAGTTGGTACAGGAACAAATTCCATAGGTCCCCATGGAAGAAATGGTTCTTGAAATACAAGTACTATGTAGGAGAACTAGAGAGGTAAGAGAACTGAAGAGATATGATTTTCTAGTCACTGAATATGGTGACTCATTAATGGTTGAAAATGATGAACCACTCTCTTACAAAGAGGGGGTAGAGATATTAGAAGGGTAGTGCATAGTTGGTGCATGGTTTTCCCTAACCCTATGCCCTAGACTATGAAACCATGAAACCCTAGATAGAGTATAATTACATAGTTGGCACAAGATTTTTCAAAATTTTCACCCTCTTATTAGTAACCTCGAACCCCTATAATAGATTTTTACGGTTGGGGTACACAGTTAGGGCAAACATTACACCCTTACCCAGAAAATCAGGCACGAATTTTTAAATAAATTAAAAATTAGTTTTAAAATCAACCAAACCCCAAAAACTCACCCAAATAGAAAACCATTTAACCCCTGATATTCTTTCATAATTTCAAAGCCTCCCAGATTAATTCCAATCACTAACAACCTCTATTCTTGGTGATTTGACGACTGGATTAAATATAGGCACCCCTCCCAGTAAGAGGATCTCATCCTTCTTGGTTTCTCGTTCCTCTCCCTTTCTTCTCCCATTCTATAAAGGGGTTTTTATTCCTGTTTTGATTACATCTATAACTAGTTTTTTGGATATATATCTAGATATATATTTAAGAGATATTGACTTTTTATCTTGATTTATCTTTTAGATTTGGATCTCGTTCTATGTCATTACTCCACTGAAATTGGGGATTTCTATTTGGATATCGTTCATCAATGAATTGAGGTAGGTGGTCTATAATTAAAAATCCATAGTCTTGATTGAAATTATGTGTACGTAATTATATAACTGATATTTTATGTTTAGAAATTGAGTTCTTTATTGACTTAATTGATATGGTGAATTAATTGATTAAGGGATATGAGATATTGGGGATGTTTGAGATTATAGATTTGAGATAATTAATTGTGGAATTAATTTTTAGATATTGAGAAATTGGGAATTGAATAATTAATTGTGTAATTAATTATAAAATATTGAGAATTTTGAATTTAATTGTTAATTGATGAATTAATTATGAGATAATGAGATAATTTATTTGAGATAATTAATTATTGAATTAATTGTGAGATATTGAGTTAGTTGATTTGAGATAATTAATTGATAAATTAATTATGAGATATTGATATGGTGAGTTGATATAATTAATTGTTGAATTAATTATGGGTTAGTGATTATTAAATTTTTGAGTTAATTAAAAAGGATTGTTGTGCATAATTAATAGGGGAATTAATTAAGTTTAATTATGTGATGAATAATTATTGAATTAGTAATGAGATTGAGATAATTAATTAATTATTGAATTAATTAATGGGGTTGATATTAATAATTAATTGTTCAATTAGTAATGGAATTTATGTGGAAAATTAATTGTTAAATGAATTATTTGTTGATGAATGGTAACATGTGCATTCAAGTATGAATTAATGAATGGTAACATGGTCATTAAATTGAGTAAATTAATGAATTGTAACATGGTTATTAAATTTTGTGAGGTGTGAATTGTAACATGGGAATTCAAGTATAAATTAATGAGTGGTACTATGGTCATTAAATTGTGTGAATTAATGAATGGTAATATGGTCAGTCATATGTGAATTGAATTAATGAATAGTAAAAATAGAATTGTGAGATATGATATTATTTAGAATTAATTCACAATCTGATATGGGACAATGTAGGTATTGAGAGTACAGGTATCCACGGGAACCCATGGGTTGATGTGGTTAAATAAAGATTAATCGATAATGTGATAACTGGTTATTTATCTATTATAATTATTTCTTTATACAACTCATACATTATTATTTTACTGGATGTTATTTTAGACATCGTTGGTGGTGGCCTAGTGAGTTGTACTCACACTCTACTCAAGATACCTGATTGGTAACTAAATAGATTTTATGGTTTCAGGACAAGATAAGGTAAAAGGCCCTTCCTTATATGGCCAAGTTGGGGTGGAGCATGGATGAGAGAACTGGACATGGATTGAGACCTACTTTGGATTTTTCAGTGCATTTGATTTTGAGTTTTCATTTTGAAACATGAAACGTACATTAGCATGGCATATCTATTGTCTATTTTTGATATTGTATTTTCAGTTTTGGTCATCATGTGATATTGGAATCATTTTGGTTATGGTTATATATTTGATTATTGTTTATTTATTTTCTACTGGTGTTTTACTCTAACAGAGAGGGTATAGTCTCCTCATGACTAATATTATACCCTTTCTACTTTTCGGTAGCCTTTAGAATATGGAGGGATGTACCTGAGTTCATGTAGTGAATCAGATCGGAGAACCGGTGTGTGTCACCCATGTCGAGATCTTACAAAGTGGTATCAAAGCCTGGTATTCTTTTATTTTCATTTGTCTTAATATTTGGGAAATGTAGACATGATACTATGAATATTTGGTCCTTGGTTATGAGCTCGTTCATGGGGGTAGCTAACCCGTGTATGGGGGCGAACCCAAGTACCCAGGGTGGGATTATTGTTATTCGTATTTGTTGTTACAATTGATGTTATTTCACCTTAGAGGATGCACTTATTGTGTGTTGTGATTATTAATGTTAATATTTTATGATATTTGACTCATATACCAGTATGTAATGAGAGTCAAGTTTCATGAATCATTCTATTCACTCAGGGTTATTGTGATTTGCATCACTTTAGGCATGCATGAGAAAACAGGTTATGGGTAAGTTTTTGAACTTGATCTGTTTTTTTATTTCCTGTGAAATTGAATTAAAAATGGTGCCTAATGAGAAATTGAGATAGATTGTAAAATTATGTAAGATAAGAATAAATGGTTTTATAAATGAGAAACTTTAATAATGATAATGTGTTTTCCATTGTTAATTAGGACCTAGTTATAGGATGGTTAAGGGTAGTGATAGTGCCTCATTTTTTAATACATTACTAAGGTTAGGGAAAACACTTTTAGTGGCCTGTTGTGTTTTGTTTCCCCTTAAGAAATCATGTTAGTGTTATGTTATGTTTCTTGAGACATTTTTTTCAAATTTTATAGAGTATGCCTCTATGATTAATATTGCTGAGAGCATGAATCGAGGACATATCTAGGGATGATCCTTCAATGGTGGAACCTAATGCACTGATCATGTCGGGTGAGGAAGTTAGGGATAAGTTTCAAGATAAATTCACTTGCTTCATAAAGCTTATGGAAAGAGACCCACAGTGGGTTGTTAAAATCATGTCTGACCTTAAGTGGTAGTTTCAGTTGTAGCACCCTCCAACTTTTACCAGAGAGGGTGGAACTGATGTAGATGAATCTTGGGTTGAGTCTATTGAGATGATACATGACCATTTATAGACTCTTGATGATAAGAGGGTCTAGTTGTCCACTTATATGAAATGACGATTAGTGAAGTGATGGTAGGATATTTAGGTGTAGACTGAACAGGCTGATGGTATGTTATGGAAGGAATATTTGGAGAGGTTCTTGGGGAACTTTTATCCAGAGATACTAAGGTAGGAGAGAGAAGTTGATTTCAGGTGGTTGAATCAGGGGAGTATTTAAATGATGGAATATGCAGGATTATTTATAGACTTACAGTGATTTTCTCTAGTATTGGTAGGGGATGAGACGGCTATGGTGAGTTGTTTCCATGATGGACTTAAATGTGAGATTAAGTCCAAAGTGAACCTCTTTAGATTCAAGAATTTTGATGAGGTGGTAGATCAGGCTCTCATAGATTAGGGGAACCTGAAGGATGCTTCTTATTTAGGATAAATAGTTACAGATGGATAATCAGGAGGTACGGCTTCTGAGTGTAGTAAGCATCACTACGATAGTTCTAGTTAGGTCAGTGGGAAGTAGGGTGCACAGATAGAGATATTTCTTTCTCAGTATCTTACTTGAGTGATATGTCACCAGTGTGGTTGGTCATGACACTTCCAAAGACAGTTCCCTTGACCACTAGTAGAGTATCAGTCTTGAAGAAATATGGGACATCTACATAAGTTATATAGGACTCAATGACTGAAAAGTAGTGATACAATATCTAGATATAACCATGGTGTGGTAAGGGGTTCTTCTAAACCATATCAATCAAGAATATTGAGTTATACTAGCTGAGGAAGTAGAGGTAGTGGAGATGGTGCTTCTGGGAAAGAGATCCCATATCAATAGAGTGGTTCATCTCAGGGGAGTCAGAATATATAACAAGGAAGGGGTGGAGGATAGTTTCATGTAATGAAGCCTAAACTTGTGGATATAAAGGCTAGACCATTGACAATGAGAAGTACTATTCTTGTAGACTCTACATTAGCTAGTTCTCTATTTGATATTGATACCTCTGATTCCTTTATTTCTTCCCAAATTGTGAATTTTTTTATCCTCACAGTGAGAGGTACTATTTTATATCATAGGCCTTCTCACTTTATTCAATTATAGTAGGCATAGTTATTTAATTAGTTTATACCTACACATCATTAACTAATTTAGTATTACATGAATTTGATAACACAATTATAAATCAAGGTTCATTCAACCAATGTGTAGAACCTCATATCACATACTAATAAAAAATTCATAATACAATATGATAGAGTACATAGGACTACCTACCTTAACACAAGGCCAACTCCCAACCAAGAAAAGACTAACTACATTGTCCAAGCCATCCAAGTCTATTTGGACTCTATTAATCACCACATGGTCCCCACACAAGATTGATCTTTACAAATAAATTAATTAGAACTAAATTATAATTAATTAATTTATTATAACAAAAATTATAACCAAAGGAGAAAATAACACATGTCGAAAGACTCATCAGATATCACAACCTAGCCAGAACCCTGACCAACCACCCATGGAAGTCCTGTAACACTCTTTTGACATCATTTTAGGAAAAGAACTTATCATTAATAAAAAAATTCTAATTTAATATAATTAAATCATAATCTCTAAAAGAATTCAATCATGTGTCATATCTTAACCGCAACTTCATCCAATGGAGTTTGGGTCACTCCTGACACACACTTGATTTTAAGGCATGAAAAATCCCCAATTCAATTTCAAGATATGATGGTCAATCTAAATATATTTTTTTAAACCATATAATGAACAATAAGATACATATATTCAATGAAACTCCCATAAACGACATGAGGTCATCATCACATGACATCCTATAGCAATATTGATCAAAAGACCCATCACTCTCAGACAATTCCACCAAGATCTGGTGGAATTGTCATCCAATTCCTTAATAATAATTAATATAAATAACAATTTATGATCAATAATGTCAATTAAGAAGAAAAAGTGATACATAAAGGGTGGAGATGTTCTAAGACATGCCAGGAGGAATCATCCATGATGAACAGTTTAAATATCTACCACCACATGAGGAAGAGGGATTCAACAACAAAGAAGAAGGAGGATCTCACCTATATTATATAATGGTTTGCATCTAGATCCATCTAGGATCAAGGGGGTCTCATGGTTGGAGGTGAATATGATAGAATGGATTAATGGACCTCTAAAAATTGATCAAGGCATGTTAAACCTAAGGATGATTGGTGACCTAAAATGATAAAAATACCATCACAAAAGCGATACCCAATTCTACTCATGGGATCTTCAGTCATGGTCCAAAGGCTATCTGGTTATTCGTCCTAGGTAGAGAGGCTACTTCCCACCCCACCACCTAGTTGGTGGATATATAAGTATCCTCAAATACTCCAATCTATATCTTCTGATTAATCAACCTCTAATTCACCCACTGAACTTACTTTTAAGTCTAAAAACACCCCTTAAAGATGTTTAATCATAAATCATATTTTTTAATCACAAATTTCTCTAAACTATGGATCTATTATATTATAATTTAAAATTCCCATTAAAAATCATAACTTGTAATGAAGTGGGTCATTACAAGTACCATATAGAAAACCACAGTGCAGTGACCTTCACTAAATCATTGTTTATATTAACACAAACAATGTCATGGTTTATATTTATTAAATATTTCAATAATTAGTGACATATAATTACTATCAAGGTGAATTTTTTTTATTTAAGGTACTTTAAGGGTTTTTTGGGAAAAGGTTTTTATTATGAATTTTTCATTTTTATAAGGTTGTATTCCCTAGGATGTATTATGTTTTTGGGATATAGTCTATGTATAGGAAAAAATATAATCAAGGTAGATAGTTTCATATATTTTTATAATTTATGATAAGTATGTATAAATTTTAATTTGTCATAGTTAATTTAAATTTTGTATTGATTATCATTTCCTTAGGTATATTTCATTTTGAATTAATTATGTTAAATGTTTCTAGATCAATTTTAAGTCACCAATTAATATTTAATGGGAAATTAAATTTTTAATTAGTGGTGAGTTAATTGGTCAAGATATCTATGAGTTAGTTAGACATGGAATGATCTTGTGGGTTTATTTTGTTTTTTGTTTAAATTATTATATTTTTTTACTAATTGTTTATGAATTAATATTAAATTAATATATACCTTGTTTGATTTCCTAAGGGGATTGAACTATTTGAACATGATGATTAAATATAAAGGATTTTTATATGGGTTAATGTTATTTTTTGTGAGATTTCATTTTTATTTCGATAATTGGAAAATTTAACAACCACTCAAGTAATGATCTAAATAACTTGAAATGGACATAAAAAATAAAAAATAATGGGTTGATACTTTAAGGGTGGAAATTTTTCCTAATATGAGAGGTTATATTTTCTAATAAATTTATTTCCCACAGGTTAGGTTTGATCAAGTTAAAATTTAAGGGAAATAACATAGCTAATTAGGTTATGAAAATGGGTCTAAATTTATAAATAATTAATTATTAGAATTTGAATTAATTAAATGAAATTAAGAATATATGTAATTATAATATAATTTTCTTAGAGTGTGAAGTATCTTAAGATCCTTACCAAGTGTAACTAATTATTAAAGAAATTTAAATTAATAATACCATAGATGTGGGAGGAGGATTTGATTTATAGTTTTTATAAGCTAATAAAAATGTAATTATTTAATATGTTGATTGATTGGTATAAAATAGAATATGTGGGGTAACTTTTTCCATGTTAAAGTCGTTATAGACCTATGATGACATGTCTAAATCATGTTTTTTAATATAATTCCTTAGTAGGTAATAATTTGAAATAAATGGTAATGGAATATATTATCACTAATTAAGTGGTATTTTGTGACATATTTTAACTATTTTAAAAAGAAAATAACCTCATTATACTCCTTTAATAATGAGAAATATATGTGTTTTAATTTTGGTGTGTGTTTTTTTGGTGAATTTTAATATTTTATTTTAATATATAAATTTTAATAACTTGAATATATGTTTAAATTTTATGAGATATTAGTTTTATTTTTGGTTTTTAAAAAATTTATTAAATAATTCCTTTTTTAACATTTATTAAATATATAAATTAAGGATTATGCATATTTGGCTATGAATATTTTGATCTACACTTCATATTAAACCTTGATAACTTAGTAGGCTAAATGATATATTCGGCTTATCAAAGATCCTAAGACCAATTGTTAATACCATTTAAATATGAGTCCAATCTGGATGATGAGGAATGTAAAAAACATTTTGGAGATAGGGTTAGGTATTTGATGGTAGATAGATTAGAATTAATCCATAATAATTGGATCACTGAAAAATAGTAAAGAAAGTATATTGATCAGACTTCGTGAAATAAGTGATGAGGGTGTTCATATCTAGAGGGATACTATTTTCATTTTAATTACTTCAAAAGGAAAATGAATTCATTATTAGGTTAATTATTTAACATTAAATCAAATTTTAATATGGTTGGAGTTAGGAATTTATAGTTTTACAACTCGAGCTAGAGTTGGGATCACTATAATGTTGGAAGGTTCAATATATGTTGCTAGTCATTTGAGATAAAATGGATTTAATGTTTATGTGGTTCATGGAGATGTTAAAGAATATTTAAAGTCTATATAAATTATATATTCTTAGTGAAATAAACATTAAGTCTAAAGTATCTTGTTTGAATAAGGTTGTTGTTCACTAGTTGACCAAGTTTGAAGATAAAGGTTTATCAATTCAGGAGGTTTTGGTGTATGTCACATTGGAATCTAAAAATCTATACTAGATATATTTTTTCAGTGTTACCAATATATGGATGAACATATTCATACTATTGTAAGTTTTGGATGGAGAGGATACCAATCATGATTAAAATATTAATCAGTGCTTGATAGAAACCAATTAATTCTACATTTCTTATATTCAAGAAAGATTGATTAATTTAATTTGTTTTTACTAATCTAAACTTGTGTAATAAGTTGGGTTGGAGTAGTTTAAGTGGTTTTATACTAATGGAAGTCAACATAAGCCTATATTTTATAGCTATTAATTGGATTATTATGTGTAGCTATTTTTTATCCTATGTTGTAGTATAAATTCAGTTAAAATAGTTATTAAAATTCATTAAAGGTCACTCACATTATGTAACCTAAACCACATAAGATTCATCCATGTGGATTATTAAACAAATTTGAAATTCTCCTTATACTTTTATTTTCTTTCTTTAAATACCTGGATTCTCTTTGTTATTTTATATATTAATTTAGCAGAGAGAGGGATTTTTTTCTTAGTTTGGAATAAAATTATTGATCAATTTGTTTAGTCTAGTAAGAAGATGATGAAGATGATGAAACCAATGTAAGCATCCACTAAAAGCTAAACCACTTGGTAACCAAACCTTGGTAGAGCCCTGAAAATTTCTTTTCATGTATATACACTTTTATCTATTACTAATTTCAATTATAGATAATGGTATGAGTATAAATAAAGTTATTTTTTATGTATATACTATATTTAAATTTCAATCATTATTATCTTTCCTTTAAACTCCTTGAATTATTTCAATTTAATTATTCTTATTGTCCAATGTAATTATGTAAAATTATCACTTAATAAGAGTGATTTCAATTGAATTTGTATTTTAAAATTTATTAATAATTGATTGAGGTTTAAATAATGGTATATATTTCATTGAATATTCAAATCATTTATTATTGAACACTTAATATTTATTATTTAAAGAATGTTCTTCTTTACTTTGATTATAGTGAAGAACCTCTTCTATTTTATCATATTAGTACATGATTCATGATTATGAATCCAGTACTGAGAATAATTTTATTTAAGATAAATATTTGGAAAAAATTAAAGAAATATAGGAATATTAAACTTAATTAAGGTCTCCATATCCAAAAATAAATTTTTTCCTTTTCAAATCCACTTACTATTATTTTATTCTTATTTTATATTTAAAATCACATTTGTTTCACTCATAAATGAAAATAAAATTTTACAAATTAAAATTATTTAAAATCTAGAATCATAAATCCATTTAAGTGATAATGAATTTAATTTTTCCATCTCATTAATATCGACCTAAGCTATGCCACTTGTTGAGACCCTGATATTTTTTTGGTAGATTATTGAGCTCATGAATATATAATATGTTGATTACTGGGTTAGATTTGTTTTTGTGTTGAATTTTATTAGAAATATATAAATCATGTTCAAACTCATTTGTTTCATGATGATTTATTTAATGAAAACAACATGGAATGTTTAGAAAAATATAGAAGAATTTTTTTTTAGATTTAAAAGTGGTTTTTGAAGTTTTTTAAAGTGCAAGTGACATCACCGCACCAAAATCAATCACAATATAGGTGTTCCATTGGTTAGAGCTGAGAAAATGGATTGGATACTCAGAACATGGTACTTTTGACAAGTTATGGTATAATAATAAAGTTATAACTACACCATGGTTTAATGGATAAATAGAATAGCAATGAAATATGGAGATTATTTCTTAGATGGCCATTTCAATGGGTGTTTTATCTAAGAGTTTTCCATGTGATATTTAGTGAGGATCATATGCATTATTATTGAAGATGTGGTATTTTGTATGTGAGTTTTGAAATTTTATAAAAAACCTTATATAGAGACTAATATTTAATAATTGTACCTATCATACAAATGGTTACTTACTTTTTCAAATATTGAGGGAATTTTTGGGAATCAAAATGGGTAGTCCTATACTGAGGTGAAGAAATGGTGGTCATTTTGAGAGGTTTTTGAAATGTAAAAAAGACTTATTCCTAAGGATTGAAATATATTTAAATTTTAATGAGGTTTAGAATGAGAAGATCTAATCCATGTAAAAATCCATGGTGTGAGAAAATCATTCATATTGGGATAATAAAGGGTGAACATGCCATGGAACATGGTGTGTTGAGAGTGATCCCAATTTATTTTAGAGTGGTTAGACTAAAATGGAATATAATAATCCATATTGAAATCCATGGTCAGTGTTACATTTTAAAAATGGTATAAACATACTGAAGAGTAATCCATATTAATTGGAATGGTGTAAAACACAACATGGTGAAGAGAGACAGATCTGTGGTCATAATAGAATTCTATATTTTTAGTAGATCTGATGGTGTGGCTCTATTGATGACTCTAGGGTTATCTATACTCAGTATCTAATAACTATAATCATATAAATGGTGATTAAAAGTTCTTAAATGGTCTAAATGTTCAAAGGGGGTGGTAGAAGTGAGAAGTAGCTAAATGAAGTTATTGGTTTTAATTTGAATTTGAAATTAAAATTTTTAAATAATTTATAAGCTATAGTTATGTAATGAATGTGATGCATTAAAAATTGGAAATATTCAGGAATAAAGAGAGGAAATAGAGAGTAATTTATGTTATTCTAGTATAAAAATAATATAATAAGAGGAAATAGAAAAATAATAAGTATCATAAAGACAACTTGATGGATGTTTTCTATATTTTAATAATCTACTATTATCAGAAAAAAAATCTATATATTTTATTTTTTTTGGAAGAAATTTATACAAGTTGAGAGAAATTTTGTGTATCATGATCACAAGGATAAAACCTTCTCATTTATAATCCACGTGATGATACTATTATACTGTATGATCTCAAGTTACTTTAGATCATTCTAAGTATTAGATACTCATTTTGAGTAGTGAACCTTGTATAAATCTATTATTCCTAGCATGTTATGTTTTTCTATGTGTAACATTGGAATAAAAATTCAATTTAATAGGTAATAAAGTTTCTTTATAAAATAAACTTAAAAGGAAATTGAATTCACTGATTTATTTCCCCTATCCCATTTGTGAATTATTACTCATCTTGTGGATCATTTTAAATTGGTAATAGAGAATTTATTTTTCATTTTAATATGATCTATTGTTTGGAATTTTAAGAGAAATATTTCCTCTATGTTTGTAGATTTGGTCACTAAATTTTCAATATGAAGTTAGAAAACCTAAATTTAGTGAATAGTAAGGGGGTTCTTGATTTTGATGGGGAATATTATTATATATGTAAATATCAAATTTTTCTATAATTATTATACATTATTTTGGATGTTTTGTGGGTTATAATTGATGGTTTTATTCTATGTGTTGAAGGTTTTTTTGTTGAAACAATTGATAAAAAGAACTTGGATAATGATATATGTTCTTAAAATACTATTATTTTGTAAATTTCATAAAATGGGTTTCTTAAAGTAAAAGGAATAAATATATAAAAGGATATTTGTGATAAATTAGGAAGAATATATGAAGGAAATAAAAATGTGAAGCAATCCAAACTACAGGTCGGGAGGTTGAAATATAAATATCTCAAAATGAATAAATATGAAACAGTTGATGGCTTCTTAACTTCATTTAATGAAATTTTCATCACTGTTAGAGGTTTTTGGTGAGAAGTTAGAGGATACTGTTATTATCTAGAAGATACTATTCATTTTACTAGACATTTTTTATACAAATGTCTCATCGCATAAAGATTTTGGTATGGGTATACTCACATTGAATGATCTGTATAGTATTCTAATTGCTTATGAGATGAGTAAGGGAAGTGTAATAAATAATAATAATAAGGATAAAAAATAAATTTCATTTAAATATTTTAAATAATATCAGAGAATAAAGTAACTAGTTTTTATAGAATAATATTCTAATTAAGAATAATGGATTGAAAATAATTTTTACTGGCTTTTATCACTCATTTCCAAAAGTGAGAGAAGTGGAATAGTAAAGTTTACATCAAATCCCACACAGAAGTGTTTTTGGTGTGGAGATATTGAACATTTTATAGAAAATTTTCCTAAATTGAAAGAACAAGAAGATTGTGAAAAATAACTATGAGTGGTCATGGAGTTCCTCAAAGAAGACGGCTACAAAATTTGATAAGTTAAAATTGTATTCAACAGGGGAAGGTAGCAACTTCTCTAAACCCAAAAGGATAAATTTCTTATCAATGTTTCGGGATGATGATATTAATTAAGATGAAGAGGAAGTTGAGAATTATAATAAATATAATGAAAAAAAATTATTGAAAAAATTAATGAAGAAGAGTTTACTAGTGATGAAAGCAGAAATGCTAAAAGTGTAACACCCTGGTATGTCACTATGTAATTCTCCTTTGAATAAACACTATGTTGAATAGCTTGTTACACATGAAAAACTGAAATAAAACAAGTCATGACATATTATATTAACATTATTAGAAAAATTATAAGAATAATAAATCCTCTAGTAAATAAAACTATAGTAATAAATTAAAAAATCATTACATTTAGAAGATAAATAATTAATATTATTTAATGTTAAAAAATGATTATTTTTTCAATGAACTATCATTTTAAAGTGTTGTGTATTTAATCATTAAAATTAATCAATTTTAAAAGGATGTTATTATAATATGTAATATTTCAACATATGAACTAATATATTAACATTTATTTAATTATTAAATGATATGAAATAATATTATGAACACTTAAAGTTTTAAATGTCATTTTTCTATAAAATAATATTCTCCTTATATTTTATATATTAATTTAAAAGATAAATTTATTAATTTTAGGATTTTAGTTTTATTAAAATAGATTCATTTTTTAATTCCACTTTTCAAAATTATCCTAGGGTGTTTTTTTAGATTTTTCTGAAATGGTTTATTTTTATGTGAATAGTTAAAATATCATTTTTACAAATACCGTAATATTTATGAAATATTTAAGATATAATTATGATGTAAAAATATATTAAAATAATAATTGAAAAAATAAATATTTAAGGAGTAAAATAAATCATTTAAAAATATTATATTGGATTTGGAACCCATTCTTGACTTTTTGGAACCTAAGTTATATTTTATTTAAAAAAAACTATTTGGGTCATTTTACTTTAATTAACTATTCAAAAATTATTAATTTGGTTTGGATTGCTTTTAAATTCATTAAAATATTATTATTTTTATCAATAATCCAATAAATTCGTTTTAAATCAATTATATACAATAATTGTGTGTATATTTATTTTTATGCTTAAAATGCAATTTTCTAAAAACTGGTTTTCATTGCGTTTTGTGTAATTATATTAAAATTAGTTTTTAAAAAATCTAGAAATTTAATCTTGTAAATTGGATTACATATTTTAAATCATATTATTAAATTTTTTTAGAAAGTTCCATTTCTTTTTTTGTTCATAATGAATAGTTACCATATTAAAATGTAATTTATCACAGTAAAGGTTAAAATGGGTTAAAGAGGGTTAAACAAATGGGTAAGGATTCAAATATCACAAAAATATTATCTATATCTGATTTTTTGAGTGAATTTAAACCTACCTCATTTAATAATATAATTTTGGATAAAATAGATCCAATTTCCATTAATAATGACATTTATATAATTTAATGTTAAGGGTATTTACAAAGGTTCCACTCCCCTCACCAATAAAAAGACCCACTCCTCACTTATCCACATGTATTAACCACATTATATTGAAAAATTTCTACAAAAGAATAAAAACTCTATTTTTCACATCTTATAGGGTTTTTTTACCAAAATAACAATCTAATAAGTTTTAAGGTTTGATCCAAATTAGGATATCTAAGAAATAAGTAATTTTATTAACTAAGTTATTTCAAGTTTCTTTCTTCTTACAACTCCTTCAGATCTATTATAACCATAATGATATAATTAAATCAGTATCTTTAATATACTTATATGTTTTCATATTGATGATACAACCATTTCTAGGGAATACTTCCTTTTTATTACATAACTTTTCATTACATAGGTAAAATATGAGATCTTTTCAAGTTTAGTTTCTTGGAAAAAAGAAACATAATACATTAAAAAATAAAAAATTATTCTAAATCTACTTGAAATAAATATTCATGGGTTCACCCTAAGTAATATTTACTTTATCTAATAACTTGGGGACATACATAAAAGGAAAGTGGTGAGCATGAAGGCCAGTAAGGGAATAAACAAGAGAGACATATAACATGTGATCTTAAGATGTAATAATAAGAACATGAGGAATAAAGATAACACATGGGAAATAGGAATATCATAATAATAATAAAATGAGTCATAACATGAAAATGTGGATACAAAGTTTAAATGATACATTAGTAGGAATATCACCAAGGTTTGTCACTATGGTGTCATAAATGAAAATTACCAAAGTCATTCACCAATGTATCGTAAAACATATCATATCTAGAGATTAAATTCTTTACCCAATTCATTAGAGTGATATAAGAGATCACCGTTCATATGTATTAATTTCATGTGATCCATATAATAAGTCATTTCATTAATAACCTATGGAGAATAAATAATGGGTTTCTTATCAAAAATAATGGCATACAAAAGAGCTTAAAGACATGATCATTGCTTCATTTTTAACCCGTGAAAATAAATGTGGGTTTTATAAATGTAAATCCCTAAATAAAAAATTAATTTTTAAATATATTTTAATAACCATTGAAAAGAAAAGAGTTTTGGGTTTTCAAATAAAAAGGAAAATATAATTTCTCATATAAAAGAGGAAATTTTAAGAAGAAAATTTGGTAGCATGACAGGTATAAAGCATGGTTTTAGAAAAGGGGAAAATGGGAGGGGATAAGGGTGTCCAATTCATAAAATAATATTATCATAGTAATTGGATAAATTATAGTGTAAAAATAAATTATTATGGAAATTATAAACATACCACCTAAAAATGGAACTTGAAAGGAAAAGAGAAGTGAAGATTTTCCTTACCTTGAAGAGTTATTCCTAAAACTTGAGGATCAAACCTTGGGGGCTTGACTAAACCTTAGGGGGGGCTCCTTGGGAGGAAAAATAATCATAACTTCATGGATGATATATTTTGAGTGAAATGAAATGGAGAAATGGGTAGGTATTTATAGGAGAAGTAAAGGATTTGTTTAATAATTTTCAAATATAAGATTTGGAAAACTAGGCTGTGGAAAATGAAAACTAATAGCTTACCCATGGTTTTTGCTCATGGTTTTGGACATATAGGTAATATTTTATGATAATTTAATCCTAAATAACTAAAAACCATTATTTAATACATCTTTTGGCATGTAAAATTAAATATTCTACAAAGTAATGTTTTAAAAATCAAATTATCATTTTTAGACTTTGGAAAGTAACTTATAGTTTTAAAAATTGAATAAAATCTATTAAAATACATAATATTAATAAAATAATATATTTTAGGTCATGGAATATTTTTAAATATTTATTATATCATTATGAAATAAATATGATGTTATAAAATTTGTCAAAACTCTAAAACTGTATTTTTTACTATTTATAAAAAAATAAAGTATTTTAGGAAATTCTCATTAATTCACCCTAACCTAATTTTTATGTGATAATTTAAAAAATGATGTTTATTTTATCATGAAAATTATATATATATATTTTTTAATTTTAACTTTTAAATATAAAAATTATTATTTATTTAAAAATAGTATCTTTTAAGGCACATTCAAAATTATGATACATATAAAAAATTTCCTAGGTCATTATAAAATTATTTTATCATTTATATTTAAACAAAAGTGTTTTAAAAGAATATATAATTTAAAAAAATACTATTCAAAATACCACGGTTTATTATAAAAATGTATATATTTTCTAAAAAATAAGTGTTTTATTTACGTCCAAAAATCAAATTATCAAATTCGTCTCAATTAAACTTATATTTTATTATGAAAAACTATTCTTAAAATGAATTTATGGAATAAAAATTCTAATTATACAAAGTAATTTACGCTTTATTTAACTAATTTCCAGACATGTAACCCCTTATTACACCCGCATATTCCTTAAGGGTAAGGTGTGTGATGGTGGTAGTTTCATGGGGCACCTCTACTAACATTGACCAAGTGGTAATCTCCACTAACTTAAACTTATTTAATAGGAAATTTAATTAAATCTTAACTTTTTTAATATTGTATTTGGATTGGTCAAGTTAAAACCCTAGTGAAGGTATAGTTTCCAACATTCATATTAAACAATAATAATATAATGTTCAAATCCCAACGTTCATATTTCCTTTTATACCCTATAAATACTACTTCATTCTTTCACTAAAAATTCACTACAATTTATCTTAAGGTTATATTTTCATTTCGTAAGATATTGATTGGTTTACTAATATTTTGTTTTATTTATATAGAATTTGTAGTGGGGAAGATGATTCTAGTATATTGGTGTTGCAACACCCTAGGTAAATAAAGAATGTGACATTTGAATATTTATTAATATTTTTGAATTAAATATTGATTTTAATTTAAAGGGAATGATATGTTTGATGGTGTGCCTGATATGCTACAATGGGTTTCTCTGAAATCATATGTTGCACACAAGGCTGAGTTATATTGAAAAATAATAACATAATATTATTATTTTAAATGGAAGTTAACGCCTAGTTGTTGTATTAGTGATAATGAATAGAACTAACCATATAATGAGTAAACATGTTTGCTAAATGTTTTTACATTTATCTAATAAAATTTAGTGGCTTAAAATAATAATGAATCCAATTTAAATCATGAATACTCTGATATTTTTAAAAGGTAGTTTTACTAAAATTTTGATAGCGAACCCCTTTAAAATCTAGTTTTCGTCACTTTTATATGTTTTATTTTACAAAATAAACTTCTTATTTAGAATGAGGAAATAAAAATTTACTTTGGTTAAATGTTTAGTATCTTTTCTGATAAAGTTCATTTTTAAATGAATGGTGAAAAATACTGCATTTTAATTCAAAACTGTCTTTTCATCTGATTTATTTACATGGTTATATTATCTTTCTAAATGTTTTTAAAGTTAAATTAGATTATATTTTTTCCATTTAATCCAATTTTGTTCACTGTAAGTAATTTCACATTGAAATTGGATATAAACACATGTCAATCTTTTTGTAGTTTTTATTTCTTAAAAACACGCTTTCTAGTTTTGACAACGAAAATTAATTTTAAATCAGTTAATGAAACTTCTATTTTTTGAATTTGGTAAAATTGAAATAATTTTTGGATTTGTAATATCAAAATTATATTTGGGTGAATTTTTGGGGTTTTTATGAAAAAGTACAATTATTGATGAATAGTAAAAAACACTGCATAGTAGTTAAAAAACTGACTTTTTCATTTAAATGAAATTTAACCACTCCTGTGAATTGAATTTAAAAAATATGAAATACATGTTTGTCATTAGTAAGTAAAATTTGGTTCAATAGAATTAAAATATTTTTTTGAATAGTAACTTTTGATTTTTATTTACTGCGATTAAAGGTAAATAGGGTAATTCAAGGTAAAAAAATATTATAATAATATAAAATTACCTTAAAACTTGTAATAAACTTATTTGATGAGTCATGTAAGACTAATAAAATACTTTGGTAGAGATGTTGTCCTTTTTAAGCCACTTGGGTAAGATAATTACATTAATAATGTTTTATTTAAAGTAAAAACAATATCATAAACATGTATTGTTTTGCTAAAAAAATTAATATAGGGTTATATAATTGATTTCTGTGACTATAAATATTCATTAGAAATATAAGAATATATACTATATCATGGTATTTTATTTATAGTTTTTAGACATCAAATAAATAGATTTATTTATGACACAATGATGATGTAATTATTACCTCATTAATGAATGTTTTAAATAAATGATATTATAAATATTAAAATAAATTTATTTGGAACTTTTTATGCCATACACAAATTTTATAGATGATTTTTGACTTTTTATATTTAAAATTAATGAATTTTATTTGAATTGATCAAGTTTTTATGGATTTTTATAAAGTCGTTATATGAATACTATAAAAATTGACATAAATGAGTTTTTAAATAAATTAATATTTTATTAAATGATAAAATAGTCCTAAAAATATAAGATTATTCCAAATGACATATATGATGTTAAAAATATAATTAATGATCAATTTTTGGTCTTCTAGAATTTTATAGTAAATATATTAACCATGTATTATGAACACACAAGAAGACATGGTAAAAGTTAAATAAGTTAACAAAGGGTTAAATAAAAAAGATAAGGATTAAACAAATATCCAAAACCTATCCAATTATAATAGGAAGATTTTATTTTGACTTATATTCATATTATTATCAAATTTAATGAGTTCTTGACCGTCTGAAAATGAAAATCATTTTATAATAAAATAATACTTTCAAACTTTCCTAAAGAGACCCTCCTCCCTCTTATAAAAGGACACCAACTCTAAATCATTACTCACACCCCTCAATCCCCTTGTCTCATCCAAAATATGACCAAATAAGCTACCAACATCCATATATTCTTCCTAGAATCCTTCCCCTATGTAGAATGAAATTCAAGAGAGCCCTTTGGCTCAAATCAAAAGAAGTTACCTGATTTGAGGTAACGTCTTCTCTCAAGTTTCTTTCCATTATTTTTCCTTCTCCGCCCCCTATGATCTTATTATGATTTGTTTATATAGAAACACCAGTATACTAAATATACTATGTTATTTTTATGAGAATTATTTGAACAACACTTACACACACCTCTATCTAGTGGATATGAACATATTGTTTCTATGTATGGCGAACTGTTGCCTCACGAAACGATGATTGTTCGATTTTCCCCTACCACCTCTCATGGTGGCCATTATGATGAAAATATAATTATATATTATATTTATGATATTTATTTTATCTCTATGATTCTGTAATTATCATCTATTTCATACCTTTATGCTTTTCATGTTGTATAAATACGATAATTTCATTTGAGGAAGTGCAGACTACCGCCCCCTCAAAGTGATATGACTCATTTATACCATACATAAAATGTATAAAGTATGGTGTTAATGAACTTATGTAATTTATATAAAATATGATATTATACTGAAATATTAATATACTTATGTATCATTTTATTTCCATTCCTTTAAAAATGAAAAAAATTAAATGAAAGTAGCGTTCATTCGTACGTACGTCTTACCGTCTCCATGAATGATGCATTTCATTTTCATATATCCAAAAGATATGGACTATTACAAATACATATATACTATATATATATGATATATAAATCATGAATATCATTCTGATGATAATGTACTTTTTACCACATGAACAATTTGTAATTATAAAAAGTTTATTTTTTACTCAAGTTCTGAACATCGACAAAATGTCTGATATGAACTCAAATAATTAACTAATTGTTATATAAAGTTAGTAAGTTATATTAAAGGAATAATAAACTTGAAAATGGTTCTTAATCAAGTAGAAATTAACTTAATTTTATTATTCAGGAAGAATAAGTAACATGCAAGACAAGTTGGACTTGAGGTAAGGGAATTTCTTAACCCAATTTCCATTATTTGGGTTAATCTTCTACTTTTTTATTATGTCATGCTATGATTATGTAATAAATAAATTTTTATGTCCTATATTGTATTTATAAATTAATTATGTGTACATATAGTGACTACACATTATTGATCTATTTTATTTACAAAATGATCTTTGTAAGGGACTTTGTCTCAATCCCCTTTCATTGAGGCATACTTCGATTTATACCCAAATTTTATTTATACGTTGTATAATAAAACCCTCCAACTTTTACTTTTACTAAAAAGGAATCTTTTTTTATGAATCTTTTTACTAAATGAAAAAAATAATTTTTCTTTTAAACATACGTGATGACAACGACCTTTCTGCCGCCGTGAGCATTATATGATTTTTGGCTTTCTTAACAAGACGTAATGTTTTTAAAAGGAAAATAAATACCATATAATATTTTTATGAATTTTGGTATTTAAAATGGTTTTGATATTGTATTTATTATGTAAATATATTGAAATTTTATTTCAATGTGGAAATTTTATCTTTCCTTTATGCGTGTTCATGTGTTATTATTATGTTATGGTTCTTGGGAATTGTTTACATATATGGGTGGTTCTGTGATAAAACATGGGAGGGTGAGCCTAAGATACCTCTACAATGCATTGGGTAATGTGATAGATGTAGATGTTAATGTTTCTACTAATATATTTAAGGAATATACTGTGATGGGTATTCCAAACGTAACTCCCTACGTAGCTGTGAAAGCTACAATGTAAGTATGATATGGATGCCATAAGTTACCTTTATGATTTATGATTTCTATTTGTTATTAATAAATCTTATGATTTAATGAAATATATTAAAGATCTTATGTTTTTTATGCTTTGATGGAATAATGTTTTCTTTCTTTATTTTATATCCCTTACTAATCTTTTTATGCTTATCCCAAGTTTTTGAAATGTTTTCCATAGGACTAAAATATGAATAAGGTCAAGGATGGGATCAAGGAAAATTCATGATATCTAAAAAATGGAACTATACATGTTTCTTTTTTTTAAGAGTTTTTACTTTATGAAAAAAATGGTTGCTGATTAGAAGTGTTTACATGTAATATTCAAGATTTTTTGTATAAGTTATGGCCTAATTCTATAAAACTCTAAACCTGAAAATATCCTCAATTTGAATTATTTTCTTAATTCAAGATTGGGTAATGTTTAAGTCTGGGGCCTTACAGTTGGTATCAAATGTTAGTTTAGATAACTTTAGAGTTTGGGGTGTTATTTAAGCATAAGTAAAATAGCCATAATGGTTATCATATTAGAAAGATTCATAGTTATTTTAGATAAATTTAATGTGTTTAAGATAACATGAATAAGTATATCTTAGTGTTTACCCTCCTTATAAGATATTGTATGATGATTTTACTAATATACTCACATTGACCTTTTTGGTTTTAGAAAATGGATGGATCTAGTAGGCACCAAAGTAACAATGGATGTAAAGAAAATGGTAAAAGTTTCCTAAATAAGAAACTGAATGAATTGGGAGCTTCAATTAGAACTCTTGTGGTTATTCTCAACCAACTATTTGGAGTCATGATTGACCACTTGAACCTTGGTGATTTTTCTAAGGAATTATATAAACGAGAAAAGAATCCCAATAGAAATTTAGGTAATAATCATAAAGGTAAGTATATTAAAAAACATATGTTTCAAGGATGTGGAAAGAAACACCTAGGAAAATACTTCAAAGGGACGGGAAGATTCTATAGATGTGGTAATGAATGTCATAAAGAAAGAGCATGCCATGGAAAAACTGAATCATCCAGTTGACTTTAGGAAAGAGAAAAATTTATTTGGGAAGGATAAATTTAATGTTTTAAATGTGGTGTGCATGGTCATTATACAAATATATGTCCTATGAAGAAGGTTCGGGAATGGGATAAGTAGGATCGTACAAATATATGTTTACCAATTCCTAATTACATTCCAATTAAAGAAAAGGAAACTTAAAACGACCTATGAAAGGTATGGATTATTTCTTAGCTCATGTTTTGACATTACTAAAATATTAGGACATTTTGAATGATTTTGTTAGTAGGAAATAAGTATAAAATAATAAGATGTAAAAACATGGATAAAGTATCAGGAAGAATGTTCGATGATTAATATGTCTACATTTTAGGAATTGAAGAGTTGTGTTGGATCTATGGATGATGGTATGTTTAAATGTATTAATTACTTTTGAAAACATTTTCTAGTATGTTTAAACCAGAAATTTGATATGTGAAAATATTATTCAAGGAATAATTATCTTTTATTTGTGGATATAGTTATAAAGATCCATTTAGGTTTATATGATCCTTGAATTTAAGGCAATTGCAGGTTATTACTTTTTGGGATGAAAATGCGAGGTATGAGATAACATTTTTGGTTAAAATATGTTATTTTTATTTTTGAGGAATTTATATCATTTTTTGTAATGTTATAAAATTATAAAGTTTTTGAAAAATAGAAACACACAGACCATGTGACAACTCATCGCGTCAGAAAAAGCTGTGAGAATCAAACCCACAACCAAAGTGTGATTGGGATTTATCACCTACCACTGAACTACGTAAAGTCCCTGGTTAGTATGACTAATTCTTATAAGTTAAATAATTTTATGGATCAAGAATAAGTTGATTTTGGGAACTTATTTTTTATCAAATGGATATCATTAGTATAGGGAAATGATTTGGTGATTAAGTGATAAAGGTTATTTTAGAATACATTCTCTCTTTTAGGAACACTATATGCTTAAGGAAAATAGAACACTATGGGATATCATTTGTGGAGTAATGGTTGAAATTTTATTTGGGAAGAATATATGTTTTTATTGTGGACATATATCAATTTGATTTATTTATGTAAATGATTAACCTATCATAAAAAATATGTGATTAGGTTAATTACTTTTCAGTATGAGACTTTAATATTAGCTGATGTTATTTGGAGATAAATTTTAACATTTTTTTGGAAGACTATGTGATCAAATCCTTCTGAATTTTGGCTTAAAATCTTAGTTTCGATTATATTGAAGGATTTTATGGAAAATTTTTTATTGAATGGTCTTTGTTGAACTTTGGTTACTCTTTGTTAAATATTGGAGATTAAGAGTAGTATTTATTTTTATAAAATATTATACTTTTGGGGGGTTATCTGATCTTGTACTAACCATTTTGGTTTTGGATAATTTTTAAATAAAATAGAAATATATAGTTAATCTTTTGTGGATTATGTGATTCTCTAGAAGTTGATTCTAGCACTTTAGGTGTGACCAAGTCATCTTGAATACTCATCATTTGGAGAAAAGATGGGTTTTTGGTAGAAAATTATTAAAGGATGAAACTCTACTTAAAAAGTATATATATTTACTTATGTACTTAGTCAATCTCATAAATAAATTCTCTAACTTTATGAAATGGAACTGAAAACAAAAATGTTGTCTGTTTGATTTTCATACTGGGAAACCAATGACCGTTTAACCTGTCACAAGTTTGTGGTTTTCTTGTTGTTAACTTTCTCCTGATCATGTTTTTTACCACTCTCCATCAGAACATGACACATAGTTTATCTCCCATATCCATGTTTTCCCACATGGAATCCTACTATGGGTTATCTCGGGTGACCTTCTTACTTCTCTTTCTTTCTTTTAAAGTGATAGTTTTATTGACACTTTTTCCAAAGTGAGAATTCCAATGAAGTTTCTAACCCCAATTTTAAAATTGTGAGGATGCAATTTCCAAAAAGGGGAAGGATGTAACATCCTAGGTAAATAAAGAATATTAAATTTTCATATTTATTAATATTTGTGAATTAAATATTAATTTTACTTTAAAGGGGATGCTATGTTTGATGGCATACCCGACACGCAACAATGGATTTCTCCAAAATCATATGTTGCACAAAAGGCTGAGTCATACTGAAAAATAATAACATAATATTATTATTTTAAATGCTAGTTAACGCCTAGTCATTTTATTGGATAGAATGAACATAAATAACCATAAAATGAGTAAACATGTTTGTTAAATTGTTTTGCATTTATCCAATAAAATTTAGAGGCTTAAAGTAATAATGAATCCAATTTTAAGCATAAATACTCTAATATTTTTAAAAGGTAGTTTTACCACATTTTGATGGAAAACCCCTTTTAAATATAGTTTTTTTCCACTTTTATATGTTTCATTTGACAAAATAAACTTCTTCTTTAGAATCAGGATATCAAAATTTACTTTGGGTAAATTTTTTGTTTCTTTTATGATAAAATTCATTTTTTAATGAATAGTGAAAAATACTACATTTTAAGTCAAAAATTTCTTTTCATATAATTTTATTTATATGGTTAGATTATATTTTTAAATGGTTATAAAGTTTAATTGGATTTTATTTTTACCATTTAATCCAATGTTGGTCATTGGAAGTAATTTCACTTTGAAATTGAAAATAAACACATGCTAATTTTTTGTAGTTTTTACTTCTTAAAAACACGCTTTCTAGTTTTGACAACAGAAATTAGTTTTAAATTAATTAATGAAACTTATATGTTTTGAATTTGGTAAAATAGGAATCATTTTTAAATTTGGAATATCAATATTATCTTTGGGTGAATTTTTCTGTATTTTTTCTGAAAAAGTTCAATTTTTGATGAATAGTGAAAAACACTTCATAGTAGTTAAAAACCGTAATTTTTCATTTAAATGAAATTTTACCACTTATGTGAATTTAATTTAAAAAATCTGACATACATGGTTGTAATTATTAAGTAAAATGTGGTTTAAAAGTATGAAAATATTTTTTGGTGAATAGTAACTTTTGATTTTTATTTACCGCAGTTAAAGGTAAATAGGGTAATTCAAGGTAAAAATAATAATATAATAATATAACATTACCTTAACACTTGTCCTAGACTTATTGTATGAGTCATGGACGAACAATAAAATCCTAGGGTATAACTTTTGGGCAATGTAATCCACTTGGGTAAGATAATTACATTAATAACTTTTTATTTAAAGTAAAAATAAAAATATCATAACATGTATTGTTTTTCTAAAACAATTTTAATGTGGAGTTATATAATTGATATCTTTGACAATAAATAATCAATATAAAGATAAAAATATTTCCTACATCATAGTATTTTATTTATAATTTTTATACATCAAATAAATTTATTTATTTATGATACAATGATGATGTCATGATTACATCATTAATGAATGTTTTAAATAAATTAGATTATAAATATTAAAATAAATTTATTTTGAGAATTTTTATGAAATCCACTAATTTTATGGATTATTATTAATTTTTATATTTTAATTAATGTTTTTTTTAATTTATCAAGTTTTTATGGATTTTTAAAAAGTCATTATATGAATAGTATAAAAATTGACATAAATGAGTTTTTAAATCAATTAATATTTTATTAAATGATAAAATAGTCCTAAAATATAAGATTCATAAAAATGACATATATGATGCTACAAATGCCATTAATGATCAATTTTGTGTCTCTTTTCATTTTATAGTAAATATATTAACCATATAGTATGAATATACAAGAAGACATGGTAAAAGTTAAATAAGTTAACAAAGGGTTAAATAAAAAGGATAAAGATTAAAAAAATATCCAAAACCTGTAAAATTATTATTGGATGAATTTATTTAGATTTACATTCATCTTATCTTTGAATTTAATTAGTGTTGTACCTTTTGAAACTGAAAAAAAATTATAATAAAATAATACTTTCAAACTTTCCTAAAGAGCCCCTCCTCTCTCTTATAAAAGGACACCACCTCTAACCCATTAATCGCACCTATAAAGCCCCTTGTATCATCAAAAATCTGTCCAAATAAGCTTCCAACATCCCTATATTCCTCATAGAATCATTCCCCTAGGAATAAGGCAATTAAAGAGAGCCCTTTGTCTTAAATCAAAAGAAGTTACCCGATTTGAGGTAACGTCTTCTCTCAAGTTTCATTCCATTATTTTTCCTTCTCCACTCTCTATTATCTTATTATTATTTTTATTATATAACAACACAAGTATCCTAAGTATAATAGTTTGTTTTTATGAAAATTGTTCTACCTACACTTACAAACATCTCTATCTAATGGATACGAACATATTGTTTCTGTATACGGTAAATTGTTGCCTCACGAAACGATGATTGTTCAATTTTCCCATACCACCTCTCATGGTGGACATTATGATGGAATTGTAATTATATATGATATTTATGATATTTATTTTATCTTTATTCTTCTTTAATTCTCATTTATAACATACCTTTATTCTTTTCATGTTATATAAATACGATAATTTAATTTGAGGAAGTGCAGACTACCGCCCCCTCAAAGTGATATGACTCGTTCATACCATACATGGAATGTATAAATGATAGTGTTAATGAACTTATATAACATATATAATATGATATTATACTGGAATAATAATATATCTATGTATTATTTGTTTTTTATTCCTCTAAAAATAAAAAAAATGAAATGAAAGTAGCGTTCATGTGTACGTACGGCTTACCGTCTCCATGAACGGTGCATTTCATTTTCATATATCCAAATGATATGGAATATTATAAATAAATATATACTGTATATATATGATATATATGGTATCTAAATCATGAATATCATTATGGAGATAATGTACTTTTGACCACATGGAAAATTTGTAATTATAACAAGTTTATCTTTTACTCAAGTTCCAAACATCGACAAAATGTTTGATAAGAACTCAAATAATTAACTAACTGTTATAGCAAGGTAATAATTGATATAAAAGGAATAATAAACTTGAAAAAGGTTCTTAATAAAATAAAAATTAACTTAAGTTTATTATTCAGGAATAACAAGGAACATACAAGACAAGTTGGATTTGAGGTAAGGGAACTTCTTAACCCAATTTTCATTCGTTGGGTTAATCTTCTACTTTTTTATTATGTCATTCTATAATTATGTAATAACTTAATTTTGATGTTCTATATTGTATTTATACATTAATTAACTTTAAATATATTGATTACACATAATCTATCTATTTTATTTACAAAATGATCTTTGTAAGAAACATCATCTAAATCTCCTTTCATTGAGGTATACTTTGAATTGTACACGACATTATTTTATACACTGTATAATAAACCCCTATGAATTTTACTTTTATTCAAAAGGAATCTTTTTTTTAGAATCATTTTACTAAATGGAAAAAATAATGTTTCTTTTAAACATATGCGATGACAACAACCTTTCCACCACTGCAAGCATTATTTGATATTTGGCTTCCTTAATAAGTTGTAATGTTTTTAAAAGGAAAATAAATACCATATACTCTTTTTACGTATTTTGTTATTGAAAATGGTTTTGAGAATTTATTGATTATTTAAATATATTGAAATGTTATTAAAATGTGGAAATGTTATCTTTCCTTTATGATTGTTCATGTGTTATGATTATGTTATGGTTCTTGGGCATTGTTTATGTATATAGGTGGTTTCATGATAAACCTAAGGAGGGTGAGCCTGAGATAGCTCTCCAATGAATTGGGTAACATGAAAGAGGTAAACATTAATGTTTCTCCTAAGAGATTTAGGTAATATATTGTGATGGGTATTCTAATTGTAACTCCCTACGTAGCTATGAAAGCTACAATGTAAGTATGATATGGATGTCACAAGTTACCTTTATGATTTAGAATTTCTATGTGTTATTCATAAATCTTATGATTTCATGAGGTATGTTAAAGATCTTATGTTTTGTATGTGTTGATGGACTAATGTTTTCTTTCTTTATTTTGTATCCCTTACTGAAATTTTTATGCTCATCCCAAGTTTTAAAATGTTTTCCAAGGACTTAAATATGAATAGGTTCAAGGATGGGATCAAGGAAAAGTCATTCTATCTAAAACATGGAACTAGACATGTTTCTTTTTTTAAGATTTTTTATTTTATGAAAAAAATGGTTATTGAGTATAGGTTTCTACATGTAATATTCAAGATGTTTTGTATAAGTTATGGACTAATTCTTTAAAACTCTAAACCTAAAAAGATCCTCAATGTGAATTATTTACTTAATTAAATATTATGTAATGTTTAAGGTTGGGGCCTTATAGGTGTGATCCTTAATTTCCCATTTTAGCTGTTATATTTTATATTTTTTGTCCAGTTGTAATGTTTGGTATTAAATTGGATTCATAGATGACTAATGTAATGATCTTTATCAATGATATAAAATTTTTTAGTTTCTATTTATTTGTTACATGTATAATATTATATAATATGTAATAAAAATTCATTTAGGAATCAAATATCATTTAAAAAGTTTGGTTCATTATGATTTCTATCATCTTTCTATCTAATATAAACTAGAAACATTGTTTGTACGTACATACAAACTACTACCTCCATGAAGCGATATAGTTTATTTTTCATTACCACCTCACATGGATGGTTATATATATGTATTAAATTAATATATATGATATTTGTGAAATAATTATGATTATATCTATATACAAACTATTATCTAATTTATTTCCCTCCCATTTGTTGGAAAATGGAAACGTTGATCGTGTGGATGTGCGGACTACTGCTTCTATGAATTGATGGATATCATTTTTCATAAACACCTAAAATTACTAGTAATATAGATATATTTAATGAATAAAAAATAATATTTAGTAAAAAATTAAGTTACTTTGAAGATAAATCATTATCAATGTTTATTTCGTCTATTGAAAAATGAAAAAATAACTCATGTGTACGTACGGATTACCACCTCAATGAAAGGCGTATTTCATTTTTCATAATCACCTTACAAGGATGGTTCTAAAAGTATATTTAATTTATAAATATGATATATATGACATTATTAAAATTACATTGGTGATGAAATCATGTTCCAGGTGTAAGGACATAAACCACTAAATCAAAAAATGCATGAAAAACTGAAGAGAAAACACCAAAATAATTAATTTTGACAAATAATTATGAGTAAATGGGTAAAAAAATAGGAATAAATGATATATATAAATATAAATATAAATATGGATCTAATATATGTGAATAATAATGATAAATTTACTATATTTAATTTTTTAATGCATACGACAAAGAAGGAATCCATGGTAAGGGTTTATTTTACAATCTCATTTTCATTTAATATTGTTTATGTTTAAATTTTTATTGGGGGAATTATAAACTATTTATCTCTTATTTTATTACCATATGGTTATTTATAGTTTTTTAATGTATTCTTTCTAATTTTCCTCTCTATTTTAATCAAAAATACTAAAATAATATTTTATGAAAACTCGACCTCATTTCTTGCTTTTAGTTAGGAATATTTTCCTTATATATTCATGTTATTTATTTTGTTTCAATAATGTTATTTTATATAATAAAATTATTTTTTAAATTCATTTTAAAATATCTTTTACCTTTTTAATTTTTTTTTAAAATGCATCCTTTTAAAAAAAATCTTATGGGTCACTTTTGAATCTCTTTACAAAAGTAAAAATAAATAAATTTTTATTGATTGGATGCCTTTTTCTACCATAATGAATATTATTTATTATTATTATTAATTTCTAAATTTCCATATTCTTTCAAAGAAAATAATTTTATCATTATTCTCTAGATTTTCCATTTTATAATGAAAGAGAGGGATATTATTTTCTTAAAATATTTGAGAAGGTATGTCATTTCACTTATGTATTTTTTTTAATATACCACTCCACATTTTATTAAATAATCATAGTTTATTTTCAATATTACTTTAATGTACATTATTTTAAAAATAGTGTTTTAAAAATTATTTTTTAAACCTCATGAAAAGCATTTTGGATGTAAATTTTAACTTCTTTTTTGTAACCATATTTAAAAAGTTTTAATAAAGTTATTTTGAAATTTTTTCTTACATTTTCCTCTATGATTTTCTAAAGAAAATGAATTTACTAAACACTATATTTTATGAAGAATTTATGGTCTTATTTCATACCTTAATAATTTATGTTTTATAACTCATTTTACACAAAATGGTTTTTTCTATGTTCTCTATCACACTCCATTATTATTTTGATATTATTTGTCTCCTTTATATTCGCATTCTTTTTTATCATTGATATATTTAGAATAATTTAAATTTTTACTGAATAGTAAAATTGTTATTATATATGGTGTGAAATAAATTAATCATACTAATAAATTTATTTCATTGAATGTGAAATTTTTATGTTCAATATACTTAATTAAATATGGTTATTTATTTATTATTAAGGCAATCTGATAATTAATTGTATTGTTCTTTCAATACATAAGTAAAGAATTGGATATGTCTAAGTGATAGGTGGGTTCAATTATATAACTTTTATGCATTAAGTAAGTCTCATGAGAAAAACTATAATGGGTATCTTGTTTCATGCCTACAAATATAATTAGGATGTCTTAGAATGAGGCCTTGATAGTAAAATTATGATGTCTTGGATTGAGGATTAACATGTCCTACATTATTCATTCCATAATTATGAAATCAGTTATCGTTTCCATGTGATTTTATTATCCATGGATATATTTCATGCTCATGTTATTGAATATATAGAATTTTATTGATTATTCTCTTTACCATATTATTTATTCCTTATGTATCCATGATAAATTCCATTATATATAACCCCTTAATGTGTATATGAGATCAACCTTTTATTTGGTTTCCTTTACCTAGGGTTTATATAAGGGGTCTTTGAAATATATCTAGGATATAATTAAAGTAATAAAAAAGTTTTCAAGATTTTCATAAGATATGATTTATGTTTTCAATGCAATATGGAAATCATATATGTATCTAGTTTACCAAGACTTATAAAATATTTTATCTTTTGGGATGAGATCTTTTATATCTTATACTGATGTAATAATGTAAATATTGGCCCTAAGTTATTATAATTGGGGGTGTTATAGTTGGTATCAAATAAATTTTATTAGGAACCTTGGGAACTAGATTTTAGAAGAACATAGATACCATGAGCACCATGATAAACCCAAATAATGTTCAAGAACATTTTAGGTATTTTTATATTATATCTCAATATTCAAAATGAATTAAGATAGTTAAGTTTATTTCATTTTTTATAGATGGATACTACTCTAAGTAATGGAAAATATATCAACACTCATAATCAATATAAGGATTTCCCTCCTAAGAAATTCAACATGGATGGTGTTACATTTGAGTATATTATAACTATATTAGGGAAGTTGAATCAGGTTATGGCCAATAACCTTTCCCATATGGAACAAAAATTTTATTTACAGCATGATTCAATTATTTTGGTCCACTTCATCTAGAATAAAACTCCATAAATTAATGGAACTATTAATCCATTAATAGATGAGTAATAGATTAAGTTACTATAAAATATATTTATAGATTTGATAAGAAATGAAATATAGAAGGTTATTTTAATAGTATATCAATTAAAGGGAGATATGATCAATGCTAATCATTAATTCAAAATAATAAGGGTGGGGAGGAAATAGAGATCATGTAATAGAATACTTTAAATCTAATATTATTTGATAAATATTTTCCTTGAGAGAAATGAGATGATATGGATAGAAAATTACTCAAATTAAGATAGAAGGAAGAGGAAAGTGTTTCTGAGTATGGGGAAAACTTTACAATATTAGCAAGTTTTTATATTGAATACATATTTAAACCATAACATTAGATTGAATTTTTATTTTATGGTCTTAATCCAAGCCTTATAAGGGAACTAGTCTCTCAAATTTGTTCACCATATGATGATATGGTATCAAGTTCCATCATAACATAGAAATAATTCTACAAATCATATATTTTCAAAGGAAATCAAGATAAGAATATGATAACTATAAACTAAGGAAAAATAAGTGAGTTTAAAGATAAGAAGGGAAGGATAAAAATTTAATTATGTGATGATTATAAAAAGAAACACCCCAAATATTACTAAAAGGGAATAGGAGTCTATTACAATTGTAGAAATAAGGTTCAAATGGCTCATGAATTCAATTGAAATAAATAATCCACTAATATCCAGTATATAAAATGTAAGGATATTGGTAAATATTCAATATAAATACCCAATTTTCAATGGAATTTTCCTTAGTAGAGGTCGATAGAGTAAGACCATGCTTAGGAAATTATTATAGCTGAAGTTGAGGTCCCTTAAGTTGTGATAATAAGTACTTTGATTGTAAACTTGTGCTTTATTTTATTCCATATCTACACACTATTTTATATTTTTTTAGAGATATTAAATTATTCCTTGACACTATAAGGGAGGATTTGTTAATTAATACCCTTAATTATAATTTGGTTACAAGAATAATATATTAGGTGGTCTCTTTTAACATGACAGGTTATTCCCTATTTACAAATATAGTTGGTATACATATGATTGACTTTGACATATCCCTAATTTTTAGGGTTTAATTAATTTTTTAGGATCAAGGAATTATTATATAAAGTATAAAATAATTTATATTTAATTATTGGTCATGTTTATAATAAATCATTTAAAGTTTATCATTTATTTAGAAGTTTTCTTACTCACACTCACCATTTTTGTTTTAGTTAGTGGATAAAGATAGGAGGAATAACTTATAATCCTTTTATGGATCTCATGATCCATTATAAGTTTATTTTGGTTATTTAGGAATAAAAAATCATCTAGTTCATTCACCATTTAAAATGTGATATGAATTAGAATTCCAAACTAATATAAACACAACCAAAAGATGAAACTACAATTATAGTATGGAAATAAATCAAGTAAGTATATTTTCTCATATTATCTATCTTGATGGTAAAATAATTCCTAAAATTAAATAAATATGAAGATAAATATATAAATTCATATGAGTAAAATATCACTCAGTTATCAAGGTATGATTTTGGAAACTCGTTTACAAGTATGAGTCTTAAAATAGTTAGTAAGACCACTTTGGTGTGTTGTATTTATTATCAATGAGATTTTCAATGAGTGTTGATGAATTTAAATGACTAATGATAAATCTGTTAAATATGTAATTGAAGTGAATAAGAAGAATATTTATTATGATGTATTGATTATTATTGAAGTATTCAATATTTTTTAAGTGGATAATAAGTTCCCAAGGATTATATATATCTTTTAATATTGGATGAAAACCTTTTTGAAGATTTTTTTGATTGAGGTTAAAGTTATTTCCTTGTAATTACTTGATATATTGAAACAAAAACGTAATTTGAAGATTTAGAGTTCTATGGAGATGAAGGTTCATCTATGGATGTTTGGATAAAGAAAAATTATATGATGAAATTTGAAATGATATTAATGTTTATAAACATCAGGATTGGTTTGTCATGATTTAATAATTTCATGAAATATTAAAAGATATTTGGAGATTAGTGAATCTATCCAAGTCCATGCCCATGGTGTAGGGAATTTTTTGAAGGAATTTCCCAAAAAAAATAAAGTTTCATGCCCTAGTGGCGGTCATCATAAAAATGGGTAATATTCTAGGAAGTTTACACCTATTAAAGATAGTTTTTTAATGGTCGTGGTTCATTGGTGATGTGACTGTGTAAAACTACCAAGGCCAAAATGGTCTTGGTGGTCCCCCTAGTGGACCTCCATTATTCCTATGTGAAATGGGAAATACACTACACCCAAGATGGTTGTTGAATTAGGTCAACATAAATAGGTGGATATGTAGTTCAAAATGAATAATAGAATAAACCACACCCGTGGTATAAGAAGGTTTGGTTGATAGTTAAGGTTAATGATCAAAATATCTAGATTCAGAAGGACTATGCTCATGGTGTAAGGCATTTTAAAGGTAAAACAGTCAACTAATATTTACCATGATCTATTGGAAGAAGTATTGGGGATCTTGATTTGGTTATGATCATTTTTGATTATTTTTAATCTTGGATGAGTCAAGGTCTATCAAATTTGATCAACGAGGTTTTTTTTTTGCAGTATCAATGGTATCTAGAAGATCAACATGATACAGTGGCTTGAATTGATATAGATGAAATTATAGAGGTTCTTGAAAGAATTTATATCATTTGAATTCGAAATTATAATTCAAACATAAGGAATTATACTATGTAAAGTAGTTTATATACATACAATAGAGTGATAAAATAAAGTAAGAGTGAAGAACATAGCAGTCATTGAATATCCATGGATAAGAGGTGTGTGAGATCATCTGTAAAATATACATTATGTATCTAATAAATATATAATGAGAGTGATATTATACTGATATTGTTGTATAATTTTAATGTGTCGAAGGTAGTGAAAAATAGAATATCCAACACATTACTCCACAAGACAAATTCTTGTGTGTTGGAGAAAAATAATAAGAACTGTTGAAGGTTTTTTTGCACTAAAGTAAAAGAATAAAAAAAATATGAGATGTTGTTCAAAGTAGTTTCATAGGAATAATATTAATAAATAAGATGAATTAATACTTCTTACTTATAAGAAATAAATTTATCACTTGTATCTTTCTACTATGAAGAATAAATAAGGAAGTTGGGGGAATTTCTATTTCCATAAAAAAATATGTAAATAATTACTTTTATGCTACTATGAAAGTGAAATAATATAAGAAGAATAATAATGGAAGTAGTGTATCAATAACCTTATAGTAGTTCTGAATAAGACTCTGTTTTTTATCACTAAAAACATACAATTATTGTAATAGAGGTATAAACATGCATAAGGATTCTATAGAGTAAGGGATGCACCAAAATAGGGTACAAGGATGAACCCTGCCCAACTGTATTCATAGGTTGATGCTATTGGATAATATGATATTAATATAAACAAGATAATACCAAGGACTATCTATTCATTTTGAAATGTGAACCTTGTAAATATTTGTGTCTCTTTTGTGTGTGTATTCAGTGGTGTTGCTTAAAATAAAAAAAATAGGTGAAAGAGAAATAGAAAACAAGGATCATCACATAAAAGTGAAATAGGTAAAAGTGTGAAGGGATTAAAAAATATATAAATTGTACATCTATAATGATTCACCCCCTACCATTGTATAAAATATCCCTAACTAATCCTACTCAAGTGGTATCAAAGGTAGGTTATCCTTTTTTGTATTATTAATTATTTTTAAATAACTAGGTTCACTATAAATTCCATTTTTTTTCTTTTAAGACTTTGAAATATATCAAGGAATGTTTTCAAATCCAGGAGCTGAGATAGAACACAATTTCAAGGCTCGATGATCCCAAAATTAATTTTATAAAAAAATTATATATATCTTATATCACATTCACACATTTTTATATAAATAATGTAATATAATTTAGATAGAGTCTTAAAATTTAAATATGAGAACATTATTGAATGCAAAGTGTGGGATTTATCATAGGCATGACCAAAAGTTGGTCAGGGCCAGACATCGGGTAGAGGCATCCATTGGCAGGTGCGTTTAAATTAAAATAAATGATTAAGTTATTTATTTTAATTTAAATAACCTAATATTAAAACTTTATAAATATATATTTATGAAATTTTTCCAAGTTTATTCACATAACCCTATAGTATTTTGAGAGGAATCCATAGTTCTTCATTGGAGAATAAAGATTGGATGACTACCGACAACCAGTTCAAGGTGAATTGAGGTGTAGTGAACATAACGGGTCCTATCCATAATTGGAAACTTCATTATTCACAAATAATTGATCTGAATCAATCTAGTACCCTTCATATTTTGTTCTTACCCTTGTGATTAAAATATTGAGTATGGTAAAAACTTTATTCTTTGATCATCTTTTAAATACACCTTATCATGAGCTAGTGTATCAAATTTAAATTGTTTATTAGATTTTCTATTCTCATTATACCATGTTTCTCACCCTGTTTATCCATAATTTATATTATTTATCTAAGAATTATTGTCCAGTGATTGTTACACCTTTTTTTATTTTCATCCATTATTCTTCATGTTCTTCATCATTGGCCTGTGAGGCCACAGATCGAATTTGTCGGGTGAGTTTGAGCATGATCAAACCTATGGATTCGTGGTATATTTCCATGAGATGAACGGATTAATGATTTGAGGATGGATTGGGATTCATTTTGGGATAAAGGTTATGATTTCTTTGGATTTGATATCTGAGATCAAACATAAGCAATAAGAAGTGCACAAGGCATGTGGATGGCTGCTTCAAGCGAAGGATCGGAAACCTAATTTTTGTATACTGAATGATAGGAATCGACTTCTAAAGGTGATTACCATCATTTTTGAGTGGTCAAACTTTAGTTTTGGTAGTAGTAGAAGTGTATCTAGGATATAAAGATCATATCTAACTTTCTAAAAAAAAATCAACTTCCTACCATGTAGACCGAATAACATAAGATGTGTAGTCAAGTTTCATGATGGCTAGGGTTTCATGATGGAGTTAAATATAAAATGTTTTCTGGAGGTACCATACATCGTGTGACCCCTAGATTTATGAATCAGTGTGTACAATGGGTACATGGCCAGGATCCCTTGTGGTCCTACATTCCATGTTGGGTGGGGCACATGCCATGCACTGAAACATGTCCATTATACACGGACATGGCCTGAAGTACATAAGCACGAATAGAAGAACATAGATATACCATGGATGGATGATAAATTCCATGTAGTACCCTTACACACTATGTAGTACTACATGATCAATAAGTTTTTTGTTGGAGAGGAAAAAAACCAGGTTGAGGAGCAAGGACACAACCAGGCTAAGGGTTGAGGCCACATGACATGAGGACCCTTTACTTATTATGTATCTCCTTATGAATCTTTTACATCTTGTATCTCCTTCGTGGACTCAGATTTGGGCCTTTGAGTAGCCTATCCTGAGTTTTTTTCATATAGAACATGATGGTGGCCTTCATAGTGGATTCTGAGATACGGTGTGAGATGTTCTGAGTGTGATGCTTCTTTAGGTGACACTCGACGATGCCAGTGATCAGGAAGAATCATTATAGGGTTTAGATATACGTGGAACTACCTTATGGAACTAGATCATGGGTCTTCTATACAAAAAGACGGTACATCCCTGTCATACTAGGGAGTGGGTCCCCCATACTCATTGTGAAGATAGAGATGGTACTACCCTGTGGCACTAGGTAATGGGTCTTATATCTATAGATATGGTACTCCTTTATCACACTAGGTCACGAGTACTCCATACTCATTATTCTAATTGAGATAGTACTCCCCTATGGTACCAGGGTGTGGTTCATCTATCCATAGATAGGGTAATCCCCTATCGCACCAAGGGCGGGTCCTCCATACTCATTGAGAAAATAGAGATGATACTCCCTTGTGGAACTAGGGTGTGGGTCCTTTATCCATGGATATGGTACTCCCCTATCACACTTGAGTGTGGGTCCTCTATACACATTGTGAAGATAGAGATAGTACTCCCTTATGGAACCAGGTTGTGGGTCCTCTATCCATAGAGATAGTACTCCCATGTCACACCAGGTCATGGGCCCTCCATGCTCATTGTGCAGATAGATATAGTACTCATCCTTTTCACCAAGGTGTGGGTCCTCTATCCACTAAGATAGTACTCCCCTGTCGCACTAGGGTGCAGATCCTCCATATGAATTTTTCATATAGACACATAGGATATTTGGAATTGATGATTGATATTTAGAGTTTCAGGTAGAATCAACATCTTGGGGTGGACTGTGATATTGATATCCCCTTTCTCTCTCATATGGGATTCTTTTATAAGCATATATGTATATTTTTATATTGGGTTTTGTTCCTATATTTCTATTGGTTGAGATGTATATTTCAATCATGACTCTTAAATCTACCCCTTTGGTTTTTAGTGTGTCCTACTAGGTATATATATAATCACCTTTATATGTTATTTTCCCAAATTTTTCATGTCTTATGCATATGAAAGATTGTTCGGTGGTGATTTTGGAGGATCATAGGGATACTTGGGTGCATTTGACCACATATGGTGGTTGGGTCTTGGAGATATAGAGCTGGGCTCTCTCAAAATTTACTTTTCCATTTATTTTTTGGTTGGGAAATATTTTTTTTCTAGGAATGTATTTTTCCCCTTAACATTTAATATTATGTTGTCGTACTCTTTTGTATTCTCTAAAGGTTATTATATGCATGATTAATACTCTAGATGCTGCAATCTTTTCTTTTATTCATCTACACTTATATATGGAGATAGTTGTGATCATGAATAAATGAACACTGGTAAAAGGTATACCATACTAGTTATGATTTTAGGTGCTTGTCTCTAGCACTTGGTATATGGAGGAGGACTTGGGGTCATTGCGGCTTTGCCTTCCACCAGCCCAATGGGACCCAGTGGGTAAGGTCATGAAAGATTGGTATCATTGGTGGTTTGACCTTGGAAAAGTGTTTGGATTTTTCCCCTTATGAGGTTTGGTTGGGAACTTAGGAAAATGGTTTCAAAGTGTATAAATTGTGTGTTTTAGTCTAAAGAACCCAATGTTGGTGTGGTGGCTTGTGTATCCATTCACCAAGACTCTGACTACTTTCTTATCAACTTAGCATACCGAGAAATTGGTTGCAGGGAACATTGGTACATGAATCATATAAGATTGAGTCTTTTGACTATCCTTCTTGAGTCATATCGCCATATATATATTCTCATCTGACCATGGTACCATATATATATTCTCATCTGACCATGGTACATCTTGATTAAACTTTCTGGATACCTCCACAAAGACAGTCGGCCAGGTTGTCGATTATAGATCATGATAAAGATTCGATGAATGATGAGGCCTTGGTTCAGGGGCCATCATGTGAGATATTTCCTCCAAGTGGGAAAGTATAATCACCCCCTCCTTTTGATTAATAAATTATACTAGTATAGTAGGGTGAGGATTAATATAGTCTTAGTACACTCTATGAGTTACATCACCTGTTACCACTAAGGTTTCATAGTGAGATAGATGCTTAGGAAGTAGAGGATTGGTTTGAGTCAGTGATCCAAGTTTTCATAATTTTACATACCCATATAATAAAATGGTTGTTTTTTTATCCAAAAGTTTCCATGTAATAGTTGTGTTCTAGTATATTTTAGTCATGTAGATGCATGATGAGTCAGAAATCTCATGTTTTGACTTCCAGCAACATTTTCGTGAGGAGTTCACGATCAGTAAGAATTTAGGAGATACTAGAGCTGTATAAGGGAGGGGTTATTGTTTCATATTATGTTGTGAGGTTTATTTACCTCATGTGGTACTCCCTCAACAAGATTTGGGATGGTTACTTCTAGTTGTGGAAGTTCGACCAGGGTCTCCATAGGGACATTTGTGTTAGTGTGGTCCCCATGTGCCTTACCAAATATTATGGAGTGTTAGAGGAGCTAATGATAGAGATATTCCTATCTGAGGGATTCAATACAATTGAATATGTTATTGGGCATCCCAAGGCTGATTTTTCTATAGTGGATGGTAGATGATAAGAGTGGAGGCACAGGAGGTGCACCCATGCTCAAACTCCGGCATGTGGTATGCGACTCAGGGATAACATAGAGGACTAGAGCATCCCGTAGAGTGGGGACGTTATGAATGTGACATTTGAGGTCACATAGCATGTGGTTTCCCAACTCGGTATGTTTAGTACGGTGGGTAGATAGCAGAAAAACAACCACAGAAAAGACAGTGTCGTGATCATGGTTCTCCCAGACATGGTCAGGGAAGCCCCAAGGGAGGCGGAGCTGGTAGAGAAGCAAGTGGGGATCCCATAGGAGGAGTTGTGTGTGTTTTAATACATTATAGTCTACTTACACCACCACCACTAGATGTCCCATGTCAGTCTTAGGGAACTGGTGGTCGGGGCTGTGAGCAGCTGCAGGCTATGGAGGCATATAGCTCAACAACTCATGAGATGATTAGGGGTATGATATATGTTTATTCTACAATTTCTTCACTATGATTTGTAATAACTCAGGTACAAATATAATAAATTTATTTATATTTATTAGTATTCTTTAATTAAATAGTTATATTAATTATGTTAAGTAATTTTTAAAATAAAAAATTTATTATATGGTTATTTTTTTAAAACATTAATTTTTCAATTATAGAATTTTAATTTGACAAAAATAATTTCATTTTTTTCATTCAACATGTTGAAATTAACTTCATATGAATTTTTTATAATTTTCTGAAAAAGTTTAATTTTTAGTGAATAGTAAAAATAAAATCTTTTTATAAAATAAGATATTTTTCGTGACTTTATGAAGACATAATTATAATATAAAATTTATTAAATTTATTGAATAACTAAATTATGATTTTATAAGAGAAATATTATATAGAAATAGTTAAGAACATATGAATTATAAATTATTTCATAATAAGTATAAAAATTATTAACATTACCAACATAATGCTTAAGTAACATTGGTAATGTCAAATTTGGTTCATTAAAGTTAATAATTGAGTGCTGAAAATCATTTTCATGAATTTTATTAATTGTTATGTATAATTGATGTTTTTTTATGATAGTTTTAAATTTTAGAGTTATATAACATAAGCCTTATCCAAATGTTTGGGCAATGCTTATGTAAGGAAAGAAAAGAAAAAATTAACAAATTAAAGAAGTTCTCTTGACATGTATATGAATAAATATACATAATTAATGAATCTAGAATATTATTTTAAAACTAATTAATTTATTTTTATGATATTAATTTATTTTTAATTTTTATAAATGAAATAATTATCTTTGATGCTTATGAAATGATGATGTAGTGTTTGTGCAAGCAGAATAAAAATTAATAACATACTTTTAATGAAAATTATAAGTACCATTAAATAACCAAAAAAATGAATACATATTATTCTATAAGAAATTTTTGACCATTATATTAATATTATTCTAATTTAGGACATTATGGACCCACATGAATCATTTTAAAACCTTTATAATATTTTATTTAAAATAAAAAGAATTTGTTCACACTATAGTTTTTAATTTTTATAATATTTTAATATATGATTTTCCAGAATTATTTTTCAAAAATAAATTTTTATTTTTAAATATAATAAAATTATATTTTTCATGTTATTTTATTTTTAATTTTTTAGGAGTAAATATTTACCTTAATGGTATTCACAATGATTATATAGTAAATATTTAATTAATGAATAAGTCAAATTAATGAAAATAAAAAAATAATAAAACATATGTAATTTGAGATTCCTAAGTTAATTCATGGTTTCTATAGATTAATATGTTATGTATAGGATATGATAAAAAATTTTATTCTAATTTAGAAATTTTTTATGTTTCAAAATCATAGTTAATAATAGTGTTTAATTTGATAGAAATTATTTTTCATGAATAAAATAATTTATTAAATTATTTAAGAATCAAAAAAATCTTGAAAAATGAAAAAAAATGATAATATTACTTTTAAAATGTGATCTATTGTTATTTTTAGGCCTTTTGAAAGTCTTTAACCCTATATTTACTAATTATATTTTAATATTTTAAGTAATTCCTAGTTAACCCCTCACCTCAATTATAAAAGGAGACTCATCCCTTCACAAACTTTCATCACCTTGATCCTTCTTGATTGACCAAACTCTACCAAATTCCCTTATCATAATCCATTTACACATTATAGTGCTTTTAGTCTCACAAAAAATATCACTTCCATGATCCTAAGGAGGTTTTCAAGGAGAAATATTCAAGAGGTAAAATTCATTATTCTTCTCTATTAAAATATTTTTCACTTATACCTTATCCTCACCTCCTATAAAATCTTTCATAACTCTAGTATCATATATATACTATAATTTTATTGTGTTGATGGTATACTCATCATAAAATCTCTCATCTTTTTCTTTTATTATTAAATGAATAAATCATCATCCATGGTGTGTCAATTCACTGCCTTTATGGAATATGAGTTTTTGTTTCCCTTTACCAAAATCATGGAAATTTTAATTCTATTATAATTGTTTAAAATGACTTAAATATATATATATATATGTTCACACTTCTGGTATAATATTTTTATTTTACAAGGAAGTCCATAATAAACTGACCTTGGAAACCATGAAAAGAACACACCTAAAACAATGGAATAACAAAATATTGTTAATAAATGGGTGTAAATGTTATCATAAGATCATATAAGGTATTATAAACATGATTTTAGTTATGTAATAAATTAATAACACTCATAAAACCATTATAAAGCAGGTTTTAATACTTTTTATGGAAGTTGAACTGGAGGTAAGGGACTTTCCTTTTAAAATCCTTTTAAATGTCTCTTTCATGAAATTCAAAAAGATTGTTTTTTTATATACAGAGTGAGTGGTTTCCCCCAATTTAATGACACTTTATTACTATAATTTTTCTTTATATTTTTTCGTATTTATTTTTAAATAATATGATTTCATTATTATGCGTGTGATTTTATATTTTAAAATTGATTTTTATAAGAAAATTGTATTTTGATATCTGAATCTATTTTTCTCATGGGTTTAAATGATTTATCAAGGATTTTATTCATGATATGTTCCTTGTAAATTATTTATTATGGTTTCATCCCATCATATCTCAATATATTATAGTTTGGTCCCCATTATAGCTCAATATATTATCGGTTGAGCCCCATTATAGCTCAAAATATGACGGGTGATCCCCATTATAACTCTCCAATGCATTGGGTACTCTAGAGATGGAATTAAACTAAAAGTTTATTAAATTTTTAAGGGTTAATATAAGTGTGATATGATAAATATGACCTAAGGAACCTACGTGATTTTTCTATGCATGCTAACGATTTTTCAAGCAAAGGGTTTTTAATGGGTTTTCATGTTTTCACCGGACTAAAAATTTTCTTTATTTATGTTTTTTATAGAGTTTTATGTGCTCATACCAAGTTTCAAAATGTTTTTTCATAGGTTATAAGGATTGGTAAGATAAATAAGTAAGGTAAGTTGAAATTTATGAAGATTTTTCAAAGAAAATATGTTTTATTTTAAAAAGTTTCATATTGGAAAAAATGGATATTGTTTTAGTAGTATCCTATTTGTATGAATGTCATATGTTATGTTTTTATTATAACCTAATTATATAAAAATCTAAACCTGAAAATATCATCAATGTGAAATAAAGTAAATTATTGACTAAAAATAAAGACTATGTAATGTTTTTAGGATGGGTCTTTATAGTTGGTATCAAATGATAGTTTAGATAACTTTATGGGTTAGGATAATGTTAATAGAATAAAATAAATTATTTTTACTTTATGATTAATTTAAGATGATATATCATTTAAATATTACCATGTTTCTTCATATAAGATTTGTATGTTTAGAATGGTTTTCTATAGAAGAAACAGTGAAGATAAAGTAGAAAGGCAACAACAGAATGATATCCTTCTGAATCTGTAACCTAGAATGGTGGGAATTGGAACTATGTAGTTTGTGATAGTAATGGCTCAGTTGAATCTGATGATAAATGGTGGTGGTATCCATTCTATAGGAACCTAATCTACCATGAAGGAAAATGTATTTTTTTGGAGTATTTTATGAGGTAAAACCCCCATCATTCAGTGGATCATTTGACTTGGTGGTAGCCGAAGAATGGATCAATGCTCTAGAAAAGATATTTGATGTCATGGGATGTTCAAAACCTCAAAAAGTAACCCTTTTCATTTATCATTTTGAAGGTGAAGCTAATCGATGTTGGTATTTTGTTAAGAATACTAGGGTGAAATAAGATCTTGATTCCATGGAATGGGAAACATTAAAGAATATTTTACTTGAGAAATATTTCCCTAAGTTTTTTCAAATACAAATGGAAAAAAATCTGTAATTGAGGAAAAAAAGTTGATGATTTTATATATACATAAGAATAAAACTTCACAAGATTGGCCAGGTATGTTCTGAATTTTTTTTAGGACACTAATAAAAAAATTTAAACGGTTTTACTCAAGATTTAAACCAGGATTACTAAGAGATTTAGTCACATGAGAATTTAAAATATGTGAGAAAGTTTTTCGTTGTGGTGAAAAGGTTAAAATGGAGTTTTTTGACACATATGTTCCACGTGATAATAATAATAATAAGTGCTTATGTTGGAAGGATTTTGGGAAGAACTCATCAAATAAATTTATAGATAAGAAAATTTAATTCCCTTCTTGTGAAAAGTGTGGTAAAAATCATCCTGGAGACTGAATTTTCAATTATAAGAAGTGCTATCAATGTGGAAATTTTGGACACATGGCTCATGAGTGTAGGAAAAATGATCAAAATAATAATGAAAATCCAATGGTAATATGCTTTAACTATAATGAGTTTGGTCATTTTTATAATTTGTGTCTAAATATAGTCACTCATGCCGGAAATCAATAAAACTGGAAATAAAAGGGTGTATAAAAATTCTTTGAAACTACTTCAGCAGTTGTTGAAACATAAAATGAAGTGGTATCCAGTATATGGTTTGTTTTTACATAATATGCCAATGTTTTTTTTTATTTGGGTTCTACACATTCATTCATTTCAGAGAAATATTCTGGTAAATTTGAAATTCCACCTCAAGAAATAAATCCAAAACTTATGGTGAAAACACATAGAGAAAATATTAAGGAAAAATAAATTATAAGAATCTTCCAGTCATTGTTTGTGGAAGGAATTTACCTAAAAACCTTGTTATTTTTACTTTAGTAGAGTTTAATTTAATCATGGGTATGGATTATATTTCTATTTACCATGATAAGATAGGTTGTAGAGCTGAAGAAGTTTATTTTCATAAAGAGTTTCAGTTTTTGTATAAGAATGAACACATACCATTGATAATATATCAGGAAGCTGAGAAATTGTTAAAAGATGGAAATTAAATTTATCTTTCACATATTATTGAAAACAAAAAAACTATTCAGATTAATAATTTTTCACTTGTAAATTATTATATAGATGATTTTCTTGATGATTTTCTTGATGATTTTACTAGTGTTATTTCTGATCGAGGGGTTGAGTTTACTATTGAATTAGTTCTTGATGATAATACAATTTCAAAACCCCCTTATCAAATAGCTCAAGTAGAACTTCTATAATTAAAAAATAATTTTCATGAATTATTAGGGAAAGTTTTCATCTGACCAAGCACATCACCATGTGGTTATCTTATCTTGTTTGTTAAAAATATAGATGTTTCAATGAAACTTTTCATTAATTATAGAGTATCGAATAACATCACTCTTAATAAAAAGTATCATTTTCCTCATATCAATGATTTTTTTGATAGATCCAAGGATCTTAGTATTTTTTTCAAAATTGAATTGCGATCTGGGTACCATTGGTTGAAGGTGAAGGAGGATGAAATTCTAAAGATAGAATTTCATAATAGATATGGGCATTATGAATTTTTTTATTCCCTTTGATTTGAAAAATTCTCCTATTGTATTTATGAATCTTATGAATATAATTTTCTATGAGTATTTGGATAAGTTTTTGGTTGTTTTTATTTATGATATTATATTGTTTTCAAAATTTTATGAGTATCATGAAAAATGTCTATGTAGTTTCCTATAAACTCTCAAAGAAAATAATTTATAGAGAAAATTTATCAAATGTGATTTTTGGTTACAATAAATTTCTTTCCTTGGTCATATTGTCAATTAATATGGAATAATAGTTGATCCTTCCAAAAAACGTGGTTGATGAATGAATAAGACCTAAAAATGTTACTATTATTCATATTTTTCTTGGATTAGTAGGTTATTACTGATAGTTTGTTAAAAACTTTACATGATTATCTAGTCTGCTAACTAAGTTAACATGAAAAGGGTTGAATTTATTTAGATAGAAGAATGTGATGTTTGTTTTTAGGAACTAAAAAAGAGATTGGTTAATGCTACTATTTTGGTTTTTCCCTCTATAAATGGTGATTTTTTCATCTATAGTGATGCTTCTTTCAAGGGACTTGGTTGAGTTATGATGTAGAATGATCAGGTAATTTCTTATGATTCAAGACAGCTTAAACCTCATGATTTAAATTATCCTACCCATGATTTGGAATTAGCTACTATTGTTTTTTATTTAAAAAATTGGATTCATCATTTATATGTATCCAAGTGTGAAATATATACTGACCATAAAATTATAAAGTATATATTTACTCAGAAGTAATTGAACATGAGGTAGAGAAGATGGATGGAATTGATAAAGGATTATGATTTCATGATCAATTACTATTCTAGAAAAGTAAATAACATGGTTGATATTTTGAGTTGGAAAAATAATACTACATTAACCATGTTACATTTGGAACATGAACCCTTGGTTAATGATTTAATAAATTTTGGCTTGGAAGTTGTTGGTGCGGGAAATTCCTCAGTTTTTTTTTCAGGTGTCACTGCAGTCATCTCTATTGGACAGAATTAAGCATACTCAAAAGGAATATGGTGAGTTATAGAAAAAGTTATATATGGTTAATAATAGTAAGTTTTCTGAATTTAATGTTGGAAAATATTTTATCTTGATATATGGAAAGATATTATGTGTGCCTTGTTATTCCCAAGTAAATAAATAATTGTTAAGTAAGGCTCAAAAATCTCCATTTTTAGTTCATCCTGGAAGCACTAAGATATATAGAGATCTTCAGGAGTATTACTGGTGGGATGGAATGAAAAGAGATATTATTAATTTTTTCATGAAATGTTTGAATTGTCAATAGGTTAAATCATAGAAACAACTATCGAAGAGGATGCTTCAGCCTTTTCTAGTTCTAGAGTGGAAATGGGAAAATATATCCATGGATTTCCTTGTGGGACTACTAAATAATTATTGAGGTAACAATGTAAATTGAGTTATTATTGACCTACTAACTAAATCTGAAAATTTATTTTTTATTATAGATACTATATATTTAGATAAAATTTCTCATTCATACCTCAAAGAGATTATCAGGTTACATGGATTTCTACTCTCCATTTTATATAGATGTGATCTCAGGTTGACTTCTAAATTTTGTAAAAGACTACAAAATTCATTGGGTACTAAATTAAATTCCAGGAAAACCTTTAATTCTCAATATAATGGACAGATTGAGTGAACAATTTAGACTTTGGAATATATTTTTCATGATTGTTCAATGGATTACAAGGGAATTTGGGATCAACATCTTTCTTTAGTTGAATTTTCTTATAATAACAGTTTTCATTCTAGTATGAAGATAGCACCTTTTTAGGTATTTTATGGAAATCAGTGTTGAACTCTATCATTTTGGGATGAATCCAGGGAAACAAATTTGATGGGACCAAAATTATTAGATGAAGTGGATAAGAAAATAGAGATGATCCGGCAATATATGATGTCAGGTCAAAGTAGGTAGAAAATTTATATATATAATAGGAGGAAAGACCTTTCCTTCAAGGTAGGTGATCATGTTTCCTGTAAAATATCTCCATGTAAAAGTGTTATATATTTTGTTAATGAAGTAAAGTTATGTTCATGTTTCATTGGACCTTATAAAATTCTAGAAGTAGTTAGACCAGTTTCCTACTGAGTATCTTTTCTTATGAGTTTATCCCAGGTACACAATGTTTTTTATGTTTTAATGTTAAGAAAGTATATGTCATATCTATCTCATGTTTTGATCCTATAAGTAGTTCATATGTAATATAAAATTTCTTATTATGAGAAACCTTTTTAGATTCTGGATTGAAGAGATAAAGTATTGTGGAACAAGTTAATTCACCAGGTTAAGTTTTTATAGAATACCGCATGGTTGAAGATGAAACATGGGAATATGAAAATGATATGAGGGAAGAGTTTCCCCATTTATTTAATAATTGAATAAAATTTTTCAATTTAAAAATGGTGGGATAATGAAACAACCTAGGTACAAATATAATAATTTGTTTTCATATTTATTAGTATTATTGAATTAAATGTTTATATTCATTATGTTAAATAATTCTTAAAATAAATAATTTATTATATTTTTATTTATTTAAAACATTAATTTTTTAATTATATAATTTTAATTTTAAAAAAAATAATTTCATTTTTTAATTCTTAATGTTGAAATTAACCCTATATTAGACTAATTAGACTAATTATATTTTAATATTTTAAGTAATTCATAAATAATCCCTCACCTCAATTATAAAAGGAGACTCATCCCCTCACAAATTTCATCACCTTGAGCCTTCTTGCTCTACCACCCTCTACCAAATTCTATTCTCATCCCTTTCAACATTTTAGTGCTTCTAATATTAAAAAGAATATTACTTCCAAGAGCCTAAGTATTTTCCTAAGGAGAAATATTCAAGAGGTAAAATTCCTTCTTCTTCTCTTTTAAATTCGATTTCACTTCTACCTTATCCTAACCTATTATCAAATGTTTCATAATAAATATATTATCATATATATATTTTAATTTTGTTGTTATGATGGTATATTAATCATAAAATATCTCATCTTATACTTTTATTCTTAAATAAAGAAATTTTTGCCCATGGTGTGTCAATTCACCGCCTTTGTGGATGATGAGTTTTTTGTTCCCTTTATCGTAATCATAGAAAGTTTAATTCTAATATAATTTTTTAAAATTACTTAAATATATATTTTTTCTCACTTCTGGGGTATTATTTCTATTTGATAAGAAATTCCATAATAACCCAACCTTGGAAACCACAAAATAACGCACCTAAAATAATGTAAATAAAAAAATATTGTTAATAAATTGGTGGAAAATGTTATAATAAGATCATTTAAGGTATTATAAAAATTATTATAGTTTTTTAATAAATAAATAATACTATTAAAACCATTATAAATGAGGTTTCAACACTTTTTAAGTAATTGAAACCAAATTTAAGGGACTTTCCTTTTAAAATCATTTTAAATGTATCTTTTATGAAATTCAAAAAGATCGTTTATTTTATATACGGCATGAGCAGTTTCTCCCACTATCATGATGATTTATTACTATAGTGTTTCATTTATATGTTTTCATAGTTATTTTTTAAGAATATTATTTCATTATTATGTGTGTGGTTTTTATATTTTAAAAAACAATTACAAGAAAATAGTATTTTGATATATGAATGTGTTTTTCTCATTGATTTAAATGAGTTATCAAGAGTTTTATTCATGATATGTTCCTTTTAATTTTTTTATTATAGTTTTATCCCATTATATATTAATATATAATAGTTTTATCCCTATTATAGCTTAATATATGATTGGTTGAGCCCTATTATAGCTCAAAATATGACGGGTGATAACTATTATAGCTCTCCAATTCGTTGGGTACTCTAGAGATGGAAGTTGACCAAAAGGTTATTCCATTTGTAAGTTTTAATGTAAGAGTGATGTGGTAAATATTTCCCAAGGAACCTATGTGACTTTTTATACATGCTAATGAGATTTCAAGAAAATATCTTTTAATGGATGTTCTTATTTTCACTCAACTAATGATTTTCTTTCTTTATGTTTCTTACTGATATTTTTTGTGCTCATCCAAAGTTTTAAAAAAAAATCACGGTTTATAAGGATTTTTAAGATAAATAGTTAAGTCAAGTTTAAAGTTATAAATATTTTTCAAAGAAATCATGTTTTATTTTAAAAATTTTCATATTGGAAAAAATATATACTATTTTAGTAGTATTCTCTTTGTATGGATGTGGTATGTTATGTATGTATTATAACCTAATTATATAAAAATATAAACCTGAAAAGATCCTAAATGTGAGATAAAGTAAATTATTGACTAAAAATAAAGATTACGTAATGTTTTAAGGATGGTTCCTTATACTATTAGACATAGGTATAAGTCATTAATTCATATCCATACTTTTGGTACAAGATCTAGAGCTCTCGGTTGAGACTTTATCCCTATAGCTTCATCTCGGGTTTCCTATAGGGGACACTTATTTGATATTTTTTATTAGTTGTAAGTGAGATCTATCGCTTGGTGGAGAGATTTTATTATGGGAACTCTTGGTCATCATGATGAGACCTTTTGAAGTCATCTTGGGTTTGGACTAGTTGTCCATAATCTGAGCCCAGATTAACTGTCACCAAAAATGAGTTATATTCCATCGAACATATGGTACCAGGTTATCCTTTGTGGGAGAGAGAGGTCTCTTAGAGGATTTATTGGGTCTTGTGAGTTGTAAGATGAAAAACATCACCCCATTAGATTCTAAGTTTATCATTTGGAACAGTGGGATCTTCAGAAATCTAGATTCCTTCATTCATGGATGATTTTATGGACGTCTTCCTTGAGGATGTTTTGGGACTACCTCCGAGGTGTGAGATAAATTTTTTATATCAAATTGCACTCTTATACCACTATTATATCTTCTTCAGCATATTGGATGGCCCCTACTAAGCTCTGAGTGTTGATGGTGTAGTTAGAGGACCTTTGAGATAAGGGTTTTATCATACCCAATGTGTCAAATAGGATTGGAGATTTTGGATTTGTATTGATTATTGTCACCTAAACCAAGACACAATAAAGAAAAATTACCACTTTTGAGGATTTATGACCTCTTTTATCAGTTTCAAGGTTTGATATGGTTCTCAAAGATTAATTTTAGGTATGGTTACCACTAGTTGATAGTTAACGAGGATGATATTTTGAATCTTTCATTATGATACCGCTACGGACACTAAGAGTTCCTAGTGATGCCTTTAGATGTGATTAATGACCTTATTGTGTTTATCTATCTGATGAACCATATCTTCTATGCATACTTGGACCAATTTTTTTGTTTCTTCATTTATGACATACTCATATACTCTATATTAGAGGAGGGGAATGTAGAACACTTGAGGATGGTTGTAGACTTACTTCGGTAGAACCATATTTATGGTAAGATCTAGAAGTTTCAGTTATGGATCCATGTGGTTCACTTTCTAAGTCATGTCATTTATGAGCATGGATTAGCTGTAGACCTAACAAATATCAATGGATTTATTTCTTGGGATCCACCCAACAACATGTCATGGGTGCGGAGTTTTCTTGGCTAAGTAGGGGACTATGGGATCCTTATGAAATAATTCTACAATATTGAAACCCCTTTGACTTCCCTGATATAGAAAGGGTATTTGTTTAACTTGAATTAACAGTTCCAAAGATCCTTTGAGGATTTAAGGTTGAGGCTGATGATTGGTCCTATTTTGATACTACTAGAGGAGGTCATGGAGTATATAGTATATTGTGATTCCTTTGGAGTTGGGATCTGATGCATGTTAATGAAAAGGAAGTAAGAGGACTCATATGGGTCGATGCATTTGAGACCCCATAAATAAAACTATGTGACTCATGACCTGGAGTTATTAGTGGAATTATTTTCTCTGAGGATGTGGAGGAACTATCTTTTGGGAGGGAGATTGTTTATTTACTCAAATTATCAGAATATTAGGTTTGTCTTCACATAGAGAGATCCAATCCTGAGATAGAGGCACTAGTTGGAGTTCCTAAAATACTATGACTTTGAGATATTCTATACTCCTGGTAAGGGAAACATGGTGTCATATTCTCCTAGCAATAATTCCCTTTCTCACCTGATGGAGGAGGATTCTGAGTAGTTAGCTTCCTTTCATATAACTCTAGTTGAGGGGGAGGGTATATCTTTTCTTTAGTCAATGGTGTTTACACTTCTTATTCTTCTTTATCATATAATGGAGGCTTAGTTGGGAGACATCAACTATGAGGTACAAAATGATCAGATATCCTTAGAATATTCACCATATGGATTTTATGAAGGATGGAATCATGTCATCTTATTTCAGGGATGGATGGTGGTCCTGGTCATGATGTAGAGGAGGTGATGATATATTTTCACACTTATCTTGTGGTTGTACATCCTAGTGTAGGGAAGATGTATAGGGACATTAAAAATTAGTTTTTGTGGGATTTCATGAGTTATATCATGGCCTAGTTTGTCTCTCAGTGCTTCACATGTCAACAGGTAAAGGATGAGCACTAGGTTCCAATAGGTTTTTTGCAGCCACCTGATATCTCGGTGCATAAATGGGATAGAATATCCCTGGACTTTATGATAGGGATTTTTTACATAGTGAGATTCCATGATTCCATATGGGTGAGTGTTTAATGACTTACCAAGTTGGTGAACTTTTTTTATCAAGTATCAAAGTTCTATAGAGATTTTGGGGTAGTTGTACATGAAGGAGATCGTCTTCCTTCATTGGGTGACCTAGACAATTGTATCAAACCATTATGTGTGGTTTATGTCACAGTTCTCAAGAGTCCTATAGGAGGCATTTGGCACCTATATGAGAATGAGTACAACTTTCTACCCTCAGACATATGGATAGACCAAGCACACTATCTAGGTGCTAGAGAATATGTTAAGGGTTTGTGTGATATACATCGGTTAGAGTTGGTAGGATCACTTACCTTTGGTAAAGTTTTCTTATAATAATAGTTATAAATCTACTATTGGCATGGAACCTTTCAAGGCCCCATATCAGAGACCTTTTAAACCACTATTATACTAGACTGGGATTAGTGAGGTATCACTTGTTGGGCCAAATATGTTATAGGTGATGATGGAGAAGGTCTAAGTGGTCTATGAGAGAATGAGGATAGCTCATATCCAACAAAAATATTATGATAGTAAACATCATAGGCCATTGGTGTTTGAGTAGAGATATCAAATTTTCCTGAGAGTCTCACCATGGTGAGGATTTTAGAGATTTGGATAGGGAGTAAAGTTATCCTTGAGGTTCATTGGGTTGTTTAAGATCTTGTAGATAGTTGGTGAGGCTGCCTACCACCTCTCATTACCTCCATAGTTAGAGAGGGTGGACGATGTCTTCCATGTGTCGTAGCTAAGGAGATATGTGCATGATCCTATACATATTATTGACTATGGAAATCTGGATACTGAGGATGGATCCACCTTTGAAGAGTACCTGGTGGTGATCAAGGATTGGTAGGAGAGGATACTATATTAAGGGACCATTCCCTTGGTTCATAGATGTGGTAGTATGGGGGAATACAAGAGATCTCCTGGGAGTGGGAGAACCAGATGTGGGCACACTACCCCCACCTTTTTGCTTAGTTTTTTCCTTTTGAGGATGAAAATATTGAAGGAGATAATAATGTAGAGACATTTTTTTGACTTGTGAGACTTTGAAATATATTGAGGAAAATTTTCAGATCTAGACACTGAGACATCATGCGAATCTGAGGCTTTCTGAGCCCGGAATTAATTTTATAAAAATATTAGATATATCTTATATCACGCACACACAGTTTATCAGAAATAATATAAAATCTCTTTAATAGTGTCTTAAAATGGAAATCTAATATTGTTGTTGAATATAAATAATGGGATTTACTCTAGGTGTGAATCAAAGTTGTTTGGAACCAGACGTTTAGTAGAGTCAGTTGTTGGTAGGTGAATTTAAATTAAAATAAATGATTAATTTATTTATTTTAATTTAAATGGACTAATCATAAAATTCTATAAATATGTCATTATGAAATTTCTACAGGGTTAGTCTCATAACCCTGGGAGGATTTTTAGAGGAATCCACCATTCTTCATTGGTAAATCAAGATCGTACGATGATTGATAACTAGATCCAGGGTAATCAAGGTACAATAAACACAACGGGTCCCCTCCATCATTGGAAATTTCATTATTCACCAAAAATTAATTCTAATCAATTTAATACTTGTAATATGTGGTTCCCATACTTATGATTAAAATATTAATAATTATTAAAAATTTATTCTTTGATCTGAATTTAAATACATCTATTTAATGAGCTCACATATCAAATTTAAATTGGTTATTTGATTTATTATTCTAATTATACCATGTTTCTCACTCTAGTTATCCCCAATATATATTTGTTGGTAAAGAACTCTTGGCTAATGATTTCTGCACCCTTTTTTTCTTTTCCTCCATAGTTATTCTCATTCTTCATTACTGGCCTGTGGTGGCACGGTTCGATTTGTTCAGGTGCGTTCAAGTGTAATTGAGCCCCCGGATTCATGGAAGATTTGTGTGTGAAAAATGGATTTAAGATTTGAGGATAAATGGGGATGATTTATGGGATACATCTGATGATTCCAAAGGATTTGGGATCTGGGACCGAACTGTGGTGATATGAAGCACATGAAGTGCATGGAATCTTTGAGAAAAGAATCAAAAACCTGATTTCCATTCACTGGAAGACTAGAATCGACATCTAGAGGAGATTTACACCACTTTTGAGTGGTCAAATGGTGTTTTCGGTTTCGAGAGAAGCTGATATGGGATCCATGTAGAATATATAACTTTATATGAAAGAGTATACTATACACCATGTAGAACGAAGAACAAACGTTGTGTAGGTTGGTTTCTGTGGTGACTAGGGTTTCAAGATGGATTTAAATATAACTCGCCATATAGAGGGACCAAAATTTATTTGAAAACTAGATCTATGAATTGGTGTGTACAGGGAGTACATTCCTAGGAGCCCAAGTGTCCCTACACACTATGTAGGGTGTAGAAAATTTCATATACTGACACATGTACAGTGTATACAGGCATGACCCAAAGGAAACGGGCATATCCAGGATAACATGGTTCAACCTCAGGTGGCTAAGACACACCATATAGTACCCTTAAATATTGTGTAGTACTATATGTCCAGTGATCCGTGTGATGGTGAGGATATTCCTGGGCCAAGGAGTAGGGTCGTACACCATGTATCTTCTTATAAATCTTCTACATCTCAAATCACTTTCATTTGAACTCATATTTGGTCCTGTGAGTAGCCTATTTTGATTTTTTTTCATGTAGAACATGATACTAGATTTTATAGTGGATTTTAATATATTATGTGATATTTTATGAGTGTTATTATTCTTTAGGAGACACTTGATGATGGAATTTATTAGGAAGGATCATAAAAGTGTTAATATATAGGATAAACTCCTCTATGGCTCCAGGGTATGGGTCCTCTATCCATGGACACAGTACTCCCCTATCACTCCAGGGCATCGGTCCTCCGTATTCATTGTGAATATAGAGAAAGTACTCCCTTATGGAACCCAGGTTCATACCCTCTATCCATGGAGATGATAATCCCCTATCACACCAGGGTTTGAATCCTCCATACTTGTTGTGCATATAGAGACGGTACTTCCCTGTAGAACCAAGGCATGGGTCCTCTATCCATAGAGATGGAACTCCCCAATTACACCAGGGTTCAGATCCTCTATACTCATTTTGAATATATATATATATATATATATGGTACTACCTTATGGCACCAAGGCATAGTCCTCAATCCATGGAGATGGTACTCCCCAGTCACACCAGGTTGCGGTCTTCTATACTCATTGTGCATATAGATATGTTACTCTCCTATGGCACCAGGGCATGGTTCCTCTATCCATAGAGACGATACTCCCCTATCACACCAGGGTGTGGGTCCTCCATACTTGTTGTTCATATAGAGACAATAATCCCCTATTGCACTAGGGTGTGGGACCTCTATCCATGGAGATGGTACTCCCCTGTTACGCCAGGGTGTGGTTACTATATATAAATTATTCAAAAATACATGTGGTATGTTGGGAATCAATGATGTATCTTTGCAAATGTAGGAAAACTTATTGTCTTGGGTTGTGTTGGGAGATGGAGATCTTTTTTCTCTCTCATATAGGCTTCTTTTATAAGCATATATGTATATCTATGTACTGGATGTCATTCCCCTCTTAATATGGGTTGAGCTGTCTATTTATATCATGTCTCTTATTTATCCCCCCTCCATTTTTTAAGGAATACTACTGGGTATATATATACTCACCCCTATATGGGATTTCTCCACATGTGTCATGTGTTATGTAGATGAAAGATAGGTAGGTGGTGATTTTAGAGGAACATAGGGATACTCGAGTGCATTTGATCATGTATGGTGGTCGAGTCTTAGAGATCTGGATTTGGGCTCTCTTAGCATTTAATTTTTTAGTTATTATCAGGTTGGGACATCTTTTCTAGTGAGTCATTTATTTTTTCCCTTTACTATTCAAATTATGATGTCGTGATCCTTTTTTATTCCTAATAGGTTGTTATATGCATGATTATTACTCTATATCTTACAATATTTTATTTTATTCATCTATTCTTCTACATGGAGATGGTTTCAGGAATAAATATAGGTGCCTTAGGAAAAGTAATCCCATTTTATTTATTTCTTTTGAGGCTTGTTTCCAGCACCGGGCCTATAGAGGAGTTCTTGGGGTAGTTTTGCCTCATCCTTCTTCCATTCAGGCATGTTTTGGTGGGTCATGTCATGACATTCACCTCTGATGTGATTCTCAAATTGAAATTATTCTATTTAAATATTTGAATTTTATTTCCTATAATCATTATGAAGTTTATTTTTGGAGAATTTATTTCTATGTCAAATTAGAAATCAATTTCTTCTAAGATATTTATGAACATGAAAAGGAAATACAAGAGTAATATAAGTAATATTTCCCTCTAATCAAAAAAGAAAGATGCTTTAATCCCTCCAAGAAATAATAAATCTAGTTTTAAATTTGTTAGAGATGAAAAAATGGTTGTTTAAATAACCAAGGATATAGATAAAATTACTTTCTCAATGGGATTAAGGGAATCATGTGATCCTAAGGTATTTGAATATTCATGTTTAAATTTTCCATGATAAGAAGAATCAAGTGGGTGTGATCATATGTTAATAAATTTATCTAGTGATTCATTAAAGGATATGATGCATGAATTACCTAATGAATTAGTTTCTATAATTTTTAATATTTTTGAAATTAGGCAGTAATAGATCACTCATCTTGAATGTGATATAGATAACTAGGAGAAATTTTTTATAAAAATAGCTTTAACTTGTATAAAACTCTCAAAACAAGTTACTATAAAAGAAGGGATTATAAGGATCTTGGAAGAATATACAATAAATTTGAATAGAAATGGCTCTACATAATATGAGGGAAGTATAAGGCTATTAAATAATTTCATAATAATATCCATTCATTGGAAGAAAATCTTAAAAATAGAATTTATTTCAAGAATGTATAATTGGATATAAAATATAATAGGGTCAATGAGATTGACATATTATTAATATATAGGGTTTTAATTAATGAATGGTTTGTTAAGAAGATGGGGAAGGACTACAAAGATAAATGGTGTTTACTGAATATCAAAATAATACCCACAATATTAATTGTTTATAATTGGAAATCAAGTTGGAAAATTTGAAAATGAAACATATTGAGCCTTCACAATCAAATAATTGTGGATATGTTTTCATAGAAAATAATGAGGATGATTATTTTATAAAAATGCCTCTATTATGTAAAAATAATATCATGACGCCATTATATGGTCTTCCAAAAAAACAAAGAAGAAGGTACCATTCATATCCAAAATTCATGATTATTCTGAATTTTTTTCATGAAAAGTACAGGGTTAAAATCCAAACTTGTGATAGTATAGATGAGAAGAATTAATGAGAAGCCTACCATTATATCATTGGTATATAGAACAATAATTATGATATTTTTTCCCCAATAAGAGAAAAAATGGTGGAGAAACCCCAAAACAATTTGATCAAAAGTCTATAATTTCTAGACTACATACAATAGAAAATAAAAGATCAAGTTTTATGGGTAATTATTCATATTACAATATATTTTGGAATTTTGAATTGGGTTTTTGGTAAAAAAAATTAATGCTAAAGATAATAGTAATCCCATTTCAAGGGGGATCAAACCAGTAAAGATTTAACAATCATATACTAAGAAAAATATTCCAAGTTCAAATAGATTTGAGGTTCTTGATTATATATATGATGTTTGTAATAAATGTGGTAAAAAAAGTGGTTCATGTATATCTCAACATATATCATGATAGAATGGGAAGAGAATTCCATAGAATAAAGAATATTTCCCCTTAGGTAGAAATTTGGATATGGTTTTAAAAGAGATGATACCTAATAAGTTTTAGGATAATTTATCTATAGACATAATGTAAAATAAATATCATAATCAAAATATGTCTAAGAATATTATTGAAAGGAGTGATACATCTCAAAATAAATATGTGAATAAATTAAATCATGTAAATCCATGTGGAAACTCTAAACAATATATAAACATTATTAAATAAATATTATTTTTTTGGCCACTAGATTTAAAAAAGTAAAGGAATATGAATATAGAACTAGAAAAAGAAAGTACTGAAGGAAAGAATAATATTCCACAAAAAGATGCCAAATTTTATGATAGGTTGTCAAAAAATGATAACTCTTATGTTGAATAATTTTTGTGTGTGGGGTGTAACTTGGATGGGCTCACTCCTAGATATTTATATATAATAATTCCAACACAATAGGTGTTCCTAAAGAAGATGAATGTTTCACCAGGTGGTATAAGTTCCATAAAGGATCTTGAGAGGACACACACAAAGAAATTGAATAAGTGATGAGATCCATGCTACCTAAAGATAAATTTATTTGTGAAAGTGTGAATAATGGAGCAGAAACTTGGTCGATAAAATATCAACCTTGTTATTCACATTAAAGGATCAAGGAGATCCATATTATTCCCTTATATCTTGTATGTGTTGTATATTCACTTAAAATGAATGTAATCTAAGGTGATACATGGTATCAGGGGGAGTTCTTGAGGAATTAGTATTGTCATATCTTGATAATTAATATAAGTATATTCCATCCTAGAAGTGATTCCTCAAATGGTATACTGAAAAATCTGATATAAAGACATCCTTGATGAAGTTGAATATATTTTTTTAACATTGGATAATAATCAGATGAAAATTCCATCATGGAGTTATCTATCAATTCTCAAGAGCATATAATAATGAAAATCATCCTTAGTGAAGATGTGAAAGTTTTCAAATATGGGAATCCATATAGAGAATTAAATTTTTGTGTATTTTTTACATTAGAACATCTTAAAATCCATTATTTAAGAGATTCTATATTTTTAAGATTTTGAGGAGTGTTTCCCTTGAGGGGAGACAAATTAATAATGATGAAGAAGCTTCTAGAAAATATTATCTCATGAAAATATGAACTTTTATGGAAAGTTCTTGAAGGTAGTTTCATTGAAAAAGGTATATTATTGCTGGTCAGAGTGAGTAACTAAAGAGGGGTGAATTGAGTTCCCAATTAAAATTTCTGTAAATAGATAGACTAAGATAATTACCAATTAATAAAATAAACTTTCCAATTAATGAAAATAGAATATCGATATAATATTTATCCCTTTTAAAATATTTCTTAAAGGGTGATTAGGTCTCAATTAAAATATGGTTTAGAAATACCTTAACTTTTGAGATCAATTTACTTAGATAGAAACATATATAAACACTAGATAAGATTAATTATCAAATAAATTTTTTTTAATGAAAGGTTATCTAGAATATGATAGAAAAACAAAACAAATAGCATAGTGACACAACAGAATAAACAAGAGGTTCAGTCTCAAGGTGATACCTAATCCCCTCCACTTGTTGATCACCAACTTCCAAGAATATTATAAATATAATCAAATAAATACACCACCTGGATTAGGTATACAGTCAATAAAAAAAGATATCTAGGCTAAAAATACTCTTCTACATTTATATTTGGGATGAAAGAAAACCACAGTTCACATAGGGACCTCTTCCACAATAACAGTGGGGAATAGATAGATGAAGAAGAGAATAACAAGTATTCTCTATGAATATATAGGACAAAGTGTGTTGGATAATAGTAAAACAGCACACTAATCAAAATTAAAACAAATAGAAAAAACAATAATAGAAATATCTTAGTCTGATGTGTTATGTAAGTTCGAAATCCTCAGATCAACAGTGGTGAGGATTTTGTGCTTTTGTTTTGGAAAATTTAAAGAAAAACATAAAATCACATAAATCTTTAGGTATGATTCAGTTTATCTTTGTCTATTATCTCAATCAATCTTGATAATCAGTTTAGTGCTTCTGTGTCATTGATCTTTACATAAAGTGAATCAGTAAGTTTGAGATAATTCACAAATTCAAATGAAAAAAATTTCTTGGTCATCAGTAATCGTTTTATATGTGTATCATCTTGTTTTTTTTTAAGATAGATATCCTTCAAAAATATATATCAGCATCGATTGAAGGAGATCCACATTCCTTGGATTGTATTTTACTAAGTCTTTAGGGCTTCATCAAACTATCTAGGAATAAATCTATTCATTGATTCATTCACGCCAAAGACCTCGAAAAGAAATGGTAACAAGAAGCTAACGGTGACTTGTCTTTGGTGGTGAATCTACTAAAGATAGAAGTAACTTGACTATGGAAGTAATGGTGACTTGAGTATGGATGTAGCGGTGACTTGAGTTTGGTAGTAGCAGTGCCTTGAGTCTGGAAGTAGCGGTGACTTGAGTCTCGTGGTAGCACTGACTTGAGTCTAGCGGTAGCTCATCCCATTATTAATAGTGACTTGTAACCAATTGTGTCTTTCCATAACACTTATCAGAAATATCATAGAAGTAATATTTTCATATAAAATTCTATCATATAATATGTGAAACATTAGTAATAAATGAATCATGGATTTTGATCATTAAAATAAGAGATTTTCAAACATACTCCTTTCAAGGAGGTTCAAACATTCTCCCCCTTTTTTTATGATCATAAAACATGGAATTTTATAAATCATGTAATAAATAAGTAACTAGTAATAATTATATATAGATTTTAGTTTAAAAAAATCTATGTACTAAATAAGTAACCAAATGCCTAAATATCTCCCCCTTTGAGATTGTCAAAAAAATAGTAATAAAAAAGGAGAAAGGAAATGAACAAAAAGTGTTTACATTATCTGAGTGCCAAAAAGATTTAGATTAAAGGAAAAAATTACATGATCCCTATAAAAGAGGTAACATAAAAAAATCACTCTTTAGAAGATGGGATTTGACTAGATATTTTCTTCCATTTGTCTTTGGCCTTGTTTCTATCACTATCCTAATAAGAGACTATTGAAGTATACATTGGGAAAAAGGTTATAATAGATGGTAAAGTGGTATTAGGAGGTTTTGGTTCTCTAAAAAGAACCGGTGTGAGCTTTTTAACAGCATAAACTGGGGAAAAATTAGAGGCTGAAGTGGTGGAGGCATAAGACTAGTTGACTGAGATATAATAGAAGGATTGTATTGTACTGTTCCTATAGATGTGGTTGAAAGAAATGAATAAATGGGAATGTCTTCTTGAGAAATAATAGTTTTTTTATGGACATGTAGATAAGGTTTCATAAGATTAAAAAATTCCATAATTTTGGAACCTCCCCTTTCCATTACTTTAAAGAAATATTTCTTTTCATCCATAAACCTATGAAGTGCTTGTGTGAGAACTTTTAACTGAATCACTTGTTCTTTAAAGGCTCTTTTCACTGGTGGGATCTTCAAGTTCTCATAAAGAAACTTAAAATTATCAAACATGTCATTCTTAGTGTAGATCCTTGAAAATAATATTTTATTTCCTTTTTAATCACTTCCTTATCTTGTATGAGATCACAAGAATACTCTTTTAAGAATTGAAGGATATGTTCTCCCTGAAGATGTATCTGCCTAATATGTTCTTTATGAGTACTTATATATCCCAAATAATTTCTGAGTTATTATCTGATCAATGGTTTCATCGTATCTCTATCAAAATTTATTGGAGTAGGAGGAGGTGCATATGAAGTGGATACAACAGTAGCTAAACTATCCAACTTTTGATAAATATAAGTCATGAAATCTAAAACATATTTTTTCAGACTCTCTAATGAAGATTTCAAACTTTTTAATTCAGATGTAAACCTTATATTTTCAACCACTATTTCTTGAATATGAAATCTAACTCTTGGTTGGATATGAGATATGACCAATTCAACAAAATATCGAACACTTTCTTCATTAATATGAGAAGTTGGGGAAGGTTTATTGTACAAGACATTAAAAAATTGAAACAAAATTCTTCCTCAAAGACTCCATATCGGAATGATCATTTCTTTATAAATAATCTAAATTATCTTGGGTTAAAACATTAGAAGGAAATATTGAGTGAGCAGTGGGAATATTTCTTTGCTCATGAAGTACCTCAGTTGGCCTTTCTTTTTCCATAGGAATGAAAGGATGTAATTTTCCAACTGCATCTATCTGATTCACTAGGAAACCTTCTCTTCTGATTTCAAAGTCATCATTTGAATCATTGTATGTCATGTCAAGTCTTAAAAATCCTGGATATTTCTCCCATTCTTCAAAGGAGCTAATAGAAGATATGACATTGGGAAGAATTGGAGTGTCTTTGGGTATTTGAGAACTTTGACTAATTTTAGTTCTTGAGGGAAAAGGTACTATATATTACAATTACAAGATGGTTGTTTGTAGTGACGAATCTACTAGATCTTACTGAATAATTAGAAGGGTAGTCAACTCCCCCTCACTTATAGCAGGAAGAAATTCTATCAGATTGGTTTCCAAGTTCTCTATTGATTTCAACTGGGCTAACTACTCATCAAGATTGGGAGCTTTCTCCCACTTACTTGCAGCTTCCATATCCTCTATAATAATTGTTGGAATATCAGGCATCAGTGTATCCTTAGACTGAATTTCTTCTTTGATATTAGATACAACTAGTGAATAGGGTTGAAATTGAATTAACTCCTAGGAAGGATCAACAAGATCTTTATCATTATTTTAATTCTTCTCATGATCAGAACCACCTTCTTTATTTTGATAAACTCTATGATCAGAGCTACTATCATCATTTCCATCATCAAGATTATCGTCATGAGATTTATCATCTTTATCCTTATCATTATTTATGTAAGATTTATCTGATTTCTCAAGATCCACAATCTCTTTATCAACATTTTTAGAAACAATATCATTTCCTCCATCATCAATTTCCTCACTTAAAGTATCAGAGGTATATGATTTAAACTGAGATTCTTTATAAACTTTAGTATCTTATTCACCATCATTCTCAGGTAAGATTGTTTCTCTAGAAGGAAAAGAGCGTGTTGAACTGATATGTTCACTGGATACTCTTGGTGGAGATTATATGATCTCTGGATCACTCCCTTCTTTAAATGATATAGCTTCTTCTTCTTCTTCTTATCTTTTAGCAGCTACATTTTTATTAGAGTACTCAGGTATATCATTAGATTCAATAATAGGATCCACCATCTCCTTTGGTCTATTTGTGTTATCAATAGGGATAAAATCATCATAAAATTTTTTATTATCCCTAACCCAACATCCCTTCTAGGGATTCCATCTTACTTTCACTCTTTTGAAAATTGATTTTTATGGGAAAAACCACTAATTTTATCCTTAAATTATTCTCTAGGTTTAACATAACACTTTAAATTTAATATGGTAGAAATTATTTTGGGATAAATGAGGGAGTTCGACATTGATCTCTTATTTCACATCTCATGCATATGGACCATCAAAAATATACAGAGATTTATTATTTTCACTTTCTTAATTATATACATAAAGTATACATCTTAATACCTCATTGTGTTGAATTACCCTTTCTTTGTACATAAAACATGTTGTACAAACTTAAATTGTAGCTTTCACTCACCATCAAGTTCTATATCTATTGGTATCCTCTTGGTTCAATCTCCAGTCAGTTCTAGGAGAGCCCCTTGAAACTTATCATTAGGTATACTACCTTGGAAATATTCATAAAATCCTTTGTGAGTAATTTGTAGACATTTTTTCCATTCTCTTGAAGAGAAAGAAATCTCTTCTCCATCTATACTATGACTAATTCTATCGGCTTTATCCCCAAAAATAATTCACACATTCTGATAAAATTTAAAAACTACCCTTGGATAATACACTCAATGATTCTAGGTAAATCAGTTCATCCAATTCTATTTTTCTATTACCTTTAACACAATTTTATTTCTAGTTGGAATCCATTGTGCATCAATCTCTTTTTCTACTTCAACTACACAGTTCTTTAAATGTGGGTTTACTGAAAAGACTTGAAAACTACTTGTGGAAATTTTTCATCTCTTGGAAGGCTTCATCTCTTCTGTATTTTATTCTGTAACTCACTTCATACAAGCCATTCGAATCAGTTGAAGGCTTTAGATGGAATAAAGAAGAGGTAAGATTGGTTCATGAGGAAGGAAAGGAATCGAAAGTTCAAGGTTTGGAGGAAGTGAATCAATTTTGAGTAATCCTAGTATTTTTATCATTTAGGGATTCTAAAAAAATAATAAAAAAATTAAGATAATAAAAATTTAATCAGTACAGGAAAATCCCAATGCTAATAAAATAATAATAACATAAAAAGGAACGGTGAATCATTCAACAGTGACTCATCAACGGTGACTTTTCAATGGTGACTCATTAATGGTAACTCATCAACAGTGACTTGTCAGTAGTGACTCATCAAAGGTGACTCATCCATGGTGACTCGTCAATAGTGACTCATAAATAGTGACTCATCAACAGTGACTCATCAATATTGACTCGTCAATGATGAATCGTTAATGATGAATCATCAATAGTGAATCATCAATGGTGACTCATCAATAGTGACTCGTCAATGGTGGCTCATCAATGGTGACTCGTCAACCAAATTTTATCATTCCATATTCATGTTTTATGTAGTTCAATCATTCATAATTCAAAGTATTCATGAATATATCAGCTAGCTGGTGTTCAGTTCCAATAAATTCTAAATTTATATTACCATTTTGACAATGATCGCTCAAAAATCAATGTCTTACATCAATATGTTTGGTTCTATACTGAGATACTAGATTTTTGGAAATTTTTACTCCACTTTTGTTATCATAATTAACATGAAAATGTCTAAATTAGTATCCAAATTCTATTAAATTATGTTTCATCTACAAGATTTTTTCACAACAACTTCTTATAGCTATGTATTCATCTTCAGCAGTAGATAGTGCAACATAATTTTTCTTTTTACTACACCATGATACTAGATATTTTCCTAAAAGATAACATGTTCCTGATGTGATTTTTCTATATAACTTACAGCCACAAAAATCAATATCTAAATAACTAACTAAATCAAAAGTATTCCCTATTGGGTAGAATAATCCTAAATTGGTGGAATACACTACTGGAAAACTAACCTTTACCAACGGTTTGGAACCGTTGGTATAGGCCTCCAAACCGTTGGTATAGCCTATACCAACGGTTTGGAGAACCGTAGCCAAGTAAGCCGTTGGGATAGGTCTATACCAACGGTTCTCCGAAAACCGTTGGTATAGACCTATACCAACGGTTTTGGAAACCGTTGGTATAGGTAATATGAAATCTATACCAACGGTAATGGAACCGTTGGTATATAAATTCCAAAAATAAAATCACCGCTGGGATTTGATCCCACGACCCCTCGTTTATAATCGAACGACTTAACCACTAGGCTAACATCACTTTGTAAACATAATTTCATAAATATATATATGTATTATCATAATTATTTAAATTTTTGATTTATATAATGTTCTCCGTTAGTAGATCTGGAAAAAAATCAATGAACCTATCCCAACGGTTCTGAAAACCGTTGGGATAGACCTATCCCAACGGTTCTGAAAACCGTTGGGATAGGTTCTGGGTGGGTGTATTTTTAGTAGGGTGTATGCTGGATTTTTTCCCTCTTTTTCCCAACGGTTCTTGAGAACCGTTGGGAAAGAGTACCCTTTCCCAACGGTTCACCAAAACCGTTGGGAAAGGGCCTAAAAACACACCCTTTCCCAACGGTTTTGGTGAACCGTTGGGAAAGGGTACTCTTTCCCAACGGTTTTGGTGAACCGTTGGGAAAGGGTACTCTTTCCCAACGGTTCTCAAGAACCGTTGGGAAAAAGAGGGAAAAAATCCATCCCTTTCCCAACGGTTTTGGTGAACCGTTGGGAAAGGTCACTCTTTCCCAACGGTTCACCAAAACCGTTGGGAAAGGGTGTGTTTTTAGGCGCTTTCCCAACGGTTTTGATGAACCGTTGGGAAAGAGTAGTTATACCAACGGTTTTTACAAATCGTTGGTATAGAAGTGTTGGGAAAGATCATGTTTCCAGTAGTGATACTTGAGGTATTCAAAAAATATTTTGACAGCTATAAAATGTGACTCTTTTGGATTTTCTTGAAAGTGATCACACATACATACACTAAATATAATATTAGGTTGACTAGTAGTTAAGTATAGAATACTTCCAATCATACCTTTGTAACTAGTTTGATCTACTGATTTACCAGTTTCATCAAGATTTAGTTTACAGGTGGTACTCATGGGAGTATCACTACTTTTTGTACTTTCCAATCCAAAACATTTTAAAATATCTTTATTGTATTTACTTTTATTTAAAATAATTTCTTATTGATTTTGAAAAATCTAAAATTCAATAAAGAATTTTAGTTCACCCATTAATCTCATTTCAAATTCATTTTGCATAAATTTTTAAAAATTAGAACATAAATAATATTTAATAGATCCAAAAATAATATCATTCACATATATTTGAACTATTAAAATATATTTTTAAATTTTTTTTATAAAAATTTTTGGATCAGATATACCTTTTGAAAAACATTTTGAAATAAGGAAAGAGGTAATCATATCATACCAAGCTCTATGATCTTGTTTTAAACCATATAAAGCATTTGTTAATTTAAAAACACAATTTGGAAAATGAGGGTTTTGAAATCATGGGGGTTGTTAAAAAAAACATCCCCAATTATAAATCCATTTATGAATTCACTTTTAACATCCATTTTATATAGTTTTAATTCCAAATGTGTTGCATAGGAATGAAGTATCCTAATGGCTTCAAGTCTTGCTACATGTGAAACAATTTCTTCATATTCAATAACTTATTCTTTATTATAACCTTTTGTAACTAATATAGCTTTATTTATTACTATAGTTCTAGATTCATCAACCTTATTTCTAAACACACACATAGTTCCAATAGTTAAGGTATCTTTAGGTTGGTCAATAAGTACCCAAAAATTGTTCCTTTAAAACTGAGTAAGTTCTTATTACATATCTATTACCCTGAATTCATTATTAATGGAATCATAGATGTTCTTAGGTTCAATTTGTGAAAATAAAGATTTATGTTCAATTTTATTTCTCAGGGAAGCATCGGTCTGTGTACCTCTATCTAAGTTTCCTATTACTACATCTAAAGGGTGATGTCTATGATTAATAATGGGTCTCTAAGACGAGGGGATGGAAGGATCAATATTTTCTTCCTGATCAGGTTCTGGTAGATCTCTAGTTGTAGTGTCTATTTGTTTAATATATCTTTCATATGGTTTGGAATTGAAATTCAAGGATGAAAGATCATCCTCAGGGTCTTATAAGATATTATTAGTCTCATTAGTATCAGTTTCATCAAACATGATATGAATAGATTCTTCCGTTGTTATTGTTTTCTTATTAAACACTCTATAGGCTTTGCTGAAAGTTGAATACCCAAGAATAATTACTCCATCGCTCTAGGAAGAAAATTTGTCCAAATTGTCTTTTTCAGGAATAATAATCACTTTTCAACCAAAAATGCTAAAGTAATTAACCTTTGGTTTTCTATTATTCTGTATCTTATAAGGTGTTTTCTTTAAGAGAGGTCTAATCAAAACTATGTTAATAATATAAAAAGTTGTATTAATAGCTTTATCCTAAAAGTAAATAGGTAGGTCATACCCATTTAACATGGTTCGGGATATCTCTTGAAGAGTTATATTTCTTCTTTCTACCACACCATTTTGTGTGGTGTCCTAAGAGCAGAAAAGTTGAGATTATAGCCATTTTGAGAATATAATAAATCAAATTTTTTATTTCCAAATTATTGTCCATGATCACTCCTTAAGGAATTAATCCTTAGTTCACTAAGGTTTTCTATAGATTTTTAATACTTAATAAAGTAAGAGCAAGATTAAATTTTGTGAGCTAGAAAGAATACCCAAGTGTATCTAGATAAGTCATCTATAAGGACATAGACATAGTATTTTCCATTTAGACTAGAAACTCTAGAAGGTCCAAAGAGGTCCATATGAATTAACTCTAGAGGTTGAGAGGTTAAAAAATATTTATTAGATTTAAAAGAAATATTATGAAGTTTCCCTTTTTGGTAGGGATTAGAAACTCTATCATTTGAGAATTCAAGCTTTGGTAGGTCTTTAACTAACTATTCCCAAGTTAGCTTTCTAAGTGAGTGAATATTAAAATAGCCTAGTCTCCTATACCAAATCCAAGATTCTTTATAAAAGGAACTTAAGTAAAAAATATTTTTAGAATAAATAGAATTTAAATAAATAGAATAAATATTATCATTTCTCAAAATATGAAAAATTATATCATTTTTATCATTAAAAACATGATATGCATTATTTTAAAATTTCACATAAAATCCATCATCACACAATTGGGATATGGAAAAAATGTATTTTAAACCATCTACATATAAAACTTTAGAAATTAATAATAAATTAGAATTACCAATTTGTCCAAGGCTGATGATTTTTCCTTTTTCATTATCACCAAAGGTGATATGTCCACCATTAACTTTGATCAAATTCTTGAAGTTTGAATACTCACCAGTCTTGTGTCTGGAACATCCATTGTCCATATATCATATGATTTTATTGGAGGTTCTCAAATATGTTTCTTAAAACAAAAATTTTATGCCAAAAATGATTTTGGTACCCAAATTTTCTTGGTCTAGATATGTTAGTAAAAAGAGATTTTGGTATTCATACTTGTCTAACAGGTTTCTTATAAACAGATTGAATACTTCTAGAGAAAAAAACTTTATTAGGTCCAGTTGCATAGGTATTTTCAATATATGAACTTTCAATACTAAAAGATGATGTAAATATGGTTTTTTTAATTATTATTTATCCTAGATAATAACCTATGTTATTTGTATACTTGGGAGCAACTTTTTTTCCCCTAATTTGAGTTAATGTTTTCTTACCATTGGTAAATTTTTCTCTTACTTTCTTTAATTTTTCATTTGAAAATTTTAATTCATTTTTTTCTTTCAATAGTTGATCATTTTTCTCTTTGTCAATAGTAAGATTATTTTTAACATTTACTTTTAAATCATGTTGTTTTTTGAGAGACTTATATTTATCTTTCAGTTCATGAAAAGTTTCTTCCAACATGTTATAGTAATCATATAAATCTTTGGTTTTCATTTTTTCCTCATTATAATTATTTTATTTATCCTCAAAATTGTATAAAGCATTAGTAGAAGACATTGGAAGAGCATTTTTTACCTCTGATATGCTTATTGTAAATCACATATTGGCTTTGTCAAACTTATCTTATTGATTAGTGTTTGAGTCACTTTAACTGTCTTTAGAGGAACTCTATGTTGCTTTCATGGCCTTTTTTATCTCATGTACTTATCCTCATACTTCTTTTTATATTTTAATTTTGGAAATTCAACTTTAATGTGGCCTTTATCCTTGCATTCAAAATAGGTAACTTAATTTTTAGTGTCATCCTTTTTCCACTTTCCTTTATTATTATAATCTCATTTTAATTTTGAATTTTTTAAGAAATTATTTTTCCTATAGAATTTCTTGAATCTTCTAGCCATGTGTACCATTTCTTCATCACTATCATTAGGAGATCCTTCTTCACTGGAATCTTTGTATTGTACTTTTTCTTTTTGTCTAGAGGTAGTAAATTTTAAGGATACTAATTTTCTTTTTGGTTCATCTTAATAAATATCTTTGTTGAATTTAAGTTCTTCTTCATACATCAGCATATTTCCTATCAGTTCCCTGATAGGTAATTTACTAACATCACGTGATTCTGTGATTCACACAGATGTTCCTCTCCATCTATCTGGTAAGCATCTAAGTAGTCTCATCACTTGATCTTTTTCCATCACTTACTTTCCAAGTGAGTGAATATTATTAACTATTTCATTGAACTTGAGATACATATTATAAATAGGTTCATCAGATTTCATGTTAAAATTATCATACTTGATTTTATATGTATCTGCTCTCATTTCCTTGACATTTGATGCTCCTTCATGTGAGATAGATAAGGTATCCCATATTTCAAAAGAAGATTTGAAAGTAGATATTCTATTGAATTAATCATCTCCCAAGGCACAGAACCAGGAATTTGTAGCTTTATAATTATTATTATAAGAATATTTTGTATCATAACTCCAATCACTTCTAGGATTTTGTGGTATTTCATATTTATCCTCTATTATAGTCCATATTTTAAAATCTATACTTTCCAAATGAATTCTCATTTTGATTTTCCATTAAGAATAGTTTTTTTACATTAAAATAAGAAGTTATGTTGGTAGAAGATCCTTCTTGTCTATTATAAATAAAGAAATAAAATTTATAAATGACATAAATTGTGATCTTTTTAATAAAATAAAAATCACGATTAAAAAGGGTAAATTTAAAAAATACTATGATACCAAATTTTGGTCAAAGTGGGTAACTCAAAATGGGGTGAATTGAGTTCCCAATTAAAATTTCTATAAAAATATATACTAGGATAATGACCCCTAAATAAAAAAACTATCCAATTAATCAAAAAAGCAGATCGATATAAGATCTATCCTTTTTAAAATATTTCTTAAAGAGTGATTAGGTATTAGTTAAAATATGGTTTAGAAATACCTTAACTTTTGATATCAATTCACTAAGATAAAAATATATATAAACACTAGTTAAGATTAATTATCAAAGAAATTTTTTTGTTTTTTAATGAAAGTCTATCTATAATATTATATAAAAAACAAATAACATAGTGACGCATTGTAATAAACAAGAGGTTCAGTCTCAAGGTGAGACCCAATCCCCTCCACTTGGAAATCACCTGATTCCAAGAAGATTATAAATATAATCAAACAAATTTTCAACATATATTAGGTATACAATAAATAGAAACAACCTATCCAGGCTAAAAATCCTCTATGACAGTTAAATATGGGATGATAGAAAAACACAGTTCACATAGGAACCTCTTCCACAAACACATTGGGGAATTGATATAGGAAGAATATAATAACAAGTATTCTCCAAGAATATGCATAATACAATTTATTGGATAATAGGAAAACAACACACTACTCAAAAGTAAAACAAATATAAAAATAAGAATAGAAAAATATTAGTTTGATGTGTTCTGTAAGTTTGTAATCCTTAGATCAATAGTGGTGAGGCGTCTTTGCTTTTGTTCTGGAAAATTTGAAGCAGAACAGAGGATCTTAAAAATATGCAAGTATGATTTAGTTGATATTTGTATGTTGTCTCAATAAATATCAATAATGGGTTCTATGATTCTATATCATTGATCTTCATAGAATTTAAATCAGCAAGTTTGAGATAATTCACAAATTTGATTGCACAATTTTTCTTGGTCATCAGTAATGGTTGTATATGTGTATCATCTTGTTTTTTCAAGAGATAGATACTTCAAAAAAATATAGCAGTGCTTTTTGAAGGAGATCTGTATTCCTAGGATCTACTTTTACTATGTTTTTAGGTATTGGTCAAACTATCTAGGAATAGATCTAGTCATTGATTCATTCATACCAAACACCTCAGACAGTAATGGTAACAAGAAGCTGGTGATGACTTGTCTTTGGTGGTGACTCTACTAAAAGTAGTAATTAATTACCTCTAGAGGTAATGGTGACTTGATTTTGGTGATAGTGGTGACTTTAGTCTGGTGGTAGTGATGACTTAAATCTCACGATAGCACATCCTGGTGGTAACAGTGACTTGCAACCAATGATTTCTTTCCATAACACTTAGTATAAATATCATAGAAGTAATATGTTCATATAAAATGCTATCATACAACATGTGAAACATTAATAATAAATGAATCATGGTTTTTGATCCTCAAAATAAGAGATTTTTAAATGTACTCCTTTCAAGGAGGTTCTAATAGTTATCATAATCTCTTATCATTTATAATCAAAATCATATTCTAACATAAAGGGGGATAAAATTAATCAATGGAAAAAAGTTTAAATTTGAGGAAGTGCCAAGGATGTTATCAAATAATTTTATGTTTGAAATAATCTAATTTTTGTATTCAATTGATATATGAAATTAAGGATTGATATGTCATATGATAATGTATATATCAATCGATATCCATCACTTGCCTTAACCCGATTCATATTGAAGAGATCTTAAAGATATATTATAAGTGGTTTAATTTTTGATTAGTATTGATTTTAATTGATTATATAAATTTTAGTTTTCTTAATCAAACCCTCTTGTTTTCTACATCGATAATGGATCAGAATACTTATATTAGAATGGTTAATGACCCTTTTCTAAGTATGAATTGATACCCTTTCCCAAATAATTTATATATCTAATCAATAAAGGGGAGAAAGTTAAATAAAAATATTTATGAGAAAGGGGGAGAGAAATTAAATGCAAGTTGATAAGGAGATTGATGAGAATATAGTAACATATAATTATAAGATGATATTTTAAGAGAGTATTGATAATAAATAAAAAGGGGGGCTTGTGAATCCCACTTTGTGTTTTATATTTATTATCAATGATAGTTTTAATGAGTTTTGATTGTTATAAATGAATGATGATAAATATATTGAAGAAGGAATTTAAGTTAAAAATAATATTTTTGATTATGATGTATTGATTATTGTTAAAGTATCTAAGATTTTTGAATTAGAGAAGAAGTTCCCAAGAAAGAGTCTATATATCTTGGAAGATTAGATGATTAAACTTTGTAAGATTGGTTTGGTTGAGGTTGAATTTCTTTCCTTGTAAGTACTTGATATATTGAAGGAAAAAGTGGTTTAAATATTTGGAGTTCTATGAAGATAACGGTTCAAGCCATGGATGTTTGGATAAATCAAAATCATTTTATTCCATAAGAAATGATCTTAAAGTTTATAAACATCATGATTTTTTCATCATGATTCGGGAATTTCATGAAGTATTAAAGGATCTTGGAATATTAGTGAATCTATCCATGGCCATTCCCATGGTAGAGGTCATTTTATTAATAAATTTCCCAACATGGGAAAGTCCATACCCTAATGGTGGCCATAGTGAAGATAGAGAAGAGGTCAAGAAGGTCAATCCCTTTAAAGAGGGAGTTTTGATGGTCATGGAGCATTGGTGATGTGACGATGAAAAAATGGACAAGGATAAAATGGTTGTGGTGATACCCATGGTAGAATTTCATTATACCTATGTAAAATAGGAAATATACTATGCTTGTGGTGGTGGTTGAATAAAAATATGGTAAAAAAGTGTCTTTGCAGTTCAAAACAACCAACAAAAGATACTACACCCATGGTAGAAGAATTCATAGTTGACAGGCATGTTAGTAGATTAAAATAGATAAATACAGAAGGACTACACACAAGGTGAAAAGTTTTTTGAAGGAAAATAGTTAACTATTATGAATTGTTCCATGTTGCAAGTTTTGTTAGGGATTTTGATTCAGTTATGAGAATTTTTGTTGATGTTGATATTAGGAAACTCAAGGGCTCTCAAATTCGATCTATGAAGTCATTTTTGTAGCATAAATGGTATCTATAAGATCAACATGATCTAATATATCAAGCTAATACATAATAAATTATGGAAGAAGTTGAAATAAGTTTGATCATTTGAATTTTAAATTCAAATTAAAACATAAGTAATAATTATATAAAAAGTAGTTTATATACATACAATAGAGTAAATAAATATATTAATAGTAAATAATAGAGAAATAATTTAATATTCATGAAGAATAAATGTGTGAAAGCCCCTATATAATATACATTATATATCTAAGAAGCAGAGAAGAAGAGTGATCTGACACTGATCTAGAAAAAGGATATCTATGTGTCAAAGGCAATGAATAAGTGAAGATTTAACATGGTATTTTGATAGATAAATTATTATGTGTTGAAGAAAAAGAAGAAGAACCAATACAGGTTTTTGGGTGCTGAAGTTGAGTAAGAGAAGAAGAAAAGAGGTTTTTTGAAAAGTTACTTAAAAAAGGAATAAGAATAAAATAACATGAAGTAAGTAGTCTTTCTTCTAAGTAAGAAATGTAGCACTCAGATCTTGCTACTGTGAAGAAGAAATAAGTTGTGTTTATTTTAGTTTTTATAAAAAAGACATGAATAAGTCCATACATGCTATTGTATAAGAAAAATAATAGAAGAAGAAGAAGAATGGATGTAGTGTATCAAAAAAAATTAGTATTTTCGAATAAGAATCTTTGGTTGTTGTCTCTACAAATGTGAAAATCTAGGGATGACATTATAAATATATAGAGGGATTCTATAGAGTGTGGGATGCACCAAACATGGGTATAAAGATAAACCCTTCCAAATTGTATTCATAGGTTAATACCAGTAGATAGTATAATCTTATAGGAATCCAAATCAAACAAAGGACCAACCTTTTGTTTTGAAAGTTGAACCTTTTAAATCTTTGTGTCTCTTGTGTTTGTGTGTATAGAGATGTTACTTAAAAGAAAAAAAATAAAAATAGAAATGGAAATATAAAAATAAGATCATTGCCTAATAGTGAAAGAGGTAAACGTGTAAATGTATTGAAAAAGAGATAAATTGGACACTTAAATTAATTCACCCCCCCCCCCCCCAGTGTATAACATATCCCCAACTAATCCTCCTCGGTAGTACATACATGGTTTTATAAATACTTAATTAATAAATAATAATTTTCTTATTATAAAATTAAAAATTAATTATCATGATATAATATATATCTAAGTGAAGAAATATTCATTTTTGTAAGAATGAATTAAAATTATGCGGATGTAATTTATTTAAGGGGGGTGTAACCTTAAGATTTAATTATGTAATACTCATTTAAAAAAATATTGTGTTGAATATCTTATTTCACACATAATACCAAACTAAAATGATATGTGACATATTATATGAATATTGTTAGAAAAAATATAAGAATAATAAAACCTCTATAAAATAAAAAGATAGTGATAAATTAAAAATTCTTACATATAGATAGAAATAAATAATATGATTTAATGTTAAAACAAATTATTTTTTCAAGGAATTATCCTTTTAAAAGTGTTTTATATTTAATAAATTAAATTAATCACTTTTTAAATATTATTATGATAATATGTAATATTTAAAATTTATGAACTAATATGTTAAAATTTATTTAATTATTAATTGATATGAAATAATATTAAGAAGATATAAAGTTTAAAATATCCTTTTTCTATAAAATAATATTTTATTTATATTTTATATTTCTGTGTAAGAGATTATTTTATAAATTTTATAATTTTAATTTGATGAAATTAGATTCATTTTTTAATTCATCTTGTCATAATTTTCTTAGGATTAATTTAATTATTTTTCTGAAATGGATTATTTTTAGGTGAATAATGAAAAATACCATTTTTACAAATATCATAAATTTTATGACATCATTATGATATAATCATGAATAAAAAATATATAAAACATTTTTCTAGGACAAATATAAATTTAATTAGTAACATAAATCATTTAAATCTACTATGTTTAATTTAGCGAATCATTCTTTACTTTTTGGAACCTAAGTTATATTTTATTTTAATAAAAAACTATTTTGGTACTTTTCCTCTAACTATGTATTCACAATGATCCATTCAGTTTTGTATTTCTTTAAAATTCATAATACTATTATTATTTTATCCATAAACAAATAAATTACATGTTAATCAATTCTAAATAATATTTTGGTCTAAATTCATTTTTATGCCTAAAAGGGAAATTTTCAAAAAAACTCTTTTCCATTGTATTTTACGTACTTATATTAAAAGTAATTTTTACCATATGTAGATATATTATCATTTAAAATTTATTCCATATTTTTAATAATAATATTAAAAAAAATTAATAATTTTTACTTAATTTTTGGTCATAAATAATAGTTACCATTGGTAAAAGTTAAGACATGACGGTAAAGGTTAAAAGGGGTTAAACTTAGGGATAAGGCTTCAGATATCAAAAAAAATTATTTTATTTTTTTACTATATTTTACCTCAATTTTATTCTCTTTTAATTTGGTATAATTTTTATCAAACTTTACTTTAAGAATTAAATTTATATTATTTTAAAGTTAAGATTATTTACAAAGGGGTCACTCCCCTTGCCTATAAAATAACCCCTCCTCTCCTCACCTCTATACAATTCTTGATAACATTATCTCAACCAATACATTTAAAAAATACATCACCAAATATCTTTTTCATATCCTACAGGTTATTTTCTAACCAAAAGGCTAATCTAATAAGGCTTAATATGTGATCTAAAGGAGGATATCCATGAAAGACATAATTTTCTTAACCAAGTTATTTCAAGTTTCTATCTTCTTTAAACACATTAAAATATATTATAACCATAATAATATAATTAAATAAGTATATTTACTATAATTAAATGTTTTTATATTGATTTTATAGCAATTTTATATCTCTTTTCTATCCAATAGAAAATAAAAACGATGCTCGTATGTACGCGCAGACTACCACCTCTATGAAGCGATATATTTAATTTTTCATCATCGATTCACATGGATAATTATATGGATGAATTTAATTAATATATAATTTATTTAGGTAATAATTATTATTATATAAATATAAAAATATTATCTAATTTCTTTACCTCTCATATATTGGAAAATGGAAATGATGATCGTGTGTATGTGCAGACTATCGCCTCTATGAAGCGATTTAATTCATTTTTCATCGCCACCTAACATAGATAGTTATATAGATGGATTTAGTGAATAAATATGATATTTATAAAATATTTAGTTTCTTTAAATATAAATAATTATTTATATTCCTTTTTTCCATCCGTTGAAAAATGAAAACATCACTCAGGCATACATGCAGACTACCACCTCCATGAACAACATATTTTATTTTTCCTATATACCTAGCATGGATGGTTATGAAAGTATATTTAGTATATAAATATGGTAAATATTAAATTATTATAATTATCTAGGTGAAAAAAACCATGATCAAGTTGAAATTACCAATACTTCTGAATCAAAACATGTGTGAGAAACAGAACAGTTAACACCTAAATAATTAATTTTAACAAATAATTATGAGTGAATGGGTAAGAAGAAGTTATGAATAAATGAACTAAAATATATATATATATATATATATGATATTTATGAATAATAAATATAAATTTATTACATAGAATTTTGGCATGGTTCTGACAAGATATAATCCAAAGTAAGGATTTATTTTACAATCTCATTTTTATTCAGGATTACTTATATTTAAATTTATATTCGGATAATTATATGGTATTTATATATTAAAATCCATATATTTTATTCTCCTATATTTATTTCCTGTTTTTTCAAATATTGTTTCCATTTTCCCCCTATTTGGTACTCAAAAATACTGAAATAATGTTTTTAAGAAAAACCTACCTTATTTTTTATTTTAGGTCAAAAATCTTTTTCTTCTATATCCACATTATTTATTTTGTTTCAAAAATATTTATCCTTATAAAAAATGGTTGTTTAAGGTATTTTTAAAATATATTTTTAATTTTTATAAAGTTTTAAAAAGGAATCTCTTTAATGTTTTTCTATACAGGTCACTTTTGAATCTCTTTACAAAAGTAAGAAAACAATGTTTTTTACATTTACCGCATAACCACCTTTTTACACCATCATGAACATTATTCATTGTTAATATTCCTTTAAATTTTTATATTTTTATTCAATGAAAATCCTTTTCTAATTATTTTGTAGATTTTTTATTTATTGTCAAAATAAAAGGATATTATTTTCTTAAAAAATTTAAAAAGGGATTCTATTTCACTTATGTGTATTTTTATCTTTCACTCCAAATTTTCTTACTTAAGCATGGTTTATTTTCAAGTTTTTTTATTTTAAAATATTTTTAAAATATTTTTTAAAAATTTCTTCTTGACACCTCATCAAAGGAGTTTTGGAAGTAAATTTTAACTTTATTTTTGTAATCAAGTTACAAAATTTTTAAGAATGTTCTTTAAAAGTTTCACTTCCATTTTCCTATCTAATTCTACAAGGAAATGACATTACTAAAAAACACTTTTTTTTATGCATTTATGGACTTGTTTAATTTCTTATTAATTTAATTTTTATATCTCATTTTACACAAAAGTATGTATTCTATGTTATCTATTACTCTCCATAATTATTTTGACATTATTTTTCTCCTTCATGACCATATTCTTTTATATCATGGATATATTTTTCATCATTTCAATATTAACTAAACCATTAACTCATTATTATATATGGTTTCAATTGAAATAAGTTCCCTAATAAAGTTATTCCATTAATTGGTTAATTATCGATGTTCTATATACTCAATACAATACAGTTTTTTATTAATTATTCTATAATATTGATGATGAATTATATTATTATTTAAATACATGAGTAATTAATTGGGAATGTCTAAGTTATTTTTGGGGTATATTATATCCCTTATATGCATCAGTTAAGTCTCTTGAGACAAACTAGAATGGGTATCCTAGTCTATTCAGGCCTATATTATTATAATGTCTTGGAAATAAGCCATGATGGTAGGTAAGATGAATTATAATGAGACCTTGATAGTAAAATCATGATTTCTTAGAATGGGACTTGATAGTAAGATCGTGGTGTCTGGGATCGAGATTGATATGTCTAGTATTATTCATTCCATCATTATAAAATTAGTTATTATTTTCTAAGTTATTTTGTTATCCATGAATGTATTTAATTATCAAGTTATTGAATATATGACATGTTTATTTGTTATTCACTTTTATGTATTGTTTATTACCTATTTATTCATGATAGATTCCAATGTATAAAACCCCTTAATGAAAATATAACCTCTCACTTATATTTTTTCCTTTTACCGTGGTGTCAAGAAGTGATATTTGAATTATATCTAGTATTTACTTAAAGGAATAATAAATTTTTCAATAATTTTATAAGCTATGATTTATTTTTCAAATGTAATATAGAAATCATGTATGTATCCAGTCTACCAAGACTGTTAAACTATTCAGTCCTTTGGGATGAAATCTCTTATTTCTTGTTCTACTTAAATAAATTAAACATTGTCTCTAGTTGATGCACCTAAAGGTTGTCGTTAAATACTTTATGTGTGGATAAATTTAAAAATTTATAATATTCCCAAACCGCATTAACTAGAAAGGCATATTAAAGTGAAAGTATGAGGTTAATCCCACAGAGAGGGGGGAACGTGGCAGAAGACAACTCTTGATTAAAGGTCAAGTCACCCAAATTTCAATTTGATTTTATTAAAATAATAACTCAATTTAAATAAATGTAATAAAATATAAAATTATAATTGAGGGGAACTAGTTTCCCAACTTTGATGTAATTATGGTTTTCTCATTTATTTAACTAATTCCACTCTCCCCTATAGATATAGTCAATTATCATTGGGTGATCATCAATGATAAAGAAACTATATTCTATAGGGAAGATATTAGAAGGTAAATAATGAGAAATAATGAAAATAAAAGAAACTATAGTTAAACAAATCATAAAAACTACATTACATCAAAGCTGGGAAAAGAAAAGAAAATAAAAACAAACACCCATCTATAAAGAACTCCAGGTCAGAACCTTGGGGAATCCTCTTAATATTCGACCCTCTCTACTCCTAGAATCTCCCTTTAAACTCTTGGATAGAACCCATCTATATAGGCACAAATATAAATCATGGTCTTATATGGGTCAAAACTGGAATAAATTGGCCATTTCCGAGTCAAAATATATAACTCTCATTTAAGATACGTTAAAATCAATGCTTTTTAGCATGTCTGATTATTTCATACCATGTAATGTTTACACACTGTGTAATTTTTGGGGATAAAATTCCTTTCTTCTTAAAAACCTATAAATGGTTCATTCCTTGTAAAATTTCATTTTTTTTTAATGATTACACAACATTTAAAGTGTTTTTTCATCTCTGACATCTCCATTTTTCTCTAGTTCTTCAGTTTCCAACCTCTGGAACCTCCCATGATCATCCAAAATCATATTAAACCTTCATTAAATGGATTTATTAGTCTCTTTATATTCAATCATCCATCCATAATTCATCCTCAATTTTCATTATCGCATCTATCCATGACTTTTTTTCCTTAATTTCAATTTTTTCCTTCATGTTACTCCACATGTCCTTCCTTCATATACAAAAGATCAATATTATGGTAGAATATCATATTAAATGAATTGATATTCCACTTAAATTCATATAAAAATACATGAAAATATAGATATAAATTATAGATATCACTATGTTACTGGAGTTGGGGTTGTTTTAAGAATTTAGGAAGAAACTGAAATGTGGTTATATTAAATCAAGAACTTAAGAAATATCTTTCAAGGGTTAAAAAATTAGAAAATGATATCAAAAATTTAAATAAATATAATCAATATTTAAGTAAAAATAATTAATTTCATGTTGATAAAGAGTCAAAACCAATAAAATATATTGATGACTTAAATAATTCATTTACTAAAGAGAGGTTTTTAAAAATTGAAATTGAAGAGAGAGTTAAAGTGAATTAGTAGGAGCTTTTTATTCTCCAACTAATGTTGATCAATGCTAAAAAATAATTAGACATGTACAAATCCAAATTATATAATATTATTCAAGTTAGAGAATTATTAAAGAATAATAGTGTGAAAAAAGTTTAAGTCTCACAAGATAATGACATTCAAGTAGAATAGATAAAATTACATTAAAAGGATGATAAAGATATTAGAAGTTTTTATAGAAAGTCTCATTCTATGTGACAAGTATACATGGTCGTGTTTTTTAAAAAACAAGTTGATTCTCAAAATTTTATAAATTTTATGAATAATTACTCAAAATTAAAAATTACTAAAAAAATTTATTTAAAAAAGGAAATAAATAGGTATAAAGTTAATAGAAATTTTTTTGGAGTCTACCAAAATTTTGGTTCATGAAATGGGTCCAAGATTTATAGTCAAAAATTTAAATAAGATGTGGTGAAAGCATCTGTATAGAAAACTCTATTTAGAGTAATGTATGCATTTTATCGATATTATTGGCACTATATAGTCTTTGGTTATTTGGATAGGATATTTTTGGTTTAATTAAAAATATTTCTATAAGATAATTATGTTTGGGAAAAAAAGTTTGAGTGGGATTCAGCCCACTCAAATAAGAAATTTTGTTAAGAAACCTTAAATTCAAGATTGAATTTTTAAAATATGTTTCACCCATTGGAAGAGGTTTTTATAAGATGTAACCAATTAGGTCACTCTGTTGAATAACATTGTAAGGATCTATGCCATTACTGGTTATAAATTCTCAAGTTAATTTGAAATTTTAGTTTTATACGAGGTTTTTTTTAGAATCAGGAAACAAATTGGGAATACAATCATTTGGAAATCTCAAAATGGTGATTTAGGGTGTGTTTTGAGGCCCGAAGAGTGTCTTGGGTGCTCAGGTGGACGTCATACAAAGGTCAGGGGACCCAAGAGATGAGTTTTCTACTACTTCAGACATTCACGCTATAAACTTTGGGGTGCACGCCATGAATAGATTTTGTTTGAGGGTGGGATCCCTATTCCCAATTACTTCATAGTGTGAATCCCCTGTTCACACAATGAATGGGTGTTGGGTGTGCTTATTGTGGTGGTTTAGGATATGAAACATTCTATTGGATACCTTTCAATCCATGAACTAAGGTTTTAATCTATGAATCATTTGATGGGGATACCTTTCAGATCATGAATTGGGGTTTCAAGACTTGAAATTTTTTAGGGGGAGACCTTTCGGGATATGAAATGTGGCTAAATATTTGAATGTGTCTAGGTGGTCTTTTTTTTAAAGGTTGTTTTTACCCTTTGTTTTTAGATGTCCATGCATGAACAGAGAGGTTCATTTGATTCGTCCCCCCCCCCCCTTCTCCCTTCCCTATGATCCCTTGGGCTAGGGAATGGTTTTTGGAAGTGATCCTAGGTATGGTCTTTCCTTTTGTACCCTTTTTGGTTTCTCTTCATAGATCTATAATTTAGATTATTTTTGAGTAGGTATTAGTGTTGATTCCATTATATCATGGTATAATTGGGTGATTTTGATGGGTATTTTTCTTGACTTTTATAGAAAGAAACTTGAGGTGATGTTTTTACACCATTGGAAGTTTTTTGGTGAATTTATTTAGTGTTTTTTATAAATTTAAAAAAAAGTTAATTGAATCATGAGTAATGTTTGGGGATTTTATGTGTCTTGGGTCCAAGTGTGTTTCAGGAATGGACCGCACCCTTTTGATCGGGGTTTGGACAAGAGAATGATTCTTGATGAGTTTTTTTATCAATTATGACTATTTAAATTAAATTGAAAAATTAATTATAAATTCATATAATTAATTATGTGTGATGTGTGATATGATACAAGTTCTAGGAAGTGTGTATGGGGCTTTATGGGATTGTACAAGGCTCGATAGAGCTTAGTGAGGGGTTAACTTTGTGTTCAAGGTAGGTATTCTCTATAATACAACACCATATGTTTGTTTATTCATGATCATGCATGCCTGAATACTACATGTGGTCTGGTCCTAAGGTTTAGGAACTAAGGGTAACCTTGGTAGATGATAAAGGATGGTTTTAGGCCTCATATGCATGTAATAAGTTCTCTTTAACACATGGGTGAACTAGTATTTCCTGGAAACTATGTCTCTAAGGGAGTAAACATTGTTTGAGTTGAAAAGAGACATGTGGGTGGTCCTAATATGTGAGATGAGATGCGGGATATCCTAGTAAAGTGCCTATAGCTAGCGGTAATGAATTATGGGCTTGGGTCTGAGTGGTGGTGGGAGAGATGACTGAACATATTGTGGGTGATGAGGATCTACCTATAGAGGATATAAGTGGTTCTTAGTATGTTCTTGGAGTAGGAGAATCCCTTGAGGACTTGATGTGTGTGATGAAGAGGGGTATCCTATGGGTGGAAGGTTGAGATGTATCCTTGAATATATATGGTATGTGACCTAGTTGAGGGTTATAGAGTTGTTCAAATTTGTAATCAAATTACCAAGAAGGTTTTGGTTGGGAATTTGACCACTCCTATTGAGTCTAGGGACATGTAGAATGTGATGGATTGGGATATTCATTAGGTATCCATACCAGGAGTGATGAGGATTTTGGAGAGGCTGGGCCAAGCCTTGCGGCCTGAGTCAGGAATGATTATACGAGTTGTGGTGTCATCTATGGGTACTGGGTATGAGATTGTATAGATATTCATAGATCTTGTAGGGTCTATAGGGTCCAGTGGGGGATCTATCGGGTGAGTTAATTCATTTTTAGACAATTGGATGGGTCTTGAGTGACTATTACCCTATTATCATCCAATGAGTTGTGTTATTGGTTGTAGGACCTATATGTGTTTCATGTGCTTATTAGAACTTTCATTTTTAAGGCTTGGGTTATGTTCTATTTGGACCTTTTCTTAGTAGGCTTGGATTTAGGAACACCCATGAGAGGCTTGGGTTATGGTATGATAAAGGATGTGGATTATGTACCTTTCCTTGGGGAGGCTTGGGTCAAGGAATACTTGGAGGTGGGTCATGTGCTAGGTGGACCTTTCCATAATAGGCTTGGGTCAAGGGACACCAAGGGAGGGCTAGGTCATATGTTATGTGGACCTTGGATTAGTATTCCTGGTTCAATACCTACCCATGAGAGGGTAGGGTTATTATGTGATGTGATATATGACTGATGAACCCTACCTTGAGTTATAAGATAGTGGTTCAAGATATAGACATATGATCATGCCCAGTCTCTTCAGGTATTGGGTTGAGGTTTGGAAACCACCCTACCCTAAGTATTCATGTATGAGTTATACATCGTTATAAATTGAGGTTATTAATATATTTTGGAATGGAATTTAAGTAAGTATGGTTGGGCACTGTAGTGGCCTGGTTAAAAAATGGTGACTTGGCAAGAATGTATACCACATCGAGTGTCATGGTATCCCGATTAGCACATGATGTCTCGGCAAGCATATTTTATTTATTGTATTTATTTTTCTTATATATACACGCACATATTATATTGTGTATTGGGGGTTATTGGTGACACCATACTAATTTATATTTATCAAACCCTGCACTAGAATCTCAGTTCACGATCAGGAATTATGTCAACTTTTCAGGTCAGATCATAGGATGTGCGGTGGATCAGGTTAGAGAAATTCATCAGGTATCGAAGATTGATATGAGGCTCAAGGTTAGAATAATAGCCTTTTTTATTTTGTTTTATTTTGGTTTAACTTGTATATGGTATTTTCCCAATGGGCTATCAGTTTTATGTTTTGTATAATAGCATTTTATATTATTAAAGCACTGTTTTTTGTTGATTTATGTGTATTTTGAAATTTATGTTGTGGATGTTGTTTAGTTATTTATTGATATTTATCACTATGATATTGAGGTAATATTCTCTAAAATTCATGTTTTAGGATGTCAATTATATTCAATAGCCTTTGGCATGTGAGGAGGCATGCTTGAGAACATGTGGCACTCCATCTCATACAGTGGTTTTAAGCCAAGGTGTCACAAAGTAGTATCAAAGTTTTTTTATTATGATTTGAGGATGTGGTTGATATATGATCTAGGAATTTTTCAAAGCTTGTGATAGATATAAAACTATTGTATTAAGGATACATTTTCATATAGTAATTCTAGGTTACCAGGGAATTGGATTGTTGTTCTTTGTTTTCAATGTTACAATTGTGTGATTTCACCTTGGTGGACACGCTTGATTTTTGGATTTATTATTTATGAGTTTTAGATCTTATACCATTGGAAATATTTTATGATCATGAATCATGGTATCACATGTGACTCGTATGATATACGTGTGATTTACTGTCATTATTTTTTAATGATAGGTTCAATTGTGTAACATGTCAACAAAAACTTACATGATGTTTTCTTATGTAAATTATTAGTGTAATTATACTTAAATGTATTGTGATATATTTCCATTATATGGTAGGTTATATAATTATTTTTATGAGAGGTTTTATAGTAATGGTAATATAGTTTCTTTATCAATATATGTATAGTGACCATAAGTATGTCAGTATAGGCATTTGATGCCTTGGTAATGGAACCCTGGTGGGTTTGTTTTAGGAATTTGAATCCTAAGAGGTGATCCACGGATGGGAAGGCGTTTCCTTGAAAATGTGGGTTTAGTTACTTAAATTTTAAACAAAAAAAAATATTTTATATTTTCCTAAATAGCTTCTTGGTGGTATTTTACATAACTTTGGGTAGTTGAGAAAAGGTATGAGAAACTCCTTGATATTTCAATATGTGAAGCACTTGTATCAACTATGGTATCAGAAAGGGATTATGGGGAAGGAACATTTTAATGCCTTGACATATGGTTCTTAGGGTTTAATTTTTTATAACACGGTGAGATTGTGGGTAGACACTTATGGTTTTGATAATGATGCCCATGTAGTGGGTGATTATGTGGTTTTCCTTAGCATGAGTGATATGCCTTGGGTTATTTAATGTGAATGATATGGTTTTGGGGCATGTTTAGTAGTTTAGGTACGTAATCCTAGGTTAGATGGGATGGGGATCATGGTAGGATGAGTTTGTCTTTACAACTGGGTGTATTGGAGCGTGTGTACTTTCGTTTGGGTGAGACTGAGATGGGTCATAATCAGGAACCTATGAGACGGTTCTTGGTGGATCACTCTACCTTAGAGAAAGAGAGTGTGTGTTGATGTTTCTTTTCAGGAAAAGTCTCGGTGTGTGAGGGAAGGTGTGAAATGGGTATGCATGGTGCCCATTTGGGTTTTGGGTCAATTAAAGGACCACATACAGGTCTGTTGAGAATTTATCAAGTTATAGAGGAACTTAAGAGGTGTATTTGTAGTAGCGCTATGGTGGTTTTGGTTTGGGGTCACTCTTGGCCCAGGTATTAGTGATCTGGGGGATTTATATTTTTTATTAGAGGTGACATCAATGATGGATCGAGATACCATGTTATGTTTGAATTGAGTGTGTGACTTGACATGAACTGTTCTGGAGGTGTAGTTTTATGGGTTGATGGGAGGTGAGCCTATCTAGAGTGGAGCAACATGCATATATCACTGAATCCTTTTGAGTTTTTTCTTGAGTGATGTAAGGTAATCCATATAGTGTGTATTTCACCATTGTTTTTTGGAGGTTTTGGCCCTCATTTTAGATGAATTTTGGTGGTTTTGAGGATGTCATTTCAGGTGATCCAAGAATGGGTGGCAATGATCTTTCATGTGGGAACTTCAGTATGATTGAGACAGCCATGTCCAATTTTTTTCATTAGTAATGGAAATATCATGGGTGAGGATATCATATGTTTGGTTCAATGAGATAAAATAACAATACTCCTATAGTGGGGAGAAATGTATCAATCATATGTGAATGGCTCTCATGTAGGATGGGATATCGATGCGGTAAGACTATTAAGTCAAAAATCATGATGGCGCTAGGGTGCTAGTGAGTGGTAATATCTTCTAAAGTGTGTATCCTTAGTTAATATCAGATTTTAAGTTCGGATATAGATTTTTTTAGAGTATGTGTGTTTGCATTGCGTTTAGGATGGTTTTGGTGTAATCTGAGAGAAAGTAAGGCTAAAGGTGTGCCAGTGCTCAAGGTGAGGGAATGAAAATTAGTGTGGTGGTTAGTGATCCAACCATGAAATTACATAGATATTTTATTTCATACATTGGTATGGGATTTTTATGATCATGGTATTCCTTTGGGATTTAAGGCATCAAGAACTGGTGTTATGAGGATGTGTTGGAAGGTGAAACCAAATGTTTTTGCTAAAGTTGGTTCAAGGAGGTCTAATTAGTGTTTTCCATGTGTTTGGATATATTGATATTGGAACCAGGTCTGGAGTATCGTGTGGAACATGTTTTTTGTGGTTATGGTATTGTATCGAGAGTTTTTAGAGAAAATATAGTCGATCTGGGTTTGGTGTTTGGAATTGTATAGTGAAAGTTTTCTTGGTGTTTCGGAACAAAATGAAGTGAGTTCTTTGTGTTTTTATGACTAAGGAAAGTCATAATACATGGTTTAAAAACTACCATAGCTTCTTAGGGATGATAATCCCTAATGTGGGGAGTTTGTAACAATATATGTCATTATAGGTTGTAAATTCGTGATGGAATTTGAATTTTTAGTTTAGCGGAAGGTTTTTTTTTTGAGAACTGGGAGTCAAATTGTAAATTAGATCATTTGTGTGTCTCAAAATGATGATTTTGGATTTTTTTTTTAGGTCTTGAGAGTGCTTCAAGTGCTTGGGTTTATTTTGGGTAAGTTTTAGAAGACTTGGGTGCTGATTTTTCAGTTGCTACATCCATTCATTCCATGAACCATGGGGTTCACACTATGAAAAGAATTTGACTAGGGGTGGGTTACCTATGCCTGAGTACTTCATAATGTGAACCCCTTATTCATTACATTAATGGGTTTTGGGTGTGCTGCCTGGGGTGGTTCAAGATATGAAATGTGTTTTGGCAGTTAAACATTCTAGAGCAGTCCTTTCAAGCCATGAACTATCAATTTAGGCTATGAAACTTTCAAATGGGAGACCTTTCAAGATATAAACTAGGGTATCAAGTCATGAAAATTTAAATGTATGTACTTTTCAAGACATTAAATATGTTTTATATTATTAAATATATCTAGTTTCTTTTTAAAAAAATAAAATGGGGTCATCCCCCTTTGTTTTTCATTTCCTAAACATGCACTGGGAGGGCTATTCGGCTGTCTCCTACCCTCTTCTACCTTCCCTTTGATCCCATAAGATAGGGGATGGTTTTTTTGGTGATACTAGTTATTCTATTCCCTCTTTTTCCTTTATTTTGGTTTCTCTTCACATCCCTCTGATTTAGATTATTTTTTGATATGGCCATGTGTTGATTCCATTGAAGCATGGTGAAATTGGGCGATTTGGATGGGTATTTTGCTCATATTACATAGAGAGTGGACTGAGGTGATGTATAAATGATTTTGGAAGTGTTTTTGGTGAAGTTAAACCACCATATAAATTTATTTATTTTTTACACAATTGGATAAAATTGATAATTTCATCGAGTGTAGTGGTTGGGGATTTTGTATGGATTAGGTTTGAGTGCATCTTAGGAGGGGACCACACCCTGTTCCTTAAGGTTTCAATGAGTGGATGATGCATAAAAAAGTTTTTGGTGATTATTCTTAATTAAATTAAATATAATAATTAATTATAAATTTTTATAATTAATTATATGTGACGGGTGACATGAGGCAGGTTCCCAAGAGCATGGATGAGGCTCGTTGGTCTTAGAAGAGGCCCAGTGGAGTTCGATGAGGGTTTAACATTGTGTTTAATGTAATTGAACCCTATAATAAAAAACTATATGTTTTTTATGAATTATTTTCATGCTTTCATACTATATGAGGTTAAATAATAGGATTTAGTGACCAAGTGTGCCCTCAGTAGATGAAATATGATGGCTCTAGGCCTCATATGCTTGCAATAAGTGTTCTTTAGAACTTAGGTGAATTGGGATCACCCATAGACTATATCTTCAAGGGTTAGAGAATTTTTTGAGATAATAATATACCTTTGTGAGATCTTGTGATGGGATTTGAGGAAGATGATATCCTAGGAAAGTACCAAGATCTAGTGGGTATGTATGAGAGGCTTGGGGCTGAGTGATGATGGGGGAGATTCTTGAACATCTTGTCAGTGATAAGGTGGTCCATCCTAAGGATAGAGGTGGGTATTAGTGTATTCTTGGAGTAGATAAATTCCTTTGAGACTCAACCTTCTTGATTGAGAGGGTTTTCCTTTAGGTTTTTATCCAATATATCTCTTTTAGGAGATGTGGAATGAATCCCAGGTGAGGGTCGAGGTGTTTTTCAGACTTGGAATTGGGTTTCCAAGGGGGTTTTGGTTTGTAATTGGACCTTTTCTATTTAGAATAGGGTCGGGTAGAACAATATGTCTTGATACAATCCCTGGGTAGTAGAACCATGAGTGATTAGGGTTTTGGTTAGGTTGGATTGGGCCTTGAGGCTTGGGTTAGGGATAAGCCTACTGGTTATGGTGTCACCAACGGGTGATGGGTGTGAGATGGTATTAATATTCAAATATCATGGTGGGTAAAAAGGGCCCATTGGGGTCCCTTTTAGGTAGTTATAGATGTTTTTAGAAGAGGGACACTACTAGAAATCCCATTTTTACCAATTCTTATATCCCAACGGTTTGATAAACTGTTAGGAATGGTTATGTATACCAATGGTTTTCTTAAAACCGTTGGTATAGAGGCTTTTATGAAGAAATTTACCAACGGTTTGTAAAACCGTTGGTATAGGCCTCAATTAAGACACTTTTACCAATGGTTATACACTAACCATTAGTATATATTGGAATATATGCCACCTTTTACCAACAGTTTAAAGAAACCGTTGGTATAGGGATACATTCCCAATGGTTTTTAAAAACCGTTGGGAAAGTTTTCCCCTAAATCTAGTTCGGGTATCCAGTAGCCCCTCCGCTCGATTGTAGTCCCCCTCCGCTCGACTTCAGCCCTAAATTGAAGCTCTCCCGACCCTCTCTCGTTACCCAGTCTCTGAAACTCCATCCATCCTCTTCAATCCAACAATTTTTCTGTTCTACACTTCAAATATGTAAGTTCTACCTCAGTTATAATTTTATTCATCTATTTTTTTTATTTTCTATTTTGATTTGACCTAAACATCTGGGATCTCTCTATACAAAGACTCAGAAACTCGTTCCACTCATAGATCCATCTTAAATCAAACAATTTTGTAGTTCTACACTCTAAATCTGTAAGTACTACCTTAGTTTTAATGTTTTGCATCTTTTATTTTTGTTTTCTGTTTTAATTTGGTATAAACTAGGTTGTGTTATTTATGGCATGCGAAGGTTAGTGATATTGAGGATGAATTGGATGTTGGTTGGGTGATGGATTAGAATTGTGATATTTTTTGGATTAAGTTTAATTAATTTTCAATGAATTATTTGGGGATTTCCTCCCTTTAACAGAGCCCCCACTCCTCATGGACCCTGGACACCCCTCCCCCCCTCTTGGACCCTGGATAGTCCCCCTCTCCTGGAACTTGGACAGCCTAGCCCCCCTCTTTCCTGAAACTTGGACAGCCCCCCTCCTAGACCCTGGACAACCCCCCTCCACCCTCCTCCCAGGACCTTGTATAGTCCCCCTCCTTCCTGGACCCTAGTAATCCCCCCACCCTCCACCCTGGACCCTGGATAGCCCCCCTCCTCGATGGACCCTGGACAGCCCCCCTCCTTCCTGGACCATGGACAGCCCCTTCTCCCCTTCTCCTTGACCCTGTACAGCCCCCCACCCCCCTTCCTGGACCCTGGACAGCCCCCCACCCCTCCTCCTAGACCTTGGACATCCCCCTCATCCCCCTCCTCAACCACCAAATACCCCCCCACTTCAAAACTTTGACCACCAAACTTGGACATGCTGGATTTTCTCTAAAAAGATAGATTTGATCCTCAAACCACCTCAATAATATCCTAAACAATGCTTATAATGTGGTTTTCACCACATAGAATCCAATTGTATTCCAAGTCACTAGTCTATCCTCCCTTGGCTAGATTTTACGAAAAGCATTCAACCTTAAGGATCCAAATAAAAATAAATTGATATAAGACATTTGATAATGGATTAAAATTTCAAATTGGGATCCAATGAGGAATATTTGAGATATTATGCATCATGTCCATGAGTAAATCCATTTTTATATATACAATAAGTTATTTTTCACAATTTTCACACATTAATTGTTTGTAAAAATGGTACAAACATTTATAAAGGTTCTAATATATAAAAATGAATCTATTTGTGGATGCATCTTAACCAACAATGTCTAGCTTGTCTGCCTCTTCCATGATCATCGATGTGCACGTCCCGTCTCTAACTGACCTCGCACGATGGGTGACTCAGCATCTGGCTGATGACGATAACCAGATTCTCTTACTTCTACACCAGATTCATGCCTGCTACGCTCCTTAAGTGATCAACCCCACTAAGCGTCCCTGTGAGCTTGATGACACGGCCACCAGTTCTTGTAAGAGGCAGAGGAGTTCTGAGTTGATGGACCAAGATGATTGACCAGTGTACATCCATCTGGATGAAGATGTAAAACTTAGAGCTTCCTGGGAAGCAACCCATGTTCTAGAGTTTCATCATTTTTCTTTTTTTACTTTGTTTTAGGAAATAAACATGGCATTTATGCAACAATTTTTTAGCTACTTCTGATCTGTATGTGCACTTGTCATTACTCTACATGACTACTTCTATTTTGTCTGATCCTTGGTGTTATTTTTTATGACATGATGCAGCTATGTGATATCTATGTTTATATTTTACAGGTATATAAGTATGTTCACTTTTCATTATTCCATTCTTTCAGTGCTTAGGCTGATGGTACGAGGTAGGTTCGTACCAGAGGTAGACGAGCATCTCCGCGTACCTGACTAGACCCTTCCCCTCCGACCAAACGCATTCGGATTCTGTTGAAACTTAAGGTAAATGATCCATGGGTCAAATGTGACGTGTATAAGTCAACCTCGCCTCAATAAGAGGCACGGTGTGGCCAGGATCACTCAAACTGCCTCTCTTTTATTCAAAATTGACTTATTTTTAAGTGAAATCAACAATTGACATATGGAAAACTGACCAAACTCCTTAATATTGTGTTTACACTTTAGTAAAACTATCTATGGGTCATATGTGACATGTAAAAGTCAACTCCGCCTCAATCCGATGCGCGGTGTGGCCGGTATCACTCCAAGTGTATGTATTTTGTTTAAAATGGACAATATTTTACGTACATATGCCAATCCAATAAAACAGCTTTTGATTCTGTTTATACTTTTTAAAAATGATCCATGACTCATATGTGTCATGTACGAGTCATCCCCGCCTAAATTCGAGGCTCAGTGTGGCCGATACCACTCAAAGTGCCTCTATTTTGTTAAAAATTGACTTAATTTTAAGTGAAATCAACAACTGCCATACGGCAAACTGACCAAACACATTCGGATTCTATTTAAACTTAAGGAAAACGATCCATGAGTCAAATTTGACGTGTATGAGTCAACTCCGCCTCAATATGAGGCTCGGTGTGGCCGACACCACTCAAAATGCCTCTGTTTTGTTAAAAATGGACTTAATTTTAAGTAAAATCAACAACTGACATATAGTAAACCAACCAAACGCATTCGGATTCTATTTATACTATAAGAAAATGATCCATGGGTTCTATATGATGTCTAAAAGTCAACCCCGCCTCAATCCAAGGCGCGGTGTGGATGGTACCATTCAAAATGTCTCTTTTTTGTTCAAAATGAATTTAATTTTAAGTGAAAACAACAACTGGCATATGAAAAACCGACCAAATGCATTCCAAATCTGTTTAAACTTTAGGAAAATGATCCATTTGTCATATGTGATGTGTACGAGTCAACACTCACCTCAATACAAGGCACGATGTGGCCGGAACCACCCAAATTGTCCCTCTTTTTTTAAAAATGGACAATATTTTACGTACATACGCCAAACCGATCAAATGGATTATGATTGTATTGCTAATTTTTCAAAATGATCCATGACTCATATGTGATGTGTATGAGTCAACATTGCCTCAATTCGAGGCCCGGTGTGGCCGACACCACTCAAAGTGCCTCTGTTTTGTTAAAAATGGACTTAATTTTAAGTGAAATCAACAACTGACATACGGCAAACCGACCAAACACATTCGGATTATACTGAAACTTAAGGAAAACAATACATGAGTCAAATTTGATGTGTAATAGTAAACCCCGCCTCAATACAAGGCTCGGTGTTGCCAGCACCACTCAAAATTCCTCTGTTTTGTTAAAAATGGACTAAATTTTAAGTGAAACCAACAACTGACATACGGTAAACCGACCAAACGCATTAGGATTTTGATGATACTACAGGAAAACGATCCATGGGTCATATGTGATGTGTACAAGTGAACTCTTCCTTAATTCGAGGTGTGTTGTGGACGGTACCATTCAAAATGTCTCTCTTTTGTTCAAAATGACTTTAATTTTAAGTGAAAACAACAACTGGCATACGAAAAACCGACCAAATGCATTCCAAATCTATTGAAACTTTAGGAAAACGAACCATGGGTCATATTTGATGTGTACGAGTCAAACCTGCCTCAATCTGAGGCGCGGTGTGGCCGAAACCACCCAAATTGTCCCTCTTTTGTTTAAAATGGACAATATTTTACGTACATACGTCAAACCAATAAAATGGCTTCTTATTGTGTTGATACTTTTGAAAAACTATCCATGACTCATATGTGATGTGTACAATTCAACCCCATCTCAATTAGAGGCCCGGTGTGGCCGACACCACTCAAAGTGCCTCTATTTTGTTAAAAATGGACTTAATTTTAATTGAAATCAACAACTGACATACGGCAAATCGACCAAACACATTCAGATTATATTGAAACTTAAGGAAAACGATCAATAAGTCAAATTTGACGTTTAAGAGTAAACCACGCCTCAATACGAGGCTTGGTGTGGTCGACACCACTCAAAATGCCTCTGTTTTGTTAAAAATTGACTTAATTTTAAGTGAAATCAACAACTGACATACCGTAAACCGACAAAACGCATTTGGATTCTATTGATACTATAGGAAAATTATCCCTGGATCATATTTGATGTGTACGAGTCAACCTCGCCTTAATCTGAGGTGCGGTGTGGACGGTACCATTCAAAATGTCTCTCTTTTGTTCAAAATGACTTTAATTTTAAGTGAAAACAACAACTGGCATATGAAAAACTGAACAAATGCATTCCGAATCTATTAAAACTTTAGGAAAAAGATCCATGGGTAATATGTGATGTGTAAGAGTAAACCCTTCCTTAATCTGAGGCGCGGTGTGGGCAGAACCACCCAAACTGTCCCTCTTTTGTTTAAAATGGACAATATTTTACGTACATACGTCAAACCGATCAAACGGCTTCTGATTGTGTTGATACTTTTGAAAAATGATCCATGACTCATATGTAATTTGTAAGATTCAACCCCACCTCAATTCAAGGCCTAGTGTGGCTGACACCACTCAAAATGCCTCTGTTTTGTTAAAAATGGACTTAATTTTAAGTGAAATCAACAACTGACATACGAAAAACTGACCAAACGCATTTGGATTATATTTAAACTTAATTAAAATGATCCATGAGTCAAATTTGACATGTACGAGTAAACCCCTCCTCAATAAGAGGCTCGGTGTGGCCAACACCACTCAAAATGCCTCTGTTTTGTTAAAAATGGACTTAATTTTAAGTGAAATCGACAACTGACATAAAGTAAACTGACCAAATGCATTTAGATTCTATTGATACTACAGGAAAACGATCCATGGTTTATATGTGATGTGTACGAGTCAGACCTGCCTTAATCCGATGTGCGATGTGGACGGTACCATTCAAAATGTCTCTCTTTTGTTCAAAATGACTTTAATTTTAAGTCAAAACAACAAATGGCATACGAAAAACTGACCAAATGCATTCTGAATCTATTGAAACTTTAGGAAAATGATCCATGGGTCATATGTGATGTGTACAAGTCAATCCCTCCTCAATCCGAGGCACGGTGTGGCCAGAACCACCCAAATTGTCCCTCTTTTGTTTAAAATGGACAATATTTTACATACATACGTCAAACTGATCAAACGGCTTCTGATTGTGTTGATACTTTTTCACAAAAATCCATGACTCATATGTGATTTTTACTAGTCAACCCCGGCTCAATCCAAGGCCCGGTGTGGCCGACACCACTCAAAGTGCCTCTGTTTTGTTAAAAATGGACTTAATTTTAAGTGAAATCAACAACTAACATAAGACAAACTGACCAAATACATTCAGATTCTGTTGAAACTTAAGGAAAACAATCCATGGGTAAAATGTGACATTTCCAAGTCAAATTTGCCTCAATATGAGGTGCAGTGTGTCCGGGACCACTCAAACTCCCTCTCTTTTGTTCAAAATGGACTTATTTTTAAGTGAAATCAACAACTGACATACAGGAAACTGACCAAACACCTTGGAATTGTATTTACACTTTTGGAAAACAATCCATGGGTTATATGTGATGTGTAAGAGTCAACCCCAGCTCAATATGAAGCGCGGTGTGGCCGGTATCACTCCAAGTGTATGTATTTTGTTTATAATGGACAATATTTTACGTACATACGCCAAATCAATAAAATGGCTTCTGATTGTGTTGATACTTTTGAACAACAATCCATGACTCATATTTGATGTGTACGAGTCAACCCCGTCTCAATCTGAGGCCCGGTGTGGCCGACACCACTCAAAGTGCCTCTGTTTTGTTAAAAATGGACTTAATTTTAAGTGAAATCAACAACTGACATACGGCAAACCGACCAAACGCATTCGTATTCTGTTGAAACTTAAGGAAAACGATCCATGGGTAAAATGTGACATGTATGAGTCAACTTTTCCTCTATACAAGGAGTGGTGTGGCTGGAACCATTCAAATGTCCTCTCTTTTGTTCAAAATGGACTTATTTTTAAGTGAAATCAACAACTAACAGACAGTAAACTGACCAAATTCATTTGGATTCTATTGATACTACAGGAAAACAATCCATTGGTCATATGTGACATGTACGAGTCAACCTCTCCTTAAACTGAGCCACGGTGTGGATGGTACCATTCAAAATGTCTCTCTTTTGTTAAAAATGACTTTAATTTTAAGAGAAAACAACAACTGACATATGAAAAACTGACCAAATGCATTCTGAATCTGTTGAAACTTTATGAAAACGATCCATGGGTCATATGTGACTTGTACGAGTCAACCCCACCTCAATCCGAGGTGCGGTGTGGCCAGAACCACCCAAACTATCCCTCTTTTGTTTAAAATGGACAATATTTTACATACATATTTCAAACTGATCAAACGGAATCTTATTGTCTTGATACTTTTTAAAAATTATCCATGACTCATATTTGATGTGTAAGAGTCAATCTCGCCTCAATTTAAGGTCCGGTGTGGCCGATACCACTCAAAGTGCCTCTGTTTTGTTAAAAATAGACTTAATTTTAAGTGAAATCAACAACTGACATACGGAAAACCAACCAAACGCATTCAGATTATATTGAAACTTAAGTAAAATGATCCATGAGTCAAATTTGATGTGTACGAGTAAACCCCTTATCAATAAAAGGCTCGGTGTGTCCAACACCACTCAAAATGCCTCTGTTTTGTTAAAAATGGACTTAATTTTAAGTGAAATCAACAACTGACATACAGTAAACTGACCAAACACATTTATATTTTGTTGATGCCATAGTACAATGATCCATGGGTCATATGTGATGTGTACAAGTCAACCCCGCCTTAATCCGAGGCGTGGTGTGGACGGTACCATTCAAAATGTCTCTCTTTTGTTCAAAATGACTTTAATTTTAAGTGAAAATGAAAACTGGCATACGAAAAACTGACCAAATGCGTTCCGAATCTGTTGAAACTTTAGGAAAATCATACATGGGTCATATGTGACGTGTACGAGTCAACCCCACCTCAATCTGAGGCGCGATGTGTCCAGAACCACCCAAACTGTTCCTCTTTTGTTTAAAATGGACAATATTTTACGTACATACGTCAAACTGATCAAACGGCTTCTGATTGTGTTGATAATGTTTCACAAAGATCCATGACTCATATGTGATGTGTATGAGTCAACCCCATCTCAATCTGAGGCCCGGTGTGGCTGACACCACTCAAAATGCCTCTGTTTTCTTAAAAATGGACTTAATTTTAAGTGAAATCAACAACTAACATACGACAAACTGACCAAACGCATTCAGATTCTATTTAAACTTAAGGAAAACAATAAATTGGTCAAATGTGACGTGTATGAGTAAACTTATCTTCAATCTAAGGCGTGGTGTGGCCGATACCACTCAAACTCCCTCTCTTTTGTTCAAAATTGACTTATTTTTAAGTGAAATCAACAACTGACATACGGGAAACCAAACAAACACCTTCGGATTGTATTGAAACTTTAGGAAAACTATCCATGGGTTATATTTAATTTGTAAGAGTCAACCCCGTCTCAATCTGAAGCGCGGTGTGGCCGGTATCACTCCAAGTGTATGTATTTTGTTTATAATGGACAATATTTTACGTACATACGCCAAATCAATCAAACGGCTTCTGATTGTGTTGATACTTTTGAAAAATGATCCATGACTCATATTTTATGTTTATGAGTCAACCCCTCCTCAATACGAGTCCCGATGTGGCTGAAACCACTCAAAGTGCCTCTGTTTTGTTAAAAATGGACTTAATTTTAAGTGAAATCAACAACTAACATACGGCAAACCGACCAAACGCATTCGGATTCTGTTGAAACTTAAGTAAAATGATCCATGGGTCAAATGTGACATTTAAGAGTCAAATTTGACTCTATACGAGTAGTGGTGTGTCCGAGACCACTCAAACTTCCTCTCTTTTGTTCAAAATGGACTTATTTTTAAGTAAAATCAACAACTAACAGACTGTAAACTGACCAAACGCATTTGGATTCTGTTGATACTATAGGAAAACGATCCATGGTTCATATTTGACATGTACGAGTCAACCTCGCCTTAATCCGAGGTGCATTGTGGATGGTACCATTCAAAATGTCTCTCTTTTGTTCAAAATGACTTTAATTTTAAGTGAAAACAACAACTGGCATACGAAAAACTGACCAAATGCGTTCCAAATCTGTTGAAACTTTAGCAAAACAATCCATGGGTCATATGTGACGTGTACGATTCAACCCCGCCTCAATCAGAGGTGCGGTGTGGCCGGAACCACCCAAACTATCCCTCTTTTGTTTAAAATGGACAATATTTTACGTACATACGTCAAACCAATCAAACGGCTTATGATTGTGTTGATACTTTTTAACAACGATCCATGACTCATATGTGATGTGTAAGAGTCAACCTCGCCTCAATTTTAGGCCCGGTGTGGCCGACACCACTCAAAGTGCCTCTGTTTTCTTAAAAATAGACTTAATTTTAAGTGAAATCAACAACTGACATACTGAAAACAGACCAAACGCATTCGGATTATATTGAAACTTAAGTAAAACAATCCATGAGTCAAATTTGATGTTTACGAGTAAACCCCACCTCAATATGAGGCTCGGTGTGGCCGACACCACTCAAAATGCCTCTGTTTTTTCAAAAATGGACTTAATTTTTAGTGAAATCAACAACTGACATACAGTAAACCGACCAAACACATTCGGATTCTGTTGATACTATAGGACAATGATCCATGGGTCATATGTGATGTGTATGAGTCAGCCCTGCCTTAATCTGAGGTGCGGTGTGGATGGTACCATTCAAAATGTCTCTCTTTTGTTCAAAATGACTTTAATTATAAGTAAAAACAAAAAGTGGCATACGAAAAACTGACCAAATGCGTTCCGAATCTATTTAAACTTTATGAAAACGATCCATGGGTCATATTTGACATGTACAAGTCAACCCCGCCTCAATCTGAGGCGCGGTGTGGCTAGAACCACCCAAACTGTCCCTCTTTTTTTAAAATGGACAATATTTTACGTACATACGTCAAACTAATCAAACGGCTTATGATTGTGTTGATACTTTTGAAAAAATATCCATGACTCATATGTGATGTGTACGAGTCAACCTTGGCTCAATCCGAGGCTTGGTGTGGCTGACACCACTCAAAGTGCCTCTGTTTTGTTAAAAATGGACTTAATTTTAAGTGAAATCAACAACTAACATGCGACAAACTGACCAACCGCATTCGTATTCTATTGAAACTTAATTAAAACAATCCATAGGTCAAATGTGATGTGTAGGAGTCAACTTCACCTCAATATGAGGTGCGGTGTGGCCGGGACCACTCAAACTCCCTCTCTTTTGTTCAAAATGGTCTTATTTTTAAATGAAATCAACAACTGACATATGGGAAACCGACCAAACGCCTTCATATTGTATTGAAACTTCAGGAAAACGATCCCTAGGTTATATGTGATGTGTAAGAGTCAACCCTGGCTCAATATGAAGCATGGTGTGGCCGGTATCACTCCAAGTGTATGTATTTTGTTTATAATGGACAATATTTTACGTACATACGCCAAATCAATCAAACGGATTCTGATTGTGTTGATACTTTTTAACAATGATACATGACTCATATTTGATGTGTATGAGTCAACCCCGCCTCAATATGAGACCCGGTGTGGCCGACACCACTCAAAGTGCCTCTGTTTTGTTAAAAATGGACTTATTTTTAAGTGAAATCAACAACTGACATACGGCAAACTGACCAAACGCATTCGGATTCTATTTAAACTTAAGGAAAACGATCCATGGGTCAAATGTGACATGTAAAAGTCAAATTGTCCTCTATACGAGGTGTGGTGTGTCCGGGACCACTCAAACTTCCTCTCTTTTGTTCAAAATGGACTTATTTTTAAGTGAAATCAACAACTAACAGACGGGAAATCGACCAAACGCCTTCGGATTATGTTGACACTTTAGGACAATAATCCATGTGTTATATTTGATGTGTAAAAGTCAACCCTAGCTCAATCCAAAGCATAGTGTGGCCGGTATCACTCTATGTGTATGTATTTTATTTAAAATGGACAATATTTTACGTACATACGCCAAACCAATAAACCGGCTTCTGATTGTGTTGATACTTTTTCACAATGATCCATGTCTCATATGTGACATGTTCAAGTCAACCCTGCCTCAATCCGAGGCCTGGTGTGGCCGACACCACTGAAAGTACCTCTGTTTTGTTAAAAATGGACTTAATTTTAAGTGAAATCAACAAGTGACATACGATAAACTGACCAAACACATTCAAATTCTATTGAAACTTAAGGACAATGATCCATGAGTCAAATTTAACGTGAAAGGATAGCCCTAGATAGCCCCCCCCCCTTTCTAGACATCCCCCCCTCATCAAATTCATGTGATGATATGCTATAATTTGAATAAAAATCATTGTTGCACATTCTCCATGACCCCCATACTCGCTCCCTGGAAATCTCCCCTCCCCTCTTCCTAGACAACCCCCTCCCCTCTCTGGACATCCCCCCACATCACATTCAATTAAAGTCATGCATCACTTTAGATTATTCACAAATATTAACCACATTGTTAATTCACTTTGTCACACATACCCCTCATGCACCAATTTCTATCATAATCATCACCTTTTTGAGTAAGAAAAAATTGATATGTGTGAACCCAATAAATTGAAATAGGTTAATTGGAAGAGTTTTTGTCATATGAAGATTGAAATGGGGAATTTTAGTACATGGTATGGTTGGAAGAGTGATGTTTTTATGTGTTTTTTTGTATAATTTCCAATGTTTTTTGTGGTGTTTGAAGTCTATTTATAGATGTTATTTGTGATGTTTTGTATGCACGTCTATCAAGTGGAGGCAACTGTATGCAGGCTGCTGGTTTTTGTGAAAATACCCAATTCCAATGGTTTAGAACCATTGGTATACTTTGAGAATATATGAATATATACCAACGGTTTATCTAAACCATTAGTAAAAAGCTATACCAATGGTTTTGAACCATTGGTATAAGCTCAAAAATATAAATTTCCCAATAGTTTTAAACCGTTGGTAAATCCTTTTGCCAATGGTTTAAAGGAACCATTGGGAAATTAAAACTTTCACCACCTTTTACCAACGGTTTTCCTTAAACCATTGGTAAAGGTCTTTCCCAACGCCTTACTTCCCTACGGTTTGGGAAACCGTTGGTATATCTTATACCAATGGTTTTCCAGCCTATACCAACGGTTTTGAACCGTTGGTATTGTCTATATTTTCAGTAGTGGGACTAGGTCCTAAATGATTATTTCCTTGGGATCAGTTAGTGAGAAATGTTATGTGTTGTAGGCCCTGCTTGTGTTGCATGTGCTTGTTATACTATACCTTCTGATGTTTGGTTTATGTGCTAGGTGGAACTTGTTTTATTAGGCTTTGGTTAGGGACCTCCCAATATAGGGTTTAATCATGTTATTATTTGAGATATATATGATAAACCTTTCCTTAAGGATGCTTGGGTTGAGGACCGCCCAGGGGGTTGGGTCGTGTGCTAGGTAGACCTTTCCTTAATAGGATTGAGTCAAGGATGACCCATAAGAGGGATAGGCCATGTTATAGGTGTACCTTACATTAGTAGACTTGGGTTGAGGAACAACCTTGAGAGTTTTTGTACATTATATTATGTGAAGCATGATCTATGAAACCTTTATAAAGTAATAAGGAAGTGGGCTGAGATATGGACATATGATTGTGCCTAGTCTCTTTGGGTATTAGGTCAATGTTTGGACACCAACCTACCCTGAGTCTTTAGGCGAGAGTTGGACATCAGTATGAGGTTATATGATGAATTTATTCTATCATGGAACTGAAATAGGTATGGTTAGGAAATGTGGTGTCTTAATTTTCACATGATAACCTGATAAGTATTTGTACCTCATTGATTATTGTGATTACCTGATTAGCACAGAAAGACTCGGTGAGTATATTTATTTATTTTAATTATTTTTCTTATTAATACACATGAATATGAAAATGTATGTTAGGGGTGCTTAATGATACCCTACTGAGTTATATGTTTACACCCTTCACAAGAATCTCGATGCATGTGCAGACCATATGTCTACTTTTCTAGTCATAAAAATGGATGTGTAGTGAATCAAGCTGGAGAAACTCAATGGGTATGAGAGAATGGGATGAGGCTCAGGGTTGTTAGTAAAGCCTCTATTATTATTTTGGTTTACATTTATATGGGATAGGCGAAGTGGGTGATCAATTTTATTTTTTTCATGACATCATTCCATATTGTTATAGCACTTTTGTTTATTTATTTATGTGTACTTTGATGTTTATGATGTTGATGTTTTTTTGTTATTTATTTTTATTGATCACTATTATATTTAGGGAATAGTCTCCCTAATTAATTTTTTAGTCCCTCACCACTAGTCGATGGCCTCTAGAATATGTGGAGGTATGATTTAGGCCACGTGGAACTCTAGATTGAATGGTTATTTCATGTTGATACATCACAAATGTCCCATGGTTTTACCTACCAGACTGAGTATTAAATTTAATACTCTAAAGATTTAAAATAAAAAAAATAGAAATAGAAATATTTTTTATTAAAGTTCCACTTAAATCATGAAAACAAAAACTTTCATGGATTTTGAATAGTGGATGTTTTTCACACATGATGGGAGATTTAAATCTCTTCAAAGATTTTGAAAATTTCAAGGATGGTTGACCTTTTTAAACGATGATTCAATTAAAATTAATGTATTTTTATTGGTAGTGGTTTGAAAAGATATGTTGTAGTTTAGGAATATGTTACATGTTGATAGGTTGAAACAAAGTTTGATAAGTGTATATTAGCTATGTTATGAATGAAATAAGTTTGTTCTTAGGAAAAATTGGTTCTTGGTGAAGAGGTTGAAAGATTTATGTGTATTGATGAGAGGGTAGAAAACAATTTGGAACTTGTCTCAATTAGGTGATATTGAAAAATCATTCTACTTAAACTTAGAAGAGTAAAATATATTATAGAATCAAAGGCTTGTCCATTTTGGACAAAATAATATGATAAATCTTACCCAATGAGATATTTTTTGTAATATTACTATTATTAATATAGATAGAGGAACTAGATTTTCACTATATTTCAAAAGGAGAATATTATTAATTCTCAACATGAGAAATTTGAGATTAAAAACATCTCATCCATTAGAGATCATTCATTCAAACATTTTTGGGCCTATGGGGAAGAAATCTATAATTGTAGATATGTATTTTATTTCTTTCATATATGAATGTACTCATTTAAAATGAATTATGTTCATGAATAATAAGTTAGATTCATTGAGAATGTTCAATAGTTTTAGATTAATTGTTTAAGGGTTTGCTTTCTCCTTGAATAAGATCTAGATAGATAATGGTGTTGAATATATTTGTATAATATTTGGAAGAGTATATTTAGAATCATGATATTTACCAAGAACTCAATGAACCATACACACCTAAAAAAGATGGTTTTTTTAATATAAGAATATAATTTTGATGGATATGGATCATACAATTTTGATTTATCATGATACTTCTCAATATTTATAGAGACAAGTAATTGGTATAGTATTTCATATTCAAAAACCATTTTTTATCAAAAAAAATTAAATATTCCACTATACAAGATGTGTTATAATAATTTCCCCAAGTTTTAAATAATTAAGGATGTTTGGTAACCCTTATATTATCAAATTAAAAAGTAAAAATATTTGTAAATTTGAGTGTAGAGGAATTGATGGTATCTTTCTATGGTATCTTCCAAACAGAAGAGGATATTATTTTTACAATAAATATACAAGGAATATTGTGGATATTTATGATGTTAAGTAGTTATAACATTCAAATAATTAAAACACACATCAAGAATCAGGTTTTAAAAGTGAATATAAAAAAGATCTTGTAAAAAGGTAGGGTGAAGTTTCTGAAACTAATGAGAATTCAGAAGAAATACAGATTCAAGAAGATGATTCCTCCATTTAAAGTGATTAATAACATCATTTTTCATCTAATAAAAGTCTAAAAAAGTATATTTAAGTCCAAAATATCATTGGATAATAATTACAATAAGTTTATACTATATAAACTTTGAGGACAACAACACATATATCATTGTTTTATCAAGTTAAACCAAGATACGTGAAAGAAAATTTAGAGCATAAATAGTGGATTGATGTTATGAAAGAATATTTATATCATATCAAGAAGAATAAAACTTTTGATTTATTATTCAATCTAGTAAAAAATAATTTTATCAGAAAAAAGTGGGGTTATAGTGACAAGATGAATGAAAGTGGAGAAGTGGTCATAAAAAAGGAAAGACTTGTGTGTATTGGGTATTAATAGATGGAAGGAATTGATTTGGATGAAAAAAATTCTCTATTTTATAGGCTTAATATAATTGTAATATTTCTTTTCATTATGTAAACAAATTGATATGTGATTTTCCAAATGGATTTCAAGTCCAACTTCCTCAATAGTGAGTTGGAAGAGAAAGTGTACATTGAGAAACTCAATAGTTTCTTTCTTAGTGAATATGAAGGATGTAATTACATGTTAAAAAATGATTTGTATGGGTTAAACCAAGCCTTTAGATCATGGTATTACAAGTTATATACTTTATTAAATACATTGAAATTAAATAAAGGTATAGTGGATAGAAATATCCACATCAAAGAATATGAATATGTATCATTGATTATTATTATCTACGTGGATGATATTATTTTTTATGAAAATGAATAAGGTTTTTGTAAAGAATTTTCCTTGGAAATGAAGAATTTGTTTTATATTTCCATTATTAGACATTTAATTTTCTTTTTAGGCTTACAAGTTTCTCAATAATAATATAATATCTTTCTTTCTCAAGATAAGTATTCCCTATAACTGCTAAAGAAGCTTTTTATGTAGGATTAAAAGTTGGTTTCTATCTTAATTTTATTGGGAACCAAACTTTTGAATGATAAAAAATAAAAAAAAAATTAATAAAATTTCAAATGATTATTAGAAGTTTTATTTATTTGAAAACTTTAAGACAAGATAAAGTGTATGTTTTCACATTATATGCCAAGTATAAAAGTGTGCTATAGTATTTTCATTTCATTTATATAAAAATAATTCTTATATATATTAAATGAATAATGTAATATGGACTAATATATGATTATAGTGGAAATATTGATATCTTTGGATATACATATGTGAATTTGGATGGAAATATAGATGATCAAAGATAAACATATGGTGAAATTTTCTTTTTAAATGAAAGGTGTGTATGTTGGAACACAAAGAAACAAATTTCAATGACCTTAAGTACTATTGGATCATAATATGTGGATAAAACTCTAGCTATAACACGACTGATATTTATGAGGAATCAATTGGAATATCTCAATTTGGAAGTGAAGTTGTCACTACATGTGGGTTTTGATAATCAAAATTTTATCATTTTATTAATAAATGTCACGACCCGTCCCCCGGGGCCTGTGTCGTGACTACCCCATGCCCGCCTTCCATAGGCCAAGGGCTGGAGACTAGCATAGAAAATCATATTCCCTAAAACTGGGAAGGCATTGCCTTTATAACCTGTATACACACGCAACCAAGCACACAGCAAGATATGAACACAAGTAAAACTGTATAGAAAAAAGAGTGTTGAAAGTAAGAGGGGTCGGAATACAAGCTCAAAAGTAAAGGTACAAGTACAACTGAAATAGAATATAGCTGAAGAAAGAGAAATACAGCTATTGGGTCATCCTCTGAGGTTCCTACCTGAAGGGTAGGTATAGATTTCCTCCTCAGCACTCTACATCTTCCTGTCTCCTCTGCGTACTGACACTCCGTATGGTCCACCTCCGGGCACTGTCCAGTCCTGGTACCCTTTTCCTCAGTCAGTGTTGTCTATCTTCTGCACCAAACACAACAAGGTGCGGTCATAGCCCATGAAGGGGTGAGTATAAAGATACTCAGTAGGGACCCCAAGACCCTAAAGGTCTCAAAAAATCCACAAATGATAAACTACAAAGCATAAAATCAACTGACAACCCTACTTAGGTATATGCCCATACATATAGCTAAGTTATCAAGTATGCCCATCTCAATCATGAGGAAACATAGAGTCTAAATCAAAAGTCCAAGATCAACTGTTCCACAAAGGAAGGAGTACCACGAAGTTAAGTACCACACAAGTACACCACATAGAAGAATACCACCAAGGTATTACCACAATGGGAAAGTACCACATAGGTACAGACTCAGATCACACCAGATATATCTTAGGTACAGTAGTAAAGATGATTAGATGTAACTATTGAATCATATTACTCTATTAAGAGTCAGACCCATGAAGAATCCTAAATCATCATCAGACCCACAGAGAATCGTAGTACATCGTCAGACCCACACAGGATCCTAGTACCTTTTCATACCCACACAGGATTCTAGTACATCGTCAGACCCACACATGATCCTAGTACATCATCAGTACATCGTCATACCCACACAGGATCCTAGTACATCGTCAGTACATCGTCAGACCCGTACAGAATCCTAGTAAATCATCAGTATGTCGTCAGACCCACACAGGATCCTAGTACATCATCAGTACATCTTCAGACCCACACAAAATCCTAATACATCTTCAGTACGTTGTCAGACCCACACAGGATCCTAGTACATCGTCAGTAAGTTCTCAGACCCACACAGGATCCTAGTACATCGTCAATACATATTCAGACCCACACAAGATCCTAGTACATCATCAGTATGTCTTTAGACCAACAAAGGATCCTAGTATATCATCAGTATATCGTCAGACCCACAGAGGATCCTAGTACATTGTTAGTACGTCATAACAGCCAGCTACAGGATTCCCACACTAATCATGCTCGTCTCCGGGAGGTCCACTCCTCAAGTCATTGGTCAATACTCTAAATCCCAAAAATTCCCAAGAAGAAGTATCTCAAATTACCACTATGTTATATGCATCTCAACGCAACAGACGATGCATCAAATGGATGCTCGGTCTGTAATTTAATAGCCTTTTAGTCCCAAGGGCCAGGTTGGATTCCTGCTTGATCCAACCCGACTGTTCCCCAACTTTATCCAAATCTCCAGTGGGGTACACTAAAGGGACCATCTCGCGGGCGGCGCGGGGGCCACAGGGCACATCGGGCACTGCGGAGCAGCACGGGGGTCGCGGGCCGCGGTGCATCGCAGGGTCGCAGGGTGGGGTGGGGGCCGCAGAGCGGGGTTTGTGTGGCGGTGCGGGGGCTGTGGGGCGGCGCTGAGGCCACGGTGTGGTGAGGCGGCCATGGTGCGGCGAGGCAGCCAAGGTGCAGCGGTCCACCGTGGCTAATCGGATGGCCAGCCTTCCTCTCTGTGCGCTGTGGTCGCGCACCGCCCCTTTGTCAGCGGCCGGTTCGGCCGGCCGTTCTTCCTTCACCGCTGTGGCACAAGACGCGGTTCTCTTCTGTCGGGCGGCGTGTTCATTCTGTCACCTTCATCGTGAAGAACACAACAAATAATCACAAGAATTACAGAGAGGTCGGGCCATGTTCTTTTGGCCTGCACTCTCCACGTTAGAGCGGTAGCAAGTGACTATGATTCCTTCTTGAATTATGAAGAGTCATCAAGAACAGGTAAGGGGGAAATTAAAACAACCAGCCTACCTCGAAGGATTTTTGACGTTATAGAGGGAGGAAGGATGGACGTCATTTGGTTGTTGGTGAAGATGTCCCACATTGGAGGTGTCTCGTTCTTCGTTGGAGAAGATAGTGTGTTCTTCGTCGAAGAATATATTCGTTGGGAGGTGTTCTTTATTAGAGAGAATAATCCTCCAAAAACTATCCTCTTGGAAACCCTTTCCTCTCAATTCCACCAAAATGTAAAATAGCCAACTTATTAATTTAAGTTTATCAAATTAAATTACTTTGGAACAAAAAAGAAAGTTGGCATAATTAAATGTTCACACATTTAATTAATTTCTTAGTTGGCTCAAATAATTAATTGGGGAGTTCAAGGGGTTTCTCCCATTAAGAAGGTTCGAGTGGTCCCCACATTTAGGAATTCAAAATGGGGGTTTTAGTCTTGGTGGTCCCCACCTCCATAACACACATGTGGGAGGTTTTAGTTTATGTGTTCCCCACCTTTATAACATCCACATGGGAGGTTTCAACAAATAAAAATGCTAAGAATTTTTATTTAATTGTATTCTTACACAAAAAACACAAAAAATAACTTTCACCCTCGACCAACCACCATTGAGGTGAAAGACTCCTTCAGAAAATACTGGTGTTGCGAGTTCAATGGTGTCCTTGGATTTCAATTCCGAGCACTAGTTCAAAAGTTACAAAAAACCCACTCACACGTTTACTGAACGTACTTGAAAAAAAAAGTTCATAAATTCATTCTGGGCACTCCGGGCCTTGGAATCACATGCCGTAAATTTTTGTGGACTCATAAAATTCCCATATAATTAAAAAAATTACATAGAAATTCTGGGTCTTTACAATAAATTCGGTTCAACATACTTGATCAAACCACATTGATATAAAATATCACTTTATCAATGAGATTATGGAGAAAAAAATTGAATATATAATTTATTCCAAAAAATTAGAAAATATAATATTTATTCACTAAACCAATACTAAAGTATACATTTCAAGGATTGAAGTTAATGGTGGTAGTTTAACCTCATTCATATAAAGGATATGGTATGGTGAATTTTTTCCCTCTCTCACTTATTCCTTGGGTTATTATTTTAAAATGGGGAGAAATACATTATAAATCCCTTTATGTTTAATCCCTTAATGTACTTAAAAAGGGGGATAAAAACTATATAGGTGATATTCCAAAGGTACGTGTCTAACCTAATGGAGGAGGTATCTCTTATTTAGGGGAAGAATGTATTTAGAGAGTGTTTTTAAAAAGTTTAAGTTTTGAAGTCAGCATGTGTGTGTGAGAGTTTTTGTGATTTGTAACATATTCTAAAATGTATAACAAGAATGTATCTAGGAACTTGTAATACAAAGGATCTAGGAATAGTCTTAAGAAATGAAAGAAGTGCTATTTATATTTGAAATCAAAAGGTTTCAAGGGATATAAATAGAATTAGATGGAAGTATCTATTTATAGAAAGCGTGATATTATTGTTTAATGTTTTTATTTTCTACTCTAAGTTCTCTTAAGTATTCTTAGAATTATTGAATAATGATTCATTACTAAGTGTCGGGAGTTTGAATAGTGATTTATGTTCAATCGTTTCTAAAAAAATTTAAAAGGTTATATTGTTGAGACTAATATATATTTTGGGATATCTTTGAGACCATGAATGAAAAGGATGTTGATAAATGGAGTGGATGTGTTTATGTGTTTGGTTTTCTTTTCAATTCATAAATCATGTTAAAAAACATGTGTTTCATGATGATTCATTTGAGGTAAAAAATATTTAATTTTTGTAAGAACATGGAATAAGTTTTTGATGTTGAAAAGTAGTGTTAAAAGTTATTTATAGTGAAAGTGACATCACTACACCATGATCAAACACATTATGTGTTTGTTGTTAGTATATGAAGAGAAAACTTCTTAGAATATCGAGACATGGGAATTATGACAAGAAAAGGTTTGAGAATAAAGGTATAACTATGTTGTGGTGTAATATAGAACATGGTATAGAAAGGAAATGGTGATATGATTTCTAAAATGAGAATTTCAATGGAAATTTTAGTTAATAAGTTTCCCTGCGAGAAATGATGAGGCTCATACACACCATGTTCAAAGCCAGGATGTCTTGCATGAAAGTTTTGGAATTTTTGAAAATTTATCATACAATTATTGATATATAAGATTCATATCATTGATTTGTAAATTTCCTTACATTTTTAAATATATATTGAATTGATGGGAATAAAAATAGGTAGTCATGAATTGTGGTGAAGAAATGGTGGATGTTTTTTTGAAGTTCTTGAAACATCTAAAATAATTATTCCTAAGGATTGAAATGGCTTTTAAATTGACTCAGTTTCAAAATGGGGAGCTCTATGTAGTGGAAAAATCATGATTTGAGAAAAATATTCCTATCTGAAATGAAAGGGTGAGAACACATCATGGTAAAATATGTGTTAAGAGTGGTTCCAATACAGTTTAGATTGGTTGTGTTGGTCATAGTAATATGGAAATATGGGGGTTAATTTCATTTAAAAAACTAATATAAAATAATGTGATACAATTATACAATTAAGCGATAAGATAAAATAAACTAAGTAAGGGTAATATATATATATATATATATATATATATCTTGTAAAATAAATGCAAAAAGATATATCAATTAAAGGAGTAAATGATTTATATGATTCAATTTATTGAAAATATTGAGAAAATTATATTATTAATGATTAAATGGTTAATATATATTAAAAGGTAAAATAGGTGGAAATTAAATATAAGTAAAGGCGTACAATTTGATAGGGAGTTTGTTAATCGCTCAATTATGAGCCCCTGCCTCTTTTACCCCAATTACTTAAGGGTATATAAATTGATAGACCTTGAATTAAGTGTTATCCATGAAACATAAAAAGAATAAAAACACTTTAATTTATTGGTATCCATGAAATCTAGAAAAAGACCTCAGTTTTTTCAGTTTACAAGAACCCAAAAAGGACCTTGGATTTAGAGGTACCCAAGAACCCAAAAAGAAATAAAGAGGAGGTTTTATTAGGCATATAGACTTTAAATAAATGATCCCAATTCTATATAAATAATGATAATATAAAATTTATTTAATTATAGGGAGAAATATGGGAGGTCAAAATTTTATAATAAATAAGTATAAAGAGATCTCAATAGGAGGAAAAATGAATGCAATTTTTTCACTGATTCTCGTTGTCATTCACTATAGATAAAATAATTTCATTGTACTTTGATGAAGTGGATTACCAAGACTCACATGGGATGTATTTATAAAAAACCAAGGTCTATGGGTCAAGTAGTATGTGTTAATGGGTCAATAGGACCCTTTAATACCACCATCAATGCTCCCTTTAACTTATTATCTCAACACCATTGGCTATCCACCTGATTCCACTAGCTAACCAATGGGCTTGTCATAGCCTTCCAGGTTGCTACAAACTCCATCGGGTAACCACTATCCTCTATTGAGTTATTGTTGTGATACCTATATAAATATTGTTTTTTCCATTCTTCACCAAGTAGCTAGTGGAAATCTAGTAGCTAAGCAGGTTATATTTAGTGACATCGATTGGCCAATAGTAAAAGGATATGTTGCCCTTTCTCTTGGTCTTCTTCATTAAATTTAAAGCCTTTATTTAATATATTATATTAATAAATCAATCTCTAACCTAAATAATTAAAATACACTCAATTGAAAAATTTATAACACCAAAAGGTGTTTGTGATCATTAAAAAATATAAGAGAGTGAGATATAATAACCTTCCACTTTTTGAAGATCATAAACACTTGAAATATATTAAATAAAATTTCAAAATTAATTTTAATATTTCATAATGAAATTAAAATAAGATGATAAAATAGTTTTCAATAATCAAGAGATTAAGAAAATTTTATTTTAAAAGGATTGAAACCAAAACAAATTCAAATCAATATTTATTTAAAAGAGTTTTAAAATAATAAATAAAACTTTAAAACCATAAAGTAACTTTACTTTAAATTTCTCCCCCTTTTTATTATAAATAAGAACTCATAAATAGGTTTAAATAATTAAAATTAAACATAAAGTGTTCCAATAATAATGAGATACAAAAAAAAAGAATATTTAATTACCCATTATTAATGTTTCTTCAAGAGAAAAAAAATCATATTTTAAAAAAAATAACGAAAATAGTTTTTTGAATTTTAAAAGCTTTTAATTTTCCAAAAAAAACATAAAACTGACACTTTCTCAAAATATCAAAACACCCCCTTTTTGAATCTTGAAAGGAAATCATAAACTTTGAAGAACAAAATATATTTTAAATAAGAACAATTTTTTTATCAAAATGGGTGTCTCATATAGAAACATTTCAGAATTAAAAAGATACAATCTCCCTTAATTGATGTCTTAAAAAATAGGGTGTCATAAAATAATTAAATTCAATAGATAAATAAAAATTCATAAAATATTTAAAATCATAAAATATTTTGTAAATAACACATTAAAACGTGAAAACATTTTTCAAATAAAAAATTTTAAAGAAAATTTTAAATTGAGTATTTACTTACAAATTACAATCCATTATTAAGGACAAGAAATATTATGTGAATAATCCAAAGCACATTCCCTGGGAGTGCTAAAATAGGTGTGTAGTAAATAAATAAATAAATAAATATTATATTCATAGTATGGTGAGTACTTTTTTATTTAATATTCACATAACTAAAAAATTATTTATTTAATAAAAAATTATTTATTACCTTTTGAATAATAAGAGATAAATAAATATTATATATATATATGTAATTAAATAATTACTTTATGAATTAATATTTATTTAATATTTATTATCATTGAATAATTCCTTAATAAATATTACTTCTCAATATAAAGAATAATATTTATTCCAAAAGTAAAATATAAATAATATTTAACTAAGATCAATGGAAACACTTTGTTTGTGACCCTATAGGCCTCTTTATCAGTGGCATTAGGTAGGCTTCCCTAAATTCTAACATCACAGTCCTGCAGTGGATCAAAGAATCCATAGAGGAAGAAGATATTTCATAATGATAATAAACATATGTGAGCACTCAATGTATAATATAATATCCTTTTCATAATATCTCATCAAGAAGGTTACAAACCCATTATATAAACCTATATTCTTGATATGTCTTTCTTCAACTACCTAAAATGAACTCATTTATACACCATGACCATGGAATTTAATATAAAGGTTCTATTTCAATCAAAGGCCTAAGATATAAACTTCTATAAATATGTAAGGGACAAATACTTCCTTGACTTATCCATTAATAACATGTAATTTGTGATGCACCCAACATACCCAAATTCATCTTGAAAATATATCATAATGGTTCACAATAATATATCTAAGTTTGAAATTCATGGAATGCATTAAAAAAAATTATAAATTCTAAGGATCATTACACACACTCGTAGAGAGGAATATCCAATTACGTGCAAACATGTTAAATTCCTACTGGTGGGTCTATTCTCATAATCTTCTGTATTGGAGATTACCAAGTGTTAACTTTATGAGAATAAGTATCATATACTTATATATACTCACACCTGAAATTCAACATATTATATGTCCCATCATAGAATATTATCCTACCATAAAAAAATATTTAATAATATTATTATAGTATTTCAAGGTTATCATCATAGTGGGGAATTTTTATTCCCTTTTTAAAGTGAAAAAGACTCTGGGAAATTATTATATTAATTTCACGTAGAATAATGAAAAATATGTAATAAGATATTTTATTTATATTCAATTATTCAAATATACATATAATTTAAAGCACAAATGATTAGTTCTAGAACACTAACTCTAACATTATTTTTATGGACAAAAAATATAATCCCAAATTTATCAATACATCAAGTTTATTCAATCTTTTTATAGAATTTAAATTCCTATTGAATTCAATTAATCATTTCTAGAAGTATCCTTCTTCTTTTGAGATTCATCTCCTAAAGGAATAGTTTTTTATTCTTTATTTGATTAAAGTTCTCTAAAAGTACAAAATGTATTCTAAGATACGTTTTCAAAACTTTTTATAGGAGAGAAAAATATATATCCTTTTTTAAAATAGGCTAAGATATAGTTTTCGATGAGACTTGATTCTCACATTCTGTTACTTTCTCTTTTCCTTTTCTAATTGAAGATTCAGGTGTACAAAATTTCCTTAAAAAATTCTGAGCTTCTTTAGGATTCTCCATGATAAATATTGGAGATAAAATGATTCAATACTTCTTTATATTTAGATAAAATTCATTTTTCTTATGATAAAACTTTTGAATAAGTTATTATTATCTTAAATCCTTTATTTTAGATTTTGATAGACTAAAAAAAAAGTTTTTTTGGATTTCTTTATTCTATGTTCTGAAAAATACCATCTAATTTTTGAGCCCATGAATCACCATACTTATCAAAAAATAATTTTTCTCTTTCTCTTTGATGGTCTCAGAAGGATTCACCTTTTTCTAAGAGAGTTTATTAGATATCAAAAATGTAAAATCTTCTGATGGTTTTCTATTTTTCTCTTTAACTAACAACTTCTTCAACATTCAAATTTTATCTTCCTTTATACATTTAACACATTTATATTCTTTACTCACAAAAAATAGTTTAATTCTAGATATAGTCTCATGATTGAAAAATAAATCTTTAATTCTTTCCTCGTTTCAAAATTCCAAGATACATTCCATCTAAAGGATCTTTACTATAATCTAGTTCAAAAATCTATATCATGGAAAAATATTTAATTTAACCATACTATAACAAATATATTTTATATAATCCTAGATAAATTTTATATGATTCAACTTCTTCATTACATAGAGTAAATTCATCACATAGAGATCTTGAAATTTTAGAGTATCTATGTCACCTTTCCTCGGTAACAAGAAGACTTAAACCTATTGAAAAACAATTCTTCCTCCTAGATAATGATGGTTAAATTTTTAAACTTTCTATTTAATAGAAAATAGGGTTTCCTCAGTCCTAGATTTATTAAATGATATTTATATTTTAGGAATTTTATGAGTAATATATAGAGACTTAATTTTAATAGGAATTATGATGACCTTAATTGAATTCCTTATGGTCCTTGAAAAATCATAGTTTTAAGTTTTAAACCTAGTTTTTTTCTCAAAAATCATAAAAATGACTATATCATAAAACTTGTGAATAAGTAAAGTATATAAAGGTTCATTTTCTTTATAAAGAAGATACACCTATTACAAACCTTGAAATATTATCACATTATTCATATAGGATTTTTGATTATTAACTCAAGTTCGGTCAATCGTCTTTTTACTAAAAAATTATCTAGAATAAATCTCTATAAAAATAGAAATGGTTATTTTGGTAAAAAAATCACATCTAAAGTTGAAAATTAAGAGGTACAAAACTCTATTATGAAATATAGAAGTGTAAACCAAGAGGTTCCATAATCCTTTAAATATGGTAACTATCTAACCATAGATCTTAACTCATCCAATGGTACTGATTGACTCTGGCCAGAAATCAATAGATTTTAAATCTCATTAAAATTTTAAATTTTAAATTTCTTATAATTTACATATGAATAATTCTAATAAATTTTTATGTTCAAAAATAGATAATTATGTAAAGTAAAATAACAATTGTTTATAAAAACAAAATACATGAATAAAAAATGAAAAGTTTTGGAAGTTATCTTTCATTGTAATGTCCTGATCTTTTTTCATAGAAGATGGTTCTAGAAATATTTCAAAAACTATATCATTATATTCCATTTAATTTAATGATGGTAAAAATTTCCTTTTCATGAAATTTAGATAAACAAATACACTTCCCATCAATAGGAGAGTTTATATATAAAGAAAAAATATAAATAATAAAATTTATATAAATGATGTTTATTATAATAAAAAAAAGTTATGAGGTTTCAGATATAGAATTTTAGTTTCTGGTATATAGTGGGTTCATTTGACTACAAATTATGTCTAAGGAATCCAATCCTACTTGGGTCTAGATGTATTGGCAAATATAATCCTTATAACCTAGATCAGTCTTGTTCTTATGTGTTCGGGAGATGAAATCTCTTTTGAAATATAATTTAGATGATGACCAAGTGACAGAATTTTGTTTAATGAAAACTTATTCTTATATTTCCTACCACTTTGACAGTTTTTGTAGATTGGTTCACTACTTGGCACAAAATAGATAGACTGATAACGATAACCTATGGTGGATTTATGTCTGAGCTTTATGTAGTTATCTTTAGTTAAAACTATCTATATATCTTCTCAAAATATTTTATCCTAATTTTAATTTTGGTTTTAATATTATTTAGACTTTTAACTTCATACTTAAGGATAAAAACCTCATATTTACCTTCTAAAAAAGACACATACTTCCCCTTTATCTTGGAAGTTAACTTAGTAACTTTACATTTTAACTTATCCAACTCTGACATGAGTTTAGGGTTCTCAGTTTTAACTTCTTCCAACTCTCCTATAAATTTACCAAATAATACCAACCTAAATTTTCTTAAATGACTATTACATCATTTTTTAAGATAAATAACATAATAATAATATATTCCAAGAATTTAAGGTTTAGTATCTTGAGAAAATTAGGTTCATACATCACTTATACATAATAAAACATATGAATTATTTAATTCCTTATTCATTGTACTCCTAAATATCTCAAATTCTATTTTCTATACATAATCACCTAAGGATATATATATATATAATAAATTTGTGTTCTAATAAACAAGTAAGGGGAGTAATATAATGGAAATAATAAGAGACATGAATCATTGGTACATGGGTGGTCATAATCATCACCATATCATAAACATGGGTTCATCTTCATAATCATGAGGGAATATATTTAAAAATGCATTGAATATTTCATAATCATAATAATTAAATATTATAACATAGTGGTCAAATATCACACAAAATTATTAAATAATCAGGTGTAGCATCACAACCTGAATTACCACTAAACTGGTAACCGGACTGGTTTCCACATGACCTCAAGTGTGCCTCCCCATATTCCAGAGGCTACTGACTAGTAGATATGTTATAATGGTGGTACTATGTGTATATTATACCCTCAAAGTTAGAGTATCACAGTGATAAAGCATATAATAAAAAAAATATTGCCTCAGAAGTAATATAAAGAAAAGACAGAATAACAGAAGAATAATATAATAACTGAATAAAAATTTCCAATTCTAATTTATAGTAATGAATGTATAACAGATGATACAACAAGTACAAGTAATGAAAATTAAAAATAGTAATACAATGTAATAAAAGAATAATTCCCCAATGACTATATCCATAAGAATCTTGAGCGCCATCTCGGTCCTCTGCCCCAACTCTATCCTTGCAATGTAAATCAAACATTGAAAGATGGTTTCTTCCCTTTATCAATACCTACAGACATAAAGTCTACTCATGTACCAATGGTTATTAAGTAGGGTTTGAGATAAAATCTTGGTAGGCTGACACCCATGGTGTCTAGCCCAATCCATTTCATGAAATATAAATTTAATTAGTGTTCCATAGTTATAAATGAAAGACATAAATAATAAATAAATATTTTCATCAGACTGGTTTCCACTTAGACACCCATCCAATCACTTGATTCATCCTAATCTAGTGTGTTTGAACTAGGATCACCTGCATTGGTAAAGAAAGTAAAATAATTTGTGAGGAGTTGATCTGTCCTCAAGCTTGTGATTGGGCTTGGCAAACATGTCCCTATATTTCCATTTTCCAAATATTAAATCTGTTTTTCTTAAAACATTGATAGGCTCTTTAATTAAGTTTGAAAATATTTATAAAACATTTATTCATCCTTCATAACATAGTGAGATGCCCTGATCCCAACCATGTAAATCTGAAGGGACTTTCCAAGTATCACTCAAGGGGATCGGTATATGACCAATGCCAAGGAGTCCATCAATGGTGACCCAAGAATGAAGTCCCATGTGTCACTTTATGCATTGTGTAAAAATTAAAGTACTAGCATATGATTTTAGACTTGGTACTGCATGTAGGGGCATAAGTCTCACTCGAGGAATAGTACAACCATCGTGACTTCAATCTCGTCCAAGGGGTCTCTCGTAGGGAACTAGTGTCACTCATCTGAAGGTAAGAATAAATAACATTCAATGATACCATCTTAGGCATATATGATGTTGCCCCCAGAATAATTACTAAACATTAACAAGTCAAACAAAAGGAATGAGAACCTGTTCATGGGGTCCTTAAGTCATAACCCCTTGTATCACCCTTAGCACTCAAGAACAGAAGCTCACAAGTAATGAATATATATATATATATATATATATATATAACATTCCAAGAAAGAACCATTTCATTTTTTTCAAGAATTTATATTACCATAGGCATGTTGGTCAAGCATAAACAAAACAAAAAATCATCACTTTAGAATTTAGAATAAAATGCACCTCATCCTAGGAGTTTTATTATAAAAACATGAAATTTTTTATCAAACAATTCATTTATCATAATTAAACATAATTTAAAAATTTATACTCAATTCGCATTAAATAATCATTTATTCTAAAATTCATGTTGCACTAATTGATATTCAAAGAAGGTGAAAAAAATGAACAATTAATGCATTCTTAAATTTAAATAGAAAATGGAAAGGGATCCTACCTCAAGAATAATAAGCCAAACCCGGACACTTCGACACTTGATGTTTTCATCAGTGAACACTCAAAGCTGCTCTTTCCCACCTCCAATAATATGCACCTTTTCATATACATAAGTACACCAAGCCCCTATGTACATATTCTCATGTCCATGAATATGTACAAGGGGATCCTTACATATATTCTTATACCCATTTACACTTACACATGTATGCATTTTTCATATATATTCAGAAGCACACCTAGCCTCAATATATATATTCATGTCACAATGGGTGAATATATATATATATATATATATATATATAATGAGGGAGCATATATATATATATTTTCCTACCTATGCATGCACAGGTAAGTCACCTTCAACTTTGGAAACTCAAACCCACCTCAAGGATGACTAAGACACACTAAAAAATATTAGAAACCCTAAAATTACGGAATATCTAATTAAAAACTGAACCAAAGTGAAGCAACCAAAAACCCTTACCCAAAATCAAATCGAGACCTGCTGCCTTTGAAAACCACGAGAAGAATGATGCTCAATGGGGTCAATGAACCCTAATCATCAAGAAGAAACAAGGGAAACCCCAAAATAGGTTAGGGTTTGACCTAGGCATGTGAACCAGAAGGAAGAGGAGGAAAACCACCAAAATAGATGAAGGATAAGGGATAAAAGACTTACTATAGAGAAGCAAACACCAAATCTGGAGGAGAATGGTCACCAAAGGAAAGGGAGGTGGCGCTCTAGAGCTCTCCCATTCATCCAGGCCATGCGAGAGAGTTAAGAGGGTGTGGGTATTCCACACGATGGGGTAAGGGGAGAAAAGGGGAGTCCCCTCTTTGAGGGTTTAATAAAACTTAACCCTAATAATAATAATAATAATAATAATAATAATAATAATAAAATAATAATAATATTATTATTATTATTAAAACATTTATTTATTTGTATTTCACATTTATTCTCATTTAATTTATTTTTTTTATATTTATTTAATTAATTTAATTTCTTTAAAAAAACACAGCGCATGGTTTGGGTTTTAGGTTAGCCAAACCATGCACCAATCATGAAATAAACAATTCATAGGTACTGCCTAAGTGGAACTATCCATGTTAGATAGGTGCACGGTTTGGGTGAACTATATGTATCCCATGAGACACCTACTACTCCATTAATTCAAGTTGCACTATTTGATCTTGGGACCCACACAGTTTCAGACAAATGTGTGCCATGTGAAGACCCTCCAAATTTGATATTTCTAGGGTTCGACACTCCCAAAACTCAACAAGACACCTAAGGGACCCCTAGAACCATTATCAAAGTCTAAAAAAATAAAGGTGTTCCAACTCTCAGAATTACATTCTGAGGCTTGGTTAAAAGAACAAACCATCCAGTAAATTCCAAAATTAAAATTTCTATAGAATTTTACATTGGCTCAAAACATGGGTCATTATAACCTCCCCACCTTAGAATTTATCATCCCCGAGAATCCTGGGAAAATGGAGAGAACATCACTTGACCTACTCGAGTTGTGATGTCTTATTCAAATGGTCATTTTGAATTTCCAATTCCCAATTAACCCTCAAGTGTCACCTTATATTATGTCTCATAATCTCTAGAAACTCAAACCAACACCTACACTCCAACCGGAGCATTAAGATGAAGCTTACCTAAGCTCATCAATCTAGATACATAGTCTCCACATCATTTATTTATCTAACCGGCCTATGGTTCTTTAACAACATTCCCTAGAATTAAAGGCCAATTCCAAACCATGATATCCCCACCATCAGAATTTTTCTTACAACATGTTCCCATAGCATTCCACGATGTTCACAACATGAGACACAATCTAATCAAAGGTTTAACTCTAAACCTATCCCATTTAAACTAATAATGCAGACCTTTCTGTGAAAAAAAATGTTCGACATCAACCTTGCACCTATATTACCCAACAAGGTCAATAAGTGGTTCCTCACTAACTTCATATGGCAAGGGAGGGGTATCAAGTCACATCATCCCCAGTCGACTACCCTTGATGTACCTGGATTAGAAAGCTGGTTCATTTTAAAAGATAGACTTAATGCCTCTGGATGAAGGCACCTTGGGACTTCTTAGATCATGATCACTAAGGACTAAAACCTATTTTCAGTGATGCATCTTGACAAAAACACTCATTTAAACTATTATTCCCCAACACTAACTTGGAACAACCCTCAATCTATAACATTTGGATCATCATTGTTAAAACACCCCTTCTGAGCTTGAGAAAAGTTTAAGGTGACCTCGAAGTCAATAACTAGAATCCAAGGATCTCATCCATGGAAAACCACATTCAGTGTTTACGAGAGGTACTACAGTATAAGGTCGAACCTCCTACATTAAGAAAATTGACTTAAACTAAAGAAGAAACCACCTGGCATTCAAGTCAAGAGGAAAATAGTTGATGTCCATGAATCCGTACATAGCATACCTACTTAGAAACCCAGGTGTCACTTAGGACTAACCAGACCTCATAAAAGAACCATGATTTCATAGTGCACTCTGATATAAACCACATAATGAACTCAATAGCTTTTAAAACTTTAGTGTGGAATAAGACCAACACTATCCTAGTGCATCAAGGATGAATACAAGATATAGTACATGCTCATCTCTAAACCAAAGTACACTAAGAGGTTTTAATGATCTCCAAAAAGTATCTGAGATACTTTCTCTATGAAAAGGGAAGAGTTCTCTATAATTTTCCAAACCAACCCTTCCAAAATAAAAGTTAAGGACTATCAAATAATTATATGTTTACTTCCTTAGAAGATCTTGGCTACATCTACAGATTCATTTTTAACCTGACCATGTATCTTCACCACCTGAGACATCCAATTGTCACCCAAACACAACCACCATGTCATATTCCTAACCAATAGTGTCTTTACAGGTTGTTCATACAGCCAAGAATATCACTATCATGATCTCAAGAAAACACTATCTTAATGAAGGATCACTAGCCATAGGTCATTTCAAGTGAGTCTAACCATTTTGAAATGGTCCTCTAGGTTGTACTCCTTTTACTTGGAAGGACACATTTAACCAACATAAACGTGACACTCCCCACCTTAAGAATTTACCTAACATCAAACTTGAAAAATAAAGGGATCTCATTACATGGCATACACTCCATTAACTACTGACCACAGGTCATAGAGGTGGTAATCATGCTTTAATGAGTGTACAATAGAAGAGATATAAATAACCATCCAATCAAGAGCACTTAATTAGACTCACACTTAAACAAACATGTGATGGTTCTCCAAATTACATTTCCACATGTCAATGCATTAGGTTTAAAATCCAAAATAACTTACCAGTCTTTTATATACCTAATTCCCCTTAAAACATAATCCCAGACATTAGGATGAGGCAGTCCTTTATCAATTCCCAGGACACTCTACTCAGGAGCTGACTGGTATTCAAATCATAACAACTCCATATTAAACAGTTAACACTAAAATCAAATGGTTCAATGTAATATTTAACAAGGCAATAGGTACCGCCTATATTAATGCATACTAACCTAATATAACATAAGTAAACAAAACATCCTTGATACTATCCATAGGCTTATTGGTGATATGTAGCCTGTAAGAGGTCACTCCTTCTTGAACCCAAAGTCATACTTCTCCGTATGAATATTAACCTAATTTTTTCCATCACTAGAGAGGAGGAAGAAGGATCACACAACCTACTTAAGCAGATGACCATGTCTATGGAATATCTATTCTGCTAGAACTAAGAATTTTGGAATCTCCACACTCAGAATAAGGGTTAAACAACACATGACCACCCACCAAAACAAGGGAGTCATTTTATAAACTAAGAGTCCTACATGGGACTATATCACCTGAATAGTACCACTTAAGAGAAAATCCTCATAAGAAACAAGCAAAAGTTATAAAGATCTAAGGTCAATTCCTACTATGGGATATCCCCTAGCTGAAGCAAAAATAATTGACCCAAAATGAGGTCACACCTATGAAAGGCCACTAGTATTAAAGGCCTATTATTTATATTCAACTAAGGAAGGAAGAAGCATATAGAAATTCTCACATTCTGTTTCAAGGGATAACTCAATAAATCACTCAAACAACCCTTACAAGAGTGCTAAAACTATGAGAACCACTTAAGGTTCCATACTAATACATTAAACCAAAACTTATTTTATTCTTTAAACATTTCAAGGTTCCTTCTTAAGGAAAACTATTATGACCCATAAAGAAAAGCATTGGGTACCCTATTTGGAAAATATACAAGGAAAAGTAGGAAAAATATGTTAAACTTTCCTTTAAACATTATCTTTTACTGACATCCCGTTTTAAATTAGGCCATATTTTCACATAACCCCATTCAAACACCATTCATTTTTTAATTTATAAGGCCTCAGACAAAAATAGCTTAGAGCAGATCAAAATATATTCTCTTAGATAAATGGGTACTTGGTCAAAAATAAATCCACCATAGTTTTTCATTAAAAACCATATAGGAAGCTACGAAACTTTAAAATACCAAATCTAAAAGGCATAAGTACACCCCCACAGGGTTAATTACTAAGTCATAATGGGGGAAAGGCAACCTACGCAGGTCCCTTTAGGACATTTTAAGTTCAACTAAAACAAACCAAACATTTTAAACATTAAGATTTTTTAAAACACCCTTAGTGGGTTCATTTAATTAACAACATGCCCCAATTGATGCATGTAATTATTTATACTTTATGTAATAGGAAAAGGGTGATTATTATAAACCTCATAAATTAGTAAGAAGTGAAAAATACTCTAATCACTCAAGGTGAAATAAAAAAGCAATTGTAATAGAAACTAAATGAACAAAAAATCCATCCCTGGCCACTTGTAATTTTCCCTGTGAGTGGGGTGATCATTCCCAGACATAGATATTTACCAAGAATAAACACATTCCTAGTCTCCTATTTAATATCACAAAATACTAAGATAGAGAAAAAAAGGGCTTCAATACCACTTTGTAACGTCCCAACCTGACTGGCCACTAAACTGGTAATCAGACCAATCACCACATGGCTTCAAGCATGCCTCCCCATACACCAGAGGTTTCCAACTAGAAGTAAGGGTATAATGTTGGTATGGGGGGGAGAATATACCCTCAAGGTCAGAGTATCATAGTGGTAAATTAGATAAGAAAAACAATTTAAAACAACATAAGTAGTCTAAAGAAAAGACAAAATGGAGGAAGAATATTATAATAACTGAATAAAACTGGCCAATGACAATTTACAGCAATTCATGTATGACATATGATGCTATAAGTACAAGAAATAAAAATTAAAAATAGAAATACAATGTAATAAAGGAATAATTTCCCAATGACTAACTCTATGAGCATCTCGAGCACCATCTCGACCATCTACCCCAATTCCATTATAGCAATGTAAATCAAACATTAGAAGTTGTATTTTTCCCTTTATCAATACCTATAGACATAAATTATACTTAGGTACCCATGATTCCTAAGTAGGGTGTGAGATAAAATCTCAGTAGGCTGGCACCCATGATTTCTAGACCAATCCATTCCGTGCAATATAAATTTAAGCAATGTGCAATAGTAAATAAATGAAATACAGAAATAATAAATAATTACATGAATTTGATAGGGTTCCACTTGGACAACCATACAATCACCTGATTCGGCCTAAGATAGTGTGTTTTAACTAATATCACTTGCATTGGTAAATTAATTTAAATAAGGTTCAAGGAGTTGGACTATCCCCAAGCTTGTGATTGGTCTTGACAGACACATCTCTACATTTCCATTTTCCAAAGATTCAATATGTTTTTCTTAAAACATTTACATTCTCTTTAATTCAGTTTTAAACTCTTTATAAAACATTTATTCATCCTTCATAACATTGTGAGATTTCCTAACCCCATCCATGGTCATCCAAAGTGAATTTATAAGTATCATTTGAGGGGCTCATTATATGACCAATGCCAAGAATTCTATTCATGGTGACCCAAGAATGAATTCCCATGTGTCACTCTATTTATAGTTTCAAAATTTATGTACTACCCTCCAGTTCTATACCTAGTTTCACACATAGTGTCCCGAGTCTCACTCAAGGCTTGGTACAACCATCATGCCTTCGAGCCTATCCAAGGGGTCTCCCTTAGAGATTTAGTGTCACTTGTCTAGAGGTAATAATAGATAGCGCTCATTGAGCCCATATTAGGCATAGCTGATGTCACCCCTAAAGTAATCACTAAACATTAAAAATTAAAATAAAAGGCACAAGATCCCCTCCAAAGGGTCCTTAATTCATAACCCATTGTATCACCCTCGTCACTCAAGCATGGAATCTCACAAGCAATGCATATATATATACAACAATTAAAGAAAGTACCATTTCATTTGTTCAAGAATTTATATTACCATAGGCATGTTGGTCAAGAATAAATGAAATAATAAATCATCACTTTATAATTTAGAAGATAGTTCACCTCATCCAAGAAGTTTTATTATAAAAAAATGACATTGTTTATCAAAAAATTCATTTATCATAATTAAACATCATTTCAAGAGTCATGCTCGATTAACATTAAAGAAGAATTCATTCTAAAATTAATACATCACTAATATATTATCTATACTAAACTTGGCTTCTCCATGTTAACGTTTCACCTTCCCATGACTCCACATCACCCTTATTTCTCTATTTCTCCCTCTAAATCCTGAAAATTCACCCACTTTCCATCCCCTGATAGGGATTTTCCTCCATCTCATGCTCCCCTCCCCGAAACCCCTCCTCGAATACCCTCTCCCCTATCCCCACTCTCATATTCTCACTCCCCTCCCCAAATCCCCTAGGTTCATGCTCCCCTCCCAAATTCCCCTCTCCTGCCCCTTTCCCGATTATCCCCTCCAACCCGCACCACTACCCTCCTTGATTCCCCTCTTATTATACCTTCAAACCTAAATGCATCTTATCGTGCTGCCTCCATTCATCGCTCCCTATTAGGGTTTTGGTTCCTCCGTCTCTTCAATCCCATTCGCAGTCACCTCCCCCCGATGGTCATAGGGTTACGCCTCAACATTTACCTCCACTCCTCCGTCGTTTTGGCCTCCATGGTCGGCTACCTCTACCTCCTCAACTACCATGTGTGTGTTCGGATTCTTGACCTCCTCCCTCATGTTCTATGCATCAGCCTGCTCCATCTCCTTTTCCTTCTCCACTTCATCCTGTTCCACATCCTCCGTCTCCGGATCAATCCCATGCGGATCCTACGCCTACTCTGATTAAACAGTGTCGACCATATATTGTAGTGGATTTAAATCTACTTCAAGATGATACTGTTGGAATTGAATCAAGGTTTTTTTTAAATCTTGGTTGTCAGTGACTCTCAATCGGGGGTCAAGGAGCTCTGCATCAACTAATAGCTTGGCTCGGTAACACATTTATCATCTCTCTCTACTTCCTCAACTACCCTTGATATTTCATTAGATTTCATTCATTGTAGGTTTTTGTTTGTGGACAACATCATCAAGACACAAATGAAGGTCTCCAGATCTCATCTCCTATGTTACGTGATTCAGGGTCTTCCTCTTCAAATAAATCTAGGTTCATGTTCTCTATAGAGACATACCCCCAAGAACAATTCCTAATTCAGGATTCATCAGCACCACCTTCATCATCATAAATGGTAACTTCTATGATATGAAACTCTGGTTATGTATGAAATAAAATCATTTACAGAACATTGGCTTATTTTTTCATCATACTTCGTGATTATTTTCTTATAAGATCAATTTCTTTTTCAAAAGAGACCACCATGAACTGTTATTGAGCTTCTCCCAAAAGATTCTGGTATCCTCCACCTCTCTTCATTCTGGTTTTATGTATAACTACATACATGCTTTTTTGATTCGTTTGTTCATTAGGAAATGGGATCATAAGGAAGATCAAGTTTCTTCTTACATGGTATATTATGGTATGTTCTATAGATTTGCAGGGCTTTATCCAATTCATCTATTGTGTTCTATTATATTTAGTATCTCAAACCTTTTTTATTTAAATGAATTTCCCTTTTTTGACATGTTTGTTTGAATAATTTATGTGCAAACAGATTTTTTTCTATTGGTTAATGAGTTTTCCTTGTGTATTCAACTTCTCAACCCTATTTTTCACATCATTAGATTCCTTGATATTGTTACCGCACTGAAATATGGCTTCATTATTGTCTAGTTAATTAGGGTTTCATTTGAGAAAACTAATAAAAAAATGCATAACTTCTTCTATACAAATGTTTTTGTATCTATAATTGAAGTTGTGTGTTTTGACCTTTTATTTAAATGGTTTTCTTTTAGAGAAGGTGCACATAAATATGGGAGAGGGTTCGTGGTGTCTGGATGGTTGGGAATGGGTGTTCAAAAGTAGTGGCCACCACTATGCAGAATGGAAGCGTGCTGAAATCCCTTCAGTTATTGGTTTCTTTTACTTCAATTTAAAGTGACTTGGCTTGTATTAAATCTTATTTGTTCATTATTTGGATTATTGTTCTCAATATTTTGTGTTAGTTATATGTATTATGTTCTTAATTTAACATAATATGTTCTGCAATGTATCCATTTATTCCATGGTTTGTCTTTTACTTTTTTATGCCCTCAACTAAAAAATTATTTATTATAATTAACAAAATTTAAAATGTCAATTGCAATTTTAATTTCATTCATGTAATTCAAATCTCCATGCTGAAAATAATAATTTATTTCTTATAGATTCTCCTATATTTTTTCAAATGTATTTATTCAAGATGATATATATTACATGAGAAATGCATCCTTATTACCTTGGACTGAACTTTACAGAATTTCTTACAGGTTGAAGCATAAATGATTTGAGATTATTTATATGTATGTGTTTCCCTATTAGTTATATATTGATATTTATGTATTTCTTATTGAACTGTATCCCTATTGTGAAAAAATGTTTTTTTACATATATTTTATACATATTTCTTGATTTCTTATTAAAGTGTTCCATTTTAGTCACACATAGTATGTTTTATTAAACATTAATGTATGTGTTGGTAAATATATTAGATGAATGTGTACATACTCAGCTTCTGGCTTATTATATGTTCTTTGACCACTATAACTCCTCCTCACAACTATAAAAACCAGGTACAAAAAAAGATTTTTTTTTAGAAATGTTTTCTTATTGGTCATCAATCATTTAACATCCAAATATTAATAGTTACAGTTAATTTTTCTAAATATGAATTTTCATGTTTTAGAGCAGTAAATATTTTTACACAACATAGAGTCTTCTATTTTCTTTGATTAGTGGATCATGTATTTTATTTCAGTAATGGATAATTTTTTAGTGTAGTGGAACAAGTTTGATCATTTGAATCATGCATTTTTCAATAATGGATCATGTTATTTGTTTGATAAGTGGATCATGTTCTTTATTAGATCAATGAAACATTTTAAGAGAAACAAATCAGGACTTCTAGAGTAGTGTCTATGTTAAGTAACCAATAGAGAATTCTATTTGTAATAAATATTTAAGTCTCAAGATGTGGTGAATATCCAAACCATCAATGAATAGTCTTTTTAGTCACACAAATATCTTCACTATATGTATTTTATTCCAATATTGTAGTAGTAAAAAAATATTAAGTCTTTCAAAATTTCTTCAATATATATTAGAACAACATAATTTAGGCCATCTTATTTGTAAATAATTTCATATTTGGGTTTAGTATTTATTAAATGAATCTCTATAGGATATGAATTTTTATTACTTAATATTGAAAATATAATCTTCAAAACTCTGATTCTCAGTATGATAGGAGATGATGTTCGATTATGTTTCTAATTTTATGTTTTCATTGTGTATCATGTTTTTAAGAGTACGTAATCTTATCATGGAATAATTTATGTTTCTGTAATGGGTGAACTTGTGGGAATGGTAGCGATTCCATGCTTACTATATGTAACTAAGGATATTACAACATCACTAATTACTATTTGAGGTGTGATTTATTTTATTGTAGGTCAAATATTTGACTATTGGCATCTTAATGAAGTTTTTATGCCTTGATCATAATGTCTTCCTATTGTTGATAGGTGTATTAATGATCTATTTGACATCATTTTTTAACTGAATTTCCCATAATTATTATACTAAATGTTTCTTACATTATGATGTGCCTAAAATTTCTCAACCTGTATTGAAGATTTTTATTAGAATTGAACATAACCAGGTGCTACTATTTTTAATTTTTCCATTTTATTTTTTTAGAAAACAAACATCACATTAATGTAATATTCATTTTTTTCTTGAATGACATGAAAATCAAAGAAGTGGATCATTAGGAGTGTGTTGCAATAGTGACAATGGATTTTTTACAATAGGTACAGTTATTTACTATACTCAAGTATATGTTCTCTTCATTTAGTGTTACTTTTATGACATCATTGGAACTAAAAAAACATCATTTTTTCATGTCATTTTCATTTTTTATGATTAATACATATGATTCATTTATTCTTCTCAATTGTATATTGTTAACCATCAGATTTCTGTTATATGGTTTTAATTTTCAATAATATTTGGTACTTATTCTTTAATGTAAATTCATTTTGTAGAAATATATGTTCATTGAGTTTGATATTGATCATTCGGTCCAAATAAATGTTTCAACGTCTCGAGAATACATGGAAACAATAATAAATTCCAATGAATTGCATCCCCACATGAAGGAAAACATAAAAAAAAGACCAAAGAATATTATTGAAATTTTGTGGTGCAATGGAGAGGTAATACTCACAAGTTAATGATTCTATTCTATTCAAGATATCAATTCATTTTTTATTTACAGTATGAACTCTTTATTTTAGTTTAAGAAATATTTTTTGAACATGTTTTTTCACAAGTTTTTAGTTTCTGGTTATTATCCCTTGTACACAAAATAGATTACATGGTTTTGTTTGTCACCATTTTTCACTACTGCACGGATCAACAATAGATATGGGAGGTATACTTGTCCTAGCAGGTCCCTGAGGGATTTATAGGATTTTTTTTGAATTGGATTTATTCCTGTTTGTGAATAATTTTTGGGTTTATCTCCATGATATTGTGTTTCATGATTTCATTTTTTTTATGCTTTTATAGATGTTTTATATTTCTTGCGCTGGAGTGCCTTTTTCACTTTGTTCAGTGATCTACTTTAAGGTATTGATGATATCCTAGAGTTGCTGTTCTGTTTTATTTGATGATAGGATATTTTTATGGTTGTCCTGGGCTGATTTCTCCACTGGAATTCCCTTTATTTTATTATTATCAATTTCATAGCTTTATGTAAGTGCATGGATGTCTACTTGAGGTTTCAGTTTTGAAGAATGGGAAGGCTTATCATGGTCGACCAGGTCATGTACAGGCTTCCTGGATTACATTTTCCACTGGTATGACCTCTTTTTTCAGTTTCACTTATTCCTTTTGGACGTTCATGACTATCATTGGGCAGTGCATGACCTATGAAGTTGGGATGATCCTGATGTGTCACTATGTTTTTTTGTGCTGTATGAATATTGGATTTGATGAAGTTTATCGGAATAATAGTTTTTGAGTACTTTTTTAACATGTGATTTTCTCTAAGCTGGAACCTTACAAAAAATCATATAAAACTAATGTTGAAATGCAGGTTGAAATTATCAACAGCTTATTGATCCAATATTTTACTAGTTTTTATTTCTAAATGGTGGTTTTAGTGTATTAAGGACTTTATCAGGTTGCATTTTAGCCTTCATTTTACAATGAAAACTGTATAGCAATGTGTACAAGGCTCAAGTTGATAGAGAAAAAAAGTTGTGCATGCATTGTCTTCCCTTCAAAATTGAATTGGATGAGTCCTTATAGACATTACATGCCTTTTGGAGATCATGTAATAGTTGATAGTAGGTTGTTTTTATCAATTTTTTCTTCTTGAGATTTTGCTGGCTTTTCCAGTGTTTTTTTTTTTCTATAATTCTATCAATCCCTGCTGGTGTAAATTCATTGCACCTCATGTTTGTACTGCTAATTTTTTTTTAATAAAGTCCTTTAAGGCTTGAATTGGGTGACCAATTCATGTCACCACTTTTATTAAAAAAATACTCAAATTTTGGATATCCCCATCTTCCCTTATTCTCCTCTTCCCTATTAACATTCAATATATCGAGGATAAAATTTCAATATTCAATGTTATTTTATCTTATTTAAATTGTAAGATAACTCATGTTTTCCATTTCTCCATGTTCAAAAATAATTATCATTCCTTCACATTATTCATTAATGTTTTTTACTATTATAATGATGTATCTATTTTCTAAATTTTTCAATATGACATACCGTTAACTTCTATAAAAACAAATATTTTTTAATGTTCATTTGTAAATTTTTAAAATATGAATCCCTTTTGAAAATAAAAATTGATTTATAGTGTCGTGCGAATGCATGGGCAGGGTAATAATTGATATAAAATTAAGGTTCAAAAAATGATCAATTAATTCATTCTTAAATTTAAAGGGAATATGTAAAGGGACCCACCTCAAGAAGAATAAGGTCAAGATTTGGTACTTGATGTTTTCATTGGTGACCGCTCAAAGTAGATCTTTCTCACCTCCAAGTATATTCACATTTTCATGTACATAAGGACACATATCCCCTATATAAATATTCACATGTCCATGAATATGTACAAGGGTATCCTTATATATATGCTTATATATACATATACCCATTTACACTTACACACATGTGCATTTTTTATATATATACATAATACCACCTAGCCCCAATATATATATTCATTCATTCATGGGTGAATATATATATATATATATATAATGGGGGAACTTATATATATATATTCCAACCTATGCATATACAGGTAAGTCACCTTCAACTTTAGAGACTCAAACCCACCTTAAGGATGACCAAGATGCACTAAAAAAATATTAGGAACCCTGGAATTATAGAATCCCTAATTAAAAATTAAACCAACATGAATGAACTGAAAACCCATACCCAAAATCTATGTGAAACTTAATACCTTTGAAAACTAAATTAAGAAAAATTCCCAATGGGGTCAATAAACCCTAATCATCAAGAAAAAACAAGGTAAAAACCCCAAAAATAGGGTAGGGCTTGACTTAAGCATGCATACCGCATGGAAGATGAGTAAAACCAACAAAATAGAAAAAGGAGAAGAAATAATAGACTTATTGAATAGGAATGAACACCAAATAGGGAGTATAATGGTCACTATAGGGAAGGAAGGTGGTGAATCAGAGCTCTCCCAGTTAGCTGGGTTGCACGAGAGTGGTATGAGGGGGGGTGTCATGTGATGGGGTAGTGGGAGATAAGGGGGATTCCCCTCTTTGAGGCTTTAATAAAACATAACCCTAATAATAATAATAATAACAACAATATTACTATTATTATTAAATAATTTCTTTTTTTTATTTCTCATTTATTATCATTTACATTTTTTTATTTTTATTTTAATTTAATTTTTATAAAAAAAATACAGCGCACGGTTATCCAAATTGTGTGCCAACTGTGCGATGAACAGTGCATAGGTACTGCCTAAGTGGAAATACCCATGTGGGCTAAGTGAAAATTTTGGGTAAACCATGAATTTCACATGTGACACCTATTTCTCCACTGATTCAATCCACACAATTTTCTTCTATGGGACGTATGGTTTCAGAAAAACCATACACCCTGTGCAGACCATCCAAACTTGAGATTTTTAGGGTCCAGTGCTCCTAAAACTCAACAAGACACCTGAGGGACCCCTAAATCCTTTAAACAAGTCTAAAAACAACACATAAATGTGTACCAAATCTTATAATTATGTTATGAGGCTCAGTTCAAAGAATTTTCTATCCAGTAAATGCTAAAATTCAAATTTCCATAGAATTTTACCTTAGATCAAAACACGGTTCGTTACAGCTAGCATCATGTTCACAAATAACATATGTGCATAAATCATAAAATCATTGTTATGAATAAATATAGAATCATGTTCATGAATAATACACATAATATAATTAGATATATCAAATTACCTAATGCATTAAATGGATATATAATTTTGGTCTCACCTGTCACGTCATAAAATGCTCATGATCATGTATGTCACATGGAAAGATAACATATAACAATTGTAATCATGAAATAAACCCATGTAAAGGAATTTATTTCATAAATATATCATAAATAATGCATTAATGAAAAACTTTTGGTTTCCAAGATGAATATGGGAGATCAAATTTTAGCATAAAAGATCATCATTCTTGAGTGGAGAAGAAACACCTCAAGATAAGTCAATGCGATGTTTTGGAAAAATAAATTTTACTTGAAAAAAATTGAAATTGTATTAGAAATTATTTAAAAAGGGTATAAAAATGTATATCCAAGGAAAAATGGAAATAATATTGAATGTACATTATAAGGATATTATAGGAATATCCATGCTGAAAATAATGTGAAAAAGCAGATAACCCAAAAAGAAAGAGTTGGAATTGAGAATCCCCATACCTTAAATCCTATTATGGTTTGTATCACTTAAACCTTATATGTAATAAACTTATATTTTTTAACACATTTATCCACTATAATTATTGTATTCTATTTTATAATAATCTTTCTTAAATGTAAATTTTTTGATGTCATGTTTTCATTAAATTTTTTCGCCTTATTTTGATTTCATTGTTTTTGTTCAAGGTCATTTATGCATAACTAAAATTAATTACATAATATTTAAATAAATTTAATTACATGTTTATATATTATATATATTTCATACTAACCATCCATGAAGATAGTGATAAGCAATGTGTTGTAAATGTTATCGTAGGTAGCTAATCGACCATTAATCAGGACATTGTCACAAGAGGAGGAAAGAGAAGTATAAAAAATAAATATGTTGAAAATATAATTATTAAAGTTGGTTAAAATCATTAATATAATTTTTATATACTGTTTAATTAATTTTATAATGTTTGTGTTTGAAAGGAATAGATAAAATGAAGAAGAGAAGAGGAAAATGAGAAGAAAAGTTGATGAAACCTTACCCTCTTCTTGGCGTTGTTTATTTTCTATGGTACTAAATTCCTTGAATGATTAGAGTTGATTGACTCCATAACTTCCCTAATTATGGTATGGGTCTTAAGAAATGGAATTTGGGTATATATGTTTCTTTGTTAGGTGAGAGGGAAGTGTTTTTTCAAGGGGAGGGAGAGGGGATGTTTATACTTGAGAGAGGGGTATTTTTGTGTTAAAATGTTGAATAAAATATGATTTTTATAGTAATATTGTAATAGTAATATTCATGAAATTTAAATTAATATTTTAATAAAATATGATTATTTTAGGAATTTTAAAGATCTATAAAACCAATTTCATTAGTTTATTAAAAAGGAAAGTGGAAAAATGACAAACTGTTATTTTAATGGAATACATTATCATTTTAGACTTTGGAAAACACTTTTTGGTTTTTATTTTAAGTGAATTATTTCTAAATAACTGATATATATTATTAAATTTGTTTTTAGTTGATTCAAAATTTATATAATTTATTATTTCATTATTACCTTTGGGATGATGTAATTAAAATACACTGGTTATGTAAAAATTGTATTTTAATTTTCACTTGAAAATTGAAGTGTTTCATAAAATTAAAAAAATAACCTATAGAAAATTTAGATATTATGATTTCAAAAAATAATTTTATTTTATCAAAATAATTTTATAACATATGTAATTTTAATTTTTAATATAAAATTATAGTTTTAATAAAAATATTCTTTAGAAAAATCCCCTGACACTTACTTTAATTTTTATATTTATTTTCAGGAACTCTACTATTATTATTAACTTAATTTATTTAACATAAAAATTATTTACATGAAACTACACTATTTTATTGGTTAAATTACTATTTCAAAGGTCAAATTGCTATTCCTAATGGTCATATTACTATTCCAACAGTCAAGTTACTATTCCTAATGGTCATGTTACTATTCCAATGATTATATTACTTCCTATAAATACCATTTAAGTACATAATTAATTATTCACTTCAATTCCACCCATGGTTCTATATTTTTATTTTCTAAAATATCGATTGGTTTACTAATATTTTATTATTTTCTATAGTATTATTCATGGGAGTGATGATTCTAGAAAATTGGGATAAACCAAATTTTTTCAATTCTAGTTTTTCTATTTTATATTTTTTCTCCAATTATAATATTTTTTATTTTAATGGGTTTAATTTTTGACTAATGTAATGATCTATATTAATTAAATAAAGTGTTTTTGGTTTTTTTATTATGTTTTATATTTATATAAAACTATACAATATAATATAAAAAAACTTTATTCAAAAAATATATATAATTTATAATGTCTTGGTTGTTATATCCCCCTAGAATTTTTTTCTTGAAAATTTTGACTCATATTATAAATTGAGAATACATTATGGTACTTCTATTTCATTGTTTCCTCAGGTCCCCTTGTTGTCTATTCATATTTATGGTTCTTCCACAACACTTTGACAATGTGGGTTTTCTTGTTGTTTATAAATTTATCTCTATTATCCAATATCTTCAAATGATTCTCCTTATATGAGAGTTCATGATCTAGTTTCACCACCTCTAAATTTAGTACATTTAATGGATTGGGTGTTTACTTACTCAGGATAGATACATTAAAAACATCATGAACTTGATCCATTTTTGGTGTAAGTGTTGGTCGATAATCCACTACTATTATGTGGTAAAGAATCTCAAAGGGGACAATGTACCTAGGTATAAGAATTAATTTCCTTCCAAACCACATGACTCTCTTCCAAGGTGATATTCGAAGGAAAAAAAATTATCCAACTTAAAACTCCAAGTCCAATCACTTATTGCTAGCCTAGCACTTTTGTTGACTATGATAAGCTTCAATGTGTTACGAAATGGATTGAACCTTATCTTTAATTTATTTCAAAAGATTGGGTACAAGGATATTTCATTCACCAAATTCATCCTAACATGTAGGATTTCTAAATCACTTACCATATAGTGCTTCATATGGATCTGTTTGAATACTCGAGTGGAAGTTATTATTATATGATAATACATCCAATGGGATATTTTAAACCCATTCTACTTTAAATTCCATTGATCAATCTCTTATCATATTCCCAAGTTTATGAATGGTCTATTCAAGAGAAATCATCTTGAATAGAAATAAAGTGTGCAGTCTTTGTGATTCAATCAATTACAACCTATATTGTATTGCTTCCTTTGGATGTCTTCAGGAGACTAGTGAAAAAGTACATGGTGATGTTATCCCATTTCCATGTGGGTATAGGTAATGGTTTAAGCATCCCCTTTGAATTTTTTCTCTATGATTTAACTTACTGATATACCAAGCACTTTGAGGTGTACTTATAAATATCTTTTTTGATGTTTTCCCACTATAAGTGTTGTCAAAGAACTCAATACATCTTGGTGCTTATAGGATAGATGGAGAAATATAAGATATTTTCATTATCCAATAAATATTTTTCAAGAGAGAAATAATCTTGAATATAAATGAATTGTGTAGTCTTTGTGAGTCAATCCATTATAGCCTACATCATATTGCTTCCTTTGGATGTCTTTAGGAGACCGGTGACAAAGTCCATGGTGATGTTCTCCCATTTCCATGTGGGTATAGGTAATGGTTTAATCATCCCCTTTGATTTTTTTCTATATGATTTAACTAACAGATATACCAATCACTTTGAGGTGTACTTAGAAATATCTTTTTTTATGTTTTCCCACTGTAAGTGTTTTCAAAGAACTCGGTACATCTTGGTACTTTCATGATGGATGGAGAAATATAAGATATATGAATTAACCAATAAATATTTTTTATCTCAACTGATTAAGGATCATAGAGTCTTATTCCAAACTGAATTAAACTATATTTATTAATTTTGAATTCAGGAAACTTCCCTTAATTTGTTGTTATCATCTTATTTTGAATCTCCAAATCATCACTTTGTGCCTCCATGAACTTCTCTTAGATAGATAGTTGGGAAGTAATTTGGGCATGGTAGGATGTATTCCCTATCGCTATGATTTCTATATCCATACTTTATATGAAGATAGTGTCTTTATCAATCCGCATCATGTATGGTTTTTCAAGTTCTTTTATTCTAAGAGCACCAGCTACCTTATTTAACCTTCCAGGATTGTAGTGAATAGAGTAATCATAGTCCTTGGTCAACTCTAACCATATTCATTGACACATGTTGAACTCCTTTTGTGTGAATATATACATTATAATCTTGTGATATATATATATATATATCACACTTCTCACCATATAGGTAGTTCCCCAAAATATTCAATGAAAATATTACTATAGCCAACTCCAGGTCATGCATCAGGTTTTTTTCTCATGGATCTTAAAATTTCATGAGCCATAGGTTATAAATTTATCATTATATATGAGTAAATTACCCAATATTTTCTTTAAAGTGTAACTATATATCACAAACCTTTCTCTACTTGAGGGTAGTGTGAGTATAGGTGTAGTTATTGGCCTCTTATTGAGCTCCTTAAATCTTTCCTCACATTATTCTATCCATACATACTTTACCCATTTTCACATTAACTTAGTTAGTGGGATAAACAATCAGGAAAAAAATCTATGAAATCATTGATAATACCTAGATGATCCAAGGAAACTATAAAACTCTATGACACCGGTGGTTTTGGGGTATTCTTAAATTAATTTTGTCTTTTAAGGGTCTATATAAATTCCATCACTTGTAATCATGTTCCCCAAGAATGTGACTTTCCACGTCCAGAAGTTTCACTTATTGAACTTAGAATAAAACTTCTCCATTATTAAAATCTATCACACAATCCTTAGATGATTTTCATGTACTACCTTCTTCTTGGATTAATATCATAAATAAATAATACCAAAAAAATAAAGGTTTCCTCTAAAGAATTTATTCATAAAATCCAAGAATATTTATGGGTAATTAGTATGACTGGAGGTCATCACTATGATCTCATAATGTGCATATCTTATACATAATGTTTTCTTATGAGTATATTCTCTATTCACCTTTAGCTAATGATATCTGAAATAAAGATCCACCATTTTGAATTATTAATCACCTTGAAGTTGATTGAACAATACATAAATCCTTGGCAGGGTATACTTATTCTTTATGGTGATTTTGTTGAGCTCCCAGTAACCAATGAACATCCACATTGATCTATCTTTTTTCTTTAAAAAGAGAATCAGCACACCATATGGTGATGCACTAGATAATATAAACCCTTTATCCAAATGATATTTTAGTTTATTCTTTAACTCCACTAGTTTTTTTAGTTTCATTCTATAGGGGATTTTGGATATAGGATTAGAACTATTTATGAGTTATATTGAGAACTATACCTCATGATATGAGGTAAGTTTAGGAAACACTTTGATAAATACATCATTATATTCCCTCAAAATGATAATTTACTCAAGGTTTATGCTTTACTTTTACACGTCCATTTGGGAAAGATATGCTTCTTCACTAGGTATCAGTACCCACAAAATTGAGGGATTTCCCAAAGGAGATTCAAGATATTCCTTGAATTTATATAGGAGAATAGGATGGTTTGAAATATAGAAATAGATTTATCTTTCTAAATTGTTAATGTGAGATCTATATAATGATATCCAATCCATTCCTAGTATAGCATAAAATTCCAATAAGGGAATGATTATGAGATTATATGAAATAATCTTCACATATACACTAACAGGAGAGATGTCCAACACTTTGGTTTCAATGATCACACCACTAGATATTTTTATAGATATCACTACTTCAAGGTATCGTGGGTTTAATTAAATAGTTATAGAAAACCTATAGGATATAAAGGAATGTGTAGAACCAAAATAAAATAAAAAAATTCAGTCTTGAGTAAAAAAGGAAGTATACTTACATAAAATCATTTCCATGTTCTACCTCAGTGGTGGTGATGGAATAATATTTCCCTTTCTCCATCATCTTTGATAGTTACTAACGTTGATTACCCTTGAAGAATCATAGTTTAGTGAATTATCCTAAATAATTCCCTTTCTCCTTATAGTCGAATCATTAAACCATGGGTGGTGTATTCATTGGTTTCATTCTTTCCTATATCATGTTGGTTATCTTTTTCATGTCTCTTCAACATTTGTGAGCTTGGTGGTCTTATCTCCCACACTTATCATTTCCTTTTCCTTTTAAGGAAATTTCTATGATTCTTGTTTCATCATCATTGACATGTGGGTGGTTGGATCTTCTTTTTCTATTTTTTTACTCAATCCACCTTCTTGAAACTCTATTCTTACCTTCTTAACATCCATAAAGAGATTACCAAAACTCCATCTCTACTTTGATAGCACATAAAACTAATTATTTATAACTCCCAAAGTCTCTAATATATAGATCCATTTGAATATATGGTTTTAAACCACTAGAGAATCTATATATTTTTCATTTTTTTTATAAAAAATCCTAGAATTATCTAGCAAGCCTTGTAAAATTTTCCTCGTAATCCATGATAGATTCACTCTCCTTTTACTTAAGCTCTAGAAATTCTATCTTTATCCATTTTTTAAGAGTTTGAGGGAAATAATTTTAAATAAATATATTCTAAAATTTTACCCTCTCAATTTCTTCCATTTTTCTTTAAGATTCATATTTTTTATCAATTCCCACTATTGATCACCTTCCCCATATAAACAATATATGGCTACAGTAATTTTCTTTTTCTTAGAATAGTGGATCACAAAAAAGATCTTTCATATTGATATATACCACTATTCCATGAAAAGTTGAATGGAATATCTTCTAAATATCGGTGGTTGTTTCCATATAATTACTTTATGGCTAGTTTATCCTTCTTGAGAGATGGTGGATATTACACAGGGTTCAAGTTATTTTTTATAGCTTGAGATAGTTGGCTAAGTTACACCATGAAGTTTTGAACTACATCTCCCATTAAATTGGGAATATCATTCAAATAATCATTTCATTATCCCTCACAAGGGTTGTTGGCATGTTTTCTCCTAGTTTACAACATTTTCTAAAGTATAAAAGGTTTTAAAAAAATATAAGTCAATAAATTGTGGATAAATAATTTATTTTCATGTCAAAATAAATTCTAAAGTCATATATTATGGGATCCTTAATTTTATCATATTTTTATTCTCAAATTATATTTCTAAGATCATATACTTCAATAATTTTCTAACTTTAAGAGGAATAATTAATTTAGTTATATATCCTTTATTTTTTAAAATAGAATGTGAATATACCAAAGTATATCTCTCAAGAGTTTCAAATCAGGTGTGTAGTACAACCAACTACTTATTCCCAAGGTGATAATTGAGTTAATACCCAACCATCCATTTTTAGGGTTATTGACCCTATATGCATCTATTCCTTAATTTTATCCACTTTCAGTATCCATATAGGGGTGTTATTTCTTAGAGACCACACACTCCTTACTTTACAAAAATTTAGGATGTTTTCATATACCTATAATTATCCTTAGTATTTTTCACTAATGTATTCTAGTACTAATTCCAAAATTAACTAAATTGTGCTTTGATACTAACTATAGTGACCCAAATTTTTGTTATATGAATATTACATCATTTTTTAAGACAAATAACATAATATTAATATATTCCAATATTGAAATGTTTAGTATCTTAGGAAAATTAGGTTCATACATCACCTGTACATAATAAAACATAGAAATTATTTAATTCATTCTTTATTATCCTCCTAAATATATTATATTCTTCTTAGTACATTTAATAACCTAATCATACACATCAAAGAAAGGGGTGAGCTAAAATCCCAATAAGGGGATGAATATCAAGGAAGGAATAAGAGACATGAATCATTAGTTTATGGGTGAGCGTAATCATTATCATCATATCATAAACATGGGTTCATATACATAAAAATGAGGGAATATTTTGAAAAATTAATGGAATGTGGAATATGCATAATAATGAAACATCATAACATAGTGATCAAATACCATACAAATTTGTGGATAAAGATAGCATCATGTTCACACAAAATATATGTGCCTAAATCATAACATATTTATTATGAAAAAAGATCGCATCATGTTCATGAATAATACATATAATATCATGAGATATATCACATTACTTAATTCATTAGAGGGATATATAATTCTAGTACTACCTATCACATCAAAAAATTATCATAATCATGCATGCTAGATGGAAAGATAACATATAACAATCATAATAAAGAAATAAACTCATGTAAAGTAATGAGTTTCATAAATATTTAACAAATATTAAAATAATAAATAATATTTAGGGTTTACAAATAAATATGGGAGATCATATTTTGGCATAATGATCATATTTCGTGAGTGAATAAAAAAACACCTCAAGAGGATTCAATAAGTTGTTTTTGAAAAATAAAGTCTCTGAAAAATCTTTGAAATTGGATTAGAATAATTTCAATAAGTAAAATAATTAAATCCATAGAAATAAAAGGAAAAGAATAGTGAAATAGAATTTTAAGGATAATAGAGGAATATACATACTAAAAATAATGTGAAAGAAGAGATAACCCAAACAAGAAAGATTTTCGTTTGAAAATCCTTATACCTTAAATCTCATTATGTTTCATCTCATTTACAACTCATGCATAATAAAATTATGTATTTTAACACATTAAACCAGAAGTGAATTTTATTCATTTATGTCATTATTTATCTATTATAATTATTAGATTCTTTTCTATAATACTCTTTTTAAATGTGAATAGTGTGGATGCCATGTTTTCATTAAATTATCTCATCTTGTTTCGATTTTATCATTTTTTTTTTCAAAGTCATTTGTAAGTAAGTAAATTTAATTCCATAAGCTTAAAATATATTTCATTAAATATTTATATATTATTTATATTTCTTACTAACCATCCATTAAGGTGGTGATAAGTAGAGTGTTGGAAATGTCCTAATAGGCTGTTAACCAACCATTAATTAGGATATTTACTAACCATCCATTAATATGGTGATAAGTAGAGTGTTGGAAATGTTATCATAGGCTATTAACCAACCATTAATCAGGATATTATCAAAGGAGAAGGAAAGGAAAGTATAAAATATAAATATTTTGTATATATAATCATTATAGAAGGTTAAAATAATTAATATAATATTAAAATACTACTTAATTAATTTTAGAAGGTTTTGATTTGAAAGGAATACAGAAAATGAGGAATAGAAGAGGAAAATGAGAAGAAAAGTTAACGAAACCTTACCCTCTTCTCAGTTTTTATTCTTTTATAAAACACTAAACTTCTTGAATTATGGGAGTTTAGTGACTTCATAAAGTTACTAGGTATTATAAGGGGATTAATGGAGGTAATTTGGGAAGATATTTGTCTTTTTAAGTGGGAGATAATTGATTTAACAAGGGGATAGAGAGGGGGTTTTATACTTGTGGATAGGGGTATTTTTGAGTTTAAATAATGAATAAAATATAATTTCCATGGTAAACATTATAATAGTGGTATTATTGAAATTTTAATTCATCTTTAAATAAAATAAAATTATTTTATTACTTTTAAATCTTTCTAAAACTAATTTCACTGGTTTATTAAAAAGAAAAGTGAAAAAATGACAAATTGTTGTTTTAGTGGAATACATTATCATTTTAGACTTTGAAACCAATTTTTAGGTTTAGAATTTCAGTTTATTATTTTTAAATGACTCATTTATCTTATTAAATTATTTTTTAGTCGATCCAAAAGTCAAATAATTTATTATTTCATTATTACATCTTGGATGATGTAATTAAAATACATCGCCTATGTAAAAATGGTATTTAATTATTTACTTGTAAATTTAATTATTTGAGAAAATTACCAAAAAATAACCATTATAAAATTTCTACATGATGATTTCAAAAATGAAGTTCATTTTATCAAACTTATTTTCTAACATAATTAATTTTAATTTTTAATATATAATTGTTGTTTCAATAAAAATATTCTTTAGAGAAATAACCTGAAACTTACTTTAATTTATATATTTATTTCTAGAAATTTTACTATTAATATTAACTTAATTTATTTGAGGTAAACATTTCTTACATGACACTGCACTATTTTATTGATTAAATTACTATCCCAATGGTCATATTATTATTCTCAAAGTGCAGGTTACTATTCCAATAGTCATGATACTATTCCTAACAATCAGGTTACTACTCCAACTGTCATGTTACTTTCTATAAATACACTTTAATTCCATAATTTATCATTCACATCAATTACTCCCAAGGTTATATATTTTTCTTTTCTAAAATATTTATTTCTTTATTAATATTTTATTTCTTTTTCATAGTGTTGTTCATGGGAATGATAATTATAGCAGATTGGGATGATTCAAATTTTCATATTCTAGTTTTTCTATTTTATATTTTTATCCCATTGTAATATTTTAAAATTTATTGGGTTTAATTTTTTATTAATTTAATGATCACCATTAATGAAATAAATTTTTATTGGTTTTTTTATGTTTCATGTGCGTATAATACTATACAATATAAAATAACACATGTTTATTCAGAAAAAAAATATTATTTATAAATTCTAAGTTGTTACAAAAATTCTTATTTATTTTTGGAAGTATCGTTTTTAATTCTGGTTATTTCATAGATAGTTTTTGATATGATATTTCAACCTTAGTAGTATCACATTTCCTTTCAGTTATCTTAACTTTAATTCTAGTGTAACTCCTAAAGAGTCTTTGATAGGTATCTTCAATTTCAACTATATATCCCTATATCTCCTTTTTAGTTTTAGGTGCTAATTACACCTCATCATTAGATAGATATTCATTATCTAGTGGATAAGAAAACTCTAGTCATAAATTTCATGACCAAACCCACCAGGGCCCACCTGGCTGGTGGAAAGCTAATCCATAACTTCCCCAAGCCTGTATCTATAGGTTAGGGGATAGAGATAAGAAAAAAAAGGAAAAACTAATATGGGAGGTATTTTCTTAATGTACCTATATGAACACACCCAAAAATATCCATCCAAAAGTGTTGAGGAATAAATAGAAAATACAATAACATCTATAGAAATAACCATGCATGTAACAACCTCTAAGGAATACAAGAGTACCACAATGTAATCTGAAAAATAAAGGGGTAAAATGCATGCCCAACTAGAAATATTTCTCAGCCTAACAATAATTGTAAAAGTAAATATTGAGAGATATCAGATCCAAATCTTTGAGCTCTGAACATCATACGTGGTCAAATAAACTAGGGTATCTATATGATCCTCTAAAATCATTACCGACATGTCTGTCATTTGTATAAGACATGACACGTTCAGGAAAATACCATGTAGTGGTGAGTATATAAATACCCATTAGGATTACCTAAAACTATAGGGGGAGAAATATGATACATAATAGAAGTATACAAATCAAAATATATCAAGAGAGAAACAAAATTCAACAACATAGATGTGTGTGTGTGTTCTCATAAAATAAACCTAGATAATAGAGAAAGGGGATCTCCATATCACAGTCCATCCTAGTAAAAGAGTATACCAATAGTTCCAAATTTCCATTAACAATGCCCAATATCTCGCATGTCTGTTTGAAGAAGTAACCATGTGGTGCCAAACCTCACCACTATGTCACATAGTCAAGTGGACTCAATCTCTAGGTATAGTACCCATACCCTGGTACAAAAGGATGGTGGAACTCAATTTTTATAGGACCCATTCCTTGACTTCTCATGAGGGTACCACTCAGTAGGTATAGGACCCATGCCCAAACTTCATAGGATGGTTTCACTCGGTAGGTAGAGTACCCAAACGTTAACTCCATTGGAGGGTGACACTTAGTAGGTAGAGGACCCATGCCCTGACTCCAGATGAGGGTGACAATCAATAGTTATAGGATCCATTCCCTAACTCCACAATAGGGTACCACTCATTAGGTAGAGGGCCCATTCCCTGACTCTATGGAAGGGTTTAACTCAGTAGGTAGAGGACTCATGCCCTAGATTTGTACAAGGGTGACACTCAGTATTTAGAGGACCCATGACCAAACTCTATAGTGGGGTTCCACTCAGTAGTTATAGGACCCATTCCTTGAATTTTTAGGAGGTTTCCACTCAATAGATAGATAGAAGACCCACACCCTAGTCTTTCATGGGGGTACCACTCTCTGATGATCTAACCTAATCACTATCATCATCAAGTCTCACCTAAATAAGTGTCATGCTCATAATAACTCACATCATATCTCAAAATACACTAAAAATTTCATCATCATATTCTATATATAAAAACACTTAGGATATAATACTCATAGTCTAAAATATGATTCAAAATGAAAGAGATACGAGAGGTAGAAGTTTCCTCAAAAGGGAAGTACATTGCGTGTAAGGGGTCCACACGGCATGTGGCCCTGCTCCTCGGCTTGTATGTGTCCTCTCAAGTACATGGATAACTGGTCATATAGTACTACACAATATGTAAGGGTACAACATGGCAGGTCTCATCCTCCTAGGGCCAATCCATGTTCTCTTGTTCATGCCTGTGTCCTTTAGGTTGTGTCCATGTATATTGGCCATGTGCCATTACACGACATGTTACCTACCCTACATGGTGTAAAGGGTTACATGGGATCTTCGGCATGTAATCCCATTACACACTGAGTCGTACAACTAAGTTTTACATGGAGTGTGATCCCTCCACATGGTAAGTGATATTTATCTCCATTTTTAAATCCTAACCACCATATAAACCGAACTACACAGTGTGTGTTCATCACAATACACATCGTGTATATTGGAATTTTCCATAAACCAAAGATGGTTTTACATTTCTTCTAGATATGGTTCATCCGCCTGAAATAATGTTAGTTTTCTACCCACAACTTATTATAGTCACCTCTAGGTAGTGATTTTATCCCTTTAGTAATTAAAAATTGGGTTTTGGATCAATCGCTTGAAGCATGCACACATCTCACACACCTCTTGTGACACTACCTTCTCCACTTCTGATTGTGGATCTATGAATCCATAACCTCTACCCTTAATCCAGAAAGATTCATCCTTGAAACTTCAATTCAATCATTTTACATACATCCCCCATGAATTTGTGGGTCTGATCATGCTTGGACCCACCCGACAATAGTGGAATCATGACCTTGTGGTCCAAATATGAAGAATAAGAAGAATGAGTGGGGGAAAGGCATAATAAAAAAGGTGATATCATAGTTTTCCAATAATTCTTGGACAAAGATCATAGAATCAGGGATTGGAAGGGGTTATTTCATGGAATAATCAATAATAGATCAAATAAATAAATAAATTTGATACGTAAGATTATGAAAAGGATTGAATTAAATGCATATCAAAGAATAAAAAATATGATCGCGCACAATATTTTAATCATAAGGGTAGAAACCAAAAATGAAGAGTTTTACCATGATTTGGATTAATATTTGGTAAAGAAAACAGTATCCAATGAAGGAGATGACCTATTGTGTTCATTGCACCTTGATTCACCCAGATCCAAAATTCTGTCATTATTTGATCTCGATTCAGTAACAAAGAATAGTGGAATCCTCCTTTCAATGGTCCCAAAGTTATGAAACTAACCCTATAGATTCTCCATAATAGTTTATAAATAGTGGGAATTAATTTTAGTTTATTTAATTAATTAATTAAATGAATTGATTATTTAATTTAGTAAACATACCCACCAACATCCACTTTATATGAACTTCTAGCGTTGACCAACTTTAGGTCTCACCTAGGGTATATAACATGCTTCAGATTTAACTGAGGTCCCAGATTTTTTATTTGATACTTTGTTTAGTATATATTCCATCATTTCTAAAAAACTATGTGCATGTGATATAAAATATATTTAATATTTTTATAAAATTAATTCTGGGTTCACTTGGCCTCAGAATAATGTGTTGTCTTAGTGCCTGGATCCAAAAATATTCCCTAATATATTTCAAAGTCTTATAAGGAAAAAAAAGGGAATATAAATTATTCTATCATTTGATATTATCATCCTTAAAAAGAAAAAACTAAGAAAATAGGTGGGGATACTGAGCTTGTATCTATATCTTCTTCTCCTAGGAGCTCTCTTGGATGTTTCCGTACTTCCAAAGAACATGAACCAAGGGAATGGTCCATCCACATAGGATCATCTCCTACTGATCCTCGATCACCAATAGGTACTCTACCAATGTGGATCCATCCTTGATGTATAGATTTCCCCAGTGAATAAAGTGCATGGGATCATACACGTATCTTCTCAACTGTGATGCATAGAAGATGTTATAAAATCGCTCCAACTATGGGGGTAATGTGAGGTGGTAAGAAACCTCGCCAACCCTTTGTAAGATCTTGAATGATTGAATAAACCTTGGGGATAAGTTTCCTTCATGTCTTAACATCTGCAATCCTCATCGTGGGGAGACTCTAAAGAAAACATGTTCTCCCTGATCGAACTACAAGGGACTATGTCATTGATCTATATAAGATTTATTTCTACTTTGAGTTGTTCTCATATACTCAAGGATCACCTAGAACTTCTCCATTATCACATGTACCATCTCTATCCAAATAAGATATGTTTCACCGATCTCGGTCTAGTATAAGGGTGACATATAGGGTATTCCATAAATGGACTCAAAGGGAACCATTTCGATAGTAGAGTGGTAGCTATTATTATAATAAAAATCAACCAAGGTTAAGTGGCCCTCCTATCTCAGGCCAAAGTCAAACACACAATCCCTCAGCATATCCTTTAGCACCTAGATAGTGCGCTCAATTTTTTCATCTGATTGGGGATGAAAGGTTTTACTCATCCTTATCTAGGTCCTGAATTCCTCCTATATTACTCTCCAAAACCTTTATTTAAACCACACATCATGGTCTAAGACAATAATAGATGGAATGACATGAAGGTGGATGACCTCTCGCATATACAACTACCCTAAACTCTCCACCAAAATCTAATCCCTGATATAAAGGAAGCACACTGACTTCATAAGTCAGTCAACTATCAACCAAATGGCATCATGGCCTCTCACTTTCCTTAGAATCCCTATCATAAATTTTGTGGCTATTTCATCACATTTAAACTCTGGTATCTCAAGAGTATTTAAAAAATCTATCATAACTTGGTCCTCATCCTTTACTAGGTGACATGTGAGGAACCAAGAGATGAACTCAGCCAAACTCTACCTTATTCTAGCCCACAAAAACTAACATTAAAGGTATACATACATATTTTCTACACTAGGATGTATAACCAAAGGAGAAGTGTGAAAATACCTCATCACCTCCTCTCACATCTTGACTGGGACCTCCATTCATCCCTAAAATAGGATGACATGATTCCATCCTTCAAAAAAACTATCAGGTGAATCTCTTAAGGATAAATGGTCACATGGGACCTCACAATAAATGTATCCCAACTGAGCCTCCCTCACATTATAGAGAATAATAGGATTGAACTCCATCGAATGAAGAAAATTTTCACCCTCATCCTCAACCAGGGTCATCTTTAAGGAATCCAACTACTTAGACACCTCCTCCGCCAAATGAGTCTAGGTATTCCTACTAAGATAATCTGCCACCAAGTTACCCTTCCCAAGAGTATAGACTATATCAAATTCATAGTTTTTTAGGAACTCCAACCAGTGCCTCTATCTTTGGTTCAGGTCTCTCTGTGTGAAGACATACCTGAGACTCTGATGGTCCAAGTAAAAAACAAAGCGCTCTCCGAGAATATAGTGTATCCTCATCCTCATAGTGAATACTATTACTACCAACTCTAGGTCATGATTTTCATAGCTCATAGGGTCTCAAATATCTTAAACCATATGTCATCACTGCCTACCTCTATATCAACACACATCCAATCCCAAATCCATAGGCATTTTAATATAATACGCACTCCATGATCTCCTCTCATAGTCTCAAAATAGGATAACTCCTTATTCATAGCCTCAAATACTAAAATGATCTCTTTCACAACTTGGTCTAGGTAAATAGATTCTCTTTACAAATCAGGATGGTCAAAGGGGCTACAATCCCACATAAGTATTATATAAACCTCCTGTAGTGTCCCCCAAATCTAAGAAAACTTTTCACATATAACATGCTCTTAGGTGTCTCCCAAGCAAGCATGACATAAATCTTTGTTGGTTCTACAGCTAATCCAGGATCATAAATGACATGCCCTAGAAATTAAACCTCATGAATTCAGAGTTGGAACTTTGAGAGCTTACTATAAAGATGGTGATCCCAAAGAAATTATAAGACCATATTCAAGTTATATGCATGCTCTTACTCTGATGTGGAGTGGATGAGTATGTCATCAATGAAGACAACAAAAAATCAGTCCAAGTATGGAGGTAATATCTGATTCATCAAATCCATAAACACATAGGGGGGATTCGGCACACTGAAAGGCATCATTAGGAACTAATAGTGTCTATAACGATATTAGAATGATGGATTTGTAATATCAACCTTGAAAACTCTTAACACGCGGTAGCTAGAACTGATATAGATCTTAGATAACCATCTTGTACCTCAAAAATAATCAAAGAGTTCATAAATCCTCAAAAAGGGGTACTTTTCTTTATCATATCCTAGTTTAAGAGACGATAATCAACACAAAGATGAAAGCTCCATTTTTTCTTTTTAATGAACAAAACCATATATGATTAGTGGGATACACTTGGTATGATAAATCCCTTCTCTCAAAGGTACTCTAACTGCAAACATAGCTCCCAGATCTTGGTAGGAGTTATCTGATATGTTGTAGAAGATATTGGAGTGATCTTAGGGTGTAAGTAAATGAAAAACTCCATCTCCCACCTCTAAGGTAGTCCCAAAATTCCCTTAGGGAATACATTCATATAATCATCCATGAATAAAGGAATATAGATTCATAAAGATCCCACTACACCAAGGGATATACTCACTAACTGATGGGTGATGGGTTGTAGCTTCCTGCTTGTAATACCCACTCACTCTTTCATGAGATCTCTATTTCCCATAAAGGAGAATCTCATACCATTAGTCAGAAGAAATCTTAATTTTTTGTGGTGATAGTCAATCTAGACTTGAACCATGGACAACTAGTCCATAACCAAGATGATTTAATAAGGTATCATCATGATGACCAATAGGTCCCTTGAGAAACTTTCTCCATTAAGCAATGGCTCTCACTTCCAAAAGATAAATGATATCGAAGAGGCATTTACTATAGGAACCTCAAGGAAAATATTCTAGGTTAAAGTCTTGATTGGGAGATCTAGATATCACACTAAGAGTAAATAGATGAAGTAATGACTCACACCTATTTCTACCAGTACTAAATCAATAGTAGAATAAACATAGATCATACCTTTAATCATCTTGTGAAATAATTTTTCATATGCCTCCATAGCCTAAAATTTCCCATATCCCCATTCACAAAGTCCCTGGGACAAGTGTGGGATACATGTTTGTGGTTTTTGAATTATATCATAATATCATCCACCACCTAAAACTCTTACTCCTAAATCCCCACCTTCTTCTCTAATAGTTCTTCCCTCCTAGTGGATACCTCAGCCACACCTAGGAGAACCATGATCATGGTGTTTCCTCTACCATGGTGGTCTATCTACTATATTTATACCCTAATCATCAGATCATGTTGGTAAATCACATCCCATGTGACCTTTCCGATCACATTCATAGCACCACCCCTCTATGAGCTTCCCTAGTCCCCCACATCATCTCTATACTGCCTAACCATGTGCCTGAGTCTAATCCTGGGAATATCTCCTGTTCCAAAATCTTATAGACTGGAACCTACTAGCTACTGTAGATGAATCAACCCTATAACACTCACTGATAGCTCCAACTACATGGTGTCCTGATAATATGAATCTCTCCATTAATAGCACCTACTCTAACACTCTAGCATATATGGGAATATACTGGGGTACCACACTAGCAAGGATGTCTATGTGGAGACCCTTCTCAAACTTTTTTACCCATAAGTATTCATTCTGAATCATCTCAAGTGATTACCACATAAAGTCATTGAAACTCATAGAATACTCAAAAACTATCATCCCTCCCAGTTGTAGCTCCAGAATCTCCTGAATTTGAACTGAACATAGAAATGAGGGGTAATACTCGTCATGAAATAGATACTTGAATTCAGTCAATGAGAGTGTCATATCATCATGTATCTACATCACTAGACTAAACTAGTGCCCAACTTCTCTATAGAAAATTTTGGTTTCCAGCACAACCATGTAATTAGTTGATGTTCAGATAAGTATAAAAACTTGGATTGCCAACTTAAGAAAATCATCCATTGTCTGGGGATCTGGATCACTGAGAAACCTCAATAGCCTCTGGCACTAGAACTCATGTCATACGCTAAGACAACATGAAACCTTATCCTACTCTGTCGGTATAATATGATGCTTGATAGGTGGGGTGCTTCTACCTACCCACCTGTAGGAATGATCTCATGGTATGTCCCCTGAATTGATGCCTCATCACTCATTGTATCATCTTCATGATCCTTGATCAGTAATCTGAATGGATGTATTTGTATAGGTATCTTGGAATTTAATCAATACATATCATGGTTAGATGAGTATATATATATATATATGGGGAGTTTACTCAATAAGGATGGTCAAAAGATTCAATCCTATATGATTCATGTACCAATGTTTCCTATAACCAATTTCTTGGTATATCAAGTCAAAAAGTAGGTTTTCAGAGTCCTAATGTATGGGTGTATTTACCACTACACCAACACTAGGTTACTTGGATTGAAATCCACACTTGATACACTTTTAAATTTTTTCCCTAAGTCCCAACTAAATCCTTATAAGGGTAAAACTACAAACATTGTACCAAGAAATAAACCATCTATGATATTAATATGTCATGTCCCAACCCACCAGGACCCTCCTAGATAGTGGAAAGTTGAGCCACAACCACCCCATTCCTTCCTCTATAGACCAATGGGTGGAAAAAAGTGTCAAAATTCATAACTAATATTGGAGTACTTTGCTTAATGTACCTATATGAACGCACCCAACCATCTCCATGGATAAGTTCATAGTAATAAAGATAAAAGATAGTAACATATAGAGTAATAACCATTCATGTAACAACCTCTAGGGAATAAAAGATTATGACAATATAATATGAAAAGTAAAGGGGAAAATTGATGTCCAACTAGAATGATGTCTCAACCTGACCATAACTGGAAAATTAAATACTAAGAGATCCCAGCTCCAAATCTCTGAACTTCAACCACTGTACACTGTAAAATGCACCAATGTTTCCCTATTCTCCTCTAAAATCATCGCCAAAAAATTTGTTTTTTTCATAATAAATGACACATGTGGGAAATTCCCATACAGGGGTAAGTATATACATAACTAGTAAGATGCCCCCAAAAATTGGAGGAGGATTAATAGGAGACATTATTTGAGTAGACAGCTCAACCCATATAAAGAGAGAAACAAAATACAATAATATATATATATGCTCATTAAATAAATTCAATTAGATAGGAAGTGTATCTTTATCTATATCTTAACCTAGGAAAAGAATCTTCAAATAGATCCAAAGGTCCGCCAATGATACCCAGCATCTCACATGTATGTTTGAATAAGTAACTTTGTGGTACTACACCTAACCACTATTCCACATAGTTGAGGGGACTCAATATCTTGGTAGGGGACATATACCTTGGTACAATAGGATGGTGTCACTCAATCAGTAGAGGAACCATGCACTGACTCCATAGGATTGTGTTACTCAGTAGGTAGCAGAACCATGCCCTGACTCCTAAGGAGGGCATCACACAGTAGGTATAGTACCCATGAGCTAACTTTATAGGAGGTTTAAACTCAATAGTTATATGACACATTCCTTGAATCCACATGCGGGTTCCACTCAGTAGGTGGAGGACACATGCCCTAAATCCGTAGAAGGGTGCCACTCAGTGGATAGAGGACCCATGCCCTGACTCCGCAAAAGGGTTCCACTCATTAGGTAAAGGAACCAAGACTTGACACTACAGGAGGGTTCCACTTGGTAGATAGATAGAGGAACCATGCCCTAGTCTTTTAGGGGGTACCACTATCTAATGATCATTCCTAATCATTTTCATTGTCGAGCACCACCTAAATACACATCATTCTCATAAAATATTGCATCGTATCTCAAAATCCACTTTGAATTCCACCATCACATTTTACATAGAAAAAACTCAAGATAGGATACTCGCAAGCCAAAATCTAATTTCAAACAAAGGAGATGTGGGAGGTATAAGTTTCTTCAAAAAGTAATTACATGGAATGTAAGGGGTTCACACGGTGTGTGGCCCCACTCCTCTACCTGGAAATGTCCTCACTAGTACATGGTTCATTGGTTATGTAGTACTACATGGCATGTATGGGTATTACATGGTGTGTCTCAACCCCCTAGGTTCGATCTGTGTTCTCCTGGCCATGACTGTGTCTTCAGGGCATATCTGTTTATACTGGTCATGTGTTAGTACATGGTGTGTGCCCCAACCTATATGGTGTGTAGGTCCACATCGTCTCCTAGGTGTGTACTCTCTATACATGTTGAGATAGACAACTAGGGGTCACACAGTGTATGTTCCCTTTATATGGAATGTGATATTTATCTCTATCTTAAAACCCTAACCATCATAGAAACCATACTACACGGTGTGTGTTCATCATAGTACATGTTGTGTATGTTATAATTTTCTAGAAACCGAATAAATTTTCACATGTATTCCGTATACAATTCCTCCACCTCAAATCATTCCCATTTTCCACCCACGGCTAGTGGTAGTCACCTCCGGCCAGTGATTCTGACCCTCAGGTGGCCAGAAATTGGTTTTTTGATCCTTTTCTCAAATCCCACACACATATTTCACAACTCCCATACTATTTCCTTATCTACTTCGGATCATAAATCTTCTAATCCATCACCTCTACCTAAAATCATCACCAATTCACACTCAGAACTTTGATCCAATCTTTGTGCACACATCCACCATGAATCCAGAGGTATGACCACACTCGAACCCGCCCAGAAATAATCAAATCATGACCCCATGGTATAATAATGAATAATATGAAAAATGGGTGGGGTAATGGCACAAAAACAAAGGTGATACCATCATTTTCCAATAATTCTTGGCCAAAGATCACAGAATCAGGGATTTTCAAGGGTAACTTCATAGAATAATCAACAATAGATCAAATAAATGAATTAATTCGATACATGGACACATGAAGATAATTGAATTAAATGAAAATCAAAGAATAAAAAATATGATCATGCACAATATTTTAATCATAATGGAGGAAACCAAAAATTGTGATTCATACCTTGATTCAGATCAATTTTTCATGAAGAACACAATCTTCAATGAAGGAGAAGACCTGATGTGTTCACTGCCCCTCGATTCACCAAGATTTGGAAGTTGGTCATCATCAAATCTTGATTTTCTAATGAATAATGGTGTAATCATCCTCTAAATTCTCCCAAGGTTATACAGATAACCTCCATGATTCTCCATAACATTTCATAAATAGAGGAAATTAATTTTAGTTCATTTAATGAATTAATTAAATTAATTAATTATTTAATTCACTAAACATACCCACTAATGGCCTCTTTATCCAAATGTCCATAATATACAAGCTTTAGGTCATGCCTAGGTTAAGTCCCACACTTTAGTTTAACTATGGTATTATATTTTCGATTCGAGACTCATTTTAGGGGATATTTCATCATTTCTGAAAAACTATGTGTACATGATATAAAATATATTTACTATTTTTATAAAACTAATTTCATGTGCATTATCCCTCGGAATCATGCACTGTGTCAATGTCTAGCTCTGAAAATATTCTTTGATATATTTCAAAGTATTAAAAGGAAAAAATAGGGTCTCTATAGTAAATATAATTTGGTAAAAATATTTGATTTTATCTTACCCAAAATACATTTTTCATTTAATGGATCATATTTAGGAACACTCTTATAAAATTTAGTGATTCTCCGATTAATATTACTACTTTATAGTGAACTATGAGAAAATAGTTCTTCACTGACACTCCATGTGCCTAACACTTTCAAAATTGTATTCCCTTTTATTTTATAATGTCTCTTGAAAAACATTTTTTCCCTTCTCTTAAATTCTAATAAATCTAGTCAAATGTGTTTGGGATTCTTACACTCATTGCATATAGTTTCTGGGGATTATTTTTTGGGCTTATATTTCTTATTAGTTTGTTAAAAATGAAAATATATTCATAAATTTTGGTTACTGACCATCCTTTTAGAAAGTTGATCATATTACCCTTTATTAATTTCAAGGATACTATCTTCTAAACAAATTTTAGAAGTTATTCTCTTTGATATACTAGGATTTGATTTGTGGGTTATAGAATTTAAAGCTCTAGAATTTGAAGTAAACACAAAACCATTTTTCTTTTTCACTTTTTCTACATCTCTCATTAGTCTATACCTGTATTTTATGAAAGTAACAGCTAAATTTTTGGCGTGTCTTCATAATGTTCTTTGTGTAATCGATAGTTTTTTTTCTTTAACTCCAACTCCTTAAGTTGGATATCGATGATTTTTTCAACCAGTTATTCATTCAATTTTTATTTCTATCTAACTGACTGTAGACTATTTACAGAAGAAATGAACCTATAATTCATATGGTCCATTATTTTCCAAGTATAAAATTTAAACATTTATAATCATCTCTAAGAATAGAATTTTTAGTTTCAATAACTTTTAAATTTATGAAATTTATAACCTATAGATTTTACAAGATTCCATTGGCCACTTGAAAAGATGAAACTTTATTATATATATTTATTTTAATAGAACACAAAATATTATTTCTTACATAGAAGTTGTGTTGAAATTCTACCCATTAATCTTGAGAAAATCTAGCAATATCTTTCTCAGGAATTTTATAGTTTTTTACAAGAACCATATAATTCTCAATACCTGTATTGATAACATATGTCTCTATATGATCTCTTAAGTACTCATAATCACCACCATAAAAAAAATATGATCTTTTGAGATTTATATTATCAATTTATCTAATATTTATACGTTCCATTTCTTAAACAATAATATCTTTTCACTTTTACATATTATTGTAAGAAGAGTGTTAAGTTATGATAAAACAAATAGATAATAAAAAAGATAAGAGACTAAACAACACAAGAGTTAAGATCATATATCAATATAATTTATCTAATACCAAGTATAGTTCATAAAAGGTATGAATATGGCACAATAATAGGGGTGAATTTTAGTCTAAAAACAAACTAAAAATTTTCATCCCACTCAAAAAGTAAGTTAACCGGATGATAGAATATTTTGATCAAATTAGAGTACAAATAAATTTAAATGAAGCATGATAAAAAAATATTGGTAGTTAAAATATTGTCCAGAAAATACAAAAGTACAAAAGAAAATTAAAAACATAGAGAAATATAAAACAAAGAAAAGTTAAAATAGTATATAGAGTATTGAGTGATAACTCAAGTATCACTAAATCATATCAATTTCCAAAACAAATTCCACTAAAGGAATCATTAAAAATATAATAAAGAGGTAGGTGGATTGTAACTTGAACCTCTCTTACACACTTGGAAGTTCTCCAACTAAAACCCATTGGAAGTATCAGAATCCTATCCATGGACACACTTTCTTACTAGCCATGAAAGCCCGTGATAAACTATATCAGACAAGAACTAACTTCCAAACCAAAAAATACCTCGATCACAAAGGATTAGACACACCCTCTTTCTAGAAAACCATTAAATCCCTTGATCTTAGTGATTGAAAAAAACTAGATTCCAAATAAGAATCTCTTTGATCTCAATGATCATAAAAAGAATGATTACAATAATAAACACTAAGAGTTTTATAATCAAACCACAACAACCATAGATATTAATATAATTGGAAAAATGTTGCAAAGATAAAGAAATAAAAAATATTGATATTTTTTATAAACTAACTATAAATAAAATTTCCAACACTTTTAAGATCACTTTTTATCCTTGAATCTATGGATTCTATTTATATACATTCGTGTAAGAATATTCAATAATTGGATTTTGTGTTCTTTGGTTTCAGTTGAAATGGCATTGGATGTTGTAATATACCATCCGATGGATCAATATTAGATTTTATCATCTGTTTTTCTTTCAAAAACATCACAACATTTGAATTTCTATTGAAAAAACTTCATTGCATTTCATTTGGTGAACTTATAAGAACAATGGAATATGTAATTGGATAATAATACTACAAAAACAAAAAATAAAAATAATAAACTCAAGGTTAAATAAAATTTCTATATTAGTGCATTGTGATTTTCAAAACCAAGGATAAAAATGATTCATTGACTCAACATAAATTACCTAGTCTTACTATTATAACCTCTAATATATTTTTTATTCTTTTTTATTTAACTTTTTCCTTTTTTTTCATCATAATATTGGAGTTTAGACCTCCCATTTCCTATTAAAAAACTCTCAACATATTGAGGTGATAAAGTATGTATTTTTTGAACTCATTCATATTATAATTCATAAAAAATTATCGAATAAATATCCAATTCCATCTTAGGATAATACCCTAATCTCTCCAAATTAGTCACATACTCAATCACGAGTACATGTGTAGCGAATGAAGTGCCTTCATTTTTATAGCATCTAAATATTTCCCTTAAGTCCATATACCACTCATTTATTATATATTATTTATAGATAATATTAATTTTATATATTATTTTACATTCATATATGTTATCATGTTTATTTTTTAACTTTGGTTCCATGGAAACTAACATGAGAGTAAAAACATCCAATGAGTCCTTCTTATGTATTCAGTAAAAATCTAGATTTTATTGTTGAATTGCTTCACCTATTGGTTGTTCAATAAGATTTTTATAAAATGTAAATTTTTTTATTATTATTTATTGAGAATGATTCTCAAATTTTGATACTATTCAAGTAAATTTATATTATTTATATTTTCTATTTTTAAAATTAATCTCAAATTCATGTTTGAAGTTTATTCCATTTTATCTAAAAAAGAATCATTTAGAAAATGTGGATCATGTTTTATATGTATTTAAAATATAATTTTATTGAATATAATCCCATTAAAAGGATAACCCATTTCATCATATATATTAGTGAACCAAGATCCGTATTTTACTTAATATTTAAGTCTACTTCAAAATTTATCACATTGATTAGCTATTGAGATAGATAGTCATGGTAATCATTTAATGATCAAAACATGTTGAGTTAAAAAATTTATTTTATTTAAATCATTTCATGTGTATTTATGTGGGTTTTGGTAGTATAAGGGGTTGGTAGAGGTTGGGAATTAAAAAAATGAAAGGAAGGCGGGTGGTGAAATTCTTCCTAAGGAGAAAAATACCACCAGAAGTACAGTGGAGAGCCACCAAACTTATAGTGGCCTAGGTAATGGAATCTTCCCCCGCTATATGTGGTAGGTGAAATAAATTAGGTCCCTGATGCCTTGACAAAAATCCAATGGGATCCACTAGAGTTATGGTGGGATTTTAGACCCACCCACCCCCCCCCACCCCATACACACACACATTTAATAAGAGGGTGTTTTTATTTTGAAAATTATGGGATCCACTGGAGATATATTTGGATCTTGGACCCCATCCCCCCACCCCATAAACCCACACATTTAATAAGAGGGGTGTTTTTATTTTGAAAATTCTATTAACTCTCTCCCTTCCATCCTCTCATCTCATATGAACTATCAGAAACTCTGCCTCGCATTCCTTGATGATTTTGTTTTCTCCTCCTTTGATTCTTGGTGGAATCAAGTATCATAAATTGTGTTGATATCTAATTTATAAGGTTAACTCCATGAGACCTCTAATCCTTATTTTCTAATTGATAAGGTTAACTCCATGAGACCTATAATCCCAAGATTTTCCTTTATTTTATATGATTTCCATGTTCCATTTTATATGTGATTTTTGGTAATCAAGTGTGGATGTTTTGGTATGGAATAGAATTTTTTTTTCCTTATGTGTTGAGAGTCATGTAAGATTTTTAGGGTTATGTTAGGTCCTCTGGGTTGTATCCTTTCATCACATAGTCACTAATGGAAATTTGACTTATATAAAGTGGTGATAAACATTATAATAGGAAATTATAAGGGTATACATTATTGATAATTTATTTTTGAGTCATTATGAAGTATCCAAGAATATTCCTAGATTAAGAAGAAGCTTGTGTATGATGAGGGATAGTGGTGAGAAAATCTTAATAAGTGTGACTTCGGTAGAATAAAGTTGAAATGGGGTTGGGTGTTGTAATAACCAAGTACCTTGTGTGGTATAGAGGTTTTGATTGATTAAAATTAGGTTTCTTTAGTTGTATATATTTATTCATGGATTCACTTTAATCTTAGTTTTGAAAATCACATAACACTCATGATATAATTCTTTTTTAACTTTAAGGTTTTTGTTTTAGGTGATTTTGGTATGTAGAACCAAATTTCTGATAACTGTATTTATGGAGATCCTTAGTATGAAAATATAGAGCATTGGGTTTTCTATCCATACTATTTTCACCAGATTTATGAGCATTGTAGTGGTATAAAACTAACTTCATCATAATATGTGAAGTGTTATTGTGTTCATTGTAAGATGATGAATATGCTTCTAATGCAGTTACAACTAATCCTAAAAAACATATAATCCAACCACTGGAGTATTTCATATAAATAAGACCATAGTTTTGAGGACTGGTAGGAAAATTAGATACACTTTTGAGCTTTTAATAACTTGAGGTCTATAACAGCTTGTTATAATGAGAGTTATTTTGATTGTATTTAATTTTTTATTGTTTCTTATAAGAGTTTGATTGAGACGTTCTCATTATAAATATATGATAATCATTTGTAATATCTAAGTTTATGATCATGTTGATTAATGGATTCCAATAGGAATACAGATCCAACATTCTAGTTTAGAGAGGTGGGGTTTGCTGCCTATCAGGTTGATTGAGGGATTTTGATAGGAAGGCAAGCCCGAGATTCCAGTTTATGGAAGCAGCCACATCCCTTCAAATAGTTTAACTCAAGGTTTTTAATGGGATTGTAGGAGAGACCCTTTTAAAAGTTTAAATTCAAGGATACTTTGAATCGATTTTATAATTCTCCTTATTATTTGGGTTAAAAGGGTGTTTTATAATATCCTTTTAAGGGGTTCTTGATTTGTGAATCAATATTCAATGGTTTGTTTATTTCCATTTTGTCTACTACATTAAGTAGTTTTTTATTCAATTTAATGCTTTATTTTATCAGAAGTTCTTAAAAATCCAATTAACCTAATTTCCTCTATACATATATTTTTTAACATTGATATATTATTGGTTTATAATTTATGGGTTTAACAAAACTTTTTATTTTCATTTGTTTTAATACTTGAGGCAGAAAAAATGTAAGCAGTGTTTTTACTACAATTCACCCCCCCTGGAGTTTACCTACCATGGTAATTTGGGAACATATTTTGTATCAAAGTATGTATCTACATTTGTGACTAAACTTATATTAATTATTTATACTTTTCTTGGTCTTATCAAAATTTAACTCTCAATTTCATTACACCTAATAGTGTAATAGATAAAAGTTTTTAAAACAGTATGAATACATGTTGGTAGCATCAAAAATATGAATACCAATAGGCCTCCTATTTTTTATGTCAATGAATATAAATATTGGTGAGATATAATGGAAATATTCATTATCAATATTGGTGTTTAAAAGTTTTTTATATTGAATAGAACATATAAAATTCTAGAGACTAAGTGATCTATTCTCAAGGAATAATATCAAGAGTTTGATTTTATAACTAGTGAAAATTTTTCTAAAATTCATCAAAGTTTGATGATAATTGCTAATAGTTTACAATATCTTATAGAGAGAGTTATTAGATTATCAACTTATTAAAAAATTTATAGACATTCTTCCAAAGGAGTGGGAGTCTAAGTAGACTAATATTAATTATATAAGCATGTTACCAAGTTAATTTTTAATAATTTCATCAGAATATTAATACAATATGAAATTTTCTTAAAGAGATATTTGGATAAGGAAAAGAAGCAAAATAGTGTTTCTTTTACATCTAATAGAGCTTAAAATTCCATATCTTGTAATGATAAACCAAGTACAACCAAAATTTATAGTTGTATTGAGATAATAAAATGATAAATGTCCCAATTCTCTATAAGAATGAATCAATATATAATAAATAAAAATTTATAAAGAGATTATTAGAAGGGAGGGAATGGGAAATATGATAAGAAATAATCATTTGAAACTATAAGTTATGAATATATAAATCCTGTTCATATTCGAACAGACTTTCCACAGTTAAAAAAGGAAATATAAGAGAACTTTAAAAAATATTATACGAGAAAAGAAAAGAAAATTTTAAAATTTTTGGACACATGGAGTGTCATTGAAGGATATACTACTTTTGATAATTTATTGAAATATAGTGATGATGCCAAAAATATTTTTATTTTCTATTATAAAGCCCCAAAATTTAAAAAAAAAATTCTTGGTAAAGAGGAATTCCAAAGAACTTACTAATTTTACTCTTGACTTGAAAAGTATTTATGATGAAATTGTTGATGAAAGTGATATTAAAAATGAGTTTGAAGCTTCTAAAATTGAAGCGATAGATTTATATGTAATGATTATTGAAAAAAAAGGAAAAGTGAGAAAATGATAAATGTGAGAAAGATAAGACTAGATTTTTAAAACATACCAAAAATTATAGTGAACATAATAATGATATATCTCAATAGAAGAAATAATTTTCTAATACTTTAGATGATCTAGATAAACTAAAAAATAGGAATAAAAATCAAAATTTTGATTTGGGAGATTTTAAGAATAAATTTTAGAAGTTTATTGAAAGGAAAGACAAAAGTGTTTTAAAATCATCAAAAGATAATTTTAAGTCTGATGATCAAAAGTTGAAAACTTTTGAGAAGATAGTAAAATCAATTAAAGATAAAAAATAAATTTATTAATTTTTAATAAAATATTAAAATTATAAACAAGTTTTTATCTAGATTTACTATTGGTAAAAATATTTTCATAAAATTCATGTGTAGTTAAATACATCTAAAACAAATATATCCAAACTTAAAATTAAATCCACCAAAAACTTGACTTGTCAAATTTTTTTCCTAGTCAAGAACCTTTTTTCACTATGTGTTAGATAGGAGGTCATTGGAGGAAGAGTTATTCCTTGAATAGAATTCAATCTTTCAAAAGAACATGAGATTTTATTTCTAGGGATTTGGATACTTATGAACACTAGAGACCTAAGAAAATATAGGTTCTAAATGTCCTTTTTTAAAATACATATAGACCCAAGGTATATCTTCCAAATACCTTATTTCTAAATAAATGAATTCGTTGTATACCGATGGTTGAATAACTATATCTAGTACTTGGTATTTTTTTACCAAAATTTACTTCTTTCATGAATTGAATTATTTGAACATTTCTAATGTGTTTAGGTTTTTCTTAAAATCTTTCTTTAATTCATTTTATTTAGGGGGGTTGGAGTTTTATATTTTTATCTAACTTCTTAAATAGTAAAATTTAAATTTATGAATAGTCTAATATTTAGAAAAATCTATCTAGAATCATATTTAAAAGGATAATATCATGTTGATTTAAAAAAAACTTATAATAGACTATCTTTTTATTATTACCTATGTATTTTTATAAGAACTCATAATTTACTTTAAATTGAATTCCATGTTATTATGAGTTTTTGAGATTTTAATGGAATATGATAAATTTTGAAATAGAAAATTTAGTAAATTTTAATTTTAATTATTTTAGAGAATTTATCCAATCATATTTTTTAGTAAGAAACTTCATATAATGTCTGATATTAGATGATCAGTGGTTTTTTTGATCCAAAGTTTGATGCTTATATAAATTGGTGGACCCAAAGTTGGTTGGATACATTCAATTTCATGCTTTATTCAGACTATTTTTCAATTTTATGGAGTACTTTTCATTTTTTTTTTTTGATTTATCTATAGCATTCGGAGAAATATTGGGAAGATAAATTGTTTTTAAAAGGTTGTTACATCATGGTTTTTTTATAAAGAATGAGTTTTTATTGAAGGATTTTATAAAGTTTCAAAATTTTAAATTTATTAATATATAAAAATAAGATTATGATTGTAATTACTCTTCAATTATCTGTGACTTATATGGTACCATAAGATTCATTGAGTCTCGTGATGAGAAGAGAGTATCATTTACATGCTTTGATAAACCGATGAGCTTAACCCTGGAGAGGTTTTCCAAACTACTGAGACTAATGATGGAAGTTAATAGAAAAATATGAATAAATAAAGAATATAAAAGAATATAGGGATTCTTTAAATTCTTATATTATCTTAGATAAAGTGGAGACTATGATTTTAAGAGAATATACTCATCATAGATTAACTAAATAGAAAAATAAAAAGTAATAATCATATAATATTATATCTTCTCAAGTAGTAAGGGTCATATTACCCATTGTTACTATTTGAGAACATCTCTTTGAAGAGATTCATATCCATAGAAAGATATATTTTGAAGAAAAAGATAAATAGATGGTGATGGAAATACAAAATAATTATTTTTCTCTCCCCTTTCATCATCATTAAGTAAGAGAAATGTCTAAAAAGATCATGGGATTCATTTCACTGGAGGTTATACCATCAATAGTTGATTCTAAGGAATTACCCTCTACTAAAGTTCCTTTGGTTAAGGAATACATTAAAATGGAGAAATAATCTGATGAGCCTGGAGAAGAAGTTTAAGTTAGGAAAGGGAAGGAAGTTATTGATGATACTTCACCCAAATAACCTTTAGTTCATACTTATGAAGGATGTACTACATCTATATTTGTTGAGTAGTTCTTCAGAAAAAGATAAAATATCTGAATCGAGTTCTATCTCATCTAGTACAACTATAAGTGAAAAGAAAATATTATCATAGGAATAAAATGATCATAATGGAATTTATGTTGAAAAATCAGAATCTATCAATGTTGTTGAAAAAACTACCAAAAATTCGAAGAACCAAATGTTCAACCTATAAATGTTGAAGATCATGAACATAAATCTGATAGTTTTTTGAAATGTAATTTCAATTTAATATCTTAAAGGATGGAATGGAATATTAAATCCTCATATAACTTACAAAATAAATTGAATACTCTAAAAAACATTTTTCCTAAACTTAATACTAGAGTGGATTTTATCTAGGATCAAGTTATCAACACTGAAGTTACAAAGTGGTAAAAATTTATGGTTAATTTCACTAGATAGGTAGTGTGCTTAATTAAATGAAATATTTTTTAAAGTATCTAAAATCACAAGATAAATATATAAACTCTATAGAATGGTAGTGTGCTTAATTAAATGATAATTTTTATTTTTTATATAATATATCATAAGGTATTAAGTACTTTATAAATAGTCTTAATGATAAATTTAATGGCCTCTCTAAATTGGTTAATGAGCTGAAGCAACAAGTTGTTTCACATAATTTTTTATTAGAGTATAAAATACAGAAACCTGAAGTTCGGGGAGAAATATTAAAAGAGAAAAATCAAAAGATAGACACTTATGAATTCAAGATAAATGTTCAAGAAGAAAATATAGCAGCTCGAGAAATCAAGCTACCTACCTATGAAGAGAATTTGGCTAAACAACATGAGCACATTAAGAAGATAAAGCACATGATTGATAAACTTCTTAAAAAGGAATAAAATTTCATTATTATGATGCTTGATATTTTTAAAACTTATCTTTAAATCATACTTTAATTTCCATTTCATGTATAACGTTCAATTACCATTGTTTGGATTCTTTCAAATTTTGTTACCTAAATTTTTTAGAATTATTTTATGTTTTAATGTATTTTTTTACTCTTACTATGAACATACCAAAATTAAATAAGGGTAGATGTATTTTTTTCAAGATCTCATATTGAAATCTTAAAGGGGATAAGATCCATTATTCTTATTTTCTAAAAATATAGTATTCTTTTAAATAATTTAATTTACTACTCCTATGCATTTCTTTCTTTGTTTATTTTTAAAAATAATAAAGGGGGTGGATTTTTAAAAAATTAACATCATCCAAAGATCTAAAATTTCATAAAAATCAAAATAATTTTTTTGTTTAATTGGATTATTTATGGGGAGACAACTAATTTTTATAAAAGGGGGAAAATGTAGAAAATTTTGGTGTTATTAAAAGTTTATGAAATTGCAAAAAAAATATAAATTTATTTATTTTATTTAGGGAATATATTATTTTTTTAAATGAAGTTTGTTTTTAAATTTTTCATTCATGTTTTTTCTTTCCAAAAATGGGGATATTGTTGAGTCATAGACTCGATTTATTATTTGTTTTTAAAATCATACAATACTCATGATATAATTATTTTTAAATTAAATTTTTTTTAAGTTTTATTAGTATATAAGACTAGATTTCTTGAAACTATTTTTTCAAATATATTTGGTATAAAAATAAAAAGGAATTTGTTTTATTTTTAGGATATTTTAATTTTATATATAATAATTTTATTGGAGAAAATCTAGATTAATTAGAATATATGAATCATTATTGGTTTCATCAGATAATGATGAAGCTTCTTCCAATGCAGTTTCAACTAATCTTGAATAATTTGGAATCTAACCATTATATTATTTCCTTGAAAGAGGACCATAGCTTATAGGAATAGTGGTATAATGAGATACACTTTTGATCATGAAATCACTTTAATTCTACAACATATTATTATTGTGATATCTCTTTAGATTTTATTTTATTTTTGAGTGTTTTTGCTAATAGTTAGATTGAGTGGTTTTCATTGTAAATATCTTACTATATTTTGTAATTATTGATTTTATTATTGGGATGATCAAGGTATTTTAATATGAAGAAATATCCAATATTCTAGTCTGTATAATTAGGTTTTTCTACCAATCAATTTGATTGTGGGTTTCTAATAGGAAGATGAAGTTGAGTATCTAGTTTTTAGAATCAGGTCGATACCTTTTAACAGGTCAAGTTAAGGGCTTCTAGAGTATTAGAAGATAGGCCTTTTGATAGGTTAAATTTTAGGATACCTTGAATATAGTTTAAAATCCTAATTATTAATTAGGTTAAAAAAATTTATAATATCATTTTAAGGGGTACTTGATTTGTGAATTAGTACTCTATGATTTGTTTATTTTCATTGTGTGTACTACACTAAGTTGTTATTTTTTTATATATTCTTGAATTTTTTAGAAGTTCTTAAAATTTTGACTAACTTAATTTCCAACATGCATATCTATTTTTACTCTGGTATATTTTGGGTTTATAATTTTTTGGGTTTAATTTATTTCCATTAGTTTTAATACTTAAACTGCGAAAAAATTATAAGTCGTGTTTTTTACTACAATTAACCATATTCTTGTAGTTTACCTTCTTTGGTAATCTGGGAAAATAGTATAGGGGTTGGTTGTAATTAGAACCAAATCCCTAGTGTAATATTTAGGTTAATAATGATGCCAATTGGGTTTCTTGAGTGGTATAGAGGTTGGGTGTGATGCCAACTAGGTTTCTTGAGTGGTATAAAGGTTGTTCATGAGGAAAAACAAGTATATTATGTGGTATATAGGTTGGGTATGATGCTAACCAAGTATATTATGTGGTATAGAGGTTAATAATAATGCTAACCAAGTTTCATGAATATTAAGGGTTTGGGAGGAATTCTAACTGATTTTCTCATATCTACAGATGGTTGGACAGAATTCCAACCTATCCTCCTTATGTTGTGAGTGGTATTGGGCACAATGTAAACCCATTTTCTAGACATTATTTATTGGTGGGTAAATATGCCAACCTAGATATTTGGGTTAATAGATCATGTACTTGTGGGAAGACATTTCACCTCCCTACTGTGGTTATGTGTGACATGTTTAGACTTGACCCCAGTACTAGCCAAATCATGTGGGTTCACTCAATTGGTGGCTTCTTAACACTTAGTATTGCGACTTGGACTGTGTTTATTTATTTATTTTTCATAGCATACTATGCATGAATACATATATATTTGGGATTTATTTAGGGAAATCATTAGTGGTTGACTAATTGATATATTTCTCACACCCTACATGTGAACATTAGTGGATATATAGATTTCATGGATAGGGATCGATGTAAGGGAAAGGGACTGGTGATCAACGATTGAGTTGGATGGATAATGAGTATTGTGAGATAGGACTAGGAAGAGCCTTAGTCCTAGTTTTTGCTGATGTATCAATTCTTTTTTTATTTTTTGGATTACAATTATATATGATTTTCCAATCACGAGATCCTATATCTTGATCTATGACTATTGGGATTATATTTTATTATAGAATAATAAGTTTTGTAATAGTTATCATATAACTTCTATATTTTTCAATTATTTTTTGGTAATGTTTATTTATTATTTCCATTGTTATTTATAGTTATATGATAGAGGTTATAGCCTCCCCATGATATCGATAGACCCACACCACTAGTTGATAGTCTATAGTATATAGGGAGGTATGCTTACGGCCATGTGGTGCTTCGGCTTAGCATTATTTGGTATGCATGGGTTGGGTATGAAACAAATAATATCATATATAATCTTAGAATTTGGGTGGAAAATCCATGCCCAAATCTATCATATGGATTATTTTAACTTTGTTCCTCTAGTTACCTAACCATTAGGGTCACCCAACTAAGTGTGAACCAAAGATTAAACATGGAATAAGAACCTAAATTTTAAGGTTATCTAAATCCTACTCACCTTACAAAATATAATTCATGGGAACCAAACCATTAAAGATACTCATAATGAACAATCGAGGTCTTGAAAAATTGTTTTATTTAGAAGGAATCAAACACTTAGTATTTTTAATGGGTCTTATTTTAATCTCATCATCTTATCCATAGTACTCTATAAATGTATGAAAATTTTAAATTATTTAAATTTTTATATTATATCTTCATCTGAATTATTATGTTTCAAAGATATTAATATATAACACTTAATACTATTAATGATTTTTTTTCTCACCCAAAATAAAATTTAATCATATTCATAAAAATATAAATGTATCATAGGAATAAGGTACATAAAACTCTTTCATGTAAAGGTTTAGTATCTCAAGAAACCAAAATCTTACTCAAAACAAAGTATTGTGTGATAAGTGACTAGTTAATCAACTTTCTAATAGAATCAAAGTGCCTAGACCAATATAGCCCAAACCAAAGTTCAACTATCCATATATCAATAATCAAGAGTAATTTTAATTTAAATACAATCCTAAAACATTATATATATATATATCATAATTAACCTCTGTTACTAAATTTATTACCTAAAAAATCATAGTCTTGGATGACTGAAACTAAATATTATACCATACCAAGCATGTAACTCCATATATGGATGGTATGATATTTATAAGAATAAATTTAAATATTTAAACAAAATCATACCAACATTGATAATACAAAATATATATATAATAATAAATATGAAATAAATAAATGAACATTTAATATATTTATACATGTGTTAAATGTTTATAAAAATTTGATAAATAAATATATTATAAAAAAACATCATTTTATGGACATTACATGTCATAAAAAATATGATCACTTCACATTTATATTCTAATATTAACTCTTTATATTAAATATTACATGGTATTTCATAAACTCGTTCATAGTTATTAAAATATATAATCCTTCAATATAAATAAACTTTTCATGTTTCTTAATATATGAACATTTCATATTAACAGTGTAAATATTTTACACAATTAAATATTTTAATACCATATAAAATCACTTTAAATTTAGGTATCATCCTTCATTTATCCTAATATAGTGGAAACAACCTCTAAAACCCATTTCCACAAGAACTAACTATGGTATATTTGAATTAAATGCATAAAATTTAAAGAATGTGCCTTTTTTAAAAGAAGTAAAACCTTCTTTACAATCGTTGAGAGAGATCAATAAGTGGAAAGAAACAAATTCCCACTTGCAAAGGTTTCCACAAGAAGGTGAGAGATGCTCCAGGACCACACTCTTGAATATGGTACTAAAAACACTTTATTTAAACATTTTATTTTATATAAAGTGATATAAACATATCTTTATTTTATGTCATTTCTATAAGTTAAACATTATATCTCAAAAATAATCACACAATCCCAAGAATGGAAGGTTTAGTGTCTTTTTAGATCAGATACATAATAAACGTATTTTATGATACTTGTAAACATTTCTCCATAATTGAGCCACACTAAAATCCCTTATATACTTCTCATAAGTTATACTCAACTTCATAACCTAGGGAATGAAAACATGAGAAAGTGCTGAGCACAAACGCTTAGTAAGGGAAAAATTATCAACATTTCATCAAGGGTTAAGTCATAATAACAGGAGAAAACATGATCAGGGGAGAGATATATTATTAAAAAGAACATGGAATAAAAATATTTTTCATTAATTCATGATATAAGGACATTTAATCTCAAATGAAAAAACATATACCATGGTAAAGGAGTGTGGGGTAATAAAAATGAGCTAAGGGACATAATCACAGGCATGTAAAAAATTTAATTTCATTGAAACATAAAATAATAAGGAATTGTGACATAGACATAAGCATAGAAAATATTATGAACCAGTCTACCTACATCACATTAATGAAACAGCTTGTGAACAAATCTACTTGCATCATGTTTTCACAACAAACCTATGAACAAAGCTACATGTGTCACGTTCACATAGAAAACTTGTTAACAAATATGCCTAAATCAAATTCACACAAAAAGATATTAAAAAGGATATATAAATCAAATTCACACACAAAAATTATGAATAAATCTACCTACATCACTTTCACACAAAAAAAACTTTTGAACAAAGCTATCTACATCACTTTCACACACAAAATCTATGAACAAAGATACCCGCATCATGTTTATGCAATAAAATTGTGAACAAAGATACCCACATCACATTCACACAAAAAACATGTGAAAAAAATATACTTTCATCACATAGAAAAAAGTTTTTAACAAAGATAATTTCATCACATTTACACACAAAAAAAAATATATGATAATTACTATGTCTTCATCATTTTATCACAAAAAACTTATGAACAAAGATACCAGCACCATGTTTATGAAAAAAAAAATTTGAAAAAAGATGTTTTCATCATGTTCACACCATAAACAAATGAAAAAATATACCTACTTCACATTCATGCAACAAACCTATGAAAAAATCTACCTACATCATGTTCACACAAAAAAACTTTTGAACAAATCTACCCACATCGTGTTCATGCAACAAACCTATAAATAAAGTTGTCTTCATCATGTTCACACAAAAAACTTGTAAATAAATATTCAAACAAAAAACTTGAAAATGAACCTCACTATATCATGTTTACACAAAAAACTTGTGAATAAATCTTCTCACATCACATTCACACATCAAACTCATGAACAAATATTCTTGTATCATGTTCAGACAAAAAATCACCATCTTATGTGACATAAAACCTTAAAAAAAGGAATTAGAGGGTGATATAGGACCCCCCCCCATCCTTTATAATAATCACTCATACATATTTTTTTATTAACACATGAAAACATTCATTATTTAAACATTACATAATTAACCCATGTAAAATAGATGTGTAACGCCCCAACCCCATAATCTTAGAGTCGATGCCTTACTTTATTACATTGGAATGCTTACAAGGAATCAAATACTGAAGGACCGATCATTTTATAAGTTTTGAAAAACCATATTACATAAATTATACCCATATTACATTGGAAAATATAAATTAAAACATGATACATAATAAAATGAAATGAACTGCATCCTTGAGAGCTCATTCAAATATTTCTTCTTCATTTATTGGGGAAAGGAAACAAAATAAGGGTGAGATAAAATGCTCGGTAAGGGTAAGTAAAATGTAATAAATAATTAATAAATGAGTATAATTATCATTTAAAGTTAAATAAATAATCACACATTCCATATAAATATCTAAATAAGGAAAAATAAATATGGAATAGTAGATAACTAAAACACATTCCATTTAATCAATAAAATAAGAATGAAATGAATCTATAGATAATGTCAAAAAAATCCCATGGATAATAATAATAACTAAATTATAAATAAATTAAATACTTAATTATTGGACATCATGTTTCTTAGGCACATGATACCTTTACCATCAAGATCTATTCTCAAGACAGTTTAAACTACTTTGATTTGGCTAACTGATTCATCTCATGAGACTACTGATGAATCGAGAGGATTGCATTAACCAGTCCCCAACCTGTATAGTTCTTGTTCAAATCATCCCTCATATAGTTAAACAATCAAATTAAATAAAAAACAATGTGCCTTATCAAATATCTATATTGAATAAAAGATATGGATTTATCAATAATTCTCCAGTTAATCAAATAATTTTCAAAGTGAACATTGTTTGTAAAAATGGTATACAGTTTGGGAAATAATAATATTAATTTCATGAGAATATGGATATTTAATATAAATTTAATGTACAATAAAAATGATCATAAGGAAGTTATTTTTTTAAGATAAAGTTAACAATCAAAAAAGAAAGTGATATTGCAAAGATAATTTTTACCACTTAGTAATTTTTAAGTCAAAACCCCGTGGATGAGATAGATTAAAGTGAAACTTATAATACCATGCAGTGTGATTTAATAATGATATTAAATGAAAAATTAGAAGTATATACATCACATTAAATTTAATTGGTGTATAATAACAAATAAGTCTTAATGGAATGTAAACTGAGATGAAATCTCTTACCTTGCGTTTAATTTTGGGTGAACATCCTTTAACCTTCTATATAATTGTTTTAATAATGTTATTAACTTATAAAATAACCATATTTACATTTATAATATCATATATGATCTTCTTATAATATCTTATTACCTGTTTATTAATAATATTTCATTATTTTCACTATTTCGAGTGTTAATTGCCTTGTTTTTAGAGAATTTTTTGACTTTTTATTTTTGTTATTATTAATTATATAATGATTTAATCATCTAAAAAATGTAAAAAATTATTTAAATATCATATATATTCATTATAAATGTATTTATAGTAATCCATAAAATTTGGATATGGGAAATGAAAAGCATCGTTCATGGAGATGGTGGGTTGTATGTACGCATGAACGCTACTTCCATTTCATTGTCGTATTTAAAAATTAAGTGATATATATATATTAATTATAATATCATATTTATGTCATATATGTCACATATGTTCTTTTAAAACCATCCTTAATACATTCCATGTATAGAGTGAAAGAATCACATCACTTTGAGGAGGCGGTAGTCTACATGTCCACAAACGAAGTTATCGTATTCCCACAAAATATAAATCATAAAGGTATGTGTAATATAAAAATTCTTATAACATAACCATATTTACATTTATAATATCATATATGATCTTCTTATAATATCTTATTACCCGTTTATTAATAATATTTCATTATTTTCACTATTTCGAGTGTTAATTGCCTTATTTTTAGAGAATTTTTTGACTTTTTATTTTTGTTATTATTAATTATATAATGATTTCATCATCTAAAAAATGTACAAAATTATTTAAATATCATATATATTCATTATAAATGTATTTATAATAATCCATAAAATTTGGATATGGGAAATGAAAAGCATCGTTCATGGAGATGGTGGGTTGTATGTACGCATGAACGCTACTTCCATTTTATTGTTGTATTTAAAAATTAAGTGATATATATATATATATTAATTATAATATCATATTTATTTCATATATGTCACATATTTTCTTTTAAAACCATCCTTAATACATTCCATGTATAGAGTGAAAGAATCACATCACTTTGAGGAGGCGGTAGTCTACATGTCCACAAACGAAGTTATCGTATTCCCAAAAAATATAAATCATAAAGGTATGTGTAATATAAAAATTAAAAAAGAATAAATACATTATATATATCATATATAAACTATAGATAAATAATTATTACAACCTTTAAAAGTGTTAATGGAAGAACAAATGATATCAGTTCGTGAGGCGATAGTCCACCATACACACGAACGATGATTGCATATCCAATTTGATGGATGTGTGTGAAAGTTTGGCTAGAAATATTATAATAAAAACATCTTAGTATATTTAAGATAAGGAGGTTATTATATTATCATGGTATAAAAATAATTTAATGGTTAGATAATTAAATGAAACAAAAGTGATCGTTGAATAACTGTGTCTCTTATTCGGGTAACTCCTTTTAGTTTATACCAAATGGCTTCCTTGGTTGGATTTATTCCAAAATTGAGCATTCTAAGAGTAAGGGAGGGATGTTTGGAGATTTTTTTGTCAGATTTTGGATGAGGTAAATTAATTGATATGTGTGAATAAGTGGTAGGGGTGAGTGGATTTTTATAGTGGAGTAGGAGTGGCATTCTTGTAAATATAAAAAGATAAACACTATTGAGAGGTCTCCCTTACATAATGTTTCTCCAATAATGAAAAAAAATACAATAAAATGGAGTATTTGTTTGAAATATGTCCAGCTAATAGGTTTTGGATATGTTTCTAGGTCATTTTGTCCCTTAAGTTTAAGTTTTAGTCCCATTAGAAATTATAAATTATAATTAATCCAAAATGGAATCAATTTTTACAAATTCCAATCACATAAGTGGTATAAATTAATTTAAATTTGATCTCACGTATGGGATGAGAAAGCGGGTTTTAAAAGTAAAAATATTCAAAATTTCATTGAGTTTTTATATCTAAATTCAGTATAAAAAATGATTTTAATAGCCTAAATTGAATTAATATATGTATAATTAATCTATTTTTACTTTAAAACCAATTTAAAATATAATTTAACATTAATAATTATTTAAAAAAAGGCATTTTTCAACTAAAATGTGGCATTTTTCACTATTCATCAAAAAATGAAACTTCTCAAAAAAATACCAAAAATTCACCATAAGATAATTTTTACATTACTCATTCAAAAATGAAGTTTATTTTTACAAATAAAAAAAGGTCAAAATTTAATTTTAAAATATGATTAAAAGATGAAAAAATTGCCTTTAGAAAAATACAGCTTTTTATGTATAAAAATAGATTTGTACTTATTATATTTCTATAAAATATATTGTATGAATTTCAAAACATTTTATTGAATATATAATATAAAAATAAATATATCATAAAGTCTCAAGATGTTATATACACTTTTATGCTTGGTCTTTCATGTCATACATGATATCAAAAGAACTCGATATTGTGTATAACACAAGCCAACTTAGTTTTATGTATAAAGAAAGCTAGAAACAATATTAAATTTATTCTAAAAGAAAAATATTGTAAATTATTGGGGTGTTACATTTTATCCACCTTAAATAAATTGAATCCTCATAATTCAAACTTGATCTCAATAATCAAGGATTTGATATTTGAAAATAAACTATTGTTGAAAAACCCACATCAAAAATAGGGTTAATAACACATTTTTTAATAAGAGTGTAAGAACCTGGTTTTTCACTCAGGTTTGGATACTTTAATTTTTTGTCTAAATCTTTACTTTGGACCTAATATGGATGCCTAATGATTTAGTAAAGGTTTAGAGAGTTTCTGGATCTTGTTCGGATCCCAAAACCCATCTTTTTGGAGAAAATAGACCTTGCACATGGTTTAGAGTAAACCATATGGAATTTCACATGGTTTGTAAAACCATGTGGATAATGTTTTTTTGGATAGTTACACCTTGAATAATTGGCACACGGTCATGTGGCCTAACTATGCAAGGGCCCCTTTTTCCCAGGTACTCGTGCATGGTTTGCACATGGTTTGACAAACTGTGAGGACCAAACTATTCGGGCTAATCCGACCTACATGGTTTGCACATGGTTTGAAAAATTGTGCGGAAAAACTATGTGTAGGATATTTTTCTAGGTAATTTTTTAGTTTTACCCTTAATGATCTATTACTCCTCCCCCTTCCTCTTAATCTGAGAACTAGCAGAATTTTCCTCCATTTTCACCCATTTGGAGATTTTTGAAGGCCAATGTTAGGGATCAAGAGATCTCCTTCATCCAGAATCTGATCAATCTTATGTTTATCACATTGGATGAGAAACGGTAAGTAATTGAGTCCTCTTTAGTCATTCTTATTCTCTTTCTCTCTTGACCTAGATATCACCATGTGTGCGTTTTTCACCTTTTCTTAGATCTACTCTGATCTAAGGAAAATCAAGGGATGATACTAGAGGATAAGGATCGTACAACCCTAAGGTGGGGGGTCTATAACTTATCCCTAAAGTTCATTGATTTTTGAATATTCGTGTGGGGACCACCATTTTTTTGGAAACCATTTATTAAATTTACATGCCATGGTTATACTTGTTTGAATCGTATGATTATGATCTTTATAAATATGTGATTAGTTGTTAGTGGTTACACCCATAACTCAATCCGCCCCATGTCAAAGGTTATTCCATATTTGGGAATTAGTGTTTAGGAACATTTGATCCACCATTTGGGTGTGCCTTTTCTCGACCTTTCTAAAGGTGATCCTTCTATAATAAATAACTAATTGTTAATGAGAATTGCATAATGGCATGTACCATGTATGCTCACCACTTAACCTGTCTAAGGTAAGTGATTCCAAATGGTTATTAAATGTGAAATTTGAAATGTGAAATGGAAATTATACTAAGTATATAACTTGGCCTTAATAAATGATATTGAATAATGGTTACATGTTCGTAGCACCCATTGTCATGTTAATGGAAGGTAGTATAGTGAACCTATCTAATTGAATATGCCTTAATGGTTAATTAAGACATGATTAAATGGTCACAGCACTACTTGGCCTATCCAAACTAATGGAAGAAAAGGCTTAGACCAATAAATAAATGGTTGCAACTCTACTTGACCTATCTATACTAATGGAAGTAAAGACTTGAACCAAATGAATTATTACATGATTACAATATCAAATAGGAATGGACTGACTCGATCTCGCCTTGGATTATGAGAGTAGAATACCCTTAGGTCTTAGGAACCCCATTATGATTCAAGGATGTGGTTTTCTTAGGTTGATACCCACCTAGACTTCAGTTCTTGTCTATTCCTTGGATTCCTAGTATACTATCGTACGGTCCTTTTTAATTATTACCTAATACCTCAGATACACTCCTTGGATCCATTATTGACTAGTAGGTTCCATGGTGAAATCCCATTGGGCCCTATCCTTACTTAGCCCTGTTTTACCTTGGTCGATCACCTTGGACTCGAGAGGAACCTTATTGTGGAATTCCTTGGATTACGCTCCTTGGATTACACTCTTAACCCTTAAGTAGACTCAGATACTACTGAGTTAGCTTTCTATGAGATTTATGTTACCTTGGTTTTACCCTGGAACTCCCCCACTGGATATCTTTTTCAGGTTGCCTTGTTATGTCTTGGGACCTTCAATACTTATACTACCACAAAGTGATGTCAGTAATGGTTATTCCTCAAGTTAACTATTAACATTAAATTGTAATTTCTTAATTAACGAACTGGTTACATGTTCAGACACCAACCGAGGGCTGAAACAGGCAATTAGGCATTTAGTTATATTGTACTGCTTTCTTTATTTATATATGCATGCCTACACACTATTATATTCCATTACACGGGACGGATGTTATAGACACTGTTGGTGGTGGACCATTGAGATTTATCTCACACCCTCTCTGGGCATCGTTTGGTACCTAGAGTAGATTACATGGTTTTAGGTATTGACAAAGGGAAGCATACATCTTCCAATACTTGATTGTGTGCTGATAGGATGGAGCTTGATAGTAGATGACCGAGTAGGATCTCGAGATGCTTGGAGTAGTCTTTGTTTTCTTTTACCTTGTGGAACATGTTATGGCTATTGTCTTGTATCCATGATTTTCATCTTTCTAGTGACATGAAATTACATCATCGCTATTCTAGTTGATACAGTTATTGTTATTCTCATTTATCTATTACATCAGTTTGTTTCCACTATTTATTTATATTACTTCTATTGTTTACTATTCCTTGCTATCTTTTTCACTATGATACACTCTGCTAATGAGGGCATAGTATTCCCACGGACACACCCTAGGCCCTCACTTCTAGTCGGCAGCCTCTGGTATTCAAGAAGATGTGCTTGAGGCCATGTGTCCCACTAGGCTCGGGGCACCCGTTAAGTGGTATTCGGGTTTGGTACGTCACAAAGTGGTATCAGAGGTGGTTTCTTTTCTTGATTTACTATTTGGAGACAATATATTGGAGAATATGAATGTTTGGGACTTGGTTATAAGTCTTGAATGGGCATCATGAACCCATGTTTAGGGTAAAATCCAAGTTACCCATAATGCAATTGTTGTTCTGATTTTTCCTATTACAGTTGATATTATTTTACCATTGGGTGACACACATGTTGTGTGGTTTTGTTTATTATTTATCTATTTGAATATCTTATTTCATTCTTGGCCCTATGATATGAGGGAAAGGATCATTGTTACATGCATCATTATAGGCACCTAGAGTTCACATGTCATGCATATTTCCATGCCATATAGGTGCATTTCACTACTTGAATTTCTTCATATGATTGGGATTATTGAGTGATGTTGTGATAGTTTCTTGTACTTGTATTAATTTGGATACAATTGAGTGATTTCCTGTCTCAGTTCATGAGGTGTATGGACCCTCATGGGTTGGGATGATTAATTTACTAAGTCATGACATTATACTATAAATAAATGGGTGTCATTTATGGTGATAGGTGTATGGGAACTGATTCATTGGAAATGGATATCCATTAATAAGTGAATCTTGAAATCTAAAATGAATTGGTTGCACATCATTATCCTTCCTTGTCTTGTTTATGAAAGGTAAAGGGGTGAACTTGGAAATTAACTGAAAAATGACATGAAACTTATACTTGATCACTTATCGATACCTAGTTGTCTAAACAGGTAGTTGGGGTAGTATTCCTTGGGTAGTGAGTTTTCTTATATTCAGCTTCCACTAATGATGTTATCTTATGATTTTATGCTTTTTTTGAGGCATGTTCTTGGCATTTTTATACCAATTACACCATGATGTCCTCATTTTGTTTGCTAGGAAGGTGGTGACGACCATGCTCCAGACATGGTGGGACCTGATCTTCCATTCTTACCTCTAGGAGTTACACTTGAAGCACCACCTATTGTACTTGATCCGAGCCCTGATTCTCAAGTTTTTGATAGTTTATTACATCTGATACAGTCCATGCAAGGTGCTCTATGGGTTGCACCTATGATGGCTTATCTGACCCGCGAGTTCCAGCAACAACATCCTCCTACTTTTTTGTAAAGACCCGTAAAATTCAAGGGAAATTTTTTTTTCTTAATTTTCTTTGGGATTTTACAAGAATTCAGTTTCTAACAGCACCTGATTCCGAGGCCCGGTGTGCCCAGAATCAATTTCTGAAGTTTAGCTCAGGTATGTTTAGTAAACAAACGAGCGGGTTTCCTAACTTTTGAACTAGTGCTTGGAATCAAATTACGAGGGCACCGATGGAATCGCAGCGCTGGTAATTGCTTAAGAACACCTTTTCTGGAGTTTCGTTTTCTCAGGTGAGGTTATTAATTAATTGGGTTAACTAAAGAATAAAATAAAATATTGTGCAACAGATTTTATTTTTATTCTTAGTAGTGCTAACCTAGGCATGGTGGTTGGAGTGGGACCCACTGATATCCTAACTCCTAGGTAGGATATTAGTGAGTTGGGGGCCACATGAGCCCCACCCCTTTATTACCTTTTACCTCCCACATGAATTTAATATGGTAACTCACCCGCACCCCCCCTTTTAATGCCAAGTCAACGCTCGCGTTTAATAGGATTATTAAATGCCACATTAATTGGTCAACGCTCATTAATTAAATCATGATCTGTTTTTGAATTTCAAAAACAATCGGCATGAGAAATAAAATAAGGCAAAGACTTATTTTATTATGTGGTTTCGTTGTGTGAGGAGGATTTGAAGAGGAGATCCCAAGTATTGGTATCTTCATCTTCCTCCTTGAAGAACGCGAAGAACGCACCGTCGTCGACGAAGAATGCTGGCATCCAACGAAGGGCGACAAAGAATGAAAGTTCCTCGGAGATCGACGATGCAATGCCGTGTACCGCGGCATTGACGATCCTTCTTATGTGATGTCGTCTTCCGCGATGTCCCTTCCCCGCAACGAACCTTCGTTCAACAAACGCTTGAGGTAGGGGTTATTTGTTTTTGTCATGAATTTATCCTTTGATATTCTTCGTCTTTATCCTTGGGCCACTTGATATCAACTTATCAGGAGGAGGTCGGACCGCACGAACCTGGCCGACTCTCCTCCCCCACTTTTTTGTTGTGTTGTTGTTGCGGTTCAAAAGAAGGCGGCACGGTGCAACGGCACCGTGCGAAATCCTGGGAAATGCAACGAAGATGTGCGGCGTCGTTACGCCACGCTGTTGAGGCCGAACGAACCTGCGGCCGGAGTCGGGCCGCAGCGAAGGGGATCGGCACCATCACATCGCGCTGGTTGGACAAGGTCGTGGCTTGAAGCCGCGGCGGTGCAAGGTTGGGCGGTCGGAACCGCCGGCTGCCGGCACCTCAGAAGGGCGGGACACTGGTGGTCCCGCGGAAGCAGCTCTGGCCGACCAGACCGGGCCGGCCGACTTCCAGGAAACTGGGGGTCGTAACCCCCAGCCGGCTGAAGGAGCATCCCCCCCCCCCCCCACGTGGGGGCCGCAGCTCATCAATTAGGGGGGCAGTGCCCCCCCCCCCCCTGTCCGCTCAGCTCGGCGCTAGCCGAGCTGGCCACGCGGCCGCGCGAGCGCGCCAGGCCGGGCCAGGCCGTTCCCTAATGGGCCGGACCCGGACCCAGTTCGGTTCGACCCGATTCGGGCCAACCCAGGGGGGGTCGGGCCAGGTCGGACCGGTCCCAGACCCCCCATTTTCAGAACACTTCCGGTCTTTTGCCCATATCTTGGGCTACGGACCTCCGATCGATGCACCGTCAGTTGCGATGTGATCCTTAGATTGAGACGGTCATTTCAGTATATTACACTCAAGGTTTAGGATAACTTTGGGTACAGTAGGGTTGGTTTGAACACGAAACCAACCGGGCCCTCAGAGCGGAAACGCTTATAACTTGAGCTCCGGACGTCCGATTGACATGTCGTCGACTTTGTTAGATTCCTCTTAGTGAGACAGACCTTTTGGATTACTCCGCTCGAGGTTTGGACGCAGTTGGAGTGCAGTCGGGTAGGTTTTGACTTAAAAACCAACCGGGCCCCTGGAACGAAAAAGCCAATAACTCTCAGACCGGGCGTCCGATTGGCGCGCCGTCTGTCACGTTGAGTTCCTCTTGTCGATATAGAACTTTGAGATACATCAACTCCGGACTACATGTCAATTGATGTATTGACCCCTTGTCTCGTGGAGCGGACCCTCCCGGAACGATCATGCTGTGTGCGGGAACCCTAGAGCTGGCTGCGACTGTGAAGACTATACTGAAATCCTATGTGGGTTCGGCAGCGATGAAGACCGTACTGAAATCATATGTGGGTTCAACAGAGATGAAGATTGCACTGAAATCCTATGTGGGTTCGGCAGCGATGAAGACCGTACTGAAATCCTATGTGGGTTCGACGGAGATGAAGACTGCACTGAAATCCTATGTGGGTTTGGTAGTGATGAAGACCGTATTGAAATCCTATGTGGGTTCGACGGAGATGAAGACTGCACTGAAATCCTATGTGGGTTCGGCAGCGATGAAGACCGTACTGAAATCCTATGTGGGTTCGACGTCAATGACTACTGTTCTTCTATCCTACGTGGGTCTGGCAGTGTCTGACTCTGTTCTTGCTATCCTATGTGGGTCTGGCAGAGTAGCTAGTTTAGTATCCTACGTGGGTCCCAACTTAGATGAATCAGTGGCTATATCTGATCATCTCTATCACTGAAGAGGTATACCTGTGTGAGCTGAGTCTTGACTTTCAATTATTATCTTCGATATGATTGACTTGCCTTCCTATATGTATTATGTTTTGCTTTCCTGTGTGGACTGGGTTGTACTATCCTGTGTGGATGTGATCGAACTTGGGATCGGATGTTAGAGTCGAACTGGAATTGATGACTTAGGTATATGTATGGGCATATACCTAAGTAGTGTTGGTTGTTAATTCATGATTATATATTTCCTTTGTGGTTTATCCTTTGTGGATTCTGGGAGACCTTCGGGGGTCTTGGGGTCCCTACTGAGTAGCGTATACTCACCCCTACATGGGCTATTCCCGCACTACGTTGTGTTGGATGCAGACGACGGACAGCGCTGATCGTGGTTGAGGCTAGTGGAGCAGATGGTACCTGGAGGTGGACCACTGGGCAGGACGTACATGGAGTGGAAGGCTGGACCCAAGGAGCTGAGCTGGCTATCTGTACCCACCCTTCAGGTGGGACTTCCAGTGGATGGATCAACGTTGCTTCTTTACTTTCAGTTATTGTACTTTCTTTCCAGTTTTACTTTACTTTTAGTTTGGGTTTGTATTCTGGCCTATTTACCTTCCACACTTACTTTTGTACCCAGTTTTACTTAGTGTTTACTTCTGCTGGCTTACTCTGTGGTGTTTGTTTACTTTATAAAGGAAATGCCTTCCCCTTTTTGTCGGGATTTACTCCTTGGTGCTAGTCGCCTGCCCCTGGCCTATGGGAGGCGGGCTTGGGGTAGTCACGGCACAGGCCCCAAGGACGGGTCATGACAAATTGGTATCAGAGGAGTTCGATTCTACCACAGAACTCAGGACTCTGATCTTTCTTCTATGTGAAGCAATAGTGTTTAGGGTATTGAGTGTGGTTATCAGTTCAGGGAGTCCATTATTGGTGCGGCGGCCGACGTATCTGTACACCAGGACCCTGACTTCTGATTTCCGACTCAATGCACGAAAACATTGATTGAATGTTTGTTTCAAAAGTTTTCTTTTTGATTACTTTGTGTCAGCTCACCAGGTATACTGTTTGACTGTGGCGCACCTGTTTCTTTTCAGGATGGCCCCACGATGGCAGCCAGCTAGGGTTCCGAGTGTTGTGCGAGACGACAGCCCACCGAGCGATGAGGCCTCAGTGCAGGGCCCTTTGACAGCGGAGGCACTAGTGGTACCTCTACCCGCCGAGCCACTGATGCTACCAGCCCCAGCCGCTGATAGTGCACGATGCCTTAGTACATTTCATGAGTTTCAACGTCAGAGACCGCCCAGGTTCTGCGGGGAGACGGACCCTCAGGCAGCCGAGGATTGGCTGGAGGTGGTTGTGCGAGTTTTCATGTTAGTGGGGACACTAGTTGACCTCATGGTGATCCTCACAGCGAGACTCCTACACGCAGAAGTAGGCAGATGGTAGAGCTTGATGCTCCAGGTGCACGACGAGGCATCACTCCTCTGGACGGACTTTGAGAGCCTCTTCCACTCGGAGTTCATCCTAGACACCCTCCGTGCAGTGTGCATCCAGGAGCTTCTACAGCTACAGTAGGGCAGCATGACGGTCGCCCAGTACTCGGCGAGATTTACCAACCTCTCGTGCTATTCAACAGACATGGTATGGGACCCATTCTTTCGGGCTCGGACCTTCGAGCAGGGATTGAGGAATGAGATCAGGGCATCGATGATCTCCCTCAGCATTCCAACATAGGCAGTAGTACTGGAGCGAGCTCTTCTCATAGAGAGCTTTCTTGCCAAGCCTACGCCAGCAGCGAGACCTACCACAGGGCGACACGTAGCAGAGTCTTCTGCATCTGGCATTCGATGAATGTCACAGGGTTCTAGGCGTACCGGACCATCAGGCAGACGACCTCTGGACACTGGCTCATAGGTGCGGGGCACAGGACGCAGAGCCAACCTTCCGAGGAGCAGACAGTGCTACGCATGCGGTGGGAAGGGCCACATGGCTCGTGACTGCCTGACCTGCTGTGCAGAGGAGCAGCAGATGGTTGAGGGGCCACCTAGGCAGAGGTAGAGGGTCAACTGTGGCGGTCTGCTGAGAGCAGGCGGACGAGGCAGGGGAGATGGCTGAGCAGCAGGTGGTGGGCGACGCTTTGAGGATTTACCACCACCACCACCAGGAGGTCCACCCCAGCCACAGGGAGCTGGCAAGCAGAGACAGGCTCAGCTTCAGGCAGCAAAGGCCTACGACCACGGCATGCCAGAGATGATTTGAGGTACGGTCTGTGTCTACTCCACCCTTGTTGCAGTTCTTATAGACATAGGAGCGAGTCATTCCTTTATTGCCGCTGCCCTTGTTCGGAGCTCGGAGATTCCGATGGAGCCGTTGGCTCGATCCTTACGGCTAGAGACTCCTACGGGAGCAGACTCGACGATTACGCACTAGTGCCGGCAGTGTGAGCTTACTCTAGGAGGTGAGAGCTTCGGCTGGGATCTTCTTGTAGGGGAGTCGAGGCCTTAAGACGTCATCTTGGGCATGGATTGGTTATCTACAGTCCATTCTCAGATTGACTGTATTAGGCGCAAGGTGCGGTGTGTTCGCACCAATGGGAGCAGGTTCACCTTCACTGGCAAGAAGGGGGCCTTTGCAGCACAGGATGAACTCACGTAGAGGAGAGGACAGCCCATCACTCATCAGTTGGATAGCCTCATCCTAGGAGAAGTTTATGTGCAGAGTCCTAGTTTTCCTATAGTGTTGGATCAGTATGTGGATGTTTTCCCTAACGATGTTCCAGGACTACCTCCTCGCAGGGAGGTAGACTTATATATTGACATGTACCCCGGGACAGCCCCGATATCCACTCCAGCATATCTGATGTCCCCCACTGAGCTTCGAGAGCTACGGGTACAGTTGGAGGACTTACAGAGCAAGGGATTCATCCGACCCAGTGTTTCACCCTAGGCTTCCCCGATATTGTTCGCCAAGAAGGCGGACGGGAGCTTGCGACTTTGTGTCGACTATCATCGCCTGAACTAGGTGACTGTGAGGAACAAGTATCCACTACCTAGGATTGACGACCTCTTCGATCAGATCAAGGGAGCACATTGGTTCTCAAAGATAGGCTTAGATCAGTCTATCATCAACTCAGAGTTCGAGACGAGGACGTGCAGAAGACGGCCTTTAGATGTCGGTATGGCCACTATGAGTTCTTGGTTATGCCTTTCGGTGTAACCAACGCTCCAGCTGTGTTCATGAGTCTCATGAATAGGATCTTTCAGCCATACCTCGATCGATTTGTTGTGGTCTTCATCGACGTCATATTGATATACTCGACCACTGAGGAGGAGCACACCTACCACTTGTGGGTTTTACTAGACACACTCCGAGAGAACCAGCTTTATGGAAAGATCTTGAAGTGTCAGTTCTAGTTACGTGAGGTCCACTTATTGGGACATGTCATCTCTGAGGTGGGAGTTTCGGTGGATCCTGCGAAGATCGAGGCAATGATATCTTGGGAGCCACCCAGGAGCGTAATGGAGGTGCAGAGTTTCTTGGGTCTAGCTGGGTACTACCAGAGATTTATGCCAGACTTCTCCAGAGTTGCGGCATCACTCTCGGGTTTGACGAAGAAGGGGAAACCCTTCGTGTGGTCAGACAGATGTCATCAGAGCTTCCAGAAGATATGACGGAGATTGACCAACGTGCCTATCTTAAGGCAATCGGAGGAGGGAGTAGGGTACGTAGTCTACTGCGATGCATCAGGGACCGAACTTGGGTGTGTCCTGATGCAGGATCAGGCGGTGATCGCCTATGGATCACGTCAGTTGAGGCAGTATGAGAAGAACTATTCTACCCATGACCTGGAGTTAGCAGCAGTGGTCTTCGCTATGAAGATGTGGCGACACTATCTGATAGGCGAGCTCTTTACAGTTTACTCTGACCACCAGAGTCTCAGGTACATATTCTCGCAGAAGGACCTGAATCTGAGACAGCGGTGATGGCTCGAGTTCCTCCAGGACTATGAATTTGAGATATTCTATACTCCTGGGAAGGGGAACGTAGTAGACAATGCTCTCAGCAGGAGGACGGGCATCCAGCTACTCGGGGAGGCGATGGAGAAGCTAGCCGCTTTGCAGATATCCTTTGTGGATAGAGATGGAGAATCCTTTCTTCAATCACTCACAGTCACTCCTCCACTACTGCAGTAGGTCAGAGAGGCACAGTGTGGGGATGCTGACTGTGAGACGCGGCATGCGCAGATATCCTCAGGACAGGCACCTGATGGATTCTCCATAGAATGAGAGCATGATGTCCTTTTCAGAGGACATACCATGGTATCAGCTACTCTACAGGAGGAGGTGATGAGAGAATTTCACACTTCCCCTTTGGTGGTACATCCTGGAGTGGCGAAGATGTACCAGGATCTCAGACGACAGCACTGGTGGCCAGGTATGAAGAAGGCTTTGGCAGAGTTCGTTTCTCAATGCCTCACCTGGCAGCAGGTGAAGGCAGAGCACCAGGTACCAGCAGGCTTGGTACAGCCCTTGGAGGTCCCGAAGTGGAAGTGGGAAAGGATATATATAGATTTAATGACTGGGATTCCACGTACTTCTAGAGGTCATGACTCCATTTGGGTGATTGTCGATCGACTCACCAAGTCGGCCCTCTTCTTACCCATCAGAGAGTAGGGCTCAGTAGAGAGCTTGGGACGTCTCTACGTTCAAGAGGTTGTACGGCTTCATGGTGTGCCATCATCTATCGTCTCCGATCGAGATGATCGCTTTAATTCCCGACTTTGGAAGGGGTTGTAGGAGGCATTTGGGACGCAGCTATGTCTGAGCACCACCTTTCACCCTCATACGGATGGTCAGATGGAGAGGACCATTCAGACTCTCAAGGAAATGCTCCGAGCATGTGTCCTCGACTTTGGTCGCAGCTGGGAGGACCATCTACCCTTGGTGGAGTTCGCGTACAACAACAGCTACCACTCCACCATCGGGACGGCACCAAACGAGGAATTGTAAGGCTGTCCTTAAAGATCACCTCTATTCTGGACAGACCCTGGGGAGTCAGCACTTGTGGGACCAGAGATGGTCCAAGCCACGACAGAGAAGGTCCAGGTCATCCAGGAGCGGATGAGGACAGCTTAGAGCCAGTATAAGTCTTATGATGACAGGAGGCGGAGTCCACTGGAGTTCGAGGATGGCGACCACGTCTTCTTACGGGTCTCACCTCAATGTGGATTATGGATATTTGGCCGAGGCGGCAAGTTATCTTCGCACTTCATCGGACCATTACAGGTCCTTGGCAGGATAGGCGAGGTGTCTTATCGCCTGGCTCTACCACCTCAGTTGCACCAAGTGCTCGACGTCTTCCACGTATCTCATCTGAGGAGATACGTGCATGACCCGACGCATATCATCAACCATGGGGAGCTGGACATTGACAATGGGGCGAATTTTGCGGAGGTCCCGGTGGAGATCGAGGATCGACAGGAGCGGGTCCTACGTGGACGGTCGATACCTCTAGTGCACATCAGATGGCAGCATGGGAACCTCCAGGAGATCACTTGGGAGTGGGAGGCTCAGATGTGTTCTCATTACCCGCAATTGTTCCCCTAGTTTATGATGTATCTTTACGGGGGTGTAAAGCCCTGAGGTGGGAGTAATGTAAAGACCCGTAAAATTCAAGGGAAATTTTTTTTTCTTAATTTTCTTTGGGATTTTACAAGAATGCAGTTTCTGATGGCACCTAATTCTGAGGCCCAGTGTGCCCGGAATCAATTTCTGAAGTTTAGCTCAGGTACGTTAAGTAAACGAATGAGCGGGTTTTCCTAACTTTTGAACCAGTGCTCAGAATCGAATTCTGAGGGAACCGATGGAATCGCAGCGCCGGTAATTTCTTAAGAACACATTTTCTAGAGTTGTGTTTGCTCAGGTGAGGTTATTAATTAATTGGATTAACTAAAGAATAAAATAAAATATTGTGCAACAGATTTTATTTTTATTCTTAGTATTGCTAACCTAGTCATGGTGGTTAGATTGGGACCCACTGATATCCTAACTCCTAGGTAGGATATTAGTGAGGTGGGGACCACACGAGACCCACCCCTTTATTACCTTTTACCTCCCACATGCATTTAATATGGTAACTCCCCCGCACCCCCCCCCCCTCTTTAATGCTAAGTCAACGCTCGCGTTTAATAGGATTATTAAACTCCTCATTAATTGTTCAAAGCTCATTAATTAAATCGTGATCTGTTTTTGAATTTCAAAAACAGTCGGCATGAGAAATAAAATAAGGCAAAGCCTTATTTTATTATGTGGTTTCGTTGTGCGCGGAGGATTTGAAGAGGAGATCCCAAGTATTGGAATCTTCATCTTCCTCCTTGAAGAACGTGAAGAACGCACTGTCGCCGACGAAGAACACCGGCCTCCGACGAAGGGTGAAGAAGAACGCAAGTTCCTCGGAGATCGACGACGCGACGCCGTGTACAGAAACGCTGAAGATCCTTCTTTCGCGACGCCGTCTTCCGTGACATCCCTTCCCTGTGATGAACCTTCATTCAAAAAACGCTTGAGGTAGGGGTTATTTGTTTTTGTCGTGAATTTATCCTTTGTCGTTCTTTGTCTTTATCCTTGGGCCGCTTGATATCAACTTATCGGGAGGAGGTCGGACCGCATGAACACGGCCGACTCTCCTCCCCCCTTTTGTTGTTGTGTTGTTGTTGCGGTTAGAAAGAAGGCGGCGTGGTGCAACGGTACTGCGCAAAATCCTGGGAAATGCGACGAAGATGTGCCGTGTCGTCGCGTCGTACCGTTGAGGCCGAATGAACCCGCGGTCGGAGTCGGGTCGCAGCGAAGGGGCGCGGCACTGTTGCGCCATGCCGGAGAACCATGAAGATATTGTGGCCAGTGCAGGGCTGTGGCAGAGGGGTGCGGCGTCGTCGCGCCGCGCCGGTCGGACAAGGTCGTGGCGGTGCAAGGTCGGGCAGCCGGAACTGCCGGCCGCCAGCACCACAAAAGGGTGGGACCCCGGCAGTCCCGCGGCAGCACCTCCGGCCAGTCGGACTGGGTCGTCCAGATTCCAGGAAACCGGGGGTCATAACCCCCGGCCGGCCGAAGGAGCCCCCCCCCCCCCCATGTGGGGGTCGCGGCTCATCAATCAGGGGGCAGCGCACCCCCCCCCCCCCCTGTCCGCTCAGATCGGCGCTGGCCGAGCTGGCCACGCGGCCGCGCGAGCGCACCAGGCCGGGCTGGGCCACACTCTAATGGGTCGTATCCAGACCCGGTTCGGGTCGAACCGGTTCGGGCCGACCCAGGGGGGTTGGGTCGGGTCGGACCGGGCCCAGACCCCCCATTTTCAGACAACTTCCAATCTTTTGCCCATATCTTGGGATACGGACCTCTGATCGATGCACCGTCAGTTGCGATGCGATCCTTGGATCGAGACGGTCGTTTTGGTATATTAAACTCAAAGTTTTAGAGAACTTTGGGTATGGCTGGGTTGGTTCGAACATGAAACCAACCGGGCCCTTGGAGCAGAAACGCTTATAACTTGATCTCCAGACGTCCGATTGACGTGACGTTGACTTTGTTGGATTCCTCTTAGTGAGACGGACCTTTTGGCTTACTCCGATTGAGGTTTGGACGCAGTTGGAGTGCATTAGGGTAGGTTTTGACTTAAAAACCAACCGGGCCCCTGGAACGAAAAAGCCAATAACTCTCAGAGCGAGCATCTGATTGACGCGTCGTCTGTCACGTTGAGTTCCTCTTGTCGAGATGGAACTTTGAGATACATCAACTCCGGAGTATGTGTCAGTTTATGTATCGACCCCTTGGCTCGTAGAGCGGACCCTCCCGGAATGAGCATGCTGTGTATGGGAACCCTAGAGCTGGCTGCGACTGTGAAGACTGCACTGAAATCCCATGTGGGTTTGGCAGCGATGAAGACCGTACTGAAATCCTATGTGGGTTCGACGGAGATGAAGACTACACTGAAATTCTATGTGGGTTCGGCAGCGATGAAGACCGTACTGAAATCCTATGTGGGTTCGACAGAGATGAAGACTGCACTGAAATCCTATGTGGGTTCGGCAGTGATGAAGACCGTACTGAAATCCTATGTGGGTCCGACAGAGATGAAGACTGCACTGAAATCCTATCTGGGTTCGGCAGCGATGAAGACCGTACTGAAATCCTATGTGGATTCGACGGCAATGACTACTATTCTTGTATCCTACGTGGGTCTGGAAGTTTCTGACTCTGTTCTTTCTATCCTATGTGGGTCTGGCAGAGTAGCCGGTTTAGTATCCTACGTGGGTCCCAGCTTAGATGAATCAGTGGCTATATCTGATCATCTCTATCACCGAAGAGGTATACCTGTGTGAGCTGAGTCTTGACTTTCAATTATTATCTTCGATATGATTGACTTTCCTTCCTATGTGGATTATGTTTTGCTTTCCTGTGTGGACTGGGTTGTACTATCCTATGTGGACGTGATCGAACTTGGGCTCGGATGTTAGAGTCAAACTGGAATTGATGACTTGGGTATATGTATGGGTATATACCTAAGTAGTGTTGGTTGTTACTTCATGATTGTATTTTTCCTTTGTGGTTTATCCTTTGTGGATTCTGGGAGACCTTCGGGGGTCTCGGGGTCCCTACTGAGTAGCGTATACTCACCCCTGCACAGGCTATGCCCACACTACGTTGTGTTGGATGCAGATGACGGACAGCGCTGATCGTGGTTGAGGCTAGTGGAGCAGATGGTACCTGGAGGTGGACCACTGGGTGGTACGTACACGGAGCGGACGGCTAGACCTGAGGAGCTGAGGTGGCTATCTGTGCCCACCCTTCACATGGGACTTCCAGTGGACGGCTTGACGTTGCTGCTTTACTTTCAGTTGTTGTACGTTCTTTCTAGTTGTACTTTACTTTCAGTTTGGGTTTGTATTCTGGCCCATTTACCTTCCGCACTTACTTTTGTACCCAGTTTTACTTAGTGTTTACTTCTACTGGCTTACTCTGTGGTGTTTGTTTACTTTATAAAGGCAATTCCTTCCCCTTTTTGTCAGTATTTACACCTTGGTGCTAGTCGCCATCCCCTGGCCTATGAGAGGCGGGCTTGGGGTAGTCACAGCATGGGCCCCAAGGATGGGTCATGACATTTTTCAGGGGATTCTGGATCTCAGGCTACTAAGTCTTAGCTAGAGGCCATGTTGTCTATCTTTGAGAATCTAAAAATGACTCCAGAGCAGAGATTCAATCTTTCTATATACATTCTTCAGGATTCGTCCAAGTGTTGGTGGGATGTGGTTACCTAGGATGGTTGTCATCAGGTCATGTTATGCGATGACTTTCAAACTGACTTTGATGATTAGTTATTTCCTCAGTCGCTGAGAGATGATAGAGTCAGAGATTTCATGCTTCTCGAGCAAGTTATATGTCAATTATGGAATATTTAGCACGTTTTACTAATTTATAGTGCTTTTCACTACTTCTAACTAGTGATGAGCTTTTGCATGCTAGATGATTTGAGGATGGGATTCAGTACACCATCCAAACTTAGGTGAATGTATTTCTCCTTCCTACCTTTTCTGCAATATTTGATCAGGCCCTTATCACTAAGCGTAACCTGAGGGATGGTGCAAGTATCGAGTTTAAAGGATTAGTGTCATGTCAGGTCATTAGTTCTTTCAGTGGCAGGAAACATTCCCTCAAGGTTTTTCTTCAGGGTAGTGGCAGCCAGAGTATCCAGTTTTATAGCTCTGTGATATGTCATTAGTGTGGAAGACTAGGGCATAAAAAGCCCCAATGTGACAGAGAACCTGTGGAGTGTCGGTCTTATGGTCGTATGGGTTATCTTCAATGTTTCTGCAGGACCTTTCCACCAGCTTTGAGTGGAAAATGATTAGCATTAGCTCCACCTACGGGAGTGAGTTCTATTGCACTGTGTTAGGTGGGGAGTTGGAGTAGCACCGAAAGGTTTGGCCGAGGAGGAGTTCATGGTCATGGTAGACTGATCCCTGATCACCAGCAGTGCCAGTAGAGCAGTCGTGATCATGGTAGTCCATCTATTGTATAGGGTTGTAGATCAGTTCAGTTACATGCTTTACATCTGATACCTGAGGATCAGGTTGTGGGACCATCATGGGAAGTCTCGCACTAGATATACAGTATCACTATGGTGTAATGACCCTCGATACACCATTGGGAATATGGAAGGAGGTCATATTCCTGTGCAGTTATTGTCCCCTTAAGGTAGGCAGTTACCCTTTCTTATGGAATCTCTTTGTTCTAGAGATAACGATATTCGATTTTATTCTCGGGATGGGCTGGTTAGTCCACTATCACACCTTTTTAGACTTTTATCATTGTAGGGTTTATTTTACATCACCATAAGGTAGCGGTTATCTTTTCAAAGGTGAGTGGGATGTCTAGGCTAGGGGAGATGGACCGAAGAATCATGGTCAAGGTGAAGTGACCGTCCAGATTACAAATCTTTTCATGGAGGATCAGGGTTTTCTTAAAACTAATTTCCCTACAATATTTGATCATTTTAGGGAATTATTTCCTAATGAATTTTATGCATTACCTCCTAAGAGAGAGGTATGGTTTAAAATTCATCTTGTTCCAAGAGTAGCTCCAGTGTCCATTCCTCCGTACAGGATGACGCCTACTGAGCTTCAGGAGATCAAGAGGCAGATAGAGGACCAAGAGGGCAAAGGATTTATATATCATATTGCATCCTCTTAGGGTTCAGCAGTGCTTTTTGCTAAGAAGGCGGATGGAACTCTTCATTTATGCATGGATTAAAGAAGGTTGAACTAGATTACGGTCAAGAACTGATATCCACTTCATCAAATGGATGATCTCTTTGACCATCTTGGAGGATCAAAGGTTTTATCTAAGATCAATCTGAGATCGTGTTATCATCAGGTGTGATTCTGACCATCAGACATACCACATATAGCTTTTCATAGCAGGTGTGGTTTATATGAGTATCTTGTTATGTCGTTTGATCTTATAAACACACCTTCCATTTTCATGGCTTTTATGAATAGGGTTTTCCACCCCTATTTAGACTCTTTTTTTTGTCTTTGTGGATGACATCTTGGTGTATTCTCGCACTCATAACAACCATGACAAACATCTTGTGATTGTTCTGAGTACACTGAGAGAGCATCATCTTTATGTTAAGCGTAACATCCCAAGTAAATAAAGAATAATACATTTTCATATTTATTAATATTTTTGAATTAAATATTAATTAATTTTACTTTAAAGGGGTTGCTATGTTCTATGGCGTACCTGATATGCAACAACAGGTTTCTTTGAAATCTTACGTTGTACACTAATAATATAATAGTATTATTTAAAATGGTAGTTAACTTCTAGTTGTTGTATTAGCAGGAATGAACATAACTAACTACAATATGATTATACATGTTTATTAAATGTATTTACATTTATCTAATAAAAGTTAGAGGTTTAAAATGTGAATGAATCTAATTTTAAGCATAACTTACATTAAAAGGTTGATTTACCGTCGAACCCTCTTTAAATCTAGTTTTGGTCACTTTAATACATTCTATTTGACCAAATAAAATCCTTATTTATAATGGTGACATCAAAATTTACTTCGTGTAAATTTTTGGAATTTTTCTGATAAAATTTATTTTTTAATGAATAGTGAAATATATTGTATTTTAATTCAAAAATGTGTTGTAATATAATTTATTTATATGGTAATATTATCCTTTTAATTGGTTTTAAAGTTTAATTAGAATATATTTTTACCATTTAATCCAATGTTGGTCATTGGAATTAATTTCACTTCGAAATTGTACATAAACAAGTGTCAATCTTTTGACAGTTATTGTTTCTTAAAAACACACTATTTGTTTTAATAACAGGAATTAATTTTAAATTAATTAATGAAATTTATATGTTTTGAATTTGTTAAAATAGATAAAATTTTTGAATTTCTAATATCAAATATAGCTTAGGCTGAATTTTTTGTAGTTTTCTGAAAAACTTCAATTTTTGATGAATAGTGAAACCACTTAGTAGTAGTTAAAAAAACTAACTTTTTCATTTAAATTAAATTTTACCACTTCTGTTAATTGAATTTCAAAAATTCGACATACATGGTTGTTATTAGTAAGTAAAATTTGGTTCAATAAGATGAAAATAATTTTTGGTGAATAGTAACTTTTGACTTTTATTTACTGCGGTTAAAGGTAAATAGGGTAATTTAAGGTAAAAAGAATATTATAATAATTCAAAATTACCTTAACACTTGTCCTAACATTATTTTATGAGTAATATCTGACCATGGAAATCCTTGGGTCGATTTTGGGAACCCATGGAGCCACTTATAAATGATAATGACACTTTATTTTAATTAACTTAAAATAAAGGAAAAAATGACATAAACAAATATCTTTGTAAATTAATTTTTACGTGGTGTTATATAAGTTATATTTTTGACTATAAATATTCATTGTAAAGCTAAAAATATTTCCTACATCATGGTATTTTTTTATAATTTTTAGACATCGAATAAATTAAATTATTTATAACACTATTATGATACAGTATTTACATCATTAATAAATGATTTAAATAAATAAGATTATAAATATTAAAACAATATCCAAAACCTATCAAATTCTTATTGGATGATTTTTTTTTTTTTGACCAAGAGTCATCTTATCTTCAACTTTAATGATTTTTGGACCTTTATAAACCGAATATCATTATATAATAAAATAATATTATCACACTTTCCTAAAGAGCCCCTCCTCCCCCTTATAAAAATTCCTCACTTCTAACCAATTCCTCACACCTCTAAAGTCTTTTTTCTCATCCAAAATCTGTCCAATTAAGCTCCCTACATCCCTCTCCTCATCCTAGAAGCCTTACCTTAGGCAGAAGGCACTTCAAAAAACCCTTTTAGTTCATACCAAAGGGAGTTTCCCAAATTAAAGGTAACGGTTTCTCTTAACTTCTTTTCTTTTATTTTACATCCCAACCCCTAAAATCTTTTTATTACTTTATTTTATAAAAACACCAGCATCCTCAGTATACTAGTATGTTGTTATGATAAGTATTCAAACTATACTTACACACACCTCCATCTAATGGGTGAAGAATATACTGTTTCTATGGATGGCAAACTAACGCCTCACGAGACGATGATTTTTCGATTATCTCCTACCGCCTATCATGGTGGCCATTAAGATGAAAATATATTTATATATGATATATATTATTTTTATGTTTTCTTTATGCTTATGTATTTTCTTTTATATCATACCTTTATGGTTTCTATTATGGGTAAACGTGATAATTTCATTTGAGGAAGTGCGGACTACCGCCCCCTCAAAGTGATATGACTCGTTAATACCATATGTGGGACATATAAAGGATGGATTTGATGATATTATATATGATATTATACTAGAATTATAATATACTTATGTATCATTATGTTTTAATTCCATTAAAATAATAAATAGAAATGAAGGTAGTGTTCATGCGTACGTACGGCTTACCGTCTCCATGAACGGTGCATTTCATTTCTTACCTTCAAATGATATGTACTATTATAAATATATATATATATATATAATAGATATATATGATATATATTATATCTAAATAATTAATATCACTCTGGATATAATGGACTATTGACCACATGGACAACTTGTAAATATAAGGTGTTCATTTTTTACTCAAGTACCAAATATCGACAAAATGAACTTTATTAACTTAAATGATTAAATAATGTTTATAACATGGTAATAAGTGATATAAAAGGAATAATAAACTTGAAAAAGTTTCTTAATCAAGTAGAAATTAAATTTAGTTTATTATTTAGGAGATTAAAGAACGATCGAGTCAAGTCAGACATGGGGTAAGGGACTTCATCTCAATCTCATTTCATTGAGGCATATTGTGTTTTAATACACGACTTTATTTTTACGCTGTATAAACACATTTGAATTTTCATTTCATTTAAAGGGAATCTTTTTCTATGAAGCGTTTTACTAAACTACAAAAAATAATGTTTTTTTAACATAAGCGGTGACAATGACCTTTCCGCCGTCATGAGTATTATTTGACCTTTGGATTCCTTAACAAGCCGTAATGTTTTTAAAAGGAAAAATAAATACCATATACTCTTTTTACGTATTTTGGTATTCAAAATGATTTGGAGAATGAATTTATTATTTCAATATCTTGAAATGATATATTTTTATTATAATGTGGGAATGTTATCTTTCCTTTATACTTATGTTATGTGTTATGATTATGTTATGGTTCTTGGGAATTTTTTACGTATATGGGTGGTTTTGTGATAAACCTAGGGTGGGTGAGCCCGAGATAGCTCTCCAATGCATTGGGTAACGTGACGGAGGTAAACGTGAATGTTTATCCTAAGAGATTTAGTTAATATACTATGATAGGTATTCCAAAGTAACTCCCTATGTAGTTATGATAGCTACAATGTAATTATGTTATGGATGCCACAATTTACCTTTATGATTTATGTTTTCTATGTGTTATTCATAAATCTTATGATTTCATGAGGTAAGTAAAAGAGTTTATATTTTGTATGTATTTATGAACTAATCTTTTATTTCTTTGTTTTATAACCCTTACTAAGCTTTTTATGCTCATCCCAAGTTTTGAAATGTTTTTCATAGGACTTAAAGATGAATAGGGTCAAGGATGGGATCAAAGAAAAGTCATGCTGTCTAAAACATGGAACTAGACGTGACTCTTTTTTTCAAGAGTTTTTATTTTATGAAAAAAAAATGGAAACTGAGTAGAAGTGTCTACTTTGTAATCTTTTTAGATGTAATAGTTATGTCCTAATTCTCTAAAACTCTAAACCTGAAAAGATCCTCAATGTGAATTATTAGTTTAATTCAATATTATGTTATGTTTTAAGGTCGGGTCCTTATAGTTGGTATCAGAGGTCGGTTTAGACAACTTTAGGAGTTAGGTTATTGTTAAATTAATATCCATAAATTAATTTATGTTAATGATATAGCATTTACATATTACCATGTTGATTTGCCTAAGATATTTATGTGTTCAGAATGGTTTTTCATAGAGGAAAAAAGGGAAGCTATATTGGGAAGGCATACAGAGGGAATTGACCTTCCAATCCACATCCTGAGATGGTCGGAATCAGAATTGAACAATTTTTTGTTGTTATGACTCAATAGACTCAAGTGATAATTTTTTGTTGTGTTTATTGATGATATTTTGGTTTATTATAAAAGTAAAGAGTAGCATGAAATTCATTTAAGGGTTGTCTTGTAAACCTTAAAAGAAAAGAAACTATTTGGGAAATTCAGCAAGTGTGAGTTTTGGTTGCAAAAATTTTCTTTCCTTGGTCACATTGTTTCAAAAAAATAGCATAATTTTTGTTCTTTCTAAAACAAAAGTTGTAGAGGAATGGCCAAGACCCACAAATATAACTGAGATCCGTAATTTTCTTGGTTTGGCAGGTTATTACCAAAGGTTTGTTGAAAATTTTTCATGGTTATCTAGTCCAATGACTAAGTTAACTCGGAAAGGTGTTAAGTTCATCTGGACAAAAGAATGTGATGGTTGTTTTCAGGAATTAAAAAGAAGTTGGTGAATGCTCTAGTTTTTGAACTACCTTCCAGAAATGGTGATTTTTTTATTTACAGTGATGCTTCATTGAAGGGACTTAGTTGTTTCCTAATGCAGAATGATTAGGTAATTGCTTATGCTTCATGTCAGTTGAAACCACATGAGTTAAATTACCCTACATATGATTTGTAATTATCTAATGTTGTTTTTGCTTTAAAAATTTGGAGGAATCATTTTTATGGAGTAAAATGTGAAATATATACTGGCCACAAAAGTTTGAAGTATATATTCACTCAGAAATAATAAAACATGAGACAGAGGAGATGGCTGGAATTAATCAAAGATTATGATTGCACGATCCATTACCATCTGGGAAAAGAAAATAAATTGGTTGATGCATTGAGTCAAAAAAGTAATGCTTCATTAACCATATTAAATTTGGAAAAATATCCTTTGGTTTTTGATTTGATAAACTTTGGCATAGAAGTTTTTGGAGCAGAAAATTCTTCTCTTTTGTATCAGGTTTCAGTGAGATCATCTCTATCAAACAGAATTAAGCAATCACGGAAGGAAGATAGTGAGTTACATAAAAAGGTAGAGTTGGTTTAGAAGGGTAAGTTGACTAAATTTAACATTGATAATGATTGTTTTTTGAGATTTGGAAAGAGATTATGTGTGCATTATGATTCACAGTTGAAGAATGAGTTGTTATGTGAAGCTCATAGTTCCCCATTTTTAGTTCATCCTAGAAGTACTAAGATGTACAGAGATCTTTGGGAGTATTACTGGTGGGATGGAATAAAAAGAGATATTGTTGATTTTACTGTGATGTGTTTGACTTGTCAGCAGGTTAAAGTAGAGCATAAATTACTGAAATGGATGCTTCATCCTTTACCGGTGCCCGAGTGGAAATGAGAAAAAATATATCCATGAACTTTGTTGTGGGATTACCAAATACATCTCTAGGTAATAATGAAATCTGGTTTATTGTTGATCAATTGACTAAATCTTCTCATTTCCTTCCTATTCGAGATACTTTGTCTCTAGATCAACTTTCTCAGTTGTATGTTAAATAGATAGTCAGATTGCATGGAGTTTATCTCTCCATTATATCTGATAATGATCCCAGGTTTACTTCTAACTTTTGTAAAGGCCTTCAGAATTTGTTGGGTACTGAATTAAATTTTAGTACTTTTCATCCTCAATCAGATGGGAAATCAGAATGAACAATTCAGACCCTGGAGGATATGCTACATGCTTGTTCATGGGATTACCGGGGAAGTTGGGACCAACATCTCTCTTTGGTTGAATTTTCATATAATAACAGTTTTCATTCTAGTATACAGATGGCTCCATTTGAGGAATTATATGGAAAGTGTTGTCGAACTCCATCTTTTGGGGATGAAGTAGGTGAAAGGAAGCTGATGGGACCATAGTTGGTAGAAGAGATGGCAGAGAAAGTTCAGTTGATTCAGAATCACATGAGAACAGCTCAGAGTAGGAAGAAAAGTTATGCAGATAACCAGAGGAAGGATCTTTTTTTGAGGTAGGTGATCATGTCTTTCTTTAAGTTTCTCCATGGAAAAGTGTGATGTGTTTTGGTAAGAAGTGAAAGTTGAGTCTAAGGTTCATTGGATCTTATGAAATCCTGGATAAAGTTGGATCAGTTGCGTACAGAGTGGATTTACCTCCAATTTTATCCCAGGTACACAATTTCTTTCATGTTTCTTTGTTGATAAAGTATATACAAGATCCATATCATGTTTTGAGCCCAGAGGTAGTTCAGTTGGAAGAGAATCTCTCTTATGAGGAATAACCAGTCTAGATTATTGAATGAAGAGAGCAAGCGTTGCGGAATAAGGTAATTCACCAGGTAAAGTTTTTGTGAAAAAACCATATGGTTGAAGCGGAAACTTGGTAATCTGAAAATGTTATGAGGGATAAATACCCCCACTTATTTGATAAGTGAATAAAAATTGCGAGGATGCAATTTCCAAAAGGGGGAAGGATGTAACATCCCACGTAAATAAAGAATAATAAATTTTCATATTTATTAATATTTATGAATTAAATATTAATTAATTTTACTTTAAATGGGTTGCTATGTTCGATAGCGTACCCAATACGCAACAACAGGTTTCTTTGAAATCTTACGTCGCACACTAATAATATAATATTATTATTTTAAATGGTAGTTAACACCTAGCTGTTATATTAGTAGGAATTAAAAAAACTAACTACAATATTATTATACATGTTTTTTAATTGTATTTACATTTATCCAATAAAATTTAGAGGCTTAAAATGTGAATGAATCTAATTTTAAGCATAATTTACATTAAAATTTCGATTTCATCTTTTAATGGAGAACCCTCTTTAAATATATTTTTAGTCACTTTAATACATTATATTTGACCAAATAAAATCCTTCTTTAGAATTCATACATCAAAATTTACTTTGTATAAATTTTTGGAATTTTTTGGATAAAGTTCATTTTTTAATGAATAGTGAAAAATATTGTATTTTAATTCAAAACAAAGTTTTAATATAATTTATTTATATGGTTAGATTATATTTTTAATTGGTTTTAAAGTGTAATTAGAATATATTTTTACAATTTAATCCAATATTGGTCATTGAAATTAATTTCACTTTGAAATTGGACATAAACAAGTGTCAATCTTTTGATAGTTATTGTTTCTTAAAAACACGCTATTTGTTTTAACAACGGGAATTAATTTTAAATTAATTAATGTAACTTCTATATTTTGAATTTGGTAAAATATACATCATTTTTAAATTCGAAATATCAAATATAGCGTCGGCTGAATTCTTTGTAGTTTTCTGAAAAACTTCAATTTTTGATGAATAGTGAAACCACTTAGTACTAGTTAAAAAAACTGACTTTTTCATTTAAATGAAATTTTACCACTTTTGTGAATTTAATTTCAAAAATCCGACATACATGGTTGTTATTAGTAAGTAAAATGTGGTTTAATAAGATGAAAATAATTTTTGGTGAATAGTAACTTTTGACTTTTATTTACCACGGTTAAAGTTAAATAGGGTAATTAAAGGTAAAAAGAATATTATAATAATTCAAAATTACCATAACACTTGTCCTAACCTTATTGGATGAGTAATGACCGATCATGGGAATCCTTGGGTCGATTTTGGGACCCCATGGAGCCACTTATGAATGATAATGACACTTTATTTTAATTAACTTAAAGTAAAGGCAAAAATGACATAAACAAATATATCTTTGTAAATTAATTTTTACATGGTGTTATATAAGTTATCTTTTCGACTATAAATATTAATTGGAAATATAAAAATATTTCCTACATCATGGTATTTTTTTATAATTTTTAGACATCGAATAAATTAAATTATTTATGACACTATTATGATACAATATTTACATCATTAATAAATGATTTAAATAAATATTAAAACAATATCCAAAACCTGTACAATTCTTATTGGATGATTTTATTTTGAACATGAGTCATCTTATCTTTGAATTTAATGATTTTTGAACCTTTAGAAACCAAATATCATTATATAATAAAATAATATTATCACACTTTCCTAAAGAGCCCCTCCTCCCCTTATAAAAATCCCTCACTTATAACCAATTCCTCACACCTCTCAAGTATTTTGGATCATCCAAACTATGCCTAATTAATCTCCCTACATCCCTCTTGTCCTCTTAGAAGCCTTACCTTAGGCAGAAGGCACTTCAAGAAACCCTTTTGGTTCATACCAAAGGGAGTTGCCCAAATTAAAGGTAACGGTTTCTCTTAACTTCTTTTCTTTTATTTTACATCTCCAACCCCTAAACTCTTTTTATTACTTTATTTTATAACAACACTAGTATCCTCAATATACTAGGATGTTGTTATGAGAATGATTTGAACTAAACTTACACACACCTCCATCTAATGGGTGAGGAACATACTATTTCTGTGGATAGCAAACTAACGCCTCACGAGACGATGATTGTTTGATTATCTCCTACCACCTATCATGGTGGTCATTAATATGACACTATATTTATATATGATATATATTATATTTATTTTTTCTTAATACTTCTGTATTTTACTTTTATAGCATACTTTTTTGGTTTCCATTATGGGTAAATGTGATAATTTCATTTGAGGAAGTGCGCACTACCGCCCCATCAAAGTGATATGACACGTTAATGCCATATGTGGGATGTATGAAGGATGGAGTTGATGATATTATAATGGAATTATAATATACCTATGTATAATTATGTTTTAATTCCATTAAAATAATAAATATAAATGCAAGTAGCGTTCATGCGTACGTACAGCTTACCATCTCTATGAACGGTGCATTTCATTTCTTAACTCCAAATGATATGTATTGTTATAAATATATATATATATATAATGGATATATATGATATATATGATATCTAAATAATGAATATCATTCTGGATATAATGGACTATTGACCACATGGACAACTTGTAAATATAAGGTGTTCATTTTTTACTCAAGTACCAAATATCGACAAAATGAATGTTATTAACTTAAATGATTACATAATGTTTATAACATGGTAATAAGTGATATAAAAGGAATAATAAACTTGAAAAAGGTTCTTAATCAAGTAGAAATTAACTTTAGTTTATTATTCAGGAGATTAAAGAACGATCGAGTCAAGTCGGACATGAGGTAAGGAACTTCGTCTCAATCTCCTTTCATTGAGGCATATTTTGTTTTAATACACAACTTTATTTTATACACTATATAAACACCTTTGACTTTTCATTTAATTCAAAGGAAATATTTTTCTATGAAGTGTTTTACTAAATTAAAAAAAATTCTTTTTTTAACGTAAGTGATGACAACGACCTTTCCGCTGCTACGAGTATTATTTGACCTTTGGCTTCCTTAACAAGCCGTAATGTTTTTAAAAGGAAAAATAAATACCATATACTCTTTTTAGGTATTTTGGTATTGAAAATGATTTTGATAATGGATTTATTATTTCAATATCTTGAAATGATATATTGTTATTACAATTTGGGAATGTTATCTTTCCTTTATACTTATGTTATGTGTTATGATTATGTTATGGTTCTTGGGCATTTTTTACATATACAGGTGGTTCCATGATAAACATACGGTAGGTGATCCTGATATAGCTCTCCAATTCATTAGGTAAGGTGATGGAGGTAAATATGAATGTTTCTTCTAAGAGATTTAGGGAATATACTGTGATGGGTATTCTAAAGTAACTCATTGTGTAGCTGTGATAGCTACAATGTAAGTATGTTATAGATTCCACAAGTTACCTTTATGATTTATGTTTTCTGTGTGTTATTCATAAATCTTATGATTTCATGAGGTAAGTAAAAGAGTTTATGTTTTGTATGTATTTATGAACTAATATTTTATTTATTTGTTTTATAAACCTTACTGATATTTTTGTGCTCATCCTAAGTTTTGAAATGTTTTTAATAAGACTTAAAGATGAATAGGGTCAAGGATGGGAAGTCATTCTGTCTAAAACATGGAACTAGACATAACTCTTTTTTTCAAGAGTTTTTATTTTATGAAAAAAAATGATACTGAGTAGAAGTGTCTACTTTGTAATCTTTTGAGATTTAATAGTTATGTCCTAATTCTCTAAAACTCTAAACCTGAAAAGATCCTCAATATGAATTATTCATTTAATTAAATATTATGTAATGTTTTAAGGTCAGGTCCTTATACTAAGATTTCTAAATACGACTTCTGGATCGATAAGGTCCACTTCTTGGGTCATATTATTTCATAATTATGAGTATCTATTGACCCTGAAAAGGTTAGTGATGTAGTTTCTTGGGAGCATCCCAAAAAAGTTTTTGATATTAGTAGTTTCTTAGGGCTCACTGGATATTACAGGTGTTTAATACAAGACTTTTCTTTTCTTGATTCACCTCTTATTGGTCTTATAAAGAATGGTGTTAAGTTCCTGTAGTCAGAAGCATGTGACAAAGTCTTTTAGGAGATAAAAGGGAGGCTTGTATTAGCACCAATTTTGATTCTTCTAGAAGTAGGTAAAGGTTATATCATCTTCTATGATGCATCAGAAATTGGCCTAGGAGCATTGTTGATGCAGGAAGACAAAGTCTTTGCATACAGATATCAGTAGTTGAGGCCTCATGAGATAAATTACCTGATGCAAGACCTTGAGCTAGAAGTAGTAGTCTATTCCTTATGTTGTTGAAGACGTTATCTGTTGGGTGTGCACTTTTTGGTGTATACAGATCACAAGATCCTCAAATATATCTTTTCTTAGTGTGACTTGAACCTTAGACAGTGTATATGGGTCAAATATCTATAATCCTTTTCTTTTGAGCTTGCCTATATGCTTGGAAAGGGAAATGTGGTCGTTGATGCACTGAGTTAGAAAACTCAAACACAGGCTGTACAGAAAGCCAGTGATGAGTGAAAGTTAATGGCCCTCTTTTCTAAACTTCGTCTGAAGTTTCTTGATATTCACAAGTAGTATTACCTCTCAGCCTTAACAGTTACCTATTCCTTCCTTGAGAAGGTGAAGAGTATGAAGTTTTTAGATCCTGAAGGTTTGTCTCTCTATGAGATTATATCAGGAGATAACCCACCTCTAGATTGGTCTGTGGACAGAGACAACATCCTATGTTTACGTGGACATATCTTGGTTCCTGTTGATATGAGATAGGTATTGATGAAATATTCCCACGCTTCTTAGTGGGAAGTTTATCCAGGCATCTCAAATATGTATCGAGATATGAAATGCCAGTATTGGTGTCCTGGAATGAAATGTCAGATTTCAGGCTTTATCACTAGGTGTTCCACCTATCAGCAGGTGAAGGCGGATCACCAGAGACCTACAGGCTTGTTACAGTTTCTTCTAGTCCTGTAATAGAAATGGGAAGGTGTTTCTATGGATTTATTAGTCGGTTTACCTAGGTCACTGAGGGGTAGTGATTCTATCTGTGTAGTCATTGACCGAATAACAAAATCATCCCACTTCATTCCTATATGGGAGTCTTTCTTAGTTGATGAGCTGGGAAGACTGTATTTCATGAGATCATATGACTACATGGGGTTCCACATACTATCATTTTAGATAGGGATGCTCATTTCACTTCATGGTTCGAGCAAGTCTTATAGAAGGCTATGGGGACTCAGGTGCTTCTAAGCATAGCTTTTCACCCTCAGACCAATGGACAATCAGAATAGACAATACAGGTTCTAGAGGATATGCTCCGAGCATGTGTCCTTGATTTCGGCAGTTCTTGGGAGAATCATATCCCTCTCATCGAGTTCTCCTATAATAATAGTTTCCAAGAAACGATCTAGATGGATCCTTTTGAGGCCTTATATGGTAGTCCATGTTGTTCACCCTTGTGTTGGATATAGGTAGGTGAGGTAGCTCTACTAGGTCTTTATCTCATTCGAGAGACTTCAGAACAGGCTCAGTTGATCAGGAAGTGTATGACTACTGCTCAGTCTAGAAAAAAATCATATGTTAATTTCATTTTATGACCTCTTGAGTTCAAGGTTGGAGGTTTTTTCCCTTCAGGTATCACTTGGGCTTGGTCATAGATGGTTACGGAAGTAGGGAAAACTGTCACCCTGTTACGTCAGGCCATTTGAAATTCTAGAGAGAGTCAGTTCGGTAGCCTATCAGTTGCTACTACCTCTAAGGTATTGTGTCATGCATGAGGTTTTTCATGTCTCACAGCTTAACCAATATCATGATAACCCATCTCATACCTTTGATCCCAAGGAAGTTGAGTTAGATGCTGATGCTACCTTTGAGGAGTATCCAGTATGCATCGTTGACTGAAGCACAAAGGCTATATGAGTCAAGACTGTCCCTCTCATATAGGTGTTATGGTAGCATGTCCAAGTACAAGATGATACTTGGTAGAGGGAAGCCAATGTACATGCCCAATGGATAGATCTTTTCTCAGATAGTGTTTCCTTACCCTTGGAAGGAGAACTCAGGGGTGAGTTCTTTTAAGGGGGGATGACTGGAAGAACCCATTTTTTCACTCAGGTATGTATCCTTTAATTTTAAGTCTAAATATTTACTTTGAACCTAATATGGATTACAAATGAGTTAGTAAAGGTTTTGAGGGTTTCTGGGGCTTGTTTTGAGCCCAAAACTCATCTTTTCGGAGAAAACAGACCTTGCGCGTAGTTTAGAGTAAACCATGTGGAATTCCACACGGTTTGTAAAACCGTGTGGATGATGTTTCTTCATACAGATCCACATCACACGGTTGGCATATGTTCATTCCTCATAACTATGTGAGCGCCCCTTTTTCCTAGATACTCATGCATGGTTTACATACGGTTTAACAAACCGTGCGGACCAAACCATTTGGGCAAAGCCGACCTGCATGGTTTGATAAACCATGCAGGAAAATTGTGTGTAGGATATTTTTCTGGGTAATTTCCCAGTTTTTTCCTTAATGATCTATTAATCCTCCCCCTTCCTCCTAATCTGAGAACTAGTGGTATTTTCCTCCATTTTCAACCATTTGGATCTTTTTGAAGGCCAAACCTAGGGATCAAGAGATATCCTTCATCCAAAATCTGATCAACCTTTCGTTCATCACTTTGGATGCACAATGGTTAGTACTCGAGTCCCCTTTACCCTTCTTCTTCTCTTTCACTCTTGACCTAGATATCACTATGTGTTCCTTTTTCACCTTTTCCTAGATCTACTCTGATATGAGGAAAATCAAGGAATAATACCAGAGGAGAAGGATCGTACAACCCTAAAATGGGTGGTTTGTAACTTATCCCTAAAGTTCATTGATTTTGGAATGTTTGTGTGGGGCCCACCGATTTCGTTGGAAACCATTTCTTAAATTTACATTCCATGATTATACTTATTAGAATCGTATGATTATAATCTTTATAAATATGTGATTAGTTGTTAGCAGTTACACCCACAACTCAATCTACCCCATGTCGAAGGTTATGCCATATTTGGGTATTAGTGTTTTGGCACGTTTGAGCCACTGTTCAGGTGTGCCTTTACTTGGCCTTCCTAAAGTTGAGTCTTCTATAATAAATGACTTGTTGTTAATGAGAATTTTATAATGGAATGTACCATGTATGCTCACCACTTGACCCCTCTAAGGTAAGTGCTTCTAAGGGTTATTAAATGTGAAATGTGAAATGTGAAATGGAAATTATACTAAGTATATAACTTGGCCTTAATAAATGAGATTGAATAAAGGTTACATGTCCGTAGAACCCCTTTCCATGTTAATGGAAGGTAGCGAAGTGAACCTCTCTAATTTAATATGACTTAATGGTAAATTAAGACTTGACTAAATGGTTGCAACACTACTTGGCCTATACACACTAATGGAAGACAAGGATTAGACCAATAAATAAATAGTTTCAAACTCTACTTGACCTATACACACTAATGGAAGGAAAGACTTGAACCAAATTAATTATTACATGATTACAATATCAAATAGTAATGGACTGACTCGAGATCGACTTGGATTCTGAGAGGAGAATGCCCTTGCGTCTCGGAAACCCCATTCTGATTCAAGGATGTGGTTTTATTAGGTTGATACCCACCTATAATCCAGTTCTTTTCTATTCCTCATATGCTAGGTATACTACTGTAGGGTCCTTTTTCATTATTACATGATACCTCAGATACACTCCTTAGATCCAGCATTAAATAGTAGGTTCCATGGTGAAATACCATCGGGCCCTGCTTAGCCCTGTTTTTCCTTGGTCAATCACCTTAGACTCAGTAGGTGTCTTATTGTGAAATTCCTTGGATTACGCTCCTTAGATTACACTCTTACCCCTTATCTAGACTCAGATACTACTGAGTTAGCTTTCTGTGAGATTTACGTTACCTTGGTTTTACCCTGGAACTTCCTCACTAGATATCATTTTCAGGTTTCCATGTTGCGTCTTGGGACCTTCACTACTTATACTACCACAAGGTGATGTCAGTGCTGGCTATACCTCACGTGACCTATTAACATTAAATATTAATTGCTTAATTAATGAACTGGCTACATGTTCAGACACCATTCAAGGGCTGAAGTAGGTACTTGGGTATTTAGTTATATTGTACTGCTTGCTTTATTTATATATGCATGATTGTACACTATTATATTCCATTACACGGGATGGATGTTATAGACACTGTTGGTGGTGGCCCACTGAGATTTATCTCACACCCTCTCCAGATGTCGTTTGGTACTTGAAGTAGATTATATGGTTGGAGGTATTGACAAAGGGAATCATATAGCTTCCAATACTTGATTGTGTGCTGATAGGATGGAGCTTGATAGTAGATGACTGAGTAGGATCTTGGGATTCTTGTAGTAGTCTTTATTTTTTTTTACTTTTTGAAACATGTTATGCCTATTGTCTTGTATCCATGATTTCTAGCTTTTTATTGACATGACATTACATCATAATTGTTCTAGTTGATACAGTTATTGTTATTCTCATTTAACTATTACATCAGTTTGTTTTCGCTATTTATTTATATTGCTTCTGATGTTTAATATTCCTTTATATCCCTTCTGTTTTTCTACACTCTGGTAATGAGGTCATAGTTTTCCCATGGACACACCATAGGCCCTCATTGCTAGTCGTAGCCTCTGGCATTAGGGAATATGCACTTGAGGCCATGTGGCCCACTAGGCTTGGGGCACTCGTTAAGTGGCATCCGGGTCCGAGACGTCACAAAGAGGGAAAGGGAAATGTGAAGGTCACCGCAAAAATATGATTTTGAATATGAGAACATTAGTGAAAATCTAGACATGGAAGAGAAATATAACTATCAAGTTCCAATGGAGATTTATAGAGAACATGTTCATGAGAAAGTTGTTGACCACAAATCCAAAAATTAGAGGTATGAAAAGGGACATTTATATCATCAAAAATGATGATAATAGGATAATATATTTGTTTCAAGACCATTTTCCTATATTTGAAGAATTATTTTAATCTATAATAATGTAAGTAAATATAATTACTTGGTACATTTCTATTTAATAAGAACAATGTTATCCTTTTCTTGTGCTTTTAACTATTTCTACTTCATCACTTAGCACAAGTTGAATCATAGGGTGAAGTAATACATAAATCTCTAAAACCATATTAAAAGGTAAAATTAAACCATTTAATAAATAGTTAACCTTATCCATATCAATAATATATTTATCCAAACATCATTGTCTCAACATCAGGAACATATAAAGGGTTATATTTCCCTCAACCATGTGTTTTCCAAAAAAAATTAACTTGATACTGAATCACTTTTCTTGGTACCATTTAACACATGATCTCAAATCCTTAATGAAAAATTATTGTAGTACAGTTCTTATATATTTCATAAATCATCTAATGAGAACATTATCAATAAAATACTTTTACAACATATTTATTATATCCAAATACAGAATCACAATAATCGTTCCACTTGTGTCAACACCATATGCTTGACCTTAATCCCTTTGCTTCTTATGAGGTATATTCCCTTGACTCTTGGGGAATTATTTTTCATAGTTCCCCATCACCTTAAATTTGTAACACTTAAAAGCATCATTTTACTTCTTCCATTTTCATTTCATTTCCTTGTTACCTTTTTCTCTACACTTATAACAAACTCTCAATCCTTTCAAGCATTTCCCAGGGTGATTCTTTCCATAGTTATCACATGTTGTAAAATTCTTCTTTCATTTCTTCCCTTTATATATTATTTTCTATTTCATCCTCTTCTTCTCTTGATTCCATTTGAAGCCATTAGACTTGAATAATTATTTCTCTATCTTGATAGCACATAAAACTATTTTATTGTATTAAGAAATGGTTTGATACACAATCTCTCTTCAGAAACTTGGCTTAATCCCTTCAAATAAGTGACCAATCGTGAACTCTGTGTTGTGCATGAAATCTACAGCATACCTTGGTAACCTTGTAAAGGTATCTTCATACTTCACAAAACTTTATTCATCCTTTTTAGTTAAATGAAGTAACTTTATCTTCATCTCAGTTTGTTGTTCATGAGGGAAATATTTTTCAAAAAATGTGTCCTTAAAATCTTTCCAATCTATGAGTTTTATTTCTTCTTCCTCCCTAGTATTCTGGATCAAAGACCACCATTGATCAAAATCACCATTGATACAATACACTATAAGTGTAACCTTTTTCTTTTCAACACATCTCAATTCCATGAATATCTTCTCCAAAAACTTAATCCATTGCTCAGTCATCATTGGGTTAGTAGTCCCACTAAATGATGTGGGCTTCTATCATATAAATTAATCCAACATCGGAGAATCTCATTGTGTAATGGGTTTCTCTATTTGGTAAAGGTTATGTGTCATAACCTGATTAATCTATCCAAATATATTCATAACTTTATTAGTTCCAATAGCAGCTATATTATCTTTCTCAATAGGGAAATATTTACATTGTCTATGAGTATTGATATCATTCTTCCTTCTAGGTTCCATTTATAAACAATGGAATATAATGGATTATATCATAACATTATGTAACATAATGTATAATCCCAAAAATAGTGAAACACTTATAATAAATTGAAAAATAATCCATAACTAACCTGATAATAATAAACATAGTTTTTTGGGGGGTATCTTTACTTTCAAATCCTTCATAATGGTTTGTAAATAAAATTTGAATTATCCTAAGAGTATCCCACAAGAGTTTCAAACCAAGTTTATAGTAAGGGACATTGTTATGTACTGTTTTATGCTTAATTTAGGACCAATGTGCCTTTTTAGAGTTGTTACCCTTAGGTACGTCTGTTCCAGAACCACATCCACTTGTGGTATCTAGACAGGGATGTAATGCTAAGAATACCCACATAATCTCTACCTTACCAAAATTATAGTATGTTTTTATATAATTATCCTCAAATTATATCTTAGGGTTATTTTCCCTAATATAATTTTTATAAGTCTAGTTTTCAAGGTTGCTACTAAACTTCCTATGATACCAACTATAACGCCCTGACCTCATAAGCTTAGATTTGATGCCTTACTTTATTACATTGGCATGATTATAAGAAATCAAATCCCTAGGAACTGGTCAGTTTAGCATGTTTGGAAAACTAGATTACATATATGATACCCATATTACATTGGTAAAAATAAAAATAAAACAAAATACATAATAAAATTAAATGAACCACATCCTTGAAAGATCATTCAAATATTTCTTCTTCATATCCTAGGGAAAGGAAAAAAAATAAGAGTGAGCTCAAATTCTTAGTAAGGGTAAGTAAAATGGAATAAATAATTAATCTATGAGAATAATCATCATGGAAAGGTAAATAACTAAAAACACATGACATATAAATATCTGGATGGGGTATAATCAATATGGCATGGTAGATAACTGAAACACATGCCATTTGATCAATAAATTGAGAATAAAATGCATATATATATAATTTAAAATAAAAAATTCTATGGTTTTTACTAATAACTAAATTCTCAATAAATTAAATATTTAATTATTGGAAATCATGTTTCTTAGGAACATGATACCTTTACTGTCAAGATCTATTATCAAGACAGTTTAAACCACTATGATTCGACCAACCTATCCATATCATGAGACTACCGGTGCATTTAAATCATAAACAATGCACCTTATCAAATATCCTTATTGAATAAGAGATACAGATTTATCAATAATTCCCCAATTAATCAAATAACTGTCAAAGTGAACATCATATGTAAAAATGGTATACAGTTTAAGAAATAATAATATCCATTACATGAGAATATTTATATTTAATAAAAATTTAATGTATAATAAAAATTATCATAATTAAGATATTGTTTCAAGAGAAAGTTAACAATCACAAAATAAAGTAATATTGTGAAGATAACTTTTACCACTTGGTAATTTTTAAGTCAAAAACCCTTAGATGGTATAGTTAAAAGTAAAACTTATAATACCATGAAGTATGATTGAATCAGGATATTAAATGAAAAATTGGTATTATATACACCACATTAAATTTAATTGGTGTGTGATAACAAATAAGTATCAATGGAATATAAATTGAGACAAAATCCCTTACCTTGTGTTTCTTTTTGGGTGAACGTCATTTAACCTCATGTATAATGGTTTTAAGAATTTTATTAACTTATACCAAAACCATATTCATATTTATAATATCATATATTATATTTTTATATTATCTTATTTCCCATTTGTTAATAATCTTTCATAATTTTCACTATTTTGGGTGTTAATTGCCTTTTTTTAGTTTGTTTTAAATTGTTGTTTTTTTATATTAATTAAATCGTGATTTCATAGTATAAATAATGTAATAAATTATTTAAATATTATATATATTCATTATATATTTATTTATATTAATCTATAAAATTTTGATATAGGAAATGAAACGCATCATTCATGGAGATGATAGGTCGTATGTATGCATAAACTCTACTTACATTTCATTATTTCATTTAAAAAGTAAGTGATATATATATATATATTATCATTATAGTATCATATTTATGTCATATATTTCAAAAAAAATTAAACCCGTTATTAATACATTCCATGTATAGTGTAAACAAATCAGATCGCTTTAAGGAGGTGGTAGTCCACACATCCACAAACAAAGTTATCGTATTCCCATAAAATGGAAAGCAAAAAGGTATGTGTTATATAAAAATTAAATAAGTATAAATAAATCATATATATCATATATAAACTATAAATACATCATTATTCCAACCATTAAATTTGGTAATGGAAGAACGAACGACATTGGTTCGTGAGGCGATAGTCCGTCGTACACAAAAATGTTATTGTGTATCCCATTTGATGGATATGTGTGAAAGTGTAGGTCTAACTCTTATAATAAAAAAAATAAGTAAAGTAAATATACTAAGTTTATTATATAATCATTATATAAAAATAATTTAAGTGTTGGATAAGTCAATGAAACAAAAGTGATCATTGAAGAATGTTACTTCTTATTTGGGTAACTCCTTTTGGTTTATACCAAAAGACTTCCTTGGTTGGATTTATTCCCATAGTGAGGATTCTAAGATGATGAGAGGGGTTTTGGAGTTTATTTGGGTAGGTTTTTTTATGATACAAATTTCTTGATATGTGTGAATAATTGTTAGGGGTGAGTGTCTTTTTATAGAGGAGGAGGAGTGGCATTCTTGTAAATATAAAAAGGTAAACACTATTGAGAGGTCTCCCTTATATCATGTTTCTCCAATAATAAACCAAAATTGATAAAATTTTGGATATGTTTTAAATATGGAAATAAAATAGTTTTTATACATGTTTCTAGTTCTATTTCATCTTTAAGTTTAAGGTTTAGTCTCTTGTTAAGCTTAATTTTACCTTAATCGTTGTAATTAATTTTAACTTCATTCATTAATATTTTTGGTCAAAAAATAATTTTAAATTAATAGAAATTATAAATTATTATAATTCAAAATATGAAATCCATTTTTTCAAATTTCAATCATATAAGTGGTAAAAATTAATTTAAATTTAATTCTGTGGATTGGATGAGAAAGTAGGTTTTTAAAGTAAAAATGGTTAAAAGTTTATTAAGTTTTTATATCTAAATTCAGTATAAAAATTATTACAATGACATAAATTAGATTAATATATGTATAATTGATCTATTTTGACTTTAAAACCAATTTAAAATATAATTTAACATTAATAATTATTTAAACAAAAATTCATTTTTCAACTAAAATGTGGTATTTTTCACTATTCATCAAAAAATTAAACTTCTCATAAAAATGAAAAAAAAATCACCCTAATCTAATTTTTACATTATTCATTAAAAAATGAAGTTTATTTTTACAAATAAAATTTATAAAAGGGTAAAAAAATAGTTTTAAAATAGGTGTGTCATTAAAAGGCAGCAAAATTGTCTTTAGAAAAATATAGCTTTTATGCATAAAACTAGATTTGTTCTTATCATATTTATATAAAATCTATTGTATTAATATAAAAACAATTGATTTAATATATAATATAAAAATAAATATATCATAAAGTCATGGGATTTTATATACACTTATATGATTAGTCTGGCATGTCTTATATGCTATCAAAGGAACTCAGTATTGTGTGTAACATAAGCCAACTTAGTGTTGCGTATAGAGGAAGATAGAAAAAAGATTAAATTTATTCTAAAAGAAAAATATTTTAAATTCTTTGGGTATTACAAGATGAGTTTTGGGAAAAAATCCTAGAACATTCCATAAGTCATCCAGAAAAGGATGTTGGATAGTGTATTAAAAATATCTCTAGTGTAACATAAGTAGCATTAAGGATATTTACATATATGAAAAATAACTTTTTAATATAATTGGATAAATCACTTAAAAATGATAGGAAATTCACCTTTTTTGGAAAGGCTTGAAGGCTCGTTAAAAAAATTATTTAAAATGAAATACTTTGAACTTTGTAAAAATTATCCTTTAAAACCAAAAATGTTCCTTCATAAAAAAATTATAAGATAAATTTATTTTCAAAAACATTATTTTAGAAGACATATAAACAATGAATAATTGTTTTTTAAAAACACAATCCTTTAAAATCCATTTTAAAATCTATAGTTCCTTTTAAAAATAAAAATTTTACTTTCAAAAAACATAAGAATGTTTCTTTTTATTTTCAAAATCATCAATAGTTAAAATTATTTTGAAAATAATTTTAAAACATATAAAGGAAGATTCGTAATGAAGAATTCACATATGGTGATAGAAACCATAAAATATTTTTTAGAGAAAAAAATTACCATACTCGTAAAAGATAAAGTTATGGGTTACATTCAAAAGTCGTTTTCAAAAAGGTGTAGTGAAAACTATTGAAAAATTTTACTTCTAAAAATATATTCTCTAATTAAGCCTTAAAAATTATATAAAGTTTTTTATAGAAAATTTGGAGTGGAAAATAAAACATACGATCATAAAAGTAAAACCTTTTGAATATTTTAAAATAGCTTTATTGAAAACCCCCATCATAAAAAGGGAAAATAAAACTCTATTTTGAAAAGGGATAAGGGAAATATGAAGGTCACGTGAGATAACACATAATTAAGTTTCTAAATATAAAGTAAAAAAAATTGGGAAGAGAAAATATGGACATGGAAGATAAATAACGTTTAGAAATAATGGGAATTATTCTTAACGATGTCATGGTTTTATAGAGAAGAAAAAACATCGAGGAAGAAGATTTGAATCAAAAGTTTCATTTTTTCCAAAGAGAAAGATAAAGTAAAATATAAAATATTGTGGTGTATGAAACCAAACATAAAAGTATGAAGTTCACGATGAGACATTATAACTCAAAGAAAGGGGTTTGACTTAACAAAAAATAGTTACATTATTGTTATCTTTTGAACTGAAACCCCATGAAATATAGAACATGATATGGATTTGTAAATCCATTGTATTTTCTGAAAAATTATGATAAAATAAATCCATTTCCAATATGTACACCAAAAAAAGGAAACTAGTGGTGAATACGCATCATATCTCAATGAAGAAAAATTGAGATGAAAAAAATCTTACCTTTATTCTCGCTTAGTTGAAACATGCATGATCTAACCTCCTATATAACAAAAAATATATTTTTTACCTATTTCAGAACCTTATTCATACCTATAATCATTTATAAACTTAATTATAATCATTTATTACAAATATATTAGTTAGTTATATTTTATTTTCATCGTCGTATGTTATTATCTTTGATTGTTTATCAAGTAATATTTTTGTAATAGAAATGTTGATTCATGTTCATAGATTCAAATTTCATAATCCTGTGATCATTATAGGTACTATAATATATTTTTTATGATTATTTATATTGTTCTAATTTCATTTTATGAGTATTTTTGGTTATGATTATTGATGATGGAGTTGGTGACGAGCATGTTTTGGTAATTTATACCAAACAAAAAAGAGGTACAATAATAATAAATTTAATAATAGTATAACCTTTAAATAAATTTAAACCAAAAATTATTTTATCATTAATTTCAAATAAAACCATTTGTTAAGTTTCCATAGTCATCCATGATAAAAATTTATAGCATTGTTCAAGTAGGTGGTTAAACCGACCCAAACATGAAAAGGCTATAATATATGGGTGACTATAGTTAAGAAAGTGATTATTTTGGAATAATATCATTATTATATAACCTTAATGGAATTATTTACATTTTTTAAGGTTTTTAATTGTATTTTAAGATATTTGGATAAAGAATAAAATACTAGAGTAAAAAATTAGCAAGGAGCTAAATGAATTGCAAGAATGAGAGGGTATAGCACCTACCATCAGGACAAGCCTATGCATGCATGGTAAAGGCTATAAAAACAGTCATGTGAAGGTGGAGAGTTGATTTCATGATGAAAATGCTGGGAAGGAGCAGTTCCAAGTAGTTAGTATGGGTTGTATGTAATGTTTGAAGCCTATGGGAAATGAATTCCTATAAGGACTATGGTCCATGTAATACTTATTCCTACAGGCCTTGTAAGGGTTCCACCTTACATCTTGAAATGTGGATTATCAAAATCAATAAAAAATGAAGGCCTTCGGGCCATTAGAGGTGGAGGCGGTAGCCCACACATACGCACAGGCGACGCGTTTGTTTTCCATAGATCGGGATTAAGATAGTGAATGGTTTATAATTTAAAAACCTTAATAATGTTATAAATATCATATTAATATTTTAAATAGTATTTTATAACTATCCATGTAATGTGGTGATGAAAAATCAAGCACATCATTCATGGAGGTGACAGTTCGCACGTACGTGTGACGACATATTTGTTTTTTAAATGGTTTTAGAGGAAGGTAGAAAATTGATATTCCATTAGTATAATAACATTTAATAATATTAATAATACTTATGTTATAATACTTTAATGGATATAATATATTATAGAGGGTATACGTGTAGGTTCTAGGCATAGTGGAAGCCTCCTGTGATGATATGACCGACTCAGTTTTTAGTCGTAAATCATGTGTAATCATTTCTTTACATGATGAAAAAGTAATTTAAAATGAAAAATAATAGATTAATTGAATATATTTAAACACTATAACCAAAATAGGAGGATCTTTAAATGTAATTTATAGTTAATTTATAAGAAAATATATAATTACCTCAACTTGTAATTCCTCTTTTGTTGATGATCTAGTGAATTAAGATCTTGTAATGTCGTCATTGTGTTGTAGGATCCAAATATAGAATTAATACTAAGGTGATTCACACATGCTCAAAAACTCAAAACAACATCATATACTCATCAAGTTCTAGCATGATTGATCTTGATCATTTTCATTGTTCATGGTTGACCGTAGTAGAATTCTTATCGAGAGAGGAAGAACTCTTGATGATATCTCATTAGCTTGAGAGAGGAGGGTAGAAGAGAACTCTATATCTCTTGATCTCTCTATAGGTCTTGAGAGAGTCTCACTCTATCTATTGTTCACACCAACCATGTTTTGGAAAGTGATATAATAAGATATTTATTATGTTAGGTTTAGGGTTTGAAAATTACACATTAAACCCTTTCCATTTTATAATTATTAGATAAACCCATGTCTAATGATAATAATATTATTATTAATCTATTGACATGTGAAATACCTTTAATAATAAAATAAATATCATTTTATTATTTCCAATCAGACCATTAAACTCATCCCTATTTCCCTCATCAATATTTATTAATCCTCTAATAATGATTATTTGTTTAATAAATAAATACCATTGAATTATTCATCGATAAATATAATAAATATTATATTCACCAAACTTGCAAAAAAATATTTATTATTATTTAACTCATTTATTTTTTCAAATAACTTGTGATTATATTATGGTAATCAACCAAACCCAAATAAATATTATTTATTCTAACTTGTTAAATTAAATACTAAAATTTAACTAAGATTACAGATACACTTAGTGTGTGATCATCTAGGCCTATTTATTAGTGATATTAGGCATAACTACTTAAATTCCAAGGTTAGAATCTATAAACATATCAAAGTATCGATAGATAAATAATTTAACGTCGCAACTATGTCAAACCTCCTAATAAAGTTTACATGTAATAAAATCTTTTTATCACAATATCTCAAATTAAGAAGGTTGCATACTATTTCCATCAACCAATATGATCAATGTCTCTTTCTTTTACTTTCTGGAAATGAACTCACTCATCAAACACCAAGTCCATTGTTTTATTTAGGTGGTTCCACTACCATCAAAGGTCCTGAGATATTAAATTTTGTCAAGAGACAAAAAGGGATAAATTCTTCCTTCTGTTATTCATTAATGAAATATCACTCATTATTAGGGGTGTCCAGACCCGACCCAACCCGACCAACCCGACCCAACCTGACCGGGTCGGGTCACGAGTTGAGGAAAAAATGATCCAACCTGACCCAATGGACCCGATGGAGAACCCCTGTGTTGCATATTCTTTGTTCATTCAAATTCATGCCACTGTTAATTTATAATCAATTTTTAATATATATCCTATGTTATACTGGAAGAGGAGAGAAAATCCCCATCATGGAAGAGGATAGGTTGACAGCAGAAATGGCGTTCCCCAACTCCTTTGTCGCCGTGATCAAGATCAGGAGAGGCTCCCTGATTTCCTGCAATCCGTGAAGCTCAAGTACATGAAGTTGGGCTACGAGTACTCCTGTAATTCGGCGACTGTGCTTCTGCTCCTCACCCCCGCCGCCGCCTTGTTCGTCTCCATGGAGGTTCAGGTTACGGGTACCGCCATCCGGGTTTCCACTGTTTTTGAGGGAGGCTCTCACGTCGTGATAGGGGCCAGCCTCGCCGCGCTGGTCGTCGTCTTCACCGCTTACAATGCGAGGTGGTCGAGGGCACTGTACCCAGTGGACTTCGCCTGCTTTCGGCCGGACGATAAGCTCAAGATCTCCAACGCCGGGTTCCTGAAGATGACAGACGAGAGCGGCAGGTTCAGGGAGGAGTCGGTCCGGTTCCAGTGTCGGGTCACCTCTCAGTCCGGGCTCGGGGACGAGACGTAACTCCCGGCTGGGGTCACATCTAGGCCACCGCACCTCTTCATGAGGGAGGCCCGAGCAAAGGCAGAGCTGGTCATGTTCGGCACCCTCGGCTCTATGTTCGAAGGCACTGGGGTCCGTCCAGAGGAGGTGGGTATCCTTACTTATCGTGAACTGCACTCACACCATCGTTGTGCGCCATGATTGTCAACCACTTCATGCTCCGACTCAACGTGAAGAGCTACAATCTGGGTGGCATGGGGTGCAACTCCGGCCTCATCTCCATCGACCTCGCCCTCCACCTCCTCCTAGACAACCCTGAGACGTGTGTGGTGGTGGTGAGCATGGAGAACATCACCCTTAACTATTACTTCGGCGACAACCGCTATATGCTTCTCTGCAACTACATCTTCCTCATGGGCGGTGCCGGGACCGGGTGCGGGCCAAGTACGAGCTCTCGCATGCGGTGCGGACGCTCAAGGGCGGGGAGGAGGATAGTTACAGGTACGTGTACCTGAGGGAGGAAGGTAGGGATGGAGACACCCTCCAAATGAATGACAGAACATTGGCAGCGATGACGGGAAGGGATGGAGGCTATCACCTCCTTGTACGCCTCAGACTATAGTTTCATGTGGCCGAGAGTGAGGTGGTCGCTGTGAAAGTGGAGACTGTCTCCGTCTCCACAACGACCTACCAGACCCCATATCTACAGTCATCCCACCACTAACGATCATGCACACCACTGATTTCCACTTTTTGAGTCGATTATTCATCCAATTGAGGTGTTCCGGTAATAGGAGAGGAAGAAGAAGCAAAGCGGAAGGAGTTGTCTTCGTGCAGCATCTTTTTTTTTACATAACCCGATCGACCCGACCCAACCCAACCCGAACCAAGATGGGTTGGGTCAGGTCGGGTCCAAAATAAAAACCACCTCCAACCCGACCCATGGACACCCCTACTCATGATGCACCCAACACATCCTACTTCACCGTGATCATATATCATCATAATTTTCATCAATAAATCAAAGTGTGAAATTCATAATGTCCCTTAATGATAATCTTAAAGTCTAAGGATCAATACACACATATTCATATATGAACATCCAATGATACATGAAAATGTGTATTTCCTATTAATGAGTTTGTTCTCATAACCTCCTATCTTGGAGATTACTAAGGGAGAACACTATGAGAAGGTGTCACAATTTCTTATGATCCTCCTAACCATAATAGAATATATCTTATATGTCCCTTCAGACAATATAATTTGTCTATAGAATAAGGTTAAATAATAATGTTAGGGCACCATTAGGTTCTCATCATAATGGGGAATTGTTATAACCTTTCAGTGTGACATATATTCTTAAAACAATATCACATAAAAATTTCATATAGAGAAACAATAATATTGTGATAATAAAACCTCATTAATAATGAAAACATTTAATCAATAACTAAACAAGTTTTTTCTACAACACCAACTCCAACAGGCTCCCACTTGCATTAGAGACAACTGACAACATATTTCAATCCAGTATCTCTCACATGATACACATGCCTTTGCTAAGATAAATCATTTCTAGTGAACCTAACCCCAATATACTAAAGTCTGTGTCTACTTTATTACATTGGGATAATATACAAGTAATTGCATCTTGAAGGACTAAATAGTTTAGTATTATTGGTGAACTAGATACATACTTGAGTCCCATATTACATTTGACAATAAAAATTACAACATAATCTTTTTTTCAAGAATAAAATTATTCATCTAGAATATCCTTTCATATCAATCATGGTACACTATGGATTTTTAGGGAAGGAAAAAAAATAAGGGTGATCTCAAATGCTCAATAAGGATTATGTATAGTAGAATCTATCATGAATAAATAAATAATAGTTAATATGTCAAGGTAAATAACTAAACATGCATATCATGTATTCAATAAACTAATAGGGAAGTGAATTGAGAGATAATATCAATGCAAAAAATCTCATGGATAATAATCAATATGGAAAGGTAAATAAGTGAAAAAACATTCCATTTAATCAATAACATGACTATCATAACTAGATAAGTCATAATCAACATGGAAAGGTAAATAATTGAACACACATGTCGTGTAATCAATAAATTGATAAGGAATTTCATCTAGAGATAATATTAATGTGAAAATAGCATTGATACTAATAAATATGTAAAGGTAAATAACAGAAAAAACATGTCATTTAATCAATAACATGACTATCATAACTAGATAAGGAATAATCAATATGTAAATGTAAATAACTAAACACACATGTCATATAATCAATAACTGACAATGAAATGCATCCAGAGATAATATCAATGTAAAAATATAATGGATAATAATAATAATAATTTAATAAAGACAATGATTAATTATTTGATTTCATGTATCAGACAAATTATACCTCTACTATCAAGACCTTTCACAAGAAAATTTAAAACTACGGGGTAAAAACTCATTTGGTTTGGCCAATTGATTTTATGCTAGCTTATTGATTCACCTTATGAGACTATTTATTCATCTAGGGGTTGTCTATAATTGGTCCCCTCCTATGTCTACATGTTAAAATCATTCCTTATATATAGAATAATCGATTTAATTCATGAACAATGTGCCTTATCATTAAATATCCATATTGAATAAGGAATATAGATTTATCAATATTTCCCCAAATAAACAAATAACTTCAAATTTATAAAACCATATGTATAAATGATAAACATTTTAATAAATAAACATACCCATGATAAATAATATGGATATTTAGGGGAAATTTAATATCCATAGGAAAGTGAATAATTCAAGGGAAATTTAATGACTAAAAAATGAATCAATGAAGTGGATGTCAATACTTTCGTTATTCAAAATGATCATAAACCATCTAGAGGGAGAATAAGGATGGTATAAATACAACATATACCCATTGGGGTAAGAATAAAGGGTTGTTATCATTGATGAATATGAATATCATAAAAATATCTTTAAAAACATTCTTGAGGAAAATATTCTTTTCATTTTTTAAAACCAATATTTAAAACTAAAATTTAACAAAACATTTTGAAAATAATTATCTTTTAAAATAAAATTTGAAACTTATAAAAGAAACTTTAAAATATTTTAATGGTTAGTATAGCTAGAAATTTCATTCATGACGTACATGTTAAAATAAAGGTTCCTTTCATTTTTTTGGTAAAATTAAAACAGAAGTTGTTTTGAAAAAGACGTGAATATTCCTTTAAAAAAATTATAAAAATTAAAAATTTGTAAAAATTTATTTAATAAATAATTTTTAAAAGTTTAAAAACGTTTTTGAAAACATTTTTTTGAAAACATGGTTTTGGAAGAAAATAGATTTCTGACCGAAGAGAAAAATAAATTCAGGTTTTCTTTAAAACGTTTTTTTAATTATTTTAAGTAACAAAGAGTGGTTAAATAGTAATATTACTTGAAAATATCATGAATAATAAGAGTAGAATAAAATTATATGGTTTTATTAGACAATTATCAAATAATTTCCTTCAACTGAAATTCAATAACAAACGATCTCAATGAGAATGAGATTGTGAAATAAACTGTTATAATGATCACAATGTTGAAGTGAGAATTAATAAATGAATCAATTATTTATACCAACTATAAATCCATATAAAACAAGTGGAAATAAAATATAAGATAATTAAAATTCATTACACACATAATCTTATATTATCAAAGACAATTAAGAAGTAGTATAACCCAAAAAACAGAAATTGAGTTATGAAATTTTTTACCACTTGGTAAATCTTAATTCAAATCCCCTTTGATGAAATAATTAAAATTGAAACTTAAAATACCTTGAATTATTAATTAATCAAGATATTAAATGTCAAGTTTTGGGTATATACACCATATAAAATAAATTAGGTGCATAACATTACAATATGCCTCAATGAAGAGAAATTGAGATGAAATCCCTTACCTCATGCTTCCTTTTGGTTGAACATGATTTAAACTCATGTATAATGGTTATAAAAATTTTATTAACTTATAATAGTACCATATTAATATTTATAATATTATATATCATATTTTTATAACATATTATTAGTTTTTTGTTAATTATCATTTGTTGTTTTCATTATTTTGAGCGTTAATTGTCTTATTTTATCATGTGTGTTTCGTCATGAAAGATCCAGTTCATGTGCATATTATATAGTTTCATCCTATATATAATAATAATAATGAAATTATTATCATATTTATATATCAATTATACTTTTAATTATAATCATGAAAGATGGTTTTGAGAAATGAAGTATGTTTCGATCATGAAGATGGTAGGTCGTACATACGCATGGGTAACGTATCCATTTTTCAACAATCATTATGGAAAGGAGGTAAGTAATATTTTATCTTTACATGATAATAATATATAATAAATATAATATTATTTATTTAAATATACCTACATATATCACCCATTTGGTGTGGTTGTGAAAAGAGAGTTGCATCGCTTCGTGAAGGTGGTAGTCCACACGTACACGAACGATGTTATCATCATTAAGTGAGTAAAAAGGAAAGAATAAAATGATATATTATCTTTAAAAAATGATAAATATGTCATTAATTTATAATTATGTCATATATATCACATATATTCATTAACATTTCCTTATTACCTTCCATGTAAATCGTTATTGAAAAAAAATGAATCACATCGCTTCGTGAGGCGGTAGTTCACCGTACACATGAGCAATGCTATCATATCCCCTACAGAATGGAAAGTAAAAAAGGTATATATGATATAATGAATAAATATGTATAATTGTGTTATAAATATCATACTTATAATTTACAACCATCATCATACCCAACCATGAGAGGTGGTAATGGGAAAATGAATGAAATCGGTTCGTAAGGCGGTAGTCTACCATACGCACGAATGATGATTTCATAACTCATTTAATGGAAATAGGGATGGTTGTAGGTCATGGACTTATTATAATAACATCTAAGTATATGTAAGATACTAATGTTATTATATTATCATGGTTTAATAATAATTGAGGTAGTTTTAGGAAGAAATAAAATAAAAAAAAACACTTATTGAAGAATATTACCTCTTCTTCATGTAAACTCCTTAGGTTTCCACCAAAAGTCTTCCTAGGTTAGATTTATGACCAAAGTAACACTTCTAGTATGAAGGTATGTAATTTGGGTAGTGATTTTATTAGTTATTGGATAAACAAAAATGGTTTGAAGGTTTGAAGAATAGATGAGAGGGGTGGCCTTTTATAAGTGAGGTGAGTGGCACACTTGTAACTTTTTTGAAAAGAAAAAGGTGTACCCACATTTTTTACAATCTATAAGGATCAAAAATATATTATTATCAATCCTTGTTCATGATAGGGTAAAAATATGCACCTGTTATAGATTTTAGGCAAGTTTTTAGTTCATTTTAACCCTTATCTTTTTAATTTAACCCTCTGGTAAATCTATTTTTATCTTAACCGTGGTAAATAATTTTTTCTGTTTTGACTATTCATTTTGGTAAAAAATTAAGTTTACCTTCTTATATAATATAAATTATTATAAATATAAATATTTAATTCATTTTTTCAAATTCCATTCACATAATTGGTAAAATTTTATTTAAAATTAATCCTGCAGATGTGATGAGAAAGAGGATTTTCAAATCAAAAATGTTCAAAATTTTACAAAATTTTTATATCAAAATTCAAAATAAAAATAATTAAAATGACCTAAATTGGATTAATATATATATATATATAATTGAACTAATTTTACTTTAAAACCAATTCAAAGTATAATTTAACATTATAAATAATTTAAACAAAAAAGTAGTTTTCAATTAAAATTCAGCATTTTTCACTATTCATCAAAAAATGAAACATTTCAGAAAAAAATACTGAAAATTCACCCTAAGATAATTTTTATATTATGATTTCAAAAATAAAGTTAATTTTATCAAATAAAGTTTCTAAAATTGGTAAAAAATAATTTTAGATTATGTTCTCAAAGTGCGACTAATATGTCTTTTAGAAAAATACTGTTTTTTTTTACATTTCTTTTTCTTTTAAATGATTATTATTTTATTTTTAATCAATAGATAACCATAATTTTCATAATTTATTTATTAGTATTAATACCTTCTAATTTAATGGTTAGGTTATAATGGTATACTATATTATGGTTCTTTTCAACTCGACTTGCGTGTTTCGCAAGCTATTGAAGAGAATAAATTTAAAGAAATATATTTTGTGGGTTGTTTAAGCTCGGTGTTTTGTGTCACCTGTGCTATAAAAAAATGTTATTATTTTAAAATCTTGTGGTGTTACATTCTCCCCACATTAAATAAATTGTGTCCTCACAATTTAAACTTAATCTCAATAATCAAGAGTTTGATATTTGGAAATACCATTGTTAAAAAATCCACATTGAAAATGGTTAATAAAATATGCTCTTAATAAGAGATAAAGGGAAGTAAAAATTTCATATGTACTAACAGATAACTAGGTTTCTAAATAGGAGAACATCAGTGGAAAGTGAAGATATGGTCATGTAATAAAAGTGAAAATAATTATAGAGAGTGATTGACATCATTGATCACAAGCAAGTGAATGATCAATGGAATGATAAGGGCCTCAAAACCATAAATATGTGATGATTTAAAATACCATTTGATTCACTAGATATTAATGTAATAGGATAAAATTTTTTTTTATTATCTTTTTCCTAAAGTTTAGTAATTATTTTATTGTCTAATAATATATGGAAATATAATTACTTGATATGTTTCTATTTTATAAGAACAATTTCATCCTTTGGTTGTGCTTCGATCAATTTATAATTCATCCCTTACTCTAATAAATGAATATCCAAAAATGAATTTTTTATTCTTGAAGCACTAAAATTCACTTTTAATGGATCATAAGATCCATAAAAGAGTGATAAGTATTTCTGTATGTCTCTAACTATTTTCCAAAACCATTATGGTTATCCAAAGTTATCCAATATGATAAATTAAACTCTAAATCTCAAAAGTAACATAATTGGTTCATTATTAATATTTATTTTTCAAATAACTTAACAAAAAACAATGACATGTTAACCAGGACATCGCATAGGCTAGTGGTAGGAATTAAAACCTTATTGTCCTTTGGTCGTGGGTTCAAGCCCCGTGGCTTTCACCAAATGTAATAATTTTTCCTTTTTCCAAAACTATATTAATATAATTATTATAACCTTCCCAAATTGTGATACCATAATCACTACAATATCAAATATAAGATAAATTTTAAAGGTACCAATACCTTTAATCTTAAGTCCAAAATATAAATGAATTCTTCCTTAAATAACTTTTCCACTAAAACATATACTTTCCATAAATTTCTCCAAAAATATAATTAATCTTGGTAGAATCTCATCACATAAAACCTAAAAAAGGGGTGTTTAATAATTTGAACTTATGATCAATCTTAAACTCATAAACTCGTGATGGTATCCATAACTCTTAAGTTAATTAAGACATATATGTTTCTGAAATTTAATAGAATCCTTAAAGGTTTCATGATTCTTATACAAAAATAGCATTGGTAAAAATACTTCTATAATATAATTATGGAATCTCAATGAATACCTCAACCATTTTATTTCAACATAGTTCCTTACTTGTTCTAGGAGTTAACCTTTAGAAGAAAGAATTGATTCATATAATGCCCAGGTTCACCAAATTTAAGACAAAAAATTATAAATGGATCCCAAGGATGAAATTTATTTCCTTACATCATAATATTAATTTTTTCTCAGAAATTCATTACTTTATGCCCTTCTTTTCCACACATAAAACATTTTTTTCATTCCTTTGAGATACCTTATTTTCAATCTAAGATACCTTAGGTTTAACCTAGATCATACATTATTATCATCTATTCAAATCCTTCATAATGGCTTGCAAAGAAAATGTGAACTATCCAAAGCATATCTCCCGGGAGTGTTAAACCAGGTGCACAATAAGTCCCATTTTCATGCACTATGTGATGATCTGGTCAAACCCAATACTCCCTTTTCAGAGTTATTACCCCTAAGTACATCTATGGTAGAAACATGTCCACTTATAGTATCTAGACAGAGATGTATTGTTAGGAAAAACTACATAATATCTACCTTACCAAAACTTTAAGATTTCCTTCTATACTTATCTTTAAAGTATATCATAGGGATATGATCCCTAATCTATGTTTTCCTAAATCTAGTTCTCAAGGTTTCTACTAAAATTCATCTAATATCAACTATAGCGACCCTGATCCCAGTAGCCTAGAGATGGTGTCTTTTTTATTATATTGGCATAAGATGTAAGGAATTGAATCCGGAAGGATCAAATAGTTTATTAGTCTTGGTAAACTAATACATACTTGAGTCTCATATTCATTTAAATATAATAATTACAACACAATATTTTTTTCAAGAATAGCATTATTCCTCTAGAATATTATTATATATCAATCATGGTACACTTCATGGATTCATGAGTAAGGAAACAAAATAAGGGTAAGCTCAAATTCTCATTAAGGGTTGCGTACAATGGAATCTATCATGAATCAATAAAGAATAATCAATATGGAAAGGTGAATAAATGAACATACATGTCATGTAATCAATAATCTGAGAAGGAAGTGCATCCAAAGATAATATCAATGCAAAAATCTCATAGATAATAATCAATATGGAAAGGTAAATAACTGAAAACACATGTCATTCAATCAATAACATGACTATCATAACTAGATAAGGCATAATCAATATGGAAACATAAATAACTGAATGCACATGCCATGTAATCAATAAAATGAGAAGGAAATGCATCCAAATATAATATTAATGTGAAAATATCATGGATAGTAATCAATATAAATAGGTAAATAACTAAAAATACATGTCATTTAATCAATAACATGACTATCGTAACTAGATAAGACACAATCAATATGGCAAGGTAAATAACTGGACACACATTTCATGTGATCAATAACTGAGAATGAAATGCATTTATAGATAATATCATTGTGAAAATTTCATGGATAATAATAACTAAATTTTGAATGAAAGCAATGCTTAATTATTGTATGTCATGTCTCAGGCACATGATACCTCTACCATCAATACCTTTCACAAGATAGTTTAAAACTACTGGGTACAAACTCATTTTGTTTGGCCAACTGATTTTATACTAGCTTACTAATTCACCTCATGAGACTACCGATGTATCGAGGGGCTATCTATAACTAGTCCCCACCCATGTTTACATGTCTAAAGTATTCCTAATATATCAAATAATCGATTTAATTCAGGAACAATGTGTCTTATCATCAAATATATGTATTGAGTAAGGAATATGGATTTATCAATATTTCCCCAGATAAACAGATGATGTTCAATATAGAACATATTATGTATAAATAATATATGGTTTAATAAATAAATATATCCATGATAAATAATATGTATATTTAGAGAAATTTAATGTCCACAAGAAAGTGAATAATTCAAGGGAAATTTAATGACTACAAAAATGAATCAAATGAAGTGAATGTCAATACTTTCCTTGGTCAAAATGATCATAAACCATCCAAAGGAAGAATAATGATGGTATCAATACAACATATACACATTGGAGTAAGAATGAAGGGTTTTTGTCATTGATGAATAGAAAAATCATAAAAATATCTTTAAAAACATTCTCAAGGAAAATATCATTTTCATTTTTGAAAATCACTTTTTAAAACTAAAATGTCACAAAAAAATTTGAAAATAATTTTCTTCAAGAATAACCTTTGAATATTATAAAATAATATTTAAAATATTTGATTGGTCATGATGGATAGAAATTTCATTAATGTCATACATGTTAAAATAAATATTCATTTCACTTTATCAGTAAAATCCAAACAGACATTGTTTGGAAAATGACATGAAGATTCCTTTCAAAAAAATTGTAAAAAGTAAAAAATGGGTATAAATTTTTTAATAAATCATTTTTAAATAGTTAAAAATATTTTTTTGAAAACATGGTTTTGGAAGAAAACAAATTTCCAACCAAAAAGAGAAATGAAGTCGAGTTTTCTTAAAAACATTTTTTCAATTATTTTAAGTTTTAAAGAGTGGAAAATGGTAATATTACTTTAAAATGTCATAAATAACCAAAGTATTATAAAATGATATGATTTTTTTAGATAATTATAAAATAATTTTCTTCAACTGAAATTCAAGAATAAATAATCTCGATGAGAATGAGATTGTGAAAAAAAAACTTACAATGATCATAAATTTGAAGTGAGAATTAGTCAATGAATAAATTGTGTGTATCAACTATATATCCACATAAAACAAGTGTAAATAAAACATAATATAATTAATTTAATTACTCACATAATCTTGGAATATCAAATATGATGAAGAAGTAATATAACCTAATGAAAAGAAATTGAGTGATGGAATTCTTTACCACTTGGTAACTCTTAAGTCAAATCCCCTTGGATTAAATAATTAAAATTGAAACTTAAAATACCATTAATTATTAATGAATCATGATATTACATGTCAAAGGGGCAGTATATACATCATATAAAATAAAATATGTGCATAACATTACAATATGTCTCAATGAAGAGAAATTGAGACGAAGTTCCTTACCTCACTCTTCCTTTTGGTTGAACATGCTTTAACCTCATGTATAGTTGTTCAAAACATGTTATTAACTTATAATATAACCATATTAGTATTTATAATATTATATATTATTCTTTTATAACATATTATCACTCGTTCATTAGTTATCATTCATTATTTCATTGTTTGGAGTGTTAATTGTCTTGTTTTCTCATGCATGTTTCGCCATGAAATATCTGATTCATGCGCGTATTATATAGTTCCATAATCTCTAGAATAATAATAATGTCATAATTATCATATTTTTATATCAATTACTTTTAATACTAATCATGAAATATGATTTTGAGAAATGATGTGTGTTATGATCATAGAGATGGTAGGTCATACGTACACATGGGTAACATTTCCATTTTTCAACTATCATTATGGAAAGGAGGTAAGTAATATTTTGTCTTTCCAAAATGATAATAATATCATAAATACCATATTATTTATTTAAATATACCTATATATATCACCCATGTGGTGTGGTGATGAAAAGAGAGTTGAGTCACTTCATGAAGGGTGTAGTTTACACGTACAGGAACGATGTTATCATCTTTAAGTGAGTGAAAAGGTAAGAAAGAAAATGATATATTATCTATCTAGAATTATAAATATATCATGAATTCGTAATCATTTCATGTATATCACATATATTCATTAAAGTTTCCTTATTACCTTCCATGTAAAGCGTTAGTGAAAAAAACGAATCACATCGCTTTATGAGGCGGTAATCCGCCGTACACATGACCAACATTATTGTATCCCCTACATAATGAAAAGTAAAAAATGATATATATGATAAAATGAATCCAAAGGTATAATCATGTTATAAATTTAATATGTATATTTTATATCCATCATCATACCCAATAGTGAGAGAGGGTAATGGAAAAATTAATGACATCGGTCCACGGGGTAGTAGTCCACTATACACACAAATGATGATTTTGTAACCCATTTGATAGAAGTGGGGATAGTTGTAGGTCATTCACTTATTATAAAAAAATCTCAGTATATTAAAGATACTAAGGTTATTATATCAACATGTTTTAATATGAATTAAGGGAGGTGGGGGAATAAATAAAATAAAAATGCTCGTTGAAGAACGTTACCTCTTCTTTGGGTAAACTCCTTAGGTCTGCACCAAAAGTCTTCTTAGTTTGTCTTTCAGTACAAACTAATGCTTCTAGGGTGAGGGTATGGAAGTTGAAAAGTGATTTGGGTAGATCTTGGTAGAACCAAAATGGTTTGAATGTGTGAATAAGAGAAGAGATGGGTGGTCTTTTATAAGAGAGGTAAGTGACACACTTGTAATTTTTTTAAAAATAAAAAGGTTATAGGAGTGGGCCTCAGAGCGGCATATTCTCCCAAACCTACGGCGCCTAGGGTTACTCTCTTTGTTGCTTCCCCTTCCCCCTCTATCCAGGTCTGTTCGCAGTGGCTGCATCTGGTTTCGGCTCGGTGTGGGAGAAATTGCGCTTCTGGTTCCCTTGCTCGGTGTCTCGGTGGGGCTCGGCGTCTTCACTTCTCGGCAATGCTTTGGTGTTCAGCTTGGCGAGGCTTTCCTCTTCTGAAGACGATGAGTATCAATGGTGGTGAATCGGTGTTTGACATTGCTTTCGATGACATGGCTCAACCCCATCAAGGTTTCTTGGCTCGATCAGCGCGACCAGGTGGTCTTCAGTAGTTTTCGGTGCGGATCACCCCAGATCTGTGTGTTTCATAGGGGGGAGGCATTGAGATTCAGTTTCAGTTAGTTTTTTTTTTTCAGGTTTCATTTTGGTAATGTTGTGATTGTGCAATTGGATGGATCTGGTTTTGGCTTGGATCGACGTCAACAGTTCTTCTCTTCCCTTTTCTGCCGGTTCCTTGTCACCATGAGGCTAGTTTCGGAACCTAGTGAGGTGCATATGTGGTTATATCAGAGCATATCCATGCCCATAATGGAATTTCAATTTTAGAATGTCCCAAATGACTTCATCAATGGCGTTACCTCGGCGTGGGTTTGGTCCATCCAATCCTAGGTGACGATGGTTTGATCTCGCGTCTTTTGGATTGTCTTCTGGGCTTGTGAGGTTGCGATGGCGAGGGTGTTTAGTGGAGGGCGGTGGGGTTTGTCCAGGATGGTCGTGGAGATTTGGACTTGTGATTGTGTAATAGTGGAAGGGTTTTTCTTTAGAGGTATGTTGGTATGGTGATGCACCTGGACTCGACCACGTCGATCATGCCCCAAAGGAGGTTCTTGAGCTTGTTGTTCACCACTGCAGTGCTTTTCAGATTTAAATTTTTGAGAGGGTATGGAACCATCCATCTGATCAGTCCTATTATTTGACACAGGACACTTTTTCTCTAGTCATCCATGCAATGGTGGAGAGCTCTATCATAGTTATATACTGGGGAGTGGTAGCTCCACGTTTTCGTTTTGGTTTGTCTCGCTTGACCTTTAGATCATGATTTTCTTAAGGCGATGATATTTTTTAGGGTTTTAACCCTTCTTCCCTTAAAATGGGGTTCTGCTTAAAATAATAAAAAATTGAAGGTCATTGGTCCATTGGAGGGGGAAAAGAAAAAGGTGTACCCACATTTTTCACATGCCACAAGGGTAAAAAATGGAGTATTATTTAGACTTGGTCATGATAGGGTTGAAATATGGTTAGATGATGGATTTTAGACAAGTTTTTATATCATTTTAACCCTTATCTCTTTATTTTAATCCCCCCTGATAAATTTTTTTTTACCTTATTCGTAGTAAATAGTTTTTATTGTTTCACTATTCATTTTGGTAAAAAAAATAATTTGACCTTATTAGATAATATAAATTATGTTAATTCCAAATATGGAATCCATTTTTCCAAATTCTATTCGAAAAAGTGGCAAATTTTGATTTAAAATTAATCTCTTAGGTGTGATAAGAAAGCGGTTTTTCAAAGAGAAAATGTTCAAAAGTTTACAAAGTTTTTTATATCAAAATTCAATATAAAAATTATTAAAATGACCTAAATTGGATTAAAAGATATATAATTTAACTAATTTTATTTTGAAACTAATTCAAAATATAATTTTACATTACAAATAATTTAAACGAAAAGGCTTTTTTCAATTAAAATTCAGTATTTTTCACTATTAATCAAAAAATGAAACATTTTAGAAAAATCTCAAAAATTCACCCTAAGATAATTTTGATATTATTATTTAAAAATGAAATTTATTTAATCAATTAAATTTTCTAAAAGTGGTAAAAATTAATTTTAAATTATGTGCACAAAGCGCAACTAATTCGTCTTTTAGAAAGATTTTTCAGAAAGCATTTCTTTTTCTTTTAAATGATTATTATTTTATTTCTAATCAATAGATAATCATAATTTTAATAATTTATTTAATATTATTCATACCTATCAATTTAACATTTATGTTATAACGGTATATTGTATTATGGTTCATTTCGACTTGGGGTTGTGTGTTCTGCAAGTTATCGAAGAAATTAAATTTAAAGAAATATATTTTGTGGGTTGTTTAAGCTCGGTGTTTCATGTAACATGATCTATCAAAAACAATGTTATTATTTAAAAATCTTAGAGTGTTATAATCTTATTCTAGGGGTCCGTCACATTTCCCTTCATGGATACTCTGCTCATTGAAACTTCACCTCATTGAGAAAAATCCCTCAAGAGATAAAACTTCTGAAGTATGTATTTTTTCCTTTGGTGTGAACTTGGCTCCTTGGAGAGAGTCATAGCTACAGTGTTATCATAGTAAACTGTGATAGGGGATTTACTTTTAGGAACCACATCAAGATCTTGGAAAAAATTGTGAATTCATACTGCTTCCTTGGCTACATCAGAAGCTTCAATATACTCAGACTCCAGTGTAGAATCGACGACAATCGGATGCTTAGAACTCTTTTAGCTCACAGCTCTTCTATTGAGATAAAATATATATCCAGGTTGCAACTTCATATCATCCTAATCTGTCTGAAAGCTTTCATTTATATAACCCCTGATGACTAGCTCTTCATATCATCCATACACGATGAATATATCCTTAGTTCACCTAAGATACTTAGGTATAGTTTTAACAGTATTCCAATGTCATTCACCTAGATCTGCTTGAAATCTGCCTATCATGCTCAAAGAATAGGAAACATTAAGCCTCGTACATAATGGAATACATGATGGATCATATCGTAAAAGCATATGAGATCTTACTCATTTTCTCATTTTCCTCTTGAGTTTGAGGACACATTTTCTTATAAATATGTAAAGCATGTGAAACTGGAACCAATCCTCTATTGGATTGTTCCATGTTGAACCTTTTCAGTATCCGGTTAATATATGTACTTTGACTTAGTCCAAACAGCCTCTTGAATCTATTACGCATGATCTTGATCCCTAGAATGTAGGTTGTTTCACCAAAGTCCTTCATGGAAAAGCAATTTCTCAACTATGCCTTAACCTCTTATAAGGATGGTATATCATTCCCAATTAGTAATATGTCATCAATATATAATACTATGAAAACAATTGTACTACCATTAAACCACTTGTAAACACATGGCTCACATCTATTCTTAATGAAATCAAATTCATTTGTGGTTTCATCGAATTGAATGTTCCATGACCTAGATTCTTTCTTTAATCCATAAATGGATCTCTAAAACTTACATACCCTTTTGGCATTTCCTATAGTCACAAACCTTATGGTTGTGTCATGTACACATCCTCTTGAAGGTTCTCGTTAAGGAAAGTAATTTTTACTTCCATTTGTCAAATCGCATAGTCATGATAAGCTTCTATGGCAAGAAGGATTTTGATAGATTTAAATATGGAAACTGGAAAAAAGGTTTCATCGTATTCAATGCATTGATGTTCTCTAATCTCTTTAGCCACTAGACATGCTTTGTAGGTATTTACTTTATCATCCATGTCTAGCTTTCTCTTGAATACCCATTTACACCCAACAAGCTTTACATAAACTGGTGGATTGATCAGAACCTAAACTTGGTTTTGATACATGGAATCCATATCAGAATTCATGGCTTCTTACTACCTTGTAACTTTTGAGCTTTTTACTGCCTCCTTTTAGGAGATAGGATCATCATTGTCAACCAATAATGAGCCACTGACATTGGTAACTAGAAAACCATATCTCTCTAGTTCACTTACCTCTATTGCACTCTTATACAGTACGTGTGTTTTATGAACAACATCTTTCATAGGGAACTATGGAATCGATTCATGTACCAACTCATGTATATCTTGAGCATCAACTTCATCGAGTCAATATTTACTCTCACTATCCTCCTTGAGGATGTCCTCCATCTAGGGTTCTTCCCCCTGTATTTGGATCGGATCGTCTCTCCATCTCATTTCTCATCTTCGTATTTCTCTCCTAACACTCTCTAAGGTTGTTTCGACCTTCTCGGTTTGTTCTTCAGCAACCTTAATTTCCCCTTCTTCGGATTCTTCTTCCTCCCTATTCACAGTGCTCCCCCTCCTCTCTGGTTCTCCTGGTTCCAATTTGGTGGTTTGTTTGCTGAAGTTTTGTGGCTATCATTCACTCCCACCTTTTCTCTTATAATTATCACCTTCATGACAAACCCCATCTTAGTTTGTCACAAAGGCACCCTGATGGTTTGGTATTGTGTTGGTGTGAGGTTTTGTGGCTTTCTCCTTGGCCTGTTTTCCCTATGGTGGTCTGGGGGCTTGTCTTGACTGGTGACGACTATCGTTTTGGTTTTCGGTTTAATCAGTTGGTCTGGGGTTGTAGTTTCTATCCATTTCATCTTGGTGATGACTATTTTTCTTCAGTCCTTTGATGGCGTTTTCATATGGAGTCACGATCACTTTTTTAGCAGTGTTGGTTCTTCGATAAGGTTTTCTATAGGGATGATGGTGTTGGCTTCTTCAAGGATCGCAGTGGAGGTCTGATCTTCTCTCACACTACTCTAGCTTCAAGATCCCTTACTCCTCTCCAGGTCGGTTGGTCGTAATGGTTTCAGGGGAGGTTCTGGGATGTGTTTGTGCAAGCGGATGGGTGCTCTAGGAGGCACGTCTTGTGGAGGCCTTCCCCTCGGTGGTTGTTCTTTTGTTTAGTGCTTATGTTTAAAGGTGTTTATGATTTTTCTTTTGGCGATGTCAACAGTGGTGTGGCGTGTTTTTCTAGATTGTGGGTTCTTCTCGTCTGCGAGGTACTTTGATGTTGTGCTGGCATTTCTTCTGGCAGGGCTCGAGGTTCCTTCTGCTCACATGATCCAAGATGTCTACTACCGAGGTGGTGTGTCTGTTCTTGGTTTGATTTTTGAAATTTGAATTTTGAATCTTGTTTGGTGTTGTGGTGCGGTTAGGAAGTTTTCACTCTGTTTTTGCATTTGGTGGACGTGGGAGGGAGCTTGAGGTAGCAAGTTTTTCCCCTTGTTTTGTTTTCTGTGTTGTCTTTTGAATTTCTTTTTACCCTGCTTTGTATGATGGTTCTTCAATTTTGTATCATGGAGTTTGAGGAGTTCTGTTTGTGAGGTTCCCACTAAACCAAAAAGTGGTTTATGCATAAAATGAAAAAATATGGATTTGGAATGAGTTGTATAGATAGTGTCCTATTATTTCCTTGGAATACTCTATAAAGATACACTTCATGCCTTGAGGTGCTAGTTTGTTGCTTGATCTGGACTTAACAAATGCCTTGCAACCTCATGCACGAACATGTGAAAAAATGGGTTTCTTTCCACTCTATAACAAGAAAGGAATATTTTTTACTGCTTTAGTCGGTACTCAGTTTAGTAAGTATAATGTTGTTTGTAATGCATATCCCCAAAAGGATAATATAAGGTTTTTGTGACTCATCATCGACCTTACCATGTCCAACAAGGTACGGTCCCTCCTTTTACAAACACCATTCCACTGTGGTGTATAAGGTGGAGTGAGTTGAGATAAAATCACATACTCCTATAAAAAGTCGATAAAGTCTTGGTTAAAGTATTCACCACCTTGATCCAATCAATGTTTTTTATCATCTTACCAAGACGATTCTCAACTTCATTCTTAAACTCTTTGAACTTTTCAAAGGATTCAAACTTGTACCTTATTAAGTAGATATAACCATACTTACTCAAGTCGTCGGTAAAAGTAATAAAGTATGAGTATCCACCTCTAACCACTACTTAAAAAGGTCTGCACACACTAGTGTGCACCAAATCTAGAATATTTGTGGCTCTTTCACCTTGACCACCGAATGGTGGTTTGGTCATCTTACCTTGTAAACAAGAGTGACATCTTTCAAGTGGCTTAAACTCAAAAGAGTCTAAGTAACCATCTTGATAGAGCTTTGTCAAATGCTTCTTGTTTACGTGACCAATACGATGATATCATAACTGGATGTTATATGAGTTTTGCGTGTTTGTTTCGTTATCAATTGTCAATATATTTTTTTTTTGCAATTTAATACATAAAGACCATTATTCAATTGTGTCATACTAGAACATATGCTATCTTTATAAAAGTAACAACACTTGTTTCCAAAGCTGAAAATAAATTCATCCATATCTAAATAAGAAATGAAAATAATGTTCTCGGTAACACTAAGCACATAATAATAGTTATATAAAACCAAAATCCATCATATCAGCAACGTGATATGGCAGTCTTCAATGGCTAGAGTAGACAGTTGTGCTCCATTGGCAGCCCGTAGATCCACCTCATCTTCGGTAATCTTCTGAAATCTACTTGGTTCCTGTATTTTGATACAAATGTGAGCACTATAGGAAGTATCTAATACCCAACTTGTAGATATAGAAATATTACACTCAATAACGAATGCACTTGAAACTTCACTTTGCTTCTTTAGATGGGTGTAATTCCTCTTCCAGTGGTCATGTTTGCCACATGCAAAACATACCGCATATTGTTCCTTTCTTTTCCTTTGGATCATATTCTTCTTGGAAGGATGATGCTTTGGAGCCTTAGATTTGGAATGAGTCTCTGGACCCTTTTTCTTGTTCTTCCACTTCTTATTCACCCTAAGGACAACGGGTTTGTCACGCCTCATATCTTCATCAACTTGGCGAATAAACATAAGAAGTTATGGAAGTGTCTTCTCAATATTGCTCATATTATAATTCATAATAAAACTAGAGAAGTTTTTGAGTAATGACAGAATGAGATATGTGTGCATCTCATCAGGGATCTTAAAACTCAAGATGTTCAGGTGCTCAATGTAGCCAATCATCTTGATTACATGTTCCTCGGATGATTTCGACTCTCCACGCATACATATGAATAGTACATTGGAGATATCATATCTCTTCAATCTTACCTTCTCTTGATAGAGATCCTTGAGATGAGAAATGATGTCATGCACATCCATATCCTCGTATTGCTTTAGAAGCTTAATGAACATAGAGGATAGCATGAAACATTGGACATTCATAGCGTCGTCCACATGCTTCAAATAGATAGATATTTCTTCCTCATTAGCCCCTTTGGAAAAGAACTTAGGAAGTGGGTCTTACAGCACATATAATTTTCGTTCATGGTGTAGTATAACATGCAAGCCCCTATATCATTCCTCGAAATTCGTGCTGGTGAGAAGGTTATCCTTATCAAGTATGAATCGCAATGATATTGTCGACGCCATTTGATTTTTCATTTCTACAAATTAAGAGTGAATAATTAGTACTTGTTTTTATTACAAAAAACATATTAATAAATTTAAGATTGAATTAAATTCCATTAATCTCCCACTATTTTTTGAAACCTAATAGCAATCACCATCAGTTTTAGAATATCTTGACGCTTATATATTTTAATGACAAGGATCCATAATCCATTTCTCATAACCCAGTCGTGGATCTGACAAGTTATTTGAAAGGTTTTAAGTAGGCATAACTTACCTACTATATTAACTCATAGTTCCTTGATCCGTTGAGTAGACTCCCCGATCCTGAAATCTTGTTTTAATATTTCCTCAACATTTGCCTCTTAGTTACACCAAGTCTTTTTTGGGCAGTCAACCCTTGATGTAAACTAAGTTAAGTCAACACAAAACTTCAAGTTAAATTTTCCACAATAATTGAAAGCACCCCAAGTTGGATTGATCAATCACTTTGAACTATGAGGTCGATTCTAACTCAAGTAGTGGAAAGCTGGGCCAACTTAATATTTTAATTTGAATGATTTTTATCCTTATGCATAAAGCATGTGTTAGGTCCACAAGGTTGAATACCCTGAGAGGGGGGTGAATCAGGGTATGACTAATTTAAAATTAACGCCCGTTCTGATCTTGTTTCTCTGTTAAGAAAAACACTCTTCTCTCTCTTTCCTGTTGCACAAAGTAAACAAAAAGTAAAGCATGCACAGGACACACCAATTTTACTTGGTTCACCGCAAAGGGCTACGTCCAAGGAGCATACGCCGACAAGTTTCCGGTCGTACAAATTCCACTAAACTTCACTAGCTGCGGATACAAAGTTCGGGCTAGATCTCTTCTATGCTTAGGCTCACTGCCTTTACAATGTTTAGGGTCAGCTCACTACTTTCCCAAGGGTCACTCCCTGTTTCTCTCTCTCTGGCTCACTGCCAGTGGAGAGGATCACCTTCTTCCTCTTCCTAAGCTCACTGCTATGTAAAGGGAATCAACTCACAGTTTATAGACATGTAGGTCACTTCACTTGCATGAAAGAATGCATCTTCAACTGTAGATAGATGCTCTTTTAAAGTCCAACTTTCATCTACTGATGAATACCTCTTTGCCTCTGAACATCGGGCAATTCCTTTTGGTAACACCTTCACAAAGCACCCTACTTTGCGAGGCTCCCAATTTCGCGAAGCTCAAACAAGCCTTTGTGAAGCTCCTGTCTTTTCGCGAAGCTCTATCGTGAAGCACTCTCGCGATGCATAGACCTTCGCAATGCTTAGTCCATCGTGGAGATCCTACCTCTCCGCAAAGCTCACTGAGCCAACGCGGGGCAAACACCTTTCGCGGAGCTAAAATAGCCGCCGCGAAGCTCCCCTTTCGCGAAGCACACTGCCTTCGCGAACCACCTCTGTGAGCCGAGAGCAATGGATTTTCTCTAAAAATTCTCTATGCTTCTCTCGAGGGGGTTGGCCTCTATTTATAGGTGATTCCACCGACCCTCGAAATTTCCACACGAAGTCAACGCCACTTCATCTCAAATCGCGAAACTCCAAAGTTTCTGCCGGAATTCTGTCCAAATCGCGAAGCACCACGGCAATTTTCTGTTCACGGAGCTTGACGTAGTCGCGAAGAATCACCGTCAACATACCTTCACGCCTTCGCTGCGAAGCTCTCTCGCAAAGCCCTTCACCGCCGTGATGCGCTTCAGCCTCTGCCGTTCGCGAAGCTTGACGTAATCGTGAAGCATCACCGCCTCCATTTTTCTGGTCTTCGCGAAATCCAAACCATGCATCCTATCTTCGCAAAATTCATGCATTTTCCATATTAAATTATGATCTTCATGGAAATCCACTTTTCGCGATGCTCACCAAACTCCAAATTTTGGACCCCAAAAATTTGGCAAACACTGGGAAATGGCGCCACCTTGTACTGCTCTTTTGTACCGCCTCCAGATCGTCCTTTCCTTTGTCATCGTTCTTTGTCAACAAGGATTGTCAACAACTTCTTGAGAACTCGACAAATATCCATGAAAACCTGCTTTGTCAACAAACACAATCAACCCAAAAATACTGCAATGTTACCTTGAGGGATTTTGCCCAACAATCTCCCCCTTTGGGTTTGTTGACAATTCTTCATAACTCTTCTCAGAATAATTTTCTGCACGTTGATACCTCACTGAGTCTTCTTCCAGTTGCTACCACCATTCGCCTCTTGCGATTCTGATAGCATTCAAGGATTAACTTAACACGTACTGTAAGCCCACATGAGCAATGCTCGGCATGAGAAACAAGAGTAGTATGAAAAGTTCATCAATGAATCACTTCATGTCAAACACCAATTTTCGATTCCAACATGATACCAATTCTTAAATTGATACCAATTGTTGAACCACACTGATCCCAATTGGTGATAGCTGGACACCTTTTCACACCATTCCAACATCATTGTTCTGCTTTTATCACGATCCTCAACTGTCGTGATATCTATGCTTTGATCGATCACTTCTAGCATCGTCAGATTTAAAATCTCCCCCTTTCTCATTTCTCCCCCTATCTGGCTGCTCCACTGGTCAGCTTCTCCCCGTATCTGTCATGATTTTTCATATAGTCACACTGTCTCCCCCTTGAACAATCACTATTTTCTCCCACTTTGTCAACGAACCCAAAGGTCACTCCTTTGTAGTCTGTAACATAGTAGAGAACACATATCAGCACATTAGGGAAAAACACATCATACCTCGGAGAGAGGGGGGCCCACATCCACACTACATTAAGTGTGGGGAATCGACTGAACTCCCAGAGCCAGTAGATGCCTTTCAAATGCTTCCTTGGGTAAGGTCTTTGTCAGAATGTCTGCAACCTGTAGCTCTGTAGGCACATACTCCAACTTCACGATTCCCTGCTCAACTTTCTCCTTGATAAAATGATAATTTATCTCAATGTGCTTTGTCCTTGAGTGATGGACAGGATTTTTGTTGAGATTTATAGCACTTGAGTTATCGCACTGGATTCCGATCGGAGACTTCACTTCAACTCCCATATCTTCAAGCTGCTGCTTCATCCATAATAGTTGGGTGCATGCTTGAGTAGCCGCAATATACTCAGCTTCCGCGGTGCTCAATGAAATGCAATCTTGCTTCTTGCTTAGCCAAGAAATACACAATCCACCAAGATAGAAAGCACCACCTGACATTGATTTCCTATTATCCGCTGAACCGGCCCAGTCTGCATCAGTATATCCCAATAACTCTGTCTGAGATTTATCAGTATATGTCAAGCCGAAATCCATTGTGCCCTGGATATACCGAAGTATTCTTTTCACTGCAAGCATGTGTCTTTCCTTGGGATTACTCTGATATCTCGCTGCTTGGCAAGTGGCGAAAACAATATCAGGCCTTGTTGCGGTTAAGTACAACAAACTTCCAATAATTTGCCTGTATTCTATGATATTAACTTCCTTGCCATCTTCATCTTTCGATAATTTCATCCGGGTGGCAACCGGAGTCTTCATCTCCTTGGAATTTTCCATTCCAAACCTTCTCAGGACCTCCTTGGCATATTTAGATTGAGAAATGAATGTACCATTCCTTCCTTGTGTCACCTGTAGACCAAGGAAAAACGTTAGCTCTCCAATCATTGACATTTCAAACTCATTTTTCATGAATTCGGAAAACTGTCTGCACTGAGCTTCATCTGATCCGCCAAATATTATGTCATCGACATAAACCAACACCATCATCCTTTGATTACTGTCATTACTGAAATAGAGATTGTAATCAACTCCTCCACGCTGAAAACCAAGCTTCTTCAAATACTGATCAAGCCTTGAGTACCATGCTCTTGGTGCTTGTTTCAGCCCATACAATGTCTTCTTGAGCCTGCAAACTTTTTTCTCATCCTCATGAATGAGAAAACCATCCGGCTGCTCAATGTACACCTCCTCTTCTAGAACCCCATTCAAGAATGCGGATTTGACATCCATCTGGAACACTTTGAACTTTCGTTGCACTGCTATGGCCAAAAATAATCTGATTGTCTCCAGCCTTGCAACCGGTGCAAATGTCTCATCTACATCTATTCCTTCGATCTGGGAGTACCCCTTGCACACTAGTCGTGCTTTGTTCCGAATCACTGTGCCATCTTCATTCATCTTGTTGCGATAGACCCATTTAGTCCCGATGACATTCTTGTTTGTTGGCCTCGAAACAATCTCCCATGTCCGGTTCTTCTCAATATGATCAAGCTCTTCATTCATAGCCTGAACCCAGTTTTCATCTTCAGCTGCATCGGAAAAACATTTCAGCTCCACTTGAGACAAAAACGATGTTTGTTGCGATGATTTCATTCTTCGAGTCTGAACTGGAGCTGTTTGATCACCAATGATATTCTGCCTATCAATTTCAGATCGACTCTTTGGCTTCCTCGCAGACACAGACTTGACACATTCTTCTTTATCATCAGTATCTTCTTCTGAGTCAGCTTCTGCCACTTCTGCTCCCCCTGGGTTGCTTACCTCATCATCACTTTCATCCAGGAACTGTTCACTGGATCGTTGAGTATTCTGTTCATTTTCAACTATAGTGACATCATTGCTCTCAATGATTTTTCCCAGCCTTTTGTTGAAACATTTATACACTTTGCTTTTCTCGGAGTAGCCAAGGAATATCCCCTCATCTCCTCGTGCCTCAAACTTTCTGTGATTTTCTTTGTTGAGAATAAAACACTTACTTCCAAAGATTCGAAAGTATTTCAGCGTTGGATTCTTTCCGTACCATAGTTCATACGGAGTCTTCCCTTGCTTTGGACACAACAAAGACCTGTTCGAAACATAGACCGATGTCAAAACTGCTTCCTTCCAAAATTTCTCTGGTAGGTCTTTTTCAATAAGCATCGTTCTGTCCATATTGTTGACGATCCGATTTCTCCTTTCAACCACTCCATTCTGTTGGGGAGTTCTTACCGATGAAACTTGATGCCTTATCCCATGTTTCTCAAGATAGTTTTCAACTTGACTGTTTGTGAATTCTGTATCGTTATCAGTACGAAACTTCAGAATTTTCTGCCCAAGCATCTTTTCTGATTCCCTCCTATATTGCTTTATGCAACTGAACACCTCTGTCTTATGGGTAATGATGAATACCCAGGCCATTCTGCTATAGTCATCAATGAAAAGGACATAGTACCTTTGCCCATTTATAGCTCGTGGTGAGATAGGTCCACATACATCAGCATGAACCAGTTCGAGCACTCTAGTTGATTTTTGTTCCTTTGGCCTGTATATCTTTCTGATGATCTTCCCTTGTTGGAAAGCATCACACATATGAGTGCGATCACGTGATAGCTTGGAAAGGTCTCTAGCAGCATCACACTTTATGAGATCCTCCATAGATGGTTGGCATAGATGACCAAGTCGTTTATGCCACAGCTGGTTTTCTTCCTCTCTGGATAAAAGACATGTATCTTCTTCCCCACCTACAAGGTAGAGATTTCCCTTTGACCTTTTTCCCTGCAGAACAGTTGCTCCATCTTTTCCTTTCACAACACACATCTTCTCGGTAAATCGGATAGAGTGCCCAGAGTCACATCGTTGACTGACACTGAGTAAGTTATGACTGAGACCCTCTACTACCAAGACATCAGCACGTCTCATCTCTTTGCCCCCAAACTTGGTTTTCCCTGAGCCAACAATCTTTAAGCCTTCATCATTTCCAAATTTGAAAACTACTTCTTTGTCATATTTGATGCCTGTAACAAGATCCTTATTACCCGTCATGTGGGATGTGCAGCCACTGTCAAGGATCCAAACACCAGATCGATCTGATGCTTTAAGGGTGTCACCACGACCTTCTCATTTTTCTTCTTTTTGGTCCATACTTTTTCTTTCACACTCAGCATGGATTGAGACTTCTGTTCTTTCTCAGAGTATGATGGACCAGCCTCATCTTGCAAAGCCGCAAATCTATTCTGCGTTTTTAACTCACCTGTCGGTTCATTGACATGCTGCTTGCGAACGTTTTGATTCTGTTTTGGCACATTTCTCTGAATGGTCGAAGTACAATACCTATCCATGTGCCCAAATCCTCCGCACCAAAAACAGTGTCCATCAAAATATGTTCTGGAAAATCGTTCTTTGTTTGGCTGTCATCTCTGTTCTTGTTCCCTTCTACATCTCTTGGCTATGAAACACACATATTGTGAATGTCCCATTTTCCCACAGCAATAACACCTGAAATAGGATACATTCCTTCGTGATACTTCAGCACTATGATTTTCCCTTTGGGATCTATGAATATTCTGATTCTGTTTTGTGCCCAAATCAACCTTCAATTTCGGGACGGGTGCTTGCGGTCTGACATTAACTGCCACCAATTTTTGTTTCTTATCAAGCCCTGAATCAACCTTAGCATTTGAGATTTTTTGCTGCTCCACTCCTGCTGAACTACGAGCCTCCTCTTTCATCTTCTCTGTCTTCTGAATGGCCTGCTTTTCTGATATCACATTGGGGGTCAAGAGTTTTTCTTGATCCTTCATTTTTCGTCGCAGACTGACCACTTCTTCTTCAAGCTCTTTGATACGTCTGACCTTCTCCTTTCCTGTGTTAGTCAAACAATCAATTTCCTTCTTTTGTTCCTCAATTCTAAGCTTATGCTCAACAATATTTTCTGAGCTCTCTGGTGTTGAGGATTTTAGTCTTTCAATTTCTTCTAACAATTCAGACTTTTCTTCATCCTGTTGTTGCATATAGAGTTTGGCATCACGGACCACTTTATTGGCTTTCTTCGTTTTGGCTCTCCAAACATCTATCTCTTCAAGAGCTGCTTCCAATTCGGCTTCCATATCAACTCTTCCTTCAACTTCTTCTTGCTCTTCTCCAACGTCAGTTTCTTCCTTTTCCTGAGAACTACCAACGACCGCTACCATAGCATTTTGTCTATGATCTTTACAATTTTCAAACTCCTCAACCTCTTCATCCTCAGACTCATCTGAACTGACTATTTCTTGTGAAAGAAGATTCTTCCTCTTGAAGAAATTTCTCTTGAACTGCTTCTTCCCTTTCACATAGGCTGAAGATTTTTTCTTGGGAATTTCAACTCCATCATCATCATCGTCGTTATCTTGAAATTTCTTGAGGCATCTTGCTGCAAGATGACCAACCTTTCCACATCGAAAGCATGCTAGTGGAAGTTTACCTTTAAACTTCCCTCTTCCTCTTTGCAGATTTGAAGAAAGGAACGACATCACCTCATCTGTCTCTTCTTCTTCATTAGAATCTTCAATGGTGATTTTCTTCATGGCCTTGAATGCCACCTCTTTGGATTTCCCTTTTTCCACAGTCTCGTTATCATCGTTTCTCATTTCATATGCAACAAGAGTGTTGTGCAGGTTATCCAATGTCAGTTCTTTTGGGTCTTTATCTTCCAAAACAGAAACTTTCGGATTGAACCGAGGTGGAAGTTTTCTCAATATGTGCTTCACAATTTTTATATCTTCGATAATTTCTCCAAGACCCCGCATATCTTCTACCACAGTATTTACCCTGTCAAAGAATGCATCAACAGACTTATTCGGGTTCATTCTCAGATCTTCATACTTGTTCCACAACACTTGCAGCTTGGCCTCTCTGACTTTTGTATCCCCTTCATAAATATTCAAGAGTTTTTCCCACATGGCATGTGATGTTTTTCATGACATCACCTTTGTATATATGGGATTGGAAAGGGTTCTCCCTAAGGCATTGATTGTTTTGGAATCAGCATCCAACTCTTTATGCTCAGCTTCTGATAATGCACCACTAGTAATATCAGCTGTGATACCATGCATAGTTGCTGAAAACACATTCATTCCCAAAGATCGGAAACAGTGTTGCATTCGATTCTTCCATATCTGAAAATTACATCCGTCAAAGATTGGAATCCCTCTATGATTAGTGACCTCCATTTGAGAGAAGAACAATTGTCAACCTTTCCCTCTGATACTAATTGTTAGGTTCACAAGGTTGAATACCCTGAGAGAGAGGGTGAATCAGGGTATGACTAATTTAAAATTAACGTCCGTTCTGATCTTGTTTCGCTGTTAAGAAAAACATTCTTCTCTCTCTTTCCTGTTGCACAAAGTAAACAGAAAGTAAAGCATGCACAGGACACACCAATTTTACTTTGTTCACCGCAAAGGGCTACGTCCAAGGAGCATACGCCGACAAGTTGTCAGTCGTACCAATTCCACTAAACTTCACTAGTTGTGGATACAAAGTTCGGGCTAGATCTCTTCTATGCTCAGGCTCACTGCCTTTACAATGTTTAGGGTCAGCTCACTGCTTTCCCAAGGGTCACTCCCTGTTTCTCTCTCTCTGGCTCACTGCCGGTGGAGAGGATCGCCTTCTTCCTCTTCCTAAACTCACTGCTCTGTAAAGGGAATCAACTCACAGTTTATAGACATGTAGGTCTCTTCACTTGCATGAAAGAATGCATCTTCAACTGTAGATAGATGCTCTGTTAAAGTCCAACTTTCATCCACTGATGAATACCTCTTTGCCTCTGAACACCGGGCAATTCCTTTTGGTAACACCTTCGCAAAGCACCCTACTTCGCGAGGCTCCCAATTTCGCGAAGCTCAAACAAGTCTTCGCGAAGCTCCTGCCTTTACGCGAAGCTCTATCGCGAAGCACTCTCGCGATGCACAGACCTTCGCAATACTTAGGCCGTCGCGGAGCTCCTGCCTCTCCGCGAAGCTCACTGAGCCAACGCGGGGCACACACCTTTCACGGAGCTAAAATAGCCGCTGCGAAGCTCCCCTTTCGCGAAGCACGCTGCCTTCGCGAACCACCTCTGTGAACCGAGAGCAATGGATTTTCTCTGAAAATTCTCTCTGCTTCTCCTGAGGGGGTCGGCCTCTATTTATAGGCGATTCCACCGACCCTCGAACTTTCCGCACGAAGTCAACGTCACGTCATCTCAAATCGCGAAGCTCCAAAGTTTCTGTCGGAATTCTGTCCAAATCGCGAAGCACCACGGCAATTTTCCGTTCGCGGAGCTTGACGTAGTCGCGAAGAATCACCGTCAACATACCTTCGCGCCTTCGCCGCGAAGCTCTCTCGCAAAGCCCTTCACCGTCGCGATGCGCTTCAGCCTCTGCCGTTCGCGAAGCTTGACGTAATCGCGAAGCATCACCGCTTCCATTTTTCTGGTCTTCGCGAAATCCAAACCATGCATTCTATCTTCGCGAAATTCATGCTTTTGCCATATTAAATTATGATCTTCGTGGAAATCCACTTTTCGCGATGCTCACCAAACTCCAAATTTTGGACCCCAAAAATTTGGCAAACACTGGGAAACGACGCCACTTTGTACTGCTCTTTTGTACCGCCTCCAGATCGTCCTTTCTTTTGTCATCGTTCTTTGTCAACAAGGATTGTCAACTTCTTGGGAACTCGACAAATATCCATGAAAACCTGCTTTGTCAACAAATACAATCAACCCAAAAATACTGCAATGTTACCTTGAGGAATTTTTGCCCAACAGCATGTTTTATCTTTTCACGTGCATTGTTAATATTAAGTGGATTTTACAAGTGATTAACCATGTGTGATAAAACATTTACGCATAATCCGTTTATTTTTTTCATCTTCCATGTTTGTTAATTAATTTATTAAGTGATCACACATCATTCACAAAAATAAATAACCATGTAGCTAACAAAAATAAAATATAAGTGGTGTGATCATAAGATTCTATAATGGTTATTTTTTCTAACGGGTGATAAACTAGCCCTCAACCCTAGTGGAAAACACTCTGAACTGTAGCTTGGTTCATGTTGTGGTATTCCACCTTGACTCCTATGTATCGCCTTGATTAGTTTTTTCTCGGCTCCTTGACTTGGACCGTCACCTCTCGCTCGGGAGCTTCATCATTGCATAAATTTTTACTCACATGCAGATGAGTGGATCCAATAGATTTGATAAAGGGGATTTACATGAAAGACACCGCGGGCACGTAGTCCCTTACATAATGAGGGGATGACACGCATACCATCAATAATAATTTAACCATAATAAATTAAAAGAAATCAATCACATGCAATGGCTGGTCTAGTCTCATAATAATCCACACATCAAGCAACAAGCATACATTTGTAATCCAGTTATCAATTACTTTGATTTGTTCTTTAATTAAGATAATACGTCACAAATTAATTCAATTTATCTTAATTTCATCCAATCGTCTTTAACTCGTAATCATCTATAATTTTAAACAAAATTAACTTCATTTAAAATTAATGCAGTGCAAATGTACTTAGAAGAAAACTCACGTATCATCAAAAAATTTAGCACGAAAATTAATTTAATGTCATTGTTAATCCTATGACATGGTGTGTCTTATCGAATGAACAACGCACATAATAAATAATCAATAGGTTTAATTATATATTTCTTTCCGTGAAAATTTGAGATCACGACCGACATTAGACTGCACGTGTATTTGTTACTTGACATGATTAAAATGTCATGTCCAACGAAAAACAGTAGATTATTTAACTAGATTAAAACATCGGAACCAAAAGAGGATTTTCACATGTAATTTATAATTAATTTATAGTGATATAGAATTATCTCAACTTATAATTCCTCTTTCGTTGATGATCCGGTGAAATAAGATCTTGTCGTACTATCATTCCACTACAGGACCCAAGTGCAGAATCCATTTAAAATTGATTCACACATGCACCACAATCTCATAACAATATTATAGAATCGTCAGGATGCTAGCACGGCTGAATAAATTATAATGATCAACTAAACCTGAATAAATATTATTTATTCTAACTTATTAAATTCACACTTAGTGTGTGACCCTTTATACCTCTTCTCATAAACATTATGCATAACCGTCTAAAGTCTAAAATCAGTGTCTAGCAACACGCTAAAACATCCAGAGAAAAAAAATTGATGCAACGACATCCAACCTTTACAAACATTTACCATATAATATAATCATTTTATCACAATATCTCAAATCAAACAGATAACATGTCAGCGTCATCAACCTACATGTTCAATGTCTTTTTACTCTGAAAATAAACTCGCTTGTAAAACACCATGATCGTGATTTTATTTAGGCAGTTCCATTCTCATATTCCAGTTCATGTGGTTTTTTTAATTTATGGCAATGATTTCACTCAGACGGTTACATTTTCATTATAAAAAACTGTGTCACCAGATGAATTGTCAAGAATGATGACTTGTGTCTTCCAAAGCCACAACTTCCTGGCGTGTTGTGTAAATCATTTCAGTCGTAGAGACTACATTAAACCATTTCTTTGGGACCAGGACATGTTAACATGCTCCGCAGTCAGGAAGGCACATGTGCAACGCTACTCAAAGCCCGCCCACAACATGAACTACAAAAAATAGCTATGTACAACACATCTGCCATTACATCAATCAAACCCATTTTGGATTGAAAACGCCGCCACCTAACCATACATTCCAAAAACTAAAAAATACTCGACAATGATGACAAACCACAAAAGCCAGAAGAAGGAAGAAAAAAAACCTTAGGAGAAGCGGAACCACACTAGGTTTCGAATTTCCCCACCTTTACAGCCCCGCCATAATCCATCTTCGAGCTCTTATGCTGCAACCAAATAATCAAGTCCCAAAACATCACTCTTTTAATTAAAAAAAAAAAACAATATTCCACCATTAGAAAATAACATACCTTGCTTCTCTTGTGCTTGTTAGGGTCGCTGAACTCATCATCTCCTTCATGCTTCCTTTTCTGCAAACATGTGCCAGTAATACAAGTGAGAGTTTGAGCTTTCGTGAATCAATACCAGCTACCAGTAGATAACAAAATACAGACCTTTTCATGCTGTTTCTTTGAGTGATCCGTGCCGGATTCATGGTGCCCGCTTTTATCCTTCTTCTTCTCCTTGTCCTTGTCTTTACTCCGATCTTTATGCCGATGTTTGTGTTTTTTACGCTCCCTGTCCTTATCTTTGTCCCTGTGCTTTCTATGCTTCTTCTCCTTATCTTTTGATTCGCTATTTGATTTCCCCACAATAGTGGGAATGCCTTTATCCGCCTAGAAAACACAAAGGATCAGTAATTCATGCTTTGTATTATGTATGACGGAAACAATTCAAAAGCAACACAAGTTCTTACAGCAGGTAAATCAATGGGCGACGACTCTTTCAATTGAAAGGCTTCTTTCAGACTAATTAGGTCAAAAGGTTGTATAAGGGCATTTATGTATCTTGAATGGGGCTCATTCTCGATGAGCTGATCAAGCTGCATCCCTTCGCCTTTCCTGATTTTTGTGTCTCCTACCAAGCTGTGAATATAATGGGTGTCTGAGATTGACAAAGGAAGTGACTTTTTGCAGAAAAAATCATGGTGGGGGAGCAGCTTGAAATGGCTTATAAGATCCACAGCACCAGTAAGCTCCCTTGGCCCTGAGAGATCAGATAATGGAGCGACTCCAAAAGGGAATGAAAAAAATTAAATTGAAAAAACTGCACTTTGCTTGAATTTTACACTTTAAAAGATAAAATTATTCAAATCTGACCATTTGAAGCAAAAAAAAACATTGAGTTGGGTTAATTGAAATGATTATCTTGCTACCAATCAGATCATTATACAAGTTAACAAATCAAAGAAAATTTTCAACATTAAAAAAGTGTAAAAATGAAAGAGAGTTGATCAACATAGATTTAAACCTAACTTCCAGAAGTGGCAAATGCTCATGCTTTTTTTTAAAGAACATGTATGCTCACAACTTCAAAATTGTGTGTTATTAACATCTCAGGTAATTAAGTTCACTCAAAATTAAATTAGATAAAAAATAAAACACCTGGTAGCTGCACAATTAGTTGATTCAAATCAAATTTCAGATGAGCTAGCTGGAAAGAATAAATAACACAAGCAATCCAAATAAATTACCTCTTCCAAATTTTCTACCCTGAAGATCCATTCATTGATCTCTCACAAGGAATTGACCAGAATTGCCTGAGAATTTAGAGACAGATGAAAATATGATTTGATAAACAACAGTGGTCAAAATAATCCAGGAAGCACATGATAAAATGAATTTAGAAAATCCAATATGCAACGAAACAGATGCTAGAAACCGAACTTTCAATCACTTCTTTTTTATTATTTATCCGAGTTAAATTCTTATGAATAAAAAATTACTTCTGATATTAGACCAAAGATTAGGAATTTGCTCATGAGCCTTTTTATTCTAAAATCTGTCAAAGATTTATTTTTTAATGAAAATGTTCATTGTATAATTTCATCCTAAATAACATGTTTTCACTATTTGCTATATGATCTGGGTTTATGTGCTCTCAGCTAATAGTAGTTCGTTATGATTACAAATTTTAAAAGTTGGTTTAGTTTACCAATTGCAAATTATAAGCGAAGTTACATCAGCATCATGCCTCTGTTGTCTACGATGACTCATAACAAAAACAAATACAACCTCATCAACGTATGCATTAATATGTGCATGAACACTTAAAAAAGTGATGCATAACAAAGGAGAACAACATAATGCAATCAACCCCAAGGGGGTAAAACATCACACAAAAGAAAAACATCAATTTTCCATAAACTCACCAGATTAGAAAACAAACCTGAAGAGTGTTAAGGTTTTAAGTAGGGGAAGCAAGATCCAACATACCTAAAAGAGCATCCAAAGTTCCAAAATATAAACATACCAAATAACTTCCACGTGTTCTTTACATCAAAAAACAGGACATGGAGAATGCAAAATAATGAATTGTGTGATCATACCTATGCCACAACATCAAACCATCGATAAAAACTGAAAATTTAACCGTACCAGATCTCGGTTGGTATTATGGTATGCTACCACGCCAACATGTTTGGCCATGAAAATAATGTGATTTCTGTTTGGCGATGGAAGGAGAAATTTGTTATGAAGCAATGAGCCATGTCGCAGCCGTGTGAAAGCAAGGTAGGTAATGACACATCAAAGTAAACTACACCATTTAGATTCCCATTCCCCCATGCTGATTAAAGTGGGTGGTGATTCCATTAAATAATTGGAAATGACATCAAGTCGCCAATCTGTAGATTATTCATAAAGTGATCCAGATGAGATCCAAGCACTGCTTGAAAAACTAAATCAACAGATAATAATCAATGAAGTGGACTACAAAAACATAGAAGATTTGGTATTCAAGAATAGATGATTGATGAAAGAAGAGTTGTCCATGAATGACTAAATTATCAAAATGGGTGAAAAGATGATGGTTCAAAGAAATTTACTTCAAGAACCCACAAGGAAAAACAAAAAATGGACACATTGAAAGAGTGAAAAGAAATCACTATCCATCTCAAAAGACAAATCGATGAGCGGATAAAATATATAAAAGATGTTAGCTCAAGGTTTGAATTCATTGAATCCTTAATTATGTAGATGGATTCCAAGATCAAGGATCTTGAAGAGAGGCTGAAAACCTCTAAGCGAAAGAAAAAGATTCCCCCTAATATAGCTTCAACAAGTGAAGGCTGCAAAAGCCAAAAAATAGATTCAGGAAACAGACATAATGTTCTTGCTAAATCAGGAAGTGATGGATCTCAATGAAAGGTATCTATGAAGAGCTAATATTATGGAATCATGGGACACACAATGGAAAAGTATCTAGAAGCCAGGGTTCCCATCAGTTGAAGAAATATTTTTGAAACAACGTCTCAATCAAGGAATGAATACATGAGGTGTGATTTTAATCGGAGACGTTTTAAATGCACTAACCTTGGACACATAGCTAGATAGTATGGTAATGTATGTGAGGGATAATCCAAGAAGGAGACACTTATTACCATATTGAGGGGGAGGCATGTAATAAAATAAGAAAACTCTTTCTGAAATGTGGATCTATTGAGTTAGAAGAATGTTATGATAGAAGGAAAAAATGAGTAGACCAAGAAATAATGATGGAAATTTCATAGCAATGTTGATGAATAGAACGAAAAAAACATAAAAAGATAGAAAGAATCTACTGTCATTGGGAAAAAAATGTATTTAAATGTAAAGTGAAACTCGCCAAGGATATACAAGCCCAAAGTGATTATAATGGCTGTCAAGGAGGAAAAACATGAAGCATTTGATCACATAGGAAAGGTTTTGTCTTCAATAGGAGGATGGTAGTATTGAATGCATAAGCATGACTCGGATGAGGTTTGGTTGGATATTTGGGCATTGAAACTTTTGTCGAAGGTCCAAGACTTCTAATGAAGATTTATGGATGATGCGTATACATGTCGGCTCTGCAGTTTAGTCCCGGAGAATAACTTCCATGTGATCTTTCACCGCTTGAATGTCATTCCAGTATGTATGCCCTCTCATATCCTCCTGTAAGATTATGAAAATATTGTTGATATGAGGGAGTAAGAATTTGATCTATCAACTTAATTCATACCCTATATGGGTGTGTTATTTCAGTGGGAACCGAAATAAGAGATGGATGATGGGGTGCCGCTGTGATATATGGGTAGTCTCCATTGTTGGGAACCATAACATGCACCAATTCTCTACTAATAACCAGAATATTCTGACGATATTTCTCATATAGAATGGGAGTATGGACCCAGCACGTGATTTTTGTGACTAGCTGCCTTTGGGGATCCCAAGTTTGTGTAGCTGGAGTGGAGGTCTGGTGAAAATCCTCCTCAGTAAGATGATAAAGAGTAGGACTTGCGGGGAACTATCAGAGTCATGTAGTAGGGTTCGCTTTTCAAATTAGGAAATATTATGGGAACTTGCAGAACGTATACATATAATGGAGCTTTATGATATCACAAACCATCTACGCTCTGAATAAGAATGACCAGAAGATGAATGTTGAAAACACTGGTAAATATAACAGTGAAAAATGAGGCTGTAGCAAGATTACTGCAAAGCCTTACAGTGCAACTGCCAGTAAGTCAATTCCTACATGATAATTCCTCATGATAATTCCTACATGAGTCTAGGAACACTGAGTATACCAAAAGTAGATCAAATTCCATGCTTGAAGTAATTTCAGTAATTTCAGTGTGCATACATGTCGTTATGATAGTAAACCCTCACAAGGATATTGACAACAAATTGATGGAGACGCCAAGTGGGTTGAAAAAATCATTCATCAAATGATTTCGCACCTTTATCGATAGCTGAGGCATAATAATGAGCATCCAATTATGATTCCATTGATTTGGATCAAAGAGATATCGAAAAGACATCATGCATCAATGGAAAACCATAACCAAGAATACCAATTAGTGTAGTATCGCTGATAAGAAATTAAAATTTTACACTACATGGGTGATACAGTTAACATATTTTTGATATTATTTTCTTTTCATGGTTTACATATATTTTATGGTTGTCTATGCTTTATTATATCACTATTATCGAAATTTTTGTTTTCATATTTTTCTGAAAAATAATTTCTTTAATTATTTTTACTCTAATTCGTGTCATTTTCCATGCATGTATATATCAAAAAAGATAGAAACAATAAATATACAAAAAAAACAGTTAAACGGTTCATAAAAAGTTAAAACAATAAAAAAAAGGTTTTAAACCGATGTTATACAGTTTAGAAAGACTGGGTTAAATGTGGCCACATATCGGAAATTAAATGGGTTGTTTGAATTGGAAGCATACTCTATTTGAGGACATGGTGATATAACCACCAATTACTATCATGTGTATGTAAAGAGATGGATGTTGAAACTAGTGACAAGATGATATTTCAAGCTATAAAACACAAGAAGTCAAAGAAAATAAACATCACAGACATCAATGATCCCATGCCACTGACTTTCATCCAACCATGGATGAAAATAGATACATCTTATTTATCTAAGATGGATAATGCTAGATTTAATTCACACATATTGATGGGTTGCAGTGACAAAAATCAACACAGGGATATCAATCATCGTTCATGAATTCCCCATGCAATGAAATAAAATTTCATCATCGTTTTCAATATCCATATCACCACCAATCCAAAATGGTTTTTTGGGGGGATATTACTCCATAGCATCCATGCAGTGAATTATATTTTATGACAGCTACATATCTACTACAATGATTGAGGTGGTAGGAATATCATCTTTGATTACATCCTATCATTAATATGACATGATGGAATTTAGGTTTGCAACTAAAGAAAACTGTCTATTTCCAACTATGAAATGTCAATATCGCCGATTATAATTTAATCATTGGAGGTGACATACACATATTGTTTCCCATGATGCTCAATAAATCCCTACCGCTACTTATGATATCTACTAATTAATGAAGAAAATAGGATAATTACATTGAACATAATCCATATCTCTATTATAATTCCATATATCATAACCCAGTAGCCAATCTGAGTGATGGAAGTGCCCAAAATCAAAACCCTAAAACCGAAATTAGGGATTACCTGATAGTGCAACAAATCCGGAACCAAGTGAGGGCAGCGCGCGGCTCTGGGTCAGTTGCGGCAACAGGCGAGGCGTGAGGAGAGAGAGCCAGAACGAGGGAGGCGGAGGCGGAGGTGGGGAGGGGAGTCAGGGAGCTGAAGCTAGAGGGAGCCGGAGGTGCGGCGAGGGAGAGGACGAGCAGCGGAGGTGAGCCAGGTGTAGCGAGGGAGAGGACGGGCAGCGAAGGGTTTGACGAGGGAGGTGTGGGGGGGTGATTTTTTTATTTTTTATGGCTTGCGGCCGTCAAAGACCCTGTGAAGCCATAGTTTCTAGTAGTGCTCTCTCTCTCATCTTTGTTCAATCCTTCTAGAGAGATTCATGACCGAAATTGTAATGGATTTACGCCAAGCAAATCTTTTCTTCTCAACCTATCTTTCTTGGTATTTTCGTCAAAAAGCAAGGGAGGTTTAGTTTCTTGCTATCTCCGTCAAAAAGCAAGGGAAGACGTGGTTTTTGATCATCGTTAAAATCAAGGTACAAATATACATCTCTCAATTCAAGGGGTGGAGAAGTAGGGTCTCACACCAAGCTATTGTCGAACATTTTATCAAATTGTATTTTCTCTCTCATTTATTTTACGCATTGCATCATTCAATCTTGATACGCATAAAGTGCATAAATTCGATACATCTGTTTTTCGTTGTGCTTATTCGCTTAATTAACTTTGATATTAACTTTATAATACGGATAGAATTTATCACTTTATTGCTTCGTCGTATCAAAATCCTTTTTATTTTGAATTTGTCCTTCACTTTGATTGTTTTAATTTTTAAAATACAATTCACCCCCGTCTTGCCATTTTCTTTCAGATCAACAATTGGTATTAGAGGATATCTTTGTGTTTTTTTCAAATTCTTATTTTCAAAAATTAGTTTTAATTTTCAAAACCCTAATCTATTTCAAAGCTCGATTTTAAATATTTTCAAAATGCTCCTGAAGAACTCTTTGGGACGAGCTCCTTTCTTTAATGGTTCAAATTATTCTTATTGGAAAAATCACATGTCTACCTTTCTTAGTAGCACAGGTTATCTAGTTTGGAAAATGGTTATGTATAGATACACTCCTACAAAAGAATCGAAAGATAAATGAACTCCTCAAGATATTGTTGCTTTTGAACTTAATGGAAAAGCCATGAACGCTCTCCATTACGGGCTTGACCAAAATGAATTTAATCGCAAATCTACTTGCAAAACCACTAAGGAAATCTGGAAATTGCTAAAATTCACTCACAAACGCACAGTGAGAGAAATCAAAGATGAAAATCCAACCAGTGGGAGTGTACCTATACACTCCTATATACGAAATCACCATGAAAAGCCAAACAGTGAAAGAAGCAATGGAAATCAAGGAAACCAAGAAGAACCTAGCTTTTAAAGAAATCAAAGATGATTCTTCCGAAAGTGACACTAATGACAAAGGTGAAATTGAACAACTTATCATAAAGATGAAAAAACTTTTAAAGAAAAAGAAATCATCCCGACGTGCCAAAAAGAAAGATCAAATTGAAGCACCGATTGTGAAGAACTCTACAAACATGTTCTTAAAGACAAAGATCAGCTTTTGAACATAGTGGTCAATCTCGGGTCGCAGCGCAATGCGGCGGGGTCCTGTAGCGGGATAGCAGCAACACGGATTGCGTCACGACCGCTTTTTTATCCAATCATGGGCCAAATAATATAATTTAAATTATATAATTCTTCACATATATATGATGAAAAATTAAAATATGATAAATAAAATATAAAACAGAGTAAAAATAATACATATATAATAACAAAAAGAAATAAAAAGGGGCTTTAGAATGGAAATTTTTTACCAAAAAACAAAATAAAAAACAAAAAAAATAAAAAAGGGACAAGTGGGGAAATAGAAAAAAAATACGTAACATAAAAAAAATAAAGGAGTCGGGGGGGGTCGGGGGGGGGGGGGGGTCGACATCGTAGACCGGAGCAACAAATGCGGGGTCGCGACTCGGGGGGGCGTTGGGGTCGTGGCGGTGCAGCCGAACGAACAAGAAGTGGGGGGTTGTGGTCGGTGTCGAAGGGTAGCGGCAGCGACAACGTAGGCTAGCAATCAAGACGCGACCGCTCTAGCTGGGATCGCGGCAAAACCGCGACAGCCAGGATCGTGGTGAAGGCGACGCGATCGTGTTCCGCCTGCAATCCGGCCACCTGAAGCAGCCGGGTACCGCTCCGCACCGCACAGGCGCAATCACGACCACAATGTCGTGTTTTGACAAGTATGCTTTTGAATGAAAAGGTTCTTCTAAAAAAATGTTTTGGTTTTGAAATTAAAACCAAACGTTGAGAATTTAGAATCTCAAATCAAAAAGCTTAAAAATACTCTCGATCAATTCGCCCATGGTGATCAATATCTTGATATGATTTTGCGTTCTCAATGTCCTATGAAAAATCATCATGGTTTTGGTTCTTCAAAATATTGCAAGTCATTCCAAAAATACTACTTTTATTAAAGGCATTTTACAAAATAAGTTTTGTAATTATTGTCGTAAAATCAGGCATTTAATTTACGAATGCAATTGCAAAAATGCTGGATATGAAAGACCTAAATTCATTTATTTTTCATCTCGTATAACTCACATAAAATCTTATACTAAACAAGTTTGGGTTCCAAAATCCTTATTAGCCAATATTAGTGGACCCAAGATTGTTTATGCTTCACCTTGTTTATTAGTTAACCTTGTCGGACCCAAAATTCGGGTACCAAAAGGCACTCGTGTTTGATATCTTTTAGGGCCACGCCACCAAGCTTCATTGTCATATCATTCGGTGGATTCTCAATAAAGTGAACTAATCAACTCTTGAAATGATTAATCTATTATTTCTGCTTGTGCTCTTTGTTAAATGCTCCGATTGAGGGCTAGCCTAGCTCTTTTCTTTCCGGGGAAATTTTGGACATCAACCTTGATCTACATGAGAAAAGATTATTCGGTCTCTTTAATTTTATTTCCCTCTTGAACTCCATTTCAAGATCACTCCTCTCATCCATGTATTCTTGGTTATTAAAAGAGAGGTTGTCTTTTTTAAAATACTCTTGTTTTTCTTTTCTTATCTTTTTTTAAAAAAAAAAATCTCATCTTTTTTAAATTTCTTTCTTTTCTCTTTTGAAATTTTCTTTTTCTATCTTATGCATTGTCTATGTTTTACATACCTATTCTCCAATCTTGTTTTTTTAAGGGGAGATAGTATTGCTTGTCATAATTGTTTTTAATCCTCTTTGTAGTCTTCTCGTATCCCTTCCCTTGTTACCTTTTTGATAATCACAAAGTGGGAAGAAATGTTTTGTAAAAGGGGGAGATGTTTCTTGGTTATGGGGGGGGAGCTTTTGAGTAGATGTTTATTGAATATGATTTAGTTAATCTCTTGAGCATGTTGAATATCATTTATCTCTTGAGCATGTTCATTGTATCTTTTTATCTATTGCATATTAATCTCTTGAATTGCTTTGAATACATGTTTCGCTCTTGATTTACTCTTAACTTATCTTTTTTATGTCAAGTCTTTGTGATCATTGAAGGGGGAGATTGTTATCTCTCTCTCTCATCGTGTTTTCATGATCACAAACAATCTTATATGTATCTAACGATTTCTTTTGAGTGAATTTCAGTCTCGCCTCTTGGTCTTTAAATGATGACATTGATGGACTTATGGACTTATCCAATGTTAGTCAAAAGCAACACGTTGATCTTGTTAAAGGCTTGGACGTGACTTATTTCATGCTTAGAGATCATGAAAGGAAGTTGGAAGTTCCATAGAAGAACTTTGAAAGAAGTGGAGGAGCCACCTCTTGAAGCATGAGGTGGCAGGCAACACCGGCTGGCCGATGGTGTGGACAGAAGTCCCTCAGCCATCATGAGTCCACCGGCCAACCGATGAAGGAAGGCAGTGCCCAGTGAGTCTCAAGTGTTGTACCGACCATCTGGTAGCCTTGGGTAGCTAGTCGATGGGCATGTTCCAAAACCTTCTGGGGTGCTTTTAATGATGGTCAAAAGGGTTCGGGTCGGGCCTTTAATGCCCCAGCTCGGCCTTAGACCCCCTTAGTTCTTGTGAAGCCTATAAAAAGTCCTTGGGTGGCTTGGATCTCATCTCACAACGACAGTGGAATCTCAATACTTCAACGACAGATCTCTAGCAATTCTCTCTCAATCTCCATGATCCTCTCAAAAAGGTAATCTTCTTTTCCATTTCTCAAAGGCTCTCACCTATCTTTATCTCTCTCTCTCATCTTGTTCAATCCTTCTAGAGAGATACGCAACCAAAATTGTAACGGATTTGCCCCAAGCAAATCTTCTCTTCACATCCTCCTTCTACCATTGGTTTATTGCCATTTTCATCAAAAAGAGAGTTTGGTTTCTTGTTATTTTCGTCAAAAAAAACAAGGGAGGCTTGGTTTCTTACTATCTCCATCAAAAAGCACAGGAAGATGTGGTTCTTGATCTCCGTTGAAATCAAGGGACTAATATAAATATCTATCAATGCACAGGGTGGAGACGTAGGAGCTCACACCAAGCTATTACTAAACTCTTTATCAAACTGTGTTTTCTCTCTCATTTATTTTACACATTGCATCATTCAATCTTGATACGCATAAAGTGCATAAATTCGATATGTTTGTTTTCTGTTGTGCTTATTCACTTAATTAACTTTATAATGCGGATCAAATTTATCACTTTATCGCTTCATTGTAGCGAAATCCTTTTATTTTGAATTTTTCCTTTGTTGTTGTTATTTTAATTTTTAAAAGGCAATTCACCCTCCTCTTATCATTTTCTCTCCGAACAACACATCATGTCTCAGTTAAGTCGTGCTCGCAGGTTCATCCCACCGAAATCTGATAGAGTGAAATCTTCATTTTTTATTAAAAGGTTTGATGTTATGAGATAGTTATGATCACAAAATTTATTATATTACATTCTTCATGTTTTGTCTTTTGATGTTAAAAAAGCTATAATTTATTTAGCGTGTTTATGATTATCATATATTTTCTCTGATTTGGTGAGTTTATGGACAATTGAGAAGTTTTTCTAATGTGTGTTGTTTACCCCCCTTGGGGTTGTTTTTGAGTATGTCATTAACCTTGATTATGCATAGATTATTTAAGTTTCCAAGGACATATTAATACATATGTCGATAAAGGTGTTAATTTTTTTGTGAGCATCATTGAAGATTGTGGAAAAATGATGCCAATGAAACCTTATGATATGTAATTGTAAATTGAATCAACATTTAAAATTGGTAATCATAATGATCTATTATTATTATTAAGATGGTACAACTGCCAAGGGTGGCTCATATACACTACAAAGAAGCTGGATTGGGGGCTTGACCCTACGACCACCACCCCAACCCCCCCCCCCCCGCCACCCAGGCTGCCTACGGGAGGAAGAATGATCTATTATTAGTTGAGCACAAAGATAATGCATGGACATCAATATGTAGGGTTGCAAGTCCCTCCCCCTCTTTTAGAGTATATGAAAAAAATAGTGAAAACGTGTCTTTTTAAAGATGAAATTAAACAATGGGCATTTCCATAAAAATAAATTTGAGAAAGATGCTAGAATAGAAATGCTTAAGAGAAAATTCCAAATCTTTAGACCGATCTACAATGGGGATGTCATAAAAAATTTTGGAATAAAAAATTAGCAGCCACAAATTAAAAGGGGTGCAACCATATTTCTGGTTTTGTTGATTATAATACTAATTTTTTTCTCGTTAATTTTATGTTACTGGTTTCAACAAACTCAGTAGTTATAATTGTTTTGTGTTGGTTTCAAATAATCAGTAGGTTGTGGTTGCTTCTTTGTTCATTTCAAATTGGTAGTTATTGTTTCTTCATTTTTTATAGCAAATTTTTTATTCCAAAATTACTTTTGATGCACCCCGATGATTAAACCAAAGATTTAGAATTTGTTCCAGAAATTTTCTATTTTCAAATACATCAAAAAATAACTTTTGTCGTGAAATATTCCATCGTTAAATTTCATCCCAAAAATCATATTTTAACTATGTTTTTTAGTCTACTCAAAATCAGGGTGGGGGATTACTTATAACCCATACATTATCAGTGTGATCCCAGTTAATATTAGATCATTACGATTACTAGTTTTAAATGTTGTTCTGGTTTACTATTTCATATTATAAAAAAAATCATAAACATGCTACATAAATCCATACCTATTCAAAGGACAGAAAAATGAGTTTTCATTAACATGATATCACAACCGACAACTAAATTAGTAAAAAACCACAACCACTGTAAAATAAAAAAAAACACAATGAATTTATTAAGGGTACCTGTACCTGTGAGAAGTAATATCAGTGAGAAAAATTCACAGAGGATGACCTGAATCTTTTGGGGATGAAAATCGAAGGGCAAAAATCAGTCTATCTGCAGAAAGCAGTCAAAGCTATGAAGCGAGGTGGGTGGGGTTCAGAAATCGGAGGAGAAAAATAGTATATGCAGAGATAGAGTTGAACCTGATGATGTTGACGATCCAAAATATCTCGATCGGCGGTATGGAGTCGATCCGACGAAGGAGGTCGATGGGGCGGGATTGGAGAACGGAGGTACACTAGCCAGATGAAATGGAAAGATTGGGGTAACGAGAGAAAGGAGTAGGTAACTTTACCTGACTATACCACTCAGCGATTATTCCAATCGGTGTGGAGAATTGATGGAGTAAATTGGAGTCTGATGAGTCAGGAAATTTGATTGAGGGCGAGGAGATTGAGAGTAGGGTATCAGAAAGGATATTGAGGATCGGAAATCTTACAAACCCTAGCGGCCGCGTGGAAATCAGAAGACGAGGTGAGGAGATTGGAGCATCGATAAATGGAGTCCAGCACAAGGTAGTTTTCCGCTTTTTATCGTCCTCACTGCCTCCTTTTTCCGGTGGCACTATCCGGACTGCTTGAGGCGATGGAGGGCAATTTCGTCTCAAAGCTGAATGGAGCGCGCGCGAAATTGGCCGGGCTCCGCGCCAAGGATTTGGCCGTTCGGGTTTGGTGCGCCGAGTTGTGGAATAGGGCGGCGTTGCGGCGCTCTGGTGCATTTTCGTTCGAGGTTCGGGCAAGGCGAGACTCGTTCGAGGTTCGGGCAGGGCAAGAGTTGTGGAGTAGGGCGGCGCTCTGGTGCATTTTCGTTCGAGGTTCGGGCAGGGCGAGACACTCGTTTGAGATTTCAAAGTTCTCCTTATAATGGATAGCGATGAAGGTATTGCGGGCGAGTTTATTTAATGTACTTTTTTCTTGGTTTTGTTGTAAATTTGTCGAACGATATTTGCTGAAGTTTGGGGTGGTCTTTTTACTGGAAGTAATATATAGTTTTGTTGCATTACGGCCCTTCGAGTGGTGGATTTTGCCCTGGATTTTGCAGTGAAACTTCCACTTCACGTCTAAGTCTCTCTCGATGTCCACTGGAGGTTCTACTGAAAGTTCCCGTGATATATAGTTTTGTTGCATTGCGGCGCATGCAGTGGTAGTTTTTGCTCGGGTTTTTGCGGTGAAACTTCCACTTGATATCCAAGTTCGTCTCGATATCTACTAAAGGTTCCACTAGAAGTTCCACTGGAAGTTTCAGTGGAACTTCCAGTGCAAGTTCTCGTGCTATATAGTTTTGTTGCATTACGGTACTTTCAGTGGTTTTTGCCCTGATTTTTGCAGTGAAACTTCCACTTGATGTTCAAGTTCGTCTCCACGTCCACTGGAAGTTCCACTGGAAGTCCCACTGGAACTTCCACCCGAACTTCCACCCGAACTTCCACTGGAACTTCTACTGGAAAATATATTTTATAAGTTTTTTTATTTAAAATTCCAGAAAAATAATTATATATATATATATATATATATATATATATATATATATATTTGTAATAATTTTTATTTAGTTACATTTATATTTTATATATATATCTGTAACTTCTAGTGGAAATTCTAGTGGAACTTCCACTGGGACTTCCACCTGAAGTTCAACTGGAAGTTCAACCTGAAGTTCCACTGGAAGTTCCACTGGAAGTTTAACTAGAAGTTCCACTGGAAGTTTAACTAGAAGTTCCACTGGAAGTTCCACTGGAAAATATATTTTATAACTTTTTTATTTATAATTTCATAAAAATAATTTTTATTATATATATATATATATATATTTGTAATAATTTTTATTTAGTTATTCTGTTCATATAGTTTATACATTTTCAAATGAATTAAATTCTATTATAAAGTTAATGTACTTTTCTTGAACTATTGTTTTTTGTTGCAGGGTGTTGCAATGTTGTTGACGGTGATGTGGATGTTATAGCGGCTTCTACTAAACCAGTTGTAGGGATGACGTTCAAGTCACTTGATGAAGCACAATGTTTTTATGTCACGTATGAGAGAGTAAATGACTTCAGTGTATGCCGACAATACTCTAATAAAAGGAGAAAAAATAAATCAATTGTCACGTCAAGCCTTTATGCATGTAGCAAAGAAGGTCATATGAAGATTGACAAACGTGATAGCATGGTGAAATTTCCTTAGGCTGAGACACGTACAGGTTGTCTTGCTAGAACGAGGGTTAGTTTATTGTCTTCTGGGCAATATGCATGTACTATATTTGTTGAAGAGTATAATCATCCCTTGCACAGGCCCAAATCAATTCATATGATGAGGTCCCAAAGAAAAATAACAGAAGCACAAGCAGCTGAGTTATATGTGAATGCTTCTGCGGGTATTAAACCAAACGATTCTTTCTCGTTGGCGACAATTTTTGCAGGGGGGCGAGATGTTATTGGGTACACGCATGTTGATCAGTTCCATTTTTTAAGGTCTAAACGGGAAAGAGATTTGCTTCATGGTGATGCATGTTGCATGTTAGAATACCTGAAAAGACAAAGTCAAGACAATCCACCATTTGTTTATAATATGCAGTTTGACATGAATGATAAAATTAGTAATATTTTCTGGCCTGATCCAAAAATGAGAGCAGATTGTGAGTTGTTTGGAGATGTTGTTGTGTTTGAAACCACTTTTAGCACTAATAAAGAGTACAGACCATTAGGTGTTTTTGCGGGGTTCAATCATCATCGGGAGATTGTTGTTTTTGGGGCATCTTTGTTATATGATGGAACGGTGACTTCGTTTTCTTGGTTGTTTCAAAAAAATTTACAGGTGCATCACATGAAGAGTCCTCAAACTATTTTTACTGATCAGGATGCGACAATGGGAAAATCCATTTCTGTAGTTTTAGTGGGAACTCAACATTGCCTTTGTTTGTGGCATTTGATGCAAAATGGCATTAAGCATTTAGGTAATTGGATGAAATATGGATCTAGTTTTCTAACTAGATTTAAGAAGTGTATTTTCGAATACCATGATGCAATTCAGTTTGATAAGGAGTGGTCTCCCCTTAGAGCAGAATATGAGGATGGGAAATCGCAGTGGCTAGATAATGTTTTTGTATTGCGAGAAAAGTGGGTGCATTGCTATTTGAAAGATGCTTTAACATTGGGTATTCACAACACTCAATTAAGTGAACGTTTTAATGGATTGCTTAAATATTATGTTCATCGAAAGTTAAGTGTTGTTGATTTCTTCAAGCAGTTTGAGCGCTTGTTGAAAAAAAATCGGTATCGTGAAACAAAGGCAGAATTTGAGATGCGGGAGAAGTTGTCTCGTAATCTTTACCCTTACCATGCATTGATGTGCCAGGTTTCTACTAGATATACACCTAAATTATTTGATTAATTTCAGCATTAATATCAATTGGTTGGTGCTTGTTTTTTGATATCTTGTTTTGAAATCGGAGTTCAATTCAGTTATGTTATTTGAATGGTTCATTGTGAAGATCAATTTTGTGTATCATATGAAGCTTCAAATGAAGTTTTTGAATGTTCTTGCCGAAAGTTTGAGTCCGTTGGGTATCTTTGTTGTCATGTTTTAATTTTTTTTGATCGGCTTGATGTGAGAGAAATACCTGAAAAATATATTTTGGAGAGATGAACATGATTGGCTAGAAATATTGTGATGTTCAAAGGATCTTCTGTTGAGATACTTGCTGATAGAAAATTAGTTGTAACAAAACATTACAAAGATTTAGCACGAATGAGAATGAAGTTAATTATCATAGCTTGTGAGACAGATGCGGGTTATGACATCACCTTCTCAAATTTCAGTAATTTTGCAAAAGAGTTGTCTATCATAAATACATCAACGGATAAAGTTAATGGTTGTGCTAGTTCAGACAAAATTTTTAGAAAGTCTTCTTTTAAAAAGAAACCAAACAGAAAAGGGGGAGATAGATTGAAAATATTTTTAAACAATGACTGCCGAAAGGGGAAACAATTGAATAAAAAAATTAAGCCTACTACTATGATGACTGTATGATTTCATTTTATGATGCATTTCATTTATAAGATCGGTTATTTATTGTTAATATGTTATCTGATATCATTATTGTTTGCATGCAGGGAGTCAAGGAGCAAGCAATATCAGATTTTTATGTTCGAGCTAGAAAAACAGTTTCACATGTAATTTTTTTATGAGCATTCTTTTCCATAACCGTTTGTAATTCTGAACTTTTTCTGTTGCAGGAAGACTTTTCCACTAATTTGGAACTTCAGCTTGGGAGGTAGATTGCTGGGATAACATTGGAAGAGGCCGAGCAGTGTAGACAACATTGGATGGAAGTAGTTTTTTAAATTGTAATGACTGAATTGAAAAATCTATAGTCTGTATCCAGTTTCGGTTATAATGGATTGGCAGTGGGATTGAGATACTTCACGAAATTGTAAATGTGCTGTATGCATTTGTTCTATATGGAACTATAAAGATGTGATAAATCTAGGTTCTACAATTCTGTATGCATTTGTTCTGTGAGGATGAGGTAGTATTTGATAGTCCACTTTTGGTTGTAATAGATTGGGATTGGGATACTTCACAAAATTGTAAATGTGCTGTTTGCATGTGTTCTATATGGAACTATAAAGATGTCAGAAATCCAGGTTCTACAATTCTACATGCATTTGTTCTCTGAGGATGTGGTATTATTTGACAGTCCACTTTTGGTTGTAATGGATTGGCAGTGGGATTGGGATACTCCACGAAATTGTAAATGTGTTGTATGCATGTGTTCTATATAGAACTATAAAGATGAGATAAATCCAGGTTCTGCAATTCTATATGCATTTGTTCTGTGAGGATGTGATAAATCCAGATTCTTGAATTTTGATGAAGAAATCTAGAATACTGAGTAATAGTTATTGGATCTTTGGGAGAAGTCAGTCCATATGGAGAGTCTCCATCTTCTGATGAATTCCAAATTTTGGCCAAACTTAACACTTACAAACAGTAAAGATAATATCCTTAAAGTGTGAATCATCCACTTATCTGTAGCAATTAACATCATTAAATCTAAAAACAAAACCAAATAAAATCCCTCAAAAGAAAATGGTTCCCCTCATAAGGACATAATATTCCTAGTGCAGTGAAAATGCTAACAAAACTATTCATCCATTGTCCCCGACTATTTTACTTGTTCTTCATTCTGGTTGTACTGTTTCCACAAGACAACTCCTACTTCTATACGATGTTTCATTCCAACTGTATGTAGGGTCTGTAAGGAAACAGTGCGCCATATACAGGCGTATGCCATCAACTTCTTCTTGTGATAGGGTCTTATTATACCCCTGATCCTTTGCCATATTCTTAATTAGATAACAAACAATTACCCCACAATCTAATGTTGCATCCCCCTGTTGGGGACTATCTTCCACTATAAATGGAAGCGCTACAGCAGTCATCTCTAGGTATTCAGGATTCCATTGTCTGATGACTTGTTCAATAAATATTTTCTGCAAGTGTTGTATAAATTGTATTCAGTAAGTTGGTGTATATGAAAATGCATTAGATGTCAAAGATGATAGAATTTACCATTTGGAGAGCATCTTGTTGGTAACAATAAATTGCAGCAGGACCCATGCGAGGATTCATGGAGTTATAGTAGCTGAAATGTTTTTTTTCAATATCAAAGACAAGCAAAGTCCAATGAAGATTGTCTGTGTTGATGGGGATGAAGACTTTTCCATTCAACTTCATTGCTTCTTTTATGAGATTCTCAACCAAACACTCTTTCAAATTGTTTTTATGCCTGGATATAATGCTCTGTAAAAATGATTATAGTGAGAAAAAATATTAATTAATATCTTTAAAACATCAAGAACATAGATAATATTAGACTTACCAATGTGACACTAGTAATCATTATTGATTTATTATAAAAAATTCCAGCCGTCTTCCCTATTTGACACTTGTTTATGATAAGCTGAGTATATGAATCTATAACTTGATATCAATAAAAAAATAATGGAGGATGTGAGACTAATTGAATATTACTTTACAGTAAGCTTGTTTAAATTAGGCTCACCCAACTACTTGTCATGCTTTTCGCGAAAAGTTGAAAAATTTCATTTATTCCAACTGAATACAAGCCGTTTTCAGCTTCCCATACATATTGAATACATTATAATCACAATAATGTATAAGAAAACAAATAAAGTTCAGGGTAATTGAATTGAAATCCTTGAAATTAAGGGCAGACATACCATCCTGATTTCATCTGGAGAATCTTTTGCAACTGCTCATAGTCTTTTTTCTACAGTCATCTAATCTACCTAACCCATTTAGGTATTCCTGAAAGACCTATAACCGCCTTTTTTGGTTCTGTTTTCATTGAAACACTGCCTACCTCAATTGGTTTTTCCAGCTGACTTGGTTGTTCTACTAATTTTTTGGCCTGCTATTGTTCTTCTTCTTGTGTATCAGGTTTGATACTGAAAAGCGGAATCTAATTTCTTCTACTTCCTCGCTCTAGACTTCACATTTCTAATCATTGATCTCATTTGGCGACTCTCAGTTTTTGTCTGTCCAGTTTGGCTGCTTTGATGTACAAGTGTGGTTTGTTCAACATCTTCTTGCAGTTGATCTGCATGCTCCTCAATCCTAGTTTCCTTGGCTCCTAGTTACTGGTTTTCCTTCTATTGTTTTGCTTCAGGGGGAGATGCGGGTTTTTCAGGAGGATCTTGCTGCATTTCAGGTTCAATTGTACTCTCTGTCTGGGTTTCCACCTTGATTGAATGAATCTTTTCAGCACTACATTCTCTTATTCTTTTCTCTATGCTAGCATTCTCACTTACTAATTGCTTCGGTATTTTAATTTTTTCGGTCTGTTTTTTAACAATTGCTTCCATTTTATGAAGTTCTCGTTTTAGGGCCGAATTTTCTTTTGCAATAACTTTTATTCTATCGTCCTCTAGTTCCCCACTTTCCTAGTGTCCAACAAAATCTTCCATAACCATTGTTGGCTCATTAATTTCTACTTTTATTATGTCCTTCTCTGAATTATCCTTTTTCTTCCGTCCAACAGAAGCTTCCATAACCATTGCTGGCTCCTCTGCAGTTGGAAGTTGATGAATCTTCAGTTTCTTTAAAGCAACATCAAAATCAGAGAGACTCCACTTTGTGAAAGGTGGATTGGATGCTTGTTCATTCTCTTTCACTAGTCCACTTTCTTCACAATACCAATACTACAATAACAAGAAGCATATGGAGAGTATATTATAAATTGAATTGAAAATAAATATTAATACTTACCAATAAAGCGATAATTTCCCCCGTAATCCTTGCACGGTGCGTGTGAAATTCTTTAATTGATCTCATCAATTGTTGGTGTATTGCATGAGACCAATTTAGTGTTCTCATGTCTCTTGAAGTATTCAAAAAATTGATAAAACCCCAACTTAGGTATAAACCTGTAGTAGGGAAAAAAATAGTTTCACATGTGTATAAACATAGAAGTGTTGTTGTGTCAAGATGTTTGAGTTCTTCATCTCCCTTTATTGCTTCCAAAAGGGCCGATTTTATTTCCTTTTGTGTCAACAACTTGACACCAGTTTGAAATCTCCTTAAATATAATGATGCCTTTGTTGGTTTGAACGAGTAGGAGTCCTCCATTTTTATTTCACCATCGGTTATTACAAAGATCTTTTGGATATCAGCTTTAGATAAATTTCTTTCCCCTCCACCGAATTGAAAAGCAGTTGTTGAAGGATTGTAGTTATCCAATACATACATAACAGAAATATCAGATTTGTTGCAATCCGATTCTATTACTGTATTGGATATGAACGCTTCAAACATATTCTAAAATGGAGTAGTGCGCAAAGCATTTCTATGACCATCTTTCAGTTTATCTTTTATTTCTTGTAAAAGTCTTTGTAAGGAGGTCAAATTTGACCTAAAATGCACACCTGAAAATAGAAATTAAGGAATTATTGGGGTCATCCACAAAATTACAGTATAGAAGGTAGGAAAAGTCTAAGTTCTATTGGGACTTCAGTGAAAGTTCCGCTGGAACTTCAAGTGGGAGTGCCACTGGAAGTCCCCCTGGAGGTGCCACAAGGAGTTCCACTGAAAGTCCCACAGGGAGTGCCACTGGAAGTACCACTAGAAGTTCCAAGTCCCATAGGAACACTACTACAAAAACGGGCAATAACAGCGCTAAAATCGGGCTTTAACAGCGCTAGAAAAGCACTGTAAAGCTCAGCGCTGATAAAGAGGGGGGTCCTTTAACAGCGCTTTTTTAGCGCTGTTAAATGTCACCTTTAACAGCGCTAAAAAAGCGCTGTTAAATGTCACCTTTAATGGCGCTAAAAAAGCGCTGTTAAAGGATACCTTTGACAGCGCTAAAAAAGCGCTGTTAAATCCCTGTCTGCTGCTAATAAAAAACCTGCACTAGTACAGCCAGCCGAGCAGACCTGCACAAAAACCAGTATATCAACCACAGACCTGCACAAAAACCAGTATATCAACCACAAGCATGTCATCAACCGATCACAACCCAACCAAACAGTGTTCTTACCATGAGTTAGATACCATCTACCCAGAAACCAAAACTACCTCATTACATAGTATCACAAAATATTCCTACACAACTCAGAAGATAAATACTAGAACATTCCACTATGCATTGTTTCTCCTTGGATTGCCACTTGGTTTTGACAAATCGTGCAGAGCCCGTGCTCCTTGAATCATTCTACAATACATAAAAAGGATATCCTAACTCTCCCAACCATCACCCTTAGTAATTATGTATATTAATACAAAAAAGGTAACATATCATAAATTGGGGGACTGTAATGAGACATCAAGATTAACATTCTATATATAGGATCGATGTCTGGTAGGATTGGTTGCGTTGATACATGACTCTACCTGGACCTCAAAAATAGATATATGATCTCACTCCAGGACTTTCAGAGAGACTCCAACTATGTCTAGGACGTCCTGCTGAAGCGATCGTACTACCGTAAGTCGGAAAAGATACCAAAACCATCCTAGGAAGGATCATGGGAGCCAACCCTAATGAAATATGTCCTTGATATATTGTTCAAAGAGATCAATCATGGTACATAAAATTATGTGTCATTTAAAGGGTCACATGCCTTGTCGCTTTACCCTGGGTAACTCCAATGTTCAGCTGCCTGTGTGAATATACATGTCATATAAATAGGAAATTACATGGCATGTTAAAAAACATATACGTGTTACCCTTTGATCTTGTGTCCTCTTATGCACCCTTGCCCTATGTTAGTACATGACGTCGATCTCGTGTGATTCTTCCTGTGTATCTGTACAAGGGATAAACTGCGTAGCTGGCTCATTAAAGACGTGTAGTGGGATATATTCCATGTAGGAAAGCCATGTAATCCACCCCAGGTTTGACTCGTACACGTCACATATGACCCATGGATCATTGTACTAAAGTGTTAACACAATCCTAAGGCGTTTGGTCGGTTTCCCGTATGTCAGTTGTTGATTTCACTTAAAAATAAATCCATTTTGAACAAAATAGAGGCACTTTGAGTGGTGTCGGCCACACCGGTCCACGGATTGAGTCGGGGTTGACTCTTACACGTCAAATTTGACCCATGGATCATTGCCCTTAAGTTTCAACAGAATCCAAATGCGTTTGGTCGGTTTGCCGCATGTCAGTTGTTGATTTCACTTAAAAATAAGTCCATTTTGAACAAAAGAGAGGCACTGTGAGTGGTGTCGGCCACACCGGGCCTCGGATTGATGTGGTGTTACGTCACACATGAGTCATTGATCATTGTGACCGGTATCACTCCAAGTGTATGTATTTAGTTTAAAATGAACAATATTTTACGTACATACGCCAAACCGATCTAACGGCTTCTGATTGCGTTGATACTTTTTCACAACAATCAATGACTCGTGTGACGTGTATGATTCAACACCGCATCAATCTGAGGCCCGGTGTGGCCGACACCACTCACAGTGTCACTGTTTTGTTAAAAATGGACTTAATTTTAAGTGAAATCAACAACTGACATACGACAAACCGACCAAACGCATTGGGATTCTATTGAAACTTAAGGACAATGATCCATGGGTCAAATGTGACGTGTACGAGTCAACCCCGCCTCAATCAGAGGCGCGGTGTGACCGGTATCACTCCAAGTGTATGTATTTAGTTTAAAATGTACAATATTTTACGTACATACGCCAAACTGATCTAACGGCTTCTGATTGCGTTGATACTTTTTCACAACGATCAATGACTCATGATACATAGAGAAATTCACTGGCCACCTTCGAGAATGATCTAAAGCACAAACCATGACAGCATTATGTTTTTAACTTCAGCACCTCAATTGAGAATGTGACACCTTTCAGGACTTGGCGCCATTGTATGTCGTTTCGTCCACTGAATGGGTCTATCCTTTTATTTAATTTTTTTAACTTCAGTCAAATATTCTAGCAAGATGTCGCGGCAGATCCTTCACCATTTTGTTTTGCTGAACATCTCATTACATTGTTAAAAAAAAGCAGGGTGTCTTGCAGGGTGTCTATCATTTTGTCTTGCATGAGAACAGGTGGTGTTATTGTGCTTTCAGTAGCTCCTTGGGATCGATTGGTCGATCCTTTAGATGGTTTCGAGCCGATGTTAGTCACCCCCTTTCCTTTCTCCGTCTATAACAACAATCATTGATTCAGACACTCTTTTCTTTAATTGTTAAGGGTTTAGCTTGAAAATAAAAGGAAATAAATACCTCTTTGTCTGCATGTACTCTTACAAGTTGTGCCGGCCATGCAATGAATGTCCCAATAGCCTTTTCAACCGTATGAATATCATCGTCATCAAGTGGAATAGGTAGCATTGCATTTGGCTCATGAGCTACAGTAATCATCACTTTCAGATGATCTTTTGAAAGTGGTCTATTATGCAGTGTGGCATCTGGGATATTGAACACTGTAGCCCTCGCTACAAGGTGATAGGTGGGTGTTGACAGATATAAATCACAATCATTATCACCTTGTAGAAGATCAGTACAGATAAATTATCAGTGTTTGTCTGATTCATATTTCATGGGAACCGTTATTAGAATATTGATTACCATGGCTAAGACATTTTTTTTAGGTGAATGGCTCGCCTCAAAGCTGGTGGGGGGTGGGGCAGGATGTTCATGCGGTGGTTGTTCCTGAGTTGTGTCCTCCCTTTGCTTCCCACCCATAAAAGTTGCTAGCAACTCTCCCTGCCATTGCAATTGTTCTTCAAGGGTTGCTATTTTTTCGCTCATTTGTTCCAATTTTTTCTCTGTATCATCTATTTTTTTCTTCTTCTCAAAATATACTCGGGGTGTCACCCCAAACCCTGCACCTCTGACACGACCGTATTTTTCTGGCTGCTTCAAAGCCGTCGATAATAGGTCTGTATCAGCTACAGGAGTAGCTGATTCCTGTGACTGTCAGATATAGGAAAAAAACTAATTATTTTTATGTAATAGCAATTTTAAACAAATCTTTTTATCATCGTGTCATACTTACACATATTTCCCACACTTTTTGTGTGTTCTCATCTATTAACTTCCCTTCTTTGTTCACACGTGCCTCCTTCCATAGCACATGACGTGGGATAGAAGTGCATTTGGTTTTAGATTCATCAATCTACATATAAACATAGAAAGATAATTATGATGTTGTTTATTGGCACCTAACAATATTACTGTAAATTTACAATACGTACCATTTTCTTTTCTAATGAAGCGTACCCCATCCTTGCTTTACGATAGGGGTATGTTGGATTTGATGCACGTTCCTTATTTTCAGTACAGAGTTTCTGTTTCATAAATGAAATATTGACAATCAAAGTGATGAATACAGGTATCCTCAAACAACGTATTATCACTCACAATGTACCTGAAACTTCTCATCCCCACGACGGCCAATAAATGCATCCCATGCTTCTTGGGATATCAGGTGCGCATAGACAATGGGTGGGTGCGGGTTTATTTTACCTTTAGAATCTTTCAGGTGACATCTTGTTAAAATAGTACGAAAACCTCGATGAATCTTTCCTGCAAGCCTTAGTACATAATCCTTGTGTGAGTCGTCTACTATAAATGTACTCTGCAAGAGATTGAGAAGAGTAAGACACTGTTTCATCATTTTATTTTCTAGTTAATTAAAGAAATAAATTCATAATGTTACCGTAATTTCTTCCCAGATCACAGCCTTCAACCCGGACACAACATGGTGCCATGAATCTATGTCAATCGGCACGCGTTGCCGAGTGACAACTCCAATGTAACTGCTAAACATAGCCTTGTTGGGATTCACATGTTGGCCTCGTGCATTCCATCCGACTTCAAATTTGATGCCTTTGCTTTTCGCCTTAAGAATTTTGGCTAACACTGTCAAACTACGACGCACCTGTGATTTCTGCGACGTCGGTCCTTCATTCCCGACCATTTCATCGATATCAACATCATCTATATGTTCATCTACTATGATATCAACGGCATGTGCTGATGGTTGTTGGACCTCAACACTAAGAGAAGGATCCGCAACAGCAAGAGCAGCAGGAGGAGCAGTAGGAGCACCAGGAGCCGCAGCAGTAAGAGCAGCAGCAGGAGCAGTAGGAGCACCAGGAGCCACAGCAGGAGGAGGAGTAGGAGCCACAGTAGTAGGAGCAGCAGGAGCCGCATCAGGAGCAACAGTAACAGCAGCATGAGCTGCAGGAGCAGCAGGAGCAGCAGCAGCCGCAGCAGCAGCTGCTTGAGAGACTTGTTCAGTCTCAAGGTTAGGAGCACCAGAATGTGCAGAAGTCATTATCTGCAAAAGTGGTTGAACAGTTCATTCAAATTACATAAATTCTGTAATGATAAGATAATAACATGAGATAACAAGATCTATATTACAAACAAAATATAACCTGTTTACTGAACTCTCTTTCTTTTTTTCAAAGGTTGAAGAGATTTGACACCTCTATCGACAATCCAAATCCCTTCATTGTGGTCTCCTCTAACATACAAAACATCATCTGCATTGGGACCGCTCCGAATTGATTGTGACGTACCACTAAAAGGATCGTCCTCAACTGAATTTTCATCGGAACCCTCAATAGTTTTGGACGATAACAGAACAATCGACCACTTTCGGTTTGCGGGATCTGGAACATAAAAAACTTGTACCGCTTGTGATGCCATTATAAACTGTTCTTCTTTGTACCCTTCTTTACTAAAATCAACTTTCACAAATCCCCATTCATCTATTTTAACACCACTATTGTTATCAATCCATTTGCATTGAAAAATCGGCAATTGAAATGTCGTATAATCCAACTCCCATATTAGTTTGATAATGCCAAAGTATGACATATTTGCATAAATTGGATTTCTATCCTTACTACCAGAAACATGCATCGCTTCAGCCACTAGTGTAACTCCACTATTTTGCATGGTACTCTCTTCATCATGTTCATCCGTATAGAATGTATAACTATTAATTACATACCCACTGTAAGATAATACATACACACTTGGTCCAGCGGCTAGCCATCGAAGTCGTTCTGAAATTGAATTCGGATTTTCATCCAACTGCTTAAAAATATGGTCCTGAAACCATCCTATAAACTGGTGATTATGTGTATCTGCTAACCATTTTTCAGCCCTCGATGGATTCAACTGCCTAAGAATTTCTTTGTGAGTTTCAATATATGGAGCAACCTCCCAACTGTTATGCAAAACATAAAGATGAGCCTGCTCCCGATCTGTAATACTGATTGTTACAACTTCTCTTCCAGAAATTCCCTCACCCTCAATGCGTCCAGTGTGACGAGATTTCGGGAGACCAATGCTTTCCACATCAGATGGGTATTCAATACAAAATTCAATGGCTTCCTCAATAATATATCGCTCCACTATACAACCCTCTGGCCGACTTCGATTTTTGACATATCCTTTCAAAATATTCATATACCGTTCAACAGGATACATCCATCTATAGTGCACAGGACCACATAGTCGAATCTCTCTCACCAAGTGAATCATCAAATGAACCATCATATCAAAGAATGTTGGCGGGAAGAACATTTCTAATTCACATAATATGATGACAATTTCTTTTTCCATAGCTGGCAATTTCCTCGGGTCTAAAACTTTGCTACATATAGCTTTGAAAAAGAAACAAAGTTTGGTTAACGTATGACGAACATTCTTGGGTAAAATGCAACGTAAAGATATAGGAATTAGATCTTGCATCAAAACATGGAAATCATGTGATTTCAAACCTTTTAACTTCAAATAATTCATTGACACAATGTTCTTGATATTTGATGAGTACCCCTCTGGAACCTTTACATCATTAAAGAAGTTGCAAAACTGATATCTCTCTACCCTAGAAAGAGTATAAGCAGCAAGAGGAAGAAACATTCGATTTTCACCTTTCACGGGAGCCAACTCTTCTCGTATTCCCATGTCAACCATGTCCAACCTTGCCTTAATTCCATCTTTTGTTTTGCCAGGGGCATTTAGCAATGTTCCAATAACACTATCACATACATTTTTTTCCACATGCATCACATCAAGAAAATGTCTGACGTACAAACAATTCCAGTATGGTAATTCAAAAAAAACTGATCTCTTTTTCCAACCGATTTTCGTAAGGTTTTTCGAAAATGGTTTACCAAAAACAGTGTTCATATCTTTTACTTTCTCAAACAGCTGATCACCTGTTAGTGGAGACGGTGTTGTGCGTTTCTCTGAACTTCCATTGAATGATGTCGTCCAAGATCGGTACTTATGCCGACGAGGTAGAAATCTACGATGTCCTAGAAACACAGATTTCGATGAATGTTTCAACCTAATTGATTCTGTATCTTCTTCGCACACGGGACACCCTTGAGTTCCTTTAATGCTATAGCCTGACAAATTTCCATAAGCAGGGAAATCATTTATTGTCCCATACAACATCGCTCTCAACGTGAAGTATTCACTTTTATAAGCATCATACAACATTACACCTGAGTCCCACAATAACTTCAAATCCTCGATCAAAGGAGTCAGATAAACATCAATATCATTACCTGGTTGTTTTGGTCCTGATATAAGCATAGATAACATGATGAATTTTCGCTTCATGCATAACCAGGGTGGCAAGTTATAATTTAGCAACATAACAGGCCATGTACTATGAGTGCTGGTTTGAAAACCAAAAGGATTCACTCCATCTGTAGATAACGCAAGACGAAGGTTTCTCGGATCTTTTCCAAATTCAGGATACTCATGATCAATTTTCTTCCATTGAGGAGAGTCGGCCGGGTGATGTAATAACCCATCTTTATTTCTTTTATCTGCATGCCACGACAATTGTCTTGCAGTTTCTTTACTTCCATATAAATGCCTAAACCTTGGAATGATTGGAAAGTACCATACAACTTTCGTAGGATTGGATTTATCTTTCTTGTATCGAGAAGCACCACACTTTGGGCATTCTGTAAGTGATTTGTTCTCCTTTCGAAACAATATACAGTCTTTCGGGCAGGCATGTATTCTTTCAGAAATCATTTCCATCGAGCGTAGCATTCTTCTAGCTTCATATGTCCGGCTTGGGAGCTCATTATCTTCCGGGAGCATGTCATTCAAGAGAGAAAGTAGTTCCGTAAAACTGACATCACTCCATCCATTGCCTGCTTTCAATTTATACAACTTCAGTACAACTGACAATGTTGTATACTTAGTGCAAGCAGCATACAATGGCGTCTTTGCACAACTCTTTAACTTCTCAAACAATTTTGGGCAATCACGGGGTTCATCTTGAATTGCCTTTGTCATTTCCTCAATACGATCTTCATCATCATTGACATCTGTAATCACATCCTCCATATGGTCTTCTTCATTATCTATATTTGTATTCATATCTGACGATCCATAAAACGCAGTTTTATCCCAGCCAGTAGCTACATTCGCTTTTTCTCCGTGTTTATTCCAACATTTATAACTCCAATCTATTCCGTGACATATCAAATGTTCTTCCAACTCCTCTGGAGTAAGTAGTCTAGAATAACAACAACGTAAACACGGACAAAGGATTTGAGAAGGATCCTTTGTGTGATCCTTTGCAAACTTGATGAACTCTTTCACTCCGTTCTCGTACTCTATTGTTAAACGATTAGAATCCATCCAATCTTTATTCATCTTCATCCTATTTGAATCTCAAATATTAGTATTTATGGTTCAAGTACACAAAAGAAGACTTCCAAATACAGTAGAAGGGAACCACTTCCTTGGAAGGAGATCAAGTAGTCTAACCTATAATCAAGATTCATAAAAAAGAATATTAGATTCACTAAAAAGATGATTATCTATCACTCTATAAGGAGGATATAACAGGAGATAGAGGATTTCCAATCGATGAGAGATACCTTTATCAGAGAGAAACCAAACGCATCCACTAGAGCTTCTATCTGATTTGTATAGGCACTCAGGATACAAAAACTATATTTAAAATGCATGTGAGATAAAGAACGAATAATTAAAATAAATAATCCATTATACAATTTAAAATTCATTATCATCTCTATTATGATTTGTATAGGCACTCAGGATTCATTCTAGTAGTGGTACAGGTTCCCCCATTAATCATGAGTGATAGAGGGAATAGTAGTTTTTGGATTACCTTTCTTGTTTTATACAATTTATGAAGAAATGACAAGGGTTGGAAGTGCCGAGTGTGTTTGACTTGAAAATAGAGGTTCAGTTGCAACACCCTCTGATGTTTTCTGGAGAGGGTGGACCCAAGGTAGATAAGTTCTAAATTTAGTTCATCTAGAATATTCTAGATAAATTTTCTACTCCTTAGTAGAATAGGGTAGAGTTGGTAGCGTATATGTTATGGGGGCCAACAATGATCTACTGTGATATTTAGTCTTGGGATGAGCATATGGAGGGAATGACTTGGAAGAAAATCTAGGATATGTTCATGGATCACTTTTAACCTACGACATTGAGGAAATGAAAATATGATATGATATGTATTGAATAGATAGTGATGATGTAATTTTTGGTATTTAATCAATATCACATTGATTGTTACCGTAGATGAGTGACCGTCATGCCTCATAAGGGTAGAGCCCATGTCTTTTATGGAGAATGGGATATCTTGGTAGACCATGTAGGACCAGTTCTTCCACAACTAGGTGAGAACATAGACCAGTTTACGAATATTTTTCTTGATGATAATGGATTGAAACAAGAAATATTTCCCCCAGTAGTAGACTGGTTCTAGGATGTGTTTCATGAGAATTGATCAGGGCTACCACCTAAAAGAGACTTTGAGTTCATGATTGAGCTGATGCGTGGAGTTGAGCCATTTTATATAACGCCTTTCAGAATGAAACAAGAATAGATTCAGGAACATAAAACTCAATGAGAGGAGTTAGATTATGAAGGGTGCATCTGCTCGAGTATGTCACCTTGGGGATCTCATGTTTTATTTTCCAAGAAGGATGACAGAACATTACATATGTGTTTCTATTAATAGAATATGAATCAGATGAAAATTAAGAACAGATATCCACTTCTTTGTATTTTTGATCTATTTGACCAGCTGAGGGGTTCCATATTGTTCTCTAAGATTGATCTAAGGTTTGTTTATCATCATTTGAGGTTGAGAAATTATGATATACTATAAACTAATTTTGAAATCATGTATAGTTTTTATGAATTCTTCATAATAAAATTTGTGTTGACGAATTCCCCATGGCATTTATTCTCTTGATGAGTTGAATATTTCACTTGTACCTAGACCAGATTGTAGTTGTTTTATGGATGACATATTGGTGTAATACCAAAATAATGATGATCATTCCCAACATCTGGACATCATCATGAGTACACTTAGAGAGAATCAGCTATACACAATCTATCTATATGAAAAAATATACATCTTATTCATAGATTGTTACCTTAAGGCGGCGGCCGAGGGCGTTGCGGGTTGCGGAAGGCGGCCGCGGAGGGCGACCGAGGGCGGCCGAGTGAGGCGGAGGGCGGCGGAGGCGGCGGAGAGCGGCCGAGGGCAGCGGAGGGCGGCAGAGAATGGCGGCCGAGGGCGTTGCGGGCAGCCGAGGGCGGCAGGCGGTGGAGGTCGGCCGAGGGTGTTGCGGGCAGCGGAGGACGGCGAGTATACCGAGGGCGGCAAGCTCCGGCGAAGCGAACACAAGAGCGGTATTCGGGAGAATAGTAGCAGGGTTACGGTTCCGCGAGAGCTTTAGCTACGATAAAACGAGGGCACTGTGCGACCGAATTTATAAAAAAGTCGACTAAGGTTTTATCAGCGCTAAAAAAGCACTGATAGAGGCTACCTTTATCAGCGCTAAAATTATAGCGCTGATACAGGGTCTCTTTATCAGCGCTTTTTTAGCGCTGATAAAGATAATTTTTATCAGCGCTTTTTGAGCGCTGATAAAGGATACCCTATATCAGCGCTGAAATTTGAGCGCTGATAGAGGTGTTCTGTATCAGCGCTTTTTTAGCGCTTATATAGGCCAACCTTTATTAGCGCTTTTTGAGCGCTGATAAAGACCAACTGTATCAGCGCTAAAATTTTAGCGCTGATACAGATCATATTTATCAGCGCTTTTCTAGCGCTGATAAATATTACTATTATCAGCGCTAAGAAAGCGCTGATAAAAATTAGCTTTTTCAGCACTGTAATTTTAGCGCTGATATAGGGTATCCTTTATCAGCGGTTTTGCTTAGCGCTGTTATAAGGGCGCGCTTCCCTTGCCCGTTTTTTTAGTAGTGGAAGTCCCACTGGAAGTCCCACTGGAACTTCTACTGGAAGTCCCACTGGAAGTCCCACTTGAAGTCCCACTGGAACTTCCACTGGAAGTCCCACTTGAAGTCCCAGTGGAACTTCCACTGGAAGTCCCACTTGAAGTACCAATGGAACTTCCACTGGAAGTCCCACAACCATTGGAAGTTCCACTAGTCCCAGAAGAAGTGCCACTCGAACTGCCACTGGAAGACCCACTGGAAGTTTCAGTGGGAGTTCTAGTGGGAGTTCCAGTGGGAATTACAGTGGGAGTTCCAGTGGCACTTCCTGTGGAACAATAAAAGAAATACTAATTCCAACACATATTTATTGTAAAAATGATTAAATTTATCATTTGAAAATTCCACTAGAAGTCCCACTGGGAGGGCCACTGGAAGTCCCACTGGAACTTCCACTGGAAGTCCCACTGGAAGTTCCACAGCCACCGGAAGTTCCAGAGGCACTTCCTGTGGAAATTTAAAAATATGCATTTCAATTGTGACACATATTTATTGTAAAAATGATTGAATTTATTATTTGAAAATTTCACTGTAAGTCCCACTGGGAGTGCCACTGAAAGTACCACTGGAAGTCGCACTGGAAGTCCCACTTGAAGTCCCACAACCACTGGAAGTTCCACTAGTCCCACAGGAAGTGCCACTAGAACTGCCACTGGAAGTACCACTGGAACTACCACTGGAATTCCCACTTGAAGTTCCAGTGGAATTTCCAGTGCCACTTCCAGTAGAAAATTAAAATAAATACTCATTGAAATTGTGACACATATTTATTGTAAAAATGATTGAATGTATCTTTGAAAATTACAGCAGAATTCCCACTAGACGTCCCACTGGAAGTCCACCTGGAACTTCCACTGGAAGTCCCAGTGGAACTTTGAGTGGCGCACTTCCTATGGGAGTTCCACTGGGAGTTCCACTGGGAGTTCTATTCGAAGTACAACTGGAAGTTCCACAATAAAAAATGATTTCAAGTGGAACCTGCATTGGAAACTTAGTACATGTTAAAGTGGAACCTACCGAAACCTCCAAGGGACATTGCATTGGAACCTCTAATGAGGAACGATACACCAGTAATAAATGGAATTCTAAATTAATCGAGACAGAGAACATTTACATAAAACAGCTCATAACACAAAAGTTCTAAAAAATAAACCGTAACAACAAAAATGAAATATAGATACATATTTAGGCAAATATAATTATGTTACGCCACCTTTGTCAGAAATTGCAGTTGTTTTGTACAAAAATTTCTATCAGAAAGTGAGATGAAACCACGCCGGAGTGAAGCAGTTGTCGTAGAAAAAAACCACACTTTTTCATTGGTCGAAACTTGTAGACAACGCGATAACACATTTCTGTCATCGTCGTCACCGCCGCTGTAGTCTTCGGATGCCCAGTTGTTGTTTCCGTAGTCGCTCGATTTGTTTTGGTCACCGTACTGCTGGATTTTAGGGTGGGATCTCAAGGTTTCGTCACCGTCATTGCAACCGAGGAGAATTCAACCCTGAATCGCAAAAGGAAAGGGAAAATCCGTCTGGACAATCGAATCAAATGAATCGCCGTGAAGGATGATCCGACAGCTCGAAATACAAATGGACACGTGTTCTGATCCGAAGGGTGTACTGGATATTCCAGTTAAAAACATAACTGGAGATGATTCCGGTCCGTAATTTTTAGGTGTATAGATTCAAGTAGTGCTAAAATTTATTATAGGATTGACTGTATCATTAAACAAGTCATTAAAAAAAATAAAACGCCAACCCATATTTTATAATATTAAATATTTATAAGAAAAATTGAATATAATTTATAGACCAATTTTAATTTTAAAATAAATAAAAACAATTAAAAAACATTATCATTTTGAGACATATTGATTTTTTAACACAAAGGAAGTAAATTCAATTAATCATAGAGAAAATATGCAAAAAATATTAATTGTGATTGAATTAATTTTGCTATAAAGATTAAAATTAATAAAAGTTGGTTAATTATTCTTTTTGAAAATATGAACATATTAACTAAGACATTGTTTTTATAATAATTTAGATCAATGATATCTTATATATATTACCTTACATGTTTAATTTTTCAAGAATGTGAGTTCCAATATATATAACTTTTAGAGAGGTGTAGCTATTATTATTATTGTTCACACCAAAAGGCACATCCCAACTATTAAAAAAATACTAGTATTGTGAAACGGACAAACCGAGGGCTCCGAATGCAGGTAAGTTAATGATCAACCTGCATTCCTTGAATTTTTTATTTTATAGTAGGCTCACCCCAATGGGGTGTGGGTAAGGTGAGCCTACATGCAAGAGCATTGACTGGTTGACTTACAAGACATTGAAGTAGTTGTTGGTGAAGATTAGTTGTGATTGCTAAGATGATCACTACTACATATTTTATCTGCGACCATGATAAAAAACTATGAGTATAAGGTCGAAAACAACCGTTATCAGGTGTAGCAACTATTTAAGCAATTGTGGATATAGACATCGTCAGAATAGGTTTATAACCATAGTTGAAAAAGTGCTTGTGGACAAGATATAATCATTGTTTTTTAGAATCATGACATGTGTCTATACTGAAGATATAGTCACAATTTTAAAAACTGTAACTATAGATAAGATGGAGTTACAACTTTTTGAAAATAGTGACTTTATAAGCACAGTTTCAAGAACCATTATTATAGGTTGATGTTTTTTTAAGTAGAGTAGCCAAACATTCCCTAAATGTGTTCAAACAAAAAAACGATATCCATTATCAATAAAATCAATAAACAACAACCATAGTCAAATAAAAATGTAAGAAATCAGCCTTAATGATTACATATTCTAGTGTTTTTGTTGGTTTCGGACACAACGGAAGCATGCAGAGGTGGAAAATATATTATTATTATTTTTAATAATTGTTTCCCAAAACCAAGAGAGATAATATTGCATGTCAAATTTATAATTAATTTATTTAATATTTGAATAAATAAATATCTGACCTTAGGAACTTTCTTCGTTGGTGAATGTTGATCATTCGAAAAGACCCTTTCGGACCACCTTCATTGTACTGTGATGATCCAACGATAGAATCCCTCTAGCGGTGATCCACACGTGCTCCTATGATCTCCAAGAAATACCACTTGATCTTCGGGTGCTAGCGCGGCGAGTCGAATGTCTTGCGATGTTCGTTCTTGGTTTCTTGTTGTTTGGTCTTGAAGAAATCTCTCTTACACTTCTCATTATCAATAGGGAGGGTGAAAGAGGAGTTAAAAGAGAATTTGTTGTGTGCAACAATTCTCTATTCTCAATTTTTGGATACTCTACACGACAAACATAGCTGTTTATTTATAGAGTTAGGATTTAAGTTAAAATATTATTTAATTTCATACCGGTCATTAAATAACATTTATTACCTTTAATAAACCTCATGTCACATAATAATAATTATATTATTATTATTTTGTGGCGCCACAAACTTACGAAATAAAAAATATTATGTAACAATCTTATTAATTAATATTTGTCACCAGACTCAATCTTGGTCTATTCGAACTCATCTTATCATTTACTGAACAACTAAATAAATATTTCATTCAAAATCTAGCGAATAATTTTTTATTAAAATATTCAATAAATAAAATAAATATTTTCTTCACATGCCGATGAATAAATATTTATTTAATTTACGCGGTCAATATAACTTGAATAAATTTATTCCTTGGACTTGAGAATAATATTTATTACACCAATTAAACTCAACTAAAATTTAATCGAGATCAATGAAAACACTTAGTGTGTGACCCTTTAGGATTCTTTCTCATTGACATTAGGCGAGCTTGCTTAAAGTCTAAAATTAATATCTAGTAATGGGTCAAGATACCCAAGATAAAGAACTTAATGTCGCAACATTGAAAACCACATATGAATGTTCACTGTGTAATATAATCCCCTTTTCACAGTATCTTATCAATCAGATTGCATAATCATGTCACCAACCTATATGCTCGATATGTCTTTCTTTGACTATTTAAAATAAACATATCGTTGCACCACAAACATGAAATTTAATGTGATGGTTATATTCCAAACAAAGGGTCGAGATATCAACTTCCATAAAGATGTAATGGATAAATTCTTCATCGACTTATTCATTAATGACATGTCACTCATGATGCACCCAACATATCCAACTTCTCCATGAACTGTTATTGTCACAGTTTACAAAATACATCTAAGTATGCGATTTGTAACATGAATTAGTAAAAATCTTAAAGTATAAGGATCATCACTTGCGCTCGTAGATAGGAATATTCGATGACACCATAACATGCAGAATTCCTACTGGCGGGTCTGTTATCATAATATCCCATCTTAGAGATTACCAAGTGCACATTTCATGAGAAGAAGTCCCATCTACTTATGAGTACTCGCAACTAATAGTCTATGTACCACATGTCGCATCATAGTATGTTGTCCAACTACATAATATTATTTGAGAATATCATCATAGCGCATCAAGGTTCTCACCATAGCGAGGAACTGCTATGACCTTATCAATACGATGTATACTCTAGGACATTATTACATTAGAGTCACACAGAAAAACAAACAATATGTAATAAGCAGTTTTATTAATATTCAATACATCAAATATTCATGTAATCATAGTACAAACGGTTGGTCCTATGACACCAACTCCAACAGTTTTTGAACTAGAATTCACCTTCTTAAAATTATAAGGATCTTTTCAGTTTAGATTTTTAGAGAATTAGGAAAAACTCTTACCAAGTAAACTCATGCATCATAAGTGTACACTTATACTTAGTATCCATTTTTCTCATAAAACAAAATTCATTAAAGTAAAACATGTTTTTTCTTTATGAAAAATCTTTACAATTTTCCCTTGATCTCATCATTATCCCAACTCTTCCTTAAACATTGTGAAAAATATTTTAAAACTTTGAATAAGAACAAAAATCTCAGTAAGGGACATAAAAGAAAGTAAACTTTTAGTCTAGTGAAAATTCACAAAAACATTTTCTTAAAAACATACTTTTTTACTCTGAAAAATGAATCATATTTTCAAATAGATCAGTATCTTACCTTTTAAAAATCAAACGATTTCCATGAAAACTCATTAGAAATCATATAAAAGTAATGAAGGTGTCTTGGGACATCATTATCCACCCCACACATACAAATGGAATAACCAATATAGTCAACTTTAATCTCTGGAGCACCTAAGGTATTGGAGTTCTATTTGGGCACACCCATCGTATAAGCTAGAACGGGCTCACCCAGTGCTATCTGGGTGCACCCATTGTATAATATATAATGGTCTCACCCGACGTTATCTGGGAATACCCATCATAAATAGTATCCAAGGACCATATCATAAATAAAACCATTGAAAACTATTTTAAACCCATGTATAAAACACTTTAGGATATCAAAATACCATTTTCTTGTAAAAGCCACTTTTAAAATCCAAAAACCGTGCACATAATAATAAAACCATTTTATTTGAAAAGAACTATAAAAACTTATAAAGGAAGAATTAAAGCATTAAAGTTACATTAAAGTGGGAAATTCCATTCATATATTATATGTAAAAAAAATCTTTTGATCTTTGTAAAAAGAGATGAAATAAGAACTTTTAAAAAGGATTTTTAAAATAAAGTCATTCACATAAAACCATAAAAAGATTCCTTTTTGAAAACATTTGAGAGAAATTAAAAAATTTAATTTTTAAAACATTAATTTCTATATAAATACATTCATAAAAATCATTTTAAAAACATATACATTAAAGATAAATATTTATAAAATAAATATTTAAAACATTTAAAACATGGTTCTTTAGTTAAAGAGTCTCTTACCATATGTATGAATTCATTATTCACTTGAACTTAATGTCTTAGATAATAAAATTTGATTCATCAATTACTTAATTAAGAATTTATTCCACAAATATTTTATTTATTATAATTTTATTAAGTTCATTTATAGCCATTTTGATGAGTAATAAAGATCAAAATCATCATCTCGGGAGCATTCGTTTCATGGTTTCATAGTTCATTAACTTGTGTATATTTATGGATGATCTTATCAAATGGGAATAGTAATAAAAAAGTGAATTTATATGGTATTCATGCACCTAAATAATTTTAAATGGTCTCATATATCCTTTTTTCTTTCTGACACAAGGATTATTCATTTGATAAAACGTTAATGATAATTGTTTAGTTTATTTTGGCGGTTTTTTCTGACCATCACAAATTTGTTTAATTTTATTTAATATCATGTATATATATTAGTTCCAAAATATGAAATAAGTTATAATATACTTATTGAAATATTATTTAAAAATAATAATAGTTTTATGACCAGTCTTGATGGTGGTAATGGAAAATGAAAACTCATTATCAACGAAGACGGTTAAGCACCGTAATTTGGACAATGGTTTTGTTTCATTGAATAAAAGGATATGAGAAAAATGATGGATAAAAGATATTCTATTAGAAATATAATATTACATTATATACATGATACTAGAGTTATTATGTCTTGATGTATGAATGAGGTGAAGAGAAGGTAGAATAAGAAAAGAAATTAATAGAGGTGGTTTATGAAAGTTACCTCTTGAATATCACCTCCTTGAAGGACCCATTAAGAAACTTGGAATGACTATTTTGGTGATGAAAAAACCTATAGAATGTGTATATGGAGGTTTAAAAGAAAATTTGATAGTGGGTTGTCGATCTATAAGGCTTGATGTGGTGAAATGAAGTGAAAAAAGGAGTGTCCTTTTATAATTGAGGTGAGGGACACTTTATGAATTTCTCAAAATATTAAAATATAACAAGACTATTCTAGAATAAAAGACTTTAAAATGGACCAAAAATTCAAAAGGGATGATATTTTAGACCATATATTATCCCCTGTTCTTATTTAATATTTCTATGATTTTTAAATAATTTCATAAAATATCATTTTTGTCAAATTTGATACTATTCACTACTTTGACATTAAAAACATCAAGACAATAAGTATAATTCAGAATAACTATTTTATTATATCCTAAATATGTCAAGTTAATCTAGAAAATTAATGTATTATATTAATTATCCCAAATTATATTTCTTTTAATATTTTTAATAACATTTATTTGTTTTTCCATTAATTAAATAATTATTGTATCATTGTTGTGCAAGCCTTTAAGGTAACTATTTATTCCCTAAAAATTAAAAATAAATTACCATGATTAAGATAAATATTTTAGATTTCAAAATACTATTTATGGTCAAACATATCTTCTTGATGACCACATATTAAAATTTTTATACTTATTAGAAACCATAACGCGACAAGTTTGATTTTTCTTAAAATAAAATACTATAAGGGACTTAATTTCAACCAAGTGGCTCCAAAGGATCATAAATTATAGAAATGGATGATTTTGGTCTAAAATTACTCATACAATAAAATTTGGATAAGTTCTAGGATAATTTAATAATCCTTAACATACTATTTTTACCCTTAATTACCCGATTCACCATTAACCGTGGTAGTAAAAATGACTAAGTTTACTATTAATATTATCCAAAAATAAATGATAAATATTTAATAAATTTATAAATTATGATTCCAAATATAGAATCCATTTTTCAAAATTTAAAACTCATAAGTGGTAGAATTTAATTTAAAATTAAACCGACAAAATGCAACAAAAACCAGTTTTTCAAAAAAATCCCATTTTTAAATATAAAATATTTTTATACTAAATTTATGTATAAAATACATTTAAAAAACCATAATTGGATTATTTTAAATTAAAATCAACTAATTAAATTTTAAAAGTAATCTAAAACATAATTTTACCATGTAAATAAAATACAATTTTCAAAATAAAACCAATATTTTTTGCTATACATTGAAAAATTAATATTTTCAAAAAATTCTCAAAAAATTATCCTAAGATAATTTTGAAATTATGAAACCAAAAATGAAACTAATTTTTTAAATAATTTTTCTAAAAAATCTATAAATTAATTATAATATTCATTCACGAAAATCAAGAAAACCCATTTTTGAAGAAAACATATTTCTAAAGATTAAAATTACTTTATGATATTATTATTTTATAATCATTTAACAATAAATAAATATTTAGTTATACCTTTATAATTATTTTATAAAACAGTTATTCCTATTCATACTTTCCAATTTAATGGCTAAGTTATAACATTAACATTTAAATAATAATATTTAGTTGTTCGTTTAAGCTCGATGTGGCATATTTTGCATGTTATCGAACATATTGTTTCCTTTTAAAAACCCATGTTATTACATTCTACCCCCTTTAATAAATTTCATCCTATAAATTTGAACTTGGGATTGAAAACCAGAGGTTTGAATTTTCAAAATACCTTTGTTGAAATCTCATATTGTAAAAAAATATTAATAAAAAATTCTCTTGAAAAGAGAGTAAGGGAGGTACAAAGGTTACTTGAGATAACATATACTAGGTTTTCATGTAGGAAAACATGGGAATGAAAGAGAAAACTAACTCCCAAGGAACGATATAGAGTGATAGAGAACATGGCCATGAGAAATTTAACCATCACAAAAATCTAAATCTATGATAGGTTAAAAGATTATTTATTTCTAGGTAAGAAAATTGGACAAATAAAATTTATTATTTAAAGATTAATTTATTTCCTAGTCTAATAACATGAAGAAATATACTTACTTGATAAGAGTAAAGTCACTCTTTAATCAATTTCAACCACAAACTCATCTTTTTCTCAAAATTATGAGTATGAATTTTTCATGTCCAAAGCACTAAAATCAACTTCTACAGATAAAAAAATCCATAAAAGAAAAACAATATATTCCTCCTGTAACTAAACATTAACCAAAACCAAAATGTTTAGGATAAGATAATATAATTTCCAAAAATAATTGATCTCCAAAATTCAACATTAATGCCCAAAATTTAACAAATAACTATCCTTAAAATTCCTCAAAAAATATTCTAGACTAAGATTGAAACCCAAAAATCAGAATGATTTGATCAAATAGTCGTACAAGATAAATTTATCTCCAAATCACACCAATCACTCTTAATGTATCATACTAAAAATGTAATTGTCTAAATCACATAATCTCTAAGATATTCTAACCATTTCCATAAATAACATTAATTACCATAAATCCACAATAAAATCATATATGATTCTAAAATATAATTCAACCTTTATTCCTCAAATAAAATCCCATAGCATTCTACTTACATTAATCATATAGGGTTCCCAAAATAGGAAATGTCTTCCGAAATAACATTAATTAATTAATCACCAAATAATTTTCCAATCCCTTGGTTATTTATTTGATAAAATATATGTTCTCAATATAAACTAATTCTTCATACATTAAATCTTTAAAAAAATCATACTAACCAAGACTTCACATAGACCAGTGATAGGTGATGCACCCTTGTCGCCCATCAATTATGATTTCAAAACTCACAGCCTTTCTAGATGCTATGGGTTTTCACTCATCCTACTGAAGGTTCCAGGCGCAACGGAAGCGTGGTTGGGACGATACCCAACTTTTATTTTTACCATGATCAATGATTATTCCAAGATCAATACGACAATGAATTACAGTCTCCATGGAATATAATCAAAGATTTAGATAAAGAATAAAGAGGCCCAAAACCTTAGAGAGGATTTTGCACATCATGTTTATAATTAATTTAATTAATTTTTTAAAGAAAAATAATAACTGTATATTTGGTATTTTTCTTCGTTGATGATGTTGATTGTCTGGAATGACCCTTCTGGATTATCTCATTGCGCTTGTAAGGATCAAAACTAGAATCCCTCTAGTGGTGATCCACACGTGCTCCGATGGCCTCTGATCGACATCGCACGTTCTCCGGGTGCTAGCGCGGCAAAGCGAGTGTCTTGTGTCAGTCGTTCTTGATCGCTTGTTCTTCGGCCTTGAAGAATGTATCTCATTCTTGAGAGGGAAGATAAGAGGATTTGAGAGAGAAATTTTTTGGATCAATAATTCTCAATTCACCAGGAGTATGGTGTGGTGTATGGCACAATAGGCGTACTTGCCTATTTATATACATGGAATTTTAGTTACAATATTTAATTACATAGCAACAATTAAATACATTCATGAACTTAGAGAAAACCCATGCATTTAAGAATAATACCGCGTCATTATTTATGGTGCACCAACTTGCGCAAAACAGAATTATAAATAAAATTCCACATCATAAAATAATAGCAGTGCTATTTTAATTTGTGTCAACTAGTTAAATAATTGTTTACCATCTTACAAATAATTATTTTACTACTGGACTAACCTTGGTCTGCTCTAACTCCACTTCCATTTATTGAACACCCAAATAAATAAATAAATAATTTATTCTCTTAAAAAAATATTTTATTTACAAACTAGTAAATAAATATTTATTAAATGTTCAATAAAATAAATAAATATATTTTATTTAATTTATGAGATCATTGTAACTTAAATAAAATTATTCCATAGTCTTGAGAATAATATTTATTTCATTAATTAGATTCAAATAGAATTTAATCGAGACCACCAAAACCACTTAGTGTGTGACCCTATAGGATTCTTTCTCATTGGAATTAGGTGGGATTGCCTAAAGTCCAAGAGTACTGTCTAGCAACGGGTCAAGTCACCCAAGAGAAAGAACATAAAGTTGCAACAATGACATCCATATACGAATGATCACTGTGTAATATAATCCCTTTGTCTCAATATCTCATCAAGCGGGTTTCATGATTGTGTCATCAACTTTTATGCTTGATATGTCATTCTTTAACTACCTAAAATAAACTTGTCGTTACACCATGGTCGTGGAATTTCACGCGACAATTTTATTTCAATCAAATGGATGAGATATCAACTTCCATAAATGGAAGGGACAAATCCTTCCTCGACTATCCATTAATAACATGCCACTCGTGATGCACCCAATGTACCATACTTACTGCCAACTATCTGTGTGACGGTTTTCATCAGTAAATCAAAGTACGTAAGTCATGACACATATTAATGATAATCTTAAATTCTAAGGATGATTACACACACTCATAGATAGAAATATCCGATGACACCAAAACATGTGGAATTCCTACTAGCGGTTCTGTTCTCATAATATTTTATATTAGAGATTACCAAGTGCGAACTTCATGAGAGGAAGTCTCATCTACTTACGAGCACTCACACCTGACGGTCTGCATGCTACATGTCCCATCCTAGCATGTCATCCAACCATAGAACTATATTTAAGTATATTGTTATAACATTTCAAGGTTCTCATCATGGAAGAGAACTATCATGACCTTATCAATGAAACAAATACTCTAGGATATTATTACATCATAGTCATGAAAAACAATGAGCAATATGTAATAATACATTAAATATCCATGTAATCAAAGTAAAAATAGTTGGTTCTAGGACACCAAATATTACAAACTCCCACTTGAACTAGAGCCAACTGCCTATGACTTTCAGTTCACTAGACCTCACATGATGACCATGTTTTTGCCGAGTCAAGGATTTAGTCAAGGGGTCCGCCACGTTGTCTTCCATGGAAATACTACTTACTGTAACTTCACCTCTCTAAGAAAAATCCCTCAAGAGATGATACTTATGAAGTATGTGTTTCATCCGCTGATGTGACCTTGGCTCTTTTGTGAGAGCCACCGCTGTAGTATTATCACAGTACAATGTGATGGGATCTTTACTGCTAGGTATCACATCTAGCTCCTGGATGAAGTTTCGCATCCAAACTTCTTCTTTAGCTGCCTCAAAAGCTGCAATATACTCGGAATCTGCTATAGAATTTTCAACCACACTATGCTTTGAGCTCTTCCAGCTCATTGCACCTCTATTCAAAGTGAATATGTATCCCATTTATGACTTCATTTCATCTTGATCAGTTTGGAAACTAGCATCTACATATCCTCTGATGTCTAGTTCCTCATCTCCTCCATAATCCAGGAACATATCCTTATTACGCCTTAGATACTTTAGGATAGTCTTGACTACCATCCAATGGCGGTCACCTGGGTCAGCTTGATATCTGCCTACTGTTCTCAATGCGTAGGTGACATCCAGCCTAGTACATAGCATGACATACATGACTGACCCAATCACTGATGTGTATGGAGTCTTTTCCATTATCTTTCTTTCCTTATGCGTCTTAGGACACATTTTCTTGGAAAGATGAATGCCATGTGATGCTGGCAACAATCCCCTCTTGGATTTTTCCATACTGAATCTCTTCAGTATCTTATCAATGTATTTACTTTGACTTAGACCCAACAATCTCTTGGATCTATCATGATGTATCTTGATCCCAAGATTATACGCTGCCTCTCCCCCAAGTCTTTCATGGAGAACCATTGATTCAACTATGACTTAATAGACTTTAAGACTGGTATCTCATTTCTAATAAGTAATATGTCATCAACATATACTATTAATAAAATGACTGCATCCCCACTAAACCGTTTGTAGACACAAAGCTTACATTCATTCTTGATAAAACCAAATTATTTTATGAATTCATCAAAACAATTGTTCCATGACCTGGATTCTTGCTTTAATCCATAAATGGATTTTTGTAACTTTCATACCTTATTGGCATCCTTTGGAGTCACAAACCCTTCAGGTTGTGTCATGTAGAAATATTATTGAAGGTTCACATTAAGGAATGTTGTTTTGACATCCATTTTACAAATCTCATAGTCATTGTAAGACACAATGAAAAGTAGAATTCTGATGGATTTCAGCATTGCAACTGGTGAGAAGGTTTCATCGCAGTTAATTCCTTGACGCTGTTTAAAACCTTTTGCAACCAGTCGTGCCTTATAGGTACTGACTTTTCCTTCCATGTCTAGTTTCTTCTTAAATACCCATTTAGAACCAACATGATTTACATGAACTGGAGGATCTACCAAAATCTAGACTTGGTTTTGGTACATGGAATCCATTTCAGAATTCATGTCTTCTTGCCACTTGGCAATGTCTGTGCCACTTAATGCTTCCTTGTAGGTTATAGGATCATTATTATCAACTAATAAGGAGTCACCATCCTTGGTAATTAGAAAACCGTACTGTTTCTGTTCTCTAACCTCTCTTGTACTCTTACGTAGTACTTGTGTCTCTGGAACAGATTCTTCTTCCATGGGGCTTTGTGGAATCTATTCCTGTACCAACTCTTGTGTACCTTGAGCCTCGACTTCATTAAATTATATCTCACTCCCACTATCTCTTTTGTAGATGTGCTCCCTCTCAAGGAATATGTCATGTCTTTACACTATAACCTTTTTGTTTAAGGGGTTGTATAGGTAATATTCCATTGTTTCCTTAGGGTATCCTATAAAGGTACACTTTGTACCTCGGGGTGCGAGTTTGTTACTTGAAGAGGCCTTAACAAACTCTTCGCTACCCCACACATATAAATTCGATAACATGGCTTTTCTTCTACTCCAGAACTCGTATGAAATACCATTTATCGATTTAGTTGGTACTTGGTTTAGTATGTGTGCCGCTGTTTGTAACGTGTATCCTCAAAAGGATAATGGAAGACTCACATGACTCATCATTGATATCACCATGTCCAATAGGGTGCGGTTTATCCTTTCACTCACACCATTCCACTAGGGCGTGTTTGGAGGAGTGAGTTGGGATAGGATCCCAAACTCCTGTAAGTAATCAATAAAGTCTTGACTAAGATATTCTCCACCTTGGTCTGAGCATAGTTTATTAATCTTCTTACCAAGCTAGTTCTCAACTTCATTCTTGTATTCTTTTAATTTATCAAAAGAATTTGACTTATACCTCATTAAGTAGATATATCCATATCTACTAAAATCATCAGTAAAAGTTATGAAGTATGAGTACCCTCCCCTTGCTTCAATTGGAAATGGTCCACACACATCGGTATGAACCAATTCAAGAAGTTATTTATCCCTGTCACCTTTCCCACTAAATGGGGATTTGGTAATTTTTCCTTGTAAACATTCATGACATACGCCAAGTGGTTTTAGTTCAAAAGAATCTAAATATCCATCTTGATATAACTTTGTCAAGTGTTTCTCATTTACATGACCTATCCGGTGATGCCAAAGTTGGGTGTGGAATGATTCATGTGAAGTATCTTTGTTATCGATTGTCATTAATCAGTTTTTGTAATCCAACAGATAAAGTCTATTGTATAAATGTGCCCTACCATAAAAAATTCTATCTTTGTAGAAGAAGAAAAATTAATTTCCAAACTTGAAAAAAAATCCATCTGTATCTAATCTAGATACAAAAATAATGTTTTTAGTAACAGAAGACACATAATAACAACCCTTTAACACCAAGATCATCCTAGTTGGAAATGTAAGGTGGTAGTCCCCAATAGCTACAACAACAAGTCTGGCTCCATTGGCTACTCGTAGATCTACCTACCCTCGATCAATCTTCCTGAATCTACTTGGTTCCTGTATTTGGATACATATGTGTGCACCACAAGCTATATATAATACCCAATTTGTAGAAATATATAGATTTCATTTGATAACAAACACACCTGAAGCTTCCCCTTGCTTCTTAGGCTGGGTGCAGTTCTTCTTCCAGTGGCCCTTCTTGCCACATGCGAAACAAATAGTCTCCTGTTCCCTTGACTCCCCTTTGATATTCCTTTTCTTGGAAGGCCGTGAATAAGCTTTGGGCTTAAAGATCTTCACCTTTACTTTTCTCTTATTCTCCATAAGGACAGAAGGCTTTTTGTTCTTTATATCTTTTTTCACTTGGTGAATGAGGATAAGAATATCAGATAGAGACTTCTCAATGTTGTTTATATCGAAATTGACAACAAAGTTAGAGAAGCTCTAAGAGAGTGATGCGTGAATGAGATCAGTGCCCAGTTCTTTGGGGAGATTAAACCCTAGAACCTCCAGGTGCTCAATGTAGCTAATGATCTTGACTACATGAGGCCCAGCTGGGGCACGTTCTCTAAGCTTACTCTGAAAGAGTGCCTTAGAGATCTCAAACATTTCCTGTCTTGCTCTCTCCTAGTAAAGACCACGAAGGTGCTCGAGCATGCTATAAGCATCCATGTTTTCATGAGACTTCATGAGATCACTATATATTGATGATAACATCAAACATTGAACATCGACCACATCGTTTATATGTTTCTCATAGACCAATAAATCCTCACCACTCACCTCTTTGGTAGGCAGATTAGGTAATGCTAACTCCAGCACGTAAGACTTCCGTTCATGGTGCAGGATAACCTGAAGGTGTCTAAACCATTCCTAGAAGTTACTACCAGTGTGGATGTTTTCTTTATCCAGAATTAATCGTAGGGATAGTGTGGTTGACGAGTTTATCATTTTTATTCTACAATTAAAATATAATATCATTAGTACTTTCTTGATTACATTTTATAAGAAATAATAAATTTTATTAAGTCTCCCACTATTTTATCAAGTCCCAATAGCCCTCACCATTGAACTCAGAATGTCCAGTTTCCATGACATTATAGTGGTAAGGATCCATATTCCCCTTCACATAACCCCAACAAGGGTTTGTCAAGCTATTAGAAGGTATTTAGGTAGGCAGGTCTTTGCCAACTGTAGGCTTGCAACTCCTTGATATGTTGAGTGGACTCCCCGATATTGAAATCATGACTTTGAATTTTCTCAACTCTTGCCTCCAATATTACACCAAGTCTAGCAAGGTCTACTCCTCTTGATATAATATGGTTAAGTCAACCTGAAACCTTTCATAAGGGATTCCTTTATAAAAGTAAGTGTCCCAACAAGGGTTGGTCAAACACATAGTTTTATTGAGTTTTTCCCTTAATCAAGTAATAGAAGGCTTGTTCTGACTTAATATTTTATTTGAGGGATATTTTATCTCTTATGCATGAATTTATTATTATCATTATCACATGCTTATTAATATTAAGTGGAACTTACTTAAGTGATTAACCATGTATTGACAATATTTATGCATAAGTCTAGTTTATTTTAGTTTCATCTTGCATGCTTGTTTAATTTATTAATTGTGTGATCGTGACAACACATCCATAATGATAAACCATGCAACTGAAAGAAATAAAATAAAGTAAATGGAATGATCATGAGATTTTCTAGTGGTTAATTTATCCATCTATTGATAAACTAACCCTAACCTAGGGGAGAAACACCTTGAACCTTTTGGGTTCGTGTTTATAGCTTCCACCTATCCACCTCTGTATCTCCTGGGATTGGTTTCGTCTTGGATCCAGCTTGAACTGCCTCCACTAGCTTGGGAGTTCCATCCATTACATATGCCTTTTTTTTAACTCACATGTAGGTGATGGGTAAAAATGGGTTTTACATAAAAAAACCTTGGGCACGCAGGCCCTACATATTAATGAGGAGAAATCTTGCAGACCAACAAATTTAATTCAAATAAATAAATTAAAAGAAACCATACACATACAAAGGTCTTGGTCTAGATCATGATCATCCATACATGCAACGATATTTAAGCATAAATAAATCTATCAATCAATTCTTTAACCATTCTTGTTTAAGATAAATCACGCTCGAATCAATTAATTATCATATTTAATTAATCAATCCTTTTCTCTTAAAACCTTTTCTGAATTTTATTGAGATTCTCATCCATCATAATTTTAAACAAATAAATTCATTTAAAATTATCTTTGTACGTAACTTTTACCTTGGAGGAAACCTAGTGAATTTCTATTCATAACTACCCAATTAATAGAAATGAACATTACACAAATGTTAAATTAAACACACATATATAAAACACCTATCACATGTTGTGTCTCAGCTTTATGCCTGCACGATGGTACATGTCTCAAGGGTTTGTATAATATAATAATAAATTTTAATAAATCTGTGTAATTTGGATGAGTACATGACGTGTAGTTCTAACTACATGGCGTGTATTATTTTTCATCATATATCTAAAGTATACGCTTGGGGAAACATCGTGTGAGTATACTTCAGAAATCTTCGGAGTACATGGCCTGTCCAGTGGGCCACACACCGTGCAGTTCCTCGTTACACGGTCTCCAGCCGGGCAAGCCATGTACGGGGTACATGGTCCAACCCTAACCCGAAGGGACTACACGCCGTGTCCATTGGGACACATGGTGTGTAATCTAAAAACCACGCGCCGCATGTTTCTGGTCAACACACAGAGTCATTTAAGACTTATAAAGACTTCCACACAATGATTAGTTTGGCGGACCGGTCTGATGCATTGAATCTTGACTACATAGTGTGTACTGCAGAATATATGTTGTGTGTTCTAGTGTTGTACGACCAGGAAGATTTGGCACCTCTGTATGAGATCCTCTATTTTATTTTAATCAAAATTAGAAGAAAATATCGTTTCTGTAAGGTGAACGAGAAATGAAAGAGGATGAATAGATCTTGAGATTCAGATTTATAGAACAATTAACTTGAATTGAAACAACTAAAGTATTAAATGCGTAATTCATCAAAGAAATATTTAAATAACTATAAACTATGATGTAACCCCTCTGATACCACTTGAAGGTTCTGGGCGTAGTGGAAGCGTGGTTGGGACGATACCTAACTTTGATTTTTACCATGATCAATGATTATTCCGGGATCAATACGACAATGAACGCCAGTCTCCACAGAATATAATCAAAGATTTAGATAAAGAAGAAAGAGGCCCAAAACCTTAGAGAGGATCTTTCACATTATGTTTATAATTAATTTAATTAATTTCATAAAGAAAAATAATACATGCATCTTTAGTATTTTTCTTCATTGATGATATTGATTGTCCAGAATGACTTTCCGGATTATCTTTTTGCGCTTGTAAGGATCCAAACTAGAATCCCTCTAGCGGTGATCCACACATGCTTCGATGGCCTTCGATCGACACTACTCATCCTCTGGGTGCTAGCACGATGAAGCGAGCGTCTTGTGTCAGTCGTTCTTGATTGCTTGTTCTTCGACCTTAAAGAACATCTCTCATTCTTGAGAGGGGAGAGAAGATGATTCAAGAGAGAAATTGTTTGGCTCAACAATTCTCAATTCACTAGGCCTGTGGTGTGGTGTCTGGAACAATAGGCGTACTTGCCTATTTATATACATGGAATTTCAGTTACAATATTTAATTGCATAACAACAATTAAATACATTCATGAACTCAGAGAAAACCCATGCATTTAATAATAATACCGCATCATTATTTATGGTGTGCTAACTTGTGCAAAATGTAATTATAAATACAATTTAAAATAATAGCATCGTTATTTTAATTTGTTCCAACTAGTTAAATAATTATTTACCATCTTGCAAATAATTATTTTACTACCGGACCAACCTTGGTCCGCTCGAACTCCACTTCTATTTATTGAAAACCCAAATAAATAAATAAATAAATTATTCTATTAAATAAATATTTTATTTACAAACTAGTAAATAAATATTTATTAAATGTTGAATAAAATAAATAAATATATTTTATTTAATTTATGTGATAATTGTAACTTGAATAAAATTATTCCATGGTCTTGAGAATAATATTTATTTCATTAATTAAATTCAAATATAATTTAACTGAGACCACCAAAAACACTTAGTGTGTGACCCTCTAGAATTATTTATCATTGGAATTAGGCGGGCTTGCCTAAAGTCCAAGAGTACTGTCTAACAATGGGTCAAGGCACCCAAGAGAAAGAACATAAAGTCGCAACAACGACATCCACATACGAACACTCACTGTGTAATATAATTCATTTGTCGCAATATCTTATCAAGAAGGTTTCATGATTGTGTCATCAACTTTTATGCTTGATACATCATTCTTTGACTACTTGAAATAAACTCGTCATTACACCATGGCCATGGAATTTCACGTGACGATTCTATTTCAATCAAAGGGCCGAGATATCAACTTCCATAAATGGAAGGGAAAAATCATTCCTTGACTTATCCATTAATAACATGCCACTAGTGATGCACCCAACACACCCTACTTCCTGCCAACTATCTACATGATGGTTTTCATCAGTAAATCAAAGTGCGTAAGTCGTGACACATATTAATGATAATATTAAAGTCTAAGGATCATTACACACACTCGCAGATAGAAATATCCTATGACACCAAAACATGCAGAATTCCTACTAGCGGTTCTGTTATCATAATCTCCTATATTGGAGATTACCAAGTGCAAACTTCATGAGAGGAAGTCTCATATACTTACGAGAACTCACACCCGATGGTCTGCATGACATGTGTCCCATTATAGCATGTCATCCAACCATAAAACTATATTTAAGAATATTTTTATAGCATTTTAATGTTCTCATCATAGCGGTGAACTGCCATGACCTTATCAATGCAACAAATACTCTAGGACATTATTACATCATAGTCATGCAGAATAATGAACAATATGTAATAATACATTAAATATCCATGTAATCAAAGTAAAACCAGTTGGTTCTAGGACACCAATTCTTACACCCACATGTTTAATATAATCCTTATAAAATTCTAGAAACATCCTAAAAAATAAATATAATATATTCAATATTAAATAAAAATTTTAACCATAAAGGTTATCTCATACTTTTAATTTTTCATCCCATAATTATCTAAAAAATAAATGTCTCTAAAAATACCATTAGTCACCTTAAAATTTCAAAACATAAAGCCTCAAAAGGGTTTTCTAAGACATTGATCTTTTGATCAACCTTAAAATTATAAACCTATGATGATATTTATAACTCTTAGAATACATCATAATCTCCAAAGTTTTCTAAACCCTACTTTGATACCAATTGTAAGGAAGCAACCTTAATGATTACATATTCTAATGTTTTTGAACTATAATTCACCTTCTTAAAATTCTGAGGATCTTTTCAGTTTAGGGTTTTATAGAATTAGGAAAAAATATTACCAAGTAAAACCATACATTACAAGTGTACACTTATACTTGGTATCCATTTTCCCATAAAAAAAATTCATTTAAATAAATCATGGTTTCTCTTTATGAAAAATCTTCACAATTTCCTTTGATATCATCCTTATCCTAACTCTTCCTTAAACCCTATGAAAATTATTTCAAAACATGGAATAAAAAAAAAAGACCAGTATGGGACATAAAATAAAGGAAACTGTTAGTCCAATTGAAACCCATAAAAACATTTTCTTAAAAACATACCTTTTTTACTTTGAAAAAATGAATCCTATTTTCAAAAAGATCAGTATATTAACTTTTAAAAATCAAACAATTTCCATGAAAACTCATTAGCAAGCATATAAAAGTAATGCAGGTGCCTTGGAAAATAATTATCAATATAAAACTTATAGATAGAATAACCAATATGGTCAACTTCCAACCCTGGAGTCCCTAATGCATTGGAGAAATATCTGGGTGTACTCATCATATAATCTATAACAGGCTCAGCTGGTGCTATCTAGGCACACCCATTGTATAAGCTATAATAATATCATCTAGATCTATCTAGATGCATCCATCATAAATAATGTCCAAGGACCATATCATGAATAAATCCCTTGAAAAATCTTTTAAACCCATGCGTAAAACACTTTTAGATATCAAAATACCATTTTCTTGTAAAAATCACATTTAAAATCTAAAAACTGTGTACATAATAATGAAAAAATTTTCTTTGAAAAGAATTATGAAAACTTATAAAGTAAACATTAAATATTAAAGCATCATAAAATTGGAAAATTTCATTCATGCTGTATATATTAAGAAAACATTTCTTTTGACCTTTTTAAAAATAGTTGAAAGAAGAACTTTAAAAGAGGATTTTTAAAATAATGTCATTTACATAAAACCTAAAAAAGATTTCCTTTTGAAAATATTTGAGAGAAATTTTAAAATTAAATTTTTAAAAAATTTATGTCTATATAAATACATTCATAAAAATTATTTTAAAAACATGGTCATGAAAGAGAAGGATTTAGAAAATAAATCTTTAAAACATTTAAAATGAGTTTTTTTAGTTATATTCCCTTACCATATGTCCAGATGCATTCTTCACTCACACTTAATATCCTAAAAAATAAAATTAGATTCATTAATTACTTAATTAAAAACCTATTCCATAAATATTTTATTTATTATAATTTTATTAAGTTCATTTATGGCCATTTTGATGAGTCATAAAGATCAAAATTTCTATTCTAGGAGCATTCATTTCATGGTTTCATGGTTGGTTAACTTGTGTATGTTTATAGATGTTATTATAAAATGGGAATAGTAATATAGAAGTGAAATTATATGGTATTAATGCACCTAAAAAATTTTAAATGGTACCATATATCCTTTTTATTTCTGATATGAGGATGATTCATTTGATAAAATGTTAATGATAATTATTTAGTTTATTTTCATGGTTTTTTCCAACCATCACAAATTTGTTTCATTTTATTTAATATCATGTCTATATATTAGTTCAAAAACATTAATTAAGTTATAATATACTTATTAAAATTTTATTTAACCATAATAATAGATTTATGACCAGCTTTTAATGCAGTAATGAAAAACAAAAACTCATTATCCATAGAGACGATTAACCATCGTAATTTGGACAATGGTTTTGTTTAATTGAATAAGAGGATATGAGAAAAATTATGAATATAAAATATTCCATTATCAATATAAAATTAAAGTATATAAATGATACTAGAGTTATTATTCCTTGATGGATTAATGAGGTGAAGAGAAGGTAGAAGAAGAAAAGAAATTGAGACAGGTGTTTTAAGAAAGTCACCTCTTGAATATCACCTCCTTGAAGGATCCCTTAAGAAAACTTGGAATGGGTATTTTGGTGAGATAAGAACCTATAAAAAGTGTCTAGGAAAGTTTATATGAGAATTTGGTAGAGTATTATCAAGATATAAGACTCAAGGTGGTGAAATGAAGTGAAGTAAGGAGTGCCCTTTTATAAATGAGGTGAGAGACACTTTAGGAATTTCTCAAAATATTAAAATATAATAAGACTATTATAGATTCAAAGACTTTAAAATGGACCATAAATTCATATTGGATGACATTTAAAACCATATATTATCCCATTATGCTTATTTAATATTTTTATGACTTTAAAATAATTTAATAAAATATTAATTCTTTACAATATCATTTTTGTCAAATTTGATATTATTCACTACTTTGACATTAAAAACATCAAGAAAAAAAGTCTAATTCGAAAAAATATTCTATTATATCCTAAAAATGTAAATTTACTCTATAAAATTTTTGTATTACATTAATCATCTCAAATTTTATTTCTTTTAATAATTTTAATATAATTTATTTGATTTTTTCCATTAATTAAATAATTATTGCATCATTGTTGTGCAAGCCTTTAAGGTAATTATTTCTTATCTAAAAACTAAAAATAAATTAACATGTTGAAGATAAATATTTTAGATTTCAAAATACTATTTATGTTCAAACATATCTTCTGAATGACCACATATTAAAAATGTTATACTTATTAGAAACCATAATGCGACAATTTTGACTTTTCTTAAAATAAAATACTATAAGGGACTTAATGTCAACCAAGTGGATATAAAGGGCCTTAAATTAGACCCATGAATGATTTTGGTTGAAAATTAATTATTCAATAAAATTTGGAAAAGTGTGTGGGTAATTTACTAATCCTTATCATATTATTTTTACCTTTAATTACCCGATTTACCCTTAACCGTAGTAATAAAAATTATTAAGTTTACTATTCATGTTATCCAAAAATAAAAGGGACCCATTTACTAAATTTGGAAATTATGATTCCAATTATAGAATACATTTTTCAAAATTCAAAACACATAAATGACATAATTTAATTTAAAATTCAACTGAAAAATTTCAATGGAAACTAGTTTTTCAGAAAAATGCCATTTTTAAATATAAAATGCTTTTATACTAAATTTAAGTATAAAATAAATTTAAAGAACCATAATTTTATTATTTTAAATTAAAGGTAACTAATAAAAATTTAAAACTAATCCAAAACCTAATTTTACCATGTAAATAAAATACGGTTTTCAAAATAAAACTAGTATTTTTTCACTATTCATTGAAAAATTAATATTTTCAGAAAATTATCAAAAATCCATCCTAAGATAATTTTGACATCCTAAAACCAATAATGAAATTAAATTTTTCAAATAAATTTTCAAAACATCTGGATATTAATTATAATATTCATTCATGAAAATCAAGAAACCCATTTTTGAAGAAAACACATTTCTGAAGATTAAAATTACTTTATTATATTATTATTTTCTAATCATTTAACAATACATTAATATTGAGTTGGACCTTTATATTTATTTCATAAATAAGTTACTCCTATTCATACCCTTCAATTTAAATACTAGGTTATAACAATCACATTTAAATAATAATATTTAGTTGCTTGTTTAAGCTTGATGTGGCATATTTTGTATGTTATCGAGCATAGTGTTTCCTTTTAAAAACTTAGGATGTTACAAAAAATTAATTCCATAATAAATATAAATACTCATAAACAAGGAATTTCTCATTAAAAAAATCAGACAAAATTTACATTTGAAACTATTTTGTAACTCATTCCAATTAATCCTTAGATATAATTATGCATATATATATTCATATAAAAATCTAAGTCAAACCGAGCATATAAATGCTAAATAAAAAACTCAACAACATAAATAACTCATTCCAATTCATCCTTAAATAAAATGTTGGAGATAAATATGCACATAAATACATGTTACAACAATAAATAAACAACATAAAAATACACATGACATAAAAAATTATGCGCACACATACACACACACAAAGAGACATGCTAAACTTAGAGAAATATATTTTCAACACTTCTGTGATGTCCTCATCCCAATTAATTATGAATAGTAACTGAATTGGGTATCCACATGATCTATTGTGCACCTCCTTGTATGTCAGAGGCTACCGACTAGCAATGAGAGTCTAGGGTGTTACCATGACGAGACCATACTCTCATACCAGAGTGCACAGTAATAGGGAAATAACCAAAGAAAATCTATAAACAATAAAAATCAGAGTATGTATAATCAATAGATAACAACACATGTTATATCAAATGTAATGTGGAATCAAGCAACCATACAGACTCATGGTCATGCCAACATACAACGATTGATCCACTACTACAGAATCCATCCATATCAATGCTATAAATGGGTTTTATCAGTGAAAAAAAGCATTGACATGTGGAGCACCCTTAAAAGTGCTTGGCCTTAAACAATGTTAAAAAAAGTGCTAATAAAGGGAGCCTTTATCAGTGATTTATTTTAAGTGCTGATAAAGGGGACATTTATCAGTGCCGATAAAGGTCATAGAAGTTGCTGCAAAACATGCAACCTTACAACAACCCTATAATAGAACCAGATCAGATTCATATAATCAAATTGGAATACAAAATATTACAAAAAACCAAATTGAAATACAAATATTACATTTCACTATCATTTCAATTCAAAATTTATATTAATGTGATATTTACAATTAATAAAAAAAATTACAACCCAATATGAAAAATCAAAGATTTTATAGCAGTCTTTATCTAATGGTCAAACTCCGTACAGAATTCTATCCATACACTAAAACCAACATTTATTTTAGTAACAATACATGCAAAAAATAAAAAAATTATAATTTTATTGTCATATAATCCACATATGATCAATTATATTATTAATTACTAAATATATAAATGATATTATCAGTTATATTATTAATTATTTTATTAATGATTATATTGTTACTTTTATATTAATTATTAATAATTAATTATACTATTAATTAATAATTATATTATGAATTATTAATTTCATTTTTAATTATTAATCTATATAAATTATATTATTAGTTACTAAAAATATTAATGATATTATAAGTTATTAATTATCTTAATTACTTAAATAGATGTTAATAACTATATCATTAAACTAAAATGACAATTTTATATTGAAAACATGAACTTTAAGTCATTTCGGATTGATGCACAGTTGATTCCTACATGTCACAAATTAATTAAGGATTTTTGTCCTAAATTTTGAAAACAATATGACCTTGTTTACTTAGTTTTGAAAATGTGACATGCATTTTAAATTAAAATGACACTTTTATATTGAAAACATGCATTTAAAGTCATACCATCCACATCGTATATCGAATTGACGTACAATAAAAAACTACACATCACAAATAAATTATGGACTATTTTTTTAAAGTTTGAAAATAATCAGAGCTTGTTTACTCGATTTTAACAATGTGACACACATTTTAAACTAAAATTACACTTTTATATTGAAAACACACACTTTAAGTCATATCGACCATATCGTATGTAGGATTGATGTGTGGTCGATTCCTATACATAAAAAATTAATGATAGATTATTTTACTAAAGTTTGAAAATAATCTGAGTTTGTTTTCTCATTTTTGGATATGTGACATGCGTTTTAAACTAAAATAACACTTTTATATTGAAAACACGCACTTTGAGTCATACCAACCACATAATGAGTCATATTGACGTGAAATCAATTCATACACATAAAAAATTAATTATAAAACATTTTCCTAAAGTTTGAAAACAATCTGATATTGTTTTCTCAGTTTTGGCTATGTGACACACATTTTAAACTAAAATGACACTTTTATATTGAAAACATGTGATTTGAGTCATATTAGACACATCATGTGTTATATTGATGTATATTTGATCCCTATATGTCAAAAATTAATTCTGGATAGTTTTTTTAAAGTTTGAAAACAATTCTAGCTCATTTGACCAGTTTTGGCTATGTGATGCACTTTTTAAACTAAAATAACACTTTTATATTGAAAACACCCACTTTGAGTAATACCAACCATAATGTGTGTCAAATTTATGTGTGATTAATTCAAACACACCAAAAATAAATTATGGATCATTTTCCTAAAGATTGAAAATAATGTGAGCTCATTTGCCCAGTTTTGGCTATGTAATGCACATTTTAAACTAAAATAACATGCACTTTGAGTCATAATGACCAAATCATGTGTAATATTAACATGAAGTCAATTAATATATGGCTCAAATGAATTATGGATATTTTCCCTAAATTTTTGAAAATAATCTGAGCTTGTTTTCTTAGTTTTAGCCATGTGACACGTGTTTTAAACTAAAATGACACTTTTAATGTGAAAACACACACTTTGAGTGTAACGACCGTGAATTCTATCAATGGAAATTCCCTCCTTATAATTATTTTATATGGTATAAACACATAGAAAAAAATACATGCTTTATAAATTATGAATGAATGAAATAAGAAGCGTTTCTAGAAGTTAAGGAACCTATACTGATGAAATAGTAATTTAACATTTGGAATACCAATGTGACCCTTATGAATAGTAAACTGGATAATTGAATAGTAACCTTGCCAATGAAAGTATAAATAAAATTTATCCATCTTATAAGTGGAAATACGATATAATGATATCATAGTATAGGGAAATAAACATTTTAAAAATTATTAATTAAGTGTTGGTATTTTTGTAAGTCATAAATATTTAATTACATTTTTTCGATTAATTTAATATTTTTTTTAGAAAATTTATTTTCATAAAATTTATTCATAAATTATTTTTCTATGTATTATGATTATAATATAGTTTTATAATACCTTAGTTAATTTTACAAAGTGTTATAAAATCACATATAGTTTTAAAATATTTATATTTCAAGTAAATTATGATTTTAATTAAAAATTAAATTTCTCATATTTATAAAATTATTTTCATAAAATGGAGTTCATTTTTTAATTCTATGCATTGAAAAATGGTTAGGGTGATTTTTTGGTATTTTCTGAAATACTTGAATTTTTTATGAATAGTAAAATACGGTAATTTACAGTATATATAAAATACACTATTCATTGATTCATGAATGATGTAAGAAAAATTGGTTAGAAATCACATGATATAATTACTGTATTTAGTCTCAAAAATCAACACTATTTATTGTCTTGAAAAAAATAACAAACTAATGAATTAAATAATGAGAAAACACCCCTCTTATCCACTATAAATACCACCCCTCACCACCTCTTCTCCTCACACCTCTCAAGCCTTGATATTTTTTCAAATTCTAATAAAAAATCCTACCAAGACCCTTACCCACATATAGGAGCTTTTTTTATTAATAAAAGACCAAAACCAATCCCCTAATGAGGTTCTCAAGGAGAAGGAATCAAGAGGTAAAACCCTCTTATGTTTTCTTTCAATTTCTTTTCAAGTTCCTTTCTTTTCTTCTATCCTTCTTAATATCCCTTGTACAAGTGGCATAAAAACTATAGTATCTCATATATAATACAATTTTATCATGTTTATGGAATAATTCTTCATCAAATCTATTCTACTCTCTCTTTTATTTTGATAATGAAAACATCATATGTGAGGTGCTGATCTACCACCTTCATGGATGACGTGATTTAATATTTCAATTCCACCTTCAAGGATGGTCATGAAACCATTTTTTATGGTTTAAAAAAATAATAATATATGTATTATATCTTATTTAATTTTCTGTAATCATTTTTCACACATGATATTAATTTATAAAACAAAATGAGTTCATTGTGATAAAAAAATACTAAATTAATCTAAACGATTATCATTAATTGTTTATACAATGAATCATCCTCACTTATAGAAAAAAATGGGTTTTTAATATTCTATAAGTTCTTTAGTAACACATATGTTCATTTTTGTACAACTATCCTCATTATACATGATTTTATATACACATATACATGCAAACAGATCATGAAAACCAAGGAAACTAACGCTCCTGAATGATGAAATTGAATTTCATAACCCATAAAAAAGCCATAAATTAACTTAATAAAATTATTCCAAAATAAAATAAATGTGTAAATGGTTCTGAAATTTTTAATTAATGAATCTAATTTGATTATTTAGAACATTAATATCAAGTGCATAATCGTTTCAGACATAAGGTAAGAGATTCTACGTGAACCTCCATTATTCATTTGGGTTACTCTTCTTAATTTTTTACCCAAACGAAATTCTATTATATTTTTATGTAAATATTATAAATAATATTTATATGTTCCAAAATCATTTATCAATATACATTCATCCTTATTTTTCAGGGATATACACGTTTTTAAAAGGTTCCTTACTCAATTATTCAGGATACGCAAGCCCGATTTAAGAGAACTTGTCGAATTCTTACCCATTTTCAAGTGTGATCTATAATTTATTTTAAGACATAATTATTTTTTTAAATCACTAATTTCTTCATGAAAAACTACCTTGGTTAAATTCTGGTTTTATACAAATAATTATTCCTTTTCCATTTTAAAGAATCTTGAATGTTTTCCCTTAAACCCTAATAAAATGTTTTATTTATTAAGTTTCTTAAATGCTCTTTTCACTTCAGTTTTACATCAATTATCATGATATATTCCTATATTCCTTTATGAATATCCATGTATGATTTAATTCCTTTATTTCTTGGAAACTTTTATGATACACCCATTTATTACGATTTTGACATGATTATGATACCCAATTCTTTCCAGGGGTGACCCTTATGTTTATGTTTGATTACTTATTTATGATTATTTATGTGGAAAGAATATTCATGAACATGTTATGTTGGGTGTATCCAGATAGTTATCTAATTAATTGGGTATTTTTTAGTCTCATGATATGTTATGTGTAATAGTCTTGTTGGTTAGCCTTGACTCGTGCTCCATGAGAAACAGTCTTGGTGGTTAGCCTTAACCCATGCTCCTCTATGTGCAACAAGTCTTGAATCATGCTCCTATATGTGAAACGAGCCTTGAATCATGATAAATTCATGTTTTATGTTGCTGCGAAATTACTATGAATCCATGATTTTATGATCCCATGTTATGATTCCTTATGTTTAATCATGTTCCATGCCTTTTCATATCATTATGTTATGCTTTATAACTCATGTGATAAGCTTTATTTTAATGTTTATTCTCTTACTGGTATTTTTAGCTCATCCATTTGTTCATGTTATCCCCAAGTTATACTATGAAGATGTAAGGTCTCAAACGAATTTAGGAGCTCATAATGGATGTTAAATAAATAAATGTTTTATTTAGTCCCATGTTTTCAGTTTTATGTACCTAGTATTCCAAGACACTAGAATTTATGATCATTGGCTTGTAATTTTATGTTTAATTATGCTTAAAATCATGTAATGATATATGTAAAAGGCTAAGGTCTCTATAGTTTGTATTATAGGATGGTCTAGTTATTTTAAGGGACTGGTAATAGAGCACTTTAGTAAGAACCCTATGGATAAGAATAAGTATGTGAAAACATCCCTAAATTTTGGTTAGTATAGAGTAAGTGGTTTATCAAGAAAGTGCATATCTGTCTAGATAATACAAGTGGAAGTCATTTTTTCATAGATGAACCTAGGAGTAACAACTCCAAAAAAGTGTTTCGGGCTTGACTCAGGGTAACCAGGTACACGACAATGGGACTTACTACACACATAGTTTGACACTCCGGGGGGATATGATTTGGTAAATTCATAAGCTCATTATAAACTATTATTAAGGGAACACAAAAAATTTCCATAAGAAAACATGTTAGGAAACAGATCATGGATAACCTAGATTGAAACCTAGGGAATCACAAGTTAGGATATACTTTTCCTTTAAGAGTTTATCCTTTTATGTTTAAAGTTTCCTTTTTATACTCCTTAGCTAAGTATTCAAGCCACCTAATTGAACTTTATTTTTCTTAGTTAAATGATGGGAAATAGAAGAACATGTGCCAAAAATCAATGTGATAGAGGCAATGTGATGATTTCCATAACAATATGCCAAATATGATGGAAGCGGGTGATCAAAACTTCATAAAAATACTTAATCAACCAACTCAAGTTATAAATAATAACTTGAATCATGTGGAACTTCCTCCTTATCCTAAGAGAGAGCAAGTTTCCATCGAATACTTCATGCAGAAAAGGCCTACCATGTTTAGTGGATATTATGATCCCCTCCTCATTGAATAGTGTATTAACTCCATTGAAAAGATATTCTCTATCCTCCAGTGCTTAGAAAAATAGAAAGTTGTTTTGGAAGTCTATCTTTTTGATGGGGAAGCTGACCAGTGGTGTACACTGATCAAAAATACAAATTCCAAGGAGGAAATTAATTCCATGGTTTGGGAGGAATTCAAGAAAATATTTTTCAATAAATATTTTACCCAAACCCTCCATCTCAAGATGGAAAGAGAGTCCCTCAGACTTAAGTAGAAGGAAGATGAGTCTATTGGGGAATATGAAGCAAAATTTACAAGGCTTATAAGGTATGCCTTTGGCTTTATCATGAACATCGAAAGTAAGGTGGATGTCTTCTTTAGTGGACTAAATTTGATTCTATGAAAAGAATTAGTGATTCAAGACTTTGACAGTTATGATGAGATTATCTGTTGTGCCCTCAAGGTTGAAATGGATATTAGAGACCCTCAATGGTCTCATGGGCCTTGTGAAAAAAGTGGAAAATGGATTTTAATATGGGTGGATCAAAAAAAATCCCATGATAGAAAAAAAAACAAATATCCCACATGTCAGAATTATGGGAAGAATCATCCTAGGAACTATCTAAAGGGAACCAGGAAATTCTTTAAATATGGAATAATGAGGCATCTGGCTAAGAACTGCTGAAGAAATATGAATAATTACACTAATGTGAAAGAAGAAAAGAAGTTTCAGATCAATACTCACCCTATAGTGCAGTGTTTCAACTGCAAGGAACATGAGAATTTTTTCAAACCAATTCCATAATCCTAGGGTTTTTGGAGGAAATCAACAACAACCTCCAAGGAAACAAGGAAAGGCATATACTACCACTATTGATGATGTGGAGTTAGACAATGATGTGGTGACAAGTACACTGGTTATTCATTCAAGAATAGTGAACATACTATTTTATTCTGGTTCTATGCATTCTTTCATATCTTGCATGTTTAGTAGAACTATTCAAACACCACCTCAAAATTTGGAGATTGAGTTATCTGTGAGAATAACTAATGGAGACATTATTGCATCCAAAGTACATAACTCCTCCTCATTTAATGTTTGTGGAATGAACCTCCCATTAAATATTTTCTTACTTACTTTGGTAGAGTTTGATGCTATTTTGGGCATGGATTGACTATCTTTATACAAATATAACATCAAGTATTGGGAAAGGGAGACCATACTTCATGTCCCAAAGCATCCTCAAATTCTTTACAAGTGTAAGGAGGAAGATGAATCTCCTTCATAATCATTATCTCAAGTGTGGATATTACTACCTTATGAGTAAGCATATCTCGATCAAATGATTGAAACAAAGGATGTGATCATGCTTGAAGATATTCCCATTATGAGGGATTACACTGATGTATTCCTTGAAGAATTTCTTAGTATTTTGCTTGATTGAGAGTTTGAGTTCTCAATTTAACTTATTCTTGGATCTCTACTTATATCAAATACACCTTATAGAATGACCACCATTAAGCTGGAAGATCTAAAATAGCAGTTATAGGAGAATTTGGACTCGGGTTTTATACGCTTGAGTGATTCTCCATGGGGTGCAATAGTCCTCTTTGTCAAGAATAAGGATGGATTAATGTGCCTCTGCATTGATTATCATGAGCTCAATAAAATCACGATAAAGAAAAAGTTTCTCCTTCCTTGTATATATGACTTGTTCGATCAGTTACGTGGGCCCAGTTATTTCTCTAAGGTGGACCTTCAATCGAGATATTACAATTAAAGGTGAGGAATGAAGATATTCCCAAGAATGCCTTTTGAATGAGGTATGGACACTATGAGTACATGGTGATTCCATTTGGAATCACTAATTCTCTAGAAATTTTCATGGATTTAATGAATAGATTATTTAGAGATTACCTCAACAAATTTTTGGTAGTCTTTATCGAAGATATTCTGATATACTCCAAGAGCAAGGAGGAACATGACAAGCATTTGAATACTATGCTGAATACTTTAAGAAGGGATAAACTATATGCAAAGTATAGTAAATGTGAGTTCTGGATGTAGGGAGTATCATTCATGGGGCATGTTATCACCAGTAAAGGAATGTATGTGGACCCTTCCAAGATAAAGGCAATCGAAGAGTAGCCTAGGACAACATTTTTAATGGAGATCCACAACTTTCTTGGTCTAGTCAGGTATTACCAATGATTTATGAAGAACTTCTCACGATTTTCAAACCCAATAACCAAGATAACACGAAAGGGAGTGAAGTTTTTCTAGACTCAAGAATGCGAGGAAAGCTTTAAGGAGCTCAAAAAAAGGCTTATCACTATGCTGATACTCACACTCCTGACAAGTGGATAACTCTTTGTGGTATAAAATGATGCTTCAAATAAAGTATTATGATATTTATTGTTGAAAAGTGATAAAGTGATACCCCACGCTTCAAGGAAGTTGAAAATTCATGAGAAAAACTATCCCACACATGATCTGGAGTTGGCATCTATGATCTTTATGTTGAAAATTTGGTGGTATTATCTCTATGGGGAGAAGTTTTAGATATATACAAATCACAAAAGTCACAAATATATATTCACATAGAAGGAGAATAATATGCTCTAGTAAAGATGGTTAGAGCTCATCAAGGATTACAACTGCTCAATCCACTACCATCCTGACAAGGCAAATAAGGTGGTGGATGCTCTAAGTAGAAAGGATCTTGAATCTTTATCAATAATGAGAATTGAGAAGGATCCAATCTTCTTATACTTACAAAGGATAGACATAGGAATCATTAAATGGGGAACATAATCAATCCTATATAAAATTATTGCTCAACGGTCCCTTATGGAGAAAATAAAGGATGATCAAAGAAATTATGTGGAAATTTAGAAAATGGTGGAAGCTATTCGAAATGGGAAATCCTCCAAGTTCAAGATCGGTGAGGATGGAGTCGAAAGATCTGGGTCACGACTATGTGTATCTTCCAATACATAGATAAAGAAAGAGCTTCTAAATGATACACATAAATCAACCTTCTCTATTCACCTAGGGAGCACAAAGATATATCAAGATCTCTGGGATAACTTTTTTTTGGGAAAATATGAAAAAGGAGATAGCTGAATATACACAAAAGTGCCTGGTATGTCATCAAGTGAAGGCTAAAAAGAAAAAGTCTAAAGGGATGATACAACTATTATCCATACCAAATGGAAGTGGGAGAACAACATCATGGACTTTTTCACCGGAATTCCAAATACATCTAGAGGAAATAATGCTATATGGGATATTATGGATCATGTTACAAAGACAACTCACTTTATCACAATTCAAGAGGAATTATCACTAGACCAACTTTCATGCATATATATTAAAGAAGTGGTAATGCTGCATGGAGCACCACTATTTATTTTATCTGACTGAGATATGAGATTCACCTCCAAGTTCTGGAAAATTCTTCAACATGCTCTAAGCCCTGAGATGAACTTCAGTACAACCTATCATCCTCAAACTGATGGCCAATATGAGCAAACTATTCAAACACTGGAATACATGTTGAGAGCATATTCTATAGACTTCAAAGGAGGATGGGAATGACATCTTTAACTAGTCGAATTCTCTTACAAAAATAGTTTCTACTCAATAATATAAATGGCTACATATGAATCCCTTTATGGGAAAAGGTGTATAACACTATATTGCTGGGATTAAGTTGATGAACGTAATCTGCTAGGACCTAAAATGGTTGAAGAAATGGCGGAGAAGGCAAAAACCATTTAGCAGCACATCAAGGCAACTCAAAGTCAAAATAATAGTTATACAGACAATCATCAATGAGACCTCAAGTTTAAGGTCATAGACATAGTATTTCTCCATATATCTTAGTAGAATAGGATCATGAGATTTAGGAAGAAAGGGAAGCTGATTCCAAGGTACATTAGCCCCTTCAAGATCCTTGATCGTGTCATAGATGTGGCCTATCGACTAGAACTTCCACCAACTATGTATCAAGTACATGGTGTATTCCATGTATAACTCTTAAGGAAGTACATACTGAATTCTTCACATGTACTAACTTCAGAGGTGGTATAGCTGAAAAATGATCTTTCTTATAAGGAGAATCTAGTGAAGATCTTGGATTGTAGAGATAAATTTCTATGCAAAAGGACTACTCACCTAGTCAAAGTACTTTGTCAGAACCATAAGTATGCAGATGGAACATGGGAACCAGAGCACACGATGAAAGATAAGTACCCACACCTATTTTCAACTTAGAATGTAAAGAAAAATTTCGAGGAAAAAATTTCACAAGGGGGAAGAATATAATGACCCTAAATTCTATCAATGGAAATTCCATTCTTATAATTATGTCATATGGTATAAACACATAGAGAAAAAAATAAAAGCTTTATAAATTATGAATGAATGAAATAAGGAGCGTTTCTACAAGTTAAGGAACCTATACTGATGAAATAGTAACTTAACCTTTGGAATATTAATGTGACCCTTATGAATAGTAAACCAAATAATTGAATAGTAACCTCAGTAATGAAAGTATAATAAAATTTATCCATCTTATAAGTAGAAATATTATATAATTATATTATATTATAAGTTAATAAATATTTTAAAAATTATTAATTAAGTGTTAGTATTTTTGTAAGTCATAGATATTTAATTACATTTTTTGATTAATTTAATAATTTAAAAGAAAATTTATTTTCATAAAATTTATTCATAAATTAGTGTTTTTATGTCTTATAATTATAAAATAATTTTATGAGACCTTATTTAATTTTACAAAGTGTTATAAAATCATTTATAGTTTTAAAATCTTTATATTTCAAGTAAATTATGATTTTAATTAAAAATTAAATTTATCATATTTAGAAAATTATTTTCATAAAATGGAGTTTATTTTTTAATTATATGTGTTGAAAAATTGTTAGGGTAAATTTTTGGGATTTTTCTAAAATACTTGAATTTTTGATGAATAGTGAAATACGATAATTTACTGTATATATACAATACACTATTTATTGATTCATGGATGATGTAAGAAAAATTGGCTCTAAATAACATGATATAATTACTTTATTTAGTCTAAAAAATCAACACTATTGATTTTCTTGAGAAAAATAATAAACTAATGAATTAAATAACGAGGAAACACCCCTCTCCTCCACTATAAATACCACCCTCACCACCTCTTCTCCTCACACCTCTCAAGCCTTATGACTCGTCCAAATTCTGTTAAAAAATCCTCCCAATCCCCTTACCCACATCCATGAGCTTTTTTTCTTAATAAAAGACCAAAACCAATCCCCTAAGTAGGTTCTCAAGGAGAAGGAATTAATAGGTAAAACCCTCTTCCATTTTCTTTCAATTTCTTTTCAGGTTCCTTTATTTTCTTCTCTCTTACTCACCCATCTTGTCCAAGTGGAATAAAAACTCTATTATCTCATATATACTATATTTTTATCATTTTTATGGAATAATCCTTCATTAAATCTCTTCTCCTCTCTCTTTTATTTTAATAATGAAAACATCATTCGTGAGGTGCCGATCTACCACCTTCATGGACAACGTGCTTTCATCTTTCAATTCCTCCTTCAAGGCTAGTCATTAAACCATGTTTATGGTTTAAAAAGATTATAATATATATATTATATCTTATTTAATGTTATGTAATCATTTTTTACACATGATATTAGTTTATAAAACAAAATGAGTTCATAGTGATCTGAAAACGCTAAATTAATATAAATGATTATCATTAATGATTTATCTGATGAATAATCCTCAATTATGGAAAAAATAGTATTTTAATATTATATAAGTTATTTAATAACACATATGTTCAGTTATGTACAACTATCCTCATTATACATGATTTTCCATACACATATACAAGTAAACCGATCATGAAAACCAAGGAAACTAACGCCCCCTGAATGATGAAATTGAATTTCATAACCCATAAAAAAGGCCATAAATGAACTTAATAAAATTATAACAAATAAAATACATGTATAAATGGTTATATAATTATTAATTAATGAATATAATTTTATTATTCAAGACATTAAGATCAAGTGAAGAATCATTTTCGACATAAGGTAAGTGATTCTACCAGAACCTCCCTTATTCCTTTGAGTTACTCTTCTTCTCTTTTTACCAAAGTGAAATTCTATTTTCTTTTTATATAAATCTTATAAATGTTTTATATATGTTAAAAAATTATTTATAAATATCCATCCATCCTTATTTTTTATGGATATACATGTTTTTAAAAGGTTCTCTACTCAATTATTCCCGATATGTAAGCCCGATTTAAGGGAACTTCCCAAAATCTTACCCATTTTCAAGTGTGCTCTGTAATATATTTTAAGACATAATTATTTTTATAAAATATATAATTTATTCATTAAAAAATACCTTGGTTCAATTCTGGTTTTATACAAACAATTATTCCTTTTTCTATTTTAATGAATCTTGAAAATTTTCCCTTAAACGTACTAAAATGTTTTATTTCTTAAGTTTCTTAAATGCTATTTTCACTTCAGTTTGACATCACTTATCATGATATATACCTATATTACTTTATGAATTTACATGTATGATTTAATTCCTTTATTTTATGGACACTTTTACAATACTCCCATTTATTATTCTTTTGACATGATTATGATACACAATTCTTTCCATGGGTAACCCTTATGTTTATGTTTGATTACTTATATATGATTATTTATGTGGAAGTCATATTCATGGACATGTTATGATGGGTGAGATCAAATAGTTCTCCAATAAATTGGGTAATCTTTAGTCTCATGAGACGTTATGTACAACCATCTTGGTGGTTATTCTTGACTTGTGCTCCATAGGAAATGGTCTTGGTGGTTAGCCTTGAATCGTGCTCCTCTATGTGCAACAAGCCTTGAATCATACTCCTCTATGTGAAACGAGCCTTGAATCATGATAAATTCATGTTTTATGTTGCTTCCACATTACTATGAATCCATGATTTTATGATTCCATGTTATGATTCATTATTTTTAATCATGTTTCATGCCTTTTCATATAATTATGTTATGCTTTCTAACCCATGTGCTAAGATTTATTTTAATTTTTATTCCCTTACTAGGCTTTTTAGCTCATCCATTTATTCATGTTATCCATAGGTTATCCTATGCATATGTAAGACCTAAAAGGAAGTTATAATATCATAATGGATGTTAAAGAAATGTTTTATTTAGTCCCATGTTTTCAATTTTATGTACATAGTCTTCCAAGACACTAGACTTTACGATCCTTGGCTTACAATTTGATGTTTAATTGTACTTAAAATCATGTAATGATATGTATAAAAGGCTAGGGTCACTATATCAAGTCATACCAACCACATAATGTGTTAGATTGATGTGTGATCAATTCCTAAATGTAAAAAATGAATTATGGATTGTTTTAATAAAGTTTCAATACAATATGAGACCATTTGCTTAGTTTTAGCTATGCGACGCTCATTTTAAACTAAAATGACACTTTTATACTAAAAACATAAACTCGAGTCATACCAAACAAATCTTGTGTTAGATTGGCATACATTCAATTATTTCACATAAAAAATAAATTACAGATCATTTTCCTAATGTTTGAAAACAATATGAGTTTGTTTTCTCAGTTTTGGCTATGTGACACATGTTTGAAACTAAAATGATACTTTTATATTGAAAACACACACTTGGAGTCATATTAGCCACATAATGTATCAGATTTATATGAATTCAATTCCCACACATCACAAATGAATTATGGATCATTGTCCTAAATTTTGAAAACAATCCATGCTTATTTTGTCGGTTTTGGCTATGTGATGCACGTTTTAAACTAAAATGACAGTTTTATACTAAAAACACATATTTTGAGTCATATAGGGAACATTGTGTGTTGTATTGATGTGTGGTAGATTCAAACATGTCAAAAATAAATTTTGGATCATTTTCATAAAGTTTGAAAACAATCCAATCACATTTTCTCAGTTCTGGCTATGTGACATGTGTTTTAAACTAAAATAACACGCACTTTGAGTCATACCAACCACATAATGTGTTAGATTGACATGTAGTACTATATGACTCAAATTAATTTTTATAGTTTTAATAAATTTTAAAAATAATATGAGCTTGTTTACTTGGGTTTGGTTTTGTGACGCACGTTTTAAACTAAAATGACACTTTTATATTGCAAACACACACTTTGTGTCATAACGACTGCATCATGTGTCAGATTGATGTGAAGTCAATTCTTACACATCACAAATGAATTATAGATTATTGATATAAATTTTGAAAATAATCCGAGCTCAGTTTCTCAGTTTTAGCTATATGATGCGCATTTTAAACAAAAAAGTCACTTTTATAATGAAAACACACACTTTGAGTCACGCTGACCACATTGTGTGTTAGATTGACATGTGATCAATTTATACACATCAAAAATTAATTATGGACAATTTTCCTAAATTTTTAAAAAATTGAACTCATTTTCTCGGTTTTAGCTATACAGCTTACATTTTAAACTAAAATGACACTTCTATATTAAAAATACACTCTTAGAGTTACTCCATCCACACTGTGTATCAGATTGACGTGTGATTAGTTATTACATTTCAAGAATAAATTATGAACCATTTTACTAGAGTTTTAAAATAACCCAAGCTCATTTTCTCAGTTTTGGCTACGTGACATGCATTTTAAATGAAAATGAAACTTTTATATTGAGAACACACACTTGATTCATACCAACCAAATCATGTGTCGTATTGATGTGTGTTTGATTCATACACATCAAAAGTAAATTATGGATCCTTTTTCTAAAGTTTGAAAATAATCCAAGTTTTTTTGCCCATTTTTGACTATGTGACATGCATTTTAAACAAAAATAACACGCACTTTGAGTCATACCAACCACATCATGTGTTATATTGACATATAGTTTATTTATATACGTCTCAAATGAATTATAGGTAATTTTCCTAAATTTTTAAAACAATATGATCTTATTTTAATGGTTTTGGATATGTGACACATGCTTTAAACCAAAATGATAGTTTTATATTAAAAACATGTACTTTGAGTCATACTAAACATTAAATGTGTTAGATTGATATGTAATTTATTACTACATGTCACAAATGAATTATGGATCAATGTCATAAATTTTGAAATCAATATAAGCTCATTTGTTTAGTTTTGACAATGTGGCATGTGTGTTAAACTAAAATGACACTTTTATATTGAAAACACAAGATTGTAGTTATATTATCCACATCATATGTTGGATTGATGTGCATTTGATTCCTATATGCTAAAAATTAATTATGGATCACTGTCCTAAAGTTCCAAGAAAATCCATGCTACCCTGCAATAATTTAATAAAATTTCTAGTTACCCTACAACAACTTAAGAAAAATTTAAGTTACCTTGCAGTAACTTAGAAAAATTTTGTGTTACCCTTTAGTAAATTAAGAAATGTTCATGTTACCCTTTAGTAAATTAATAAAATTTATAGTTACCCTTTAATAACTTAATAAATCTTACAATTACCCTTAAAAAACTTCAGAAAAATTCTATTTACTTTTTAGTAACTTAAGAACATTTTGATTTACCCTTTAGTAACTTAAGAAATATTCAAGTTACCCTTCAGTAACTTAAGAAAATTTCAAGTTAACTTATAATAACTTAAGAAATATTCATGTTTATCTTTATAAACTTAATAAATATTCAAGTCACACTTTAGTAACTAAATAAATCTTTAAGTTACCCTTCAAAAACTTAAGAAAATTTTGAGCTACCTTTCAGTAAATTAAGAAATCTTCAAGTTACCCTTTAATAACTTAATAAATCTCTAATTTAACCTTCAATAAATAAAGATAAATTCAAGCTACCCTTCAGTAACTTAAGAAAATTTCATGTTACCCTTCAAAAACTTAAGAAAATTTCTGAATTATGCTTCAAAAATGAATTATGGATCAGTGCCCTAAATTTTGAAAACAATATGAGATTGTTTGATCAGTTTTGGATTTATGACATGTGTTTTAAACTAAAATGACACTTTTAATGTTATTACACACATTTTGTGTCATACCAACCACATCACATGTGTGTCAATTCCTATACATCATAAATTAACTATTTATCCCTGTCCTAAAGTTTGAAAATAATCCAAGATCATTTTCTTAGTTTTGAATTTGTGATGCATGTTTCAAACTATAATGACACTGTTAATGTGAAAACACACACTTTGAGTCATACATTTCACATTGTGTTTTGGATTTTCATGTGGTAAATTACTACATGAAAAAATTAATTATAGATGGTTTTCCTAAATTATAAAGATAATATGAACTAATTTTATTGGTTATGGATATGTGATGAATTTTTAAAACTGAAATGACACTTTTAATGTGAAAATACACACTTTTAGTAATACCAACCAAATTGTGTGTCATATTAATGCATGGTTGATTACTACAAGTAAAAAATTAATCATGGATCATATTACAAAAGTTTGAATACAATATGAGCTCATTTTCTCAGTTTTGACAATATCATACACATTTTAAACTAAAATTGACACTTTTATATTGAACACATGCACTTGGAGTCATACATGCCACATAGTATGTTAGATTAATGAATGGTTAATTCATATACATAAAAAATAAATTATGGACAATTTTATTGAATTTTAAAAACAATATGAGCTCATTTTATAGGTTTTTACAATGCAACACTTTTTTTAAAACTAAATTACCATGTAGCGATCAACCGACATCTCAAAATTTTAAAATTCAAACCATGTTTAAACTTCCTTCATAGATAATTCATAATTTATACTTTAATAATTGAATTGAGATATGGGTGGGGAATCTCTATTATTATTTACATTATCTTTCATTGTCATGTATTTGGTTGAATCAAATTTTAAAGTAAAGGAATTCATCTTGATTCTTCATCGTGGAGGTGGAAGTAATTGGAATAAGGCCCAAAATATTTCTAAAAACTCATAAAATGATAGAAATACTCAAAATTTAAATGATGAGTCTAGGATCATGGAAGTACCATCCCCACCAGTTGATAGTATTTATTCAAATTTATGGGTATAAGGATCCTAGATCCATTTCCCACTCACCATTATCATAAAAAAATCCTTGAAGTCCAATCTCTCATGAGAAGAAGCAGATTGGGACATGTTACTATCTCTGCTAGAATCTATAGAGTGGTACCCTCCATGATACTTTTCATTGATAAATAACTCAAATATTTCTTGTTTTTTAGGTTTATCACCAAATCCTTTTACAGTTTCTTCCAACTTATCCTAAACCCCAAATGAAGGAAATTAGTGAAAAGTTTAAAAGAAATTAATGGTCAATTAGGGAATGATAATATACCCTTAAGAAGAATTTAAAAATTATAGAAACAATAGTAATATTTAATTAGTCACATGAGATACTAGTTTAGTAAATGTATTTGAATGATTTAATTGAAGTTGGACTACATCCATAGATACAGGTGGATTTGAATGTATCTGAAATGATTTTCCATCAAGTTGTGGCTTGTAATCAAGATTATTTTTATACTGCTCATAACCACAAAACCCTAAATCAAAAATTTCATACTATTGTCATCAGGAGAAGGAACCATAGGTGGGGGAGTATCATTAACTCTGTAGCCTCACTCAAGAGGGGATACAAATCTATAGTGTGGTTCAAATTATTTTGGAATGATGGGAGGATCAAATCTAAAAAAAATGTTTGGATGAAAATTGAAAATAGAATATTAGAATAAAAATATAACTATCATATTTACAATATTATATGAATTTTATTTTAGAAAAAATAATATATACATTATGATACTAATGATTTATATCCCAAATGCATATTTAAAGTCATATCATATAATAAATCTCAAAAATATTTGGAAATCACCTCAACTTGATGCTGGTAAACATTATGACACCATATACTCTAACCAATCATCACTAAATGTATTTACTTCTTATTTTGAGTACATAGACTATTGGAAGTCCTGGTATTACTGAGAAAATATATACAAACAAAAAATTAACAAATATTTTAAATGAAATTATAATTACCTTCAGAAATTACCTGTTAATGGATGCTAGTTTGTTAATGGTATATAATATCCTTCATAAATTAGTAAACACAATATCTATAATCATCATCATTATTTTGTTTCAGAAATTGTAGAAACATTGACCAAAATAAGTAAATTGTTTTGAAATATATTTTTATAGTTAAATATTACTATATACACCTTAATATATTTCCATTTGAAGAAATCCTTAGGCTTCTTGAGTCCAGTCATCGACCTCATACCACGATTTAGTTGATATTTATAGATTTCCCTATCATAACAAAAATCCTATTAAAACACAACCTAAAACATATAATTTGAAGTTTATCTATAAAATATTTATTGTAGTGAATTAAAAATTCACAATGGAAATCACATGCAGACAATTTGTTGTAAATCCATGCTTTGGATCCAAAAAATAAACAATCAGGGTATCCAAATTGATTGTGATTAACATCAAATGATTTATAAAAAAAATAAGTAATGAAAAAATAAAAAAATATTTTAAATTATTAGATTATATAGTTTTACCCATGCATTGTAGGAATCAATAGGAGTCTTGTGTCTGTTATTTTCTTTTCAAACATCATGCTTAGTTTATCTTTTTTATTTTAAATTTATTCTAATTCCAAAGAAACTTTTTTCTGTAGAAATGATAGAGGAATTAATGAGTCCAAATATTTATTTATAGGGTTTTCCCTTTATATAGTATTAATATATATTCCTGTAGAAAATATAATAGTTATTAACTATAATGAATATAGTAAATCATTATTTATACAAATAGATTATGAAAATATACCTCATGTATGTATTCACAACTGATACTTCCAACCATTTAAACTTGATAATCTCATTTATACTCTTGATACAAACCACATATGTAATGACCTCTCAAAATATTTCTTCTTTATATTCAATGTAGGATATATTTCCACCTTTTAATGTTCTATTTGCATGAACATGTAATGTTAATATATGCGACAGTGGAATCGGTAGAGTGAAGGTATTCTCAGAAGGTCCTTTTGATTTCTTAGTTGATCCACTAGATTATCTTGATCTGACCTTCTATTTACCCTTAATTTTTTCTTCTATAATACCAGAACTCATTTCAGACATTTTTTTCATCAAATGTTAATGGTTCTTCATTTGAAAAAATAGTTAAGAACATACCCCATGTATCTTTATAAGTGTAAGAACACAGTTTTTCACTTAGGTATGGATCCTTTAATTTTTAGTCTAAATATTTACTTTAGACCTAATATGGATGCCTAATTAGTTAGTAAAGGTTACGAGGGTTTCCGGGTCTTGTTTGGAGCCCAAAACCCATATTTTTGGGGAAAAGTGGATTGGTACACAGTTTAGAGTAAACTGTGTAGGATTTTCGCATGGTTTGCCTAACCGTGTGGATGGTGTTTTTTCAGACAGAGCCATCTCGCACGGTTGGTGCACGGTCATGCGACCTAACTGCGTGAACACCCCTTTTTCCCAAGTACCCATGCATATCTTGTACATGGTTTGATCAAACAGTGTAGCCAAACCATTTAGGCAGAGCCATCTCGCACGATTTGTGTATAGTTCGAAAAACCGTGCATAGGTTAATTTTCTGGGTAAATTTCCAGTTTTCCCTTAATGATCTATTAATCCTCCTCCTTCCTCATAATCTAAGAACCACCAGGATTTCCTCTTTTTTCACCCATTTGGATCTTTTTGAAGGCCAAATACAGGGATCAAGATATCTCCTTTGTCCGACATCTGATCGAGCTTCCGTTCATTATGTTGGATACACAACGGTAAGTACTCGAGTCCTCTTTAGTTGTTCTTCTTCTCCATTGATCCTGACATAGGTATCTTCATGTGATCATTTTTCACTCTTTCTTAGATCTAATATAATCTGAGGAAAATCAAGGACTGATACCAGAGGATAAGGATCATACAACCTTAAGGTGGGTGGTCTATAACTTATCCCTAAAGTTCATTGTTTTTGGAATGTTCGTGTGGCCCCCACCAATTTCATCAAAATCTGTTTCTTAAATTTACATGCCATTATTATACTTGTTAGAATAATATGGTTATGATCTTTCTAAATATGTGATTATTTGTTAGTAGTTACACCCACAAATCACTCCGCCCCATGTTGAAGATTATGCCATATTTGGGTTTTTAGTGTTTCAGAATGTTTGAGCCACCGTTCGGGTGTGACTTTGCTTGACCTTCCTAAAGGCAAGCCTTTCCATAATAAATGAATTGTTATTAATGAGAATTTTATAATGTCATGTACCATGTATTCTCACCACTTGACCCACCTAAGGTTAGTGCTTCCAAATGTTATTAAATGTGAAATGTGAAATGGAAAGTATACTAAGTATATAACTTGGACTTAACAAATGAGATTGAATTAAGGTTACATGTTCGTATCACCCCTTTCCATGTTAATAGAAGGTAGTAGAGTGAACCTCTCTAATTGAGTATTCCTTAATGGTTAATTAATACTTGATTAAATGATTGTAATGATACTTGACCTATCTATAATAATGGAAGACAAGTCTTAGACCAATAAATAAATGGTTGCAACTATACTTGAACTATCCACACTAATGAAAGGAAATACTTGAACCAAATGAATTATTACATGATTAAAATATCAAATAGGAATGGAATGACTCAATATCACCTTAGATTCTGATAGGAGAATACCTTGGGTCTTGCGAACCCCATTCCGATTCAAGGATGTAGTTTTCTTAGGTTGATACCCACCCAGAATCTAGTTCTTTTCTTAGCCCCATTTTACCTTGGTCGATTACCTTGGACTCAGTAGGTTCCTTATTGTGGAATGAATTAGATTACACTCCTTAGATTACACTCTTACCCCTTAGCTAGACTCAGATACTACTAAGTTAGTGTTTTGTGAGATCTATGTTACCTTGGTTATTACCCTGTAACTCCCTCATCGAATATCTTTTTCAAGTTGCCTTGTTATGTCATGAGATCTTTACTACCTATACTATCATAAGGTGATGTCAGTGCTGGATATGCCTCACGTGACCTATTAACATTAAATGGTAATTACTTAATTAAAATGAACTGGTTACATGTTCAGACACAAGCCGGGGGTTGAAGCTAGTACTGAGTATTTAGTTACTGTACTGATTGATTTACTTTATATATACATGCCTGAACACTTCTATATTTCATTACACAGGCCGAATGTTATATACACCATTGGTGGTGGCCCACTGAGATTTATCTCACACCCTCTCTAGGCACCATTTGGTACCCAGAGTAGATTAAATGACTGCAGGTGTTGACAAAGGGAAGCATACATCTTCGAACACTTGATTGCTTGCTAGTAGGATGGATCTTGATAGCAGATGACCGAGTTGGATCTCAGTATGTTTTGAGTATAATTGTTTTCTTTTACTTTGTGGAACATGTTATGCCTATTTTCTTGTATATATATTTTCTAGTTTTCTAGTTACATGGAATTACATCATCATTGTTCCAGTTGATACAGTCATTATTATTCTTATTTATCTATTACATTAGTTTGCTTTCGCTATTTATTTATATTATTTATATTTCTTCTGCTATATTATTTACATTGCTTCCGCTGTTTAATATTCCTTTATATTACTTTCGTTGTGCTAGACTCTACTAATGAGGAAATTTTCTTTCCACAGACACACCCTAGGTCCTCGCTGCTAGTCAGTAGCCTCTGGCATTCAGGGAGATGCGCTTAAGGCCATGTGACCCACCGGGCTTGAGGCACCTGTTAAGTGGCATCCGGGTCTAGGATGTCACAAAGCGGTATCATAGGTGGTTTATTTTCTTACTTTACTAATTTGAGACAATATATTGGAGAATAGAAATTCTTGGGACTTGATCATAAGTCGTTCTTGGGTTTCATGAACCCATGTTTGGGTTAAATACCAAGTTACCTAAATTATAATTGTTATTATGCTTTTTCCTATTACAATTGATATTATTTCACCATTGGGTGATGCACATGTTGCGTGATGTTGTTGATTATTAATCTTTTTAAGGGTCTTATCTTATCCTTATCCCGATGACATAAGGGCAAGGATAATTTCTACATGCATCATTATAGGCACCTAGAATTCACATTTCGTGCATATTTCCATGCCATATATGTGTATTTCAATGCTTTGCATTGCTTGATATGTTTGTGATTGCTGAATGATGTTGTGATAGTTGCTTGTACATGTGCTAATATTGGTTACCATTGAGTGATCACCTATCTCAATTCATGAGGTGTATGGGCCCTCATGGGTTGTGATGAGTAATTTACTGAGTCAAGCCATTAAACTATAATTAAATGGGTGTCGTTTCTAGTGATAGGTTTATGGGAACTGATTCATCAGAAATGGATATCCATTATAAAGTGAATCTTGAAATCTAAAAAAATTATTTGTACATCCTTATCCTTCCTTGTCATGTTTATGAAAGGTAAAGGAGTGAAATTAGAAATTAACTAAAAAATGATATGAAACTTATACTTGAGAACTTACCGATACCTGGCCATCTAAGTAGTTAGTTTGGGTAGTATTCCTTGGGTAGTGATTTTTCTTATGCTCAAATTCCATTAGTGATGCTATATCCTTGCTTCTATGATTTTTACGAGGTGTGTGCTTGGAATTTGAAGATGAATGACGACACGATGCCCTCGTGTCGTTCGCTAGGAAGGTAGTGACGATCATGATCCATACATAGTGGGCCCTGATCTATTAGTCTTACCTCCAGGAGTGCCACTTGAGGCACCGGCTGTTGTACCTGATCTGAGCACTGATGCTCAATTATATGAAATTTTCCTATGTATAATGAAATCCATGCATGGTGCTCTATGGGCTGAACCTACAATGGCTGATCTGACCCACGAGTTCTAGCAATAGTATCCTCCCACTTTTTTAGGGGATGGAGGTTCTCAGGCTTTTGATTCTTGGCTAGAAGATATGCTGTCTATCTTTGAGCATCTAGAAACTTCTCCAGAGTAGAGAGTTAAGCTTGATACATACATGATTTGAGATTCATCCAAGAATTGGTGGGATGTGGTTACCCAGGCCAGACATCATCAGGGCATGTTATGGGTTGATTTCCATACTTAATTCTATGATCAGTTCTTTCCTCAGGCTCTAAGAGTTGATAGAGCCAAAAAGTTCATGCATGTCAATCAGGATTCTATGTCAATTATGGAATATTTAGAAAATTTCAAATATTTATAGTGATTTTCATTGCTTCTATTCAGCAATGAGCTTTCGTGTGCTATACATTTTGAGTATGGGCTCTAGTACGCCATCTGAACTCAGGTGAATGTCTTTCTCCTTCCTACCTTTTCTGAAATAGTTGATCAGGACCTTATCACTGAGCATAACCTAAGGTAAAAAACAAGTACTTAGTTTAAAGGATCAGTGCCGCATTAGGCCAATAGTTCTTTCAAAGGAAGGAAACATTCCTTTTAGGTTTCTCATTAGGGCAGTGGTAGCCAGAGTATCTAGTTTGATAGCTATGTGGTGTGTAATTAGTGTGGAATAATGGGAAATAAGAAGCCCCAATGTGATAGAGACCCTATGGAGTGCCGAGATTACATTTATATGGGTCATCTTCAGTGATTTTATAGGAACTTTCCACTAGCTTCGAGTAGAAAATGATCAAATTTATCTCCTCCTTTAGGAGCAAGTTATTTTGCGCTACATCAGGTGGGAAGTTGGAATATCACCAGAAGGTATGGATGAGGAGGAGGTCGTGGTCATGATAGTTCGACCCTTGATAACCAACAACATCAGCAGAATAGTCATGATCGTAGTAGTACATCTGTTGCATAGGGTCGTGGATCAGGTCAGTTTTATGCTTTATAGCTGATAACCGAGGAATAGGTTGTGGGACTATCTATAGTATGAGGTACTATTCTAGTATACTATACTATTATCTCTGCTTTGTTTGGTACAGGTGCTTCAAACTCTTTTATTTTTGTATCTATCATGGAAAGTCTCGGACTAGAGATACAGTATCACTATGGTGTAATGACCCTCGATACACTGTTGGGAATATGGATAGAGGGCATACGCCAGTGTAGGGGATGTCCCCTAGAGGTAGGAAATTACCCTTTCTTGTGGAATCTATTTGTTCTCCAGATGATGGGATTCGATGTCATTCTAGGGATGGACTGGTTAGTCCACTATCATGCCTTTGTAGACTATTATCACCGTAGGGTCTCTTTTATATCACCAGAAGGCAGCCGTTATCTTTTCAAAGTTTAGTGAGATGTCCAGGATGGGAGAGCTAGACTGAAGCATCATGGTCTAGGTGGAGTGACTGCCCATATTGCAAATATTTTCATGGAGGATCAGGGTTTGTTTCAAAATAATTTCCCTCTAGTAGTTGATTATTTTAAAGGAATTATTTCTTGATGACTTTTCCGGCTTACCTCCTAAGAGATACGTAGAGTTTACAATTGAGATCGTTCTAGGAGCATCTCTAGTGTCCATTCCTCCGTACAAGATGGAACCTACTGAGCTTCAGGAGCTCAAGCAGCAGATAGAGGACCTAGAGTCCAAAGGATTTATATGGCCTAGTACATCCTCTTGGGTTTCTCCCATGTTTTTTTCCAATAATGCGGATGGAACTCTTCATCTATGCATGGATTATAGAATGTTAAACTAGATTATGGTCAAGAATCGGTATCTACTTCCTCGAATAGATGATATCTTTGACCAACTATGAGGAGCAAAGGTGTTCTATAAGATCGACCTGAGATCGGGTTATCATCAGGTGCGAGTCAGGCCATATAACATACCTCGTATAGCTTTTCATAGTAGGTATAGTCTGTATAAGTATCTTGTTATGCCGTTTGGTCTTACGAATGCTCCTTCCATTTTCATGCATTTAATGAATAGGGTTTTCCACTCTTATTTAGACTCTTTTGTCATGGTCTTTGTGGATGATATATTGGTGTATTCTTGCACTCGTAACGACCATGCCAAACATCTTGAGATTTTTCTGATTACACTGAGAGAGCATAAAATTTATGACAATCTTGATAAATGAAACTTCTAGATCAACAAATTCCACTTATTGGGTCATATTATTTTAGAATCAAGAGTATCTGTTAACCCTAAAAGGTTAGTGCTATAGTTTCCTGGGATCAGCCCAAGAACATGTTTGACATCATGAGTTTCTTAGGGATCGCTAGATATTATATGCATTTCATACATGACTTTTCATGTCTTTATTTACCTCTTAATAGACTTACAAATAAGGTTGTTAAGTTCCTATGGTCAAAAGCATGTGAGAAAGCCTTTCAGGAACTGAAAGGGAGGCTTGCCTCAGCACCGATTCTGATTCTTCTAGAACCTAGAAAAGGTTATATCATATTCTTTGATGCATCAAGCATTGTCCTAGGAGAAATGTTGATGTAGTAATACAAAGTCATTTTGTAAGGATCTCGGTAATTGAGGCCTCATGAGAAAAATTACCCGACACATGACCTTGAGCTAGCATTAGTTGTCCATGCCTTACATTGCTGGAGACATTATTTATTGGGTGAGTTCTTTATGGTGTATACAGATCACAAGAGCCTCAAGTATATATTTTCTTAGTGTGACTTGAACCTCAGACAATGAAGATGGGTTGAATATCTATAATCCTTTGATTTTGAGCCTGCCTATATGCCTAGAAAGGGAAATGTAGTCATTGATACATTGAGTCAGAAAACTCAAACATAGGCCGTACAGGAAGGCTGTGATGAATGGATGTTAATGGACTTCTTTTTTGAACTTCATATGGAGTTTCATGATAGTCACGAGAAGTCTTACCTCTTAGCCTTAATAATTACCCCTTCCCTCCTTGAGAATGTGAAGAGTAGGAAGTTTTAAAATCCTGAAGCTTTGGTTCTCTATGAGAGTATATCAGGAGATAACCCACCTCTGGATTGGTTTGTGGACATAGATGACATCCTGCATCTATGTGGACATATCTGGGTTCCTACAGATATGAGAGAGGAGTTGATGAAAGAGTCCCACGCTTCTTAGTGGGTAGTTCATCCAGGTATCTCAAAGATGTATCGAGATATGTGAAACCAGTATTGGTAGCCTGGAATGAAACATCAGATTATAGGCTTCATCACTAGGTGTTCCACTTGTCAACAGGTGAAGGCGAAGCAACAGAGACCTATAGGCTTGTTACAACCGCTTTCAGTCCTAGAATGGAAATGGGAAGATGTTGCTATGGATTTTGTAGTTAGCTTACCTAGGTCACCTAGGGGTAGAGATGCTATATGAGTAGTCATTGACTAACTAAAAAAATCATCCCACTTAATTCCTATATGTGAGGCTTTCTCAATTAATGAGTTGGGAAGACTGTATGTCTGTGATATCATACGACTACATGGGATTCCACGTACCATTTTTGCAGATAGGGATTCTCATTTCACTTCATGGTTCTAGCAAGGTTTACAAAAATCTATGGGGACTCAGGTGATTTTAAGAACAGATTTTCACCCTTAGATCGATGGACAATTAGAACAGATAATATAGGTTCTAGAGGATATGCTCTGAGCATGTGTCCTTGATTTCAGCAGTTCTTTGGAGAAGCATATTCCTCTCATCGAGTTCACTTATAATAAAAATTTTCAGGAGACAATTCAGATGGATCCTTTTGAGGCATTATATGGTAGGTCATGTCGTTCACCCTTGTACTACCTAGAGGCAGGTAAGATAGCCCTACTAGGTCCTCATATTGTTCAGGAGACTTCAGAATAGGTTCAACTGATCAGAAAGTGTATGAATACTGATCAGTCTAGACATAAATCTTATGCCGATCACCATCGATGACCTCTTGAGTTTGAGGTTAGGGATCGTGTTTTTCTTCGAGTATTGCTCAGGCTAGGGCATAGATGGTTAAGGAAGAAGGTAAAGTTGTCGCCTCATTACGTCGATCCATTTGAAATTCTAGAGATAATTGGGCCGGTAGCTTATCGGTTGCTACTACCTCATAGGTACTGTGCCATGCATGATGTCTTTAATGTCTCACAACTTCTCTAATATCATGCTGACCCATATCATACCTTTTATCTTGAGGAAGTTGAGTTAGATGTTGATGCTACCTTTGAGGAGTATCTAGTACGCATCGTTGACCAAAGCAAGAAGGATCTCCGAGGCAAGTCTATCCCTCTCATATGGGTGATATGGAAGCATGACTAAGTATTGGATGAGACTTGGGAGAGGTAAGCTGATGTACATGCCCAATGACCAGAGTTGTTCTTAGATAGTATTTCCTTACCCTTGGAAGGAGAACTCAGGGGGGCGAGTTTTTTAAGGGGAAAAGACTGTAAGAACTTGATTTTTCACTCAGGTATGGATTCTTTAATTTTCAGTCTAAATCTTTACTTTGGGACTAATATGGATTCCTAATTAGTTAGTAAAGGTTCTGAGGGTGTACGGGGATTATTCGGAGCCCAAAACCTATCTTTTTGGGGAAAACTAGCTTGGAGCATAGTTTAGAGTAAACCATGTGGGATTTCTGCATGGTTTGCTTAACTGTGTAGATGGTGTTTTTTCAAATAGATCCATATTACATGGTTGGCACACAAATGTGCGGCCTAACTATACAAACACCCCTTTTCTTAGGTACCCATGCATGGATTGCACACAGTTTGATCAGACTGTGCAGCCAAAACATTCAGGCAGAGCCGTCTCGCACGGTTTGTGCACGGTTTGACAAACCATGTGGACAAACTGTGAACAGACTAATTTTCTGGGTAAATTTTCAGTTTTTCCCTTAATAATCTATTTATCCTCCTCCTTCCTCATAATCCGAGAACCAGTGAGATTTTCCTCCTTTTTTCACCCATTTGGAGATTTTTGAAGGCCAAAGCTAGGGATCAAGAGATCTCCTTCGCCTGACATCTAATCGAGCTTCTACTCATCATGTTGGATATGCAATGGTAAGTACTCAAGTCCTCTTTATCTGTTCTTCTTCTCTCTTGCTCTCGACCTAGGTATCTCCATGTTAGTTTTTTTCACTCTTTCTTAGATCTACTCTGATCCGAGGAAAATCAAGGGCCGATATCAGAGGAGAAGGACCATACAAACATAAGGTGGGTGGTCTATAACCTATCCCTAAAGTTCATTGTTTTTGGAATGTTCATGTGGGGACCACCGATTTCATCAAAAGTCGTTTCTTAAATTTACAATCCATGATTATACTTTTTAGAATAGTATGATTATGCTCTTTATAAATATGTGATTAGTTGTTAGTGATTACACCCACAACTCAATCCACCCCATGTTGAAGGTTATACCATATTTGGGTTTTTAGTGTTTCGACACGTTTGAGACATTGTTAGGGTGTGACTTTGTTTGACCTTCCTAAAGGCAAGCCTTTCCATAATAAATGGCTTGTTATTAATGAGAATTGCATAATGGAATGTACCATGTATGATCACCACTTGACCCAAGGTAAGTGCTTACAAATGTTATTAAATGTGAAATGTGAAATGGAAAGTATACTAAGTATATAACTTGGCCTTAACAAATGAGATTGAATTAAGGTTACATGTCCGTAACACCCTTTTCCAAGTTAATGGAAGGTAGCATAGTGAACCTCTCTAATTGAATATGACTTAATGGTTAGTTAAGACTTGATTAAATGGTTGTAATGCTACTTGTCCTATCCACACTAATGGAAGACTAAGGTTGGAACAATAAATAAATGGATGAAACTATACTTGATTACACTCTTAACCCTTAGCTAGACTTAGATACTACTGAGTTAGCATTCCGTGAGATCTATGTTAACTTAGTTATTACCCTATAACTCCCTCACTAGATATATTTTTCAGGTTGCCTTGTTATGTCATGGGACCTTCACTACTTATACTATCATGAGGTGATGTCAGTGATGGCTATGCCTCATGTGAAATATTAACATTAAATGTTAATTACTTAATTAAAATGAACTGATTACATGTTTAGACACTAGCTGAGGGATGAAGAAGGTACTAAGTATTTAATTATTGTACTTCTTGCTTTACTTTATATATACATGCCTGCACACTACTATATTCCATCACACGGGATGGATGTTATAGACACCATTGGTGGTGGCCCACTTAGATTTATCTCACACCCTCTCTGGGCACTGTTTGGTACTCAGAGTAGATTACATGACTGCAGATGTTGATAAAGAGAAGCATACAACTTTGAACACTTGATTTCTTGTTGGTAGGATTGCGCTTGATAGCAGATGAACAAGTTGGATCTCGGGATACTTGGAGTAGAATTGTTTTCTTTTACTTTGTGGAACATGTTATGTCTATTGTCTTGTATCCATGTTTTCCATTTTTATAGTGACATGAAATTAAATCATCATTGTTCCAGTTGATGCAGTTATTATTATTCTCATTTATCTATTGCATCAGTTTTCTTCCACTGTTTATTTATATTATTTATATTGATTATGCTATATTATTTATATTTCTTATGCTATTTACTATTAATTTATATTCCTTCCACTATGATACACTTTGATAATGAGGGAATTGTCTTCCCAAAGACACACCCTAGGCCCTCGCTGTTAGTCAGTAGCCTCTAGCGTTCGGGGAGATGCACTTGAGGCCATGTGGCCCACCGGGCTCAAGGCACCTGCTAAGCAGCATTTGGGTCTGGGACATCACAATAATCTTAAAAAACTATGCTATGAAAGTTACAATAACATTATCAACCATGGTAACATTTAGATCATCAAGAGTAATATTCAACTCAATGCTCGACTCGAGGGATACATCAATACCCATTCTCAAGTGATATTTTGGGAGTTTTTTATTACGCAACATGTCTCCTGGGATATTGTACATCATACCCTAGTAACAAAGAAATGCAAGGGTGTTGATAGATATAAATCCCATACAATTTCACCTTTTATAATTTTAGTAATATAAATTTATCAGAAGTTTTTTGATTCAAACTTAGGAGAAAGAGTTATGATAAAATTGATTACCTCAGGTAAGATAGTTGGTTGAGGGGAATGGTTGACCTCAAAGCTAGTAGGGTCACATGGATCTTTATGTAATTATCATTGTTCCACTATTGGTTCACTTTTATACTTTTTCATATATTGGTTCACTAAACCAAACTAGAAAATAATATCTCTTAAAGCATCTATCTATGACTGTATACCTTTCATCATCTCATATTTATCTCATTGCAGTTTTATTTTCTTGAAATATGTTTGAGGTGACACTCCAAAACCTACACCTCTAACACAACCATATTGTTCTAGATACTTCAAAGATACTAAAATTAGTTGTTATTTAGGTATAGAATATTTTTATTCTTGTGTTAAAACATATAAAAAGCATATGAACATAAATAGATATTTTTATGTAATATTGTTATAAAGAATAAAAAATTACTATTATTTCATACTTATACATGATTCCCATACTGATTGTGTGTTTTATTATAACAGTTTCCCTATTTATTTACATTATCCTCCTTCCATAGAAAATGAAGTGGGATAAAAGTGGATTTGGATTATGATTCATCAATCTATCTGTAAACAATGGACATATGTTTTTTCATATCACATAAAGCTTTTATTGTAGATTTAAAATACATACCATTTTATTTTCAAGTGAAGTGTACCTCATCCTTACTTTATGGTAGGGGTATATGGTTTTGACGCACATTCCTTATTTTAACCACTCATTTACTATTTCATAAATTAACAATTTTGAATCAAAGTAGATAAAATAAATAACATCAAATAAAATATTATCGACCACAATGCACCATAAATGATTCTTCATCATGATGGATAAAGAAATATTTCCATGTTTCTTGGTTTATAATGTGTGCATATGTAGCTGGTGGGTGGAGGTTTACTTTCCCCTCAACATCTCTGAGATGATGTTTGTCAAAATTTCCTAGAAGTCTCTATGATATTTTATAGTGATAATTAAGGAAAATTTCTTACGAAAATCCTCTAAAATAAATGAACTCTGCAAGGGATAATTAAAAGTTAATCAATATTTCATTATATAATTTTTTTGGTAAAATAGTGAATTCATATCATAACATTACACTAACATATTTCCACATGGCTATATTTAATGTAGGAATGACATTGTACCACATATCTATATCAAATGGCACATAAATCCTCATTGTAACCCAAACATAACTAATAAACATTGACTTGTTGGGGTCAACAGGTTGACCATATTGATTCCACCCAACCTCAAATTTTATAACATTTCTTTTTTCCTTGATAACTTTATTTAACATGGTGATTCTATTCCAATATTGTTTTTTTAATCCACATGCTTCTGATCCCCTAATAATTCTACAGTTTCAGAATCGATCATGTGTTCTTCCTCAAGATTGGTAATATCAGTGTGTGGAGAATTAATTATCTGTATGTGTAGAAAAAAATTTAATTTAGATTATAAAAATGTATTAGAGAAAACATAATATTATGAGGGAAAACATAATATATTAAAAAACACTTTAACATTCTCATTGAACTCTCTATATTTTCTCTTTAAAGGTTGAAGGCATTTGGATTCTCTATCAAGTATCCAAATACCCTCCATGTGTTCCCCTCTAACGTACATGAAATTGTCTATATTGGGACCACCATGAAATGATTGTGATCAACCAATGAAAGGGTCATCCTCAATTGATTTTTAATCTGACCATGTAGTTGTTTTAGTTTCTAACATAACAATTGAACAATTCTTGTTTTTTGGATCTAGGACATAAAATACACGCACTATTTGTGATCCCATTATGAAGGGTTCATCCTTATAACCTTCCACATTGAAATTAACCTTCATGAATCCCAATTCATTGAATATAACTGCAATCCTATTTTCAACCCATTTTCAATGGCAAATTGATACTTGAAATGTTTTATAATCCAACTCGTATATTTGTTCAATGATACCCAAATATGACATATTCACACAAATTGGTTTTTTATCCTTGGAACTGGATACAAGCATGGCTTCCACCATAAGAATAACTCCACTATTTTTCATTGTACTATGTTCATATTGTTATTTTTTATATAATTCATAACTATTAATTATAAAACCAATGTAAGATACAACATTTTCATATAGTCCCCTGGCTAGCCATTGAAGTCATTCAATAATTGAATTCAGATTTATATATAAATCCTTATAAATATGATCTTAGAACCATCCTATAACCTATTTATTATAGCTATTTGATATCCATCATTCAGAACTTGATGGATTCAAATTTTTAAGAGTTACTTTGTGGGATTCAAAGTATGGATAAACCTCTACACTATTATGTAAAATGTAAAGGTGAGATTGATCTCACTCTATAATTGTAATTATAACAACATCACTTTTAGAAACCCCTTAACCCATAAGGTGTATTTCATAAAAATATTTTATGAGACCAATGATATTAACATCTGATAGGTAATCAATACAAAAATTAATAGCTTCTTCAATAATATATTTATCCTCAATACAACCTTCTGATCGAATTTAATTATTGATATACCCTTTTAAAATATTTATATACCATTCAATGGGGTAGATCCATCTGTAATATATAGGAGCACATAGTTGAATCTATCTAACCAAGTGAACTATCTGGTGAACCATTATATTAAAGAATGATGATGGGAAGAACATCTCCAAGTCACATAATATGGATGCAATTTCCTTATTCATGATTGGAAACTTCATCGAGTCTATAAATTTATTAGACATGGATTTGAAAAACAAAATTCTAGTTAATGTATATCATACATTTTTAGGTATAATTTAACGTAAAGTTAAAGTACTAAATATTTTATCAAAACATGATAGTTACATGATTTTAGACCTTGTAACTTCAAATTATTCATTAAAATGACATTCTTAATATTTTATGAATATCCTTATGTAAATTTTTCCCCATTAAAGAATTTTAGAAATTGATTTTTTTTCTTATCTGGATAGAGTGTAATTTAATAGAGGAAGAAAATTTCATCTTCCAACCTCCACCGGTGCCAAATCTTACCTTATCCCCATGTTAATCATGTCCAAATTAGCCTTAATTCTATATTTTGTTTTCTTAGGTATATTTAGTAACGTTACAATAATATTATCACATATATTTTTTTCCATGTTCACAACATCAAAAAAATGTATGATGTACAAAAAAATTCAAGTAAGGTAATTAAAAGAAAACTGGTCTCTTTTTCCAAACTAATTTCATATGGTTTTTCGAAAAAGGTTTACTAAAATAAGCGTTAGTATATTTTAATTTCTCAAATAGTTGGTCACCCATTAGTGGAGATGGTGTTATACCTTTTTTTGTATTTATATCGAATGATGTCATCCAATATTAGTATTTATTTCATTGGGATAAAAGTTTATGATGTCCTAAAAACACAATCTTCGAGGAACGTTTCAACCTAATTGAGTGTGTAAATTATTCAAAAATGGGATACCGCAACATTCCTTTCATGCCATATCCTAACAAATTTCTATAAATAGGACAATAATTTATAATCCCATATGATATGGATCTCAAAGTGAACTCTTAAATTATATGATCATTACACAATGTAACACTTGTATCCCACATAAATTTCAGATCTTCAATCAATGAAGTCAAATAGATATCAATATCATTACTGGGTTGTTTTGGTCCATATATAAGTTGAGACATTATAATGTATTTGTGATTCATGCATAACCATGGTGACAAGTTATAATCTACCAATATAACTAGCCAAGTATTATGAGTATTAATTTTTATACCAAAAATATTTATTCTATATATACATAATGCAATATGGAGGTTTCTCGACTTGTTTCCAAATTTAGGATACTCATAATTAATTTCCTTCCACTAAGGAGAGTCTGGTGGGTGATGTAGTTTCCCATATTTAATTCTTGTATCTGTGTGCCATGTCAATTTTCTAGTTGTTTCTTGACATCTATATAGTCATCTAAACCTTGTAATGATAGAAAAATACCACACAACTTTCAAAGGACTTGATTTATATTTATTATATCGATCCTCTCCATAGGGAATTTTCTAAGTGACACATGGTTGTTTCAAAACAATATACAATCATTTTGATATAGATGTATTTTTTCAAAGATCATACCCATTGAACATAGCATTCGTTTAGCGTCATATATACGAAAAGGAAGCTCATTTTCTTCTAGAATCATATCATTCAGGAGACAAAGTAGTTCTGTAAAACTGGTGTCGCTCCATCTGTTACCAGCTTTAAAATTATATAACTTTGATACAACTGAAAATGTTGTATATTTCATACAACCGGTATACAATGGTCTCTTTTCATAATTATTTAACTTCTAAAACAACTTTGTACAATAATGATGGTCATCTTCAATTGTCATTTTCATTTCTTCTATAAAATCTTCACCATCATTTACATTGGTATTCATATGAAATGATCCATAAATGGCAGTATCATCCCAATCAATATGTACATTAATTTTTTCCCCATGTTTAGTTCAAAATTTATATCTCTGATCTATTCCATGACAAATAAAGTGTTCTTCAAACTCTTCTGGATGAATTTGTCTTGAATAACAACAACATACACACAAAAAAAGTATTTAAGTAGGGTCGTATGCATGATATATTGAAAACTTGAAAAACTATTTAACAATATCCTTATACTCCTTTGTTATACGATTAACATCCATCCATTTTCAATTATTATCCATATTATAAGGTTCCACCCTCTGTCACTCTTTTTTTTTCATTCTTAAAAACCCACTATTTCCACACTCATTTTCCAATAAAAATTACCATTTTGAATTACATCATAAATCTATTTCAATAAATCCAATTATATTCATTTTGAATCAACTAATCTTTTATATGAAAAAGAATTCAATTAGAAACATCCTTGAGAGACAAATTATGAAAACTATATCGCATTATTAAGTAAAAAATATTTTGAGTATCCAAAACCTTTGAAAAAAATATTAATAATATAAATAAATCATGTGATGAAATCACATGTTGATAATATGTATATAGATATATGTGTTTATATTCTAGGTAACATGTTAATAATATAGTCTTTTCACACTCTAATACCATGTGAAGAAATCAAAATTAATGGAAAGTGTAATACACATATGAGATAAAATTAGATGTAGAGTTGGCCAATTGATTTCCATGCATGCTCAATTAATAGAATACAACTGACCTATATCGATTCTTATAGACTCTATATAAACCTACAATCATAACGAGCTGGACTAGATCCAAAATACACAATCGTTCCAAACCCCTAGCCAGATATATGCTAAATATATATATGTATATGGATATATGTGTTTTTATATACATAAATAAAAAAACACACACAAACATAATAAATTTTATATTTCATATGTGCATGTGTGTACCCGTATATATTTTATACATGCATATAATATCAAAAAATTAAATCAAAATAGAAATACAATATATATATGTGATTTCATTATGGGAATTTTTTCTTGTTAATTTTAAACAAAAAAAGTAACTTCATAATTGCATTGTTATTTTCATATAAAATTCTTCATGGGTAACTATATACATTCATAGAAAATTATAACAATAATATGTTAAGACCCACTACCAAACTTGAAAAATTAAAAACACCCAAACATTGAGTATCCAAACCCTTTGGAAATCGAAAATGGTGGTCATATGGTACACGGACAACCCATTATGGTATACTAAGGGGAATGGGGGTCCTATGGTACATGTATGGGAAAAGAAGAACCGGTGAAACAATGCAAGATCAACTAAAAAGGAGTAGAAAGAATCAAATACCATGAGTTTTGAAAGTGTCGATTCATTTGAGAATTTTGAGGGTGATTGACAACAAAGGTTTAGTTCTATGAGAGCTTGAGCATCATGAGTGATGAAGTTCTCTATTAGGGTTGTATTTAAAAGAACAAAAGGGTTTTATCAGCGCTTTCTAAAAAGCACTGACAAATGTAGTTTTTATCAGTTATTTATACTTTAGCATTGATAAAACCTATATTTATCAGTGATTTTTGGAAATCACTGATAAAAACTCTATAAAATAAATTACAAAAATATTAAACAAATATATATTGAAAATTAATAAATTATAAAAAAAAGTAAAAAATAATTAACATTATTAATTAATACACAATATTAAATTCTTGAATGTTATAAATGAGTGAAATTTAATAACTAAAAATGAATAGACTTCAAAAATATTAAAAAAATGAGTAAGTTTTATTAACTATATAAACTATTAAAAAAAATAAAAAATGAATATATACTTAAATGAAGATGAATACATATTAAATATGTAAATCATATCCATATTAAAAATATTAAATGTTAATGAATAAATATATATAAATAAATAATAAAAATAAATAAATTAAAAAAATATTAAATGAATAAATATTAAAAATGAATAAATCATAAAGAAAAGTAAAAAATAACTAACATTATTAGTGAATAAATAATACTAAATAACATTAAATGAATGAATGTTATTTTTTTTTTGAAATTTAATAATTAAAAAATAAATAGATTTAAAAAATATTTAAAAAATGAATAAGTGTTATTAATTATATAGATTATTTAAAAAATTAAAAATGAGTATATGTTAAAATGAAAATGAATACATATTAATTATATAAATTAAAACCATATTAAAAATATTAAATATCAATGAATAAACTTGTATAAATAAATATTAAAAATAGATAAAATTACAAAAATAATGAAAAAATAAAAATCCAAAATAAATATATTTTAAAAAATAGAAAAAAACAATTAATATTATTAATGAAAAAATAATATTAAAAATGAATAAATTTGAAAAAATATTAAAAATAATAAATAGTGTATATTGAATAAAAATATATAAAATGAATAAAATTTTCCAATTCAAAACATAATATATATTATGTTAATAAATAAAATTATAAAATTAATATTAAAAAATGAATAAATTATAGAAATATTATATTTTTGTGTGTTTCTATATAAAGTTGCAATAATTATGTATATGTGTGTTTAAAATTATTGTAACACAAGTTTGATATATATGTTAAATTGAAAAAACAAATGAAATTTTATTAAACATCCATTACTCAATACTAATTGGTCAATATTTTTAATTAAGATTAATTTTTAATTATAAACTATTTTCATTAAATATATGACTTATTTAATGTAAATACATATTTTTTATTATATAAATCATATTTAAGGAAATAATATATATATTTCTATATTAAAAATATTGCATATATTAATGAATAATTTTGTATAAAAACATTAAAAATAAATAAATTAAAAAAATATTAAAGGAATAAATATTTATAATGAATAAATTATAAAAAAAAGTAAAAAAAAAACTTAACATTATACATGAATAAATAATTTTAAATGAATGGATGTTAAAAATGAGTGAAATTTAGTTAAAAGATGAATAGATTAAAAAAAATATTAAAAAATGAATAAGAGTTATTAATTGTATAAATTTTTAAAAAATAAAAATAAAAATATATTAAAATGATAATGAATACATATATTAAATATGTAAATTACAACTGTATTGAAAACATTACATGTTAACCAATTGTTTCCCTCAGAGTTTAGTCACACGATGATTGATTGCAAGGGGTAGAGTTGTGTGTAATCATTCACGTCGAGTTGACTATTTTTGAATGGTTTCCAACGAGTTTTGTTCATGGAACCAGAAACACCCAATGGTTCTATATCTGTGATGACTCAGGGACCTCCTTTCCAAAGGCAGTCGCTCGTTGGGAATTTTGGCCCATGATACTTAAGAACTCACATTGGTCATGAGGATGGGAGGTCAGGCTCATCACACCATTTTGAGGGGAATTATTTCCTACTCCAAGGCTCTCTTATAGATTTAAGATATGTTCAAGAATCCATTTTTAATTCCCAATTATGATGTGGGTCATCTTAGAGTTAACAATAAATTATTAGCACATATATAATTTAGAATCATCCGTATGTATATGAGGTTATTCATTAATGGAGATATCTGTATGTATCTACAGTTATCCATCAATGGTATCCTCTTATATACTACTTAGAGATTCTTTGGTCATTATTACGATGATATTGGTTTTCTAGCCACACAGTGGGGTGCTCTGGAGTTTATCGTCATCCAGGGAGACTTGAGTTGTTTTGATGTTGGGATTAAACCCATGAACAGGCTTCCTATGTATCCTTGTGAAAGGAATCAGAACCCATGCAGTTTAGTGCTGCTTATTGGGGCACATTATACCTTTTAAGGACATGTGATAAGGACCCAACCCTACACTTTAACGTCATGTGGCAAGGATGTCTAAGTAAAAGGTGCCTAGTCAAATCTTGGTGTGGGACTTATGCTGAGACAGCTCAGGGAACCTGGAAGGGATATGGATTTCTAGGTAGGATTAGACCCTACCAGGAATGTGTACCATATAGAATTAGGGTTGATTTGGGGTTTTGGGTTTGGACCTCATGGAGACTTCCTAAGAATCCCATTTGGTCGAGAATCAAATCCCACGTAGTTCGGTTGGTCTCGTAGGGGAGTGTGTCTCTTTGAGAAGATTAAGTCGGGGATTAATCCTAAATAGGATGCCTAGATGAATGAATTTTATTCCATGATAAATATCTTTACTCATAGATATTTGGGGGTTTTGTTCTCGGGGCTTAATCCTAAGAAGGATGCCCTGGTGAATGGGGTTATGATCCGGGCTTACTCCTGAGGAGGATTCTCATTGAGCTTGAGCCTTAGGTAGGAATCTTATATATCCCGATTATAGTAGTAATTAGAGTTCTTGTAGTTCAATATTTCAGGGCTTACACACCAAGGTTTCTTTGATTATTGGGGCTTACTCTCGAGGAGTATTCCCATTGATTGGTTGGGGATTACACTTAGAATGAGGCCCATTAAGTAATACAACTGGGGCTTACTCCTAAAGAGGATTCCCATTGATTGGTTTGGGATCACATGGATTTCATGACCACCATAAACCTCTAATACCACATGAATCATGCTCAGTGTGATAAGCAAGAGGGAATGAAATATCTGGGAAACCACACAATCCACTTTTCCTTGAGATCAGATACATGGCCTTGAGAACCCAGGCCAAGGGAGCACTATAGAAGAAGGTGATAGGAAGATTAAAAGGATGATTCTATTACAAAACATGAATTTTATAGTGTGTTCACCGTGATCAAGGATAGCCTCTATGTCCACATGAGTCAGGATGAGTTATGCTTGAATGTGATGGAAAAGAGGAAGCATAAGATCCAAAAAACCATACACTTCTCCTCCATTGGTGGAAGAGACTGGGCCTATGGGAGAGAGAGGATGGGACTCTGGTGCCCATCCCCACTCTAATATAGTAGTCAAGTGGGAAAGGAGGATCAAGAGTGAAACATCCTACAAGAAAGTATTGGGGCTAACTCCAGGAGGGATGACCAGAAATTGGTTCCACAGTGAGGGAGGAGGATGTCATTCCATGTTAAAAGGAAACACAAGCTTGATCCTCTACCTCCCTACTTATAACTTGAGGCTCCAAGTCTTAGAGACAATAAGGGTAGGACATGGTTCTAATCCTAGTATCTGAGACTGGGAACTCCCTGATGTCATTCCTTGGGTCGGGGTCCTCGTGACCGAAGGAATGCAAAACCACATGCACCCCGAGGACCCTAACTGTTTAGTGGGACAAGTGTGGGAAACCTTTTACTAAAGGAATGAAAAAAATGTTAGACATGATAGTGTTATACTCTTTATGGTATTTAAATTCAAGAGGCTTTGGTGGAGGTTTAAACTTGTTCCCTTTCAGACAAGGGAGCCAAAGGAAGAGAGGCCCTACCATGGGTGGCTTAGAAGAGGGCCTGAAGGGTGACTTGTACAGTTCCTGGGTGTAGGTTCTAGGAGAAACTAGAAGTGATTCACGTAGGGGGTATATGACCGTGCAAGCTGAATATGACTTGGGAAATGGAAGACTTGGGAAACAACACTTGGATGAGGCATTATCCTAGGCACCACGGGTCTCCTTAGGTGTCCCTGGAAGGGTCTCACGTAGGTCCCTATTAAGGAAGGGGGCCTCATGCTGGTGATGATCACTTAGGGGAGAATGGGTATTCATGTAGGTGTCTTGTATTTAAACCCTAAAGGGACTTATATCTCACTTATCTCCCTTGATCCTATCTTTTCTCAGGTTTTAGAGAGTTATTTGGTGTAGGTGTCCCACGCATGGGGGTATTCCCTTTCTAGGCTGCATAGGCGGTGTGCTTAGGTGCCTAATGTAGGTGTCTCATGTAGGAAGGCTGCACCTTCTAGGCCATGCAGGTGGTGTGTGTAGGCTGTGTGTGCACATGGCCACTTGTTTGAACCACCTTGACAAACCTTTTTCTCTATACCACAGGGGTTGTGCCCCCGCACCCGTACTCAGGATCAATGACGGACTGCGGTCTTGGCCCTTCAAGATGGTCCCTTCACTACCATCACTGACATCTATGAGAAATGGAGAGTCATACCATGAACTTTCTTGGCCTGGTTGAGGTTGTTTTTGACTGCGACACATGTAAATTCAAACTGCTCCTTTATCTAATGTAAAGATGCATTTCTACTCAAACTCAACATTTGGTGTCTAAGTAAGGTTCACATCTTCATTTTTTACAGCAAAGTGCATGAAACACATTTCATGGTGTCAACACCAATAAATATAAACAAATATTAAAAATGAATAAAATTATAAAATTATTACACAAATAAAAAGAAAAAATGAATAAATTACAAAAATATTGAAAAATTTATTAATGAATAAATTTAATATATATATATATATTTAAAAGTAATAAATAGTATATATCAAATATAAATATAAAAAATGAATAAAATTTAATAATTAAAAAATTAGTATATTAAATATTAAATATTAACAAATAAAAATCTATCACAGTAATATTAACAATTTATTATTTGTGTAAGTTTGTCTCTATAAAATTGAATTTATTTTTTATATTTATGTATAAAATTATTTTATGACATATTAATGTAACATATTTAGTCAATTTTTTTAATTAATAATGAAATATTTATTATTTGATATATATGTGAAAATTAAAAAACAAATGATATTTATAAAATAAAATATTATTAAATTTCTATTAATATTAATTTGTTAATATTTTTAATTAATATTAATTTTTCATTAACTTATAAACTATGTTTTCTCTAAATATATGACATATATTAATATAAATATATTTCTATATTAAATATGATTTATAAATACATATTTAGTATTATAAAAATCATATTTTAGAAAATTATATATATATATCAATATAAATATATTTTTATATTAAATATTTTTTTAATAATATATATATATATATTCTTATTATTATATAAGTCATTTTCACTAAATATCTTATATATTAAGTGTAAATGTATATTTAGTCTTATATACATCATATTTAATAAAATATATTATATCTATATAAATATAAATATATTTATCTATTAATATATGAATTTTAATGATATAGTTTTTTTATGAAATATATCTTTTTTCAGTGTTTTTTTAGCACTGATAACGGGAGGCCTTTATTAGTGCTAAAAAAAGAACTAATAAAGTAGGAACCTTTATCAGTGTTTGTTTTGGGTTGAGAAAGTTCCCTCCTTTATCAGCATTTTTAACTAGTGTTGATAAAGGGTAACACTGAATAAGGTGTGATCTATAATAGTGATCACCCACTGGACTGACCACATGGGCAAACAAATGAAATGAAATTTCAAGACTCTACTATCATTATCAAGCCATACCACATCCAGTATTCACTCTATCCAAGATATCTTGCTCAATCATGAAACTTCAAGCCTCTTCCTAACTTGAACCCATGAACAATGAAGTCTACTCAAGTATCCAAGTGTCATGGTCACCCAAGAAGGGTGTGAGTATAACTTAGTAGGACACCACTAACATAGTCTTACACATAACTAGTAAATTAAGGGTTTACACATGTGACATGATCATAAAAATAAATAAAAAAGTTGTGAAGTCTAAATAAAATAACCACCATCGATCCTCAAGTTCCAACATGGCCCCCAAGATCATCCCAAACCTACTTTGGTCAGTTTTAGAGTGTCTCTAAGCACATCACACAACTGTTACAACTAATATCATCCCCATGGATTATTCCCATGAGTAAGTACTAGAAAATCTAGCAGTATTAGTTTCAATAACCGGATCCTAGGAATAAGTCTTGGGCATCCAATGGTATACTGATCACTCAACGAGCAATGCATCCATCTTGGATCATCTCATAAATACCTCTCATCGAGGGGAACTGTGTCACTACTAGATCATATCACATATACATATCCTTGGGGGGTGGAGTGTATCCCACCCATCCATCTCACATATCACATCAGGGGGAAATTCTTCCCTCCCATACATCTCATATATCACATCGAGGGGGGGGGGGTGTCCCACCTGGATTATCTCATCAGTAGTAGGCATGAAATACAGATCTATAGAGAACACCCAATGAATCCCATGTATTTTGATACTTCTTGGTGGGAAGTATGTTCCACTTGAATCATCTCATAATACAAATCTCATAAGGGTCAACCATCTGCTCGAACCCATATCCCAAATCCACGGCCGACCTATCATGTGCACGACCTATCAACACCACCCACCATAACAAGATCAAAAAAGTAATTCTAGTTCTAAGGTGACACTTTAAATCATCTAAACTGAACTCGTATACACCATCTTATGGTTATCATATAATTAGGGAGCCCATTGGGGCCCCATATGTTACATCAATACCCGAACACCCTACATGGGATCCTTTATCCAAACCAAAAATCTTTGATCAAAACACATCACTTTGAGGGAATGGAGTCCCTCGACATCCTCATGATCATACGACAGTCTCACTGACCTCACAAGGTAAGTCTCATTTTCATTGCTATTAAGAGATGGCACAACTACTATCTCGTATCTCACATCATAGGTTGGTCCACTCACCCAACCCATCCATTAATTCTTACCCAGGGTATACCCACCCATGAACTCGTATCTTAGTGGGGGAGAAACACTCACTCCATGGCCATGTCAACTAGCCCAAAGGTAATCTGATATCTCGCAGTCCCATAAAGTCCTAATTGGTCCAATTATTATTATTCACCGCTTACCCCTACCCAAGGGGAATAATTCACTAAACAAAGTATCTCTACATCACATTCATTTCATTGAATCACACCCCTTAAGGTTCATACATCTCAAGGCATATATTTATAATCAAGGTCACAACCATCAGTAATCAATGTAATCAAGAAAGTGTAAAAGGTTCATCATGGAATTGGCACTTTATTCATTCCAGGCATATGAATTTTAATTTTAATTACAATTTACATAAATTAAATAGGTTAATCTCCCTTGGTGGATAGATTTCATATTACATGCAATATAAATAAAAATGCATAATACTATAGGGAAATGCATAGGGACCACCTGCCTAAATTCAGATCTATTTCCATTAAATCACATCCAGACTATCACTACATAGGCTAGTCCAAACATTGCATCAAATATCGAGCACCTATCTCAATCCACAACATCCAATAATTAATTGTAAAAATTTTAATTAATTTTTCAAATAAATTTTAACAAATTATAATTAATTTAAAAATTAAAATAAATTTGGAATAACTGATTAAAACACATTGGTTGACAACCATTCACTAAAACCTAGAGCAATGTGATGTGGTCCACTCTCAACACACACCCAAAACTAATCCACGCAAAACCCCCATCATCCTCGAATGGTTCAATGACCAAATTCATCCAATTTAGGAAAAAACCCTAAATAAAATCATTGGATAATGTACCTTCAACACAATGAAGTGCAACAATGTGGGATCACCCTTCTAGGATGTCCTCTATCTATGTCGAGTATAAGCCTCATCATATTAGATGATTTACACCATGATTTGGTGGAAATCATTGCCAAACCCTAGTTAGTTCCCATGGATTTAAAAAGGGAGTACAAAAGGGAGAATAAGAGGAATGAGGGGGAGAGTCTCACCTTGAATCACCAGAAAATACCTAATAAATTTACCCATTTTAAGGAGAAAAAAGTAATCAATGGGGGAGTGAGACACTAGTTTGTTATGTATGAGGGAGGAAGACCATATGGGTGAATATTTTTAAAACCAAAAGGTAAAATAGGTTTTCCCCTATTTTAAAAATATCCAGGTACAACAAGACATACCCTATTCCATGGTGAACCTCCTAAAATCCCTCAATAATCTTGAAATAATCGACATTATGGTTGGTCCCTTCCCTAATTTCTATTTCATATAGGCACTTTAGACACCTAAAACATCCATCACCTCGTTGTAGCCCCCTGTCCTTCACCATTTCCACTGCACAACTCCCAATCATGGAAAAATTCCCTCCACCATGCCAAGATTCATACCCCTACACACTCACCATTTCACACTATGAGGCCTCCCAGATGAAATTCCTAGTGGGAAGGGACCACAACATAGTCGGTCCTCATTTCACCCCTTAGCTCCTCAGTCACATAAGTCTCCACCACAGTCGACCAAATGACCTACCTAAGCGTTTTGGTTGACCTGTTTCACATTGAAATCACCCTTGAAAATACAGAGGACTATATAGAGTTTAGATCCTTATGGTTAGATAAAAATTCTAGACAAGGGGCACCCTAATGTTTCATATTCTTTGGTGAGCCTCAACGCACCATAAGCTCAGCCAGCCTTGCCCCGACCTCTGCTCAAGAACCATTAGTCCTATTTAGACCTCATTTTAGGTCAAAAAAACATATCATTGAGATTTACAAACATTTTTACCTCAATTTAAATCCTATTTCTAAAAAAATCACTCAATAATATTAAAATTTCAAATTTTTTCCCTAAAAACACAACCCATAAAAGTTTTGGTCTTTACAACCTCTCTACCATAACACTTCTCATCCCCGAGAAAACCCAATGATCCTAAACCAATAACCTAAAATATATTAGTATATAGAATATTAATCATGTTATAAGTATCATATTTATTCATTATATACACTTTTATAACCATTCATATAAGGTGATTATAAAAAATGAATTACATCACTTCGTGGATATGGTAGTCCGTATGTATGCACAAGTGATGTTTTCATTTTTCAATGGATGAAACAAAAGGGTAAATAATGATTCATCTTTATATAATCATAATTATATCATAAATATCATATATATTCAATAAATCTATCCTTATGACCATATATGTAAAAAGTAAATGAAAAAAATAATCATATCTCTTTGTGGAGGTGGTAGCCTACACATACACATGAGTAATGTTATCATTTTACAACGGATGGAAAGAAGATAAAAGATGGATATACTGATAACATAACAACATCTAATTATATTAAATATGATTATACCATCATGTTAATATTTTTATAGAACATTAATAGGTTATTGAAGAAGAAATAAACATGAAAAAATTGGTAAGAATATATACCTCTTATTCATGTATCCTCCTTTGAGAAGCACCTTATGTCATGAATTGACCCACCAGGCCCCCAACTAGATCAACAGTAAACTGAGGGTGATACTCCAATACCACATCTAATATCCCAAATGCTAGAGACTAGCACTGAGTATACATAACACATATATGGGAGGCCTTATCCTAAGTTACCCATACAAACACACACATACACACACCACTAAAATCCATGTAATGGAGTAGAGTAGAGATAATTGAAATCAAATAGAGTATTTAAATGTATACAAAAACCTATAGGAATACACCATAGTACAGTAATAAATAATAATAGAACAAAAGGAAAAAAATACACTCCCAACCATAAAAAAGGTTCTCAACCTATAAACTACTGAAAAGGGAAAAGCAGGAGAAATCCTCACTCAGAATCTCCAATAATTGACCATCAAACATGTTCTCCTCCACCAAGTCTGCTATAATCCATCAGAACTAGGTCCACAAAATCCATCATCTAATAACCCATTGTCTTCATAAGACACAACACACATGGGAAAAGACCATGAATGGGTGAGTATATAAATACTTAGTAGGATTCCCTAAACAATAAAAGGAAACAATAAAAGCAATGATCAACTCAACCCATGAGACATAGGGGAGAATAAAACTCAAGAGGTAGATATTCTCAAAGAAACCCAATAAAATAGAGATATGGGATCTTCATATTCACAACCAATGTCAAATCCAAGTTTTCCCATAACTCCATGCATCTATGCTTCCCTGCTTCCATTAGCCTAATGTAAACATCACTAGATCCATAGGGGACCCATGCCACACTGATGAAACATTACAACATGGTGGTGAAGACCTCGAAATGGTGGAATACCCATTCCTCATCTAGTACTTGATGATTATGGAGTAACACTTTGTAGATAGGAGACCCATGCTTCAGGTTGAGTTTGAAAGGGTTCTATCCTAACTATATTAGGAAATGGGGGAATCACTCCCTAACCCCTATGTGCCATCAGGGGGGTCAAAAACCCTGATGTCTCTCTAGAGATCATACTTGCATCTTGACCTCAACTATATGAGATGAAATAAGTGAATGGATTGTGCCACCTCACTCCATATATCTGATGTCAAAACAAAGTCCACCATCACATAGTACATGGAATTCTACTTAAAATAGACTACTCATGGGTCTAAATATGATTCCTAAAGAAGAATATATGTGAGGTAGAACACCCTATAAGAAGTACATGATGTATCTTTTTGAGGTACATGGGTTGTTTTAACTAATTATGTGATTGGAAATATCCCACAACCACACATGGTGTATAAAATGCCACGTACATGACATTTCATCTGATGGACATGGCATGTAGGGAAACCCAGGGTCCTAGTCATGTAATCCTTATACATGGGTTGTTTAGACATGTAGGGTACATGAGGTGTGGGTGAGATACATGATATGTAGGTCACACAGACTACCTAGGTGTGCACTTCCAGTACATGGCTTGGATACACAACTAACACGCCCATACGAGTCGTTGATTCACAAAGGCAATGATTAGATTATAAATTTATAGTCCCAAAATACACTTACTAATAGGGCATATTAAAGTGGTAGTATGAGGTCAAACCCACAAGGAATACTATTCGGTAAACAACCAATCGAACAAAACCCTTTTGAAGGGTTACTCACTTTTAATATTTAGGTTTGGTGTTTAATAAATCTAGGTAGTTTGGATTTAATTATAATAATAAAGGAAGTGATCAAGGTCAATTTCAAGGCTATTGATAGAAGATAATCTTAGATTTAGTTTGGGATAGTTTATAGCTTAGGCTGTGAAGCAATGTAAAGGTCACAAATTGGTTTTGGTTAAACCAATTGAATCTACCTATGATAAAACTATCCCATGGTCAAGGTATAACTAAAATCCTAGGTGAATTATGCTTGGATTATATACAGAAAGCATTATAGGCTAATGGTTATAGTCCTTCTAAACTTCAATTAGGTTGGGTTTGTTCAATTTCACTTCTCATGGTCAAGGTTTTGCAAAAGAATGTGATGAAAAATTATTATTAACCTAACTACTATCCATAGGGTTACCAAGGTTCAATATATGGATTCATTAGGATCAGAAACACCCCTACTATAGTCCCCTAACCCTAGGTTGATTAGTTGTGCATGGAGGTTATGATCAAAAGTAAGGAAATATAAAACATGTTATGCATAATCATGAAATAGTTTATAAAGAAGCAATTCCGGACTAAAAAAATTAAGAATAAATATTAAATAATTAAGAATAACACAAATCTAATCAAGTACCTATTCACAATGAAGAAAAAAATGAAATAATTAATAATAAAAAGTCATAACAAGTAATAATCAATCAAAAAATAATTGATATTTAAGAAACAATGAAAAAAACACAAGTGTTGATAAATAATGGAGAGAGGTGCTGAAATGGGCATTGAAAACGAATATAGAATCACAATATATGTAGAACGAGCATAAAATAATTAAAAAAACAAAAGGATTTTCTAAAAAAATTAAAGGAATGAATTAAAATGGGTTTGGAATGAAAAAATTAGAAAATTAAAGAAAATGGTTGAAGAAAACGAGAGAAAAGAAAAGTGTCTTGGACATTATATATGCTGAGGGAGCTCAAAATATTAATAGGCATGAGAATTACATGATGTGTAAGACATGAATGTCATATAATGGCTTAAGTGACTTATTTACTAACATATTCATGTAATGTAAGTTGGATTCACGTCATGTAATTTGAGATCCACATTTCCCATTAAAGAATCATTTCATATCTTTGACTGGGTGGGCCTTAAAACTTTTCACATCATGCAATACTTGCATGTAATGTATGCAATCCACTTTTGGAGGGATTCTGATCTTTGAAATTTTGATGTCATGTAATGAAGGTATACGTTGTGTACTATCTTAATACCATGTAAAGGCTTCATGGGTGGTCCTTTGGCCTTAAAGGTATACTATGAATGAGTCTTACATGTTTTGTATGTGATAAATGAAATGTAAAGTTTTTTTTGGCACTTTTTAAGAATTTATTCCTTTGATCCCAGAATTCCTAATTCCTACAAAATCAAACTATAACCTAGTGCATTATCAAATAAATCATGAATAAAAATAAAATAAATGTATCCAATATATATATATATATATAAATTCAACTCATCAAATTCTCCCACACTTGAAAAATTTCTTGTCCTCAAGCTAAAAACATCTCAATAGAGATTACAAAATAAACAATTTTTTTTAAAATCAGAAACATTTATTATAAAAAGGAAAATAAAACTAAGTGTAAGTAAGAAAATTCAGTCCTCTAGAATTAATCCTACAAAGAAAATCAGCCATGCCTCATAGTTCAGTTCTATATTCAGATTCTTTATTCTTTTAATTATAATTTCATAACTGTTCCTTAAGTTCCATACCCAATTTTCAATTTATTGTACAATGAATTTTCTCTCATCACTCAATGTAAAATGTTACCGGAGTTATTCTCATACCCTGAATACATGTTTCTAACTATAGGCTTTCATTTATTCTAACATCTCCACTTAATAAATAAGAATACAAAATAAATCACGAGGGATTAAATAAAAAGGATTTAAATGACTCTGAGGCTCAGGGTAGGTGGGTAGAAAGTAAAAATCAAGCTCAAAAGGAGGGAAAGATCTACAATATAATGCATTATAAACATAAATAGTGTGATGAAGTGACTCCTCTAAGATCAAATGGAATCCATTCTCTAATATCTCAAGGGGGGTCCATGAATAAATCAAGAAATTATTAAAAATATACCCTATTCCTTTATTTTTCTTTATTTTTATTTATTTTATGATAGTCATGTTCATGCTAGATCTCACATCCATCCCCTAACAACATATGATCCATCAGAGGATTCATCGGTCTGGTAATGGTGATTTTGACCTTCCTAATACACAACCCAATATATTTTTCTTTTTCTTTATATATATTTTTTTCAAAGGAACAGGATAGGAATAGAAAAATTCCAAAAGTAATCATGGAACACATCATATCAGTTTGGTGAAATTTCCAAAGTATATCTCATAAATAACAACATCCCATTTCCATCAGATAAAAATTCCCCCATAGTTGTTTAAAGGATAATCATACATAACACCAAGAGTAGGATAGGAATGGATAATCATCTTGAAACATATATATCCTAAAAAGTTTATTCATGACTACTATGGGATAAAGAAGAAAAAATGTAAGGTGGTTATTAATAAAAACTAGATCAACAAATATTTCCTCAATCATATCAAAAGTGTTTTTGGTCAATCATAGCCACAATAAGATCTCAATGCAAGTTCTGATAGGTTTACATGCCCTAGTTGTCTCTAAATAAATATTCTCATAAAAAATATGAAATTGTGGGTCTAGAATCCTCTAAAAAATGGGATTATAAAAAAATAACTAGCATTCACTCAAGGTATAAAATCAAGTAATACTTTAATCAAAATCAATTTTAAAATTTTTGAATTTGAATTAAGTTACTAAACTCAGCAATCATGATAATAATATAAAAAAGAGTAAAACTTGGATTTTAATAATTACCAACCTAAATTTTTCTTGTATTTAAATGGGTGTAATGAGTTTTTAGGTTTAAATAATGATTTCAAGTAAAAATGTCTCCAATATAACTGAAAACAGAAAATAATCCAAGTATATCAATAATAAATCTCAAGAAAGACTCCAACACACTTAAAATGAGACAGTGTTCACACAATCTTGGAAATCATCATGAGAAATATATCAACAACAACATATAAAAAAATGATACAGAAATTTGAAATTGAATTTAGGTAATCTAGATCTCCCTATGATGAGTGTCATGCCATGGGAAACTTACTAGATGATTTTGTCAAATTGGGATAACTGCATATTTTTTTATAATGATAAAACCTATACTATATAAAACATTAGTCCATAGGATTTAAACAGGATGAAATTAGTGAAATGTGTAGGTGCACAAAATGAATAGTAAAGAAAAGTAGCTTATATAAATGCAGATAGGTGAGTATAGCGAAGTTCATAAATGACCTATGAACAAGAACAATAAAAAAATGAAAATGAAATACTAAGTATAATACTAAAAAAAAAAAAAAAAAAATATGGGTTTCCTCCCATAAAGAACTAACAATAACGCTGTAATCCAGACTAGTTTCTTCTTAGGTGAATTTGGGAGTGATGAAGTACCTTTCTTGGAAGGTTTCTAGGTAAATTTTCAACCTTTTCCCATTAACCTTGAATGGTGGTTCTTCACCTTTTTGAATATCAATATCTTCATAAAGGAAAACCTTAATGACTTGGTAAGGGACCACCCATTGGGATTTTAGCTTTCTAGAGAATAATTTTAATCGATAATTGAATAGCAGAACTTTATCCTCAGGAGTGAAGATTCAACATGTGATTCATTTCTCCTAACACTTCTTTTTATTTTATTTAAAAATTCTAGAATTCTAATAGGTATCCTTCCCAATTTCTTCTATCTCATCTAGTTGGATCTTTCTAACGTCTCTGGATTTCTGAGCATACATGTTCATTTTTTTATTTCCTAAAAATACCATCTCTCTAAATCCACTAGAAGATTACATGTCTTTCTATACACTAGCCATAATAGAGTAGTTCCAATGGGAATTTTGAAGGCTATGTGATACACTCAAAGTGTGCCATCCAGTTTGAAACTCCAATCATTTCTACTGGTGTTTACTATATTCTCCAAGAATTGTTTAATTTTTCTATTCGACACTTAAACCCACCTGCTTGTTTGAGGGTGGTGGGGAGTACCAGTGTTATACCAAATTCCATAATTTTCAAGAAATACTTTCACAAAATTATTAGTGAAGTGATTTAATTGATCACTAATGAGTAGTAGGGAAATCCAAATTTGTAAAATATATTTTTCTTTAAAAATTTCATTACCAATTTCATTGTGTCATGAGTAGTGGATTCAACCTCAACCCATTTTGTGACATAGTCAACACCAACTAGGAAGTAAAAATTACCATGATAATTAGGAAATGTTCCCATGAAATCAATCCCCCATACGTTGAATAGTTCAACTTCTAGGATGGTATTTTGGGGACTTTTGTTTCTTCTGCCTTTAGTCCCTGTCCACTGGCATAAATCACAAGCATGACAAAATTTCATTGTATCTTGATGAAGCTGAAAAAATATACCTCTTTAAAGGATTTTATCCATGGTAAGTTCAAGTCCATGGTTCCCTCCTGATGGTGACTTATGAAACATGTCAAAAACACTTTGTTTTTTGTCTTCTAGGATGTAACACCACATTAAGACATTATCACAATGTTTAAAACTTAACGAATCATCATAGTAGTAATGTGAGGATTCAACTAAAAATATTTTACTCTTTTGATTGGTAAGGTTAGTTTATAGCGATACTATAGATAGATAATTTTCAATATTTGAAAACCACAGTTGATCTTGGTCATTTATTATGAAAATGGTTTCATTAGGGAAGTCATACTTGATTTCGTGATTATCATTATCCTTGACGTTGGGTAGTGGAGGTCTAGATAAGTGGTTTGAGTTAATTTTCTCAGTTCCTTTTTTGTCCTTTATTATGATTTTAAACCCTTATAATAGAATAATACATTGCATGATAAATGGTTTGGCATATTTTTTTCATTAGATATTTAAGTGATGCATGATCAGAATAGCCCACTACTTTAGACAATAAAAGTTATAAGTGAAAATTTTCAAATGAAAAAACAACTACTAGAAGTTCCTTTTCAATAGTCATATAATTTTCCCGAGCATAATTCAATGTGTGACTAGTATAGTAAATGGTACAAAATATATTTACTAATCGCTATCCTAAGTCATTACCAATAGAAAAATCACTTGTATCACACATCAATTCAAAGTCCTTGGTCCAATATGGTGAAATTATGATAGGATAATACACTAGACTATTCTTTAGGATATGTAAGTCCCATCGACACTCTTTGGTGAACTAAAAAATAGTGTCTTTCGATAATAAGTGTGTCAAGGGGTGAGATACTTCTATAGATTTTTTAATGAAGCAGTGGTAGAATCCCACGTGGCCCAAAAATCTCTTTATTCCTTTCATTTTTGTAGGCTTAGGTAAGTCTTTTATCATTTTGATTTAAGTTTGGTCCACTTATATGATTTTTTAAGATTTTATGTCCAAGGACTATGCCTCCTTAGACCATGAAGTAACACTTTTACCAATTTAATAACCAAAAGTTTTCTTCACAATGTTGCAAGACTAGAACCAGATTACCTAGCTACACCTCGAAGGATCTTCCATATACTGAAAAGTAATCCATGAAGATTTTTAGGAATTCCTCCACCACATCATGGAATATATTTTTCATGGACCATTGAAATTTTTTTGACATGTTACACATGCCAAATGACATACATTGATGGGAAAAGGTTCCAAAGGGATAAGTGAACATAGTTTTGGAGTGGTATCTAGATTGAATACAATTTGATTATATCACAAATATTCATCTATAAAATAATAGAATTCATACCATGTTAGTCTTTCTAGAATTTGATCCATAAAGGGTAGTTTAAAATGATCTTTTCAGGTTTCTATATTGAGGTTCCTATAATCGATGCATACTTGCCATCCAGTGATGTTTCGAGTAGAGATAATCTCATCTTTATTGTTTTTAACAATAGTTATACCACCCTTATTTAGAACAACTTATAGAGGACTCACCCATTCACAATTAGATATTGAAAATATTATTCCAGCATCTATAATTTTCAACACTTCTTTATTAACCACATATTTAATTGGTGGGGTGATTCACCTCTGGGGTTGGAATTTGGGTTTAACACCTTCTTCCAATGAAATTTCATGGGTGAATATTATGGGGTTGATCCCCTTAAGTCCATCCAACCCCTAAGCTATTGAATTTTTGTTTCTTTTTAGGGATTTAATCAAATTGTCCTCTTATTTCTAGGTTAACACTGAGCTGATAATGACTAGAAGAGTTTCCATAGTCTCAAGGAATGAGTACTTGAGTGTTCTCAATAAAGGTTTTAATTCCAATGATGGTGGATTAATGATAGAGGGTATTAATGGTGGGATAATATCCCTTGTTAATGGTTCAAAGTAGTTTTCATTCTCATGATCCCTATCTTTGTATTCATCAGGGGAAAGGGTCTCCCTATTGACCTTAATGGTTATAAAATCATCTATTTAATCAGTGAGAAAGATGGATTTACAATTAAAAGAATCATTACTTTGATTGGAAGTATTTTTTAAGTCAAACACAACTTTGTCATATCTAACTCTAAATACCATTCTTCCTTGGTTGAAGTCTATTAAATACTTACAAGTGGATAAAAATGGACATCTTAGAATAATTGGAATTTATCATTCTTATTCCATGTATAAAATTAGGAAATATACAGGAAATATAAACTTGAAAACTTTAAATAAGATATCCTTGAGATATCATCAAGGATACTTGACTGTTTGGTCAACTGGTTGAAGTGACATTATTGTTGGTTTTAATTATTTTATCCCTAGATTATTAAAGATACTTATAGGCACGAGATTTATGATCATTCCTAGATCTCATAATTCTCTTCTCAAGTTTCATTCCCCTATAGTGGATGGAATTGATAAGCTCCAAGGATCTCTCATTTAGGGGGAAGATTTTGTTTAATGATAGCAAAAAATTCTTCATTTAAAGAAATGATGCCTAAGTATTCTATATTTGTTTTATTAGAAATAAATTCTTTCAAGAATTTGGCATAGGTAGGAATCTGAGTAATGGCCTTAATTAAGGGAATATTGTTATGTAATTGTTTAAATATTGATATAAATTTCTTATTTTTTTCTTCAATATTTCCCTACCTCATTCTTTATGGGAATGACAGGGGTTTTTACATTGGTTCTCCTACATAAAATTCTTCATTTTCGGGCTGATATTTTATTGGATCTTTTATATTGGCTTATGATTCTATATTTGTTGCTTTAACAGGTTCATTTTTGTTATCATTGTTATCCTCAATGATGAAAATCACCCATTTCTCAGGATACTCTAGATTATTTTCCTCTTCTATAAATGGTTGCTAAAATTTTGGAATTTTCCCACTCTTAAGAACCACTACCTTTTCCTCTTCTCTTAGGTGCATTTTAGTGTTACCAGGTAATGTACACAGTAGTTGGTGTGATAATGCTTTTGAAAATTTTCCCATTTGGTGCTTGAGATTTCACATGGATGCTCTTTGGTTTTGCATCTTAGTTTCTTGGGTTGTCATCCTTTGATCTACTTTCTGCATGAAGGTAGTGAGCATGTTTTCAAGATTTTATTGGAGAGGTTGGAATTTCTATTGTGTTCTTAGAAGAGTTTATTGAAATTGTTGCTGTTGAGTGGGTGTAAACTACTGGGATCTTGGAAAAGGTTGTTGTAATTTCTATTGTGGTGGGTACCCAGGTGGTCATTGATTACTTGGTGGATTTTTTCCACCCCTATTCAGAAATTAACCTTGGTTTTGCTGCTATAGATAATAAGATGGTATTTTCTAATGATTTTGAAATTATTGGGGCTGTTGGAACTGTTATATTTATTGATTTTAATTGAAATAATTAAAATATTGATCTTGGGGTTCTTCTATCCCTAACCCACAATCTTGGTAAGAATGTGGTCCTCCATACTTCAAGATTGAATCTTCATTATAGGAGCAGGAGGGGGTGGTGGTGCAATAGGTAATTAAAATGAATACAACTTCTTTTTCAGAGTCTCGACTTGATCTTCCATGTAGTTAGTATCTTTAACGTGGTGGATTCCGCACCAAGGTGGTCTTCTATCATTTTTTTAAAAGATTGGAATTGTGGGAAACTTCAGCTAGAATTTCTTAGCTGACTTCCTATATCTTGAGAATGAGTCTACCGTCAGTAGTGACATCTACCATAGTTCGTGCAGCCGATTGAAGTCCTTGGTGAAATGTCTATAATTGTATCCACACATTCAATTTTTGGTGTGAAAAATTATTGTTTATCTTCTTAAATATATCCCATTATTCCCACATTGATTCTCTATTTTCCTGTGAAAAGTTTTGAATGTTGTTATGGAGATTCCAAGTTTGGATTAGTGTGAAGTATTTGTCTAGAAATTTCTTTGATAATTCATCCCAAGTCATGATTGACTTGGGAGATTGTATTTTTAGCCAATAGTTGGCTCTACTGTGCAATGATAATGGGAAAACTTATAGTCTTATTACGTCTAAAAATACATACTTGTTGCAAAAGGTATCACAATACTCAGAGAAATTGGAGATATGTTCATGGGGATCTTAAATTTGAATCCCACTGAATTTCACCATATTCTAGATCATGTTAATGAGTCCAGGTTTGATCTCAAGAGTGTGTGCCTGAATTGGTGGGTGCACAATGCTGGGTGCAACACCGCTAATGGACTTCAAACTGTAATAAATTATGGTGTGCTTCTGTAGCACTAGTTTCTCACCCTGATTGTTAGGTGGTGCATATTGGGGGTATTCAAGGAGTGGTGGTGAAAGATTTTTGCACTCATCCATTGTAAAAAGGAAACATGAAATAATTGATCAATCAATCTTGGGATTGAAGAGAAGTTTTTCTTATGCATCCAAACTTATTGAGTGAGTCAAGGGTCCCCAGTTCATGCAATATACAAGAAAAATAGAGAGAGGGAAAGAGAAAAAGGACGTAGTTTCACTCAAAGGAGAAAAATGAAAAAGGAAAAGGAGAATGAAAAAGAAGAAATGGGGATGGGGTGAGGTAATCTAAGGTTTGATCTGAAGGTCACTATGCCAGAGAAACAGTAATCCTAGGTAACAAAACCAAAATTTGACGTGCCCGCACACATCGTTGAATTTTCTTGGGAATCAATCATATTATAAATTTATAGTCCCAAACTACACTTACTACTAGGGTGTAGTAAAGTGTCAGTGCGAGGTAAAATCTACGAGGACTACTGGTAGGTCAACAAACAATCAAATAAAACCCTTTTAAAGGATTCCTCACTTTCACTCTTCAGGTTTGATGTTTACTAAATCTAGGTAGTTTGGATTTAATTCAGATAATAAAGGAAGGGATTGGGGTCAGTTTCAAGGCTCTTTATATAATATAATCCTAGATTTATCTTGGGATAGTCCCATGACTTTGGTTACAAAGTGGTGAAAAGGTAACCAATTGGTTTTGGTCAAAACAATTTGATCTACCTATGATGAAACTATCCCATGGTCAAGGTATAACTGACAACCTAAGTGCATTACACTTGGATTATATGAAGAAAACATCACTGGATAATGGTCATAGTCATGATCAACTCCAATTATGTTAGGTTTGTTCAATTTCACTTCCTATAGGCTAATGGTCATACTCATGCTCAACCCCAATTAGGTTAGTTTTGTTCAATTACACTTCCCATGGTCAAGGTTATGCAAAATAATATGATGAAAAATTATTATTAACCTAATTACTAGACATAGGGTTACCAAGGTTAAATATATAGATTCATTATAATTAGAAACAACCCTACTCTTGATCCCTAACCCTAGGTGGATTATCCGTGCATGGCGATGATGATAAAGAGAAAGGAAATACAAAATATGCTATGTATAATCATGAAATAGTTGATAAAGACACAATCCAAGACTAAAATAATTAAGAATCAATGTTAAACAATTAATATCAACAAAAATTCAATAAATTACCTATTCATAATTAAGAAACAATGAAATAATGAACAATCCATAGTCAAAACAAGTAAGAAGCAATCAAAAACTCACTGTGAATGAAGAAATGATGAAGAAAAACACAATAATTGATGAAGAATTGAAAGAGGTACTGAAACGAGCATTGAAAACTAAAGAGGAATCACAATGGATGTAGAACATGCATAAAATGATTAAAAAATCAAAAGGGTTTTCTAAAAAATTAAATTAATGAACTGAAATGGGTTTGGAATGAAAAAAATAGAAAATGAAAGAAAACAGTGGAAGAAAACAAGAGAAAAGAAAAGTGTCTCAGACATTCTATACGCGGAGGGTGATCGAAATATTAATAGGCCTAAGAAGTAAATGATGTGTAAGTGACACACATCATGTACTAGATTAAGTGGATTCTTTCCTGACATTTTCACATCATGTAAGTTGGCTTCACATTGTGTAAGACGAGATTCACATTTCCTACCGAAGAATCGGTTTGTATCTTTGACCAGGTGAGCCTTCAAAATTTGAACATTATGTATGAAACCCACTTTTGGAGGGATCATGATCTTTGATATATACACATTGTGCAATGAATATACACATCATGTACTATCTTCACATCATGTAAAGGCTTCATGGGCTAGTTTGTGGCCTTGTAGGTATGCTGTGAATGAGGCCTACACATCATGTATGTGATACACGATGTGTAAAGTATATTTTTAGAAAATTTTCATATTTTCTTGTTTTGATTATAGTATTCCTAATTTATAATAAAAAAAACCAAAACCCAGTGAATTATCAAACTAATCATAAATAATCATTAAAAAAATGTATCCAATATGTATATATAAGTTCATCTCATCAAGATCCAAGGTCATACAGTGTGTGGGTATGCCATATGCTATGTGATATTTATAATGGTATGAAACCCTATCTTTTGTGGGATTCTAAAATACATGACATGTGTTATTTTGAATTATATGTCATGTAGATAAAAAAATTGGGACAGATGTGGTTCCTTATGTAGATATTGTTGGCCCTATCGATTCTACCACAAATCTATCTATTATCCTTGTACAAGCCATTGAAATTAGAGGGAAACATATATATTCATTGATTCCTATCCTTTAGTGGCTGTAAATAGGGATTTCCATCACCCATATAAGATCTGTCATAGATCCCATCACCAAACATGGTTTGATCCTTAGAATTTTCATTTGTGATCCACCATTATGCCTCGATCCATCCACAATCCATCGTTCACAACATCATTTTCATAACCATGTTGAATCTAGAGGTTCTATCACACTCAAACCGGTCCGACAATGTCAAATCATTGAACCCTTGGTCCAATGATGAAGAACATGAAGAAAGAAGGAGGGAGAGGAACAATAACAAAGTGATATTTATTGTAGACCATTGTGAACCTGGCCAATAATCATAATCACAAAAACCAAATGTAGTGAAATAAAACTGGTATAATAAATAAATACTTAAGGATTTTAGTTTGGGGAAGGAAAATAAGAATTCATAGAAGATAAATTGAATCCATGAAATAAATCATCCTAAAGGGAAAGAATCCATAAAATAATGATCCCTACCTCAAGAATGGGTCAATTTTTGGTGAAGAAAACATCTTCCGGTGATTTCATTAGAGTTTCTACTGAGTTCATCATCCATCCCATGAATTTCCTCAATTTTTCATCATTTATCTGTGATCTTGAGCTCATCTGTTAATACTAATGAAGGATCTCTCTTCCTCCTCTCTAATATCCCAGTTTATATGACTAACCCTAAGGATTTTCCATAATAACATACTTATATAGGATAGGCTAGGTTTAAGAATTTAATGAATTAAATAAATAAATTATTTAATTTATTTAACAAACTCACTAATAACTGAACTATAATGAAACATCCAACACTAAAAAAAATTATGTCATGCCTAGGGTAAACCCCATGTTCTGAATTCAACCGTGGTCTCATATTTTCTATACAAGGTTATGATTATGAGAATTCCATTTATTCTGAAATGTCAGACATAAATGATATACAAATATTTAATATTTTTATTACATTGATATTGGGGTCCTACAACACTTGAAACTCTACACCAATTCTGAAATAAATTCTAGGAAAATCTATAGAAATTTTAAAAGGGTTTAGATGAGAAAATCAGGGCTGTTACACTCTCCCCACATTTAAGGATTTTCACTATAAAAATAAAAACCTACACGATGAGGTGAGGGTACTTTCTCACATCTGACTCTCACACTCCCATGAGATCTCCTATATTTTCCTATGCCACCAAAGAACTTGCAACAATGGGATGGATCTCCCATGAATTATCCTCTCCCACCAATCCTTAAATGCCACTGGGTACTCAGTAGACATGGCTTCGTCCTTGACATCCTACTCATCTTAATAAATATCTTGTGATAGGTCGTGCACTTATCTACTCAACTATGAAACGTGGAATACATCATGCACTTAGTCCATCTATGGGGGTAAGGATAGGTGATAGTTATCCTTGCCAACCCTAATCTAGAATGGTTCGATAAACCTTGAGGATAACATGATATCTCATCCAAACCACTAAATAAATCATTATAGAGAGACCTTAAAGAACACATGGTCTCCCTTATTTCACTCCGTGGGACTATTATGTCAGTATACATAGGATTTATTCCAACTCTGAGAAGTATTCACCCAATGATGGATCACCTAAACATTACCTCTTGCAACTTCACTAGCTACAATCCCATGGGTGAAAAATCTCCCATATTTTACCAATATAGGGATGACCTTCAAGGTCCCCCACATAAGGCCTCAAATGGTTCCATATTTAAAGTGGAGGGATAACTATTGTTATAATCACACTCCACCAAGGGAAAGTGATCCTCCCAACTCTAACCAAATTCTAATGATAGGCTATTCTACATCCATTTTGGGACCTCAAGAGGTTGAGTCTATCTTGTTGGAACCTAGTTCTCTTCCTTTACTTTATGATAGGTAAGGTATAGAGAAACAAACTTGGTGATATTCCGTTCCATTATTGGACACAAAAACTACTACCAAAGATTCTGATACATCTTCTCTACTCTAGGATGTACCACCCAAAGGGAGGTATGAAACTCCCTCATAACCTTCTCATATTATGTAACTATAACCACTATCTATCCTTGGGAGATGATGATGTTCTCCCAAAATTTATAGAAACTATCATGTTCATCTACTATATATATTTAGTCACACAAAACTTCATAGTCAGTGTCTTATAATTTTACATCTCATAGGCACTGAAGAAGCAGTGGAGTTGCTGCCATCGATTGAAGGTAATATGATCCTTCCACCATCAAAGTCAATTAAAAAGAGGCCATCTACTTTATTTCCTCCTATAATAAATGAGACTACAATTTAATACTAAGGAAATCTTCCACCACAGTTACCTTCTTGGGAGTATAGAATATTTTGAAGTCATTATCCTATAATAATTTCAGCCAACGCCTTAGTCTCAGCTCATCAAAAGCTCACTGAAACTGCTTAGTCTAGATAAAAGGTCATTCCCTATGATCCAGTATATCCAAGGGGACAATATCCAAGAGAATTCAACAAAAAATCCCATGATATTACCCAAAAAATCCAAGAAAACTCTACACCTCAGTCATGATCTTTGGGTGGTTCCTAATAAATAACTACCTCTATCATCGAGGGGTCCCATCTACTCCAGCCTCTAAAATGACATGCCCTAGAAATGTGTAATTGTTTAATTCAGAACTGAAACTTCGAGAGCTTACCATAAAACTGGTGATCTTAGAGTAAGTTTAGGACCATTCTTAAGTGATCTACATACCTCTCCTCCAAAGTAGTTTAGATGAGAATCTCATCGATAAAGACTGCCATGAACCAAACCAAGAAGGGTTAGAAGATTAATTCCATGATTCCCATAAACATGGAATTTACATTCATCACACTAAAAGTCATCATAAAAAACTCATAATTCCTATAGGAGTATCATAATAATGTCTTTAGGATATCATCCTTGTGAAACTACAACTGGTGATAGTTGGACCTATGGTAAAACCTTGAGAACCATATTTCACCTTTTAGCTAGTTGAAGAGATCATAAATCCTTGGAGGGGGGGGGGGGTACTTATTCTCAATTATTACTTGATTCATGCATCGATAATAAACACCAATGCTCAAGATACCACCCTCCTTTTTATAGAAAAACATGAGATCTTCCCAGGAGGATATGTTAGTTCTAAATAAACCTTTCTTGAGAAGGCTCTCCAATTATACCCTTAGTTATTAGAGCTTGATAGAGTCTATCTGATATGATACAAATAATTTCAGTGTGGTACCTAGGTTCAAGTCGACATAAAATTTGATCCCTCACCATGGAGTTAGTCCTAGAACATATTTAATAAATACATCCATGTATACCTCCACTACCCTTGGAAACTAGGTACCCAAAGATCTTATCACACCAAGGTCCAAGATTTATAACTAATGAGATACTGGATGTATTTTCCTATATATGATCCCTACTACTTTGTTAAAAATATTTTTCATATGTGAAGGAGAATCTCATCCCATTCATCTATAGATGCATCACTTTTACTATAGTGAAAGTCTATCTGGGAATATACCATGGTTAACCAGTCCATACCAAGGATTTCAATTTAAGGTTTAATCGAAATATTAAAGATATACCAAGGAAAACTTCCTCCACTAATACCAAACTCACACTATCAGTAGATGTGTGAGAAGGTGTAATCCTCACTAGTAGGAGTATCCAACTACATTAGTTAGGATAAGAGCTCTACTGGGATCTCAATATCATGCACTATGGTTAAAGAGATGAAGGAATGACTCATGTATGTGTCTATTAGTACCTAATCTAAAGTAGAGAATATACAAATTGTACCTCGAATCATCTTCGGCACCTCCCGGTCATACACCTCCAAAGTTTAAAGCTAACAACACCCTTTTACACTATATATTTTCTCCTAGAATAGTCCTACAACTAGTGGTGGTGGTGGTTGAAGTAACTAATAACATATCCCTTCACCATCTTCTACTCCTCTTGAGGCTCCATCATCCCCATTGATAGCTCCGCCTCCCTGGGGTCCACCTTGATCGATACTAGGAGGTCCCTAATCATAACACTACTTTTGTCATGGTGGTCCATCCATAGTCAGACTTCTCTCAGAAGTATTCCATGTTATGAAGTCATGAATCATGTGACCATTCCCATCAAAATCATAACATTGATCATCAATTAGCTGACTAGATCCCCAATGGTATCCCTATACTACCGACCCCTAAGACTGAGTGTGATATTCTGATAGTATCTCAAGTTCTAGGTACCCGATATCTAGTGTATAATAGCCACATATGAAGAATTAACTTCTAAATTCCCAATTTATACTTTAGATACCTAATTCCCCTCTTCTAGGAAGCTCTCTGTCACCAAGTCCCACTTGAGTACCCCAACTTAAGTGGGAAGGAACAGAAGAAACAATATAGCTAGAATGTCCCTACAGATACCCTACTCAAACTTACATGTCCAAAAGTATACATCTCACACCATATAAATAGATTATCATGTGATATTAAACCTCTAAACATAATCAATAATAGTTATATCAGGTTTCTAGAGCTCAAAAATATCCTGTATCTGAATTGAGTAAAATGTTGAAGGGTAGTACTCCTCATAGAAAAAACACTCAAACTCTATCTAGGTGAGAATTACCTTATCATGGGTTTGGGTAACTGACCGTGCTGTCGTGACAATTCAAATTTATTATGTTTTTGAGGATGATATATAGTCTAGGGAAGAACCTAGGTCGTCTCTCAAGGAGCATTGGTAGGTTTAGAGTGTGTGTTCTTAATAAAAGGGACTAAAAGGGGGGTATTTTTTGAAAACAGTTTAAAGAAAATGAATTGATTTAAAGAGTTTAATAATTGAAAAATAAAAGAGGTGATTTAAAATTATGAGATAAAGGAGATCATTTCAAGTTCACTACACAACTTGGATAGTTCATTGTTTTGAAAATATTGACATGGTTCTGTTCAATTCTTTGGTTGAAGGTTGTCAAGATCTTGATTCCCCTCTTGCCTCTTAGAATGTTGCGCAAAGCACCAACCCTTGACAAAACAATCATGTTGTCAAGGTTTGGGTCTCAATAACAGAGTTAAGGCTACCAAAAAATACTGAAATCTTATGTATGTGTGATATTAATAGGGTTCTTGTCTTGTCCTATTAGAACAAACCAAGATCCCCACTTGAAATCTCAACCCAATCGGTGTTGAGATAAAAAGTGTTTCACTTAAATTAAACCAAAGAAATGCATTCAGAAGAGAAGAACATAGAGATTAATCATAAGTGAAATATTTAACACACAAATTATACAAAACCAGTGGAAGAACAAGTGATGGAACTCCCTCCCAAGTAAGTGTAGCTCCCTCGAAATGATCGCCCACCGTTTAGCTCGCCATCATGAGGAGGAGGAGGCTCGGGTGAAACTCCTTCTTCATCCTTGACCCCCCTATGAGGATAGGGGCCTCCAGAACTTCTTGGATGATTATAGTACTCTCTTGGGTCTCCAAAATACCAGAGCTTTGCCTCCTGGTCGAACTTCCAAATGAGGAGCCCAAGGTTCCCTTTTATAGGAAATGTGGGAGGTGGTTTTGGGAACACAGATTTACTAAAACCGCTTGTCACATTGTTTTAGCCTACCAGACAGTCTTAAAACGTTTTGTGGAAAACTAAAAGGTTGTATCCCCACGTCTTTACTATCTCCACCGAAAGTTTTGCATCATTTAAACAAGTGTATCGTGAGATATGGACATATCACTGCACACAACTTTTTACCTCGAGGAGATTGGGTGTGCTGGACAGATCAGGTCTTATGGGCCCTTTAATGGATGAATCTATCTTGGGTTATTAAATGAAAGTTGTATCCCAATGAGTTTTGGATAAGCCCACAAAAGTTCAGCCCATTTGGATGCACTTTGTAGTATCAGAATGAATTTGAGTCCACTGAACCTCTTGGATCCTGCGCAGTTTGGCCCATTTTTCAAGGATTTCATCATGGGCCCTCCAAATCACCTCCACCTACATTGTAATTTTCAAAAAAAATATCATTGCCCTATTTAACAGTGATAAACACAAAATTATTGAATCAAACATGAAGCACAATTTGATAATATTTTTATAATTTTTAATACAAAATATGTTTAGCACAACGGTGTAAGGGTGAAAATGAAACAGTGAATTGTGGTACGATCACACCCCCACACCTAAACATTTGAACTCCTGGGAAAATTTACATTCCAAAAAATTATGCATGTAGATATTCCCAAATTCATGAAGATTTAACATTCTTGAGAAATTAATTTCTGATAGAATTGTGATCAAAGCAAAAATCACACTGAGGAGTTATTCTCAGTGATCATGGAAAAAGTCATCTAAAAAATTGTATCCAAATGAAATTTGAAGAGACTAATGATACCAATCAAAGAAAATAATTCAAAAGTTAATCATGTCACCAATTCTCCACGTGTGTGTGTGACAACCATTTCATGCTATTCGTTCCACTTTCTATTAAATAAATATAAGTTATTTTAAAATTAGTCTAGTGACTTGATTCTTTCCACCGAACCTGCCCTACACCCTTTGCAATCAAATTCCAAGACCCACTCAATTAAGCATTCCCAGAAGTCAAACCTAAAGCTCCCGACCTAGATTTCCCCATATGCTGTACATTTCATCACTCCCTCAATATTTTTTTTTTCAAAAGTTGCACTTGGAACAAATCTCACACTCTTATCTCAACCCATGTTTGATGTCCTCACGACACTAATTGTAATAGTTATAACAACATCAAAAGTCGAGAAAGGGTGGTTTTTGACCTGCCCAAAATACAACCCCTTTTTTTTAGGGTGTACAACAGTCGGATAACAGGTACACACGCGTAGTTCAATCTAGTATAGTAATGAAATAGATCAGATAAGGAATGAACGTATATAAAGATCATTTGGAAAGTAGAGAAAAATTAAAATAACTTATATTTACCTTCAATAAAGTAAGAAATATTCACACTTCATGGTTGGGTGCAAAATTTTGTGGAGAGATTAAATGACACAATTTTCCCTTAAACTATTCACAAGAAATGGTACCACTCTTCTCAATGGCTTCAAAATGATACAACTATTCATATCATCGACCAACAACCAATTTTCAAGAGAAATTCACACCACAATGTTGAATTCATGCTGAAATGAACATTTCATTAGAATATTTTTTTTGAATGTTAAAACAACTTGAAAATGGGAAATTACTCATGTATTTTCAATAAAATCAATGATAAAACGGGCATTATTTTCCATGATAAATTAGGCATCAAAATTATCATTTTAGCACAGAAGTGAGGGGGGGGGGGGGATAGGGGGGCAAGTGACAATACCATGAAACAAGCGAAAAAGAGAAAAAGAAGGAAAGATGAAAAAAAATTCCTAACTAACCCAGGAATGTACCCATCCCCCCACACCTAGAGAATGCAGTGTCCTCACTATAATAAAAGAGACTGTGGGAAGGAAGGATAAAACCTAGTGAGTGTTATTCATAGACCGCTTCTTGAACATGGAGTTCCTCCATTGGGGACTCCGGAATGGCTTCATGGAAGTGCTTCAGCCGCTGCCCATTGACAGTGAAGGTTTGCTTGGTGTCTTCATTTTGAACCTGGACAACACCAAATAGAGAGACATTAGTAACAATGTAAGGTCCAAACCAATGGGAACGAAGCTTACCAGGGTGCAACTTCAGCCTTGCATTGTAGAGGAGGACCTTCTGCCCGATGTGGAATTGACGATGAAGGATGAGACGGTCGTGGGCAGCCTTGGTTCACTCCTTATAAATTCGGGAGTTCTCATATGAATCTCTTCTCATTTCCTCCAAATCCTGAATCTGCAACTTCCTTTGAATACCTGCACCAGAAAGATTAGAATTGCATTGTTTAATAGACCAGTAGGCCCGGTGCTCTACCTCAACAGGGAGGTGACAACTCTTCCCAAAAACTAGCCGATATGGTGACATTCCAATTGGAGTTTTGAATGCAGTACGGTAAGCCCATAATGAATCATCGAGTCTAAGACTCCAGTCTTTTCTATTTGGTTGAAATATTTTCTCAAGAATCTGTTTTACCTCTCTATTTGATACTTCGGCTTGACCATTTGTTTGTGGGTGATAAGCAGTAGACACTCGATGCCCAACCCCATACCTGCGCAAAAGAGATTGCATTGTACGGTTGCAGAAATGAGAACCCTGATCACTGATGATAAACCTAGGTAATCCAAACCTACAGAATATTTGGGTTCTGAAAAATTCCACAGCTGTCTTGGAATCATCTGTCCTCATGGCTCATGCCTCTACCCACTTTGAAACATAATCCACTTCCAGAAGAATGTAAAGGTTCCCAAATGAATTGGGGAATGGTCCCATAAATTCAATGCCCCAAACATCAAAAATGTCATGGAAGAGTAAGGGTTGTTGGGGCATCTCATTTATTTTAGAGACATTCCCTATTCTTTGACAATGAGGAAAAGATTTACAATATTCATGGGCATCCCAAAACAATGTGGGCCAAAAGAGACCAGAATCTAAGACCTTGCGAGTAGTCCGTTGGGGACCAAAGTGTCCCCCACAAGCAAGTGTGTGGCAGAACCTAAGGACAGACTGAAACTCACTATCGGGAACACAACACCTATTAACTTGATCACTACATGTGCGCCATAGGTAGGGGTCATCCCAAATGTACCAACGAGACTCATGTTTTAGATGGTCGGCCTGGTTTTTGGTGAAATCAGCAGGAATGCAAGAAGCTAACAAATAATTTACAATTTCAGCATACCAAGGAATAACATATTGCACTCGGTACAATTTCTCATCAGGAAACAATTCATTTATGGGAATACAGGGGGATGAGTCAATGTCCGAGGATGGGAGAATCCTACTGATATGGTCAGAAACCACATTCTCTGCTCCTTTTTTATCCCTAATTTCTAGATCAAATTCCTGAAGGAGGAGCATCCAGCGAATGAGACGTGGTTTGGCTTCTGGTTTCTTTACGAGATATCGGAGGGATTCATGGTCTGAGAACACAATGACTTTGAACCCTAGAAGGTATGACCTGAATTTATCCAAGGCAAACAAAATGGAAAGAAATTCTTTTTCAGTTGTGCTGTAGTTTCCTTGGGCAGGGTCCAGAGTACGTGAGGCATAAGCTATGACATGTGGAGCTCAGTTGACCCTTTGTGATAAGACTGCCCCAACTGCATAGTTAGAGGCATCACACATGAGCTCAAATGGTAAATCCCACTGAGGTGGTTGGATTACCAGGGGTGACGTGAGACTCCATTTTAACTTATTGAAAGTTTCCTCACATTTTTTATCAAAATCAAATTCTTTTTCTTTTTGGAGTAATCGAGATAGGGGGAGTGCAATTTTACTAAAGTCACGAATGAAATGACGATAAAATCCAGCATGACCCAGGAAAGACTACACATCCTGAACATTTTTAGGGAATGGTAGGGAGGAAATGATATCTACTTTTGATTTGTCCACTTGGATACCTTCCCCAGAAATGACATGTCCCAAAACTATTCCTTGTCGCACCATGAAATGGCATTTCTCATAATTTAATACGATATTCTTTTCAATACAGTGACGTAGGACATAAAAAAGACTACTCAAACATTCATCTAAAGAGGATCCATAATCAGTAAAATCATCCATAAAAACTTCCATGCAATTCTCCAGGTAATCCGAAAAAATACTAACCATACATCGTTGGAAAGTACCTGGAGCATTGCACAGACCAAATGGCATCCTTCTATAAGAAAATGTACCAAAGGGGCAAGTAAAGGTTGTCTTCTCCTAATCCTCGGGGGCAATATGGATCCGAAAGTATCCAGAATACCCATCAAGGAAATAGTAATGGTACTTCCCTGCTAGCCTCTCTAGCATCTGGTCAATGAATGGCAATGGGAAATGGTCCTTCCTAGTGTGTTGGTTTAGTCGATGATAGTCTATACAGACACGCCAACTATTCTGTACACGAGTTGGAACCAATTCATTATTTTCATTTTTAATTAAAGTAAGGTCAGTTTTTTAGGAACTACTTGAACGAGACTGACCCATTGGCTGTCAGAGATAGGGTAAATGATTCCAGTAGCCAACAATTTTGTTACTTCCTTTTTAACAACATCAAGTAGGTTTGGGTTCAGTCGATGTTGTGACTGCCTCATTGGTTTAGCCTCATCATTTAATAAAATATGATGTGTACAAATTGATGGGCTAATGCCAGGAATGTCAGCAAGTGTCCATCCCAAAGCTTGTTTATACTCCCTCAAAAGATCAAGCAGTTGCAATTCATGCTCAGGAGGGAGTGAACTAGCAATGATGATGGGAAACTTGTTTCCATTCTCAAGATATGAGTATTTTAAATCTTGAGGCAGTTGTTTCAGTTCCAATTATGGGGGATTTTGGATTGACAGAAGTGTGTGTGACAATGAGAAGTCACTAATCTCATCTAACTACTCAATGGTAACATCCTCAGATGAGGAATGAGCTTTTACAAGCTTAGCAGTATCATCGATGGTCATGTGATCCTTTGTGTTCAAGAAATCATCAATTAACAAACATGCATGACATTTATCTAGACCGCTACAAAAATCAATGCATGATTCATTACCTAACATTTCAATAAATGAAGAAAACTCATAAAGGGGATCAGGGGAATAAAAATAAGTTGTTTCAGGGGAAGGGAGAACATCAATTGAATTGACAGAGAGAGAGGAGTGTTCTTCTGAGGGGTGCTTCATGGCATCGAGGATATTGAAGTGGACTGTATTACCACCAAACTCTATAGATAATGTTACATTATGGACATTAATTATGGTTTTGGAAGTTTTCAAGAAAGGTTGACCCAATATAATTGGGGCATGTCCATTCATCCTATCATCTTCTATTTTAAGCATGTAAAAATCAGCAGGAAAAATTAAATTTTGCACCCTCACAAGAACATCCTCTAACACACCAGAGGGGTGTGCTGTACTATGATTTTCTAGCTGAACGACAATACCAGTGGGCTTCAGTTCACTGACCTGTAATGAAGAGTAAATAGAGTGAGGCATCACATTTATAGAAGCACCCAAATCAAGCATAGTGTTGGAACATGAATACTCCCCTATGGTGCACGGAATCGAGAATGTCCCAGGATCATTTCACTTGGTGGGAAGTGATGGCTCTATAAATGATGAAACATTCCTCCCCAGGCTCACCTTCTCATCACCATGAAGCCTCATTTGGTGTGTACACATATCCTTCAGAAACTTGGCATATCTTGGAATTTGCTTCACAGCATCAATCAAAGGAATGTTAACCTGTACTTTCTTGAAAGTTTCCAAGATTTCTTTATCAAGTTTGTTTTCTTTTTGTTTCCTAGGTTGGACAGCCCTTTGAGGAAATAGATGAGGAATGGTTGGGATAGGTGACTCATCAACAACCATAGTCTTTCCTTTGGAGGGGCTTCTCTCAGGAAAAGGGTTTTCTTCTCTTGGACCATTTTCAGTAGTTGGGATGGTGGTTTCCTTTGGATGGGATGACTATAATGGAGGGTTCATTTGGCTTTTGAGTTGTTTCCCACTCCTAAGGGTGATGGCACCAACATTTCCTTTATCCCTAGGGTTTAATACTGGTTGAGATGGTAGTTTACCCAACCCATGACTTTGGATTTCCCCCACTGAGTGGGAAAGTTGGCCTAGTTGGAACCTTAGGTCTTGTATGGATGCTTGGGTGGTTTGTTGGAATTGGATATTATTGGCAGCCATTTGATTCATCATATCTTCTAGGCTAGGCTCGGTTTTTGGAGGGGGTGGTTGGAATGGCCTTTGGGGTGGTTGAGGATTTCTGGGTGGTGGTGGATGACTACTTTGACCCTGTTGGTTCCATTGCTATTGAGGTTGGTTTGAATACCCCCTTGCATATAGTCTTGGTTGTCCTTCCACCCTTGGTTGGATGGATAGTATGGTTCTTTCCTAAAGGGTTGGTTAAAGGGGCGTCCTGGAAATATTGCCTCACAACTTTCAGAAGTTTCTCTCAATTGAGGACATTGGTCAGAATAGTGGGTGTCAGAAGAGTAGATTCCACAATGGATGGGAGGAGGAGATTGAGATTTCCCTTGGGAGAGAGCAAGTTGTCGTAAAAGGGTACTTACCTCTTCGAACTTCGTGCCCACCTTCTTCTCAAACTCAGTACTTTGCACCTCATGGACACCTCGAATGGGAGCACTGGACCGTGTACCGAATTGTTGAGTGTTCTATGCCATGTTCTCAATGAGGGTTCTTGCAGCAATTGGGGTCTTATCTACCAATGCACCACCTACAGCAGTATCAATCATATTTCGATCAATAGGAATCAAACCTTCATAAAAATATTGAATTAAAAGTTGATCACTTATTTGGTGGTGTGGGAAACTTGAACATAACCTTTTAAAGCATTCCCAATATTCATGTAATGTTTCCCCTTGATATTGTCTTATACCACCTATTTCTTTCCTTATAGTTGCAGTTTGAGAGGCTGGGAAGTATTTTTCAAGAAAAAGGCATTTCATGTCTGCCCAGCCCCTAATTGGTGAATTGACATAGTATAACCAATCTTTTGTAGTTTCTTCTAATAAAAATGGGAATTCCCTAAGCTTCACTTGTTCTTCATCCACATTAGCAGGTTTTAAGGTTGAACAAACAGTATGAAATTCTTTTAAGTGCTTATAAGGGTCTTCTCCAGGTAATCCATGAAATCTTGGTAATAAATGGATTAGACCTGATTTTAGTTCAAAATTAGGTGCCTCGCCTTGAATTTGGATGTAAGTGGGTTGGATATCAACATCAGGCGAGGTTAATTATTTTAATGTTTGATTATTTTCAGCCATGTTATTAAAGATTATTTCAGGTTCTAATTTGGTTCTAGAAGAAGATGGGTTTAGAAGAGTCTTGAGTGGCGTGTCCTCCTTCAAAAGGGGGGCTTGTGCGTCTCGGTGTCGCTGACATAGGATCCTCTCCGGTTCAGGTTCGAAAGGTGGTAAGTCTCCCGAAGTAGAACGCGTCATGCATAGAACCTAAATAAGATATGGATCATAACACAAGAAGAAATAAAAAGGTAGAAAAACAAACAAACAAATATTCACAAAATTTACAACTACTTTATAAAAAACACGCACTAAAAACCAAAGCGCTCCCCGGAAACAGCGCCAAAATTTGACCGTTATGTCGTGACACTTCAAATTTATTATGTTTTTGAGGATGATATATAGTCTAGGGCAGACCCTAGGTCGTCTCTCAAGGAGAGTTGGTAGGTTTAGAGAGTGTGTTCTTAATAAAAGGGACTAAAAGGGGGGTGTTTTTTGAAAACAGTTTAAAGAAAATGAATTGATTTAAAGAGTTTAATAATTGAAAAATAAAAGAGGTGTTTTAAAATTATGAGATAAAGGAGATCATTTCAAGTTCACTACACAACTTGGATAGTTCATTGTTCTAAAAATATTGACATGGTTTTGTTCAATTCTTTGGTTGAAGGTTGTCACGATCTTGATTCCCCTCTTGCCTCTTAGAATGTTGCGCAAAGCACCAACCCTTGACAAAACAATCGTGTTGTCAAGGTTTAGGTCTCAATAACAGAGTTAAGGCTACCAAAAAATACTGAAATCTTATGTATGTGTGATATTAATAGGGTTCTTGTCTTGTCCTATCGGAACAAACCAAGATCCCCACTTGAAATCTCAACCCAATCGGTGTTGAGATAAAAAGTGTTTCACTTAAATTAAACCACACAAATGAATTCAGAAGATAAGAACATAGAGATTAATCATAAGTGAAATATTTAACACACAAATTATACAAAACCAGTGGAAGAACAAGTGCTGGAACTCCCTCCCAAGTAAGTGTAGCTCCCTCGAAATTATCGCCCACTGTTTAGCTCGCCATCGTGAGGAGGAGGATGCTCGGGTGAAACTCCTTCTTCATCCTTGATCCCCCTATGAAGATAGGGGCCTACAGAACTTCTTGGATGATTATAGTACTCCCTTGGGTCTCCAAAATACCAGAGATTTGCATCCTGGTCGAACTTCCAAATGAGGAGCCCAAGGTGCCCTTTTATAGGAAATGTGGGAGGTGGTTTTGGGAACACAGATTTACTAAAACCTCTTGTAACATTGTTTTATCCTACCAGACAGTCTTAACACGTTTTGTGGAAAACTAAAAGGTTGTATCCAAACGTCTTTACTATCTCCACCGAAAGTGTGGAATCATTTAAAAAAGTAGAGCAAGAGATATGGACATATCACTGAACACAACTTTTGACCTCGATCAGATTGGGTGTGCTGGACAGATCAGGTCGTCTGTGCCCCTTAATGGACGAATCTCTCCTGGGTTATTAAATAAAAGTTGTATCCCAATGAGTTTTGGATAATCCCACAAAGTTTCAGCCCATTTGGATTCACGGTGTAGTATCAGCATGAATTTGAGTCCACTGAACTTCTTGGATCCTGCTCAGTTTGGCCCATTTTTCAAGGATTTCATCATGGGCCCTCGAAATCACCTCCACCTACATTGTAATTTTCAAAACAAGTATCATTTCCCTATTTAACAGTGATAAAAACAAAATTATTGAATCAAACATGAATCACAATTTGATAATATTTTTATAATTTTTAATACAAAATATGTTTAGCACAGCGGTGTAAGGGTGAAAATGAAACAGTGAATCTTGGTACGATTAGTAACTAAACTCCACCAACATATGACCACCCTGTGAAGAAGGATAGGTGAAATTTCTACTATCTGATCAGTCATGATCTATACCACTCATAAGATGTGAACAACCGACTCCATCTAATCCTATACTACATGATGATCCGAATCACCATAAAAAAGCAGTATCTGATGCTAAAAATATCATAGTGTGGCTAGCCTATGCACATCGTCATCCTAACCTACCACAACTATCAACTATTCAATGTGAAGAGAGTCATTAAACAGGGATACTGTAGCTGGGTCTAATCACCACTCTATGAGTGGAGGAATTACTCGAAGCCCACCTGAAGGGTGTGACTCAAGGAATATCCCATGAATAGAATCATCATAATTGTGCATTCCATCCTCCTAAATTCATCATGGGACTCCTACTAGTTTTCATCATGGTGGAATCCTATTTCACCTCTGTGGTGGCATGTTTTGGGTGATGGGAAAATGGTTCGATGAGAATCATCACCTGTCTCTTTTTCCAGAGATGATTTCTTTTCAAATTCACCATTTATTTTGTTTCGACCCATTTTTCATCATTATCCTTTAAAGGAATGTTGTATTAACCCCATGGGGAATGGGTAATTCACCCCTTTTGTATTGCGAAGGAGATGTCATAGTCAGATGGTCCCAGCAGGCGATTGCATGGGGTCAAGTACTTGTGCAATCAGTCCTACTTAGATATAACTTCATTGTATGGTCTCCAATAGGTTTATTTGTGGATACAGAAACACCCAATAGCCCTGGTATCCATGATTCATGGACCTTCTTTCCAAAGGCAGGTGCTCGTTGAATAATGGTTTTGCCAATGGCACTTAGGGACTCCATTGGTCGAGAGGATGAGAATTTGGGCTCACCACACCCCTTATGGGGGGAATTATTGCCTATTATAGGACTATCTTATAGATTTAAGTCATGTTCATATGTTTGTGAATCCTTGGTTCATTATTGAAGAGTGTGTCCATGGGCTTCCCCTGGTTTGCAGGATCGTCATAAGCATATATAGATTTGATGCTACGGAGGTGATGCTGACTTGAGCCATACAATATTGTGCTCTTGAGTTTATCACCATACAGGGGGGATAGAAGGTGACTTGATTTTGGGATCGGACCCATAATATGGGTTTCCTATGTATCCTTGAGAGAGGAATCATAACCCACATAGTTCAGAATGGATGGGGCTTACACATGGATTCTGACCATTTGGGGGGACATCATTGGGTGAACCATTTTCTATGGGAACTATTTTTAGCTTGGGACTTCAATTAGGTGTCCTACATATCCTAGTTTGATCATTAATCAGAGTTTTCGTAGTTCAGACTGGCTAAGGATTATGCTTGGAAGCTACCCATTTACGAATATATGATCAGGTGAACCCTTTTGGATGGACACCCTTTTGAGATCGGGCCTTCAAGTAGGCATCCTACGTATCCTAGTTTGATCAGGAATCAGAGTTCTCATAGTTCAAATTTGTGTGGATGTTATAATCATCACAAATATTTAAGCCCATGTGAGTCATGTTCGGTGTGAGAAACAAGAATATGTGATATATCCAACCAACCACATGATTCCTCTCCTTCTAGTGGGAGAGGGCGAGCCTACGGCAGACGAGGCTAGGGTGATGGTGGGTGAGGGTGCAGAGCAATGAGCCTTTAAATGTGAAATAACATTAAAGGTCATGTGACTTGGCCTCAGAAGATTGGGGACTTACCTTAGTGGGAGTGACCTGAAACACGTTATGGGAAGGGGAGGAGTTTTATCCTTGTCAAAGGGGGGAGAAAACATAACCCCTTTGACTGATCACCATTCTTTATTGAATGGAAAAGCAGGTGATCGCCCTTAATCCATAGAATGGGAAAGTTCACATTGGTGTCCCATGGTTGGAATCTAGGTTACCATGGGAATGTAGACCCACAAACATCCCCAGAGCCTGAATCGTTGTGGGGAGAGCCTTCATGGCTCCGCTTACCATGGGTATGTAGACTCAAAGGGGCGCGCTGATGCACCTGATGGCCTGATCATATGGGTCCAGTGGCTTTAGAGGAGGCTTTGTCCTAATGCTGGAGGACTAGTTCATGAAGGGACTATGGAGTACTATATGGTAATGGAGGGGAGATATTTGAACTAGAGGAAATAATATCCGAAAACACCCCATTCCGCGTATTGATTTCTTATGCAGGATGGGGGAAGCTCCGCATACCATAAAGGTATATGGTCAGAGGGTTTTCCGTATACCAATGTGGTATGTAGGCATGGTTATGGACCACAATTCACCATAGTGGTACACGGTCCATCACATCGCTTTGGGTTCCATCTGCATACTGATGCAGTACGCGGTGCCGGGTTAAATCCGCGCAACGATACACGACGTGGATCGCTATTTTGAAGGAGGGTCTGAGGGATTATCATTCTCAAGGAGTTCATTCGTGAGATATATGTGGTTTTTAGTTTCACAAATTATGTTCATGGTTCGTTTATTATTATTAAGGTCCCCCATTTTATGGTTTGTGGCTGTTTGTACCTGCGGAGAATGTGGTTTGCAATTTAGACTTTTCCGGTGATTCAAGACTGAAGCCAGAATCTTCCCCAAGTTCTTTCTTCCAACCTCTGGGTCCCCTTCAAGATTTCATCATCTGTCCTCTTATCAATTCCTTCTATGATCCTTTTATAAAGCATAGATGCAATTGTATCTATGGGCATGCAACACCATTTGTGGAGGCCCGTGAAGAGATATCCTAACCTGCAGAAGACTCAGTCAACCGGGGTTTGTGGAGGCTACGGTTTGCGATCATGGTTCATGGAAACCTACCCGTTCACTTTGTTTTCAAACTACTAAGTCCGTGATATGGTATGCGGAGGCTACATTTTGTGATCATGGTTCGCGGAACCCTATCTGTTCACTTCGTCTACGAACTACTAAGTTCGTGAGATGGTATGTGGATGAACTTCGCATGCATGAGTCCTTTGGCGATGTAGTTCGTGGTCCACTGTGTTCTTTGGCCATCACTCCATAGGCCATCACCTCATGGATTGTTCTGGGTACCAGTGGTTCATGATCCAGGCGGTCCGTGAACCCTTATCAGTGATGGTACGCATGCCATTTAAAATCCTTTGAAAACTTTAATTTCTTCAAGTTTCTTCTGAAATTTTCAAATCAATTTGAGTCCATTCACCTTTATATACTTATAGGATTACTTTATTCCTTCTTAAAAGTGGTTTTGGGAGTATTTTCTTCCCTTTTAGGAATTTTTAGGACCCTACAAATGCCCCCATCGAAATAGGGTCTGTTCAGAATGAAAAGGGGACTATTCCGATGTAGAAGTAGTCCTGAACTGAAATGGTTCATATAGGAACAGATAGGCCTGTTAGAAGGGGACCACACCTATATATAGAGGCCCATGTCATTTTTATTTTACCGTTTTTCACGGTGAAAATTTCTCTTGACTCCCCCGACTTCCTCTACATTTGCATACCGTGCTTCTTGCGAAAATTCATTTTGCAAACCAATTCGTACTTTCTATGAACCGATAATTTGGCCATTTATCTATCTATGAACCAAATTTTGGATTTCAAAAACATAATTGTTGAATTTAAAAATAAAAAATATGGATTCCTATGCAGTCTACAATGGCTGCTTCACAGGATGTGATAAAATCAATGAAGATGGGGGTGACCATGGTGGGGGATAGTGAGAATCATATTCAATCCTACATTATTCCTCACGATTGATTATTAAAAGATATCTTGATTCCAGATATTATAACTTACCCACTATCTGTACAGTTTCCACTTTATGGATTTGGTCTCCCTGACAATGTTACTCTGCCATTGGCTGACCCTGATACCCCTTTCATTCTCTTAGAAGCACTGTAAGGACATGATCGTGAAAAAATTACCCCAACAGGAGAAGTCATAACTAATCTAATTCAGGAAAAAGTATTCATACTAGGAGGTTTAATGTGGAATCAAGGTAATCACAGGTGTCATAATGATGTCCTAAAACTAGTTTCCCAAGAGTACCCATCCATTATTAACATTTCCCAAGAAAACCCTAATGATGGGTGGAGAACCAAGTGGGATCTATAGGCTGAAGGATGTTTATCTAAAAAATGGGCCTGGACATTCTAGGTATATCAAACTTGTTTGGAGTCTCCTGACCAGTTGAAGGTAGTGAGCTTATATCATGCAACATGGGTTTCCCAATTTGTCGCCTTCTCCCTAGGTGAAATCCTTCCTAATCTAATTAGGCCGCTGGTGTTCAAGCACCAACACTTTCCATTTATCACATGGGGAAGGGGGAATCAGCTTATGGGATATACACCATCTTGGAGGAATCCCCATCCTTGGAGATATATACAATGAGTTTCTCCCATAATCCACTACATGGAATGACACTAACCACGTGTCCCCTTTGACAAGGAGTCTACTGGTCATGGAAGAGGGATTACTTGATCACCCCCTCCAGGCTCACTCACGTATCCCATTCGAGGCATGGATAGGGTTATTCTTGTAGGTGAATGGACCTAAGCCGAGGGATTACCGCAGTCGAACTCATCCATCCCATCAGTCCTGCTAGACTCCAGGGTCATATGGTGCTACCCTTTAAGTGGGACAATATACCACATGGGGATATGAGCTTCAAACAGACGTATCACCTATGTTTAGATTAGAAAGTTTCTTTGCCATGTTTTTGAGTGGATGGATTTTCCCATCCCGTGATGTATATACCAGGGTTTGGGCCTATAATTTGATGATAGTGACCATACTGGCAGAGGGTCAACCCTTTACTTTGGCCCTTCCTACTCTCGCCCAGCTTTATGAGTTATTGGGAAAAATATAGGAAGGTAGGCCCCCACATAGCCTCATCAGACCGTTTCAATTCCTATATGGATGTATGGAAGAACACTTCCCCTGTTATGAATATTTCCATACTACAAAGGTTCCTCATTTTTACTTTCAACTCGCCCTTCTCAACATTTCCTCTATTCATCCTAGGACTCTAAGTATCATTGATGTGGTTAGACTGCTGAATGAAACTTCTCGCTTCTCTTTTTCACTACATCCTAACCCTCATGGGTCTTTAAGAGGTGATAGGAGAGGTTATTTAGAAGAACACTCATACATAATTGTGCTTCAGGATGGGATGCTCACTACTCGTATAGATCGAGTGGCCATTTGTGAGTCATACCTTTCCTACCTGTTTGCCAGGAAATTTGGGTGCCTTCAACAAGTCACACTTCTTCCTTTTGTTTAGTTAAGGAGAGAGTCCCATCTCGTAATTATTTTCCAGTTGTGGCTTATGATGATGTGGGAATGTGTCGCTATGGAAGTTATCATTCCCAATATGACAAGACCCACTTTTCTGTCATTAGAATATGCCCAACTGTGGGTGGATTGTTACCCCGATGGAATGATGAGAGGACCAGTTCGGCGGGTGTAGAAGCCTCTAACCATTTTCCTCCCCACCCTCACCCTGATGACCATGCCACACATTCCTTCTTCTATGATGAACATGATGACTACATCTTCTATTCCTATCCCTATAGCAACCATGACGGATACACCACCTATTCCTACCCTTGTGGTAAGAAGATGATTGATTCGCCGCCAGAAGCATCTGGAAGGGTCTTCATCAGTGCATCCTATCTTAGTGGGAAGTGATTCAAACTAATCCCATCTTGTAGATACTACCCATAACCTTAATGAGGTTGGCCCTAGCAGAGTATCACCGACCACCTCGGAAGATGTGGCTAGTCCTCCACACCTAGCACCAGTGGTTGAACCATCTGAGGGAAAGGAGATTCCCCTCTTGGGTAACCTATATTAGGTCCCTTACCACCACTTTAATGACACTTCCTAATTATAGACCCATTACAGTGGGGGAATATCAAGGCACTGGTACCGTAGGGAGGCACCAGGCAGTGCGAAAACAGGCATGGAGCCAATTATGTGCTCTTACCATAGAGAAACCTATGGCCAATTTTACTGCCAAGACTGACAACATTCAGCGGTTATTCACCGAGCTGGGTTCTAGTGGCTTCGATTATTAGCACTTATACCTCCTCATCTACCAAATATTCATATCCTGAGAAGATATTACTTCTTGTGAGGGAAATCTTTCCAAGTTCAATTCTTCCCATTATTAGGTGATGACCTTCCGAGATGTTTTGGAGGAACTCAGTCACCTATCGTCTGAAGAGGTGAAAGCTCTTGATTTGGTGGTTTCCCATAAGGAAGAACTGTAGGAGTGCGAGGCCCACACAGCAAGTTTGAGGGATCAGCTGGCCTCTTTGTGTGTAAGATTCTGTTTTTCTTCAGGTATGTTTTCCTTTGAATCTAATCTTTTTATAGATTATAAATATTTTATGTGAATAATATAATAATATTTTCTTGGTGAAACAACTTAATAAATGATTAAAGGTTTTACATAAGAAATAATTCCCAGTTAACACTTTATAATATTTTAATGGAATGTTTTTAAATTTAGTCACTGAGTAGTGAGAGATTCAGAGGCCTGAAAGGCCTCGACTTAGACGAATTAAATATATTAATTAAATTATTCAAAACACGGAATATTTTTGTAAAATATTTGAATAAATTTAAAAAGGTGCATCCTATGGGAAATATGAGACCACCAATGGGTCCGGAATGAGGGTTTTACCCTAAAGAAGGTATAACATCTGTTTGTGTCGAGCGTTTGGATGTCTCGCTCTCAAGAAATTATTATTATTTTTAATCAATTAATTATTCTGTTTTTTAAAGATTAAATCATTAATAACTCACAAACCATGCATCGTATGAGAAATCTGAGACCACCGATGGGTCCGAAATGGGGGGTTTACCCTAGGTAGAGTATAACGAACTTTTTATTAAAGTAACAAATTAAAATTGTTTAATGTAATTAAACAATTAAATTAATTAATTAATAACACGATTACTGTTCATTCATCTTCCTCTTACACTGTTTTCCATTTTTAAGTCCATGGAAGCTTTTGGGAACCCCATTATGGACCATTTTCAACGCAAAAAATAAAAAATAAAATGACTTCTAGGAGTGAAATAAATCACTACGCCATCAATAAACGGATCAAACTGGCATCAAATTAAGAGTTTTAAATTAGGGTTTTTAATTGAATCCGAACGGTTCTAGATCTCTTTTTAAAACACCCCCTTTTGTTGAGTTGCGGGTTAGAGCGGTCGTGTGCGAATTTCTCTAGATGTTATTTGCATATCATCCTTTACCTTCTTCCTCCCGAAGTCCCGACGCGTGACCATCCCTATGCACCATTTCTTTTTTACTTCTCATCTTGGTGCCCACAAGCAACCAGGTTTTTGTTTGTTATTTTATTTTATTCTATTATTATTATCTTCTCACCCTTTTACTATAATTATTTTAAAAAAATGAAAAAAATAGGGGATGTTTTTATAATTGATAATTCTGTTTTCAAATGGTGATTACATAGATTTTTTTAAACAAATTATCAATGTTTGATTTGATAAAATAATAATTCAACATTTATTTTTTTAAAGAAATTATCAATGTTTGATTTGATAAAATAATCATTCAACTTTTTTTTTTGTCTTTGTGTAATAATATAAAATATATTTATAAAAAAATAATATGGAATTATTACAAGATAAATAAATATGATATTATCATAAGATTTTTATCGACGGTTGACGTGCATTTTTTTAGGGTGTTTATCCGTCCTCTTTCACTCGAATCAGATCAAACCATACCTCAATTTTTGATGTGTGAGTTATCTTTGACATAAGGTAGGTGGTTTAAAATCCAATCTCATAGTCTCATCGTGTTATGCGTATGCAGTTGTACAAATATCGTGGCGTAAATAATAATTGATATTTTTTTATCATTTTATTAATTGGGTAAATTAATTAATTTGGGAAATATGAAATTGATAATTGAATTGGTTAACATAAATAAATAATTAATAAATTAATTAATATCACTTTGTGATGATGGATCTTCAGAATTAATTGATGGCTGTAATGTGGTTAATTAGTTAGTTGTTTTAAATAATTAATTGGTGGTTTTGTTATGCGGATTTTGTGATGGTGAATTTAGTTAAATGATTTTATTTAAATTAATGGAGAGATTATTGTGGTTAATGGTTGATTTAATTAAACAATATTTTGAATGAGATTTGTGATGGAAGGATAAGGTTGATTAAACATTGAATGATGTTGTATATGTGAAATAGTTATTTGATCAGAAAAGGGTAGTGGGACACGGACTGACGCTCATAATACCCACAGGGGATTCTAGACATGGCACTCTAGAACCAATGACATACATGAAATTATTATTTTATGGGACAAAGACTGATTCTCCAAATACCCATGGGGTTGTGAGACCGGGATTGATGCTCCAAATACTCACATGTGTGATAGACATGACGTTCTACACTCCATTTATTTTGTACTATGGTTTCTTTTGGCTATTTATAAATTTAATATTGCGATATAATGATTATGAATTGAACAGGTGAAATGGTTTTGGATCCGACACGGGCCAAAGCAGGTATTGTGTTTTGAGTGTCCTCAAGAACCCGAAAGTTTAAGTTATTAAATAAAGGTTAATTGGATAAATATAAATTGTTTCCTATTTTGCCTCATTTTTATTATTAATACAACTGGTTGCACTGCTTTTGATTGGATTTGTTTTTGACACTGTTGGTGGTGACCTACTGAGTCGTACTCACACCCTACTCGGGCTACCTGATCGATACCCGAATAGACTTTGTTGTTGTAGGACAGGATAAGGGCAAGATCCCTGGTTAGATTGCTGATTGGGGACGAAGCTTGGTTGAGGGAGATGAACATGGTTCGGAACCCACTTGGGAGTCGCTAGCCTCTTACATACCATTTTCTTGATTTTAGACACTTGATACATATATATAGACATTGCATGTTATCTTTAAGTTGAGTATTGTATTCATGTCTTGGTTATTCTAGTTACATTTGTACTGTTATAATTATTCATGCTTCTGCTATTGCTTGTTTACTTCCGCTGGTATTTTACACTGATAAAAGAGGGTATAGTCTCCCCATGACTGACTTACCAGACCCTCACTGCTTTTCGGCAGCCTCTAGCGTACGGGGAGACGCGCCTGAGGTCATGTGGCGAACCGGCTCGGGGCACCGTTGTGTGACATTCGGGTCGGGACGTTACATTGTGTGCCAATTATGAAGCTACCTAGAAGAAAGGGTAGGAACTTAAAGTTATGATGGAGTGGGTGTGTCCGATGGTCGAGGCTGAAGCGGAGGAGAGAGATTCTTTATAAAAAACTCTTGACAGCCCACGACAGTCACTGGCCATTTTTTAGAAAGGTCGAGCTGAGATTTATTGTAGCTCGCCCCAAATCATAATATGTACTTTTTTTCTTTTTGATACTTTGGAGAGACTCTAAACTGGGGATGTTCCTCTATTTTTTGTTGAACTCAATGAAACTGATTTACCTTCAAATACTTTTTCTTAGTTTTTTTGTTATATCAATTGATCACAATCAATCATATAATCATCATTTCTACCAGGTATTAATTTTAAACCATGACCAATAAACTGAAATAATCGAATAGGGCTCTATTTTTTTCCTGATCCATGAGACTCAACAAGCGTAGTTCGACTATTGCTGAGGTTTTATAGAACACCTCACAAAATTTTATGTCTTTTTCATTATCACCCTAATTTTTGCCTAAGCCTGCTTAAAACAGGCTTAGCAGACATAACGACTTTTTCTTAGGCTGCCCTTTGTAGGTTTTTGACCTAACAAGATTTACGTCTCTTTTGAAGACTAAATGTTTTTTAATGAACCAATACTCAAATTTTACCCAGAGGTGCCTTTTGAGGATTTTACCTCTCGCAAGTATGTCATATTTTTTGCCGGCAGTTCACAGTCCTACCAATAAAACTCATTATAGATGTTCTAGGTCGAACAATTTTGACCAAACTTAACGGGACAGGGGCACCAATTCAATATTTGTCAACTGAGAATATTATAATATTCTTCATACATATATTATGTATTTTTTTGACCCTAAACTTGTGAATTTTGGACATTTATGAAGATCGAAAGCTATTTTAGGCATATGGAGGTAGGAAAGGACTCTCCTGGGGATGAATTTTTATTTGATTTACAACCGTTTTTAGGAGACATATGCAGAACCACTGGGGCATGATGTGTATAGTTAAACAAAGGTGTCCTTAAGACATTGGCCTTCCATCTCTGATGGCCTAGTAGGGTTTGCAACACTTTGAATTTATTTTGATATTGGGAGCCATTGTGGGTAGATGGTTTGAGTATTAGTGTCCAAAAATATTAAGGATATTCATATCAGCTTTGAGTGGTAAATTTTCCCGCTTGATTCTTACTTGTGTAAGGGAGAGCTGGTGAATGGTCAATTTAGTTAGAGGTCTTTTTATGTTAGGGTCATTTGGAAAGAGGAAGGTATATAATCCATTATCCAGGGGTTTTCCAAATCCGAGGGTGTGAGAGGACATTAATATCATTTTAGCATACGGAAACTAGAAAGGAATATCCTAAGAATAAATTTTCCTTTGATTGATAGCCATTTTTTAGGTGGTATATGTAGATCCTCCGGGGCATGATGTGCATAGTAAAACACAGGTTTTCATAGGACATTGGCCTTCCATCTCCAATGGCTATGATGATTGGAAACTTTCTAAATACGGTATGTGACCTTCGACAAGGGGTTCACCTGAACACAAAAAGGGATATTTTAGCTAAACTTCTTCGGAAACCTAGAAATGAATGGGGGAATTCTTATTTTATATACAGATCAACTTTACTCATATGGATGGGTATCTTTAGAAACCTCAAAAGAGACCAGAGATGAATCAGGATTGTATGTTCTGATATATCCAGGATGTGTATAAGAAGGAAAATGTAAACCATGACTTTGAGGTCCCTTGAATCAAGAGGAATGTTATGAGGCCTGAAAGCCATTGGGCATACTGAGATAGGAGGTGACTCTCATGGGGACAAATTTTCCTTTGATTGATGACCATTTTTTGTGGGCAACATATGCAGATCCACCGAGGAATGATGTGCATATCCAAAACAAAGGTGTCCGTAGGACACTGGCCTTACATCTCAGATGGCCATGAAGGGTTATGGGGATTCAAGATCGCTTAGAGCACATAGTTTGAGGTATGGTAGGAGTGTATCTAGACATATTGGAAACATTTTGGCTGCTATTTACTCATGGAATCAGATATCCATTACCTAGATCTGACTCACATGCAGGGTAAGACATTCATTCCATCTTTGAGGTACCCTATCATTTAATGTCGTATGGCCAGGACATAAGGTTCCTTATGGGGAAGGAAACCATGACATGCCTTTTAGGGTCGCGCTGCTAGAACCAAATTCCTGGACTGTTTTCCCATAATGTCACGGTAGATCTCTTTCTAAGATCCATAATCTCACGTGAGCTATGATCGGTGTGAGAAATAAGGGGTTATGAAGATTTTGGGTCATTACCTAAGAATAAAAAAATCAACATCAGAGGGCACTTTAGGCTTAAACCATTTCTATGCAATTTAACATCATACAACAAGGATGATTTTGGCCTCGCAGTTTAATGTCGTGCGGTAAGGACATGATGATGTGAAATTTAGAGTCATGCATTGAGGACGATTATGCTATCATAAAGATTATTAATAGCTTTGAGTTAATCTCAATCAAGAAGTTCTAGCATTCCTTAGACATGAGTGATGATAGAAGGTGTAAACCGTAGTCCTGAGGGAAACTTGAATTAGGAGGGATGACATGGGGCTTGGAAGCCATTGGGCATACTGAGATAGGAGAGGACTCTCCTAGGGACAAATTTTCCTTTGATTGGTGGCTGTTTTGTAGGCAACATATGCAAATCCACCAGGGCATGATGTGCATATCCAAACAAAGGTGTCCACATGACACTGGCCTTCCATCTTAGATAGACTTGAAGGATTATGGAGATTGAAGTTTTCCCAGGGTATGGAGTTTGACAAATGAGAAAGATGTGTTTAGGAATGGAGGAAATATCTAGATCATGATTACCCATGAACTACTAGAGATTCCAAATAGATCTGAATCATATGTATAGGGGGAATTAGGATCTTTTGACTTCTCATGAGTGGGGGTCATGTGCGGTATCTTTTAACACTGAGGATTGGGCCACACATAACTCTTGAAGAATTTTTCAGTTTATTTTCATGCAGTTAGGACCTTTTCATGGACTCCCCGTACAAGTCTGAACTACACATGGGTAAAGGGGAATTTTTTTTATGGTGGCTGGGCTGAGATTCCAAATACAGGCGTCACTATGTATCCTACAAGAGTAGGAATCAAGCCGCACGTAGTTCTGAACGTCCCTTGTACCGATCTGGCTCGATCCATGTATAGGGACATGTGAGGGAATTTTTTTCAGTGGTTGGGCTGAGATTAAAAATTTGGGCATCACTATGTATCCTGCAATAGTAGGAATCAATCCCTATGTAGTTCTGAACATCCCCTGTACCGATCTGGCTTGGTCGATGTGTAGTGAAATTTTTGTTTCATTTTCTACGGGTTCTAGATCTTCCATATTTCCATATATTTTTTGCATAAGAGAACCCTTACCACTGATCCCAAGATCACATGAGTTATAATCAATGTGAGGAACAAAGAGTGATAAGGGTTTCTTGTGCTAGTGTGAGGAGATAGAGGATATGATAGAGGCATTTTTTTGTGGGGGCTGGGCCAAGATTGATGATCAAGGTGTCATTAAGTATCTTGTGAGGGTAGGAATCAAGCTGTATGTAGTTCTATGAGAGATCATGTAGTTTATTGTCATGCGATTAGGATGCTTTGTGCCATGCAGTTTAACATATTACAGCGAGGACATGAGTCCCAGTTTAATGTCATATTTTAGGGATGAGTTCCTTACAGTTTAGCGTCATGTGTAAAGAACTATGAATCATATTTTAAGGTCTTAGAGTTTAGACCATGACATGGTGGTACTACAACTCATAGTCTAGGGTCATAGATTTTGGACCATGACTTCATGGTATTACTACTCATAGTTTAAGGTTTTAGAGTTTGGACCATGAATTCATGGTATTACTACTCATAGTTTAAGGTCTTAGAGTTTGGACCATGACTTCACAGTATTATTACTCATAGTTTAAGGTCTTAGAGTTTGGACCATGACTTCACAGTACTATTAATCACAGTTTAAGGTCTTAGATTTTGGACCATGATTTCATGTTGAAACTACTCATAGTTTATGGTCTTAGAGTTTGGACCATGATGTCACATTGCTACTACTCATAGTTTAAGGTCTTAGAGTTTGGACCATGAATTCACATTTCTATTACATGAAATACTTCTTTAAAAACTTTACATTTGTGGGAGCCATGATGAGCTGTCCGTCCATCAATACCAGGGTGCATGCTCTATTGGAATAAACCCTATATATGAAATATGTCCCTTCACACTTTGGTTCAAGCTTTGGGGGATTATTATCAAGTATCATCAGGGTTCTAAGAACTAACACCATTTCTCCTTTGAGGAAATATTAAAGGTGAACCTTTTTGTTGAATGCTTGTGTGATCCGATTTTGATAGATTTCCAAATGGTGTAAAGTGTGTAACCATTTTTCATCTAGCTGCTCAAACTCATCAAACTATTTCCAGGATTTCTCTTCCATTGAAAGTTGATCACAAATGGCTACATGAAGTGATGAAACTTGGATTTCTATAGGCAAAATCACCTATTCCCCGTATACTAGTGAGTATGGGGTCGCATGGGTGGAAGTGTGGGTTGTGGCCCAGTAAGCCCAAAATTCATAAAGGAGATTGTCTGGCCACAATTTCTTATCCTTATCTACCATATTCTAGTGTATGTTGGATAGAGTTTTGTTGAAAGCCTATATCTTCCCATTGGCCGTTGTGTGGTAGCAGGATGGATAGTTGGCTTTGATTCCATGCTCCTGGTATAACTTGTCCAACTCAGCAGAGTAGAAGTTGGTGCCATTATCTGTCAGTATTGTATGAAGGACACCAAATCTAATAATGATGTTGTCCTTTACAAATATAACAATGATTTTATGCCCCAATTATTTAATGGGTATGGCTTTAGTATATTTGGAAAAGAAGTAGGTCACTGTGAGTATGAACTTGAACTATCTGGTTGTAGCGGGGGGATATGGTCCCACAACATCCATCCCCCAGCCATAAAATGGCTAACAATACCTAGCTGCATGAAGTAACTCCAGGGGTCGGTGTATAAAATTATCATGAACTTGGAAGGAATGGAACTTCTTAGAAAATATGGAATAATACTATATCATAGTGGGCCAGTAATACCCAAGCCTTTGGATTTGATGAGAGAGATTGGTTGCTGATTGGTGCACTCCACAAGCTCCGACGTGCACTTCTTTCATGAAGACAGTAGTCTCTTATCCATCACTGAACCTAAGAAGGACTCCATCAAGGACTCATTTGTAGAGAACCTTTTCTTGGTTTACCCCATTGTATGAGGCAAAATTGACTACCTATCTTCAGACCTGTTCCCTTCCAGACCTATCTGGTGGGAGTTCCCCCTTCTGAAGGTAATTTTTAATGGGTGTCATCCAACTGTTGGTGTGACCATAAGGCTTAGAAACGGGGCTAATTTCATTGATTTCCTCTGTATTGCTTTGGATAAATGGAAAGAACATCTGGCGGTGAGCAATGCTAATGACCGTTTCATCCCAGTCTGGATCAACCAAGGCCATGGCTACATTTTCCAAAGCATCATCTTGATAATTCTGAGATAGAGGGATATAATTCAACATTGGTTCTGATAGGAATTCTACCATAAGTTCTCTAACATGGTTCATCAAGGGGGGAAATACTCCTTTCTTAATGGCATAGTCACCATTGACCTATTTGATGACTAGATCCGAATCCCACTTTATCTTTAGGTGTTTGGCTTGAACATGAAGTGCTAGTTCTAGGCCCACAATGAGGGCTTGATATTCTGTTTCATTATTTTCACACCCTTCTGAAAGAAGTAAAGATTAAAGAATGATGAACTTTTAATGGGATATGAGTATAATTCCTAGACCCACTTTATTAATCTTGGTATCCTCCATTATTTTCCCTATCGGGATTTTGGAAGCACCATCGAAGTACATTTCCCATGTATGGGGGTCCTCCTAGTCAGAGAACACTTCTTCATCCAGAACTTTAGCATCCAACGATGTTGTTTCTTCTAAGGGGTTCTTGGCCAGGAAGTCTGCTAATGCCTAGCCTTTGATGGACTTCTGTGGTATGTACCATATGTTAAACTGTTGTAGGATGACCACCCACCGTGATAGGAATCCATTTAATATGGGATGATTGAGGATATATTTGAGTGGGATGCAGCAGGAGACTAGGTGGGCCTCATGGTGTTGTAGGTAATTCCTGAGTTTTTGAACTGCGAAGATTAGGGCTAGGCAGTTCTTTTCAATTTTTGAATACCGAGTTTCAGCATCAATCATTGTTCAGCTAATGTAATATAGGTTGTTCTCATTTCCAACATCATTATTCTACGTGAGAAAGGATCCTAATGAACATTCTAGGGTGGTTATGTACAAAATTAGTGGTCTCCCCTCAACTGGAGGCATAATCCCCGATGGGATTAGGAGATATCTTTTGATATTGTTGAAATCTTCTTGGAAATCATTATCCCACTCATACATAACTCCTTTCTTCACGAGCCTAGTGAAAGGTAAACATTTACCTGCTAGGTTGGCTATAAAGCACTGGATATAGGCCATGTTCCCCTGGAGACCTCTCAAATCATTGAGTTTGTGAGGTGGGGACATTCCAAGGATGATTTTTTTTCTCAGGGTTGACTTCGATGCCGCAATAGTGTACGAAAAAGCAGAATAATTTTCCAGAGGTAATTCCAAAGTCTCACTTTAGGGGATTCATTTTTAAATTATGCTGTCATAGTTTGTTGAAGATAGTTTTGAGATTGTCCAGGTGGTTTGAGCATTTTCATGATTTAACCACCAGATCGTCAACATAACACTTGACAAACTTTCCCAAGAAGGGATTGAAGATGCGATGCATGGAGCACTAATATGTGGAGCTGGCATTTTTTTGACCAAAGGGCATCACCTTAGAATAGAAAACTCCATAAGGGCCCCTAAAATAAGTATATTCTTCATCCCCTAGGACATCTAGATATATTTGTATCCAGAATAGCCATCCATGAAAGAGAGGGATTCATATCCGGCGGTTGCATCGATCAATAATTCTGTGATCGGGACTGGGAAATAATCTATTAGGCAATGTCGATTAAGGTCCCTAAAGTCAATGAATATTCTAATATATCCATTCTTCTTTTTGATAGGGACTATGTTTGCCAGCCAGATCGGATACTGGACTTCCCGTATGAAGTTTTCTTTGATCAACTTGTCAACTTGCGCCTCTATTCTGGAAGCATGCGTCAGGTGGGTTGTTATGGCTACCTGCTTATAGCCCCGGTGATCTTCTGGTATTCCCAGATGATGAGTGGAGACCTCAGGATCAAGGCCTGGAATTTCTGTGTAATTCCAGGAAAACACATCATGATTCTTTTTTATGAAGGAGGTATATGCCTCCTGCTCCTCGACAGGCATAGACACACTAATCAGAGTGGGATGTGGGTCATCTTCGGTGCCCAGATTTATCTCCTTAAGTTCATCGATTATGGTGGAGACACCTTCTTCAAATACATGAGGGGAATATTTGAAGTCTTCTTCTTCTTCTTCATCACCATATTTATCTTCATCCTCCTTTTCCTCTTTTTATGGAGAGAGTATTCTTGAAATGAACTCTCCAATGTTTGGAGAGAAATCATCTTTTTTCTTAGTGAGTAAGTTGAGGACAGTTAGGGGTCCTGTGGATGGGCTAGGAGCATCTTTGACAGGGATTTTATTGTCATCACATAAGTCATCCCATTCCCCTGTGTCTTTGGACTTGGTGGACATAGAAAAAATAATGCATACAATTGAGTCTGCATCCATACTTTCACTTGTGTATTCAAGTTGGTTAATGGGTAATACATACTCTTCCCCAAGTTGTTGGAGGGGGTTGGTAGAAGCTATTTCTAATCCATTCGGGGCAGTAATCCAATCAATGTCTTTATCCAAAGGATTCTTTTATTCTGATTCATAGAACCCTACTTCAATATAATGAGACTCACAGGACTCAAACGGGGATTTATTAGCGTGAAATGTCCCATTTTATCATTAGTGCAACATTTGATGCACTAATGGTATGATGATGGAATTGCAGTGTGCTGATGCATCAAATGCCTCCCTAATAAGATGTTGAAGGATGTACTTTGCCACACTACCAGGAACTAAGAATATGATATGAGGTATCCAAGATGAGTTTTAATATTGATTCGTCCCAGTGGAGTCTGCTCACTTTTGTAATATCCTAGAAGAGTTGTGGTACAAGGTGTCATGTTGTATTCATCATATCCCAGTCAACGAAGTGTTCACAGTGGGAGGATATTGACTCCAGATCCATTTTCGATGAAGATCCTCCGAACATAAATTCCATTTATCTTATTGGAAACATATAAGGGTTTGATGTGACCTTTCCTAATGGTGTCTTTATCCCTATCTGTGAAGGATATGATGACATGAAATTCTTCGGGATTGGTCTCTATTCAATATACTTCGGATGCTACTACTTTGGCCTCAAATTCCTAGGGACTTAGTAAGGCTTCAATGAGTGTCTCCCTAAGATTTGTAGACATACTTAATGCATCTAGGATTGATAGATTTGCTGGTACTAAATACAACTTCTTTATAATATCATATTTCTACTCTAAAGTTAAGAACTTCATGGCTTGGGGTTTCTATTTAATAGGAACTTTAGGGGTTTGGGATTTGGATTTAGGTGGTTCAACCTTGGAGACTAGGGCTGGTGGTGCTGCAATTCTTTTCAGGTTTGGCCAAACTGGTCCGTTTTTATACCTTTGGCGATTTGATATTTTGTTATTCCCCTGATGGATATTTTAAGATAACTAGGTTTGGATTTCTTCTGACAGGGGTGGAGGAGAATTACAGTTCTTGTTGTGTTTTTTGGAGGAACCTTCTGCAAGTTTCCACAATGTTAACGGCTTGAGTTATAGCGTGGCTGAGAATTTGACTCCTGCCATGATCATGCCTTCCAGGAAACCTCTGGCTTCTGTGGCCTCTTCCTCTGGCTCTTCAGTTGGGCGTGGGGAATTTGGGTTCATGTCCATATTCTTTATATGATAAGGGGTTCATCAAGTGAATGAAATTAATGGATCTGAATATCAGTTCTTGATCTAACACTGTTTCTACCTGACTGTCACCTTCTGATGGTTTCATTTGGAAGGGCGGTGCCCATTGTACTGTTTGGCGGGGTGGTGCCCATTATACCATTTGGCGGTGCAGTGTCCATTATACCAAGTCTATTGGCATAAAATCCACAAGTGTCAACACTGACTTCAGCTTTGGTGTCATCCCATCTTCTTGCTTAGTCTTTCTTCCCTTCTAGCCCTTAGAGGACCTCAGGGCCAAGGAGGATGGATGTCTTATATCAGGAACTTTTGGGGGGCATGGTTGGTTATTTCAACTATGCCTAGAGGATTCCATGGACTTGGTTGACTATCTTTCGAGTCATCCAATCGTCAAATTTTTTCCCTTCTTACTGGCGACTGTTTTCCATTCCTCTTCCTCTCTTGAGTCTGAGGGGGAAACATACACCACTTGTGCTGGCGGCGAGCCCAACTTAACTTTCCTAGAATCCACCATCTTTTGTAGGAGATCCTTGAAGATGAAGCATTCCTGGATGGTGTTTCCTAGTATTTTTTGATCAGTAAAATAATTTGGATGGTCTTAAATACCCAATTCATCAGCTCACTTTGGCTCCGATAGCCGAAGCAAGTTGCAATTCATGGAGGCTATGAAATAGCCATGGACCTGGTCATCTCAGAATGAGTAGAATTTATTTCTTTGTTCTTAATACTTATTTCTTTTAGGACCCCATTTCTCATCTTACTGAGGTGGGAGTGGTTTTTGGTGTCCATGGGGTCCTGCACGATTCGATAGAGGCCTTGCAACTGGAGATGGTGTTGGGGGTGGCTTAAGCATGACAGAAGCCACTTCAACTTTCCCCACTCATTTTCCTAGGGCTGATGGGGCCACTCGAGACTTGAGATTGGTCCATTGCAAGGAGTCTTATATTCTCTAGGAAATGTCAGAGAAATCTCTAAAACCACTTATGTACTTCACCGGGATGAGCGGTGTTCATAATTCATTGCAAAGATTGTTGATGAACATAGAAAGAATTTCATCCTAGGGGAGTAGCCAGTTTAGGGAATAAGTCAGGCCTTTCCATATAGAAATAAAGTCTGAGACACTATCGTTCTCTTGCTGCTTGTAGTTCATGAGATCAATGACCGTCACCTTGGGCAGTGTTGAACTGAACTAGAAGAGAAACTATTTCTAGAGGTCCTCCTAGACTGTGATTGAGTTATCTGGTAAACTAGTATACCATACAAAGGCTGAGCCCTATAGGGTTTTCATGAAGAACCTACGTTTTACTGCTTTTTTCTGCTCCAGAGTGCCCATCATGGGGTCACAATAAGAGTCATAGTGCATTAAATGCTGTTTTGGGTCCCCCAAACCATTGAATATTGAAAATACAAGAGTTTTTGAAATTCAATGGTGGTGGAACATTGCTCACCCAATCAGGGTAGGTTTTGCGCTCTGGTTGTATCAGAGTGCACCTCCCCTCCATGGATTCTAGTCGTGTCGTTAGTTTCTCGACGGTGTTCAAGATCACTTGATGTATATCCTGCTGGGATTGATCTTGGGCTAGTGCGGTAGTGGCCAAAGCTGGGTGTGCTGGTGCTGCTGGAATTTTGGGTGGATACCCAACCGGGGGTATCCTTTGTGGTTTTACTTGAATATATTATGGATGCCTTCCCAGTGGGGGGAAGTCTTGATGTCTTTACAAGTCTAGGTTTAAGTAGGTTTCTGGTCCCGATGCCAGATTGGATGGGCCTCTAAGCTTGGATTCATTCACCGGGATGAGTTCCTGTGGAAAGGGAACCTCTTATAGGAATACCTGCTGACATTATAAAGGGGGAACGCATCCGATGAGGTAGCTCCCTCAATTTAGCTCAACATTAATTCACCTGAGCTCTTTCATTTCTTCCTTATTCTTATCAAAACTTTTCTTGAGAGTGAGAGACACATTATTAGGGGGAGGATAAGGTGGGTCATAGATGACCTTGGATTTATCATTCTCCTTGTTGGGGATTCTCATGGAAGGTAATAGTGTATTACTTTAGAGGGAAACCAAATTTAGGACCACTCTATGGTTCTAGGTATGCACACCATTAGGCTCGGTGTGGGATGAATTTGGGAGGGAACCATCTTCCCTTGCTTCCTCTCCCTATGTGCAATTTTCTATGAGATCTGTTGGGTTTAATTTTACCACGTTCACTGATGCATATCACATTGGGGGTGGTGTACCCGGTGCCGAATGTCAGGAAGGATTTATGCATCCCTTTTTGGACTTTCTCCTTCCATTCCATGACATTATTCGGGTTTCTCAGTGAATATTTACTTGAAGGGAGCCTTGGTCTGACCATGTAATGTGCCTTTGTCTTGTAGGGTGTGAGCCACGAGAAGGGGTGGAATGAGTGACTTCTCTGCCCATCGTTCTTTCTAAGCAGGAGAAGACGTATGTCCTCTGTGCGAGGACTTGAGGTAAAAATTCCACCAACGATGTGGGATGGGGTTGTTCCCATTATTCAATTGATGCGCTACAACATGGATTTGTTGGTCTTATGGGGGAATTTTGATTTAAAAATTCCCCCAGCTATGTGGGCTTGGGTTGTTCCTGCATTGCGGCGGTATCTGCTGCTATTGCCACCTTTTCAATTTCACGTCCTCCTGTGTGGGTGTGAAACGAGTATAGAATTGGGCCTGTAGGAAGTCTATGGGTTTTTAAAGACATGATCACTACTTGATGGTTGGCTTCCCTTATGTAGGAATCCCACTGGATGTTCTTGGTTTTTTGACTCAGAAGTTTTTTGATGGCTTGATCTCTTCGGTCCAGACGCTTTTGAGACTTACTCCAGGCCGGTTTTTGTTGAGTATCCCAACTTTCCTGAGTAGGGGTTTCATTTGATTACCGACTTTGGGTGATGAAATTGCAATATGTCATTTCCAATGGGGTCTGCTGGACGGGATAAGGGGTGAAGTGTAGAGCTCCATGTTCTCCCCATCCCCGAATGTGAACTCCAGTCAGTGTATTGCCAATGAGGAGACACAACTTGTGCAGTGCATAAAGGTAAGATAGTTCAAGGTTTTTCTTTCACATTTCTAATCGTGGATGCCGTGTATACGGGAGGGTTTCTAGGTCAATTAGACGGTGAAGCTCCTCTAATGTGTTGACATGGTCCGCATACCCTTCATAGGGTAGGAATTTTCTTTCAACTGATGAAGAGTCATCTATATATTGAGGCAAATGTCATGCGTACAATCCCCAGACAACTCTCCTGGTATGTTGAAGTGATAAGTGGCTATAGGCCAATACATCACTAGTATATTATCCTTAGCTAGTTGTATTATCATAAGCAACATATCCTGCTATTGTTCTTCCGGGGGTTTCTCTACTTGATATTCCCAGCTTGACTACTTCTTAATAATTTCATTCCAAGCAACCGAGATGGTGGGAGTCTTATTGATATGTGGACGGTGTGGGGGTGGCTCATAAGATGAGCGTGGCCCCAGGCCATCCTCTGGTTGAGGAAGGATATCACTCATTATTAATGGAGTGCCTGATATGTTTGACTCTATCTTTCTGAACACCTCAACATAGGAGGGATTTCTCTCATTTATTCTAAAAAGGGGAGGAACATTTTGCCAGTATGACTTTTGGTTGTGTGGAGGACCTTCGTAATTGGTGCTTCAATGGTGAGGGATACTACTAAAACTTGATTCATGACCATGGGAAATGTATTTACAGTGTATACCCTGGGGAGGACCTTCAGGGTGGGCTACAATGAGGGGAGGACCTTCTTACTGCTTGATGTCACCGAGGGGAGGACCTTCTCGATGACTGATGTGTTGGAGAGGACAACTATCATGGATTGATACCAATTTTTAGGGAGAATTTTTGTAGTACACATCATGGGAAGGGCCTTTAGGATGTACTGCAATGAGTAAAGAACCTTATTGTTTCTTGGAGTTACTATGGGGAGGGCCTTTATAGAAACTACCATTTTGGGGAGGGACTTCACAATGACTGTCATCATGGAAAGGACTATCATCATGAATTGATGTCCGACTACAGGGAGAATCATATCTACAACGTATACCCTGGGGAGGACCATCAGGGTAGATGACAACAAGGGGAAGACCTTCTTGATCTCTAATCTCCAGGTCAAGGGGAGGGCTACCCTAATGTGCATCAGGAGATATTCTCTCTTGATCGTTCATTCCTGGCCCAGGGAATGAGCCCCCATGGGTGCTCTGGAGAGGACCTTCAGAGATGCTGGTAGTGACATTACAGGGAGGGCATTCTCAATTGCTACTAAAAATTCCATAATTTGGTAATGGACTGATAGGTTCTTGAGCCTTTATTGATATATGTTTGAGGGCATTAAGAACCCCAACTTCTAGTAGAGTAGTATCATGTATGTGCTCTTCATTTTTCGATTAGATTTGACACATTTTATTTTTGAGAACTCTATTATAGGTAACCAGGGATATATTCTATTGGTAACAACCTTCATATATGGGTATCTATCTTGTTGGGTCCTATGATTCCACCGGGATACACTGATAGACATATTGAGTTTTCGAAGGGATATATGCCTACCCTGGAGTGGCTACCATGTTGGACCGACATCCCCCAACTGGAATGAGTTTTTGTTCCCGATATGGTTGTCCATGTATCGTAGGATATTTCCATTAACCCTAAAATACTAGAGAAGGAATGCATGACTACTCCGGAGTGACTGACCCATTTTTCAAGTAAGTCGTTCCGTTTGAGGAAACCGGGTCGTGGGCCTAATTTATCGCCTTTTATTTCGATTCAATAATGTCTTGGCATGTTTGGATGATATGTTTTGAGATCGACGTTTGATATTCCATCATCAAAGAAAGAGTTTGTGCCTGCTCCGATCCTCCATAAGTTGCTAGTAAATACTGGCAGTTCTCCTGTATCGGCACAGAGGAACGGGTCTTCCACCAATTGTCATCTTCGGTTGCCACTGTATTTGACTGGTGGGATTTATATTTATGAGATCTTATCGCTTGACACTGTATTTATCTCATGATATTTTTATGAATCCGCAGGAATTTGACTCTGCTCATATTTTCTTGCCACCCTATTTGGATGGTGGTCTTGACATGCATCAGCAGGTATTTGTGCCTGAATATAGTTAGTTTCCATCCTATTTGGTTGATGGGCTTGTTTTGAATCAGTAGGTATCTGTATCTGCCTGTAGTTTGCCACTCTGTCTGCACGGTGGGACCAGCAAGCACTAGCAGGAACATGCATGTGCTCGTATTGTTCCACCCTATTTCTGTGGTGGAATTGAGTGGAGGGGGAAGAGTTGTATGTATGTCCATTTAATGTCTCCACATTAATATGGTGGACTTTATACTCAGGAACCAGGGTGATAGTGTGTTCCTAATTATATATTTTCTGCCCTTAGTGGGCAGCCTGAGGCCCCCGAGTCTCTTGGACTTTAGCAGGTGTCCTCGGTATAAGGTCCTCTTCAACATAAGGAGGCTTGGTCGTTTGGTGTCGGTGGTGACATTATCTAGTGGGGGACTGTGAGTAGGACCCCTATGTAGTTAAGATTAAGTTTTCAACATCAACTTCATCTGCCTCCCTAAGATATGGGAGGTACTCGTTGTCACGTTCCGGGGACAGGCTCCCAAAATGGTTTGAGATGACCACCAGGGCTGCCTTGTGCTGGGGTTCCATCTGCGGATGAGGGGGAGGATGTAAAACCTTTGTAGACTAGATGTCTTGTCTCATGGCCTCTAATGTGGGGAGAGTACCATTTCAGTGGTACTCTTTGATCTGTGTGTTGGATACACAGCGTTGACATTATGTAGGCGAGGGGGTACTATTCTTTGTTGGGGCCCCGACCACCTGTGGGACCACTGATGTGTGTGTCTACATCACTCTTTGGGATGTCATTTGGATCAAAGGTTTCTATGTGGGAACCTACAACATATATATATGACATACATACCACAAAACCTCATCAAAGTAGCATTCTTTTAAAAATATGCATATTTGACGATTCAGCTTGGCCCCCTTCCCCTGTCTTCTTTTATTGTTGTGGGGAAATGGGCTTGAGTGGGGTAAGACCAACACCTTGGTTAAGGATTCATGTCAGGTTCACCATTTTTGTTTCACCTCTGAGGTGGCATTTTTCGTGTGATGATCAAATGGTCTGCTGAGAATCATCACCAGTCTCATTTTCCAAAGACAGTTTCTTGTCAAATTCACCATTTCTTTTGTTTCGACCTGTTCTAAATCATTATCCTTTAAAGTAAGGTTGGATTAACCCCACGAGGACTCGATAATTCACCCATTTCATATTGAAAAGTATATTCCATAGTTAGATGGTCCCAACAGGTGATTGCATGGGGTCAAGTACTCGTGCAATTAGTCCTCCTCGGATATAACGTTCTTGGATGGTCTCCAATGGGTTTATTCATGGAGACAGAAACACCCAATGGCCCTGATATCTATGATTCATGAACCTACTTTCCAAATTAAGGAACTCGTTGAACAATGGTTTGGACACCGATACTTAAGGACTCCATTGGTCGAGAGGATGGGAAGTAGGGCTCACCGCACCCCTTATGGGGGGAATTATTGCCTATTTTGGGAATACCTTATAGATTTAATTCATGTTAATATGTTTTTGAATCCTTGGTTCATTCCCGAAGAGTGTGTCTATGGGCTAACCCTGGTTTGTAGGATCTTCATAAGCATTTATGGATTTGATTCTATAGAGGTGATGCTGACTTGAGCCATACAATAAGGCGCTCTGAAGTTTATCATCATCCAATGGGGATGAAAGGTGACTTGATGTTGGGATCAGACCTATAAGATGGGTTTCCTACGTATCCTCGAGAGAGGAATCAGAACCCACGTAGTTCATAATGGTTGGGGCTTACACATGGAAGTTTCCCATTTGGGGGGACATCATTGGGTGAACCCTTTTTGATGGGCACCATTTTGATATCGGGCCTTCAAGTAGGCATCCTACGTATCCTAGTTTGATCAGAAATCAGAGTTGTCATATTTTAGATTGGATGGGGCTTATGCATGGAAGCTTCCCATTTATGAAGACATGATTGGGTGAACCCTTTTGGATGGACACCCTTTTGAGCTCGGGCCCTCAAGTAGGCATCCTATGTATCCTGGTTTGATCAGGAATCAAAGTTCTTATAGTTCAGATTTGTGTGGACGTTTTAATCATCACAAATCTCTAAGCCCGCGTGAGTTATAATCGGTGTGAGAAACAAGAGGATGTGAGAGATCTAACCAACCACATGCTTCCTCTCCTATTGGTGGGAGAGGATGAGCCTACAACGGACAAGGATGGAGCAATGGTGGGAGGGGGTGAAGCACGATGATCCTTTCAATGTGAAATGACATTAAAGGTCATGCGACTTGGACTCATAATATTGGGGACTTACATTAGTGGGAGTGCCCCAGAGTGAGTTTTGGGATGGGGAGGAGTTTCGTCCTCATCAAATGGGGGGGGGGGAGAAAACATAAACCCTTTGACTGATCACCATTCCTCATTGAATGGAAAAGTAGGTGATCACCCTTAATCCCTAGAATGGGGTGGTTCACGTTGGCGTCCCAAGGTTGGACTTTGGGTTACCATGTGAATGTAGACCCAAAAACATCCCCAGATCCCGAACTGTTGTGGGGAGAGACTTCGTGGCTCCTCTTACCATGGGTATGTAGACTGAAAGGGGCTGACTGATGCACCTGATGGCCTAATCATACGGGTCCGATGGCTTTGTAAGAGGCTTTGGCCTGATGCCGGAGGACTGGCTCGCATAGGGACTATGGAGGGATGAATGGTAATGGAGGGGTGAGATTAGAACCAGGGGAAATAATACCAGAAAACACCCCATTCCATATACTGATTTCTTATTTGGGATGGGGGAAGCTCCGCATACCATAGAGGTATATGGGAAGAGGGGTCTTATGCATACTAATTCGGTACATAGGCATGGGTATGGACCACCACGCCCTATAGTGGTACGCGGTCCATCATGCCTCTTTGGGTTCCATTCGTGTACTGATGTAGTATACGATGCTGGGTTAAATCCGCGCAATGATACACTACACAGATCACCATTTTGAAGGAGGGTATGGGGTATTATTATTCATGGGGAGTTCATCCATGAGAATTATGTGGTTCATAGTTTCACCAATTAGGTCCACAGTTCTCTTATTATTATTAAGGTCCCCTATTTTATAGTTCGTGGCTGTATGTACCTGCGGAGAATGTGGTTAGCAATTTGGAATTCACTGATGATTCAAGACTGAAGTCAGAATCTTCCCTGAGTTCTTTCTTCCAACCTCTAGGTCCCCTTTAAGCTTTCATCATCTATCCTATTCTCAATTCCTTATGTGATACTTTTATAAAGCATCAGGGAAATCATATCTATCGGAATATGACACCATTTGCGGAGGCCCATAAAGATATATCCTGACCCACAAAAGACTTAGTTAACTGGGGTTTTCGGAGGCTATAGTTCACAATAATGGTTCGTGGAACCCTGCCCGTTCACTTCATCTGCGAACAACTAAGTTCACGAGACGATATGTGGATGAACTTCGCGCACATGAGTCCTAAAGTGACGTGGTTTGCAATACATCGTGTTCACTTTCCATCGCTCTATGGGAAAGCACCTCATGGATCATTCCGCGTACTAGTGGTTCGCGATCTAGGATGTCCACAAACCCTTCCCAGTGATGGTATGCTGGCCATTTAAAATCCTTTGAAAATTAAAATTCCTTCAAGTTTATTCTGAAATTTGCAACTCAATTTGAGTCTATTCACCTTTCTAGACTTGTAGGAGTACTTGCTTCCTTATGCAAAGTGATTATGGGAGTATTTTATTCCCTTGGTAGAATTTTTAGGACCCTACACATCCTATTTTATTTTTATAATATGGACCTGGTTAGATGAGCATATCCAGAGAGTTGACTCTAGAAGGACATGGAATTAAAGGTTACATTCTTATATGATGTATTTACCATTTATTATTTATATCCTATGCCTCAACATGATGAGTAGATAAGTAGGTAGTCAGAGTCTTGGTTTTTGGATACATCAGCCAATACACCATCACTGAGTTCCTTAGCCTAAGAGCCAGGCTCAAGACACTTTAACACAATTTCTATAAGTTCCCAACCAATCCTCACAACACATCTAACTCCAAAAATCACCCCTAGAAATAACTACTATGATACCAATCTATCATGACCCAACACACCAGGGCCCAATTGGATTGAAATTAATCATAGAGTGACACTCTAATCCCATCTCCAATAGGTTAGGGGATAGAGAATAGCACTGAGTAGTCATACCACAAATATGGGATGCCTCAGACTAAGGTACCCATACACACAAAACACCACTAAAGTGCATGTAAATAAGTATATTAAAGATAATTGAAATAAACTAGAGTAGATAAATACATGCAACAACCTCTAGGAATATATCAGAGTACAATAATCAAGACCATCATAATAAAATGTGAAAAATACATGCCCAACCATAAAGGGGTCCTAACCTAGAAACTGCTAAAAAAGGAAAAGTAGGAGAGATCCTTGCTCATGATCTACCAAAATAAAATATCGAACATGGTCTCTTTTATCATATACTGATATGTTCCATCAACATCAAGTCTACTAAAGACACTGTAAAAAAACTTTTTATCTTTATAAGCCATGATACATGTGAGAAAAGACCATGTAAGGGTGAGTATATAAAAACTCAATAGGGAACCTCAACCAAAAAAACAAAACAATAAAATAAATGGTCAGATAAACCCATGATACAAAGGGGATAATATAACTCAATAGGTAGATATGATCAAATAAACCCAATCAAAGAGAGATAAGGGATCTCAATATTCATAGCTAGTGTCAAAGCTAAGTCTTACCACAACTTCATGCATCTATGTTGTCCTACTTCTAGTATCCCATATTAAACCTCACTAGATCCATGAGGGATCCACACTATGTCCATGGAACATCAAAATGTGTGGATGATGACCCTAGAATGGTGAAGGACCCACACCTTGTATAGATATTAATGAAGAGGGGGTACCACTCTAAAAATATGATACCTACGCTTTGGGGTGAGTACAGAGGGATTTTATCCTACCAATATCAAGCGATGGGAAACCCACCCCTTGATCCCTGTGTTCCACTAGGGGGAGTCAATAGCCTTGATGTCACTCTGAATACCACACTCGATTCTTAACCTTAGTTATTTGAGCCGAAATAAATGAATGGATTTAAACACCTCATGTCGTATCTCTGATGTCAAAACAAAGGCAACCATCGCGTTATAAGTGGAATTATTCTTATAATAGGATACTCATGGGTCTGGATCTGAGTCCTAAAAAAGGATAGATGAGAGTTATAACAACCTAGAAGAAGTATACAATGTGTTTTTTGAGGTACACAGGGTTTAATATTAAGTCTATGATTTGACATATCCTACAAACTCACATGGAATGTAAAAGTCCATGTACATAGTGTGTCATCTGATGGAAACAACATGTAGGGAAACCCGAGGTTCCATTCATGTACTCTCTATACATTGTTTTTCTAGCCATGTAGGGAATATAGGGTGTGGGCAAGATATAGGATGTGTATGCCACATGGATTTCCTGGGCATGCACTACTAATTCATAACATGGATACATGTCCAAGGTCGCATGATGTGTGGATCCACCACGTGATATGTGATATTTATAATGGACTAAAATCCTATACTCCATGATATTTTAAAATACATGGATAGTGTTCTTCCAAATTACATGCTGTGTACAATATACATTTGGGACACATGCGGTTCCTTTCATAGATCTCTTTGGCCCTATAAATTCCACTGAAAATCTTGTTTTTAGCCTCACATAAGCCACTAAAATTGGAGGGAAACATCTACAATAATAAATTATAGGCCTTTAGTGTCTATAAATTAGGATTTATATTTCCAATTCAAGATCCGTCACACCTCCCATCACCAAACAAGGTCTGATCCTTAGAACCATCATCCACGATCCACCATTATGCTCTATAAAAAGGTTTCCAATACCAACACCATTCACATAAATATTTTTAATATGGAGGTTTTATCATGATCGAATTAGTCTAATAATTTCGAATCATGGACACCATGGGTGAATGATGAAGAATGCAAAGAACAGAGGTGAATGAGACACAATAAGAAAGTGATATTTATCATTTTTTGTTGCGAACTCGGTCAATGATCATAATAAAAAAACCAAAATCAGTGAAATAAAACTAGAAAAATGAATAATTTCTTAGGTATTAATGGTTTGGGGAAGGAAAATTGGAATTTAGAACAAAGAAATTGAATATATTATAGAAATCGAACAACAGGGAAAGAATCCATAAAATAATGAGCCCTACCTTGAGAATAGATTTATTATTGATGAAGAACATGTTTTTTAGTGATGTTGTTGGAGTTTCTACTACTTAAATCATTAATCCCATAAATCTCTTTTATTTTTCATCATCAATCCACAATCACAATATTTAAAATCAACTCCAATGAAGGCCCTCTCCTACTCTCTAATCTCCCAGGGTTATATGGATAACCCTAGGGATTTTCTATAAAAACATACTTATAGAGGAGAGGTAAGATTCAGGAATTTAATAAATTAAATAAATAAATTGTTTAATTTATTTAACACACCCATCAAAAAATTCAATATAACGTAACATCCGATACTAACAAAACTTATGTCACATTTATGGTAAACCCCACATTCTGAATTCAACAACAGTCTCATATTTTCGATATAAGGTTTTTATCAATGAGAATTACATTTATTTTGAAATTTCACATGAAAATGATATAAAAATATTTAATTTTTTACATTGATACCGGGGTCCTACAACACCCAAAATTCTATGTTGACTCTGAAATAAATTCTAGGATAATTCATTAAAATTTTTAAAGGGTTCAGACATGAAAAATGGGGTTGTTACACCTTAAGGATTATTGGATGATTCTTTTTTTAAGACTATAACATCAAGGTCATGGATAAGGATGTTGGGAGAGTATTTGGATAAAGATTTATTGAGATAAAGGGATCAAGTAGAATGGATAATATAGGAGAATAGGAACCCTTTTATAAGTGAGAGAAGTGACAATATTATAAATATTTAATACATTGAAATATTATAAAGTTGTATTCAAGTGAAAGTAACACCAAGAAAACCCAAATTCAAAGATAAGATAAGTTAATGTCAAAATCAATTCAACAAATCAAATTTATACAAGTTTATGTGATATTTTAAACCTTATTTTTAGTTTAACACCCTTGTTAACCATTTTAACCTTAATTGAGTAGACAAATTTTTACTAGTAACTAATCATTTTGAACAAAAAATAAAGTGACCTAATTAAAAAAATTGGATATTCTGATTCTAAATATGGAAACTAGTTTATCAAATTAAAATTCTATAAGTTTCATAAATTTATTTTAAAAAATCACACAAAACGCAATGAGTTTTTTTATAAAAATGCATTTTAAGCATAAAAATGAATATATTATCATTCCTTTACTAATAATAAACATTAAACGAATGTTAAAAATACTTGATTGAATATATTTTTCTATAAATTTTATTAAAATCATTCATCAATAGTGATTAATTTAATTTATTAAAATAAAATTACATTGGATGCATAAAAATAGTTTTTTTAGAAAAAACATATCTTTTTTACTTTTAAATGATTTTATTTTCATTTATAACCAATTTATAACTAATGATTTAATTTTATACATTTTTAAACTCATTATTTAGTTATTCCTACTCATACTTGTAAATTCAATAGCTAGGTGATAACTGTCACATTTAATAATAATATTTCAATCGTATATCACGGTTTGTTTAAACTTAGTGTTGCATGTAAAGAAAGATATCAAAGAAATAAAACTTATTTAAATATAAATATATCATAAAATATTGATGAGTAACATCAATAACCTACTGAGTTATATCTCAATGGCACTAGGCTTGAGAACCTAACCCATAATTCATATCTCACATAGGTCATAGCTCATAGGACCAATTCTCTTCACCCGTATCATTGTAATAAGACAACTCACTAGCCAAAACACCTATATATAGGGTTATCATGTACACATATGTTAGGTCCACTAGGTAAAATAACCTAAGAGGTGGGGGGGGGGGTAAATCAGGGTATGACAGATTAAAACAACTGCCCCTTTTGATATTGTTTCATTATTAAACAAAAATCTCTTCTCCCTCTTTCCCGTAGCAAAGTACGAACAAAAAATAAAGCATACATGAGACACAACAATTTTTACTTGGTTCACCCTCACTGGGCTACGTCCAAGGAGCATAAAATGAAAATATGTCAATGTACCAAATCCACTAAAAGTGCACTACTGTTTACAAAGTTTGGAATGGACTCACTATCCCTCTTGGTTTACAACCAATCACAATTTGAAAGCTCACTGTACTCTCAACTAAAGTGTGATCACTGATTTTTCAGAAGATCCAATCAAAGTTTATAGACCTATAGGTTTCGTCATTATGACTAATTAATAAACCCCCTACTATATGTAGATTCTCTATTGAAGTCCAAATTTCATCCATTGATGAATACCCCTTTTCCACTAAACACCAGGCAATCCATTTTCAAAAAAATTTCACAAAGATCACTACTTTTTGAAGCTCCTTAATTTGAAAATCTCAAGAAATCCTTCACAAAGTTATTGCCTCTTTGAAAAGAACACACCTTCGCAGAGCACCAAATTCATGGTGCACACTGCTTCATAGAGATCAAGGATTCGCAGAGTAAACTGCTTTTGTAAATCTCAGAAAATCCTTTGCAGACCATACCTCTTTCATGGAGCTCAATTAGCCACTGCAAAGATAATTCCTTTTGCGAATTACATTGCCTATGCAAACCTAATTCATGATTCAAGATCCCAAAGTTTTTTGTTGAGTCTCTATACTATTCTCTCAAGAGTGGAGACCTCTTTATAGGTGTTTCCCACTGAATCTAGAACCTTCCACACCACATCAGTTCCACATAATCCCAAATCATAGATCTCTGAAATTTCAGTCAAAATTATCTCTATTTCGCGAAGCACCACAAAAATTTTCAGATCAAAGAGCACATCGTAATTGTAGAGCATTTCATCAATTCCTTTATTCCACCACCACAATTCTCCCTCGCAATTCTCTTCATCTCTTCCATTCACTAAGATCTTCGTAATCATAGAGGTCACTGTCAACATTCTTCATGTCTTTGTGAAATCCACTTCATGAATCCCATCTTTGCAAAATTCATGCCTATTCCATATTTTGATGAGATCTTCAAAAAAATATACTTTTCTCAATGCTCACCAAACTCTAAATTTTGGACCCCAAAAATTAACAAACACTAGAAAAAGACGCCACCTTGTATTTTTTCTTTTTGTACCACCTCCAGATCTTCTATTCTTTTTTCATGGTTCTTTGTCAATATGGGTTGTCAACAATTTATCTGGAACTCAATAATTCACCATGAAAACCTACTTTTTCAGCAAGCACAACCAACCCAAAAATTATGCAATGTTATCTTGATGGATTTTTTCCCAAAAATATCCCCCTTTGGGTTTGTTGATATCTCTTCTCATAACGATTATCTAAAATTTGATACCTCATTAAATCTTCTTCCAACATCTTCCATAATTCACCTCTTGTGAATTAGATAGCAATTAAATATTTACTCAACACATACTCTAATACTACATGAGAAATTATCAGTGTGAGAAATAAGAGTAATATTAAAAGTTAATCAATGAATCACTTCATTCCTAACACCAAATCTTTAAACCAAACAACCAATTTCATCACGAACCTTAGCTGTCATGATATGTATCCTTTGATCGATCACTTATAACATCATCAGATTTAATTATCACTCTATCTTTCTACTCCCCTTATCTCACCTGTTATCTTATCCTCATTTATTTGATAAAAACATTTTCTCCCTTCATTTCTCCCCCATAAAGATCCATACTTTCTCCCCCTTTGTCAATGAACCTAAAGGTTACTCCTTTGCGGTCTGCAACAGTGTAAAGGACACAAATTAGTACATATGAAAAAAATCATACATTAGGGAGAGGGATTTATCCCATATCCACAAATTTTTAAGTACGGGGAGTCTAATGGACTCCCATAGCCAGTCGATGCCTCTCAAATGCCTCTTTGGGTAAGGCCATTATTAAAATGTCTGCAACTTGTAGTTCTGCAGGAACATACTCCAACTTCACAAGCCCATGCTCCATCTTCTCCATGATAAAATGATATTTTATTTCAATGTTTTTTCCTTGAGTTATGGGATATATTTTTTCTAAGATTGATAGCACTTGAATTATCACAATGGATTCCAATTAGAGACTTCACTTCAACTCCCATATTATCAAGCTACTTCTTCATACACAATAACTGTGTGAATGCTTGAGTGGCTGAAACATACTCAGTTCCTATGGTTCTCAATGAAATTAAATCTTGTTTCTTTATTAGCCAAGAAATACACAATTCACCAAGATATAATCACCTCCTGATGTTGATTTACTATAATCTTCCGAATCGGCCCAATCTTTATATGTATATCCCAAAAACTTTGACTGAGATCTTTCATTATACAGAAAACTGAAATCCACAGTGCCCTTGATATACTAAAGTATAATTTTCACTATAATCATGTGAGTTTCCTTGGGATTTATTTGATACCGTGCTACTTGGCATGTGGCAAAGACAATATCAGGCCTTTTCGCTGTTAAGTACAACAAGCTTCTGATTATTTGCCCGTACTCTATGATATTAACCACCTTGCCTTCATCATCCCATGATAGTTTCATATGGGTAGCCATTGGAGTATTCATATCCTTGGATTTTTTAATTCCAAACCTTCTCAAAACCTCCTTGTCATATTTAGATTGATAAATGAATGTACCATTACTTCCTTGTGTCACCTATAAACCAAGGAAAAACATCAAATCACCAATCATTGACATTTCGAACTCATTTTTTATGAATTTAGAAATCTATTTTCACTGTGCTTCATCTGATCCACCGAAGATTATGTCATCGACATATACTAGAACCATCATCCTTTGATTAATATTATTATTCACATATAAATTGTAATAAACTGCACCATGTTGAAAACCAAGCTTCTTCAAAAACTAATCAATCATTGAATACCACACTCTTGGTGCCTGATTCAAACCATATAATGCCTTATTTAGCTAAAAAAATTTGTTCTCATCTTCATGAATGAGAAAACCATATGTCTAATTAAAATACAATTCTTCTTCTAGAACCTCATTAAAAAATGCAGAATTTACATTCATCTAGAAAAATTGAATTTCTATTACACTACCAAGAATAATCTGATTATATCTAGGCTTGAAACATGTAAAAATGTTTTATCCATATAGATACCCTCTATCTAGGAGTAACCTTTTCACACTAGTCGTGTTTTTTTCAAATCACTGTGTTAGATTCATTCATCTTGTTACGAAAGACCCATTTAGCCCCGATGACATTTTTATCTATTGGCCTCGAAACAATCTCCCATGAATGATTCTTCTCAATCTGGTCTTTCTCATCATTAATTTCTTGAACCCAGTTTTTATCTCCATATGCATCATCAAAACATTTAGGCTATACCTGAGATAGGAAAGATGTCTGATGTAATGACTTCATTATTCTTATTTTAATAGGCATTGTATAATCACCAATTATATTTTTCCTATCAATTTCAACTCAACTCTTTGGATTATTTATAAACATAGACTTGACTTCTTCCTTCTCACCATTAGTGTCTACTTTCGAATCAATATCTTCTACTTATGCTCTCCCTATGTTGATTTCCACCTCATCACTTTCATCTGGAAACTATTCACTATGTTGTTGAATATTCTATTCATTTTACACTACAGTGAAATCATTTCTCTCAAATACATTTCCCAGCCTCTTATTAAATCATTTACATGCTTTGATTTTTCCTGAGCATCCAAGAAATATTACCTCATCTCCATGTGATTCAAATTTCCTATGTTTTTCTTTATTGATAATTAATCACTTAATTCAAATATTATAAAGTATTTTAATATTGGATTATTTCTGTACCACATCTCATATGGAGTCTTTCTTTCCTTCAGACACAACAGAGCCCTGTTATAGATGTAGACTGATGCCAAGACTGCTTTCTTCCAAAAATTTTCTTGTAGTTCTTTTTTAATAAGAATCATTCTGGACATGTTATTGATGATCCAATTTATCCTCTCAACCAATCCATTTTATTGAGGAGTTATCACTGAAGAAACTTGATACCTTATCCCATGTTTCTCGAGATAGTCCTTCACTTGATTATTTGTGAATTCCATACCATTGTTAGTATGAAACTTCATAATTTTATATCTTAGCAACCTTTAAGATTCCCTTCGATGCTGTTTTATTCAACTGAACACATAAAAATTAGGGGAAATGACAAATAACCATGACATTCTATTATATTCATCAATTAATAGAATGTATTACCTCTTTATGTCAATGGATCTTGGTGAGATAGGTCCACATACATCAGCATGCACCAATTCAAGCACTCTTGTTGACTTTTGTTCCTTTTCCTTGTACGCCTTTTTTTATGATTTTCCCTTATTGAAATGAATCACACATATGAGTATTATCATGTGATATATTAGGGAGATCTCTATATACATCATGCTTTACCAGATCTTCTAGGGATGGTTGGTATAAATGAATAAGTCATTTATGCCACAACTTGTTTTCTTCATCTTTAGATAAAAAGAATATATCTTCTTCCCCACTTAAAAGGTATAGATTTACCTTTGTTGTTTTACCTATAAAACAACTACACAATCTCTTCCTTTGAAGATACACATATTCTTGGTAAATCTTATAGAATGACCTAAGTCACATAGTTTACTAACACTAAGCAAGTTGTGACTAAGACCTTCTACTACCAAGACATCAACATGTCTCATTTCTTTTCCCCCAAACCTGGCCTTTCCTGTTCCAATTATCTTCAAGCATTCATCATTTCCAAATTTAACAACTATTTCTTTTTCATATTTTATTCCCATAACAAGACCCTTTTTTCCTATCATATGGTATGTGAAACCACTTTTAATGATCCATATAACAAAGCGTCCTGACACTTTAAGGGCAATTTCTGCAACCACTACCTTCTCAACTCTCTTCTTCTTGATCCATGTTTTTGGCTTCATACTTGGAATATATTGAAAATCTCTAGCTTCCTCAAAGTATGATAGACTAGATTTATCCTATAGAGCTACAAATCAATCTTACATTTTCATATCACTTGTTGATTCTCTAATTTGTTTCATGTGACCACTTGGGTTATTCTTTGGCACAATAATCTGTATGGTTGATGTAAAATATCTATCCATGTTCCCAAATCCTCCATAGCAAAAAAAATTTCCCTTAAAATATATTCTAGAGTACCATTATCTGTTTGGATATCATTACTTTTCTTGTGATCTTTTGTATCTCTTAGCTATGGAACACACATTTTGTGAGTGTCCCATCTTTCTACAACAATAAAAAATAATGTAGGGTGATGACCTATACTGTCGTTGAATTTGGTCAAAGTTTAAAATTTATATTCCTACTAACTACTGTATATGTGGAAAGCAGGTTCGAACCCACAAGGAAGGTAAATTTGGCCACTAATATTCTAAAAAACTTGGTAAACTCCACTGTTGTCAGTAGTGGAGTGATTTTTTTACTTTCTATATATTTTTATAAATAATGAGGTGGAAAAATATTGAAAACATTTATTTAAACTATATTGAAACTAGATACAGTTGTAAAACAAGGAAAAGCAGAGGTTTAGAACACTGATTAAATGAACTATCTATTAAAACGCTCGGGGAGTAATCTCCATTCTACTGGTTTTAAAGGTATTCAGATTCACTTGAAAGTTATCGCAGAGTAACACTTAAAAGTGTATGAGTTACCTCCCTCTCCAGGAGTTAATTCACACTAGCCAATCAACATTAGAGTTCGCCACTCCAAAGTTAACCAACTGTGAACAATTTGAAAATTAACAACAAGACAAACTCACCGTAAGTCTCGAAGTCTTACAAATCTATTACCTTTTGAAAAGTGTTTCCACAACCAGTCTCACCAACTAACTGAGAAATCTTGTGATTATGTTCTAGTGGTACAAGAAATTGGATGAACTCAGTATCGATCTCACCAATCATTACGAAATTCATTAAAATGATTAAGTGAAATGAGAATTAAAAGGTAACCAATAAAACTTCAATTGATCCCTGAACTAGAGACTTAGCTAGAAAAAATATTTAATACGTATATCAAGATCATACAATTTAAAAGGAGAATAATTGAAAGGAAACAGAGGAAGAAAACTCCCTCTGCTAGCATAAATTGTTGCTGCTCCTTGCCTCCCCCAACTCCTAGAAGTGGCTCCAGAGTTTCCCTCCGGTCTCCTCTCCTCGGCTCTGGTTCCTGATGAGAGAGAAGCTCTCAGATCTCTAATCAATCAATTGATGTCTCAATCTCCCCTCCATTCTACTGTTCGCTCTACTTTAAGTAGCTACTGCCAAAAGCTACATGTCACCGCTTGTTTTCCACTGACTTCAATTGTCCTTCACCTATGCACCACACAACGTGCGTTTTTTTCGACTGGCACGTCGCACTAGCTTTTCTCACATAACTAACTCCTGGTGAGTTAGTTAAGTGAATCTGGACGTAAACATGTCTCTTTAATGAACCTGTATAGTTAGAACAAAAAAAATCAACATTTAAATAAAGAAAGGTTTTAACAAAAAATGCTTAAATGTTTTTAAATTTAAATTAATAATTATTAGTTATTAATTTAAATGTTGACTTAATTTATTTACTGTTGTCCCAAGTTATTATTTATATTTAATTAATTTTAAAGGTGATTAATTAAAAATTAGACTAAATTAAAGGTTTATAATTTATTAAATTATTAAAGTTTAGCTTTTGAATATTTAAGTTTGTTTTAGATTATTATTTACGTTTGACATAATAATTATAAAATTATAGAATGTTATTATAATAAATTACCATTTTATTCGTTAATAAGTTAATTTATAATTATTATATACATTAAAGTTTTTCATTTGAATTTTTATCTTTCGTTAATAAGTTAAACATGCGAATTTATTCAATTAATTAGTTATTTATTTTTTTCTATTATTATTAATTTTTTTGTCTTATTATTACTAAATTTATTTATTAAATTTATTATTATTATTTTAGTTTAGTTTAATGTTAATTTCTTTATATATAAAAAATCAATTCATTCCCCCCCAATCACACAACAAAAGGGAGGAGAAAAAGTATTTTAAAATTAATTTAATAATTTTATTGTTTTGATTTATTAAAGTTTTATTATTATAATTTAATATTATTATCTTTTCTTTTATATGTTTTTTTATTCTCTTTCTTGTTTCTCCTCCCTACCCCCAAACCTCGGCGCACAGAACCAGGGGAGGAGGGTTTTCTCGGCTTCATCTCCAGGAAAACCTCAGCGGCGGTGCTCCTAAGCTTCAGCGGTACTGGAAGATACCTCCTTCTCCCTCCATCCACGGCGGTGCGACAACTCTCAACAGTGGCACATCACTAGATCATAGAGATTTGGTTTCGAATCTTCCTCAGCAGTGTAGTAAGAGATATGATAACTTGACCTCTCCCACAGATTCCCACAGTGACAGCGACCCAGAATATAGCGGCGTAAAGGTTTTTTTAGCATAGAAGTAGCGCGACAAAGATTTAATGGGAAGAAATCTCCTCAGCAGCGGACAATTCGAACCAATGACGTTCTTCTCTTCGTAGCGATTTGTGCTAATTGAAATACTGGTTTGTGGTGTGTAGATTTAAATCTATTGTGTTTGATTCTGTTTCTTGTGCAAAGGAGAAGTTTTTGTGGTTCATAAGTAGAAGAAGGGGAGTAGCAGTGTGGAAGAAACCATGAGGTAAAGAAAATAGGGTAGGGGACATGGTGGAGACCCATGAATAGAATGGTTGAAAGGGTTTAGAATTTCCAGTAAAGAGTTTTAAATCTTGTATGAAATGGTTATTGTTAAAGTTTGAATCTGAATTGAAATCGATTCGAGTTTTCAATTTTCAGAAGTGAGAACGGTGAGGTGAAGGAAATGAAGTATAACAGTGAGAAAAAGAGGGATGCAATGGTGAGGTAGAGATATCAGTGAGGTAGAGAAGAGTAGTGAGGCAGGAAGAAGCTAGCAGTGAGGAATGAGTAACAGTGAGGTTGAAGGGTTGTGAACTGTTGGTAAGTAGGAACGGTGGTCTACCGGTGGGGTGCAGAGAAGCAGGGCATGGTCACCATTAGTTTAAAAGTATAGGATACCGTTAAGTATAAAAATAAAAGGTTGCTGATAGTTTAAATAAAATAGACACGCTGCTGATAAAGATAATAAAATGTCATCGATAGGTATAAAATATAAGCTCGCTGTTGGTGAAAGGTCACCGATAGCACAGTTAAAAGTTACCGATATAATAACAATAAAGGGGTCACTGTTAGCAGTAAAAATAAAGAAGGTCACTGATCCAAAATAAAAATAAGAGTCACCGGTACATTTAAATAGAATAGATTACCATTATAGAATAAAATAATAAGCTCACCATTAGTATAAAATAAATAAAGGAAAGAACCTGTGTGAGGGTCACCCATACACAATAGTAACAATGAAGTGCGGGGGTTACCGTTACAACTAAAGGTCACTGTTAGGATATAAATTAAGGCTACCAGTACAAAAAATGAAATCTCACCGTTACTCCAAAAGAAAAGGGTCACCGTTAAGACTAAAATAAATAACTAACGGTGACCTTAAAAAATTAAAAACACATAAATTAAACATAAAATTAAAACTTAAGTAAACTAAATAAAAATACAAAAAACAATTAATTAAAATAATTCTAAACACCATTAATTAAAACATAATTTTTATTAACCTTTAAAACATTAAAATTATTAATTAAAAACACTTAAATTATAAACTGAATAATTTTTAAACTAAATTAATAAAAGACTTAAATTAAAATAACTAAATTAATTTATAATAGAGGAGAAGCAAATAGAAAATGAAAAGTATCGGTGACCCAATAGGTTACTGATAGTCATAGTCTACCTCACCGGTAGACTAAAACCAATATTTAGTGACTTAATAATTTATCTTCATATATAAGATTAAATATTTAATGTTATATAACACTAGATTAATTAATTAAACAACTATTTTATCACATAAAATTAAAAACAAACTACTTAATTTAATTTAAAACACAAATTATTTACTTAAATGATTAGCAGGATGACTAAACATATTAATTAACATTTTTAACCTATTCTAATGTAACTAAATTAAAAGATATAATATTAAAATAAAGACTAACTTAATTAAATAGAATTATGTTGATTAAATTATTGTTTGAAATAGATATTAACTTATTAAAAAGTCAAGCAGATTTAAATTAACCACACTAAATAAGACATAATTAAAGTTGATTAGTTTAGTAAGATTAAAATTATTATTTTGATGAATAAAAATACATAATTAATTATAAAAAATTATTAATTAACAAAGTTAACTATACAAATAAAAAAGTATAAATATTTAGTATAAAGTGATTAAATAATTAATTAAATCATTAAAAAGTAAGTAAAAAGATGTGGCAAAACTATGTAAAAATAGAGCCACATCAGGTGCATTTCTACATGTCACTTCTTTAGTATTGGTTGTCCCTTGGGTTCTCTGAATATTCTGATTCCACTTCATACCCAAATCAATATTCATACTTGGAGCGGGTGCTTGTGGTCTGACATCAACCATGACTACTTTATTCTTTTGGTCAAGCCCCATATTAGCCTTATCATTTAGATTTGAATTTTTCTTTTATTCTGTTGGACCTCTATACTCCACTTCCTACTCTCCCATCTTCTAAGTGATCTGATTTACTGATGTCATATTGGGAGTTTATAGTTTTTCTTGATCCTTAAATTTTTATCATAGACTGACAACTTATTCTTCATGTTTTCCAATGTGTTTGATTTGATATTTAACTTTTCTATTCAGACAATCGATCTAACTTTTCTATTCTTCAACCTTGAGTTTATGCTCATCAACCTTTTCTGGGATCTCTAGTGTTGAAGACTTAAGTTTTTCAATTTATTTCACCAGATCAGACTTCCCTTCTTCTTACTGCTACATATAGAGTTTGGTATCACAAACCACTTTGTTGGCTCTCTTTGTTTTGGATCTCTAAACTCTATCTCTTCAAGAGATACTTCTAATTTAGCCTAAAAGTCAATTCTTCCTTTAGATTATTCTTCATCATTTTCACTTTCTTCCCTTTTCTGGGTACTACCAATGACTGCCAACATAGTATGTTCTCCATGATCTTTGCAGTTCTCTATCTCTTCAACATCTTCAACCTCAGATTCATCCGAATGGTCACATTATTGTGAAATAAGATTCTTTTTATTAAAGAAGTTTCTCTTGAACTATTTCTTGCCTTTCACATGGGATTAATACTTCTTCACGGGGATTTCAACTTCACCCTCATCACCTTCTTGGAACTTTTTGGGGAACCTTTCCGCAATATGACCAACCTTTCCACATAGAAAAAATTCTAGTGGAAATTTGATCTTGAAATTTCCTTTTTCTATTTTTATATTTGAAGAAAGGAATGAAATCACATCTTCTATCTCTTTTTCTTCCTGAGAATCTTCATTAGTGAGCTTCTTCATGGCCTTGAATGCTACCTTCTTAGATTTACCCTTTTCCACAACATCATTATCATCATTTCTCATTTCATATGCTACAAGGGTACTATGCAAGTTATCTAGTATGAGCTCCTTCATATCCTTATCTTCAAATACTAAAACTTTTGGATTAAATTGTGGTGAAAGTTTCCTCAAGATACGCTTCACAATCTTTATGTCTTCAATGAATTACCCAAAACCACACGTTTCTTCCTCTAAAACATTTACCTTGTCAAAGAATGCATCAACAGACTCATTTGGGTTCATTATTAAATCTTCATACTTGTTCCAAAGAACCTACAACTTTGCCTCTCTAACATTTTAATCACCTTTATATATATTCAATAGATTTTACCACATAGAATGTGTTGTTTTCCATGACATCACCTTTGTATAGATTGAATTGGATAGGGATCCCCCTAAATAATTGATTCCCTTTGCATCAACATTAAATTATCTTCTTTCATATTCTAATAAAGCACCACTATTGATATCGACTGAAATACCATCTATCACTGCTATAAACACATCCATTCCCAAAGATAGAAATCAGTGTTTCATTTGATTCTTACATAGCTGGAAATTATTACCATTGAAGATCAGAATACCTTTGTGATTGATGAAATCTATTGATATAGAAACAATGATATTAACCTTTACATTTGATACCAATTTTTAGGTCCATTAAGTCAAATACCCTAAGAGGGGGGGAGTAAATTAGTGTATGAAAGATTAAAACAACTTCCCCTTTTGATCTTGTTTCATTGTTAAACAAAACTCTCTTCTCTCTCTTTCCCATAGAAAAGTATGGATAAAAATTAAAGTATGCATGAGACATAATTTTTTTTAATCAGTTCACCCTCACTGGGCTACATCCAAGAATCATACAATGAAAATGTGTTGATATACCAAATCCATTAAAATCACACTACTATTTACAAATTTTGGAATGGACTCACTGTCCCTCCTGGTTGACAACCAATCACAATTTGAAAGCTCACTGCTCTCTCAACTGAACTGTGCTCACTTCTTCTTCAGAAGATCCACTCAAAATTTTGTTGGCACTATAAAATGCACCCATGTAATTAATCAAATGCTTCCAAACATGATCTTGGAGTGTAGCTCATTTTGCAGGATTTGATTTGATTAGTCATGGAGCCTGAATGGAGCAACATATCACAAGTTATGGACGCTTGAAGTCAGACTGCTAAAAATGGCCATCTTGAATTATTTTGGGGAAAAGTATGGTTTTGCACGCAAGAATGGCTATTTGGTGCGCAAGAGTGGATGTTTTGCATGCAAGAATGGAATATTTCACACAAAATATCATGTAAACCTATTACACACCCAATGTGATGTTATATTATGCCCTGTCCACCCAAAAAATGTCCAAGTAAGGTGTGTGCAAGTTTCAAGATGCGTGTGCAAGATCGACAGACGTGCACAATATTCTCACGCACCCAATGCGACGTATGTTAGTAATGTTCCATGAATTCCTAAGAAAATGGATAAGGAAGGTGTGCACAAGTTATTTGATGTGCACGCAAGATTTTCATCAGCCCTCAAGATTCTTACATGCCCAAAGCGATGTCAAACACCCCTTTGTATGCACACCTACCGCAGGGTGCGCGAACAATCTCTTTCATGCTTGGAATCTTATGCACAACTGGTCACAGTTTCATCTATAAATACAAGTGCACCCCCTCCCCTTGAGGTAAGTCTCCAGAGGTCAGCCGCTGCTCTGCTATGCGTCAGACTGCCTCTTCTACGCCTGTGCGGAAGAATGGAACCCTCCATGTGAGATCTTTCATGATAGGTCCCACATTGGTATGCGTTCAAATAGTCTCACAATGGTTTGATCCTCACCTGACCTCTTTCCTACCTAAGTCATGTGCACGAAAGATTCCCTCTTGTGTCCAAGATTCCATTCTTGAGTGAAAAACCTCAAATATTATGCGCAACCCTTCAATATTGCGTGTAACAGTGTCAATGTTCCCATCTTGCATGCACCTATTCCACACAACCTAATCCTACATGTAGCCCATCTTATGTTAAACATTGCCCATGTCTGTGCCCGTTGGTCCATACCATAGGGGCTTTACCCCCACACCCCCACTCTAGATCTGTGCTGGGATGCAGACCTACCCCTCTGAGCCGGTACCTTCGCTACTATCACTAACCCCCATGAAAAATGGAGACTCCCACCACAAACTTTTTGGGTTGGGACATCGACATTTTCCATTACGACCTTATGCACATCCACCTTCCACCTATGGAATACCATGATTTTAGATACTCCTCTATGCTTCATAAAACACCTTGATTCAACATATTCCTCTTGGTCTATTTCTCATATCATGAGTTGAGATTATCATCATACCTTGAGTCGAACCATTCCTTAAGTAACTCATCCAAACCCCATCACCTGACTCCTATGCCAAGATCCACCAAAAAGGGCTGCTCTTGCATAAGTCCTAACACCATCCATCTCTAGGTGCCTTATTCCCAATATTCCTATCTATATGACTTTAAATTGTAGTATACCCTATATGACAAAACATAGGATTCCTCTTTCTCCAAAGAAGATATGCCTTATGCGCTAAACATAAGATTCCAATAGTCCCATCTATATGAATTTAAACTATGGTATACCCTATATGAAAAACATAGGATACCTCTTTCTCTAAAAAAGAGATGCCTTATTCACTAAGCATAAGATTATAATAGTCCTATCTATATGACTTTAAACTGTAGTATTCCCTATATGAAAAATATTGGATTCCTCTTAATCCAAATAAGAGATGACTTATGATCCAAGCATAAGATTACAATATTCCTCACTACATGAATTTAAACTGTAACATGCCCTATCATTCAATAATAGGATGCCTCTTGTTCTAAATAAGATATTGATTATATGAAAATAATAAGATACCACATGCCATGATTAGAGTGGTGTAATTTAATGGGAGTTGGAATCTGTTCAAACATTCCATCACTCCACCTCACACTTTATGTGACCTTCATTCAGATCTTCATCCTATTTCATGTATAAAGAGACCCCCTAATAGTCTGGTCCCATGCCTCTTTGACTCACCTAACGTTTTGGTCCAATTCCCTAGAAGAATTTGGACGACACTTTGAGTTTGGACCCGTATTTTGAATACGATCAGTGGTCGGCTGTCGTTTTTTTGTTTCCATATCAGACTAACGCGATGTGGATACTGCATTTTGAATATGGTTAGTAGTTATCTCCCTTAATCATGCCACCATCATTACATTCCTAATGTTAGTCATATGATTCACACTTTTCATCTCCCTTTGTTCGGACTGATTCCAATGCCCTTGGTGTTATCTCGCTTGTGCACTAGCGCATAGGTGTAGTCACCAATTATATGCCTCAAACCACCAGTGAGTTGGTATGCACTCATGGACAGACATGAGGAAGAAATTATGGGCATCTTCCATGAGTAAGACCCATCCACCATTTCTTCTCCTTAGCGACACCCAGGTAGCTTCCATGCGTAATCCCCATCCACTATTGCCGCTCCTTAGTGTAACCCGGCTAGCTTCCATGTGTAAACCCCATACACCATTGCTACTCCATAACAACACCCGAGAAGATTCCATGCATAATCTCCATTCACCAATCTTTGTGGCCGCACATTTTCACCACGATCGTTAGGTCTGTTATTACCTCTTATTTCCCACATCGATCATGACTCACATGAGATTAGAGAAAACAATGACCATGACATCCCCTTTGGGATTCCTTAGTGTGTAATACGCATACCCCATCCAACCGAACTACACAGACTTTGATTCTTTCCCTCTCCAGGTAAGGTACGTAGGAAGCCTCTCTGAGGTGTAAGCCTATCACCCATCTATCCCAACTATCTTAGTGTCTGTTTGCCCTCATCTCGCATGAAGTTAAACTATATGAACCTTGCATCCTACATGATGTTAAACTATACGCTTTCAAACTACATGGGTTTTGATCCATATCTCCTAGACATGGTATGTAGGAAGCCTCCCTAAGGTTCAACCCCAAAAACTGGTAAACTTCAGTGTCCCCTTTGTTGGGACCCACATCCTTGGACCACCCCTTAGTAGTTTTAGACCAGTTTCTGGGCAGCTAACCATGCATAAGACCCAAAATCAACCCATACTCCTCTAACCAAGAGTGCCCCTCTTGTGACGGGATGCTAACCAAATGTAAGCCCCAATAAGTCTCTGGGTTACTATACTTTGTGTACACCCCAATTCTATGCCCCCATCCTAAACTACGTGGACTTTGATTCCCTACCATGAGGATACATAAGAAGCCTCCTTGAGGTTCAATCCCATCAATCATGTATCATACTAGTCTTTCCATTGAGCCTTTGTGATTCAGGAAGATCTGGACCCAAATCGGAGGTTTTACTTCCTTTGGGTCCCATCCACGTGTCCATTCTCACAGGCCACCTCCTCAGGTGTCCCATCGCCCCACCGAACTATGTGGACTTTGATTCCCTACCACAGGGATATGTAGGAAACCTACCTGAGGTTCAAGACCAACATAATCACTCTCATGATAGTTCCATTCCATTCATTCCACTATCTAGAACTCCCTCAATATCCATCCTGATTTTACCTGAGCCGCCACATCTTGGTGAAATCACACCATTTCCTTAGGCAGCTAACCATGTGTAATCCCCATTCATCCCATTGATATTTTTAGCACCTGGTTTGCTAACCATACATAAGCCCCAACATGTCTCTGAGTTGTTGTCCTTTGTCTACACCCCAGTTAATCACCCCCTTCGAACTACATGGGTTTTGATCCCTGTCTTCTACACAGGGTATGTAAGAAGCCTCCTTAAGGTTCAATCCCAGTCAATGGTAAACCTTGGTGTTCCCATTTCTAGGGTACACTCTCCCTGATCCGCCCTTAGTGGTGTCTAGATCAGCCTTCACGGTGTGACATCTTCCCTTTATGGGACACACCATCCTGGGTCCACTCTCATTGGGAATTCTGATCTATCTATCTAGTGTCCCCATTATGGGGTGAAATCTCCCTGATCCGCCCTTAGTGGTGTACAAATCAGCCTTTATGGTGTGACATATTCCCTTTATGGGACACACCACCCTAGGCCCGCTCTCATTGGGAGTTCTGATATATCCGTCCAATGTCCCCATCTCTGGGGTGTACTCTTTCTGATCTACCCTTAGTGGTGTCCAGATCAGACTTCATAGTGTGATATATTCCCTTTATAGGACACACCATATTAGGTCCACTCTTATTGGGTGTTCTAACCCACCCACTTAGTAAACACTCAAGATTCTCCCTCCTAGGGATGTACTGATCTTATCCGTCCCTATGGGGCATTCTGATCACTGTCATTCCATCCCCGCAAGACATTAAATTCATGTCCAACCCTATGTTAAACATGGTGTGTCTGAGTAAAACCTCAGAAAATACACCTTCGGAATAACTGTCTCCACAAGACGTTAAACTCATAAAATACCCCATGTTAAACATGGGAAGCTGAGGAAAACCTCATAGACATGTCTCTGGAATATGATACCCTACAACCGATGTGGGATTCCTTGGGGTTTTTACCCTTGAGATACACTTGTATGAGGAAGAATAATGTCTTCCAATTTCCACGCATCCAGAGAAGCCCCGACATGCCTGATGTTACCATCTACTCTGACTGAAGGTTGCTACCCTATCAAGACCCCTTGGAATGTCTAGAAAAAATCAACACAATTAACTAGTGTCTGCAATGATACGGCACTGGGAATGAGATTCACAAACGACTAAAATCTATTGGGGAGATCTGAAATAAGAAATGAGTTCCTAGGAGGAATCCACAGAAGGAGGAACGTACATCCCATCATCCCATTTTGATCAAGGAGCAGACATTGTGGAAGAAGTGAGGATGACGAATGGCTTTGGAAAGAAGGAATGTAGGGAAACAACCAGTGAATCCCCATGGATGGATGCGCTCACCCTGATAAAAGCTTTGAAAAAAAATGGTGAACCCAATGTGAATGGCTTCTCTATCAACTGTGAACAGATGAAAAATGTCGGGAATGACCAATTTGAGGCATTACCCATGTGAACCCCCTCTCCTTCTATAAGATCCCAAACTTTTCGGGAGTCATATTGGGCATGTTTTCAGGTATGTTTGAAGCTTTTAATTACCTTTGATTTGGAGTAATGTCTTGGGGTGCGTTTGGGTGAATTTTTAAGGAACTTGGGAAGATAGGGAGCTGTGAATGATTTGTGAACGATTTGGCCAAACTGTGTGAAAGATAAATTTTTGGAAAATGGAGGTCAGTATGGTTAGTGCATATTTTTACTAACTGTATGCCATCCATCCATGTGGGCAGTGGAAGACCGCACAGTTGGCGCACAGTTTTCCCTAACTATGCGCCTCTGCTTAGGAAATTGTGCGTGCAGAATTTTAATTCCAAAAATCCAATTTTAAATCCACATAAACCCCTAGGACTTCCATATTTCGACCTTTAATTGGGATTGAAAAATTCTAGGTGTTCCCAAATCCTTCCAGAGGGATTACAAGGTGATATGAACACCGTTCTTCGAGATCGAAATCCCGGATCGAAGATTTTCTCTCTTCCCGGTAAGTGGATTTCATCCCATTTCTTCTCCCATTATTTATATTATATTTTATAGATTTTTTCATGGAATATATCCCCCTTTTTCATGTATCTAAACCTAAGGGTTGAGATCTAGATCTAGGATTGTGGATCTAGATCTAAATTTTCAAGATCTTGATGCATTTGATCTTAATTTTGGTTTAGGGATTTAGATCCGAAGCTTGATCAATGACATTATTCCATTCAGATTTTTGGGATTTTCTATTGGGAAAACTTCCATATATAAACCAAGGTAGTTGGTTTAAATAAAACTCCCATAGTCATGATTTTGATATGTGTATGTGAGTTTATGATTTTCTAGATTTCCTTGATAATTGATTTCCTAAATTGGAGTAATTAGGAATGAGGATTTGACTTGAGTTTTCCTTGGTGATTAATTGATAATTGAATCATAGAAAAAACTAAGGGGGGTTTCCAAAATAGATATTTTGGAGATTTTTTATTGGTTGAGATATTTTAATTGAGATATTGAATTTATTGTATGAAGATAATTAATTGGGGGAATTAATTATGAAATATTGTTTGGCTATGAAAGGTAATTAATTAAAAGAATTAATTATGTGCCATGATGTTGACAAAAGATAATTAATTGGGAGAATTAATTATGTACCATGATGTTGATTAAAGATAATTAATTGTGAGTATTAATTATGAAAAGTTGAGATTTGATATCGATAATTAATTTTGAATAATTATTTATGGAAAGAGAATTATATTGATTGATTAATTAATTGATGAATTAATTAATGGATTATGTGATTCGTTAATTGTTGAGTTAACTAATTTCCTTTGAAATGTCTAACTAATATTTTTATTAGTAAATGAATGATGTGGAAAATTCTTGTGAATTAATGAATGATTAAATGGATGAGATTTTTGTGGTGCTAGACATGGCATTCTAGACCAATTAGAAGTTGGGACTTGGACATAACATTCCTCCCCAATATATTTCCAAGATTGAGATTATGGGGTGATAGGAATGAATACCTACACCGAATGATAAAAGGAGTTCTAGGCATGACGACCTACACTCAACGAGATTATGGTTCTAGGAATGATGACCTACACCAATGAATGATAATAATGAATGACGATTCAATTGAGATTTGGGGTGCTAGGCATGACGAACTACACCAAATGATTAATGATAATGAATTCTGATTCCAATGGTAAATATGAATGGAAACCGAGCCTAATGTGATTATTAAAAGTTAAATGACAATGTGATAACTGTATAAATTATGCATCATATTTATTTCTTCATAGAACTGCATGCGCTATCTTTTTACAAGAATTGTTTTAGACACCGTTGGTGGTGACCTACTAAGTTGTACTCACACCCTATTTGGGCTACCTGATTGGCACCTGAGAAGACTTTGTTGTTGTAGGAAATGATAAGGGAAAGGCCCTGAGATAGGTTGCATTTTGGGATTGAAGCATGGGAGAGGAAACCAGACATGGTTCGAGACCCTCTTGGGAGTCCTTGTGTCTTTAACTTGAGTTGAATTATAGACACTTGACATTGCATTGTCATATCATGTTATAAATTTTAGTTGAGTATTGTATTTTTCATGTTTTGGTCATTATATGACATGGATTGGTTCTGGTTATTTATACGATTCTACACTTGGTTATTGTTATTTTCTTTTGCTGGTGTTTTATTCTAATAAAAGTGGGTATAGTCTCCCCAAGACTAACTTACCAGACCCTCACTACTAGTTGTCACCCTATGTAATACAAGGAGGCACGCTTGAGGGTGTGTGGCCAACCAGATCAGGTCACCGTTCAGTGGCTCCTAGGTCGGGATGTCACAAAGTGGTATTAGAGGAGTTTTCTTTTCTTTCTTCTTATTTTTTCTTGCTGTTTTGGGAAAGGTAGACAAGATACTAGGAAAATTTGAGGCTTGGTAATGAGGTCATGCATGGGTGTTGCAAACCCATATACAAGGGAATATCCAAGTACTCAGGGTGTGATTGTTGTGATTGTTGTTTGTTGTTATAGTTGGATATTATTTCACCTTGGGTGACACACTTGTGGTGTGATGTGATATTTGTTTTGAAAATTGTTGAATTTTGATTCATGGCCTAAAGAGGCATGATAGTTGACTTTTCATGCATCATTCTAGGAACTCAAGGTTATTATAGCATGAATTATTCTAGGCACTCATGAGAAAATGGGTTATGGGTAAGTTGTTGAACTTGAACTGTCTTCCTTGTTGTGATATTTAAATAATGATTCAAAATGAGAATAAATGGGTGTCTAATGAGAACCTTGAGTGATGAAATGAGTATTATTAATCAATTAATTATTGAATTAATTAATTTGAGATAATATGATTAATTAGTGGTTGAATTAATTAATGATAATTAATGTACCCTTGTTAACCAATACCTAGAAGTAGGATGGTTAAGGGTAGTGATAAGGCCTCGGTGTTGACTGTTTGGTGAGTGAAGGGAGAAAGGACATGTGGAAACTTGTTGTGTTATTTTCTTCACTTACGTAAATTTTAGAAGGTTGTGTTGTGAGACCTAATACATGTGTTTGACTTGTAGAGATATACCTCCATGATGCTTGTTGGGGGAGAGATTGAGGGGTATGGCCCGGAACGAACTTCTAGATAGGGAGCTTGAGGCACCATTGGTGAAAGCTGAGGAGGAAGGGGAACAGTTCTAAGATAAATTTACTCATTTCATGAAATTCATGGAGAGATACCCAGGTCTTGTTTAGAAAAGCATGTCTGAGTTGACAAGGGAGTTTCAGCTGCATCACTCTCCTACTTTTACTAGAGAGGGTAGAACCAAGGGAGATGAATTATGGATTGAATCCATAGAGATAATACTTAAACATTTGGAGACTTTGGATAAGAGGAGGGTCAAGTTGGCTGCTTATATTCTACAGGGTTCAACAAATCACTGGTGGAACATTCAAGTACGATCTGGATAGACTGATGATGTGTTATGGAAGAATTTTCTAGAGAAGTTCTTGGAACACTTCTATCCAGACACGCTGATACAAGAGAAGGCTTTAGAGTTTATGTATTTTACCCAAGGAATCATGTCCATAATGGTATACTCTAGACATTTCATATATTTATAGCGGTTTTCTCCAACTTTGTCGGTAGATGAGGCTTCTTTGACAAAACGATTTCAGGATGGACTTAAGTGTAAAATAAAGTCCTAGGTGAATATATTTAGGATGAATAAATTCTAAGAAGTGGTTAATCAGGCCCTAATTTCAGAGAGGAACCTGAAGGAGGTTTCCAGTACTGGACAAGTAGCTATCACTGGACAATCAGGGAGTGTGCCTTCCGAGAGAAGGAAGTGCTGTTACAAGAACCTTAGTCAGGAAAGTGGGAAGAAAAGTGGACAGTTAGAAGGAACAATTTCACCAGACCTTACTCATGTACCTTTCCACCAGTGCGATAGGTAGGGACACTATTGAACACATTTTCCACAACCACCAGTGGAGTTCCGGTTTTGTGGCAAGATGGGGCACCTATAGAAGTTTTGTAAGAAGCAGCGACATGCTGGTGCTGAGGGAGAAACTGATCAGAGTTAGAGTGTGGGAAGGGGGTCTTCTACACCATATAGGTCTGGAAGTTGGAGTTCTACTAGAAGAGGTGGTAGAGTTAGTTGATGTGGTTATTCAGGGTATGAGTGCTCGTATCAGTAGAGTGGTGCTACTCAATGGAGTTAGACGACACCACATGGAAGAGGGGCAGGACAATTACATGCAGTGTAGCTTACACTAGTGGAGATCGAGGCTGATCCATTGAGAGTCATAGGTACTATTATAGTTGCTTCTACTTTAGCTACTGCCTTGTTTGATACTGGTTCCTCTCATTCATTTATATCTACAAATCTTGTTAATGTTTTGAGTCTGGAGGTGGAGTTCGTAAGTGAGGTGATGAATATCAATACACCATTGGGAACACGGTCTAAGGATATCTATTTATGAAAAGGATTTTTGATATATATTATAGAGTATCATTTTCTTTGGGATATCTATGTCATTGATATATTGGGCTTCGATTTGATTATCAGTATGGACTAGATAGTCACATACTGAGCTCACATAGATTGTTACCATAGGAGAGTGACCTTTGTATCTCCTAAGGGTGACTAGTATGTTATTTATGGAAAATGGGATATTCATACAGGCTGAGATGGGCCAATTACTTAGCAACTGGGAGAGCTCACAACCAAAGTTTCTAGTTTTTTGCTGGATTATGGGAGTGGTAGGCAAAATGTCCTTCCACCAGTAGTAGAACTATTTCAATATGTCTTTCTTGAATACTTTTCAGGGTTTCCACATGAGAGAGATGTGTAATTCACTATTGAGATCATGTCAAGGATTGAGCCGGTATCTATTCCACATTACATAATGGCATCTATTGAGATTTAAGAGATCAAAATGCAGTTGGAGGAGTTGGAGGATAAAGGGTTTATCTGTCCAAGTACGTCACCTTGTGGATCACCTATTTTGTTTGAAAATAAGGCCTATGGGAGTTTATGCTTGTGTTTCAATTACTAGAAGTTTAATAAAATGATTGTGAAGAACCGATATCCTCTTCCACGTATTGATGATCTGTTTGACCAGCTGAAGGGGTCTTTTGGGTTCTCAAAGATTGATCTGAGATCAGGGTATCATTAGGTGAGAGTTCGGACCTCTAATATACCAATAACTGATTTCATAAGCAGGTATGGAATTTATGAGTTTGTCTTAATTCCTTTTGGGTTGAAAAATTATCTAGCAGTATTTATGGCTTTGATGAACATGATCTTTCATCCGTACTTAGATTAGTTTGTGGTGGTGTTTGTGGACAACATCTTGGTGTAATCTAAGACTCATGATGATCATGACCAACATCTTGACATCATCCTGGGTACACTAAGAGAGCATGTAACGACCCGAAATTTTGAATAAATCTTGTTTCCTAATTTTATGTGTTATTTTATTTTATTTTTATACTCAACAAAAATGTTTCATTTTATAACATGAGTATAATTAAAATGATACCGTTGGTTTTTGACTGTTATATGACCATTGGTCAATATGACCGCTGGAAACTAAACGTTTTGATTATTGTCTCTAAATACAAGTAATCTTGGTTAATTAATATAGAAAGAAGATTCGATGGCCTCACCCAGTAGTCTTGGACCGATCGAAGCCCATCTAACAGAACATGGGAAGGAGGTAGCACCACTGGGCTTTGCTCTGGACCAAACCCAAGATGAACTTCATCGTGTGAAGCTAGAATGGGATCGCCTTTGCGAGAAGTTCAAACTGATAGAAATTACTACTCGTGCGATGTTGGCCAAGCCTCCCTCAGATTCTCTCACATTAGGACACCTTACACTTAGGTCCTATGCTGGTGTGATAAGGGGCTATGTAAGGAGACCGTGACTGCCTTGTGTAATCCTTTGTTTTAAATAAAAATTGGGATTTCTTATTATGATGAATTTTATGAATTTTCAAATGACCGGATAAATATAGTATGCATATTTTTGATGAATTTTAGAAAAAAGATTTTTTTAAAATGGTTGTGTAAACCTTGAATAATCAAAAATGTGTAATGATTTTTGAAAAATGGTCTTCTACAATTATGTTCATTACGAAATTTAGAGTCTAATAAGATCAACTTAATTTTTGATGAATGGTAAATTATGAATAATGATTTTATGATTAGGATTAGTAATGTGTCCAAATGGATTAGTAATCTCACTTAAAGAAAGTATTAATATAATCTAGGCACCTTGATTAAGTAATGTGATTCAATAAAATGGTTAAACAACGGTTTCATAAATTATTATTCAAGTATTAGTTTTTTCAGGTGAATAGTGTTTTTTAATTAAAAATTTAATTAAATATATTTAGATAATTATTTTTACAAAATGGATTTCATTTTTGAACTCAAAGCACCGATATTATGCTATGGTAATTTTTGGGGTTTTTTATGAAAAAATGAATTTCCAGTGAATAGTGTTTTTATTTAAAAATTAAATTAAAAATATTTAGAAAATTATTTTTATAAAATGGAGTTCATATTTGTAATCAGAGCGTTGATATTTGGTTAAGGTGAAATTTTGGGATTATTCTGAGAAAGTTGAATTTTCGATGAATAGTGAAAATACAGTTTTTAAGTTACGGGTGTTTAATGACATCATTAAATGATGTATTAGCTTTGTAATCAATATGTTCGAATTATGAATAGTTAGATAAGGTATGAGGTGTCCCAAGTGGCCAATACCATGGGCAAATACCATGGGCAAGCCCATGGTTTTGCCAAAACCACTAATGAGGTGTCCCTTTGCCATTAATGCCTTGTCCCCTCACTTTCCCTATAAATACCAAGCCATCCTCTCATCCATTCGACTCCCCACTCTCCCCCAACGAAGTTATGGTCTCATTACATTCCAAGGAGTCCTACCATGGTGCCCCCAAGCCCTCAAGGTCCCAAACTTTGAGTTTTAAGAGTTATGTTTTAAGGTAAGGGATCCGATCTTTCTCTTTCTTTTCAAGAAATATCTTTTATGTAATTTCTTTTATGCTCCATGTTATTATGTTAAAGGGTGTTATTTTATACTCCTATTACTTCCCTTTTCATGTTCACATAATGAGAGATCCCCTCTTACTCTCATTATTTCGTTTTATGAAGTTTTAAGTGGCGCCGTTAGGCTGCCGAAATTTTTGTAACAGATTCTTTCTCCCTTCTCATTTTTCAAGATCTATTTTCATGTCAAGTATTTCAAGTTCCTTTTTATTATGTTGGGGTATGATATCTAAATTTATCATACTGATCTTTTATTATCATATGATGAGAGACCCCATTTGATCTCTTCAATTCAGTATTTTGAAGTTTTAAGTGGCACCGTTAGGCTGCCGAATTTTTAAGTGGTTCTTCACCCTTCTCGTTTTGGAAGTTCTACTTTCATGTCAATTCTTTCAAGTTCCTTTTTGTTATATTGGGGTATGATCTCTATATCTATCATACTGGACTCTTATGTTCATATTATGAGAGACCCCATTTGATCTCTTCAATTCAGTATTTTGAAGTCTTAAGTGGCGTCGTTAGGCTGCCGAACTTTCATAAGAGAAATCTAATTTTTGTCTTTCTTCCATGTTTTTCATTTCAAATGGTATGCCCTTGAAATTTCATTACCATGATCATTTATCATTATTATTCTGTCCATATACTATTTTATGGGTCATTTATGAATTTTTGACCCATTTCCCTCTCTTTTTAATGTCTTCTAAAACCTCGTAACATAGCCGTTATGCTGTACAATTTCCATCTCAAAATGTCTCTCTCTTTTTCTAAAGTTCTTTTATATTATTAAGTGAATACTCAAAGCTCTTTCTTCTAAAGGGGTATTCACATATATACCAAAATTTTCTATTTTAAATTATGGGATTTACATACATGAGACCCACCTTCCTTTTCTGTGGGTTTTAAAGTGATGTAAAGATCATGTCTTTAAAGTAGTTTTTAAAACTTTATGATTACGAAATGAAACCCATTTATTTTGTGCTACATGGGTTCTTTATGAAATGTTTGATGATGATATATGTGGCTCACATGATAATAAAGGCAAATTTAAGGGTGCTCCCTGATAGCGCTCCAATGCATTGGGTAAAGACTTAATCTCTAGAGATGACTTTTTTTTAACGACGCCTTGGTGAATAACCTTGGTAATTTTTAACGACACCTTGGGGATGGACCTTGGTGAAACGAAACGATTGTCAATATTAAATGTTGTAGCCACATCTTCAAGTTATGAAAAAGTTTTATTTTTATTATGATATGCCTCATGATTTCATTTTCATGCCTTAAAGTTCTTTTCATGACCCTATTGATGTATCTCAAGTTCATATGTAAAATGTTTCACTTGTTTCCCTTGCTGGGCCTTCTGCTCACCCTTCCTTTTGATGTATGTCCCCAGGTTATGAGATGCAGTAATGAGACTAGGGTGAACATGAGGAGAAGCCTTTCAAGTGTTTAAGAAGAATGTTTTTTTTGTTTCATGTTTTATGTTCCTTGTTTCCAAGACACTAAACCTTAAAGATCCTTAGTTCCGTGTAATGGAATGAAAGTTATGTTATAAAAAGACGGGATTTTATAGTTGGTATCAAAGGATGGTTTAGTTATTTGTGGAAATTAGGATATTAAAACTCTAGGAAGAACCCTATAGAAAAGTTTAAATATAGGAAATCTTCCTGGTATTTTGGTGAGTATTGAGTAAGGGGTTACCAAGCAAATACATCCCTGTCTGGATACGAGCAGGTAGAGGTGGCTCTGGCACAGATATACATAGGGGTAAAACCCGAAAACACCGCTTTGAGCTAGACTCGAACGGGAAATGGTACACGACAACGGGCCTTGCTGCACTCTTGGTTACGACACTCCCGGGGGATATGCTTTGGTAAATTCATAAGCTTAGTATGAACCATTATTAAAGGAACAAAGATAAAATTAAATAAAGGTTCACATAAGAATATATGATCATGGATAACCTAGATGGGAACCTAGGGGATCACAAGTTAGGGTATACTTTTCTTCTACAAGTTATCCTTATATGATTTAAGTTTCTTTTCATGATTATTGGCTAAGTATTTAACCCCCTAATTATAGTTTCTTTTCTTAATTAATGGCGGGAAATGGAAGAACATGTCCCAACAACCAATGTGATAGGAAATGCTACGATTTCCGTATTAATACGACAAAGATGATTAGGGGATTAAAAGATGATTATTATTTTGGAAGACGTTCACTATTTTGAGGACCCTATATGATCAAGGTAAATATATTACTGCGGTATTTTCATTGAGGAGTAAGGTTGACTTATATTTTGAAGAATCAATGAATTTAAGGAGGACTTATAGTAATTTAGGTTACTTATGGAAATGATTAACCTATCTTGGGTAAAATATGTTTAGGTTAGCTACTTTTGTTATAAGATGTTAGTTGTGGTTGATGTTGTTTGGAGATGAACAATGAAGTTTATTTTGGAAGACTATGTTATCAAATCCCTCTTGTATTTGGGTTTCAATCTTAGTTTGGTTTATTTTGAGGAATTTTAAGGACCGTTATTTAAGGGATGGTCTATGATGAACTTTGGGTAGTACCATGGAACTTTGAAGATTTAAAAATAGTTTCCCTTCCTATGGGATTCTTTCTTTTTGAAGAGTTGTTTTACCTCACCCTTTCTGTTTTTGGGATAATGTTTAAAGATAGAAGAAATAGATAGTTAATCTTTTGTGGATTATGTGATTCTCTAGAAGATGATTCTTGTGTTTTGATGAGACCATGTAGTTTTGAATGCTCATCATTTGGAGAAAAGATTAGTTTTGGTAGAAACTTATTAAAGGATGAAACTCTACATGAAGGTAGATATATTTCCTTATGTTTTTGTTCTATATTGTAAATGAATTCCTCAAAATTATGAAAAGTAACGTAAAACAAAAATGTTGTTGGTTTACGTTTCCTACTAGGTAATCAAAGATCGTTTACACACATCATAAGTTTGGGATTTTCTTATGGTTAACTTTCTCCTAATCATGTTCTCTATCACTCTCCCTCAGAACTTGACCCTTTGTTTTTCTTCCATCTCCATGTTTTCCTACATGGAATCCTAGTGTGGGATAACTCGGGTGACCTTTGTACTTCCCTTTCTTTCTTTTAAAGTAATAGTTTTACTGACTCCTTTTCCGATGTGGGACTTTCAATGAAATTTCAAAACCTAATTTCAAAAAATTGCGAGGATGCAATTTCTTAAGGGGGGAAGATTGTAACGACCCGAAATTTTGAATAAATCTTGTTTCCTAATTTTATGTGTTATTTTATTTTATTTTTATACTCAACAAAAATGTTTCATTTGATAACATGAGTATAATTAAAATGATACCGTTGGTTTTTGACTGTTATATGACCATTGGTCAATATGACCGCTGGAAACTAAACGTTTTGATTATTGTCTCTAAATACAAGTAATATTGGTTAATTAATATAGAAAGAAGATTCGATGGCCTCACCCAGTAGTCTTGGACTGATCGAAGCCCATCTAACAGAACTTGGGAAGGAGGTAGCACCACTGGGCTTTGCTCTGGACCAAACCCAAGATGAACTTCATCGTGTGAAGCTAGAACGGGATCGCCTTCGTGAGAAGTTCAAACTGATAGAAATTACTACTCATGCGATGTTGGCTGAGCCTCCCTCAGATTCTCTCACATTAGCACACCTTACACTTAGGTCCTATGCTGGTGTGATAAGGGGCTATGTAAGGAGACCGTGACTGCCTTGTGTAATCCTTTGTTTTAAATAAAAATTGGGATTTCTTCTTATGATGAAGTTTATGAATTTTCAAATGACCGGATAAATATAGTATGCATATTTTTGATGAATTTTAGAAAAAGGATTTTTTTTTAAATGGTTGTGTAAACCTTGAATAATCAAAAATGTGTAATGATTTTTGAAAAATGGTCTTCTACAATTATGTTCATTACGAAATTTAGAGTCTAATAAGATCAACTTAATTTTTGATGAATAGTAAATTATGAATAGTGATTTTATGATTAGGATTAGTAATGTGTCCAAATGGATTAGTAATCTCACTTAAAGAAAGTATTAATATAATCTAGGCACCTTGATTAAGTAATGTGATTCAATAAAATGGTTAAAGAACAGTTTCATAAATTATTATTCAAGTATTAGTTTTTTCAGGTGAATAGTGTTTTTTAATTAAAAATTTAATTAAAAATATTTAGATAATTATTTTTACAAAACGGATTTCATTTTTGAACTCAGAGCACCGATATTATGCTATGGTAATTTTTGGGGTTTTTTCTGAAAAAAATGAATTTTCGGTGAATAGTGTTTTTATTTAAAAATTAAATTAAAAATATTTAGAAAATTATTTTTATAAAATGAAGTTCATATTTGTAATCAGAGCGTTGATATTTGGTTAAGGTGAAATTTTGGGATTATTCTGAGAAAGTTGAATTTTCGATGAATAGTGAAAATACAGTTTTTAAGTTACGGGTGTTTAATGACATCATTAAATGATGTATTAGGTTTGTAATCAATATGTTCGAATTATGAATAGTGAGATAAGGTATGAGGTGTCCTAAGTGGCCAATACCATGGGCAAGCCCATGGTTTTGCCAAAACCACTAATGAGGTGTCCCTTTGCCATTAATGCCTTGTCCCCTCACTTTACCTATAAATACCAAGCCATCCTCTCATCCATTCGACTCCCCACTCTCCCCCAACGAAGTTCTGGTCTCATTACCTTCCAAGGAGTCCTCTCATGGTGCCCCCAAGCCCTCAAGGTCCCAAACTTTGAGTTTTAAGAGTTATGTTTTAAGGTAAGGGATCCGATCTTTCTCTTTCTTTTCAAGAAATCTCTTTTATGTAATTTCTTTTATGCTCCATGTTCTTATGTTAAAGGGTGTTCTTTTATACTCCTCTCCTTTTCATTTTCACATAATGAGAGATCCCCTCTTACTCTCATTATTTCGTTTTATGAAGTTTTAAGTGGCGCCGTTAGGCTGCCGAAATTTTTGTAATAGATTCTTTCTCGCTTCTCATTTTTCAAGATCTATTTTCATGTCAAGTATTTCAAGTTCCTTTTTATTATGTTGGGGTATGATCTCTAAATTTATCATACTGATCTTTTATGATCATATGGTGAGAGACCCCATTTTATCTCTTCAATTCAGTATTTTGAAGTTTTAAGTGGCGCCGTTAGGCTGCCGAATTTTTAAGTGGTTCTTCACCCTTCTCGTTTTGGAAGTTCTACTTTCATGTCAATTCTTTCAAGTTCCTTTTTGTTATGTTGGGGTATGATCTCTATATCTATCATAATGGACTCTTATGTTCATATGATGAGAGACCCCATTTGATCTCTTCAATTCAGTATTTTTAAGTCTTAAGTGGCGTCGTTAGGCTGCCGAACTTTCATAAGAGAAATCTAATTTTTGTCTTTCTTCCATGTTTTTCATTTCAAATGGTATGCCCTTGAAATTTCATTACCATGATCATGTATCCTTCTTATTCTGTCCATATTCTGTTTTATGGTTCATTTATGAATGTTTGACCCATTTCCCTCTCTTTTTAATGTCTTCTAAAACCTCATAACATAGCCGTTATGCTGCAGAATTTCCATCTCAAAATGTATCTCTCTTTTTCTAAAGTTCTTTTATATTATTAAGTGAATACTCAAAGCTCTTTCTTCTAAATGGGTATTCACATATATACCAAAATTTTATATTTTAAATTATGGGATTTACATACATGATACCCACCTTCCTTTTCTGTGGGTTTTAAAGTGATGTAAAGATCATGTCTTTAAAGTAGTTTTTAAAACGTTATGATTACAAAATGAAACCCATTTATTTTGTGCTACATGGGTTCTTTATGAAATTTTTTATGATGATATATGTGGATCACATGATAATAAAGGCAAATTTAAGGGTGCGCCCTGATAGCGCTCCAATTCATTGGGTAAAGACTTAATCTCTAGAGATGACTTTTTTTTAACGACGCCTTGGTGAATAACCGTGGTAATTTTTAACGACACCTTGGGGATGGACCTTGGTGAAACAAAATGATTGTCAATATTAAATGTTGTAGCCACATCTTCAAGTTATGAAAAAGTTTTATTTTTATTATGATATGCCTCATGATTTCATTTTCATGCCTTAAATTTCTTTTCATGACCTTATTGATGTATCTCAAGTTCATATGTAAAATGTTTCACTTGTTTCCCTTGCTGGGCCTTCTGCTCACCCTTCCTTTTGATGTATGTCCCCAGGTTATGAGATGCAGTAATGAGCCTAGGGTGAACATGAGGATAAGCCTTTCAAGTGTTTAAGAAGAATGTTTTTTTTGTTTCATGTTTTATGTTCCTTGTTTCCAAGACACTAAAACTTAAAGATCCTCAGTTCCGTGTAATGGAATGAAAGTTATGTTATAAAAAGACGGGATGCTATAGAGCATCTGTTATATGCCAAGCTATCTAAATTTCAGTTTTGGATTGACAGAGTACACTTTTTGGGGCACATAATCTTAGAAGAAGGTGTGGCTGTAGACCCATAAAAAGTGCAGGCAGTGGTTTCTTGGGAGAATCCCAAGAATGTTTTTTTATATCTAAAGATTTTTGGGATTAGTTGGTTATTATAGTAGGTTCATCCAATAATTTTCTTGATTGTTAAAACCACTTTTAGGTTTGAAAAAGAAAATGGTAAAGTTTGATTGGATAGGATAATGTAATAATTCTTTCTAGGAGTTAAAGAAGCGCTTGACATCGACACCAATTTTGGTCCTACTTGAGTCGGGTAAGGATTACACAGTGTATTGTGATACTTATGGAATCAGACTCAAAGCTATTTTGATGCAATGGGATCAAGTCATTGCTTATGGGTCTCGGTACCTAAGGCCTCATGAATGGAATTACCCTATGTATGACCTCGAGTTGGCAGTAGTGGTATATGCTCTTAAGTGTTGGAGACACTATATTTTGGTTGAAAAGTTTACTGTTTTTACAGATAAAAAAAAACTTAAAGTATATATTTTCACAATGCGACTTGAATATTTAGCATTGAAGATGAGTATAATATGGGTAGTACTTTGATTTTGATCTGGAATACACACCCAAAAAGGGGAATAGTGTGGCTAATTCCTTGAGTAGGAAAACTCAGACTCAGTTGGTACATGAGTCGAGTGTAGAGTGGAAGATGAAAACCTTGCTGGCAGAAATGCATATGGTAGTTCAGAAGAGTCAGGAGAGGATGAATATGGTTTCTCTAGTAGTGGATTCTACACTCTTGAGATAGATCAGGGACAGGTAGTATGAGGATCTAGAGTTTTTAGTCTTAAGGGGAATCCTTGAAGGTGGGGAGACACCTTCAGACTAGATAATAGATGAGGATGAGATCATCTATGTGAAAAATCTGGTTGTTGTGCCTATGAGTATGTGAGAGGAACTCATGCAAGAATTTCATGCTTGAAGGTGGGTGGTACATCATGGGCTGAAAAAAATGTACCGTGACCTACGACGATAGTTTTGGTAGCTATGAATAAAAAAGGAGATAGTAGGATTCGTAACAAGATGTTTCACCTGTCAACAGGTGAAGGTAGAGCACCAATGACCTGGAGGCCTATTGTAGCTGTTTCCTATTCTGGAATAGAAGTGGGATGGAATGAATATGGATTTTGTGGTAGGACTTCCAAAGACTCTTAAGAAGAATGATGCTATTTGGGTTGTTGTGGATAGACTAACGAAGGTAACACATTTCTTTCCTATCTAGGAAACCTTTATAGTAGAGAAGTTGGGAGAACTGTATATGAGAGAGATAGTTCGTTTGTATGGGGTTCCACAGACTATAGTTTTAGATCACGATTATTGATTTACTTCAAACTTCTAGTAGGGATTACAGAAGGTTCTTGGTATACATATTATGTTAAGTAAAACCTTCCTCCCACATATAGATGGGTAGTCGGAGCATACCATTCAGGTGTTAGAGGACATGCTGGTAGCATGTGTGCTTGACTTTGGTGGTTCTTAGGAGAAGCACTTGGATTTAGTAGAGTTTGCCTATAAAAATAATTATTAGGAAACTATACAGATGTCACCATATGAGGCACTTTATGGTAGGCCTTGTACATCACCACTATGTTGGTTAGATGTGGGTGAGTCAGAACTATTGGGACCAAGTATCGTTCAGGAAACATCGAAGCAGGTACAGTTGATTCAGAAATTTATGGCTATGGATCAAAGTAGGCAGGAGGCATATGCTGAAAAACAGATATGACCCCTAGAGTTTATAGAGGGTGATCGTGTTTTCCTTTGGGTTTCACCTAGATTGGGTCACCACAGGATACAGAGGTAGGGAAAGTTAGCAGCCAGGTTTTTAGGACTGTTTGAGGTGCTAGAGAGAATCAGGTTGGTGGTATACCTATTAGTACTTCCACAAAAATTCATCACTATTCATTATGTTTTCCATGTATCATAACTAAGGTGGTATCACCCTGACCCTTCTCATGTGATTGATGTGGAAGAGGTTGATCTCAAGATAGATACATCCTTTGAAGATCATCTGATATGTGTGTTGGGTGGAAATGAGAAAGTGTTACGAGAAAATACCATGACATTAGTTCGCTTGTTATGGAAACATGTAAATGTTCAAGAGGAAACTTGGGAATGGGAATTAGACATGAGGGCTCAATGGCCCAATCTTTTTGGCTCAAAATCTTAGAGAAGTTCGGGAGTGAAGATCGAGGATGAGCTGTTATAAGGTGGAGAGATTGTAAGATCCTGATCTTTTCTAGAGTCATCTCAGACATTTTTTAGGTAATTTTGAAGATTTTAAGTACCTTTTATTTGGAGTAGTGTTTTTGGGGTGAGTTTGGGTGAATTTTTAAGGAAATTTTGAAGACAGGGAGCTGTGCACAGTTTGCACATGGTTTGGACAAACTGTGTGCAAGCTAACCATGTGGATAGTGGAGGTCGGCACGGTTGGTGCATGAGTTGCCTAACTATGCACCATCCAGCTGTGAGGGTAGTGTAAGAGCACAAGTTTGGAACACAGTTTTCCCTAACTGTGTGCCTCTGCCTAGGAAACTCTGCACATGAGATTTCAATTTTTAAAAAATCCAATTTTAAAACCACCCGAACCCCCGGGACTTCCATATTTCGAACTTGACTCAGGTTTTACAAATTCTAGGTGTTCCCAAGTCCTTATAGATGGATTCCAAGGAAATATGAACACAGTTCCTCTAGATCAAAATCCTAGATTGAAGATCCTCTCTCTTCCTAGTAAGTGGATTTCATCCTGTTTCTTTTCCCGTTCTTTCTCTTATATTTTCCAGATCTTTTCATAGAATATCTCCACCATTTTCATGGATTTAAACCTAAGGGTTGAGATCTAGATCTAATATTGTGGATATATATCTAGATTTATAGGATCTTTATTCCTTTGATTTTAATTTTGGTTTAGGGATTTAGATCTGAAGATTTATTGACGATCTTGTGCCGCTCAGATTTTGGGAATTTTCTGTTGGGCTAACTTCCATCTGACTGACTGAAAATTATTTTTTTATTAAGATAAACCCCCTTTTAAGGGAAAAGGGAAAAAACACCATGACATCAAAGACATAAACAAGTCAAAAAGGCCCCAACGGTCCAAAAGTCCAAGACCAAACAACCCACACTAAATGAGAAAATCCCCTCCCAGCATCAAAAATATGAAATCAAGCTTCCACCTTCCACTACTTATCAGCTAGCTATCCCATGAAAAAAATCCATGGGCCTGGTACCGATGTCCATAGCCATACCCTCTCAAAAATCCAATTCCAAAAAGCACTAGTATAGTGGAAACTCATTTCCCTAAACCTTATCTGGAGCAGACTCATGTAAATGATTTTATTGCAGAATCGTTGAACCGTAGACCACAAAGCCCACAGTAAAAACAAACCACCAGCCACCACTAATACAAAACATCAAACCAATACAACCTCCACAGTCATAAAAAACGTTCAAAATCAACCGTGAGTAGCCACCAATATCCAAAATACCCATTTTCAAAATTCAGAAGAGATCACGAAATGCAAGCCCGCCAGCATCGCACATACACCGACAGACGCTTCTCTACCAACAACCATTATCATAAAAAATAGAGGCTTACCATACCTCTCCGTTGCTGATTGAAATTCATCACCATCACCCTCCCTACACTGCTCGCTCGAGATCACATCCCAAATATCCATGAAACCACTGCCCAACTCCACCTTGGAGATAACGATGGAAGCCTGGATCCTGAGCAGAGAAAAAACCGGCTTGTGCAGGACGAAACAACAACTAGACAAATACCGATAGGGAGACCAGGAATCCATCCAAACATCACTCGAAAGAGGCCGAAGAAGAACAACCATCACCAGAAAAGAACAGGTCCAACGAGAAACATAACCAACATCGAACAAGTATAAAACTCATTGAAGATGACAGAAAACCAAAAAACCAAACCAGATCCAAACCTTTGAGTCATCTCAACACCTTCACCGCGAAATCCACAAACCTGAACTGCAAAACCCATCACCACCTTCGAAACCACACCCGGCGACCAGATCTGCTCAAAGCACCCCAAGCCAGCTCAGACACAAAGCGTCAACCTCCACCGCAACAGATGGAACTCGAACATAGATCCTCACCACTCCTCCATGAGAAGCCCTCTCCAGACCATGGAAGACCAGCATACAGTGAGATTTTTCGATATGAATGAGCCCACAAAGAAGATGCTGCCACAAGAAGAGACACTGCCCGCCAAAAACTCTCCAAGCGTCTAGGAGAAGATCACAGCTGGCCCGCAGTGAGGGGGAGGAAGGCGGCGGCGGGGAGAAGAAACCCTAAGGTAGAGCCCCTTACAGGCATTGGCTAACTTCCATCTATAAACTGAGGCATATAATCTAAATATAACTCCCATAGTCATGATTTTGATATGTGTATGTGAGTTTATGATTTTCTAGATTTCTTGATAATTGATTTCCTAAATTGGAGTAATTAAGAATGAGGATTTTACTTGAGTTTTCATTGGTGATTAATTGATAATTGAATCATGGAACAAACGAAGGGGGTTTCCCAAATATATATTTTAGAGATTTTTTATTGGTTGAGATATTATAATTTGGATATTGAATTGATTGTGTGAATATAATTAATTGGGGGAAATTAATTATGAAATGTTGTTTAGCTGTGAAAGATAACTAATTGGGAGAATTAATTATGTTCCATGATGTTGGACTTTGAAATGTTTAACTACTAATTGTATTAGTAATGTAATGATGTGGAGAATTATTTTGAATTAATGAATGATTAAATGGATGAGATTTTTGTGGTGCTAGACATGGCATTCTAGACTAATTAGAAGTTGGGACTTGGACATGGAGTTCCTCCCCAATAGATATTCAAGCCTGATATTATGGGGTTCTAGGCATGAATACCTACACCGAATGATAAAAGGAGTGCTAGTCATGATGACCTAGACTCAAAGAGATTGTGGTGCTAGGTATGATGACCTACACTAATGAATGATAATAATGAATGATGATTCAACTGAGATTTGGGGTGCTAGGCATGACGACCTACACCAAATGATTAATGATAATGAATGATGATTCCAATGGGAAATATGAATTGAAACTGGGCCTAATGTGATGATTAAAGGTTAAATTAAAATGTTATAACTATTTAAATTATGCATCATATTTATTGCTTCATAGAACTGCATGCACTATCTTTTGACTGGAATTGTTTTAGACACCGTTGGTGGTGACCTACTGAGTTGTACTGACACCCTATTCGGGCTGCCTAATCGGCACCCGAGCAGACTTTGTTGTTGTAGGACAGGATAAAGGAAAGGCCCTGGGATAGGTTGAATTTTGGGATTGGATCATGGGAGAGGGAACAAGACATGGTTCAGGACCCACTTAGGAGTCGCTAGGTCTTTAATTTGAGTTGCGTTATAGACGCTTGACATTGCATTGTCATAGAATGTTATACCTTTTAGTTGAGTATTGTATTTTTCATGTTTTCTTCCTCACATGACATGGATTGGGTCAAGTTTTTTATATGCTTCTGCACTTAGTTATTATTATTTGTTTCCGCTAGTGTTTTATTATGATAAAAGAGGGTATAGTCTCCCCAAGACTGACTTACGAGAACCTTACTGCTAGTCATCACCCTCTGGCATACGAGGATGGGCGTTTGAGGGTGTGTGGACAACCGACTCTGGGCACCATTCAATGGCTCTAGGTTAGGGACGTCACACCTTCATTTGTGGGAGGATAAGTAATGATGGGTGTGTGAGGACTATGATCTATCAGCTCTTTACCGACTCTGCTACCTTTATAGGCCATGCTGGGGGATTCCTCCCCCCAACTCCATCAGTTCCAACTCCACTGCCTTCACCGAATATGTTGCCTTCATAGGCCACACAGGGGGCATCCGCTCTCGACTCCATCGGCTCGTTGCCAACTACACCACCTTCATAATCCATGCAAGGGGAATCCGCCCCAGACTCCATTGAATTTTCACCAACTCCACTGCCTTCATAGATCGTGCAAGGGGCATCTGCCCCCCAACTCCATCACCTGCTCTCTGACTCTGCTGCCTTTATAGGCTGTGTAGGGGGCATCCCCCCCAACTCCATCACCTTATCACCAACTCTTCCACCTTTAGGGCCAAACGGGGGGCATCTTCCCCCAACTCCATCATCTCCTCACCGAATCCGACTCCTTCCTAGGCTGTTTAGGGGTCATCCTCCCCTAAACTCCATCAACTCCTCGCTGACTTTGCCACATTCATAGGCCACACATGGGGGCATCCGCCCCCGACTCAATCAGCTCCTCACCGACTCTGCCACCTTCATAGGTCGCACAGGGGGCATCCTTCCCCCGAATCCATCGGTTCCTCACCAATTTTGCTACCTTCATAGGCCGCGCAGGGGGAATCCTCCCCCCGAATCCATCGATTCCTCGTCAATTCCGCCACCTTTATAGGCTGTGCATAGGGCACCCACCCCCAAATCCATCAGCTCCTCGCCAACTCTACCGCCATCATAGGCCGCGCAGGGGGAATTCACTCCCGACTGCATCGACACATCACTGACTCCACCGCCAACATAGGCCGCATAAGAGGAATCCACCCCTAACTCCATCGGCTCCTCACCGACTCTGCCGCCTTCATAGGCCATGTAAGGGGAATCTGTACCCCGACTCCATCAGATCCTTGCCGAATCCACCGCCTTCATAGGCCACATAGGGGGAATCCACCCTGATTCCATAATATCCTCACTGACGTCATAGGCCGTGCATGGGGAATCTGACCCCGAATCCATTAGATCCTCGCCGACTCTGCCACCATCATAGGCCATGCAGGGGGCATCCACCCCCAGAATACATCAACTCCTTGTTGACTCTTCCAGCCTCATAGGATGTGCATGGGGAATCCACCCCTCGAATCCATTGGATCCTCACCAACTCCACCGTCTTAATAGGCTACGCAGGGGGAATCTGACCCCTAATCCATCAGCTCCTTAGAGAAAGAACCATAAGCCATTTCCTGGTCCTCCCCACCCTCACACCGCCATCATCTATCACAGAGGTCCTCCTCGCACTACAATCATCATTGGAACAGAGGTCCTCCCTATTACCATCATAAAATACTGCGGAGGTTGATCATATCCCTGCACCGACTACTCTATATTATGAGATGATGGTCGAGGAATCCATGTCTTCCAGGCTCTATCACCCATCGTACCGATGATCCAAGATTCCATGGATTCTGGGCTCTATCGCCCCGTCGTACCGACAATCCATAATTCCATGCCTTCTGGGCTCCATCACCATCGCCCTATAGTACCGAAACTCCATACTTCCATGCCTTCTAGCCTCCATCACCCCGTCATACCAATGATCCAGGATTCCATGCCTTCCAGGGTCTATCACCCCGTCATACCAACAATCAAGGATTCCATGACTTCTGGACTCCATCGCCCCGTTGTACATATTCTCTAGGATTCCATGCCTTTTGGGATCCATCGCCCCATTGTACTGAAAATCCAGACTTTCACACCTTTCTGGATCCATCGCCCTATCTTACCGACGATCAAGGCTTCTAGGCCTTCCGAGCTCCATCTCCCCATCATACAGACACTCCAGGCTTTTATGACTTATGGGTTCCATCACCCCATCATATTGACAATCTATAATTCCATGCCTTTCGGGCTCTTTCACCCCGTTGTACCAACGATCCAGGCTTCTAGGCCTTATGGGCTCTATCTCCCCATCGTACTGATGCTCCAGGCTTCCATTCCTTCCAGGATCCATCGCCCCATCGTACCGATGATCCAAGCTTCCACGCCTTCCAGGCTCCATTACCCCATCATATCGACGATCCAGGCTTCTATACCTTCTGGGATCCATTGCCCCATCGTACCAATGCTCTAGGATTCCATGCCTTCTATAATCTATCGCCCCATCGTACTGACAATCTAGGATTCCACACCTTCTGGGATCCATCACCCCATTGTACCAACACCCCAGGATTCCAATCCTTCTAGGGTCCATCACCCCGTCGTACCGACGATCTAGGCTTCTATGCTTTCCGGGATCCATCACCCCATCATACCAATGATCCAGGCTTCCACATCTTTTGGGATCCATCGCCATGTCATATGGACCCTCCAGGATCCACACCTTCCGAGCTCCCTTTCTCCGTTGTACCGATAATCCAGAATTCCATGCCTTCCGAGATCCATTGTCCTATTATACCAACAATCCAGGCTTTTAGGCCTTCCAAGATCAATCGCCCCATCGTACCTACGCTCCAGGCTTCTATGCCTTCCAGGATCCATCACCCCATCATACCGACGATACAGACTTCTATGCCTTCTGGGTTCCATCACCCCATCATACTGACGATCCAAGATTCCAGGCCTTTTGAGATCCATTTCCCCATCATACCAACGCTCTAGGATTCCACAACTTCTGGGCTTTATCGCCCTGTCGTACCGATGATCCAGGCTTCCACGCCTTCTAGGCTTCATCACCCCATCGTACCGACAATCCTGGATTCCACACCTTCTGATATCCATCACCATCTCCCCTTTGTACCGATGCTTCAGGATTCCATGCCTTCCAGGCTCTATCCCCCCTACAGACTAAGGACATGTTGTCATCCCTACCACCCTTGTGACACTATGTGTCATCCCAACTGCTGCATTGCATCAACCATAGAGGTCATCCCTGCAGCCTTGACACTAGGTTCTGGAATTTTCACCATGATGTATCCCAACACAGGCATGGAGAACATCCATGCATACGCTGGGGGAATTTTAGGATAATCCCATCATATGTACCCCCTCATCCTTAAGGATCCAAAACCACTAGAATGGGGTAGATATGAACATCCCTCTACTGACACAGTCCTTATGGATTCACATCCTAGTTGTATGATGTTATACTACACAAAAACCATCATCTATTTTGCATGATGTTAAACTGATGGACAACATATTGGTCACACAATGTTAAATTGTACAACACCATGGTCAAAGCTACACGACCTTAAACGAGAGCCACTACTTGTCCTAATCAGATGGAATTAAACTGTATGATGCAACTTCCTTATCCTATTATGTTAAAATACATGTCTATCATCCTCATCACACGACATTAAACTATAGCCTTACCATGTTTCGATCACCGGGGGCCTCATATGCTATGCATGAGATGGATTCACATCCCCATTGCATGATGTAAAACTGTGTAGCATCATGATCTCCTATATGGGACATTGCTATCCATTTAGCATCAGTCCACTACCATTCCATGTTTAAGAACTAACTTAGGACCTTCTTCCTTGAGAAGGGGTTTAACTCCCTCCTTTGGATACACCCTGTTAACGTGCTCAAATTTACTATGATATAGAACCTTGAGTGTTAGACTCTAAATGGACATACTTTCAATCAATCTCTACGCTTCATAACATCCCTTTATTTGGATCTATGCCTTATTTAATGTATGAAGGGACCCCCTAATGTCTCGGTCTTATGACACTTTATCTCACCTACCATCTTGGTCCAACACCCCAGAATACATCAGATGATATTTTGATATAAGTCCCATGTTTCGAACATGGTCATCGGTTGAACCTCAATTGTCTGTCCTCATTCCAGGTAACACGATATGGATGTTGTGTTTTGAACATGTTCAACAGTTATCCTCCATCATTACAACACCATCATTGTGATCCAGATATCATATTTCATGATTCACATCTTTCCACCTTCTTATATTTAGGTGAAACTCCAACACCCTTGGTGTTACCCTTCCGTGCATATTTAAACATTGAGTGAGCAAGATAGTACCACTGGAATATTCTTATTATGACATATTCATTCCCCTTTTTGTGTGATTCCATGTGTCAAAAAAAATCCCATCATTACTACTTGTATCCCACACCGATCGTGACTCACGTGGGCTTAGTAGTTTTGGTAGGATGTGTACTAATATGGTCGAGCAGCACAAACATCTTCATCCCACATGATGTTAAACTGAATAATCATCCTGCATGATATTAAATTTCTCATCTTCATCCCGCATGATGTTAAACTGCATTATCTTCCTACATGACATTAAACTACCCATCTTCGTCCCACATGACATTAAATTGCATTATTGTCTTGTACGACATTAAATTGATCATCTTCATCCCACATGAAAATAAACTATATTATCATCCTACATGACATTAAACTACTCATATTTATCCCGCATGACATTAAACTGCATTATCATCTTTCACAACATTAAACTGCTCATCTTCATCCCACATGACGTTAAACTGGATTATCGCCCTGCACGACATTAAACTGCTCATGTTCATCCCGCATGATGTTAAACTGCATTATCATCCTGCATGACATTAAACTGCTCATCTTCATCCCACATGATGTTAAACTGCTTATCTTTATCCCGCATTATGTTAAACTAAATTATCATACTACGTGATATTAAACATTCTCCCCACATGACGTTAAACTGTATTATTCTCCTACATGACATTAAACTGCTCATCTTCATCCCACATGACATTAAACTGCATTATCATCCTGTATGACATTAAACTTCTCATCTTCATCCCGCATGACATTAAGCTGCATTGTTGTCCTGCATGACATTAAACTGCTCATCTTCATCCCACATGATGTTAAACTATGTTACCATCCTGTAATATATTAAACTTCTCATCTCCATCTTGGAAGAAATTAAACTACCTATCCTCATCCTGCAAGATGTTAAACTGTAAATGGTCCGAGCTCTACGACCCTAAACTAAGATCCCTTTCATCCTGCAATATGTGAGCTCTATGACCCTAAAATAAGATCCCTTTTGTCCCACATGATGATAAACTAGAATGGTGAATACACCTCATGGTCCAATCTCTAAGACCTTAAAATAAGATCTTTCCTCGTCCTTGTCACATGACGTTAAAATTCATGAATTTTCAAAACTATGTATGGCTTGATTCCCATCCTTATAGAATACATATGAATGCTCGAACCTATCATCCGTGGACTAAACCTAGGTCCCTCAATATTTCCAACATCTTGGACCAAGTTCTCACTTAGTATTGTGCGATGTGCTACAAAATCTATGTCCTCATTCACATCAGGCTATTTTTTCCACACCACACACATCCCCTTGAGAAACTACTCCTTTCTACATCCTTGTCACATGACATTAAACTACACAAATTTTCATAACTATGTTTGGATTGATTCCCACCCTCATGGGATACATAGGAAAACCAAAACATTTCATCTTTGGGTCCAGAACAACAAATTTCTTTGCCCATGGGTTTAGTTCTCTTAAAGGGATTTCATATGGTGTGGTATGTAGACTCCTTTGGTCCCCATTCACGTTAGGTTTACAACAACCGCAACATGTGCCCCTCCTTCCAGAACATCCTTCATGCATTGTCCTTACCGCATGATGTTAAACTGCATGGCAGTTTCAGAACTACGTGTGACTTGATTCTTATCCTCATGGGATATGTAGGAATTCCTAGACATTTTATCTTCGAGTCTAGTCCTGGTTTTTAGAAACCTCCTCTTCCTTTTGTCCCCTTGGCCTAAGTTCTCCCAGGGGTGTGTGGTGTGGTGTGGACTTATGTCCTCATTCACGATGAGTTTTCAATAACCACATCGTGTATCTCTCTCTTGAGATCTCTACATTACCCTTTTCATCCACTCATCTCCTCAAGTTGTCTGCTCTCAATTGGACCCCTCAACCATTTTTGGGTGATTCACCAACATTCTCATATTCACTGTGGTTTAGGACCTAGAGTGTTAGATTCCGTGTTGACATGCTTTAATTCATTTCCATGCTTCATGCCTCCCTTTATTTAGGTTTCAATCATCTTTCACATCCAAAAGGACCCCCATATGGTATGGATGCTCAGCCTTATGGATCACCTACCACCTTGGGCCAACGTCCCAAAGGATTTTGAATGACATTATATGACAGGTTCCACATTTTGAATATGATTAGTTTTCAACCCTCATTTTTTGTTCCCATTTTAGGCCAACACAATGCAATTACTATGTTTAGAACATGGTCAATAGTTATCCTCCATCGTTGTGACACCTCCATTAAACCCCAAATATTGGCCTCATGATTCACACCCCCTTTCACTTCAGCACGTCCAAGTGGAAATTTGACACCCTTGGTGTTATCCCTCCATGAAAACTTTCTCATTAAGAGGATGGATCAACATTGTGGTGTAATCCTTGACTCATCACTGTTTCCCCTTACTTAGTATTCCATGTGTTATGAAGATCTTCTCCGCCCTTGTTTCCCACATCTAGTATAGCTCACATGGGCTTAGAGATTTGGTCAAGGTTTATGCCCGCCTAGAAGAATCTCACTACCCTACGGTCTGAGTTCTATGACCTTAAACTGAGATCTTAACATATTTACTACATGACATTAAACTGCATGGCATGTTAAGAGCTACATACGGCTTGATTCCCATCCTTATGGGATACGTATAAACGCCCGAACATTTTGTCTTCAGGTCCAGATCAGGATCCACTAATTATATATGATTTTTGGTCTTTTGTCCTTGATTATTATGGGATTTTGTGGTGTGGAATATGTGGGATTATTCCCTCATTCACATCAGGTATATAATAGCCTCACCACATACTTCCCCTTATGGGTTAGTCCCTCCTATCTTCATCCTTACTGCATGAAGTTAAACTGTATGAAATTTATATAACTATGTATGGCTTGATTCCTGTCCTAATGGGATATGTAATAATGTCCAAACATTTCATCTTTGGGTCTATATTCATTTCCTTTGATCTATTCTGGCCCCTTGTCCTGAGGTCCCCTCCCCCTGGGGTTGCACGTGGTGTGGTGTGGGCTGATGTCCTCATCCACGTTGGGTATGCTTTGTCACGTCATGCACATTCTATTTATAACCTCATTCTTCTATGTGAGTCCAATATATATGATTTAAACTATATTTTCTGGTCTCACATGACTTTAAACTATTACGTCTTTACTGAACGATGTTAAAATGCATGAGTTGGTCCTACCACACGACCTTAAACCGTGACACTATTGTCCTGACTGCATAATGAAAAATAGAACCTCATTGTGGTGTCCTCGCTTGAGGGGAAATCATGTTTGGTATCTATTATCCACCATTATATTTTTCAAGGCCTACACATGGATCAATTTCTACGGCGATGCTCGGATTCTCCATCCTGGGTTTACTGCTTAAAAAAACACACACATCCACACTAAAGAACAAACAAGATGCATCAAATGTCGCTTCTTTTGGTGCATAGGACAGAACTACACAATATTATTTCCCATGGAATTAGAACCCTACCATAACATCTTGAAGAAATATGTATGTATTTATTCCCATCCTCATGGGATATGTAGGAATGCCCAAATATTTCATCTTCGGGTCCAGTCCAGGTACCTCAAATCCTGCCTTTTTTCCGCCCCCTGGCATAAACTCTGTCGGAATCACATGGTGTGAAGTATGTTTACTTATGTACTCATTCAAGTTGGGTTTATAATATCTATTCCACATAATTCCCTTCAGGTATCTCCCTTATGTTCTCTTTGTGTCCTTACCACACAACATTGAACTGCATGGCATCTCAAGAACTACATATGGCTTGATTCCCATCCTCATGGGATGCGTAGGAATTCCTAGACATTTCGTCTTTATGTCCAGACCTAGGTTTATCAACCTGTTTTTACCCTTCTCATATAGACTTCTCGACCTCTATTATGCCTCACTGACATGGTCAGATCTACCATAACCTGTTTTTCCATTATTCACATCTCCCTTTATTTAGGTTTCTATCATATTTCACATCCAAAAGGACCCCTGAATGTTATGGATGATTGGACTTATGGATTGACTACTAATTTGGGACAACATCCCAGAGGATTTTGAATGACATTATAAGATAGGTTCCGCATTTCAAATTCGGTTAGTAGTCAAACCTCGGATATTAGTTCCCATTCAGGTCACACAATATGGATGTTATGTTTCGAACACATTCAACAGTTATCCTCTATAGTTACGCCACCCCATTAAGCCTTAAATATTGGTCGCGTGATTCACATCCCTTTCCACTCCATCATGTTCAAGTGGAATTTCGACACCCTTGGTGTTATCCCTATGTGCACCTATGCACATTAAATAGGGTGAATCAGTGTCGTGAGGGTCATTTTCAGCTCCAAACTGTCTCCCCCAGCTATGTATTCCATGTGTTTCAAATATCTTCTCCACACTTGTTTCCCACATCAAGCATAGATCATGTAGGCTTAGGGATATGGGTAAGGTTTGTGCGTACATAGAAGAACCACACTTCTTTTGGTCCGAACTTATGACCTTAAACTAGGAGATTCAGTACCTTAGTCCAGGCATCATGAATTTTAAACTATGTGCATTCTTATAGAAATTTGTGGTGCGGTGTGGACTATTTTTTCCTCATTCACATCAGGTCACTTTATGGCACCACGCCACATATTTCTGCTTCAAGAATCTTTCCATTTTTGGTTCGATCTCTATGAACATAGACTAAGATCCCTCACATCCTTATTGTATGATTCTAAACTACATCTTCTACACCCATGCTATGTAATGATATGTTACCAAGCCATACAATGTCTTCACTCGAGAATACATTTTCCCTTTTGGTATTGGCCACCTGCCATACCACCTTCAAGAACTACATGCGGCTTGATTTCCATTATTATGGGATGCATAGTGATGCCCAAACTTCTGTTTATGGTCCAAGAACATCACTATAAACCCTATTGTTCCATTTTGGCCTGATTTTACTTAGAAGTATGTGTCTTGGTATAGACTCTATGTCCTTATTCAAGTCGGGTTTACAGTATCCACACTACGTACCTCTCTCGAGAGTTCTCCATTTTTTATATCATTAACCCATGACAATAAATTGCATGGGCATGTCCTCAATGCATGACTTTAAACTAAAACCCTACACTAAACAAGTGCCGGATGCCACATGAAAATTTTGGGATGTGTTGGCCTCCTCACCAGAGAGGATTTTCCACACCAGTGTTGGTCTCTAACCATGATGCCTTCAAGAACTACGTATGTATTGATTACCATCCTTATGGGATACGCAGCGACACCCAGACATTTCACCTTAGACCCAGCACCAAGACTATTAACTTTCATAGTTCTTTTCTCCTAATTATGGTCCAAACTCTATAACCCTAAAATAGGATTTCCTATTCCATGTAACAAAACTTTAAACTGATAAGCAGGGTCCTGGCAGTATGACCTTAAACTATGTGCAACGTCCTGATCATACAATTCTAAAATATTCCATGCATCGTCCTCATTTTCATGATATAAAACCGAAATCCATTAGAGGCCCTAAATAGAGAGGTCCTGTCTGGAGTAGGATTGATCTTGGTTCAGACTGATATGCTCACCCAATGTGCTTTCATCACGGTAGCGTGTTAGGATTTATTTGAATAGTCTGTCATGCCATCACCATGCTTTGCGTGCCCTCTATTTCAGATCCTCATTCCCTATCATGTCTGAAGGAACCCCCTAATGGTTATGATGCTTGGCCTTTAGGCTTTCTTACCATCCTAGGCCAATGTTCTAGAGGACATCATACAACACTTTGAGTTTGGCCCCGTGTTTTCAAATATGTTCAGTGGTTAACCCTCATTTGTTTGTTCCCATTTTAGGCTAATGCAATGCGGATGCTGTGCTTTGAATTTGGTCAACAACTATCTTCCATCATCATTCCATCCTCACTGTGTTCCAAATTTTGGGTATCAGAATTCATATTCTTTATTCCCCTTTGTTTGGATTTATTCCAAAAACCCTAGTGTCATCCCTCTCGTGCACTAGAGAACGTTGGGAAAAGCATGTTGGTTGTTCCAAGAACCCTGTTCTCCAGTAAAAATATCTCTCATCCTAGACACTCCAAAAGGTGATCGATGTCCCATTATGATCCCAACACATCTTTCACTATTTGGCACTCTCATACAGGTGAATGATCTTATATTGTCTCTTGTTTCCCACATCGATCATGACTCACGTGGGATTATATATATAGTTTTTTATTTCATCAATGAGATCAAGATAAAGTGGCCCCTAGGGTAGGCATTTTCCTTAGAGATTTCCTTAGAATGTGGTCCACCTCTCCCTCATCATCCTAATTGGACCCCATTATTAAGGGAGAATTTGTTGGCACTAGAAAACACATCCATGTCACTCAACCAATGATTCAAAACATGATCTCTGAGTGTGTCTCATTTTACAGGTTTTGATTTAACTGGTCATGGATCCCGAATGAAGTAACAGATCATAAGTTATGGCCGTTCGAATTTAGACTACTGAAAATGACCATCCCATACAATTTTGGGGCAAAGTATGGTTTTGTGTGCAATAATGGCCATTTGGAACACAATAATGGATGTTTTACGTGGAGTAATGGAATCTTGTGTACAAAAACAAAATCTTATGCACAACCTATTGCACAAAACTATTACACGCCCAATGTGATGTCATCTTCCACCCCAGTCACCTGAAAAATGTCCAAGTAAGGTGCATGAAAGTTTCAAGATGCGTGCACAAGATCGACAAGCATGCGAAAGATTATTACGTGCCCAATGCGACGTATGTAGGGAATGTTCGGCAAAGTATTGGGAAAATGAATAGGGTTTGTGCGCGCAAGATATTTTATGTGCACACAAGATTAACATCGGTACACAAGATTCTTATGCACCCAATGCGATGTCAAACACCCCTTCGCACGTGCACCCACCACAGGGTGCATGAAAGATATCTTCCGCACCTGGAATATTATGAGAAACTACTCAAAATTTTATCTATAGATACAAGTGAACCCCATCCCCCTCGGGGAAAGTCTCCGAAGGTTAGCTAATGCTATGCTACACATAAGACCGCCTCTTCCACGCCTATGAAAAAGAATGGAACCCTCTGTGTGAGATCTTGCATGATAGGTCCCATATGGGTCCACATTCAAATGGGACCAAAATGGTTTGATCATCACCTGACCTCTTTCCTGCCTAAGTCATGTGCACAAAATATTATCTCTTGCGCGCAAGATTACATTCTTGCACGCAAAACCTCCAATATTACGCACAACCCTTCAATGTTGTGCGCAACAATGCCAATGTTCCCATCTTGCACGCACCTATTCCACACATCCCAATCCTGCACATAGCCCATCTTATACACAACAATGCCCATGCTTGTGCCCGTTGGTCAATACCATAGGGGCTGTGCCCCCGCACCCTTGCTCAGGATTAGTGTCGGGCTGTAGTCCCACCCCTCCAGGCCAGTCCCTTCACTACCGTCACTCACCCCCATGTAAAATGGAGACTTTCACCATGAACTTTTTGGTATAGGACATCAAAATTTTCAATGGCACCCTTATGCGCATCCACCTTCCACCTATGGAATACCATGATTTGAGATACTCCTCCACACTCCATGAAACACCATAAGTCGACATATTTCTCTTGGACTGTTTCCTATGTCATGAGTTGAGATTCTTATCATCAATTCCCCCGAGTACCTTGAGTCAAACCATTACACAAGTAACTCATCTAAACCCCATCACCTTACTCCTATGTTAGGATCCACCAGAAAGGGATAATCTTATGTAAGTACCAACACCATCCATTGCTAGGCACCTTATTCCAACTAGTCCTATCTATATAACTTTAAACTGTAGTATACCCTATATAACAAACATAGGATGCCTCTTTCTCCAAAAAAGAGATACCTTATGCACCAATAATAAGATTCCAATAGTCCTATCTATATGACTTTAAACTGTAGTATACCCTATATGACAAACATAGGATGCCTCTTGCTATAAACAAGAGATGACTTATTTTCCAAGTATAAGATGCCGATAGTGCTATCTATATGACTTTAAACTATAATATACCCTATATGAAAAACATAGTATTCTTATTGATCCAAATAAGAGATTCTTTATGAACCAAAAATAATATTCCAATAGTCCTCACTATGTGACTTTAAACTGTAGCATGCCCTATCCTTCAATAATAGGATGCCTCTTGTTCCAAATAAGAGATGGATTATGTGGAAAGCATAAGATACCTCATGCCATAATTATAGTGGCATAATTTCAAGAGCATTGGAATCCATTCAAACATTCTATTCCTCCACCTCACACTTTACATGTCCTTCATTTGGATCTTCATCCTCTTCCATGTCTGGAGTGACCCCCTAATGACCTAGTCCCATTCCACTTTGGCTCACCTACTATTCTGGTCCAACACCCTGGAAGACATTGGACAAAACTTTGAGTTTTGTCCCGTGTTTTTAATATGGTCAGTGGTTGGATATCATTTGTTTGTTTCCATTTCAGGAGAACACGATGTGGATGCAACATTTAAAATATGGTCAGTGGTTATCTCCCTTCGTCATGTTTCCATCATTATGTTTCGAATGTTGGTTATATGATTCACACTTTTCATCTCCCTTTGTTTGTATTGATTCCAATTCCCTTGGAGTTATCCCGATTGTGCACTATTTTATAAGTGTTGGCACCAATTATATGCCTCAACCCACCAGTGAGTTGGGATTCCCTCATGTCTAGACATGAAGAAGACATTATAGTCATCTTCTATGTGTAATCCCCATCCACCATTTCCACTTATTAGAAGCACTCGAGTAGCTTCCATAGCGGCACCTGGGTAGATTCCATGCATAAGCCCCATCCACCATTACTTCTCTATAGCGGAACTCGAGAAGCTTCCATGCGTAAGTCCCATTCACCAACCTTCATGGTTACACCTTTTCACCATGATCTTCAGGTCTGTTATTGCCTCTTTTTTCTCACACCGAGCATGAATCATGTGATCTTAGAGGAAATGGTGACTATGAAATCCCCTTTGGGCCACCTTAGCATGTAAGCCCCATCCCCCATCCAATCGAAATATACAGAATTTGATCCTTTCCCTCCCTAGGAAAGGTACGTAGGAAGCCTCTCTAAGGTGCAAGCCTATCACCCATCTATCCCAACCATCTTCACGTCGGTTCACCCTCTCCCTGCATGACGTTAAACTATACGCCCCTTCTATCCTGCATAAAGTTAAATTGTATGCTTTCAAACTATATGGGTTTTGATCCTTGTCTTCTAGACAGGGTACATAGAAAGCCTCCCTAAGGTTCAACCCCAAACACTGGTAAACTTCAGTGTCCCCTTTGTTGGGACCCACATCTTTGGTCCACCCCTTAGTGGTGTCAGACCAGTTCCCAGGAAGCTAACCATGCATAAGCTCTAAAATCAATCCATACTCCTCCAACCAAGAGTTCCCCTCTTGAGATGGGCTGCTAACCATGCGTAAGCCTCAACAAGTCTTTGGGTCATTGTACTTTTTGTACACCCCAATTCTATGCCCCCATCCTGAACTACATGAACTTTGATTCCCTACCATGGGGATACATTGGAAGCCTCCCTAAGTTTCAATCCCATCACTCATGTCTCATCCTGGTATCTCCCTTGAGCCTTTGTTCTTTGGTAAGGTCAGACCTCAACCCAATGTTCTACTTCCTTCAGGTCCCATCCGTGTGTCCATTCTCAGAGGCCGCCTCCTCAAGTATCCCATCACCCCACCAAACTATGTGGACCTTGATTCCTTACCACATGAATATGTAGGAAACCTCCATGAGGTTCAATCCCAACATCGTCACTCTCATTTTGGTTCCATTACATTCATTCCACCATCCAAAACTCCCTCCATATCCATCCTAATTTTACCCAGGCCGTGATATCCCAGTGAAATCACTCCATTTCCTCAGGCATCTAACCATGTGTAAGCCCCATTTATCCCATTGCTCTTTTTAACACCTAAGATACTAACCATGAGTAATCCCCAACATGTATTTGGGTTTTTTTCCTTTTTGTACACCCAGATTCATCACCCCCTTCAAACTACGTGGGTTTTGATCCCTGTCTTCTACACAGGGTACGTAGGAAGCCTCCCTGAGATTCAATCCTAGCCAATGATAAACCTTTGTGTTCCCATTTTGGGGGTGAAATATCCCTGATCCACACCCAGTGGTGTCCAAACCAACCTTCAAAGTGTGAAATATTCCCTTTATGGGACACACCATCCTAGGTCCACTCTCATTGGGCATTCTAATCTATCCATCTAGTGTCCTCATTATGGGGTGCACTCTCCCTAATCTTCCCTCAATGGTGTCCAAATCATCCTTCACAGTGTGAAATCTTCCCTTTATGGGACACACCACCCTGGGTCTACTCTCATTAGGTGTTATGATATATCCATCTAGTGTCCCCATCTCAAGGGTGAACTCTTTCTGATCCATCCTTAGTGGTGTCCAGATCAGACTTCACGGTGTGATATATTCCCTTTATGGGACATGCCATCCTAGGTACACTCTTATTGGATGTTCTGACCCATCCACCCAGTAAATGCTCAATATGATCCCTATTAGGGATGTATTAATATGATCCATCCCTGTGAGGCATTCTGATCATTGTCATTCTGTCTCTATAAGATGGTAAACTCACATCCAACCCTTTGTTGAGCATGGGATGTCTGAGGAAAACATTTAAAACTATGAATTCAACGTAACCATCTCTGCAAGATGTTAAACTCATGGAATACCCCATGTTGAACATGTGAAGCTATGGAAAACCTCATAGACATGCCTCTAGCATATGATACCCCGCAAACAATGTGGGATGCCTTAGGTTCTGCACTCTTGAGATACCCTTGTATGAGGAAGAACACATGTATTCCAATGTCCACACATCTAGAGATGCCCTGAAATTCCTGATATTACCATCTACTCCAACTAAAGGTTGCTACCCTATCAAGACCCCTTGGAATTTCTAGACAGAAACAGATTAATTAATTGGTGTCCACAAAGATATGTCATTTGGAATGAGATTCACAAACAACGACTCAAATCTATGAGGGAGACCTGGACTATGATACAAGTTTCAAGGAGGAATCCATAGAAGGATAAACCAACATCCCATTATCTTGTTTTGATCAAGGAGTAGACATTGTGGAAGAAGTTATGGATTCCGACCACCTTTGGAAAGTAGGAATTCAGGGAAACAACCAGTGCATCCCTAAGGACGAATGCGCATGCCCCGACGAAATCATCAGAAACAAGTTTATATACCTATAGGTCTCTTTATTATCACTAATGAATGCATCCCCTACTGTATATAGATGCTCTATTAAATTAAAAATTTCATCCACTGATGAATACCCCTTTTCCACTGAATACTAGGAAATCCTTTTTCAAAACACTTTCACAAGTCTCACTGCTTCTCAAAGCTCCTTAATTCACAAAGCTCAAACAAGCCTTTGTAAAGTTCACGCCTATTTGAAAAGCACAAACCTTCATAGAGCACACTACTTTACAGATCTCAATACTTCACAGAGTACACTGCTTTCACAAAGCTTGTACAAGCCTTTGCAAACTACACATCTTTTGCGAAGCTCGATTATCCACTATGAAGCTCCTTCCTTTCACAAACCACACTACCTCTGTGAACCTACTTCACGATTTGAGATCCCTAAGTTTTTTTTGAATCTCTATACTCTTTTCTTGGGGGGTGGAGGCCTATTTATAGGAGTTTCCCATCGAATCTAGAACCTTCCATGCCACATCAGTTCCACGTAATCCCAAATCACAAAGCTCCAAAATTTCAGCTGAAATTATCTCTATTTCGCAAAGCATCATACAAATTTTTAGATCTAAGATCTCATCTTAATCATGGATAATACCATAAATTCCTTTTCACCACCACTACAATGCTCCCTCTCAATACTCTTCACCTCTTCCATTCATGAAGCTCATCGTAACCGCAGAGCTCACCGTCAACATTCTTCATGTCTTTGCAAAATCCACTTCATGAAGCCCATATTTGAAAAATTCATGCCTCTGCCATATGTTGATGAGATCTTCAAGTAAATACACTTTTCTAAATGCTCAAAAAACTCCAAAATTTATACACCAAAAATTTGGCAAACATTGGAAAATAGCACTACCTTGTATCAATTCTTTTTGTACTGCCTCCAGATCTTCCATTATTTTGTCATGGTTCTTTGTCAACATGGTTTGTCAACAATATATCTGGAACTCGACAATTCACCATGAAAACCTTCTTTGTCAAGAAATACAACCAACCCAAAAATGCTGCAATGTTACCTTGGTGGATTTTTTCCCAATAACCTATTAGGCATCACATGCCAAGTCGTCATCCTACTAAGAAACTGATCCTCACTGGGCATCTTTATATGAGGCTACCCCCTTGAGAACTATGATCTCATCCACACACAAAAAAATAAAAATAAATCTTCCTATAATGATCCATATCAAGTAAACCTTAATCATATGGTTTGTTTAAGTATAATTCCACCAATAAGATATACGATATAACACCATATAGGTTGTTATTAACACTTCAAATAACCTAATATATTTCCCAATCACCAATAAAGGGGTCTATCATGAAGTAATCTAATTCCCATACCAACTTACTAGGGTTAACTATCTATTTCGTACATATAGGGACTATATAGGAATCATCAAGTAGCATCCCTCTATAGAATCCACTCGATCATTCACTAGAAATAAATTCATCATGGTCTAACTGAGTTGGATACCACTAATAAGTTATATAGGAAAATTCCATATAATTTATTATTGAAACTTTAAATAACCGAATCCTATTGTTAGTGATATAAATCACACACAATAATTATAATGTCATGTGATTCCTATGTCCCAAAAATATTTTATGTAAACATGCATCTTTCTAATGAGCTGAGATATAGAAACCATAATAAATCATAAATCTCAAAAATCAAGTGTGACACACTAGGTTAAATCATAAAACTATAACATCAAAAACTAATAATAGTAATCCCACAACCTAGGTAAACTAGAATTTCCATCAAAAAAGGTTTTTTCGATGCATCGGTCTGAAATACATCATAAACTACAACACATTCCTATACCACTCACCCAATATCTTCAAAATAGTAAGAAAAATAAAAATAAAAAATCCAATACACTTTATGATATCAGTCACATAAAATCTATGATACCAATTTTTGACATACCACCATAGTTCACTCTTAAAAGTAAATGGATTGGGTCCCCACATGACTTCAGGCACACCTATCCATATTCCATAGCTTGGTGACTAGTAGTGGGTTTCTAGGGTGTTTCCATGGGGAGATTATACCCCCATACCAGAGTGCATAAAAATTGGAAAATAAAAAAAGGGATTCTATAAATAATAAATATTAGAGTATGTGTAATCAATAGAAAAAAACACATTCTATATAAAATGTATAATATAAGTAAGAAATAATACAAACTCACAATCATGATAACATATGATGAATAATTTCCCAATAGTATTACCACATGGAAAAACAAACAAAATAAAAGTTCAAGTCTCCAATTCTATCTCTAAGCCATACCTCATTTAGTCACTACTCCATATGATCTATCCTACCCAATCATATAACTCTAAGCTTCTACCCAACCCAAACTTGTGAATAATGAAGTATTATTGGGTACCCAAGTGTCACGGAAACCTGATAAGGTTGTGATTACAACTCATTAGGGAACCATCAATGTGATCTCATACATAACCAATAAATATATAATGCACACATGTGATATTCCCCAAAAAATAAATAAAACGTTTGGAAGAATAAATAAAATAAGCACCATAAATCCTTAGTTTTTAACATGACACTTGAGATCAACCCAAACCTACTTAAGATAGTGTTAAAATATCTTTGAGAATATCACACAACTATTCCAACCAATATCAAGCCCATGGAAAATTTCTAAGATCAATTCCTAGGAAATCCAGTAGTATCAGGCTCAACAACTAGATCCTCAAAATAGGTCTTAGGCATCCAATGGTATATTGATCATTTAGTGGGTATCATGTCCCTCTAAAATCATTTCACATAGACATATCATTTGGGGACATTTAATTCCTCCCATAATATCTCATAGTATACTAATCACTTGGGGAGCAATGCATTCCTCATGGATCATCTTACATATACATCTCCTCTAGGGGCAGTGAATCCCACCCATCCATCTAATATATCACATTGATGGGTAGTGTTCACCTCCCATCCATCTCATATATCACATTGGGGAATTTTTTTCCCAACCATATTATCCCATAAGTAACATACAAAAAGGATAGATCCAAGGATAACATCCAAGGTATTCCATGTATCTCGATACATCTCGGTAGATAGTATGTCCCACCCAAATCATCTCATAACATGCATCTCATAAAGTTCAACCATATTCTTGAACTATCTCAAAAATTCAAGGCTGAACTCTCAAATGAAATACTTATCATTATCACCTTCCATACTAGGCTCGCACAACTAATTCAGGTTCTAAAGTGACACCTTCAATCATCTAAAACCAACCCGCATGAAACCTCCCAGGGTTAGCATATCATAGGGTAATATACTAGGGTTACCTAGGTCACATAAATACCCAAACACCCTACATGTGATCCTTTAACTAAATCACAAATCTTAGGTCAAAACCCATCACTCGTAGGGAATGGCGCTCATCGACATCTTCATGATTGCACTATAGTCTCACTAGCCTCACAAGGAAAGTCTCATTGTCATCATTATCAAGGGAAGTCACAACACCCATCTCACATATCACTTCAAAGGTGAGTCCACTAAACCAATCTATCTATCAATTACAACCTAGGGTATACCTACCCAGACACTCACATCTTAGTGGGGGAGAAACACTCACCCCACTACTATCTCAACTAGCCCAAAGGTGATTAGGTATCTTTCAGTCCCATAAAGGTCTACTTGGGCCAATAATTCTTATTCATGACTTAACCCAACCAAGGAGTCTAAGGCACTAAACCAATGATCTCTAAATATAATTCATTTCATTTAATCACACCCATTGAGGTTCATACATATCAAGGAATATATTTATAATCACGGCCTTGACCATCGGTGGTTGTGCTAATAAATCCAATGTACAAGGTATATTGTGGCCTTGGAACTTTATTAATTCCTCTCAAATGAATTTTAATTTTAATTAAAAAATTTATATAGTTTCAAAAAGTCAATAAAACTTAGTGGTGAGATGGAATATCACAAACAACATAAATAAAAATTCATAATAATATAGGGGAATGCATAGGGACTGACCACCTCAATTCAGATACATTTCCTTTAAATTATAGACCTAGCATCATTACCTAGGCTCATAAAAATGACACATAAACTTCTGAGAACCTATATTAAGCCACAAAATTGAATAATTAATTATAAAAAATTATAATTAATTATTCAAATCACTTTTAATAATTTATAATTAATTTAAAATTTTAATCAATTAGTCACAACTAAATAAGATTAACTATTAGACAATTGATCATAAAAACCTTGAGCAATGAATTTTTTTTACTCTCGACATGAACCCAGAGCTAATACATTCAAAATACTCATCATTCTCCAATGATTTAATGTTCAAATTCATCCAATTAAGGAAAAAATCTTAAATAAAATTATCAGGTGATGTACCTTCAATGAAATGGCATGCAACAATATGAGATCACCCTTTTGGAATGACCAATAGACATACCAAGAATAATACTCATAATATCATATGATCTCCACCATTCTCTAGTGGAAATAATTTCCAAACCCAAGTCAATTCACACAAAATTAGAAAAGGATCACAAAAGGGAGAACAAGATGAAAACTTTTAAGAAATCACCCCATATGAAGGGGAATCAAAGGAATCAAGGGGGGTGGGGAGACCCCATGAATAATCATGTATGGGTTAGGGTTTTTTTAGAAAAAGGGAAAAATGGGTTTCCCCCCATTTTAAAAAGATCTGGGCACACTAAGAATTACACCCTGACATGCCCTATTGTGGTTTGCTTTCCAATATCCCCTTAGGAGCCCAACATATACAAAACCATATAAAGGATACTCTATACTCACCATTTTAGATAGTAACCTTAACCACCTGAAACATCCAACACCATGTTGTATCCCTCCATCCCTTTCCATTTCCACCATACCATTCCCAACCAAGGTGAAACACCCTCCACCACACTGAGCCAAGCACCCCTTTCGACTCACAATTTTTCATCATGGTATCTCACGACCAAAATTCCTAGAGGGTGGGGAATATAGTGTAGCTAGTCCTATTTCACCCATTGGAACCTTAGTTACATACGACACCACCATGATCAACCAAACACCCAAATGGGGTATTTTGGTTAGCCCATTCCACACTGAAACCACCCTTTAACACCATGGGGAGCTCTATGGCATGGATACCCCCGTAGTTAACCAAAAAAAGACCAAGGGTACCAAGACATATTATATTCCATGGTGAGCATATACACACTATGTTCTCAACCAACCTTTCTCTGAAATCCAATCTAGAAATTGTACTCCTATCCAGACCTCATTCCATATCCAAAAAATCTTCTTGATATGTCAAAACACTTGGTAACTTGATCTGAATCATGGTTCTCAAAACTAACCCCTAAAAAACATTAAAAGTTTTAATTTTATCTAAAAATAAACCTATAAAAGTGTAGGAATATATAATTTTTTACTTGGAAACCATATAATTAATCATAATAGTAAATTTAAAACTCTACACCCACGAAAATATTGGGAATACCTAACTATCTATGCTTTCAATAAAACCATGAAATACTTAGTCCACTAGAAGTTCACACATAATAACAAAACTAAAATTTAACCTATGTAAGTTGGATTACCTCAACTAGTTCTACCAGAAGTAGGTAGACTTCACACCCTACTCACCATAAAAATCTTACCTTTAATCACACTATAACAAGATCACGCACATTCAAGGTAACATAAGTACAAATAATAAAAATAAATAAATCATAAAATAACACAAGAGATCACAATGATTTGAATAATGAGTCCAATGTGCACAAGATAAAAACTATTTCCTTTCTTTATATTCACTTGAAGATGAAAGATATTACAAGATATTACAAATATATTCCTAAGTACAAGTAATCTATAAAAACTCTCAAATATCTACAATAAATTCAACTCTCAATATTAACACCTTAATATATTTTAAATCATTTAGAATCATAACATTGATACCCCACACACTTATATACTAAGTGTTATTCAGTAAAAAAGTTAAACCGTATCACCTAAAATCTTGGTTAACACAACTTAACCTCCATAGTTGGCATACCAAAATAATAACCCTTATGTATAACTGGACTTCTAGAACTCTAAATCTTAATTGGAGAAAACAAAATTTTTATTGACCATCTACCCCCTTATTGAAATCCTATAACCAATTCCTATAGACTACACTTCTCCAACTTCTAGTGAAAAATATTTACTGACCTGAATCCATTAGACTAAATGTAGTGAACATGAAGCAAGCTTCATATCCCAAAAATCACCCACTTGAATACTTGTTTCAAGGAACCTTTGGAAACTATCCATATTTTCCATAGAAATTAGTGTTTCTAAATTCTACTTCCATTCCCTAAAGTTCTATTGAGGCACTATGCTTCCTCAGACTTTTTAAACTATTACCTTAATGAACATGTCCTCTAGATTTTGGATGTCTTCTATCTTTTATAGCTTTAGAACTTTCTCCTCCAGTAAATTTATGATGAAGTGGAACTTCCAGTCGATATGTCTTGTTTGATCATAGAACACTAAATTTCTATCCAAGTGGATTAAAATTTGGTTATCATAGAAAAGGACCCCTCCTTATATACTTCTCCCAATTTCCTTTAAAAATTCATCAACGAGACCATTTCCTTTCCATCTTCCATTATAGCTAAATACTATGCTTCCATTGTACTTAGAGAAATAATCCATTGTATTCATGATATCTAAATGAATATTTTTACTCCATTAGTAAACAAAAATAAAATTATGATTTTTTGGGTATCTGAATTTCCAGTAGAATTGATATAAAAAAATCCACACAAAGGATCATATATCCCAAATTATAGGGATGTTTCTTCCATTCCTTTTAAATACTGAAGGATCCAATTGAAAGACTCCCAGTGTAACTCTCCTATATTAAACATGTAATGACTTACAACTCATACTAAAAATTAAATGTTAGTTCATGTGAAAATCATCACATATGTTAAACTTATAACTACTAACATATATGGAACTTTTTCCTTGTATGTGTCTCCATATTACATTTTAGGTGATTAATCCATGGTTAGTTTGAAATTTATGGACAAAGGAGTAAAAAAAATACTTTCTTATTGACATTACAAATATTTTAATGACCCTAAAGATATAATCCTTGCAAGATAGAACCAAAGTTTTAGCTCTCCCATCTCTTTATTTTCATCCCCAAAATATTCTTAGAATCCCCCAGATCTTTCATTTTTAATCTTCCGGCCAATTCAAAATTTTAAAATTTAGATTCTCCCTTCATAAAATCTAGATAATGGTATATAATTCACATATATAAGAAATATAATGAATGATTCATATTAATATTTATCCTGGTTACAAAAATGATTTACATTTCATATTCTAAACCCTTCTTCTAACCTGAATGCATCAAAATTTTGATTACATTTCCATAGTGCTTTCTTCAATCCATACAGAATTTTATTCATCGCGCAAAGAAAATTTTAGTCATATTATGTGAAATTTACCAGTTACTTTATATATATATATATTCCTACAATTATTAATGAAGGAAAGATATCTTTATATCCATCTATTATATGTATAGATATTCTATTGCTACCATAATTAACATTGTTTAGATAGTTTCATGATTAAATATCGATGATAATATTTATGAGAAATCAAACCCTTACTTTTGTTAAAATCTATTGAAATCAACCCCACTTTGTAATTATTCTTTCCATCAACTTCTTATTTCATCTAGAAAACCCAATTATTTTTAGCGCCTTCTTTCCTTCTAGTAAGTTAGTTAGTTCCCATGTTCTGTTAGACTTTAATGAATACATATCTTTATCCATAACTTATTTCCATTATTTGAAATATCTATGCATGACCACTTATTCCAATCTGTCTAGTTTTCTTTCACCCATTAAGATTTTTTTATTATCCCCAACCTATAAACCAAGTTTCTCACTCTGGTTGGTCTCCTAAACTTTGTTGGATGCACTATATTTCTCATATTAGTTTTCCTTCCAATACCTATACTTCTAGTACTCTAACTTCCAGGGTTCTAACTTTCAATGATATCACTTTTACTTTAATAGTAGTTGAAATTTATAGCATATATTACACTGGTCCTACCTCTAGAATTTTTGTTCTTTCCTATGAGTTATCTAAAACTTTTTCCCTTATGGTAATCTTACTCAGATTAACTTGGAATTAAATAGATAAATTTTCCCTCAAATTATTTCTATGATAAGTCATGATCCTTCCATATAAACCCTTCATTGAAGTGAAAATCTTGGATCTTAATGAATTGTCTCTTATTATCACCCCATAGCGGGTATCCAATGTTCTCATCACTATATCCAATGTTCTCATCACCATATCCAATGAAGAAAAAAACTTTGGACTTAACATCATTCTTGTACCTATACTTAATATAAATAATCATGTATTACAAGCTTCTGAAGAATCTAGGGTGGATAACATTTAGTCATTTACCAGACCACATCTCCTATGAAATTTCCTACCTAACTGCTGATGCTGGACTTTTATTAACAAGATATATTGCAGTGTTAGGTGCCTCTACCTAAATTACCTTAGAAATTCCATTGTGTAACCATATAATTTGATAACTTTATATTAACATATGATTTATTCATTAATACACTCAATTTTTTGTATATTTTCAAGAACCATCTTCTCATTCCTAATTCCTTTCTTCTTACAAAAAATTCTAGAAGTTATATCCAGTGTACTCACCACTATTTCTAGTGTGAAGTAATTTTAACTTATATCAATATTCCCTTTCCACCATGTATTTCAATTGAATTAAATCCTAAAAAGAATCAGAAACATGATTTAGAAAATAAACCCAAAATTTATTTATATCATCATCAATAAAAGTTATAAATTAAAGAGAACCACCAAAGGATTGAAAAGGGGCAGGTTATTAAACATTCCATTGGACCTGTTCTAACACCCATGTTTTGGGGTTCTATCTATATAAATTGAAATAAACCCTTATTTATTTTTATAAAACATAGATTTCACATCTTTTTATGTCCATGCGATTGATATTCAATACGAATTTACTTATTATAAATTTCATATTTTTCTCAATGAGATAACCGAACCTAAAATTACAAATCTCTAGTTCATATAATGATATACTTATAGATATTGAAATCACAACTATTCTTCCAACAAAATAGAGTGTCCCATCCTTCAATCCTAAAATAACCATGGATCCTTGAATTAGTTCTAGTCTCCTTCCAAAAATCTATTCTTATAGCTTACTTTATCAAGTTTTGCTATGAATATCAAGTTCTTATTTAGCCTAGGGATATATATAACTTCTTTGATCCTCAAGAAAACTTTATTCTTCATATGAATATTTACATTTCCTTTCCCCATGATTTATATATCTTCACCATCTATGAAATGTAATATGATAAATTTTACTAGAAAAAAATATTTTATGCATCTCTACTCTCCCATAGAGTGGCACGACTCTCCTGAGTCAACAACCCATGACTCCAATAGAATATTCATGATGAGAATTAATTCACTACCTTATTTTATCTTAATTACACAATTTGAGCTTCTAAAATTTAATATTCCTCTAGAATTTTCTTTACAACTTCTCTATTTATTCCCGATGTTTCCTCTTTTCCCACAACTCTAATATATAAAGCTAGGACCATATGACTTTCTCTATATCTTATCTTATGACTTATATTTCGATTGTTACTTTAGGCAGATCTTCTATTTGGGTGACCATCCTTATCTTTTAGTATTGATCACATTACCATATGATGCTTGAAATTCATTCTAACAAAGTTATTCATTAAGGATCAAATTACAGACATCCTCAAATATGAGATCTATCTTTCTGTAAGAGTTACTGAAAAAATTCACCATCACATCCCAACTTTATGGTACCAAAAAGAGAATAAGTAGTGTCCATATATCATATGTGAACTCTACCTTCACTAATTCGAGCTACCCTCAGATTATATTCAAATCATTCACACGATCTTCTACTAGTATTCCTTCTGCTAACCTCATGTTGAACATATGATACATCATAAACACTTTGTTAAGTATTGTAGGTTTTTCATATATATCCTCTAGGGTAGTCATTACTTCTAAAATTGTTTTCACTTCATAGATTTTAATGAAAAGATTATATGCTTGTGAAATTCTCACAAGAACCAATGAATTTTTATCCAACAAATCCAATTATTCCTTTTCCATATTCTATGAACAAATTTTAGTAAGTGGAGAATACAATTCCTTTTGAATTAAATGATACTTTATCTATATTCTCCAAAAGTTAAAATATGTTCCATAAAACTTGTATATCCAGATCTTCTCTTAATATGATGACATACCTTATGATAATAATGAACTCCCACTAAAATTGAGATAATTTTCAAAGAACGAGTGAGTGTAGAAACCTCAGGTGCTCTGATACCACTTGTTGTGAATACCCGACCACCCATTCTTACAATGAAACCACCAGATCCTTAGTCTAATAGAAGTTTGCATGCTATAAAACAATGAGAATTCAACCTCCAAAAGTTATATTCCTTTGAATAGGTGTTTTGGAAGTAGATAGAATCCACACATTACTTACCACAGAAATCCAATCTTTGCTAACACTCCAACAAGATCACACACATTTTAGGTAATAAAAGTCAAAGAACCAAAAATATAAAAAAATAAGAAAGAACATAAGAGATTAACATTATTCAAATAATGAGTCTTACATTCATGGGAGTAACACTTTTTCCTTTTTTTATATTCACCAAAAGATATAAGTGATTACCAAAGATTATAACCAGATTAATAAGTAAAAGTAATCTATAAAAACTCTTAAATCTGAACAATAAATAAAACTCTAGATCTTTACCCTATAATCTATTATTCAATCATTAATAATCATAACATTAAGGTCTAAAACAATTATATACTATGTTTCATACAATAAATAAGTTAAAACCTCTCCCCTAAAATTCTAATCAACACAACTTGACCACTATAGTTTGTATACCAAACCGAAAAACCTTATACATTATTAAAATTCCAAAACTCTAAATATTTATCAGAAGTAATGAAATTTTGAACAACCTATATCCCCATTGGAGAGATCCTGATAATGCTTCCTTTATACCATATTGCTCCAATTTCTGGTGACCAAACTTCCGGTGACCTAAATACATTAGGATGAATCTAGTGAACATAAAACATGCTTCACATCCTAGAATAAACGAGTTATAAACATTTCAAAAAAACAAAAAAATATGAAATTCACATGAATAATTCCATTCTAGAAGATTTTAGATTACATAAATGAACACATATTTATTGAATAAGAAATCCAATTTAACCCTAACCAAACATAAATTTATACTATGAAAGATAAATCATAAACCCTTTTAAGACCAAAATCATTCTAAAATAGAAATAAAAAATCATTTTACATTCTTAAAAAAACTGAATATTTGAAAATAATGTATTCAAAATTTTAATTTCAATCATATTCTAGTTCTCATCTATAAAACCAACCATTAAATCACTATAAAACCACAAAATAAATTATGGTTAGAAACCTATAGAAACCACAATATATCTTCAATAGATGAAAAATGTTATGAAACAAATAACATACAAAAATCATACCTATACCAATATGTAATTTATATTTTACTCTTTAATTCATGCTTTATCATGCTCACCTAAATAGTAACTGCAACCTCCTATATCTGAGGGATTTACACCAACCCTTAGAGTTGTGTTTATAGAAAGAGGATCCTGAATCACTATAGGGGTGATAGTGTCTTATTATCAAGAAAAAGGATGATGTGTGATCAAGTATATTTTCAACCATATTATCATGTTTCAAGGGTTTACACAATGGGAGAGAACTCATCCCTTTTTTAGGCTCTCTTCATTTAATGAAGTGATCCTGAGGGAGGCTTCCATCTCTTGGTGTTACTACCCATTGGTGTTTAATATCCTTTAAAACCTTTAATAAATATACTATATATGAAAATTCATAAATTATTCAATACTATTAAATCATAACCAAATAAACTATATTGTAAATGGTAACCAAATTCATGCATGTGATATATTATATCGCACACCCATCATACTTTATGATGAAAACAATCATAGGTTATGATTTATGGATCTACATGAATATATTTCCACCTTATGATTCAGAAATATCATAAAATATGATATCCTTGTTTTTTTTTCATTTCTAGCATTCTCTTGTTTGCTTAAAATCTTATAAGGACTTAATAATAACTTCACAACTCTTTATGAATCCATCCAAAAATCTTTTGCATATAGTTTATCAAAATCTCTTTATTTTGGAACAAACACTTTGTACAAAAATTAATCCTTATAAAAATAAAAACCATGTGACACCATGGGAATTATTAGAATAAAAATATATATGAAATCATGATTTTATAGATGTAAGAAAAGAGTGGCCTCTAGAAAATAATTGGTGCTACTCAAGATACTAAGGGGTTTGGTGTGCTCTTGATCAAACACACTCATATCTCTATATGAACATGTATACCATGAGATATATCATATACATCATATGTATACCTATAAAATCCATTTTCCATGAAATCAAGTGATCACTAGACATGTAACAATGTCAATCCAATATAGGTAATCCCAAATTTTCTTGATTCTCCAAAAAATATTGTCCTTGTTGATGAATACATCACATGTCTTTCATCTAGTGGATGAGAACATCACATGTACCTATTATAATACGTTAAAAAAAATAATACGTGACACAAATAATAATGAAAATAAACTTCCTTATTCTAATTCAATTAAGGGAAAATTCCTTTTCTTATCATTTGAGTGAAAAAATTCCATATCAGTTGAGCTCAAACTGACAACATGATCAACAACATACCCAACCACCCTCCATTTACCTAATCCTCTAAAGGGTTTCATAAGAAAGATATAAAAAAATTAATTTTATCATGATAGGCATCTCACCTACCTTTAGTAAAAAGGATTCATAATAAGCATACAACCTGAAGTATATTTATGACTGTATGAAATTGCATAGGATATACTTTACAAGGTTAGTCCAAATATCAAGTCTCCACTTATTATCTAATGAGTCCACTACTCATGGTAATATTAACATATCATCAAAACCCATATTATAATATGATTATCATTTATTATGGATAAATAAAATCCATACTTTGATGGGATATTATCATTCCACTATTCATTTAAAGTAAACTACAATACATATGAATAAATGATAAATGGATATTTCCATTTATTATAAAAATCATGATACATTTAAAACCATTATATGTATCACTTATGTATCATATTACAATATATTCAAAAAAACCCTCATGAATCTACTATGATAATGGATTCCTCAATGGTTTCTCTACATTGTCCTCTCTAGCCAACTAACAAGTGTCTCCCCTCTCAATGATCTCTCACATGAGATGGTATTTTCAAAGGATTTGTTTGGTACTTTGGTGTGTCCAAGGTTCCATAGCCTAAAAAATGGAACCATTATTGTCACATTAAATATCTATTACTACCTCAATTCTAGGAACCACCTCAAATTTATAAATGAACTTATTGACCTAAACATCTTCCTTTATATCATTTGATGTAGCAATGTACACTACCTCTGTTGTCGAGTCTTCTATGATTGCTTGTTTGGAAAATTTCCAACTAAAAACTCCACCATTTAGTAAAAACACCTAACCAAATTAAAATATCACATCATCTCTATCATATTATAAAATTTCACATGTGTAACCCTTTATATAGACCTCATCCTCTCCTATAATGAACAATAACATATCTTTAGTTCTTATTATGTGCATAAGGTTGTTCTTAAAAAAATCTAATGACTCTCACCAGGATTGGATTGGTATATAATAGTTATAACAAGAGAATATAAAACTTTAGGTTTATTACAAAATATTTCACATGAGATAGATCATATAGAGTACAAATAGAAAATTCTATCCATCCTTTCTAAATCCTTATAAGGATCTTGAATCTTCCTAATATTCATGCCACATAACACTAGTAAAGACCCCATTTTAGAGTTATCCACACTAAAAAACTTTACTACTTTACTAATTTACATTTACCAAATTAGTCCAAATAATATATTAGATCAATATTTATAGATCTTCATACCCAATATATAGGTTATTTCACCCATGTATTTCATTATGAATCATTTACACAACCACATATTTACAGAATGTAAAGTTTGGAAATTATTTCCTTTAATAAGTATGTCATCCCCATACAATATCAGAAACACTAAAAAATACTACTAATATGATTATATGCACAATAATAATCCATGTTTTTGATGAAACTAAACTCTTTGATTACATCATTAAACCAAATATTACAACTATGAGAATCTTGCTTCAATCCATAAATGAATTGTTGCAACTTGGAAGATTTAGAGACTCATTTGGAAATTCAAAACCTTCATGTTGTATCATATACATGTCATCATATAGATTATCATTAAGGAAAGTAGTTTTGATATCTATTTTATATATCTCATAATAAAAATGATATTTTATGGAAATCAATATTTGAATAGAATTTATCATTGCAACATGTGAAAAAGTATCTTCATAGTCCATATCATGAACTTGTTGTAATCCTTTTCCACTAAGCGTGCTTTATAAGTTCACTCTACCATCCATGTTAGTTTTATTGTAGAAAAAACAATTTCATTGCATAGGTATCACCCTTCAAGTGCATCCACTAAGATCCAAACTTTGTTAGAGTACATGGAGTCTTTTATATATTCCATGAATTTTAACCATTTATCAAAATAAAAAATCTCAATGGCCTCCTAATTGGAAGTAGGTTCATATTATATAAACATAAATTAATCATAATTTTCTATGAGAAATCCATATTTATTGGGATCTTGATGAATCTTATTATACCTTCAAGTTTCTTTTGTAATATAAGTTGGTTCTTCTTCCAAAACTCTAGTGGAACCGACTCAAATTATATCTTAGAAGCACTTCATGTTTATTGGTATTAAAATTCCCCAAGTTCAAATTTACTCCTACTAGCACACCAAATGATGAATATATTCTCAAGGAATATAGAAAATTGGACCATAAACACTTTTTTAGTAGGATTATATAAATAATATCTCTTAGTTTCCTTAGGATAACTAACAATTAAGTACTTATCAAACTTAGTGTCATGTTTTTCAGAAGAAAAACTTTGTACATATGTTTCACAACCCCAAATATTTATAAATGAAATATAAGTACATTTTATAGGTCCATATCTCATATGGTATCTTTATGAATTCTTTATATGGAATATATTAAGTAATAATTCAATAGTCTCTTGAGAATAACCTCATAATTAAATAGGAAGGTCACATTGAATCATCATTAATTAAACCATTTCTACCAAGTTATGATTACCCCTCTCAGACACACCATTAAAATATGGTGTTCCATAAGGAGTGAGTTATAGAATAATTACAAAATCTCTTAGATGATCATTGAATTCATAGATTAAGTATTCTCCACCTTAATCCTATTGAAGAATCTTAAAAATTTTTCCAAATTGGTTTTATACTTCATTATGAAACTCATTGAAATTTTCAAAAGTTTTAATATTTTTTATCATTAGAACCACATAACCATACTAAAAACAGTTATCAGTAAAAGTAATGAAGTACAGAAAACTACCACTTGATTGAGTACTCATTGGTTCACATACATCACTATGTATGTGATTAAATAGTTAACTAGAAATTTCACCTTTTACACTAAAAGGTGATTTGGTAATATTACCTAATAAAAAAGATTCACATGTATCAAATGAATCATAATGAAATGGTTGAAAAAATAAATCTATATGTAGTATTTAGATGAATTTATCATTTATATATACAAGGTGGTAATTATAAAGGTAGGTGGAATTATAATCAACCCTGGTCTTCTTACTTTGAATTTTATAGACTGTATTTCCCATATCTAGAATGTATAAACTACCTACCATATTACCTAAACCAAAAAATAATTCATACTTACATATAGAATTGTTCTTAATGATAATTGAAAAACTCATACTGTCCAAACAAGATATAGAAATCAAATTTCTATTTATAGAAGTAACATAATAATAATTCTCCAATTATAAAACTAATTCCCATGGTAAAGTTAGATCATAAGTGCTGACTTCCAATGCAACAACTATTACTCAATTTCTTACATGGTGATATAATTTAACATTTTAAATTATCTCATATATTTAAGTCTATGTTTATCATCCCAAATGTGTGATGCACACTCGGTATCCAATACCCATAATTTAGAGTCGGATAAACTGATCTCTATAATATTCACATTCGTATTATTAGAATTATTCTATTTAAGAACACTTATCAACTATAAATACCAATATATAATTGTTTTATAGGTCACAAATATAAGGGGACTCAAAATAATTATCATGTAATAATCTATTATCTATAATAAAGACATATTTTTGGTGAGTATCATGGTTTATATATTTTTATTAAGGACTTCCAATGAAAGGAATGCCACTAAAATTGATGATCCCATACATAAATTTATTATTTAATCAGGACATCATCAAAATCATAAAATTTATAATTATTCGATAGTTTAGTGGAAAATTATGTGTTTGAGTCTATAAAATGGATATAAACTCAACTCTATTCTTTGGGTATCCTAACTCTTAGGGTTTCCCAGCTAAGTGTCACTAAAATATCATAATGAGATTTGGTTACCTAACTTTTAGTGTTATCCATTTCCACCATGTTTGACCCAAGATATTCCAAGGGCACCTTACTTTGGTAGAACCTACCTGACTGAATGATCCAGGTCTTATCATGTGATTACATTGGAATAAATATCACAATTAGTGTTTTAGGGGTTATCTTTAAAATTTTCACCAACTTAATATACATCATATGCATATTAAATGCATAAATTATTACATCATATGAAATCTTTATCTTCTCATGTTTTATTCCTTTATGTGTGTATGATTCTAATAATTTAGTTTTGGACTCCCTATTATACCCACCAAATTAATATCTTCGCACCATATTAATGTGCAACTCTTTACACAACCCATAAGTTTTTGTTACTTTCCAAAAAATAGAATCCAAAAATATTCATACATATCCAAAAGAATATCATGCACAAGTTACATGAATTATTTATTTAAAGGTTTAGAATTATATAATATTTACAATGTCACACCCACAATGTCATTTTTATGTACGAATTGTTTTTTATTTGTAATTTCTTTTATTAATTTATTTTGAAATTTGGAAAAAAAATTTGGACAGTGACTATCACACAATTGGCTCATGATTATAGATAACCATGTGGAAACCATACAAAATTTTCTCTTTTATATCATTGGTGATTTTCATGGTTGCCACATAGTTTTTCTAACTATGTGACCAAACTATGAAATTAACCGAGGTGTGTCCAGTGTCACTTGAACAGTTAGTGCATGGTTTGGAAAACTATTCATCCTACCCAAAATCATAAAAACATGAAATTAAAAAACTACCCTTAGGATATTTTAATCCCCAATCCCTTACTTCTCCCCTAATTTGACTTCTTTGGGCCCTAAAAATGTTGTACATGAAGGTTATAACCACATCAAAATCCATTTGATCCTATTCCCAACAATGGGTTTTCATTGAATATAACAAATAAATTACAAGAACATGAAAAAGAATGACATGGTACATGATTATATCTAGATAATCATAATGAAATAATACTAGAATCAAAGAGAGGATATTTCAAATTAAGTTTATAATTAATTTAATAATAAGAATTTACCTTGTTCTTAGGTTGTTTATTTGATGTATATATTGATCATTCAAACTTCCATTCAGTGTTACCATAATTTCATTGAGGGTATTGATACTTTAATCTCCAAGTGTCATTGATGACACTCCCAATGCTATCATGGTGGTATCGATCATATTGTGCTTATTCTTAGAGACATAAAAAGCCACAATCCCACAAGCCGATCCATTATCCCATGGATTTTTGTGGGTTATAGATTTGAATTTTCATGTTTTCATAAATCTAGGCCACAAATATCCTGGTCCATAAAACCTGAAACCCATGTGGATAAAACTTTTGGGTATCCATAGGTCCTGTTAATCCCATAATGTTTGATTTCGAAATAGAATAAAAATTAAAAATAATATAAATTTATCTTATCTATTCTATCCCACCACCACCCATATTATAAAATAAAACAAATCTTAATTACTCTAATTCCCTCCCATAACTCTCACATCCCTCCCTATCCCCAAAGAAAACCCCCCTAAATCCCTTTCCCCTCCCATAACTCTCTCTTATGTCCCTCCTCTCCAAATAAAATCTACCCAAATCCCTTTCCCCTCTACGTCTCTCTCTCATGTCCCTAACTCTCCCAAAATCAAATCCCCTTAAATACCACCCCCCAAATCCCCCAAATCCCCCCCAAATCCACCCAAACACATCCTGATAAATCCCCATTACCCTCTCATATCACATCCCTCCCTCTTATGAATCCCCCCAAATCCCAAATCCCAAATACCAAATCCCTATTTCCCCTCCTATCTCACATCCCTACCTCTCATGGCTGCTTCACAAGATAGATTCCCCTTTTTACTACAACATACATAAATGACATACCACTCATCCCACTCACACCATTTTATCAATGTAGAATAATTCCCTCTCCCCTCCACCACTAGAAGCCAATACAATAACCCTTCTTCACTCAACCACATGTCATCGACACAAACCCTTCCTAAACCAGGTAAGTATATGATTATCTCATGGTTTTCTCTCTCAATTTACAAACACCCTAGAAATACTTTTTGAATTGGTTTCTTGATCCAACTTATTAGTATTTTTTATATTTACAATAATTCTAATTTCTCAGATAGTGAAAATATGTCTAAGTCTGGAAGTGATAGTGAGTTAAAATTTGGATAAGTCTTAAAGTGACCGTGATAAAAAATTTAGTTAAGTATGGAAGTGACTGTGAGTAAAAATTTGGACAAGTCTGGAAAAGTCTGGAACTGACCAAGAGTGAAAATTTAGGTAATCATGTAATGACCACATGAAAAAAATATACCTATTGTATGAAAAAATATACTTACCAAATGAACAAAATTTACTAAATGCATGAAAAAATGTACCCACCGCATGAAAAATATGTAATGACTGTATGAACAAAAATTTACCTACTGCATGGTTTTTTACCTACTTCATGAACAAAAATTTACCTACCACATGAAAAAATGTACCTACTGCATGAACAAAATATATTGACCACACAATCAAAAATGTACCTACCTCATGAAAAAATGTACCTACCTCATAAACAAAATTTACTGACCACATGAAAAAATGTACCTACCACATGAACAAAAATTAAGTGACTACAAGTTGAAATTTGGAAAAGTGTTCAACTTAATTTATGACCTATCTATGATCACTTATTTCCTTTTTCATTTTTTAGAACAAAACATGCTCTATTTTATTTATAATTTTATATTTTGAATTAATAAATTTTTGTTTCATATATTTATCTTTATTTAATTGTTACTTAAATACTTATTAACCATTTTAATACTAAGGAATTTTATTTGTAATAATTTTATAAAAATATTTGTGTTCATTTTTTTATTTTCCGATTATTTAACTTTATTAACTCTAATATAAAATTAAATCAAACTTAATTTTTAAAAAGGAAAATTCACCCTTTCTTGGATATTTTTCCATCTTAACTTCATAACAACAATTAGTATCAAAGAAAGACCCCTATATATATATATTATCTATGCTAACAAATTCCTGACTTAACTATCAGTGGGAAAAGATATTGTTTAAGTTGGAAGGAACTAGATTGAATGATAGATGGATACCTCAAAAAATAACTAATTTTGATGGTACTTATTATTGACACTAAAATCCTAGACAGAATATTTATTAAAGAAACTATGCATTGATCATTGGATGATCATGGAAAAACCATACAAGCTTCTTGAAGGTGAACCTGAATCTTTAGTTGGAAATAATGCGATAACGTATGTTTTGAACACATGGTGATGCATATTTTATTATGTGAAATAAATAGAAATTTGTATAGTCATGTCAAAACATGTAAAAATACTCATGAAATATGGAAAATTATGTTATTTACACATATTTTATCATATAAAATTAATATAACTAAGTTGGGCATGTTAAGTGTTGAATATAAAGAATTTAAAATTGGTGAAGATGATACTATTAATCGACCATTTAATAGATTTAATAGTATTGTAAATGGCATGATTTATTTTGGAGAGAATATATAAAATACTATTCTTATTGAAAGATTACTTAGATCACTTCCTAAGAAGTAATATGCTAAAAAGGTAGATATAAATGATGGTAATAATTTCAAGGAATACAATTTTGATGAGTTTATTGGATCACTATTACAATATGAGTTTGAACTTAAAAATATTGTTAAAGAAGATAATTAAAAGAAGAAGGTAATTGATTTTAAATCAAATATATCTACTTATTATTCTTATTATGAGTTATAGAGCAGTGATATGAATGATACAACCTATATTACAAATGGTGGATATATAAGAAAGAAAGAATACTCAAGGAGATCCCAAAAAGACTGTATTAAGGAATATTATAAGGAAAAGAAAAAAGGTAATTTTAGTTTTTCTAACACCCCAATATTTTATGATATATACCTTTTTAAATAAATTTAATTGCTTTGATAGATTACATTGCATGTAACACCAGGCTTAAACGAACCATAATATACTATTAAATATTATCATTTTAACACTAGACGTTAAGTTGGAGATTGTGAAAAGGATTAAATAAATTATAAAAATATAGTTTTCAAATTTTTATAAAATTAAAACATTGATTAAAAATTAATTTTAAATGAAAATAGAAACCAATTGAATATAATGGACGTGTTTTTATTAAAAAAACTATTTTTATGCCCACAATGGAGTTTTATCATAATAAATTAAATTAATCACTATTATTAAAATATATTAATGAAATATATATGTTATATATTAAGAAAAATGTTTTTAAATTCATCCAATAAGTTTATAAGATTAAGATAAGAATAAAAGTAATTTTAAGCATAAAAGGTTATATTTTTTTAGAGGGCAGTTTTACCACCTTTTAACAGAGAACCTATTTTAAATGAAGTTTTGACACTTTTATGTATTCTATTTGAAAAAATAAACTTATTATTTGAAATATGAATATAAAAATTTACTTTGGTTTATTTTTTGGTATTTTTCTAATAATTTTCATGTTTTGATGAATAGTGATAAAATATTGAATTTTAATTGAAAACGGTTTTTCATCTAAATAATTCATAGTGTTAAATTATATTTTTAATTGTATTTAAAGTATTATTAGATTAATTTTGTATCATTTAATAAAATTTAGGTAATTGGAATCAATTTACATTGAATATGAATATAAAAACATTACAATATTTTGTATGTTTTCACTTTAATAACCCATTTTCTAATTCCGTTAACATGATTAATTTTAAATTAATTACTACAACTTTTTTTTTGAATTTTAAAAAATAGATTCTATATTTTTGAATCAGTGGATCCAAATTATGTAAATAGTTTATTTTATTTTTGAGAATATGAATAGTAAAATATGTAATATTTTAATTACCATAGTTAATGATAAATTTGGTAATTATGGGTAAAATAATATTATAAAAACTATAAAATTACCCTAACATTTGTCAAAATATAATTAGATATGTGGGTATCGACCAAAAAATTATTGGTATGAGATTATAACCTTTATAAGCCACTTGGATAAGAGTATTCCATTTATTATATTATATTTAAAGAGAATTTAAAGATTCCATACTCATATTTTTAATAACTATATCATTTTTAATATAGCATTACACATAATATAAATTAGACTATAAATATTAGTTTAAAATATAAAATTTTTATATTCATAATTATAATTTATTTTTAATTTTTAGTAAATAAATAATTACCTTAAAGTTTTACACAATGGTGATTTAGTAATTTTTTAATTAATAGAAATATCAAATAAATTATTTTAAAAATATTAAAATAAATATAAATTGAAATAATTAATGTCATACACTGATTTTATAGATTAACTAAACATATTAGAGATGTATTAATTTTTTTTAAAGTTATATTTTGTATTGATATTTTTTAAAAAATTCAAGAAATTAATAGTGTCAAAATTGACATTAATGAAACTTTAAAATAAATAATATTTTATTAAATATTATAAAATTAATAAAAATATAAAATTAAGAAAAATGATTGTTATAAAGTTAAAATTTCATCTATGACTCATTTGAGGTTATTTTGGCATTATATATTAACTATATTAACCCTTAAGTAGTAAAAATAGATGTTATCACAGTAATTGTTAAAGAGATTAAGTAAGGTTTAAAACAATAAGATAAGGGTAATAATGTGACCTAAAATTGTATAAAATTATTGGTTAAGTGTATTTAGACCCATAATCATCTTATATTATAAATAAATATGTTTTTATCCATTTTAAATTGGAAATTAATATATATTAATTTAATATTTTGAGAGTTTCCAAAAGTGACCCTCACCTAAATTATAAAAGGGAACCTACTCCCTCACTTCCTCACACCACTTTGATCCTTCTAGATCGACCAAAACCTTCCCATTTCTCCTCTTAAAATTATTATCCAAGTTTTTTAGGTCCAAGTATTCCAAAAATACAAACCCTAGATCAAATGAGAAGAGATCTAAAGTGAGTCCGCCGAAGAAGAGGTAATCATTTTTACCAACTCATCCAAGTTCATTTCTTCTTATAATTCATATTCAAGAGTTGTTTCCATGATAATATAATAACTAAATTATAATTTATATGCTAATATTTTATTATGATTATGGTACAACCATATTCCATGACTTATCCATCCTATGAAAAATGAAAACACTGTGCGTGTGTATGTACGACTTACCATCTCCATGCCATGGTGTAATCTATTTTTCATCACCAATTTACTTGGATGTGTATAATGATGTAAATAATGGATATATATGATAAGTATGACATGATATTGATTTTGTAAAAATTAATATATAAAATAATTCCCTACTCTTTCACCATTAAGGGAATGATTCCGTCGCTCGTCCGTACGTACAACCTACCATCTTCACGACGCGATGTGATTAATTTCCCATGTTAAACATAAAAAATTATTATAAAAATGTATATAATGAGTAAATATAATATCTATTAACTTATTATAATTATTTATATGAAATAAATATATCCTATTCATAAGAAATATGCCTTATATGATAAAATATGCATGAAAAAATGAAGCAGTTAACACCCAAAACAAGGGTAATAACAAAACATTATTAACAAAACAATATAAGAAGATCATATATGACATAATAAATATGGATATGATTATATTATAATTTAATAAAATTATTTAAACTATTATACAAGAGGTTAAATAACATTCAACTTAAAGAAAGTAAATATTAAGGGTTATTTCACAAACTCATTATTATTCATGATTTTTTAAGTTTAAGTATTCACTAGGGAACATTTTTCTTCCATATCCATATTTTATAAAAAATGTTTTCAAAAATAATTTCAATATCATCCTAATAATTTTTAAATTATTTTGATCAATGTTTTAAATTTTATAAAATATTTTGAAATGAATCTTTTTTTTTTCATTTTTCAAATGAGGTACTTGGTGAATTTTTCAACGAAAGGAATATTTTTTTAACTTACGTGACATGAGTAGTTTTTTCCACCTTCATTATGTTATAATGTTTTGAATATTACTTTACATGTTTATAAGGTTATTTTAAAATAAAATGTTTTCATTTATAATTGTGTGACTTTTAAATAATTTTTTTTCAAAGTAAAGAGGGTATTTATCTCAAAAAAATTCAATGATTTTTTGGAGTATTTTCATCTATGTTAACATCCTCTATTTAATATTAGATTAATTTAGGTTTATCTCTTATGATATAATTTACTATATTTTATTTAATGTTTTATGATTTAGTTTGACTATGGATGTTCTATGTTAATACCATTCATGGTTTATGGTTAAAGTATTCATATTTAGTATGCTATTTTTAATATGAATATTTATATTGATTATGTTTCATCACCCCTTTCATACGAGGAATGCATTAGAATTAGTAAGTGATGAGCGGAGCCCGTTATAGCCCCTAGATGCATCGATAGGTCTCATGAGACAAACTAGTTTGGGTATTGGCTAATGTCTTACCTATTTATGTATGATGTCTTGGATGGATCCTTGACCATATATTTATGATGTATGAAATTATGAATCCTTCATTATGAGATTAGTTATTGAAATTCCATGTGATTCTTTGATTAGTAGAATATCGATGTGATTATTTATATGAAATTATATGTTTTTTATTTATTCTTTCTATACTATGCTGAAGAGTATGTTTAAATGGATTGTATTTTAGTTATAAAACTTGACTTAATGTTTATGATTATTATTCATAATAAAATTTACTGTATAATTACCCTTATAGAGCATTTGAGCTCACCCCTTTATTATGTTTTATTTTCCCAGGATGCCAAAATGTGTATTATTACTAATATACAGGGTTAAGTTAGGAGAATAATGGAGTTCTCAAAGGATTTTATTTGTTGTATTTTATGTTTTAAATTATAATGTAAGGTTTATGTATGTAATATGGATTCCAAAACTACTAAACTGAACAATCCTTTGGGATTTGAATCTTGAATCTATACCAATATAATAATGTGAGGCGCCGACTCTGGACTACTAGGGTCGGGGTTGTTACAGTTGGTATCAGAGAAAGTTTTAGTAGAAACGTTGGAAAGTAGATTTAGAAAACATAGATTAGGGAACATAAACCTAAGATAGAATTTGAGGATAAGTATATAAGAATGTCATAGAATTTTGGTAAGGTAGATATTATGAAAGTCTTCCTAGAAATACTTTCCTATCTAGATACTACAAGTGGATGTGGTTATGACATAGATGTACCTATGGGTAACAACTCTAACAAGGTGTATTGGGCCTGACTCAGCATAACCTGGTACATGATAACGAGTCTTATTGTGCACCTAGTTTGACACTCCCTGGGGATATGCTTAGGATAATTTAACTTTTCATTAAAAAACATTATGAAGGTTTTAAAATTAAATATGTCCCCAAATAAACCATGTTTATGATTATGATATTAACTATAAATGAATTATCAATTTATGTTAAGTGTTTTACTAGTTTGAAATTATGAATTATGATTCATAACCTAATCTAATGTATACTATTTTTTAGAAATGGCTCCTAGTGGAAGAAATGGAAACTGTATCAATGCATATAATCCATGTAGGGATTTACCTACTATGCAAGATAATTATGTTAGAGTTGGAGTTTCAACTGGTGGAGAGAAACTTATAACTATTCTAGGATAGCTGAATGAGGTTATAAACAATAACCTTACTCATATGAAGCATACTAATCCACAACATAGAGGAGAAATCTTGGATCACTTCATGAGATAATAACCTCTAATATTCAACAGGACTATAAATCCATTTGAGACTGAAAAATGGATAAGTTCCTTAGAAAATATATTTATCTCTTTGAGAAGTAAGGAAATGGAGAATTTTTTTTAGAAGTTTTTCATCTTTCTAAATATGTGGATCAATGGTGGTAATTTATTCAAAACACTAAGGAGGACGAGGAAATAGAAAACATGGAATGGAAGGATTTTATGAACTTTTATTAAAAAAATATTTTCCTCACAAATAGAGAGTGGATATGGAGATGAAATTTCTGATTCTGAAGAAAAATGAGTATGTGAATGTTTCTAAATGTGATTCCAACTTTACAAGGTTAAAAAGGCATGATACATACTATATATGTAACCCAATGAGTAATATCAATCATTTATTTGATGGGTTAAATCCATTCCTCTAAAAGGAATTAGTCTCCCAAACTTTTTCATCATACAAAGATATAGTCTCATGTGATATCTAGACAGAGAAAGAATTCTCTAAGTCCTATTAATTTAAGGGAAAGTAAGAGAAGAAGTGAATGGTGGAGAAAGACATGGATAAAGGGAAAAAGGGAAAGAAGGATTTCCCACATGTGATAATTATGGGAAGAAATACCCTGGAACTTTCCTGAAGGTAATGAGAGTTTTTTACAAGTGTGGAGATAAATTTAACCAGGATCGTGATTGTAAGGGAATGAAAAAGCTGTTAATGTGCAATGTTTCAACTGTAAGGAGATGGTGCACTATGAAAATGAATGTCCCAATCGTCAAGGAAATATAGCTCTGAAAAAGCAAAGGGATCAAGGTCAAGATTATGTAATTACTATAGTAGAAGTTGAATAATTAATGTATTTGTGTTTTTTGATTAAATAATTATATTATTATATTTTGGTTATAAAAATCATGAGATATATAAGGATAATATTGCAATACTTATTATTTATATATTTTTAAGCACACATATTTTCATTAATTTTTTAAAGTGATCAAGGTATTCATATATTTGATATGTGACAAAAAGATCTACATTATGTTATCTGGAGAAAATATGATGTTATTTTGATTTTGTAAATTTAGTGACATTCTTTATAACTTTTTAGACTTTGAATTTGAACAAATGTATTTTTGACGAGTTATAATATTGGAATGTATTAAGTTGAACATTAAATATTAATATTTATTTTGGTTAAAGTATGATTTATCATATTGGATAACCTATGCTAACCATTTTTGGGTTTGATAACATTTAAAGGATGAAGGAATGACTCATCAATTTATGATTCATAAAAGTGCTTCAGGTGTGAAAAATTCATCTTGAACAACCATTTCTTGGTGTAATGGATGAAGTAAAAAATAGATCGAAGAAAAACAAAAGGATGAGATTATACTTATGAAATAGAAAAAATCAATAAAGTTTATTTTCTCATGTGATTATCTGGATAATAAAATAATCCCTTAACTATAGGAATGGAAATTAGAATGAGAAATTCTATTCGTTTAATTTTCTTATTGAGAAATCAATGGCCTCTTTAACCCATCACATATTTATGATTTTGTGATGGTAGAATTTTTGATAACCATATTCTCTAACAATTTCCATCAGAACTTGATGGATTTATTTCTCTTCCATGTCCTGTTTATCAATTTCAATTAACGTTATCATATTCTAAAGCCTAATTTTGTGGTGACCTTCACATTTCTCTTTCCCTCTTATTAAGAGAATGTTTTATTAACCTTATTTCTGATGTGAGTTTCCTGCAAAGAAGTTTTCAAGTATCAAAATTTGATTTTTGAAGTACAATTTTAAATTGTGAGGACAGAATTTATTGAAGGAGGTTAGAATGTAACACCCCAATATTTTTTGATATGCATCCTTTTAAATAAATTTAATTTCTTCAATATCTTACATTTCCCGCAACATCAGACTTAAATGAACCACGATATACTATTATATATTATTATTTTAGTACTAGCCATTAAGTTGGTGGTTGTGAATAGGATTAAATAAATTATGAAAATATAGTTTAATTTTTTTTATAAAATCAATTCATTGATTACCAATTAATTGTAAATGAAAATAAAAAAATTTAATATAAAGGATGTGTTTTCATTAAAAAACTATTTTTATGCCTAAAATGGAATTTTATCATAATAAATTAAATTAATCACTATTATTAAAATATATTAATGAAATATATATGTTATATATTCAAATAAATGTTTTTAAATTCATCCAATATGTTTAATGGGCTTAAGATAAGAATAAAACCAATTTTAAGCCTAAAAGGTTATATTTTTTTAAAGGTCACTTTTACCACCTTTTAAGCCTAAAAATTTACTTTGGTTTAATTTTTGGTATTTTTCTGATAAGTTTCATGTTTTGATGAATAATGATAAAATATTACATTTTAATTGATTTTTTTTCATCTAAATAATTTATAGTGTTAAATTATATTTTAATTAGTTTTAAAGTATAATTAGAATAATTTTATATCATTTAATACAATTTAGTTCATTGGAATCAATTTTACATTGAATATGAATATACAAACATTACAATCTTTTGTACGTTTTCACTTTAATAACCCGTTATCTCATTTTTTCAACGAGATTAATTTTAAATTAATTACTAAACCTTATATGTTTTGAAGTTTTAAAAATATATTCCATAATTTTAATCATTGGGTTCAAATTATGTAAATATTTTTCTTTTATTTTTTGTGCATATGGATAGTAAAATTAGTAATATTTTAATTTCAACAGTTAAGGATAAATCATGTAATTATAGGTATAAATAATATTATAAACACTATAAAATAACCCTAAAACTTTTCCAAATCTAACTGTATAAGTTTTTTTTGAATAAAATAATCCTTGGTATGAGATTATAAATTTTTTAAGACACCTGGATGAGATTATGACATTTATTATATTTTATTTAAAGAGAAGTCAAAGACGTGATGTTCATATTTTTAATAACTATATCATATTTAATATAGGGTTATAAAGAAGATAAATTATACTATAAATATTAATTTAAAATATTAATTTTTTATCTTCATAATTATAATTTATTTTTAATTTTTAGGAAATAAATAATTACCTTAAAGGCTTACACAATGATGATGTAGTAATTATTTAATTAATAGAAATATCAAATAAATGATATTAAAAATATTAAAATAAATATAATTTGAGATAATTAATGTCATACATGAATTTTATAGATTCCCTAGACATATTAGGGACGTATTAAAGGTTTTCTAAGTTATATTGTGTATTGATATTTTTTTAAAATTCAAGAAATTAATAGTGTCAAAATTGACATTAATGATACTTTAAAATAAATAATATTTTATCAAATGTTATAAAATTCATAAAAATATAAACTTTATCAAAATAATTTTTATAAATTTAAAAATTAAATATATGACTCATTTGAGTTTCTTTTTAAATTATATAGTAACTATATTAACCATTAAGTCGTAAAAATACTTGAGTTAAAGAGATTAAATACGGGTTAAACCAATAAGATAAGGGTTATAATGTGACCTAAACATGTAGAAAAATTATTGGTTGAGAGGATTTAGACCCATAATAATCTTATATTATATATAAATCACTTTTTATTCATTATTAATTATAAATTAACTTATATTAATCTAACATTTTTAGAGTTTCCAAAAGTGACCCTCACCTCAATTATAAAATGGCACCTCCTCACTCACTTCCTCACACCACATTGAGCCTTATATCTCGAAAAAAAAACCAACCAATTTATCCTATTAAAATATTTATACATGTTATGGATGTCCTTTTATTCCAAAAATACCAACCCTAGATCCCTTGAGAAGATATCTAAAGGGAGTCTGCCAAAGAACATGTAATCATTTTTACCAACTCATCTAAGTTAATTCCTTATTATACTTCATCTTCATGAGTTGTTTACATGATAATTTAGTAGCTAAAGTATCATATATATGATTATATGTTATTATTATTATGTTAGAACCATATTACATGATTTATATATCTTATGAAAAATAAAAACACCGCGTATGCGTATGTTCGACTTACCTTCTCCACACCGTGGTGTAATATTTTTTTTCATAAAAACATTACTTGGATGAGTATAATGATGGAAATAATGGATATATTTGATAATTATGACATGATATTGATTCTGGAAAAATTAACATACCATCCAATTCCTTACTATTTCACCATTAAGGGAATGATACTGTCGCTCATGCGTACGTACAACCTACCGTCTCCACGATGTGATGTGATTCATTTACCATGATAACCATTCATGGATGATTATAACAATTTATATAATGAGTAAATATAATATATATGAACTTATTATAATTCTAGAGATGAAATAAATATATCCAATTCATAATAGACAAGACTTACATGACAAAATATGCATGAGAAAATGAAGTAGTTAACACCTGAAATAAGGGTAATAATGAAACATTATTAATAAAATTATATAATAAGATAATATATGAAATCATAAATATGGATATGATTCTGGTATAATTTAATATCATGCTTTAAACCATTATATATGAGGTTAAATCACATTCAAATTAAGGAAAGTACAAGGTAAGAGTTATTTCACAATCTCATTATTAAACGGGATTGTTTAAGTTTAAGTTTCCACTAGGGAAATTTTTTCTTCCATATCCATATTTTCTAAAAATGTTTTCAAAAATATTTTTAATATTATCCTAATAATGTTTAAATTATTATTACCGATGTTTTAAATTTTATAAAATTGTTTTAAAGGAATATTTTTTTCATTTTCCAAATGAGGTACTTTGTGGCTTTTTTGATGGAAGAAATATTTTTCAACTTATATGGCATGATAATATTTTTACACCATCACAAAGCCTTAATGTTTTGAAGATTCATTTACAAGTTTATAAGGTTCTTTTTAAATTAAATGTTTTTATTTATAATTGTGCTGATCGTTGAATAAATGATTTCATAGTAAAAAGGGTATTTCTCTAAAAAAAATTCAATGATTTTATTCGACTATCTTCATCTATGTAAACATACTCTGTTGAATCTTAAAAATTAATTGAGGATCATATATTATGATATAATTTACCATATTCTATTAAATGGTTTATGATTTAGTTTGACTATGGATGTTCTATTTTTATACCATTCATGGTTTATGGTTAAATTATTCACATTTCATACGCTAGTTTTAATACAAATATTTATGTTGATTATGTTTTATAACACATTTAATATAAGGAATGTATTAGACTTAGTAAGTAATGGGAGGGACCCAATATAGTCCCAAGATGCATCAGTAAGTATCATGAGACAAACTAGTTTGGGTATTGGATGATGTATTACCCGTTTATGTATAATGTCTTAGATGAAGTATTGATTATATGTTTATGATGTACGAAATTATGCATTCCCTCATTATGAGATTAGTTATTGATATTCCATGTGATTATTTGACTAGTAAAATATCTATGTGATTATTTATATGGAATTATATGATTTTCATTTATTCTTTCCATATTATGCTCAAGATTATGTTTAAATGGATTGTGTTTTAGTTATGAACCTTGCATTAATGTTTATGCTTATTATTCATAATAGTTTCTGCTATACACTTACCCTTAATGAGAATCTGAGCTCACACATTTATTATGTTTTATTTTCATAGTATTACATGATGTGTATTATGACTAATATGTATGGTTAAACTTGGAGAATAATGTAATTATAAAAGGATTTTATATGTTGTATTTTATGTTTTAAATTATAATGTAAGTTTCATGTATGTAATCTGGCTTACAAAACTACTAAACTGATCAGTTATTTGGGATTCAAATCTTGTATCTATTCCAATATTATAAATTGAGGAAAAATCTCTAGGTTACTAGGGTCAAGTTCTTTATAGTTATAATGATGCTCAAGATGTAATTTTTTTATGATTATAGGAAAAGGGGGAAAATCAATCTTGATTACCCAATATTAAAGAAGAAAAAAAATAAGAGGAAACAATACAAGAAGTAAATGAAGGAAATGGATGTCAGATGGAGTTTTTTTAAGGATTCAAGTACCATAAAAGAATATGACTCTAGAAAGGATGTAGAAAACTTGTGTTTAATGGATTCTTCACATCATGTAATTAACTCTACTTATTATTCATCTTTTGAATCTGAATCTAGAAAATCTACTATTGAGGAATTTTTTATAGAAATTGAAAGTATTAAACATAAAATTGATAATATAATTGGTTTATAAAAGTAACTTAAGATACGACATAATGATGTTCTTAAAGAGATTGAAATATAAATAAATATTTCCAGGAAGGCTTAAAATAAGAAAATATTGATATGAAATCTGCATATACATATCTGGAAATTTCTCAAGGTTTTTTTTTCTATATAAAAATGATAAATTTAATAGTTAATTTTATTTCATATCAAAGTTTCATGAAGATAAAATAAGTAATTTTTATACCATTCTTAAGGAAAATGAACAACTCGAAAATGAAGTAGAAAGTTTAAATCAAATCTATCTATTTTTGTTCAAGGCAGAGAAAAATTTGATAAAATGTTGAGTTTTAATAAAATTAAAAAATTAATATCTAGTCTTAGTTATGAAAATAATTTACCAAAAATGTATAAGACTTTATTTTTTAAAAGTACTAATAGAAGTACATCTACTACTGCATGTTTTAGATGTCATATAAAAGGTCATTATGCTAATGAGTGTTCCTCAAGATTTCCAAAATCTATTATACATACTAAATCATTCATTTATAAATATTTATCATCTATATTTCATATAAACAAGTGTTTAAATTATGTTTGGATTCTAAAGAATTCATATGTTAATCCCATTGGACCCAAATTTTCATGGGTAATAAAGATTTATTAAATCTATTTTTGTAGGAAAAGTTTATTTAGAGCATAAAAAAGGATATTTGGTACATGGATAGTGGATTATAAAGACCCATGAATGGTGATATATCAAATTTTATTTCATTCAATAAGTATTATAGAGGTAATGTTACTTTTGGTGATAATTCAAAAGGAAAGGTAAAAGGTTTTGGTGAGGTTAGAAATTATAATCCCATTATTATTTCTAAAGTATCATATGCTGAAGGTTTGAAAAATAATTTAATAATCATTTCTCAAATATGTTATGATGAATTTTTTGTTAAATTTAAAAATTATAAATTTATTATTTTCAAGGAAAAATATATTTTATTTTATACTATCAGAGTTGGTGTCCTAAGACTAAATATTTTTACTTTGATTACATGTATATTTGATGATTTTAATATTAATAAAATATCTTATTACATATTTTTCATTATTCTTCATGACTTTAATGTAATAATTCCCTTGAGTATCTATCGTATTGATAATATCCTAGTAGTCCCCCTCTATGGTGAGAACCTTGAAATTCTATGATGATACTCTTAAATATAGTTTTATGGTTGGATATAATTCTATGATGGGACACATATAATGTGACCATAATGTGTGAGTACTCATAAGTAGATGATATTTATTCTCATGAAGTTCTTACTTGGTAATCTATAAGATGAAATATTATGAGAACAAACCTGCTAATATGAATTTTTCATGTTTTAGTGTCATCAGATATTCCTATTTGTGAGAATGTGTAGTGGTACTTTGACTTTAAGATTATTATTAATGCATATTACAACCCACACACTTATATTTATTTCATAAACCATGATGATACAGTTCATGGAGAAGTTGGATATATTGGTCGTGTCATGAGTAATGTGTTATTAATGAATAACTTGAGGAATAATTTGTCCCTTCCATCTTTATGGAAGTTGAAATATCATCCCTTTAATTGGAATATAACCATCACAATAAATTACATGGTTATGATGTAATGAAATTTTTATTCCATATATTCAAAGAAATACATATCAATCATATAGGTTGGTGACACAAATGTGAAACCTTATTGATGAGATATTATGACATAAGGGTTATATTATAAATGGGAATTGCTATGTGGTTGTCGACATTACAACATTAATTTATTTATCTTGGGTTACTTGACCCATTTCTAGATAGTAATCTTGGAATTTAGGCAATACTACCTAATTCCAATGAGAAATAATCCTAGAGGGTCACACACTAAGTGTTTCCATTGATCTAGATTAAATTATATTTGAATTTAATTAATAGAATAAATATTATTCTCAAGAGAGAGAAATAATTTTATTCATGTTTTATTGAATGAAAATGTTTATTGATTAATGAAATATTTATTAAATATTTATTCAAGTATTAAATAAATTATTAGGAGTTATAATGGACCAAGACTGTGTTTGGTGATAAATATTAATTTTCAATCCACTAAAATAATATTTATTATTGCACAATTTAGTTTCACACCATAAAATAATTATAATAATATTATGAAATGGATTTTGTTAAGTTTTATTATATTATTTAAGGATCTATATGAAATTAAATAATATTTTAACCTAAACCTATGCTCAATAAAAATATGGTTATGTATATTGTGTAGTGTAAACAAAAATTGAGAATAGAGATTCATTACATACAACAAAATTCTTTCACTTTTTCTCAAAATTCTCTGCTCTTCCTCTTAAGAATGATAAGAACTCTTTCAATCCCAAAGGATCTTAGAGTTATCAATATGAAAAATTAAAGATAATTTATTTTCTATTCTAGTACCCAAAAATCAATTGGAATTGTTCATAGGTCAAAGGAGAACATATAGATCACCACTAGATAGATTCTCCACTTGAATCCCTAAAATGCAACTAAAGAAATACAAAAGGGTTTTCAAAAGATCAAGAACATCATTGAAGAAAGGATCATAATATGAGGTAATCATTTCTTTAGATCTAAATAAATTAATTATAAATTTAATGCGTAAGATCCTCTATTTGGATTTTAGGAAACTCTAAATTAAAATAAATTTTAATTTATCACCCACTGAAAGGTGATACCACTACACTCAAAACCATTAAGTGGTATCATATTGATTACATTTTAATTATGTAATTTTTTATTTTATTATTGATCTATATGTTCGATAATGGTTATATTTTTATTTTAATAATTATTCATTTTTAGTCCAATTATTTAAATTAACACGCCTTTGAAATTTTAATTTCTTCATTCAAGATTCAAAATTTATTAAGTCTAAGAACATATGAATAATGACTAGATATTCCTTCAGGAAGTGTCAAGGAATATGATCAGATAATATGGGATTACACAGTGTGTATCCAGAGTACACACTGTGTTCCCAAGTTCACTACACCTGGCCATGTCGTAGGATACATGACATGCTGAGCAATAATTACATGCGATGAATTTATTGCACACCATGTGTAGGACATGCTAGCCTGACAAATGATATGTCATATTACATGGCATGTAGCTGGTGTACACACCATGAAGTCTATACAATTTAATGGAAAAATTTGCGTAAACTGTGTGCTCAAATACATAGTCAAAACATCATGAGATTATCATCCTAGAGCGTTAATGAAGTACATGATGTGTAGCCAGCATACATAGTGCAATGTTCATTAATTATCATGTCCTCAATACATGTCAAGTTCCCAGGAGAGTTATGTAGACACACAGTATACAAGATAAGTAGTGTGTAGCTGGATTTTACATACCGTGTAGCCCTATGTATGATGGACACACCATGTTTTTTAGCAGGTTGCATGGACACATGGAAATAAGAACACATGACATGTAAATAGTTAGTAAAAAATGTGTAATCTAGATGAGGAAAAAGAAGAATCCCTAGGCATGTATTTTGGGTACACAGATACCGAGATACATGATGTGTAACTCAAAAGTACATTCCATGTGGCCTCCAATTAAAGAACAGAATTAAATTACATTAAATTGAAAATTGTAGTATTACAAAATTATTATACTGATTGGAACCTAATGTGTTTTACAATTTAATAATGGTTTTAAAGAATTATTAAATTATCAATTAATATTTATAATAATATGATTTTTTTTCTATTTATTTTCCATGAACAAATTTATGATGGGTAACTCTAAGATAATTTAGATAGTCATTAAGATGAAAGATAATTAATTAATTAATTAATGTAAGCACATTTATCTTAATAATAAATAATGAATAAGAAATTAATGTTAATTAAATCTACTTTTGTGTATTCATTACATATATGACCGTTCATGAGCTTAACCAAGACCTATGTATGATTTGGATAATTTAATTTAATTTATTGTATGGGTTTGAAATTATTTAATATTAAATTAAATTTGATAGTCTATGAGTAATCCCCCCTCTATTATTATATGAGACTTTCATGTCCAAAGTTATTTATATAATTCCACTAACCAATCCTTTGGTTCCCCTCAATTTCATGTGAGTTATAAATATATGTAATTAATGGAGTATCCCAAGGCATATAAATGTGGTTCAAGGCAGAACCATAATTATGCCAACCCAAGTGATACATAGGTGGGCATGTGGAATGCATAAACTCACGCCAAGACCGATCAAAGGATTTATTCCCCTAGGATATATGTTGATTTATTATCTACTCAATAAATCAACCATTAGATAAGATCATGATCATGTCATTTATTTATTTATTTATTTCTATCTTATGCATTATTTATTTTATTTATGAAAGACTGCGATCACATAAATAAATTAATTAACGTGTAAAGATAGAACATAAATTAATTAATTATGTGTAAATGTTTTTATCCAACATGAGTAATTAATTAATTAATATCCACTTAATATTAAAAATTCATGTAAAGGATTAAAACATATAAATTTTATGCATAATAAATAAAATCTCTCAAGTTAATATTAAGTCATAATTCCTTCCATCATCCGAATTAAGATGAAACCCTAGTTAAAGTGTTAGTTCAACCAAAGTTAGGGAAAATTTTAATTATAGGGAAATATTAACTAAGATAGTGGGTTGACTTAACTGAATTTATATTGAATTTAATGTAAAAATTCCATTCAATACAAATTTGGATTCAAGTTTTGAGGAAATCCTAGTCAGGGTTTTAGGATTAGGGAATTCACTCAATGGATCAAGGAGTCGCACACCCATAGTTGGAAAGACCGCCTACCTAAAAACCTTCTTATGGTTTTCATGGACAATGTATGGATCATTAAGAAGGAAAATATGGATCCCTTACACTATAATTTTATAACAACTAGTAATTTAAATTTTAATATTGAGGGCTATTGAGACTTGATAAAATAGTGGGATATTTAATAAAATTGAGTATTATTATTTCTCATATAATTTATAATCAAGAAAATTATTAATTATATGCTATTTTAAACTGTTGAATAAATGGAAAGTTCATCATCCACACTATCCCTATGATCTATATTAGAGAAATAACATCTCCTTATTAACATTAACTTACAGGAATGGTTCAAATGCCTTAAGGTTGTGTTGCACCATGAATGAAAATCTTACATGCTAGAATCCTCATTACCTGATCTGCCTGTAAAGGAGGCGAGTGATGAAGAGTTCCCTATCTTTAAAAAAAATTGATTGATTTGGTTGATGTTCAATGTTTTATGTTATCATTTATGTCTAGTGAACTCATGAATCCACATGAAAACACGGAAAATTATAGCATGCTCGAGCATCTTCATGGTATTTACTAGGAGAAAATAATACATGAACAATTTGATATCTACAAGGCTCTTTTTCAGAGAAATATTAGAGAGGTTTCACCAATTAGGCCTCACATATTCTATATAATTGGATACATTGAGTGCCTAGTGGTTCTAGGGTTTAAAATCCCTAATGAGATGTGCACTGATATAATTATTTCATCACTCCATTTGAGATTATCTAGATTTTCTATTAATTTTAATATGAATAACATTGAGAAATATCTCCCAGATTTGATTACTCTTATTTTCCAAGTAGATAAGGAAATGTAGTGCCAAAATCATTCCGTCCTTATGGTGAAAAAATGAAAAGTCCAAGAGAAGATATCTAAGCACAAATCATCTTTTCAACACCCTTCCAATAAGAGAAATATCAAGGGGAAATCAAGGAAATATGATACTATCAATTTCACAAGGGGAAATAATGGCCACTAGAAGAAAATCTACACCAAGCTAAAGAATCAAGGGGAAGATTTTGGTATTTTTTTATCGGATGAAATTAATTTGTTTCTAAAAATTGGGTATTAGATAAAACTTTTGGTACTCAAATTTTTATTCAAATATAGGAACCAAGTAGATTCAGAATGATTGACCAAGGGGAGATAGATTTATAAGTATCCAACAAAGATAAACTTGCTATTATAGCTATCAGTGGATACCACCTCACTTTTTCAATTGGGATGATATTGGTGTTAAAATATTGTTATTATGATCCATATATTAATAAAAACATTATATTGATATCTAAACGTGATACATATGGATTTATTTTCAAGTTCAAGAATTTTTTTTGATTTTGTTATAAATATAGAATTTTTTATGGTGAGTAACATTAAATAATGGTATTTATGTGTTGGATTACATAAACAAAGTAATAAAAATAGATAATGACACTTCTTCACATGACTCAAACCACACCCAACTATGGAATCATTATTTAAGTCATGTAAATGGAAAACATTTTACTAAATTATATAAAGATAGATATTTATATTATTTTAAACTAAACAAATTGGCATATGTCACACATGTTTACAAGGAAAAATAAAAAAACCCCTATTTAGTGGAAAAGGTGAAAGGGATAAAGAGATTCTTTAATGAGTTCATATCGATGTGTGAAGACCTTATCCAGTTTAAGTAAGGGGTGGGTACTCATACTTCATAAATTTTACTGATTATTTTAGTATATATGGATATGTCAACTTGATGAAGTATAAGTAAGATTCCTTTGAAAATTTTAAATAATACAAGAATGAATTTGAGAACTATCTTGGTAATAATATTAAGAAACTCTACTTAGACATTAGTGGAGAATATCTTAATCAATACTTAAATGATTATTTATGGGAGTTTTAGATTTTATCTCAAATCAATCCTCTATATACACCTTAATAGAATAATGTAAGTAAAAGTAAGAACTGAAACCTATTGAACATGGTGACATCAATGTTGAGTCATACAAATATTCCATTATCCTTTTGGGGATACACATTACAAACAATAACATACATACTAAAATGAGTTCCAACTAAAGAGACAGAAGGTATTCCATACCAATTGCGGATTGTAAATAAACCAATGTTGTTATACTTACATGTGTGAGGATGTGAAGAATATTTTAATAAATATTTAGGTAACAAGCTCGCACCTTGAGTCACAAAGTGTATCTTTATAGGAAATCCCAAAGAAACAAAGAGATAATAAATATAGAATACTTTTAAAAAGGTTTTGGATGATAGAAGTCCCACATTTTTTGAGAAGGATCATATCTCTAAAAGAGATAGTGGGAGTGAGATAGACTTAGATGAAGCCCATGATAAAGATACACAAGAGTTTTCACATGAAAAAATTCTATAAAACCCCATGGAAGAAGATATTCCCAAGACACAAATACTACACATGAGTAAAAGAGAGGTTAGAAAACCTGAAAAATATGGTTTTCTAATCACCAAGGATGGTGACTCATTATTAGTTGATAATAATGATCCTCTAACCTACAAGGAAGTAGTAAGTGGAATACATTTTTCTAAGTGGAAATAATCCATGAATTATGAAATGGATTCAATATAACAACACAAAGTATAGATTTTAAAAGATCCTTTAGTGGATGTAAAGCCTGTTGGTTGTAAATGGATATTCAAGAAGAAACTGTACATGGATGGGAAAGTCAGTATCTATAAGGCTTAACTGGTAGAAAAAGGGTTTAAACAATATCAAATAATTGACTATAATGAAACCTTTTCACCAGTTTCCATGCTATAATCCATCAAAATTATACTTTCCATTATGGATTTCCATAGTGTTGATATTTGGAAAATGTATTTTAAAATATATTTACTTATTGGTAAATATAACGAGCCATACTTTACATACATTGTTATTACTTCAGAATTTAAGCACACTTATTACAACATATAACAAAACCAGGAAAGAACCGTATAGGTATAGAGTCTTTAGAAACTGGTAAACATAAACAACTGGTTCATAAAGCATCTACTTTGCCTCCCATTTATTTCATCACATATAGAGTCCCTTTTTGGAATATCCTACTTAATAACCTTCTTCCTGACCTGGGGAAATAAAACACACAAAAGGGTGAGCTCAAATGCTCAGTAAGGGTAAACAAAAGAAATATAAATCACATCATATACATATGAACATAACTTTTGGAAATCTTAACCTACAAAAGAGATCATAATTTCATAACATGGGATAAATCATAGTAGTGAAATGTAATCCCAATAATCATAAATTAAAACATGAAACTTTGTGGCATACACACATAATCATAGAAAATCATTTCTTATTAGTCAATACTCATTTCCAAGACTATCTTAGTGGACAAAGTCCATTTCTGAACCGAGTTCATTCCTCGTTTCAGTCCTATTTCACTGAACTGGTTTAACCTGCCGTTCCATCCATGTCTATCTCATGAGATATAAAATCTTTACCCAATGCATTGGAGGGATATATAGGTCCCACCCATCTCATAATGATACCATTCTTATGTGTGCCACAAAATCATAAACCATACATCATAGCATAACCCATGTAATAAAAATGGGATTATTAAACATCGTGACATCATAAAACAATTAATATAAGATAAATAATTAATAAAAATAATTCCATCACAACATAATCAAATAAATGTAATAATAGGGATAAAAACATAACCCTTTATTATCTTAGATGGAAAATAATTTTGATAAAACACTTGAACTCCATTCTTGAGGAAAATATCCTTTCTACTTCAAAAACACTTTTCCTTTCTTAACATGTCATAAAATTCTAAACTAAAAGAAGTTGATTAAAAATAAACTTGAAAATTTGTAAAGGATGATTCTTGGAAATAATGTTTTAAAAATCCATTCATGCCGTATAAGTTAAAAAAACATTCTTATTGTACTTTTGTCGGAAAAGTCAAAAAGTACCTCGTACGAAAAACAACAAAAGATTCCTTTCATATCTTTTACTAAAAACTCACCGAAGGGTAAAATTGGATTTAAAAAATTGTAGGTGGATGTAAATAATATTACATATTGAGGAAACATGAATGTGGATGATAAAATACACCCCAGTAAATTCCAAAGTATAAACAGTCTCGGATAAAAATGAGATTGTGATATTTCCCTTACCTTAGGTCCGATTTGCTTCGTAAGTGTCCGAACCTCCTGTATAATGATTTAAATAATGTCATTGACTTATTCCAGAATCATACTCATTGTTATGATATCATATATGGTCATATTATTATCTTATTATTAGTAATATTTCATTGCTACTTGTTATTCGAGTGTTTATTACTTTTTGTTCTTATGTCTGTTTTGTCGAATAAATTCATATTATTATTTTTAGGTTATAGATACCTCATTTACAGAGAGGATATTAGTTTAGTATATATCATATTCATTCATTCAATTCATTTATATAATCATTATGCAATGAAGATCATGTAGAACGAGTCACATCACATCATGGAGACGGTATTCCGTACGTACGCACAAGCGATGATATCGTTCCCATGATCGTGGAATTGCATTGGAGTGTATGTATACTATTTCATAATCAATATCAATTTACAATATTAATTTATAGTTATTATTTACACCATTATACCCATCCAAGTAAGGTGGTGGTGTAAAATAGATTACACCACGGCGTGGAGACGGTATTCCGTATGTACGCACGCGCGGTGATTTCGTTTTCCGTAGGATGGATATATGGTGAAATAGGGTTGTTTCATACTTATAATAACATATAAGTATATGAGTGATACTTATGTTATTAATTTATAATGAAACAACTAAATAAGAAGAAGTGGAAGAAGAAATAAAGTTGAAAGAATCGGTAACAGACATTACCTCTTCTTTGAAGCGCTTCTTTGATACCTCCTTTTAGGGCACTAAAATTGTCCTTTGAAGAAGACCAGGACCTCTAGGATGTTTCTAGGGAAGTGGAGAGGATAATTTGCAGGGTTTATCCTAGCATGAAGGCTCAAAGTGGTGTGAGGAAGAGAGGGAGGAGGTGCCCTTTTATAAGGGAGGAGAGGGGCACCTTTGGAATAACTAAAAATATTATTTTATTATAAAGACATATTCGGTTTTTAATAGCTCCAAATTGATTTATTTCTAATATAAGGTGGGGATGGGTCTAAATACTCTCATACAATAGAATTTATACAATTTTAGGTCATTATATTAACCTTATCTTTTAGTTTTAACTCTTAGTTAATTAGATTGACATTTACCATGTCACTTTGTATTTTTATATTATATAGTTAATAAACTTACCATATACATAAAAGAGACCCCCAAGTTGTTTATTATTAATATATATAACCTTATCTAAGTAATTTGGCCAAACCTTATATTTTTAGGAATAAAATAACAATTAATAATATAATATTTGTTTTAAAAACTATTTTATGTCAATTTTGATACTATTTGGTAATTGATTTTTGTGAAAATCATAAAAGAATGATTAGTTCAAAAAAAGTTAATTAAATCAATAATAACATGTCATATTAATCTAGAAAATTATTTTAATTCATAAAAAGTCTCAAATTACATTTATTTGGGTATTTATAACATCAATTATGTCAATATTTCATTAATAAGATAATTACTGCATCATCATTGTGTCATAAATAAATTAAATTATTTAATGTATAAAAATTACAAATAAAATACCATTATGTATAAAATATTTTTATATTTATAATTAATATTTATAGTCTAATTTATCTCATGTATAACCCTATATTAAAAATTATTTACTTATTAAACTTTGATTTTAACTATTTTAACCCTTCTTTAAATAAATTAGTATTAAATGTACTAATCTAATCCAAGTGGGCCTAAATGGTCATATTTTATTCCTAAGGTTTTTTTTCGTCGAATTACACTTATACAATAGAATTAGGACATGTGTTAGGGTAATAATAATATCATTTTTACCCTTAATTACCCTATTTACTTTTAACTGTGGTAAAAAAAAGTAAAAAGTTACTATTCACCAAAAATTATTTTCATCTCATTGAACCACATTTTACTTAATGAAATCAAACGTGTCTCTCAGATTTTTGAAATTCCACTCACAAAAGCGGTAAAATTAATTTTTATGTAAATTTGCAAATTCTCCTAGGAGGTGGGTAAAAGACGGTGAAAAGTTCAATAAAATTTTTATATATCTAAAATTATTATAAAATGACTCCAATGAATTGCATTAAACTTATATAGGTATTATGTATCAATTTTGACCTAAAATAAATTTAAATAAAATAAATAATTATTTAAATAAAAATTTGGTTTTTAAATAGTAACCCAGTGTTTCCACTATTCATCAAAAATTGAAAGTTTCCAGAAAAATACCAATATTTCACCTTAGGATAATTTTGATATTCCGAATCCAAAAATGAAGTCCATTTTGAAAAATAAAAGTTAAAAAATTTCAAAAAGTGGTTATTACTATTCATAACGGCTAGTTTTAATAATATTTTAATAGCATATCGTTGTTTAGTGAAACTCAGTATTGTGTCCGATGCAAGCTATTGAGGAAGGCCGCGGTTGCATATAAAGCAAGACAAGATAGTGTTGTGTGTAATGAAAGATTCCTTTGATGATTTATATAACATAAAAACAAAATATTTCTCATAAAAGTCTCGGGTGTTACATTCTACCCCCCTTAAAATGAATTCCTCCCTCGAAATTCGTCACTTTGTAACAAACAGATGAGGATACCTCTCCCTCATCATATCCTCAAGCTCCCATGTAGCTTCTTCTAATTGGTGGTTCCTCCATAAAACTTTCACCAAGCGAGTGGTCTTGTTTCGTAGGACTTTTTCACTACGATCTAGAATCTCTATCGGCTATTCTTCATAAGAAAGATCTTGCTCCAGCGGTACAACTTCTGAGATGAGTACATGTGAAGGATCAGCTATGTACTTTCTCAGGAGAGATACATGGAACACATCGTGAACTTGAGAGAGATTCGGTGGAAGCGCCAATCGGTAAGCTACCTTTCCAACACGATCCAATATTTCGAAAGGACCGATATATCTAGGGCTCAACTTCCCCTTCTTTCCAAATCTCATGACCCTCTTCCAGGGAGATATTCGTAAGAACAATTTATCACCCACTTCAAACTCTAGGTATTTTCTTCGGTTGTCAGCATAACTTTTCTGTTGACTCTGATCTGCTCTTATGTGTTGTTGAATAGATCGGACCTTTTCTGCCATCTCATCAACAAGATCAGGTCCTAATAGCTTTCTTTCCCCAACTTCATCCCAGCAAGTTGGAGTCCTGCATTTCTTTCCATAGAGAGATTCATAAGGATCCATCTGAATACTGGAGTGAAAGCTATTATTATAAGAAAATTCCACCAAAGGTAGGTGTTGATCCCAACCACCTTTGAAATCCATAGAGAAAGCTCTCAATATATCTTCTAGAGTTTGAATTGTTCTCTCATACTGACCGTCTGTCTGAGGATGATAAGCAGTGCTGAAACTCAACTTTGTATCCAGAGTATTCTGAAGAATTCTCCAGAACTTTGAGGTAAACCTCGAATCCCGATCAGATATAATAGAAAGTGGTACTCCATGCAATCTTACCACTTCCTTTACATATATCCTGGCAAGCTGATCTAGAGAGAAATCCTCTCTAATAGAAATGAAGTGTGCAGACTTTGTAAGACGATCAACTATGACCCAGATAGCATTATTGCCTTTGGATGTTTTAGGAAGTCCTATGACAAAGTCCATAGTGATGTTTTCCCATTTCCATTCTGGTATGGGTAATGGTTGTAACATCCCCTTAGACTTCTGTCTCTCAGGTTTAACTTGCTGAAAAACCAAGCATCGAGAGACATATTCAGCAACATCTCTTTTCATGCCATCCCACCAGAAGTACTCTTTCAGGTCCCTATACATCTTCGTGCTTCTAGGATGAATAGAGAATGAAGAACTATGAGCCTGATCCAGCAGCTCCTTCTTTAATTCGGGGATGGGAGGAACACAAACCCGATTCCTGAACTTTATTATCCCATCACAATCAAGGTTGAATTCAGGAACATTTCTCACCTTATTTTGTAACTCTACATATTATTTCTATGACTCTTTAATCTTCACATGTATAGATGTTTGAACATTCATTTGTGAAAGATACTATTTTCCCCTTTCATTATAATTCCAAGATCCATCCTTTGTAAATCCATAAATATTGGATCTTTTGTGATCCTCATCATGGATAAACTGGCATGGTCTTGTCGACTTAATGCATCTGCCACCTTGTTTGCTTTCCCAGAGTGGTAATGGATTGAGCAGTCGTAATCCTTAATCAGATCCAACCATCTTCTTTGGCTTATATTCAGCTCCTTTTGTGTGAAAATATACTTTAAACTTTTATGATCAGTATACATGTCACACCTTTCTCCATAAAAGTAATTCCTCTAGAAGGACATCATCAAACTCCCGTACAATGGGCATATTCTTAATTGTGAGTTTCTCACCAACCATTTGAGATAAATAACCTTCATTTAGTGGAATCAAGACCCATAAGATGGAAGAAATTTCCACTAGAAGGTTATGTTCATCCTTGCATCGATAGATGATCATAGATTGATCTGGAATATAAAATGTGACTTCTCTTCTTTGTCAATTGATATGAGCTCCATATAAAGAAATCCAATCCATGACTAGAATCACATCAAATTCCACTATAGGAAGGATCACAAGATTTTTAGGAAGCAATTTCCCACAAACTTCAATCGGGGAAGAATTATAAACTTTTGATGTGACTGTTGTGCCATTAGGGGTTGTCATAACTAACTCAACATCTAATTGTTGAGGTAATACGGTGATACTCTTAGAAAATTCTTCATAAATAAAAGAGTGGGTGGATCCAGAATCAAATAAAATATTTGCTACTTTAGAGTGGATGGTAAGTGTACCTTTCACCATATCGTTATTGTACTCCACATCGCTGATAGAAATTGCATGTGACTTTCCTTTGTCTTTAGCCTTAAGAGTTTGTTGATGTCGACCATCATCATCAACCCTTGTATTTGGCATCGATTGGAATAATTCCCCATCTCCTTGCACTTGAAACATTGAAGTGTAGTAGGTTCATTATGTGTATCCCTTCCTTTGTTTTCATCATTAGACATCTTCTTCCCATCATTGCGGCATTCAAATGCCCGATGACCTTCCTTTCTGCATTTGAAACATTTACTTGTCCCTTTAAGACAACTCCCTCCATGTTTCTTTCCACACTTTGAGCATAAGGGAAAGCTTATCTTCTTTTCAGTGTGCTCTTTATATTTTCCTTTGAATTCCATTTTACTCTTCTTATCAAACCCATATTACTGATGGGTTACTCCAATCTCCATCTCAACTTTGAGAGAACATCGAACAATTTCCTCGTAGCTATTGAAGTCCCTTATGGATAATGCCCTTCGCAGACTTGGTTTTAAGCCACTAAAGAATCAATCGATCTTACTCTCAGGTTGGATAATAATACTAGAAGCGTAGCTTGCAAGTCTGGTAAAATTTGCTTCATAGGTACCAACAGATTCATCATCCTTTTGCTTCAGATCAAGAAACTCTTTCTCCATCTTTGTTCAGAGAATACGAGGGAAGTACTTATTGAAAAATAAGTTCTTGAACTCGTCCCATTCCATGGACTCAATTTCATCCCTTTGTCTAGTATTCTTAATGAGATTCCACCATTGATAAGCATCTCCTTCCAAATGATACACTACTATGATGAATTTATCATGTTTATAACATTGAAGGACTGAAAATATATTTTCAGTAGTACTAATCCATTGTTCAGCAGCTAATGGATCAGTAAACCCGCTGAATGAAGGTGGACGCTGCCTCATGAAGGATTCAACAAAATGTTTCTCCTTCCTTTGCTCATTTGGAAGTCCTGCATGATTCATAGCTTGAGAAAGTTGTGTGAGCATGGCTACAAGATTTTGCATTCCAGCTCCCATAACGTTTGGTTGCTCCAGGGGATAATCATTGCATTGCCCATCGCATTCCGCATTAACACGGTTACTTTGGGTTCTATCCATTGACTAAAACCAAGAAGAATAGTGTGAACAACACTAATTATAATAGGAAAACCACATAATCAAGAATAAAATTTCACACTTAAGGTCTTATCATAGGTTATTCATGTCCATTTCTAAAACACTAAGATTGTGTTCTATTCTTAGACTTATCCTTAGGATTCTTACTAAGGCTTTCACATCCTAGTTTCCAAAGGTTGACTATACCCTTCCACTGATACCAACTATAACGACCCATACTTTACATACATTGTTATTACTTCAGAATTTAATCACACTTATTACAACATATAACAAAACCAGGAAAGAACCGTATTGGTATAGAGTCTTTAAAAACTGGGAAACATAAACAACTGGTTCATAAAGAATCTACTTTGCCTCCCATTTATTTCATCATATCTAGAGTCCCTTTTTGGAATATCCTACTTAATAACCTTCTTCCTGACCTGTGGAAATAAAACATACAAAAGGGTGAGCTCAAATGCTCATTAAGGGTAAACAAAAGAAATATTAATCACGTCATATACATAATAACATAACTTTTGGAAATCTTAACCTGCAAAAGAGATCATCATTTCATAACATGGGATAAATCATAGTAGTGAAATGTAATCCTAATAATCATAAATTAAAACATGAAACTTTTTGGCATACACACATAATCATAGAGAATCATTTCTTATTAGTCAAGACTCATTTCCAAGACTATCTTAGTGGACAAAGTCCATTTCTGAACTGAGTTCATTCCTCGTTTCTGTCCTGTTTCAATGAACCAGTTTAACCTGCCGTTCCAGCCATGTCTATCTCATGAGATATAAAATCTTTACCCAATGAATTGGAGGGATATATAGGTCCCACCCATCTCATAATGATACCATTCTTATGTGTGCCACAAAATCATAAACCATACATCATAGCATAACCCATGTAATAAAAATGGGATTCTTAAACATCGTGACATCATAAAACAATTCATATAAGATAAAGAATTAATAAAAATAATTCCATCACAACAAAATCAAATCAATGTAATAATAGGGATAAAAACAGAACCCTTTACTATCTTATATGGAAAATAATTTTGATAAAACACTTGAACTCCATTCTTGAGGAAAATATCCTTTCTACTTCAAAAACACTTTTCCTTTCTTAACATGTCATAAAATTCTAAACTAAAAGAATTTGATTAAAAATATACTTGAAAAATTTTAAATTAAGCTTCTTGGAAATAATTTTTTAAAAATACATTCATGCCGTATAAGTTAAAAAAACATTCTTCTCGTACTTTTGTCGTAAAAGTCAAAAAGTACCTCGTACGAAAAATGACAAAATATTCCTTTCATATCTTTTACTAAAAACTCACCGAAGGGTAAAATTGGATTTAAAAAATTGTAGGTGGATGGAAATAATATTACATATTGAGGAAACATGTATGTGGATGATAAAATACACCACAGTAAATTCCAAAGTATAATCAATCTCGGATAAAAATGAGATTGTGATATTTCCCTTACCTTAGGTCCGATTTGCTTCGTAAGTGTCTGAACCTCCTGTATAATGATTTAAATAATGTCATTGACTTATTCCAGAATCATAATCATTGTTATTATATCATATATGGTCATATTCTTAGCTTATTATTAGTAATATTTCATTGCTACTTGTCATTCGGGTGTTTATTACTTTTTGTTCTTATGCGTGTTTTGTCGAATAAATTCTTATTCTTATTTTTAGGTTATAAATACCTCATTTACAGAATGGTATTAGTTTAATATATATCATATTAATTCATTAAATTCATTTATATAATCATTATTCAATGAAGGTCATGTAGAACGAGTCACATCACATCGTGGAGACGGTATTCCGTACGTACACACGAGCAATGATATCGTTCCCATGATCGTGGAATTGTATTAGAGTGTATGTATACTATTTCAGAATAAATATCACTTTAAAATAATAATTTATAGTTATTATTTAAACCATTATACTCATCCAATTAAGGTGGTGGTGGAAAATAGATTACACCACGGCGTGGAGACGGTATTCCGTACGTACGCACGCAACATGATTTTGTTTTCCGTAGGATGGATATATAGTGAAATAGGGTTGTTTCATACTTATAATAAAATATCATTATATGAGTGATACTTATGTTATTAATTTATAATGAAAAAAATAATGAAGAAGAAGTGGAAGAAGAAATAAAGTTGAAAGAATCGGTAACAGACATTACCACTTCTTTGAAGCACTTCTTTGATACCTCCTTTTAGGGCACTAAAATTGGTGTTTGAAGAAGACCATGAACTATAGGATGTTTCTAGGGAAGTGGAGAGGAGAAATTGGCAGGGGTTTTTCGAGATTGAAGGCTCAAAGTGGTGTGAGGAAGAGAGGGAGGAGGTGCCCTTTTATAAGGGAGGAGAGGGGCACCTTTGGAATAACTAAAAATATTATTTTATTATAAAGCCATATTCGGTTTTTAATAGCTACAAATTGATTTATTTTGAAGATAAGGTGGATATGGGTCGAAATCCTCTCATACAATAGAATTTAGACAAGTTTAGGTCATTATATTAACCTTATCTTTTAGTTTTAACTCTTAGTTAATTAGATTGACATTTACCATGTCACTTTGTATTTTTATATTATATAGTTAATAAACTTACCATATACATCCAAGAGACCCCCAAGTTGTTTATTATTAATATATATAACCTTATCTAAGTCATTTGGCCGAACCTTATATTTTTATGAATAAAATAACAATTAATAATATAATATTTGTTTTAAAAACTATTTTATGTCAATTTTGAAACTATTTGGTAATTTATTTTTGTGAAAATTATAACAGAATGATTAGTTCAAAAAAAGTTAATTAAATCAATAATAACATGTCATAGTAACCTAGAAAATTATTTTAATTCATAAAAAGTCTCAAATTGCATTTATTTGGGTATTTATAACATCAATTATGTTAATATTTCATTAATAAGATAATTACTGCATCATCATTGTGTCATAAATAAATTAAATTATTTAATGTATAAAAATTACAAATAAAATACCATTATGTAGGAAATATTTTTAGATTTATAATGAATATTTATAGTCAAATTTATCTCATGTATAACCCAATATTAAAAATTATTTACTTATTAAACTTTGATTTTAACTATTTTAACCCTTCTTTAAATAAATTAGTATTAAATGTCCTAATCTAATCCAAGTGGGCCTAAATGGTCATATTTTATTCCTAAGGTTGTTTTTGGTTGAATGACACTTATCCAATAGAATTAGGACATGTTTTAAGGTAATAATAATATCATTTTTACCCTTAATTACCCTATTTACTTTTAACTGTGGTAAAAAAAAGTAAAAAGTCACTATTCACCAAAAATTATTTTCATCTCATTGAACCACATTTTACTTACTGACATCAACCGTGTCTCTCGGAATTTTGAAATTCCACTCACAGAAGCGGTAAAATTAAATTTTATGTAAATTTGCAAATTCTCCTAGGAGGTGGTGGTAAAAGACGGTGAAAAGTTCAATAAAATTTTTATATATCTAAAATTATTATAAAATTACTCCAATGAATTGAATTGAACTTATATAGGTATTATGTATTAATTTTTACCTAAAATAAATTTAAATAAAATAAATAATTATTTAAATAAAAATTCGGTTTTTAAATAGTAACCCATTGTTTCCACTATTCATCAAAAATTGAAAGTTTCCAGAAAAATACAAAAATTTCACCTTAGGCTAATTTCAATATTCCAAATCCATAAATGAAGTCCATTTTGAAAAATAAAATTTACAAAATTTCAAAAAGTGGTTATTACTATTCATAATGGGTAGTTTTAATAATATTTTAATAGCATATCGTTGTTTAGTGAAACTCAGTATTGCGTACGACGCAAGCTATTGAGGAAGGCCATTGTTGCGTGTAAAGAAAGCCAAGATAGTGTTGTGTGTAGTGAAAGATTCCTTTGATGATTTATATAACATAAAAAAAAATATTTCTCTTAAAAGTCTCGGGTGTTACAATAAAATTATAGAATATGTCTATATGAAAAAACCCAAAGGGTTTTTGACTCTAAATAATTCCAACAAGATATGTAAATTAAAAAAAAAATCCATTTATGGATTAAATTAAGCATCCATATCATGAAACATTTGATTTGATGAAGCCATAACATAATTTGGTTTCATAAATAATGAATGTGATCCCTGTGTCTATAAAAGGTTCAGTGAAAGTGTGGTCATTTTATTAATTGTATATGTCGATGAAATATTACTTATTGGAAATGAAATACCAGTCTTACAGTATGTTAAGGTCTAGTTGAATAAATTCTTCTCCATGAAGGACTTAGGTGAAACATCATATATTCTTAGGATAAATATCTACCATGATAGATCCAAGTGGCTTCTCAACCTATGTCAAAGTACATATATTAACAAGATACTAAAGAGTTTTAGTATGGAATAATATAAGTGGGTATTGTTTCTAGTGTCACAAGACATTCATCTTTCCATAAAAACATGTCCTCATACACATGAAGAAAGAAAAATAATGAAGAGGATTCTAAATGCATAAACAATTGGATCAATCATGCATGATATGATATGTACAAAGATATATGTTTCCTACACCTTGAGTATAGTAGAAAAATATCAAGATGACCCAGGTGACCACCCTTGGATGAAAATCAAGACTATCCTTAAGTATTTGAGGTGTATTAAGGATATGTTACTAGTCTATAGAGAAGATGAGGAACTAGTCATTAGAGGATATGCAGATGCTAGTTTCCAAATATAACAATCCAATATGAAATCAAATATGGGATACATCTTCAATTTTAATGGAGGTTTTGTTAGATGGGAGAGCTTAAAGAAGACTGTGATTGTAGATTTTATAATAGAGTCTAAGTATATTGTGGATTCTTAGGTAGCTAAAGAAGAAATATTGATATAAAACTTAATCTATTAGCTTGAAATTATACCTAGTAGTAAATATCCTATCACACTCTATTATTATAATGTTGTATTAGTGGATCTTGAAAAAGAACCAAGGTCACATCAATAGATGAAGTACATAATTCAAAATTATAATCTCTTAAGGAATTTTTCTTAGAGAGGTGAGGTTGCAGTTAGTAGTATTTCCATGGAATATAACATGGAAAAAACCTTTAAAAAAAGCCTTGACTCATCAAAAACATGATCTTTATGTGAGGTCTAGTAGACCAAAATTAATAGGTAGTTGTCTCTAGTCTAAGTGAGATTTTGTTAGAGTTGGTTTCCCAGGACCAACCGGTTTTACTTTAATTGCATGTATATATGATGATTTGAATATTAATAAAATATATTATTACACATTGTTCATTATTTTGCATTAATTTAATTCAATAATGTCCTAGATTATCTGTCATATTGATAAGGTTTTTTAAATTCCCCTCTATGACGAGAACCATGAAATTCTAAGACAATTTTATTAAATATAGTTTTGTGGTCATATATCATTCTTTGACATGACATATAGAATGTGACCATCAGAAACAATTACTCATAAATATATAAGACTTATCTTCATGAATTTCACACTTAGTAATCTCTAAGATAGGATATTATGAGAATAGACCCACCCGTAGGAATTCTATATGTTTTGGTGTCATCATATATTCCTATATGTGAGAATGTGTAATGGTCCTTTGACTTTAAGATAATTATTAATACATATTATGACTCACATACTTAGATTTCTTTTGTAAACCATTACGATAAAGTTCATGGAGAAGTTGGATAAATTGGATGCATCACGAGTGATGTTTTATTAATGAATAATTTAAGGAATGATTTTTCTCTTCCATATTTGTGGAAGTTGATATCTTGACCCTTTAATTGGAATAGAACCATCATAATAAATCCCATAGACATGTTTCAATAATTTATTTATTTCATATATTCAAAGAAAGATGTATGAAATATATAGGTTGGTGACATAGGTGTATAACATACTTAATGAGATATTGTGACACAAGGATTATATTACATAGTGAGCATTCATATAAGGTTGTTGATATTGCAACATTAAGTTATTTATCTTGATTTCCTTGACCCATTGTTAGATATTAATCACGGAATTTAGGAAAAATCTCCTAATTCTAATGAGAAATAATCCTAGAGGGCCACACACTATTTTTTTTGTTGATCTTCATTAAATTATAATTCAATTTAATTAATAGAATAAATATTATTCTCAAGATGGAGGAATAATTTTATATATGTTTTATCAAATACACATTTTTATTAGTGAATGAAATATTTAATTAAATATTTTTTATGTTATTCAATAAATTAAAATGAGTTCGAATGGATCAATACCATGTCCAGTGATAAATATTAGTTTATAGGTCATTAATATAATATTTATTATTTGAGAAGTTATTGAATGCACCATAAAATAGTAATAATAATATTATTATTATAGTGTGATGTTTGTTAAGAATTATTATATTATTTAAGGATCAATATTTAATTAAATAATATTTTAACCTAAACCCCAACTCTATAAATATATGGTTATTTCTATTATGTACCATAATCAAAAATTGATAATAGAGAATCGTTGTACGCAATAGACTTATCTCTCTATCCCTCTCTCTAACTTATCTTCTATTCCACTCAAGAATAATAATAAATCCTTTAAGCCATAAGGATCTTGGAGCGATCAAGATGAAAAATGAAAGATAATTATTTTTATGTGTTAGCATCTAGAAATTAATTAGCATTTATCTAAGATCAAATGAGTACGTGTGGATCACCACTAGAGGGATTCTACACTTGCATATTTATAGCACAACAAAGGTAACCCGAAAGGGTTTTCATAAGATCAGCAATGTCATCAAAGAAAGGATCCTAAGATGAGGTAATAATTTCTTTAGATCTAATTAAATTAATTATAAATTTAAATTGGAAGATCCTATATTGGGGTTTTGATAAACTCTAAATTAAAATAAATTTTAATTTAACACCCACAAAAAGGTGTTTCCACTATGCCCAAAACCTCCATATGAAAATATAAAAGACAAAATTTATTCAATTAATGTTGTATAATTGACTAATCAAAATGTTATCTGTTTAAATGATATACAATCTGATAACATTTTGTAGCATAGGAGGTTGGGAAATCCTAATTTCAGGTTGATGCATAATCCATTCAAGAACTAAATAGTTTTATAGTTACTATAACGTAAAGTGTACAACACCTTTGTATGTAATTCTTGTTTCAAAGGTAAAAAACACAAAATTAGTTTCAATTCAATTAAGTAAGTACAAACTGTTAGGCTACTTGATCTTATTCATTGAGATTTGTTTTTCTTATCAAACATTCTAGTTTATCTGGTAAAAGATATTGTTTTTTTGTTATTTATGATTTCAATAGATTCACATGGGTTTATTTTCTTACACTTAAATATAAAACTTTATCTAAGTTTCTCAATTTTTTTAAAATGGTTGAAAATGAGAAAGGACACTTAATTAAGTTAATTAGGAGTGATCATGGTGGAAAATTCCAAAATCATAAATTTATCTAATTTTGTAAATAAAATGGGTATTTTCACAATTTTTCATCCTTTATAACAAAAAAAGAAATGGTGTATTGAAAAGAAAAATAGAACTCTTCAAGAAATGGCTAGAACCATGATATATGTATTTAAACTACCTAACTTTTTATAAGAAGAATTTGTGAATACATATTTTTATGTTAAAAAGAGAATTATTTTAAGGACTTTGTTGAAAATCACACTTTATGAGATTTTGAAGGGAAGAAAACATAAAATTGGTTATGTTAGAGTCTTTGGATGTAGAGTTTTTATTATTAACACTAAAAATGATTTAGATAAATTCGATGAAAAATTTGATGAAGGAATATTCTTAGTATATTCAAATAATAGTAAGGCATATAGAGTATATAATAAAATAACCATGGTTGTTGAAGAATATATTCACGTTAAGTTTGATGAAAAGTATTTGAATAAAAGAGATGATGACATTGATCAACTTGAGGAAGAATTTATAGATTTTAACTTTGAATCAGAAACACCTCAAGATAAATATGTACATATTAAGGGGGAGAATATTTATTCTCAATATGAATGTATTCATGAAAAATATTGGAAGACACATAAATATCATCCTATATAGAATGTGATTAGTAATATTGAATCAAAATTTTAAACTATAAACTCTATTATGAATATTTTATTATCATGATTTTATTCTTGATTTTATACTTAAGAATATTAATAAGGCTTTAGATGATGCTAATTGGATCTTGTATATGAAAGATTAATTAAAACATTTTACTAATAATAGTGTGTGGAATTTAGTTGTTCCACCAAGTGATTCTTATATTATTGGAACAAAGCAAATCTTTAGATTTAAACTTGATGAATTTGAAAATATAATTAAAAATGAAGATAGATTAGTTGATCAAGGTTATTATCATGAAGAGGATATTGATTTTGAGGAATCCTATCCATCTATTTCTAGGTTATAAGCAATTAGGATATTATTATCTTATGATAATTTTCATGTTTTTAATTATTTCAAATGGATTTCAAAATAACTTTTCTAAATGGTTATATTTCTAAAGAGGTGTATATTAAATTTACCCTTGGGTTTGAAAATGAAAAACATCCTGATCATGTTTTTAAGTTTTCTAAATAGTTATATGGATTTAAATAATATCCTTAAGCTTAGTATTAATGGTTAACTAATTTTATTTTGAAAAAAAAAAATTTAGAAGGTAAAATATAATCCTACTTTTTTTTATTAAAGAAATTTTGTAATGATATTTTGATTGTCAAAATTTATGTTAATGATATTATTTTTGGATCTTTTGTGAAAGTATTAGTAATGAATTTTTTAAAATTAATGACATCTAAATTTGATATGAGTATGATGGGGGAGTTTAAATTATTCTTTGGTTTGTAAATATTTCAAAGAAGTGATAGTATTTTTCTAAATCAATCCAAGTATGCTAAATTTTTAGTTAAGAGATTTGGTTTAGATTCTTCTAAAAGTGAAAATATCTCCATGAGTATTTCTTGGAAATTAGATTTCAATAATTCTGGAAAATCTATTTATATTAAAACCTATAGAGGCATGATTGGAATTATATTATATTTAATTGCTTTTAGGCTTGATTTAATGTTTCCAGTTTACATGTGTGTTAGATATCATAGTGATTATAAGGAGAGCCACATTAAATCTATGAAAAGAATAATTAGATTTGTTAAAGGTTATTTGAATCTTGGTTTATTTTATCTTTATAGAACTAATTTTGATTTGATAAGCTATTATGATTTTGATTTTTGTGGATGCCAGATAGATAGGAAGATCACTTTAGGTATGTTCCATTTACTTAGTAACTGTTTAATTTCATGGGATTCAAAGAAAAAAAAATTTATTTCTCTTTCAACTATTGAATATGAATATATTACTATTGCATATTTTTGTGCTCAATTTTTATGGATTAAACAAACACTCTATGATTTTGGTTTTGATTTTAATAAGATTCATATTTTCTATGACACTAATTATGCTATTTCTATTTCTAAAAACCCATTATAATGTTCTAGGACTAAGCACATTGATGTTAAATATCATTTTATGATGGATCATGTTTAAAAAAGAAATATAAATTTTGAATTTATTTCTTCATAAAAATAGTTTGATGATATATTTACTAAACCCTTATATTTAGCTAATTTTGATAAAATAAAATTCAAACTTGGAATGATGGGAATTTAATCATTCAGTTTATATTTAGGGGGATTTTTTCTTGGATTTTGAGCTAAAAATTTATACATTTTCCATTTAGATATTGTATACATTGAATATGATTTATTCTATTGGCTCACTAGAATTTAATTAAATAGTTGGTTACTACTCAATTCATTGAAAATCATTAAAACATTCATTGGAAACATTGGGGAGTTTTCCTGGATCCTTAAGGATTATATTATAAAAAATTATCTTTTCATGTTTTCATATACTATTTGAAAATGTAATAGAATCCTAGTTATGTGTTTTATGTACCATTAGAAGGGTTAGTTTATTTCCTAGTAATCATTCATAGGGAGCTTTTAATGTTTAATTTTTAACTATATATGTTAGATTTTTTCTAGTAATAACTATTATGGGAAGCATCTTTAAAACTTAAATCTTTTTGATCAATTTCAAAAAGGGTTATTTTTTTTAATTTTCATTTATTTTGTAATTATAAAAATGGGGGATAATGTTGAATTAGATTCTTGATCCAATTTATTATTATTTTTTAAAATTAAAATAATTATAATTTCTCATATAGTGAAAATGTGGCTATGTCTGGATATGAGCATGAGTGAAAATTTGGATAAGTCTAGAAGTGACCTTGAGTGAAAATTTGGATAAGTCTAGAAGTGACAGTGATTGAAAATTTTGCTAACTATGAAACTAAACATGAGTGAAAATTTGACTATGTATGTACTGACCGCATGAAAAAAATGTACCTACTGCATGAAAAAAATCTACCTACCACATGAAAAAAACTTACTAACCACATGAACAAAAATGTACCTATAAAACAAAAAAAATCCATCTATAGCATGAAAAAAATGTATCGATCACATGAACAAAAAGTTTCCTATCGCATGAAAAAAATGCACCTACCTCATAAAAAAATGTACCTACCACATGAAAAAAAATGATCCTACCACATGAAAAAAATGTATTGACCACATGAATAAAAATGTACCTACTTTATGAACAAAAATTTACCCACCACATGAACAAAATGTTTTGACTGCATGAACAAAAATGTACCTACCACATAAAAAAAATGAAATATCTGCAAGTTGAAATTTGAAAAACTGTGAAATATACCATATGAACTATCTATGGTCACTTATTTCCTTTGACATTTTTTAGCTCAAAAGACTCTATGTTTTATTTATACTTTTATATTTCGAATTAATGTATGTTTGTTTCACATGTTTATCTTGATTTAATTATTCCTTAAATAATTATTAATCATTTTAATAATATGGTATTTTATTTGGAATAATTTTATTTAGTACTAAATACACATCACATGTGATGAACTTTCATATTAGTTTCTTGGGAAAATGAAAGTTCTAAATTAAATATGGTTTGAATGTGAATAGTTTATCTTTCATTCTTTATGGGAATTTACAAGGTACTTTAATATTGATTATATTTATTTATTGGTACTATATTGATTATTATAACATGTTATCATTGTACACCATATTTTTATTTTTATATATTATCGAAGTAACCCATGTGGGTATATTTTATATACACATTTAATGAAGAAATACCATTCATCATTAGGAATGAAAAACTACAAAGAATTTTAAATTTTAAAGATACTATGAAAAAGGTAAATCTATATAAATGGAGTTAGACATATCTTGATAACGAGACATGAGGTTTAGAATATTTTTGAACTGTACAAGTATGATATACTTTGGCATTTAACTACTACTCATAGAAAAACTATAATAATTTAATTATTTTTTGTTTTAGAGTGACTTACTACCTTGACACTTAGATTATGAAACATTTATATAGTCCTTAGATTTTACTTCTTTCTATTCATTTCCTCTATGTTGAATTGTAAAGTTTTATACTACCCATAAAATGTAGGATTGTGGGTTGTGACTCCCAAAAAAAATTCAGGGATTGGGTTGTGCCTCCAGTTGGGAAAAGGAAGACTTTTCGATTTGTTCCTCTAGGGGATAAAAAAGAAGGAAGTATTAGGTTTAATCCTCCAAGGGAAAAAGGATTTGTAATAGGGTTGAGACTCCAGGTTGGAAAAATTTATTGTAAGATTCCATTTTATTAGTTATAGTGGGTTCCATCACTCTAAGTTCAAGAGAGGGGTGAAGAGTGTACTAGGATAATTTAGCTTTGAACCAATATAAAAATATACATGTTTAATTTTTTTATTTTTCGATGCTCAAAATTTAATAAATTTGATATAAAATTAAAATTAAAATAATTTTTATAAAGTAAAATTCACCCCACTTAGCAATTTTTACATATTAACTCTAGACCAAAAATCCTAACCGGTATATTTTATTCATACTTCTATAAGGTAATTAAAATATATTTTTTATTTGTCATAGTTCAAATTTCATAAAAACATTTCACTAGTTTATTTTTTTTAAAAATCATATTAATTCAATGAATGCATTTAAATTGATCATAAAACACATTCTAATGTAATATTTATATTTATATTCTTTTTATAATATGAATTATGATATTCTAGATGAAATTATAGGTAATTATGATGATATTATATCACAAACAACTAACAGAAAAAATAATGTTGAGTAAAAAAATCAGATTGATCGAATTGGTGGGTGAGAAAGGGATATTAATTTAGATCCCATGATTACTAGACAAACCACATAAGATGTTTGGAATTGGTGCAAAACAACTAATAAAATCCACACCAAATGTAACTTATGTGAATTTTTTTTGGTGGAAAAATATAGTACTTAAACATTATATCACCATTTTATTAGTTGTAAGAAGAAAAACAATTATGGTTGCATGTCTAAAATGATTATTGATCATGAAGGGAGGTTGGAATATAGAGAATGCATCTCTATGTGTATCATAGATCATGATATCCCTTTTCATTTTTTTGAGTATAAGAGAATCAATGAATGTATTAAGTTGTTTAAATTCGATGTTAAGACATACAATAGTGGTATAAAAACATCCAATGTTATGAAATATTATTCTACTTAAAGGTAAATTTGAAACAAATAATGGATTCTTTTCCTAGAATAATATGATTAACATTTAAGTATTGGACTACTTTCAACAATTAAGGATACATATGTTTGATTACACACATTGATGAAAATAATTTAAAGTTGAATATAAAGTTATTATGTTTCTATAAAATGGAAGTTCCCCATATATGAATTTAATTAGAAAAGAATTTTTTCTTCTTCAAAATATTGTGTAATCAATATTTTTTTTCTTTCTTACCTTAGACCATGAATCAAATAATGATAACATAGAGGAATACTTGAAACAATGATTTCATAATTAAAATAGTATACTATGTAATGGAAATTTTTTCCATGTGAGATGTTTTAATCACATCTTAAACCTTATCATCCAAGAAGGTTTAAAAATATCTAGTGATACACTCTTTAAAATTTAAGAAAGTGTAAATCTGTTAAATATTTTGAGGCTAGGATGAAATATTTTCAAGTATATATTAAGAATGTTGGTGGTGTTTACACTAAATTTGGATTGTGTCTTGATATGTCAGCTATATTTAATTTAGATTTTTTTATGCTGGAAATTTCTATCAAGCATAAATGATTTTCTATGACCTTGCTTTGAGTGATACTTAATATCAATATTTCCCATTATAAGAGGATTTGAAAAGGGAATCAATTATATGTGAGTTTTTATATCCAATTTACATGATGAATAATTTGATATTAGGATTATCTTATCCAATATCAAATCTTCACTTAATGAGAGTGTGGAAAATTTAATGTTTACTGAGATAAAACATTACAACTGAATATGATCTAGTTAAGGGCATGAATTCTAGAATTAATTTTTTTTAACAAGTATTGGATTGAATATAGTGTATTTATTAATCACGAATAATTTCTTGATCCAATAATCAAGTTTTATTTTTTTTTAAATTTTTTATTCAAAACTTAATACTTTTACTTGTAAGGAAAAGGTTGAAAATGCTAATAATTGGTTATATAATTTGTTTGCAAATTATGAAAAAAAGGATTCTAAAAAAAACCAAGTGATAGTTTTCATGTTCAAGTATCCGTATCTTCCTTTAAAAATGCCAAGGGAGTATTTTTAATTGTCTTGGATTCCTTTTCTGTAAGTATTATTTAAATTACGTTCTTATAAATTTATAATTTTTTTAATAATATGCATTATTTTATTGATATAAGAATATCTACCACATGATAGTAAACATAGGATAAAAAATAAAATGTGTCATTTATACTTTTATTTAGATGATCCAGAATTACAAATGAACCATTTTAAGGATCTATATATGATTCAATATTATAGGGATCATAAACATCACTTTGGAGCTCTTGAAAACATGATGTGTGATATTTTAAGCATTCTAATCAAAACAGTTGCTTATGAATATTATTTTAGTATTAGACGTCATGTTTTTAACAAGTATCGACATTCAATGATTTATAGTCATATTAAAGATCTCATATATACTAGAAATTGGTTAAATGTATTAAATTCATTTGAAAAAGGTATGCATAAGCCACAATTTTTTGAATTTTAATATATCAATCATATTGTTCTTTCATTTTTATAGTTACTTATAAACTTATTTTTTTACCAAATATGAAGATGACTATCATGATATCAAGGATGATGGTGTTTCAAATATATATTCTAATTGTATATATATCCATATGGGAGACGATTATATGGAATCTATAAATTTTAAGTTAAATTATTTGTTTGTATTTCATAGTTCTTTCTTATTTTGACAATTGGTAGTTTATAATTCAGTATATTGAATATATTTTTAATTCAAAACATGAGAAAAATAATATCAGTGAGAAAAATTAGTAAATTTGAATATAAAATAGCTTATTTTATAATTTTATATTATAATAGAATACATACACCAAAATCCTAGTCCATGGTGGAAACATCATAGTTTCATTCTCAATAAGCTTAATTTTTTTCAATAAAGCATAAAGGTTACCAAGATGTATTTTAAAATATTGAAATGTTACTAAATTTAGGTGTAACTTGTCCTCTCCAACTAACTAAAATTCTCATGATGATGTTATGTACTAGTAGGAATTTTTTAATAATGAAACTTTTCCTAAGTAGAATAAATTGGTATACAAAGATTAGAAATTATGAAAACTACTATCCATTAGGTAGCCAAAAATTAGGTAATGAAATGTATCAAGGCTAATATGTTTTATTGAAATATTAATAAACACTTGATATCCACTTTAATAAAATATGAAAAAAATGTAAAAAATCAGTATCAACAACATTATTTGGATTTAAAAATAAAAAAAATTAGTCAATTGTTGAGTTTATGCGAATTAATTAAATTTTAGCCTCTTTTTGGTCGGATTTTTCTATCATGACTTCTGTTATGACCATATTTCATATTCAAAATCAGCAATAACCACCTTTAATTATACATTTGATTTAAGATCTCTTTTATTTTCATTTTATTTCCCTTCATAATCTACTAGGAAAGATGTATAAGGAATTCATTGATGAGGTTTGTGGTCTTTTGTTGTATAGGTATTTTGGGAATTTTCTCCTATATGAGGAAGTAGTGGTGATGATGATGAGTAGAGTAAGCCTATTGGCACATAAGAAATTTTACTTTTGAGGATTCTTTTGTTTTCTTTAAAGGCCATCTAAAACCTTTTCATTGGAAAAAATAAACATTTTAAGAAGAGTTCCACTCATAAAGGAAAATGACAATTAATGTTTGGAAGTAATTTGAAAGGTGTGTGGTATATAAGCACTAAATTAATTAATGTTTTCTAATTTTAGGTTTTTCCTTTATCTATGTAGGATATGAATTTTATGGTCAAATTTCATTCATTGCTAATCATTTTTCTAACTAAAGAGGTGGATTCATTCCACTCCTCCATCAATTTCTAAAATAAATGGTTTATTTTTTTATTATTAAATAGTTTCAATTATGGTTTTATTTTTTTGAATTCCAGGATATATTATATAAAAATGGCTTAGAAGACATGAGATATTGAGCACTAAACTTTGGTAAGGTTTTGTTTCATTATTCTATTAGGTGACATGAATATAGGCGTTAGATGTAAATGTATTAGAATACTATCTTACCACTGTATTAAAACATTGTTTGATGGCATCAAATTAGCAAATATTTTTATGGCTAGTTTTTTTAGCAATTTAGAATTTTTATGCTAGAACTTTTTAGCCCATTTGATGTCTGTATTCAATTTTAATTATTAATTATTAATTATTAATTATTTTTTTATAAAATTTATATATATATAATTTTTTAGGTCCATGGGTTGATCCTCAAGTTTGTGGGCCCCATCCAGGTTGGGTTATGGCCTTTATTTTATAGACCTCATTTTTTGAGGACTAGGATGGTCTATTCTATTAAATCCATAGCCCACATGGACCATCTTGTGGCCTGGTGTGTCCCTATCTATTAACATCTCTATCGCTTCCTTTGATCACCACACAATCCTTTTGGGCAGAAAGATTGATTCTTGTTCTCTCATTATTGTGAGGAGGAAGAAGGTGGAAGTTATTCTCTTGAGCTAAAGAAAAAACCCTAGAGAAGTTATTCTAAGAGAGAATTATATAGAGAGGATAAATATTGTGCACGATAAAATGATTCTTATTACTCCAACAGAAATAATATAATTGAGTATATATAGATTTGGTTTTAGAGGATTTATAATTGTACAAAGGCCCTTAGTCAGTCTTTTAATCTTTAGGAAACCCCATATTGAATAATAATAATAATTTTATTATTTCTTTAATGCTTGCATGCCTTTCAGATAATATAAATATCAGTGAATAAATTAATATTTTTTTAAATAATATTTAAGTATATCATTTGTATTAACCAATTCATTACTCAGTCCATCCAACATTTTTAGTATTTACTGAACTTGGAATAAAAAATATTATTTATTCAATAAATAAATAAATATTATATTCACAGTTTGGTGAATAAATATTATTTTAATATTTAACTCACTTAAAATAGTGACTGAATATATGCGATCAATAAATCTTGAATATATTATTCCCTATTGAGAAGAATAATATTTATTATAATAACTAAATTCAAATATGATTTAATTAGGATCAATGGAAAAACTAAACATCTCAACCTCTAGGATTCTTCCTTAGCGGCATTAGTTGGGTTTGCATAAAGTCCAATATCAACATCTAGAAACATGTAAAGGCACCCAAGAAGAAGAAGTTAATGTCGCAACATAAAAAACCACATACTAACACTCACAATGTAATATAAACCCTTTAACTTGAAATCTCATCATAAAAGTTTTATACTCATTCCATCAACATATACATTTGATACGTCTTTCTTTGACTTCCTGAAATGAAAATGTCAATACACGATGACCATGAAATTTAATTTAACTGTTCCTTCCCAATAAAAAGGTTGAGATATAAAATTTTCTAAATATGTAAGGGAAAAATACTGCCTGAATTTATTCATTAATAACATATCACTCATGATGCACCCAACTTACCCAATTCCATCGTGTATATATGTCATCATAGTTTATAGAAATATATCTAAGTACATGATTCATGATATGAATCAATGATAATATTAAAGTATAAGGATCATTAAAAACATTCATATATAGGAATATATAATTTCATGTAACATGTGGAATTATTACTAACAGATTGGTTAGAGTTTACCAAGTGTGAAGTTCATGAGATGAAGTTTCATCAGCTTACAAGCACTCAAACCTAAAAATATGCATCATAAGTGTCCCTACAAATGATTTCATATGACTAGAGTACATATAGTTTAAGAATATCATCATATCACTTCAAGGTTCTCATTATAGTGGACAACTGTTATGACCTTTTTAATTCGAAAAATAATTTAAGAATTATCATATTAAAGTTAGGTAGAAGGAAAATTAATACGTGATAAGGAATTTATTGATATTAAATTATATGGATATATATACAATATAAAGTAAAAATTAATTCGTTATAGTGAACAATATTTAATATATCACTCCCAACCCCTCTCTGTAGCTCAATTTCTTCAATTTTCTTCAAGGAATCACTAAGTAAGGGTCACCTCTCTTTCCTCTTGGGTATTTTCTATCATTTTATATGGGTTTCCTTCCCTCCTATAGACATGGTAGGATAGGGTTTTATTTTTTCAAAATTTAATGGAATGGTTTTTGGTATTTAGGTCCTCCTCTTACTTTCGTAAGGTCTATTCTCTCCTTTTCTAGTGGGTTCCACCTGGTCGTTGGTGATTTTAAGTGGTGAATGTTGGTGGTTTCATAAAGTACCCTTGTTTAATGAAACAATTATGCTTGATTTTAATTATGAATGATTTTTTAAATATTATAAACCATGTTATATTAGTTTTAAGATCTTATTATATATTCTATGGTTATTTTAAGTGTTTTCTCTTAGCTTTGATAAGTAAAATGGTTAGAAAGGAATGATTTGTTAGAGTTTGTGTCCTAAAACCAACTTCTTTGTACTTTAGATTACCTGTATATATTAAAATATGTTAATATTAATAACCATATTATCACATATTGATTATTATTCCACATAACTATAATGTGATAATTTCCTAGAGTATATTTTGCATTGAAAAGGTCATAAGAAGTTCCCAACTATGAAGAAAACTTTGAAATGCTATAACGATATTATTAAACTCAGGCTTATGGATGCGTGAAATCATCTAATGGGACACAGATGATGTAGTATGTCCCGTGTAATCACTCTTTAGTGGATGATACTTTATCTCATGAAGTTTTCACTTAGTAATCTTCAAGACCATATATTATGAGGGAATAACTGCCAATAGGAATTCCACATGTTTATGTGTCATATATATTCTTGTATACTAATGTATGTAATGATCCTTAGAATTTATAATTATTATTAATTAATATCATGAGTCACATACTTATATGTATTACCATAAATCATGACAATATATTTTCATGTTGAAGTTGGGTACATTGTGTTCATCATGGGTGATATATTATTAGTGAACAAGTAGAGAGAGGATTTTTCCCTTCCATCCTCATAGAAGTTGATATATCAGCCCTTTTATTGGAATTTAATCATCACATTAAATTCCATGTCCATACTATATTGATGTGTTCATTTTATGAAGTCAAAGAAAAATGTATCAAGTAGATAGGTTGATGGCATGAGTATGAAAACTTATTAATGATATATCATGAAAAAGATATTATATTACAAAATGAGCGTTTATATGAAATTGTCAACATTATGGTATTAAATTATTCTTGTTGGTTTCCTTTTCATGTTTCTAGATTCTAATTTTGGACTTTAGGATAATCTACCTAATACCATCGAGGAAGAAGACTAGAGGGACACACACATAGTTCTTCTATTGATATCGATTAAATTATTTTTAAATATAAGTATTTGAATACATATTATTCTCCATTTTGAGGAATAATATTTATTTAGGATTTATTGATTTTAAATATTTAGTCACTATATTTATTTGTGAGTTGAATTTTAAATAAATCAATATTTTTTCTCAAAATCATCGAATAATATTTATTTATTTATATCATGATTTATTCATAATGTAATGAAAAAATATTTATTATCAAATAAATATTTATTTAGTTACACAAATATTAAATAAATATTTATCCACAAGATCATGGAAATAATATTTATTTATTTATTAAATTAATAATATTTTTAAAAAATATTTATTCAAGAATTCAATAAAATTCGAGGAGGATGAGTGTACCGATTCATTGATCTAGTGATAAATATTTCTTTAATAGACTATAAATTAATATTTATCATTGCATGAGTCAGCTCACCCCAAGATATAAAATGATATTATTATTTTTCATGTTATGGGGTATATTATTGGAATAATATATAATTAAGGACCTTTCTATAATTAATTAATATTTTACCCTCGTATTGGTTCTATATATACCATATTATATCATTTAAGAAAGGGTTAAATTTTCTTGTACACAAAACCTCTCCTCCCCTTCCTAGATATTTTTATCCACTAAGAATGTCTCTAAGTTTTCTCATAGGAATGAGAGAAGTGACATTTTTCCTCCTTCCTCTTAAGTCAGAGAGACCAAGAGACAATTATTTAATACTGAATGGATCATGGCAATGATCAAGAGAGTGATGAAAGATTATCAATACCGCTACATTAACACATGGTGTACCATCAATGATGGTTCAAGATCAAAGGAGAATGTGTGTATCACTGTTATATGGATTATATCCTTGGATTATTATATTAAAACAACACTTTAACCAAAAAACTTATAGATGATCAATATCTTATAAGAAGAAATAATTCACAAGACCATGGTAATCATTTTAATTAAATTAATTATTAATTTAATGTTAAAAAGATTATCTATTTTAGTTCTGGTGATATTTCTGAAATATCATTGGATTTAATTTGTTTTCTATGATTTATATTATTATAAACATCATAGTTTATTCATTGATAAAAATAAAATATGATTTGAAAATTACCCAATAAGCACTTCCACTATATCCAAAACCTTAAAGTGTTATTAGATTAGTAATGTTTAAATTTATAATTATTTATTAATCATTGATCATTATACACATTTATCATTGGTTTTTCATTTTGAGAAAACCATTATTTAAATATAAACATCGATATATCTTCTTATTCTTCTTTATTATCATCCATATAACCAATAACAAGTTAAATTCACATGAAAGACATCTGAAGAATCCATTTGAATGTTCTAAGGATCCTGGAAGGATAACATGGGGATACACAATGTGTAGCCCCAAGGTACACACTGTGTACCCATGTTCAATTCACTAGGATGAACCTAGAAATTATTTTGATGTTTCGCACATTAAATCAAAAAAAATTTCATTAAAAAACCACATGTTAACTAGGAAAGGGTGGAAAATAATTTTTTAGACTGCATTCCATGTAACTCATTTACTCATCGTGTTGTCCATGAATTTTTATAGAATCCTTCCCCAGATTCCACTTAACCGTGCCCCGAGACAGTGGCCACAATACCTCAAGCGTGCCCCCACAAATTCCAGAGGATTTCATCTAGTAGTGAGGTCCTAGGGTGTGTCTGTGGAGAGACTATGTCTTCATTTATCAAATTGAGCACAATAGTAAATAATGGTAAAAAGTGGAGGAATTATAAATAATAAATAGATGGAATCATAATGATAATAGTAAAACCATACAAGCCAATAAATGATAAGAAGAAGATTACTAATTATAATAATAACTGATATAGAAGATGATGATGCTATGTAATGTAGCTATACAAAGATGACTATGCATGGGTAGGGGATACATGCATATACCACATGCTAATAAAACATAAAAAATATCAAGAACTGATAAGACTAACATCTCAAGCATAGGATCAGTCCTCTACCCTAATCTCCATCATAGAATTGGAAGTCAAACATTGAAAGTAGTCCATTTTCCTTTATCAATACCTAAAACCATAAAGCCTTCTTGGGTTTCAAGGGTGGATCAAGCTGGGTGTGAGATAAAATCTCAGTAGTTTGATGCCCATGGTGTATAGTCTATTAAATTTCATTCTATATAAAATAAACTGTGTGCCATAATAAGTAAATACATAACGAAAGTAAATAAATACATGCATTGGACTGGGTTTCACTAGGAAACTAATCCAATTTAACTTCTTTATGATAAGCTGGTGAATATGAACCAAAGGAATATGAAAAGGTAAAGTGATATGGATAAGGTTCCAAATGATGGACTATCCCCATGCTTATTCTTGGGATTGGAGGACATGTACCTATGTTTTCAATACTAAGGGATTATTTCTCATTCTGAAAAAAATTCATTTACCATTATTTAATTAAATTTGAAAACAACTTTATATAAATATAAAGAGACTCCCTAATTCAGTCCATGGAAATATAAATAGAATTTCTAGGTATCGTTCAAGGGGATCATCATATGTTCAATGACAAGAGCCCATCTGTGGTGACCTAAGGATGAATTCCAACATCACACTCCAAGTATGGTGTGAAAATGTAAAGTAATAGCCTCCAATTCTATACCTGGTATCACACGTAGGGTCCTGAGTCTCTCTCAAGGAATGGTACAACCATCATTCCTTTGAGCCAATCCAATGGGTCTCCCTTAAGGAATCAGTTTCACTCATCTATAGGCAAAAGCGATAAAAATCGATGAGCTCATCCTATGAATAGTTGATGTCACCCCTTATGTGTTTACAAAGCATTAAAAATTCTATCAATAAGGCACAATATTACATCCAAGGGGTCCTTAATTTAGAAACCCTTGTATCACCCTCAACAATAAGGTGAAAGCATTAAATAATCAAGGCATTTATAAAAATTATACAAGAGGGACCATTTCATTTAGTTAAAGAATTCATATTACAATAGGCATATTGGTAAAGGAAAACCATTGGAAATTTCCATTTAATTTGAAAAGAATAAGGCTTAAGGAATAAGGCACATTTCCTAGTACCTTGGTCAATTAATTTATTACATGATTTCACAAGGTGACCATGGTGTTAATTTATGTAAACCACTTATGGAATAATAGGTAAATCCTAACTCATGGACCGTTATTCAATTCAATTTAAAAAATCAAGTGTCAAGGAATCAATTATTAAGAAACACCCCTCAAGGGGTGTTCAATCTACCTAAGGCAAAGGAAAGGTGAACCTCAAGGGCGGGCACACCCGATTGGGTGGAATAGGTCAAGGTGATCAACCCAAGGGGTGTATTTTCCACTAGATTGGGCCACCAAAGGCATAATAAGGCATTAAATTAAATTAAATTTGATAAAACTGGGGTGACTCCAGAAGGGTCCTTATCATGGAACAATGATGCATTTTATGTAAAGTAGATAAATGAGGGAAAATATACTATACCACTTACCTTAGACTCATAAATATTCCCTTGTCTATCACTAACCTTTGATTTAATATAGGTTGGAAGAAATTGATGAAACCATAAAATTACCTAAAAATGGGGAAAATGAGATTGCACCCAAATAGTGCAAAGGATGGAAAGAATAAATTGAAATATATTATAGAGGATTAAATATATCACCTCTAGCTTTTTGTTGGATCTAACAGTGAATGATTTAGAGTTCATATGGAGGAGCTACTTGGATCCCTAGGTAGAAGGAGCTTCATGTATGTGAGAGAGAAGAAGAAATTTCTAGAGAAATAGAAAAGGATAATAAGAGATTGTTTAATTAATTTAAGAGGGTAAGTATCATAAATTCACACTCATTTATAAAGGTGCATGGTTTGGCCAAACCATGTACCAACCCTGTGCAAGGATCTGCTTCAAAGGGGCACTTTGCATGATTAGGTGCACGATTTATTTAACTATGTGAAAACCATGAAAAACCCACTATCCAAAAAATTTAGATGGGATAAATTTACATAAACCTTGGGTTTCATGATTATAGAAAAATTGTGTGGTCCTCAGGTCCCCCTATCTATAACTACACGGTTTAGGGAAACTGTGCAGGCTCAAATGCACAGTTTATACTTACCATGTAGCCTAGTCTTTTCTTCCCATTTCAGTGCTCCGAACACCGAATGAGCCCCAGATGCACCTGAGACCTCCTAGACATGATTATGAATCATTATAAGGGCCTTTTAAGAAACTTAAACAAAAATTTGGTACATATTTTTTTGAGAAGACCAGACGTTACAAACTTCCCTCCTTAAGACAACTCATCCCTAAGTTTCCCTTTCGAGGGTGGTAGAACATCTTCTGAGAAGAGATCCGACCACTGCAAATGTACATCGAACTCCCACCCTCAAGTCTTGTCTTATATGTGTCTTTGATTCCAAAGCACCTGAACAATAGGAACTAGTCTTCCCCATAGAGCTTTCATGATCCAATCAATGATATATATTAGATGCTCCTCAAAGGATGCATCCGCTTCTTGATAGATATACTTGGGGTCAAATGAATGAGATAGGTTAGGATGATACCATCAAAGATGAGATATGTGGAATATGTCATTCATGGAATGATACCTCTTAGGTAACAAAAACTGATAGACTACCAGTCTAACTCTATCCACTATCTTGAAAGGAACGACATACCAAGACGATAACTTTCCCTATCTCCATATTTTCATATGAACCAATCATGTTGATATGTGCAGAAATACTTTACCTCTCACCTCAAACTCTAGAGTTTTATGATGATGATCAGTGTATGAATTATTCTTAGATCGAGCTATATCCATATGCTTCTATATCAGTCAAACTTTCTCTTAGGTCTCCTAAACATGACGAGGACCCAGTAGAGCTGCATCACTTGCCTCTAGACATCATAGAGGTGAATAACATGTTCTACCATAGATTTCATCCTATAGATCCATTTGAATAATTTTATGAAAGCTATTTTTGTAAGAAAACTCAATCATAGGGATATGATTTTCCCATGAACCTCTAAAATCAAGGATGCTGGATCTAATCATGTCCTCCAACACTCATATCATTTGCTCAGATTTCCTATCAGTCTGAGGGTGATATGCTCTACTCAAGACAACCTATGAACCTAGATCCCTTTTCAACCTCTACTAAACCATGAAGTAAAGCAGTTATCTCAATCTGAAGTGATATAATGGGGAACACCAGGAAGTCACACTATCTGCTAGAAGTAATGACTTCATAGTTCATTAATAGAGAAGGTATCCCGGATCAGTAGGAAGTGTGAGACCTAGGTAATCATTTCAATGATCACCCATACTACATTGATGCCTTGAGGGGATCTTGGAAAGAATATAATGAAATCCATCATGAATTCATTCCATTTCCACTTAGGAATAGAGAGAGGCTGTATACGTACAATATGTCACTAGTGCTCTGCCTTAACCTATTAAAAGGTGGAGCATCGAGTGATAAAACCTGTTATCTAACTCTTCATACCTGGACACCAATACTAACTATCCATTTCTTGGTACATCTTGGTTATACTAGGATAAAATGCCCATACAGAGGCATGAGATTCTCTCATCAGCTCTTCCCTTATCCGAAGACATGCATACATGACCACATAAGAGAAAATCCTCACTCACATAAACAACCCATCCCAAAGGTGGGTTCTCCCCTGTGACATTTTCCCCCAAGACAAGGCCTTCAAAATCGAAAAACTACCTCATCTGAACTCACTCTATAAGGGAGTATGTCACTGCTTGTAACGCTTCAACCCCAGTTACCCAGAGTCGGTGCATTATACATAACATTGGCATGATCACAAGAAAGATCAAATCTCGAAATACCGATTGGTTTAGTATCCTTGGAAACACTAGATATATTCATAAAGATTTACATTACATCATAAAGTGAAAAACTACTACAACAACATAGTATCCATATTCCACACTCATATCCCCACATAAAATCCCTGCAGGTCATTCATAACTTACTTCTTCACATCCTGGGAAAAATAAAACATAGAAAAGGGGTGAGCTCAAATTCCCAGTAAGGATAACAATATAGCGGAAACTTTCAAAAATAAGCATAAAAATTTAAGGCAATGTATAACTAAAACAAAAGCCTTTTAAACTTGAACTTCAACATAGTATGGAAAAAGTAAAATGAAATAATTCCATTTACTTATTCACATGGATATTCTACTAATCAAATAATCACATGCAATATCAATAAACACTTTCATAATGATGGAATGCATAATGTCAGACTATCATAACCACATAGCCAAGGCCTCGTGCCAAGACTATAAATAAGATTTTGCCAAGGCCTTGTGCCAAGACACTAGTTTGTCTCATGAGACCTACCGATGCATCGAGGAGCTATAGCAGGCTCCACCCGTCACATATTAAGTCCAATGCATTCTCACATGAAAAGGTTTAAACATAACATAAACATTCGTATTAAAACTAGCATACGAAATGTCAATACTTTCACCATAAACTATGAACGGTATAAAAATAGCACATCCACAGTCAAACATATCACAAAACCTTCAATACAATATAGAATATTTGTATCATAATAAATCAACTTCAATAAGCGTAAAATCCATCAAAGGATGTTGACATAGATGAAATCAAAACTCTTTTTAGAGAAATATCTCTTTCTATTTTGAAATCATTTAAGAGTCTTATATTTATGAAATAAAATAGTTCTTTGAAAATATTCTTATAAGCTTGTAAGGGAAGCTTCAATGATTTTATAACAGCAGAAAATAACCGCACCCGCCGTACAAGTTAAAAAAAAAACATTCTTACCTTAATTCTGTCGAAAAGGTTAAAAAGCACCTTGTTTGGAAAACGACGGAAATATTACTTTATAAAACTCTTATAAAAAGTCAAACAAGGGTATAAATGAATTTAACCCATATTCTTTTAAATAGTAAAAATGTTTTGAAATACATTTTAAGAAACATGGATGTGGATGATAAAGAGATCCCAGTAGATTATTATGTATAAACAACCTTGGATAATAAAGAGATTGTGAAATAACCCTTACCTTGTACTTTTCCTTGGTTGGGGTAGGTTAAACTCCTGTATAATAGTGAAATAATTGTTATTAAATTATACAAGAATCATATACATTCATATGATATCATATATGATCTTTTAACATTGCTTTGTTAATAATATCTTAGTATTATCGTTGATTCGGGTGTTAACTTACTCATTTTATTTTATATGTTTTGTTACGTAAGACATTTTTGTAATGGATAGGTTGTATATTATTAATATCCAAAATGATATCAAGTCCTTAAACATTATTTTTAAATCATGAAATGATAATTATACTTGAATGGATATGATGGAGAATGAATCTCATCACGTTCGTGGAGACGGTAGTCCGTACGTATGTATGAGCAACAATATCATTATTTTGATATTAAAATAATATATAAATATATGGTATATCATATATAAAGAATCATTAACATGTTATATTTATTATTTACATGAGTTACGCATCATTATTATACCCATCCAAATAATAATATATTGAATAACAATTACACCACGACGTGGAGACGGTAAGCCGTACGTACGCACATATGGTGACATGTTATTCAAAGGGTGGATAGAATACTAAATATGGTTGTACCATATTTATAATAACATCACAGTATATATATGATACTGGAGTTATTATTTTATAATGGTAACAACAAAGGAATAAGAAGTGGAAGAAGAAAGGAACTTGGAAAAGGGTGGTGAAATCATTACCTCTTCTTCGGGTTCTTCCTTTTTATTTGATCAATAGGGCTCATTAGGTTGGCTTTATGATCAAAATAAGGCCTCTAGGTTGTAGTGAGGGAAGTTTGGAGAGTATTTGGTCAGATTTTGGCCGAACCAAAAGGCTCTGAAGGTGTGAGTTAATGAGAAGGGGGAGTGCCCTTTTATAAGAGGGGTGAGGGGCACCTTTGGAAAAGCTAGAAATATTAGTTTATAATAAATTCATATTCGGTTTCTAATGGCTTAAAAGTTGATTATTTAAATTTTAAGGTGGGTATGGGTCGAAAAAAACTCAACCAATAGAATTTAGATAGGTTTGGATCATTATATTAACATTATCTTTAAGTATTAACTCTAAGTTAATTAGTTTCACTTTTACAATGTCTCTTTGTATTTTTATATTATATGGTTAATAAACTTACCATATACATCCAAGAGACCCAGAAGTGGTCCATTAATGATGAAACTATCATGATATAAGTCTCTTGGCCGAACATTAGATTTTTAGGAATTTAATATCAATTAATAATATAATATATGTTTTAAAAACTCTTTTATGTCAATTTTGACACTATTCAATAGTTTATTTTTGTGAAACTCATAACTGATTGATTAATTCAAAAAAATTTAATTAAATGATTCCAAAATTTAATTAAATGATTACTAAAATATCATATTAACTTATAAAATTAGTGTAATTCATAAAAAGTCTCAAATTATATTTATTTGTGTATTTATAATATCAATTAGTTTAATTTTTCACTATTATGGTAATTACTGCACCATCATTGTGTCATACATAAATTAAATTAATTAATATCTAAAAGTTATAAATAAAATATCATCATGTATTAAATCTTATTATATTTCTAATGAATATTTATAGTCGAAAATCCAACATATATAACCCTATGTAAAAATTGTTTTGCTAAAAGATATATGCTTGTGTCATTTTTGTATTCATTTTAACTTAATTAAAATTAAGTGTCCCTATCACCTACAAGTGGCTCCATGGGGTCCCAAAATCGACCCAAAGATGCCTATGGTCGAACATGTATCAAAAAATAAGGCTAGGACACATTTTAGGGTAATTTAGTATTATTATAATATTATTTTTTAACCATTATTTACCGTATTTACCCTTAATCATGTTAAATAAAATATTTACCGCAGTAATTATTCAAAATGTCTAAAAATAAAAGTTACATATTTACACAATTTTAACATCCTGATTAAAAATATGGAATCCATTTTTCCAAATTCAAAACACAGAAGTGGCAGAAATTAATTTAAAATTAATTCCCGTTGTTAAAACAAAAAGCGTGTTTTTAAGAGATAATAACTATGAAAAGATTGACACTTGTTTATGTCTGGTTTAATTGTAAAATTATGTCAAATGATAAACATTGTATTAAATGGTAAAAATATATTCTAAATATAATTTAAAACCTCTCAAATTTATAATTTATCACTATTAATTATTTTGATTAAAAACGTTGTCTTTAATTAAAATTTAGTAATTTTCACTATTCATCAAAATATTAAAGTTATCCGAAAAGTACCAAAATTTCACCTTAGGCTAAATTCGATATTCCGAATCCAAAAATGAAGTCCATTTTAAAAAAAATAAAATATATATAATTTCAAAAAGTAGGTATTACTATTCATAACAGCTAGTTTGATTGGTTATGGTGTGTTAGAACTCGGTGTTGCGTACAACACATGCTATCACATTATTCAAAGAGAAGCGTACCGTGGAAGCTTGGGGTGTTAAATTCTCCCCTACTTCAAATAATTTCGTCCTCAAAATTTCTAGAATACATATCACATGAAAAGACTCGGGTGTTTCTTCATCATAAGTTCCTCGGGTTCCCACGTTGCCTCTTCCATCTTATGGTTTCTCCACAAAACTTTTACGAGACGTGTCGTCCGGTTTCTCAGTACTTGTTCTCTCATATCAAGAATCCTGATGGGATCTTCACAATAAGACAGATCGGGTTCCATTTCTAATTCTTCATAGGTGAGTACATGCGTTGGGTCAGGCATGCATTTCCTCAACAGAGATACGTGGAACACATCATGAACTTTGGAGAGACTTGGCAGCATTTCCAATCGGTAAGCTACAACCCCAATTCGTTCTAGAATTTCGAAAGGTCTGATGTACCTGGGACTCAATTTACCTTTCTTACCAACACGTATGACTCCCTTCCCTGGAGATACCTTCAGGAAAACATGATCACCGACTTGAAATTCCAAATCCTTCCTTCGATTATCAGCATAGCTCTTCTGCCTACTTTGAGCTGCTTTGATGTGATTTTGGATTACCTTCACCTTTTCCATCGTTTCCTCCACCAGTTCTGGGCCTACAAGTTTTCTTTCACCAACGTCATCCCAACAGGTTGGTGTACGACATCTCTTTCCATATAACGCTTCATATGGTGCCATCTGAATACTCGAATGGAAGCTATTATTATAAGAAAATTCTACCAGAGGTTAATATTGATCCCACATACCCTGAAAGTCACGTGAGCAAGATCTAAACATGTCTTCTAAGGTTTGAATAGTTCGTTCTGATTGTCCGTCTGTCTGAGGGTGGTAAGCAGTGCTCAAATGAAGTTCAGTATCTAGGGATTTCTGAAGATTTTTCTAGAATCTTGAATTAAAACAGGGATCACGATCAGAAACAATCAATATGGGTACTCCATGAAGTCTCACAACTTCATTAATATATAGTCTTGCTAGACATTCCAGGGGTAGATCTTCTCTTATAGCAAGAAAATGTGCTGACTTGGTAAGACGATCAACAATAACACATATTGCATCATTCCTTCTAGGAGTCTTTGGTAGTCCCATGACAAAGTCCATCGTAATATTGTCCCATTTCCACTCCGGTATGGAAAGAGGTTGCATGACTCCTCCAGGCTGTTGCCTTCCAGCTTTCACTTGTTGACAAACCATACATCTTGACACAAAATCAGCAATCTCCCTCTTCATGTTGTCCCACAAAAAATTTTCCTTCAAATCTCTATACATTTTGCTGCTCCCAGGATGTATAGAGAAATTGGAACTATGAGCATCATCCAGAAATTCCCTTTTTAGATCAGGTATATCGGGAACACAAAGTCTCTTCCCGAATTTCAAAATTCCATCTTCATACACAAAGTCTCTCAATCTCCCATCATTCACAGCTTTAATCTTCTTTTGAAATTATTCATCATTGGTCTGAGAACTCTTAATCCTTTCTAGTAAAGATGGTTTGTCAACCATTTGAAAAAGCATTGATGTTTCACCTTCCCTGGTTATTCCCATGTCCATCTTCACTAGATCCATCAAAATTGGATCCCTTTCAATTCTCATCACGTTCAAAACTCCATGGTCTTTTCTACTCAAAGCATCTTCTACCTTGTTTTCTTTCCCTGGGTGGTAGTGTATCGTACAATCATAATCCTTGAGTAATTCAAGCCTTCTCCTCTGCCTCATGTTGAGTTATTTTTGTGAGAAAATATACTTCAAACTCTTGTGATCAGTATAAATCTCACATTTTTCACCATAGAGGTAGTGCCTCTATATCTTCAAAGAAAAGATCACAGATTATAACTCGAGATCATGAGTAGGATAGTTTTTTTCTTGAATTTTCAACTGTCATGATGCATAGGCAATAACCCTATCATTCTGCATAAGGACACAACCAAGTCCTTTCTTCGATGCATCACTATAAATAACGAACCCATCATTCCCTGATGGTAGAGTCAATATAGGAGCATTGACTAATCTTCTCTTCAGTTCTTCGAAACATTCTTCACACTCTTTTTTCCAAACAAATTTAACCCCTTTACGTGTGAGCTTCGTTAATGGGTTAGCCAACCGGGCAAAATTGTGGACGAAACGTCGATAATAACCTGCCAAACCAATAAAACTACGTACCTTAGTTATACTCGTAGGTGCTGGCCATTCTTGGATTTCCTTGGTCTTAGAAGGATCAACAGAGATTCCATCTTTAGAGACAATATGGCCAAGAAAAGAAATCTCCTGAAGCCAGAATTCACACTTGCTAAACTTCCCATATAATTCATGTCTTCTCAGAGTCTTCAAGATAACGCGCAAGTGATTTTCATGATCTTAGTAGCTTTTGGAGTATACCAAGATATCATCAATAAATACCACCACAAATTCATCGAGATAATCCTTGAAAACCCTATTCATCAGATCCATGAATATAGAGGGTGCATTAGTCAATCCAAAAGGCATTACAGTAAACTTGTAATGCCCGTACCTGGTTCGAAATGCTGTCTTCGGAATGTCTTTCTTCTTCACACACAACTGATGGTATCCAGATCAATGGTCAATCTTTGAAAAGTATTGAGCTCCATGCAGTTGGTCAAATAAATCATCAATTCGAGGTAGGGGATACTTGTTCTTTATTGTTATAGCATTGATCTCTCTATAGTCGATACATAACCTCATAGATCCATATTTCTTTTTAACAAAAAGAATAGGGGCTCCCCATGGAGAAACACTAGGGAGAATAAATCCTTTATTACTCAATTCCTCTAGTTGTTTCTTTAGTTTAACTAATTCTATAGTGGCCATTCTATAAGGGGTCTTCGATATAGGCCTTGATCCATGAATTAAATCAATGGAAAACTCAACTTCTCGTTCTGGAGGATGTCCAGGTAAATCTTCCAGAAATACATCTACATATTCTTTCACAACAGGTACATCCTCTATTTGAACATTCCTTTCCTCACCCATAGTTATTTCATTCTCTTCCTCCCCAATAATTGAATTTATTTGAGCTACTGGGGGTGGATATAAATAAGAATTAGGTGGTGATGATTCTGCTCTAAAGATAAGGTGTTCCTTATCATTATCATCAATAATCATAACCTCTTTCTTCTTACAATAAATCTTCGCATCATAGTCCGAAATCCAGTCCATACTGAGGATTATATCAAACTCAATCATAGGTATGACGATGAGATCAGCAGATAAAGAACATTTATGTGCTCTAATGGGGACTGATTCACAAAACTTTGTTGCAATGATACTTCCCTTAGGAGTTTTAACTGACAACTCCCTTGTTAAATAAAATTGGAAATATCTAATTTTCTTAGCAAACTGGGAAGATATGAAATAATATGATGATACAGAATCAAATAATGCATTTTCTAAACTTGAGGAAACCATTAAATTACCTGCCACCACGTCTTTCGGAGCTTCTACCTCAGCAGTAGTGATAGCATAATCTTGGCCTTGATCCCTTGGAATTTTCTGAGATAAGTTCCCCTGACGCTTAGGAAATTCATTTTCATAATGCCCCATCTCCCTGCAATTGTAGCACTGAACATTGGTAGCTTCCTTCTTCCCTTTGCAATCACGAGCTTGGTGGCCTTTTTCACCACACTTGTAACAGACTTTTGTTCCCTTCAAGCAAGTACCAGGGTGTTTCTTACCACATTTACCACATGATGGATATTCAACCCTTCCCTTCTTACCCTTATTGCCATTCCCAGATTGATCAGCAGGTCTCTTCTTCTATTACTTTGCTTTAAAGTCATAAGACTTAGAGAATTCCTTTTCGGTCTTGATAGCACATGAGACAATGTCTTCGTACGATGAAAAGGATTGTGAAACTAATGCTCGACGGAGAAATGGTTTTAACCCATCAAAGAAACGATCAATCTTACTTCTTGGGTTACGTATATAATCTCCAGCATACCTTTCTAACCTTGTAAAGTTAGCCTCATACTTTGCGACATTCTCATCCTCCTTTTGTATCAGACTCAGAAATTGCCTTTCCATATCTGCTCGATGGTCGCGAGGAAAGTATTTTTCTAAAAACAGATCTTCTAACTCCCTCCATTCCATATTTGATACTTCATCATCTTCCTTCATGTTTTGAATCAATGACCACCATTGATCAGCATCTCTAGTGAAGCGGTAAACTGCCATGATAACTTTTTCCCTTTCACTACTCCCCAAAGCCTGAAATATTTTCTCTGGGGAATTTATCCATTGCTCAGCTACTAAGGGATTTGTACTCCCATTGAATGTTGGTGATTGTTGCCTCATGAATCGATCTAACATTGATCCTCCATGTCGTGGATCAGGGTGCTCCATACGAGTAAGGTTATTATTCATAACCTGAGTAAGTTGTCCCAGTATGGTGATTAGCTGATCGGCACCAGTTGCATCATCATCTCCACTATAATTATCTTGAGCAGGAGGGAAATCCCTACATGGAATGTGTGCATTGATACGATTTCCATTTCTTCTACTAGGCGCCATTTCTAAACAATGGCATAAACTAGATCAGTTTATGAATCAAAATACATAATCCCATACTTATAAAACACTTAACATAAATTGAACTATTTATGGATATAATCCATAATCATAAGAATGTTTTCTTTGAGGAAGTATATACTCATAAACCCTTCATAATGATTTGTAAAGAAAATGAGAGTTATCCTAAGCATATCCCCCGGGAGTGTCGTAACCAAGAGTGCAGCAAGGCCCATTGTCGTGCACCAGTTCCCGTTTGAGTCTAGATCAAAGCGGTGTTTTCGGGTTTTACCCCTAGGTACATCTGTGCCAGAGCCGCCTCTACCTGATCGTATCCAGACGGGGATGTATTGCTCAGAAAACTCACAAAATCTCTACAATACCAAAATTCTAGGAAGTTCTTCTATACTAATCCTCAAAGTTCATCTTAGGTCTACATGCTCTAATCAGAGTTTATCTAAATCTAGCTTCCAAGGTTTGTACTAAACCTCCCCCTGATACCAACTGTAACGCCCCGACCCCAATTACCCAGAGTCAGTGCATTATACATAACATTATCATGATCACAAGAAAGATCAAATCTCAAAAGACCGATTGGTTTAGTAGCCTTGGAAACACTAGATATATTCATAAAGTTTTACATTACATCATAAAGTGAAAAACTACTACAAAAACATAGTCTCTATATTCCTCACTCATATCCCCACATAAAATCTCTGCAGGTCATTCAAAACTTACTTCTTCACATCCTGGGAAAAATAAAACATAGAAAAGGGGTGATCTCAAATGCCTAGTAAGGATAACAATATAGCGGAAACTTTCACAAATAAGTATAAACATTTAAGGCAATGTATAACTAAAACAAAAGCATTTTAAACTTGAACTTCAACATAGTATGGCAAAAGTAAAATGAAATAATGCCATTTACTTATTCACATGGATATTCTACTAATCGAATAATCACATGCAATATCAATAACCACTTTCATAATGATGGAATGCATAATTCCAGACTATCATAACCACATAACCAAGGCCTCATGCCAAGACTACAAATAAGATTTTGCCAAGGCCTTGTGCCAAGACACTAGTTTGTCTCATGAGACCTACCGATGCATCGAGGAGCTATAGCGGGCTCCACCCGTCACATATTAAGTCCAATGCATTCCCATATGAAAAGGTTTAAACATAACATAAATATTCGTATTAAAACTAGCATACGAAATGTCAATACTTTCACCATAAACTATGAACGGTATAAAAATAGCACATCCACAGTCAAACATATCACAAAACCTTCAATACAATATAGAAGTTTTGTATCATAATAAATCAACTTCAATAAGCGTAAAATCCATCAAAGGATGTTGATATAGATGAAATAAAAACTCTTTTTAGAGAAATATCTCTTTCTATTTTGAAATCATTTAAGAGTCTTATATTTATGAAATAAAACATTTTCTTTTAAAATATTCTTATAAGCTTGTAAGGGAAGCTTCGACGATTTTATAACGGCGGAAAATAACCGCACCCGCCGTACAAGTTAAAAAACATTCTTACCTTAATTCTGTCGAAAAGGTTAAAAAGCACCATGTTTGGAAAACGACGGAAATATTCCTTTATAAAACTCTTATGAAAAGTCAAACAAGGGTATAAATGACTTTAACCCATATTCTTTTAAATAGTAAAAATGTTTTGAAATACATTTTAAGAAACATGAATGTGGATGATAAAGAGATCCCAGTAGATTATTATGTATAAACAACCTCGGATAATGAAGAGATTGTAAAATAACCCTTACCTTGTACTTTTCATTGGTTGGGGTAGGTTAACCTAATGTATAATAGTGAAATAATTGTTAATAAATTATACAAGAATCATATACATTCATATGATATCATATATGATCTTTTAACATTGCTTTGTTAATAATATCTTAGTATTATCGTTGTTTCGGGTGTTAACTTACTCGTTTTATTTTATATGTTTTGTTACGTAAGACATTTTTGTAATGGATAGGTTGTATATTATTCATATCCAGAATGATATCAAGTCCTTAAACATTATTTTTAAATCATGAAATGATAATTATACTTGAATGGATACGATGGAGAATGAATCTCATCGCGTTCGTGGAGACGGTAGTCCGTATGTACGTACGAGAGACAATATCATTCTTTTGATATTAAAATAATATATAAATGGATGGTATATCATATATACAGAATCATTAACATGTTATATTTATTATTTACATGAGTTACACATCATTATTATACCCATCCAAATAATAATATATTGAATAACAATTACACCACGACGTGGAGACGGTAAGCCGTACGTACGCACATATGGTGACATGTTATTCAAAGGGTGGATAGAATAATGAATATGGTTGTACCATATTTATAATAACATCACAGTATATATATGATACTGGAGTTATTATTTTATAATGGTAACAACAAAGTAAGAAGAAGTGGAAGAAGAAAGGAACTTGGAAAAGGGTGGTGAAATCATTACCTCTTCTTCGGGTTCTTCCTTTTGATTTGATCAAAAGGGATCCTTAGGTTGGCTTTATGATCAAAATAAGGCCTCTAGGTTATAGTGAGGGAAGTTGGGAGAGTATTTGGACAGATTTTGTCCAAACAAAAAGGCTCTGAAGGTGTGAGTTAATGAGAAGGGGGAGTGCCCTTTTATAAGAGGGGTGGGGGGAACCTTTGGAAAAGCTAGAAATATTAGTTTATAATAAATTTATATTCGGTTTCTAATGGCTCCAAAGTTGATTATTTAAATTTTAAGGTAGGTATGGGTCGAAAAAAACTCAACCAATATAATTTAGATAGGTTTGGGTCATTATATTAACCTTATATTTAAGTATTAACTCTAAGTTAATTAGTTTCACTTTTACAATGTCTCTTTGAATTTTTATATTATATGGTTAATAAAATTACCATATACATCCAAGATCCCCCCAAGTTGTCCATTAATGATGAAACTATCATTATATAAGTCTCTTGGACGAACCTTAGATTTTTAGGAATTTAATATCAATTAATAATATAATATTTGTTCTAAAAACTCTTTTATGTCAATTTTGACACTATTCAATAGTTGATTTTTGTGAAACTCATAACAGAATGATTACTTAAAAAAACTTTAATTAAAGGATTCCTAACATGTCATATTAACTTAGAAAATTAGTGTAATTCATAAAAAGTCTCAAATTATATTTATTTGTGTATTTATAATATCAATTAGTTTAATTGTTCACTATTATGGTAATTACTGTACCATCATTGTGTCATACATAAATTAACTTAATTAATCTCTAAAAGTTATAAATAAAATATCATAATGTATGAAAGCTTTTTATATTTATAATTAATATTTATATTCGAAAATCCAACATATATAACCCTATGTAAAAATTGTTTTGCTAAAAGATATATGCTTGTGTCATTTTTGTATTCATTTTAACTTAATTAAAATTAAGTGTCCCTATCACCTACAAGTGGCTACATGGGGTCCCAAAATCGACCCAAAGATGCCTATGGTCTAGAATGTATCAACCAATAAGGCTAGGACACTTTTAGGGTAATTTAGTATTATTATAATATTATTTTTAACCCTTATTTACCGGATTTACCCTTAACCATGGTAAATAAAATATTTACCGCAGTAATTATTCAAAATGTCTAAAAATAAAAGTTACCTATTTACACAATTTGAACATCCTGATTCCAAATATGGAATCCATTTTTCCAAATTCAAAACACAGAAGTGGCAGAAATTAATTTAAAATTAATTCCCGTTGTTAAAACAAAAAGCGTGTTTTTAAGAGATAATAACTATCAAAAGATTGACACTTGTTTATGTCCAGTTTAATTGTAAAATTATGTCCAATGATCAACATTGTATTAAATGGTAAAAATATATTCTAAATATAATTTAAAACCTCTCAAATTTATAATTTATCACTATTAATTATATTGATTAAAAAAGTTGTATTTAATTAAAATTTAGTAATTTTCACTATTCATCAAAATATTAAAGTTATCCGAAAAGTACCAAAATTTCACCTTAGGCTAAATTCGATATTCAGAATCCAAAAATGAATTCTATTTTAAAAAAATAAAATATATATAATTTCAAAAAGTAGGTATTACTATTCATAACAGCTAGTTTGATTGGTTATGGTGTGTTAGAACTCAGTGTTGCGTACAATACACGCTATCACATTATTCAAAGAGAAGCGTACCGTGGAAGCTTGGGGTGTTACACTGCTAGAATTACTAATACTAGTTGCCCACACTGTTCCCGAACATCCAGGTGTATCTCAAAAATCAGAGACATCAACTTCCACTCACTGCTGGCTTCCCTGAAATCTTGTGTTTGATTCTTCTATCTCAAGGTATTAGCTATAACATTACCTTTTCCTAGTGTGTAAGTAGGCTCAAAGACGAAGGAATGTAGGTATTTCACCAGCCTTCATTGTATTAGATTTAGGTCTCACTGTGTGGAGATGTATTTGAGACTTTTATTATCCATGTAAAAAATTAAATGTTCACCCAATAAGTAGTGTCTCCAACAACATAGATCATGAACCAATAATTCTAGACTAAGGTAATTCATAGGGTAATTCCGCTCATGAGGCTTCAACTGGTGAGACCCGTATGCTATAACTTTATCACCTTGCATCATAATTATCCCCATATTGATTCCCAAACATTGCAATAGACTATATAACTTATAATCAGATTTAGTAGAATTAGGATCAAATATGAGTTAAATCTTCCCTTTAACTCATAAAAATATTTCTTATAAGCTTAATTCCAGTCTAACTTCACAACCTTCTAAGTTAAGCCCATAAGCGATGCTTCTAGGCATGAAAAATCCTAGATGAATAGCCTGTAATATCCATCCAGCCCTAAGAATCTGTGTATATCGAATACTATATTGGGTTGATCATAGGAAACCACAACACTCACCATATTGGGTCAATAGATATGGCTTCTTCATATATGATATGACCTAAGAAGTGAAAATTTCTGATCCAAAAGTGGAATTTACTAAGCTTCACATATAGCTGGTTCTCTCTCAATGTACTCATTTTGATCTCAAGATGATTGGCACAGTCATGTATGGTGCGTGAATACACTAATTGGTTTACTATGAATACTATGAAAAATGAATCAAGATACTCGTGAAAAAATAAATTCATCAGAGCCATGAAGACTGCTGGCGCGTTCGTCATACCGAACAACATGACCAGATACTCATACAGACCATACCAGCTTCAAAACGTTGTACGTGGTATGTATGATGGACTCACACAAACGTGATGGTATACCTAACTCAAATAAATATTATAAAAAATACATTCTCCTCTGATATGGTCGAATATTCCATCTATATGAAGGAGTGGATACCAGTTCTTTACTATAAGTTGGTTCAATCAGTGGAAATACACACACAAACTAACGGTACCATCCGCATTTTTGAAAAAAAAGATAGATGGACCCCATGGTGATGTGATGGGTCACATGAAATCCTTAGACTATGAGTCTTCAAGCTATCTCTTGAGTTACTAAAGCTCTATAGGTTCCATCCTATAAGGAGGAATGGACACTGGTGCCGAACCTGGCATAAGCTCAATGATGAACTCTCTCTCTCTCTCAATAGGTAATTTGGAGAAATATTCAGGGAATAAGTCCCTAAAATGACCCACCAAAGGATGGAAATCCACAAGTTTTATTCCTTGATCACACATAAAGAGACTGGCCATCTGGACTATTACTCCTCCCAGTCCAGTACGCACGAGTCCAGATCGACTGGCCTAGAGATCTCATTCACCCTTATGGATATACATGCTTCCCTTAGGTGATGTAAAAGATACCTAATGAACATAGAAATCCACCTAGGCTTGATAATTCACAAGCCAATCCATACCAAGAATGATGTTGAAACTGATCATCTCAAGGATGAAGAAACTCCATAGAAAATAGAACCCACCTATTTCAAGGGGGCACTGCTTATACTGAAATATACCCTCTTCCCAAACTACCAATGGTGTGTCAAGGGTCATAATTACACTATATTATTCTATCACCAAGACCAAACTTCCCATAGTTTTAGCAGATATAAAAGAGTGTGATTCACCTATATCGAATAAGGTAGATACTAGAGTAGAATATCCCAGAATAGTTCCTCTAACTGTAAATTTCCTTGGAATCTTCTCCTCTAGTGTAGGATTTAAAGTATATATGTGGCCTAAGCCACGAACCTATGATACTTATTGAGTATCATGAGTAGGTCAACTCTCCTGATGATGGAACTCTAAAGCCTGACTGCTTTGACCGTGACCACCTGCTTGGACCAAACGACTTGTAGAAGACCAGCTCCCTGCATGATGAGGTGTCACTAACTCTTCACCTGAAGGTGGAACTAGTATAGAACCTCTCTTACTTGGAACTAGAGGAAAATATTTAAAGAAGAATTAGAGGTAACACATTCTACTACAAGCATGACACTTGAGCATGTTCCTCATACATTGGGGATTTTTGTGGCCTTGCCTACCACACTTGTGACACACCTCAAAGATGTTAGTGTGTGACACATGAAAGGTACCTCTACCATTTGTACCCTTGACGCATTGTTTCCTACCATTGGGTAAGACATTTCTATACCTGGAAGATGAATTTCCCTATTTCACATCACCTGATTCCCTCAGGTTCCACTCAATAATGAGGGCCTAGTTTACCATCTCTAAAATAGTGGCCATATAGAAGACATTTACTTGTGATAAATGGAATAATCAATACCATACTCAAATAAACTCATAGTAATCATCTCATCACCAATCAAGGTTGGTGTTAAATGATGCAATTCAATGAAGAAAGCTAAGTATTGCATCACAAACATGTCACCTTACTAAAGGTACATGAATTCCAAAACACCATATATTCTCAAATTCCAAGGGAAGTAATAGTTGAAGAAGACTATATGGAAGTTCACTTAGGCCATACCCTGATGTAGAATAGCCTAATCCAGAACCTCCCACCGTCACTTGGTAGAGTCATGCAACATGTAGATCGCGAGCTTGAACCTACACTCTAAAGGAGTGTTGATGTGCTTGAAGATTGACCCTATATCCTCTAACCAAGACTTAGTAGCCTAAGGCCCTCCATCCCCTAAAAAGGTGGGAGAATTCTTATACTAGAACTCGCGAGTCAAATCATCCATAGAAGGGGTAGGTCAAGGTGAACCCTAAACTGATTGCATTAAGTGAAGGAAACTATTATAGAACATGGCATCGACACCCAATGGAGGATCTGGAGGAGGTGCCTCAGGTATCACTATAAGAGGTATAACAAGTGGATTTGGGCCCACCACCTCTATAGTATTATCATCTCCACTTTCCTAGAATACAACATGAGTTCTTCGTGGTGGAATATCTCTACAAATTCCAAGGGCATAAGTTAGATAGGGAAAGATTAAAATAATAACAAAGACGAAGCCTACCTATAAGAAAGCTACACCCTTATCTTGCTCTAAGATCTAGGTTTGGGTGATCAGAACAAGTCATAGAAGAAAAATAAGAGACACAACCTATTTTCTACTACTATGGTTGGGCCAAGCTAAGGTCTCATGTTACATACATAATTGGTCCATTTCATTTTAAGGACCATACTCATTTTAATTCATTTATGAAATTATATTTCTTTTAAGTGGTTAAATTAGATTAATCTCCATATCTAATTTACAAGGGCCCATAAACTGTATAAATTAGATGGTTGTTTCCATTTAATTATAACCATAAAACTTTTTAACCCATGCGACCAATGGTTCATGGATCAACATACCACAATTAGCTGCTTAAGGAATCTAATTTAACATATGTAGGAAAACACTATGAGGTTGAGGTAGATTATTTAAGTTCCAATTGTATTTTTGTAGTTCTACAAGAAATGTTACCACATTTCTATATGTAACAATCAAGGAATATAAGGCATAAAAAACTAAGTGAAAGTAGAAATCACATGAAATACAATCAATGCATGCTGAAAAGTAGATATTGCATGACAAGATGCATGAAATTTTAAATATTAAGGTACCTATTATGATGCATGATTATGATATTCACTCATTTAATTAGGATAAGGCTAAAAAACCCATGCAAATAATGTCAACATAAATAACAACGCAAAGCAGGTGAGTCACTGAATGGTGAAATCCATAAAATGGTAATAGAGTAACCACTAACAACATTTACCCATCCTATCTAATTTGGGTTTCCCCTATATGTGGGGTAGCTACTCCCAGGAATAGGCTCATGAATAAATTATTATACCCTAGTCTATTGTCTAAACCCAAGCAGTAAGAAAAGAAGGAAAAATATCTGATACCACTTTGTAGAATCCTAGCCCAAATTCCACTTAAACACGCCCCAATATAGAGACCACAAGACCTCAAGCATGCCTCCCGGAACACCAGAGGCTACCGATTAGTAGTAAGGGCCTAGGGTGTGTTCGTGGGGAGACTATTACCTCATTTATCAGAGTGATAAAACATTAAATAATGATAATAAATGGTAGAATAAGAAATAATAAATAGATGGAAACATAATGATTATAGTAAAACCATACAATCCAATAAATGACAATAAGAAGATGAATAATAATAATTGATACAGAAGATGATGATACTATGTCATATAGCTATAGAAAAATGACTATGCAGTGGCAGCGGATACATGCATATATCACATGCTAACAAAGCATACAAAATACCAAAAACTAATAATACTAGCATTTTGAGAATAGGCTCAGTACACTTCCCTGATCTTCATCCTAGAACTATAATTCAAACATTAAAAAATAGCCTGCTTCCATTTATCAATACCCGTTACTATAAAGTCTTCTTGGGTGTCAAGGGCGGCCCAAGCAGGGTGTGAGATACAATCTCAGTAGTTGCCACCCATAGTTTCTAGGACATTCCATTTTGTTCCATATAAAATGAACTATGTTCCATAATAATTAAATTCATAATAGAAGTAACTAAATACATGTATTGGACTGGGTTCCACTAGGACACCCATCCAATTTACCTACTTCGTCCCAATCTGGTGATTCTAAACCAAACAAACCTGCAAAGGTAAAGTGAGATGGATAAGGTTTCAGATGATGTACCATTTCCAATATTTTTATTGGTCTTGGAGGACATGTACCTACATTTCTAATACCAATGGATCATTTATAATTTAAAAAAAACTCATTTAAATTTCTTTAATTTAATTTGAAAACCACTTTATATAAATATAGTGATACACCCTAAGCCCGTCCATGGTAAACCAAAGAGACTTTATAAGTATCACTCGAGGGGTTAATCATATTTATGATGCCAAGAATCCATCCGTGGTGACCCAAGGATGAATTCCCACATCTCACTCCAAGCACGGTGAAAAAATTTCAAGTACTTGCCTTTGATTCCGTACCTGGTATCACACAGAGGTCCCCAAGTATCTCTCAAGGCATGGTATAACCATCATTCCTTCAAGTCCGTCCAAGGGGTCTCCCCTAGGGAACCAGTGTCACTCGTTTAGAGGTAAAAGTGATAACACTCAGTGAGACTATCCTAGGAATATATAATGTCTCCCCCAGTGTGTTTACAAAGCATTAAAAATTATAGAAAGAAGGAACAAGAGTCCATCCAAGGGGTCCTTAATTTAAAACCCCTTGTATCACTCTCAACACTAAAGTGAAAGAATTAAACAATAAATGAATTTATAACAAGTCTATAAATAGGGCCAATTTCATTTAGTTAAATAATTCATATTAAAATAGGAGTATTGGTCAAGGAAAAACCATCGATCATTTATATTTAAGTCACAAGGCATAAGGAATGAGGCATAAGGCACATTTCATAGTCCCTTGGCCAATTCATTTATAACATGATTTCACAAGGTGGATATGGTGTTCAATCATGTAAACCACTTATGGTATAGGAGGTAAAGCCTAAATCATGGCCCGTTATTCAATTCGATTTAAAAAATTAAGATCTAAGGCATAAATTATTAAGCAAAACCCCTTAAGGGGTGTTCAATCTACCTAAGACAAAGTCAAGGTGAGCCTCAAGGATAGAAACACCCAATTAGGTGGAATAGGTCAAGGAAAATAACCCAAGGGGTGGATTCACCACTATCTTGGGTTAACAAAGGCATGGTAAGGAATTCAATAAAATTTAATTTGATAAAATTTGGGTGATTCCAAAAGGGTCCAGCTCGTGGCACAACATCACATTTTATGGAAAGCAACAAAATGATGAAAAAGATCCTAAACCACCTACCTTATCCTCTTAGAGATTCCTTGTTCCAGCGTTAACCTTTGATTTGAGCTAGGTTGTAAGAAATAGATGAAACCATAAAATTCCCTAAAAATGGGGAAAATGAGTTTGTACCCAAATAAAAAAATGGATGGAAATAAGAACTTGAAAAAGACCAGATATGATTAAAGATCTTACCTCTATATTTCCATTGGATTTGATAGTGAACAATTCAGAGTTCGTATGGAGGAGCCATTTGGATCCCTAGGTGGAATTAGGATATTCACGTATTTGAGGGAGAATAATTAACCTATTGAGAAATAGAAAAAGTTAATAATAAAGGGTTTAATTTATTTAATAGGGGTAGTTTTTTACCATCATTTACAAAGGTGCACAATTTGTCTACACAGTTAGCCAAATCATGCATGAAATGTGCTTAAGGATTTGTTTTAAAGGGGCACATTTTGTCCACACACCTTGGGTTTCAAAATTCCAGACAAATCATGTTGGCCCCAGGCCCCACTGTATTCAAACACATGGTTTAGTGAAACTGTGTGGGCTAGGATGCATGGTTTATACTAACCATGCGGCCCAGTATTTTCTTCCCATTTCGGTGCACCAGGCTTCAAATGATCCCCGAACGAACCTAATATCTCATTGACTTGATTAGGAATAATTATAAGGGCCATTTTAAGAAACCTAAAAAAAGGCTTGTACATTTGGGGAAAGACTTGCCGTTAAAATTTTTATGGTGGAAAATGCATAGTCAAAGATGTGTTGTGTATTGATACATGACGCGTGTAGCCGAAATTCATGAAACTCATAGGATACATGGCGGGTATCTAACCCATAAACACAATGTACCTAATAAATTTCCATGACTGACATACACACCCATTCCATAGGTGTAACACCCCAATCTTTCACGATACGCTTCTCTTTCAATAATGCAATAGCTTGCATTGTACGCAAGTTTGAGATTCTAACACACCGCGACCAATCAAAGTAGCAGTTATGAATAGTAATACCTACTTTTTGAAATTATATAAATTTTATATTTCAAAATGAACTTCATTTTTGTATTCAGAATATTGAAACTATCCTAATTTGAATTTTTTGTAATTTTCTGAGAACTTCCAATTTTCTATGAATAGAGAAAATACTTAAAAACAAATTTTTTAATCAAAATAATTTATAGTGATAAATTATACTATTGAGTGGTTTTAAAGTATAATTAGAATATATTTTTACCATTTTATCCAATGTTGGTCATTATAATTAATTTCACTTTGAAATTGGGCATAAACAATTGTCAATCTTTTTATATATATTGTTTCTTAAAAACATGCTATTTGTTGTGACAACGGGAATTAATTATAAAATTCATTAATGAAACTTATATGTTTGTAATTTTGTAAAATATACATCATTTTTGAATTTGGAATATCAATTATACCTTAGGGTGAAATTTTGGGATTGTTCTGAAAAACTTCAATTTTTGATGAATAGTGAAACCACTAAGTGGTAGTTAAAAAAACTGATTTTTTCGTTTAAATGAAATTTTACCACCTCTGTGATTTGAATTTCAAAAATCCGACATACATGGTTGTCATTAGGATGTAAAATGTGGTTCAATGGGATAAAAATAATTTTTTTTGGTGAATAGTAACTTTTTAGTTTAATTAATCACGATTAAAGGTAATTATTGAAATTTAAGGTAAAAATGATATTATAAAAATATGAAAATACCATTAAACTTATCCTACCCCTATTGGATGAGTCATGGCCTACAAATACAACCCATGGGTCAACTTGGGGACCCCATGGAGCCACTTTGGTAGGAAAATGACATTAAAAACTTTTTATTTTATGTTAAAATAAAAATTTCACAAACATGAGTTGTTTTACTAATACAATTTTTAAATGGGGTTATACAAGTCATATTTTTGACAATAAATATTTATTAGAAAGATAAAAATATTTCCTACATCATGATATTTTTTTTATAATTTTTATACATTAAATAAATTAAATTATTTATGACACCATGATGATGCAGCGATTACCTCATTATTTAATGATTTAAATAAAATGAAAAGATAATGTAACATATAAGACCTAAACATGTCAAAAACCTATTGGATTGGTGGATTTAGAACTATTATCACCTTATCCTAGAAATATATAATTTTGGGAACTTTTAAATCTGAAAAGCATTTTATAATAAAGTAACCTTTTATAACTTTCCAAGAGTGCCTCTCCTCTCCTCTTATAAAAGGCCCCCACCTCTACCACCTTATTCACACCTTAAAGCCATTTGGCTCGGCCAAAATATGCAAAAATACTCTCTAAAATTCCCTCTATTACTCCTAGAAGCCTAAATTTGGGCAGAAGTCTTCCCAAGGAAGCCTTTGAGCTCAAATAAAAAAGCGTTACCCGTTTTAAGGTAATGTCTTCTCTTGTGTTCTTTTGTTTTATTTTTCTTCTCCAACCCCCTAAAATATTTTTATTACTTTATTTTGTAACAAAACCAGTATCATAAATATAATTGGATGTTTTTATGAGAATTATTTTTTTTTACACTTACACACACCTTCGTCTAATGGTTAAAGAACATAATGTTTCTGTGGTTGGAAAATTTTTACCTCACGAAATGATGATTGTTCAATATTCTTTTAACACCTCTCATGGTGGCAATTATGATGACACTATTTTTATATATGATATATATTATGTTTTTTTTCCTTATGATTCTTTATTTTTCATTATGTCATACCTTTACGATTTCCATTATGGGTAAACGCGATAATTTCATTTTAAGAAGTGCGGACTACCGCCCCCTCAAAGTGATTTGAATCGTTAATGCCATATGTGGGATGTATAAAGGATGGAGTAAATGATATTATACATGATATTATACTGGAATTATAGTATACCTTTATATAATTATAATTTCATTCCATTAAATATGAAATAGAAATGAAAGTAGAGTTCATGCGTACGTACGACTTACCGTCTCCATGAACGGTGCATTTCATTTCTTACCTCTAAATGTTATGTAATATTATAAATAAATGTATATAATGGATATATATGATATATATTATATCTAAATCATGAATATAATTCTGGATATAATGGATATTCTACCACATAAACAACTTGTAATTATAAGAAGTTTATTGTTGACTCAAGTACCAAAGATCGACAAAACGACCACTATTAACTTAAATGACTACATAATTTTCGTAACATTGTAATAAGTAATATAAAAGGGATAATAAACTTGAAAAAGGTTCTTAAGAAAGTAGATATTAACTATAGTTTATTATTCAGGAGTTTAAATAATGGTCGAGTCAAGTCGGACACGAGGTAAGGGAACTTCTTAACCTAATTTCCGTTCTTTGGGTTAATCTCCTACTTTCAAATTATGTCATGATATTATTATGTACTATCTTGTATTTGTACATTCTTTATGTTTAATTACAGTGAATACACATAATAGATCTATTTTATTTAAAAAATGATCTTTTTAAGGGACTTCGTCTCAATCTCCTTACATTGAGGCATATTTGGTTTTATACACAACTTTCCTTTATACGGTGCATAAACCCCTTTGACTTTTACTTTTATTCAAAAGGAATATTTTTTATATGAAGAATTTTTACTAAACGACAAAAGGAATGTTTTTTCTTACATATGCGGTGACAACGACTTCTCCGCCACTATGACTATTATTTGAGTTTCGGCTTCCTCTACAAGCCATAACTTTTTTAAAATGAAAAATAGATACCAAGTTTTAATTTTCTTTTATTTTGGTATTGAAAATGGTTTTGAAAGTGTTTTTATTACATAAATGTGTTTTATTGATATCTTGTGATTGAAATGTGGAAATTTTATGTTTCCTTTATGCATGTTTTATGTGATACAATTATGCAATGGTTTATGATATGTTTAAACCTATTCATATGAGGAATGCATTGGACTTAATAAGTGACGGGTGGAGCTCGCTATAGCTCCTCAATGCATCGGAAGGTCTCATGAGACAAACTAGTGTCTTGGCATGAGACCTTGACAAAATATTATCTGTAGTCTTGGCACGAGGCCTTGGCTACGTGGTTATGATAGTCTGGAATTATGCATTCCTTCATTGTGAAAGTGGTTATTGATATTGCATGTGATTATTCGACTATTAGAATATCCATGTGAATAAGTAAATGGAATTATCTCATTTTACTTTTTACATATTATTCTAAAGTTCAAGTTTAAAAGGCTTTTGTTTTAGTTATACATTTACTTAAATGTTAATGTTTATTTATGAAAGCTTCCGCTATATTGTTATCCTTACTGAGCATCTGAGCTCACCCATTTCAATGTTTTAATTTTTCCAGGATGTGAAGAAGTATTTTAGGAATGACCTACATGGATAGTCTGAAGGGGATATGAGTGTGGAAAATGGAGACTATGTTATTGTGATTTTTCACTTTATGATGTAATGTAAGACTTATGAATGTATCTAGTGTTTCCAATACTACTAAACTAATCGGTCTTTCGAGACTTGATCTGTTGTGATCATGCCAATGTTATGAAGTAATGCACCAACTCTGGGTAACTGGGGTTGGGGCGTTATAATAGGCCTATGCTATAGATAAAAAATAGAGTGACATACATGTTATGTAGTTGGTTTGGACACATAGTGTATCCTAACTATTTATAATGAAAATTAAAATTAATTAATTAATCATTTAAATATAATCAACACATATCCATGTTTCATTTATTGACAGTAGACACCATGTGATAGGTTATATATATATATATATTAAATTATTAATTAATTTCCACTTAATTTTTGTAACTCCATGTTGTGTATGATTCTTACACACCATGTACTTTTCATGCATTAGAATTATATATGTCATGTAATACAACATGTGGTAGTGTGTAATTTATTGAAAGTACACACCATGTAAGTACATGACATTCCATATATACTAGATGATGTGTGAGTACATAGTACACAATAAATATCATTACATGTAGTCCAGATACATATTCACCGTGTTGCCTCATAATACAAGATTTTGTATATGATTAATTTTAAATAAAATTAACTAATTTAATTTGGTTAAAATGAAAATGGATGGGAGTATCAAGGACTACCAGATGAAAATTATGATAAATAAATATATTAATTAATGAAGATAATTAATTAATTTGAGAATAATTTAAACGAATGATAGTTTATTAAATGTGTACTCATTGCATGAATGAATGATCATGAGTTTGAATGACTTTTTTATAGATTATATTAGATTAGATTTTATTTATTTCATGATTTATTTTAATTATTATTATTAAATGAAAATGATGGGAATCATTTCATCCCTTCATCTTATTATTTAAGGACATCAATGTTCATGATTTATTTTATAAAAATGCTCTAAAACCATTCCATTAGTTCCCCTCACTAATGTGTGAGTAAATAATATGTAAGTATGGAGATCCTAGTCAATTGAAGGTGGTTCAAGATGAAGCTGAGGTTAAATAAACCCTGGTAATACACAAGACAAAGGTAAAATGTATTATAATGGTGTAACCTGATCCATTGGATGAATTCAGACCAAATATACCTTCCAATACTTTATACTTTACTAAAAACACCAAAATCAAGACTATAATGATGTGGAATTTGACATGCAATAGTAGCAGTATGTGACCGGTGACACTAACAGGGTACTATAGCTCTGTGGAATTTATACCACCATTACTATAGAATAATGGGGTTACTATATGGATTTGGAACTGTAGTAATGCAGTTTATGGTAGCACTACATTTCTTTATGAACCCATTTTTGAGCTAGAATTTTTTCAACCCTATGATTTTACTATGTGCCTTGTTCTAGAAATCAGTGAAGTCTCCTACATCGTCATGGATGTATGTATTTTTCCCAAACCACATAAATTCTTGTGTTTGTGACCTTCTTATTATTATTTTATTTTTATCCCTTTTACTCTTCTTATGGAATCATATATTGATAGAGCTCCATGAATTTCCATAACAGAATGTTGAAACTCAAGCCAAGATCAGCTCATTGTGTTTACCCATAGGGCCAATGGTTTATTTATTATCCACTTAATAAATAAGCTAGAAGATAAATATCATAATCATGCCACATATTTATTCTATATAATGCATGGTTATTTATTTTATTTTATTTATAGATTCTCTATCATGTTAAAATAAATTAATTAATTAAATAATAAGCATGATCACATTGGATAAATAATAAAAAGGAATATGCATAAATATTTTATAGATATATGATTAATCACTTAAGTAAAATACACTTAATATTAACAAAACATGTAAAATAAAAATTTATTTATAATAAATATAATCCCTAAATAAAATATTTATTCAAACCAAGACTTCCTGTACTTGATTTAAAATGCAACCATAAAACTAATTTTTTCAGGGAAAAAGTTTAGATACTTACTTTTAAAGGGGGTTATTATGAGAGTTTTGGGGTGAATTAACCATATTAGTGTTTGGTGAAATGGAAATAGTATATATAATAAATTTTAAAGTCAAGTGTTGAGTAAATCCAAATAGGGATATTAGGATTGGGGAGTCCACTAAATGAACCAAGGAGTTATAATCTAGTAGTTGGAATGATTTCCTACCTAAAAACCTTCTTATTTTAAGAATCTGGTTTTTTCTATGAGGTATGAATTTTTTAAATGTAGATCGAAATATTTATCTTAGACATATTATGGATGCCTATGGAGGCCACAAAATTTTTAAGGGAAATTAAGTTCTTGTTCAAAACATGAAACCTTGGCCAGTGGAAGAAATAATTGGATTGTATGGTTTTTCCTAACGTGAGGGGCGTTTAAGAGGGAAAAGAAGGGCACACAGTTTTCCATAACTATGTGCCTAGGGCCACATACCTATTCAAGAACTCTATATTTTTTAGTGGAGCCAAATATCATGGTTGGTGCATAGTTTCTCAAACTGTGCATCCAAACCATACATGTTCCCTGTTAAGGAAGTGCTTGATGCATGGTTTGGACAACCATGCAACCAAATAGTGATACCCTTGTATTTTTGGTAAAATGTCAATTTTGAACTTAAAAATTATTAAATCCAATATTTCTTTTCCTCCATTATCATTTCTAGAGTGCTGAGGATTCCTCCTCTATTGAAGATCTCTAAAGCCTACTAAGCCATGTTCTTATATATCTCTGCCATCCGGACTCCGATTCGAATGCTTCCAGTCCTGTTGGATATCCACCGATACATTATCCAATCCTTAGGCTCAGTTCACCATTTATATTTACATCAAAAATACTATTTTCATATAGGATCATATGATCTATTTTCAGTGCATTGATCTGTTCTTCAGTTTTCTTTTGATCCAGGTCAAACTAAGGATTAGAAATGAATGAGGAGAGTGCTACTAGCATAAGGTAGGTGGTCTATGATTTTTCCCAAAAAATTCACACCGATTATAAATTGATTTCATTGTTCACACACCAGTTTCACTAGTAATTACCCGTAAAATTCATATACCTTTATTACAATCATTTACATTGTGTTCTAGAGCCCTATTTATAATTTTTGTCCATGCCGTTGGAGGTTACGACCTCAACACTATCCACCTCAAGTTGGGTACTTCCTTAATTATTCCTTGTTACCCATTTTTGACACCATTCAGGTGTGATTGTCACTTGAACCTGTAAGGTAGGTGTTCTAATTTAATAAATGGATCTTTAATTTATTAATCAGAAAATATATATATGTATAGATATTACTTGTCCTAGATAAATAATAATTTGAATTGAATTAGTTTCATGTCCTATCTATCCATTCCATCTTAGATGAAAGGAAATGGAACAAACCTAATGAATTTAACAAATAAATATAAATATAAATAAATAAATAAATGTATTTATATATATCACTAAACCTTAAATTACAAATTGAATTAATTATTGGTTTCATGTCCTTATCGCAGATTTTCACGTTTAGTGAAAGGTAAAGGAACATACCTATTAAATCATTAAAAGGAATGAGTATTAAATGGACTCAAATTAAAGAATGATATAGGATTATAAGGTGACAACTTCATATGGAACTTTTTACCTTTATAGAAGTGTCTTGACTTGAGCCAGCCCTGAATTCTCGAGGGAATTCCTTGAGCACTCATAGGATTCAATTTTGATTCAAGGAGCCAATTGAAAAGTGAGATACCCACCTCAAGACATGGTTCTTGGCTATTAGAGGATGCCTGACATGATTCCATAGGATCCATTCACTATTTTTATGGATATTAGGATGCCTTAGATACACTCCTTGGATTCAACTTGATGTCTTCAGACACATGGTGCCATGGATTCTCCCCATTGGGCTCAATCGTGATTAGCCTGAGATTACTATTTATGAGCTCCATGGAATTAGTTAAAATAATTTACTATGGAATTCCTTGGGTTTCACCCATTTGATCACACTCAGACCCACTTTATAGCCAGACCACATGAAATACTTCTATGAGTTGGTCAACCCCTGAGGTCAAGGATTCCATGGTTTCACCTTGGATCCCTTTTAATTATTATTATGGTATATTTTAGTGTTGTTGATACATTCACATGATTTATCCATATAAAATGAAATTAAATGAAATTAAATGAAATGATTAAATGATATAATGTTCATATACATTACCATATGCAGATAAATGAGGTATAAGTTATAATTTTGGAATTTCTTTACATTTATATACACCTACACACTGCTTAGTTTATGTTCACAAAATGGATTGTATGAACACCATTGGTGGTGGCCTACTGTGATTTATCACACACCTTATCTAGGTCACTATTGGTACCCAAGAATATTATATGATTACATATATTAAAAAGGGGAAGAATTATACCTTTGACACCTAACTTGATTTCTTAGGATAAATCTTGGTAGCAGATGACTGAGAAGGATCTCACGATGCTTGGATAGTTTTTGGTCTTATTTTTATCTTTTTTATAGCATGTATTATACAATATTTCCTGATACTATGCATACCTATTTTCTAGTTTTTAGAGACATTCCATCATCATATTTTTTATATGATACCGTTTATCTTTTGAGTTGATAATTACTGATGGGTTTTTATGCTTATATTCCACTTCCAGTTTTGTTTATTCATAATTATTCTTCAAATATTTTTATCCATATATTTTATATATCTATATTTATTTTTATCCACTCTAACATGATGGAATAGTATTCTCACATACACACCCTAGGCCCTCAATACTAGTCATCATCCTCTAGCATATTGGGAGGTGTGCTTGTGGTAATGTGGCCCACTGGCTTGGGGCACCTTTGAGTGGCACCCAAGTCAGGATTTCATAAAGTGGTATCAGAGGGTGATTTTTATTTTCTTTTGTCTTATTGTTTGTGAATATATATAGGATATTTGGAACATGTAGGAACTTGATAATATACCATGCATGGGTGTATTTAAACCATGTTTAGGGTAAATACCATGTTTTCTGGGGATGAGAAAATGTTGTTCTTTATTTTTCCTATTATAATTGATCTACTTTCACTATTAGGTGATTCACATGAATTGTGGAATTTGATATGATTTATGAATATTTTACCTTGTCCTAGTATGATAAATATAATTGGTACATTTATCATTATAGGAACCTAGAACTCACTTTCTATGAATATTTACATTCCATATAGATGAATTTTACTACTTTTATTGCCTATGTTTCATGTGATTATTGAGTGATCCTTGGTTTTTATATAAGCCTATGAAAATAATATATTCTATAGGGTAAGTCAATTAGTTTTTTAAAGTGTTAAAATCGATCTAAATATTTTTTTCTAATATAGTTTTACTGTGGCATCTTAATTAGAGAGTTTCTATCCAAACCAGCTATGTACCTCGGGTTACATGAGTAGGTATTTATCTACGATTGAGTGACTACTAGTTTCAATTGATGATGTGTATGAGACCTTATGAATTGGAATGGGTAATTAACCAAGTCAAGAAATAGTGTATTACCCATTATATTCTGAGATCAAATGTAGAGGGGGTTGAATGAAATTAAATGAGTGCCTCCTTTAGTTATAAATAATATGGTCCTTTATTATCTGAGAATGATGATCTATTTAATTGGTACTTGATACATATATATAAGAAAATACAAACTCTAAATGTAAATATTGACTTATAAAATGAAATGATTTCTTATAAATGGAGATGAAAGGTGTAATTGATCCTTCTCCTACTTGAACCCCTATAAATTAAATTTAAACATTGATCAATACCTTAGCCTTATAAATGAGTAGTTTGGGTAGTATACTTTGGGCATTGAGTCATTTTATTTATGTTCTACTTCTGTTAGTGTTTCTATATGCTTTCAATCTATTATGAGGTGTGTGATTAGCATTTGTATATCTATGACACCATGAAGTCCTATTATCATGCGCTAGGAGGGTGACGACGATCATGCTTTGGAGATGGTGGCCCTGTGCCACTAGTGATCCCTATAGTAGTTCCACTAGATGCACTTCCTATTATTCATGAGATGGACAATGATTATTATTTTTGGTAGATTTTCCTACATATGATGTAGTATATGAAAGGTTCTATATGACTTGCACCTACAATTTCTGATCTGAATCATGGGTTCCAGCAGCAACATCCTCCCATCTTCTCAGGGGATGGTGGTCCTTAGGCTACTGAGTCTTGGATAGAGGCCATCATATATTTGTTTGAGAATCTGTAGATTCCTATAGAGATGGGGGTTAATATTTCCACCTATATATTTCATGATTCGTCTAAGATCTGGTGGCATGTGATTACCTAGGATGGTCATCCTCAGGGAATCATCTAGTCTCACTTTAAAACTACCTTTTGTGATTAATTTTTCCATTAGATGCTATGAGATGACTGATCTAGAGAGTTCATGAACCTATAAAAGGGTGATATGTCTGTCATGGACTACTCAATACATTTTAACAAGTCACAACACTTTGCACCACTTATAGATGGTGATGAGTTATCACGAGAGAGATGCTTTGAGGATGGGATCAAGTTTAATATCCTCTTATAGGTGAATGTATATTTACTATATACCTTTTATGAGATTTTAAATTAGGATATTATCAATGAGAACAACCTAGGATAAGATGATAGTACCAGGAATATAGCTTCAATGCCGAGGTAGGGTTTTATCCAAGCTAACACTTCTTCTTGGGGTTCACCCATGATTTTTTCCAAGAAGGCAGATGATACCATTTTTTTATACATGGATTACTAATGGTTGAACCAAATTATATTTAAGAAACAATATCCATTGAATCAAATATACGATATCTTTGATAATATATGAGGAGATAGGGTATTATCAAAGACCAACATAAGATCTGGCTATTATCAGGTGTGAGTCAGGCCTTCAGATATAACATGTATGGATCTCTATAGTTAGTATGGTTTATATGAGTATCTGGTTATGTTGTTCGGTCCTAAAAATGCGCTCACTATTTTCATGGACTTTATGAACAAGGATTTTCACCCCTATCTAGATTCCTTTGATATGGTTTTCATGGATGAAATCTTGGTGTATTCTCATACTCAGAGCGACCATGATAAACACCTTGATATGATTTTTAATACACTAAGAAAGCATCAACTCTATGATAAGAGTGATAAATTACACTTATGGATTGAAAAAGTTCACTTCTTAGGTCATATTATCTCAGAATCAGGAATGTCAGTTGACCCGGAGAAGGTGAGTGCTGTGGTTTTCTGGGAGTATCCAAAGAACGTGTTTGATATATGAAGTTTCTTGGTTATGTTTGAATATTATAGGAATTTCATACATGAATCATCATGAATTACTGCACCTTTTAATGCTCTTAAAAATAAGGATGTGAAGTTATTGTGGTTTTAAGTGTGTGATACTTTCAATATTTGAAAGGAAGTCTTACCTTTACACCAATTTTGTTTCTTCTAAAGCTTAGTATAAGATATAATATTTTTTTGGTGCATCAAGAATCAAGTTGGGTGTAGTGATAATATAGGAATGTAGAGTCATTGTGTATGGGTCTCTCTAGTTGAGACCTCACAAGATTGATTACCTTACACATGACCTTGAGCTAGTAGCTTTTGTTCATGCCTTACATTGCTGACGACATTATCTAATGGGTGAGTGCTTTGTAGTGTATACAGACCACAAGAGCCTAAAATATATCTTTAAGAAGCATTAATTTAATCCCAAAAATTTAACATGGGTCTAATACCTTTAGTATTTTGACTTTGAGATTTCCTATACGCCTATTAAGGGAAATGCAGTAGCAGCTGTTGCACTGATCCAAAAGAATCAGGCGCATGTTGTTCAGGAAGCCAGTGATAAATAGAAATTGATGGCCCTCTTATCTGAGATTCATATGGAGTTTCATGAGATTCTTGATCAAACTTTTCTTATTTTATTATTAGTTACCTATTACCTTATGGATAAGGTAAAGAGTAGGTGGTTTTCAAATACTGAAGGCTTGGTCCTATAAGAAAGCATTTCTGGTGAGGACCCACCTCTGGATTGGTATGTTGATGGAGATGAAATCCTACATATACATGGGGGTGTCTGGGTTTCCATAGATATGAGAGAGGAATTGATGCAAGTGTACCATGTTTCTCTGTGGGAAGTTCATCCATTCTCTCCAAGATTTATCAAGATATGAATCAACAATATTGGTGGATTAGGATGAAATGTCAGATAACATGTTTTATCACTAGGTGTTCCAACTATTAGAAGGTGAAGGTAGATAACCAGTTACCTACCATCTTATTACAATCATTAACAATCCTAAAATAGAAATGGTAATATAATGAAATGGATTTTTTATTCTTCTTACCAAGGTCACCTCATAGTAGCAACATAGTTTGGGTAGTCATGAATCAACTAACAAAGGTATCCCACTTCCTTACTATCCAGGAGACTATATATGGTAATGAGATGTGAATACTGTATGTCCATGAGATCATATGGATATATGGGGTCCCTTTAACTATCATTTTATCTAGGTATTCTCATTTCACATCGAGGTTCTGGCAGGGATTACAGAGAGATATGGGTACATAGGTGCTTATAAGCACAACTTTTCACCCTTAGAGTGATGGCCAGTCAGAACAGACGATATAGGTGTTGGAGTGCATGATCCAAGAATGTTTCCATGATTTTAACAGTTCTTTGGAGAGGAATATACCTCTCATTATGTTCACCTATAATACCATTTATCAGGTTAAGATTCACATGGATCCATATGAGGCCTTATATGGTAGGCTGTTCAGATCACCCCTATGCTGGTTAGAGACCAGAGAGGTAGGGCTACTAGGTACTCATCTCATGTAGGAGAATTTGGTGTATATTTAGATAATCATAAAGTGTATGTCTACTACTCATTCTAGATATAAATCTTATGTCAATCCCTATTAATGACCTCTGGAGTTCAATGTCAGGGATCATGTTTTCTTGTAGGTATCACACAGACTCAGGCATGGATGGATACATAGGAAAGGGAAGCTATTATCTTGTTATGTCATCTTGTTTGAGATATTATATAGATTCGGGATGGTAGCCTATCAGTTTCTAATACCTAAAAGGTATCATTCCATGCATGACATCTTCCATATTTCATAGCTTCACCAATTTCATGCCAACCCATCCCACACTTTTGATCCTGAGGATATTGAGTTAGATACCGATGCTTAGTTTGAGGAGTATGCTACACACATTATTGACCAGAGCATGAAGGATCTATGAGGATGGCATGTCCCTTTAGTACAGGTTCTATGACAACATAGTCATGTAAAAAATGAGACTTGGGAATGGGATTCGGACATACATGCTTAGTGGTTGGAGTTGTTCTTAGACATCATTTCTCTACCCTTGGAAGGGTAACTCAAGGATGAGTTCCTTTAAGGTGGGAAGACTATTAGAAACTAGTTTTTTATGAGGTAAAAATCCTTTAATTTTTGGTCTAATTATTTATCTTGGACCTATTATGGATTCCTAAGGAGTTCACAAAAGTTTTGGGAGGTGTATGAGGCTTTTTTGAAGATCGAAACCCCAACTAGTGGAATAAATAACTAAGCTACATGGTTAGTAGAAACATGTCTCCCAGACCACACAATTTCACCTAACCATGTTGGGTGTTTTAGAGGTAAAAGAAGGTCACACAATTATCTCTAACCATGAAACCAGAGATTTATGCCCATTCCATAAATCTACAGTTTTTATCAGAGTAAAATACCATGGTTGGTATATGATTTATCAAACCATGTGGAAATATTATGGGGGTTCCCTCTCAAGACAGAGTCTGGTGCACTTTTGGTGTAAATTTTGGCTAATTGTGTGGCTAAACCATGAGACCCATATATTTTGGGTAAAATTATTTTTTCCCTTAAAAATTCTTAGAACCTATATTTCTTTTCCTATCTTCTCATTTCTAGAATTTAGAGGTTTCCTCCTCCGTTGAAGAGCTCCAAAACCTCCTAAGCTAGGATCTTCAATATCTATACCATCTGTACTCCAATTAAAACATCACTAGTATCATTTGATATAAACCAGTATGTTCTATAATACTTAGTCTCATTTTCTCATTTTTATTTCACTTGATGATGCTATTTTGATGCAGGATCATTTTACCAATTTTTGGGGCATTGACCAGTTCTTTAGTTTTCTTCTGATCTAGTCCAAACTAAGGGTCGATACTAGATAATGAGAGTGCTACATGAATAAGGTAGGTGGTATATGAATTTTTTGAAAAATTCTTGTCTATTATAAATTTCCTGTTTTATGTACATACCGATTTCACCGGGTGTTGCCCCTAAAATTCATATACCTTTATTATAATCATTGAAATAATTTTATAGATCCCTATTTATAATTTTTCTTCATGATGTTGGATGTTAAGACCTTAATGCCATCCTCTAAAAGTAGGTTTCTTACTTAATTATTCCATGTTTCCCCTTTTTGACACTGTTCAGGTGTGGTTATCAATTTACCCTCTAAGGTAAGTGTTCTAATTTAATAAATGGATATTTAATTCATTAATTGGAAAGTATATATGTATAGATATTACTTTTACTAGATAAATAGTAATTTTAATTGAATTGGTTGCTTGTCCTATCTAACCTTATCACCTTAGATGAAAGGAAATGGAATGAACCTAATGAATTTAACAAATGAAATATATATATATATATATATGTATAAATATCACTTGGCCTTGAATTATAAATTGAATTAATTATTGGTTACATGTCCTTATCCCACCTTGTCATGTTTAGTTAAATGTAAAGGAATGATCCTATTAAATTATTAAAAATAATGAGAATTACATGGTATCAAATTAAAGAATGATATATGATTATAAGGTGTCTATTACATATGTAACGTTTTTCCTTTATAGGAGTGGTCAAACTTGATCTAGCCTTGGATTCCAGAGGGAAATCAATGATCACTCAGAGGATGCCATTCCGATTCAAGGAGACGGTTTATAAGGGAAATACCCTACTTGGAACATTATCCTTGTATATTATAGTATTCCTAACATGATGCTATAGGATACCTTAATTATCTTTCCAAATATTAGGATGCATCAGATACACTCCTTGGATCCATCTTGATGACTTCGAACACACGGATCCATGGATTATCCCCACTGGGACCAATCATACTTAATATGATATTACTATGGGTGACCTCCAGGGAATCAGTTAGAATCATTTATAGTGGAATGACTTGGGTTTCTCCCCTTGGATTACACTCAGACCCCATCTATGTCCAGAATACATGTGATACTTTTATGATTTGGCCAACCCCCGAGGTCAAGGATGCCATGGTTTCACCTTGGATCCTATTTCGTTATTATTATGGTATATTTCAGTGTTATTGAAACATTCACATGATTTATCTATATAAAACTAACTTAAATGAAATAATTAAATGATATCATGTTCAAAGACATTACCAACTAAGGCTAAAGTAGGTATATTTTATTATTTTGGCATTACTTTACATTTATATATACTTACACACCACTCAGTTTATATTCACAAACAGGATTGTATAGACACTATTGGTGGAGGTCCACTAAGATTTTTATCACACCCTATCTAGGTAGATATTGGTACTTAGGAAGATTAATTGATCATAGGTATAGAAAAGGGGGAAATTCATTCCTTGGACACATGACTTTCTTTCTTAGTATGGGGCTTGGTAGCAGATGATCAAGAATGAGCTCAGGATTCTTGGATAGTTTTTGGTCATATTTTTATCTATTTTATAGTATGTATTGTACTATATTTCCATATTTCATATATACATAGTTTCTAGTTTTTAGAGACATTCCATCATCATCATTTGTATATGATACTATTCAACTTTTGAGTTGATTATTATTGATGGTTTTTATTCTTATCTTCCACTAACACTTTTATTTATTCATTATTATGATTTTTCTATTATTATCCAGATATTTTATATATCTATATTCATTGTGATCCAATATGATATGAGGGTATATTATTCCCATGAACACACCCTAGTCCCTTGGTCCTAGTCGGTATCCACTGGCGTATGGGGAAGTATGCTTGAGGCCATGTGTCTTATCAGCTTGGGGCACTTTTGAGTGGCATACAAGTAGGGACATCACACTTATGATTTACATCAAAAATTTTTGGGTTATAATATAAGAAATATAGACCCTTTACATTAGAATATTCTCATTATAGGATATTACATGTCCAATGGTGAGGGTTGTTAGGACTTGATAAAATAGTGAGAAACTAATAATAAAATTAAAATCATTACATATCGCATAATTGGTAGTAAAGTGGAGTACTAATATTATGATTTTATATTGTTGTAGTAAAATAGAAAGTTCATTGACCATGTTATCCCCAATATCAATAATAGATAAATACAAACTCTTAACTAGTTTAAAATTACATTAATTCACTTACGCATTGTACTATTCTATGAATGAAATATTTACATGCTAGAATCCATAATCCTTGGTAAATTTTCTAAGGAGGTGAGTTATGAGGAGTTCATTGTCTTTGAAACACACTTGAATGATGCACTATATTTTTAGTTTTTGATTTTATCATCTATGTATATTAAATATATGAAGTCGTATGAGTACATGGATAGCTATGGAATACTCACGAATCTTCTTGATCTTTATCAGGATAAATATATATAGGAAAAATTTGTGATCTCCAAGTCACTCTTAATGAGAATACATAAAAAAGTTGTGCTAGTTGTACCTCACATAGTCAAACTCATTAGATACATTGATCATTTAGAAGTTCTAGGATTTAAGCTACTAAAATAATTTACATTGATCAAATTATTTCCTCACTATCTTAGAGATTCTCTAGATTTGTTGTGAATTATAACATGAACAACATTGAGAAGTATCTCCCAGATCTCCTTAATCTACTTTTCCAAGTTGATAATTATATAAATTGTGAAAATCCTTCTATATTTATGGTGAAAAATACAAAAGGCCAAGTTAATAGATTTAATATTAAATCCAAGTCTAAATATTCTTCACAACACCCTTATAAGAAGAGGAGGATAAAAAGGAAATAAAGGAAGTCAGATGCCAAATATTTTTTATGTGGAAATAAGTGAAACTCGAAGAAAAATTACACCATGACAAAGAAGAAAGGGGAAAATACAATGGCATTCATTTTAAAGTTCAATATATCTATTTCTAAAAATTGGGTATTATATATAGAATGTGGTTCTCACACTTGTATCCAATTATAGGAAACAAGTAGATTTAAAATATTTTCCTGAAGTGAAGTAAATATATGAGTTGATAATGAAGACAAGATATCTATAGTAAATATTGTAGACTTCCACCCCACATTGATGGCTAAAATGATCTTGTGTTTAAATAGTTGTTATTATGTTTCATCGATTACTAAAAACATTATTTTTGTGTCCAATATTTATTTATACGGATTTATATTTAAATTTGGAAATAAATACTTCTTATTTTATAAAGATAGCATATTTCATGGTAAGATATACTTAAATAATAGTATTTATGAGTTATATTACACAAACCAAGTAACAACAATTGATAATGAATCAAGTTTTCATGACTCATATCACACCAAATTGTGTTATCACCTCTTGGGAAATGTAAAAAAAGAACAAGAATAAATCATACTAAGATGGATATTTAGATTCTTTTTAACTAAAACTACTTGGAATGTTTCATACTTATTTGTAAGGAAAAATATACAAAGCTCCATTTTGTATAATAAATAAAAGGTCTGAAAATATTCTTGAGTTGGTTCATACCATTGTTTTTAGAATATTTCTAGTTGAATCAAGGGGTGGATACTCATACTTTATAAATATTAATGACGAATTTAGTAAATATAGATATTTCTACTTGATTTGGCATAAGTCACATTCCTTTGATAAATTCAAGGAATAAAAGAATGAAGTTGAGAAAAAACTTGGTAATAAGATAAATAAATTTCAATTAGACCATGAAATAAAATATATTAACCAATAGTTCATTGATTATTTATAGGAGTATGTGATTCCATCTCAAATCACTCTTCCTTTTACACCATGATTTAATTCTATGAGTGAAAGGAGGAACCAAACTTTTTTTTACATGCTGAGGTCAATGATGATTTAGGAAAGTATTATGTTATCCTTTTGGGGATATAAATTAAAAACACCAACATACACACTAAATTGAGTGATAACTAAAGAAATATATTTCATTATATTCCAATTATGGATTATAAAGAAACTCATGTCATTGAATATACAAGTGTGGGGTTACAAATCATTTATTAAGGCTATACATGGAAACAAATTTTCATTATGAGTCACTAAGTGTATCTTTATATGAAATCCTAAGGAAACTAAAGGATATTATAGATATGATCCATTAGATAAGAAATTTTATGTTAAAAAGCATCCCATATTTCTTGAGAGAGATAACATATCTAAAAATGACATTGGGAGTGAGATATACTTTGATGATATCATATCTCAATATAAGAAAAAGTTGAAACATGGAAAGATTCCATAAATATCCTTAAAAGAGGATGTTCTAGAGACACATATACTAAAATGAGTAAAAGTTAGGTTAGAGAACATTAAAAATATGCTTTTCTAGTCACTAAAGATGGTGGCTCATTATTAGTAGATAATAATGATCCTAAAGAAGAAGTAAGTGGCATACAATCTTCCAAGTGGTAAGAGTACATGAATTATAAAGTGGATTCCATATACCAAAATAATGTATATATTTTGGTAGATCATTTATTGGATATGGAGCCCGTTGGTTATAAATGGGTATTCAAGAATAAATTAGAAATGGATAAACAAGTTAGTACCTGTAAGGAATGGCTTGTTGAAAAAGGGTTTAAACAACATCAAGAAAAAAAACAAAGAACCATTTTCCCTAGTAGGTGTTCTAAAATCAATCAAAAATTTAATTTCTATAGTACTTTACCATCACTTTGAAATTTATAAAATGAATGTCAAAATAGTCTACCTTAATGGAAACCTTTAGAATTATGTCTATATGACACAACCAAAGGGTTTTGTGACTCCATGTAATTAAAATAATGTATATAAGTTACATAGATATATTTATGGATTAAAGAAATAATCTAGGACATAGAACATTCACTTTAATGTTTGTTTCATAAAGAAATAATGTGAGCCTTATGTGTACAAGTGGTTTATTGGGAGAAACATTATTTTCATGATAGTATATGTTGATGTCATATTAGTAATCTAAAATGAGATAACAATCATATAAGAAATTAAGAATTGGTTAAAATCATGCTTCTAAGTGAAAGAATTAGGAAAAGATGAATATATTCTTGAGATAAAGACCCATCATGATAAATATAAGAGGATAATTAGACTAAGTCAAAGTACATACATTTATAAGATAGAAAACAGATTAAGTATAGAATTATCCAAGAGGGTATTATTTCCAATGTCACATGGAATTCATATTTCCATGAAAATGTGTCCCCGAATGCACAAGGATAGAAAAATTATGGAATGGATACCATATGAATGTATTATTGGGACAATCATATATCTTATGATATATACTAGGCTAGATGTTTCCAAAGACTTAAGTGTGGTAGGAAGATATTAATCTGACCTAGGATTCAACCATTAGATGGAAGTCAAGACCATCTTTAAGTATTTGAGGCATACTAAAGATATTTTCTTGTTTTATAGAGTAGATCAGGAGATGGTCATTAGGGGATATAAAAATGCTAGTTTCTAAATAAATCAAGATGATCTAAAATCACATTTGGGGTATATCTTCACTGTTAGTATAAGTATTATAAGTTATAATAACTCAAAGAAAGTTATGATTAATAATTCAACAATAGAATACGAGTATATTTATACTTATAATGTAGATAATAAAGTGGTTTATATACAAAACTTTATCTCAGATCTTAAAGTAGAATGTTATAGTTAATACCCTACCACATTATACTATGATAATACTGCAACAGTGGACCTTGTAAGGGAACCAAGATCACATCTGCAGACAAAACACATTCTATATAAATATCATATCTTAAGGGATTTTTCTTAGAGAGGTGATGTCTCAGTAAGTTGAGTTTCTATGAAAGACAACATGGTAGACCCATTGATAAGATTCCTATCTCAATAAAAGCATGAACATGTGTGAGTAAGCAAACTAAAATTCATTAATAGTTGGATCTTGTCTAAGTGAGAGTATTTTGGAGTTTTGACCTAGAACCAACTACTTTGTACTTTAGATTAGCTATATATATTAAAATATGTGAATATTAATAAAAAAATCATCACATATTGATTATTCTTATACATAACTATAATTTAATAATGTCTCAGAGTATTTTTCACTATGAAAAGGTCATAAAAAGTTCTATGCTATGATGAGAAACTTTAAATGTTATAATGATGTTCTTAAACTTAGTCCTATGGTCATATGAAACTATCTGATAAGATATAGATGATATAGACTATCATTTATGTGTACTCATAAGAGAAAAAAACTTCATATCATGAAGTTTTCATTTTGTAATCTCTAAGATTAGAGATTATGAGGACAAAATCTCTAATTACACATGTTTACATGTCATTTGATATTCCCATCTGTGAACATGTGTAGTGATCCCTTGAATTTAAGATTATTAGTAATACATATCTTGAGCCTCATAATTAGATGTATTTCCATAAATTGTGGCAACATATGTTCACAGTGAATTTGGGTGAATCATGAGTGATGTTATTAATTAATAAGTCGAGGAAGGATTTTCCCTTCCATATTTATGGAAGTTTATGTATCGACATTTTGATTGAAATGGAACCATTACATTAAATTGCATGTATTTGGTGTGTTGATGAGCTCAATTCAAGAAGTAAAAGAAAGATTTATCAGGTATATAGGTTAATGAAATAAGTATGAAACCTTCTTGATGAGATATCAAGATAACATGATTATATTACACAATGAGAGTCCGTATGTGGTTGTCTATGTTGCAGCATTAACTTCTTCTTCTTAGGTGCCTTTACATGTTTCTATACATTGATATTGGACTTTAAACGAACCTTCCTAAAACCACCAATGAAGAATCATATAGAGACACATACTTAGCATTTCTATTGATCTCAACGAAATTCTATTTTAATTTAATTATTTTAAAAATAATTATTCTCTAGTATAAGAAATAATATTTATTAGGGATTTATTCATCACAAATATTCACTCACCATATTTATATGTGAGTTGAATATTAATCAAATAAATATTTATTCACAAGACTATCAAATAATAAATATATATATTGATTTATTTGAAAGGTAATAAATAATATTTATTATTAAAATATTTATTTAGTTATGCGAATATTAAATAAATATTTATTTTGAAGACTATGAATATAATATTTATTTATTTATAAAATTAATAATATTTTTTAAAATATTTATTTGAAAATTCACTAAATTTTGAGGAGGATGTGTAGATTGATTCTTAGGTCCAATGATAAATATTTATATAACAAACTGTAGAATAATATTTATCATTGCATGAGTTAGGAAATTCCATGAGATAAATTATTATTATTATTATTTTATATGGAATGGGGTATATTATGGGATTGATATATGATTAATAGAATTTATCAAATTAATTAATATTAAACCCTAGAAGTGGATCTAAATATACCCTATTTTTCCATTTGAGAAAGGGTTGGAATTTTTGTTGTGAACAAATACTCTCCTATACTTCCTAGAAATTTTCTCCTTAATGAAAATATCTAGAGTTTCTCTCAATAATGAGGGAAGTGACATTATTCATCTTTCCTTTTGAGATGAAGAGGCCAAGAGACAATCCTTTAAGATTGAAGGGATTATGTTAGTGATCAGGGGAGTGATACAGGATGATTGGTACCACTATATTTCACCAGGAGTACCATAAAAATGCTTCGAGATCAAAGAATCATGTGTGGATCACCACTAGAGAGATTCTATCCTTGGATCCTCAAATCATAATGATAGTGAAACCAGAAAAACTCAGATGATCAACCTTTTCTATAAATATATAATTCCCAAGACTGAGGCAATTCTTTTAATTAAATTAATAATAAATTTAAGGTGTAAAAGATTATCTCTCTTGATTTTGGTGATCTTTGTTAAAATTTCATTGGATTTAATTCATTGTTCATGACATTTATCATCATGTACATCATGGATTATTCATTGAAACTAACAAAATATGAGTTGTAAATGACCCATAGAAATTTACACTATGTCTGAAACATTTATTATTTTCAATTTAAAAATTGAAACTATATGTAATGTGTCTAATAAAAGTCCCTCTTTCAATGGAAAAATTGGTTTAACAAAATTATGACACCTTGAAAGGTGGGATAACACATGGGAACCTATGAATCTAGGTGGTAAGACTATAATTAAGTTCCCATTTTAGAATAAGACACACTAAATAAATACTATTAGGCCTGGACTATAAGGTCGTGGTGTTGTTAGACGGTCTTCACTAAACCTCTTGACCAAGACATACACACCTTAGTGGTTAGTTGGTTGTGGTGCTGTCAGATGGACATCACTATGATGTTAGACCAAGGAAATCTATCCTTAGTGTCTCGTGTACACTTGATTTTGGATTAGTAGATTATGAGATGGTATGAGGATTATAAGGTTCCCAAGACCTTAGTTACCATAGTACCCTCCCATGGTTCTTGTTTTAAAGAACTTATTTTGATAATATGATTTATTTCATTTCAAATTGTTATTATCATGTTGTTTGTTTTTATTATCTCTAAAATGTTAAAATCCTATGTTCATAGAGTTTATTTTTCCAACAAACCCATACCCAAGTGTTAAGGTCTCTTGCTTGGAATCCAAGAGACCTAGGTTCGAAACTGGGTGGAGGTGAATTTATGGGTTACTATAGAAGTATTGTAATAGGTACTATTCAATACTATAATTGATGGAACTATTCACCCAATTTGGGCCTTTGGGCCACCAGTTTGGGCCTACAGGTTTCAGGGCCTTCAGGTTATCAAAGGCCTTCAAGCTATAGAGACCATGGAGTAGCCTAGTTTACACAAAGAATTCCCCAAAAGAGGATTAGAGAAAAGAGTAGCTATCACCAGAGCAGAGCTAACTAGATTGGAAGAATGAGAGGGTATGGAAACCACCATAGGGACCAGGAACCATGCATATTTTCATGGGGAAATTCTAACCGATCAATAATTCAATGTGAGAAGCTAGGCGATCAATGATACAGAAGCTGGGGAGGGGCAGTTCTAGTGGGTTGGACCTACAGGCCATGTAATTGGTATAATATGACTATGGGACTTCGGGTCATGTAATTGGCCTTTGGGTCATGTTGGACCTTGTTCCTTAGGCCTTTGGGTCATGTAATTGTTCCCCTTCAACCCTTAAAAGGGGGATTATCCATAATAAAATAAAAAATAAGGCCTTTGTTCCATTCAGGGGTAGAGTTTATTTTCAAAAGAGTATGCTTGTGTTTATCTCAAATGAGTTACTCATGAAACACATGGTGGGATCTTATAGGGCTATTTTTTCTCACACCCTAGATACACCTAACGACTATATTTAGACCTTGTTTTAATATATAGAGGAAAAATCAAGGCCTTACTCTGAGGATAATGATACTTTTTTAGTGAATATTGGGATGGAGGTGGTGAAAAGGTGAGTAGTTGACCCTCATGCTACACAAATATGGGTAACTATCCTAATTTATTTCTGTTTTGGATTTTTTTGTATAATTACTCTTGTGTCATGTAATCAAATTTCTTCCCCATTCCTTTTGTTATGTATATGTGATTATTTTTATATCTATTTATATATTTCTTTTTAAGATTTATTTTATTATATATTCATGGTTAATGTTTCTATTATCATGGTTCTTTTTATTTGGATGCATGAATTTACCAAATTATGGAAAATTCATGTTGGGTCCTTGGTCGAGACTTGATTAAGGAATTATTGGGAAAAATATTCCCGAGGCGTGTTTATTGATTTTCGAGCACTATTTTCCAACCTGTGGGGATCAGGAATGACTATTATCACTTTCCACAGATTGATTCAAGTTTATGATTCAAGGGTGGACTGAGTTGGTTTGTGAAAAAAGGTATTAGAGCCCAATTTTGGTGTTTTTATTTGAGAAATCACATTGAAAAGAGATAAGATTTTTAGGGATCAAGCAAAATGTATTAATAAGGGTCTAGAAAACACTTTTATTACCCAAACTTGAGTTTTTAGTGTATGTTGGGAATGGTATTTTAATTTTGGATTGTATTTACCCTTCCTTTTAGTAAGGTTGCATGGGCTGCAGACCATCCACATAGGCTATGTTTCTTAGTAGGGTGAGGTTTATTATATTTATTTTTTTATGTCGTGATTAGTTATTTCATGAATTTTTATAGTTTTAATTTATTATTAAATACCCATTTTAATGTTTTCAACCTTTATTTGATTTCAACTAGTACTATTACCCCTTGAAGGCTACCTATGAACTCTCTAGATGGAGAAAAAACTAATTTTCTATGGGAAAATCCTCTAGTGGCCCATAATTTTATTGAAATAGTGGTCCGAATGGTTTGATAAATGGACCAAGGAGAATTCACCAACCCCACTCAAGATAAAAAGTAAGTTTAGGATCAGAAAAGGATCAAGCTCAAGAATTTATCCATCATAACATTCCATCCATCCTTTCAAGGAAGAAACAATATTCAAGAAGAGAAATATTGGATTAAAATAGATAGATATGATATTTTAGTTCCTCGATACCTGATATTTCATTAAGGTAAAATATGTTTCCTTTATTCTAGAAGTCCCCAGATAGAAATGGTGGCATATAGTTATTCAAGCTAAGTAGTATGGGAACCTGGAATGGAAAGATTTCAAAATGATATTTACTCAGTAGTTCTACCAAGGCACTATGGTATTGGATAAGTCCTAGGAATTTATTTCCATTGATCAGGATGATAGAAAAATCATGGAATATGAGAAAATATTCCCCAATATCATTAGTTTTCACTAGATATGGCATCTAATAAAAAATTAAAGGCTTAATGATTCAAAATGGGTCTTCGACCTAACATATGATCTAATGTTTTTCTCTTAATGATCCTGACTTATTCTAAAGCCTTATATTGAGCCTTGATAGTGGAGATCAATTAGGAAAAGATTTCTAGGATGAATAGGGTTTAATTTATGCCTCTTGGAACTGTTAGTTTTCTCTCTAATAAGAAGAGGAAGTGTGATTAACTTAGAAGAGTGAGTAGCAATGGCTCTAGGCACCCATCTTAGCTTTTAACATTAGTGACCTCAAATAGTGGATCTCTTATTTTCCATCAATGTGGTAGGTTCATGAATATAAGGCCTTTTTGTCAAGACACCCCAATGTATTTCCATTTTTGTGGGAATCTAGTCCATCTATATAGATTTAAAAAAAACAACCCTTATCCTTAAAGTGGTGCAGGATCCTCAATACCTAGGGGTTTTGCTACTCAGTTATATGCCACTAAGACAATAAAACCCTAATATTAGGGACATAAATGCAAAGATAGTATATCTCATGGATAATGTAATCTAAGTAAAATCTCCAAGATAATAGACAAAACTAGACTCAAATCGAGACTAGGTAGTTATATATTGTGGAACTGGCTCTCGTAGAGTTCAAGTATGGTCCAGTGATAACGAGAGGTACAATTCTTATTGAATCACATATGGTTGTTACTTTATTTGATATTGGTTATTATCACTCATTTATTTATATAAATGTTGTATAATTGTTTAATATTCCACCTTATCTTATACCATATGTCATGGAGATATCGATAACTCTTAGAAAAATAAGGATCTTAATTTTTAATTCCCTTCATGCATTATATTGAAATCAGAAGTGGAGCTAGCATGCGACTTTATCATCCTTGAGATAGACCTTTTAAATATCATTATTTAGATGGATGAGAAGGTATAATTTAAGGATTATGTTGACTAATATCAATTAAAGGTGACCTTTAATACCCCTAATGGGAGCTCTCATTGTTCTAAGGGGATTGGGATCTGTGATCAAGTCGGGCATGACCACCCCTCCCAGAAGTGGTCAGTTTGGAATGTCAGATAATATCTATCTTGGTTGAGGCTCATAAAGGTAATTTCAAAATATATATTCCTATGGTCACAATGGATTCCCTATAATTATTTTGAGATGACTTCTCAAGTCTTCCCATAGAATGAGAAGTTGAATTTTCCATCGATCTGGTGACTAAAACTTAACTAATCTCATTACTCTCTTACCACATGAACCTACAAAACTAAATAAATTAAATATTTAGTTGGATGATCTGAAGGAAAAAGGCTTCATCCTCCCTAGTGTGTATCTTTAGAACACCCTAACACTATTTTCTAATAAAGTGTATGAGAATATCTACTTGTGTATTGATTATAGAAATATGAATCAGGTAACTATTAAGAATAAATATCGACATCCCCGTATTGATTACCTCTTTGATCAATTAAAAGGTTCAATATGGTTTTCATAGATTGAAATTTTATTTGGATATCATCAACTTAAAGTGATGGAATCTTATGTTCTTAAGATGTCCTTTACCAGCAAGTACGACCACTTTGAGTACCTGGTGATGTCGTTTGGGTTAACCAATTCTCTAGTGGTCTTTATAGCATTGATGAACCAGATAATACACCAGTACCTTGATTAATTTTATGGTATTTATTTATAACATCCTAGTTTATTTAAAGACAAATGATGAGCATGAACATATTTTGAGAATCATTTTGGGAATCTTTTTTGATCACCACCACCATGCTAAGTTATCAAAATACAGCTTCAGGATCCAAATAGTTAAATTTTTAGGGCATGTAGTATTAGAATTTAAATTGATCCTAATAAGGTTAGATCTATAATGTCATGGTAAGAGCTAATTAATGTCTCTAATATAATAATATTATTGGGGAAATCATGCTATTATCAGTGATTATTTAAAGATTTATCTATATTGGCCTCACTCATTACTAGTCTCATACAGAAAGGGGTGAAATTATTATAGATCCCTGAATGAAAGTCATATTTTGATGAGTTAAAGCAGTGGTTTAACTCAACTCCTATACTGATATTACTTGAGACCTATTAAGTATAAGTGGTTTATTATATTGCATTAGGTATAGGATTGGGTTGTGTTCACATGTAGGGTAATCATTTAGTGGTGTATGGTTCTCTCCAGCTTTGACCACATGAGAATAACTACCCAACACATGACCTTGAACTTTCCATGATTATGTATTATCTTAAGTATTAGTGATTCTATATCTTTTGGGAAAAGTTAATGGTTTATTCTAATCATAAGAGTTTAAGTTATATATTTTATTAGAAATATATGTACCTTATGAAAAGATGATGGGTTGGATTTCTTCATGCAATTTATTTCAAACTCTCTTATACACCTGGAAAGTGGAACATGGACGAAAATTCTCTTAGTCTGAAATTTACCTCTCAATATTTTAATGAGTACATTGAAGAATGTAATTTTATAGGTCCTTTGAATCAAATTCATTTCAAGGTTAAAAGGGAGAAGGAGAATATTTTTCTTTATAGTATCTATTTGATGACTTATTTTATCAAGCTTATTCACTAGAAGAAACCACTACTACTAAAGAGGCCTCTAACAATGCTATAGTAGGCCTTTATTAGTGATAGAAAAGCATTGACTACCTTAGCATTGTTAATAGGCTGAGGCTTTTATCAGTTCAAGAAAAGAATTGATAAAGGGTAGCTTTATCAGCACAAATAAAAGCGCTGATAAAAGACACCATTTATCATCACTTTAAAAAGTATTGATAAAGGATTTCTTTATCAGCGCTTCTACAAGCATTGATAAAGGATTTATTTATCAGTGATTTCAAAGAACTTATGAATGGATTTTTATTATAACTTTTAGAAGTGTTGATAAAGATATCCTTTATCAGTGCATTTAGTAGCGCTGATAAAGGGGAAAATTACAGTGTGATGCTACAACACACTGTAGAACCAGAAACATGGCATGTAGTGTGCTTTAAAAACACACTACATCACCAAAAATAATAAAACAAATTACCAAAATAAGATAAAAATACTGAATTTAAATGAAATAAAATTTATAACACAAATACAATAAAAAAAACTATTATAGAGTATGTCGGTTGTTTTTTACTAAAATTAATGCAAATTTTGAATAAAAAGGTGCACTTTGAGTCATACCAGTCACACCATGAGTCAAATTGAGGTATAAATGATTCTTACACATAAAAAATGACTTATCGATCATTTAACTAAAGTACCAAAATAATCCAAATGCATTTTCTTAGTTTTGAGTATGTCAGTTGTTTTTTTAATTAAAATTAATATTAGTTTTGAATAAAAAGATGTAATTAGAGTCATATCGGTCACACCATGAATTATATTGAGGTGCAGCTAATTCCCACATGTCAAAAACGACTTATATATCATTTTCCTAAAGTACCAAAATAATCATAATGCATTTTATTGGTTTTATGTATGTCAGTTGTTTTTTTTTCACTAAAATTAATGTCAATTTTGAATAAAAAGAAACACTTGGAGTCATACCTATCACTCCATGCATAATATTGAGATACGTCCAATTCTTACATGTACTAAATGACTTATGGATCATTTTCCTAAAGTATAATAAAAATCACAATGTGTTTCATTGGTTTTGAGTACACCACTTGTGTTTTTTACTAAAATGTAATTTTAAACTAGAAACACACTAATACACCCAATTTGTGTCTACATTTTCATATACTCTACTGAAAAATAAGAACATGTTTTCAGAAATTACCTACTTCTTAAAGAACAAATACTTTGGTTTTTGTGATCTTGTTCATTTCCAGGAGGTTTATATCCAAATACACAAATAGAGAAGAACAAAACAAAAATTTACAACTACACAGCATGTACTTATTTACACACCGTGTACTTTCAAGGTCAGACACGGGTTGACCAGGAAAAGTACATGCCCAAGTAACCAGAATCTATCACACACCATGTTTATCCTTTACACACTGTGTGTACCATTTTAGAAGTAGTTGGTGGTCGAGAAGAGTCTACACGCCCATGTGGCCGGTCGAAGAAGACATGCCGTGTTCTACTTCTACACGCCATGTACAAGATTCTAGATGTGGTTGGTGTCACCTGCTAGATACTACACACCATGTGCGGCGGCACTACATGCCTTGTGTCCTCCACCAACTAGCCGTACACTCCGTGCGAGTCAAAGGTGGTGTGGCTGGCCACCTACTGAAGAAAAACCGTGACAAAACCCAGTTGACATGACTACACGACGTGTAGTTTTCATACACGCAGTGTACTTTATTTTTATATAAATAGGGGCCTTGGACTCTGGATTTATGAGGTAGAACACTTGAAGAGAAGGGGGAAGTTCTGATGGAATTCCTCTTGATCCACCGTGGTGCCACTGCTCCGCCATTCCACCATCCGACACCTCTCCTTGAGTCTTACTCGATGATCTCATCAGCTATCGAAGGTGTTATTTTCATTATGTCATATATGAGTAACTAAACACCCCTTGTGTTGGGACTGTGGATGATTAATGTTTATATGTTGTAATGATTTATGTGGTTGTGTTTTTCTTTTAAAATTCTTCTTATTCTTCTTAAACCATTGTTAACTACTACTGGGAATTCTGAACCGGACCAAGGAAAAAATTCTCAGGGATCTAAAAGAAGAATAACAATGAACAACTTCATGATCATTGAAGGTATTCATCGATTCATAAATGGAATAAACTAAAATAAATAATTGTGAAACTTTGACTACTGGACCAAGGACTCAATTTATTCGATTCAAAGACAAAATTAACCGGACCAAGGGAATCTTGTCATAATTGAGATCCAGAATGTTGAATTATTATGAACAATAAAACCTAATAAGCAATCCACATGAATCTCCATAATCACCATAGCCCCAACACACTCTTTTTCTACCAATCTCATTAAAAACCATTGTTGTTTTCTTCTTAATCATTATTTTCAAGTAATCAAAACAAGTTAATCCAAAACCAAGAAAATCCCACTCTAAATTCAGCATAATTCACCAAATTAATTCTAAACTCAATTGAATTCATGAACTCACCAAGTTCCTTGTGGATCTACCTTTCACTTTCACTATACTAGATTAATAGTGGGTAATAACAATTTGGGACACTGATAACATAAATTTGGTGATACGAAAGGCCAAATTTTGGTGCTGTTTCCATGGAATCTTAACGGTCCTAATGCTAAATTTAGTTGTGTTAGTAATTAATTAAGTGAAAATAAAAAATTTAAAATTACCAACAAATTTATTTGATAAACCGATTTCTCTTTATCTTTTGTTTTCCCTTTTATGCCTGGGTTTTGTTTTGTGTATGTGTCTGATCACAGGTGCATGAACCAACGCCTCACATGGTCCCAGAGTGCTGAGTCATCGGATATTCTTCCGATTAACCCGGAGATCGAACGAACCTTGTTGCGACGTCGAAGTGCACTGGTATAGACACACAGACAAAAATCATTACCTACAGTGAACAAGGAAGAGGGAGCACCATCCCTTGAAGCTGCAACTGGACAACCATTCCAAGACCAGTAGCCTCCCACTGCTGGTATACCGGAGCAGGCCCATCCTAGAGGTTTCATGGAGTTCCTCCTGAGGGACTACCAACAACTGCCACAACAACCACTTCAGCAGTACGGCCAGCCTCAGAAGCAGCAACAACTCCTTCAAGAGCCCTACTTCGCCGCTCAGGAGCACCAGTACATGCCGCCTCCACTCCCTCAGCAGCCACCTCCACGACGTACTCTTATGAAGTATGGACTTCCATCGATCCACAGAGCTGATACAGGCATCGTTCGTCCTCCGGTATAGGCCCAACACTTCAATATCAAGCCTGCTACTTTGTAGCTGATCCAAAACACCGTTTAATTCAGCAGCCTGCCCAGTGAAGACCTAAACACCCATCTCTCCAATTTTATAGAGATCTTCGATACATTTCGTTACCATGGCGTGTCTGAGGACGCCATTCATCTTCACTTATTACCCTTCTCTCTATGAGACAAGGTGAAAGACTAGATCAAATGGTTACCACAAAGATCTATACTCACCTGGGAGGAGCTATCCCAGGCATTTCTGGCCAAATATTTTCCACCTTTGAAGATGGTAACCTTGAAAAATGAGATCCACAACTTTCAGTAGCACGACTCTGAGTCGTTGTACGAATCATGGGAACATTGCAAGGAGATGTTACATAAATGACTAAACCATAGACTTCCACTCTGGATGCAAGTCCAAACCTTTTACGAAGGACTAACAACGAATACAAAGTTCGTGGTGGATGCAACTGCTGGAGGTATGTTAATGAGAAAGTCCCCTGAAGAACTTTTCAAACTGCTGGAAGATATGTCTGCCAACAGATTCCAGTGGAATTCTGAGCGGGGGACCCAAAAATGAGGTATGCATAGTATTGATGCTACTACCATGCTTGATGCCTAGTTGGATGTAGTATCAAAAAAGATTGACACATTGAATCTCAAGGGTGCATCTCAAGTCCATGCGGTGAACCATCTAGAGTGCGGTGACTATGGTAACAACCACATCCTAAGAGAATGCCCAGGACCTTCATTCGAACCTTCGACAAGTGAGGTGAGCTATGTTGCTCAAAACAGAGGGTCTAAACAGTATCAACAATACCAGAACCCGGCATGGTGCGAAAACCAGAACACAGGCTAGGGCCAACAGCAGTAGAATCCTCCGCTCCAGTGACTGCCTAGCTACAGTCAGCCACAGTATCAGAACCCATACCAAAGGCAACAACAGAATCAACATGGCTTCTACCATTAGTAAGGGTGTCAAAACCCTCGCCCGCAGCAGCCAAGGCAGCAACCACCTCCACCAGCTGCACAACCACCTTAACAAGAGAATACCTCAAGGTTATAGGATCTTATGAGAAAATTCATATATACTGCTGAGACCAGATTTTAGAACCATGAGGCTTCTATTCAAAGCCTCGGGAACCAAATCGACCAGTTATCAAACCATCTCTCAGGGAGACAGCTTGGTACACTACCAGGCAACACCGAGAAGAACCCAAGGGAGGAGGCCCATGCCATTACTTTATGAAGTGGAAATAATCTACACCAGAAGGAACTAGCACATTAAACTATAACTATACTCATAGTTGACAACAAAGGTACAGTTTTAGAACCCTCTTCATCCGAAAATCCATCACTGGAGGCTCAACCAGGAAAAGGAAAGGAGGTCTTTAAACCATTCGAGCCTGCATTACCTTTTCCAAAGAGAATGAAGCAAAGGAATCTGGATCACCAGTTTGGAAAATTCATGGAAGTATTAAAAAAGCTACACATAAATATCCCATTTTCAGAGGCTCTGACACAAATTCCCACATATGCCAAATTCATGAAGGAAATCCTCTCGAATAAAAGGAAGACAGAGGATTTGGGCACCATAGCACTGAAAAAGGAGTGCTTCGCAGTCATACAACATTCCCTTGCTCCCAAGATCTAGGATCTAGGTAGCATTAATATTCCATGTAAAATTGGACCCTGTGAATTTGGAAAAGCCTTGTGCGACTTCGGGTCCAATGTCAACCTCATTCCATTCAGAGTTTTCCAAAATCTCGGACTCCACGATTTGAAGCCTACCTGAGTTGACCTTCAACTTGCTGATAGATCCATTAAATATCCAAAAGGGATACTAGAGGATTTGATGGTGAAGGTGGGAAGATTGATCCTCCCTGAAGATTTTATTATCCTAGACATGGAAGAGGATCAAGAGGCACCTATTATATTGGGAAGACTTTCCTGGCCACTGGGAAAGTCTCGATCGACGTGCACTAGGGGGAGTTGATTTTCCAGGTAGGGGATGAAAGAGTCTCCTATAATGTTCTAAAGGCTGTCAAACAAGCATCATTACTCGAACATGAGGGCTGGTATGCAGTGAATACCATGGATGAACAACTAAGAAGACAAGAAGAAGATCTGGTTTGTTCTTCCATTTTAGATGATATTATTTTTACAGACATGCCTACTGATGAAGCGCCAGAGGACCTGAAATTCATTGAAGGCCAGAGAGCCCACTAATGGAAACAAGCTATCATTCCTGACATCCTGGAGAGGGAAGAAGTACAACCACTGGTACCTTTAGTTCTCAAGGCACCTGAACTATAGCTCAAGCCTCTCCCACCTTCCTTAAAGTACGGGTATTTGGGAGATCATTACACTTTTCCCATTATACTTAGTGCAACACTAACACAGGAGCAGGAGGATGCATTCCTACAAGTTTTTGAGTAGAGAAAGCAGGCAATTGGATGGACTGTTATAGATTTGAAGGGTATTAGACCTACCATTTTCATCCACAAGGTGCTACTCAAAGAAGGAGAAAATCCATCTAGACAACCTCAACGGCGTCTAACCCTCCCATGAAGGAAGTCATCAAGAAAGAGGTTATCAAGCTGTTAGATGCAGGCATCATTTACCCAATATCAGATAGCCCATGGGTGAGTCCCCTGCAAGTGGTCCCTAATAAGGGAGGTATCACTGTGGTATATAACGACAAGAAAGAGCTTATCCCCACTCACATAGTCATGAGTTGGAGAGTCTGTGTTGATTACAGGAAGATAAACGACGCCATAAGTAAGGATCATTTCCCCCTTCCCTTCATGGATTAGATGTTAGAAAGAATATCAGGGCATGAATATTACTACTTCCTTGATGGATACTTGGGCTATAATCAGATCTCCATTTGCCCAGAGGATTAGGAGAAGAGCACCTTCACTTGCCCATACGGTACATTTGCCTACCGCATGATGTCTTTCGGTATGTGCAATACTCCCAACACATCCCAGTGATGCATGATGGCTATTTTAAATGATATGGTAGAAAAAATTCTGGAGGTCTTCATGGATGATTTTTCTATTTACGGGAAGTCATTTACCACCTGTTTGCGGCACCTGGAGATAGTACTAGAGTGATGCGAAAACACAAACCTAGATTTGAATTGGGAAAAGTGTCATTTTATGGTGCAAAGTGGCATAGTACTTGGCCACAGGATTTCAGCAAAGGGGATAGAGGTGGATCTGGAGAAAATAGAAGTCATCTCATGACTTCCCATTCCAACTTCTGTTAGAGCCATCCACAGCTTCCTGGGACATGTGGGTTTTTACAGGCGGTTTGTCCACGATTTATCGAAGATAGCCCAACCCCTAACCAACCTCTTGACTAAGGATTCTATTTTCGAATTAAATGAGGCATGTAACATAGCTTTTGAGAATCTAAAGCAGTTCCTGGTCGAAGATCCAGTGATGATTTCCCCCAACTAGGAGGCACAATTTGAAGTAATGTGTGATGCCAATGACTATGCGATGGGAGTTTTCCTGGTTCAACGGCTGGACCAAATCTTCCAACCCATCTACTATGCCCGAAGAACACTCACCGAGGCTCAACTAAACTACACTACTATAGAAAAGGAGATGCTGGTAGTGGTATTCGATTTCGATAGGTTTTGTTCTTACCTTGTGCTGTCTAAAGTTATTATTTATACTGACCATGCAACACTTAAGTACCTATTAAACAAGAAGGATGCAAATCCCTGATTGATCCGATGGGTCCTCCTCTTACAAGAATTTTATTTAGAGATCTGAGATAAAAATGTGAGTGAGAATATGGTTACTGATCATCTATCCCATCTGGAGCTACCATACTTGGAGAAGGAAGAGGATCGAGAGATAAGAGAGTATTTTCCTGATGAGCATCTCTTTTTAATTATCGAGTCCCCTAGGACCTGGTTTGCTGATATTTCTAACTATTTAGTTACAGGTTCCATCCACCCCTACCTCTCCTTCCAGCAGAAGAAAATATTCCTCTATGATGTTAAGAGATACTTCTTGGAAGACCCACTCCTATTCTGATTCTGTGGAGACGGGGTGATCCGACGATGCATCCCAGAGATAGAGGTTCAAGGGATCATGTAATTTTGTCATGCATCACCAGTTGGAAGACATCATGGGACAGATCTTACCATAGAGAAGATTCTGTAATATGGATTTTTATGGCCCACCATGCATAAAGATGACCAAGCCTTCATTTCCCATTGTGATCCATGCCAACGTATAGGTAATATGGTACGTAGAGATGAGATGCCCCAACACCCCATCTTGGAGGTCGAGATCTTTGACGTCTGGAGAATCGACTTCATGTGACCATTTCCCCCTTCTTTTGAGAATACCTAAATCCTCGTCTGTGTCGATTATGTCTCCAAATGGGTGGAAGACACTTCTACGACACATGGCACAGCTAAGGTAGTCATGAAATTTTTAAATAATCACATTTTTAGCAAGTTTGGAGTTCCTCGTGTGCTGATCAGTGACATGGGGACTCACTTTGAAAATGCATTAATGAAAGGAGTGCTGTCTAAATATGGGGTAAAGCATCACATGGGTACACCATACCATCCCCAATCAAGTGGATAGGTGGAGCTCTCCAACCGTGAGCTCAAATTGGTTTGGTAGAAAACTGTGAATACCTCATGGAAAGACTGTTCCAAAAATCTTGACGACGCTTTGTGGGCCTATCACACCACCTTCAAGACACCACTAGGGATGTCACCATTCCAACTCATATATGGAAAACCATTCCATCTACCAGTGTAACTGGAACACAAATCATATTGGGCCATCAAGGCCCTAAATTTTGATTTGAGGGAAGCTGTAGAGAGGCGAAAGTTCCAACTATCCGAAATCGATGAAATTATAAGGGAGGCATATGATAACGCTAAATTGTACAAGGAGAGGACAAAAACCATCCATGACTGGATGATTTCTCAAAAAACATTTCAACCTGGTGATCAGGTACTCCTCTTAAACTATCGTCTTTTCCTATTCCCAGGAAAACTCAATTCGAGGTGGTCAGGACCGTTCCATGTCATATGAGTATTTCCCCATGGAGCAGTGGAAATTTCTAAAGAGGACAGTCAACTGTTCAAGGAGAATGGCCAATGACTGAAGATTTACCATCACGTGGAATATACAATGGGAACAATCTCCACCAATCCTCTCAGGTAAGAAAAGGTAAGTCGGTCGAGCCAACAACCTAAAACAAAGGTGCTTCCAGGGAGGCAACCCGGAGGATACATGTCGTGTACCACCTATATACAAGGTGTGTAATTTTTCCTTTTCATTTATATAGCTATTATAAATCTATAGAGTAACTTTTAACTAAATAGGGATGATGCTGGTACTGATGGTAAAGTCACTAGAGTTTATCCGAGTCGTCCCCGGTTCGAATCCTCCCGACCTACCTTCAGCACGAGGTTCCTCCTTTTTATATTTTCTTTCACGACGTGTGTAGTAAATTCCATATATATATATATATATTTGTTTATAAGAAAACCCATGATTGGGATGGGTCATTTGGCCAATATTGAAATCCGGTTTCCAAAAGACCGGGGTTCGAATCCTGACAACTGCCCCATTTCCATCATTTACCCTTTTAATGTAACCACACGGCATGTATTCCAAAATACGGCATGTGTTCCCTATTTTATTTCTAAAACATAAAATATAAAAACACTTTTCTATATAAAGTAATTCATACGGATGAAGTTGGCAGATTGGAAAAGTCTCAGCCCTGGATCCAAAAGACCCGGGTTCGAACTTGACTAATCTTCCTGCTTTATCCCCTTCTTTTATAATTAAAAACCACATGCCATGAATTTATTTATTCATGTGTGTATAGGATTTATAGATTAAATGTATATAAATAATAAATAGGGGCATCATTACAACCTTCACTCCAGTGGTTGAGGGTTTCCATTTGGAGCGGCCAATCGCTGGTTCGAACCTCGCCCTGAGCACCAGACCAAAGGTTGTACTTCTCTTTTTACAATTTTCAAACACACGACGTGTATTTTCCTGCTACATTACATGTATAGTTTTATTTTTTAATTTTTTATATACATATATATATATATATCTATTTTACTTTTATTATTTTAATTAATTAATATTAGCTATTATATAGTTCATTATATTAAATATATATATATATATGTTTAATTTTTTTTGGAGATACACAATGTGTAGTATTGATGTACACGCTATGTATCATGGCTATATAAGCCGAAGACCACCCGACTTCAGCCCATGTCACGTGGATCCCCCTTTCCTCCCCTTCTTCCCATTTTCTTCTCCCAAAATCCACCCGACCTCCCACTTCTAGATCCATCATTTTGGTTCGTTTTTAGCTCTAATTTCCCTTGAATTGTGATCATCAGACAAGGTACTCCCTTATACACTCACTATTTCAAGTTTTTAGAAGCGATTAGGATGATTTCTGGATTATCCAACCGTTCAGATTCCGCAGTACACGACCACAAATTAAAGAACACACGCCGTGTACTTTTGTACACAGCCACACACAAAATGCTTCGCAATTTGAATATACACGATGTGTATGTTCGGTACACACCGTGTACTTTCCCCTATCGTGCCCGAGTACCCTTTGCACACGGCCTCACACACCATTTTCTTATACACAGCGTGTGTGTTTGGTACATGCCGTGTATGGCATTTCTTTGGCCCCTCCATGTGTAGAACCTGAAAAGGCCTCTCACCCCATGTTCCTATACATGACGTGTGTGTTCGGTACATGCCATGTAGCCTATTTTATTCGGCCATAGCCATGTCTAGCCGCTACACGACCATGTTCCTCAAATCAAGAACACATCGTGTCTGTCCCATACACGGCATGTCATTTATTCTTAGAACTGATAAAATCATCGCTGTGTCGTTTGTGATACACTACCATGTCCACTTCGTATGAACACGACATGTATGTTCGGTACATGACATGAACCTTTACATGGCCAATCTTCTTCAACCTCAGCGTGTTTATCCAGAGAACACAGGATGTTGATCAGCTTGTACTATGCACTGCGTACTCTGGAAGTACACACTGTGTACTTTTATTTTTCAGATTTCTCACTTTTTCATTGTTTTATTTTATTTTATTTTTCTTTTGTTTTATTTTTCTTTCTTTTTCAGGTTATGGAAGATCATGATCCTTCCCGGGGGACGAGACCGACCTCCACCACTGAGGGTGAGAGGCCCATTTTTCGGTGGTTTCGGCTGTGACCTACGACGCAGCTAGACCCAGATGCTCCGGTCTACGAGCTCCCTCCATTGGCCACCCTTCCACCCCTCACTCCCTCTACCGAGGCTAGTCCGAGCACCATCCTTACTTCCCTCCTAGCTGATACTCCACCTGAGATCTCCTCCTTCGCCGCTGGCACTTCATAGACTGCCCCATCCAGCAACCCTTCACCAACTATAGCCGATCCACCCCCAGAGCCATCTCCTGCTGCTGCACCTCCACCTGGGATGGGACCTATAGGTGTTCCCTATCCCTGTATGGTGTTCCCGGTCACCGATCTGGCACATGATAGGGTTCAATGCTTTTCTTTCCGTCCAATTTCGATGAGCGACCGCTACCTCAATAACACCATTCCTCAATAGCCAGGCATCTGAGGAGAGTTAGAGGATCTCATTGGCCACACTCCACTGCTCGCTATTTTCCAGTCCAGCACTCTTATCTTCCACGATTTATTTTTGGATTTCGCTACCTCCTTTGAGTTTGACGGAGCTGAGTACCGGGAGACACCTGGTGATGCGGTGCCTGTGGTTCGGTTCTGGCTGGGTGGCCGACGATTTTCCCCCACCATGACAAAGTTTGGATGAGGGTGCTATTTCTACCCCCATCCTATTACCCCACCCCCTGTTACCACCCTGACCAGACCCGAGCGCTCTGAGCTCATGGATATGTGGCGGGAGATTGCTGGGTCTGACCACCGCTATGCCCCTACCTCGCAGAAGAGCACTCTTATCATCGACCCCATCCTTCAATTTACCCACCGGTGCTTCAACGCCATTATTTTCTCCCTCCATGAGGATATGGGGGTCGTGACCGGTCGTGACATGGATCTCCTTACCTATGTCATCCGACAGTACTACCCAGACCTCCCTTACCTAGCCTCCTCCTATTTCCATGCTATGTTTACCGGCCATTAGGGAAACCTAAATGGTGGGTTTTATGCCACTCGCCTAGCCCACCACCTTGGGGTTTTCATGCCTTCTTTACCCCATGACCTGTTGGGTTCTCCCCAGCATATGGACTTTCTCATGTTAATTCGCATGGGATTGGTCCGGAAGCATGGGGGGTGCCTACATCCTTGCCCAGGCTCGCCCCCACCCACCTGCTGACCCTCCTGTCTTCGCTGATGCACCTGCTCCTCCCTCCCCACCCCCACCAGTTTCCCCACCCCACCCCCTTCCTATTGACCCCACTTCTTCAGCCTTCCTTCTTCTGTACCACCACCAACCCCACCTACCCCCACACCCTCGGTCGATCTCACCCTTTCCCTCTACATGACCTGATTGTCTCTTTATTTATTTTTTCCACTCCCGAGAGGTATTCTAAACCCCTTTGTCATATTCTTTCTAATACCCTCTTTCTTGAGAGATTATTAGAATATACATAACTACCAGAATTTGCAAGTATTATTTTCGAAACATGAGGATTTTTTGAATTACATTAAAATGATTGAGGCATAAGATTGTTTTAACCCCTTTATCTTGATCCTACCCTACATATTATCTTCATGAATACCATAGAGGCCATAAATAGCCTTTATAGGAAGCCATATTATAAGCCTATTTATTTTCCTACCCTAATTATTTTATGATTTTTCATGATTATTTATTTGATCTCAAAAGAAGGGATTGGAAAAACATGGTATAAATTCATGAATTGTCAAGAAATGAAGTATGGGGGAGAACCTCTTGATCATTTGGGGTGAAAAGAGTTCCAAACCTCTATTTTGGAAATTCAGAAAGGTTCCCTTTGTGGAAAAAAATATGGTACAAACAAAGGGTCCTTATACACACTTGTTGGTTTGTGACTCCTACTCAACTAAGGGAGACGGTGGTGATGAGATCATTTGATTAAGCTTGTTGAGGACATGTTGAAATTTAGTTTAAATTTGAATATCATTCATTGTTATTTAATAATTTAGCCTCCTTTTTCAAGCCTCAGAGTTATTTTTCAGATCTTTACCTACCAACCTTTAGCCAAAGAAACATATGTTCCTTATTGAAAAGTCCTCATGATTTTTGTAAATCAAATTTTTTAAAGTGGAGAACTAGATTTCTTGAAAACATATGGATAGAGTGTATATATCTTTGATTGATCATAACTTTGTTTAAAAACATCTTGAGTATTGAGAATATTTTTGGTGAGGTAAATCATCAAGTGGCTTGATTATTTTTGAAAGGTTGAAACATGTGTTAAAAAAGGATGAAAGTAGTTAATTGAATTATATTTGAGGCATGATTAGAATATCCCCTGGATTAAAACTGCTTTGTATTATTTTTGAAATTTTATCCTGTCAATTATTATTTACATTTATGATTAACTAAAGTCCTTACTTTTACAATATATATTTTATTAATTAGATGTTGAGATTTTCTTGAGGGCAAGAAAATGACTAAGTATGGGGGAGTTTGATACACCCAATTTGTGTCTACAATTTCATGTATTCTACAGAAAAATAAGAACAAGTTTTCAGCAATTACCTTCTGCTTAAAGAACAAATACTTTGATTTTGGTGATCTTGTTCATTTTCAGGAGGTTTATGGACAAATACACAAATAGAGAAGAACAGATCAAAAATTTACAACTACACGATGTGTACTTATTTACACATCATGTACTTTCAAGATCAGACATGGGTTGACTAGGACAAGTACATGCCCAAGTAACTAGAAGCCAGAACACACCGTGTTTATCCTTTACACTCTGTGTGTACCATTCTAGAAGCAGTTGGCGGCTGAGAAGAGTCTACACACCCATGTGGCCGGCCAAAGATGACACACCGTGTTCTACTTATACACGCCATGTACAAGCTTATAGATGCGGTTGGTGTCACCTACTAGAGACTACAGGCCATGTGCAGTGGTGCTAAACGTCGTCTACCCTCCACCAATCGGCCGTAGACGCCGTGTGAGTCAAAGGCGGCACGGCTGGCCACCTACCGAAGAAAAACCACGGCAAAACCCAATTGACATGACTACACAGTGTGTAGTTTTCATACACGTCGTGTAATTTATTTTTCTCTAAATAGAGGCCTTGGCCTTCGGATTTAGGAGGTGGAACACTTGAAGAGAAGGGGGAAGTTCTTCTGCCTTTCCTCCCGAGCCACCGTGGTGCCACTGCTCCACCATTCCACCATCTGACACCTCCCCTTGAGTCTTACTCAATGATCTCATCAAGTATCGAAGGTGTTATTTTCATTATGTCATATATGAGTAACTAAACACCCCTTGTTTTGGGGCTGTGGATGATAATGGTTTGTATCTTGTAATGATTTATGTGGTTGTGTTGTTCTTTTAAAATTCTTCTTATTCTTCTTAAACCATTGTTAAATACTACTATGAATTATGAACCAGACCAAGGACAAAATTCTCAGGGATCTAAAAGATGAATAACAATGAACAAATTCATGATCATTGAAGGTATTCGTCGATTCATAAATAGACTAAACTAAAATAAAGAATTGTGAAACTTTGACTACCGGAACAAGGAGTCAATTTCTTCGATTCAAAGAAAAAATTAACCGAACCAAGGGAATCTTGTCATAATTGAGATCCAGAATGTTGAATTATTATGAACAATACAACCTAACAAGCAATCCGCATGAATATCCATAATCACCATAGCCCCAACATGCTATTTTTCTGCCAATCTCATTAAAAACCATTGTTGTTTTCTTCTTAATCATTAATCATTATTTTTAAGTAATCAAAACAAGTTACTTAATCCAAAACCAAGAAAATCCGACTCTAAATTCAGCATAATTCACCAAATTAATTCTAAACTCAATTGAATTCACGCACTCACCATGTTACATGCGGATCGACCCCACACTTGTGCTATACTAGCTTAAGAGTGGGCAATAACAATTTGGGACACCGATAACATAAATTCGGTGAAATGAGATTAGACTAATCATGTGTGGTTTTGAAATGAGATTACTTCGTACCTCTAAAATATTAATTATGAAATGTTTTCCCAAATTATTAAGACAATTCGATCTCTTTTTCATAGTTTTAAATGAGCGAAATTTCTTTGTATTAAAATTTCAATTTTAAACTAATAACGGACACTTGGATTCATACTGGTCACACTGCGAGTCAGATCGAGGTGTGGCTGATTCCAACACATCAAAAACGACTAATGGATCATTTTCCTAAAGTACTTTTCATGAACCAGTTCAGGTCATCATCCGACCCAGTGCCCGACCCAGTCCGCGACATGGACCGAAGGGAAATTCCGATCCCCATGGGCTGGCACAAGTGCCTGGGTATCAAAACTAACACATGGGAACAATTTACCTGAAATAGTATACACGAAACAACTAACATGATAAATAAACTAAAACTGAAAATAGATAACCAAACAAGACCATAAACTAAAAATAGGTTTAATTCTACAATTCAACTAAAACCCCAAAGTGAACAACAACAAAGTTAGAGAACTAAAACTCTAATACCAAACTCCAAGATACATGAGAAGCTACATCCCCAAGATACCAACACCAACATGCACGCAAAGAGCAACAACATATAGAACTACTACCACTAAGCAGGATGCCTCAACCTAGAATACACAAAGAATAAGGTCTATATACACCCAAAGGTGTATTTAGGGTGTGATATGAGAGCCTAGTATGACCTCACCCAACAAAAAGGTTCCATATATAAACATTAAATGACAAATAAATTTGCAGGCTAAATAAATGAAAGGTCACCAAAGCTTGAAAAATTTTAAAGAAATAGTTTCTATAAAGAAAACACTTTCAAAGAAAACAACTTAAATAAAAAAACATCCTTATAGTTAAAAACCCAAACCTTCAAGAAAACCAAAAAGCTACACCGTATGCTGACGGTGAGTGTATAGTAGTCCAAGAGCACCAAAAGTGGGAGAGGCCCTATAGGTACTAGCAAAAAGAATGGGACCCTAGAACATCACGTCTTGGTGAAAAATAGTATAGAAATCACAACAAAATATGTTCTCGTGCACGAGCCACTAGTAGGGAATGTAACGTCCCGGTTCCGGGTGCCACTCAACGTGTGACCCGAACCCAGTTGGTCACATGACCTCAAGCGCATTTCCCCAAACGCCAGAGGCTGTTGACTAGCAGCGAGGGCCCAGGTTTGATAGTGGGGAAACTATGCCCTCATTTGTTAAAGTGTAGCACAACAGAATAAAATGAAAATCATATAACAACAGAGGAAACAATAAACCATACACATTTAAAATAAACAATTGAAGTAAAATACAACCAACAATTATATAGATAATGATGCAACATGTCTCAAGTTCTAAGAAAACATCCAGAACATGTTACACAACAATACAGTATAGTACAATATAGAGTACAACAAAACAAAACAAAACTGCCAGTAGTATCGCGAGCCTAAGCCCAATCCCATGATCCCGTACTCCTCAATAGCAATCAAGTACCTGTATAGGGACCCTTTCCCTCATCCACACCTGCAGAAATGTAATCTATTTGGGCTGAAGACATGACCCAAACAGGGTGTGAGAAATAAATCCCAGTAGGCACCCACCAAAGGCCCGTGCTCAACTATGTGTAAACATGAAACACCAATGTGCAAAAGTAAATGCAATAAACTAAGAAGTAATCAAAAGTAACTAAATTTAATAGTTATATTTCCATTCTAATATTCATTTAATCATTCATTATAAGGAAACCACCATAGTGAATATTATGTAAACAGTCAGTTTCCTCAGACACGCAAACCCTTACCCTCAGGTAATCAGAATCACAACCCTCAGGTAATCAAAATATTTCCCTCAGGCATTTCCCTCAGGAATAACAGATATTTACCTCAGGAATATGAAGTTTCGCCCTCAGGCATAGAGTCTATTCCCTTATGAATACAAAAAGTTTCCCTCATGCTAAGAAGTACCTTGCCCTTAGGCTAAACAAATAATGACCTCAGGCTAAAAAGAACCTTGCCCATAGGCACAAGTAACCGGGACATGCCCAACATGTAAAAAATCAATTCACATACAATTACTCTCAAAGAAATTCAATAAACATTATTATAATGGCATACCCTCAGGTATCCTGGCCAAACGGCTAAACAGAGGAACGCACCCCTGGGGTGGTCTTGGATCCAAGAAGCGATCCCAAACAATAGTTTATTATCACAATTAATTACCTTTACAGTTCTAGGTATTCATAATAGCCACGAACTTAGCCACACGATACCCCAACATGGGTTCGTAGCTCAAAGATACACAAAAATGCACAACAGTTGTAATTTAAACACCAAGCCACCTACCTTAAACGCCCCTGAACGGTATACGTGAATGAAGATCCTCGAATCATCCAAGAACGATGTAGATCTAAGGTAAAAGAAATCCCCATTAAAACTCAAATAACTTCCCTTAGAGGAATCATTTGTAAGAACTATGCAAGGAGGAGGAATAACTTACCCGTGCGGTTCCAGGGAGATCGACGGTGCAGAAAACGGGTTCCTGACGCTCGATCTAGAGATCCTCGAAGGTCCGACCCTCTCTCCTAACTTCTCCTCCAGTTATAAGCCTTACCTGTGAACAGGGGAGGCTACTGCCTATTTTAAATGAAAATAATAGACTACATGGCGTGTACTATTGGGTACACGACATGTAGTTTTCATTTTTAACTGTTCCTTCGGCGGCATCTCGCCAGCGTGGAACTGTTCATCTATCTACATGACTACACGATGTGTCTTCATGAGTACACGGCGTGTACTGTCACTCAGATAGCCACCACCTTACTATTTGCCTGCCGACTGACTACACGGTGGGTAAAGAACTACTACACGACATATAGTCAGTTTTTACACCCTTCGTCGCCGACATGGCTACACACCCTGTGTACTCATCCCACATGGCCAAAATACACAGCATGTGTAATAGTTACAATGTGTAGTCTCGAAATTTAGTATTTTTCCCATTTTCCTTATTTTCTCATAAACACTTAAGGAAAAGAGAAAATAAGAAACCTGTACCTCAAAAATAAGAACCGGGTTCTTAAAAACTTTCCCCCTTAATGAAATTCATACCCGAATTTCCCTTCCAAGGGTGGTGAAGATAAATCTCTGAACAACTCTAGACACTGAGCACGTACATCAGTCTCCCACTCCCAAGTTTCATCCTGCACTCGGCCATGCTTCCATAGAACCCGTATGAGAGGAACTGAATGGCCTCAAAGAACCTTCGTGCTCCTATCAACGATACGAATCAGATGCTACTCAAAGGATACATCTACCTCCAGATCAACCTCCTTGGACTAAAATATGTGGGACAAGTCTGAATGATAGCGACACAATTGAGATACATGGAAGAATTCATGCATGGCTCGATACCTCTCTAGTAACTGCAACCGATAGGCAACCAGCCCGACTCTCTCCAGAATCTCAAATGGCCCCACATACCTCGGTGAAAGTTTACCCTGTCTCCTAATCCTTCTGTGTCCTAGCCTCAGCGAAACATGTAGGAAGAACTGATCCCTGACCATGAACTCCAAGGGTCATCTACAACAATCAACATAAGATCTCTGATGAGACGGTGTAGTAGCCATCTAATTCTGAATCAACTAGACCCGCTCAGAAGTCTCCTGCATGAGACATGGTCCTAGTAAAGCTACCTCACCTGCCTCTAACCAGCACAAGGGTGATCGGCATGGCCTAACATATAAAGCCTTGTAAGGTTCCATATCAATAGTTTCTTGAAAACTTTTATTATAGGAAAACTCGACCAGGGGTATATGCTTCTCCCAAGAGCCCCCAAATTCTAGGATGCATGCACACAACATGTCCTCAAGCACCTGTATCGTACGCTCTGACTGACCATCGGTCTGAGGGTGGTAAGCTGTGCTCATAAGTACCTGTGTACCCAATGCCCTCTGAAAACTCTGCCTTAAATGAGATGTAAAATGGGAGTCCCAATAAGAAATTATAGAACAAGTAACCCCATGAAGACGTATGATCTCTCGGATATAAAACTTCCTGAGCTCGTCAACACCAAAGGTATCCTTGGTCGGAAAAAAGTGAGCTACCTTCGTGAGTCTGTCCACAACAACCCACACAACATCATTTCCTCGAGGCGACCTCAACAATCCAATCAAGAATTCCATCACAACATCATCCCATTTCCACTCTAGAATGGGTAACTACTGTTACAGTCCGGCTGACCTATGATGCTCATCCTATACCTGTTGGAAGGTGGAACACCTCGTAAGAAAACTAGATATATCCCTCTTCATACCCGGTCACCAGTACTGACGTCTAAAGTCTCAGTACATCTTGGTAAACCCGGGATGAACTACCCAAGATAAAGAATGAAACTACCGCATCATCTCCTCGTGTATATCCCTTGGAACCCATACTCGTCCATGGAAATGCAGTACCTCATCACCGCCTATCATCCATCTAGGAGGATGGTCCTCACTTTCCACTGACTCCCGTAGAACTAGGCCTTCTGAATTAGATAGATTTCTCATCCTCACTCTATCTAGGAGGGTAGAAGTCACAACTAAAGATGAAAGATAGGTTTTCCCCTGACTGTCGTGCACCTCCAAATGCATCTCAGAGAACAAGGCCATCTGCTTCCATTCACCCTGGCCTCATGAACCGCCTGCGTCTGAGTCTTCTGGCTCAGTGCATCAGCAACTGAATTACCCTTACCAAATGTATAGGCAAGCTCAAAATCGAAGGATTGTATATATTCAACCCACCTTCACTGCCTTAGATTCAAGTCACGCTGCGTAAAGATATACTTGAGACTTTTGTGGTCAGTGAAAACCACAAAATTCTCTCCCAAGAGATAATGTATCCAACAACGTAACACATGAACAACTACAACCAACTCGAGATCATGCATTGAGTGATTCCTCTCATGTGTCCTCAACTGCTGAGACTCATACGCAACAACTCGATCACCCTACATCAACAATTCTCCCAACCCAATACCTGATGCATAACAGTAAACTATATAGCTCTTCCCTTACTCTGGAAGTATCAGGACTGGTGTTTATGTCAACCTTCCTTTCAGATCCTGAAAGGCTATCTTGCAAGCTTCAAACCAAATTAACTTCACACCCTTCTTAGTCAAACCCATCAACGACGCTGATAAGTGGGAGAAGTTCTGTATAAAGAAACTGTAGTAACGATCCAGACCTAAGAAACTCCGTATCTCAAACACATTCTTAGGATGCTCCTAGGAAACTACTACTCTCACCATCTCTGGGTCTACTGAAACTCCTACCTCTGAGATGATATGACCCATGACGTGTATCTAGTCCATCAAAAAGTGGAACTTTGAGAGCTTAGCATATAGAAGATGCTCTCTTAGTGTACTCAATACGATCTCAAGATGGGTGGCATGGTTGTGTCCAGTGTGATAGTACACCAAGATTTCATCCATGAATACTACCACAAAATAATCTAGATAAGGATGGAACACATGATTCATCAGAGCCATGAAAACTTCTGGCGCATTTGTGAGTCCGAATGGCATAACCAAGTACTCGTACAAACCATATCTGCTTCGAAAAGCTATAAGAGGTATATCTGATGGTCTCACGTGTAACTGATGATATCCTGATCTCAATTCAATCTTCAAGAACACTCATGCTCCTCAAAGTTGATAAAAAAGGCCATCAATCCTTGGCAAGGGATATCGGTTCTTAACCATCAACTGGTTCAGCTTCTGATAATCCACATAGAGTCTGAGGGTACCGTCCTCCTTCTTAGAAAATAGGACAGAAGAACCCCAAGGAGAAGTACTGGGTCGGATAAAACCCTTTTCCTGTAACTCCTCTAACTGCCTCTTGAGCTCCTACAAATCTGTTGTAGCCATCCTATAAGGAGGAATGGAAACCGGTGCTGCTCCTGGCACAAGATCAATAGAGAAATCCACCTCACGCTCTGGAGGTAGACCTAAAAAGTTATCCAGGAAGACATCCCTGAAATGATCAACCACTGGAGGGAAATCCATCTGACAAGTCCCCGAATCATCCAGATATAAAATCGCAATATGGGTTGTGAATCCACCTCACCCATGATGCTCCGGTCCAGCTCGAATCACCTGAACATCCCACTCACCCTTGTATAGAAACCCTCCGCCCTCTGGTGACGTGAAACGCACCCTACGACGATAGCAGTCTACAAAGGCTCGAAAGGGGACCAACCAGTCCATCCTAAGAATGATGTCATAACTCGTCATCTATAAGACATAGAGGTCCCATAGAAAGTGACACCCACCAAACTCAAGGGGGCACTCCTTACACTGATGCACACCAGCCGTTTTAGTTCCCAACGGAGTGTCTAACATCATAACAGCAGAAGAAAACAAAACACAGATCCCAAGGATCTCGACAATGGGTACAGATATAAATCTATGTGCAACACCCATATCGAAAAGTACTGAAGATAAGACATAAGCTACTATAATAGTACCTCTGACAGTAGAAGGTCTGGGATCCTGCTCCTGCTGGGTCTGTTGCACTTCATATTACTACCCAGTGCCGCGGCCCTGCGACACAGCCTGACTACCCCGAGCTGTCCCGCCCTGCTGCCTCTGAGATCCTAGTGTATGGCTACCTTGGAAACAACCACCATCCCTGCCTGCACGCCCTGACATATTCCAGTTTCCCGACTGGTAAGAAGCTGTTGGTCCTTCTCCCGCCCGAGGAGTCTGCACAGAACCCCTCTCACTAGCCACTGATAGAAACGCCCTAAAAAAGCGCTGTAGATGACCCATATTGCTGCAAGCTTGGCACTCCACTGGGTCTTGTGCACACTGAGGTCTCTTGTTCCCCTCTCTACCGCACTGGTAGCAAAAGACCGGGCCACCTGAAGAAACTGCCTAGCTAGTACTGCCACAGTGAGAGAAAGTCATCTATCGCTTCCTCTTTTCGGTAGAAATAGTACCAGAAACTGGTGCCGAACTGCCCTGACCCACACCACTAGCTTCCCGAAGGTTACTCTCTGTAATCAGCACCTGGTTCACAATATCATGTACTAAAGGAAACCTGAAAACACTCACCAGTGGTCGGATGTCATAATGAAGACCATCCTCAAAGCGTCTGGCCCTCAACGTCTCATCACCCACCAGGACGAGTGAAAAATGCTGAAGCTCCGTAAAACAAGCAAAGTAATCCATCACCGACATAGCTCCCTACTGCAGATTCATGAACTCTCGAGCCCTATCTGCCCTCAGTTTCTCTAGGAAGAAGAAATCATAAAAATCTATCTGAAAATCTTCCCACACCATGTCTCTGTGATGCTCTGTCTGGGTGGTAACATCCCACCAACTCTTGGCAGAATCACGCAGCATGTAAGTCACGAGCTTGACCCTCCACCCTGGAGGCATCTCAAGATGCTCTAAAATAGTCTACATAGACCCCAGCCAAGACTCCATAGCCTGTGGTCCACCATCCCCTGAGAACATCAGTAGATGATGCTGCTGGAATATACGAGTCAGATCAGCCATAGATGTGGCAGCCGACAGTGCTCCATGAAAGGTCTGCATGAACCGCATGAAGCCTTCATGGAACTGCGCCTTTACACCTGTGTCTAGTATAACGGTTCGCGCCACATCTGGCTCTGTTGGAGGATCCACTGGTATCCCATGGCCCACCATCTCTGGATTATAATCGTTACCGCTCTGCTGGCGAACAATGCATGGTCGTCTCAGCAGCATGACTCTACATGGTCAAACGCACACCTTAGATCCAGATTATAAAAGACTAAAAATGAGGGGACCAAAAAGAGAACAAGAGGAAGAAGGAATTTCAAGATTTAAAAAACAAGACTACATGACATGTATACTGACTACACGACGTGTACCTGACTTTTCTTCCCCTGCCCGGGTCCTTCTACACAGCTAAGCCACACGAATCTCTTTTGAAAAAGACTACACGGTGTGTATATAATCTACACGGTGTGTGTGGTGAAAATTCCAACTCCCGTGTCATTTGTGACAGGTCTGACTACTTGGCTAAAGCTACACGACGTGTTACAACCGCACACGGTGTGTACACCAATCCGTCTTCCCAGCCACACGGTCAGGTCCACACGGTCTTTCACTGGTCAAAACTACATGGCATGTCCCACGGGTACACGACGTGTACTAGACGAGCTCCACCGACCCGTGTTGTTAGTTACACGACCGGATACACGGATCACACTACACGGCGTGTTCCATATACACATGGCGTGTACACTAAAGGATTACACCAACCCATGTTGTTAGTTACATAGTCGGGTCCCCAGGCCATACTACACAGCCTGTTCCATAGTGGACTCATCGTGTATGTCTTAGGGTCTCTTCTGTCCGTGTTGTTGGTTACATGGGCGGACTCCGAGTCAACACTACACTGCATGTACATCTGGTACACGACATGTTTTCCCCAAAGAATTTCCCTTCCTCGTGTCCCTGCCCACATGGTGTATGACACGGAAAGAGACTACACGGCGTGTACTGAGGGTACACGATGTGTACTTAAAAAGTTTTCTTTTCTTCCCAAACAGAATATCACGCGGATTGTGTCTGAGGAACTACACGGTGTGTATCCTGGGGTTTCTAGATAGTAAGGCTTAGATACTACTCTGGAACCCAGAAAACACTGAAAAAAAACACCTAATTTCCAAATTCCTACCCATGAGGGCCCATACTCCTCACGAATAAAAGTTTGACATCTTATATGTGTTATAACAAGATAAACAATTAATGATGCACCAAATTCTGGTCAATGAGGGCCCATACTCCCCAAAAACCAAAGTTTGGCATCCATTCCATCAACAGACTCACATGAAAATACCCTATCACATAACAAGTATTTGTCAAAGTAGCTATCACAACAACATGATTTTCTAGTACAACAACTATCACAACAACATGAAAAATCTAATGTGCCTACATGGCATGGAACTATGCATGGAATGTGATTTCTAGCATGTTCCTAAATGATGCATGAGATGGAATACCCTCATCTCATAGGGTTGTAACTAAATAGAACCCATAAATAAAATATGAACAACACAATCCCAAGTGCATCACCCAACAATGAAATCAAATCAACAGTAAAATTTGAAAAATCAGAAGAATTGAAAAAATACGAGGTAGACAGGTTTTTCCCTATACACGGGTTAGCTACGCCCGGGAAAAACTTATTACCAACTACCATTTCTGTCCTATCCCTGACTAAGGCTCCAAATAGTAATTCAAAGAAAAGAACTCCTCTGATACCACTTTGTAATGTCCCGGTTCCAGGTGCCACTCAACGGGTGCCCTGAACCCGATTGGTCACATGACCTCAAGCACATTTCCCCAAACGCCAGAGACTTATGACTAGCAGCGAGGGACCAAGTCTGTTAGTGGGGAAACTATGCCCTCATTTGTCAAATTGAAGCGTAGCGGAATAAAATGAAAAGCATACACAAATAGAGGAAGCAATAAACCATACACATTTAAAATAAACAACTGCATTAAAAGATAACCAACAGTTATATAGATAATGATGAAACATGTCTCAAGTTCTAAGAAAACATCTAGAACATGTTACAAAACAATACAGTACAGTACAATACAGAGTACAACAAAACAAAACAAAATAGTTGGTAGCATCGTGAGACTAATCCCGGTCCCTTGCTCCCCTACTCCTCAACAGTAATCAAGTAATTTTATAGGGAACCTTTCCCTTATCCACACCTAGAGAAATATAATCTGTTTGGGCCAAATACATGACCCAAATAGGGTGTGAGAAATAAATCCCAATAGGCACCCACCAAAGGCCTGTGCTCAACTGTGTGTAAACATGCAACAAAAATGTGCAAAAGTAAATGCAATAAACTAAGCAGTACTTAAAAGTAACTAACTTTACCAGTTATATTTCCATTTTAATATTCATTTAATCATTCATTATAAGGAAACCACCACAATTAATTTCTATGTAAACATTCAGTGTCCTTAGACATGCAAACCCTTACCCTCAGGTAATCAGAATCACAACCCTCAGGTAATCAGAATCTTACCCTTATGCATTACCCTTAGGCATAACAGATATTTTCCTTAGGCATACGAAATGTCTCCATTAGGCATAGAGTCTCTGCTTTCAGGCATACGAAAAGTTTCCCTCAGGCTAAGCAGTACCTCTCCCTTAGGATAAACAAACAATGCCCTCAGGCTTAAAAGAACACTGCCCACAGGTGCAACTAACCAGACCATGCCCAACATGTAAACAAGAAATTCACATAAAATTCCTCCCAGGGAAATTCAATAAACATTATTACAATTTCATACCCTCGGGTATCTTGGCCAAACGGCTAAACAGAGGAACGCACCCCCGGGGTGGTCCTGGATCCAAGCAGCGATCCCAAACAATAGTTTATTATCACAATTAATTACCTTTATAGTTCTAGGTATTCAAAACAGCCACGACCTCAGCCACACGATATACCAACATGGTTTCGTAGATCAACGATACACAAAAACGCACAACAGTTGGAATTTAAACACCAAGCCACCTACCTTAAACGCCCTAGAATGGTATACGTGAACGATGATCCTCGAATTGTCCAAGAAAGATGTAGATCTGAGGTGAAATAAATCCCCATTCAAACTCAAATAAATTCCCTTAGAGGAAGAATTTCCAAGAACTACGCAAGGAGGAGGAAGAACTCACCTGTGTGGTTCCAGGGAGATCTACGGTGCAGAAAACGGGTTCCCGATGCTCGATCTGGAGCTCGTCGAAGGTCTGGCCCTCTCTCCCGACTTCTCCTCCAGTTCTAAGCCTTCCCTGTTAACAAGGGAGTCTACTTCCCATTTTAAGCGAAAAAAAGACTACACGGCGTGTACTATTGGGTACACAACGTGTAGTTTTCATTTTTTAACTGTTCCTTCGGCTGTATATCGCCAGCATGGCACTATTCATATGTTGACATGACTAAACGGCGTGTCTTCATGAGTACACGGTGTGTACTATCGTTCAGCTGGCCACTGCCTTACTATTCACCTACCAAGTGATTACACGGTGTGTAAAGAACCACTACACAACGTGTAGTCGGTTTTTACACCTTTCGTCGCCGACATGGCTACACACCCTGTGTACTCATCCCACACAGCCAAAGTACACGACATGTGGAATAGTACATGGCGTGTAGTCCCGAAATTTAGGATTTTTCCCATTTTCCTTATTTTCTCATAAAGACTTAAGGAAAAGAGAAAAGAAGAAACCCGTACCTCAAAAATAAGAACTATTTTCTTACAGGGCAACACATCCATAACCTAGTGGTCTATAACCATCATTCAAAGTTTAGTTAGTGTTATAATCATCAAACCAACTAAGTAAAACTGGGCCAGAGCCGCTTCTGTATCACTAGCATGCTAGATCTAGTCCTCCCACCTAGTACCCATGCTTCCCCTTTTGTGCTCAATATGTTCCAATTTCACATTTCATGTCAACATCAGATGAATAAAATAAACATGGTGTTACCTAAACCTAATGCCACACTTTCACAAACACACAAAATCCATTTGAAATAATACACACACCAAAATACTTTACCCAACTCAATTCAAACAATTTCTGCATTGTTAATAATTATTTATTAAAACATATTAAATTCACATCGTTAATAATTTTTATTAAAACATATTAAATTATTTGTAAACAAATTCTTTAAACAGAAACATAATGTGGCTTAATAAACGAAACCCTCTTTTAAAACCATACACACACCAAAAGTATTTTCAAAACTCAATCTGCATAGGTTACATACTTAGTTAAACCATCAGCACAATTTAAAAAGATGCTTATCATTAAAAAAACTACCAATTACACACATAAACACCATTTTGAAATAAGACACACACTAAATTTCTTTTGAACATGTTTCACACCATTGTCATAATTTAATACACCATTTAGGAAAAAAATATAAAGTAGTAATAAAATAGTGTTACATGGCTTTTCACACACTAAAGTAACCATTTATAAATTCGAACGAATTCCAACATCACACACACTCAAATAACATTTTAAAGTGTGACCTGCACCACACAAATAATTTGATGGAAATCCTTACATCATATGCAAAACACCTTTGCCCAAATCACATAGTTAATAAGACAAAAATAGAAGCTTACAAAACAATTTAAAATAAATCACTTGGTGTTACCAACTAAACCCACACAAAACCTTCTTTGGTAACTAGATGAACACGACGCCATGTCAAAAAAATATAATTCACACCACTTTAAAAAATTAAAAAGCTACCCACACAATTTAAAATTCACCAAAAACTAACTAAATATGAGTTTTAAGTAGAAACAACACACATAAATTAGACATGCTACTAAATAGTTCAATGCATATCAAACATCAAAGAAAACTAACTTCTCACTAATAAAATTAACTTAGTGATGTGATAAACAAATTAAACTTACAAATTAATTTATCAAATAACTATTAGACATAAAACCACCTACCTCAACGTCAAAACCCTAAAAATTGGTGTGAAATCATCAAATACTACTGTGAAACCTCAATCTTGCTCCATTTTCACTGCAAGGAACCTAGAATGAACTCAAAATCATGAATCAAACCAATAACATAAAAATATAAACCCAAACAACATGGAATCCTACCCCAAAAATTAAAGAAACAACTAGACGAGGGTGTACACACCATTGGTGAGGCAACATGAGGATGATCGGGGCTTAAAAGAGGCCACCAGAGGTGAGAAGTGATGGAAAAACCGGCCAGAAGGGGGTGTGCCAGTGGTGACAAAATAGAACTGAAGTAACCACTATTACTACTTCATGGGCTTGCAACAAAAAAAAATATAGCAAGAACAACAACAATAAAAATTGGATTTCTATAAATCTGATCATGAAAAAGAAACTGTATCCTGTATTACAATATAAAGTCGCGGGCCTCTAACACTTACAGCAGAGAATTTCTTACAAATTTTCATTAGAAAACCCTAGCAAAGGAGTCACGCGGAACACAGTTCACATGAGGGAAGTAGAGGGACAATGGGGCAGTGGTCGTTGGATAGAACCGGGAGGTCGGTGGTCGGTGCGTCGGGGTTGAAAGAGGAGCAGGGGTGCAGCGGCATGAGGAGGGTTGTTGGATTGGATCACGGGGCGACAACGTGAGGGTGATGCACACTAGGTGGAAACCACAACATAGGTAGGGTTTGGGGGGAAAAAATAAAGGAAATAAAATAAAAAATAAAAATGGAACCCAAAAAAAGTAATCATAATAATAATAATCTTTATACTAATATGATAATAATATTATGATAACATTAATATTAGTTACTATAATAATTATTATATTAATAATAATATTAATTATTATATTTACAATAATAATAAGAATTAACACATTAACGATATTAAAAAAAAATAAGAATCTTAAGAATTATAATAAAGAAAAAAAACTACCACTTCCATTATTATTTCAATAATTATTTAGACTTTGTTTATTTATTTATCTCTAATCATACATAAACCTCATTTATTTAATTTTACTTCATTTATTTGTCCTGAACATCATGCAGGCAGTGAGAGGAACCGGGCAAGGTCGCACGGTGAGGATCCCCATAAACAAGATTTAAATCCAGGTGTGACAATTCTCCCCACCATAGTGCTTTCCATACCTAGAAATACACAACTAATATTGAACCCCAAATTAGAAAACAACAACCCCTTAAGGCTTAATAAGGATCCCCACAAACAATAAGTGATAAGAGGCAAACACATCGTTCTTAGAGAATGTGACTTAAATGATGACATCAAGAAACCGATAAAAAGACTTTCCACTATGTGTCACCCACCCCAAGAGTTAGGACACTTCCAATTGATTAATCAAGGAATTAAACTCTCATACCTACAGAAATGAACTTCTCAAACCAAAACAACTCAAGAACCAATGAGTGAAAACCACATCGTTTTACTAGAACAAACAAACATGTCCAACAACATCCAAGGAGCACTCTTATCACCTATCACTAAATAATTCTAGAAAGATAACTATAAGGTCAATATAGGAATGCCTGAAGGGGCTCCCCACTATAAAAAATTTATCAAAGCTCAAGACGAGATGGAAAAACTGACATGGGGTGGTCCGAACATGCTCCCCACCACAAGAATAGAGTAATATCAGTTTATTTCTGGGGAGTTTTAGTGAGGCCCCCAATGGGCCTCACAACCATTGGCACTGATGAAAACACAAGAACTCAAAGGCTTCATGACACTAACCCAACACCCCACCAAAAGGGTGGGGAGGGCGGGGCCCAACCATCGGGCGTCAAAACCATAGCCGATGAAAAACCAATATCTCAACATCCTTGGATGAGCACCATTCAACTTTGAGACCAATTTTACCAAATAGACCCTATGAGGACCGCTAAAAGAAACTACATCTGGTGGGACACAACCCCCAAGACTTGAAGGTAACAAGACTATCATGCCTCCACAAAGTCGCAAAATCCTTACGCACCCAAATGGTCTATTCGGAACGTAATAACCACAAAAAAATTAAAACTGCCTTTACTTTCAGTACCGACAACATAAATAAAGTTGAGATCTCATACACTCATGGGTTCCTAACCACGCACCATCTTCACTCCGAGGCCTATGGATGGAGCCTTGATGTTTGAAGCATATCTTGCCTTGCTGTCAGGTATTTAAGACTCCCAAATAGAGCTTCTCCTTTTTGGTGACACACACAACCACACCGCAACATAGACAACACCGATAACCACAACACACCATGACATCCAACTAATCATTCATGGTATATCCACCAAAATAGGGGTTTAGATGGTGCACATGAATCAACTCTTCATCTTAAAAAAGAAACTTAATAAGGAAAGATGAATGACAAACACTCCCATTTGAACAGAAAAAGTGGAACTCCCTAAGAGGACACACTCCTATGTAAACATGGATTCTTGGAGGGTTCTACAAAATACACCTTTTCCCTTATAATAAAACTCACACCGCAAGATGTCACCACACATGACCATCACAACTGATTAAAGAACTACAAGCCTTTCAAGACACCGGTCAACACCGATAACTCTGAACCACCTTCACTCTTCCCCGAAGGAATTGCTTTCACCATTTCCAAGGGGAAACCTTCAGACGCAATAGTGTCAAAATTTATACCTGATAACTCAGATAACTCAAAGAGACCAAAAATCCTATCAATTTCCCTCGCATATGACATCCCGCTGTGATATGATCCACTTAACCAAAAAGAAAAATGAATAGACTTAGCACTATCTCTCAAAAGGGAGAGTGATTGATTTAATAAACTGGAGGGTCGACCAACAGAGAATTCCCCATTGTCGCACTTCAATCACACATTAATGCTTTATGGGGGGGCATGCACTAGTCAAGAAATAAAATAATGGACCACAATCAAACTGGTCCAATGGCCAGTGCATACTGAAAGCAAACACTAAATGTGCAGGGAGAACCGCTGAAAGGGCTTCCCGAAGCACTTTTCAAAAGAAACCATCAACCAAACACTTTCACACCAACTTACAAATAAGGATTCAAACTCAAGACATAAAAAAGGATTCTCATCTCATAATTCCTCACATCCAACATTTACAAAACCCAAGGACACACCACACAAACACCAAATTTTCATTTAAAAAAACTTTTTGAAAATAAACAAAGCTGGTGGGTTGAACAAACACCAATGGTGTCCCATGGGCCTCACACATACATGTTCCCATTCCACACATCCACCTCATATCCATTCAGGAATTAATCCGCTTATTCCATTGACCATTTCTCTTTCCATATACACTCATTCATGTGGTTGCCCATGAGAACACCAAGGATCGAAACCAAACCTTTCCATTTTTCCAAACCAAAACATTCAAACCACACCTTTCAAAGTTAATATATAATTTCCTTTTTGAAGTGCTTCATTTCAAAACATTTTCCAAGACCAAATAATTTTTACTTAAAAACCAAATTTCCACAATTCCAAAACAAAGTAACGAGGAACAATGCAAGAGAAAACTTGTGTCAGCGGGTGACTGGAACATATGGTTGCCCACCATACACCAATCACACCACTGCCACAGAGAGTATTCTAGGACAGCATCTCTGACCCCACATGGATTGATGGACCCTGAGAGCTCATTGGGACCATTGACCCTACTCCCTTTTCTTTTCCCCTAAACAAGATTAACCACAAGAACCAATGACTCAGACAAACCTTAACATACCTTGGTAACTCGAGTCCCACCATGAGGTGTGCTGGCCAGCCACATTGCTCGTAGAAAGAATGTCAAGTTACAACAACCTTAATTTTGGTCTACTATGACTCTATCCTAAAAGAACATGACCCAAGAGGACAAACCTCCTATGATACCATTTTTTCACGAACCAGGTCTGGTCGTCATCCGACCCAGTGCCCGACCCAGTCCACGGCATGGCCCGAAGGGCATTCCCGATCCCCACAGGCTGGCACAAGTTCCTGAGTATCAAAACTAACACATGGGAACGATTTACCCAAAATATTATACACAAAAAAACTGACAAGAAAAATAAACAAAAACTGAAAATAGACAACCAAACAATACCATAGACTAAGAACAAGTTTAAGTCTACAATTCAACTAAAAACCCAAAGTGAACAACAACAAAGTCAGAGAAATAAAACTATAATACCAACCTCCAAGTGACATGAGAAGCTGCATCCCCAAGATATTGACACCAACCTACACACGAATACCAACAACATCCAGAACTACTACCACTATGTAGGATGCCTCAACCTAGAATACACAAACAACAAGGTCTACATACACCCAAAGGTGTATGTAGGGTGTGAGCCCAGAGCCTAGTAGGACATCACCCAACAAAAAGGTTCCACTTATAAACATTAAATGACAAATACATTTGCAGGATAAATAAATGAAAGTTCACCAAAGATTGAACAATTTTAAAGAAATAGTTTCTATAAAGAAAACACTTTCAAAGAAAACAACTTAAATAAAAAAACACCATTGCAGTTAAAAACCCAAACCTTCAAGAAAACCCAAAATCTACATTGTATACCGATGGTGAGTGTATAGTATTCCAGGAGCACCAAAAGTGGTAGAGGACCTATAGGTACTAGAAAAAAGAATGGGACCCTAGAACATCGCGTCTTAGTGAACAATAGTATAAGAATCACAACAAAATACGTTCTTGTGCACGAGACACTACCATGGCAGCACATCCATAACCTAGTGGTCTGCAACCATCATTAAAAACTTATTTATTGTTTTAATCGTCAAACCAGCTGAGTGAAACTGGGACAGAGCCGCTTCCGTATCACTAGCGTGCTAGATCTAGTCCGCCCACCAAGTACCCAGGCTTCCCCTTTTGTAATCAAGATGTTCCAATTTCACATTTCATGTCAAAATTAGATAAATAAGATAAAAAAGGTGTTACCTAAACCCAACACCAAACTTGCACACACACACAAAATCCATTTGAAATAGTATGCACACCAAAAGACTTTACCCAACTCAATTCAAACAACTTCTACAGTATTAGTAATTATTTATTAAAACATATTAAATTCACATAGTTAATAATTTTTATTAAAACATATTAAATTCTTTGTAAAAAATTCTTTAAATAGAAACATAACACGTCTTAACACACCAAACTCTCTTTTAAAACCATATGCACACCAAAAGTATTTTCAAAACTCAATCTGCATAGGTTACATACTCAGTTAAACCATCTACACAATTTAAAAAGACGCTTATCATTAAATAAACCATCACTTACACACATAAACTCCATTTTGAAATAAGACACACTAAAACAATTTTCGAACACATTTCACACCATTGTCATAATTTAGTACACCATTTAGAAAAAAAATATAAAGCAGTAGTAAAAGAGTGTTACATGGATTTTCACACACTAAAGTAACCATTTATAAATTCAAACTCATTCCAACATCACACGCACTCAAATAAAATTTTAAAGTGTGACATGAACCACAAAAATAATTTGATGGAAATCCTTACATCATATGTAAAACACCTTTGTGCAAATCACATAGTTAATAAGCAAAAAATAAAATCTTACAAAACAATTTAAAAGAAATCAGTTGGTGTTACCAACTAAACCCACACAAAACCTTCTTTGGAGACCAGATGCACACGATTCCATGTCAAAAAAATATAATTCACACCACTTGAAAAAAATTAAAAATATACCCGAACAATTTAAAAATCACTAACAACTAACTAAATATGATTTTTATGCAGAAACAACACATATGAATTAGGCATGCTACTAAACAGTTCAATGCATATCAAACATCAAAGAAAACCAACTTTATACTATGAAAATTAACTAAGTGATGTGCTAAACAAATTAAACTTACAGATTAATTTATAAAATACCGATTAGACATGAACCCACCTACTTCGATGTCAAAACCCCGAATATTGGTGTGAAATCTTCAAATCTCTACGTGAAACCTCAACCACGCTCCATTTTCACCACAAGGAACCTATCATGAACTCAAAATCGTGTATCGAACCAATAACATAAAAATAGAAACCCAAATAACATGGACTCCCACCCCAAAAATTGAAGAAACAACTAGAAGAGGGAGTATGCACTATTGGTGAGGCAGCGGAAGGCTGTTCGGGGCTTAAAAGAGGCCACCAGAGGTGCGCCTTGACGGAAAAACTAGCCGGAAGGGGGTGCGCCGGTGGTGAAAAAACAGAATTGAAGTAACCCCTATTACAACTTCATGGTCTTGTAACAAGAAAAAACAATACAGAAAGAATAACAACAACAACAAAGGACGGATTTCTATGAATATGATCATGAAAAAGATATTCTATCCAGAATTCCAATAGAATGTTGTGGGCCTCTAAAACTTTGAGGGAAGAATTGCATAAAAATTTTCTCAAGAAAAACCCAACAAAGGAGGCGCACAAAACACAGTTCGCATGAGGGAAGCAGAGGGACAGTGCGGCGGTGGTCGTCAGATGGAGCCGAGAGGTCGAAGGTCGGTGCGTCAGGGTTGGCAAAGGAGCAGGGGTGAGACGACGTGAGGAGGGTTGCTAGACGGGAGCATAGGGTGGAAACTTGAGGGTGATGCACACTAGGTGGAAGCTGAAATGCAGGCAGGGTTTGGGGGGGAAAGGATGCGCGAAGGGAAAGAAAGGACGGGGAGAGGATAAGGGATAGGGGAAAAAATAAAGGAAAAAAAATAATAAAGTAAAAATGGAACAAAAAAAAATAAAAATAAAGTAATCCTAATAATAATAAGTTTTATACTAACATCATAATAATATTATGATAACATTAATATTAGTTACAATAATAATAATTATTATATTACTAATAATATTAATTATTATATTTACAACAACAATAAGAATTAACACATTAATGATATTAAAAATAATAATAAGAATCTTAAGAATTATAATAAAGAAAAAAAACTACCACTTCCATTATTATTACAATAATTCTTTAGACTTTATTTATTTATTTATTTATTTATCTCTAATCATACATCAAACTCATTTATTTAATTTTACTTCATTTATTTGTCCTGAACATTGTGCAGGCAGTGCGAGGAACCGGGCAAGGTCACACGGTGACCCAGTCAAAGTCGCGCAGCTTCAACCGTTCCGCGATCGTTTATTGGATGTCGCCAGGCCCAAAATATTCATTTATCAGAAAAATGTCAAATTTCAATCGGGCTTGGCCCACACTCCAACCAATATTTTCAAAAGAAAATAAAAATAATAAAAATAATAAAAATAATAAAATAATTTTTTTTAGAAATACGGGTGTGACAGTACCAAAACCATCCAAATTCATTTGATTAGTTTTGAGTATGTGAGTTTTTTTCCACTAAAATTAATGTTAATTTTGAATAAAAATACACACTTGGAGTGCTACCAGTCACACCATGATTTATATTAAGGTGCAACTGATTTATAAACATCCCAAATGACTTATGGATTGTTTTTATAAAGTATCAAAATAATCAAAATGCATTTTCATAGTTTTGAGTATGCCACTTGTGTTTTTTTACTAAAATTTCATTTTAAACTTGAAACACACACTTTGATCCATACAGGTGGCATTATATCTGGGTTTTATATGTGACTAATTCATACATGTAAAAAATAAATTTTTATTTTTTCCCCAAACTATAAAAATGATATGATCGTGTTTGATCATTTTTTAGTACGAGACACTTTTTTATATTAAAATGTCAATTTTAAACTGATAACAGATACTTGAAGTCATAATGGTCACACCATGCATCATATTGAGTTACGATTGATTACTATATGCAAAAAATGACTTATGGATCATTGAATTAAAGTACCAAAATAATCTAAATGTGTTTTCTCCATTTTTGAGTATGTCGGTTGTTTTTTCACTAAAATTAATTTCAATTTTGTATTAAAAGATGCACTTGGAGTCATATCAGTCACACCGTGCATCGTATTGAGGTGAGTATTATTTCTATATGTCCCAAATGAATTATGGATCATTTTCCTAAAATATAAAAATAATAAAAATGAGTTTCCTTAGTTTTGAGCATGCCACTTTTATTTTTTTACTAAATTGTCCTTTTAAACTGGAAACACGTACTTTGAGCCATACATGTGGCATCGTGCATGGGTTTGACATGAGACTAATAAATACACATTATATATTAATTAGGAATTTTCCCCCAAATTATTAAGACAATATGAGCATGTTTTCTTAGTTTTTACTGAGTGACACTTTTTTGTATTAAAATTTCAATTTTAAACTGATAACAAACAATTTGACACCATCCCTCCTCGATGACCACAATATATCAATGATAGATTTCATCCAATAGTTATTTCATACACTTGGTGAGTTAGGTGGTTGATTACACACATATTTATTCAAAAATTTAAGTTGGATTATATACCTATTTGATGATTGGGAGTTGTACAAAGGTTTCTTTAATAACACTAGTGGAGAAATTGAAGTTTCCAACACAGAATGATATTACAGGTTGATTACTACCCTATATAAAATCACTTAAACAAGTTCTGAAAAACATTATTTTAATAATTCACCTAAAAAATTTGAAAAATGGATCTTATCTTAAGTGAAAAGTGTTTTGTTCACTTTTAAACATTTTTTCTCCAATATAATCACGGTATGATCCTCATTCCACTTCATTTCACAACAATTTTATTATTTACAATCCAACGCTTCTTATCTAACTTCGCCTCAGTCTCCACCTAGGTCTTCACCTATGCCTCTTTCTCAATGTCAATCTCCAACTATGACTCTACCTATCACTTCACCTCTTCCTCCACCTCTTCCTCCGTCTCCCCCTATGCAACTGCCCAAAAATTTTATTGTTTGCAGGTCAATGATTCTAAACAAATTAATTTCCTCTATATACTTCTCCTTGAGAAAGAGATCAAAAATAATATATAATAATTATGACACTAACGATTCATAACCCATATATATTTTAAGGTCATAAATTATAATTGATCACAAATATTGTAGGTAATCACCTAAATTTGTTGACAGTAAATAGATTGATTTTTTATTTTGGGTAATTAGGTTTTCATCAATCTTGATATTACTGAGAAAATATGGATAAACAAATGATTATGAAATATATTTAATTAAATTTTAATTACCTTTGAAAATTACTTTTTGGGGGATGCTGGTCTTTTCATGATTTATGATTTATCTCATAAATTTTCAAACAAAATATCCACAATCAATTCCATTATCTTTTTTCAGACATTGAAAAAACATTGACCAAGATAATAAATTGTTTTGAAATGTTTTTACAGTTAAAAATTTATATATATATCTTAATTTATTTCCATTTGTAGTAATACACAAGATTTATCCCTTCAGACACTGACTTTATACCATGATTTAGCATGTATTTAGTGACCACCATATCATAACAAAATTCTTGTTAAAACACATACTAAACATACTATTCAAATTTTATCTATAAAATATTGATTGAAGTGTATTACATATTCAAAATACACATTATGTGTGGTTGGTTGGTTTCATATCCATGCATTGGATCCAAAAAATAAATATTTGGGGTGTCCAGATTGACTAATATTAGCATCCAGTGCGTCCTAAAAAAAATTAAGTAATGAAAATATTAAAAATATATTTTATGTGATTATATTGTATAGTTTTATATTTTTATTGTAGGAATAAAAAATATTATTTCATCTGATTATTTTTTATTAAATGACTTCATTGAATCATATTTTTTCTTCTTAATTGATTTTTATCCAATGTAAGTTCTAGAAAAGAAATGATACAGGTATTAAGGAATCCAAATCATGCTTCACACGATCTTCCCTTTATATTGTTTTGATATAAATGCCTGTACAAAATATGAATAGTTATTAACATTAATAAACATATTATCTCACTATTTGGATAAAAGTATTATGAAAATGTACCTTATATATGTATTCACAACTGAGACACCCATCCATTCATGCTTGAGAATCTCATTTAGAGTCTCAAGACCAATTATTTATGTCAAGGAATATCCATATATTTATTCTTCATATTCTATTTAAGACATAGTTTTATCTTTAAATGTGGTCTCTTGATGAAGTGTTAATGATAATAATTTTTTTCTCTATAACTAGAAGGGAGAAGGTACTCTCAGAAGGTCGTTTTGTTTTCTTGGTCTATTCACTAGATTTTATTGATTCAACCTTTCATTTCTATGCCGCTTTATAAATATGTAATATAATATCTCACTTCAGACATTTTATAATAAACTGTTACATGTTTTTTCATATGAAAAATTTTGTTAAAGATGTACCTCATATATCTTTATAAGATTAGATGGACATGCTATAAATGATCCAATAGCAGCTTCGATCGTTGTAATATCTGGACCATCAAGTGGAATAGGAAACTAAATAGTTGGATTATATGCTACATAAATCCCTAATATCATGTTATATTTTGGGAGGTCTTGATTATTTATCTAGTCTCCTGGGATATTATACACTACAACCACCACAACATGACTATACATGGGTGTTGAAAGATACAAATCACATATAACTATACCCTACAAAATGTTAGTAATATAAATTTATCAAAATTTGTTTGATTCAAATTTAAGAGAAATAATAATAAAAAAATTTATTACCCTAGGTAAGGTATGAGGTTGGGGGTAATGAATATCCTCAAAGCTAGTGGGATCATTTGGTTCATGTGCAGATCTTTGCTCCACCACTAGTTCACTTCGATCCTTTCTTATACGTTGGTCTGCCAAAACAAACCACAAAATAATATCTTACAGTGAGTCTATTTGTGTCCAAAATAATCTCTCTATATTATATGTATCTTCATGTGGTTTTATCCTCTCAAAATATATTCTAGGAGAGACCTTAAAACCTAATCCTATAACACGACCATATTGTTCAGGCCGCTTCAAAGCTACTGAAAGTAGATTTTATTCCAGTATGGTCATTGCCGATTCTTGTGTCTAAACCATATAAAAAAATATTAACATAAATAGATATTTTTATATAATATTGTTATAAAGCATAAAAAAATTACAATTATTTCATACTTACACATGCTTCTCATAATTTTTTTTGTGTTTCCATCAATTAATTTAACCTCTATATTTACACAAGACTCCTTCCATAACAAATGATGTGGGATGGAAGTGACATCATATTTTGTTTTATCTATATGTATATAAATAAAGGAACATATGTTTTTTCATATCACATAATTAATTTTTTATTGATTTAAAATATATAACAATTTCTTCTCTAATGAAGCGTACCCCATCCTTGCTTTATGATTGGGGTACATTGGTTGTGATACACATTATTGATTTGTCAGACCTATTTTACTATTTCATAAATTAACAATTTTGAATCAATTTGGATAAAATAAAAAATGTCAAATAATATATTATCGACAGTAATGCACCAGAAATGATTTATTATTGCGAATATTGATGAAGGAAGTCCATGTTTCTTACTTTATAATGTGTTCATACTAAGTGGTGGGTGGAGAATTTTCTTCCCTCAGAATCCCTAATATGTTACTTTACAAGAAGAGTCTGGAAGCCTCTATGAGATTTTCCAGCATCCATTAAGATAATTTTATTCCATAAATATTCTAAAATAAATAAATTTTGTATGGAATAATGAAAATTAAATCCACGTCTCATTATATATTTTTTTCCAGTAAAATAGAGAAAGTATATTGTAACATTACCATTATATCTTTCCAAAGGACTTCCTTCATTACAAGATGGACACAATACCATGAATTAATATCAATTAAAACATTCATCCTCATTGTGACCCCAAGATAACTAATGGAAATTGACTTGTTGGTGTCAATAAGTTATCCATGTTTATTTCAACCAACCTAAAATTTTATACCTTGACTTCTTGCCTTGATAATTTTATTCACTATTACGATACTGCGTCATTGTTTTTTTTTTCATCAACACATTTTTGATCCCTTAACAATTTTTTAGTTTCATCATCAAAAGTCTGTTCTTCCTCAGGATTGGTATCTTCATCATGTGTATAATACATTGTCTGCATGAGTAGTCGAACATTTAATTTGTCTTGAATAACAAAAATACAATACACTCCATTCATGAAAGTCCACATTTTCATGGATCTTACATAAAAATTCTTACTATTTTGAATAGAGATATAATACTTCAATACTCTAGTATAAATAAACTTCACTACCTTTATTTAATCCATTATTAGATGTTGATTTCCTTCCATATATTTATGATGGATTGGAATACCTCTTTCAAACCATCCTTCCTCCCATAATTGTGGTTCCAAAGTTCCTTGATGACATACCTCCTGAAAAACGAGTTGGGAGATGTAGTATTCAAAGCTATGGAAATGGATGTGGTAGAGATAAATGAATAGAATCTGAGTGGGAGGCATGTCATAAAAGAACTTTGGAACCAAAATTATGGGAGTAAGGATAGTTTTAAAGAGGGAGTCCAATCCATTGTCAAAATATTGAAGGCAATCAAGCATCCAAGGACAGATTAAATAAAGGCAGTGGAGGTTAGTTGTACTGCAGTTTTTATGCATCATATCTCTATTCAAGACAGTAACAATTTCCATGCAAGATTCATGAGATTATGGACTTTTATTAATGGAGTGTATTGTATTGCATATCTATCTTACCGAAATGAATGATTATATAAAAAATATTATTTGTGAAACCCATGATCCTTTTTAATGATTTGTTTAGGTTGCTTATGACTATTATGTGTTGTATACTTCTTTCACAATAGCGGATAGAGATGCAGTTTGCAGTGGTCTTGTATAAAGCTATAATGAGTTTATAGATAAGGGGTAGAATTGTGTAGGTATAGGTAGTTGAGAGAGAGAGATATTGTTATTCCCATGATTTTAAAATATTGTAGCTCCCTAAATGGATTATGCACTTGGATCCAAAAATGAAAAAATTGTATGGAATATTCAATTCAACATCGATCACAATGAACATTTCTGGATCATTTTCAAACCCAAAAGGAATGACTATGTACTAATATGACCATATCAGCTTCCAAACATGCTCGGTCATGACTCAAAGTAGATTATTCCCATAGAATAATTTGATATTTGAAAACCCTTTTTATGCCCTTCAACTGATCAAATAAATCATTGATTCTATGGAAAGGAAAATGTTCCATAATAATTAATCTATTAAAAACTAGATGATCTATATAAAAATGTAGACATTCATCACTAATCCTAGTTGAATAATAGAGTTCCCTAGGTTGAGATACTAGTTCTAATAAAGCCATTGTACTCAATCTATTCCAGCTATATTTTTATCTCTAAAAATTTAGTTTGAGAAATTTGAGATGTTTGAATAAAAATAATATCACTTTTATAAAATAGATTGATAGGTATTTACACCTATCTATTGAGAGTTAGATTATAAAAAACATCAAGGAACACATCTGAAAAACGATCAACCACTAAAGGTAGAACATTTTTCTTTTCATATTTAACCACTCCAAGAATCATACTAGTCATTTATACGGTAATAAACCCTACCTTATCATAATTTGATCCCACATAATATGCCTTTAATTACCATTATCCAATAGTGTGTACTAATGGTATTGAATAAATGAATCTCACCCCACCTACATTCAACATCACTTATATATACTCAAGTATTCCTCACCTTCCAATTTTGGATATTTTTTTAATCCACCATAAGATCCCTCCAATAACATACATCCCTTTAAAGGATAAAATTTTCAAATTATGCTTAGTATTGATCTAGAATATTTTTAATCTTATAAATGAAACTAATATACTAAATGAAAACCTAAATTTATTATTATAATATATTAATATAAAATATTAGAGGAACCATATATACTATATGTTCCCACCATTGAAAATTATACCACATAGCTTGAAGTAGATATACAATTACCTCTAGGATATGAGGATCAATATACATTCTATAAAACAAAGGATATTAATTACCTCCTTCCTATGGATATATATGGGTTAGAGTGGTGAAATATTTTATATTAATGTAGAGATTCATATAATTTTCCCCTTAAAAAAACAATAATCTTTCATAAATAGGTAAAAAATAATATATATTAAATGTGAAACCCCTACCCTCTCTCTCATTAATTTCAATTTTAACAAGACTTTTAATATTTTAAATATAATTTAAAAAATGTTAGAATCATTATTTTAAATACAAGTATGAAACAATTAACTAATAGTATCGATAAAGTGGGTTTCCAAATAAACTCAATAAATTAATTATTTATATAAACCTAATCATCACTAATAAGTAAATAAGAACACACTATTTATTTATTATTCATGTTTTTATTAATATAAATTTATTATTGATTCTAGAAAAAATTTAAAAAAAGACACCTAAGAACATGAGATTTCATATATTATTACCAATTCATACCTATCAACTCTTAAATAAGAGGCATGAGACTCGAGAAGATAGGTCAAGGAAAAAATATACAAAAAAACCTAGAATTAATATGGTAACATAAGTATCCAACATAATTATGCTATCTAGACATATTTATAGATTACTTATTATTTATGGAAAGTTTTTTATTTTCGATATAATCAATACCAATATCCCTAGTTTCACTTTGATTCCATTTTGTAACATTTTTGACCTAGTATACCCAAATAGTTCCCAATTCAGGTCAATACATCACCTCAGACACTCTTCTTGATCACTAAAGTCTTATGTTAATGATAAGGGATATGGATAACATGTATGACAAATGGGTTAACCACTTCAATTTTTAAATAAACTGAATTTGATCATTCTATAAAGACAACATTACCTTTACAGAAGTGTGTGGTGAAAAATATATTTTATTTATCCATACAGGCTTATACACATATGTTGACTGATCTTTCCATATGAAAACATCTTTCTCTTTCTTCAAAACCATTTCTTATGAAAGAAAAGGATGAAATAGAACCACTTGTTGTATTTTAGTGGTGAGGAGATGAGATGTAGGATTCATCATGGTTAAGAACAGCGTGAAAATCATAGAACCCAAAAAATCAAAGAACAATTGAGGAAAATTAGAAAATAACACACATTAAATTCTAGCACTGATTCATTTGAGGGAACATAGAGGAGATGCACTGGAAGTAGAGGTGTTCTACAAGAGATTGAGAATCACAAGTGACTGAGTCGTGGTTAGGGTTTTTTTAAATAGATTGGGTCACTTTTAACAACGCTTTCAGAAAAGTACTGATAAAGATTTCTTTTATTAGTGATAAATCGACAAGTGATGATAAAAAGGATATTTATCAGTGCAAACATTTTAGCATTGATAAATATTTCTTTTAACAATGAATTTTTAACGCTGATAAATATTCCTTTTATGAGCGTTAAAACTTTAGAGCTGATAAAAGATTTATAATTATAATTACTTAAATAAATTTATTATAATTTTCTAATTATTTATATATATATAATTATTTATTTATAATTATATAAATAATTATTTAAAAAATAATAAATATTTATTTATAATAATTATAAATATATAAATTTATAAATATAGTAAATATAAATTTATTAATATATTTATTTATAAATATTTATTTACAAATATATTTTTAACATTATTAGTGTATATATAATCTTAAATACATGCATTTTAAAAATAAGTGAAATTGAATAATTCAAAATGAGTACACTTTAAAAATATTGAAAAAATGAATAATTTTTATTAATTAAATAAAAATTATTAAAAAATTATATATATATATATATATATTTAATGAAGTAAAAACTAATACATATTGAAAATACTAAAACATAGTTTATAAATGTATATAAATAAATAACAGAAAATGATCAAATTCAAAAATAAAATAAAAAATAAAAAACATTAAAAATGAATTCCCTAAAGGTGACAGTATTAAAAATAAATAAATAATATTGACTAATTAAAAAAAAAAATATTAAATATATCATGTTATAATGAAATTTTAAAATATACTAAAATTTCAATTAATTACATAAATATTAGGTGTATGTGTTTCTATATATCATGTAAATATATTTGTGTGCGCGTTGTATATAAAAATGGATTAATTATATATATATATATATCTGTGTGTGTGTGTGTGAAATCAATGTAACACATGACATTTGATATATGTTAAATTGAAAAGTCAAACATAAAAAATGAATAAGATATTAATATGTTTTTAATTAAAATTTTATTCATTACAAATATATATATATATAATATTATTTATATCTATTTATAATATATATATATATTATATTTATTCATTTTTATTAATAATTGTTTCATTAATAAAATTTTAAATAATTTTGTAATTTATTCATTATTTTTTTGTTTAATTTTTACAATTTATTCATTTTATATATCTATATTTGATATATACTCTTTATTAATATTTATAATCTATATATATGTATGATAAATTTATTCATTTTTTTGATAATTATTTATTTAAAAAAATGTTTAATATTTTTCTTAATTTAATCATTTTAAATTTTATTTGTTTAGTTATTTCATTATATTCATTTTACATATATATATATTTAATATATATTAATTTTTAATTTTTAAACTTTTTATATATGTATATTCAATTTATTCATGTTTAACAATAATTATTTAATTAATGAAATTATTAATGTTTTTTAATTATTTCATTTTATTATAGACCTTTATCAGCCCTAAAAATAAAGCACTAATAAATATGGACTTTATTAGCACATTTTGCTAACACTGATAAATTTTAGCGCTGTTAAAGGTGTGTTTTGTAGTATTGAACTCAGATATGAAGAGTTTCAACACATAAGACGAATTATATATGGATGGGAGAACACATATGAGTGATATTTATCTTTTGAGGGAATTTTATGCTTATAGAACCAGTATTTAGCCTCTCTATCCATGATAAGAGTGGTGATAAATGGTTTTCACCACTCCCAATGAGATTTTTACTAAGGTGCTACCAAGATGTATCATGATATAAAGGACTAATACTAGTGCTAAGGTATGATATATGACATAATAGACTTTTTATCATGATTTTATACTTGATATTATATAAAATATGATCATAAAAATCTATTTGGTATACTCCAACTCTTCATATACCCACTTAGATGTGAGATAATATATTCATGGTCTTCATCATGCAGAACCACACACTAGATGAGTAAAGAAAGATATCTGTATTGTGATTACTCTATTTAATAAGTCAACCAACTATATTTTGATTAGTTATACTACTAAGGTGGATGATATTAAGAGATTTTATATGCAAGATAATGTGAGGTTTCATGTAGTTCCTTTTTCGATCATCTCAGATAGAGATAACCAGTTCACCTATCATTTCTAGGAAGGCCTATGATAAGTAATGGGATCCCATGTAAAGATGAGTATGGTATACCATCCACAAAAAGATGGGAAGAAAGAGTGAGTAATCTGAATTATGGAGGATATGCTCAATACTTGTGTCTTAGACTTTTTAGGGTTCTGTGTAATGGACCGGACCTGTCCGGTCCATTAATTTGTGAAAATGTGGTGCTGGAGGTGTTCCGGGAGGTCAAGGTGACTTGGGGGTGCATTGGGGTGGACTTATAAGGAATGATAAAGGGTAATAGCTTTCACACAGTTGGCGCACGGTTTGCCTAAACCGTGCAAGGCTGGTCTTGGGGGCAATGGCTAACGCACGGTTAACACATGGGTTGTCTAACTGTGTAGAATAACTGTGGGAGTAGTTTTTGGAGAGGCAGAAGCTAACGCACAGTTAGCGCACGGTTTGTTAAACCGTGCAGACTAACTATGCGGGCACTTAAAGTTAGATCCTAAAATTGTGGATCTAACTCATTTTGCCTTTAATAACCTCGTTTAAGCCCCTAAGCAGCCATAACTTGGGATTACTCTCCCTTGAGGGTTAGAAAACCTCTCCCAAGCATTTTGGAGGCGACCTGGAGGCTTTTCTTGGAGAATCGAAGCCGGTTCTTGAGGTATGCGGTCATTATTGCTTGATTTCTTAGATCTACTTAGATCAACTCCTCCTATTCTCTCAGTTTCTTGGATCTATGCCCGTTATGGGTAGATCTAAGCTTGTGTATGTCAAATATGATGAGACATGGTCTTGGTTGTGTTAGGAGAGGAGACCTAAGGAGGATTTGTGGAGAATCGACCCAGTTTCTTGGGCGTTCATCGACCATTGTGGTTTTCCTCAAAAACCTTTGAGGTAGTGGATTTGTGGATTCTCTAATTGTTTATGTGCAATTGTAGAGTTAGCATGATTTATCCCTTTGGATCACAATCAAATAGACCTAATTAAACACTTGAACCGGATTAAAATAATAGGTTTGATCGCATGTTGTTGCTTTGTACCGTGATAACAGTTTGCCTCTTGATTTGCTAGATAGTGTGATATCTATGCCTTGCTGGTTAGCATGGGGTTCTTGATGAAATTGATAAAGAACATAAAGCCAGAATTAATTGATAATTAATTAGATAAAGATAAAGAGGCATGTAAACGAATCTGGTTGTTGTTTTTGTGGTTGTTGATCCAAATTGATGTTAATAAAATTGATTCCGATGTATGTGTTTAATTCAATTGGTTGGTAAACCTGAAATCTGTTGGTGCTTGTTGTTTGAAGGATAGATCCCTTGTTAAAGGGCAAAGAGCCCAAATTGATGTGATGTTTGTTTTCCTGCTACTTGTGCAGTGATGTGACCCTAGGAGGGTGTTGTGATATGTGGGGGCATTGAGGCCTTGTGGTTGTGGGAGTGGATGACGCCTAGAGTGGTGAGATGCATTGGTTTATGAATATGGGTGTCAGGGAGGACACCATGTATGATGGAATGTGATTGATGTGATTGTTGGATGCTTGTTGATTCTTGGTTGTTTATCTGCTTTACTTTTCTCCACTGATCAAGGAAGCTGGTCTTGCTTACCCTTCTTCTGAAGGAGGTGAAGACATGCGGGGTATGCCATGTGCTTTCTGTGTTTAGCCTCTCAAAGGGAGAATGGGTCTACACTCTTTCTATAGGAGGCAAAGACTTGACAGTTAGTACATCTACTCACCATGTTAAGCCCCCTTGTGTTTAGTTGCAGAGGTTGCTTTTCTAGAATGCCTGGGAATATGGGGAAAGTAATTCTGTAATGAATGTTTGAATAAATGATTTTAACCCATGGGGTTGGAGTTTGATGAAACTTATTGATAAGGTTGAGAAATTTTGAAGGGACAATGGTTTTTGGATGTGATGTTAATGGAACTTAATGTGGAATTGTTCTTGGTTAATTAATGTTTGAAGAATTAATTAACATACAGTGTAATTGATAAAAAGGGGAATGAAGTAATCTAATAAAGACCTTTTAAATGGTTGTGTGCTTATAGGATACCTAGTCTTAGAAGTGGCAGCCCGGAGTCCGAGAGACGTTAGCTGCAGTCGTGTCTAAGACTAGGTTATGCCCATAGCGTGGTTCTGAGTTATAATATATTCTGTACTTTTTGTGTTTCTATATGCTACTCCACCCTGTCAGTAAGGGAAACTGACACCCTGGGGATTCTGAGCCCTGTGGGGGGGGGGGGGGGGGTGTTTCCCCCAACATTCCAGTGGGAGGATGAATGGATGACTACCCCCTTTGACCCCACTCTCTTCTCTTTGTAGATACTAGTGCCATGAGGCACAATGGTTAGTTTTCCCCATATATGTGTGTAGAGGGATATAATGGATTGTGGTTATTCACACACATATATTCTGGATATAGTATCCTATGGACTACTATAGGTGTAACATGTATAGGCTGTGATGGCTTGAGGATCCTTAATCGGTGTATGGGCTGTAATGGCTTGAGGTATAATACCTGACATATGATACACATTATGCGATCTGTGGTGGCTCCAGGAAACTACCTGGTTACTTTTGGTTGTGAGGATGGTGTGGTGCTTAGCCCAGGTGTCTGCGGGAAAGCCTTTGTGGTGCACGTGGTATATATTGTGGAGCTTAGCCTAGGTGTATACCGATAAGCCTTTGGAGAGAGATGCATAGGACTTATGTCGTTGGGGAAAAGTGGAAAACCAGTGGGGAAGTAGTAGCGGGGTACCCTTGATATCCTTTATTATATGCTAGATTATTGTATGCGTTACTTGTTGAGAGTAGCCATGGTGAGGTTGGGAACTTAGTATACCTGTTTAGGTGACGAGTTATTTTCACTTGTTGTTCACCATGATTTATCATGATTTCTTTACTTTTGCACAAGAGGTTTCGGGGAGGATCCTACTGAGTATACTTTTATACCCACCCTACGTATATATAAACTGTTTTCAGGCCACTTGGAGCAGGTTGGAAATCAATCTAGTTACTACTAGCTTGTGGTTGGAGGAGCTGGTCGAGCTTGTGGTCACTGCCGTTTTACTTTCTTTTGGGTATTTGTAGTTTTCCCATTCAGTTGTAGTACTTTTGCATGGAATTTCATATGTGTACTTGGGTTTCTTTTCTATTTCAGTTCTAAGTTGGATTTGGTTGGTGTCTATCTTATTTCTCTCTTCCGCATGTGTTCTATTAGAGGGTAATGCCTCCCATTTGAGTGTTTATTATACCCTCGGTGCTAGTCGGCAACCCAGGGCCTACTGGAGGTGGAACTTAGGGGTCATTATCTCCCTTTTCACATTGCCGGCTCAGGAGGGGTACACTTTGTAGGGAGGGGGTCGTGACAGAGTGCTATCAGAGGTCTGGTTGAGAGATAGTATGGAGTTTGGAGCTAGGCACAGGTGAGGTTTCATGGGTTGGTAGGGCAACGATGTCACTCATGTTTAGCAAGTGAGGTAAACACTAAAGACCGGCTGAGACATAGGCGTTTAGGGACCCCTATGATCTGATGTACAAACCTTTAATTTTACAATGGCTACTAAACAGGGTGATACTGGTTGCAGGGTAGAGACATAAGAAAGGACCATTCATCATTCTTCTTTGTGCCTGTGTTTGAATGGGTAGACCTTGGGATAGGTTAACATAAAACGAATAAAAGAAAACAATTAATTAATAAATGTTGAGACCTCCATATTATAGGATTAGGAGCTCTAAGTGTTTTTTATTTTGCAGGTATGGCTCCAGGTCGACATCCTCGTCAGGTTTGCTTAGAATATGTCCAACAAACTATTCTAGCAAGTCGCCGTAGAGTAGAGGTTGACGATGACGACACTTGGAGGAAGTCACTCCGAGAGTTTTAGTGCCAGAGTCTGTAGATGTATGAGGGATCCGTTTCAGATTCAGTCATGGAAGACTGGTTGGAGGAAGTCAAGATAGGCTTTAGTTCGATCCGTGCTCATAAGAAGCACTGGGTGTCCTTAGCTATGATGATGCCACGTGGAGCAGTAAGGTAGTGGTGGTTCTTGCTCCTCGGGGATCGTGAGGAGTCAGCGATCTCATGGGAGGAGTTCCGAGACAAGTTCAGAGTCGAGTTCCTTTCCTTGACTACAAAGCAATCAGGTCGCTAGGAGCTTCTTACCCTTCGATAGGGGAGCTCCAGTGTTCCGGATTTTGGGATCTGTTTCAGGAGCCTTTTACAATATGATTCGGACCAGTTACCAGACGAGGAGGCCAGGGCAAGGCATTTTGAGGAGGCTTTCCATCTAGAGATCCAATGCCAGGTCACCCCATTTATACTAAAGACATATGTCACGGTGCTGGAGAGGGAGGAGGTTGTCGAGATGACTTTTTATAGGATCGGATCACCATGAGAGGGGAATCAGCATGATTCCTCACAAAGTAAGGGTATGGTCGGGGTTCTCGGTTTTTAGGGCAGAAGAGATTCCATTCAGCCGAGGGTAGGTCCCAGCCCTTCACATCTTGTTTTTCTAGAGGTAGTAACTCTTAGGCCTATGCCAATAGATCAGGCGCTTGTTTTTCTTGTTCTGGTTGTGGTCATCAGTAGAGGGAGTGCCTGACTTTTCAGAGCATTCATCGTGCACCAGGTGTTACGCTCCAGGTTCCTTCGTTGAGGAGTTTCCGTAGAGGCATCAGCAGCCAGTTGCACTAGCTTTAGATCAGCAGAGGGCAGATGGGGTAGGCAGAGGACAAGCCCATGATGCTCCCCATCCTCAGCGAGCCGAGCGTGGCCGTGGTGGTGGTCTCCATTAGGGTTAGAGAGGCCGTGGAGGAGGTCGTGGTCAGCTTCATGCTCTAGCATTGCCAGCACCAGATGAGCCAGATGTCGTTCGTGGTACCCTTTGCTTGTTTTCTACCTTGGTGTATACCTTGTTTGATTCAGGAGCGACACACTCCTTCATATCACCTACCCTTTCCATGCTTTGGGACTTGAGGTAGAGAGGCTTCCAGTTCCCTTGGCGTTGACTACGCCAGCTGGAGGTCAAGCTGACTTGTTTGAAGTATGTAGAGACTGTGATCTAGTGTTGGGGAAACACCACTCTTGGGGATATTTCATATGTTTACAGATACAAACATATGATGTCATCCTCGGCATGGATTGGTTGTATTCGGTGCAGGATATCGTGGATTGATTTAGAAAGAAGGACATTTTATTTGGTGCATATGAATAGCCATTGGTGTTTTTTGGTGAGCGAGATCCTCAGATGGGTCACAGGCACATTCCATTCTTATCGTCTATGATGGATGAGATGATGCTGAGTTCTTCATAGGTTCGACAGTTAGCGTTTCCTAAGGTCGTAGAGGAGTACCCTGATGTCTTCCCAGAGGAGGTTATAGAATTACCCCCTCGACGAGAGATCGAGTTTGGGATAGAGCTATAGCAATGAGATTTTATTATCTCTATGTATCCATATAGGATATCCCCTTATGAGTTACTAGAGCTACGTATACAGATTGATGGTCTGTTACAGTGTGTTTTTTTTCGACCAAGTGTGTCACCATGGGGTGCACCAGTTCTGTTCATAAAGAAGGCCAACGATAGTTTGCGGTTGTGTGTCAATTATCGTCACTTGAACAAAGCGACAATAAAGAATTGCTATCCTCTTCCATGGATTGATGACTTATTCGATCAACTGAAGGGTTCAAGTTGGTTCTCAAAGATCGACTAGCGGTTAGGATATCATCAGATGTGTGTGAAGGATGAGGATATCCCGAAGACTGCTTTCTGTTGTCATCATGGGCATTATGAGTTCATTGTAATGCCGTTTGGCGTGAAGAATTCTCCATCTGTATTCATGGGATTGATGAATGCTGTGTTCCGTGAGTTCCTGCACAAGTTAGTGGTAGTTTTCATCAATGACATCCTTGTGTACTCCACATCTGAGGAGGATCATGCAGAGCATCTACTAGCAGTTTTGGGAGTTCTTCGTCGACATCAGATGTTTAGGAAGTTGATGAAGAGTGAGTTTTGGGCTCGATAAGTCTGTTTATTAGGGCCTGTTGTGTCCCAACAGGGAGTAGCTATAGATCCCTCGAAGATTGAAACAGTTGTGTCTTGGGAAGTTCCCAAGAAAATGTCAGATGTGTGGAGTTTCCTTGGTCTCACAGGCTACTACAGAAGGTTCATAGCCAATTTCTCATGGGTTGTGACTCCCCTGACCAGGAAATATTAGGCTTTCATATGGACTGATCAGTGTCAGGTAGCTTTCGAGTATCTAAAGGAGAAGTTAGTAAGTGCTCCAGTCCTTTGTCTTCCAGCCAAAGGAGTTCGATTTGATGTTTTCTACGATGCTTCACATCTTTGGTTAGGATGTGTTCTCATGCAGCAGAGGTCAGTTTTTTATTATGGGTCTCGGTAGTTACGTCCCCTTGAACACAACTATGCCACTCATGATCTTGAGTTGGAAGCCGTGGTGTTTGCTCTGAAGTTGTGGAGACATTACCTCATTGGTGAGCGCTTTGTGGTTTTCACTGATCATAAGAGTTTGAGGTATGTTTTCTCCCAGTGTGACTTGAACTTACAACAGTGTTGGTGGATGGAGTTCTTATAGGAACATGACTTAAAAATATCATATACACCTATAAAAGGGAATGTTGTGGCTGATGTACTAAGCCGAAAGTCACATAGTGATGTTGTGTGTGAATCTGGTGATTCCTGGAGAGTAATGGAAGAAATTTCAGCATTACATCTTGATATGGTAGAATTTGGGGGTAGAGGATATCTTTTTCAGATGACGGTGCAGTCATACCTGGTTCATAAGGTGGAAGAGTCCCAATTGGGGGATCTTGAGGTGAAGGTCTGGAGAGACTGAGTTGTTTGTGGTGAGTCCCCTGATGGTTGGTCGGAGGATGAACAACACCAAGTGTTGTATCATGGAAGGATTTTTGTTCCCTTGACGATGCGTGAGACGATTCTCTGAGAGTTATATAGTTCTCCCTTAGCAGTACATCCTAGCGTGACAAAGATGTACCGATCCTTGAGGAGTCAGTTTTGGTGGCCTGGGCTAAAGTGTGCGGTTGCGGAGTTTGTGTCTCTATGTTTAGTCTGCCAGAAGGTGAAGGCCGAACACCGTGTTCCTGGTGGTCTTCTCCAAAAATTAGAGATTCCTCAGTGGAAGTAGGAGGATATCTCAATGGACTTTGTTACAGGTTTAGTTCGAGCTCTGGGAGGACATGATGCTATTTGGGTGGTAATGGATTGCTTAACAAAATCATCCCACTTGATAGCGATCAAGGAGTCGAGCTCAGTGGAGGTTTTGTCAAGGTAGTATCTAGAGGAGGTGGTGAGACTTCATGGAGTCCCAAGGATGATCATTTCTGATTGAGATCCTTGTTTTACCTCCAGGGTGTGGAGAGGTCTCCAACAAGCTTTTGGTTCTCAATTATGCCTTATCACTGCTTTTCATCCTCAAATAGATGGTCAGACAGAGCGAACTATCCAGACTCTTGAAGACATGATGCGCTCTTGTGTTCTTGATTTTGGAGGTTCATGGATAAGACAATTACCCTTGGGGGAGTTCACTTATAATAATAGTTTTCACTCCACCATCAGTATGGCTCCATTTGAAGCCTTGTATGGCCGGCCTTTCCGCTCTCCGTTGTGCTGGACTGGGGTCGAAGAGTCAGCAATTCTTGGACTGAAACTAGTGCAGAATACAACAGAGATGGTTCAGGTGATTCGTGAGGGGATGACGATAGCGCAAGATCATCATAAATCATATGCCGATCAAAGAAATATGCCCCTAGAGTTTAATGTTGGCGATCATGTGTTTCTGAAGGTGACTCCCCGTCACAGGCAGTGAAGTTTTGGTCATGGGAGTAAGCTTTATCCCCGTTTTTTTGGACCTTTCAAGGTGTTAGATTGTGTTGGAGATGTGGCGTATCGATTAGCGCTTCCCCATCAGATGAGTTGGATACATGATGTTTTCCATGTATCACAACTACATCATTATCTTCATGATGACTCCCACATCATTGAATGGGGAGAGATTGAAGTTGATTATGCTGCCACCTTTGAGGAGCAACCTGTGGAGATCCAGGACTACAAGGAGAAGGTGTTGCGCGGGCGTTCCATCACCTTAGTTCATGTCTTGTGGCGATACGGTGGCATGGAGGAGAGTACCTGGGAACGTGAATCACATATACATGCTCAGTACCTAGATTTGTTTGATGTTTAACTCTTTCCATGTATCATTGTAGCTGATGTGGTTGTGGAACTCTCATGTTTATGAGATGGAACCCTTTTTTTCTTTGGTGGCTTGCTCTCTTTTGAGAGGTATCTCAATGGGTGGTTGTTCCGACCCTGTTTCATTTTCTCTTTAGGTGGGTTTTGAATTCTTGAGGACGAGAATGTTTTGAGAGGTATCTGATGTAATATCCCAGACCTCTCTGGTCCATTCCTTTGTGAAAATTTTGTGTTGGAGGTGTTGTGGGAGGTCAAGGTGATTGGGGGTGCGTTGGGGTGGAATTATAAGGAAAGCTAAAGGGTAATAGCTTTCGCACGGTTGGCGCACGGTTTGCCTAAACCGTGTGGCCAAACCGTGCAAGGATGGTCTTGGAGGTAGTGGCTAACGCACGGTTAGTGCACGGGTTGTCTAATCGTGTGGACTAACCATGCAAGGAGTGTTTGGCGAGGTAGAAGATAACACACAGTAAGGGCATGGGTTTTTAAACTGTGAGGACTAACTGTGTGAGCACTTAAAGTTAGATCCTAAAATTGTGGATCTAACTCGTTTTTCCTTTAATCACCACATTTAAGCCTCTAAACGGCCATAACTCAGGATTAATCTCCCTTGAAGGTTATAAAACCTCTCCCAAGCATTTTGGAGGCAATCTAGAGGCTTTTCTTGGCAAATCAAAGCCAGTTCTTGAGGTATGCGGTCATTCTTGCTGGATTTCTTAGATTTACTTAGATCTACTCCCCCTCTTCTCTCGGTTTCTTGGATCTATTCCCGTTATGGGTATATATAATTGTGTGGATGTCAAATATGATGAGCTTTGGTCTTGGTTGTGTTAGGATAGGAGACCTAAGGAGGATTCATAGAGAATTGACCCGGTTTCTTGGGCGTTCATTGGCCATTGTGGTTTTCCTCGAAAACCTTTGATATAGGGGATTCGTGGCTTCTCTAATTGTTTATGAGCAATCGTAAATTTAGCATGATTTACCCCTTTGGATCACAATGGAATTGACTTAATTAAACACTTGAACTAGATTAAAAGAATTGGTTTGATCGCATGTTGTTTCTTGGTACCATGATAACATTTTGCCTCTTGATTTTCTAGATAGTTTGATATCTATTCCTTAATGGTTATCATGGGGTTCTTGATGAAATTGATAAAGAACATAAAGCCGGAATTAATTGATAATTAATTGGATAAATATAAAGAGGCATGTAAATGAATCTGGTTATTTTTTTGTGGTTGTTGATCCAAATTGATGTTAATCAAATTGATGCCGATGTATGTATTTAATTCAGTTGTTTGGTAAACCTGAAATCTGTTGGTGATTTTTGTTTGAAGGCCAGATTCCTTGTTAAAGGGCCAAGATCCAAAATTGATGTGATGTTTGTTTTCTTACTGCTTGTGCGGTGATGTGACCCTGGGAGGGTGTTGTGATATGTGGGGGCATGGAGGCCTTGTGGTTGTGGCAGTGGATGACACCTAGATTGGTGAGATACATTGGTTTATGCATGTGGGTGTTAGGGAGGACACCATGGATGATATAATGGGATGGATGTGATCATTGGATTCTTGTTGATTCTTAGTTGTTTATTTGATTTAATTTTCCCCACTGCTCAAGGCATCTGGTCTTGCTTACGCTTCTTCTGAAGGAGGCGAAGACACGTGGGGTATGCCACGTGCTTTCTGTGTTTAGCCTCTCATGGTAGAATGGGTCTATGCTCTTGCTATAGGCGGAAAAGACTCAACGGGTAGTACGTCTACTCACCGCGTTGAGCCCCCTTGTGTTTAGTATCATATGTTTCTTTTCTAGAATGCTTGGGAATATGGGGAAAGTAATTTTGTAATGAATGTTTGAATAAATGATTTTAACCCATGGGGTTTGAGTTTTATGAAACTTAATAATGAGGTTGAGAAATTTTTAAGGGACAATGGTTTTTGGAAGTGATGTTAATGACACTTTATGTGGAATTATTCTTAGTTAATTAGTGTTCGAAGAATTAATTAACATACAGTGGAATTGATAAAAAGGGGAATGAATTAATCTAATAAAGCCCTTTTAAATGGTTGTGTGCTTATAGGATACGTAGTCTTAGAAGTGGAAGCCCAGAGTCCAAGAGACGTTAGCTGAAGTCATGTCTAAAACTAGGTTATTCCCATAGTGTGGTTGTGAGTTATAATATATTTTGTACCTTTTGTGTTTCTATACGCTACTACACCCTGTTAGTAAGGGAAAATGATACCCCGGGGATTTTGAGCCCTGGGGGGTGTTTTCTCCAACATTCCGGTGGGAGGATGAATGGATGACTACCCCCTTTGACCCCGCTCTCTTATATTGGTAGATACTAGTGCCATGAGGCACCAAGGTTAGTTTTCCCCATATATGTGTGTAGAGGGATGTAATGGCTTGTGGTTATTCACACACATATATTCTGGATATAGTATCCTATGGACTACTATAGGTGTACCATTTATAGGATGTGATGGCTTGAGGATCCTTACTCGGTGTATGGGATGTAATGGATTGAGGTATAATACCCGACATATGATACACGTTATGCGAGCTGTGGTGGATCCCAGAAACAACCTGGTTACTTTTGGTTGTGAGGATGGTGTGGTGCTTAGCCCAGGTGTCTGTGGGAAAGCCTTTGTGGTGCACATGGTGTATATTGTGGAGCTTAGCCCAGGTGTATACGGGAAAGCCTTTGGAGAGAGATGCACAAGACATATGTCGTTGGGGGCAAAGCGAAAAACCAGTGGGGAAGTAGTAGCGGGGTACCCTTGATATCCTTTATTATATGATATATTCTTTTATGCGTTACTTGGTGAGAGTAGCCATGGTGAGGTTGGAGACTTAGTATACCTGTTTAGGTGATGATTTAGTTTCACTTATTATTCATTGTGCTTTATCATGCTTTCTTTACTTTTGCACGAGAGGTTTCAGGGAGGATCCTACTGAGTATACTGTTATACTCACCCTACATATATATAAACTATTTTTCAGGTCACTTGGAGGAGGTTGGAAATCAATATGGTTATTACTAGCTTGTGGTTGGAGGAGCTATCTGGGCTTATGGTCACTTCCATTTTACTTTCTTTTGGGTATTTGTAGTTTTCCCATTCAGTTGTAGTACTCTTTCATGACATTTCATATGTGTACTTCGGTTTATTTTATATTTCAGTTCTGAGTTGGAGTTAGTTTTTGTATATCATATTTCTCTCTTCTGCATGTGTTCTCTTAGAGGGTAATGCCTCCCATTTGAGTGTTTATTATACCCTCGGTGCTATCCTCTAACCCAGGGCCTACTAGAGGCGAGACTCGGGGGTCATTATCTCCCTTTTCACATTGCCGGCCCAGGAGGGGTACACTTTGTGGGGAGGGGGTCGTGACATTCAGGGATACCCACTTGACACTAGTTGAATGCCCATATAATAATAGTCACCCATCTTCAATCAGAATGGATCATTTTGAGGTTTTTTATGGTCAATAATGATAGTCTTCCATCTATTGGACTATGGTTGGTTGATCACATTGCTGAGCGCATCAAATTAGTTGTTTAGTTTTTATAAGAATTTCTATAGTATAGCAAGAACCCTAGGACTTCTATCGATGGATCCTTAGATAATTAATTTAAAAATAATTTTTGTATTAATAAAAATAGAATGGGGTTTTGTAAAACATTGGGTTTTGGGATTTAGGAATCCAAAAGAAAATGGAAAGAGATAAAATAAAGCAGAAATTAATAGAATTAATTAAACGTGATCAACCCAGGGAAATATCATGATGCCCATCCATCATCGCTTCAAGAGAAAGGGTTATGATCTTGTAATATCTGGTTTGTAACACCTATAATTATAAATTTACTAAGTTTATACTATGATACCTCCTAGGATTACTTTGGAAACACACGATGATTCATCGTATACCACCGATGATTGGGTGATTTGTGTTCGACATCATAACCAAAACTCACCAAGGAAACACATGGAGTACCCAATATTCTATCTAGGTTTGTATTTTATTTATTTGTGATAACTTGACATAAATTTACATGGAATTTATAGTGTTTATGATGTTTAATTGACCAATATGAACCACACAAACACCGCAATTAAAAGGGGGAAGAAGAAGTGGTGAATGATGTGTGAAACATGACATGAATGGGTTCCCCCAAACATGATCATATGAGTTTAGCATGACATACCAGTATATAAATCAAAAAAATAAGAATATACGATTATTAAAAACAACATAAAAACCTATAATTAAAAATATAATTCAAATATTACTAACATGAAGCTTGGGATTTACATCACGTCCCATCGGGTGATTATAAGGCGTTTAGTACTTCATGGGAGGAGAGAAAGAAAATGATGATGAAGTAAAACCTAAATTAGCCTATAAAACATATAGGATTTATTATTAGACTACTTTGGGACTCCAAAATTGAAGCACATTAACTTCTAGACAAACTCCCAAATGGGGTGCCTAAGGTTCCAATTTATAGGCATTGTGAGAGGTGGTTTTGGGAACCCTTATTTCTAGAAACCACTTGGCTAATGGTTTTGGGAAACTAGAAAGTCTTAAATCACTTAAAAAAATAAAACATTATTTCCTAAAATATTTAATATATCCTCTTAATGTTAGGAATCATTTGGAGGCCTAAATATCAATATAAGGATGAAACACAACACACCACTTTTGACTTTGTTCTGATTTAGTGTCTTGGATAGATCAGTTAATTTGGACCACTTAATGGAAAAATTGGGTTGGATGTCTTTATAAGAGTTGTAAACCATTAAATTTTTTACCCTTACACAAAATATAAACCCATTTGAAAGTATGCATTGCATGTAACACGCAAAAAAATGGAAATATGTTCATGGGATCCCATGCAATTTGGCCCCTTTTTCTTCTACTTCATCTAAGGCACTCTAAATCACCTATAACTATAATGAAATTATACAAACAAGTGAAATTACCATTTTAATAGTGATTAAAATAAATTAATTGATTCAAACATAGAGTTCAATTTTTTATAATAATTTTAATTTACTATAGAAAATCAGTTTAATTCAGTGGTGTAAAGGGTGAAAATGAATAGTGAATCACGGTGCGATTACACCCCCACACATAAAAATTTTCACTCCTGGGAAAAGTCAAATTTCCAAAATTATGCATGTAGATATTCCCAAATTCATTAATATTTGAAATTAAATAAAAAATTCATTCATGAAAACAATGTTATCAAAGAAAAAATCACACCAAGGAGTTATTCTTAGTGACCATGGAAAAAAGTGTGTCATAAATTTCATCAGAGTGAAATTAAAAGAGATTCATGATACCAAAATGACCAAGGAATTAAAAATTCAATCATGAAACAAACTATTCACATTGTTTTTGAAAACCATTCCATGCAATTCTTTCCACTTTCTATCTAATAAATATAGGTTATTTTATCATTCTTCTACTTAAATGTTTTTTTCCACCAAACCTACCATACATCCTTTGAAATAAAATTTCAAAACCCACTCACTTAATCATTCCTAAAAGTAAAACCTTAATCTCCAAACCTAGATATCCAAATATGTTGTACATTTCATCAATACCCTAATTTATTACTATTATTTTCAAAATTTGAACTTGTAATAAATCTCACACTCATCACTCAACCCTTGTTTGATCTCCTCACAACACTAATTGTAATAGTTATAACAAGATCAAAGGTTGAGGAAGAGTGGTTTTTAAAATTCCCAAGACACAAACCATATTTTTTTGTGTTTTGGTTTTTTTAAATTATTTTTTTGATTTTTAATTATAGTTTTTTGAGGGCGTACAATAGTCGAATAATAGGTCAATCCAGTATTGTAATAAAACAGATCAGATAAGGAACGAACATATGGAAAAATAATTTTATAAATATGATAATTATTAGCCTAAATTATATTTACCTTCTGTTAAATATGAAATATTAAAACTTCATGGTTTGGGGAAAAAGATGTGTGGAGATATTAAGTGAAAAAATTTATCATAAACCACTCACACAAAGGGTACCACTATTCTCAAAGGTTTCAAAGAGATACAACCATTTATATCATCTACAAACAACCAATTTACTAAAAAGCACACCCCAATGTTAAATTCATTCCAACACACACATTTCATCATTGAAAAAAAAATTAAATGTTAAAACAACATGAAATAGGGAAATTACTCATGTATTTTCAATAAATTCCATGAGTATGTAAGCATCATTTTCCATGATAAAGTGGGAATCAAAAATTAAATTTCCATCACAAAAGTGATGGGGGAGAATAGGGTGGGGAAAAAGTGACAGTACAATCCAGTAATCTAAAAAAGAGAAAAATAAGAAAGATAATGAAAATTACTAACTAACCCAGGAATATACCCATGCCCCCACACCTAGATCATGAATTATATTCACTGTAATAAAAGAGAATGTGGTAAGGAAGGATAAAACCTGGTGGGATTTACTATTATGTTTCTTCTTGAAGGTATATTTCATCCTTCAGATTATTTGGAAAAATCCTCATAAAAGGTTTTAAGTCTCTACCCATTGATGATAATACTTTTTCTACTATGATCATGAAAAACCTGTATTACACCAAAAGGGAAAACATTAGTAATAGTATAAGGACCAAGCCATTGGGAATGAAGCTTACCTGGTTAATTATTTAGCCTATAATTGTACATAAAAACCTTCTAACTAATATGAAACTTCTTCTGATGAATCATCCCATCATGGATAGCCTTTTTATTCTCTTTATATATCCAGGAGTTCTCATATGGATCACCCCGAATATCTTTCAACTCCTAAATCTATAACTTCCTATGCTCGCCTGAATATGAGATATTCATATTACATTGTTTAACAGCCAAATATACATGGTGATCTACCTCTAATAGAAGGTTACAAGCCTTTCCAAACACAATCCTATATGGTGACATTCTGATTGGGGCTTTAAAAGCTATACGGTATGCCCAAAGTTCATCATCCAAGCGCAAACTCCAATATTTACTATTGGGTTATACTATTTTTTCCAAGATTTTCCTAAATTACTGATTTGAGATTTCTAATTTTTTGTTAGTTTGGGGGTGATATGAATCAGAGACTTTATGAACAACCCCAACTTATAGAGAAATGTTTTCATGTTGTGATTGAAAAAATGTGAATCCTGATCACTAATGATGAATCTCAACAAACCAAAACTGCTGAAAATCTAGGACCTCATAAAATCAACAACCACTCAAGAGTCATTAGTCTTAGTAGCCTTTGATTCCACACATTTAGATACATAGTCCAAAAATATTAATATTTACACAAATCTAAATGAATTTGGAAAAGGCCCCATGAATTCAATGCCCCATGCATCGAAGATCTCACAAAATAACATGGGTCGTTGGGGAATTTCATTAATCTTGGAGATTTTCCCTATCAATTGACACCAATTACATGAATTAAAAAACCAATGGGAATATATATACAATGTTGGAAAATAAAGTCATGAATCAAGGACTTTATGAGCTATACTTTGAGATCCAAAATATCCCCCACAAGACAATGTATGGAAGAATCTCAAAACAGAGGTGAACTCATGGTCAAGGACACACCGATGAATGACTTGGTCACTATAAATTCTCAAAAAATATGGGTTATCCAAAATGTACCATCGATAATCATGCTTAAGTCTCTATTATTGTTAAGTGTTGTAATTATTCGGGACCCTAGATGTTTCTAGAAAATTTACAATGTCTGTATACCAAGGGGTAAGGTGAAAAACATCACAAAGGTTCTCATGAGAGAAGAATTCTACAATAGGGAGGGATGAGTCAACATATTGGTCCATTGGTGGGGAAATCCAACTAATGTGGCTAGCTAACACATTTTTCACTCCTCTAATATCTATAAACTCAAGTTAAAACTCCTAGAGGAGGAGTATCCACTGAAGGAGGTGGGGCTTAGCATCAGGTTTCTTTAGGAGAAAACGAAGGGTAACATGATCATCAAAGAAAATTATTTTTGACCCAATAAGATATGAATGGAATTTTTCCAAAAAAATAGAAAGAAGTTATTTTTTAGTGGTTGTGTAGTTTTCCTAGGTAGGGTCAAGGGTATGAGAGGCATAAACAATGATATGAGGAGACTTCTCAACCCTTTGTAATAAAACTTCCCTAACTGCAATGTTAGAGGCATCACACATAATTTTGAAGGGAAGATCACATCGCGATGGTTAAATTATGGGAGGTGATGTGAGACTAATTTTTAGTGAACTGAAAGAATCCTCACAATTTTTATCAAATAAAAATTCAGAATCCTTTTTCAATAATCGAGACATGGGAAGTGTGATCTTACTGAAGTATTTAATGAATTGACAGTAAAAATAAGAATGACCTAAGAAAGATCTCAATTCACATACAAATTTTGGATATGGAAGTGATGAAATTAATTCAATTTTTTATTTGTCCACTTGAATTACATATTTTGAAATAACATTCCCAATAACTATCCCCCTCTCAACCATGAAATGTCATTTTCATAATAATATGAGATCTTTTTCAATACAGTGGTGGAGGAAAAACCTAGGTGTTATAAACATCCATCAAAGGACGTTCCATAAACCATGAAATCATCCGTAAATACTTCCATAAAATTATAAAGGTACTTAGAAAAAATAATCAACATACATCACTGAAAAGTACTAGGAGAATTATATAGATCAAAAGGCATCCTTATGTACAAAAATGTTCCGAATGAACAAGTAAATGTTGCCTTTTCTTGACCCACAAGGGATATATGTATTTGAAAATATCTCGAATAGCCATCAAGGAAACAATAATGGGACTTACCAACCTATATTTCTAACATTTGGTCAATGAAAGGTATAGGAACATGGTCCTTTTGAGTGGCTTTATTCAGTCGACGGTAGTCAATACAGACTCACCAACTATTTTGCACATGTCTTGGAACCAATTCATTCCATTCATTTGATACAATTATGATTCCATTTTTTAAGGCACAATTTTGAATGAGATAACACATTTACTATCAGACATAGGATAAATGATCTCAACAATAAGTAATTTAATAACTTCCAATTTTACCACTTCAAGGAGAGTGGGATTCAACCAATGTTGATATTACCTTATGAGATTAGGATCATTATCTAAAAGTATATGGTGTATATAAATATAAGGGATAATCCTAGGAATATCATCCAATGTCAATAAAATTTACTTTTTACACTCTCTCAAAAGGTTGGGCAGTTTTGATTTCTTTTATAGAGAGAGGTTATTAGGAATAATGATGGGAAAGTGGTCAATACCATCAAGATAGACATATTTTAAATTATATGCAAGTGGTTTAAATTCCAACACCCATGATTTTTGGATTGAGGGAGTGGATTTATGGGGAGCGAGGTCCATAGAACTATATATCCATTCATGTTTATTCTCTAAGGAAATAGAATCAATGGAAATGAGATTTTTATAATCATCGATGATCATGGGTACCTTAGAATGAATAGACTCATCAATTAATCAGAATGAGAACACTCATCAATTAAAGCACAAAATTTACACTTTTTCAAACCCACACAACACTCAAAGCATGAATGAAAACTCAAATAATCCAAGGGTGAAGAAGAGTAAAATGAATTAGAGTATGGGTCGAGGAGAGAATCATGTTCATGTGTATTATTTGAGAGAACTTCCATCAAATAGATAATAAGAGTGGAGTGATCTTCAATAGGGAGTTTCATAGTTTCAAGGATATTAAAAATTACATTTTCTCCACCAAAATCCATGGAAAACATACCATTGTGAATGATAATGATCATCCTTTCTATTTTAAGGAATTAATTCCCAAGTATGAGAGGATAATTCCCTTGGGTTTGAGTATCTTCCATCTCAATAATGTATAAATTAGTGGGGAAGATGAGATTATTCACTATTATTAGGACATCCTTGATCAATCATGATGGGTTTGTTGTTCTCCGGTTGGAATGTTGAACAATGATGCCTATTGGTTGAGTCTCTCCAACCTATAAATAAGTGTACACAGAGTAAGGTATTACATTAATTGAAGCACCTAAATCTAGTATAGCATCTAAAAAGAATGTCTCCCCTATGGTATAAGGTATCAGTAAAGTTCCACAATCCTTGAATTTGGTTGGAATTTCAAGTTGAATCAAGGATGAGACATCCCTTCCTAGTTTGACCCTCTCATTCTTCTTGAGTCATTGTCTATGGGTGCAAATATATTTAAGAAATTTATCATATTGCGGTATTTTTTTAACTGTATACAATAAAGAAATGGTAACTTGTACCTTTTTAAATGTATCCATTATCTCTTTATCAATCTAATTATCAAAATTTTTCTTAAATTTAGAGAGTATTTGGGGGAAAGGAAGATGAATTCACTATTCAGTGGAATCCTCAATGAAAATTTTTTTAACATTTTTTTTCATCATTAGAATCTTTTTAGGGTATGAAAAGAGAGTTTTCAAGAGGGTGAATACCTTTTTTTATAGAATAATTGGAAGAAGAAACTTCTTTACCAATATGAATTGTGATTGAATATACATTACCTTTGTATTTAGGATTAGTAATAGGTTGGGATGGTAGTTGTAAAGAACCTTTCATATTTATCTCACTGATGGTGTTTTCCGGTTGTCCCACTTGAGTTCGTAGGTCTTGAATAACTGATTATGTGGTCTGTTGGAACTAGAGGTTCTGTGTTTCCATTTTATTCACATTATCCTCGAGTATTGGTTTAGATTTTGGAGGAGGAGGATTTTTTCAAGATGTTTAAGGATAATAAGGTTTCATTACTTGGACTTGTTGATACAAATTCTTTTTAGGGTAGCTCAAGTTTCCTCCTTGTTGGTACTGTGGTTGTGATTTACACCTGGGGTTTGGATTTGGCCTGAATGGTTCTTTCTTAAAGGTTGGTGCTTACTGAAAAGGATGCTCATGGAATACTACTACCCAAGACTTAGATGAATCCTAAAGTTGCAGGCACTGGTCAGAAAAATGAGTGTTATTATAAAAAATACTACAATATAATGGAATGAAATAAGAGTGTGAGTTACCTTGTGATTGAGCTAATTGACTTATAAGGGCATGCATCTAATCATGTTTGTTATATACATTTTGTTCTAGGGATGAATTAATTATCTCACAAACTCCTTAGGTTGGTGTAATTGATCATTTACCAAATTGTTTTGCATTTGTAGAAATGTTGGCTATTAAATAATAAGCATCAAAAGAAGTTGTATCAATAAGGGCACCACCAACTACAACATCTATCATACCATGATCCATGGGAATAAGTCCCTCATAAAACAATTGAAATAACAATTTTTAACTAATATGGTGGTGGGGAAAACTTGAGAAATTTCTTTTGAATCTCTCCCAATATTCATGAAGGGTTTTCCTTGTGATTTCCTAACGCCACAAATTTATTTTCTAATTGGTACAGTTCAATAGGTAGGGAATAAATTCAATAGAAAGAGTTATTTAATGTCATTCCAACCCCCAATTATGGTAGGAAGATATTACAGCCAGTCTTTGGCTATACCATCAATGGAGAAAGTGAAGGATCTAAACTTAATGAGATCTTAAGACACATTTTGGGGTTTTATGGTGGATAACACTATGTGAAACTCCTTGAGATGTTTGTGAGGGTCCTCACTTGGGCCACTTAATTGCCGAATTGGGATTGGGTGTCTTAATAAGAGTTGTAACCCATAAAATTTATGACCCAACCACAAAATATCAGCCAATTTTGATTCATGTATTTATCATTAAATGAAAAACAACTGATAGGTGTTCATGGGATCCCATGCAATTGGGCCCATTTTCCTTTCACTTCATCCTAAGACCTCAAAATCAACTCTAACTATAATGAAATTATAAAAAAAAATAAAATTAACCTTTTTAATAGTGATTAAAACAAAATAATTGATTCAAACATAGAGTTAATTGTTTTATAATATTTGGAATTTACAATAAAAAATTAGTTTAATTCAGCGGTGTAAAGGGTGAAAATGAATAGTGAATCATGGTGTGATTATGGGTGAAACTTCATTAGTGGGACTAATAATTGTGCATGAGAAGAAAATAAATATTTAAATCATTTAAAAATAGTTAGTGACAACTCATATTATCCATTAATCTTATGCTGATCATCAGTGGATCACTCAAGAGTTTTTACTCAATGACATGGAGATTTTAATGGTATCACCTTAATTGGGTTACTGAAGAATTGGAAATATGGGAAGCTCTCTTAGAGGTATGTGGGACATTTAAATATCACTAATAGAATTAGAAAAATTTATTATTAGTTAATGTTACCTTCTCAGTTGATGTTGATCCATAATGTGTTCCATGTGTTGCAATTTAGGAAGTATAACCTAGACCCCTCTCATATTATGAATTGGGATGATCATGATCTAGAGCCAGATGTTTTGGTGTTTGAAAAACCATTTCATATTTTTGAATCCCAAAATAAATTGATTCTTGGAAAATATATCCCATTATCCCAAGTGTTATTGAAGTATGGGAGTGATTCCAATGAGACTTGGGAGTGAGAGTCTTTTATGAGGATGAAATGGCCTCACTTGTTTTATGATCAAGATTTAAACTATTTTTTTGAGGTAAAAGTTATATGGTGGGGATAATTATTACACCCATGGTGTAATTTTTAAGTAAAAATTATTTGCTTACTGGTTATTTCTTTTATTCCTTTATTTCCAATTATTTTCTTTTGCAATTTGGAAAAAATGAGGGGTAGTGGCTATCACTTGATTCGAACATGGTTAGAGTTAACCATAAAACAACCATGAAAAACCTATAAATTTTTACCTAGGATAATTTACATGGTTGAAAAAGAGTTTTTATAATCATGTGCCCAAATCATACAACTTTCCTTGGTGTGTCTTGTGCCACCTGCATGATTGGTGTAAAGTTTAGAAATTCATTTGGCCAAACCATGTGACATTCCCAAAAACAAAAAAATAATAAATTACCAAACTACCATTATGTTATTTTAATACTCAAAACCATTATTCTCCCCCCATTTTGACTCCTCTAGAACCTAGATGTGTCAATAACTCCTCCCCCTCTTTATATATTTATTTCAAGTGGGATTTATTCAATTTTATTTAAGGAATTTCCAAGTAAGGCACTACTCTCCTTCCTATCCTATGGTTTCCCTTCATTCATATGGACATGGAATCCTAGGTATTGATTTTTATAAATTTAATGGAACATGTTTTGATATTTAGGGCTTGCTATTACTCCCATGATGTCTTTTTTCTCCTTTATTAGTGGGGTCTACCTGATAGTTGGCGATTTCAAGTGGTCAAGGTAGGTGGTTTCATGAGGTACCATTTTAAATGAAAAAATTGTGTTTTATTTTATTTATAAAGTGTGTTTAAATTATTTTAAACCATGTTAGAGTAGTTTTAAGAACTGATTATTTATACTATGATTTGTTTAAGTGTTTCTCTTGGCTTTGATAACTAAATTGGTTATAAAGGAATTATTTTCACTTGAAATAATGAAAACTATTATTTTGTGTTTGATAAAAGGATCCCTTTAAATGTAAAATTGATTTTATAATGGAATTTCAATACCTTATAATGAGGAATAACTCATGAGAACCTGATTATCTAGGTGGTAAGACTAGAATTAATTGAAATCCTAGTGGCCTTATATGGGTGACACCATATCTCTAGGCTAATACATTCCCTCTTTAGTAGTTGGTTTTCTATGGTGTTTTCATATGGGTGTCAACACACCACTAGTCAAAGGAATTCTCGCCTTAGTAGCATTCACATGAAATCGATTTTGGACTACTATATCATGTGATAGTATGAGGATTCTAGGGTTCCCATGACCTTATCTACCACAGGGACCTCCCATGGTGCTTATTTTAAAGATCTTGTTTTAAATAATAAACTTTCTTTAATTTCAAATTGTTTTAGTAATTTTTTTTCGCCAAAATGTTAAAACCTTATGTTCATATTTTTTATTTTTAAACTAGCATTATTGTGTTTATCTAACAAGAGCTACTCATAAAACACTTGGTGGGATCCTATAGAGCTAGTTTCTCTCACACCCTATATATACCCAATGGGTGTATATAATCCTTTTTTTGATAGATTAAAGAAAAGGAATGGTGTCACATGTAGGCAGCAAGTATCTTGTTAATGAAGATTATGTTGGATGTGGTGAAATAGTGGGAAGTTGAGCCTTGTATCATATAGATATGGGTATCAATCCTTGTTTTATTTTTGGTTAGGATTTTTCTTTGTAGAATTACTAATTTATTTACTAATCGTCTTCCACCCTTGTTCCTTTTGTTATGTATGGATAATTATTTTTATTTCTATCACTATACTTTCCTTTGAGTTGACTTTATTTTATAATTATAGTTGAAATTTATATTTTCATGGTTCTTTTTATTTGGATGTATAACTTTTCCAAATAATGGAAATTCCATTTTGGGTTGTTGTTCAAGACTTGATTGATGGAACATTGTGAAAACCATTCTCAATAAGTGCATTTCTTGATGCCTAGAAACTAGTTTCCTATCCATGGGGACCAGGAATTCCCTTTATTCCTTTCCAAAGACTAGTTTGGGTGCCCAGTTTAATGGTGGACTAGGTTGGTTCATAAAAACAATCTTTATATGAGTAACCCTAAAGCCAAAAATAGCTAACCCCCACCTTTTTAGAATAATTCCTAAGCCTTCAAGATAGTGGGATGCTCAACCCAATGTCCCTCTAAATAGGGATAATTTACTCAAGTGAGAATCCAATCCATGAGGACTATAAAACTTAATATTCACAAACTTTATTTAACCACTATATTCAAGTAAATAACTTCAATTACAAACTGAAGTTAAGGTGGAAAAAAACTAAATCTTATACTGTTATACCTAACATATAATGTATGACATAACCATTTTTTAGAATCAATTTATCACATAAATTTATCACACACAATATTCACATTTCATAAGAATTTTGTAAACATGAATATTCTATATGAACAAACCAATAATTAAACACATTATTTATTTTTCAAAAAATAGATATAAATTTGAACTTTTTATATTTAATTTAGGCATGAAAAATATCATTTTTTTAATTCTAAACACTTATAATGTTTTTTAACTGATAAGAAAATATATCAACATATATTTTTTTAATTTTTTAAACCTATATATTAGCTTACGACTAATAATATGAATTATTTATAACATCCCCACCTGAATCATTATCAGTAACCATACCATGTAACTATATAAACTTAGGAGCAACTCCTTGTAGGCCAGAGACTTCTAACTAATAGTTAGGGTTCTAGGGTGGTATCGTGAGGAGATTATACCTCTTATATTAGAGTGCACAATGATATAAAAAATATAGAAAAATAATCCACACCAATAATTATAGAAAATATTATTAGTAACCATATCCATACATAAAAGAAATGAAATTCTATATATGGAATCAAATGATTATTCCAACACACAGGACATATCGGCCAATATGCTGATCACATATACAAATAAAAAATAAAAAATATGTTGAGGATCTATGATGACTCCAAGATAGAAATCATCTCAATATCCATAAACCCATCCAATATATCCTTCTCTATACAAAAAATCATTGGCCTCAACCCAAGTTATACCTCCAAAAATGAGAGTTTCTTTGGTACCCAAGTTTAATGGACACCTAAGTAGGGTGTGAGTAAAACAATCAGCATGAAACCACCAAAATGGTACCATACACAACTAGTAAATGCATTGTACATGAATGTGATATACCCATAATAAATTAATAACCAATGTATGTAAATAAATAAATGTTACTAACCATCGGTAGATAGAGATCCCCCACCATGTGACCCCTACCAAGATAGCATGTGATGTGTGCTGTACTTTTCCTAGAAGATAGAAGGATTGGACACGCCTCAGTAGATAGAGATCCCCCACCAGATATCAGGCCATGAGCCCCCACCATAATACCCCCACTATAATAACACATGAAACTCACCCTTACACAAAACTACTATAATATCCTAACTCCAAATCCATGGATTCCCCCACCAGTATAATCATATGGACCCTTAGATCATGTATAAATCATCCCAAAAATATCAAGACCACCTATAAGGGTGTATACATGTATTGGATTCTCATTAATAGAAGATACATAATTCCCTGATGATTGACCCTATATATCATCATAACTTCCTATAAGGGAATCTTCCATTTAACTTCATATAAACACCTACTTAATAGAATCTCCATGACATTTAATATAAGCACCACCTCTAAGGAATTCTCCATTTATAATATCAAAAATAATGCAAGAGTGTATGCCATACACTACATAAAGTAGAATCATTAGGATCATAGGTTGGATCCTAGTAAGCATGTGCAGGAATCCATTCAATACCATCATTATCTCTACAACCCACACATTTGATTCGGGATCTAGGGTGGCACCCACAACCATCTATACTAATCACAACACACAACATCACAGGGTAAATCTATCACCGAGGAACATACTAAGTCCTCTAGGTCAATATATATCCAAGGAATCATACTTTGGTCCTTGAAAAAGATCAAAATTCTCATTTTATTTATAATCATAACATGACCTCATGGGCCTCATAAGATAAGTCACACCAATATCAGTTTGAGGAGATAGTGTAAGGACCATATCGCATCTCAAGTCATCCTACTAACCAAATTCTATATGGTGTCCCATAATTCCGTAAGGCCTATAGGGTCCAACTATACACTATTCACCACCATCCCTTATGATGGAGGTCTAAGAGTATCTATACAAGGTTCATATGATTCCTACTAGGGTTAAAGGCTCTACCCAACACTCACCTCTATTTGGAGGTTTTTAATGCTCTTATATTAGGTCAATCAGACACACACACACACACACTTCATTTCACTTTTAATTACACCACCGAGGAGGATTTTAAGTATATAGGTATACAACTTTAATTAGGGTATCAATAATCAGTGGCTGAGGAGACCAATCTAGTGCACGAGGGTATGATATAGACCTCGACACCTTGTCAAATTCAATTATGCATTCAATTTTAATTGATTTAAGCAATTTAATTATTAATTTAATTAAAAACATCCTTTAATTTAAATAGTTAAAGTTCCATAGTTTCATGAATACACACCATATTTTATATATAACATGAATAAACGATATGGTCCAATACCAAATACCATTTACCTTATACAAAGTTTTTCCACTTTTTAATAATCCATATCCCAACAACTGTATCTAGGATTTCCAAAGCCTATACGCATCCACCCAACAATAATCAACCCACATAAGGCCAAAAATCAATGAAAAGAATTAAAAAAAAACTAATTATAACATTTATAATTAATTAAATAATTAAATTATAAAGAATAATGTTCACTAAAAACTCACCATGTTCTCCTGCTATGTTGAAACCACAATGAACCATACTTGAAGGGTCCATGGTACACCCCCATTCCTATTTAGAAAAAATACCTATTGCATGATGTCAATTTAGTATCTAATTTAATTTAATTTAATCCAAAAAAATCAGAAAATTAACCATGGTGACATACCTCACCAAAATGGTGCATGTGGATGTGCAGATGTTATCTTGCAACATCCTCTAGCTAGGTTATATGAAGGACCCATAATATAGCGATGAATCCTCCATAATCTAGTGGAATAATCCATGAAACCTAACCTAAATTAAAATAAAAATCAAAGATAAATAAATAGAAGAATAAATAAGGCCACTTAAGAAGGAAACTAACCTTAAATTGATGAAGAAATATTCTAAGATCACCCCAAAATGAAGGGGAAGGAGGATGAATAAGGGAGAGATATTGGAATGGACACATGCAAAAAAAGGGGAGAAAATGGGATCCCCCTCTTAAAATACTGAGGGTCAATTTTGTATTTTAACCCTCATAAAAATCTCACTAGAAGGTCGGTAGATTCATTGGATGAATGGTGAGCCCAACAATGGTGCTAGGCCACTACCTTTCCCATTGGTTAGCTGGTGGATACTACCACATTCTAAAAATCCCCAGCCCCTCTATGATGCTCACCCAAGCCTTAATCCTACCACCTGAACCAGATTCCACATCCAAAAACACCCTTTTAAGGTTCTAAAACTCTTGAGATTCCATCTAGAGTCCTGGTTCCAATAACTAATCAACCACCAATTAAAAAATTCAAAAACTCTCTAAACTTAACCACCTGTATGGATGTAGGTATTTAAAACCTCCCCACTATAACACTTCTCATTTTTGAGAAGACTTAGTGGTCATTTTATCATCAATATCAACCTATGTAGGTCATCAGTATTATCCCATCACATCATACATTGAAATTCCATATGAGTTTCCATAGAACTATTTTAAACATAAGGCACCTAATTTTCCAAAACATGAGGTATCACTCAAATCATTATAAAAACTCCAAGATAGAACTCCACATCACCCAACCATTTTGAGATACTTAAACATTATCCAATTATCCATCATTATCATGGTTATATCCACCATAAATTGCTACTCATATGTATAATTTCGAGTCACAATGCTCCCCACCATTGTAATCAACTATTGAAATGTAATAATATCATTATGATGACTTTACTAGTGCGGTCTCAATCATACTACACCCAAACATACATGAAAACATTGGTCAAAGGTTAGTATTTCTCCTCATTCCAAAATTACAAATAAAATAGACATGTATCAATCATCCAAGAACCTATCCCAATATGCCATATTTTCCATGGAAAACCTCAACCAATCCTCAAGGTCAACCCGTCGCACCCGATATTATGTAACTGATATGATGTAACTGATTCAGTTATAATGTACCAAAACTATTTTACTCTATAAACCATGTCATTAATTAGTGTATCCCCATGAATCATCCTTGGGTATCATCAATATAATCTTGAGCCCAATGCGACACATTAACTCATATAATATCATATATAATCCCCAATCTAGTGTTAACATGGGATAAGATAAATTCGATTCACATACTCACCAGCATCCAAATGTTATATCGACCATCCAATGACCGGTCCTATTATAACAATGACCCATCTAACATGAGGGTCATACCTCTATAGTGAATTATATTTCCATTACCACATGTAATGATTATAAATTTCCATCCTACTCATACCCAATCATTAACATGAAACATCACTAGATTTTCATTCCCTGCTCACAGAAATTACATCCTAAGTACTTGTTGAAATTAATTAATAATTAGGTGCACACCCTCGAATAGATTTTGGATACTCCCCAACATATAATTTTTTTATATCAAACTTCAAGCACAACACTCAATGAATCCAAATATCACATGCGTGTCTCTCCTCCTGAGCCATGCTCGTCATCTTATCAATACCAGACTAGGATCAATTTTCCAGATCGATAGTGTCACTACACTCTAATCCAATTACAATTCCTCCTCTATCATGGATGGGAAGTTAAAATCCATATCCAAAAACCTAGGTCTCCATTCCCATAAACATAAAATCAAATCCATTGGTTGTCATCTTTCAAATGACTGCTCATCGATTCACAATTCAATGGCACCATGTGTACCCAACATGTGCTTACCAATCCCATTCAAAATTAATAGTGTATACTCTTGTAATACCCATTAACAAAACCAAAATAATGCTCCCATAAGTCACATCACATCTATACTAGTCTTACACACCTAAACCACTTACCATGCTACTCCACATGCCAGTCTCATCTAAACAGATGTTCCCTTTTCACTCCTCTCCAAAATTGGGAACTTTACTTGTGCCAAGGTATATCACATAATAGATCAATAACCTAAGAATTATTTCTAAATCATATGATTCAATCCATTATCTACCACTTTTCCACTAAAAAACACACCCAAATTCAATAGGGTCATACATCTCACTAATCTTTACCTTGAAATCCTACTTCAAAAACCAAAAACATCAAAATTCAAAGTGATATTCATAAAAAACCTTCATAGGAATCAACATGCCTATACTCTATACCTGGTTACACTATACATGCACCAGTCTCATAAAATAAGGCACCTACCCATGCTTCTTTCCTCTAAGGTACTTAGAAGACTAGGCTAACCCCTCTCATGGGTTACCCTCATGTATCACATCTCACTGACTCACAAAAAAATTAAGTTAAGTCTTAGGGTCACCAGGGTATTTCACCTATCCAAAAATCAGGCCTCTTATAAGTCACAATCCAAAAATCATATTCAATTCACCCATATAAAATATCAATGGGACTCCCATGCTAAAATCTACTCTAGGGTCTCAGGTATACACATAACCAGGATCACATGAAAAAATCATCCACATAATAGGGTTCAAATATTTGTCCCACTAAGGAACTGATTCTCACCAAGAATATTTATACAATACTACCCCCATGAGAATATAAAATATCATATAGAGTTATACATATATTTGTTATGAAATAACCTTACCAAAATCAATGTCCCACAAATCACTATTACAGGGTTCAATTAAGTAGAATTCCATTACAAGATATATAGGTAAATACTATATAGGTTGTTACTGAAACATTAAGTAATCAAACCTAAATAATAACCACCCACAAGGGGTTCATCATTAAGGCATTAAATTTCTATAATGTCTTATTTGGGTCATTGAACCTCCCATGAACAAGGGGACTACATCATCATCCTCATCATCCAGTGTCTCGCCATAGATCCACATGACCTTAAAATAGAAGGTAATATATACATTCCAGTATATCTAAGTAGAATTCCACTAATACATTATAATGGAAAACATTATATCAACTATTTTTGAAACTTTAAATAGATTAACCTGTTTTTTCAATGATAAAATCACAATAGTAGGCCTATAAGTCATGTGAATCCCTATTTGCTGAGAATGATGCATGCAGACACCTCTTTCCTCCACATGCCCAAAGATAAAATCCCTAATAAATTATAATCCTAAAAAATACATGTTAATCATACAAGGTGAAATCAATAGAACATAACATTGAAAATCCCTAACATCAATACCGATCCCTTGGTAACATGGAATTCTATTGAAAAAAGTGTTCACGATGCATAGATCTTTGTTTTATCACAAGATCTCACACATTTTTATATCACCTATCTACCATATCCCAAATAATAAGAAAAATAAAAATACATCTGATACCAATTTATAACACCCCAAAATGGATCACTGTGAATAATAACTGGACTATGGTGCTAGGTGACCTTAGACATGCCTCCTCATATGCCAAATGTTGTTGACTAGTAGAAGGGGTCTAGGGTAGTAACATGAGGAGGTTACACCCCTTGTATCAGAGTGTGAAATAATATAAAAAATAAACAAAAATAATCCACACCAATTATCATAGAAAACATAAGTAGTAAAAATATCCATAAACAAAAATAATGAAATCCTACATACAGAATTGAATGGTCATGACATAAAACAAGACATATCTTCCATTGGTTCGATCACATATATAAATCAAAAATTAATAAAATTAAATATATTGAGGATTTATGATGAATCTGATCCATACCTCATCCCAATATCCATATACCCATACGTGCTATGAATATTAATATATAAAATCCTGAGACTCATCCCAAAATGTACCTAAAACAAGCGAGGGATGCTCAGGTTCCCAAGTGAAATAGCCACCTGAGTAGGCTGTGAGAATAAAATTTAGTATGGAACCACCAAAACGGTCCTATACATAACCATTAAATTTAGCATATGTGAATTTGATATTCCTAGAATAAATTAATAACTACTGAACATAAATAAATAAATGTTGTTGGCCCTCGAGTTCCAAGGTGACACCAGAGGATGGTTATACCAGCTTCAACAAGTGATGGAATGTCTCTGAGAATGTTTCATAAATTTTCTAACCATAGTAACCCAACTAACTCCATGACTATTCACCATAGATCCTTGGTACTATATCCTTGATTGACTATACCCACATCAACCAATTCTGAAATCTCTTTGAGCACATCATGGTAATTATTCCAACTCATTTACAACCTAGGGGACTGACCCACCCCGGTATATAATGATAATGAACTGAGGGATAAAATAATATCTATATACAGGATTAACCATGACTCGATAGATAAAAGTCCCCTAAAAGATAGTAGTCCATGATCCCCCACTGCGTGACCCCCACCGGGATAACATGTGATGAAATATGTCATATGCCCAATAGATATCAAGATCGACCATGCCTAGGAAGATAGAAAGCCATTGGAAGATAACAGGCTACAAACTCCCACCATTGGAACCCCACTAAGAAACATGTGATTATCACCCCCTCTAGACACTAATATTATTTCCTAGATTCAAATCCATGGAATACCCACTAGTATAATCATCTGTACCCTTGGACAGTGTCTAAGGCATCCCCAACATATCACGACTTCCTACAAAGGCGTATACATGTATCAAACCCTCATTAATTAGAGATACATAACACCATAAATCTTGAGTCTATATATCATCATAACTACCTATAAAGGTATTTTACATTTCACTTTATATAAACATCACATCAATGGAGTCTCTATGGAATTAATATAAGCACCACATGAAGGGAGTTTTCCATTTAAAATATTTAAACCACTCCAACAGTGTATTCTATACACCACATCAAGTAATATCTTTAGTCTCATAGGATGGATACTAGGAGGAAAATATAATAATTAATTTAATACCATCATCAACTCTATGACCCACACATTTTTTTCAATATCTAGGGTGACACACAAAACCATCTATAATAATCCCAACACACGCCTTCACACGGTCAGTCTATCATCCAATCACATACTAGGATATCCTTGGTCACTATATAGAGAAGTCATCTTAATTGGTTCATAATCCAAGATAATGATCCTTGGTTTACTTATAATCATAACATAGCCTCATGGGCTGCATAAGGTAAGTCACATCAGCATCGGTCTAACGAGATAGCGTAAGGCCAATCTCACATCTCATACCATCCCACTAACCAAATCCTATAAGGAATACCATAATCCCAAAAGTACTATAAGTTAAAAATATATATAATTCACCACCTTATTTCACGATTTAGGTCTAAGAGTATCTACACAAGGGCCGTATGATGCTTACTAGGGTCAAAGACTTTATCAAACACTCACATCTACGTGGAGGTGTCTAAGGATCCTATACCAGGCTTCTCAGTATAGGATGATTACTAGGGTCAAAGTCTTTATCAAACACTCAAAAATAATTCATGTTCACAATATTCCCTAAAAATTGAAATGTTTTGGTTATCATATCCAAGAATAGGATGATTACCTTTAGGTACATTATGTTGGGTAATATCATTTGTGCCATCATCAAAATTATGATTTGGTATTATTCTAACAAGGACACCAAAATGATGATTTAATTTTATTTTATATAAAACACTTTTCTTTTATGAGACACTAATATGAATGGTTCACCATTTTAAAAATGAATATCCATTCCCACTACTATAAAACTATAATTTTCAACATGAATTCTTATCCAATTCAATTTATCAAATCACTTACATTTCAACATAACAACTCAACCTTGAGATTAATAATATAATATAATTATCCACTCAACTACTCCATAATATGATACATCATTTTAATGTGGTTTCCTATAACCTATTGTATCATAAGGTAATTCTTTATCACTTAACATGATACCTTTCTTTTTATTTACCATGTTTACCAAATGACTGTTAATAATGAACTTGTATCATTCACCAAGAATTGATTTTCACTCATGTACCACCATATTAGGAGAAAATGATAGTGATATAATATCATGAGATGTCACACTATTTAATAAAATCTCAACATAAAATATACAAATGGTTCATTAATATTATTATGCATAAGAATAATATAAATAAGGTTAACAAATTTATTGACTTACGTGAGATTTTAACCATGTAGTGAAATTTTGGCCATGAAACATATCTCATTATAAGAGGAAATGAACGATGTGTTCTATTTATAATTTCTTTATATTTCATATATATATATTTTTGAATAATACATTAATAATATAAATTTAATACAATATTAATTAAAATTAACTCATAATTGATATCACTTGATGTATTTATCCTTGAAATTAGAATTAAACAACACAGTATAATGTGGCATGTCCCTCTCCTCAAGGATTAAATTAGTGAATGTACATAAGCCTAGAACTACCCTGGTTATGTAAGTGATGTAAATATTGGCTCAATATGATCATATTTATCTTATTCATTTCTCATTGGTTTATTTTCTCATATATAAAAATTATTAAAAAACATAAAACAAAAAATCCATGCACTGCTGGGATAAATAATCTTTAACAATGGATCTATTAATATTTTTCTTATTTTGGACATAAGTCTCCATATTTTATAACATTCCTTCAGCTGGATACATCCAATGACAATAAATGGGACCCTTAGAAAAACTTATGACTGAAGGTGAAACATAATATACATCATGCATGTGAAGATAGATGGAAGAAATACCATTTATAATTCATAAAGAATAATCAGTGAATATTTTTTCATTTTCTAGTAATCATTTTTAATCAGCCATACAGAAAAAATTAATCTATATATGTTAAAAGAAACAAATAATAGTGATCTATACATTTTGTGTTAGAACATTTTATGGGATTATTTGAAAAAACTGATATAATATGATGTGATAGTCATACGATTTCAATGATTTTAACTTCAACTCTATAGTGATCAATCATTTATATATGTTACTTTAATAAACATCTGAAACCATTAGAATCTCTATAAAATGTATAATTTTTTTTCTCTCTACATATTTCATCATGCAACAGACATTAAGAACTAAATACTTGTTTGTATCAATTAGATTGAGATGAAGTTATTTCTTAATACCATAGTCCTGCAAGTCTCGACATGATCTTAAGTAGTACTTTATTTTTCCCTCTACATTTAGGATTACTGAATGTATCATTTCATATATATTTTTTCAATATGCATCACATCCAAACAATTTCATAATAGATTTAATGAACAATATTATAAATCTATGAAATATAATTTTTTCTACCGAAGTGGGTATCTATGGGAGTACATTGTATCTTTATCAGAAGTAGGGGTGGTTAATGGGACTTGGGCCTATGGGATAGGCCCACCAAACCACTTTATGGGGTGAGATGGACTAGAAAAAATGGTCTATATTTTAAATAGGTTTAAATAAATAGGGAAACTTTCCTTTGAGTTTAAGTGGTCCATTATTAAAAATAAGAGATGGTTCCCATGACAAGAAGTTTTTTCTTTTAATGTTATTTCAATGTAAGGATTTTTTTTAAACAATAATATAAATTTTTCTAATGTATGTGATTATTATTTATATAAATTAATATTTATGTGATAAAAAAATGTATTTAATATTTCATTATAATAAAATCATATTTAATTATTTAAAAAATTATTTTTAAACTTGATTACAAATGTGGGTTGGCCTATGGACCAATCCACTTAAAATTTGGTCCAGAATAGACTGAATTTTCTAACCCCACATTAAAAGAAGACCTAAATAAACCATACATTTTTATGCCTTGTCCATGAAGTATTAGGCCATTCTGAAACAATACAACTAGTTAAGCACCTTTACTCACAAGAATACACCCCTTACTAAAAAAAATTAAGTTACTCAAGCTCTTCCAAGAATTCACTTCTTAACACACAGAGGGAAATTTTTTATTTCTTATCAAATTGAAATAAATCATTTTTGTATGAATGTCTCATTAATAAGAAATCAAGATTTCCAATGAAACTAAAACTCTATAGATGTTTTGTTATTATTGATAATGTATTTTTTCCACACATTAGACATGCTAGTTTTACCTTTGTGTATTTACATGACAACATTCTATAGGTAGGAAAGTCCTTTATGGTCCACATAGTAGTAGTGCACATTTGAGAACAATCCTTACTTGAAGCATCATTAATAGGAACACCCATCATCTAAAACCGATTCAAATATTCTATCATTTGTTGTAGATACACATCTATATCATTCCTAGGATCATTAGACATAGAAATAAACAAGTTTGTGAAAATATATGGCTTCTTCCAGCACATCCATAGTGAAAGATTATATATACGAATGAATACATGTCATGGGTTTTATACTGTATGGGTCTATCTAAATAGAGTAAAATCATCACATAATAACCCCAATATAACATTAAATACATCTGAATAAAAATTAATATTTCATTTGTTAAACCCACTCCATGTTAATTCATATACCGGGTGTAATAAATGATCATTGTTTTCATTTAATTATGGAAAAATATCATATATTTTTTATTTTTTCCTGACATAAACATTCATTATAGCCTCGATGTCAAAGTAAATTACCACATAACCTTCTTGGGAACTCAATATAGTGTTGATATTTATTCAGAATCCATCCACATGCACCTTACTTCTTCAATAATTTAAGGATGCATTTTAATTTCAATATAGCTTACAGTCAATGACACAAAAATGTATTTTATTAGAATAAAATATAAGATGGTCAATTAACATCAATTCCTAGTAATCATTTTTTAGAATATTTTCACAATTAGGAATTAAGTCCTTCAAAAATGAAAGCAAGTATTCAATCCCACTATTACTAAATCCATACATCATTTTCCATGAAATAAATGCATCATAAACTAAAGTTTGTTCATTTTAACATAACTAGGATACACTGATGTCTTATCATCCTCCACCACCTTCTTAAATTTATCAATGTCACCATTTTAGCTATTTTTTAATGAAATTTACATTGAATTTTATATCATTAATTTTGATTCTTTCATTGATGCATGCCCATGTAGATATGAAAAATGAAATAGATAAAATATAACATCTTTCACACCACAACTATCAAGTCTTTCAATATTTTCTCAATATTAAATTATTTGTCCATTATGGTTTCATAAATCACAGTTGATTCGATATAAAACTCTAGTTATATGAAAACTTACTTCATAATGAGTTAATCATGACCTACCAACCCAATTATAAAAAAGGCATCTAATAATCCCCCCTTTTAAGTATTATTGAAGAAAAAATCCAATAATATTTAAATCTTATTTTGAAACTCAAATGAAACCCACTTAAGATAATACATTCAATTTCTATCCACTAATATTTAAGAAATTTAATATTGCATACAATAAAATAAATCTAAATTTTTTAATTGAATTTTTTGAGAAAATAATAATCATAACACAAAAAAATTTAAAATAATTAATCTATAAAATTATATTATATTGAATTTATAAATTTATAAATAGTAAATAGTATATATAATTTATAAATGGTTAAAGGTATATACTATATAATTTATAAAATGTTGAAAATTATATATTGAAGTATAAAAGTATATATAGTTTATAAAAGTATATAAATTTATAAAATTATAAAATATAAAAGTATAATTTATAAAAATAATTTTTTAAAAGTATAAAAGTATAAAATTATTAATAATTTAATAAAAGTATACAAGTATTAACAAATAAATTATAAATATATATAAATTTATACAAGTATATAAAATTATAAACATATGGAATAGTATAAAAGTATATATTATTTATAATACATATATTCATAATTTATAAATGTAAATAAATTTATAAATAACATATATTTTTTAAAAGTGTATATATTTTATAAAAGTATATATAGTGTACAAAAGTATGCATGATCTATAAAAGTATAAAGTTTTATAAAATTATAAAATTATCATTTATAATTTTTTTATGAAAGTATAAAAGTATTGATAAATTTATAAAAGTATACCGGTATAAAATTATACGTTATAAATGTATATAAATTTATACTATTATTAAAAATTATAAACATACATAAAAGTAAAAAAGTATATATAATTTATAAAAGAATATATATTTTATACAAGTATACATAATTTACAAAAATATATAGTTTTGTAAAATTATTAGAAAAGGAAAGTATAATTTATAAATATATAAAATTATTAACCAATTTATAAATGTATGCAAGTATAAAAGAATAAATTAGAAATTTATATAAATTTATACTAGTATATAAACTTATAAACATATATAAAAATATAATTGTATATATAAATCATTAAATCTTATATATATATATATATTATACAAGTATAAATAATTTATAAATTTATATAAATTTATAAAAGTATATAAAACATATATATATATAAATATTATAAAGGTGAATATAATTTATAAAAATTTATAGTATTATAAAATTATAAAAGTATAAATTAATAAAAGTACATAGATTTATAAACATAAAAAACTGTAGGAGTAGAAATAATTTTTAAAAGTTTTTGTATAAATTTTATATGTATAATATGATATACTATATAATTTATAAAAGTGCATATAAGTATAAAAAATTTTAAACCTAAAAAATTATATTTATAAAAATTATAAATTTGTATTGATTAAATTTATAATTTTATAAATGTATTGATTAATATTAATAAAATAAAATTCAAACCCAAATTAGCATCCCCAAATACAACCCATTGTCCAAGAAAATCATTGGCACACTATGAATAAATAACAAAAAATATTTAAAAAACTACACATTCCTAATTAATAGTAGAGATACTCAAAATCCTTTTGCCAACATGTATCAATAATCATATAACTTAATTTTAGAATTTAATAGAGAAGATCTGACTTAGGTTTTCAATATGGATTTACAAAGGGAGGAGTGACCATGGGACTACAAGGAGGTGGATTGAATGATGCTCGATGGTGTGGCAACAATAGGTTGACAGTGTGGGGGATATTAGAGGGGTTATGACATCAGAGGGTTTGAGAGCAATGGGGGTGTGGGATGAGAATGGAGAGAGAGGGGAATAAGGAGATGAGGGAGAGGGTTTTAGTAGGTATAAATTTATTTAAATTGTAAAAACATTATATCAGTATGTAACATACTATTATAGAATCATGATAATAGATTTGGGATATAGACTAAAAATCTAGTTGTGGATTAGGGAACCTATAAAACCAATGGTCAATGATAGTGGGAGGATCAGAGTAGAGAGAGACTATAATGTGAACGATTATGGGTAAGGTGAGGCTGTTAGTTGGGAGAGTCAGAACCACTAGTGGTGGGTACTGGTTGAGAGGGAGTATTAGAGGAGTGAAGTAGGGGTACAATATCTAGGAGAAAATGATAGTGGGTAGGGAAAGAGTGACATAACAGGGAGTGTGGAGGGCTATCATCATGGAAAGTCATGTCTGTTGGTGGTGAAGGTGTGCTTGGTGAGAGGCTTAACTAGTTTAGGTTGGTGTTGAGTTGATGAGATAGATGGTGGGAATCATTTTAGCAGGGGGTGGAGTGAAGGGTGGGTGTTTCATCAACTCAAGACCACCCATAGTGTAGGTGTGTCTGGAGGGAGGATTAGATAGGCTAGGTAGGCATTGAGTCAACAATATTTATGGTGGGAAACTTAGTTGTTAATTCAACTTTATTTCTAAATATTTTTATGATTAAAATTTTAATTTATTTTGATGTTTTTTATTTATTTTAACCATTTTATATTTTTCTAGATTGTTTTTATAATTCTTAGTTAATTTTATATTAAGATTAGTTAATTTTATAATAATATTACTTATTGTTATTATAAATATTATTTTTCTAATATTAAAATTTGATATTATTATGAACATTTTATATTTTTAATTTTATTAGAATTTTATATTAAATAGACTTTTATTTGGATTGCGCTCATGTACAGTCGATTGGAATATATTTCAGTACTGTTTTCAGCTTTAAAATAAAGGCCCAACTTGGTGATTATCTGAATGAATTGTTCAAGGTTGGGGATGGATATGGTTCTCTTCAAGTGAATAATTTTGATTAGGTCCAAAAGATACAAGGAACTGATTTTTATCAGGTTATCATAAATGTAAAAAATTCTTAAGATGTTTCTGGTAAATGGGATAACCTTTAAAATCTTGATTAAGATGATAAGGTTAAAATATGACACAATACTTTCAAGGATTAAATAGATAAATGGATAAAGAAATATGATGAGGTATGTTTAGCCACTCCTTCAAAAAATAAAATACCCAGAAATGATTACTCCAATTTGAAACATACCATGAGTACCAAATATAAAACTTTAGTTAAGGAGAGGATGGTCTAATCTAATAAGTTTCGAATCTGAGTTATCATTTTTATTAGAATGTAAATTTTTAGGACTACAATGGAATTTATTATTATGCATGATTATTATTTTTTCCCATTCATTATTCTTATGGATATTAGTGTTTCAACTCCAACAATTTGTTCTCACTTTTTTGGTTTACATTTTTATTGTATCTGGATTTCAGAATGAGGGAAAGTTTTCATTGTATGAACCCATCCTCCCATGATGTTTTTTATTTATTTTTTCTTCAATAAAGGGACATGAAACCAACTTTTTTTTGATAATATAAATTTTAATTAGAGATATTTTACCATCTGTTTTGGGGATTCAAACACCCTTAACATCACTATTTCTCTTGTTTTGGAAGAGAATTTGTTTTACATGAAACATCTCTTATTATGGGGAATGTGAGAATGATCATATCCCTTATAAAATTCAAACATGAGGGGGGGGGGGGTGGGTAATCATAATTGGTATAATGAGTGTATCAACATGAAGAAATTAAAGCACTGGGAATTAAAAAATGGTAGGTAAGAAAAAAAGAATGTTTGTGGACTAGATCAGAAAAATGATGGGTGCATGAGACAAGTTTTTCTAGGATCCTTTGGATCATTCAAAAATTGTATCTCAACTATTTTAGGGTGGATCGACCTTAGAGGGGAAGATAACCATGCATTGGTAATTCCATTAGTCATCATACCACACTGAAATCCTAAGTAGAGGGGATAACCCTAGACTGCAACTCGAGCCCCAAAACAGTGACACCATCTCCCCATGAAACCATCCTCTAGCACTAATATAACCAACATCTAATGACACAACCTCTCTGGTTCTATCTAACATTTCCATCTGCAATCCACCCCCCCATGTCGGCCTTCTCGTTCTGTTAAACCAATTCTATAGTTGGATTATGTCTTTTATATTTTTTATTTATATTATTAGTATATATTTTTCTCACCATGTATAATTGCATTGTGTTGAGGTGTTAATGGAGTAGTAGAATTATTAGGCATTCCATTTTATTATTTTCATTTATTTAATTAATTTTTAGTTAAAATCATTTAATTAGTCTATTATTGAATCTTTATTATTTGTGTTGAATTTATTTTTAATATTGAAATTATTCAATTTAAATTTAAATTGTTTAACTGATTCCAAATATGTGATCACATTCAATCAATTATAACAAAAATATGTTACTTGATTTTCTATGAAATATATCTCTTCATTTCTATACTTAAATAAATTAATTTAATTATGCTTCTAATTTATTTATAACACAAAAGAACAAGTCATTAAATATATTAGGAGATATAAGAGTATTTTTATCCAAATAATATCATTTTGTAATTAGGTATAATTAAGTAAAATAATTATTTAATCACTATAAACATTTTTATGGCATGTGTAGTATTGGAGTGTTTTTTTGATTTAATTTAAATCCAACATATTAAATGTTTTGATGCACCTAAAATCCAATGTTTTTTACTATTTAATTTACTTTAAGCATGTTTCATATTATTTCTTTTTCAATGATTATTTTTATTGGAATTATTATGAAATATTTTGAAGAAATTTTTCTAAAGTTTTTTAAGAGTTATGAGTTTTTTAGTTAATATTGAAGCTACTCTAAAATGAAGAAAATTCAATAACTAAAAATTCTTGTACAAATAGAAGTTATTCGTACATAATTTTTTTAACTTGGGAGTCAATATTACATTAATAAATTTTATAAGTATAAATAAATACATAGATATAAGTTATTCAGATGTGATTAGTTAAAATCAGAGTTTATTATTACATGATTGATTTCTGTAAAGTAAAAATTTTATACAAATAGTTATGTTCAAAATTTTATATTACATGAATAATTATTTATTATAAGGTGAATACTAGATATTTTTTTATTCATATGTAAACATAAGAAAGATAGAGACAATCTTAGACAAACTATATGTTTTGAGTTTTATATCATGTGATAGTTTGAAACCAACTTATTCATATGGAGTTTGTATTTTAAAGAAATTTTCATGGAGTTTTTTCGTTTATAATTTATAGGTAATTATTTTTAAACTTTTAAATTATTAATTATAAAAATAATTATTTAAGGACATTTACTAAATTTTATGATAAACATATTTTTAAGGTAGACTAAGCTATCTCAATGGGAGGAATTAGTTGTTGATCAGATTTTATGGAAAGTGGGGAGGGGTGAGATCTCACTTTTAAAAATAAAAGTGTAAATAAAAGTTTACTTTCAAAATTAAATGATTTTTAAATAATAAAGTGAGAAATATAAAAAGATCTAGTTGATAAATTCGATTCAAGTTTATAAATATAATATCCAAGTAAAAGCATGGAAAAGATCAAAAAAAAAATTATGAAAGTATGTGAGTTGATGTAAAATGATCCAATGAAAAAAATTAAATAGAGGAAAATAAAAATTTATATGAAGTTTGAGAAAATATTGATATGATCCTCTACATCTCTATCCATTGGCTCGAGAGGTCTATTTTATAAATCTATTGATCTCAATTGTGATCAAGAAAACTGTCTATCATAGTTGTGGATTTTGTGAAACATCTTCTGATTTTTTGGTATAAAATTAACATGTCCTACACACTTTTGGAGTGTAAACTATTGGATAATTAAGTTTAAGGAAAAATAGATTTTCATTTCGGAAACCAGTTATTAGAGTCTCACAAATCTCCTTGATGTATAAAGTATGATGAAAGAAGAGATATTTGAGAGGATAGTAAAGATCCCTTGTAGGATTTGGAACTTTGGAGTTGGATCTTTGATAAGATTGAGAGAACTAGCAATTTGGAATTTATTTAGATCAAGAGAATTTTTTGGGAGAGAGTTATATATTCTAAGGGGCCAAGAACATCCTTCTATAGGATCTAAAAGTCCAAAGATTTTTTTATAAATTTTTGGGTGTATTGAAGGCATCGAAGACTATAATTATATTCATTTTGACCATAATAAATGAAATCTAAATGGAATCCACTCGATGCCACCAGGTACCTAGTAACCTCCATTAGGTATCCAGTGGGCTATCAAGAATCTGGGAAATTTGGAAAAACACTACTGACTAGACGCTTCTGGCCAGTGGATTCCCTGTGGACTTTAAATAGTAAGTACTTCAAGGAGATCCACTAGCTAACCGATACTCTTAGATTAGATGTTTGGTAGAACCTATAGAAAAAATTGTTTCTACCACTATGACACCAGATAGCTAGTGTACTACACCGTCTAACTAGTGGAGCCTACACAAGTTCATCTATATCTAAGTCCTTTTTCACTTCACTCTAAATACTACCTTTTATCTTATTATATGATTACAATGAATTTCAAAAAGAGTAGAGGATGTTCTAAAGACTTTATCAAGGATTAAAATATGCTTGAGTGTTTCATGAATTTCACCAATTTTAATTCAATAAAAACACTAAAACTCACTTAAATGAAAATTTTATAAAGATAAGTGACTGTTTATAATCATGAAACACTATGAGAGAGAGAGAGGTACACAATTATATCCCTTTTGATGATCACTGAAACATTAATTAAATAGATAAATTAAGTATAAAAGAAGATTATAAGAGTTTCATAATTTCATAAATTCAATAAGTAAACATGTCACGACACGTCCCCCGGGGCCCGTGTCCTAACTACCCCAAGCACCCCTTCCATAGGATAGGGGCTGGTGACTAGCACCAAAGGCGGGCTTGAGGTAGTAATGACATGGGCCCCGAGGGGCGGGTCGTGACAAATTGGTATCAAAGGGGGCCGGAAATACAAGCCCAATAGTAAAGTACAAGAAAAAGACAAAATAATAGGAAGGTGTCAAGCTGCTCCTGGATCATCCTCCGAAGTCCCTACCTGAAGGGTAGGTATAGATGGCCACATCAGATCTCTATGTCCGTCTGTCACCTCCGGGTACCGTCTCGTCGTGAATTCCACCTCTGGGTACCATCTCGTCGTCAAGTCCACCTTCAGGTACCGTCTCATCGTGAAGTCCACCTCTGGGTACCATCTCATCCTCAAGTCCACCTCCGGGTAGTGTCTAGCTCTACAAGCCTCAACCATGATCAATACTATCCGTCATCTGCATCCAACACAACGAGGTGCGGGCATAGCCCGTGCAAGGGTGAGTATAACGATACTCAGTAGGGACCCCGAGACCCTCAAGGTCTCACTAAAACCAACAAGGATAAACCACAAGGAAATATCTCAACAGATAAACTTTACTTAGGTATATGCCCATACATATACCTAAGTTATCAAGTAACCCATCTCAATAACGAAGTAAACACAAAGGTCATTGACTCAGCTCAAACCAGGATTTTCATTAATGAAACCACAACTATTGGAGAACTCCTCCTCTATCGAGTACAGTATCCCTGTCACGACTCTGAGGCACTACTCACTAACCTTAGACTATTGAAGTACTCCTCCTGTCGAGTACCGCGAGTCTACTTCCAAATACCGGGCGCTCCGTCCGCTGTGGGTTTGCCGCCAAATACCGGGTGCTCCCCCAAATAGCCGTCAGAGGTACTCCTCTTGTCGAGTACCGCGAGTCTGCTGCCAACTACCAGGCACTCCGTCCGCTATGGGTCTGTCGCCAAATACCGAGCGCTCCGTCCACTAGGCTAATCAAATCACTCCGACTCAAATCCAACAATCAGTCATCAAGTCTACAGCTACTAGGTCTCCGCACTCTGTACGCTCGTCTTTAGGAGGGTCCGCTCCACGAGCCACTGGTCGATACTCCAAGTATCACAAAATCCCAAGAAGATGTATCACAAAAGACTGCCTCATCACAGGGGTCTCAACGCAACAGACGGCGCGTCAATCGGACGCCCGGACTGTGAGTTATTAGCTTTTTATACCCGGGGGCCCGGTTGGTTTCGTGTACGAACCAACCTGACCATATCTCAACTATGCCCCTGAACACCCATGGGGTATACTCAAAGGGACGAATCGATAAAAGGGAAGGCATTTCCTTTAGTGCTAGTTGCCATCCCTTGGCCTATAGAAGGCGGGCTTGGGGTAGTCACGGCCCGGGCCCCGAGGACGGGTCGTGACAAAACATATCAAGTATGCTATTAAAAAGAATAATGAAAATTTTGAAAGCTCCCCCTTTATATTTTTTTTGAAAATTTATCCCCTTTTTAAAATAAATTTTTTAGAAATCCCCCCATTTGGATATTTATCCCCCATTATTATTGTTAAAAATATTATAATACTAAAAATAAAAAAATAAGAAGAGGAAGGAGAAACTTAAGAAATATTTGAATAAAAACTCGAGGGAGTTTTGTAAAATTAAAAATAATTTTTAAAAATAAATTTTTTGAGAAGGAGAAAAATATTTGAAAAAACCTTATTATTTTAAAGAATACTCAAATAATATAATAATTATAAATAGATATAGGGAAATTAATGGAATAAAGGAAAAACAGTATTAATGGAAAAATAATAGAAAATAAGTGAATTTGTAAAAACACCCCTTAACTTCCAAAAATCCCCAAATAATATAATCATTATAGAAAGATATTGGAATGTAATATTGAAGATAAGAATAAAGGAGAATAAAAGTGATAAGAAAATATAAAATAAAACTTTTTATACCATTTCCATGATATCACTTTTACTCCAGAATTGACTTTATCTCCATCAAAATAATTCTTCATTTGAAAGAGATTGAGGAAGGAAAGTCCTATGAAAATTGAAAGCATACTTCAATAACATCCATAAATTTACATTTTATCAAGGTCAACTCAAGAATATAGTTAGTGAGACAAGTATGTAACATATTTTTTACACATCATTAATATTATTTTGGAGATATAAAAATAAAATTTTTAAAATAAGGGAGCACACACACACATATATTCTCCTATAAGTTTTTTTAAATATAAAAATAAATTATTTAAAAAAAATAATTTTTTAAATAATATTAATATTATGAAAAGTACTTATCATTTTGGAAATATTATTTTGAAAATTTTAAAATAAGATATTTTTTTTGAAAATAATTAATTAAATTTTAAAATAAATGATATACCATAAAGAAAATTTTAAAAATAAAAAGTGATAAGGATCCCCCTCATGTTATAAAATAGGTGAGATAAATGAATCCTATCTATGATAAACCAAAAGAATAAAATAATAAATCGAAGTTCTAAAAATATTTTAAAAGATAACTAAATATTGCCAATGATCAAATGAAGAATGTCACAAGAGATCCATTATTAATTTTCCTTTAATGAATTCAAAATGATCAAGGTATAAATGTTTATTAAAAATATCAACAAGTTGATATTTTATCAGGGTAAATTATAATAAGATATCACCATTTTAGAAGTGATGTCTTAGGAAATAATGATGAAGGAAAATTTGTCTAGTGAGAGTGTGATGAATAAGATTTTTAGAGATATTGATGGCACTAATATTATTTCACATGATGGGGATATAGTCAAATGTTATCCCAAATTCCAATAGAGTGTTTCATTTATAGAATTTGGGCATAAAAAATTTCAGTGGCTGTGTATTCTTCTTCGACTATAGAAAGAATAATAGATTTCTAATTTCTAACACTCTAGGTGATGATGGAGTTTCCTTTTTGATGGAAAGTTCCACTAGTACTTCTACTATCTAGTTGAAATCCATCGAAATCAGTATCGGAAAAAGTGGTTAATTTGAAAGAGGATCCTTTCAAATAAAATAAAATGAGATTTTTGGATCCTTTTAAATAATGAAAAATAATTTTGAAAAATTTTAAATGATATTCTTTATGATTCAATTAAAAATTATCATAGAGAAAATTATTAAATATGATATCAGGTCAGGTCATAGTAAGGTAAAGTAAACTACCAATCATACATCTATAAATTTTGATTTCAAAAATTTACTAGATTTATCCAATGTTATCTTACATGTTATACTCTTGGGATTTAAAATTCCCTTCGAGTGATCCATTCAAATTGTTTTAAGAGTTAATTGGTGTATTTTACATAGTTTAAAAAGATTCCTTCATTTCTTTGTGAAATTTTAAAATTGAGGAAGAATTTTAATTCACCCATAAATATCATTACAAATTTAGTTTTCATAAAATTAATAAAATTAAAAATATAATTTTTCATTGGTAGATCTAAAAATCACATCATCATCATAAATTTGAATGAGTAAAAGATCTTTTTATATGTTCTTTAAAAAGATATTTGAATCATATTTTTTTATTTTAAAACCATTTGGAATAAGATAATATGAAATAAGTTCATACCAAGCTCAAGGGAAATATTTTAAACTGTAATGAGCTTTGGTAAGTTTGAAAATAGAATTTGAAAAAATAGGATTTTAAAAACCATGTGGTTGTTCCAAAAAAATATTTTCATTAATAAAACCATTTAAAAAGTGATTTTGATTTCCATTTAAAAGAGTTTTAAATTAAATAATATTATGAGATTTTTCTAGTTTATTTCTAAAAATCCAATTAGAGTAGATAATGGTTTGATTACTAGGTCTTTCCATGAGATCCCATAAATCAATTTGAGTGAATTGATCAAGTTACTATTTAATGAAAAGTAACCAATTTTCATCATTAAGGGAATAATTAAGGTGTTTGAGTTAAAGGTGAGAGACAAATTATTAGTGTTCAGCCTCATTTAAGACTAATCTATGAGTATGAGTTCCCACCTATATATCACTGATAAAATTTTCAAGGGGATGATATTTTTAGTTTTTTATAACTTTTAGAAGATAAATTGACATAATGTTTTTCTTATTTAACTTATTTAGTTTGAAAAGGTTTATTTTTAAAAAAAATTCAAAAGACTTTTGAGAATAATATTTTGCAAAACTCTCATAAAAACAACATGGATTTATTCTTAAACCATTTAGTCCTTTTATTAAATACACAGTAATCTTTTCTTGAGTTATAGAACCCAATAAAAATAACTTCATTATATTTAGAATATAATTTTACCATATTTTCTTTGGTGTTTAAAATAAAATATTTGCAACCAATTTTTTTGAAAAATATAACTTTGGGTTTTTTATTAAACCAATGTTCATAAGGGTTTTTATTTATAAAATTAATAACAAGAACACAATTAGTGATATAACAAAAATTATTAATGGCATCATTCCAAAAATATTTTGGAAGATACAACTCATTTAAAATAGTTTAAACGATTTATTAAATAGTTCAATTTTCCTCTCTACTACCCCATTTTGTTAAGGGGTTTAAGGAGAATAAAAATAATTATTAGAGCCTTTAGAATAATAAAAATAATTAAATCACTTTATGAGTTAAGAAATAAGACCATGTGAATCTTGTAAACTCATAAAAAATTATTAGATTGTAGGATTTTTATCCTTGACTTCTGATTTGATTAGAACCAAAAAGGTCAATATGAATTAGTTCAATATCATTTTAATAGGAAATACCATTTTAATTTAAAATATAATTTTTATTGCTTAACATATTGGAAAGTTTTACAAACCATGCCATTATTGAAATGTAATTTGGTAATATCTCATACTAGTTGATAATGTTTGAGTTTGAAAAGGGAATGTGGACTGTAATGGCCAAGGAATCTATGCCAAATACATGACTCATTCACTTATGCACTCAAACATTTAACATTTTATCTAGTAAGATATTTTAAATTTATGTATAAAAATTTTGAAATATTGAAGTGGTAAATAAAATATTTCCTTTTAAATTTAAAACCTTGAAAAAATAAGTTCCAAAAGATATTTTAAAACCACTACCAAAAAGTTGGCCAATAATTAGTAAATTATGATTCAATAATTTAGAAAATAATTTTTTTAATTAAGGTTGAGTTAGAAAAACTGATGGTACCGTCACTAATTATCTTACCCTTAAAATTATCAATAATTGTTTTGTTACCTTCTTCAAGTTTATCAATTTGATTGAATTTAGTGAGGTCTCCACACACATGTCTCAAGAAACTCAAATATTGGTACCACATTGATTCTTATCATTTTATCAGGAGAAAATTTTAAAATAAAATTAAACAATTTATGGTTTTATCATGAACACAAAATGGGTCCACTTACATTATCCAATAATAATTTTAGAATGAAAATTTTTTTAGTAGGTTTTATTTTTGGAAAAAATTGGAATAAATATGAATTGAATTTGGTCATAAATATCACACATTTTTACAACCAAATTTATATATTAAATGACCAAATATATTATAATAATTAAAAACTTTATCTTATAAGAAAACTTTTACAAAATTAGTTTTTGATTTTTTTTGAGGTTTTTGCATGATTAGATTTACCAAATACAACCTGATCTCTTAAAGGTTTTTGAGAACCCAATATTTTATTTAAATTTTATTCACCTTGATTGAATTATGAAAGGTAATTTTTGAGGTATTTAATAGTGTATTTAACATTATTAATATTCAGTTGTTTTTTATTTTCATAGAGAGATAATCCTTTTCTTTGAAGAGAAAATAATTTTATTTTTGGTGGTGATATTTTTCTTGAATCAATTTATTATATATATTTTTGAGTTGTTTGTATAAAGAAGAAATTTGGGGATATCTATTTTCTATTTGATATAAAACATATTTTAGTTCTTTATAATTAAGGTGAATGAAGGATAAAAATGAAGAAGAAGAGATGGAAGAATTGGAAGAATAAGAGGAGGAATTAGAAAGAAAGTACTAACCTTATCATCTTCATCAAAATGTTCCATGAGTTAGTTCAGACTTGATTCACTAGAAGTGGATGATGATTTTGAATCCATAGAGTCATCACTTTCACTCTACATTGTGACATTGAAATCCATTTTACCTTATTTCTTTTTCTTTTGTCTTATTATTTTCAAATGAGGTAATCCATTTTAATGTGAACTTTATTTTTTTAATTTATAGAACATCAGCTTCGGTTTCATGCTTTGATTTTTCTTTTTATATTTCTTGTGTTAGTTTTTCTATTGGATGAATTTTTTCTTGTTATTTAAAAAGTGAGAATAATCTGAAACTTCACCCTATGAATAATTCATCATTGGAATATTTTAAGACAATATTTTCTTGAATACTTTTGCTTCGTTGGCCTCCTCTTCTAATTATCATTTTATCATGATTTAATATTTCATTATGGGGCTGCAGAGTTCCCTAACCATCATTTTCTTCATTTATTTTGGATTCTTGAATAGTTGTGACTTTAGGTTCCTAGAATCTAGGTAAAACATATAATATTTTCTTTATTAGTGTTTCTATAGATAATTCATCACCTAGGGAATTTATACCATTATAGATTCCATTAAATATCATAAAAATACTTATAATAGATTCATTGGAAAGTATAGTAAAACATTAAAAATCTTGATGGTGTATGTCTAATATAGTTTCCTTCACATTATTTATACCTTAATGTGTGAACTCTAATAATTTTTAAATATTATGATTTTTTTTAAGAATACACATGACTAAAATAATTTATATCAATAACACAATGTAAGGCATTCATAACTTTGTTATTAAATTCAAATTTCCTAATATATTTGGGAGTCAATTTCTCTTCAGATTATTTGATGGGGACATACTTATGAATTACCATTATCCAAATAGGATAATAAATACTAATAAGAAAGTTTGACATTTGATTCTTCCAATAAGAATAGTCAATGTCATAAAAATTGGTTTCATATGAATTGGAATTAGATGACATAATAAATTATAGCTTTGAAATTAGTTAGGATTTGAAAAATAAAATTTAATGACAATTTTAAAAATAATACATTTTTTAAAAATATAAAAATCACTCATATGATACTAATTGTTGGTTAGAGATTATGGAAATAGGGGGAGTGGTGAATTACCCTTTTAAAAATTAATACGAAAATAAAAGCTTAATTTTAAAAATAAATGATTCTGAAATAATAATGATAAAATAGAAAACAAGATAGATGAAAGATTTGAATAGATTTTATAAAGATAATATCAAATTAAAAGTGTATAAGTGATTAAACTTAATTTATGAAATTATGTTAGTTGATGTTAAATGATGAAATGTAGAAAAGTAAATAGAGGAAAAACACAATTGATATAGTGTTTTTCTAAAGCTTTATGAAAGACCCTATGTCTTAATCACCAAATATATAGGTTTATTGTATCAATACCTTGATATTAACAGTAATCAAGAAACCCATATATCACAATTGTGTCTTTTGAGATCCCTCTTGCGCTTCATCGATATCCAAGTAACCCATCCCACACTTTTGTAGAGTGTGAATCATTAGAGAATAAAGGTTGATAATAAAGAAGATTTATTTAGGAAAAATAATTACAATCCACTCAAAAGTATCATTGATGGATGAATTAAAATGGAGGGACATATATTTAATAGGATGGTAAAAATATTTTAAAGGATTCGGAAGTATGGATTTGGCTCTTTAAGAAGCATGAGAGAACTAGAAATTCAGTGTTGATTTGGATCAAGAGTGTTTTCTTATGGAAAATGTAAATATTAGAAGGGGGAAAAACATCCTTTTATAGGATATAAAATGACTAAGAATATTATATAATTCATTGAGAATATTGAATTCATCAAAGACTGTAATTATGGTCATTTTGACCATAATAAATGCATGCTTCCTAGAGTCTGATTGATGCCGCTGGGTACCCGGTAGACTCCAAAGGGTTGCTGGTGGGCTTCCTAGAATCTGGGAAATATTAAAAAACACCATCAGCTAGCCATTACTATACAATGGCTATCTAGTGACCTTTTAACTTCAAGCGACACTTTTGGGAGAGCCATCGACTGGCTGATGGAACTTATGGATATAATTTCTTTTGCCACTATGGAACCAGGTAGCCTCTGCAGTCTACACAGGTTCCACTACGTCTAAGACCACCTAGAATTCACTCAAAATACATCCTTTAATCTTATTAGATGATTATATGGTATTTAATGAAGAGTATAGGGATTTTTTAAAGACTTTTTAATGGTTTAAAATATGATTGAAGATGAATTCTTTTTCATCATTTTAAGTTAATAAATATACTAAAAAACACTTATATGAAAATTTTAGAAAGATATGTGAGTGTTTTTGATCATGAAAACACCATGATAGAGAGAGGAACATAATTAGTTTCTAAATTTTTAGGAGGAAATTATGGATATTGTTGACTAAAATTAAATGAATGTGAATTAGAATTATTATAAAGATAGAATATCATGATAAGAAATATATATTATAGAATATATTTTTTTTACAATTATATTCTATTATATAGATAAAATATTATAGAAAAAAATTATGCTATTATTATTATTGTTATTTTTATACTTCTATGAAATGTTATTGATCGATGACAAAAAATAAGGAAGAAAAAGAATATTTTTTTGAATATTGATCTACTATTGATATGATAAAAAGTGAACTTGTTTATTTATTATTTATTATTAATTACTTTTTGATCTTATTTAGACTTGGTATAATTTGTAAGTGTCCATTTTATGAATAAGATCATTATCTACAAATTTTTTGTCATCAAAATTATGTGTTTTCTACTGTATTTAAACAAAAATATTTCTATTCATATTTTAGTGAACAATTCTTGTACTAAGTGTTAGTGAAAGGACAAGGGAAGATGTTATTAAAAATATCCTAGTTTAAAGATCATGTTTTGTAAAGAAAGGAAGTGTTAGATACTTGTAATCAACTATAAAGATTCCTAATAATGGATCTTAATAAAATAAACAATCCTACTTATACTGTTGGTAGTGTCGAGTAGTTGATTTTCTTAATGAACCAAACTGACTATAAAATTACTTGTTCAATTTGCCTCCATTTTATTCTTTTTTCTTCTATAAATATTTTTTAAAAAATAGGAAAAATAAAGGAATCAATTTTATAAGGTAAGTTAACGTTTTAAGGGGATAAATTTAATAATTCAATTCACTACTCTCTTTATTCATTATATAGGTAAAACTTGGAAAAAATTTGGTATTAGAGTAAATATTTTTATTATTCCACTTTAATTAGTTGAATTTTAATGGTTTATAAATTATTTGTTGCAATATGATATCTTAAATAAGCAATTTAAGTGGTTAGGGAACTGTACTTTAGTGGAGAAAACTATGGGTGATGGAAAACATGGATAATATCAATATTAAAAATTTAGGATTAAAATTTTATTTCAATGTAGTGAAACCTTATAAAATTTCTACCAATGAACATAGATTTTGGAGTGTAGAATAGTGAGATGAATTTAATTTAAATTATAGAGATATGAATGATATAATTTGTGGTATAAGACCTGATTTTAATAAAATTTCTCAATGTGATGCTAGTTATAAAATGTATAAAACCATCTTAGCTACTTATGAAGGAATAACTAATGTAAGACAGTTGAGATATAACAATATCAAGAAATTTTTTGATACTTTTAAAAACAATTATGGGGAAAGAATTAAAAAAATGTGTGGTAATGTTATTTCCCTAGGAGTTATATTACTTGAATTTTGTCATTATATAAATGTATTAATAATTTAACCTATTATATAGAGTGAAATATCATATTCTATTTCACAATATACTCCTATTGAAGATCTAAAAATGAAAAATTCATTCTGAACATGCATGTAGTATTTTTGAGCACAAACAATATTTTGTAACATGATTCTAGGTTGAACCATAGAGAAAAGTTGGGTTTTACTATTTCTATTGGTTGTCATTTATAAATTAATTAGTAAAAGATAAGGGGTGTGGATTTTTGTGTGAGATCGGTTGAAAATAAAGAAGAAATGGTCCTAAACTAGAGTTTTTAATCATGGGACTCACCTTGATTAGAGTGAACACACTTGAAAGAGAGAAGTGAAATTAAAATGAAATCATGAATGCTAACATACCTATTATATTGAAATGATAAAACACCCTTCTATACCTATGAATAATACTTTAAGATATTCATAGGTCTTCCTAATGAGGAGGTTGGACCTTATAATATTTTTTAACTCACCTCAAGAGAAGAAATGAATTTTTAGTTCCATGGTGTTTTGTTTCTTTTTTCTCTCTTACTTTGGATGTTTGGTTTAGGTTTTTCAAGACCTTGATAGTGTATTTCTCAATGTAACACAACAAATGGGTTTTCAAAATTACAATTGAGTGAGGATTCTAGATGAAATCAGGTGTGACTCCCTATACACCAAAGGCTCTCGACTAGTGTAGAGAGATAAAAACCATTATGGGGAGAATATGCCTTCAAATGTAATGTCCTAGGGCCATGCCCAATTCTACAAAAAAGTCAACATATACCATCCATATAAAAGACATCCCAATAACTTGTATACAAATAAGAAATGATCCAATAGGGATCTCATATTCCAGAATATAATAGAGTAGAAATAGTCAATATGATGTATTATAAAAAATAGAGAAGTAGTAGATAAACATGGAAAGTATCATTAAGTTAATACAACTGTGGCATACTTGATGGTACACATGTTGTACAATAATTGAAAAGTAATGTAAATAGGCTCTGACCTAACTAACATAATAACCTTACTAAATCCTTGGCCTCTACAACTTACTAGAATTGAACCACATGTCCATCTTAATGTGATACCCGTGTCTTGGAAGAAAACATGAAGGCCTACCCACATATACCAAATACCATGTTGTGTACATGGGTAGGGGAGAGTCCAAAAACCCAATATTAATACCCAATGACTCAAAATATTGAATAATACTATGATAAAATGATTGATCATATAATACATATAATTATTGTAGGTGGTTCTCATACAACACACCAACTCGGAAACATAACAATGTACATACAAGAATACACATTAGGTTATCATGTGCCAACCAGACCACCATGAAACCTAAAACTATTTAATCATGCCAATTATGATAGAAAAGTTCCACCGTATTCCCTAATAACTCTCAAAACCTATCTCTTTCTTCTTTACTCAAGGAAATAACCTTCATTAGATACTACATCAAGTCTCGTACAAAGTCATTGACCACACATTCTCACTCAAGGATGGTTACTCATCAACCTATATCAAACAAAAAATCATATACCAAGACAAACATTGGACTATCCCTTCATAATCAATGGAGGTCCCTTCTAGTACCTTATCACTCAAGGTTAGGCTAATAATTCAGTTCCACTAACAACTACATCACATCTCATCACATACCTCACAACATATGGACCATCACTTCTTACTGAAGGGTGGTCATTGAAAACACATTCTCACTCAAGGTGAGGAAACCCATCAAGCCCATTACAATTTATCAACCACATATTCTCATGAAAGGTTTTTCCTATATAAATAATCCAACTACACCTTCTTAAACAATGTTATACACACATCACAACCATATCAAGTTTCCAATCACACCTTCTCACTCAAGTTTGAACACACATCACCAACTCAAAGCCCAATATTCTCACTCAAAGTTGGTCCCAATATCCATAATCACATAACTTCATATGTTATACCACCTTCCTATATATTAGTTTTTGTTTAAAACTGTCAATAAAAACATATCAAAAAATAGGAAATAAGAACATCATATAATCAAGCATCATCACATGGTCATGAACTAACCCTAAAAAACACTCAAATTATAAAATATATAAGTATTACCCCTACATCAAACCTTACCTACATATAATTTTTGATTTAATGAACAAGTTCACACACTAAAAACATCTATAATTGAAATAATTCATTATAGAAACTCATACATCATACAACTAGGACTTCCAAGTCTTAGTTGAGTCCAAAAAACTCACCGTTGGCCCTTTTTACCAAGTAGGAAAACCCCTATACCTTTATGTTATTGGAAACCATTACATCAAAACCAATACATTTTACCTATGTATACCCTCAATGGATCAATTACATCATTATAGATAAACCTGATAAATTTGATACCAGAACAAAACATAATCACCTAACACACACATTCATGCATCATCATGAAACAAAAAATCCACCAGGAAATGAAAATAATGAACCACATTAAAAGGAAACCATTATTTAGAAAACATAGAATAACTCACTTTAGGATAAGAAAACCAAAACCAGTCTCAACTAATCTCTTACATATTTATTTTAAAAACCTATTCAACGTTCTATTTATAAATACTTTATAAAATGCATCATGTGTTTCATTACTCTTGATAGGACCTTAGAAAAAATATCATTAAAAAAATTATTTAGAATCCCACATGTTTTTTAAAATACTATTTCAAAACCCATCACCTTAAATCATCCCATAAACCTTTAAAATCTATTTTAAACCATTTCTTATAGGAATCCATTTTCCCTCAAAACCCATTTTTAAATCCACATTTTAAAAAGGAAATTATGATAACCTAAGAAAAAAATATCTTTATTTTACATAATTAACATAATGTAAACATTAAAAATCAAAATAATATTACATATATTATAAAAACTTTTGGTTTAGTAACTTTGAGTAACTCTTACATAGGCAACTTATTTTAAAAACTTGTGAACCTTTCTGTGTAATCAAACTCATATGGACCCCCTTCTAAAACTTTATCATAATTGATAATTTCCAAAATAACTCAAGGAAGAGAAATATAAGAAAGGGGTGAGATAAAATACTCAATAAGGTAAAATATTTCATCAAGGGTTGGATCATAAGTATATGATAAAACATGATAAAGAGAGAAATTTATTTTTAAAAGGAACACATGATAATAAGAGTTGTCAATAAATAATGAAAAAAGACATGTGATATCAAAGGAAAAACATATACCATGGAATAAGAGTGTGAGATAATAATGGGGACATGTTATAAATAAGTGATATCACAAGGTTAAAAAATAATAAATATATAGAGACAACATAAATCATGACAACATAAGCATATATCAAGATTCACCATCAAGTCCATCATCACATAGTGGAGAAATCCCCATAGTGGATTAGGTTAACTTATTAATACCATATATGGTATCCCATAATATTAAAACATTACCCAATGTATTATAGGGCTCTATAATTATGACCCCACCTAATACATAACATAATGTGTTTTGGATAACCAACCTTGCACCATACATGATATCTCATGAGATGAAAGAATTACCCAATGCATTAGAGGGATATATAATTCTGGGACTACCCATCACATAACATAGTGTGATTAGGATAACCTACCATGAAGCATACATGATATATCATGAGATTAAAACATTAACCACTTTATTATAGGGCTATATAATTCCAAGTGCACCCGATACATAACATAGTGTTTTTAGGCTAACTGCTCGAGCACTATACATGGCATCCCATGAGATAAAAAAATACCCAATTCATTGGAGGGATATATAATTCTAAAATCACCATAAACATAATAAAAATCATAATAAATTTAGGCATATGAATTACACATAAGACAAATAAACCATTCATAAAGTATAAGCATGATAAAACCCTTATAAAATAAGTGGGTTTCATAATATTATCTTAACACATAACTGAAGTCTATTTTATAAGGGTTCTTAATTAAATAAAGAATGAAATAATTTTTTATGTTAATATTTTAATAAATAAACATTTGTCTTGAACATTTATTTCCAATTCAGGAGGACTCGGGAGAAGGATTAAGGGTAAGGATAAAAATGAACTGAATCGACGATGCTTTTTGAAATGAGCATAAGATCTTTTACGGAAGGAAAAATATTATTATTTAAATTTATATAATAATTGAACTATTACGATTTTAGATAAAATTATGAGGGTAATTATAAGTTATTAATTGTGATTTTTTTTAGGGTGGTGAAACTTTTCCTGAAATAATAAATCAAAAAGTTCCCTTAAGTTAGGTTTCCATAAAAGTGTGAATTTCAAAGGGAACTTAAAAAATGAATTAACTCCAAAAAATAAAGGTATAGTAAACTAAAAAAATATTTAAGGAAAATATATGTATTATATGAAAGAAATATATGAGAATAATATAGATAAAAATGTAAAAAAATAAATAGAATTTATAACTGAAAAGTAACAAGGTTGGTTTCTAAAGATCCATTTTTATGTTTTAAAATGAATTTTGTATCCTAAAAAGGTTCATAAAAACTTTTTTTACAATATAAGAAGGTAATTATGGGGGTTAAATTATATAACACAAAATTATGTTTCCAATTAAAAAGGGTAAAATTGGTAAGAGGATAAATTATGGACAAAGAGAGGAAACCATCGTTAAAGAGGATGAGAATTATTCTCAATAATGATATACATTTTGAGAAAGAAATTAATCAATGTAAAAATTACTAAATTAAAATTGAATTATATTCATAGAGGGAGAGAAATATATTTGAAATAAAATATTAGGGTGCAATTAAACAAATCTTGGAATAAATAAGTTCTTAAGTAACCATTTTAACTCAAAAAATGGAATAAAGTTAATAATAACCTTGAAGTCATTATTATATTTTGAGTTGAAAATCCATAAAGGTATAAAGTGAGATAAATTTTTAAATACCATATATTTCATGAAAATTATTATATATATAAATCCATATCCAATACATATGTCACAAAAATAAATAAGCGGTGAATAAGATTCATATATCAATGAAACAAAATTGAGATTAAAAACCCTTTCCTTTTATCTCGATTTCCTCAAACATGGTGTAACCCACTGTATAAAAAGTATAAAAATATTAATAACTCATTTTAGAACCTTATTAATAACTATTAATATTTATAGTACTCATTTATAATCATTTATTTAGTTATTATCTATTCTCAATATCAGGTGTGAGTAATCTGGATCGTTTTGAAGTAGTTTCATGATCGCATTGTCAATATTCATTATTATCCAAAAGTTCATCATCATGAGAACATTCAAGGTAATGTAATTTATTATTTATAATTATTTATAAATATAAAATTTCATCCTTATGGACAGTTTTATTACTATCCTTGAATATGAACTCAGTGAAAAACATGTTTTGGAGATTCTTAACAATCGAGAAATGATGTTTTAGTGAATGATTTTTATTTTATTGTTACCATTATAGATCCAAAATAAAAATATTATTTCATTATTTATATAATATATTTTCAGTACTCAATTCTTCATAGTAACCCATGAAATAATTTTTTAACATTGTTCCATTGGGTGTTTAAACCTCCCCAAACAAGAACATACAATAATATTAATAAATGGTTATGAAGTGGATTGGTTGTAATATCACAATATGAGAAAAATGATATTATTTAGTATTTATTAGTATGATATATAATAATTTAAATTAATTATAAGAATAATATAATTTATATAAATTTATTACATTGAACAAATTGATTATTTTCCATTTAGTATGCTTCTTTTAGATGGTTAAAATTATAACCATTATTTATTGTTCATGTTATTAATAGTTTCTAAAATTTATCTTAACAAAAACTTAATAAATAAAAAAATATTTATACATTAAAACAATTAGTATAACCATCCATGAAAGGTGGTAATGAAAATGAAACATGTTTCTTCACAGAGGCAGTAGTCAGTACAAATGCACAATTGACATTTTCATTTTTCCTTAAGGGAAAGGAAGAAAGGTGGTAAATAAAAATTCACCTAACATAATAAAATTAAATATAAAAAAATAATTATTCCATAATATTATAACGATAAATTTAAAATTTAAAATTTAAGATATAAAGGAATAAATTTAGGAAAATAATGTGTACTCATGTTGAGAACTTTGAATTTTCCTTGGAGGATTCCATAGAAATATAGGGCTTAATCCAATTATTTGTGACGAGAATATTATGTAAGTGAAGAAGGATTATAGGATAAAGGAAAACGGTAGTGTTTAAATAGAAAATTGAATTTTTTTTAGCTCTCTAAAGGGGTGATGTAAGTCCCCTTTTATAAGTGGTGAGAATGAATTTTTTTTAAATACCCTTTACTTTATAATAATTTCATTACATTATTAAAGGATGAAGGCTATGTTAATGAAAAATAAGGGAGTGGGGAATGTTATAAGGTCTAAAAGTCCACCAAAATCAATTATACACATGTTTTAAACATTTCTTATCCTCTTTCCCCTAGGATAAACCCCCTTTACCCCAATTTACCCTTATTGTGGTAACTCCATTTCTACCATACACAATTAATTTTAAGGAAAAGAATTAAAATTAAAATTATTTCATAAAGTGAAAAGGATTCTTTAAAATATTAAAATAATTTTATAAAATTAAATTTATAAGGTTTAGTGAAATTAATTTTAGTATTACCGCACATAAAGTGTAAAAACTCATTTTTAAAAAAGGTGTATTTTTAAGCTCAAAATTTATTTGTAGAATAAAATTATCAATTTATTTTATTTTAATTATAAAAATGGGTTTATAATAATCAAATAAATTTTAAATGGATTTAAAATAAATCAAAAACCAATATTTTCCAAAATAAAATTTAATTAAAAGAAAAGAAAAAAAACAATTTCTGTTTGAAAATAACACTTAAATTTTTAAACATCAGATTTATAAATTCCTAATAGTATTTTGAAATGTATATTTTTACCCATTTAATACATATTTGATCATTAAAAGTGTTTTGTAAGTTTATAAGTTATACTTACTTCTTAATATAGTCATAAATTCTTTGATTTTAGTAAAAATAGTTTTTTCACTATTCACCTAAAAATAAATTATTTAAAAATAATATCAAAAAATAACCTTAGGATAATATTTATATGTGGAATTAGAAAACTGAATTTATTTTTTAAAATTTAAATTCTAAATTTTTTAAATATTTCTTTTAAATTAAAATTTAAAATATAAAGAAAAAATGATTTTATTGAAAGATAGCATTTTTAAAGATTATGTGTTATTAATATTATTTATTAATAATCTATTACTTAAAGAATGTTAATATTGAAATATTATATATTATAAAAATAATTATTTAATAGCATTAGTTTTTAATTTATTAATACTTTAAACATTTATTTAAGAATGAAAAATCCTTTTAAATATTAAATCATATTAATTATATATCCTCTAAATGTAAGCATTTTTAATTGGTTAATATATTATTGTTTACTATAGGTTTTATTATTCCTATAATTTGTTCATAATATCCATATAATAAGTTTCATCTCATTTTAGTTTGATTTTTTCTATGGATCTTGCTATCAAACACATTAGATTTATTTAAAGGAATGACATATAGTAAAATACTAGGACATTTAATTCTCCACTATTAGATAAATTACACACTAAAAATTTTAAAACTCATAAAATGGGAATAATTTTCTTAGGGAGATCCTAATTAACTATACACCAATAGTGGATCATGGGTTGATTTAGGATATGAAGTGAGATTTACCTATATAAAATTTGATATAAAACCTTTGTAAAAAGACACAATCTATTCCTAATGGAATACAAATGAATGAAGAAGGGAAAAATAAATAAAAAGTAACTTTACACAAAACTTGATGACGATTTTTATAATATTTATATAATAATGATACCAAAAAATGTTTTTATTTATAATTCAATATTTAATAGGTTAAAATTTACATAACATAATAGATACAGAAATATGGAGTGAAAAATCACTTTCAAATTCAATAGTAGTTATTTCAAAAGATTTTCTTTATTGTAATGTTCTAATAGATTATTGGAATCAATTTTTAACTTAATCCCTTAGATTAGTGAACTGGTTTTCATAGTTCCCAAATTCATCACATCTAAAACATCAAATTGATAGTGGAACCTTATGAGGAAAATTATTTTCATACATAGTGTTAACTAAACTCTTCCTTTATCCTCAAAAAATTATTTCTTGATTCCCTCATTTACAATAGATAAAATAACTTTTAGTGTCTTTGAGAAAGTCCCCTATGTGCCTCTTCCCAAATTTTTGACACAATGGAAATTGAACATCCTCTCCTTATTCAACTTTATCACCCAAAATTCCATGAGACTCCATATTTATATTATTTGGTTTGTTTGGGATTTTAACTATGTACATGATATTAGTCATATTTCATGATATCTAGTTTGGTATAATCATAATGTTTCTCACTTAAACTCTTATTCTGATGAGCTGTTCGTTGAGTTAATCGTCACATTATCCCTCCCACCCATGGTTCCTTATAGTTCCAACCATTAATAAAACAAAAAGGTCTTAACACGAGTGATGAACATCATAATATAAATATATAATCTATCTCATGAAAAACCAAAATAAAAATGAATTATTCTTGAAAACCATCAAATTAGATTTCAGTTAAACCTAAATCACTCTTGGTTTAATATAGGTTTCTTTGAAAGGGGTTCTCTTATACTCTTTAACCCAATTAATTTACATATTAAATTCCTTATAATATCTTGTAAATAGAATTATATTAACCAAATAATATCTCATGGGAGTGTCTAACTAGGTGTTCAGTTAGGCCTATTTTTCATACAGCAGGTGATAATTGAGTTAATACCCAATCTACCCTTTTCAGGGTTATTACCCCTAAGTACATTTTTACCAAAATCCTATACCCACATGTTGTATCCATACATGGATATAATTTTTAGGAAAAAATATATATAAAACTTTTTCAAAATTTTAGTATCTTATCCTATACTTAGATTTATCTCTAGGGTTTTCATTAAAGTTTTATAATCTTAATCCATAGTATAACTAGACTAATCCTAAAAAATAACTAAACACTCCTCTGATACCAATTATGAAAATCCAATCTAAACATATCTTTATTTTAAACCATTACCATAATTTAAATATTTCATCACATGACAATCTCACATAGCTTATTGAATCTTTTGGTTTAATGTCTTTAAGGACCAGTTACAAAGTTAACTTATTTTAGAAACTTGTGAAGCATTATCCATAATCAAACTCCTCTAGACCCCCTTCAAGAAATTTCTCATAAGTTATAATTATATTTATAACTCAAAGAAGGTAAACATAAGGAATGGAGAGATCAAATGATCAGTAATGGAAAACATGTCCTCAAGAGTTGGATCATAATCATACAAGAAAATAGAAACATGGGATAAATTTATTATCTAAAGAAACATGGGACAATACGAGTTGTCTATAAATCATGAAGGAAGTACATATGATCTAAAATAACAAACATGTATCATGACATAAGAGTGCGAGATAAGAATGGGAACATGTTATAAGGAAATAATATTTTAAGATCATATAATTATAAATATGTTTAAAGAATATAAAGCATGACATCAAAAGAATAGGTAAGGTTTACTCCCATGACCATCATCACAAAGTGGATAAATACCCATAGTGGATGAGGTTAACACCTTAATCCCATACATGGTATCACATGATATTAAAACATTAACCAATGCATTATAGGGCTATATAATTTTGGCCCCACCCATCACATAACATAGTAGGGTTAGGCTAACTTCCTATGCACCATATATAGTATCTCACAAGATGAAAACATTTCCCAATGAATTAGAGGGATATATAATTTTGAGAACACCTGTCACCTAACATAGTGTTATTAGGATAACTACCCATGAACCATACATGTTATCTCATGATATGAAAACATTAACCAATTTATTGGAGGGATATATAATTCTAGGCCCACCTACCGCATAACATAATGTTCATAGGCTAACTTCCCATGCACCATACATGGTATCTGATGATATGAAAACATTAAAAAATTAATTTAAGGGATATATAATTATATTCTGACCCATAAAATAATTAAAATCATAATATTTATATTCTTATGTGTTCTATATAAGAAAAATAAACAATTTGTAAAGTATAAGCATGATAAAACCCATGATAAAGAATTGGGTTTCATAATCTTGTCTCAACACATAACCAAATGATATATCCTAATGATTCCCAAGATTAGAAGGAATGAAAAAATTTTGGATGATAATATTTTAATAAATAAATTTATTTATTTAAAATTGAGTTTCAATGTAATAAAATTAATGAGAAATATAAAGGATAAGTAAGAATAAAAATAAATCGCATAGGTGACGCTTTTTAAAATGAGCATTGTATCTTGTAAGCAATAAAATTAGTTATTATTTCCCTTTAGACTAGAATTAAACTATTATTGTTTTATTTAAAATAATTATGGATTTCTTAATATATTAATTTTTAAAAACATTTTATTGTAGTGATTCTAATCAGAAAATAAGAAATCATAAATTTCCCTTAAGTCATATTTACTTAAAAGTGGAAATTTTGAAGAGAACTTAAAAATTATATTAACCCCAACAATGAAACATATTGTAAACCACATATATATATAAGTAATATATATAAAACATAAGGAATAAATACATGATAATATGATATAGAAAAAGGCATAGAAAAAAATAGAATAACTACCTCAAAAGTAATAGTTGTTTTATAAGATCCCTTTTTTTATATTTTAAATGCATTTTATTGAAATCCCACATCATAAAAAGGTTAGTAAAAAATTATTTTTAAAATATAAGAAGGTTATAAAGGTTAAAGACCAAGCATAGCTGGTCCTCTAAAAATATAATAAAAAGTAAGCATAAGGAGTTACAACAAGGATTTAAAAGAATGGGTGTGAAATTACCCCTTCAATCCCAAGTCCACAGTGGGTGAATACAAGTGTGGGATCACACAAGACCACATCAAGATTTATTCCAAAATTTACATTTTCTAGAGCTCACTAGTAACCTTGTTCTCTCCCCTATAGGTATGATTAACATTTAGAAGAATATTTTCATATTCTTTTAAATACTCAATCCATGAAGGCATAATTTTCTATAGAACACTTTGAGATTTATTATTCAAATCCTTTACCAAAATATTAAAGTATGATTCAATCCATATAATATTACATCCATGATCTATATAAAATTTGATTATTGTTATTATTTCCCATATATCATCCTCATATAACTATCCATTTTCAATGAATTTGTAGAAGCACCCCTTTACAAAGCCCTAATGAGTCAAAAAAACACCACCACATCCCACAAGACTGGGTGCACCAGATGCTGTGCCATCAACATTGACTTTAATAAATAAGGGGATTGGGGGAATCTACAAAATTTATTTTAAAACCTATGAATTTTTTCTCCTTTTTGACACACCAAGATACCACAATGTGATTATGTCAAAGACATTGTTCATTATTGAAACTGTTTGGATCCGATATGGCTTTGTGTATGTTTACAACTCTCACAAGAAAGGATATTTTACTATTACAAAAAGTAGCATAATTTCTTTATTACTAGGTATGGTTTACAAAGGTGGCTTTCAAAGTGAGAAGAAGATCTTGTAGTTTCCTGATTAACTTAATTTCAACAATGAAATTCATAATTTCCATCAATAAGATAACTATTTTTAGGTCAATGTTGAACAAGTGTTGGATTTAATCATATAAATTGGACTCAAAATTGAAATTTATAAAAATTATATATATATTTTCATCATTTTAATACATAAATGACATGCATAGACTAATTGCAGAACCATTTTGTTCAGCTAAGGATAGATGGGAAGCATTTCCTTTAACATTTTCCGTAATAGGAGAGTTTTTTATGGAGGGATAAAAGGCCTACTAAATCTAGGGATCCTAGTAGGATTATTTATTTCCTGAATTAATTTATACATATATCATTCCCTTGGGTTAAACTTCCAAAACATATTTGGTTTTCAGATTAGAGTTTCAATTTCAACAAGGACCTACCTCTGGATCTTCAGTTGGTGTGAGGCGGGTGGATATGATCAGGATCTCTAAAATTCTAGTTGAACACATTAATTGAAATATGTGGTCTAATATGAATTGGATCCATAATCTATTTAATAGGTATATCAATCCATGGTATGTTCTAACAATTCATGTTGTAATGCATAAAGACAACCCACTTTGAGCATGACATGGTATCATGATTGGAGTGTTTGATGGATCTATCAATATGGGAAGCAATATACCAAGGGTAGCCATCATATATCTTTGGTATGAAACTTTCATTGAGAAAGACTTGGTCCTAATCCTATGATGTTATCATATTTCTCGTGAATTTGTTAAGAAGGGATTTATTAAATTTCTTTATATCCTTAATATCTACTCCACCCATGTCAGTAGGTTTAATACACTATTTCATGACAAAGAGAGTAGATTCGTTTCATGGATATAACCGATCTAGAAAAAATTCCCAATATTTATTTATAGGTATTTAATAATCCAGTTGGGACATCTATATATTGATAAGGCATTAATAAACATGAATGTGATCACTTATTTGACCAAGCATATCCTTTTCACCCATGAAATGATTTTACCATTCCGTTTGGCTAATTGGTTGATGATATTGATTGAAATTATTTCTAAGCAAAATATCTTAACCTTTCCCCATAACATTAGGATCTATAGGTAAAAAAATGGTAAGGACCCCCTATTAACATTCACCAAACATTTATATTTAATCATAATAAAGTAAACCCCATGACAAGATCAGGGGGGGCTAAAATGGTGAAGCCTGAGTTCATAGTCCCTAATAATATCCGCACATATAGGAGGAAGAGATCCAATACTACTATACTAAATTAATGATTTATAATGGTGAATTCTTGAAGCCAAAAGGTTAGCAGCCTAGTTACCTTTACAACAAGTTTAGAGAAAATTAGTATTGTGACTAATCAAATATTTTAAACACAAGATGAGGTAAGTAATAGACCAAGGTACACTGGTTCAAACATGTAGGGAGTTCAGAATGATTTTGGATTCATTCCCCACCAAAGATAGTTCAATTTTTTCTATTCAACACATTTTCACCCCATCCTACATAGATTTTTTTATATAATGAAAGAGTCTCCCAAACTATAGGATGTACTGATGGTGATGATCACTGAGCCACTATGGTCACAAATGATACCGCCTCCATGCATAAACCCAAAGAATCAAGACCCACAAACATTTATTTCTAAAGCCACTAAGGGGGGGATCTAGTAGATCCAATGTACTAGAGTGGACACATGCTTCCTAGAAGGAGGAGGGTAATAGACGTGAATGATAGAACTAGGAGAAGGATCTTTCTACCACTATTTAACAAAAGGAACTAGATCAACCACCAAACATCTCATTGGATAACCAAGGAATGACACGAGCCAAAAAAACTCTCATGATGGGATCTATTCCTTACTTCCCATAAGCACCAGTATCCTAGAATCAAGATGATCAATATATACACCACAAAAACAAATAAGTTTTGAATATGATTCACATATCAATGAAAGAAAATTGAGATAAAAACCCTTACCTTTTATCTTGATTTCTTCAAATGTGATTAAACCTAATATTTGAAAAAATAAATAATATTTATCACTCATTTTAGAACCTTATTCATAACTATTACTATTTATACTCCTCATTTATAATTATTCTTTTAGTTATTATCTATTTTTAATATAGGATGTGAGTAATATTTATCGTTTTGAACTGAAAAGATATGCAATAAATTATATGGATATTATCAATAGATTTATAAGAATAATAAAACCTCTAGTAAATAATATGATATTAACCAATTAAAAATTCATACATTTAGAGGTTATATAATTAATATGATTTAATATTTAAAAGGATTTTCCATTCTAAAATAATTTTTTAAAGTATCAATAAATTAAAAATTATTGATTTTCAAATGATTATTATGATAATATATAATATTTCAGTATTACAATTCTTTAAATTAAAAATTAATATAAAATAATATTGAAAACATATAATGTCTAAGAGGGTTATTCTTTAAGAAAATATTTTTTCATTGTATTTTGAATTTTCATTTAAAATATACATTTATAAATTTTATAATTCGAATTTTAAAAAATTAACTTCTTTATTTAATTCCACATATCAATATTATACTGAGGTTAGTTTGGGATTTTTTTTGAGATAATTTATTTTTAGTTAAATAGTGAAACATACAATTTTTACTGAAATCAGAGCATTTATGACTATATCATGTAGTATGTATAAATTAAAAACTTATAAAGCATTTTTCAGGATCAAATATGTATTAAAGTAGTAAAAAATATATATTTTAGAATCCAATTATGAATTTATAAAACATATGTTTAACAACGTTGGTATTATTTTCCAATAAAAACAATTTTTGGTCTTATTTAAATTCAATATTATTTTGGAAAAATTCGGTTTTTTATTTATTTGAAATCCAAATAAAATTTATTTATTTTATAATAAAACAATTTTTATCACGAATATAAAATTCATTGATAATTTTATTCTAAATATACATTTTAAGATTAAAAATACACTATTTTGAAACATGGGGTTTTACAGGTTATGTGCGCTAATACAAAAATTAATTTCTATAACCCTTAAAATTTTTATTTTATAATTTTTTTCATATTTTGAATAACTATTTTAAAATTAATAAATAATTTCAATTTTTGTCATTAAAATTAATTAACAAGGTTATAAATAGAGTTACCACAGTAAGGTTAAATTGGGTTAAATGGGGTTTTACCTAAGGAAAAAGGATAAAAACATGTTTAAAACATGTGAGATAATGGTTGTTGGAGGTATTATATACTATATACCATTACCCACTACATTATTTTTCATTTTTTCAGCCTTTATACTTTAATAATGTAATGAAATAATTGTAAAGTAAAGGGTATTTATAAAAATATCATTCTCACCACATATAAAAGGGGGCTTAGAGCACCCCTTCAAGGAAATCAAAAATTTCATCTTCCCTTTGAAACCTTAAAATTTTACCATATCATAGAATTATTAATCACTTCTATAATCCTCTAGTCCCAAGTAATTATCCAAATCCCTTTATTTCTTTGGAACCCTATAAGAAAAATTCAATGTTCTCAATGTGATAACTCATTCTTTTCCTAAATTTCTTCCTTTCTATCTTATATTTTCTATTATAATTTTATCATTTTTAAATAGTGAAATTATTATTATTATTATAATTAATGTTTTTATACTAAGTTAACTATCATTAATAACTTTTCTTTCATTACCTTAAGGATAATGAAAGCACCAATCATGTGTTTGTACGAACTAGAACCTCTATGAATAAACATGTTGTGTTTTCATTCCCCACCAAAGATAGTTCAATTTTTTCTATTCAACACATTTTCACCCCATCCTATATAGATTTTTTTCTATAATGATAGAGTCTCCCAAACCATAGGATGTACTGATGGAGATGATCACTGAGCCACTATTTTCACAAATGATACCGCCTCCATGCATAAACCCAAAGAATCAAGACCCATAAACATTTATTTCTGAAGCCACTAAGGGGGGATCTAGTAGATCCAATGTACTTGAGTGGACACATGCTTCCTAGAAGGAGGAGGGTAATGGATGTGAATGATAGACCTAAGAGAAGGATCTTTCTCCCACTATTTAACAAAAGGAACCAGATCAACCACCAAATATCTCATCGGATAACCAAGGAATGACACGAGCCAAAAAAAATGCTCATGATGGGATCTATTATTTACTTCCCATAAGTACCAGTATCCTAGAATAAAGATGATCAATATATACACCACAAAAAGAAATAAGTTTTGAATATGATTCACATCTCAATGAAATAAAATTGAGATAAAAACCCTTACCTTTTATCTTGATTTCCTCAAATGTGATTAAACCTAATATTTGAAAAAATAAATAATATTTATCACTCATTTTAGAACCTTATTCATAACTATAACTATTTATACTCCTCATTTATAATCATTATTTTAGTTATTATCTATTTTCAACATCAGATGTGAGTAATCTTTATCGTTTTTAACTAGTTTATGATATCATTTTTGGTATTTGTTCTTCTCACAAATTCATCATTATGATACCATTTAATTACTAGAATTTATTATTTATACTTATTTACAAAGAGATAATTTCATTATTATGGGAGTTTCAATTATGACCCTTGAAGACGAACTCAATGACATGCATGTTTTAGGGATTTTTAACAAATGTGAAGTTATATCTTTGTGAATGAGTTTAATTTTAGTATAAATAATAAAAAACCAAAATAAACACATTATTTTATTATTTATATAATATATTATCAGTATAATAGATTTTATAGTCATAAATGATATTATTTTATAGAATTATTCAAGTTCCTAGTTAAATTGGCCCAAACAAGAACATAACATTATTTTAATAGATGGTAATAAAGAAGATTAGTTTTAATATTACTATAAAAGAATAAAAAATATATTATTTTGTATTTTTTAGTGTGATATATTATAATTTTATTTAATTAGAATAAGAATATAATTGATATAAATCTACTATATAGAATGGAGAAATTATTTTCCTCTCAGTATTCTTGTTTTTTTATAGTTAAAATTATAGCGATTTTTTATTATTCACATTATTAATAGGTTGTACAATTTTTCATTCTAGAAAATTTACCATTTCATAAAAATAATATTTATATATTAAACCAATTCTTATAACTATCCATTTAAAGAGATAAGGAAAACACAACATGTTTATTCATGGAGGCGGTAGTTCGTACAAACACATGATTGATGTTTTCATTATCCATATGGGAATGAAAGAAAAGTTATTAATGATAATTAAATTAGTATAAAAACATTAATAATAATAATGATAATAATTTCACTATTTATAAATGATAAAATTATAATTGAAAATGTAAGATAGAAAGGAATAAACTTTAGGAAAAGAATGAGTTATCACATTGAGAACTTTGAATTTTTCTTACAGGGTTCCACAGAAATAAAGGGATTAGGATAATTACATGGGACTAGAGGACTATAGAAGTGATGAATAATTCTATGATATAGTAAAATTTCAAGTTTTCAAAGGGAAGATGAAAATTTTGATTTCCTTGAAGGGGTGATCTAATCCCCCTTTTATATGTGGTGAGAATGATATTTTTATAAATACCCTTTACTTCAAAATTATTTCATTACATTATTCAAGTATAAAGGCTCAAAAAAATGAAAAATAATGTAGTGGATAATGGTATATAGTATATAATACCTCCAACAACCATTATCTCACATGTTTTAAACATGTTTTTATCCTTTTTCCTTAGGTAAAACCCCATTTAACCCCATTTACCCTTACTGTGGTAACTCCATTTATAACCTAGTTAATTAATTTTAATGACCAAAATTGAAATTATTTATTAATTTTAAAATAATTATTCAAAATATGAAAAAAAATTATAAAATACAAATTTTAAGGGTTATAGAAATTAATTTTAGTATTAGCACACATAACCTGTAAAAACCCATGTTTAAAGATAGTGTATTTTTAATCTTAAAATGTATATTTAGAATAAAATTATCAATGAATTTTATATTGATGATAAAAATTGTTTTATTATAAAATAAATAAATTTTATTTGGATTTCAAATAAATAAAAAACCGAATTTTTGCAAAATAATATTGAATTAAAATAAGACCAAAAATTGTTTTTATTGGAAAATAATACCAACTTTGTTAAACATAGGTTTTATAAATTCATAATTGGATTCTAAAATATATATTTTTACTACTTTAATACATATTTGATCCTAAAAAATGCTTTATAAGTTTTTAATTTATACATACTACATGATATAGTCATAAATGCTCTGATTTCAGTAAAAATTGTATGTTTCACTATTTAACTAAAAATAAATTATCTCAAAAAAAAATCCCAAATTAACCTCAGTATAATATTGATATGTGGAATTAAATAAAGAAGTTAATTTTTTAAAATTCGACTTATAAAATTTATAAATGTATATTTTAAATGAAAATTCAAAATACAAAGAAAAAAATATTTTCTTGAAGAATAACCCTCTTAGACATTATATGTTTTCAATATTATTTTATATTAATTTTTAATTTAATGAATTTTAATACTGAAATATTATATATTATCATAATAATAATTTAAAATCGAGAATTTATAATTTATTGATACTTTAAAAAATTATTTTAGAATGGAAAATCCTTTTTAATATTAAATTATATTAATTATATATCCTCTAAATGTATGAATTTTTAATTGGTTAATATAATATTATTTACTAGAGGTTTTATTATTCTTATAAATCTATTGATAATATCCATATATTTTTTTTGCATATCTTTTTATTTCGTTATTTCATATAGAGAAAACTATCTATCATATTAGATTTATTTAAAGGAAAGATATATAGTAAAATCTTTTTCTGTTATAGAAATTCATTTACCATGAGAGTATAAATCATTCCACCAAACAAACCATAAAGAGGGACACTGACACTTATTTGACCAAGGTGAACCAATGAACTATTTAGTAAAATCACAAAGTGAATAAATGACTTATGAATGTCAAAGTTACCTACCTTAATAAAAAATCTGTCTATAGATCCCAATCTTGTACCAATCATCTCTAAGTCTATGTGAACCTATCTCATCAATAAACATAATTAACTTAATAAAACAAACATTTAAAACTAAAATAACAAATTAGAATAACTAATGTAAAACTCATGGATAAAAACAATAATGGTGAAACCATGAACAAAAAGGTGTGGTGAACTCTTGATACACATCTGTACCTAATATATATAAAATCCCCAAATTATTTACCTAAATAAATGGGTAATTAAACTCAATTTCACAAAAAACATTAATTAATTCATAGAGAAACAAAACATTTAAAAAATAGCACAATACCTAGTGCGTTTATCATCCTAGTATCCCCTTTACAAGACACACAACAAAGATTCATGATGTATGGTAATTCCACCATGATCTAGTATAATTTTCTCCTTGAAACCCTAACTAAGTGAACCAAAATTAGAGAACAATAATAGGGAAGAATAAGAGGACAAAGAGAGAGATTCTACCTCAAATAAATGTTATGAAACCAACTTGAAGAATCCATATTTAAGGGGTGAAAAGGGGGGATAATGGGGAAGAGAAGCATGGCTGCACCCATGGTTACACATCCTAAAATAGAGAAATCCCATAAGGGGTTCTAATTTAGAATCCCCCAAAAAACATCCTTCCTTTTTCTAAAAAAACAACCTTTCAGTAAATCATGGTATAAGGCCCCAGTCTTAAACATTACTTTTTATTGAATTAAATGAATAATTCACATTGAGGATCTTTTCAGGTTTAGAGTTTTAGATAATTTGTACATAACTATTACATATCAAAGATTACAAAGTAGAAACATCTACTCAGCTTCCATTTTTCCCAAAAAATAAAAACTCTTGAACAAAAGAGTCATGTCTAGTTCCTTGTTTTAGATAGCCTGGCATTTCCTTGATCCCATCCTTGACCCTATTCAAATTTATGTACTGTGAAAAACATTTCAAAAACTTAGGATGAGAATAAAAAAGCTCAGTAAGGGATATAAAAGTACGAAAATAAAACATTAGTCCATGTATGAAATCACACTTTACTCATAAAACATAAGAATTTTAACATACCTCATCAAATCATGAATAAATCATAGAAATCATAAGGCATAAAGGTAACTTGATGCATTCATAACATTCTTACGTAGGGAGTAACCCTCTTCGTTACGTTTGGAATACCCATCACAGTATATTCCCTAAATCTCTTCGGATAAACCTTAACGTTTAAATCCTTCACGTTACCCAATGCATTGGAGAGCTATATCGGGCTCACCCGCCCTTAGTTTATCACGGAACCACCCGTCTTCATAACAATTCCCAAGAACCATAACATAATCGTATCACATAAAACATGCATAAAGAAAACATAACATTTCCACATTTCAATCACAAGATATAAATGCAACACATTGATATAATAAAAACATTATGAAAACCATTTTCAATACCAAAATAAAAGAAAAGTAAAACATGGTATTTATTTTTCTTTAAAAAAAGGTATGGCTTGTAGAGGAAGCCTAAGCTCAAATAATGGTCACGACGGCGGAGAAGTCGTTGTCGCCGCATACGTACGACAAAAAAACATTCCTTTTTTCGTTTAGTAAAATGCTTCGTATAAAAAAGATTCCTTTTGAATAAGCATAAAAGTAAAAGGGGGTTTATACACCGTATAAAATAAAGTTGTGTATAAAAAAAATATTCCTCAATGAATGGTGATTGAGACGAAGTCCCTTACAAAGACGATATCCTTGGATTAAGGATAAATCAATTACATAATTATGTGTGACAAACGAATACACCAAATATAAGTAGATATTAAGTGAAAAACAATCAGAGGTCATTCATACATATTCATAGAACGACATATTCAAGGAGTACATGTTTATCCCAAAGAATCAAAATTGGGTTAAGAAGTTCCTTTGCAAAAATTCGACAGCCTAACGACGTCACTTCAAACTTCAGAAAATGCGTTGATGAGAGATAAAAAGGGTATCTCATCACTTGGACATAAAATTTACATCAATAATGATATATAAAAACATATCCCAACTTTAAAATATGTAAATTAAAAGACCCAACAAAAGAAGTCTTTTAAAAAGAGGAGGGTGGAAAGTTCCCTTACCGACTTGGGTATCTTTCGAAACATACACCCCATGAAAGAAGGACAATACAACATTGAATTAAATAATTATAAACGAAATTATATTACACAAATAGTAGAATAATGGGCAGTAAATATACCACTCAAAGGAAATGGTGGCAAATGTAGCATAAGTCTCACAGGAATAAAAGTGAGATGAAAAATCCCTTACGAAAACTTGGCAGCCTAACGACGCCACTTAAAACTTCCAAAAATGGATTGATGAGATCAAATAGGGTCTCAAATAATATTAACATAAAATTTAAAGAAAGAGGAATATAAAATAACATCCCCCAATATAACAATGAGGAGATTAAAAGAAGTGATATAAAGGAGAGTACTTAAAAAGAAAGAGAGAGGTTGGATCTCTTACGAAAATTCGGCAGCCTAACGACGCCAATCAAAACATCCAAAATGGATTGATGAGAGAAAATAGAGTCTATAATCATATGAACATAAAAAGTATAGTAAGATTAATATAAAAGAACATCCCAACCATAAGAAAGATGAGCTTAAAAGGAATGACATAAAAGAGTGTACTTAAAAAGAAAGAGAGGAGTAGGATCCCTTACCTCGTGTCTGACATGACTCGATCGTTCTTTAATCTTCTGAATAATAAAATTTGGTCAATTTATAATTTCTTAAGGACCTACTTTAAATATTATTATTTAGTTCATATCACATATTATAATGTTATAATAATTGGTTGATAAAGTGAGTTTATATCAGACGTTTTTGTCGATGTTCGGTACATGAGTAAAAATTGAACTTTTTGAAAAGAATTTTCCATGTAGTTATAGGTACATCATATCCAGAATAGTATTTATGTTTTAAATATCATATATATCTAGTATATATTCATTTTATACTATTCCATAGCATTTGGAGATAAAAAATTAAAAGCACTGTTCATGGAGACGGTAGGCCGTACGTACGCATGAACGCTACTTTCATTATTTGTCATATTAATGGAATTAAAAAAAAGAGAGATATATATATTATAATTCTGGAATGATATAATTCATTTAGATATAATATATTACATATATATCCATTATATATATGTACTTATAATAGTACATAACATTTGGAGATAAGAAATGAAATGTACCGTTCATGGAGATGGTAAGCCGTACGTACGCATGAACGCTACTTTCATTTCTTTTTTTTTTTGTATTAAATGGAATTAAATAATAATGATATAAAGTTATATTATAATTACAGTAGGATATCATATTTAATACCATTAATTCAATCCTTTATACATCCCACATATGGCATTAACGAATCAAACCACTTTGAGGGGGCGGTAGTCCGCACTTCCTAAAATGAAGATATCGCGTTTAACCATAATGGAAACCATAAAGGTATGCCATAAAAGAAAAATACAGAATATTAAGGAAAACATAAACATATTATATATCATATATAAATATAGTGACATCTTAATGGCCACATTTGAAAGTGTTAAAAGAATATTGAACAATCATCATTTCGTGAGGTAGTAATTCACCATCCACAAAAAGAGTATGTTCTTTAACCATTAGACGGAGGTGTGTGAAAGTGTAGCTAGAATAATTCTTATAAAAACATCCTAGTATATTTAAGATACTGGTGTTGTTACAAAAAAAAAGTAATAAAAAGAGTTTAGGGGTTTGGAGAAGAAAAATAAAACAAAAGAACACAAGGGAAGACATTACCTTAAAATCGGGTAACTCTCTTTGATTTGAGCTCAAAGGCTTCCTTGGAAAGGATTCTGCCCAAAGTGAGGCTTCAATGATGAAGAGAGGGATGCATAGAGATGAAATGGGCAGGGGTTGGCCGAGCCAAAGGCTTTAGAGGTGTGTGTAAGGTGGTAGAGGTGGGGGCCTTTTATAAGAGGAGAGGAGGGGCACTCTTGGAAAGTTATAAAATATTACTTTATTATAAAATGATTTTAGGATTTTCAAGGTCCCAAAAGGATATATTTCGAGGATAAGATTATAAGGTTTCTAAATCCACCAACCCATTATATTTTTGACAAGTGTAAGACTTATATTTCACCCTATCTTCCCACTTTATTTAAATCGTTCATTTATGAGGTAATCACTGCATCATCACAGTGTCATAAATAAATTAATTTATTTAATGTCTAAAAATTATAAAAAAAATATAATGATGTAGTAAATCTTTTTAGGTTTCTAATTAATATTTTTAGTAAAAAATATGACTTATATTACCCCATTTAAAAATCGTTTTAGTAAAACAGCTCATGTTTGTGACATTTTTATTTTAACTTTAAATAAAAAGTTATTTATGTCATTTTCCAGGCAAAGTGGCTCCATGGGGTCCCCAAGTTGACCCATGGATTGTCTTGGTCGGCCATGACACATACAATGAGGGTAGGACATGTGTCTAGGTCATTTCATATTATTAAAACATTATTTTTACCTTAAATTACACTAATTACCTTTAATCGTGATTAATAAAACATAAAAGTTACTATTCACCAAAAATTATTTTAATCTCATTGAACCACATTTTACTTCTTAATGATAACCATGTATGTTAGATTTTTGAAAATAAAATCACAGAAGTGGCAAAGTTTCATTTAAACGAAAAATCAGTTTCTTTAACTACCACTTAGTGGTTTCACTATTCATCAAATATTGAAGTTTTTCAGAAAAATACCAAATATTCACCCTAATATATATTTGATATTCTGATTTCATAAATTATGTCTATTTTAAAAAATTCAAAACATATAAGTTGCATAAATTAAGTTAATAATTAATTCCCGCTGTCAAAACAAATAGCGTGTTTTTGTGAAACAAAAAGTATCAAAAGATTGACACTAGTTTAAGTCCAATTTCAAAGTGAAAGTAATTCCAATGACCACTATTGGATTAAATGGTAAAAATATATTCTAATTTAAATTTAAAACCAATTAAAAAGATAATCTAATCATATAAAAAAATTGGATTAAAAAGAGGTTTTGAATTAAAATACAACATTTTTCACTATTCATTAAAAAATGAACTTTATCGGAAAAATACCAAAACTTTACACAAAGTAAATTTTGATGTTCAGATTCTAAATAAGGATTTTATTTTTTCAAATAGAACATATAAAATTGTCAAAAGTATATTTAAAAAGGGTTTTCCATCAAAAGGCGGTTAATCGACCTTTTACAGAATATTAGAAGATTTATGCTTAAAATTGGATTCATTTGCATTTTACGCCTCTAACATTTATTGGATAAAAGTAAAAAATTATTTGACAAACTTATATAATCATTTTGTAGTTAGTTATGTTCATTCCCATCATTACAACGACTATGTGTTAACTACCATTAAAAATAAAATAATTTTATTATTAGAGTGCAACGTAAGATTTCAAAGGAACTCGTTGTTGCGTATTGGGTTAGCCATCGAGCATAGAGTTCCATTTAAAGTAATATTAATATTTCATTCAAAAATATTGATAAAACTTAGAATGTAATATTATTTATTTACCTGGGATGTTACATCCTTCCCCCCTTTTGGGAATTGCGTCCTCGCAATTTAAAAAAATTGGGCTTGAAAACTTCATTGAAAGTCCCACATTGAAACAAGAGTCAGTAAAACTATCACTTTAAAAGAAAGAAATAGAATTAAAGAGGTCGTCTAAGTTAACCCATAATAGGATTATATGTAGGAAAATATGGATATGTAAGAAAAAACAAAGGGTCATGTTCTGAGGGAGAGTGATAGAAAACATGTTTAGGAGAAAGTTAACCACCAGAAAATCACAGACTTGTGATGGGTTAAACAGTATTCGATTCCCCAGTAGTAAAGGTTAACCGACAAATTTTTTTTTAAGTTACTTTTCATTGAGGAATTTATTTTTGAGATTAACTAAATCATAAGGAAATATACATACTTGCCATGTTGACTTTCAACTTTTACTAGATTTCTTACACAAACTCATATTTTCTCCAAAAGAAGAGTATTTAGGAAGACTTGTTCACATTAAGAGTACTATAATCAACTTTTTGAGAATCACCTAATCCAAAAAAGAGAACTATATACTTCCCATGTCTTTAGACCTTAACCAAAACTAAAACCAAAAAGGTTAGTATGAGATCAGATAATACCCAAAAATGATAATCCTTTATAAAAAAAATCTATTTTTAATCTCCAAAATTTGTTAAACAATACCCAAAGTTCAACAAAGACCATTCAATAAACAATTGTCCATAAACTTCTTCAAAGTAAACCAAACTAAGATTGAAACCCACATATTTCAAGGATTTAATCACATAGTCTTCCAAGGTACAAATTAACTTTTATCTCCAAATAACATTAGTTGCTCTTAAATTCTCATATTGAAAAGTAATTAACCTAATCACATATCCTCCATGATAGGTTAATCATTTAAATAGATAACCCAAAATAAACTTAATCTTGATTCCTAAAATCATATAACTAAAAATAATTAGTCAAACTAACCAGGGACTTCATGTAGTCCAGTGGTAGGCAATAAATACCAGTCACACTTTGGTTGTGGGTTTGATTCCCGTAGCTTTGTCCGATGCGACGGGTTGTCACACGGTCTGTGTGTTGTCCTTTTTCCAAAACTATATAATTATTAAAACATTCCCCAACATGAGATAAAATCTTCAAAAATAATCATAACATATTTTAAACTCAATTTTATCTCATGCCTTTCATTTTCCATCATATCATAGAGTAACCCATAATTACCTAAAAAGTAGGGATCATATAAACCCTAATGGTTGCCTTTATAATTATTACCTGAAATTCCACATCGATTTGGTCATCTCATACATGATTCATTAGATAACTCACCAAGGTTCAAGTGGTTGATCATGACTCCTGATAGTTGGTTTAGAATAACCACGAGATTTCTCATTGAATCCCCCATTTCATCCAGTCTCTTAATCAGAGAACCACCACAGTTTCCATCAAACCCATTGTCACTTTGGTGCCTTCTAGATCCATCCATTTACTAAAAACAGAAATGTCAGTGTGTGTATGTCAACAAAATCATCATGTACTAATGAGGAATATAAACACTAAGATATACTTACTCATTCACTTTATCTAAACACTATGACTCTTTTTGAAATCCTTTCCATTATGGTAATGTCACTTATACTTAAAGAATACCCTAACCTCTAAAGTTATCTAAAACGACCTCTGATACCAACTATAAGGCCCTGGCCTTAAACATTACTTATTATTGAATTAAATGAATAATTCACATTGAGGATATTTTCAGGTTTAGAGTTTTAGAGAATTAGAACATAACTATTACATCTCAAAGATTAAAAAGTAGACACATCTACTCAGCTTCCATTTTTTTCCGTAAAATAAAAACTCTTGGACAAAAGAGTCATGTCTAGTTCCTTGTTTTAGACAGCCTGGCATTTCCTTGATCCCATCCTTGACCCTATTCAACTTTATGTCCTGTGAAAAACAATTCAAAAACTTGGGATGAGTATAAAAAGCCCAGTAAGAGATATAAAAGTACGAAAAGAAAACATTTGTCCATGTATGAAATCATACTTTACTCATAAAACATAAGCATTTTAACATACCTCATCAAATCATGAATAAATCATAGAAATCATAAGGCATAAAGCTAACTTGAGGCATTCATAACATTCTTACTTAGGGAGTAACCCTTTTTGTTACATTTGGAATACCCATCACAGTATATTCCCTAAATCTCTTAGGAGAAACCTTAACGTTTAACTCCTTCGCGTTAACCATTAAATTGGAGAGCTATATCGAGCTCACCCACCCTTAGTTTATCAAGGAACCACCCATATTCATAACAATTCCCAAGAACCATAACATAATCGTATCACATAAAACATGCATAAAGGAAACATAACATTTCCACATTTCAATCACAAGATATCAATACAAAAAATTGATATAATAAAAACATTATGAAATCCATTTTAAATACCAAAATAAAAGAAAAGTAAAACATGGTATTTATTTTTCTTTAAAAAAATGGTATGGCTTGTAGAGGAAGCCGAAACTCAAATAATGGTCACGGCGGCGGAGAAGTCGTTGTCGCCGCATACGTACGACAAAAAAAACATTCCTTTTGTCATTTAGTAAAACGATTCATATAAAAAAGATTCCTTTTGAATAAGCATAAAAGTAAAAGGGGGTTTATACAATGTATAAAATAATGTTGTGAATAATATAAAATATTCCTTAATGAATGGAGATATAGACGAAGTCCCTTACAAAGACGATATCCTTGGATTAAGGATAAATCAATTACATAATTATGTGTGACAAATGAATACAACAAATATAAGTGGATATTAAGTGAAAAACAATCAGAGGCCATTCAAACATATTCATATAATGAAATATTCAATGAGTACAAGTTTATCCCAATGAATCAAAATTGGGTTAAGAAGTTCCCTTGCAAAAATTTGACAGCCTAACGACGTCACTTCAAACATCAGAAAATGAGTTGATGAGAGATAAAAAGGGTATCTCATAACTTGGACATAAAATTTACATCAATAAGGATATAGAAGAACATATCCCAACATTACAATAAGTAAATTAAAAGACCCAACAAAATAAGTCTTTTAAAAAGGGGATGGTGGAAAGTTCCCTTACGGACTTGGGTATCTTTCGAAACATACACCCCATGAAAGAAAGACAATACAACATTGAATTAAATACTAATAAACGAAATTATATTACATAAAGAGTAGAATAATGGGCAGTAAATATACCACTCAAAGTAAATGGTGGCAAATGTAGCATAAGTCTCACGGGAATAAAAGTGAGATGAAAAATCCCTTACAAAAACTCGGCAGCATAACGACGCCACTTAAAACATCTAAACATGGAATGATGAGATCAAATATGGTCTCTCATAATATTAACATAAAATTTACAGAAAGAGGAATATAAAAGAACATCCCCTTGCATAAAAATGAGGAGATTAAAAGAAGTGACATAAAGGAGAGTACTTAAAAAGAAAGAGAGAGGTTGGATCTCTTACGAAACTTCGGCAGCCTAACGATGCCAATCAAAACATCCAAAATGGATTGATGAGAGAAAATAGGGTCTATAATAATATGAACATAAAAAGTACAGTAATATTAATATAAAAGAACATCCCAATCATAAGAAAGATGAGCTTAAATGGAATGACATAAAAGAGTGTACTTAAAAAGAAAGAGAGGAGTAGGATCCCTTGCCTCATGTCCGACATGACTCGATCGTTATTTAATCTTTTGAATAATAAAATTTGGTCAATTTAGAATTTCTTAAGGACCTCCTTTAAATATTATTATTTAGTTAATATCACATATTATAATGTTATAATAATTGGTTGATAAAGTGAGTTCATATTAGACGTTTTTGTCGATGTTCGGTACATGAGTAAAAATTGAACTTTTTGAAAAGCATTTTCCATGTAGTTATAGGTACATCATATCCAGAATAGTATTGATGTTTTAAATATCATATATATCCAGTATATATTCATTTTATACTATTCCATATCATTTTGAGATAAAAGATTAAAAGCACCGTTCATGGAGACGGTAGGCCGTACGTACGCATGAACGCTACTTTCATTTTTTGTCATATTAATGGAATTAAAAAAAAGAGATATATATATATTATAATTCCAGAATGATATACTTCATTTAGATATAATATATTACATATATCCATTATATATATGTAATTATAATAGTACATAACATTTGGAGATAAGAAATGAAATGTACCGTTCATGGAGACGGTAAGCCGTACGTACGCATGAACGCTACTTTCATTTCTTTTTTTTGTATTCAATGGAATTAAATAATAATGATATAAAGGTATATTATAATTCTAGTAGGATATAATATTTAATACTATTAATTCCATCCTTTATACATCCCACATATGGCATTAACAAATCAAATCACTTTGAGGGGGCGGTAGTCCGCACTTCCTAAAATGAAGATATCACGTTTACCCATAATGGAAACCATAAATGTATTCCATAAATGAAAAATACAGAATATTAAGGAAAAAATAAACATATTATATATCATATATAAATATAGTGACATATTAATGGCCACCTTTGAAGGTGTTAAAAGAATATTGAACAATCATCGTTTCGTGAGGCAGTAATTCGCCATCCACAGAAATAGTATGTTCTTTAACCATTAAACGGAGGTGTGTGAAAGTGTAGCTCGAATAATTCTTATAAAAACATCCTAGTATATTTAAGATACTGGTGTTTTTACAAAAAAAAGTAATAAAAAGAGTTTAGGGGTTTGGAGAAGAAAAATAAAACAGAAGAACACAAGGGAATACATTACCTTAAAATCGGGTAACTCTCTTTGATTTGAGCTCAAAGGCTTCCTTGGAAAGGCTTATACCCAAAGTGAGGCTTCAATGATGAATAGAGGGATGCAGAGAGATGAAATGGGCAGGGGTTGGCCGAGCAAAAGGCTTGAGAGGTGTGTGTAAGGTGGTAGAGATGGGGGCCTTTTATAAGAGGAGAGGAGGGGCACTCTTGGAAAGTTATAAAATATTACTTTATTATAAAATGATTTTCGGATTTTCAAGGTCCCAAAAGGATATATTTCTAGGATAAGATGATAAGGTTTCTAAATCCACAAACCCATTATGTTTGTGACATGTGTAAGACTTATATTTCACCCTATCTTTTCATTTTATTTAAATCGTTCATTTATGAGGTAATCACTGCATCATCACGGTGTCATAAATAAATTAATTTATGTAATGTATTAAAATTATAAAAAAACTATCATGATGTAGTAAATCTTTTTAGGTTTCTAATTAATATTTATAGTAAAAAACAGGACTTATATAACCCCATTTAAAAATTGTTTTAGTAAAACAACTCATGTTTGTGACATTTTTATTTTAACTTTAAATAAAAAGTTATTTATGTCATTTTCCTACCAAAGTGGCTCCATGGGGTCCCCAAGTTGACCCATGGATTTTCTTGGTCGGCCATGACACATAAAATGAGGGTAGGACATGTGTCTGGGCCATTTCATATTATTAAAACATTATTTTTACCTTAAATTACACTAATTACCTTTAATCGTGATTAATAAAACTTAAAAGTTACTATTCACCAAAAATTATTTTAATCTCCTTGAACCACATTTTACTTCTTAATGATAACCATGTATGTCAGATTTTTTAAAATCAAATCACAGAAGTGGAAAAGTTCCATTTAAACAAAAAATCAGTTTCTTTAACTACCACTTAGTGGTTTCACTATTCATCAAAAATTGAAGTTTTTCAGAAAAATACCAAAATTTCACCCTAAGCTATATTTGAAATTCTGATTTCAAAAATGATGTCTATTTTACGAAATTAAAAAAATATATAAGTTGCATTAATTAATTTAATAATTAATTCCCGCTGTCAAAACAAATAGCGTGTTTTTGTGAAACAAAATGTATCAAAAGATTGACACTAGTTTAAGTCAAATTTCAAAGTGAAATTAATTCCAATGACCATTATTGGATTAAATGGTAAAAATATATTCTAATTTAAATTTAAAACCAATTAAAAAGATAATCTAATCATATAAAACATTGGACTAAAAAGAGGTTTTGAATTAAAATAAAACATTTTTCACTATTCATTAAAAAAATGAACTTTATTGGGAAAATACCAAAATTTTACACAAAGTAAATTTTGATGTCCAGATTCTAAAGAAGGATTTTATTTTTTCAAATAGAAAATATAAAATTGTAAAAAGTATATTTAAAAATGGTTCTCCATCAAAAGGCACTTAATCGGCCTTTTAAAGAATATTAGATGATTTATGCTTAAAATTGGATTCATTTGCATTTTACACCTCTAACATTTATTGGATAAAAGAAAAAAATTATTTGAAAAACATATATAATCATATTGTAGTTAGTTATGTTCATTCCCATCATTACAACGACTATGTGTTAACTACCATTAAAAATAAAATTATTTTATTATTAGAGTGCAACGTAAGATTTCAAAGGAACTCGTTGTTGCATATTGGGTTAGCCATCGAGCATAGTGTTCCCTTTAAAGCAATACTAATATTTTATTCAAAAATATTGATAAACCTTAGAATGTAATATTATTTATTTACCTGGGATTTTACATCCTTCCCCCCTTTTGGGAATTGCGTTCTCACAATTTAAAAAAATTGGGCTTGGAAACTTCATTGAAAGTCCCACATCGGAACAAGAGTCAGTAAAACTATCACTTTAAAAGAAAGAAATAGAATTAAAGAGGTCATCCGAGTTAACCCATACTAGGATTCCATGTAGGAAAATATGGATATGGAAGAAAAAACAAAGGGTCATGTTCTGAGGGAGAGTGATAGAAAACATGTTCAGGAGAAAGTTAACCACCAGAAAATCACAAACTTGTGATGGGTTAAACAGTATTCGATTCCCCAGTAGGAAACGTTAACCAATAATTTTTTTGTTTTAAGTTACTTTTCATTGAGGAATTTATTTTTGAGATTAACTAAATCATAAGGAAACATACATACTTTTCATTTTGACTTTCAAATTTTACTAGATTTCTTACACAAAATCATATTTTCTCCAAAAGAAGAGTATTTAGGAAGACTTGTTCACATTAAGAGTACTATAATCAACTTCTTGAGAATCACCTAATCCAAAAAAGAGAACTATATACTTCCCATGTCTTTAGACCTTAACCAAAACTAAAACCAAAAAGGTTAGTATGAGATCATATAATACCCAAAAAGGATAATCCTTTATAAAAAAAATCTATTTTTAATCTCCAAAATTTTTCAAAAAATACCCAAAGTTCAAAAAAGACCATTCAATAAACAATTGTCCATAAAATTCAACAAAGTAAACCAAACTAATATTGAAACCCAAATATTTTAAGGATTTAATCACATATTCTTCCAAGGTACAAATTAACTCTTATCTCCAAATAACATCAGTTGCTCTTAAATTCTCATATTGAAAAGTAATTAACCTAATCACATATCCTCCATGATAGGTTAATCATTTACATAGATAACCAAAAATAAAATTACTCTTGATTTCTAAAATTATATAACTAAAAATAATTAGTCAAACTAACCAGGGACTTTATGTAGTCCAGTGGTAGGCAATAAGTACCAGTCACACTTTGGTTGTGGGTTCGATTCCCGTAGCTTTGTCCGATGCGATGGGTTGTCACACAGTCTGTGCGTTGTCCTTTTTCCAAAACTATATAATTCTTAAAAAATTCCCCAACATGAGATAAAATCTTCAAAAATAATCATAACAAATTTTAAACTCAAGTTTATCTCATGCCTTTCATTTTCCATCATATCATAGAGTAACCCATAATTACCTAAAAAGTAGGGCTCATATAAACCCTAATGGTTACCTTTATAATTATTACCTGAACTTCCACATCGAGTTGGTCATCTCGTACATGACGCATTAGAGAACTCACCAAGGTTCAAGTGGTTGATCATGACTCCTGATAGTTGGTTTAGAATAACCACGAGATTTCTCATTGAATCCCCCATTTCATCCAGTCTCTTAATCAGAGAACCACCACAATTTCCATCAAACCCATTGTCACTTGGGTGCCTTCTAGATCCATCCATTTACTAAAAACAGAAATGTCAGTGTGTGTATATCAACAAAATCATCATGTACTAATGAGGAATATAAACACTAATATATACTTACTCATTCACTTTATCTAAAAACTATGACTCTTTCTGAAATCCTTGCCATTATTGTAATGTCACTTATACTTAAAGAATACCCTAACCTCTAAAGTTATCTAAACCGACCTATGATACCAACTATAAGGCCACTACCTTAAACATTACTTATTATTGAATTAAATGAATAATTTACATTGAGGATCTTTTCAGGTTTAGAGTTTTAGATAATTAGGAAATAACTATTACATCTCAAAGATTACAAAGTAGACACATCTACTCAGCTTCCATTTTTTCCAAAAAATAAAAACACTTGAACAAAAGAGTCCTGTCTAGTTCCTTGTTTTATACAGCCTGGCATTTCCTTGATCCCATCCTTGAACCTATTCAACTTTATGTCCTGTGAAAAACATTTCAAAAACATGGGATGTGCATAAAAACCCTAGTAAGGGATATAAAAGTATGAAAAGAAAACATTAGTCCATTTATGAAATCATACTTTACTCATAAAAAATAAGCATTTTAACATACCTCATAAAATCATGAATAAATCATAGAAATCATAAGGCATAAAGGTAACTTGAGGAATTCATAACATTCTTACGTAGGGAGTAACCCTTTTCGTTACATTTGGAATACCCATCACAGTATATTACCTAAATGTCTTCAGAGAAACCTCAACGTTTAACTTCTTCGCGTTACCCAATGAATTGGAGAGCTATATCGAGCTCACCCGCCCTTAGTTTATCACGGAACCACCCATCTTCATAACAATGCCCAAGAACCATAACATAATCGTATCACATAAAACATGCATAAAGGAAACATAACATTTCCACATTTCAATCACAAGATATCAATAAAACACATTGATATAATAAAAACATTATGAAAACCATTTTCAATACCAAAATAAAAGAAAAGTAAAACATGATATTTATTTTTATTTAAAAAAAAGGTATGGCCTGTAGAGGAAGCCGAAGCTCAAATAATGGTCATGGCGGCGGAGAAGTCGTTGTCGCCGCATACGTACGACAAAAAAAAACATTTCTTTTATCGTTTAGTAAAACGCTTCGTATAAAAAATATTCCTTTTGAATAAGCGTAAAAGTCAAAGGGGTTTATACACCATATAAAAGAATGTTGTGTATAAAACAAAATATGCCACAATGAATGAAGATTGAGACGAAGTCCCTTACAAAGACGATATCCTTGGATTAAGGATAAATCAATTACATAATTATGTGTGACAAACGAATACACCAAATATAAGTGGATATTAAGTGAAAACAATCAGAGGTCATTCACACATATTCATTGAACTAAATATTCAAGGAGTACAAGTTTATCCCAAAGAATCAAAATTGGGTTAAGAAGTTCCCTTGCAAAAATTCGACAGCCTAACGGCGTCACTTCAAACTTCAGAAAATGAGTTGATGAGAGATAAAAAGGGTATCTCATCACTTGGACATAAAATTTACATCAATACGGATATATAAGAACATATCCCAACATTAAAATATGTAAATTAAAAGACCCAACCAAATAAGTCTTTTAAAAAGAGGAGGGTGAAAAGTTCCCTTACTGACTTGGGTATCTTTCAAAACATACACCCCATGAAAGAAGGACAATACAAAATTGAAGTAAATACTCATAAACGAAATTATATTACACAAATAGTAGAATAATGGGAAGTACATATACCACTCAAAGGAAATGGTGGAAAATGTAGCATAAATCTAATAGGAATAAAGGTGAGATGAAAAATCCCTTACGAAAACTCGACAGCCTAACGGCGCCACTTAAAACTTCAAAAAATGGATTGATGAGATCAAATAGGTTCTCTCATCATATTAATATAAAATTTACAGAAATTTGAATATAAAAGAACATCCCCTAACATAACAATGAGGAGCTTAAAAGAAGTGACATAAAGGAGAGTACTTAAAAAGAAAGAGACAGGTTGGATCTCTTACAAAAATTCGGCAGCTTAACGGCGCCAATCAAAACTTACAAAATGGATTGATGAGAGAAAATAGGGTCTCTCATCATATGAACATAAAACTTACAGTAAGATTAATATAAAATGACATCCCAATCATAAGAAATATGATCTTAAAAGGAATGACATAAAAGAGTGTACTTAAAAAGAAAGAGAGGAGTAGGATCCCTTACCTCGTGTCCGACATGACTCGATCGTTCTTTAATCTCCTGAATAATAAAATTTTTCAATTTATAATTTCTTAAGGAACTATTTTAAATATTGTTATTTAGTTCATATCACATATTATAATGTTATAATAATTGGTTGATAAAGTGAGTTCATATCAAACGTTTTTGTCGATGTTCTATACATGAGTAAAAATTGAACTTGTTGGAAAAGAATTTTCCATGTAGTTATAGGTACATCATATCCAGAATAGTATTGATGTTTTAAATATCATATATATCTAGTATATATTCATTTTATACTATTCCATATCATTTTGAGATAAAAAATTAAAATCACCGTTCATGGAGACGGTAGGCCGTACGTACGCATGAACACTACTTTCATTTTTTGTCATATTAATGGAATTAAAAGAAAATGAGAGATATATATATATATTATAATTAAAGAAATATATCCATCATTTAGATATAATATATTACATATATATCCATAATATATATGTACTTATAATAGTACATAACATTTGGAGATAAGAAATGAAATGTACCGTTCATGGAGACGGTAAGCCATACGTACGTATGAACGCTACTTTCATTTCTTTTTTTTTTGTATTCAATGGAATTAAATAATAATTATATAAAGGTATATTATAATTACAATAGGATATCATATGTAATAACATTAATTCCATCCTTTATACGTCCCACATATAACATTAACAAATCAAATCACTTTGAGGGGGCGGTAGTCCGCACTTCCTAAAATGATGATATCGCTTTTACCCATAATGGAATCCATAAAGGTATGGAATAAATGAAAAATACAGAATATTAAGAAAAAAATAAACATATTATATATCATATATAAATATAGTGACATATTAATGGCCACCTTTTAAGGTGTTAAAAGAATATTGAACAATCATCGTTTCGTGAGGCAGTAATTCGCCATCCACAGAAACAATACGTTCTTTAACCATTAGATGGAGTTGTGTGAAAGTGTAGATCTAATACTTCTTATAAAAAATCCTAGTATATTTAAGATACTTTTTTTGTTACAAAAAAAAGTAATAAAAAGAGTTTAGGGGTTTGGAGAAGAAAAATAAAACAAAAGAACACAAGGGAAGACATTACTTTAAAATCGGGTAACTCTCTTTGATTTGAGTTCAAAGGATTCCTTGGAAAGGGTTATGCCCAAATTAAGGCTTCAATGATGAATATAGGGATGTGGAGAGATGAAATGGGCAGGGATTGGATGAGACAAAGGCTTGAGAGGTGTGTGTAAGGTGGTAGAGGTGGGGGCCTTTTATAAGAGGAGAGGAGGGGCACTCTTGGAAAGTTATAAAATATTACTTTATTATAAAATGATTTTCGGATTTTCAAGGTCCCAAAAGTATATATTTCAAGGATAATATGATAAGGTTTATAAATCCACACATACAATAGGTTTGTGACAAGTTTAAGACTTATATTTCACCCTATATTCTCATTTTATTTAAATCATTCATTGATGAGGTAATCACTGCATCATCACGGTGTCATAAATAAATTAATTTATTTAATGTATAAAAATTATAAAAAAACTATCATGATGTAGGAAATAATTTTAGCTTTCTAATGAATTTTTATAGTAAAAAATATGACTTATATAACCCCATTTAAAAATTGTTTTAGTAAAACAACTCATGTTTGTGACATTTTTATTTTAACTTTAAATAAAACTTATTTATGTCATTTTCCTACCAAATTGGCTCCATGGGGTCCCCAAGTTGACCCATGGATTTTCTGGGTCGTCCATGACACATCCAATGAGGGTAGTACATGTGTCTAGGTCATTTAATATTATTAAAACATTATTTTTATCTTAAATTACACTAATTACCTTTAATCGTGATTAATAAAACTTAAAAGTTACTATTCAACAAAAATTATTTTAATCTCATTGAACAAAATTTTACTTCTTAATGATAACCATGTATGTTGGATTTTTGAAAATAAAATCACAGAAGTGGAAAAGTTTCATTTAAATGAAAAATCAGTTTCTTTAACTACCACTTAGTGGTTTCACTATTCATCAAAAATTGACGTTTTTCAGAAAAATACCAAAAATTCACCCTAAGCTATATTTGATATTCCGAATTCAAAAATGATGTCTATTTTACAAAATTCAAAACATATAAGTTGCATTAATTAATTTAATAATTAATTCCCACTGTCAAAACAAATAGCATGTTTTTGTGAAACAAAAAGTATCAAAAGATTAACACTAGTTTATGTCCAATTTCAAAGTGAAATTAATTCCAATGACCAATATTGGATTAAATGGTAAAAATATATTCTAATTTAAATTTAAAACCAATTAAAAAGATAATCTAATCATATAAAAAAATTATATTAAAAAGAGGTTTTGAATTAAAATACAACATTTTTCACTATTCATTAAAAAATGAACTTTATCGGAAAAATACCAAAAATTTACACAAAGTAAATTTTGATGTCCATATTCTAAAGAAGGATTTTATTTTGTCAAATAGAACATATAAAATTGTCAAAATTATATTTAAAAAGGGTTCTCTATCAAAAGGATGTTAATCGACCTTTTAAAGAATATTAGAAGATTTATGCTTAAAATTGGATTCATTTGCATTTTACGCCTCTAACATTTATTGGATAAAAGTAAACAAATATTTGAAAAACATATATAATCATTTTTGAGTTAGTTCTATTCATTAACATCATTAAAACTTCTAGGTGTTAACTACCATTAAAAATAAAACTATTTTATTATTAGAGTGCAACGTAAGATTTCAAAGGAACTCGTTGTTGCGTATTGGGTTAGACATCGAGCATAGAATTAAATTTAAAGTAATATTAATATTTTATTAACAAATATTGATAATCCTTAGAATGTAATATTATTTATTTACCTGGGATGTTACACATGGTGTGACCATGATGGTCATGTCATGATGCTTCCACCCAAGGGACCTGTCACAACATGGCCCCTATGGGGCATGACATGAAAACCCCTATGAATATATCATAAACCTTATCACAATTATTGCACAACCCCTTGAGGTAACCACATGAATTTCCTCATAGTCCACCCCCATGACGTGACTGTGATGGTCACTCCACAATGACCCATACCACATAAGTATCATTGTGTGATCCATTTCACCACTACTTGTGAGCCTCTTTATCTCAAGGAAATCACTCCTTGGAACCTCTCTACCAAACTATGACCTCCTTCCCTCACTGTGACTAAAAATTATGGAAACAACTACCATATTAATAATCCTTTTTGGTTGTAGAGTGATTATGGATTTTCACCTACCAAACCATAACTCACCCATGTCACGACATAAAATTATTCTTTCTATAGAATTTCATCTACCAAAACATATGAACTCTCTCCAAGAATTATTCATCTGAACCACCACTTAGAAAATATCTCATAAATCATTTAAAATATCACCAAACCCCTAGAAATTCTTATTTAAATCAAAATTATTTAAACACCCAATGCATTTGGACTAAAAATTGAAAATTACCATGAAAATAATGACCCAAAATTTTTTATGTCATTGAAAACTCCACACCATAACATTTATCATACTTATAAAGAAACAACAGTTCCTAAACCATAAATTCTAACCTTCCATAGTCATCAATTCACTATCAACTCTCCATGCCTCATCACTGAATTCCCAACGTGCTTCACCTATGAAACGCTAACCACAAACACACACTATTTACCAAAATTTGAGCATCCCACATACCAATAATTCCAAAACTATATCCACGAACTTTATCATATATTTAGAGTCTTTTTACTTTAAGATATCCATCAATGATCTTCAAAACTAGTTCCCATCACTTGAACTCCCTATTCATAGTTACCACTAAACACCGAGATGATGCATAACCACACCAATCGATCATAAAAAACTGAAGTTATTAAAATTGATTCATCTATAGGATTATGGTGATCTACACTATAATAATCTATTATCAAAAACCAATATCAACTAATGGTGCTATCCACCATATAAAGCTTCTACCAAAACTCAAATAAACTTGTCCAATCCTCAAACCCATAAAAAGTTACATCCGATTACTGAAGACCAATACCCATACTCCATCCCTTAAGCCTAAACGCATAGATATCTTGGAATAACCATCTAATTCCCAATGAATGTAGAATTAAAACACTCAGGTTATCCTAGTTTAATCACTGAAAATAAAGTCAATGCAGTCTATATAGGCACCAATCACATTTTCCCAACACTTGATCAAATCAATCCACACCCACACACCTCACTTGGTGCTTTACAAGTAAGCATGACACACTATCCAGGAACACAATTTCAACATTCAATATATTCTTGTAAAAAGTAATAAAATAAAATTAGACTTGTTTTCATGGATTTTAGTTTCTTATTCAAGGTATCTCAAAACAAATTTTATATAGAAAAATATATCTGAGTTTTTCAAAACAACCCTTAACACCCATGGGATATTAACCTAAGTTGAAATCTAAAAATCCCCTGCCTAGCCAGTCACTTTACTAAAAATTGATCATGTTTCTAAAATCAATTTTGAAATTTAATTTCAAAATAAATTTCCTCATATTTTCTTAGAACCAAAATATCCTAACCCATTACAAATTCACCAGCTTTATGAGCCATTTTATAGTGACCCGTAATTTTCATACATAGATATTACATCTTATTAGATAAATATTCATTAAATAACATTACTATACATGCTATAATCATATTGGTTTAGAGTCTTTAGAAACATGGATACATAAACAACATGTACATAAGGGATCTAAATAATAGCACCCTTATGAGACATATCATACTCAAAACCTTTCTTATTAACTCGGGGAAAGGAAATATAAGAAAGAATGAGCTCAGATACTTAGTAAGGGTAAATAAGGGAGATATCAATTATCAATTTAACATAATATGAGCATGACATTATGAGAACTTGATACTAACATTTGAAACCCATACCCATTATATCATTGATCACAATCTCGAGTGATGGAATAAATATTTTTAGTTTATAAGATATAAATCATAAAGGAATAAACGAACATGATTCATGAGATTATAACATTGGAATAATACATAAGTTTGGGGCATACACATAAGTATATAAAATCATTTCTTTAGTCAAGTATCACTTATAAGAATATCATAGTATATTGGGTTCAATATCCATTCCATCACATCCTTAGTCAAGATTCACTCCCAAGACAATCATAGTGGACATAGTCCCTTTAATGATCTAGGTTCACTCCCCATTCCAATACTTATTATATTATGAGATATCCATCTTTACCCAATGCATTGGAGGGATATATAATTATGGGACCACCCATAACATAATGACAATCATACATATATATGCTAAAAGATCATAAAAAAACATTATATCATAAACTATGGAAAGGAAATTGGTTTAAAAAACATTTCATTATTTCATCCTAGAATAACCCATGTAAATTAAACAGGTTCCCTAAAGGATTCATGATAACTTAATTTACCAGTGGGAAAGAAACGAGTTTCATAGAATAATCCTGAAATCATTATCCTCATAGGACATATTAATAATTAAAGTGAATGGTACCATTGAATTATATACCCATTAAATCATAAGTGACATCAAAGGATATTATCATAAATAAAAATCACTTTTTTAAAACCACATGAAAATTTCTTGAGGAAAATACCATTTTAACTTTAAAATTAATTATTTAAAATATAAAAAATTAAAAAATATTAAATAAAAAATTTTCTTTGAAAATAAACATAGAATCTTATAAATTAATCTTAATATAATTTCATAGTTATGATGATGGGAAATTTTATTGATGCAGTGTATGTTAAATCAAATATTTTTTTCACTATTTTGGAAAAATACCCAAATACATCATTCAAAAAATGAAAAAAATATTCATTTTAAACTATTTTTTAAAATGTAAAAAATGGGAAAAAATGGTTTTAAATATTCATATAATATTATTAAAAAAATTATTGAATTTTTTTAAATAAAACATATACACATGGAGGAAACATATTCTCGACCAAAAAGGAAGTAAAGTCTATTTTTCTTAAAAAAACATTCTCAATAATTTTAAGTACCAAAAATAGTAAAATGGTAATATTACTTTAAAATTACATGAATAAACATAGGATAATAAAATTAATGATATTATTGAGATATATATCAAAAAATATCATTATAAAAAACTTAATCATAAACAATCCTGTTAAACAATGAGATTGTAACATAAAACACTTTCCTTAAGTTCGATTTGCCTCGAAAGCTCTCTAAAATATTATATAATAAATTAAAATTTATTATAATTATATACCATAATAATTTAAATACTTATTATATCATATATTATCCACTTATAACATTTTAACACCCATTTAGTAATAATTTTTTTTTAAATTTATCATTTTTAGGTGTTAACATTCTCATTTTTCATGAAAATTTCAGTTCAGAAGTTTCAGTGCTTATGATTTGATCACGAAAACATCATATCTAGAATTTTAATCATGATATTAATATAATATATTTTCATTATATATATACTTATAGTTATGCATAAAAGTTAGAGATAAAAATATGAATTACACCGTTCATGGAGATAGTAGGCCATATGTACGCATGAACAGTGCTTTCAATTTTCAACTGATGGAATGAACGAATGGTAAATAATAATTAATATTTATAAAATAATAATTATATAATATATATCACATAAATCCATTAAATATACCATCCATGTAAATTGAAAATGAAAAAATAATCAGATCGCTTTGTGGAGGTGGTCCGCACATACACATGATTACTGTTATCATTTTCCAACAAATGAGAAGGTAAGAAGGTAGATATGATATTATAATTTTAGAATCATAATTATTTTTTTAATATAATATATAAACCTTAAACCCATCAAAATAAAAATTTATGAAATACGGTGATAGAAAATGAATTTTATGGCTACGCGGAGGTGGTAGTCCACAGGTACACATAATCAAGACTTTCAAATACCATTTGATAGAATAAAGGGTAGGTAAAACTGGTTAAATAATAATAATAAAATTTAATTATATTTAGGAAAATTAATTTATTATATTATGATTAATACCATATATTTATAGGAGTTATAGGAAGAATTAATTTGAAAGAGGTCAGGTAATACGATTACCTCTCCTTCTGTTGGCCTCCTTCAAATCCTTCCCTAAGGATCATTGAAATAGAATTTTGAAAGGAAAAAAACCTATAATTAGTGTATTGTGTTGTTTATAATATAATTTTGTTGGGTTTTATTTTGAGATATATAGATCAAAGTGGTGTAAATAAGGGATAGGAGGGGTTTCCTTAAATAACTTTGGGGGAAGACACACTTCGAATTTCTTAAAAGATTAAAATATAATAATTCAATACTCAAGAAAAATGATTCCAAAATGGAAATAAATTATAATGTAAGATATTAAGATATCTAAATATTTCCATAAAATAGGATATAGATAATATTTATTGGAACACGTACCCTCAGTTCTTAGTTTAACCCCTAGTTAACCTGTTTTAACCTTAACTGTAGTGAACTTTTTTTTACTATTTTTTCCATTCATTATGAAAAAATGAAATTGTACTCATTAAAAAATTTATAAATTTTGATTATAAATATTTAATCCATTTTATAAAATTAAATTCAAAAAAGTGGTATAATTTAATCGAAAATTTAACTCAGAAAACATAATGAAAAGCAATTTTCCAGAAAAAGTGTTTTCTTAAGTATAAAAAGTTTTTATACAAAAATATATCATAAAATTAATTATAATGAAATAATTTAGGTTATTAATAATATAAATGAACAAATTTTAATTTTAAAACTTTTTTAATACAAAATATAACTTTTTGAATTCTTTAAATGAAAATACATTTTTTAATAAAAATTAGTACTTTCACCATCCATAAAAAATCAATATTTTATGAAAATGATCTAAAATTCAATATAAGATAATTTTAACTTGATTATTTCAAAAATTAAATTCATTTTTTCAAATAAATTTTATAAAATTTTCATAAATCAATTACATTATATGCTCACAAAAGTTAATAAAAAATCATTTTTGAGGGAATGTATTTTTAAAACATATAATAACTTTTCTAAAACTAAGAACTTATTTTTTAATATATCTAATTTAACTAAAACCAATACACATATTTTTTTTAAAAAATTTTGGTTACTTATATTCATTATACCAATTTAGTAGCTAGGTTATAAAGATATACTATACTACGATTCATTTAGACTCAGGTTTTCATGTATCGTGAGCTATCAAAGAAATTAAATTTATTTAAAGAGAAATATATCATAAAATCTAATGCTGTTACATTATACCCATCTTAAAATGATTTTTACCTTGAAATTACATCAAACGTATAGAAGAAATGAGGATATCACTATTTTATTACATCCTTAGATTCTCATGTAGCTTATTCAAATTTGTAATTATTCCATATAAATTTAACTAGATGAGTAGTCCTGTTCCATAGAAATTTATCTCTTTAATCAAATATTTTAATCAGTTGTTATTCATAGAAAAGTTCTTTCTCCAACTGTACAATATATAAGTTCAGTACATGTGATAGATCATGTATGGAATTTATCAGGAGAGATACATTGATCACATTTTGAACTTGAGAGAGGTTCATTGGAAACTCCAAGAGATAAGCTAACTTCTTTACTTGATCAAAAATATAAAAGGGGAAAATAAACCCAGGGCTCAAATTTCCCTTATTTTTGAATCTCATAACCTTATTCCATGGATAAACTCAAATAAATTCCTTATCACCAACTTTTAATTCCATATTTCACATATAATTGTTAGTATAAATTTTTTATTGACTCAAAGCTACCTTGATGTGATGCTGAATGAATCTAACCTTCTCTTCTATTTCCTTATCTAGCTTAGGTTAAAACATATTTTTATATCCAAATTAATTTTAACACATTGTATTTTTATAATTTTTTCTATAGAAATATTCATAAGGATCCATCTAAATACTTGAGTGAAAACTATTTTCTTAAGAAAGATCTACTGGAGTTAGGTGTTGATCCCAACTACCTTTGAAATCCACAGATAAAGTCCTTATCATTTTTTTATGGATTGAATGGTTCTCTCATACTAACCATCTATCTAAAGATGATAAGAATTACTAAAACACTAATATGAATCTAGATCTTACTGAATAATTCTCTAGAATGTCAAGGTAAACCTTGGATCCCAATAAGACACAATAAAATGTGGTAATCCATGAGACCGTACCACTTAATATAAATTCTGGAAAGATGATTAAGAGAGCATTCTTATATGATAGAAATTAACTGTTATAAAATTTTAAGGTGATAGACTATAACCCAAATAACATCATGGAAATTAGAAATTTTGGGGAGTTTGATGAAAAAATATACCTGGTGATGTTTTTCTATTTCTATTCTAGTATGAGTAATGGTTATAACATCCACTTAAAATTAAGTCTCATAGACTTATCTTTCTATCACACCAAGCACCAAGATACATACTCTTCAATATCTCTCTTTATGTTGTTCCACCAAAAATACTATTTTATATCTTTATACATCTTAATACTTCTAGGATGAATAGAGAATGATTAACTATGAGATTCATCTAATATATCCTTGTTCAGATAAAGTATTAAAAAGGCAAATATTCAGTTCCTAAACCTTATTATTCCATAAAAATTAAGGTTGAACTTAAGAAAATTAATCACATTATTTTATAACTACAAATATTTCTTATATGTCTCTTTAATCATTACATGGATAGATGGTTAAACACTCATTTAATAAAGATAATATTTATCCCATTCAGGATCTATCCTTTGAAAATACCTAAACATTGGATATTTTGTGATCCTCATCAAAGATAAAATAGCATGACCCTTTCAACTCAGAGCATCACTACTATAAAATACACCTATACCCATGGTTTTAAATCATGGTTATAGACCCTAAAATTGTGGGTATAGGATATACACACAGTTTACAAAACAATGAACTATTGAGGAATCAATATAGACCAATACCCACAGTTTGATAAGAACAGTGGGTATGGTTTCTATAAATTTTGTAATAACCATGGTTTTAATGAAACCATGAGTATAGATATATACCTATGGTTTCAAAAACAATGAGTATATATTTTCCATTAGAGAAACTATACCTATAGTTTATAGAATTGAAGGTATATAATTTTACACCAGAGAACCTATACCCACAGTTCTAGAAATCGTGGGTATAGGTTGCTACATGTATTTAGCAGTAGTACTACACCTTCTTCCTCCAGTTCTTGATCCTATAAATCAAATAAAACATACAGTATACATTCAATGAAATAAAATTTTTCTACATTTATCATCCATACAATATATTGTAATAGTTTACAAACCATATTAAATTGTAAAACACACATATACATCTATAAAAAAATCAATTCAAGTCATTACAGAACTGCACAAGTATCCTTCTTGCTAAGTCAAAAATTTAAGTGGATCAATATCTCTCCCATCTCCAACATCCTCATCCTCAATAGCATTAGAAACATCATCATCATTATTATAAAAAATAATATCCTCACTAACAACATAATTTGGAGCAACAACATCATCAATAACATCATCACCCACACCTTTAACTCGATTGCCACTAGGAACCTCACTGTAATCCCTAGGGGAATCATTTAAAGAATGAAGCAATGTATATATAAATCAATAGTAGTTGTATCCTAAAATAGAAGTGATTGACATATAACCGACATAATTTTAAATAATTTTTCAATGATCATATTTGTAGAGACCCAAAGCTTGATGTACATAAACATTACATTAATTTTGCAAAATACTTAATACATGAAAAAAACAGATTCCCAAAGACCATATTAGTTTAGTGTCTTTGTAAACTCAAAACAAAATCTTCTAATCATGGCGAAAGATATTAAACATCTCCCATAAAGATCTCGCCCTTTTGTTTTCTTACCTAAAACATTTCTTTATATCCTGGGGAAAAGAAAACATATAAAGGGTGAGCTCAAATGCTTAGTAAGGGTAAGCATGGAGAAAATAAAACAAACCATATACATTTGAATTTAAAAACATGAACATAATGTTTAAACATCAAAATTTTGAGAAATGAAATAAATCATGGTAGTACGTAAGGAAAAGATCATAATAGAACATCAATCATGCTAAAATAGAATGGGGAATAAAACATGTAATTGTGGAAAACCATTAACCACATGATATGATTTCCATAGTATCCAAGGAATTACTGCCAAGACCATTATTGTGGACAAATTCCCTTACTGAATCAAGTTCACTCCTCATTCCAGTCTTGTATCATTGAACCAGATTAACTTGCCGTTACAACCATGTCTATCTCATGAGATATAAATCTTTACCCAATTCATTGGAGGGAGATATAGGTCCCACAAATCTCATAATGAAATCATTCTTTCATGTGCCACAAAATAAGCATACATCATTCATAATAACCCAACGAATAAAATGGGTTTCATAAACATCATCCCATTATAACATAATCCATATAAAAGAAATGGATATCAGTTCATCATAAGAAAAATCAAACCATGTAAGTAATAGAGACATTATGATTGAAATATAAACATACTAAATAATTTCATCTTAGATGTAAAATAGTTTTGATAAAACACTTGAAATGAATTCTGGAGGAAAATATCATTTCTTCTTCAAAATCATTTTCTTTTTACAAAATGCCATGGAATTTTAAAAGAAAAGGATTTTTGTTGAAACTAATCTTGAAATATTTTAGAGGAGGATTCATGAAAATAAGGCGTTATGAAACTATAAAAATCCATTCATGCCGTATAAGTTTAAAAAAACATTTTTCTCGTACTTTTAACAGAAAAGTCAAAAAGTACCTTATATTGTAACCAAAGGAAACATTCCTTCCATACAATGTGGTAAAAAGTCAACAAAGGGTAAAAATGACTTTAAAAATACATGGAAGAATAGTAAACATCTTATGAAAACATTTTTCGAAAACATGGACATGGATGATAAACATAACCCCAGAAAATACTTACGTATAAGCAATCTCGGATAAAAATGAGATTTGAAAAATTATCCCTTACCTTATGTAAAATTTCATCAGTATGTGTCCGAGACTTTTATATAGTGGATTTAAAAATATTATTAACTTGTAACATAAACATAATAATATTTATGATATCATATATGATTCACTTATGACTTTATATTACCCGTTCTTTTGTAAATTCTATGTTAAAGCAGTGTTTTTGGTAAAATCATTTCATTTATCGTACGTGCTTCGACTTGTTGTTCTTGATATTATTACTTATATCCTTATTTAATTAATTACAGAATGTAAAAAATGATTTATATATAACATATATTCAGAATATAAATATATATGATAGATCGATAAATGGAATGAAATACACCGTTCATGGAGACGGTAGGCCGCACATACACAAGAACATTGTTTTCATTTCCTTATTGAATTGAATGGAATTAAGTAAATGAAACATATATGTACATAAATCCAGTATCATTATTATGTAATATATTTCATGATTATTTATTATATATACTTTATAATCATACTTGAATGGTTAATCATGGAAAATGAATCTCATCGTGTTTGTTGAGACGGTAGTCCGTACGTACGCACGAGCGACAATATCATTCTTTTGATACTAAAATAGTTTATAATTGGATGGTATATCATATATAAAAAATCATCATAATGTTATATTTATTATTTATATCATTTATACTCATTATTATATCCATACAAATGATGAAATGTTTGAATAACAAATTACACCATGATGTGGAGACGGTAAGCCGTACGTACACACGTGTGGTGAATTTTTCATTCATAGGATGGATAGAATAACTATTATGGTTGTAAAATTTTTATAATAACATCATAGTATATATAATATACTGGAGGTATTAATTTATAATGTAAACAACAAAGAATGAGGAAGTGGAAGAAGAAAGGAACTTGAAATAGGTGGTGAGATATTTACCTCTTCTTCAGGTTCTTCCTTTTGATTTGATCAAAAGGGATCCTTTGGTTGGATTTCTGACTAAAGTAAAGCCTATAAGATAAATAGAGTAATGTTGATATGGTATTTAGGCAGGTTTTGGCCAATCCAAATGGATTTGGATGTGTAAATTAGAGAGAAGGGTGAGTGACCTTTTATAAGAGGGGTGAGGGGCACCTTAGAAAAAAATTAAAATATTATTTTATAATAAATTCATATTCGGTTTATAATGGATCCAAAGTGACTTATTTAGAGGCTAGGAAGAGTATTGGTCTAAATCCTCTCAACCAATATGTTTTAGACAAGTTTAGGTTACCATTTTAACCTCATCATTTACATGTAACTCTAAGTTAAATAATTTAACTTTTACTGTGTCTTCTTGTATTCTTACACTATATGGTTAATAAACTTACTATAAACTGCCAATAGAACCTCAATTGGTTCATTAATGGCATATATATTATTATATAACTATTTTGGAAGACCTTATGTTTCAGGACCATTATATCAATTAATAATATAATATTTTTTTTAAAAACTCTTTTATGTCAATTTTGACACTATTTGGTATTTGTTTTTATTTTAATTCATAAAAGCATTATTACTTCAAAAAAAAATTCATCTAACAAACCCTAATATGTTATATGAACCTATAAAATTAGTTTAATTCATAAAAAGTCTCAAATTACATTTATTTGGGAATTTATAATATCAATTATGTTAATATTTCATTAATAAGGTAATTACTGCATCATTATTGTGTCATAAATACATTAAATTATTTAATGTCTAAAAATTATAAATAAAATACCATTATGTAGGAAATAATTTTATATTTATAATAAATATTTTTAGTTGAATATATATTATGTATAACCCTATATTAAAAATGTTTTACTTATTAAACTTTGATTTTAACTCTTTTAACTCTTCCTTGAATTAAATAATAATAAATGTCCTAATCTTATCCAAGTGGACCTAAAGGGTCATATTTTATTCCTAAGGTTGTTTTTGGTCTAATTAAACTTATACAATAAAAGTAGGACATATGTTAGGGTATTAATAATATCATTTTTACCCTTAATTACCCTATTTACTTTTAATCGTGGTAAATAAAAGTAAAAAGTTACTATTCACCAAAAATTAGTTTTTATCTTATTAAACAACATTTTACTTACTGATATCAACTGTGTCTCTCATATTTTTGAAATTCCACTCATAGAAGCTGTAAAATTCAGTTTTATGTAAATTTTTAAATTCTCCTAGGAGGTGGGTAAAAGATGGTAAAAAGTTCAATAAAATTTTTATATATCTACAATTATTATAAAATGACTCTAATGAATTAAATTGAACTTATATAGGTATTATGTATCTATTTTGACCTCAAATAAAAATAAAATAAATGATTATTTAAATAAAAAGTCGGTTTTAACCAATAACTCAGTGTTTTCACTATTCATCAAAAATTGAAAGTTTTCAGAAAAATACCAAAAATTCAACCTAGGCTAATTTCGATATTACGAATCCAAAAATTAATTCCATTTTGAAAGATAAAATATATAAAATTTCAAAAATTGTGTATTACTATTCATAACGGCTAGTTTATATAATATTTTAATAACATATCGTTGTTTAGTAAAACCCGGTATTGCGTACTACACACACTATCGAGGAAGGTCGCGATTGCGTGTAATGCAAGACAAGTCAGGGATGCGTGTATTTCAAGCTATTTAGTGTTTCATATAACATAATCAAAACTTATTTCATTTATACATTAAACAAAATCTATACTTAATGTTTCATAGAATAATTTCCACAAAACGAACTTGAAATTGTGTGTAACACGGGCCAAGAATAGTGTTGCGTATACTGCAACATAATAAGGTGTTGCATATAGTAAAATCTAATATTGGTGTAGTGAACAATAGAAGACATCAAAGAAATTAAAAATAATATATCTCACTAAATCTCTGGGTGTTACATTCTACCCCCCTTAAAATGAATTTCCCCCTCGAAATTCGTCGGGGTTATAAATCGTTTACTACTTGAAAGTCTCATTCATAGAAACCCACATCGTAAAAAGGAATACTAATAATTAATTTTCAATATTGCAGTATGAAACGTAATGGTTACCCAAATTAACTCATCACTGGGTTTCCACATGGGAGAACATAATTGAAAATATGGATATGGAAGAGAAATCTAACCATCATGTTCTGATGAAGAGTGGTAGAGAACATGGCTATGAAAAAGCCAACAATCATTGTGATGATCTAAGGTACCATCTAATTAATCTAATATGAGGGTAATAGGACAACGTATTTGGTTTTCAAGATCATTTCCCTAATGTTGATAAATTTTTGCACAATGAGAAATAATTACTTGATTTTAGTGTAATATCATCATTGGTCATTCCATGAACAATTTCCACTTGATCTTTTATTTAATGAAATGAAGTTGAATTTTTCCATCTTGAAATGTTAGCAGATCATGCGATAGAATGATAGGTCATTCAATCTATCTCAAACAAAAGGTTAAAAAAAGTTATTAAATATACATAAGTCAATCTATGTTGAGATTAATCATATATGGTTCCTAAAATGGACTTAGACTCCAAATATCATACCACTTAATAAAATAAAATTAATTTCTACTAACCAGGGACTTCCTGTAGTCTAGTGGTAGGTGATAAAGTCTTGTCACACTTCGGTTGTGGGTTCCATTCCCGCAGCCTTGTCTGACGCGATGGGTTGTCTCCCATTCTGTAGGTTGTCCCTTTTCTTAAACCATACTATTATATCATTCCAGAAATAAAATCTAAAAACAAAATTATAGACATAAACAATACTATATTATGTTCAAATTAATCCTTTCCAACATTAAGACTTATCCAAAATACTTCTTTCCAAACTCATAGTATAAAGAGAATGATTACTAAAAAGGTCATATAACAAGCACATGAATACCATCATTTATCCCTCATATATCACTAGATATATCTTGTTGGTCACATTCCAAACATGCGATTACCTTAATCATGTATTCTTTTGAAACATGTATTACCATAGAACCTTATTGAAAACATGAATGCTATCAAAAGTTAACTCTTTCCACACAGAAAAATCCCAAAAATTCTATATACTCAAACCATGATATCACTTTGTCCTTATCTCAATCACGAGCTCATGAATACTCTCAAAAATATTATTTTATTCTTATCCCTTCATTATGCGCATATCATCTACTTTCCAAAAATATTTCAATCACTTTTCATGGTTACCAGTACCATATTCTTATGTAAAACCATAATTGACCAATACATAGATATTCCAATATACCATAAAGTACCTCAACAACATTATTCTTGAATACCAATACATAAACACTTCAATCTATCCTATTCAACGATTGTCATGGAATAAGTCCTTCCTTGATTTATAAGTAACCTATTAGGATAGGGAATTGAGTTAGGTAATGCCCATGTTCTCCACAGATAAGACATTGAACTTCATAACAGTTTGTCACTCTATGAACTTTCTCTCCACATAGATAACTTCTCCCCCTCCATTTGATGTATTCATCAAGGTTCTTATTCCCTTATTTAGAAATATCAATCTTACTTTGTCTATGATCCTCACCATGAAAACATGTATAAAATTCAATCTTCCTCTTATTTTATGAATTACAAATACCACTAAAGTTCACCTTGTTAATCATATATCTTGATGACTGATTTTAAATAATCACAAAATATTTTTTATAAGCATTACGGAATTTCATTTCTCATAGTCACCAATTTGTCCATTGGATTCCATGTTGACCCAATTCCTTTGAGTTCCCTCCGTTGACTAAAACCAAAAACTATGGTGTAAGAAATAGTTAAAATAACAAAGAACCACATAATCATAAAAAGTCACTTATGGGATGTCTAACTTATCACACATTCTTTAATCCATGACACCCTAGGTTCACCCTAGGTTATTCAACATAATTATAGGACTGTAACCTATAGTTATACTAAACTTTAGGGACATCCCTAGACATACCTTAGAAATATCTCTAGGAATCTCACTAAAGTTTTTGGATCCTAGTTTCCAAATGTTAACTAAACATTTGCTCTGATACCAACTGTAGAGACCCAAATCTTGATTTACATAGATATTACATTAATTTGGCGGAATACTGAATAAATGAAAAAAACATATGCCCAAATACCGTATTATTTTAGTATCTTTGGAAACTCAGAACATAATATTCTAATCACGGTGAAAGATCTTCAACATCTCCCCTAAAGATCTCCCGCTTTTGTTTTCTTACATAAAACCTTTCTTTATATCCTGGGGAAAAGAAAACATATAAATGGTGAGCTCAAATGCACATTAAGGGTAAGCATGGAGAAAATATAACAAACCATATACATTAGAATTTAAAAACATGAACATAATGTTTAAACATCAAAATTTTGAGCAATGACATAAAACATGGCAGTACATAAGGCATAGATCATAATGTAACATCAATCATGCTAAAATAGCATGGGGAATAATACATGTAATTGTGGAAAACCATTAAGAACATGATATGATTTCCATAGTAGCCAAGGCATTGCTACCAAGACCATCATAGTGGACAAAGTCCCTTACTAAATCGAGTTCACTCCTCGTTCTAGTCATGTATCACTGAACCGAATTAACATTCCCTTCGAACCATGTCTATCTCATGAGATATAAATCTTTACCCAATGTATTAGAGGGAGATATAGGTCTTAACCATCTCATAATGAAATCATTCTTTCGTGTGCCATAAAATAAACATACATCATTCATAATAACCCAACGAATAAAATGGGTTTCATAAACATCATCCCATCATAACATAATCCATATAAAAGAAATGGATATCATTTCATCATAAGAAAAATAAAACCATGTAAATAATAGAGACATTATACTTGAAACATAAACATACTAAATAATGTCATCTTAGATGGAAAATAGTTTTGATAAAACACTTGAAATGAATTATTGAGGAAAATATCCTTTCTTCTTCAAAATCATTTTATTTTTACAAAATGACATGCAATTATTAAAAGAAAATGACTTTTGTTGAAAATAATCATGAAATATTTTAGAAGTTGCTTCATGAAAATAAGGTGTTATGAAACTGTAAAAATACATTCATTCCGTATAAGTTTTAAAAAAACATTCTTCTCGTACTTTTAACGAAAAAGTCAAAAAGTACCTTATATGGTAACCAAAGGAAATAATCCTTCCATAAAATGTGGTAAAAAGTTAAAAAAGGTTAAAAATGACATTAAAAATACATGGAAGAATATTAAAAATTTTATGAAAACATTTTTAGAAATCATGGACATGGATGATAAACATTACTCCAGTAAATACTTACGTATAAGCAATCTCGGATAAAAATGAGATTTGAAAAATTATCCCTTACCTTATGTCCAATTTCTTCTGCATGTGTCCGAGACTCATGTATAATGGGTTTAAACAAATTATTAACTTTTCACATAACCATTATAATATTTATTATATCATATATTATTCACATAGGACTTTATATTACCCATTCTTTTGTAAATTCTATGTTAAAGCAGCGTTTTAGGTAAAATTGTTTCATTTATCGTACGTGTTTAGACTTTTTGTTCTTGATATTATTACTTATATCTTGACTTACTTAATTATAGAATGTAAAACATGATTTATATATAATATATATTCAGAATATAAATATATATGATAGATCAATAAATGGAATGAAATACACCGTTCATGGAGACGGTAGGCTGTACATATGCATGAACGCTATTTTCATTTCCTTATTGAATTGAATGGAATTTAGTAAATGAAAAATATATGTACATAAATACAGTATCATTATTATTTAATATATTTCATGATTATTTATTATATATACTTTATAATCATACTTGAATAGTTAATCATGGAAAATGAATCTCATCGCGTTCGTGGAGACAGTAGTCCGTACGTACGCACGAGCGACAATATCATTCTTTTGATATTAAAATCATATATAATTGGAAGGTATATCATAGATAAATAATCATAATAATGTTAGATTTATTATTTATATCATTTATACTCATTATTATACCCATCCAAATGATGAAATGTTTGAATAACAAACTACACCATGACGTGGAGACGGTAAGCCGTATGTATGCACGTGTGGTGACTTTTTCTTTTATAGGATGGATAAAATAACTAATATAGTTGTAAAATTTTTATAATAACATAACAGTATATAGAATATACTAGAGTTATTATTTTAGAATGGAAACAACATAGAAGGAGGAAGTGGAAGAAGAAAGGAACTTGAAATAAGGGGTGAGATGTTTACCTCTTCTTTGGGTTCTTCCTTTTGATTTGATCAAAAGGGCTCCTTAGGTTGGATTTATGACTAAATAAAATCCTCTAAGATGAAGGGAGGACAATTTAGAGGGCATTTGGGAAGGGTTTGGAAGAGCCAAATATCTTTGGAGGTGTTAATTAGAGAGAAGGGTGAGTGCCATTTTATAAGAGGGGTGAGGGGCACCTTAGAAAAAACTTAAAATATTATTTTATAATAAATTCATATTCGGTTTGTAATGGATTCAAAGTGACTTATTTCGAGGCTAGGGTAGGTATGGGTCACAATAGTCTCAAATAATAGGTTTTAGACAAGTTTATGTTACCATTGTAACCTTATCATTCAGATTTAACTGTAAGTTAAATAATTTAACTTTTACCAGGTCTTCTTATATTCTTACACTATATGGTTAATAAACTTACTATAAACTACCTATAGAACCCCAATTAGTTCATTAATGTCATATATATTATTATATAAGTCTTTTGGAATAACCTTATATTTCTAGGACCATTATATCAATTAATAATATAATATTTGTTTTAAATATTCTTTTATGTCAATTTTGACAATATTTGGTAGTTTTTTTAAATTCCTAAAAGCATTATTAATTTGCAAAAAATTAAACAAAACAACCCTAATATGTTATATTAACCTAGGCAATTAGTTTAATTGATAAAAATTCTCAAATTACATTTATTTGGGTATTTATAATATCAATTATGTTAATATTTCATTAATAAGGTATTTACTACATCATCATCGTGTCATAAATAAATTAAATTATTTAATGTATAAAAATTATAAATAAAATACCATTATATAGGAAATATTTTTATCTTTCTAATGAATATTTATAGTCTAATTTATCTTATGTATTACTTTATATTAAAAATGTTTTACTTATTAAACTTTGATTTTAACTCTTTTAACTCTTCTTTGAATTAAATAATAATAAATGTCCTAATCTAATCCAAGTGAACCTAAAGGGTCATATTTTATTCCTAAGGTTGTTTTTGGTCAAATTACACTTATCCAATAGAGTTAGGACATGTGTTCGGGTAATAATAATATCATTTTTACCCTTAATTACCCTATTTACTTTTAAACGTTGTAAATAAAAGTAAAAAGTTACTATTCACCAAAAATTATTTTTATCTTATTGAACCAAATTTTACTTACTGATATAAACCATGTCTCTAAGATTTTTGAAATTCCACTCACAGAAGCGGTAAAATTATGTTTTATGTAAATTTGTAAATTCTCCTAGGAGGTTGGTAAAAGACGGTAAAAAGTTCAATAAAATTTTTATATATCTAAAATTATTATAAAATGACTCCAATGAATTAAAATGAACTTATATAGGTATTATGTATCTATTTTTACCTAAAATAAAAATAAAATAAATGATTATTTAAATAAAAAGTCATTTTTAACCAATAACTCAGTGTTTTCACTATTCATCAAAAATTGATGTTTTCAGAAAAATACCAAAAATTCACCCTAGGCTAATTTAGATATTCCGAATCCAAAAATGAAGTCCATTTTGAAAGATAAAATTTATAAAATTTCAAAAATTGGGTATTACTATTCATAACGGCTAGTTTATATAATATTTTAATAACATATTGTTGTTTAGTGAAACCCGGTATTGCGTACTAGACACGCTATCGAGGAAGGTCGCGATTGCGTGTAATGCAAGCCAAGTCAAGGATGCGTGTATTTTAAGTTCCCTTTAGTGTTGTGTATAACATTTTCAAAACTTATTTCATTTATACATTAAACAAAATCTATACTTAATGTTTCATAGAATAATTTCCACAAAACGAACTTGAAATTGTGTGTAACACGAGCCAAGAATAGTGTTGCGTATACTGCAAGATAATAAGGTGTTGTATATTGTACAATCTAATTTTGGTGTAGTTTACAAAAGAATACATCAAAGAAATTAAAAATAATATATCTAATTAAATCTCAAGGTGTTACAATATTACTTATTCCACACTACTATTTACTTCTTTCAGGCTCCTCTAAATCTATTTTTTTCTCAGCTACTTCGGTATGAGTGATTTACATCTTGGGGGTATGAGATACCTGAGAGGCACCCAACGAGGAAAAATAACTAGTGGGTATGATTATTTTCCTTAGTCAACATCAGACTCTACACCAGTGCTCATCACCTAATGGCTTCCTTAAATGACCATTCACCCTGAAGTTGTCGTCTTCTATATCATTAAGGGCCCACATGGAACTCTTTTGAAAATATAAAAACTATATTTAATTATTTATTTCATATAAATATTTGAAATATAAATAAAAAACTTACAATCCTTTCTTGTTTTTGTGAATTAACTGAACTTCCATCATTTTTCTTCCTATCAAAGTATAATAATTTATCCTAAGGTACACAAACATCTATACCTAGTATAGATTTTTGAAAATAACATTGATTATTATACACATATTCAAAATATAATCCTTTAAATGGGAATAACTATTAAATGAATAAAAAATTCATAAATTTAAAAAAGTCATAAACATTGATGAAAAATATTCATATATAAAATCTAATCATAAACACTTTATAATTTTTGGTACACATTGTGAAATTTCAATTATCATTAATATGAATGATTTATATTCATTTTATAATGAAAAATTGTCCTATAGTCCTATATACCAATTGGCCATTAGGCCTATAGGACAATTGTCCATTAAGCCTAGAATACAATTTTTCATTAGGACTAGAGGCCAATTGGCCATTAGGCTTAGAGACCAATTGACCATTAGGCATAAAGCGTAATTGGCCATTAGTCCTATAGGCCAATTGATGATTTTTCCTAGAGACCAATCGGCCATTATTCCTAATGGAGAATTTTCCTATAGGCCTAATAGAAAATTGGCATGTAGGCCTAATGCCCATTTAGGCTATAGGCCTAATGGACAATTGGGATTTAGGCCTAGAGGATAATGGGCTATTAATACTATAGCATAATTGTCCATTATTCCTATAGTAACAATACAAATAATGATATTATTTTTAATTCATATTAATGTACTTGGTGCTTCTCATGCCCAAACATTGTTGTGTGCCCCAATGTGTGCATTTATATCATTAAATATTTTTTCTTGACACTTCCTAGAAAAACCAATACAAATAATAAGAATTAAATTTTATATGAAACCATTAAAGATTGAGAATACCTTAAACTCATCAGTTATAACGACCCATACTTTACATACATTGTTATTAATTCAGAATTGAAGCACACTTATTACAACACACAACAAAACTAGGAAAGGACCGTATAAGTATAGTGTCTTTAGAAACTGAGAAACATAAACATCTGGTTCATAAAGCGTCTACACTGTCTCCCATTTATTTCATCATATCTATAGTCCCTTTTAGCATATCTTACTTAATAAACTTCTTCCTGACCTGGGGAAAGAAAACATACAAAAGGGGTGTGCTCAAATGCTCAGTAAGGGTAAACAAAAGAAATATCAATCACATCATATACATAAGAACATAACTTTTGGAAATATTAACCTGCTAAAGAAATCATAATTTCATAACATGGGACAAATCATAGTAGTGAAATGTAATCCCAACAATCATAACTTAAAACATGAAACTTTGTGGGATACACACATAATCATAGAGAATCATTTCTTATTAGTCAAGGCTCATTGCCAAGACTATCTTAGTGGACAAAGTCCATTTCTGAACCAAGTTCACTCCTCGTTTCAGTCCTGTTTCACTGAACTGGTTTAACCTGCCGTTCCATCCATGTCTATCTCATGAGATATAAAATCTTTACCCAAAGCATTGGAGGGAGATATATGTCCCACCAATCTCATAATGATACCATTCTTATGTGTGCCACAAAATCATAAACCATACATCATAGCATAACCCATGTAATAAAAATGGGAATCATAAACATCGTTACATCATAAAACAATTCATATAAGATAAAGGAATTCATAAAAACAATTCCATGATAACATAATCAAATCAATGTAATAATAGGGATATAAACATAATCCTTTATTATCTTATATGGAAAATAATTTTGATAAAACACTTGAACTCAATTCTTGAGGAAAATATCCTTTCTACTTCAAAAACATTTTCCTTTCTTAACATGTCATTCAATTTTAAACTAAAAGAAGTTGATTAAAAATAAACATGAAAACTTGTAAAGGAAGCTTCTTGTAAATAATGTTTTAAAAATCCATTCATGCCGTATATGTTAAAAAAACATTCTTCTCGTACTTTTGTCGGAAAAGTCAAAAAAGTACCTCCTATGAAAAATGAGAAAAGATTCCTTTCATATCTTTTACTAAAAACTCACCGAAGGGTAAAATTGGATTTAAACAATTTTAGGTGGATGGAAATAATATTAAATTTTGAGGAAACATGGATGTGGATGATAAAATACACCCCAGTAAATTTCAAAGTACAAACAGTCTCGGATAAAAATGAGATTGTGATATTTCCCTTACCTTAGGTCCGATTTGCTTCGTAAGTTTCCGAACATCCTGTATAATGATTTAAATAATGTTATTGACTTATTCCAGAATCATAATTATTGTTATGATATCATATATGGTCATATTCTTAGCTTCTTATTAGTAATATTTCATTACAACTTGTTATTCGGGTGTTTATTACTTTTTGTTCTTATGCGTGTTTTGTCGAATAAATTCTTATTCTTCTCTTTAGGTTATAGATACCTCATTTACAGAATTTTATTATTTTAATATATATCATATTCATTCATTAAATTCATTTATATAATCATTATGCAATGAAGATCATGTAGAACGAGTCGCATCACATCGTGGAGATGGTATTCCGTACGTACGCACGAGCGATGATATTGTTCCCATGATTATGGAATTGTATTGGAGTGTATGTATACTATTTCAGAATCAATATCACTTTACAATAATCATATACAGTTATTATTTACACCATTATACCCATCCAAGTAATGTGGTGGTGAAAAATAGATTACACCACGGCGTGGAGACAGTATTCCGTACGTACGCACGCGCGGTGATTTCATTTTCCGTAGGATGGATAGATGGTGAAATAGGGTTGTTTAATACATATAATAAAATATCAGTATATTATTGATACTGATGTTATTACTTCATAATGAAACAAATAAAGAAGAATAAGTGGAAGAATAAATAGAAATGAAAGAATCAGTAACGGAAATTACCTCTTCTTTGAAGTGCTTCTTTGAGACCTCCTTTTAGGGCACTAAAACTGGTCTTTGAAGAAGACCAGGACCTCTAGGATGTCTCTATAGAAGTGGAGAGGAGAAATTGTCAGGGTTTGGACGATCTTGAAGGCTCAAATTAGTGTGAGGAGGAGAGGGAGGAGGTGCCCTTTTATAAGGGAGGAGAGGGGCACCTTTGGAATAACTAAAACTATTATTTTATTATAAAGTAAAATTCGGTTTTTAATAGCTAAAAATTGATATATTTTGAAGCTATGGTGGGGATGGGTCAACATCCTCTCATACAATAGAATTTAGACAAGTTTAGGATAATATTTTAACCTTATCATTTAGATTTAACATTAAGTTAAATAATTTTACTTTTACCGTGTCTTCTTGTGTTTTTATACTATAAGGTTAATAAACTTACTATAAGCAGCCAAACGAACCCCAAGTTGTTTATTATTAATATATATAACCTTATATATGTCATTTGTCCGAACCTTATATTTTTAGGAATAAAATAATAATTAATAATATAATATTTGTTTTAAAAACTATTTTATGTCAATTTTGACACTATTTAGTAATTGATTTTTGTGAAAATCATAACAGAATGATTAGTTCGAAAAAAGTTAATTAAATCAATAATAACATGTCATATTAACCTATAAAATTAGTGTAATTCATAAAAAGTCTCAAATTATATTTATTTGGGTATTTATAACATCAATTATGTCAATATTTCATTAATAAGATAATTACTGCATCATCTTTGTGTCATAAATAAATTAAATTATTTAAAGTCTAAAAATTAAAAATAAAATAACATTATGTAGGAAATCTTTTTATATTTCTAATGAATGTTTATAGTAGAATTTATAATTTGTATAACCCTATATTAAAAATTATTTAGTTATTAAACGTTGATTTTAACTATTTTAACCCTTCTTTAAATAAATTAATAATAAATGTCCTGATCTAATCCAAGTGGGCCTAAATGGTCATATTTTATTCCTAAGGTTGTTTTTGGTCGAATTTCACTTATCCAATAGAATTAGAACATGTGTTAGGGAAATAATAATAACATTTTTACCCTTAATTATCCTATTTACTTTTAACCGTGGTAAATAAAAGTAAAAAGTTACTATTCACCAAAAATTATTTTCATCTCATTGAACCACATTTTACTTACTGAAATCAACCGTGTCTCTCAGATTTTTGAAATTCCACTCACAAAAGTGGTAAAATTAAGTTTTATGAAAAAATCAGTTTTTTTAACTACCACTTAGTGGTTTCACTATTCATCAAAAATTGAATGTTTTCAGAAAAATACCAAAATTTCACCCTAGGCTAATTCCGATATTCCGAATCAAAAAATTAAGTCAATTTTGAAAAATAAAATTTACAAAATTTCAAAAAGTGGTTATTACTATTCATAACGGCTAGTTTTAATAATATTTTAATAGTATATCATTGTTTAGTGAAACTCGGTATTGCGTACAATGCAAGCTATCAAGGAAGGTCGCGATTGCGTGTAAAGCAAGCGAAGCAAGTGTTGTGTATAGTGAAATATTCCTTTGATGATAACATAAAAGTCTCGGGTGTTACATTCTACCCCCCTTAAAATGAATTTTGCCCTCGAAATTCATCACTTTGTAACAAGCAGATGAGGATACCTCTCCCTTATCATATTCTAAAGCTCCCATGTAGCTTTTTCTAATTAGTGGTTCCTCCATAAAACATTCACCAAGCGAGTGGTCTTGTTTCGTAGGACTTTTTCGCTACGATCTAGAATCTCTATCGGCTGTTCTTCATAAGAAAGATCTTGCTCCAGCAGTACAACTTCTGAGCTGAGTACATGTGAAGGATCAGGTATGTACTTTCTCAGGAGAGATACATGGAACACATCGTGAACTTGAGAGAGATTCGGTGGAAGCGCCAATCGGTAAGCTACCTTCCCAACACAATCCAGTATTTCAAAAGGACCGATATATCTAGGGCTCAACTTCCCCTTCTTTCCAAATCTCCTGACCCTCTTCCAGGGAGATATTCATAAGAATACTTTATCACCCACTTCAAACTCTAGGTCTTGTCTTTGGTTGTCGGCATAACTTTTCTATCGACTCTGAGCTGCTCTTATGTGTTGTTGAATAGATCTGACCTTTTCTGCCATTTCATCAACGAGATTGGGTCCTATTAGCTTTCTTTCCCCAACTTCATCCCAGCAAGTTGGAGTCCTGCATTTCTTTCCATAGAGAGCTTCATAAGGATCCATCTGAATACTGGAGTGAAAGCTATTATTATAAGAAAATTCCACCAAAGGTAGGTGTTGATCCCAACCACCTTTGAAATCCATAGAGAAAGCTCTCAACATATATTCTAGAGTTTGAATTGTTCTCTCAGACTGACTGTCTGTCTGAGGATGATAAGCAGTGCTGAAAATTAACTATGTATCCAGAGTATGCTGAAGACTTCGCCAGAACTTTGAGGTAAACCTCGGATCCCGATCAGATATAATAGAAAGTGGTACTCCATGCAATATTACCACTTCCTTCACATATATCCTGGCAAGCTGATCTAGAGAGAAATCCTCTCTAATAGCGATGAAGTGTGCAAATTTTGTAAGACGATCAACTATGACCCAGATAGCATTATTGCCTTTGGATGTTTTAGGGAGTCCTGTGACAAAGTCCATAGTGATGTTTTCCCATTTCCATTCGGGTATGGGTAATGGTTGTAACATCCCCTTAGACTTCTGTCTCTCAGCTTTAACTTACTGACAAACCAAGAATTGGGAGACATATTCAGCAACATCTCTTTTCATTCCATCCCACCAGAAGTAATCTTTTAGGTCCCTATACATCTTCGTGCTTCCAGGATGAATAGAGAATGAAGCACTATGAGCCTCATCCAGCAGCTCCTTCTTTAATTCAGGGATGAGAGGAACACAAACCCGATTCCTGAACTTTATTATCCCATCACAATCAAGGTTGAATTCATTAACATTTCTCACCTTCTTTTGTAACTCGACATCTTCTTTCTATGCCTCTTTAATCTTCACATGTATAGATTGTTGAAAATTCATTTGAGACAGATAATAATTTTCCCCTTCCATTATAATTCCAAGATCCATCCTTTGTAAATCCATAAATATTGGATCTTTTGTGATCCTCATCATGGATAAACTGGCATGGTCTTGTCGACTTAATGCATCTTCCACCTTGTTTGCTTTCCTAGGGTGGTAATGGATAGAGCAGTTGTAATACTTAATCAGCTCCAACCATCTTCTTTGGAGCATATTCAGATCCTTTTGTGTGAAAATATACTTTAATCTTTTATGATCAGTATAAATGTCACACCTTTCTCCATAAAGATAATGCCTCCAAATCTTTAATGCAAAGATTACCGTAGCTAACTCCAAATCATGAGTTGGGTAATTTTGCTCATGTATTTTCAACTGTCGTGAGGCATAAGCTATCACCATATCATTTTGCATAAGAACACACCCCAATCCCTTCTTGGATGCATCACTGTAGATCAAAAACCTTTCTCCACTACAAGGCAGTGTGAGCACAGGTGCACTGGATAACCTTCTTTTCAACTCCTTGAAATTCTCTTCACATTCCTCCGTCCAGACAAACTTAACTCCTTTCCGAGTCAACTTGGTGAGTGGATTAGATAAATCGTGAAAAATATTTCACAAAACGTCGATAATATCCTGCCAAACCAAGAAAACTTCAGATCTCAGTTACTATTGTTGGTCTCGACCATCTTTTGATAACCTCTGTTTTTGCTGGATCCACAGATATCCCCTCTTTTGAGATCATGTGACCCAAAAATGATACTTTTTGAAGCCAAAATTCACACTTGGTAAATTTGGCATAAAGCTGATCCTTTCTCAGGGTCTTCAATATAATTCTCAAGTAATCTTCATGTTCTTCCTTGATCTTTGAATAGACAAGAATATCGTCTATAAAGTCTACCACAAATTGATCAAGGTAGTCTCTAAAGACTCTATTCATCAGATCCATGAAGATAGTAGAGGCATTAGTAAGACCAAATGGCATCACTATAAATTCATAGTGTCCATACCTTGTACAGAAATCCGTCTTTGGTATATCCTCCCTTTTGAACCTTAATTGATGATACCCTGAACGAAGAACAATCTTGGAAAAGTATTGAGCTCCGTGTAGTTGGTCAAATAGGTCATCAATGCGTGGGAGAGGATATTTGTTCTTGATAGTGATCTTGTTAAGTTCTCGATAATCAATGTAGAGTCTCATTGATCCATCTTTCTTCTTAACAAACAGAACAGGTGCTCCCCAAGGTGACGCACTAGGGAGTATGAATCCCTTATCAAGATTCTCTTGGAGTTACTTCTTCAATTCCTGAAACTCAATTGGGGCCATTCTATAAGGTGTCTTTAAAATAGGAAAAGCACCCGGTATGAGTTCTATTGAAAACTCAACTTCACGATTTGGTGGAAGACCCAGTAATTCCTCTAAAAAGACATCGTCAAACTCCCGTACAATGGGAATATTCTTAATCGTGAGTTTCTCACCAACCATTTGAGATAAATAACCTTCATTTAGTGGAATCAAGACCCATAAGATGGAAGAAATTTCCACTGGAAGGTTATGTTCATCCTTGCATCGATAGACGATCATAGTTTGATCTGGAATATGAAATGTGACTTCCCTTCTTTGGAAATTGATATGAGCTTTATATAAAGAAAGCCAATCCATGCCAAGAATCACATCAAATTCCACTATAGGAAGGATCACAAGATTTGTAGGAAGCACTTTCCCACAAACTTCAATCAGGGAAGAATTATAAACTTCTGATGCGACTGTTGTTCCATTAGGTGTTGTCATAGCTAACTCAACATCTAATTGTTGAGGTAATACGGTGATACCCTTAGAAAAATCGTCAGAAATAAAAGAGTTGGTGGATCCAGAATCAAATAAAACATTTGATACTTTAGAGTGGATGGTAAGTGTACCTTTCACCACATCGTTATCGTACACCACATCGCTGATAGAAATTGCATGTGACTTTCCTTTGTCTTTAGCCTTAATATTTTGTTGATGTCGATCATCATCAACAACCCTTGGATTAGGGAATTTATTTGCATAATGCCCCATCTCCTTGAACTTGAAACATTGGAGTGTAGTAGGTTCATTCTGTGTATCCCTTCCTTTGTTTGCATCATTAGACATCTTCTTCCCATCATTGCATCATTCAAATGCCCTATGACCTTCCTTTCCACATTTGAAACATTTACTTGTCCCTTTAAGACAACTCCCTCCATGTTTCTTTCCACACTTTGAGCATAAGTTAAATCTCATCTTCTTTTCAGTGTGCTCTTTAGATTTTCCTTTGAATTCCATTTTACTCTTCTTATCAAACCCATATGACTGATGGGTTACTCCAATCTCCATCTCGACTTTGAGAGCACATCAAATGATTTCCTCATAGCTATTGAAGTCCCTTATGGCTAACGCCATTCGAAGACTTGGTTTTAAGCCACTAAAGAATCAATCGATCTTACTCTCAGGTTGGATAATAACACCGGAAGCGTAGCTTGCAAGTCTTGTAAAATTTACTTCATAGGTACCAACAAATTCATCATCCTTTTGCTTCAGTTCAAGAAACTATTTCTCCATCTTTGTTCGGAGAATACGAGGGAAGTACTTATTGAAAAATAAGTTCTTGAACTTGTCCCATTCCATGGACTCAATTTTATCCCTTTGCCTCGTATTCTTGATAAGATTCCACCATTGATCAGCATCACCTTCCAAATGATACACTGCTAAGAGGACTTTATCATGTTCAAAACATTGAAGAACTGAAAATATCTTTTTAGTAGTACTAATCCATTGTTTAGAAACTAATGGATCAGTAGACCCATAGAAAGAAGGTGGACGCTACCTCATGAAGGATTCAAGAGAATGTTGCTCCTTCCATTGCTCGTTTGGAAGTCCTGCATGATTCATAGATTGAGAAAGTTGTGTGAGCATGGCTACAAGATTTTGCATTCTATCTCCCATAATGTTTGGTTGCTCAGGGGGATAATCATTGTATTTCTCGTCACATTCCGCATTAACACGGTTCCTTCGGGTTCCAGCCATTGACTAAAACCAAGAAGAATAGTGTGAGAAACACTAATTATAATAGGAAAATCACATAATCAAGAATAAAATTTCACACTCAAGGTCTTATCCTAGGTTATTCATGGTCATTTCTAAAACACTAAGATTGTGTTCTATGCTTAGACTTTTCCTTAGGGTTCTTACTAAGGCTTTCACATCCTAGTTTCCAAAGGTTGACTATACCTTTCCTCTGATACCAACTATAACGACCCATACTTTACATACATTGTTATTACTTCAGAATTGAAGAACACTTATTACAACATATAACAAAACCAGGAAAGGACCGTATAGGTATAGTGTCTTTAGAAACTGGGAAACATAAACAACTGGTTCATAAAGCGTCTACACTGTCTCCCATTTATTTCATCATATCTATAGTCCCTTTTGGCATATCTTACTTAATAACCTTATTCCTGACCTGGGGATAGAAAACATACAAAATGGGTGAGATCAAATGCTTAGTAAGGGTAAAAAAAAAGAAATATCAATCACATCATATACATAAGAACATAACTTTTAGAAATCTTAACCTGTAAAAGAAATCATAATTTCATAACATGGGACAAATCATAGTAGTGAAATGTAATCCAAATAATCACAACATAAAACATGAAACTTTGTGTCATACACACATAATCATAGAGAATCATTTCTTATTAGTCAAGGCTCATTGCCAAGACTATCTTACTGGACAAAGTCCATTTCTGAACCGAGTTCACTCCTCGTTTCAGTCCTGTTTCACTGAACTGGTTTAACCTGCCGTTCCAGCCATGTCTATCTCATGAGATATAAAATCTTTACCCAATTCATTGGAGGGATATATAGGTGCCATCCATATCATAATTATACCATTCTTATGTGTGCCACAAAATCATAAACCATACATCATAGCATAACCCATGTAATAAAAATGGAAATCTTAAACATCGTGACATCATAAAACAATTCATATAAGATAAAGGAATTTATAAAAATAATTCCATCACAACATAATCAAATCAATTTAATAATAGGGATAGAAACATAATCCTTTATTATCTTAGATGGAAAATAATTTTGATAAAACACTTGAACTCCATTCTTGAGGAAAATATCCTTTCTACTTCAAAAACATTTTCCTTTCTTAGCATGTCATACAATTTTAAACTAAAAGAAGTTGATTAAAAATAAACTTGAAAACTTATAAAGGAATATTCTTGGAAATAATGTTTTAAAAATCCATTCATGCCGTATAAGTTAAAAAAACATTCTTCTCGTACTTTTGTTGGAAAAGTCAAAAAAGTACCTCGTACGAAAAACGACAAAAGATTCCTTTCATATATTTTACTAAAAACTCACAGAAGGGTAAAATTGGATTTAAAAAATTGTAGGTGGATGGAAATAATATTACATATTGAGGAAACATGGATGTGGATGATAAAATACACCCCAGTAAATTTCAAAGTATAAACAATCTCGGATAAAAATGAGATTGTGATATTTCCCTTACCTTAGGTCCGATTTGCTTCGTAAGTTTCCGAACCTCCTGTATAATGATTTAAATAATGTTATTGACTTATTCCAGAATCATACTTATTGTTATGATATCATATATGGTCATATTCTTAGCTTCTTATTAGTAATATTTCATTACAACTTGTTATTCGGGTGTTTATTACTTTTTGTTCTTATGCATGTTTTGTCGAATAAATTCTTATTCTTCTCTTTAGGTTATAGATAACTCATTTCCAGAATGTTATTAGTGTAATATATATCATATTCATTCATTAAATTCATTTATATAATCATTATGCAATGAAGATCATGTAGAACGAGTCACATCACATCGTGGAGACGGTATTCCATACGTACGCACGAGCGATGATATCATTCCCATGATCATGTAATTGTATTGGAGTGTATGTATACTATTTCATAATCAATATCACTTTATAATAATCATATAAAGCCATTATTTACACCATTATACCCATCCAAGTAAGGTGGTGGGGGAAAATAGATTACACCACGGTGTGGAGACGGTATTCCGTACGTACGCACGCGCGGTGATTTCATTTTCCGTAGGATGGATAGATGATGAAATAGGGTTGTTTCATACTTATAATAACATATAAATATATTATTGATACTAATGTTATTACTTCATAATGAAACAACTAAAGAAAAAGAAGTGGAAGAAGAAATAAAGATGAAAGAATCGGTAACAGACATTACCTCTTCTTTGAAGTGCTTCTTTGAGACCTCCTTTTAGGGCACTAAAATTGGTCTTTGAATAAGACCATGAGCTCTAGGATGTCTCTAGGGAAGTGGAAAGGAGAAATTGGCAGGGGTTGGCCGAGCTTGAAGGCTCAAATTGGTGTGAGGAGGAGAGGGAGGAGGTGCCCTTTTATAAGGGAGGAGAGGGGCACCTTTGGAATAACTAAAACTATTATTTTATTATAAAGTCAAATTCGGTTTTTAATAGCTCCAAATTGTTATATTTCGAAGATAAGGTGGGTATGGGTCGACATCCTCTCATACAATATAATTTATACAAGTTTAGGTTCCTATATTAACCTTATCATTTAGATTTAACATTAAGTTAAATAATTTTACTTTTACCGTGTCTTCTTGTGTTCTTATACTATAAGGTTAATAAACTTACTATAAGCAGCCAAACGAACCTCAAGTTGTTTATTATTAATATATATAACCTTATCTAAGTCATTTGGCCTAACCTTAGATTTTTAGGAATAAAATAATAATTAATAATATAATATATGTTTTAAAAACTATTTTATGTCAATTTTGACACTATTTAGTAATTTATTTTTGTGAAAATCATAATAGAATGATTAGTTAGAAAATATTTGATTAAATCAATAATTACATGTCATATTAACCAATAAAATTAGTGCAATTCATAAAAAGTCTCAAATTATATTTATTTGGGTATTTATAACATCAATTATGTCAATATTTCATTAATACAATAATTACTGCATTATATTTGTGTCATAAATAAATTAAAGTATTTAAAGTCTAAAAATTACAAATAAAATATCATTATATAGGAAATATTTTTAACTTTCTAATGAATTTTTATTGTCGAATTTATCTTATGTATAACCCTATATTAAAAATTATTTATTTATTAAACTTTGATTTTAACTATTTTAACCCTTCTTTAAATAAATTAATAATAAATGTCCTAATCTAATCTAAGTGGGCCTAAATGGTCATATTTTATTTCTAAGCTTGTTTTTGGTCGAATTTAACTTATCCAATAGAATTAGGACATGTGTTAGGGAAATAATAATAAAAAGTTTACCCTTAATTACCCTATTTACTTTTAACCGTGGTAAATAAAAGTAAAAAGTTACTATTCACCAAAAATTATTTTCATCTCATTGAACCACATTTTACTTACTGAAATCAACCGTGTCTCTCAGATTTTTGAAATTCCACTCACAGAAGCGGTAAAATTAAGTTTTATGAAAAATTCAGTTTTTTAACTACCACTTAGTGGTTTCACTATTCATCAAAAATTAAAAGTTTTCAGAAAAATATCAAAATTTCACCCTAGGATAAATTCGTTATTCCAAATCCAAAAATGAAGTCAATTTTGAAAAATAAAATTTACTAAATTTCTAAAAGTGGTTATAACTATTCATAACGGCTAGTTTTAATAATATTTTAATAGCATATCGTTGTTTAGTGAAACTCGGTATTGCGTACGACGCAAGCTATTGAGGAAGGTCGCAATTGCGTGTAAAGCAAGAGAAGCAAGTGTTGTGTGTAGTGAAAGATTCCTTTGATGATAACATAAAAGTCTCAGGTGTTACATCAGTCTTCCAATTTGAAATCATTTTCTAATATTGATTTTTTTGGATAGTCAAGGAATATGGGTTCACCATTTAAATTAATACCAAACTTCTCTTCCAACCAATATATAAATCATGCTTGTATGATATCCATGACTCACCAAGATCCACTGACCTTGTAGTCTAAGCAGCTTCACCGTTGTGAAATTTAAACCAAATCTGTAAGGAACATGTTAATTCGTATAAATAAAAAAAATAATATTGATATAAATTTATAAATTTTTCTTACCCATATGTGTTTCCATGATTTTTCCTTAATGTATTTTCTGAGATGTTTCCATGATACCGGTTCCAATATAATGATATTGTCATACTTAGGTAAAGTGGCCATAAAACTTCTACAATACCTAGATTTTTTACCAACCATATGATTATCTTCATTATAATCCACCATTATCTATGTCTAGTGATTCTTGGATTCCTACACATGATTTCACCAACATCACCTAATAAAATATACCACTAAATAAGATAACAGAAATAATATTAATTAAGTCATGATACAATAGAGAAAAAAATAAAGTGATATAATTTGACATAGTTATAATAAAAAAACCCGATTCAGGCTTCTCAATAGGCTTTGATGGATCCGTGGGATGTCCTAGATTAGAAACCTTTGAAGGAAGTGTCTATTCCAATGCATCCTCTAGGTGATATTCATACAATAGAGTAGATTCTGAAGGAACAAACTCATCATATGTTGGTTGGATGGTAGGAAATGGAGGTAGAGTAGACATGGATGAATATGGGTAGTATTCTTGGGGATAAATCAATGAATATAGATATGATAAAGTTGGGAACATTTGTGGAGGTGATATAGATGTTGTATGAGAATAAAAGGCTAAATGATATGATAGAGGCATGAGTGGAAACATCTCTGGATGCTGAAGTGGAGGATAGAAAGGTATGATTGATGGGATGTTTGCTATTGGGTTAGTGTGGGAATGAGTATGATGGGTGCTCCATCTAGGTCTAGAAGCATCGCCACTCAGACCCATACTAGTAGGATGAGGAGGAACCTTTGGTGGAAATTAATGTTCCTAAACTAATTTGATAAATAATATTAACATGACATTATATTTAATGAAGAATTAAAATATTATAATTATTATACTCACTGAGGGAAGTGAAGGAGGAAACACGTGATTAGGCTCCTGTCGATTAGGATCAAATAGCTGCTTCCTTCGAAGTTATGAAGTATTTTTTATAATCTAAACAAGAATGAAATGTACACATTTTAGAAATAGTTTTTAAAAATCATGAATACAAATTAAAATTTAAAGAATAAAAAATAAATTTTATAACATATTTTAGTAAAACCAAGTTATATATATATTTTAAAAACTTATTTTAAACCCAGTTTTCTAAATTGAAATAAATATAATTAAATGAAAGGAAATCATACAATACTAAAAAAACATCTGATCCCAACTGAAACTAATTACAATAATACTAACTTGAGAAACTCATGTAAACGTAAACTAAATGAACAATGAACATATATGGTTGCTTCTAAATATTACCCACTACTTTTTCTGGTTCAATATCAACTCTCACAATAGGATAATTTGATTCATCAAATGAAATATTTTTTTAACACCAATTAGGGTATCAATGGTGGATATTTCACCCCCAATATCATAAACAATATGTCTTGGGATTACTTCATTAATGACACCGTAATCAAGTCTCATATGATCCTTTACATAAAAGAATTGTTTCACCATTGATGCCAAAATGTATGGTTCATCAGTACATAGGAATCAACTCATGTTAATAACCCTAAATCTAAATTCATCAATAAATTTACCATGTTGCCTTATTGAATCAAACCATTTACATTTCATCATAGAGACTCAACCTTGAGAGGAATAATCCAATACCAATATTTTATCAACATGTCCATAATAATACACATATTTATTTTGATTCTAAATATCTAATTCACTTCCATAAAAATATATTTTAGTAGTTAAAATAATTCCATCATGTCATGTTCTCATTTTTAGCACTCAATCAATTGTAATAAATTTATACCCAATGATTATTAAAGATTTGAAATCACTAACCAAAGAATTGGGACCAAAAGACAACATTCTTATTTATTGATAAATAGAGTTAATAGGTAAACTCAAGACCTCAAATATTGATGAATAATAAAATTAAATGGATATATATACTTTATGATAATTAAGGTAATGTTCAAACCTTTGATTTCAACCAAGCAAGAAACTCTAGGCTATGCAAAGCCTGTCTCCTTATCAAAGGACAAGGTCGACGAACTCTACTGATATTTTTTTATGTTCCCTATATAAAATGATAATAAAAGTATAATGTATATGTGAAATTTCATAATATGAGACAACATATAAATATCCAAATTAATTAGTTGATATTTTCATTGAAAAAACCACAGTTAAACTAGACTGTACGATGTACCATATTCAAGACTTAATGCATCTAATGTAGAAGGACCAACAATTCCTTATATTTGGGATAGAAATAAAAATGGGGAATATATTTCCTTATTTTATTCAACATTATTTCTCATTGGCTAGTTATGTATGGTGCTCACATAAGAAAAATAAATCGAACAAAAATACATACATTCTGGAGCCATATAACCTCTCACAATATAACCATCATAAAAATTATTATTTCAGACATATGATTTCATTGCGAAAATATTTCTTTTATTTGGATACATCCACCTAAAATAAACTGGTCCCCTAGGAAGTGTTTATGTTCAAAGATGGACCATTAAATGCCGCATGCAGGTGAAAAAGGATGGAGGGATTTTTTTCCATCACACACAAAATTAGTTGCACCTTCTACTGCATATTTATTAAAAATTCCTTGGATAACATTTTAGCACAAAGGTATCTAAAAATATAGTACAAGAAAATCTATTTCAACCTTACATTATTGGATATAAAATGTTGAATTGCTATTATAATCAATTCATGATGAATGATGTGATAATCAAGAGTTTTTAGGGATTTTAGTTTTAAATAACTTCTGTTTAATAATTTAGATATGTTTCTTGAATAGCCATTAGGAATATTTATATTATCCAATAATACCAGAAATTAATATTTTTATAATGGTGTCATAACATAATAAGCACACAAAACTTTCCATTTGTTTTCACCAACACACAAAAAATGCAGTTCTTGTCGAATACCCCAATCTAACAAGTCCCAATGAGATCAGAAGCTATCTTTGGTCTTCCCCTTGATATTTAGAATAATTTCAAGCAAAATTTCACATATATTTTTCTCAATGTGAATTACATATAAATAATGACATAACAAATTTGTAGAACAATATGGAAACTTAAAAAAGATACTTCTCTTTTTTCTAGTTGTAAGTGGATTCAGTGTCAACATTCTTAATCTTTTTAGATTTAAGGTAAACTTTACCTAATAAAAAAATGAAATATTTCATATCATTAAGCACATCACTACTTGACATATGTTGGGGTGGATATTCAGTTTCAACAATATTATCAAACCTATGATGATTCTTTCTGTATTGATAATCCATTGGCAAGAATCCTCGATGCCCCATGAAACTGAAACTACGATGATATTTAATCCTTCTCGATCATGTATTATTCCTACAAACATGAAATGATAGTTTTCTTTTCTTTATCCTACCAGAAATCATTGTATAATAACGTAAATCATTTATAGTCCATATAAGGGCATCACACATGTAAAATATATTATTTGAAGAAGCATCAAATTTCTACACACTCGCATCCAAAAGATGCTTCAACACTCTTATTAAAGGATTCAAGTAGATGTCTATATAATTTTCAGGATCAGAATGTCTAGATATCAGTAAACTCAATCAATTGAAAGGTTTTTTCATACACATCCATGTAGGAATATTATAAGCATTCATAAAAATTGTCCATGTGCTGTGAGCAATAAGAATATTACCAAACAGATTAAAACCATCACGGGATAGACCCAACCTGACATTACACACCTTAGTTAAAAAATTAGGATGTTGTGTATAAAATTCCCACCATGAAAATCTATATGTAGGTTAAACCAACTCATCATTACTTTTAATTAACTTAGCATCATTCCATCGCATATTGGCTGATATTTCTACAGACATGAATAGATTTTGAAATATGAGAAACAATAGAAAGTTCTAAATGAATTTCTTTGTCACACAAGATGGTGTTACATATGCATTTTACTTCCATCAATATGTATCACATTATTTATAGTAATTACAATAACCTCTTTCCTCTAAAAAAACTACAATCTTTTGGAAAACTATGAACTTTATTAGTAGAAAATCCAAGATGCTTAATTAAATTTTATTCTTTATAATGATTTGAGGGAATATCTGTACCATAAGAAATAAATTACTTAAAAAATGTAAGAATATAATAAATGGTAATATTAGAAATTCTATATATGGTTTTCCATGATATAAATGCATTAAAATTTTTAACTTGGTCATTGTAGTACATTCTTGATATACTGGTGTTCTGAAATCATCCATTAAAATTTTCACTCTCTCGACATCATCACCTTCAATATTTTCCTCATGTGTATTGAAATCTTTTCCTTCTTGAATTGGCATACTATATCTCTCATGAAGATACAAAAATGTAAAATGATCAAATATAAAATTCTTCATACCACTTATTTTATTTCATTCACGAATAGTAGAATATTTTTCTATCTCTCAATGGTGATACCAAACATAATAGTTTGTTTGAAATACAACTTTTGTTATATGGTAGATAACTTTTTTCTCAGCGTAACCATGGTCTTACCACACAATTATAGCATGGAAACTATATACAACCTCCATATGAAGCACTGTTAAATGAAAATCTAAAAATTTCAAAATTATTTGGAAACTCGTTTGAAATTTGATCGATATGATACATCCAGCTTCTATCCATTCTATTACAAAGAAAAAAAAAGTTATGTTCCAATAAAAAATGTAAAACATAATTAAAAATTTCATCACAACTAATTTTAATATGAAATTACTCAAAGAATACCAGACGTTGATGACAAGGTGTACTCCTCACCAGTTGCTAGGGAAGGCTCCATTTCGCAGGCGTGTTCTCATGTTCCCGTGGGTGGGCCTATCACCATATCGAGGTCTCGGGTTTCTGCATCCCCAGTTTCGTTATCCAAGTCTGCTCTGTCTCGCTCAAAGGTACCCTCCTCTATTTTTAAATGATATCTCTTATCATTTGGAATGCGAGGGGCCTGGGGGCTCGCGTTAAGTGTGCTTTCATGTCTTCGGAATCTCATCGCTACCATGTCTTTGTCGTTTCTATTCTCGAACCAAAACAAGATGTCGCTCACATCACTTCCTTCGCCAGAAATATTGGTTTCGCAAACAGCATGCATGCTGGTACACGTAACAAGCATATATGTCTCTTCTTCAAAGCAGTGGTTGTGGTGGATATTGTGGAGGCTTCCTCACAGTTTATGACTACCAAGATTGAGGTCAGGGGAAAGCTTTTTCTTTTCTCCTTTGTGTATGCCAGTTGCGAGGCTTCCGAGCAAAGTATTCTTTGGCAACATCTTCATACCTTCCAGCCTCATAGTCATGCTTGGTTTGTTGGAGGCGACTTCAACGCTATTGTTGATGGATCCGAGAAAAGAGGAGGAATCAAGATCTCCATCAATTCGACCTGGGATTTTAGCACTTTCTAGCTACAACAGGACTTATTGATCTGGGATTTTCAAGAAGCAGGTTTATATGGTGTAACAACCATTGAGGCACCAAGAGGATTTTCTGTCGACTTGATCGTTTCCTGGCCAACATTCAGGGATTGGATTCTTTTGATCGGTCCTTTGTCATTAATCTTTCCAGATCAGTGTCAGATCATGCTCCCCTACTGGTGACTCTCAAGGAAGGGGACCCAGGATCTAGACACTTTTTCTAATCTTCTGCTTGGAATCAGTGGGATGGATTCCTTCAACTCGTTAGGAACTCATGGGAAAGACCTTAGTGGGGAACGGCCTGGGCTGGTCTCATGAACCGGGTCCATTATTTGAGGAAGGATATTTAAGCTTGCCTTTCCAATAATAGGAATGATGATAGCAGTATGGAATATATCAAGAGAGAGATTACGGATATTGAGAATGACCTTCTCGACTCTGGGGATGATAACCGTTTCTCTATGTTGGTTGTGAAGAAGAATATGTTTGCTGAAAAAATCCTGGAGGTTGAAAGGGAGTGTAGACAATGATCTTGAGCGTTGTGTCTCAAAGAAGGAGAAAAAACACTGCTTATTTTCAGGCTTATATCAAGGAAAAAACGGTGAGTAGAAGAATTAACCTCAGGATGGAAGACGATTCCTTCAGTTCAGATGCTCAAGTGGTTGGGAAAAAGGAGTTGGATTATTTTGAAGATCTCCTGGCTCGACCGAATGGTTTCAATAATGACATGTTAAGTGCCCAGGCAGGAGAGGAGGCTTTTCTGAACTGCATTCCAAGGCTGGTGGAGAACAAGGACAATGACACGTTGCTGGAGATGCCTGAGGAGGATGATGTGAAAAGTACAGTGTTTGGTATGAATAAGGAAAGAACCCCTGGACAAGATGGTTTTCCAGGTGCCTTCTTTGTTGTTTCTTGGGACATTGTTAAAGATAAAGTGGTGGAGGCAGTGCAAGATTTCTTTAGAGGTGGCCCGTTTGTTAGAGCTGACTGCGCCTCTAAAGTGGTTCTCATCCCTAAAGTGAAAGATCCATCTGCCTTGAATCAGTTCATACCTATATGTCTGTGTAACATTTATTATAAGATTATATCCACTCTTCTCAATAAAAGGATTTGTATTGTTATCCCAAGAATCATATCTGAGGAGAAACATGGATTTGTGTAAGGAAGAAGTATTCAGGGGGCTATTGGCATTGCCCAGGAAATGGTCGATGACTTGAATAAAAAGACAATTGGTTCCAATATTCTGGTTAAGGTGGATTTGGATAAGGCCTATGATAAAATGGAGTTTAAATTTATTATCAGGGTTATGAGGAAATTTGGATTCCAAGACTGGGTGTGTGACTTGTGATTTAGATGCTATGCTTCTCTATGGATCAATATCTCTCTTATGGGAAAGGCCTTTGGGTACTTTAAATCATCTCGTGGTGTTAGGAAAGGTGATCCTTTGTCTCCTACTTTGTTCATGATGGCTCAAGAGGAACTCACAAGGAATATTCATCAAAGTATTATGGATGGGAAGATCCTTCCTTTTCGTAACAGGTTTGGGAAGGGCATGGTATCTCATCTCATGTTTGCTGACGATATGTTATTCTTTATTAATGGTAGGAAAAAAATCAATTTCTGGGTTCTCTACGGTTTTGTCTATCTTTGGCAAGTTGAGTGGTCAAATAATTAACTCTCGAAAGAGTTGTGTCTTCATTTCTAATAAGTTCCCTAGAAGACGCATCTATGCTATCCAAGACAAGTTGGGTATTCAACGCCGCCAACTGCCCATGGGGTACCTTGGCACCCCCATCTCCAATGGAAGAGTCATAAAGGTTTTCTTTGATGACATTATTAACCGGATCACAGGGAGAATTTTTAATTGGAAAAATCAGTTTCTCTCCTTTGCAGGTAGGATCACCTTGATCAATAGTTTTCTCACCTCTATTCCGATGCATGTGCTGTCCATTATTAGGACTCCGAAGGGAACTCTAAAGACCCTATAAAATATTATGACTGCCTTCCTTTGGGATGCAAATAAAGCTGGGCATTGCCATTGGGCCTCATGGAAATGACTATCTAGACTTGTCGATGAAGGGGGTATTGGTCTTCGTGATGTGGAGGAGTCCATGAAAGCTATGCAGGCAAGATTGGCATGGGAAATTTTTGAAGGGAGATCCCTTTGGTCAATGTTCATCACTGATAGATATGGGAAGGACTAGAGGATCTGGTCATTGAATCCCAGGAGATTATCAGGCCTTACTCGCTGCATGTTGAATCATTTGGAGGTAATGGAAGGAAGTGTCCGTTGGACCGTTGGCTGTGGTGATGTCAACTTTTGGAACACAAACTGGTCTGGAACAACTCTTAATTTTCCAGGATGCCCAGCTCTGACCATCTCTTTTAAAGAGGCATGTCTTCACTTTTATTTCATTGATGTGATCCGGAATAGGGAACAAAGGGAGGTTTTTGAAAGCATCATCTTGGTGGATGAGCCAGACCATTGTAATTTTTTGGGATCCTCTTCCGGTAGATTCTCCGGTCATGATTTCAGGAACCTGACCCATGTCAGCAGGGGTATGGATGTGTGGGATTCAAAGCTCTGGTGCAAGGAGATCCCAGGGAAGATGAATTTTTTGGTTTGGCGCCTGAGGAATCATGCTTTACCAACAGATGAGAATGTGCAAAAAAGAGGCGTGAGTCTGGCTTCCCGTTGCCAATGTTGCAGCAGGATATAACAGGAAATGTCGGAGCATCTTTTCTTCCATGGTGCTTGGGCCAAAGGTGTATGGTCTTTACTGCAATGGGGGTTCAATCTCCACGTCTCCCTTGGTCCCATGTAGGAGGTGGTTTTGAGCTGGTTTTAGGGGTCGGGGCAATTGGGGACAGAGGTTCAGATCCACAGGATGGTTTTTTCATCTTCTTGTTGGGTTCTCTGGGAAGCTAGGAACAAATCAAGGTACGAAGCCATGATTTCAGGCTACTATTTACAGGTGCGGGTGAGGCTTCTTGTGATGGAGTTGGGGGCTCTTATTAAAAATGCACGGAAGTCTATGACTTTGAGAAGATTTATCCTTGGTCTGTGCTCGGGTTCGGTTTCCAGCCAACTCAACCAGGGCAGATGGGTGCGATGGGTCCCTCCTTGTACGGGGCTAAAATTGAATGTGGATGGTTCTTGCTTGAATGGAGAAATGAGAGGGGGCGGGCTGATTCGTGACGGCAAGGGTTCCATGCTTATGGGCTTTAGTTCCTACTTTGGTGTCGGTAATTCATTGGGTGAGGAAGCTAAAGCCTTGGTCACAGGTATTTCCTTATGCATGCAGTTCAATATCCACATCACTGAAGTTGAGACGGATTCTGCGATGATGGTCAAATTTCTTCAGGGAAATGGGGTCATCCCCTGGGAGATGGTTTATATGGTCCGTTACTGTAAAACCTTTTCCAACCATAATATTTCTGTCAAGCAGACTTGGCGCAAAGGGAATTTCGCGGCTGACTTGCTAGCTAGTAAGGGAACATTAGGAGAGAGACTGATTACCTACACTAGCATGGGATCTCTGCCCGATGATTGCAAACTCATTGTCAGAAATGACGCTCTTCGTCTCCATTACTTTCTCTCTCCTTGATGACTTTGGTTGTATGCTCTCGATTTTTGATTTTGAATAAAAATTTACTTTTCAGGAAAAATAAAAAATCATGGTGGGTATCCCTAACATTTTATAAATCTCTATCATGGTAGATAAATTGAATAAATTTGAAACTATATTACACATATATCCCTATAAATAGATGTTTTCTTGTAATGTGAAATAGGTGGGTTGGGGTGGGGTGGGCCAATCCCACATGATGAACCCATACTGTCTTGACCACAAAATCTTGGAAATGATGCAAACATTACGTTGAGAAATAATATTTCATGGTTTAATAATTATTTAAAAAAAAACTAAAATGTTAAAGAAGCACATATTGTATTTTTTTAAAATCGGGCCTACGGGTAAGCCCAACATGAGTTTGACCCGCCTTGGCCTGAACGTGTGTGGGATCAACCCATATAAGACCACACTCTAATTGGTCAAAATTTTTAGGACCACCTACCCCATACCCTCCCCATACATATGAAGTATGTGAGTTCATTACCGTTTTTCATCACGAATCTTGTATACCATAAGGATTAAATTTCATTACTAATCAACAGGGACTATCAATAAATTTCAAAGACATCAACTTACAAAATGGAAATGATTTCACCTTAATAAAAATAATAATAAAAAATAATTTCATTAGGGAACCTAGGATTAAAACTTCATATATTTTTCATTAATACATTTGAAATAAGGGTTTTTGAAATAAATAATGTTCAAACATAGAATAATAAAATAATGAAATATTAAATGTATTATAAAACATAAACACATCAAATACATATCCAACTATATTATAAATACATCCAACTATATTATAAAACATCCAAAAAAACCTTTAGGAAAAAAATGAAATTATGTTTTAAAAAACATATAAGAAAAACAACCATTTATTAATATGAAATCAGATTAACAAAATAAAATCACATATAAATTATGTTTACTCAATAAATATATGTGTATAATAATCGTGATATCAGTCCTCATTTCATCATACAAAATTCATAATTTTTAAATTAGTAATAATAGTAGAAAATCATGTTAATTAATTATTCATTCCATTAATTTTTTTATTTATGTTTTTATTATGTTTTATGAGAATATAATGTAAAAAAATCATATTTAAGGTAATTTAATAATAACAAGAGAATATATTATAACTGTCATCCATTTTTGTGTCATCCTTAAATAACCATTTAATTTAAATATATTATTGTTGAAAATGTGATTCTTTTCATGGTAATTTTAATTGAATGGAGTGAATTTAGAGGGGTAGTGGATATGGAATTTTTAGGTGTGGTTGGGTGTATGTTTTCTATATAAAAATTCATTAATGTGAATGGAATGTCATTTTCAATGGAAGTGTCACAATAGCGCCATAGGGATAAGTAAATTTCATCAATTATATTATCCAATTTTTAATACATAAAATGGAATGAAAATTATTTTTTTAATAAATAAAATGGCTATTTAATGAGAATAATAATATGAAAATTGATGAAACATTCATATAATAAAATAATTTTTTTAAATACTATAATTTTGTTGCATTTCTTATCACTTGAATTATATTATTTTTGACATATTACTAAAAAATACACATCATAAATATACCTATTGGATATGTGCCTAGAAAATTACCATATATTGAATGAACTTAGTCCCAATGACCGTATTTCAAAGAACATATATCAATCGACCAAATATACAGTGGTGTTATTTAATATTGATATACATCCTTACATATATTTGTAAAATCATTAATCATTAATTATTTTAATTTCATTCTATCTCAATTTGTTTTGTTATATTTATAATCAATAGTTTCTTAAAACAAGGATTGAGTGATAAAATAAACTATTATGAATCTTTTACCACAAAAATATGTAAACTAAAATGGAAAATCATGTATCTTTAATCTAAAAAAGTTGAAAAATATTAAAAAACCATAAAAAAATTAATTTTTATAAAAATGACTCACACTAATAAAAATGGATGAACATAAGAGAATAAAACAAATAAGGGAAATAAATCTTACCTCTCAAAGATACCAATAAATTTTTTTCCAAAAATCCGTCGTATGGGTGCAATGTCGCCTAGGGGATGCAAAATTTGCCTGAGGAGGGAAGGGGGAGGATGGAAGAGACTGATGAGGGGAGAGAGAATTCTAAATATGGTTGAGAGGGGAGGGAGGATACCAAATCCAACCTAGGGTAGGGGGAATCATGGACAGATGACACCCTTAGGGTTCATACGAGGAACAGGGGAGGAGGAGCCTAAGTAGAAATGAATCTATTATCAAGATTCTCCTAGAGTTTCTTCTTCAATTACTAAAACTATATACAGTCCATTATCTATGGATTATTTTAAATAGATGTAGCTCTAGGTATGAGTTCTATTGAAAACTCAACTTTATGATTTGGAGGAATACTAAGAATCTATTCTATAAAAACATCAATAAAATATTTTACAATATGTATGTGTCGAGTTTCTACCCATCCATTTGAGATAAAAATCCATTTTGAATAGGAATTAAGACCCATATAATGGATGTAATTTCTATTGGAATTTTATATTTATTATCGCACTAATAGAATATCATAGCTGGTTTACAATTTCAAACATAAATTCCCTTCATTATAAATTGATGTGGTATTCAAGTAAAGAAATCCAATCCATTCCTAAGATAAAGTCAAATTAAGTTAGTTGGAGAATAAAAAGATTTACATGAATCAAATTTCTGCAAAATTTAATCATAGAATAATTATAGACTTGAGATATGATCATTGTACTATTAAGATATTTCAATGATAATTAAACATATAGTCATTGAGGATATGACTTAAAATTACTTGATACATTTCATGTAATACAAGAATTAATATAACTAAGATCAAATAGTATCCTTCAATATTTGAGCATACCTATAACCACCTAGAATTTTTCTATTTTTCTTTCATTCTATTTTTAAAACAAAAATAGTTTGCATGACCATTATGAATATTTAATCAGAGTGAACAATCATGAAAAATAATGCAGAGGATGTCTAAATATTTACAACTTCTTTTCAATCCATGACACATTAGGTTTAACATAAGTCATCCGTGATAATTATATATTAAAATACTTCATAATTATTCATAAAGAAAATATGAATTAAACTAATCATTTACCTCAGGAGTATAAAACTAGGTGTAAAATAAGGGAACACTAATTGTGACCAGAATGATGGTCGAGATATACTCGACCAACTCTTTTTTAGGGTAATTACACTTAAATGCATCTATTCCAAAACTATTTTCACTTCTAGTATCCAAAGAGGGATGCTTTTCTTGGAAAACCACACTCCTTTATTTACCAAAAATTAGGAAATTATCCTATACATAAGATTATCATAATGGTTATAACTAAAATTTTTGTATCCTTATTTCCAATGGTAACTAAACCTTTTTTTGATACCAAATACAGTGACCCATACATTTCATACATAAATATAAAATCTTATTTGATGAATATTCATTACATAACATTATTATCCATGCCAGAATCTATAGGTTTAGTGTAATTGGAAACTTGGATAAATAAATAATTGGTACATAAGAGACATACATTATATCACATACTTAGACATATCATACTTAAACCTTTCTTCTAAACCTAGGGAAAGAGAACACAAGAAAGGTTGAGCTCAGATTCTCAGTAAGGGAAAACAAGGGAGATATCAATGATCACTTAATCATAACATGTGTATAAGGGTATGAGAACATGATATTAACATTTTAAAACCATACCAACCATATAATACATCATAATATTGAGTCATGGAATAATGATTTGAAATTAATATGACAAGAATAATAATGTAATAAAAGAACTTGAGCCATGAGAGCATAACATTTTCATAATAAATAAGATTGTGGAATATAAATAAGTATAGAAAATAATTTCCCTAGAAAAGGATCACAGACAAGACTATCATATTGGACCAGGTTCACTGCTCATTCCATTATATCCTTAGTCACAGTTCACTCGCAAGACTATCATAGTGGATAGATTCCCTTACTAAACTGGGTTTACTCTCTATTCTAGTCCTTATTTTCTCATGAGATAACCATATTTACCCAATGCATTGGAGTTATTTATAATTCTAGACCCACCCATCACATAATAAAAATTATAAATATGTGTTCCTTAAGATCATAAAACATTCATCATAACATAACTCATGAAAAAGAAACAGGTTTCACAAACATTTCATTATTTAATCATAACACAACCTATGGAAAAGAAATAGGCATCCTAAAGGATTCATCATAACTTAATTAACCCATTGGAAAGAAATGGGTTTCATAGAATCATCCTTAAATAATCCTGATCATAATCCATCCAAAGAATTAAAATTTATGGTATCATTTGATAATATCGCTAGTAAATCATAAGTAATATAAAATGATGTTATCATAGATGAATAATTCCTTTAAAATATAACCAGAACATTTCTTAAGGAAAAAAACCTTTTCTATTTGAAATATATTATTTAAAATATAAAAATTTAACAAATATTATTAAGAAAGTTTCATTTAAAATATTCATGGAAACATGTAAAGGAAGATTCAAATAATTGATTGGTTATGATGGCTAGAAATTCTATCCTTATCGTGTTTGTTAAAACAAAGATTCCTTTCAAATTTTCAGTAAAAAGTCAAAAGCACATCATTTATAAAATTATGAGAAGATTCATTTTAAAATATTTTTTAAAAGTAAAGTATGGATAAACATTATATTAAACAATTATATTATATTATTATAGATATTATTAATTTTTTTAAAAGAAAATATAGACCTGGAAGAAAAATATTCCTAACCAAAGAGGAAATAATGTTTGTCTTTTTTTAAAACAAATTCTCAGTAATTTTAAGTAACATAGAGAGTAAAATGGTACTATTACTTTAAAACTACATTAATAAATAGTGTATAATAAAATTCATGATATTATTGATATTTAGATTATGAAATTTCATCAATATAAACTTAATCATTAACAATATTGATAACCAATGATATTTTAACATAAAACCCTTACCTCAAGATCGAATATCTTCAAAAGCACTCTAACCTAATGTATAATAAACTAAAATGTATTATAATTATATTAAAGAATAATTTACACTCTTAAATAAAATATATTATCCACTTATAATATTTAAAAATCCATTTATTAATAATTCATTATTTAAATCGTCATTTCTAAGAGTTAACTGTTTCATTTTTCATGAGAATTTCAGTTCAGTAGTTCTGGTAATTTTAATTTGATCATGATCCTATCATATTATGAATTTTAATAATTATATAAATATAATATATATTCATTACATATATATATATATTTATAGTTATCCATAATAGGTATATATATAAAAATTAATTACAACTTTCATGGAGACGGTATGTTGTATATACACATGAATGTTGTTTTCACTTTTTGATGGAAGGAATGAAAGAGTGGTAAATAATAATTCACATTTATAGAATAATTATTATATCATATATATAATTTATATTCATTAAATCTATCCTTATTATGATACATGTAAAGTAGAAATGAAAAACAATTCACTTCACTTTGTGGATGTGGTAGTGCACACGTACGCATGAGCGACATTATCATTTTCCAACGGTTAGGGAAGTATAAACGTAGATATGAAATTAAGATTTAAAAAGAATAATTATTTTATAAATAATATATATATATATATATATATATTAGTCCAATCATAACAACCATCTATAAAATATGGTGATCGAAAATGAAGTTTATCTCTACATGGGCGCGATAGTCCACACATACACACAAGTGATACTTTCACTTCCTTTTTGACAGATTAGAGGAAAAATAATGGTGGATACCTAATAATAATAACATATATGGGGGAATTACATGCTTTAAATATTTTAAATGCACATGTATTTTATTTTCCTCTAAATATTTCTAATGTTTTTATTTTTTCTTCTCATTTTCCTCTCTTTGGTACTCAAATATAACTAAAATAATTTTATTAAGGAAAACCAACCTTATTTCCCATTATGGTTGGAAATATTTTTATTTCATGTCTATATTTTATAATGTTTTAAAGAAATTTATTTTAAAATTTCCAATGGATTTTTGAATTCATTTTTAATAATCTTTTAATTTTTTCAAAACATTTTAAAAGGAACCTTTTTTACATTTTCAGAATGAAGAACTTTTTAATTTTTACCAAAGTGTGAAAAAATGTTTTTTAACATACATGATATGAGCCAACTTTCCGACCATCAAGAAATTTATTTTATTTGAATATTAATCTACAATTTTCCATGGTTATTTAAGAAAAAATCTACAAAATCTGGAAATTTTTATTTTTAATGATATGAAAAGAAAATGATATTTTCCAAGTTTTCAAATAAATGTTTTAAATGTTATTTTAAAGGAAATTTTCATCTAATTCAATAAAATTTGATGTTTCATATACTATATTAGGGATATTTTCTTATAATACCATTTATATTCTTTCTCTAGATGATTTATGATGATTTAATAATTGACATGAAACTTGTTTTCTTTCCACGGGTTGATTAATACACAATGGATGGTTTTATGATTATGATGAAGAGATATTGATGAAACCCATTAATTTTCAATAGTATATTATTTGATGATATGATAAATGTTTTATAATATTTTTAAATACATATAAATGGATTATGATTATGTTATGGGTGGGTATGTTATATCCTTTCAATGCATTGGGTAAATATTAATATTTTATGATCTGAAAAGGTACATGGGAGGATATCAGAAGCCCAAAAGAGGGTAAATTGGAGGTTATACCAATCTCAAAATAGGGTACACGAGAGGTTATCCCAAAAAATAGGGTGCATGGGTGGTTATTCCAAGACCAAATCAGGTACATGGGTGGTTAGACTAATCATAACATGTGATGAATGTCTTTGTGGGTATCGTTGATATAATATTTTTATGATTACGATCATGCAACACTTTATGAGCATCCTTCATGGAATGATATTATGCTAATATTATGTTATCATGGATCGTGTTATTTGATTATATTATGATTCATATCTTATGAGATGCAAAGAATTATTCTATGAGTCATGATTATGATCTATTAATATTTGGGTCTGAATTTATATTATTATCCTCATATAATCTTACCCTTATGATCATATTATGATTATAAATGGTCATTTAATGATATCTCCCATATTTAACCTTACTAATAATCTGATATCACCCTTTCTTATGTTCTATATTCCGTAGGATATGAAGAAATGCTTTAAGTATGCTATTCCTAAGAGTGGTACTATATATGAAGAAATTAGTGGGAGATGATGTATATTTTTTTAATAAATCAGTTGTTTGTGTATCCAAGTAAAACTAAATGGTTCTGGTGTGGATCACTATGATATGTAAAGAATATTCATATAAAATGATGTTATGTTCACATATGTAAAATTTTGATTTCCTCAGTTGGTATCAGAGAAGTGTTTTGTTTTTTGGAAAATGGGACGATTAAAATTTAGTTAGAAACCATAGGATAATCCTATATATAATAGAAAATCAAAAGTTATGGAAAATAAAACATTATGGTTTCTTAAAAAATATATCCCTATCTGGATACTAAAAAATTAATGTGGATATGAAACATATGAACCTAGGTGTAACAAGTCTGAATGGGAAAAATTGGGTATTAACTCAATCACCACCAATGCATGATGAGTGGGACTAAGACTACACTGATATGGTTAATTAATATTTTCATTATAAACCATTATGAATGATTCAAATTGATTATGAATATGGATAACTTTGGTGAAACCAAAGGTTCTATAACTTGAAAACAAGGTTTCATGATTTAGACATCATATGTAACATTTTTCATCATTATAAGATTACCAACTATGATTATTTTTGATTACACTATGATTTTTGGTTTTAGTCAATGATAGGAACTATAAAGAATTTGTGTAAACGCTAGATGCGATGAATGATGAAATGATTATCCTCATGAGAAACCAAATTAAATGGGAGATAAAATATGACAAATTATTATTATGACTAACCAACTATCTCGATATATAATCAAAAACTTGAACATAGGTGATTTTTGGATAAAAACAATATGATAAAAATTGAGTTTCATGAAAAAAAGAGAGGAAAAAAGATTCATATTCATATATGTATAGAATGTGGGAACAAGAACCCAAGTAAATGTCTCAAAGGAGAGGGAAGATATTTTGTGTGTGGAAAATAATAATATTAAGTAAGTAATTGTGCGGTAAAAATTAATAATTCAAAGGATGGAAATAATGTATATCCTAAGGTACTCGTTAAATTCTAATGACTTATGTTTCAGGAACTTGCTAATTATCTAAGTCAATGCCCTGATACAAGGACTAACTCCTAGAACAAGGAAGGGGATATGATATTCCCATAATTATAGTTAAATTATTGAAGTGTTTATGTATTTGGATTTGATAATTATGTTATAGAAGTATTTTATAAATCAGAATATAGTTATAAGAATCATGACACATCTAAGGATTGTTATACAATAGTTTTATATTAAGTATTTACAAGCATATATTAAATGACATAGATAACCTATAAAGTTTAATTAGTGGAAAGGTTATTTTTTTTTTAAAAAAACACAATTGAGGGATAAATTAACCATAATATGTTCCTAATATTGAAACAATATTGTTCAGTTGAGATAAAATGATGATCAACACTGATAAAGTAAATTAGATAATATTGAGTACCTTGGAATTGATTAGTGATTTAATGAAAAATTTGTTTTTGTTATCCTTGATTAAGTTTACTATATTTTTGGAATAAAATAGATAAACTATGATTTAATTTAATAAATAATGATAGAATTAATTTTTAGAATCAATTATGTTTTAATTAAGGTTTTATAGTGGTTCATGACATCTTTGGAAAGAATTAACATGTTTTAAGAGAATATATGATCATGGAATTCATGCGTGTGTTGTGTGATTTTATGAGATACTTTATGTTGTTTAGGGATTAAAGTTAAAATGATTTTAGAAATTTAGTGAACTTATTTCTAATTTTTTAGGTTTTTATTTTGGTTGGACATATTTTATAGGAGTCTTATGGTTAACTACTTATAGAATAGTTTAAGTTGAACTGTGGAAAAAATTGTTAATGTTAAAGCGATTAATCTATAAATATTTATCCATATTGAGTAACCTATTCTAACCATTTTTTTATAAATATCTATATATAGGAGGGATGAATTTTAATTATTTTATATATATTATTATCCATTAATAGTTTATTTTAATGCTTCAGGAATGAAACATTCATCATGGTTATTCATTTCTTGGAGTAAGATATGAAATTGAAATTGATAGAAGCATAACTAATGGATGAAATCGTGCTTATAAAATGGAATGAAATAAAGTAATTATATTTTATTATGATATCTATACAAATATTAAAATAACCATTCAAATTTATGAAAAGTATATTAAAATATTTTTTTTATTTTACTATCATTTTTTATGAATTAGTGGTCTTTTCACCCTCACTGATTTATGTTTTTTTGGTCATTAAATTTCTCTCGGTCATGTTCTTTATCACTCTCTAATAGTCCTTAAACATTATTTTTCTCCAATATTTCTATATCTTAACTTCACAAAAAAGTTATACTTATCAAGGAACATTATTATTTTTTATTTTAGGTAACCTTTATATTTCCCAATCCTCCTTTGCAAAGGATGTTTTATTACCCCTTTTTACATTGTGGGTTTTCAACAATGGTATTTTAAAATATTGAACCTTTGAAGATCAATATAAAATTGAAATGAGACAATTTATTTTGGGGGGGGGGGATGTAACACACCAAAAATTTATTTTAAAATAATAATAATAATTTTAATAGATTACTAAACATAAATCACAGATCTTTAAGTGAATTGTGATATATTATAAAAATATTATTATCTAAGTACGAACATTATAACATAGATGTTGAATTGTAGATTATAAATAAGAGTAAAATAATTATGAAATATGTTTCTAATAGTTATACTCAATTCAAATATATTGATTAATTATTTGGAAATAAGAACTCAATTTTTAGTAGTCATTTTTTTCGACAAAAATATGTTTTCTTCAAAAATGGGTTTTATTTATTTTTGTGAGAGAATATTATAATTAATTTATTAAAATTTTAAAAATATAATTTTATAAAATTTTAATACTTTTCTAAATCATTACATGAAAATTATTTTAGTGTTAAATTTTAGGATTTTTCTAAAAAGATTGATTTTTAGTGAATATTGAAAAACATTGAAAACTATTTTTCTTTTAATGTATTTATAGAGTTTAATTTTTTTTGAATTGATTTTAAAATGTAATTATTTCCATTTGATTAAAAATAATCCAATTAATTTAATTTTAATTTACATTATTCTTAATCTTGTTATAAAAAATTTTTTATACTTAAAAATTCATTTATCTGGAAAACCATTTTCATCACGTTTTGTGGGTTTATTTTAAAATTGATTTTTTCCACTTATAATGATTTTATTTTATAAAAAGGATTACATATTTATAGTTTTAGTCTAATATTTTATAAAATTTCAACTTTATTTCTGTTCAGAATGAATGGTAACCATGGTAAATATTTGTCCCCCTGATAACTCTACATTGAGTAATTAAGGTTTGTAATAATGTGATAAGGTTTTAAAAATATATCTAAAAAATGAATTATTTTTATTGGTTGAGTGTAGTTCAACCATGCTCATCCAATATTCAGTGATACGACTTCTTGATTCCATATTTCTTTGATAATGACCTTAATATTATTTTAAGTAAAGAATAAATAAATAATGTCACTCTATTTGTTCTAATGACTATAATATTTTTTTATGGGGATAAAAATAGGTTATGTTCAGTTATAAATGGTTATTTAAAATATGAATGATTTTTTATAATGGTAACTGATTTTAAATTTTTCTTTATTGAATACTTATCTTAAATTTTTATGCAACACCAATAGAATGCTTGTGAAAGTATTAGAAAAATTAAGTATATGATTTTAGAAAAATTACAAAGTAATAATATTTTGAATGTGTTATGTGGTTACATTAATTTTATAGATAAATATAATGTATTAGGTATGTGTTAAAATTTTATATTCATATTATATTTCTATATTTTTTTTAAAATTCAACTATGTGAATAGTCTCGAAAATGACTTTAATAGTATCTTATATTAAATAATATTTTATTAAATGAATTAAAAATCATAAAAATACCATCTTCATCCAATTTAATGAGATGTTGTTGATCATATAAGCCATTTTATACTTATGGGTCTCTTTCCCATTTATAGTAACATTCTTGACTCATAAAGAGTAAATTTTTTTGATATCATAATAATCACTAAAAACATTAACGAGGGCTTAAAACTAAGAGACAAGGATTAAAACATCACCTAAACTTGTATAAATATTATTTTATTATATTATTTAAACATATATTAATATTAGATTCAAAATATATTTATTTATTTACTTGAACATGAGAATTAATTTATATTAATTTAATACTTTAAGTAATTATATGGGTTCCCCTCTCCTCTCTTAAATAGTGATATAAACTATTATACCTTCTACATGATTATTGAGAAACTTTACTAAAAAAAAATAGGAAATATACTAATAAATTCATTATCTAAATTATAAAGGATTTTATCTTCTTAAAATACCATACCTAGGGTCCTGAATTGAAGATCCAAAGGATGTTCTTGAAGGAATATGTAATCATATTAACCTAGCATTTTTATTTTACTTATTCTTCTACCTCCTTAAATTATTTAATAAGTATTAAAATATAGTAAAATTTTATAAAACATATAATTATATTTTATTATGTTAATTTAATAACTGTATTTATCATATTTTTTCTATCAAATGAAAAATAAAAGTATCGCTCATGTGTAAATGTGAACTACCACCTCCATGAAGCGATACAATTCATTTTTCATCATCTCCTCACATGGATATTAATAATGATGGATTTAATAAATATATATGATATTTATGATAATATTATACGTCTATAAAGTTTAATTATTATTTAACTTTATATTTTTTCCATTTATTGAAAAATGGAAACATCACTCATGCGTACGTATGAACTACCATCTTCATGAAGCGATGAAATTCATTTTTCATCACCACTGTATATGAATAGTTATTAAAGTGTATATAATGATTAAATATAATAATCATTACATTATTAAAATCATTGAGATTATGTAACCATGATCAATGTGCAAGGATCACAACTTACAAACTGAGACTTACATGAAAAATGAAAGAGTTAACACTCAGAAATGATAATTTTAATAAATAATTATTAGTAAATGAGTATTAAAATGTTATAATTGGATAATAAATGATATTATAAATATATATTTTTCTATTATATACATATAATAAATTTCAAATTATTAAGTGATACCTAAGGTAAGGGCTTCCCATCTCACATTTATTTTTGCAAGACATATACCATATTCACCATTTATTTCATTTGTATGGTGTACATACTACCCATGAAAGTATTTTATGATACTTTTAATAAAAAATTTTTGGATTTAAAAATAAAAATAAGGTTATATCTTTCATGAGGTTTTTATTTAGAGATAACCAATGTTTTAAGCGTTCTTTATCTCAATATTGTTCAACTTAGACATGTTTTATATCATGAACCAATTTATGATTATGAGGTGTATATAATGACCCTTTGAAATGATATGTCATGAATAATTATTAATTCATGGTATTTAATGGTACGATTTATGTTATTTTATCCAATGGGTTTTGATTCGGATGTTACCAAAGTTGTAAGGATTATCATCTCAAATTATCATCTTTGGGACATATTTTTTGTTTTTAACCTATCTTCTTTTATAAGGTGTAAATTATAGTGACCATTAATTTTCATACATGAATATTACATATTTTAGATGAATATTCATTACATAACATAATTATCTACACTAAAATCATATAGGTCAAGTATTGTTAGAAACTTGGATACATAAATAACTGGTTCATAAGTGTACTACATCATCTCCCACTAAAATATTCATAACTAGAAACATTATTATACATATAATACTTAATACCTTTATTCATAACCTAGGTAAAAGAAACATAAGAAAGGGTTATATTATTTTATTAGTAAGGGAAGACAAGGGAGATATCAAATAACATGAGCATAAGGGTATGCAAACATGAGAATAAAATTTCAAAAACCATACCCTATACATCATAGATCATAATTTTGAGTCATCAAATAAATATTAACAGTTCATAAGACATGAATCATAAAGTAATTAAATAAAATTATCCATGAGAGAATAACATTGATATAAGACATAAGTTGGTGACACACACATAAGCATAGAAAATCATTTCCATAGTTGTCAAGGATCACTACCAAGACCATCTTAGTGTATTGGGTTCACTCACTAAACATTTGTAGTAGTCAAAGTTCACTCCCAAGACTATCATAGTGTATATATACCATTAATGAACTGGGTTCACTCACCATTCCAGTCCTACTTATCTCTTTAAATATCAATCTTTACCCAATACATTATATGACTATATAATTCTTGGCCCACCCATAAAAAAGATAAATCATAAATATGTGTTAAAAAAGATCAAAAAACATTCATTATATTATAACCCATGAAAATAAATGGGTTTCATAAAAATTTCAATATACCATAACCTATGTAAAAGGAACTAGTTTCATAAAAATTTCATCATTTCATCATATCAAAACCCATGGAAAAGTAACATGTTTCATAATAATATTTTCATCATAAAAATAAACCATCCATATAAATAATATGGACGATATCACTAGATTATATCCCTGATAAAACATAAGTAATATAAAAGGATTCCATATTATATGAAAATGTATTTAAAATATAAATTTGAATATTTCCTAAGAAAAATAAACTTTTCTCTTTGAAATCAATTATTTAAAATATAAAATCTTTCCAAAATATCAATGAAACATCTTTATCTAAAAATAAACTCGAAAACTTATAAATAAATCTTCAAATTGTCTAGTGGTTACAATGGTGATAAATTTCAATCATTCCATATAATTTAAAACAAAACATTCCTTTCATATATTTTTTAAAAAGTGAAAGATTACATCATTAAAAAAACAATAAGACCTATTTTAAACCATTTTTTAAAAAGTAAATCATGGATAAAAATGAATATAAATAATAATATAAAAATATTAAAAATATCCATGAAAATAGTTTTAGAAAAAATGGACATGGAAGAAAATATTTTCTCAAACTAAGAGAGAAATAAGTTAGTTTTATTTAAAAATATTATTTAGGTATACTGAGTACTTAAAGTGATTATAATGGAAGGAAAACATGTATTTTTAACTCATAATATCTCACCATTGGAAACTTAATCATAAATAATTCCGATAAACAATGAGACTGTAACATAAAACCCTTACAACATTGTTAACATTTGAATTTTAAGACGCATGAAATAATACCATCAAATTAAACTTTAAATATCATAAAAATAAGGATAATTATGATATAACATGTAAAATGGTAGTATATACTCCTCATAAAATAATATAAATGCATGAAATAACATATATATCAACGAAGATAATTTGAGATGATAAACTCTTACCTCATGTTACACTTGCTTTGAATGAACTATGAAAACCTTTATAAAATTTTAAATTTATAATAATTATGTAATTAAATAATTTACATACTTATAACATCATATATTATCTATTTATAATATTTCAACACCCATTTATCAATAATTCCTTATTAAAATCGTCATTTACGGGTGTTAACTATTTTGTTTATCGTAAGTATTTCCGTTCAATAGTTATAATCCTTATACTATGATAATCATTAAATCATCCCATTAATGTTAATAATGACATAAATATCATATATATTCATTATATATATATATATATAGATTCATCTATAATATATAGAGATAAAAAAAATAAATTACACTGTTCATGGAGATGGTAGGCCATATGTACCGATGAATGATGGTATCAATTTTCGACAGATTAAATGAAAGAATAGTATATAATAATTCATCTTTATATAATCATTATTATATCATATAAATAATTTATATTAATTAAATTTATCCTTATTAACATCCGTGTAAAATGTAAATAAAAAAAAATCACACCGCTTCATGGAGATGGTAGTCCACACATACGCATGAGTGACATTATTGTTTTTTAAAGGATTGGAAGACAAGAAAGATGATGTGATATTATAATTACAGAATTATAATTATGTAACATGTATCATATAAAAAACTTAAACCCATCATAATAAAACTCCATGAAATATGGTCATGGAAAATTAATTTTATCGCTATGTGAAGACGGTAATCTTTACGTACACATGAATGATACTTTCACTTCCAATTTGATTGAAATAAGATGAATAAAATTGGTTTCATTACCATAATAATTTTTTTTATATTTAGGATTCTGAATTTATTATTTGTTGAATAATATATCAGATTTAGAGGAGGTAAAATATGAATTAAAAGGAATGTGATTGGTTAAGGTGATTACCTCTTCTTTGAAACAACTTCTTTAGATCATCTATTAAGGATCCTAGGGTTAGTATTTTTAGAATAAAAAACCTATATATTGTTTATAGGGGAGTGGAGAATTCAATTTGGTTGTGTTTAGGTTTTCTATAAGGTCTAAAGTTTTGTATGGAAGAGGAAAGAGGGGATTCCTTTTTATAAGTGGGGGAGAGGACACACTCAGAATTTCATAAAAGATTCAAATATTATAAAGTCATTCTCAAGATAAATACTTAAAAATGGATATGAAAAAAATATAAAGTTTATAGGGTCTAAATAAAACAAAAAATAAAATTTATATAGGTTTTTTTGTCATTTTAAAACATATCATTTTTATTAATCCATTTGTTAATTATTTTTGATCTTAACCACGATAACAATAATTTTAACTATAAAAGGTTAAGAATGTCATCATAAATGGAAAAGTGAATTATAAATGGATCATGTATTATTTTTGCAACCATAATCCATTAAGATTACTGAATATAATGTTTTTATGAATTTTAAATAATTTAATAATATATTATTTATTATAAAATATCATTAATGTCAATTTTGGAACTATTCATTTAATGTGACTTTAAAGACACCAATAAAAATATTAAATTATAATATAATAATTTTAAAGATCACTAATATGTTATATTTTTCTAAAACATTCGTGGAACACTATAAATCACTCATGTAATATTATTTTTAGTTTTTTTAAAATAACTTATTTTATTTTTAATAAATTGAATAAATACTCTATTAGCATTGAAAAAACATTTAAGGTAATTATTTAATAACTAAAAACTTATAAATAAAATATCATTATAAAAATAATTCCATTTTTCAAAAAATTGAAATTTTTATTCATTCATCACTTACTTTTTTCCCCATGTGGACACATAATAGACATTTAAAAGTAAGAAAGTGACATTTTTTTATTTTTATTTTCTTTAAATATTATATTGCTAATTTTCATTGAAAAGTGTCCCTTAAATAATTAAATCTAGAGACTAAGGACATAAGGGTAGAATTAAATTCTTATAATAAAAATTTAGACGAAAATAGTGACCTCAACACTTAGTTTGAACCTAGATTGACCTTATTTACCTTTTACCGAGGTGATAAATTTTACCATGGTAAATATTCATAATTCCTAAAAATAAAATAAACCATTTAAAAAATCTGAAAATATTGATTAAAAATATTTAATATATTTTATTACATTAAATACTTAAAAGTGGAATAATTTTTTTAAATACAATTGTGAAAAACATGACAAAAACCTCTTTTTAGAAAAATACCTTTTAAAAGTAATTTTTTTATTCTTATCCTATACATAAAAAAATATAAAATAAATGTTAAAAAATTTATGAATATATAATATGTGAATTTAATTAAAATTATTCAATAATAGTGATTAAATTAATTTATTAAGATAAAAATATATTGCATGTATAAAAAGAGTTATTTAAACAAAATATTTTTTATTTTAAAATATATTTTACTTTTTATTTATAATTAATTGATAAAAAATGAATCAATTTTATACATCCGTTACTATAAAATTTTCATAATTAATTTATTCTTATTGATACCATCCAATCCAATGGCTAAATGATAATATTCTTATAATAATATTTTAATTGTATATCACATTTTGTTTAAACTTAGTGTTGCGGGTAACATAAGATATCAAAGAAATAAAATTATTTAAAGAGAAATATGTTCTAAAATATTGATTTATTACATTATACTACCCTTAAAATGAGTTTCACACTTGAAATTCATTACTTGAATATAAAAAATGGTAATATATCTGTTTCGTTACATCCTTGAGTTACCAAGTAGCTTATTCAAAATTATGATTCATCCATAGAACTTTTACCAGGTGAGTAGTTTTATTATATAGTATTTTATCTCCATGATCCATGATTTATACTGTTTTTTATTAATATTAAATATAATTATCCATTAGTATGACCTCTGAGTTCAATACATGTAAAGAATTATGTATGTACTTCCTTAGGAGAGATATGTGGAACACATAACAAACCTGATAAAGGTTCAGTGGAAGCGCTGAACTATAAGCTACCATCCCTAATCAATAAAGAATCTTGAAATAGAAAATATATATAGGGATAAAATTTACATTCTTTACAAATATCATAACCTTCATCCATGGAAAAATTCATAAAAAACCCTTCTAAAAAACATCAAATTCCATATCACACTGATGATTGTCAACATACATTTTATATTAACTCTTAGATGCCTTGATGTGTTTCTGAATGAATCTAAATTTTTCTTCAATATACTTAGCTAGATTAGATTATCATAGCTTTTTTTATCCAACCTCATCCTAGTACATTTAAGCTATATATTTCTTTCCATAAAGGGATTCAGAAGGATCCATATGAATGCTTGAGTAAAAGCTATTATTTTAAGAAAAATTTACTCAAGGAAAGTGTTTATCCCAATGAAATTTGATTTACATAGAATAATATACCAATATATACTCTAGGGTTTGAATGGTTATCTTAGACTAAACATCTTTTTGAGGATGATATTCCATACTAATACTCAACTCTATATCTAGAGCTAGATGAATACTTCACCAGAACTTTGAGGTAAACCTCAAATCCCGATCATATACAATATAATATAGTAATATATGAAACCTTACCTCTAACTTAGTGTATATTCTTGAAATATTATCAGGAGAGAAGTATTATTTTTTTTGGAATAAAGTGTTCTAAATTCATAATTCAATCAACTACAACACATATGAAATTACGTCCCTTAGAAGTTCAGGGGGTTCTGATGATAATGTCCATTGTGAGGTTTTCCCATTTACATTCTAGTATGGGTAATGGGTTTAATATCCACTTAAACTTATTTATATTAGTCTTAAAATAATGAAATACTAATATCTGAGATACATACTAAAGAATATATCTTTTCAGGTTTTCCCACCATAAATACTCTCTCAGATATTTATACATATTTATACTTCATAGATGAATAGAGAATCATGAACTATGAGAATTATCCAATAGATCCTTATTCAAATATATCATATAAAGAAAACATAAAAGGTTATTAAAATTTATTATTCCCTCATAATCAAGGATATATCTAGAAGCATTTCTAACCTTCTTATATAGCTTAATATCTTCCTTCTTTTCCTATTTAATCGTCACATGGATTGATTATTGAACACACATTTAAAAAAGATAATATTTCTCCCCTATATTCAAGATTTTATGATCTATACTTTTTAAATCTAGAAATATTGTATCATTTATGATCCTTATCATAGTTAAGCTAGCTTGATCCTATCAACTGAAAGAAACTTCCCCCTTGTTCACTTTCCTAGGGTGGTAATGTATTGATAAGTCATAATCTTTAATCTTCTACAACCATATTCTATGAAATATACTCAAATAGTTTCTTGTGAAAATAAAATTTAAATTTTTATGATCAGTATATATAACAAATTTATCCATAAATAAAATTCCTCCCTATATTGAATGAAATAATTACCATAACTAACTCCAAATCATGAGTTATGTAATATTTTTCATTAACATTCAATTAGTGATAGGAATAAGCTATCACCATATGAGAACATATACCTTTCCATTATTTAATGAATCTATATAAATAAAAAACCCATCTCCACTTAAACATAATGTAATAACAGGTTCACTAACTAACATTTTCTTTTGTTCCTTGAAATTTTCTTCATAGTCATCTATGAAAAGGAACTTAGATCCCTTATGAGTCAATTTAGTGAGTGTATTATACATTCATGAGAAATTATCCATAAATCATCAAAAATATGTAACCAAAACAATAAAACTATGGATCTTAGTCACAATGGTTGTTATAGGAAAATGTTCAACAACTTATGGATCTATTGATTTACCCTCACTTGAGATTATATAACCTAATAATGAAACTTTATGAATCCAAAATTCACAATTGGTAAATTTTTTATAAGCATTATACTTCTTCAAGGTCTTAAAAAAATTCTCAAATGATCTCTAGGATCTTCCTTTCTCTTTGAATATATAAGAATATCATCTATAAATACTAACACAAACTGATCAAGGTAATCTCTAAATACTCTATTCATTAAATCCGTGAAGATAACATGGGTATTAGTAATAAAAAATTGAATCACTATAAATTTTTAGTGTACATACTTTGTATGGAGTGATATATTGTGTATATACTCATTCTTGACCCTTAATTGATGATATCTAGAATGAAGGCCAATCTTAGAAAAGCATTGAGCTCCATATACCTGATCAAAAAATTCAGCAATATAGGGTAGAGGATAATTGTTATTTATTATGATCTCATTAAGTCCAAAATAATTAATATACTGTCACATTTATCAATCTTTATTATCAAAAAAAAAAAAAGGTGCACCCCAAGGTGATGCACTTTTCCAAATTAATCCCTTGATAAGATTATTTGGAAGTTGCTTATTTAATTCCCGTAACTCAATCAGGTCAATTCTATATGGAGTATTTAAAATAAGTGTAGAACCAGGTATGAGTTTTATTGAACAATAAACTTCACAATTTTATGTAAGACTATATAAATATTTTGGAAATACATCAACAAAATATCACACAATAGGCATATATTTTATATTTATTTTCACCCAAACTATCTGAGATAAATATCCCTTTTTATTAGGAATAAAGACCTCTATAATGCATGCGATTTATATAATAAGTTCATATTTATCATCTCATTGATATAAAATAATATATTAGTTCATAATATCTAGTTTAACTTCCCTTACTTAGTAATTTATATGATATTTATGTAAATAATGAAAATCCATGCCCAAAAAACATCAAATTCAACCAAAGAGAGAATAATAATATTTTTAAGTAGCACATTCCCAAAAACTTCAATTGGGGAATAATCATAGACTTGAGATGAAACCATCATACCATTAGGTATTTCCACTAATAATTCAACACCTAATCATTTGGGTGTATTTTGATACCCTTGGAAGATTCATTAGATATAAAATAGTGGGTAGAACTAGATTCAAATAAGACATTATCAAGTATAGAGTGGATGATAAGTCTACCTTTCTACAAATCATTATCGTACCCCTAACAAAAAATAGTGATCACATGAGATTTATCTATTAGATTAATATATTGCTGACATCGATCATCATTATCATTAACCTTCATGTTTGATAAATGGTTAATATAATTACCATACTCCTTTTATTTGAAACAACAGAGTGTGGGTGGTGAATTCTATGGAGCTTTACCTCTATTCACATCGTTATCTAACTTCTTCCAATAACTTTGGAATTCTTTTGATAGATGACCCTCCTTTCAACAATTAAAAAATTTTCCAATCTCATTAAAATAATTTCCACCATGTTCCCTTATACACTTTGAGAATAAATGAAAGATCAACTTCTTCCCTCTACAATTTTTAGAATTTCCTTTGAATCCCATCTTTCATTTCTTATCAAAACTATAAGATAGATATGTAACTACAATCTCGATTTCCACCTTGATAGTGAAAAAAACAATTTATTCATAGCTACTAAAGTCTATTATGGATAATACCCTTTATAGAATTGGTTTTAATCCACTGAAGAATTGATCAACCTTACTTTCAGGTTAGATGATAATTCCATAAGTGTACCTTCCATGTATTGTAAAATTTTCCATGTAGTTACCAACAGATTCATCACCCATATACTTTTGTTGAAGGAATTCCTTATCCATATTAACATGAATAATATAATGAAAATACTTATTAAAAAATAATATACTAAACTCATCCCACTCAATGGAGTCAATTTCTTCATATTGCCTCACATTATTGATACGAGCCCATCATTTATTTGTTTCTCCTTACCAATGATATACATCAAAAATTAATTTTTCATGCTCTAAACATTGGAGAACATAAAATATATTTTCCATTAGTACTGATCCATTATTCATAATCTTTAGATCAGTGGACCCACTAAAATAAGGTGGACATTTCCTCATGAAGGACTCAACATGACATTCTTAACTACTTTTCTAATTTTGAATTTTAGTATGCTTCATAGATTGATAAATTTGTGTGAGAATAACATTGAGATTTTGAATTCCAACTCCTATAACATTTGGTCGCTTGGGAGGAAACTTATTTCATTGTCCATCAAATATAGAATCAACACAATTTTTTGGGTTGCATCTATTGAATTAAACCAAGAAGCATAGGGTGAGGAACAATAATCATAGTGCAAAATCATATAATCATGAAATATCATTTATAATATTTTAAAGTGATGACACCTTATTTTCAATATATGACACCTTAGGTTTAACCTTGGAAATTGATGATCATTACCAAAATCATTGGATGTTATCATACACTTCAACTAATTCCCATGGTTCTCACTAAATTTTTATCATCCTAGTTTCCAAAGGTTAACTAAATCTTTCTCTGATACGAACTATAGTGACCCATACTTTTCATAGATGAACATTAAATATTTTTAGATAGATATTCAATACATAACATAATGATCCATGATAGGATCATACATGTCAATGTATATTTTGAAACTTGGATACTTAAAAAATTGATTCATAAGTGCATTACATCATTTCCCACTAAAATATTCATAAATTTAGATATGTCATACTTAATAAATTTCTTCATAATATAAGGAAATGAAACATAAGAAAGAGATATCATAGATGATCAATAAGGTTAAAGATGTGAGATATCAACATAGAATCAGAATAAGGGTATGTAAATATGAGCATAACATTATAAAACCATACCATTAATATCATATGTTGGTTAGAGTGAATAAATAAAAATGGGATGAATTGAGTACACAATAAAATTTATTTTTAAAAAAGTTCAAATAAAATCCACCAATATAATTAAAAACCCCTAGTTAATCAAAATAGTAGTAACATAAGTTTGATCTTTTAAAATCTTTCTTAAAGAGTAATCAGGTCTCTGTTAAAACAATATTTGAAATTACATTATCTTTTGAAATTTATTTACTTAATAAAATAATTTATATAAAAACTATTTAATATTAAATATAAAAGTATACTTTTTTTACATATTAACAAAAATTGTAACTTAAACATTGAAATAAAGAAAGAAATGTAACACCCTGAGATTTTATAAGAAATATTCTTTTTAATTTCTTTGATGTCTTGTGTTGTACGCTACACCAAGATTATCTTGAACTATACACAACACTGTGTTATCTTGTAGTATACTAGACACTATTATTGGCTTGTTTTGCACACAAAGGCGACCTTCCTCAATAGCGTGTGTTGTACGCAATACCAAATTTCACTAAACAACGATATATTGTTATAATATTATTATGAACTTGTATTTATGAATTTTATTAACCAAATTTTTAATTTTATAACATTATAATTCATCTTACACATATTCTTGATCATGGTATGAGAACAAAATAATTTTTTCGGTCAAAATAAGTATTTTTCAAAAAATGTAGTTTTGACGCATTTTGATGGCACACCCACTTTAAATATAGTTTTTAACTCATTTATAAGTTCAATTTGAAAAAATAAACTTATTAATTTAAATAAGGATATAATAAATTACTTTGGACAAATTTTTAATATTTTTTATTAACTTTCATATTTTGATGAATAGTAAAAATATGCTAAATTTTAATTAAAAACAACTTTTTTCATCAAGATAATTTATATAGTTAAATTATAATATTGAATGGTATTAAAATATAAATAGAATATATTTTTACCATTTAATATAATGTATGTAATTATCATTAATTTTACATTGAATTCATATGTAAAAACATTTCAATCTTTTGCAATGTTTTAAATAAAAACATGTTTTTTTTTTCCGAAAATGGGATTAATTTTAAATTAATTACTGCATATTTTTTGTGTTGAATTTTTAAAAAAGGATTTAAAATTTTGAATCAGGAGGTATAAATTTTTTAAATAGAAAACTTTTATTTTTAGGAATTATGAATAGTAACTACGGTAAATTTTATTTACCATAGTTAAAGGTAAATCTGGTAATTGAGGGTAAAAACATTATTATAAAATTATAGTAAAACTTGTCTTGATATCATTAGTTGATTATATTTCTCTCTAAATCATACTTTGGTCGAAATGGAATCTATTGGAATGCACTTGGATGAGATAAAGGCCTTTAATTTATTTTATTTAAATGAGAGTGAAATATGTATCGGTCAAACATTATTAATTAAATTATTTTTAATATGAACTTATACAAAATATAAATTCAAGCATAAAAAATCAATTGAAATATAAAATGTTTTTCTTCATCATTTTTAATTTATTTGTAATTTTTTTAAATAGATAATTACCTTAATAACTCATACATTAATGATGCAGAAATTATTTATTTAGTGAAAAAATCAATAATATAGTTTTTCTTAAAATAAAGGCAACCATCAAAAGGACCAAAAACATGACCAAAACATATTGGTCAAGTATATATAAACCATAATCTCAAAAGGGTCAACTTTTGGACCATTTAGATCCTTATAAAACAGATTATAACATTTATATTATTTCATTTTGAATGATGTCAAAGTTTCCACCTTCATAATTTAATAAATATAACATTTTAAAAGTTGGTTTTTTAGAAGATAAATTCTAAATATTATGAAATATAATAGATTTATATTAATCATAGTATTTTATTTAATTTTTATGCAAAAATATGTATATTAAATAATTATACAAAAATGTCGTAGTAATTATTTTATTAAGAAAAATATCAAATAAATGGTTTTAAAAATATTAAACTAAATATTATATAAACTAATTAATGTGATCAATGAATTTTATAGATAAATATAAAATTTTAGGAATCTGTTAAATATTTGTTTTCAAAAATATATTCTGTTTGGATTTTATTTAAATTCAAATAAATTAGTAGTGTCAAAATTGGCACTATTGATATTTTATAAAAATAAAAAATTATTAAATTGTTTAAGAATCACAATAATATTTAAAAATTAAAAATTGAAATTTATATAGTATATAATTTTATAAAGTATCCAATTAAGAAACATTCACAATACTTAAGTATTTATAACCATTTAAAATTTAGAATATTATTACCATAAATAAAATTAAATAGATTAAATAATGATAAATCAAAATTATAAGGTTTAAAATAAAATCAAAACAAGTATAAATTTGATTGGTTGATGATATTACAACCCTATATTATCTCATATTCTAATTTGAGTTACTTTGTAAGTTTTTAAGGGGGGTTTGAGTTTATTATAAATTAATATTTTGGAGGTTTCCAAAAGTGCTCCTCTACTCTCTTATAAAAGGGAACCTCCTCCCTCTTCTGTTCACTCCATTTTGTGCTTTCAAACTAGGCCCAAACCTGACCATTTCCATTATAAATTTCCCTAGAAACATACTAGTGGTCTTTATCTTCTTCAATGACCAACGTTAGTGCCCTAAGAGGAGGTTTAGAAGAGGCGTGTCGAAGAAGAGGTAATATCCTTTACCGATCCTTTCAAACTTATTTCTTCTTCTACATCCTCTATATGATTTGTTTAATTATTAAGTAATAAATTTAGTATCACTTGTATATAGATATGTTATTATGAATATGAAAAAACCCTATTTCACCTTCTATCCATCCTAAGAAAAATGAAATCACCATGCGTGCGTACGTACGACTTACCGTCTCCACGCCGTGGTGTAATCTATTTTTCCACCACCACCTTACTTGGATGGGTATAATAGTGAAAATAATAACTATATATGATTATTATAACATGATACTAGTTATTAAATATTATATCATCCAATCTAATTCATTCAATAATTATGGGAATGATATCATCGCTCGTGCATACGTACAGATTACCATCTCTAGGAGGCAATGGGATACATTCTCCATGTTACCCATTCAAGAATGATTATAAAGTGTATATAATGAATAATAATGAGATATATGACATAATAATTATACTTTATTTATTTATATATATATATATTTCATGTAATTACTTCTATTGAAGTCAATAAGGAAAGGAAAACAGTGTTCATGCGTACGTACAACCTACTGTCTCCATGAACGATGTATTTCATTTCATTTATATATATTATATATATATATATACCGAATATTTATATGATATATAAATAATGTTATACATTTTTTAATTAATTAAATCATGATATAAGTAATAATACCAAGAATAACAAGTCCAAACATGTACGATAAATGAAATGATTATTACCCAAAACGTTGCTTCAACATGGAACTGACAAATGAACGGGTAATATAAAGTCATAAATGAATCATATATGATATAATAAAAAATAATATGATTATTAAATAATTAAATGAAATTATTTAAATCATTATATAGGAGGTTTAAAAACATAAGGAAGAAATCAAACATAAGGTAAGGGATTATTTCATCTCACTTTTATTTCTTTGAGACATATGCCTTAATAACCATCTATTTCTATTGTATGGTGTTTATGATTCCCATGAATGTTTTATGATTTTTATTATGAAGGATATGATATTTACATATGAATGTCATTTTATTTATTTTATGACACGTATGATTCCATCGATCATAAATGGTAAGGGATAATTATTCCAATCTCGTTCTTATCTGAGACTGTTTATTCATAAGTATTTACTGAGGTTATATTTATCATCTATGTCCATGTTTTATAATTTTTTTTTTCATAAAGTATTTATTATTCTTCCAAGTATGTTTAAATTCATGTTTACCTCTTTTTAGATTTTACTATGTGTTATGGAAGGAATCTTTCTTTTGTTTACAAAACGAGGTACTTTTTGACTTTTCTGGTAAAGGTATGAGGAGAATGTTTTTTTAACTTATACGGCGTGAATGGATTTTTACGGTTTCATAACACCTTATTTCCATGAATCTTGATCTACAAGATTTCATGGTTATTTTCAACTAAATTATTTTCTTTTAAAATTGAATGAAATTTTGAGAATAGAAGATGATTTTGAAAAATAAAGGATACTAGATATATTGGCTTTTGCGGCTGGGGAAACGGGCGACCGCCATTGGCGGCCGCTAATGCGGGCGAAAAAATAGCGGGATTTTTCCCGCCCCTGCCGCTGTCTTACCCAAAAACCACCGCTGCAACTGGTGCAGTCTCCCCCGCCGGTGTCCAGCCACCATCGGTCGCCCCCATCGCCACCTCCACGGCCTCACGTAACTTCTACCACACTCACTGCTGAACCCCACACCCCCCGATATTCGACCGCCAAACTGATACCATCGATGGCGCACCTGCCCCTCCCTCCGGCAACCGGAAATCCTCCATGGCCGGCGACCAAGAGCTTCGAAGGTTCCTCTTCATACCCCCAGTCCCCCGACGTCCGGCTCGCACCACATACCATTTCCAGGGAACGCGATACCTGCAATATTTTATATAAGCTTTAGCGACCGCCATTGGCGGTCGCTGTTGGTCTTTACCGACGGAGCAACAACGACCGCCAAAAGCGGTCGCTAGGCGGTCGGTAAAGGCCTTTAGTGACCGCTTTTGGCGGTCTCTAAAGAGCTGTATTGTAGTAGTGATATTTTCCTCATGAATTCATTTTAAGTGTATTATCAGAACTATTTTCCATCTAAGATGACATTATTTAATATGGTTATGTTTCAAGTATAATGTCCATATTATTTACATGTTTTTATTTGGTTTATGATGAAATGATATCCATTTATTTTATATGGATTATGTCATGATGGAACGATGTTTATGAAAACCATTTTATTCATTGGATTATGATGAATGATTTATGTTTATTTTGTGGTGCACATAAGAATGATTTCGTTGTGAGATGGGTGAGACCTATATCTCCATAAAATTCATTGGGTAAAGATTTATATCTCATGAGATAGACATGGCTAGAATGAAATGTAAATCTGGTTCAGTATTACAGGGCTGGGACGACATGTAAACCTGGTTCAGTAATGGACTTTTTCAACTATGATGGTCTTAGAAGCAATGGCTTTACTACTATGAAAATAATATCATGTTCTTAATGGTTTACCACAATTATATGTTTTATTCCGATGATATTTTATCATGATTAATGTTCCTTTATAATCTATGCCTTATGTACTTCAAAGATTTATTTCATTACTCATGATTTTGATGTTTTATGTTCATGTTTTTACGTTCAAATGTTTATGGATTGTTTTATGTTCTCCATGTTTACCATTACTGAGCATTTATGCTCAACCTTTTTATGTTTTATTTTCCCCAATATATAAAGAAATGTTTTAGTAAGAAAACAAAAGGGGAAGATATTTATGGGAGATGTTGAAGATCTTTCACCACGATTAGAAGATTTTGTTTCAAGTTTCCAAAGACACTAAACTAATACGGTATTTGGGAGTCTATTTTTGTTATATATTAAGTATTTCAAAAAAGTAATGTAATGTCTATATATTTCAATCATGGGTCTCTACAGTTGGTATCAGAGCAAAGGTTTAGTTAACCTTTGGAAACTAGGATACAAAAACTTTAGTGAGATCCCTAAAGATATTTCTAAGGTATGTCTAGGGATGTCCCTAAGGTTAAGTATAAGTATAGGTTATAGTACTAGAATTATGGTAATGATCTTAGAATTAAACCTAAGATGTTAGATACTGAAGGTAATCCCCCTTTATTATGTTGTTTTCCTAGCATGACTTTTTCCACTCACACTATTATTTTTGGGTTTTAGAAAATGGCCAGAAATAGGAAGATTCATGTTAATGGGGAATATGACGGACAATGGAATTATATTCTTCATGAGAAACCAAATAAAATGGGATTTGGAAAGTGAAACATCTTTATTATGCCTAATCATCAATCTCATAATATGATCAATAATCTAAACTTTGGTAAGTTTCCTAACTCGACAAATAAGAGAAAGATGGAGTTTTATGATGATCATTGAGGAAAGAAAGTTCAATTTCCCTCATGTAAATCATGTGGGAAGAGGAATCAAGGAGAATGTTTCAAAGGAACTGGAAGATTCTTTGGGTGTTGAAAAGAAGGACACAAAGCCAGTATTTGAAAAGGAAAAGGTTTAGTTCACACAATGGAAAAGGATAATGATATTGATATGACATCAACAATAATTAAATGTTTTAAATGTGGAACGTATGAGCATTATGAAAACCAATTCCCTAAGGGAAAGTATCATGAAGATAATTAGTATGGTCTTATGTGTAGTATTTATTTTGATGATGATGAAGTGACTATAAATGATATATGAGATGAAATAAGTGTTGAGGAATAAAATGATGAAGCTCGGTCAATGGTTTAAGAAGGTAGTAGAATTATTGCATGTTTATCAAGAATAATGTATGTTACTATGGAATAAACAAAAATATAAGGATTGTTACACTATTTTTTTCTTTGAGTATTTGAAAGTATATGTTGAATGATACCGGTAACCATGAAAAGTGATTCAATTATTTTTGGAAAGCAGATGATATGAACATATTGAAGGGATAAGGAGAAAATAATATGTTTGATAGTATTAATGAGATCATGACTGATATAAGGACAAAGTGATATCATGATTTGAGTATATAGAAATTTTTGGGATTTTGGTATGTGGAAAGAGTTAACTTTTGACAGCATTCATGTTTTCACTAAGGTTCTATGGTAATTCATATTTCAATAGAATACATGATTAAGGTATTCACATGTTTGAAATGTGACCAACAGGATATATATTAGGATATATGGTGATAAATTATGGTATTCACATGCTTGGTAGATGACCTCTATAGTAATCTATTTCTTTATACTATGAGATTAGACAAAAGTATTTGGGATAAGCCTAAAGATTGGCATGGATTAAGTTGGACATCAGATAGTATTGTTTAATTCTAGAACTTTTTTATATTATTCTTGGAATGTTATAAGAGTATAGTCTTAGGAAAAGGACAACTCTTAGGACGGGTGACAACCCGTCGCGTCAGACAAAACTGTGAGAACCAAACTCACAACCGAAGTGCAATTGGCCTTTATCACCTACCACTGGCCTACAAGAAGTCCCTAGTTAGTAAAAATTAGTTTTATTTTATAAATTGGTATGATAGATGAAGTATAAGTCCATTTTGGGAACCATATATGATTACCTCACCATAGATGGACTTACATATATTTAATATCTTGTGATAACATTTTTTGTGATAGAGACAGATGGAATGACCTATCATTCTATCTCATGATCTGCTAATACTTCAATAATGACAAATTCAACTTCATTTATTAAATAATAAATGAAGTGGAAATTGTTCATGGAATGTACAATGATTATAATACATTGATATAAAGTATGTATTTCTCCATATGAAAAAATTAATCAAATTTAGGGAAATGATATTGAAAACCAAAAATGTTGTCCTAGTACCCTCATATATGATGAATCAGATCGAACCTTAGATCATCAATAATTTATGGCTTTGTTATTGTTGGCTTTTTCATAGCCATGTTATCTACTATTCTTCAACAGAACATGATGGTTAGAATTTTCTTCCATATCCATATTTTCACCTATATTCTCCTATGTGGAGACCCATTGCTGAGTTACATTGGGTGACCATTATGTTTCTAACTTTCCTTTTTTAAAATTAAGTTTTAGTATTACTTTTTATGATGTAGGTTTTTATGAAAGAAACTTTCAAGTAGTAAACGATTTATAACCCTAATGAATTTTGAGGGTGAAATTCATTTTAAGGGGGGTAGAATGTAACACCCCGAGATTTTATGAGAAATATTATTTTTAATTTCTTTGATTTCTTGTGTTGTATGCTACACCAATATTATCTTTCACTATATGAAACACCCTATTAGATTTTAGTATACGCAACACTATTCTTGGATTGTGTTGCACGTAGGAGCGACCTTCCTCAATAACGTCTGTTGTACGCAATACTGAGTTTCACTAAACAACAATATATTGTTGTAATATTATTATGAACTAGCCTTTATGTTTAGTATTAAACAAATTTTTAATTTTATAACATTATAATTCATCTTACACATATTCTAGAACATGGTATGAGAAAAAAATAAAATTTTCGGGTAATATAAGTATTTTTCAAAAAATGCAGTTTTGCTACCTTTTGATGGCGCACCCAATTTAAATATTGTTTTTGAAACATTTATAAGTTAAATTTGACAAAATAAACTTATTCATTGTAATAAATATATAAAAACTTACTTGGGATAATTTTTTAATATTTTTTTGTTAACTTTCATATTTTGATGAATAGTAATAATACACTAAATTTTAATTAAAAACAACTTTTTTCATCAAGATAATTTATATGGTTAAATTATAATATTGAATGGTTATAAAGTATAAATAGAATATATTTTTACCATTTAATATAATTTATATCATTATCATTAATTTCCCATTGAATTCATATGTAAAAACATTTCAGTCTTTTGCAATGTTTTAAATAAAAACCAATTTTTTTCAACAATGAGATTAATTTTAAATTAATTACTGCATCTTATGTGTTTTTAATTTTTAAAAATTAATTTCATATTTTGAATTAGGAGGTTAAAATTGTGTAAATAGATAACTTTTATTTATAGGCATTATGAATAGTAACTACGTGAAATTTTATTTACCACCGTTAAAGGTAAATAAGGTAATTGAGGGTAAATATAATATTATAAAATTATAGTAACACTTATATTGATATCATTGGTTGATTATTTTTCTCTATAAAACATACTTGGGTCGAAATGGAATCTATTAGAACCCACTTAGATGAGATAAAGACCTTTAATTTATTTTATTTAAAGGAAAGTGTAATATGTCTCACTCAAACTTTATTAATTAAATTATTTTTAATATGAAGTTAGAAAAAATATAAATTCAAGTATAAACACACATTTGAAATATAAAATGTTTTATTCATCATGGTAATTTATTTGTAATTTTTATGAAATAGATAGTTACCTTAATAGCTTATACATTAATGATGCACAAATTATTTATTTAGTGAAAGAATCAATAGTATTGTTTTTATTAAAATAATAATACCCATAAAAAGGAATAAAAACATGACCAAAACTTATTGGTAGACTATATATAAACCCTAATCATACAAGGGTCTAAATTTGGACCATTTGGAGGCTTATAAAACAGATTATTACATTTATATTATTTTATTTTAAATGATGTCAAAGTTGTCACCTTCAAAATTTAAAAAAGATAACATTTTAAAAGTTGGTTTTTATAGAAGATAAATTAGAATAAAAGTATTTTTATGAATTATAATAGATTTATCTTAATCATAGTATTTTATTTTCAATTTTTATTCTTAAATATGTATATTAAATAATTATAGAAAAATGTTATAGTAATTATTTTATTAGGAAAAATATAAAAATAAATGGTTTACAAATATTTAAATAAATATTATATAAACAAATTAATGTGCTCCACGAATTTTATAGTTAAATATTAAATGTTATTAATATATTAAATATTTTTGTTTCAACATATCATATATGTGGATTTTATTTAAATTCAAATAAATGAATAGTGTCAAAATTAACACTATTGATATTTTATAAAAATAACAAATTATTAAATTTTTTAAAAATCACAAAAATATTTAAAAATTAAAAAATGAAATTTATATGGTATAAAAGTTCATAAAGTATCTAATTAAGGACAATTCACAACACATAAGTAAGTATTCATAACCATTTAAAATTTATAATATTATTACTACAAATAAAATTAAATAGATTAAATAAGGATAAATCAAAATGATAAGGTTTAATATAATATAAAAACAAGTATAAATTTTATTTTTTGATGATATTAAAACCCTATATTACCTAATATTATAATTTTAGTCACTTTGGATGTTTTTAAGGGGTGTTTGAGTTTATTATAAATTAATATTTTGGAGGTTTCTAAAAGTGCCCCTCTACTCTCTTATAAAAGGGCACCTCCTCCCTCTTATCTTCACTCCATTTTGAATTTTAAAACTTGGCCAAAACCTACCCATTTCCCTTATAAACTTAACTAGAAATGTAATAGAGGTTATGGTATTCTTTAATGACCAACTTTAGTGATGTAAGAGAAGGTTTAGAAGAGGCGTGTTGAAGAAGAAGTAATATCCTTTACCAATTATTTCAAACTTATTTCTTCTTCTACATCCTCTATATGATTTGTTTCAGTATTAAGTAATAAGTCCAGTATCAATTTTATACTTATATTTAATTATGTATATTAAACAACCATATTTCACTTTATATCCATCTTATGAAAAATGAAATCACTGCGCATGCGTAGGTAGGACTTACTGTCTCCACACCGTGGTGTAATCAGTTTTTACACCACCACTTTACTTGGATGGGTATAATGATGGAAATAATAACTATATATGATTATTATAACATTTTAACAATTATGAGATATTATATCATCCACTCCAATTCCATTTAATAATTATGGGAATGACATCATCACTCGTGCGTACACATGGATTACCATCTCCACAGCGCGATGAGATTCATTCTCCATGTTAAACATTCAAGAATGATTATGAAGTATATATAATGAATAATAATGAGATATATGAAATAATAATGATACTTTATTTATGTATATATATATGTCATATACTTACTTCCATTCAAGTTAATAAGGAAAGGAAAACAACGTTCATGCGTATATACGACCTACCATATCCATGAACGGTGTATTTCATTTAATTTATCTATATATTATATAGATATATATAATGAATATATATATGATATATAAATTATGTTTTACATTATGCAATTAATTAAATCATGATATAAGTAATAATATCAAGAATAACAAGTCAAAACATGTATGATAAATGAAACTATTATTACCCAAAATGTTGCTTCAACATGGAATTGACAAATGAATGGGTATTATAAAGTCGTAACTGAATCGTATATGATTTCATAAAAATGACTATGATTCTTGAATAAGTCAATGACATTATTTAAATCATTATACATGAGGTTTAGACACATAAGTAAGAAATCAGACCTAAGGTAAGGGGTTATTTCATCTCACTTTTATTACTGTGAGACATATGCCTTAATCACCATCTATTTATTTTGTATGGTGTTTATGATTCCAATGATTTTTTTATGATTTCTATTATGGATGATATGATATTTACATATTCCTGTAAGTTTCTTTATTTTATTACATGTATGATTCCACTGATCATAAATGGGAAGGGATAATTATTCCGATCTCGTTCCTATCTGAGATTGTTTATTCGTAAGTATTTACTAGGGTTATATTTATCATCCATGTCCATGTTTTATTAAAAAAATTTCATAAATTATTTACTATTCTTCCAAGTATTTTTAATGTAATTTTTTACCTCTTTCTGGCTTTTACTATGTGGTATGGAAGGATTATTTCTTTTGTTTACAAAATGAGGTACTTTTTAACTCTTTCGGTAAAAGTACAAGGAGAATGTTTTTTAAGTTATACAATGTGAATTGATTTTTACAATTTCATAAATACTTATTTCCATGAATATTCCTCTACAATATTTCATGTATATTTTTAACTAAATTATTTGCTTTTAAAATTGAATAAAATTTTGAGAATAGAAAATCATTTAGAAAAAGAAAGGATATTTTCCTCATGAATTAATTTTAAGTGTTTTATCAAAACTATTTTCCATCTAAGATGACATTCTTTAATATGGTTATGTTTCAAATATAATGTATCTATTATTTACATGTTTTTATTTTTTTTATGATGAAATGATATCCATTTAATTTATATGGATTATGTCATGATGGGACGATGTTTATAAAACCCATTTTATTCATTGGATTATGATGAATGATTTATGATAATTTTGTGGCACACGTAAGAATGATTTTATTATGAGATGGGTGGGACCTATATCTACCTCTAATGCATTGGGTAAAGATTTATATCTCATGAGATTTACGTGGCTGGAACAGAAAGTAAATCCGGTTCAGCATTACAGGGCTGGAACGATAAGTAAACCCAGTTCAGTAATGGAATTTGTTCACTATGATGGTCTTGGAAGAAATACCTTGGCTACTATGGAAATCATATCAGATGCTTCATGGTTTTCCAGAAATTACATATTTTATTATCATGCTATTTTATCATGATTAATGTTCCTTTATGATCTATTCCTTATGTACTGCCAAGATTTATGTCATTACTCATGATTTTGATGTTTTATGTTCATATTTTTACGTTCAAATGTTTATGGATTGTTTTATGTTCTCCATGTTTACCCTTACTGAGCATTTGATCTCAACCGTTTTTTTCTTTCCTTTCCCCAAGATATAAAAAAAGGTTTTAGGTAAGAAAACAAAATGGGAAGATCATTATGTAAGATGTTGAAGATCTTTCACCATGATTATACGATTTTGTTCCAAGTTTCCAAAGACACTAAACTAATAAGGTCTTTGGGTGTCTATTTTTGTTATGTATTAAGTATTCTGTAGAAGTAATGTAATGTCTATGTATGTCAATCATGGGTCTCTATAAGAAAAATTAAAACACACAGTGGAATAAACAAGGTCTTTAGTCTCAAAATGAGACCCAATCTCCTCCACTTTGAAATCACCCACTTCAAAGTGGATTATTATAACAAATAATATGATACATAACCTATATTGGGTATAAAAACAATAGAACACATGCTGTCTAGGCCCAAAGCCTTGTCCATAGTTATATATGAGAATAAATATCACACAATCCACACAATACCTCTTCTACAGTTGTTGTGGGTTTAAAAATAAAAAGGTATTTGATATAATATTAGCTATTCTCTATTTTAATCATAGGAGTTAGTTTTTATATATAAATAGAGAAATACAATAAACTTCTCAAACTTTAACCAACCACAGATAGAGAAAATAAGTAAATATAGAGAGATGAAGTGATTCTCAATATGTGATGCTTTGTATTCTCTAGATTCCATATATTTGGATTTATTAGGAACTCAAATAGACTTCTATAAATGTGCTAGAAAATAGAGTTTCATGGTGTTTAGTTTCTGTCTATAGGTGCACTGTAAATTTTTTACCAAGATCTATCTAATCAATGTATTAAATGTTCTTGATCTTGTAAAAACTCCACTCTTTCACAGTCGAATGTATTATCATGTAAGATCTTGAACATCCATGCATAAGGGAGATATTCTGAAATATATAGCAATGAAGATCCTAATATCATTTAAATAATAATATCAAAGACATCCTGAATCCTCATACTATGAAAAAAAATTAAGAAACCTTTTACTAGGTCTTCAATGAATATATGGAGTGGTTTAAGAATAATAATTAAATAAACCACATGAGGTTGTATGCATTAACTCCCATAAAATATCCATTAGAAGTATTAAAATAAAATCAATGATAGAATAGAAATGGCAGTAAGTTTGATGGTAGATTATCTCTGATGGAATCATAGATCAATGGTATCATAATTCATAATTAACAATATCATGGTCCAATGGTAGAGATGTCAAAATTATCACATCAAATGTAGCAGAAAGTTGGCGGTAAAACATCCTTAGCGGTCACAGGAATCTGTTGTTATCACATGGATGATGGTAGTAAGAGTCTGGTGGTGGAACGATTTCAGATGTAATAGGACACTGGTGGTAGTAGAAGTCTGACATCAACACATTTCTAGTGGTAGATTATTTATGGAAGTGAAGGGAATCTGAAAGTATAATAAATGTGGTATCTCATTTATGGCAGTAGAAGGACTCTGGATACCACATAGGTTCAGTCGTATATAAAGTCATTGGTTGCAAAGCTAGTGGTAGATCATTATGAACTAATGATAGCACATTTGAAAAAATGTTACCACATATGAAATAACATTTGCACATTTATATACTTGGTTAAATTTAATTTATAAAATGATATACTATTATAAAATGTTAAGTTATTTGAAGAATAATAAATATGATTTTCTAGTAATAAAATAAATGTTTCCCAAAATATCCCCCTTTTTTAAAATAAAAAATCATGGTTTTTTATAAATCAAGTACAAAATAAATATCAGCATAATATATGAATCAGAAGTAATGAAATCTTTTTGACATTTCAGCTTGATAATGTGAGATATTTTGAAATAGTACAAACTTAAACTTAAATTGTAAATGTAGAATGTGAAAAATTAAAATTAAAATTCCCTAAACAAGTTACCCCCTTTTGGGATTATCAAGAAGTTAATAAAATAAAAAACATTTAAAGACATGAAGATGCACTAGATGAACTATAATAAATATATTAGTCTAAATATTACATCCCAAAGAAGAAAAAAATACATAGAGAACAAAACATAGTCCCTATAAAAAACAAATCCAAATATGAGTCACTCTCAGTTCTATGAGAGGCATGATCAACATGATTTTTCCTTATCTAGAGGTAAGAAGCACTAAGGTAGAAGACGATGAGACTAAGGTAGTCTAAGGAAGCTCTCGATTCACCACTGATCGAAGATGTCTAACTGCTTCAGCTGGAGACATACTGAATGGCTGATACCGAGGAGGTAGAGGAGTAGTATATTGTGCAGCTGTGAAGGATAACATAGGTATGGATACAAGTGCAACCAATTCAGTAAAATATATAAATAAAAATGGATTCATGAGTTTCACAGAGTCCACAATGATATTTCCATCTCTCTCTATAACACTAAATAAGATTTTCTTCCCTTCTATAAAAAACATGATCAGAGGGGTTAATACTTTCAGTTGGTCTACCTATTCCTTGAAGTCCATAGTAACAAGTGGCATTCTTAAGTTCTCATAAAAATAATCAATGTGATAATTCAAATTATAGATTGTATATATCCTAGAAATATGGTATTTTATAGACATATTGATGGTTTCCCTATAACTTTAGGCTTCATCCAAACACTCTCTTAATAGTTTAAATATATACTCACCATGATGTTGAATTTTGAAATGATCCTCCTAATGAGATTCATTAAAATCACACATACTGGATTCCAATTCCTCTCTATCTATGGATATGATCACTTCAATATCAACATAAGAAAAATGAAGTGGAGTATAAGATATAGAAGAAACAACTAAGGTTAAAGTCTCTAACCACTCCAATAGAGTATCCTGACTAGCATAAAAAGAGGTTCTCATCACCTTCATAATAGATCTTATAACTTCCATATCACTTTCCACTCTTATATTCTAAATTTAAAATTATTTATTTTCTATAATCATATTGGGATGGATATGGAAAATAACTAACTTAAATAGATTCATGAAATTAGTTTCACTAAGTCGAGTAATTATAGGTTCTTGAGATCTCAAAATACCACTAAAATATGAAACAAATATTTCCCTAAAAATTTACCAATCATATTTGGTCACAAACTATAAATTAAGAGACGTGGCATAAAGAAAAGGTGAATCATCTCTCCCAGGACTATGCAAAACAACCTCTACATGCTTTGATCTAGCAGGTGGAACATCATAATTAAAAGCACATAGCCCACCAACATCATCAATCTGCTCCACTAAAGATCCCTTAAGATCCTTCCCAATACCAACTGAGATAGTAGTTCCACCATTCTTTGGTGGACTACCATGATCATCATCACTGGCATCCTCTCTATTTGAATCAGGATAAGAAATACCAATCAATTTTGATCCTGGAGATAAATCCTCCTTGGATGAAGCTCCATCCTCAATTGAGATAAAAGGCTCAGGACTATAAGAAAACTTATGACTGGATGAACTTGGGGATTCCACCCACTCAACAAATTCCATAAACTCACCTCAAATAGAGGTGTCGTCACCAACTAGCTAAATAGAAATAGATCTATCAACACTTATATATCTAGATGAACCATCAAGAGATGGTTTATGTGATTCAGTCCTCCAAACATCATCATCAACACCATGAGGATGTCTATCACCATTACCATTATCATCATTTCCATCATCCCCATTATATAAATTATCAAACTATATGAGACTTAAACAACTTATTTAGAGGTCTTAGATGTTCATTGAATTTTTTATCATCTATAGGCTTTAGTCTCTTCCTCATATCCATTAATCAAGAGACCCTCTCTAGAAGGAATATAAATAGGTGGACTAGCAGATCCATAAGATACAACCGGGATCTTGGGGATATCTAGACCACTTATCTATTTAATAGAGGTATACAATTCCAGATTAAATTCATCCACTTCCTCTTTAACTTCTTCATCAAAATAAATAACAATCTCATCTAGCTCCAAGCCAGGTTCAATAACATCCTTGGGTTTTGTAGGATTGTCTACATGATTAAAATACTCATAGAACTTATCATTATCCTCAACCCACTTTTTCCTCAATATATTCTAGTTCACTTTCATTCTTTTAAAAATAAATTTACCCAAGAAAAAAACAACCACACTTGAACTCTACTTATTCTTAATCATTAACCAAGCCCTTATCTTCCAACATAGATTAAATAAACTTAGGGTAAATTAATGAATTAGATATAGAAGAGGGATTTCACATATCTATCTTGTGCACTAAAATGTATATACACAGATTTATTTTATTCCCTATTTTTATAATGAAAAAATAAAAAATGTCCTAGTACCTCATTATGATGAAATCCCATTTTTTGGGATATAGAATATGCTAAACGAACTTAAAGATAATTATATATTCAACATCTAATTCTATAGATATATGTATTATTACAGTACCATCACTATTCATCTCCAAGAGGACATTATCATACACAAAAAATTCATTATCACTTCACATTGAACCTTGATAGTCATCATAAACTCCTAGATGTGGTACATTGGTACACATAACCAATTCTCTTGAAGAAAATGAAATATCTATACCATCTATCATACACTAAATCAAATATTTCTTTTCACCAAAACTATACTTTTCATATTGGTAAAACTGATAAACCAAACTAGGATAAAAAGGTTTATCATTTCTAGAGAACCAATCTATCCATACCTAGTCCTAGATCACTGTAAGTACCAATGAATTTTTAGATAACATACATTCAACATATACTTATTTTTATGCAATAATCAAGTGGTTTTCAAGCTGGGGGCTTCTTGTCTCAACAACAAAACAACTCGATTCTTGTCTAGATTTATTCACAGGCCTCTATCTTTCCGGTGATGATATTTAAGGATGCTTAACTCTCACTATTACAGTGAATCAAAAAGTTTGAAGGAAGAGCATGAGCAGGTTGAAGTTTAGGATAAAAGGGAAGGTAAAACGGTTCAGTGGATTTGACATGAGTGAGACAGTGACTCGAAATTATATTTAAGTCCAAATTATATAATATAGGGATTTGATATAAAAAATATAATTAAATATAAACAAATAAATAAAAAACTAATTACATAGAAAAATTAGGGATGATAGAAAATAAAAACAGAGACTGATAGCTCACCCAATGGTGGCTCCTTCCAAAAATGGATAATTATAATGGTGGATTACTCTAATGGTGGCTTATACAATGGTTGATTACCAATGGTTTCTTATCCAATGGTAGATCACCAACAGAGTATTGTCCAATGGTGGATCAACAATAGTGGCTTGTCCGATTGTGGATTACCAATGATGGTTCATCTAAGATTAATGATTAACCAAAATTTATTAGTCCTAATTCATTTTTGATGTAGCTTAATCTATCATAGTTTACGTTATTTGTAAAAATATCAGCAAGATGTTGTTCAGTTTCTATGAATTCAAGAGTTATATCACCATTTTGGAAATTTTCTCTCAAAAATTGATGTCTTATATGAATATTATTTTTCCTAGAATGAGACAAAAGATTCTTATAAATATTTATTGCACTTGGGTTGTCACAATTTATAGTTACATGTATAAATTGATAACCATAATCTAGAATAGTGTGTTGTATCCACAAAATTTGTTCACAACAACTTCCTGTAGCTATGTACTCAGCCTAAGTTGTAGAGAGTGCAACAAAATTTTACATTTTAATATACCAAGATACTAGAGACTTCCACAAAATATAAAATGTTATAGAGGTGCTTTTTCTATATTAATTATAACAACCAAAATAAATATATGAAGAACTTAATAAATCAAATTTCTTTCATCTCTGATAGAACATTCCTAAATTGGATATATATTTGAGGTATTTGGAAATTATTTTAAAATCAAGTGAATGAGATTATTTGGTATTTTGTTCAAAATGAACACACATACAAACACTAAAAATAATATTTGGCTAGCTAGAAGTTAAGTATAGAAAGCTTTGAATCATACCTCTGTAATTGGTTTGATGCACTTTCTTTTCAGTTTCATCAAGATCCATCTTACAAGTTGTACTCATGGGTGTATCACTACTTTTATTTGTATCAAAAATAAAAAATTTAGAAGGTATTTTGTGTACTTAATTTGATATAAAAAATTTCTATCATTATTTTGAAAAATTTTAAAACCAAGAAGGTGTTTAAGTTTACCCATTAAACTCATTTCAAATTCACTATGCATCATTTTTGAAAAATTAGAACACAAAGAATTTTTAGAAGACCTAAAAATAATATCACCAATATAAATTTGAACTACTAAAAGATCCAGTGGAATTGTTTTTATAAAAAGTATAAGATCATCTGTATATTTTGAAAAAAATTTGAAATGAGAAAAGAGATGAGGCTATCATACCAAGCTCTTGGAACCTATTTTAAATCGTACAAACCTTTTATTATTTTAAAACCATGATTTGGATAATGAGGATTTTGAATCTAGGGGTTATTCAATGAAAGAATCCTCAATTATATAACCATTTAAGAATATAATATTGACATCCATTTGATATAGTTTGGAATCAAAATGTTCTATATAGGTAAGTAGTATTACAATGGATTAAATTATAGCCACTGGTGAAAATGTTTCCTCATAGTAAATACCATCTTCTTGACTATATCCTTGTGAAACCAATACACCATTATTTCCAACTAATGTTCCTGACTCATAATTTTTTTTTCTAAACACCTACTTTGTGACAATAGACAGAGTGTCTTTAAGTATAATTAATAGTTCCAAAACTCTATTTATATCAAATTGGTTAAGTTATTATTGTATTTACATCATCCAAATTTCTTCATTAATTTCATCATTGAGGTTATTAGGTTTAATTTGTGAAAACTATAACATCCTGACCCAGATTCCACAAAATGGTGCCCCAAGTTGGAGGGTTACATGGCCTAAGTGCATCTCCCCAAACAACATAGGATTTTGACTAGAAATAAGGGCTCAAGGTGTGTTTTTAGGGAGACTGTGACCTCTTGTCAGAGTGAAACACAACAAAATATCATATCAAATCAATAACAAAAGAAGTTAAATAACCAAACATATGATAAACATATATGATATAAATAAATAACAATTCCAAAATTAATCTCATATAAAATGATGTGTCATGTCATGTCTCTAAATTCATTCAAAATAGAAATACATACATTAGTACAATATATGTATCAAAATACCAAAAATTCCAAAAAAGAAACAATTCCAATAGCATGATGAGCCTCGGACCAGTCCTTTACTCCCATGCTCATAATTATGGCACAATGTCAAGTATCTAAATATAGAAACTTTCCCCGATCCTTACTTGCATCCATATAGTCTATCTTGGTACCTAATGACGACCTGAAGAGGGTATGAGATGAAATCTAATTAGGCCACCACCAATTGTGTATATAACATTCCATGATATGAAATAAAATCTAAGAAGTGTGCAATGTATATCATAGGTACAACAGAGAAGAAACAAGTACCCATGGAATATGTAAAACAAGTAAGGGAAACTATCAAGACAAATGAATATCCCCACAATAAAATGTCAAGATCATATACCAAAGGTAGCTATAAGAAAAACAGAAATAAAAACCATGACCATGCCTTATATATAGTATATCATATCATCCATGGCCATGATATATAATAAATCATGTCACATTTACCATGAATAAGACATATAATTAGAAGTGTTATACCTCATAAGGATGGATCCAAGGTATAAAATACCATGGAATCCTCATCAAGTCCTAAGAGAAGCTTGATGGAAACTTGGTTAGAATTGGGTGGAGTACTAGAATCATGTCAAAAAAATCATGCCCGACATGAGTCCGAGCTAGATGGATCTAAGGGGTAGCATGAATCAAGGCATCACATGGAATCAAGACTCGAGGAACAATCTCATCCAGGGAGTCCACTACCACTATCAAGATCCATAGAGGTAATTTCCATGGAATCTAATGGAATAAATATCCAAGGTATACCATCCAAGGAACCTAATACCATTTCTATTCATCAAATTTAATTCATCAAATTCACAAGAATTCACAATGCATGAGTTTACCCACTCATATAATAATTCAAATTTAAATAATTAAATAGTTTACATCATTCTATTATATGGAAAAAGAGGCAAAACATATCCCAATCATTCAATTAAATTCAATTAATTTATAACTTTCCTTACTCTAACTAGGAAAGCTAGAAAGCACACCATGGGTGGTATAATAATATGAAAAGTCAAGGGAACACCCCATGGGTGGACTAGATTGGGGAAAAACCTCCTATTATATCAAAGATACTCAGGGGAAACCTAAATTGGTTCTAATTTGTTCAAATCACTTATTAAATTAATTATCAGGGAACCTTCCAAAAGTAAGACATGATACATAACAAAAAATATGAAAATAAAGTACCAAACCCCATGTAAAAGGTATAAAACACCCACCATAGGTCCCTAGTAGAGCACTTGTCCAGTATCAGCTTCTAGGTTTATCTAGATCAAAAGAAAATGAAGAATAAACAAAGAACATGAAAATAGGCATATTATCATGAAACTAGATAACTCCATTGATACCAAGAATAATAAAGGATGGAATAAGAGGAATGAAGAACTCACCATATTGAATCTAATGAGATCGTCCATGTTCAAATCTATGTCTGGATGATGGAATGATAGAAAAGGCTATGACTTTGCCTTCAAAGGAGCTCTCAAGGGTAAAATACTATCCAAATGAGGAAGAATGAAATTATATTTATTTTTAATAAAATTTTAAAGGATATTTTTTCATTTTTACTCTAAATACTAGGATGCATGGTTATCCAAACCATGCGCCCACCATTCACCATTCACTGCTTCAAGGGGAACTTCATACGATTAGTGTGTACAATTTTCCTATTATGTACAAACCATGTGATTTGGATTTGATAAAAAATTTAAGTGCCTTGTAAAGGTGTGTGACTCAGGTTTCATGGTTTCCTCAAACCATGCGGCCTATAGAACCCCACTATCATGACTTGCATGGTTCGGGGTAACCATGTGGCCTGTCCCGCATGGTTTTTCCAAACCCTATGGCCTGTTTATAGAAATATTGGCTATGGAATCTGAATATGCCCCAAAACCCCCAATACACCTATTAACTCAAGGGTTAGTTACATTAGGCCATAAAAAAAATATTTAAACGAAAATTAAAATAGATTCATACCTCAAGAAAACCCCTATATCTTATAATCTTTCCCCCTAAATGAAATTTATCCCCAAATTCCCCTTTTAAGGGTGGTTAAGAATTGCCTATGAAAAAATACAGCCACTGAGCATGTACATCAATCTCATTCTCCTAAGTATCATCCTAAAAACGTTTGTACTTCCATAAAACCCATACTAGAGGAACTAACCAGCCTTGGAGAACCTTTTTACCTTTTCCCATGATACGAATCAGATACTCCTAAAAGGACGCATCTACCTATAACTCCACCTCATCCAGTAGAAGAGTATGAGATGGGTCTGAGTGATAATGGTGTAGCTGAGATACATGGAATATTTCATTCATGTAAAAGTACCTATGATACAACTGCAACTGATAGGATATCAGCCAAACTCTCCAAAATTTTAAACATCTCCTCATATTGTAGTGAAAGCTTACCCTATCTCGCAATTCTTCTATGTGCTAGTCTTAGTGTGATACATAAAAAGACTTGATCCCTGACCTTGAACTATAGAGGTCATCGATGGTGTTCAGTTCAAGATTTCTATTGAGTTTGTGGGAGTATCAATCTACTTTCTGATCAACCGGGCCTACTCATAAGTCTCCTACATGAGAAATGGTCCTAGTAAAGCTACCTCACCCATCTCTAACCCACATAGGGGAAATAAACATGGAATACAGTAAAAATTTTCATAAGGTTCCATCTATATCATCACCTTATAACTATTATTAGAGTTGAACTCAATAAGGGGAATATTTATCTCCCAAGGGCCCCCAAAATCGAGGACACATTTTCACAACTTGTACTCTAGAACTTGTATCATATGATTTGACTGGCCATCAGTATGAGGGTGGAATACTATGCTTAGAAGAACCTAAAAACCTAGATCCCTATGATAAATATTCTATAAATTAGATGTAAACCAGGTGTCCCTATCTGAAATGATAGTAATAGGGACCACGTAAAGTCATACTGTCTCTGGAATATAAAACCTCTCAAGCTCCTCAACTAATATGGCCTCCTTGATTGAAACTAAGTGAGAAACCTTCGTGAGCTTGTCCTCAACAACCCAAATAACATTACTACCTCAAGGTGACCATGGAAAACCATTCTTGTTATCCATCACAAAATCATTCCATTTCCACTCATGAATGGGTAACTAATATAAAAGTATAGTAGGTCACTGATGTTCCACGTTCACATGCTGACAGGTGGAACACCTTTAAAAAAACTAAATAACTCATGTTTGACACTAAGAAAATAGTACTGACGACGTATGTCATGATACAACTTGTTGATGCCAAGATGTACCAGCCAAAATGAGGCATGAAACTACCACATCAACTCCTCATGTATGTCCAATGGAACACACACACAACCATGTATACACATGATCTCATCTTCACCCATAGTCCAAACTGGAGGGAGGTTCTCACCTGTTACAATCTCCCGTAGGAATACGTCCTTAGAATCTGATAGCTGCTTCATCATAACTCTATCCAATAGGGTATAGGTCATAACTAATGATGAAAGAAACTTTTTTACCCTAACTATCCTACACCTCCATGTTCATCTCATAGAATAAGGCTATAAGCTGACACTCACTACTGGCCTCCTAAACTACCTATATCAGAGTCATCCTGCTAAGTGCATCGACCACTGCATTTACTTTTCCAATAATATAAGTAAAATCAATGTAAAATCAATGTAGATACTCAACCCAAATTCACTACATAAAATTTATATCACACTTTTTAAATATATACTTAAAGAATCTATAGTACGTGTACACCAAAAATCACACTCACAGTAAATAGTGTATCTTGGAGCACAATTCATGAACAACTAAAGCCAACTTAAGATCATGTGTTGGGTAGTTCTTCTCATGTGGCCTTAGCAGACGAGACCCGTATGCCATGAATATATCCCCTACATCAAAATGAATCCTAGAATGATACTTAAGGTGTCACAATACATAATGTAGGTCTTGTTTGTCTCTAGAAGAATAAGGACCGATGCTAAAGTTAGTATCCATTTCAGCTCATAAAAGACTTTACCATAGGTATTTGTCCATAAAAACTTCACACCCTTCTCAGTCAATCCCATAAATGGTGCTATTAAGCATGATAAGTCCTGTATGAAATGTATGTATTATCCATCTAGCCCTAATAAACTCTATAAATAAAATTTTTTATTGGGATTCTCCCATTAAAATAAAACTCTCACCTTATTTGGGTAAACTTATAATCCGATATTTGAGATAATATGACCTAGGAAGTGAATCTAATCTATCTAGAAGTGGCACCTTGTGAGCTTATCATATAAATGATGATATCTTAGTGTATCCTAAATGATGCCAAGATATTTGACATGGTCGTTCCAATTGAGAGAATACACCAAGATATCTTCCATAAATACCACCACAAATGAATCCAAATAAGGATGATAAAATCAACTCATCAATTCCATGAAAACTAATGGCATGTTCATGAGATTGATCAAGATAAACACATACTCATATAGGCCATACATGCTAAGAAAGGTTTTATGAGGTATGCATTCAGGTTTAAAACACACCTGATGATATCCAAATCTCAAATCAATTTTTTTTGAGAATACTCGAGATCCTAGAAGTTGATAAAAAGGTCATAAATTCATGCAAATGGTACTGGTTATTAACCATAAACTAGTTCAATTTTTGATAATATACACATATAATAAGAGTACCATCCACATTTTTCAAAAAAAAAAGGATAAAAAAATACCATTGATAAGTACTGGTTCGAATAAAACTATTTTCCTCCAAGTCCTCTAGCTACCTCTTGAGGTCCAATAAATCTATATTAGAAATCCTATAAGGAGGAATGGATAATGGTAAAGCTCGTGAAACTAGATTGATGGAGAACTCAACCTATCTCTCAAGAGGTAAACTGGAAAATTCATCTGGGAATAGTTCCTTGAAATGACCAACCACTAGAGGGAAAATAGCCTAACATGTTCCTTGGTCATCTAGATACAAACTAGTAATATGGGCAATCATCTTTCCTTTCCCATGATTCTCTAGTTCATCTTGGAATTCCTGGATATCCCATTCACCCTTGTGAATAAAAACACTTCCCTCTGGTAATGTAAAGGTCACCCTATAGTGATAGAAATCAATGAAGTCTCAGGGAGTAACTAGATATTCCATCCCAAGTATGACATGAAACCCTATTATCTTGGTGAAAAAAAGATTTCATACAATGTGACACCCACCAATAACAAGGGGGTATTCCCTTAACTAGTGCACACCTTCTATTCTAATCCCCAACGAAGTATTAAGTGTCATGACACACTATAAGAACCAAACAACAAGACCAAGAATTTCCACCATGGGTACATATATAAAACTATGTGACGCACCTGTATCGAAAAGAGAAAATACAAGAGTAAAGATTACTAAAATCATAACTATCACCCTAGATAGGACGATGCTCTTCTACATAGGAGTATTTTGTAAAAAAAAATATATTTCCTGAACCGTGGCCCTATGGAATGACCTCAATACCCAGAGTAATCCTTCTATACTATCTAGGTAATACTGGTTCTTGGCTACCTCATCCATGACTAGCCCCACCTCAGTATGAATGATCATTACTTCTCTAGATCCCATCCTAACATAGAGATGTGAAAACATTTATTGAACCTGAAGTCAGAGATGACCATCTGCCACAAACCAATATAGGAGAGGTTATTCAAAAATGATGTACGTGGCCCATCTTGTCTCAAGTTCAGAACAAGATTGGGTCTCAAGCATATTGATTCCTCATGTTTCCCAATATAACACACTGGTGGCAAAAAATAGAGTCATATAAACTAATAGTCTAGAAGGTACTCCTCTCATAAGAATCCTTATAACTTTGCTTCCTAACATTAGAAGGTGAACCACTGGGTTGAGAGAATATAATGACTTACTCTGTTCCCCCAACCTCCCTCAGGTTTGACTTTGTAATCAGTAGCTGATTCACTATCCCAGTAATGGTCGTCAACCTAAACACATTGACCTGAGATCAAACGGAATGACTGAGACCTTCCTTAAAGTATCTCTCTCTCATTTCCTTGTCATCAAGTTATGTTGGAGCAAAACTCTACAACTTCATAAATCATTTTTCATATTCCATAACTATCATCGCACCCTTCTCTAGACACATGAACTCACTATCCCTATCTTACATCAGAGTCGTAGGGAAAATGTTTTCATAGAATCTAGTTTCTAAATCCCCCAAACCATATATCATAGCCTATCATCCTGGTTCAAAACATCCCACCAGTGCTTTTATTCTCCCTAAAGCATGCAAGTCATGAGATTCACTCTCCTCTTAGGAGGTATCTCTAGATTATTGAATATCAACATAATAGTCTCAAGACACATTCCAAAAGTCTATGCTCCACCATCCCCTGAAAGCATGGGAGGATTATAATGCTGGAACATACACATCCTCTCTACTATAGACAAGGCCAGATACGATGCTCCTCGAAAATCCTGTATCTAGCATAAAAGCCCTGCGAAACTATGCCTCAGCACCTGTGTCTAGTAAAACCACTAGTTCCTTATATGGAAATATAGGAGGATCCATTAGTCTCCCATGGAACACTGCCTATGAAGAATGGTTATTTCCACCCTCTTGGAAAAAAATTGAGGTCATGGTTGTGTCATGTCTATACAATTAAAAAACACGCTCCTTATAAAAGTTTGACAGTGAAGGATCAAAATTTTTAAAATAGAAGACATGTCAAAACCTTCATATAAATATGTGAAAAATCTATACCTTCACCTAAATCTTGGACTAGGTATAAATAAATAGTCATAACCTCACTAAAGAAACTGCCTAATTCCCACGCAAAATATGTTTCAAAGTGATGTTATCTATTTTATATATCAATTTACATTTCAATTCATATTCATTTCACTTTTTCTTTAAATGGTTGAACCAAGTGGTTAACCACTTCTAATCCATAAGGCCCATACACCTCATTAATGAAAATATGACATCCAATTAATCCATACCATAATAAATTCCTATCTAATTGACCAATGTTCCATGACTCTATGTGCCATAATTGGCTGATTAGGCTATCTATTGTAGCCTAGTCAGGAAAAAAACTTATTAGGTTATGGAATTCACTCTAATTACCAACCATATTTCTAAATTTTCTGTACAAATGATTTATTAAATAGTAGGTGTATCACACAAGGAACATATCCAAAAGTCATGAAGTTATGAATTGTATCCTATATAGGGTGGAATAATGCATGGCATAAGAATACTGTAATGTTCCTAAAATGATGAAAGATATGTATACCATCATCTCATTAGGAAATGATAAAATAAAATCCTCAATGATACCAATTATAACATTATAATTCAAGTACATCACCCAATGGTGGAATCAAATAAATTTTAATTTGGAAAATCAAAAAAAGAAAAAAAAAATTCCATTTGAGGAAATTTGGATTTTCTCTGTACACGAGTTAGATACTCCGAGACAATACTCATTACCAAATTCCAATACCTTCATATTACCTATATATTGTCTCAAAATTTTAATGAAACCCAAAAAAGAGATTCTATAATACCACTTTGTAACATAAAAACCCAGATGCCACTAAATGGTGCCCTGAGCCAGTGGGTCACATGGCCTCAAGTGAATCTCCCCAAACGCCAGTAGTTTCGGAATATCAGCAAAGGCCCGAGGTGTATCTGTGAGGAGATTATCCCCTCTTTTCATAGTATAACACAGTATAATATCAAATCAAATATATAGAAGAAGTAGTTAAATAACCATACATAAGATAAACATCTAAGACAAGAATAAATAATAATTCCAAAAGTAATCTCATAAAAAATTATGTATCATATCATGTATTTCCAAATCATCCAAAATAGGTATATATAAAAAAATATAATAAATGTATCAAAATAACAAAATACAAAAAAGAAACTATCCCAGAAATCATCACTAGCCTCAACTTGGTTATGTGCTCCCCTGCTTCTAAGCATGGAACAAAGTCAAGCATTGAACTATGAGCAATTTCTCTGATCCCTACCTGTATCCATATAGTTTTTCTGGGTACCCAATGACATATTGAGTAGGTTGTGAGATAAAATACTCATAGGCCACCACCAACGATGTCTATAACATTATATGATGTTAAATACAATCTAAGAAGTGTGAAATGTACATCAAAATTATAGAAAAAAGAAAGTAGATTCCATGGAATATGTAAAACAAGTGAGAGAAACTTTTAGCCAAACAAGGCTCCATACAAGAAAAGGTCAGTATCCTATAACAAAGGAAGCTATAAATAAAACATTAATAAACACCAAGACCCTATCATATACAAAGTATATCATATCATCCATGGACACATTGTATACTCAAGCATTCCATATTTACCATGGTCGAGCCTTATAATGAGATGTTTTGGGCCCCTCAATGCCGAATCCACAGTATATAAGACCAAGGCTTCATTGTTGAGTCCAAATAGAATCTCGATGGAAAATCAAATAGAATTGGGTGGATTTCTGGGAGAATGTAAAATGTTCATTTCATATGTGAGTCTAAGCAAGCCAGATCCAGGGGTACTAAGGCCTAAGGTGTCCCATGAAATCCATAACTGAAGAGAAATCTCATTTAATGTGTCCACTACTACAATTTTGATCGAGGGAGATAATATCCATTAAATATAATGGAATTAGGATCCCAGGTATACCAACCAAGTAATCCACTACCATTTCAATTCATCACATTTTGTTAATAAAGTTCACAAGAATTTACAATCCCTGAGTTTACCCATTCACATAACAATTCAAATTTAAACAATTAAACAGTTCACATCATGCTATCACATGGAAAAAGAGGCAAACCATCTCCAGACCAGTCAATTCAATTCAATTTATTTATAACTAGTCTCCCTCAAACCAAGAAATCTCAAACACACCCCATTAGTGGTATAATAATAGGAAAATGCAAGGGTACACCTCATGGGAATCCTAGTTTGGGGAAACAACCTCCAATTATCTTAAAGATACTCCAGGGAAACTTGAATAGGTTCCAATTTTTTAAATCAATTATTCAATTAATTATTGAGGTTCCACTAGAATGTCCGAGACATGACATAATAGAGACTAAGAAAATAAAGCGCCACACCCAAATAAATATATATAGACAACCTACCATATTTCCTTATTAGAGAACTCATATAGTATTAACTTTTGATTTGATCCGTACCAGAAGAAAAATGAATAATAGATAAAGAATCATAAAATAGGTCATATTATATTGGACCTAAATAACATCATTGGTACCAATAATTAAAAAGGACGATAGAAGAAGAATGAATAACTCATAATCATGAATATAATGATACCGACCACATTAAAATCTAAGTACAAATGGAGGAATGGGAGGAAAGGCTTTGATTTGGCCTTTAAAGGAGCTCCCAAGGTCTTACCACAGTCCAACCAAGGAAGAATGAAATTATATTTAGGTTTGATAAGTTTTTAAGGTAAAATTGTTCATTTTATCTCAAAATAAAAGGCCTCATAGTTTGGCTGCATGGTTGAAAAAATCGTGTGCCAACCGTATTCCATTTATTAAATTAAGGGGAACCTCACACAATTAGTGTGAAAAGTTTTCCTAACCACAAAAAAAATGTGTGATTTGTCTCTGCAAAAAAATTCATGCACCTCGCTTGAGAATTTACATCAAGTGGAATAATTTCCTTAAACTGTGTGACCTGTAGCACCCCACTATCAAGCCTCATATGGTTAGGGGTAACTGTGCGGCCTTTCCCACATGGTTTCTCCTAACCACACGACCTATTTATTTTTTCTGAAAAACATGGCTTTTGGAACCAAAAAATATCTGTAAACCCCCTATACACCCATCACCTAAAGGGGTATTTACATTATTCTATAAACAAGCATTTAAGCCAAAATTAAACATACCTTAAGAAAAATCCGAGATCTTAAAATAAAAATGATTGATGTTCAACCCAATTTAAGTGGGAATATATAGTTTTTCTACCTATATCTAGGTATCTAACTATTACATCTAAAGGATGGTACCTATGAGTCTTAACAACTCAAGGAAATTAAGGGCTGGTTATCTCATTGTCTTCTAATGGATCAAATTATGGTTTAGGATGTTCCTCAGAACTATATGATATTTCTTCTTATTTCATTGAATTTTCATATGGTTTGGAATTGAAATTCAGAATTGATAAATCATCCTCAAGGTTGTCCAAATGGGTCTTAGGATCATGTTGATTTGTTTCATAAAATTTGACATGAATTGATTCTTCCAAAGTATGGGTTATTTTATTAAACACCATATATGATTTAGTATATGTTGAATAACTAAAGAAAATTCCTTTATAACTCTTGGAATAAATTTTTTCAAGATTATACTTATTATTAAGAATAAAGTCTTTATAACCAAAAACTTTAAATAGTTTTTCCTTTTTCTTTCCACCATTCCATAATTCACAAGTAGTTTTATTTAAGAGATATCTAATTAAAACTCTATTAATTATATAACAAGTTATATTCATATACTCTAATAAAAAATAAATAGGAAATTCATAATCAGTGATCATGGTTTGGGAAATTTCTTGAAGGGTTCTATTTATACTTTTTAGAACACCATTATTCTATGGAGTCTAGGAGAATAAAATTTATGATTATATCCATTTTGAGAGAAAAATTATTCAAAGTATTTATTTTAAAGCACATGTCAATTATCACCTATTAATGTTCTAATTATAAGTCTACTAATAATTTTTATAGATTTTTCATACTCGATAATATAAGAACATGATTCACTTTTTTGAGAAAGAAAGAGTACCCAAGTATACCTCGAAAAGTCATCTACATGAACATAAGCATAGTTCATCCCATTTAGGCTAGATACACTAGAATGTATAAACTAGTCTATTTTAACTAACTCTAAGTGTTGAGAGTTGAGAATTATTTCTTTGATTGGAATGATATTTTGTGATGTTTCCTCTTTTGATATAGGTTACAAACTTTATCATTCGAGAATTATAGTTTAGACAGATATTTGATTAACCCTTTCCTATTCAGCATCCTAAGTGAGTGAATATTTCAATGTGCTAGTATTATATTCCAAAGCCAATAATATTTATGAAATGAAATTAAATAAGAAATATTTTGATAAAATACAGAATCTAAATTAATAGTATAAATATTTTTGTTTATTGAAGATGTAAAAACTAAATAATTTTTAGATTTAAAAAAATTACAGACATTATTTTCAAACATAACATGAAAACCATCATCACAAATCTATGAAATAATTAGTACATTATACTTAAAACCATTTAAAAATAAAACTTTAGAAATTGATATAGTGTTATAATTACCGATTTGACGAAGACTAATAATTTTACCTTTGGATTTTTCACCAAAAGTGGCATGTACACCATCCAATTTTATCAGATTCTTGGAACTTGAGTAATATATAGTCTTGGGTTTTGAGTAGACACTATCCAGGTACCATAAGGTCTTACTTGATATTTTCAGTAAGATTTCACAAAAAAAAAATTTTACATCCAAAATAACGTTGGCACCCAAATATTCTTGGGTCCAATAATGTTAGTAATCAATGATTTAGGATCCCATAATTGTTTAATAGGTTTACTATAAGTAGTTTTTAAAATTTTATTAATAAACACTTTTTTGGTCTAGAAGGATAAAAACTAATTGAAAAAATTACCTATTTCCTTATACCATAAATCCAAAAATTATATAAACTCAATCCACGATATAATAAACCACCTATTCATTATATTACTAACCAGTTACAAGGTCATAAATACTCTCACATTTATTTTATCACAATAAAACATCCCTTTATATCATTATCACAACATCATTCACATATTAAGGGTTATCCTTTCCCTAATCATGTGTTCTCCAAAAAAACACCTCAATCACTTTTCTTGGTTACCGGCACCATTCAACATGTTCTTTAAAATAATTAAGTAAAAACAACTATGGACCAATATTTATATGTTTCATTATTCCATAATACCATAAAATTACTTCAACAACATTATTCTTGAATTCCAATACATAAAAATTCTACCATTCCACCACTTAATTGACGTACTCCACATCTCCAACAGTGACCGCCTGAGATTTAACTTTATTTATAGATTTAAGGGGTTGCTGACATAGATTGTCATCATTAACCCTTGGATTAGTCCTCTTATTACCATAATCCCCATTTTTCTTACACTTGAAGTATTTAATTGTGGGAGGTACATTTAGTGCAGCCTTTTCTCTATTCACATCATTAGAGAGCCTTTTCCCATCACTTAAGTAGTCAATTTCTAGATGAAATTCCTTCTGAAACATAACACATTTACTAGTCCCCTTAATACAATTTCATCCATGTTTCATTCCACACTTTGAGCATTAAGAAAAAATCATATTTTTTTCCATGGTTTTTATATTTTCTATTAACCTCAATCTTCCTTTTTCTTGTTAAAACTATGAGATTGATATATAACTATAAACTCTATTTCCAGATTGATATCACATCAGATAATTTATTCATAGCTATTGAATTCCTTTATAAATAAATCCCTTAAGAGACTTGGTTTTAAGCCACTAATGAATTGATTAAACTTATGGCTAAACCCCTTCACATGTCTTGTAAAATTTTCATCATAGGTTCTAAAAAATTCATTATCCATTTGGTTTAACTCAATAAATTACTTATCTATTTTCATACATAAAATATTAGGAAATTATATTTTGAAAATGAATTTCTTGAAATCATCCCATTCCATAGAGCTAATTTCATCTCATTGCCTTGTATTTTTGATAAGATTAAACTACTAATATACTTCACCTTCCAAATGATAGACATCCAAAATGAATTTCTCATGTTTTGAACATTGGAGAACCAAAAATATCTTTTTATTGGTATCGATACATTACTAAGACACTAGTGTATCAGAAGACTCACTCAAAGAAGGTGGAAATTTCCCCATGAAGGACTCAATAGAATGTTATTTCCTCCATTGTTCATTTTGAGATCCATCATGATTCATAGCTTGAGAAAGTTGTATGATCATGTCAACAATAATTTTTCATTCCTACTCCCATAGAATTTGTTTGGTCAGGGGTAAAATCATTGCATTACCCATTGCATTCATTACTAACACCGTTCCTTCAGGTTACATGCATTGAATAAAAAAACTATAGTGTAAGAAATAGTAATTATAGTGGGTAAACCCCATAATCATGAGACTAGATGTGTAAATAATAAAACCATATTTTTGATAAATGAAATATTAGGTTTAACCTACACATTCATGATCATTATCAGAACTATAGGATTCTATACTATAATTATTCTTATCCCTAGGGGTTTCATAAAAGTTTTATAACCCTAATAACTAAAGATTGCCTAAACCCTGCTTTGATACCAACTATAATGAACCAATATTTTCATAGACATTACATTTCTCAGATGAATAACAATATAACCCACATCGGAATTGAAGAGGTTTTTAGTATTTAGAGACGATATATACAATCTTATTATTTTATGGAAGATCTTAAACATTTCCCATAGATATCTTCCTACTTAATACCCTTCATATTAATACCTACTAAAAAATTTCTTCATATCTTGGGGAAAAGAATCATAAGAAACGAGTGACCTCGGATGCTAAATAAGGGTAACAAGAGAGATATAAATCATAACATATGAATAAGGTCATAATGACATGGACATAACATTTGGAAATTTTACCCTTCAAATCAAAGATAAAAATCTTGATTCATGTAATATATCATAGAAGTTCATAAGACATGAATCATAAGAGAACACGATCCATGAAATAATTACATAGGAATAAGAAATGGAATGTGTTTTACATATAAAATCATAAATTTGTAAATATGTATAAATAAAATATAGTTAAATCTTTATGTTAAGGACATGAAACAAGGCCCTTTCATAAACTTATGGACATGAAACCATGTCCACTGATAGAATTATGGACATTGAATTAGGTTCATGAATAACATATCTACCCAATGCATTTTATTGAGAGATAGGTACCACCTTTTACATAATGAAAAGAAATCATATGTGTTCTATAGGAACATAAATCATTCCTTATATAAAAAATTATGAAAAGAAATGGGTTTCATAAACATTTTATCATAATATATCTCATAGAAAAGTAATGAGATTCAAAACAATCACTCCATAATAAATCTAAAACAAACATAAAATAATAATTACAGTATCCTTGAATAATATCCCTAGTAAAAAAATAGTAACATCAAATAATTTTATCTAAGATAGAAAATAATTTTGAGAGATCATCTGAAATAATTCTTGAGAAAAAATACCCTTTCTATTTTGATTTTTCTTAAACATTGTGTAATTATAAAAGAAAAAATATTACCTAAAAATAACCTTGTAATATTTTAAAGTAATCTTCAAGTAATTAATTCATCATGATAGCGGGAATATCCATTCATGCTGTATAACATAAAAAATAATTTATTCTATATTTTTGTTGAAAAATTCATACACAACCGCACTTAGAAAAATAAAAAAAATAATCCTTTAAAACAATTTTTTAACATTAAAACATGATTAAAAAATGAAATAAAAAAATCAAAATATAATATTAAAATAATTTTTGGAAATAATTTTAGATAAAAACATAGGCATGGATGAAAAATAGAGTTTTAAGGGAATCTTTAAAAAACATTTTTTAAAGAAAATCCATTATAAATATCATATCATTGAAGTGAGAATTAATAAAATTAATCTATTATGTGTATCCACTATAATATCCACATAAAAAATGCAATGAAACATAATATAATCAAAATTTATCCCATACATAATCATATCATGATAAATTCCATGAAATTGTAGTTTGACTAAATGAATAAAAATTGAGTTAAGAATTCCCTTACCTCAAGTATTTTATTTATTTGTGGACATTAAAACCTAATGTATAATAAATATGTATTTATTATACATTTATAACATAAATTTTTCATACTATTTATTATTTATTTATAAAATATCATCACCCATTTATTAATAATTTGTTATTAAAAGGATTATTCTGGGTGAGAATTACTTCGTTTTCCAAGCATGTTTCGGTTTGGAAGTCTTGGTATTTATACTATAATCTTGGTATCATCATTTAAATATTTTTAATAATGGTATAAATATCATTTATATTCATTATATATATATATATATATATATTTTTAATCATTCATAAAAATTAGAGTTAAAAATTAATTACACCACCCGTATGCACTAGTGATACTTTCACTTCTGGTTTGACGGAAAAGAGTGTATATAATAGTGTTTTCATAATTATAATAACATTTAATAATATTTATGATAATGAATTTATTATTTTATGATAAAAATAATAGATTTATAGGAGTTAATGAAGAGTATAAAAATAAAGTGATAGGTTAGAGTGATTACTGGTCCTTCAAAACGTCTCATTTGGATCTCCTCTAAAGGGCTATAGGGTTGGTGTTTTTCAGAGAAAATCACCTATAGAATGTGTATAGGTAAGTGTATAAGATAAATCTATAGGGTATTTTAAATATATATATATCTCAAATTAATGTGAATAAGTGAGGGAGTAGGTGTCTTTTATAATTGAGGTGAGGATCACTTTTGGAATTCTCAAAATATTAAATTATAATAAATTAATTTTATTTTTAAATGCCACCAAATGGGAATTTATTGTAATATAATACAAAAAAATGTTTTAATATCATCATGCAATATATTTTATACAGGTTGTTTTTATTATTTTAAACCTTATCATTTATATTAACCCTTAGTTAACCTATTTTAATTTTTACTATGATAACAAAATTTTCAATATTAAAAGGTTGTAATTTTTATTTATATATTGTAAATTGGACCATAAATGAAATATTCATAAACTTTTATAACATATAATAATAAATTTCTATTTTTAATTAATTTTTACCATTTTTAAATAAATTAATGAAATATTATTTTGAAAAAATATAATTAGTGTCAATTTTGACACTATTCATTACATTGACTTTATGAAAAAAACAGAAATGAGATAAATTAGAAAAAAAATCATTTAATACACCCAAAATATTTCATAACCATCTAAAAAATTTGTAAAGAACCTTAAATAATTCAAATTAAATTTATTTTCATATTTTTAATATCATTTATTTGATTGTTTGATTAATTTAATAACTACTACATCATCATTGTGTAATTATTTAAGATACTTATTTATTCACTAAAAATTAAAATAAAATACCATAATATAGATAAATCTTTTATACTTAAAAAAAATATTTTTATTCGAAGAGATCTTTTGGATGACAGAATATTAAAAATTCTATAGTTATTAATAACATGATTGCAACATCATTGATTTTTCATTAAATAAAATATTATAAACATCATAATTTAATCCATGTGGACCTAAAATCTGTAAATAAATTTATATAATGAAATTGATATTACTAAGTTAAAAATGGACACTTATATTCATTCATAACATACCATTTCCCCATGTGGAAAGATAATATATATTTAAAACCAAGAAAGTGACATTTTGTGACTTTCTTTGATTGATATATTATATAAGTTATTTTAATTGAAATGCGACCAATAAACAATTAAATTTATATTATAGGTTGTTAATGGAATAATTAAAATAATACAACAAATTTTTTTAAAGTTTTATGAAGATTTTATAGTCCTTACCATTTTTTTCAACCTAAATTGCCCAATTTACCATTTGCCATGGTAACAAAAATTACTAAGGTTATAATTCATATTGTTCAAAAATAAAAGGGACCTATTTAAAATTTTTTAACTTTTGAATCAAAATATTAATTACATTTTTAAAAATTCAAAACACATAAGTTTCATAATTTAATTTAAAATTAATCCTATAAAACTCAATGAAAAATTGTTTTCATGAAAAATGAAAATTTAAGCCTAAAAATGAACTTATATGAGGATAAGGTGTAAAGATGATTAAAATATAATTAATTATTTTATATTTAACTAAATATTTCTTAAGATAATTTTATGTCAAATTCAAATCATAAAAGGGCTTTTTAATATAATAAATATGATAGTTTTAAGAAAATCAGTATTTTTTAACTATCCACTGGAAAATCAAACTTTTAAAAAAACTCCAAAAAGTTAATATTAATATAACTTTAATATTATTATTTAAAAAATGATCCTATTTTTTTCAAATAAATTTTTTAAAATTTCCATAAATTTATTGTAATATTCACTCATAATAAACTATTTTTTTTGAAGAAAACATATTTTTGATGAATAAAGTCACTTACTAAAAATTGTGTGATCATTTTTCTGAGAACTTACCAATACATTCATATTGAGTTGGAAATTTATATTTACTTCTTAATTTATTAATTCATTTTGATTCCCACCAATTTAACAGCTAGGTTATAACAAACATATAATATTTCATGGTTCATCTAAACATGTTATTGTGTGAAACTGAAGATATCAAAGAAATAAAATTATTTAGAAATATATTTCATAAAAATATTAGGGTGTTAAATAGAGTTACTAAAAATCAAGTCTGATATGAGGTATGGTTTTTTTCATCACATTATTTCTTATGTGAGACATATGAAATATTAACCACTTTTCACCTTTGTGTAGTGTATATAATTCCCCTGAATTCATTTTATAATGATTTTCATTAAAATAATGGAGATTTAAAAATCCATATAAGGGTATCTCTTTCATGAGGTCTTTATTTAGATATTACCAATGTTTTAAGAGTTACTTATCTCAATATTGTTTTATTGATACATGCATGATGTTATCCACCTATTTATTTTTATGAGGTGTATATATTTCCCATCTTTAAATGTTATATCTTGAATATAATTATTTTCATGATATTTAATGGTTAGTTAGGTGTAATTATTCACTAGGGCCTACAATTCAGATGTTACCAAAGTAGTTAGGTATTTATGTTTCAATCTCAATTTAATCGAGATTATTTATGATTTAATTTAATTTAAGGAAAATTATATGATATTTATTTGATAAAACCATTTTATTTTATTCTCATATATTTATTTTTGGAAATTAAAATTTTCCTATAATTTTACTCTATTTAAGTATTCAATAAACTAAAAGAATGTTTTTAAGGAAAATTTACTTTATTCCTCTCTTTAGTTGGAAATGTTTTTTCTCCAATATCTATATTTTTATAAAATGTTTTTTATTTTTTTAATAATACCCAATTATTATTTAATTCCATTTTTATACATGTTTGATTTTAAAATAAATGTTTGAAAATATTATTCTTATAATTTTTTAAGTAAGGTACTTTTTACCGATGCTGTGAAAAAAATATTTTTTAACAATTATGACACGAATATAATTTCCCACCTTCATAACTGATCAATAATTTGAAGATTAATTTACAAGTTTCCATGGTTATTGTCAATGAAATTATTTTCCATAATATTTTGGAAATTTTCATATTTTAAATAAGTGATTTAAAATTGGATGGGGTATTTTATTTAACAAATATTCCAATGATATGTTAAATTAGTTTTTCATCTATGATAACATACTTTGACGTTACTTAATATTTAATGGGGATATGTTAAAATGATTCCATTATTTTTATTTATATATATGGTTTATGATGATGGTGATGATGAGATGTTTACAAAACCTGTTCATTTTTCATGCGTTATGCTATGAGGATATGAAATTTTTTTCAGATTTTTGAAATACACATTTATGGATTATTATTATATGATAGGTAGACCTATAATTATATAAACCTCCATTAAATTGAATAAATATTATGTTTTATGAGATAAAAGTGTATACAATAGGATATCACAAGCCCAAAATGAGGCACAACGGTGGTTATCCCAATCCCAAAGTAGGTATATGATAGGTTATCCCAATCCTAACATATGATTAATTTCTTGGTGGGTATCCTTGACATAATATTTCTATGATTATGATCATGCCACACTATGACAAAGTTTTATGATATGATATTATGTCAATTTTATACTCTTGTGAATAATTTACTTTTATTAATTTATGATTCATATATTATGAACCTCTAAGATTTATTCCATGACTTATGGTTATGATCTATAAATATTTGTTAATGATTTTCAAATATTAAGAACATGTTCTCATACCTTTATGCTCATGTTATGTTTTAATTATCAGTAATATCTATCATTTTTTACCATTAATAAACACTTAAGATTACCCTTTACTATGTTTATATTCCCTAGGATATAAATAATGTTTTTAAGAATGTTGTGCCTAAGTGGGGTACTAGATCTGAAGAACTTAGTGAGAGATGATGTTGATATTCATGAACCAGTTGTTTACGTATCCAAGTTTCCAAAGACATTAAAACTCTATGTTTTTGGCATGGATTTTAATGATATATAATGAATATTCCTATAATAATATTTAATAAATATATATTTAATGATTGGTTTGCCTCACTATGGGTGTTTTGGTTGTTATCCATAAAGATGAAACTGACAGTGAGTATATTTTAGTGATTTTTAGCAAACAGACATTGGTATCTTAACTAATGCACCTAATATTAATTTTTAAATTATATAACTAAAATAAACAATTATTTAATTTTTTATATAATATAGTTCCATAAATTAAACTCCAATAGTCATTCATGTTATAAATTTATAGCACTATTCAAGTAGGTGGGTAAACTGGCCCGAATAAGAACATACCATAATTAATGGATGATGATGAAGTGATTGAGTTGTGATATAATTATAAAAAAATCATAATTAATTTATTTAGTGTTTATTAGTGTGACATATAAAAATTGGAAATAATTATAAGAAGTATAATATCTTTAAAAATTTATTACACAGTATAAATAAATCATTTTTTTCTTTTAGAACACTCTTTTGGATGGTTTAATTTATCATTGCTATTTATTTCTCATACTGTTAATAGTTTGTCTATTTTATATTTACAAAACCATAAAAATTTAATGAAAATAATATTTTTTTTAAATTCATTAGTACCATATGTACAAGTTGGTTAAGGAAAATGAAACATGACACTTTGTGGAGGTCGTAGTCCGTACACACACACAAATGTCATTTTTTTGTTTTCCTTATTGGAAAAGGGGAAATGTGGTGTCCAATTATTTCCATATCATAGTAAAATTAATTATACGAAATTAATTATTTAATTATATATAAATTATAATAATAAATTTGGTAAATTAATATAAAAAATAAAATATGTAGGAAAATGTTTCCTTATGTTTAGGACTTACGGTTCCCCTCGAAGGGATACTCGGAAAAGAAAGCCTCAGGATAATCAATTTCTAAAAAAATATTAAGTGAGTAAAATAGTATTATATAGGAATTAATAAGTATGAATTTTCTTGATGAAACCTAATTTTTTGAGTGGTATTGAACGAGTTGTGAGAGGTGCCTTTTATACGTGGTGAGAAAGACATTTTTATAAATATTTGAATTTAATATAAAGCGGGATCATGTTTTAGATGTCTAGTGGCTATGAAAATGAAACATAAATGATTTTGGGATTATATAAGGTCGATAATATATCAAAAAATAAATTATAAACACGTTTTAAACATGTTTCAAGTTGTTTACCCCTAGATTTATTACTTTTATCTTTTTTGGTTTTACCGTGGTAACTAGTTTTAACCAAAGTAAATAATTTTTATGTCTAAAAATAAAATGAAAATTAATAAGTAATTTGGACATAATGATTCCCAAATTTTAAAAAAATTGTTAGAAAATGTTTTTTATGCAATAAAATCAATTTTAACACTATCATATGTAACGATCAAAAACTCGTTTTTATAAAAATTGTATTTTTAAGAATAAAATTTATGTGTAAAATAAAATTATAAATGCATTTGATTTTCAAAATTTAAATTATTTTATTATAAAATTTATGTGGCTTTATAATTATTCCATGTTTTTTCCAAAATAATATTTAATTAAAAGAAAATACTAAAACAAATTTCATTAGTAAATAGTACATAAGTTCATAAAATGTTAACCATATGTTTATTAAATTCAACATAGTATTTTTAAAATGTATAGTTTAATTTATTATAAATATATTTATATTATTAAAAGGTTTTATATAATTATATTTTTTCCCATAAATTTATAAAATTCATAGAATTGGTAAAAATTATATTTTTCACTCTGCACTAAAAAATCAATTATTTCAGAAAAAACACAGAAATTTATCTTAAGATAACATTAAAATTATAAATAAAAAAATGATGTTAATTTGTTAAAATTAAAATTAAAATTTATATTTTAAATAATTTCATTAATAAATTCTCTTTAGATTGCTCATTATATAATAGTTTTGAGATGTAGTGTTTACATGTTATAATATGGTCTCAGGTATTTTAAACCCCCCAAAATAATTTCATCCTCAAAATTTATTACATGTTAGATACTAAAAAACTATAGGTATTCTATTCACATATCTTCTTTATGCTCCCATATCGCATCCTATTGTTTTTTATTTCTTTAAATAACATTCTCCAGTAAAGTTTTTTTTGATTCCACAATACTTCTCTCTAGTGTTAATAATATAGAAATGCTCTTAATTATATGTCAAGTTAGGTTCTATCTCTTTTACATTAGATATTAGTATATGTGTTTGATTTTTTACATATTTCCTCAATAAATAAACATAGAAGAAGTTATGTACTTTAAGAAGTTTAGGTGGCATATCCATTTGGTGCACTTAAACTCCAATTCTATTTTTAATTTCAGAAGGCTCAATATACCCAGGGCTTAACTTACACCTTTTTACCAAATCTTAAAAATTCTTTCCATGGTGACACCTTTAGGAATACTTAGTCTCCCACATGAAATAATAAGTCTTTAATTTGATTATCAGTATAGATATTTTGTCTACTTTGAGCTTCTTTGATATGATCCCAGATTATCTACACTTTTATAGTTTCCTCTTCCATATGTTAGGGCCCTACTAACTTCCTTTCTCAAAATTCTTAGTAGAAATTTATAATATGACATATCTTCATATATAATACCTCATATGGTTCCATTTGGATGTTCAAATAGAAACATTAATTTTATGAAAATTACCCCAGAGTTAGATACTGATCCCATTCTCCTTGGAAATTAAGATAACATGATCTCATCATGTCATCTAGTTTCTAGATATTATTTTATACAACCCCTAATTTTGAGTATTAAAAGTAGTTCTCAAATGTATCTTGATGTCAGTATCCTTTTGAAGAATCTTCTAAAATTTCAATGTGAACTAAGGGCCATGATAAGATAGAATTGACATAGGTTACCTGTGAAGTCTCATGATTTAATTAATATAAATATGAGAAAGGTTCTCAAGGGGTTGGTCTTATGTTACTACTAAGAAATGTGAAGAACCGGTAATGAGATCAATGATGACACATATAACATCATTTTTAATAGTTTTCTAAAGTCTAGTGATAAATTCATTTGTAATATTATCCCACGTATATATAGGTATATACAGAGATTTTATGAATCCCTTAGGATGTTGTGTTTCAAACTTTACCTAATAAAACAATAATAATTAGAACACATAGTCTGAAATTTTCCACTTCATACCATCCCACTATAAATATGATCTTAAATCTCTATACATATTTTTAATATAACAGTGTATAGAGAAATTTGAGCTATATACTTAATCTAGTATCTAATCTTTCAGTTCAGGCATGGATGGAACATATAAAATATCTTCAAACTTTATAAATACATATTTATAGATGAAATCTATCAATTTACCATCACTCATAGATTTATTACTCCTTTTTAACCCTTATCATCCTTATAGAAATTTTCTATCTTTTATAATAAATATGTTTTATCAATTACCTTACTATGTAATGATGGATCAATTGGGGTTGGTTTCCTAGAACCAAATTATTTTGCACTTTATGATAAACAAATATTCATTGGATGGATTTCAATAAACTCCTTATCACATCATGATTGTTCTTCTATGAAAAATTACATGTGATAATGTCCCAAGAGTAGCTATCACACTAAACGGTTATAAGAGTTCCCCACTATGATGAGAACCCATAAGTGCCATGAAACTATTCTTTGATATATGTTATATAACCTAATTATATCAGTTGTGGGGCACAAATGATACAGGATATCAAGGGAGGAGACTCATAGGACTTTGAGGCACCTTCTCATGGTGTATTCCCTTGGTAATGACCAGTAGGATATTTTGAGAATGAGACCCACCAGTAAGAAATTGACATTTATAAGTGTCATTGGATGTTCCTATCTAAAGATGTGTGTATTGGTCCTTAGACTTTAAGATTATTATAATGGGTATTATGCCTCATTCACTTATATGTATTGGAAAAAACTGTGATGACATATATTGAGGGCGAGGTAGGATGTGTTGGGTGTGTCATGAGTAATACTACATTAATGAATAACACAAGAAAGTATTTTCCCTTCTCTTCCATAAAAAAAGTTGATATATCAGGCCATTTTATGGAAATGATATATCCTAAATAAATCCATGGCCATGTTTTTATATAGGCAAGTTTAATTTATGTGAATTCAAAGAATGATAAATTGAGCACATGGGTTGATGAAACTTGCATGCAACCCACTTGATTATATATATTGAGAAAAATAAATTATATTACACAATAAGCATTCATATGAGGTAACATGTCATTATGTAATTAACTCTTTTCTCTATGTGTGCCTTGGCATGTTGCTAGACGGTAACCTTGGACTTTAGGCAGGTTCACCTAATGACACTGAGAAAGAGGCCTAGAGGGCCACACAGTAAGTGTATCCAGAATCCCAATTAAATAATTTTTTATTTAAAAAGTTGAATAAATATTATTCCTGGATGTGGTTTAATAATTATTCATGTATTCCTGATCACATTTATTTGATCACTAGTTATTTTAGAGAATATATTAGGGACATAATATTTAATAATAATTTATTTTCTATTTTAGTAAATAAAATATTTATTTATTTATTTATCAGAGAATAATGTAGGTATATTTATTTAATAAATAAATAGTCATTATTTAAGGACCAATAAATATTGAGGAGGATTGGTAGACCAAGTTTCGGGTTTGGTGAGAAATAATAATATTTAATATTATTTGATTAAAATAATATTTAATTACAACATGAAAGTTAAGAACATGTGAAGAAATAATATCATTGATGTTATTATTTGACATGGGGGTTTCACATGGTTAATAAATTAATTAAGTCCTCTATAAAAATTATTTTATGATTAACTAGTGAATTAAATTCACTGTTACATTATTATCTAATCAGCCAAGGGGGAAACCAACATGATAGTCAATCGTATTGTGCACAACAATTTGGAAAATTTCTCCCGATCCTAGAGATTTACTTCTTCTCCAAGAATGTTTCCAAGAATGAGAGTGGTACTTCTCTACCAAATCAAGGAGAATGATATGGAAGCAAATTCTCAAGGTGATCGAAGGCATACGACACAAGTGTAAGGATATTCTGTGCTAAAACCCTGATAATCCTTTAGTGGCATCCAGAGATTCTCTGAGAACATGTGGATCACTACTAGAGGATGTTTACCCTTCATATCTACAATGAAACAGAGGTACACTATAGAGTTTTGGTCAAATGCATAAATAAATATAGAATCACCATGGAGACATTTCTTTAATTTAATTAGATTAATTACAAACAAAAAATATTAATCCTTTCTCTTGGTTCCAGGTTTCTATTTATTTTTCTAAATCCTTGATACAAGTTCATGGATACTAGGATTCATCTTTATATTGATCCCATATTGTTCATTGAATATAGAAAAACGTAAAGTTGTGCACCATCCCAAACGTGCTTCTACTGCTCTTGAAACCTACAAGTTGTAACAGAGAAGGCATATTATTGTTTATCATTATTTAAATAATTCATTTATGATTTACGCTTTAATAATATAGTTTGTAAATTCAAGTTTAATCATTATTTTAATATGAATTATAAGATCTATTTATTCCTTCATTGTTTCTCACAAATCTAACTAAAACGATCAATTTTTTGAATAAAATAATATCATGGAACTCATTCAGAGCTTCCAAGGATCCTGGAGGTACAAAAATAGACTATACACCATGTAATTTTAATTATACACAATATATTATTTTTCAATGCATCAAAATTTGGTTCGGTAATCAATTTGAGATCTTGCATTAATTAGGTATTAATGACACCATTAATGACTATTAATCCATGTGGTGTTGACCTGAATTAACTGGTAGATGGAAACCAGACTGCACGCCGTATGACCCACTGGACACTGCATGTAGTCCCTTTACTTTAAGGTTGAGGCGTGTATCTCATACATGGATTTCCCAGCTAGTGATCATGTAACACAGAGTCTAAACAGCGTGTGTCCCACTAGACATGTTGTGTAATCCAAATATTTATGAAGTACACCTCACATACTATTTCCCTAGGCGTGTACTTCAGATGGGCGATGAGGAGGGTACACACCATGTAGTCAGATCTACACATTGTGTACTTGTTCCAGATTATGTATATTTAAAATTTATTATTATGTTATGTAAACCTTAAGATATGTACCGTCGTGTGGGAATAAAGCTGGGATACAACTTGTGATAGGTGTTTGATATTTTTATATATATAAATGTTTAATTAACATCTGTGTAATATTAAAATATCTACACATCATGTATGAGTGGTATTATAATTATAATTCTGCATGCATGCTACATGTCACAAAGAGTAAAGTTTATACAGGTATAATACATGCTGGTTAGTTTTGGATGGGTAGTCACCAGGTTTCCTCCAAGGTAAATGCAATGTACAAGGTTGATTTTAAATGAATTATAATTTGTTTAAAATTATAATGGATGATAATCTCAAGGAAATTTAGAAAAATAATAAAGATAAAAGGATTGATGAATTAAAGATAACAATTAATCGATTAGAGCACTATTCATCTTAAATAAGAATGATTAAAGAAGTGAATTCTAGTTTTATTAAATTCATAAATTCGTTGCAAGCATGAGGATGATCATGAGCTAGAAATGACCTTTTATATGCTATTGATTTCCCTTTTAATTTATTAAATTAAAATTTTGGATTGTGTGTCTTCTCTCCTCATTAATATTTAGGTCTTATGTTCCCATAGTTATTTTTTTGTAAATCCCCTTTGACCCTCACCTACGTGTTAGTAAAATCATATTTAATGGATTAATCTCCTAAGATAGTGGAAGAGTTTCAAGTTAGGAGTGGAGGCAAAACCAATCAAAGGAGATACAAAGGTGGACAAGTGGAAAGATGTAAACAGAAACTTAATTAGATAAAGGTGTTTCTCCCCTAGGTCAGCAGTTAGTTTATAAACCACTGGATAAACTAAGCATTTGAACAAGATCTCGATCATACGCTTTATTTTATTTTTGGTAGTTGAATAGTTATTTATTACAAATGTTTTGTTACTATCACACAATTAATAAATTATGAAGAATGCAAGATGGAATGAAAATAAACTGTCTTATGAGTAAATATTATCTTATACACGGTTAATCACTTAAGATTATCCCACTTAAAATTAATAATCACGTGAAAAGATAATATATGGAAATTTATGCATAAATTATTAAATCACTTAATAAAATATTAAGTTGGTATAGCCTTTTATTACTTCAGTTAGAATCAAACCCTAGTTCAAAGTGCTTGACCAGCCAAAGTTGGGGTGCTTTGAATTATCAGGGAATTATAATTTAAGTTTTTGGGTTGAATTAACTTAGTTTACATCAAGGGTTGACTACCAAATTAGGACTTGGTGTAACTGCGAGGAAAAGGTTGAGGAAAACCAAAATTAAGGATTTCCTGATTGGGGATTCTACTTAACGGATCAAGGAGCTGTGTGTTAATACAATTGGAATTTAGAATTCCTACCTAAAACCTTTATAATTTCTTGATCAACCAAATTTGGGGTAATGCGAAGGGAAATATGGATCCTTACCACTAGAATATCAATGAAATAGGATATTCTGAATCTAATGGTGAGGGATATTGGGTTTCAATAAAATATTGGGATACTAATGAATATTTATCTATTTGGTTGTATTAATTTTATCATATAGAGTACTAAAAATATATTCATCTTATTTGTAGAAATTAAATTAAAAAGGACATAAAACATGTCATTGTGATTCATAATCGATAAGAAAAATCTTCTCACCGACACTAATTTCCAAGAGTGGAAAAGGTGCCTTCGGGTCATCTTGCTCCATGAAAGGAAACTATATGTACTGGATGAAAATTTACCAGTTGTGCCTGTAAATGAGGTGAGTGATGAGGAGATATTTGTGTATAAGAAACATCTAAATGAATCTATATAATTTTAGTCCCTCATGCTATCATCCATGACCAATGAGATCTTTAAGAAACATGGGGAAATGGATGCTTAGAACATGATGTCACACCTTTAGGATCTCTATCAAGAGAATATGAGACATGAGAGGTATGAGATCTCCAACACTTTGTTCAGTACTAAGCATGGAGAGTCTACACCAGCTGGGACACATATAGTCATTTTTATTAGATACATCAAGTGTCTAGACATATTAAGGATTAAATTATCAGATGAGTTGCGTAAAAATCTCAGACTATCATCACTACCGAAGACCTTCACTATTTTTATTTTGAATTATAATATGAGAAATAATGAGAAGAGTCTATCCAAACTTCTTACTTTAATTTTCTAAGTGGATAAGAACATGAGGCATAAAAAACCCACAGTCCTTATGATGGATAGGAAGAGGAAGGACAAGGAAAAGGGTAAAATGATCTATAAGTAGTCTAAATCCCCCATGCACCATATGACAAAGAATAAGAAGATCCCAAGATAGAGAAAGGAAAATGTGGGAGTGTGTTTTGCATGTGGAAAGTTATGCCACTAGAAGAGGAACTGCACCCCGAGGTAAGGGGAAGCCAAAGGTGAATTTGTTATCAAGTTCAATCATTCTATTTCTACAAAACTGGAATTAGATATAGCTTGTGGTTCTTACAACTACATTCAAATGCATGAAATAAGTAGATTTTAGAAAATTTCAACAGGAGAGGTGGATCTGTGAGATGATAATGGTTCAAGGTTGGATACTCTTTCCATTAGTGACTAAAACCTCTCGTTTACAACCAGGATGATTTTGGGGTTTCATATCTTTTATTATGTACCAAGTGTTACCAATAACATAATTTCTGTATCAGGTTTAGATATAGATGGGTTTATTTTCATATTTAGAAATAATAGTTGTCTCTTTTATAAGGACCACATATGTTATTATATAGAATATTTAAATAGTGATCTATACATATTAAATTACTAAAAAAAGTTTTAGAAATTGATAAAGAATCAAGTTCACATAACTCATATAACACCCAGTTGTGGCATCACCATATCAGTCATGTAAATGTGAAGAGTTTAACAAATATATGTCAAGATGGTTATTTAGACTCTTATGACCTAAAACCACTTGATATATGTCACTCTTATTTACAAGAAAAAATGACCAAACCTCTATTTGGGGGATAGAGTGAAAGGGCCACAAAGCTTCTAGGATTAGTACACACTGATGTGTGTGGACCATTTCTAGTAGAAGCTATAGGTGGATATTCTTATGTCATAAGTTTTACCGATGACTTGATTAGATATGGATATATTTATTTGATGAAGTATAAGTCCTTGTTATTTGATAAATTCAAGAAATTCCTGAATAAATTATTGTATCATCTTGGTAATAAGATAAAAAATCATCAATCAGATCGAGTTGGAGAATATATTAATCAAGAATTCATCGACTTTCTTCAAGTGTTTGGGATTCTATGTCAACTCACTCCACCATACACACCATAATGGAATGGTGTTGGTGAAAGGAGGAACCATACCTTGTTGGAAATGGTAAGGTCAATGAAAAGTCATACAGATCTTCCATTATCCATTTGGGGATATGCATTACAAAATGTGGCATACATATTAAATTGAGTACCACATATGGCAGAAAATATAATTACCTTTGAGATATGGAGTGTAAAGAAACCCATTTTTTCACATAAAAATGTATTGGGATGTGAGGTATATGTTTAGGCTTTATCAGGAAACAAACTAGAACCATGGGGCATGTGGTGTATCTTTATGGGTAATCCCAAAGAAACAAATGGATACTACCTATAAAACCCCGCAGACAAGAAAGTAATTATCTCTAGAAAAGCATTCTTTCTTGAGAGGAAGCACATCCTCAAAAAAGGATAGTTGTAACTAGATTTACTTTGATGAAGTTTATTCCCAAGATACATAGTAGTTGGTACAAGAAAAAGTTAAATAAGTCCCCATGGAAGAAGTAGTTCTTGAAATAGATGTATAGTGTAAGAGTGTACGAGATGTAATGGAACTAGAAAGATATGAATTTATTGTTATAGAGGATGGTGACTCATTATTGTTGGATAATGATGAACGTCACTCCTATAAGAAGGTATTATAGAGCTTCAAAGATGCATGATGGATAGAAGATATGAATTCTGAAATAATTCCATGTATCCGAACCATGTTTGGGTTCTGGTCGATGTGCCAGTTGATGTAAAGCATTTTGGAAGTAAATGGATATTCAAGAGAAAACTGTAAATGAAAGGAAAATTAAGTACCCATAAAGAGAGGCTAGTTTCTAAAAAGTTTAAACAACATTATGAAATTGACTACAGTGAAACCTTTTTTCTAGTTTCCATGTTTAAATTCATTAGAATCATATTTTCCATATCATATTACTAGGACAATGATATTTGGTAAATGGATGTCAAAACTACATTCCTTAATGGGAACCTTTAGAAAGATATCTATATGACTCAACTAGAAGGGTTTGTGACACAAAGTGATTCCAAAAGGATTTGAAAGTTGTAGAGATACATTTATATATTGAATAAATCATCTAGGTCATGAAACATTTGATTTTATCAATCCATAAAAATATTTTTGTTTCATTAAAAATGAATGTTATCCATGTGTTTAAAAAAGGTTTAATAGGAATACAGTTGTAATCCTAGTAGTATATTTTTACGACATATTACATATTGGAAATGGCATACCGGTCTTACAATCAGTTAAAGACTGGTTGAACAAGTGCTTCTCCATGAAGAACTTAGGAAAAGTATCTTACATTCTTGGGATCAGGTTTATTCATGATATATCCAAGATATGTCTTGGACTAAGTTAAAGTACATATATTAAATAGATACTAAAGAGATTTAGTATGGAACAATTCAAGAGGGGATTGGTTCCGGTGTCACATGGTTTACATATTTCTAAGAAAATGTGTCCCCACACATAATAGAAGAATTATTGAATGTGTAAGATCCCATACACTTCATCAATATGATCTATCATTTATTCCATGTTATGTACTAGACCGGATGCTTCTTATGCACTGAGCATGCGAGAAAGATATCAACAATATCTAAGAGAACAACATTGGACTTCTATTAAGATTATCCTTAAGTATTTGAGAAGAACTAAGGATATGTTCCTAGTGTATAGAGGAGATGATGTGTTTTTCATTAGAGGGTATGATGAAGATAATTTTTATATATATTAGAATGATCTGAAGTCGCAATTGAGATATGTTTTCTGTGTGAACGGAGGAGTTGTGAGCTGAAAGAGTTTAAAGAAGCCAATTTTCACTAATTCTACAGCGGAGACCAAGTATATAGTGTCTTCTAATGAATCCAAGGAATCCGTATAGATTTAGAACTTTTTACAAGATCTTGATGTGTTACCTAGAATTAAATACCATATCATATTGTATTGTGATAATACTGCATCAGTGGCTCTTACAAAAGATCCAAGGTCACATCAATAGACAATGAACATACTCTGCCAGTATCAACTATTGAGGTATTTTTGCCAAAGTTTTGAAGTTTTAGTGAGTATATTATACATATAATAGAATGTAGTGGACCCATTGACTAAAGGCATATCTCAACAGAAGATTGAGAATCATGTGAGAGATAGCGGACTGAAGGTTATTAGTAGTTGGATCTAGTGCAAGTAGAAGTCTACTAGAGTTTGTGCCCAAGAGCCAAATTATTTCTTACTTTATGATAAAAATATATTAATTGGATAGATATCAATAAAATCATAATCACATTCTGATTGTTCTTCTATGTAACATTTCATGTGATAAGTTCCCAAGAGTAGTTATTGCACTAAAAGGTCAAGTTAGTTCCTCGCTATGAGGATAACCTAGAAGTGCCAGAAAACTATTCTGAGATATATGTTATATAGCAGAATGATATCCTTTTAGGGACACAAATGATACAAGCTATTAGGGGTGGAGAATCATAGGACATTGAGGCACCTTCTCATTTTATACACCCATGGAAAATTCCCAGAGGATATTATGATAATGACACCCTCCAGTAGAAAATCAACATTTATAAGTGTCATTGGATGTTCTTATCTATTAATGTGTGTATGGGTCTATATAATTTAATAATATTATTAATGAGTATTATGAATCATGCACTTAGATGTATTAGCGAAAACTGTGACAAAATATGTTCGTGACGAGGTCAGATATGTTTGGTGCATCATGAGTAATATTGCATTAATGAATAATGATAGAAAGGATTTTTCCCTTATGTTCCATAACAGAAGTTTATATATTACGACCTTTGGTGGAAATGATATGGTCTAAATAAATCCATTTCCATGGTGTTCTATAGGCAAGTTCAATTTCTACGAAGTCAAAGAATGAGAAATCGAGCACATGGGTTGATGACACTTGCAGGCAACCCACTAGATTGGAGATATCGTGATAAAAGAATTATATTACACAATAATCATTCAAATGAGGTGAAATATCATTGATACATTAACTTCTTTATCTATGCGTACCTTAGTGTGTTACTAGACGCCAACCTTGGACTTTAGGCAGGTTCGCCTATGCCACTAAGAAATAGGCCTAGAGGGTCACACACTAATTGTGTCTGGAATCTAAGTTAAATAATTTATTACTTAAAAATTTGAATAAATTTTATTCCCAATTGTGGTTTAATAATTATTCATGTATGCCTGATATCATTTATTTCGTTGCTAGTTATTAGATAGAATATATCACAAACAATATATTTAACAAACATTTATTTATATTTTAGTAAATATATTATTTACTTATTTATTTATCAGAGAATAATGTAGTTATATATATTTAATAAATAAATAATCGTTATTCAAGGACCGATAAATATTGAGGAATATTAGTGGATGAATTTTTAGGTCCAGTGAGAAATAATAATATTAAATATTATTTGATTAAAATAATGTTTAATTGTAACTTAAAAGTTGAGAACATGTAAAGAAATAACAACATTTATATTGTTATTTTACATTGGGGGTACAATTGGTTAATAAAATAATTAAGGCTCCTATGAGAATTATTTTATGATTACCTAGTGAATTAAATTTATGGTTACATTATTCTCTAATTATCCAATGGGGAAACCCACATGCTAGTAAATCGTGTTGTGCCCAAAAATTTGGAGAATTTCTCTCAAGCATAGATTGTTCCTTATTATCTAATATTTTTCTCACAAATGATAGTGGTCCTCCTCTACCAGATCAAGGAGAACGCTTTGGAAGCAGTTCTCAAGGAGATAAAAGGCGAACGATGCAAGCGTACAGATCTTCTGTGATATTACCTAGAGACTCCTTCAATGACATCTAGACATTCATATAGAACATGTGGATAACTAATATAGGACATCTATCCTTGATCTCTACAATGAAACAAATTAACACTAAAAATTTGTGGTTGAACACATCAACGAAGAAAGAATCCCCTTGGAGGGAATTCTTTAATTTAATTAAATTAGTTATAAACAAAATATGTTCCTCATCTCTCTTTGTTTCAGGTTTCTATTAATTTGTAAAAATTCATTTCTCAATTTCATGGATACTGGTGTCTGTCATCGTATTGATCCAGGATTTTTCATTAAACATAGAAAAACAATTAAAATTGGGCACTATCCAAACCACACTTCCACTGTGCCCGAAACCTATAGGATCCCCTTACCTAAATATTACCATATACATCTTTACTAGATCCATGATTATAGGATCCTTATCAATCATTATCATGATTATAAAAACCATGTTCCCTTAAAATAAAAGAATCAAACACCTTTTAATACTTCCTATTCTGGTAGTGTATCAAGGAATCATAGTCCATGAGTATCTTCAACCATATTATTTTCCTTATAATGAGGTCTTTCTAAGAGAAAATATACATCAAAATTTTTTGGTCCATATATATATAACATATTTCTTAATAGAGATAGTGCATCTATATCATCAATGAAAATATTACTACTTCCAACTCAAGGCCATGAGTTAGAAAGTTTTATTTGTGTATCTTCAATTTCCTTGATTCATTAGAAACCACTCTATCATTCTTCATAAGGACATAAACTGGTCCTTTCTTTAACAAATCACTATATTTTATAAATACTTCCTTTCCGGAGGGTAAATTATCTATTGGTGATTTAATCAATATCATATTGAGCTCTTCTAAACTTTCATCACATTCACCAGACCATGTGAATATAACCCCTTTACATGTCAACTTGGTTAATGGGTTGGGAAATGAAGAATATTTTTAAACAAACTGGGAATACTAACCTATTAATCAAAGTAAACTATGTATCTTGGTTTTATTTATTAGTGTAAGCCATTATTTGACTACCTTTATTTTTTATTGATCAATAGATACTCTATCCTTAGAGAAAATATTACCAAGAAAGGAAACTTCATGGAGCTAAAATTCAAACTTATTGAATTTTGCATATAATTATTTTTATCTAAGGGAATTAAGAATTATTTATATATATTTATCATAATATTCATAGATTTTGGATTATATAAATATATCATCAATGAACTCCATAAAAAATTTCTCAAGTTAATACTTGAATACTTTATTCATTAAATCCATAAAATAGAAGGTTTTTGGTCAATCTATGTGGCATTACTGTAAAATCACACTGTTCATATCTCATTTGAAATTTTATCTTTGATATATCTTCCTTATTAACTCTAATTGATGAAAAATAGATCAAATATTGATCTTTTAAAAAATATTTAATTTCATGAAGCTGATCAAATAAGTCACCATTTCATGGTAAATGATACATATTCATTATAGTAATAGAATTGATCTCCCTATAATCGATGTAAAATATAATAGGTCCATATTTATTTTTCATGAATAAAATAGGGGCTCCCCATGGTGAAACACTAGTGTGTATAAATATTTTATCACACAACTCCTATAGTTGTTTCTTAACTCTACCAACTCAACTGGTTCTACTCTATATGGAGTTTTAGATATGGGTCTTCAATCAGTAACGAGTTAAATGGAAAATTCAACTTCATGCTTAGGTAGATGATTAAATTATTCCTCTAGAAATAAATCAATGCATCTTTCTACAATGGGAACATCCAATATCCTTAGGATTCCCTTAAAACCCATATATAGTGTTTTCTCTTCCTATTCTCCCATAATTTCATTAAGGTAGGATATTGGTGTAACGACCCAAAATGTTATTAATGAAAATTAATCTTGATCTAATTAAATGTCTTACTATGTAATATGGTTATATAACTTATGAAATTCCTTGGTTTTATGTTTTTGGATTTTAAAATACCATTATAAATTGTGACTGTTTCTAATATAGCCGTTGAAAAGTGATCATATGATTAGTATAAATATAGGGATTTAACAAATCCAATTTACTCAGATAAAGGAAGAGATGGACTCATCCAGTAGAATTTATCCATACAAATCCCATTTTTCAGACCTAAAAAAGGAGGTGGTGTCATTGGGCTTCTCTCTTGACCAAGTTCAAGATGAGGTTCAACATGTTATGCTCGAACAGAACTACCTATGGGAGAAGTGTAAGTTGATAGAGATTACCACCCAAGCGATGTTATCTAAGCCACCCCAAGAGTCTATCACAATTTTACACCTTACAATTCGGTCTTAGGTAGGATTTATAAGTGGTTATGTAATAATACCCTAGTACTATGGTTATGTTCAATATTTCTGTGTAGAGAATATACATTCATTTTATTATTGTTACTTTATAAATAGTTTTTGAAAGAAAATATCATTTTTAGTTAATTAAGAAATCTATTTTGATGAATTAATGGATTTTTGAATTAAATAATATTTCAATAAAATAGTATTAAAAAATTAATTTTTATATAATATAAATGAATATATGATTATTTTGAATACGATGGTGATTTTTATTAAGGTTTAAAAGTTATTTTTGTCAAAACCTATGAATTTTCGATAACTATAGGTTTTTATTTTAAATATAAAAAATCACACAGATAGACAATTATTTAGATAAAATGAATATTATTTTTGGAATCAGGACATCGAAATTATCTAACAGTGATTGTTTCTTAATTTTCCGAGACAGTTGAATTTTTGGGTAAAAATTAAATACCGTTTAAATATATAACGTGTTTTATAACATCATAATGACCCAATAGTGATTTAATAAAATACAATAAACATTATTTTTGGCCAATAAATTTTTTACCATTAAATTAATGTGATTTTAGTTTTGTTTGAAATATTTTACAAAGCCTTAGTGGGCCCTTCAAGACATATAAAACATTTCAACTTTTTAAATTGATTTCCTTGAGAGTATGACTCACCTACACATAAGAAAACCTAATATTCTAAGAAGGTAGGACATTGTACTGATTAAATAATGTTTTCCACTCCCCTTTGAAAAATACCATGGGGAAAAACCATGGGATGGTTTGTGATTTTTATTAGTTTAATGTGTGGTGTTCCAAACCTAAATAATAAAGAATTGCCAACCTTTTCCTATATAAACCCACCCAAGATCCCACTTCCTCTTCACTGAAAGACTTTGGAGTTAGTCCAAATTATGATATCCTCTATATATAAACCTGAAAAGGTTCTTCAATCTCTGAATAATCCTCTCTCAAGCCTCTACCAAGCCTTTTGGATCACACTTCAAAGTAAAGGATTCCCTCCTTTCTCATTTTATCTAGGTTTCTTAATATTGTTATGTCCTTTTGTTTTCAATTATAAATGTTAGGGTATTATTTTTAACCTCCCCCATACTTAACTCTTTATGTTTTAATGATTATATACCCCTTTATCTCTCATTAATTCCTCCCATGTACACTTGTTACCATGCCAAAATTCAAAAAGGAATTTCTATCTCCTCATTTACATGCAAGCAATTCTTTTGTATTATGAATCTAAATGCAATTACATTTTTAGGGAAATGTATCTATATGAACCCATTACTATAAATTTCATGTACATATTATGAGACACCCATTTATCTCTCATCAACCATTTTTATGAATTTTTATGTCACGCCGTTATGCTGCCGAAATTGCATCACGATTTTCCAAGCCAAAGTCATTGTGTAGTGAATACCATGCCCATTTATTTATCAAGGTTATTAACATTTATGAACATTTAATTATTGTTTATATATTTTCATGTATGTATTCCACATTACTTTATCATGTAATAAATGATGATGTTGAATGACTCCATGTTGTATGATCCATGTGGCACAGTTATGCATGAAATGAAATATTTAAGAAGGGTATGCCCTGATAGCACTCTAATGAATTGTGTAAAGATTAGTATCATGATACATCAAGTTAAATGAATGTTTAATGGTTCTAATATAAGTGCAATGAGGGTTTACTCATGTTCCATGTGCAATAATCCTTGGATCATGATAATACCATGTTAAGGGTTGTTGCCACATTTCTATGTTACGATAATGATGTTATATCATGCCTTTATGTTCATGTTTCTCTTGTTGGGCAAAAATCCCTCAAGGTAACATTGCAGTATTTTTGGGTTGATTGTGTTTGTTGAAAAAGTAGGATTTAATGGATATTTGTCGAGTTCCCAAGAAGTTTTTGACAATCCTTGTTGACAAAGAACGATGACAAAGGAAAGGACGATCTGGAAGCGGTACAAAAGAGCAGTACAAGGTGGCGCCTTTTCCCAGTGTTTGCCAAATTTTTGGGGTCCAAAATTTGGAGTTTGGTGAGCATCGCGAAAAGAGGATTTCCATGAAGAGAATAATTTAATATGGAAAAGGCATTAATTTCGCGATGATAGGATGCATGGTTTGGAAATCACAAAGACCAGAAGAATGGAGGCGGTGATGCTTCGCGATTACGTCAAGCTTCGCGAATGGAAGAGGATGAAGCGCATCGTGGTGGTGAAGGGCTTTGAGAGGGAGCTTCGTGGCGAAGGCGCGAAGGAATGTTGGGCTTCTCGAGGGATCTTCGCGGAAAAGTCGCGAAGGTATGTTGACGGTGATTCTTCGCGATTACGTCAAGCTCCGTGAATGGAAAATTGCCATGGTGCTTCGCGATTTGGAAAGAATTCCGGCTGAAACTTTGGAGCTTCGAGATTTGAAATGACGTGGCGTTGACTTCGCCTGGAAAGGTCGAGGGTCGGTGGAATCGCCTATAAATAGAGGCCGACCCCCTCGAGAGAAGCGGAGAGAATTTTCATAGAAAATCCTTTGCTCTCGATTTTCGAAGGTGGTTCGCGGAGCCAGTGTGCTTCGCGAAAGAGGTGCTTCGCGGCAGCTATTGTAGCTTCGCGAAACCTGCGAGCTCTGTGTTGGCTTAGTTAGCTTCACGAGGGACGTTGCTTTGTGATGGCTTGAGCTTCGCGAAAGTGCTTTGCGAGAGAGCTTTGCGGAAAGGCAGGAGCTTCACGAAGGCTTGTTTGAGCTTCGCGAAATTGGGAGCTTCGCGAAGTAGGGTGCTTTGCGAAGGTACATTCCAAAGGTAGTTGCCCAGTGGTCAGAGGCAAAGTTCTATTCATCAGTGGATGAAAGTTGAACTTCAACAGAGTATCTATCAACAGTTGAAGATGCACTATTTCATGAAAATGAAGAGACCTATAGGTCTATAAACTGTGATTGGATTCCCTTCTAGAGTAGTGAGCTTAGGAAGAGGAAGAAGGTGATCCTCTCCACCGGAAGTGAGCCAGAGAGAGAGAAACAGGGAGTGACCCTTGGGAAAGAAGTGAGATAACCCTAAACCTTGTAAGGGAAGTGGGCCTGGGCATAGAAGTGATCTATCCCGAACCATTGTATCAACAGCTAGTGAAGTATAGTGGAATTTGGTACGACCAGAAACCTGTCGGCGTATGCTCCTTGGACGTAGCCCTTAGCGGTGAACCAAGTAAAATTGTTGGGTCCTGTGCTAACTTTACCTTCTGTTTATATTATGAAACAGGAAAATAGAGAAGAGTGTTTTTCTTAACAATGAAACAAGATCAGAACGGTCTTTAATTTTAAATTAGTCATACCCTGATTCACCCCCTCTCTCAGGGTATTCATCCTTGTGGACCTAACATCTCTTATGCTCCATTGATATTCATATTTACTAAAATTTACTGTATTCTTCATGTTATTCCTTGTTTACTCCCTTACTAGGCTTTATATCTCACCCTTTTCTTATGCATGTCCTCAGGTTATCCCATGCAATGCTAAGTATGGGGGAATGTAGTGGTCATGTAAAGGATGTTTTCAATAAAGATACTATGTTTCATGTTTTAAGTCATTATGTAATGTTACTAAGACCCAAACACACTAGACCTATCAATATTATTTGTTGTATCAAGTTAAGGTTTTATGTAATAAATCACGTCTAAGTGTGTAATAAAAAGTAGGGTTGTTATAGTTGGTATTAGAGGATAGGTTTAGTTATTTTTGGGATTAAGATTAGGAAAACCTAGTGAAACCTTAGAGATAAGACTAAGTATAATAAAAAAATCCCTAAATTTTGGTTTGTATCAAGTAAGTGGTTTATCAAGAAAATACATCTCTATCTAGATATGAGCAGGTAGAGGTGGCGCTGGCACATATTTACCTATGAGTGAAAACTTTGACCAAGAGTTTTGGGCTTGACCCGAGGTATCCTAGTACACGACAACATACCTATCTACACTCTTGGTTATTACACTCATATGGGATATGCTTTGGTAAATTCACAAGCATAGTATGAACCATTTTTAAGGGAATAAAAAAAATTCCTGTAAGAATATATGTTGGAAATTAGATCATGGATAACATAGATTGAATCCTATAAGTTCATAAGTTAGGGAAATAAAATAAATGTATAATCTATCCATTTTTGTCTTTGTATTACCTATTATGTGTTTAACTTTTTAATATACTAATACCTAATTCTATTTTGGATGATATAAATGATTATAACTAGAATTAAAAAGTGAAAGGTAAGGTTATCGTATATGGTTCTACGCATTCTTTTGTATCAAAAAATTTTATAAGAACAATCCCAATACCACCAAAAATCATGGAAGTAAAGATTTCAATGAGTATGGAAAATAGGGAAATCATTACATCCCATGAATATAACTCCACCCCTATCATAATTGGTGGATTAAACTTCCCGACTAACCTCACCATACTCCGTATGGTGGAATTTGATGCAATTCATGGCATAAATTGGCTTTCCTTATATGGATCCAACATAAATTTCTGTGAGAAGGAAATATCTCTCCATATGGTGAATCAACCCCCAATTCTATACAAATGAAAGTAGGAAGATGAATCTTATTTAGGACCATTATCTCAAGCATGGATATTATTGCCCTATGAGCACGCGTATCTGGCTCAGATGCTTGATTCTAAGGAAACAACCGTCCTTGAAGACATGCCTATTGTGAGAGAATTTGCTGAAGTGTTTCCCAAAAAATTTCCTGGTCTTCCTCCTAGAAGAGATGTTTAATTCTCAATTGAACTTATACGTAGGGAATTTCTAATATAAAATACTCCATATAGAGTGGATTTTTTGGTGCTTGAAGAGCTAGAGAAACAACTACAAGAGAATCTGGATAAAGGGTTTATATGCCCAAGTGCTTCACCATGGGGTGCACCATTCCTCTTCATCAAGATGAAGGATGGGTCAATACTCCATTGCATTGATTATCGTGAGCTCAACAAAATAACAATAAAGAACAAGTACCATTTTCCACGAATTTATGACTTTTTCAATCAACTACGTGGAGCAAAATACTTCTCTAAGTTTGATTTATGGTCAAGATATTATCAAGTAAGGGTGAAGAAGGAATATATCCTCAAGATTTTTTTTGTACAAGATACGGGCACTATGAATTGAAAGTAATGCCTTTAGGACTCACTAATGCTCCAAAAACCTTCATGGACTTGATGAATAAATTATTTTGAGATTACCTCGACAAATTTTTGGTAGTCTTTATAGAAAATATTTAAATATACTCTAAAACAAAGAAGGAGCATGAGGAGTATCTAAGAACTATTCTAGAGACCTTGCGAAAGGATAATATCTATGTAATGTATAGAAAGTGTGAGTTCTGGTTGAAGGAGGTCTCATTATTGGGTCATATCTTCACAAGAAATGGGATATCTGTGGGTCCATCAAAGATAGCTGCAATAGAGGGATGTCCAAGGATGACATTGTTAAAAGATATCCGTAGCTTCTTGGGGTTAGCTGGATATTATCGCCGATTTTTGAGAAATTTCTCACGATTTTAAAACCCTCTTACCAAGCTAACTTAGAAGGGAGTCAAGTTTTCTTGGAGTGATGAATGCGAAAAAATCTTCACGGAGTTGAAAAAGAGGCTTATCATTGTGCCTGTTCTAATATTACCCACAAGTGGAGAACACTTTTTGGTATTCAGTGATGCTTTGAATAAGGGCATGGTCTATGTGTTGATGTAAAATGAAAAATTCATTACCTATGATTCAAGGCAATTGAAATTTCACAAGAAAAACTATCCAAAACATGACTTGCAGTTGGCTGCAGTGATTTTCTCTTTGAAAATTTGGAGGCATTATCTATTTAGGGAGAAGTGTGAAATATACACGGATCACAAAATCCTCAAGTATATATTGACATAGAAAGATTTGAATATGCGCCAATAAAGATAGTTAGATCTGATTAAATACCATGACTACTCAATCCATTACCAACATGGGTAAGCGAACAAAGTGACATATTCTTTAAGTAGAAAGGAAACATCAATTATATCATTAATGAGAATTGAAAAGGATACAATATCCTTAGATTTGATAAGGATGGACATGTGAATCATAAAGAAGGGGCCACCATCAATCCTTTCACAAATGACTACTCAAACGTCTCTTTTGGAATGGTTAAAAGAAGGTCAAAAGTATGATCTAGGAATTTAGAAGAAAGTGGAAACTATCAGAAAAAGGAAATCCTTGGTGTTCAATGTCAATGAAGAAGGAATTGTGATATTTGGGAAAAGACTATGTATTATATCATGTCTGGAGATAAAGAAGGAACTTTTGGATGATGTACATAGTTCAAATTTCCATATTCTCCTTGGAAACTCAAATATGGATCGAGATATTCGAGTGAATTATTGGTGGGATAACATGATGAAGGAGATTGCTGAGTATACATCAAAGTGTCTCATATGTCAGAAAGTGAAGGCTAAGAGGTATAATTCTAAGGGGATGATACAACCATTATTTATACCATCATGGAAATGGGAGAAAATCACCATGGATATTGTCACCAGAATTCTAAAGACATCCAAAGGAAAAAATATTATCTAGGTTGTTGTGGATAATCTTACAAAGACTACACATTTCATTTCAATTTGGGAGGATTTCTCACCAGATCAACTAACACAGATATATACTAGGGAAGTGGTAAAGTTTCATGGAGTACCACTATCTATTGTATCTGATCGAGATCCAAGATTCACCTCTAAGTTTTAGACCATTATTCAACATGCCCTGGATACTGAGCTACACATAAGTATGAATTATCATCCTCAAACTGATGGAAAATCTGAGTAGACTATCCAAACATTTGAGTACATGTTGAGAGAGGTTTCAATGGAATTCAAAGGAGGATGGGATCAATATCTTCCTTATTTATTTCTTATACAATAATAGTTTCCACTTAAGCATCCAAATTTCTCCTTATGATGCCCTTTATGGGAAGAGGTGCAGAACACCAACATGTTGGGATGAAGTTGAGGAGAGAAAACTCCTAGGTCCGGAGACAGTCGAAGAAATGGTGGAGAAGGTTAAGACTATTCAGCCACACATTAAAGCTTCTCTGAGTCGACAAATAAGCTTTGTTGATAATTATCATCAATACCTAGAGTTTGATGCTGGAGATGTGTTATTCCTTAACATATCACCGTGTAAGAAATTGATGAGATTTGGGAAGAATGGAAGGTTAGTCCAAGGTATATAGTCCCTTTTGAGATCCTTGATCGTATTGGAGCAGTGCCCTATTGACTAGAACTCCCACCAAACCTATCTCAAGTACATGTTATATTCCATGTATCAATCTTAAGGAAGTACATACCCGACCCATCGCATGTACTCAATCCATAGGTGGTACCATTGGATAATGACCTCTCCTATGAAGAGATGTTGGTGAATATATTAGATATTTTGGAAAAAGTTATATGAAATAAGATAATACCCCTCTTGAAAGTGTTGTGTAGAAACCAACAGTTTGAAGAAGCAATGTGGGAATCAGAGGAATTCATGAAGCAAAGTTACCCGCATATGTTTTAGTGTGAGAAAAAAAAATTTCAAGAGAGAAATTTCTTAATGGGGGAAGATTATAATGACCCAATTTTTTTTAATGAAAATTTATCTTGATCTAATTAAATATATTATTATGTATGAAGGTTATATAACATATGCACAACCATGGTTCTATGTTTTTGGATATTAAAATACCATTAAGAATTTTGACTGTTGCTAATATAGCCATTGAACAGTGATCACATGATTAGTATAAATATAAGGCTTTAACAAATCCAATTTACTCAGACAAAGGAAACAATGACCTCATCCAGTAGAATTGCTCCATACGAAGCCCATTTTTCAGGGTTCGAAAAGGAGGTGGCGTTATTTGGATTCTCTCTTGACCATGCCCAAGCTGAGCTTCAATATGTTAAGCTCAAATGGAACTGCCTATGAGAGAAGTGGAAGTTGATAGAGATTACCACCCGAGCGATGTTATCCAAGCAACCCCAAGAGTTTGTCACCATCGCACACCTTACCCTTAGGTATTATGCGGGTGTTATAAGGGGTTATGTAACAAGACCCTAGTACTATTATTATGTACATTATTTCTGTATAGAGAATATACATTCATTTTATTATTGTTACTTTGTAAATAGTTTTTAAAGGAAAAAACATTTTTAGTTAATTAAGAAATCAATTTTGAAGAATTAATGGATTTTTTCATTAAATAATATTTTAATAAATTATTTTTACTAAATTAATTTTTATATAATATAAATGAACTTATAATTATTATGAATATGATTGTGATTTTTATTATGGTTTTAAATCTATTTTTTTTCAAAACCCGTTAATTTTTTATAAATGTCAGTTTTTATTTTAAAAGTAAAAATTAAAATATTTAGAAAATTATTTAGGTAAAATGAATAATTTTTTTGGAATTAGGACAATAAAATTATCCAACAGTGAATGTTTTCTAATTTTTTGTGACAGTTGAATTTTTGGGTAAAAATTAAAAACTATTTAAATATATAATGTGTTTTATGACATCATAATGACCCAATAGTGATGTAATAAAATACTATAAACATTATGTTCTTCCAATATATGTTTTTCCATTAAAAGGATGTGATTTTATTTTTGTTTTATTTATTTTACATAGCTTTAGTGGACCTTTCAAGACTTATAAAACATTTTAACTTTTTAAATTGATTTCCTTTAGAGTGTGACTCACCTCCACATAAGAAAACCTAATATTTTAAGAATTTTGGACATTGGAAGTATAAAATAATGTTTTCCAATCCCATTTAAAAAATAAATGGGAAAAACCCATGGAATGGTTTGTGGTTTTTATTAGTTTAATGTGTGGTGTCCCAAACCTAAATAATAAATAATTTCATCCCTTTTCCTATATAAGCCCATCCAAGATCCCCCTTCTACTTCACTTAAAGCCTTTGGAGTTCTTCCAACCTCTTCCTTCATCTCTTTAGAATCCTCCCAAGTTACCCATGCTCCCATGAAGCCTCACTCAAGCCTTTTCAAAGACTTTGGGATCACACTTCCAAGTAAAGGATTCCTTCCATTCTCATTTTATCCAGGTTTCCTAATATTGATATGCCCCTTTATTTTCAATTATAAATGTTGGAGTATGATTTATAACCTCCCCAATAATACCCTATTTATGTTTTAATGATTATATAACCCTTTATCCCTCATTAATTCCTCCCATGTACACCCGTTACCATGCCGAAATTCCATAAGTAATTTCATTATCCTCATTTACATTCAAGAAATTGTTTTGTATTATGAATTTGAATTCCATTAAATTTTGGTACATGTATCTATATTACCCCTTACTTTATATTTCATGTACATATGATGAGACACCCCTTTCTATCTCATCAACCATTTTTATGAATTTTTATGTCACGTCGTTATGCTGTCGAAATTGCTTTGCGATTTTCCAGGACAAAGTCACTGTGTAGTGAATACCATGCCCATTTCTCTATCATGGTTATTCAAATTTATGCACATTTAATTATTGTTTATAGGGTTTCATGTATGTATTCCACATTCATTTATCATTTAATAAATGCTGATGTTTAATGAATCAATGTTGTATGATCCATGTGGCACACTTATGCCTTAAATGAAATGTTTAAGAAGGGTTCACTCTGATAGTGCTTCAATGCATTAGCTAAAGATTAGTATCATGATACGTCAAGTGAAATGAGTGTTTAATAATTCTAATAAAAGTTCAATGAAGGTATACTCATGATTCATGTTCAATGATCCTCGACTTATGCTAATACCATGTTAAGTGTTATTGCCACATTTCCATGTTACGATAATCATGTAATATCTTGCCTTTATATTCATGTTTCTTTTATGCTTCATTGATATCACTATTTCCTAACATATACTATATTATTCATGTTATGACTTTTTTACTCCCTTACTAGGCTTTATATCTCACCCTTTTCTTATGCATGTCCTTAGCTTATCCCGTACAATTCTAAGTACAAGAGAATGTAGTGGTCTTGTAAATGAAGTTTTCAATAAAGATGATGCGTTTTATGTTTTAAGTCATTAGTTAATGTTACTAATCCCTAAATTCATTAGAAATGTAGATCATATTGGTTGTATCAAGTGAATGTTTTATGTAATAAATCATGTATAAGCGTGTAATAAAAAGAATGGTTGTTTTAATTAGAGGTGGGTCTAGAAAGGACTCATGAGGTGAAGCCTCTCCCTTGAAAAAAGTTATTACAATAATAATAACATTAAGTTTCTTAACTGAAAACTCATTTCATATATTATTAGAGGAAATTAAATGTTATTAGCAGACATTAGTAACATAAAGAAGTGTGTATCTTTAAAATAAAATAAATCATTCACTAAATCCGAGTTTAGGATCAGTGTACCAACTATCACATCATTTGGTACCTCAACCACAATTATGGTGATTGCATATTATTAGACTTTCTCTCTTTTAAATTTCTAAAGTAAACCCCCTTGATGTTTTGGTAATTGGTTTAGATAGTTCCCTATCTCATTATAGTTAAATAATTAAACATTAAAAACGTATGCCTTTCCTTTTCATTCATGAGCTTGATGAACTTTTTCTCCATACTTGAAATAAATTCACATTCCCTTTAATAAAGTCCCCAAGTGTCTCTTTACACAATCATTACATGTGAGATATTCCACTCCTAATTTATTTCCTTTTGACATAATTTTATTTCCATGGTGCCCACCAAACCACTTCTTTTCCAGATTTCCTTTAAAGATATAAGTCTTTTATAACTCCTTATCCATCTTAATAGAACTTTAGACTATATAATCATATTATGAAAATGTATAAGGGATTAACACCATTTGAAGGGTTAGATTTATATCATCGAATAAATGGTTAATATTTATTTTTGTTATATATATATAGATTATAGTATATCTAAAATACTTCATAAAGTTATCCTCATAATCAGAAGAATTTTCCATATACTTCTATATGAGATTGAAGAATTTCCTTTATATTTCATCCCTTTTCTCATAAGGAAATTATTTTTTGTAGAATATATCCTTAAATGTTATTAATTCCATGTTCTCTATCTCTACTTACTATTTAGTGATCTAAATTAGTGACCACCATGGATCCACATCCCCCTTTAGATGATTTACATCCATTGTGACCTTTTCCATCCAACTACTTACCAAAATGAGTAATATATTTTATTAGGACTTGATCTATTTCTCATTTTCCAAAAAATATTAGATCCATTTAATGGTTGATGTTTTTTACAAATAAAGTGGTACAACATAATTTCATTGTGTTGTGGATCTACATGATTCTTTATACAGGCTATGTTATTTGTTATAACATGGTCCAAATAAACTCATATTTTTATGATCTAATTAGATCTAACTCTATTCTCATTAAATTTATTAGGGGGAATATACCTATATTGACTATGATTGTTCATACAGTTCCCATTCCTTATGTTAGTCTCTATCTCCAAACAATATCTTATATAAAATTATCACATGATATTGAATTTTAAAATACAATTCCTATTAGGTTTTATAGGGGAAAGTTTATTAAAATATTAAGGTTTTTTCATAATGACTACAATATATAACTAGGTTCTTCTCAATATAACCCCCAAGGTGTCTACTAAACTTTCTCTAATACCAAATATAACAACTTGGACTTCAGAAACCCAGAGAAAGTACTTATATTGCATTATTGGAATAGAATATATGATTTATCAAAGGATTCAATAATTTATCAGTATTGGAAGACTAAATACACACATATTTTTCACAATACACTTGAAAAAATAAATCAGAACATAAAAAATCCAAGTGAACATTATTACCTCTTCTAGTAGATCCTTGAAAATTACACATTTTTCTATTCATGGTTTTATAGGGAATGAAAAACAAATAAAGGGTGAGATCAAATTCTTAATAAGGTGTATCATATATTGGAATCAATCATAACATAATCCTGACATAAATATCTTGGATAAAATTTGATGATCCAAATAATTCCCTAATAAAATGAAACCAAGGGAATACTACAACAATGAAAATAAATAAAAACCTGGATAATAATTACTGAGATCATACTAATGGAATGAATAATTCCAGACTACATAAACATACTATCAAGGCATTGTGATAAGACATTATATATAAATTGGAAAGGCATATGCCAATACCTGAGATTGTTTGTATCTTGAGACCTATTAATGCATTTTTGGGGAATCTATATTTCCCCCATACGTAACTAATTAAGTCTAATTCATTCATAATATGAGTTAATAAGAAATTACATAAAATTCTCTAAGGAATTAATTAATCAATATTATAAAAACAAAGTAATTGATATCCATATGATAGAAATATTGAGCAACATATTTACCCATAAAATAGAATAATGTGTCTATATAAGATAATATACCAATAATAAATAAAAAACTATGGGTATTCTCAATTTAATTGGAAGAACCATTTTCAATAAAATAAAGATAAGCAGGTGGATAAGATACTTAAAAAGTATTGGGTTATCAATAGAAGATATCATTTGAGTTTAATAGTTTGAAATAGTATGAAACGAAATAAATGGTTCAAAATTAATTTTTAAGGTTCTTAAATATCATATGAATTATCTGCAACATATCCCCCAGGAGTGTCTTACCAAGTTTGCAGCCCTTGGCCCACTCATCATGCACCAAGTGAAGTTTGAGTTAAACTAAACCAGAAATCTTAGGGTAATCATCCCTAGGTGTATCCTTTCCATAACTACATACAAATTCTATTATCTAAACATGAATGTAATTTACTAAAAAACTACATACACTTTACTTTCCAAAATTTATGATTCTTGGGAATTATGACAACCTTGGTAACATTTTAATAAAAATACCTTAAAGGATAGAATTTAAAATAAACAACTAAATACCAAAAATAATTTGAGAATAATGATATAAAATATCAAATTGATATTAAGTACACTATGAAATATAATACATAGTTTATAACATAATCATGTTTTAAGGAATTGAAATTTTAGACAAAAAATTCTTACCTTTATTTCCACTTAGCCAAATGCAAAATTACCCCCTGCATAAAAAGATAACTACCGTAATTAAATATTTTATAACCTTATTCATGATTATATACCTTTTTAAAATTCATTTATAATTATTCTCTACATTTATATAAGTTATTTTTAATATATTTTCAATATCAAGTGTGAGTAATATTGATCATTTTGAACTAGTTTCATAATAATGATATTGTTATTATTTATTTTCCTAAATTTTATAATCACCATATCCTACAAGGTATTGAAATTGATAATTTATAATTATTAATAATTTTTTAATTTAATTATATATTTTTTATTATGATCCTTAATGTTGAAATCAACAGTGATAATGTTTTAGTGATTTTTAACAAACGAACATTGATAACTTAACTAATGAGTTTAATATTAGTTTTACCACTAAAAAACTAAAATAAATCATTATGTACATGTTTATATAATATATTACTAGAAATAAATTCCCATATTAATCCATGATATAAATTTATACCATTGTTCAATAAGGTGGTTAAACTGACCTAAACAAGAACATACCATAATTAATGGATGATTATGAAGTGATTTAGTTGTAACATCATTATATTGAAGTATAATGACTATATTTAGTTTTTATTAGTGTTTTATGTCATAATTGTAAATAATTAAATATTAATATTACCAATATGAAGTTATTATATAGTATAATGAAGTTATTTTTTTCTCTTAGAACACTCTTTTAGACGGTTGAATTTAGCATAGTTGTTTGTCGCTCATATTTTTAATAGGTTGTTTAATTTATCTTTATAGAAAATTAATAAATTCATAGATATAATATCCATCCATTAAATTAATTACAATGACCAACCATGTAATTAAGTGATGAAAATAAATACAAAAATCAATCATTCAGTGGAGGTGGTAGTCTACACGTACTCATGGTTGGTGATTTCATTTTCTATAGAATGACAAGAATATATGAGATGTTTTATCATTTTAGAATATTAAATATTTTACAAATATAACACACATTTTTTAAATTCAATATTTTTACAGGCTTTGTAATGTCTTTAAAGAATAAAAACATGACACTTTGTGGGGGTGGTAGTCCACACACACACACACAAACAAATGTCATTTTTTGTTTATGTTAAGGGAAATGGGTTAAGGTGGTTAATAGTTATTCCATCAGCATAATAAAATTTATTATAAAAAAAACTATTTTATTATATAGTAATGAGAAATATATATTTTGAAAATTAATATAGAAAAGAAAAAAATTAGGAAAATTAGTACCCGTGTTGATGACATGGGCTTTCCCATGAAGGGCTCCTCATAAAGGGAGGGATTAGGCTAATATATTGTGTCCAAAAGATTAAAAGGGTGAAATAGGATTATAGGATAATAAATAAGCTTTTATTTTCAATATTAAACCAATTTTTTAGTGGTATTGAAGGGGTGGTGACAAGTCCCTTTTATAAGTGGTGAGATGAATATTTTGTAAATATTTCAACTTAATACCAAGAGGGAACATGTATCACATGTAAAGTGGCTCTAAAAATGAAGAATAATTTACTGGTTGATGGGATAATAACTATAACATATAAAATAATCAATTATAAACATGTTTTTAACATGTTCAATCTCAATACCCATAGATTTATTACTTTTACCCTTTCCAAATTTACAGTGGTAACTAGTTTTAAACTGATTAAATATTTTTTATACCTAAAAATAAAATGAAAATTATTACATAATTTAGAAATAATATTCAAAATTTAAAATCCATTTAATTATATAAAATTTAACTATTTAATTAAAATAAATTTAAACCTTTGCCTTTGTAACATGTAAAAACCTATTTTAAAAAAAGCATCTTTTAAACTTAAAATTTATGTGTAGGGTAAAATTATAAATGCATTAGATTTTTACGATTTAAATCATTTTATTATAAAATTTATGTGAATTTAAAATAAATAAATAAAATTATTTTTTCCAAATTAATATTTAATTAAAATAAATGACAATAAATAGGTTTCATTAGAAAATATTACTTATGTTCTTAACATGTAAATCACAGGCTTTCTAAATTCAACATACTATTTTTAAATTGTATAGTTTTACATATTAAATTAAGATTTATGTAATTAGTTTTTTTATACCATTCTAATTCTTTCGTTTAAATTCATGAAATTCATAGTTTTGGTTAAAACTATATTTTTCAAGATTCTCCTAAAAATAAGTTATTTCAGAAAAAACCCCAAAAATAATCTAAATATAAAATAGAAATTTAAAATCAAAAAATGAAGTTTTTTTGGTAAAATTAAAAATAAATTTTTTCTAATAAATAAATCCATGAATAAAGTCACTTTATAATTCACATTATGTAATAGTTTTGAGATGTAGTGTTTACCTACTATAGTAGGGTCTCATGTATTACACAGAGTTTACAAAAAAAGGATGGACCATCCATATAAAAGACATCCCAAAAACTTATGGTCAAATAGAAAAGGATCCAAGAGGGAACCCATAATCCTGAATAAAAGTAGTCTATATGATGCATCAAATAAAATTGTGAATTTATTGATACACATGGGAAGTATAATCAAGTAAATACAAAAACAGAACACTGGTTAGTACACATTCTAGAAAAGAACTAAAAAGTAACAAAAAATATCATTCTCACCAACTCACATAATAACCTTATCTAATACTTGTCCTCCACAACCATCTATATCCAAAACACTACCAGTACCTATTTCTTAGATGAAAACAAGAAGGTATAACCATGTACATTGAAACCCATGTCAGGTACATGGGTAGGGGTGAGTCTAATGACCCTATAGGTGAAGTTCCCTAGACTCAAAATCCCATATCTAGTGTTATGATTTAACATTTACACATCTACTATGATACCAAGTGATATGAACCTAGAATAACACATATAAATTATACATCATTAAATACATCATCTCTTAAATTCAAAAAAAACTATAAAACCTAATGTTTTAGTGTATTTGGAGATTGGATACATAAAAAAATTATTTTACAGCACTGTGAATAATTATCCATAGTTTCACCCCACTAGACCCCATTTTAAACATATCATGTGTGACAATATTCTTCATATTATAGGGAAATGAAACATAAGAATGGGTGATCTCAGATGTTCAACAAGGGTATATACCATAGATAACAATCAAAGACAACAAGTTAGAATATGATGAGAATTTTGGTTTGAGAATATAATCAAGTGTCATGGACATAACAATAGAGATTCATACCCAACAAAACACAGATAAAAAATCACGAGTCATGACATAAAATAAAACATGAGTATTATGAGGGTAAAATCATGAAAAAATAATCATGAAAACATAGCATAATCATTAAAATATGGAATATACATAAGCATAGGAAATCATATCATTGTGAACATAACCAACCACAATCATGCCCACATACAAAATTTTGAATAGATCTACAGAAAATCATGTCTATGCACCAACTTATTAGCACAACTACCTATAATAATGTCCACACACATATCTATGAACACAGATACCCAAAATATTGTGTATGAACATACTTTTGAACATAACTACCCATAATCAAGTCCACTCATATACTTGTGAAAATAGCTACCCACAATCATATCCACAAATGACATAATTATCTCATAAGATATAAAAATTTACCCAATGTATTGTGGGGATATATCTGAACCACCCATCACATAATGACAATATATATATACACATATATGTTCCAATATTACTTCAAAATATTGATAATTCCATAATAACATAATTAAACACTCAAAATTAACCTTTTATTATGAAATTCCCTAAATATTAGGGGTGTAAATTTGGAAAATTTCAAGGGTGTTTCCACTTACAATGAGATTAAAATCATGTGATAGAAACCGAGTACATTGGTAAAGAATTATAATTTCACTAGAGTTCCATTTGTTGTCCATAATATCAGCCAAAAATTTCCCTTCCCTACATGTATGACTAGATTTCATGGATTTTTAAATGATTATCCTACACTTATTGATGTAATATACTAGGTCCCATGGGGTGATAACATTGTCACAAAGGAAACCAACCAGAATTTTGGAATTAGATTCCACCATAGAGGCATGAATATTTTAGATACATCACAGTGAAATTCTGCTGTACATTAATCTTTTCAAGACCCTAATGGAGTTTCTTGGTACATAGTGGGAATTGAATATGAATATCCCTAAACCCCTTCTATCACACACTAAACCACCCTTATTATATATCCATGGACATAATAGCTTAATTAACCCATGTAAAGGAAATGAGTTCCATGGAAAAATACATAATCCATTATCATATTCAATCTAAAGTACTAATGTATATGGTATAATTAGTTTATATCCCTAGTGAAGCATAACAAACATTAAAGGATCTTAAAATGGATTAAAAAAACTTCTATAAGAGTAGTAGAAAATTTATTTGAAAAATCAGTAGAAGTATCCATTACTTTTGATAAAATTAATTTTAAATACAATATAATTTTGAATACAATATGAATAAAAATTTATTTTGAAAAATATGAAAGATTATAAAGAAATATTTGTAAACTTTTTTTAAGAAAAAGGATAGAAAATATGTTCATGTAGAAAACATTAAAAAGAAAAATTCTTTTCATGATTTTTAAAAGAAAATAAATTCAATAGAAAATGACTCATATGAAAAATGTTTAAAAAATAACATTAAAACTCATTTAAATAAAGTCAAATACAATATAAAATGACCTTAAAAAATCATTGAATCCTAGATAAAGATTTATTTAAAACAATATAAAGAATATGTACAAGGAGAAGAAATATTCCCAACCAAAAAGAAGGGATAGTGTTATATCCCCTTACAAAATAATTTTTGTTAAATTGTGAACCAAGGGGAGGTTAAAGGGAAATAAGACATGTAAAACCAAAAAATAGCTATAGGATAATACAATATATAGGGTTTATAGAGAAATAATACCCAATTTATCCTAATTGAAATTATTTTCATAATAAATCTCAATATTAATGTGTTATTTGGTAAATAAAAATCTTACAACTCTGGTAAGAATTGAATCAAAATATATTGAAAAAAACAATGCATGGATTTGAACATACTATATATGAAATTAAAAAATATGTTAAAAGAAATTAATGTTTAATTATATGCACAACATAAATATATAAGGTGGTAAATATATAAAATATCTCAATGAAAGAAAATTGATATAATAAACCTTTACCTTTTCTCTTGATTTCTATAAAAACACTGTAACAGACTATATAAGAAACACAACCATAATAATTAATTATTTCATAACATTATTCATACACACACACACACACACAGATATATATATATATATATATGATTTTATACTCTTAAATTACAATCATTCCTTACCTATAAATTTTTTTTCTTTCAGTTTTATAACGGATATGTCGATCTTCATTATTTGATAATAATTCCACCATTACAAAAATAGTTAAGGCAGTTAAATAATTTTGTTAAAATTACTTGTTTATTCCCATATTATTTTATGGAAGATATGGGAATGGTTAATTAGAACATGATCTATGAAGATATTATTTCAGGTAATTTATCTATAAAAACAAATTATTTTAAAATGATTATTCATTTTTGTCATCCTTATAGAACCATATAAATAAGATAAATTATTGTTTAATATTATATATTGTAAGTATTATTGTCTTTATATCTATTTATCATGAAAACTATGATTTTGGTATAGCATAATTCTTGTAGGTGGTTAAACTAACCCAAACAAGAACATGCAATACTAATGAAATATGTAAGAGTATAGAGTTAAATAATTTATTATTAGAAAAATGATGTTAATACAATATAATTATAGTGAATAATTGAATTTAGGTATAGTGGATATGAGAATGTAATTGATAAATATTCCATGTAATTGGATACTTACTTTACTTAATTTTCTCCTTATCAACACAATTTACATCAAAATAAAGGATTTCAACTTCTTTATTGGAAGAAGAAGCTAAAACATTACATGAAGGATTTAGTAGATGAGAAATTTAAAAGTATTAAAGAAATTTTATAAGGAATAGATTTATTTTAAATGGGTATAGGATATTTCATTTTATAGGTGAAAATGAAGGATATTTTCTTGGAAACTTATGTTAGGTGAAGGTTAAAGGTGGAATCACAAGATAGTTAGGTGAGCTATGTGAGGAAATGTTAGTGAGAAATTTATTTTTGACTCTCATACCTAAGTAAGATTTAAAGAACATAGAAACATCACCTAATTTTGACAGTATTATTAAAAATTTGGATTCAATTTAATCTGATTAAATTTCAATATATGTGAAAATTAACATCAAAATTAAAACATAAGATATATTGAAAAACCCATTTTTATAGAAAATGAATTTTGAATTATTAAGTGTTCTTACTCTTATTTAAAATAAATTATGAATTAAATGAATATTAATATATTTGTTTATATATATAAAAATTATTTTAAATTTATTATTTTAAAATTATCCATTTAATTCAACGAGATAACAATTACACAACACTTAAAAAGCAATTATTAAAAAATTTGGGGTTTAACTAATTTTATCATTATTTATAACCAATTAATGATAAATTAATGAATTTTTATGCATTTATTAATATAAAAAATAAATTTTACTAAATTTGATACTCTAAACATGTGAAATTTAACTTTTAAATAAAAACATATAATATATACTAAAAATAATATTTTTTAATATAATACCTATTTATTTTAATATGAACCATTAAATTAATATTACTTATAGTTTATTTTTTATTTCATAGATATTATGTACTTTTTTCAAAAATCATTACTATAATCTAATCAATCCATTATACTGAAATACTTCTTTGAATTTTATAAATTTATTTTATTAAAATCATTAAAATATTTGAAAAACTATATATATCAAATCAAGATTTTTTTGTGAGTGATTATATATCATCCTTATTTAAGAATAATAATAATATGCAATTCATAAAAATATATTTTTATAATTAAATATTTTAATTAAATTTATCTTTTTTATTTCATTATTTATCATCACTGAATTATATTATTTTAAATTTGTTACAAAAATTAAACATTATTAATATAAATATTGGATATATGCATACCAAATGATTATATATATATATTATAATATTTATTTTCTATATATAGACTTACATTCATCACTAAAATCATTCATCCTATTTACTTCTCTAAAAACATGAATATTATATTTATAATGATTTGAATTCAGTCCATATTTACAATTAGGGTAATTATCTTCATTGAAAATCACAAGGATAAATGTTTTATGTTCTTGGTATTTTAAATAACTTTTGGATATTTCATATTGTACTTTTATTAGTTATGTTTCATATAGTATTCTCATAATGTACTAATATTTATCTTGAATTGTAATATTTTATCTTAATTAAATGTATCCTGGTTATTTTTAGTTCAACATTTCATGTGAAACATGCTGTTTAAAAAAATAATTTTTTTAAAGGGAAATTAATGATAAAATCTTATTTTATTACATTCTACACCCCTTAAATAAATTTCTACCTTGTAATTTTAATTATCTCTTGCTGATGAAAATAGTCGAGGGTGTCCACAAGATAAACAAGATTAAATATTTGATTTAAAATGATATATCAAACACACTATCTTAAGTAAGATGAGGAAACTCATATTTTTATTTATATTAAAAATATCCCCAAAATTTAGTTTATCTCTAATTATTTGAGCTAACTACCATTCAAGAATGGGTATTAAGATTCATATAATGGTAGTTATTCTCATATAAAGTTCATAGTCAGTATTGCATGGATAAATGGTCATATGTTTATTTGGGATTTCAAAATTGATTTCCTTATTTTGAAAATTGATATGGTATTTATGTAGAGAGAGAAAATCCATTCCTAAAATCAAATAAAATTCAACTAAAGGGATAAAAATTAGATTTTAAAAAAATAATATTCCAAAAAACTGTTATTTGAGATGATTTATAAACATGGGATATAATCATTATACTACTAATATTTTTCCCCAATAATTCAATATCTAATCATAAAGGTTGTGATTTTATATTTATATATAAATTCCTAGATATGAAAGAGTGGGTATATCCAGAATTAGACAAGACATTTGTAGTTCTATAGTGGATGATGAGTATAAATTACTACACTTTGTTTTCATAACCAACTTCAGAAGTTTTAATTGTATAAGACTTCACCTTATTCCTTGGATTAAGAGGTTTCTAACATTGATTATCCTCATTGATACTTGTATTGGGGCATTCATTATCATAATGCCCAAATTCATTATAATTTATGCAATGAAGTGTGTATAGGGCATTATTTGGGACCTTCACATACACATTGTATTGATCTAACCCTTTATAAATATTTTTAAATCATGATCTTGATAGCTAATCCATCAACACTTGAAAAATTTTCCTATTCCTTTCTAGAAAGTTCTCGAGTTCTTCTTTCCACAATTTAGGCATGTTGGTTAGTGAATTTTCTTTCCTTCATGTGACTTATCATTCTAGTTTCCATGAAACACCATTTTCCTTTTCTTATCACAAAATATAAGAGTATAATGAGAGTCTCTCATTTCTATTTACACCTTAAGTTCACATCTAATGATTTCATTATAGCTACAAAAAACCCTTATGGATAATGCCTTTGGAGGACTAGGTTTTAGGCCACTAGAGAAACAATATATCTTTGTTTTAGGTTCAATAATAAAACCTAAGGAATATTTTATAAGTATCATAATTTTTTATTCATATAAACCATTAAATTAATCATCATTTTTATTTAATTAATGTAATTATAACTGAATCATAATATGAAGAGTTTTGGGAAAATATTTGGTGAATAATATTTTCTTAGATTCCTCTCATTATATGGAGTCAAGTTCTTACTTAGGCCTTGTTTTCCTAAGGAGGGTTAACCATTGATTTTACTCATATTCAAAATGAATAAAAAATAAAACAACCTTTTCATGCTCTTATCAATTAAAAATGAGAAATATATTTTATATTATGTGGATTAATTCCAAAAAAATTAGTGTATCAGAAGACCCACTAAAAGAGGGAAGATATTGATTCATAAAAGACCCAATATTGGGTTTCAACTTCATTAGTGTGTTCAAAATATTTACATGATTCAATCTATATTTAATAAACTCCTATACAATTTCCATGAATATTTTCACACAATCTCCCATCGCATTTGGTTACTCATCATGAAAATCAACACATTTTCCATCACACTGGTTTTTAACACAATTCATCCTAGTTTTAACTAATTAGTAAAACCAAAAAGTTTATTGTGAGTGTTAATCAATAATAATCTGAGTAATAATTACATAATAAGGGAAATAATTCATAATATGTCCTAAATTATTGTACTTTAATTAAACCTATGATATTTTAGGTTCATTGAATATAACTTTTGGTTCATCATAGGTTGTTTTGGGGTTTATCCAATTATTATTCATATTGTATTACCCAAAATTAACTAAACCCTTCTACGATACCAACCGAGGAACCCCAAACTAGCACTTTTAGATCCAATGATTTAATACAAACTTCATAAATATACTTCATTAATAAGTGAGATAAATAGGCACTAATACACATATATTTTACATCATTAATCATTATTTCTCAGAAATTCACACACCTTCCCAAAATCCAAATTTTTTTTCTTGGATATTAGATTCATTAACAACTTATTTTAAAACACTATGAAATTTTCTCCATAGTCTCACTTTAGTAGAACCCTTCCAGTCATGACATATGTTACACTCTTTTTCATATCCTGGGGAATGGAATCATAAGAAGAGAGGGGTATCAAATTCTTTGTAATGGTAAACATAAAAGCCAAAAATAAAATATCATAATTGAGAATAAAATGAGCATAAATTTATGGTAACATAATCAAAGTGCATGGACATAAAAACAAATAATCATACTTAATAAAACATAGATCATAAATCATGAGTCATGGAATAAATATTTTTTCCTAAAATAAGACCTAAGTAATTAGAGTGTGGAAACATGAGCCAATAATTCTGAAAAATAACATGACAATAAGAATATAGAATTTACACAAGAATAGGAAATCATAACATAATAAATATAGCTAATAATAATCACATACACTCATAATATTATGAAAACGTCTATCTGTAATCATGTCTATGCACCAACTTGTAAACATAACTACTCTAAATCATGTCCACACACATGTTTGTGAACATAACTATTCATAATCATGTCCACACACATACTCATGAACATATATACCAACAATAATGTCCATGCATATAATTGTTTAAAAAAATACCAACAATCATGTCCATGCACAAACATATGAATATAGCTACTGAAAATCATGTTAACACACATTCCTATAAAAGGTACCAAAAATCACGTCCATAGACATACTTGTGGTCATAAATACCCACAAACATGTCCAAAAATGACGTCATTATCTCATTAGATAAAGAATTCCCAAATAAATTATGGGCATATATCATACCTAACCATCACAAGATGTGAATCTATATATATGTATTCCACTATATCTTAAAAAAATTCACAATTCCATCATATCTTAATTAACTCATGGGAAAGAAATGGGTTCTATGAAAACATGCATAATAAATTATCATATTCCATCAAAAAGAATAAGTGTATAGTATCATTAAATAATATCCCTAATGATACATTATAAATATTAAAAGATGTTGACATACATGAAAAAAACTTTTATAAGAGAATTAGAAATTTATTTGAAAAACCAAGAGAAAATTCATCTATTTTAAAAATAAAATAATTTTTAAAGTAATGTGAATAGAAATTTATTTGGTATACCATGAAAATTTATAAAGAAATATTTATAAATAATATTGAATAATAAGGTTATAAAATATATTCATGTAGTAAAAAATTAAATAGGAATATTATTTTCAATCTTTTGTAAATGAAATCAAATAAATAAAAAATGAATCCTATATAATTTTTTAAAAATATTTCTATAAAACCTTGGTAAATAAATTCCATTAAAATGTAAAATACCTTAATAAATCATTAACTAATTGAGAATTAAGCCCATATAATAATAAATAATATAGATATGCAGGAGAGAATTCCCGATAAAAAAGAATAAAGAAGGTCGACTACACTCATAGACATAATTTAAGTTAAATTTTAAACCAAAGAGTGTTTGAATAGTAATATGACTTATAAAAACCAAAAATAACTTAATGATAATAAAATTGATGAGGTTTTAGAGATAAATTGCTTACAATTTACCTTAATGGAAGTTTATTCATAGATAATCTTGATTTCAAAGTGACATATGGTAAAGAAAACCATTAAAAATTTATAAACCTTTGGATCAAACGTCCTTGAAAGAAAGAAAAAAATATGGATTGAAAAATAAAATGTATGAAATTAAAAAGTGTTAATAGAAATTCATGATGTAGTGTATACACCACATAACGAAAGAAGGTGATGGATATAGAACATTTCTTGATGAAAGAAAATTGAGATGATAAACCCTTACCTTCTCCTAATTTCAACAAAAGAACTTTATCCCACTATTTAATAAACAGAAACATATTAATAACTTAATTTATAACATTATTAATATCTTTTATATTTTATACATTTCAATTATAATAAATAATTACCCTTATTTTAGTTATATATTTTTTATTTTCATCATCAGATGTTAGTAATTTTGATTATTTTATTCTAGTTTTGTAATGCCAATATCAATACTAATTATTTTATATTTAGTTCATAATACATAGATTATTTATTTTAGTATAATTTATTTTGTCCCATGTTCACTTGATGGAATATATGGTTATGGTTTGTGGCAACAAGATCCATGAAGAGCATGTTTATGGAAATTTACAGATAAAAATGTATTCTTTTATAATGATCATTCATTTTTGTGTTCTCCTTAAATAAATATGTTAATAAAATAAATTACTAATTAATATCGTATATCACTAGTATTGATGCCTTTATTTCTAATTTCCATTTCAATCCTCATTCCTTGAGTTTTTCTACTAAAGTGAAAACCATACGTATGGGGGGTTATTCCATGATGGATGGTTTCAACACACAATGGTATATTATATTTTAAAAATATTATGTATTTTAGGAAAACGTAATTTATCATCCTAATAAAACCCTTATAAATTTATAAGTGAAATTTAATGAGGAAATTTTGGTCACACTAGAAACATTAGGGCCACATTGTGATGGGGTTCGCAATAAGATAGGATGTGTTGTGTGTAAGAAAGGTCACACCCCAAGGGCCTAGACATAGAAGTGTTATTAAATCTTGATAGAAGGTTACATTGATACCTAAAAGGCCATGCCTTGAAGGATTTTAGGAGTGTAGTCCATGAGAGGGGGTTTTCACCATGAAGACGAGTTAGTAGTCACTTTACATCTTGATTGAGGAGGGCCATACTATGATGGGTTGGAGCACTGGGTTTGGTTGTTCTACCTTGGAGAGTCATCACACTATGACCCGCATGGACCCATGATTACATGAAACCTACAAGGTTTTTAAATAAAAATAATAATGATTTTCAAATTATGTTACATAAAATTAGGGCTTCTTATTACCTAGATACCCATGAATCATTATCTACCTACCTATCAAGATCCTCTCTTCCAAAAATCATATCCTCCATTCTAAATGGTTTCACATGATGATCAATTTGGCTAATGAATAGAGGTAATTATATCACTCTTCTTCAACCCTCCCTTTTATTCACTTTTTGTTTAACTATTTTACACTAGTTATGAATATTAATGCCATGTTTCAAGGTTTTCATCCAATTATTTAATTTATTTCATTTATGTTTGAATTAATGGTTCATATTTGATGGGTATATACCCCTAAGAATAAGGATGACAACACTTAAGTTATTACTAATGTCCATTCTTGATTCCTATGTGAGTACAATATGCAGCCACCCCAATCTAATGTGCTCTTGATTGAAACATAATAAAATGAATAAATAACTTTTCCATGTAGTGTTACTCTTGTATGATCCATAAGCTACCCACGAATAAAATTTGAAATAAAAAGCCTTTCTCTCCAAGTGAGGCATTCTTTTCTACTGATTCTAGGGTGGATCACCACAACCTAATGAATCATGTACTATTGATTATAGGGTGAGGCACCCCTTAATGACTTAATTACAATTGATACAAAGGAGGGGAGCCAACTAATAATGACATAGTTACTACTAATTACATAGAAGGGAACCATACCCCTTGATTACATAGTTATTATTTATTTTAGGGTGGGTCTCCACCCCCTAATGGCATGGTTATTATTGATTCTAGGGTGGGGTGTCATTCCCCCTAATAGATTCTATTTATGTTTAAAGATATCCAAAACTTACTAAGGAAGGTATAGTTTATCCATAGTGTCACTATAGAACTAAGGAGAGATAGCGGTTATTTATTTATACATCAATTATTAATTTGGAATATCCAAATTCACTACAACTAGACTAGATATATTTAGGGACACCGTTGGTGGTGGCCTACTGAGTTGTAATCACACCCTACCTAAGAAGCCAGGGGTACCCAAGTAGACTTCATAGTTGTGGGATATGATAAGGGAAATTGACCTACGATCAATGGATGACCAAGATAGATGATATATAACATGATATATGAGACCATGATATGAATCAAGAATAATTTTGGGGTTTCCTCTATTTTATTTTATTTTGGTTATTTCTTGGATTGTGATGTTTATGATCCATACATGAGGGATCAAATTTTTTTATATGAATTTTATTACATGTTAAATATTTATTTTGATATAAAATGGGTTTAAGGGTTTTTATAGTGTTTTTGAAATGTATATTTATTCTAGTTTATTTTGACGATTGTAATTATTTTTGATTTTTTTTATTTATTGATATTTTATTTATTGTTAGTATCATTCCCATGATTATTATTAGATCCTTGATTCTAGTCTATGAACCCCAGAATAAAAGGAGGTGCAATTAAGATCACATAAACTCTATTCTAGTTACTCTGGAGTGATCCTGGGTAGAGTATTACAAAGTAATATCAAATATGTATTGCCTTTTATTTTATCCTTACTATTTAGGGAACGTAGATAAGATATATGATATTTTCTATGCTTGGATAGATCATGTTTTTGGTATTATCAAACATATGCTTTGAAGAGGTCCAAATTTCTAAAGATGGAATATTTTTTCTTGGTTTTAACTTTTACAATTGAGCTAAATCACCTAGTGTAACTCACTTTGATTTTGGATTTATGATTTATGATATTTTACTCTTGGAATTGAATGGAAATACTATATGCATTAATGCATCATTTTAGGCACCTAGGATTCACATGCCATTTGTGTTCTTACCTATGATTAGTTACCTTTGTTATTATATTTGGGTCAACAATTGAATGTGTAATCATTGAAATATATAGTGTTTTACTATATAAATTGATGGTGTAATCTCATATAACTGATTCCTTAATTGGTTTCATCATTATTTTTGGTGACTAAATAACTTGGTTATGAATGGTTTCAATTAAATAAAATTCCAAAAAAATACTAAAATGTTTTACTCTATAAAATTTTAAGGGAATTTAATTTAACAAAAGTGAAAATTTGATATCCTTGATAAAGGAAAGAAAGATAATAAATAGAAATTTATAACATGAATCCTAAAAATATAATATGATGATCCAAATTATTAGTTATGAGGATAGAGATAGCACTCAGGTTATGATATTTTTATGATATGAAATAGGTATGGTATTGAAGTTCCATGCATATTAATATTTCCCTAAATTATGATATTAATAATTATTATGAATAATATTTTGAGGTGTTTTTTTGGAATTATTGAGATATTGCACTGTAAATATCTCAAATGGAGTGTTATGAGTGTGGGTATGGGAATTAAACCTTGATAGTTGGGTTGAAACCTCTTATTAAACCTAGGTCAATGATAGATGATCAATTTCATGAGTGATTAATAATGTTTATGAATTATATATATTGGGAGACCACATGGGGTGAAGATTCTAGGTTGGGGATGACCTAAGAGTTCCAGATGTTTTATAGGCAAATGTTTTTCATGTGAGGGTGATCCCAAGCAGCTTAACTCTGAGTGGAGTTAGTTTAGTCTATATTTGAACACCTTGAGACCCCCTAAGAGGGGGGTTATACTAGAATTTTATATGCCTTGAGGAATATCAAGGTGTTGGTGGGATATTTTGTTAAGGTAAAACTAGTACAGAGGGTTTTCTTAAGATGATTTACATATGAAATTATTCAACCACATATTTCTAGAGACTCTGAGGGTGGATAGGTACTGGGAGTTCATGCACATCACTTAAGAAGGTAAGAAAGCTATACATTTTTTTTATTTATTTTAAAGACTTATATTTCTTTTCCCTAATTATAATAGGGGATGAGGTAGCTAGAGTGAACTACTTTTTAGGTGGCCTTAGGTAATTGATAAGAGTGTGGGTAAATATTTTTCACCAACACACTTTTTTTAGAGGTTTTGAATCTATATCTCATCATTGATAGGAATATAAATTTAGTTTTAGGATTAATTCCAATGAATTCTACCATGTAGAATCAAAACTAATACTTCAATAGTATGAATCAATGGTTTGATGGTTTTAGTTAGGGTAGTAGTGGAAAGGAAAACTAGGTTGGAGTTCCATCTCTTCCTCCATTGGGAGGTAGTTCAGTGGAGTTCTATTAGTGAAAAAATGAGTAAATTATTGTTCTTATTATATTTTTCCTCCAATTTAGTGTCGATAAAATACGAGGATAGGTAAGTTATAATGTAATTTTATAGGACCTCAGTATTCACCCAATGGTAGAGGATCTGGAAAGGTACATAGTCTAAGGGTGGCCTCAGGTATGCCTCAACAGACTGGTAGTTGTAGTGCCACCAGTCATTTTAGTCCATGGTGGAAGATATTTTGGCCAGAGATTGGGTAAGTAGAGATATCAAGGGAGAATATTCCATGGAAGTTAGGGAGGGTTATGGAGATGATGTTCTATCCAATTTAATCTTATCAAGTATACTCTCTCTAGTCATTATGCTAAGACATCTATGATTTGAGGTACACTTCTTGTGTTTTCTACTTTTTTATCTACATTATTTGATAAATGGGAATTGAATTCATTTTTTTCATAGTATTATTATCAATTAATAATATACATAGAGTATTTAGGTGGAGTGATATGAATTGACATTCCTTTAGGGACGTGATTCAAGGTAATTCATAAGTTCCAAAATTATGACATAGTGCTTGGTGGCTACAAATTCTTTTAGTATTTTGTTATGTTATAGATGGGTAGTTTTTTACATGATCAATATAATGGATTTAATAGTTCAATAATAATCCTATATTGAATTTAATAATTTTTGGGGGTCATTCACATCTTCTCGAGGTGATTAATATGGTTATATTGGAGATAAGGATATGTGGGTAGGTTTTGGATGTCCTCACCCTTAATAATTATGTGGGATTATAGACTAATTTTATAGCGTTGTTCTAGATGATTGATAGATTCATTGGGTGATATTTCCACCACAAATGATTAGTTTTTGGATGTATTTTCCATGTATTTCTCTATATTTCTACATGAGTGAGAGGTTAAAGGTATAATTAGGCACTTATTAGGAGTATAACCCATATCCATTCCACTTTAATGGATGGATCCTATATATTTATGGGTGATAAAGGATCGATTATAGGAATTGGAGTTAAAGGGGTTCATACAGCCAAGTACATCTTATTGCGGTGCTCCAGTTAGAGTTTACAGAAATGTGGATAGATATTTGATATTTTATGTAAATTATTAATGGGTAAACCAACTGACTATCGAGAAATGATAGCAACTACCTTATATCGATGAATTAATTAGTTATATTAAATTATATAATGTGATCACTAAGATAAATTTAAGATTAGTCTATCATCATCTATGGGTGGTACCTCAAAACATACCATGAGCTTCATTCATATGTATGTATGGTCTATATGAGCGCCTTATGATGTCGTTCAGCTTGAAAAATAAATCAACAGTGTTCATGGGCCTAATGAATCAAGTATTCCATCATTATTTGGATATTTTTAGTCATATATTTTGATTATATTCTCATGTAATCTAGTTTAAGATAGGAACACACTTTATATTTTTACATTTCTTCAAGTACGCTTAGGTAACATCATCTATTTTGTAATCTCTCAAAGTTTCACTTTTATATTTACTGGGTATTCTTCTTATGGAATGTGATATTAGTGTCTTGCATATATGTAAACCTAGAGAATGTTGTGGTAGTGGTTTGTTGGGATAGGGCCAAGATTTGTTTTAAGATTCGTATATTTTTGGGATTGGATAATAATCACTAGTGGTTCATCCAAAACTTTTCCTATTCAAAAATTCTAAAAATGAACCTGACCAAGAAAAGGGTAAAGTTTCTTTGGTATGATGTTAGTGAAATATCGTTTCATGATGTAAAAGGAGATTTATGATTATTACAATATTGACCATATTGGAGTTAGGGGGGGAGTATACATTATATTGTGATGCATTAGGAGTCATTTTGGGAGAAATTTTGATATTGGATGGTATTTTGGTCACTTATGGGTCTAGGTAACTTAGGTCACATGATAAAAACTACCCAACACAAGACCCCAAGATAGAATTAGAACTTCATGTATTGAGATGTTGGTGCCACTATATTTTTAGTGAGAGGTTTATGTTATACATTGACCACAATATCCTTAGGTATATTTTATCATAGTGAGACATGATCCTTCATCAATTTAGTTTGTTGAAGTACTTGCAATCATTTTATTTTGAGTTAATATACACCCATGATAAGGAAAACATCGTGGAAGATTCATTGAGTAGTAAGACTTAGGATCAGCTAGTGTATGATTTGAGAAGAAAGTGACAGATGATGAACCCTTTCACTTAGATTCCTCTTCATTTTCATAAGTATTAAGAATGGGTGACCCTTATGTCTCTATATATCACTTTATCACTCCTCAGTAGGATAAATAGGAGTTAGCTATCAAATTATGAGTATCTGACCATGAGGGATATCATAAATTGTGTTTTTCCACCATTTGACTAGTCTCTTGATTCCCATGAGATAAATTTTGTCGAAGGTAATGTTTTGGTCCCTAAGAGTATGTGTAAGGAGATAACAAGGAACTAAAATGCCTAGGGATGGGCCATGAATCATTTTTTACCAATATTAACGAAGAAATATTCAATTAGTGTTGGTGTCCTATGATAAATAGTTATATTATATGTTTTATTACATGTTTCTCCACCTATCAATAAGTTAAGGTTGAGCACCAGTGGCCAAAAAATTCTCTTTATCCACTTCCCATTATTTAGGAGAATTTGTATGAGGTGGATATGGATTTCATGATGGGGTTATCGATATAACCTTGAGATAGTGTTTCAATATGGGTTATTTTTTATCATCTAACTAGGGTGGCCATTTTCTAACGATTTTATAGACATTATCTCTAATGATGATCTGGTCAAACTCTATGTCTGAGAGATAATGAACTTGCATATGGTGACTGAGAGTATTGTTTCAGACTAATATCCATGATTCAAATCATGCATCCAATGATGATTATAAAATTATCTTGGTACACAAGTGAATCTAAACATTTCTTATCATAAAAATATAGATAGGATGTCTGAGCATACTATTTAGATATTAGAGAATGTGTTGTGAGTCTGTGTCATGGATTTTAGAGAATCCTGGGAGAACCTTTTATTTATTATAGAGTTAAGATAAAATAATAAATACTATGAATATATATATATATATATATATAGAACCTACTAAGGAATTATATGGTTGTCTATTTTAATTGACCATATATTGGATGCATGATAGAGAGTTGGTAGTTATTAGATCATGTCTTATAAAGAGACATAAAATTACATTTATCTGATCATGAAGTGGTTAGTGACTGTTTAATGAAGACATAGGTTGTATTCCAAATAGTGATTCTATCCTATGATGTTTTAGGTGGGAGAGAATGTATTCTTGTGGGTGCTACTAAGATTGTAAAATCAGTAACTTCGAATGCAAGGGAAGTTATAACCTTGGTATTTGGGTCCAATTGACATTATGGAGAATATAAATATAGTGGCATACAAATTAGATCTTACTCATCATTTTAGTTCTATATATCACATATTCTCTATATCATAGATTCAGTGATATTATTCCATCACTTCTCATGTGATTAAGATTGATGTCGTGGATCTTTAGATTGACATATAATTTGAGGAGCATTCGGTTTAGATAACCAATTAGAGATAAAATACTCAATGTGGGAATAAATCCCATCTAATGTGAGTGTAGTGATAGCATGAGTGTATCCGAGAGGACATTTGGAAATGAGAGTCTGATATATTGGTTCAATGGTTACAATTATTCCCCAATGAGGCCCACTGATGTTCTGAAATACATCTTAAGGATGAGAAACTATATGGAGGTGATATTATATAACCCTATATCTAATTAATGTATGAACCAATTTAAAATTATTCCAAACATTTTTATTTAACTTTTTTTAAAAAAATTAGGTGTTTTCAAGGATTTTGAAAGTTAATTATGGTATCATAGAAAATTTGATTTTGGGGATAAGTAGAGGAAAGTATATGACCCCTATTTAATCCTTTCTAATATTCTCTCACTATTTATGGGTCTTATGATGACTATGACTTTTTTTCCCAATTTAAAGTTTTTCATTTTATTCTTCAATTTTTTTATTTAAGGTAAAATTAGAAGATAATATTCAATGGGTAGATAACCTCAATCATAAGATAGGTTTTTACTAAGTATCCCTAAAGTTTCTTCTCAATTCCTATGCATGTATACTGTGTGGCCATACTGAACTAAGGTGCACATGATCAAAACTTTATAAAATCAATTAATTCATTTTATACATGGAGTTCCTCTTGAATAGGCCATCAGAGGTATGTGGATAAAATTTGAAATCAAAAACCTTGACTACCAAGTGATGCATGTTTTGTTACTGATTCCAGGGTGGGGTTTTATTCCCTTAATTAAATGGTTATTATTGATTCCAAAATAGGGCACCACCACCTAATGACACTATTTTCATTGATTCAAGGGTAGGGTTTCATCCCCCCTAAATGGGATAATTACTAATAATTCTAGGGTGGTGCTCCACCCCCGGATGACATGGTTACTAATGATTATATGGAGAGGAACCATCCCCCCATATGATATGATTACAATTTATTCTAGGGTGGGGAATCAACCCCTTATGGATATAATATTTTTCAGAGACATCCAAAACTAGTCGAAGAAGGCATGGTCAGTCTCAGGAGTCCCTATAGACCTGAGGATCAATAATGGTTATTTATTTATGATTCAAGTATTATTTTGTTCTATTATCATGAATTTTATTCTAACTAGATTTATTTAGGGAAAATATTGGTGGTGACCTACTAAGTTATACTCACACCCTATTCAAGACACCATAGTCACTTGAGAATAATTTATGGTTACTGGAAAATATAAGGGTAAAGGACCTATGGTCAATGGATGACCATGATAGATGATATTGATCATGGGAGATGGTATTGGTCAAGGGTCTAGGACTAGTTTTTAGGTTTCTTCAAGTTTAATTTTTTTGGTTATTTATGAGATTATAGTGAGGTATATGATCTAACCATAAATAATATAACTTTTTCTATATGACTTATATAATAGGAAAAATATTCATATTAAAATTGCATTGGTTCATGTGTTTATTTTTTTAATTACTGCAATGTATTTTATTCTAATTTATCTAGATGATTACTATTATTTTTGTTCTTATTTTTATTTATAGTCATTTCATTATGATTTATAGTCACCCCATGATTACCATTAGACCCCTACTACTAGTTAACAACCTATGGCATACAAGGAGACATGTTTGAGATCATGTGAAAATATTGTTTGGTCATTTTTTGGAGTAAGTTAAGTTAGGGCAATACACTTCTGAATTTCCTTTAGAAACTAAGTCAAAATCAACTTTAAAAATCAATTCGAAAACTAATCACTTTCCATCTTACTCATGCTAGGCCCTTGGTCAAAATATTGATAAAAGTTTTGAAATAAAATTTGAAAAAACCATCACTTGAAATCACCTCGCCTTCCTTAGAAATCAATTTTTAACACATTTCCTCTAAGAACTTATTTTTCCTCAAATAGGCCTTCAAAATACACATATAAAAAGTAAAATCCATTTATAGTGAGAGTCAAACTCACTCCACCAAAAAAAATAAAGAGAGGATCACTGACACTTGTTTGACCAAGATTTGAATTTATTCACAAGATATATAGTCTCTACAAACTATGAAGCTAATTTTATCCCACCCCAATTTTTGGGAAACATTCACACAAGGAACGAAACATACTTTCAATAATAATATTTATGACATAAAAATATAAAATCACCAAGTGAAAAAGAGAATAATGAAATTCAAGGTCATCTACCTCAACTATAAATCTATAAATTGATCCCAATCTCATACCGACCTCCATTGAGTCCATGAGAACATATTTCATCAACAAACACCCTCAATAAAATAAAATGAAAATTAGAAAAAAATAAAAAAATGGAATAACCAACACCAAACTCATTAACTGGAATGACAATGAAAAAACCATAGGCAATGGGGTGCGGTCCAATCCCGACACACAAAAAAAAAACCATAAATAACATTAAATTATTTAACTAAATAAACATTAAATTAAACACAATTTCACCAAAAACAATACATAAATTAACAGGGAAGCATACCTTTATAAAAATGGCACAATACCTAATGAGTTCACCTTCCCAGGATCACCTCTATATTCCAAACACCAAATCACAATAAAGTTGGATGATTCCACCATTCTCTAGTATAATAATATTCTTAAAAAAATAACAAGATGTACTAAAATTAAAGAAACACAAGGGGATGAACAATTGAATAAAGAGTGATATCCTACCTTGAATACATGTAGAAAAAACCACTAAAAAACCCACATTGAAGGGAGGAAAAGGGATATGAATAGGAAATAGGGTCTCTGTCACCCCTACTTAAACATCTCAAAATGGGAAAATCCCAAAGGGGTTTCTAATTTTGAATACCCCAAAGGGTCAATTTTTGCCATAAAAACATCCTAGAAGTAGGTTATGAAATGAATGGCATGGTCACATTGTGATGCTTCCACATGAGGGAAACATTACATCATAACCCCTCTAGGGCACGAAGCAACCACACATACATATATTACACAAAACATTTCCAAAATGTATCATGGAACTACCCATTTTGGTTATAGCATGACTTCCCCCATAGGTCTGCCTAACGGAGTGACCATGATGTTAGGATATTATATCCCATCCCATAAGTTACTTGTGGTGTGAAACCTTTCACCCAGGATTGTGAGCCCCCTAATCATTTCATTTTCACACTGTGGTGTCTCTCAACTATTTTGTGACATCATGACCCCACCCTTCCTCTACACCGCAACAACACCCACCACACTGTGAAGCCATCTTGGATGCATTGTGAACATAGATCAACTACTCAACACACAATGACTCCCTTGTTTCATGAAAAAATAATTCCAACTATATAATTTCATTTACCAACACTCAAGTAATCACTCTAAATGTTCTTCCACTGAACCAACACTTCCAAAAAAATCTTATAAATCTTTTAAAACATGATCAAAACTCCCAAAAATTCCAATCTGAATCCCAATTCTCAATATATTTCAAACCCTTGTATTAAAAAAGAAAATATTCCTAGAAAAAAACCCATAAATTGGAACTTCACTATATTCAATCAAAATATTTATGGTCTCACTCCTATATAATACCCTCAATAATATTAATAATGGTATTCCCAATGTGATTAACATAGGTTCAACTCTCATATATAACCCACAATCATTAGACACTGCCTGCTATAAGTGTAAAAATACTCAGTAGTTTGTGAGGTATTTTACTTTCACTGAATCACCCACAATCATTATACTACCTTACAATAACCATATAAATAGGCAATATAAAATTAGATAAAATCACACAAGAAACAATAAAATTTGTTTAACCAAAGGTAAAATCAATTACAAACTAATCTTACATTAAATATGCATGTAAAAATTGAGAAAAAAAAATAGTTAAATACAAAACTAAAACAAAAGGAGAAATAAATATTAGTAATCTATAATAACTCTACCAAGCTCTTTAATACATTAAAAGTTCTCCATTAGATTTTATGACTCCCCTGAAATTATCCTCCAATTCTAGATCAAGTCCTTATATAGCCTATATTCATTTATTTTTCTCTATTGGGTTAATAACACCTCCTCTATTTATTATACTCCTCTATATAGGAATCTCTCAGCTTTAATCAGGTTTCATGGATCCCTACCACATGGAATAGGAAATGCACAAGATAATTCCATGTAGATAATGAAATTACTTCTTTAATAAGCCTAAATTTTAATGATAACTCCCACGATCTACTTATTCTTTATCTCTATAGGATCTATTTACATGTGTATGCTTCATTAAAGTGATGCCTAATTTGGTTATGTAATGACATGTGAGGAATATTTACTGGTCCACCCGAACTTACTTGTGTTCCAAGTGAAAAAGGATTTCCATCCATGGTAAAGATATTTTCTAAATCCCATGTTATGACTTTTTTCACCCTTTTAAAATATATATGGATTATTTGGGAGGTTAAAAAAATGTAATCCAGTTCCCTAAGAGTGTTTAAATATTATTGGAAAATTTAGAGAGTAATTTTGTTTTTTTTTCCTTATACAACATCAATAAGTGAATGTGGACTATTGGATATTTAGTACTATATTTTCATTTACACTTTGTGCATTGAAGGTTGGGAAGGAATTTTATTGTTATTTCATCCTAGGTTATTTCATTATACTCCATTGGCCTCCCTCATAAAGTGTCACATTGATGTTAAAAATTTCTCCAAAGTAGAGTATCCTAATACTCAATAAAATATACATTATTTACTAGGTGTTCTAAGAATTTAAGCAACATTTGACAGTAAATGATATCTTAAGGATTGATGTGACACAATGTTGGTTGCTGGAGATTTTTTTGGGGTTGTTAAAAACTATGTTAGACACTAACACCCACTAAATTTCTATACATATAAAGTTTTATGTGGGAGAACCTTATTTAGGTTTCAAAACATGATACATTATCCCCCTGATTATATCTAATCTTTCCAAATTTATTTATATAAAACATTTTAGTTTCATTTTTTAATTTCACCCAATCAGCTCCATTGAATTTATTCACACTAAAGTAAAATAAAACACTCAAATACAATCATTAAATAAAAGAAATGAAATCATCAATGGAATTCACCAAATTAGAATAAGTTCAAAACATATGATAAAAATTCCTAAAAACCTCAAAAAATAAATCTAACCACTAAAATTACTAGAAAAAACTCAAAATAAAATTGAAGAACCACAAAAAAATGAAACATTTATACTGATTAGAACTCGAATGATTTAACAGTACAAAATGAAAAATGAAGTAGATGTTCACAATCTAATTTAAAATTATTGTGTCACTCTTAATGTTATTGCTTATAATGATGAAAAATAAACATTTTATAACTATTTTAATTAAGTGGATAACAGTAGTTCTTATCTTGATGTTGAACATACTCTTTTTAATGAAATTTTAACTAAATATTCAAGTGAAGAAATAAATTAAAAAACTATTTTAATAATTTAATGAAAAATAATGAAATTGAAGGAAGTTAAGTGCTATGATTGATAAGATTAGACATATAAAACGTGATTATCATATGATTAATTAGAAGATTAAATCTAAACAAAAATATAATATAAGTTTAGATTACAATAATAGAGGAAAGAAAACCATGAAAGTTACTTCTAGTTCTTTTAAAGAGTCAACTGATGTATCAAATTGTGATTTAGAATCTAAGTAATCAAATAAACAAGATAACATATGTTTTATGGAATATAATGAATAGGTACATTGATTTTGGTCACCTAAAAATAAAATTTATGATTTTAATTTGGATAAATTTAATGAGTATAATTAATTACTTGAATATAAAAACAATTCGTTAAATAAATAGCATAAATTTATTTAATTTTTTTGAGAATGATATTTAGTCTACTCATATTATAGAGTTAAAATATAATGCTATTAAAGATGAATATTTTAATAATCATCATGATAGAAAAATTTATGAAATAATTTATGAAATCACTATTTTGAAATTGTATTTTAGTAACATTAATTTAAGAGAGGAATGCCTCAATAAAATCCTAGAAGATAAAAATATGCTAAAAATGAGGAATTGGTTATAATGATAAAAATCCATTAATGTAAATTATTGTCCTAATTTTAGTAGAAATAACATATCTAATGTTACATGTTTTCATTCTGGAATTTATAGTTATGATACCAAATATTTTAGTTTAGTATTTCCTTAATTCAATAGTGTTAAAAATTTCTATTTCTATAAATAATTTTTTGGTATAATGGTTAAAAGTTTTCTCAAAGAAAGAAGATTTGGATTCCTAAATCCTTATTTACTAACACAGTAAGACCTAAAATTGTATAGGGTATAAAAATATTTTTTTTATATTTTTATAATAAAGTATACATGAAAACAATAATGAAAATTGGTATATGTAAAATGGAATGAATATGAGTGGATATTTCTCAAATTTTTATTCTCTATGAAATATTGATAGGGGACATGTTACATTTAGAGATAATTGAAGAGAATAATTTATTAGAGTTGGATTATTTATAAATATAGAAGTTGTTCTCATAAATAATGTTCAATATGTTGAAGTTTTAAATAAAAACATGATAATAATTTCTCAAATCTATGATGATGATTATACTATCCATTTTCATAATAATTTTTATTCAATTTATAAGTATAAAGTTATTTGATTTAAAGCACCAATAAAATTAAATGTTTACCCACTAGATCATGATTATTTTTATAAATTGAATATATATTTATTAATGCTAAAATTAATAAATCTTGGTTTTAAAATAAAACAATTTTTCAATGTAATAATTTTTCTTTGAGAATGTTTTTTTAATAAGAATTAAATTTTTGATTTTCCAATTTAATTTTTAATAAAAAGAGATAAGGTGATGCATGTAAAATGAGAAATAAATAAAAATATTATTTTATATCAATCGATATGGTTTCTACTTTCAAATCCATGGAATCTATCTATATTGATTTGTTTGCTCTTACTAGAGTATAAATACTTGGTGCATTCTATTTTTTTCTTAGTTGTTGGGATTTATAAATTTACATGGGTTTACATTTTTAGGCTTAAAAGTGAATCTTGGGTCATCTTCATGAATTTATGTATACTAATTTAGAATAAAAAGTATGTATTTTTTTAATTAGTTATCTTAGAATAGAACTTTAATGTCATTATTTTAACTCATTTTATTCAAATCATCCAATTGAATATTAATTTTATTCTTTGAGAATAAAAAAATGTTTTTGTTAACCTAAGAAATAATAATTTATAATAAATTATCAGAATTATATTATATGAATATAGTTTATGTATAAATTATGGGACAAATCACTTAAAATAGCACGATATTTCATGAACAAATTTTTAATAAGACCTATTTTAAAGAAAAATCCATATGAATTCTGGAAGGGGAGGGAACATAAAGTTGGATAATTTAATGTTTTTTGATATATAACATATATCTTAAATTCCCAGGACACTCTTGGTAAAATTTATCCAATGGACAATGAAGGAATATTTATTGGTCACTATACTACTCCTAAATCTTATAATGTTTTCAATAAAAATTCAATGATAGTTGAAGAATTTATTAATGTATATTTTGATGAAAATGATCATTTTAATTATAATATAATTTAAAACATTTATGATTATTTTAAAAATTTGAGACTTGTTACTTATATAGAAACTAAAAGGGATGATGATGAGGAACATGTTTATGTAGAACCAAGTCATGGAGATTTAGAAACTGAAGAATCTATGAATGTACTTCCTAAACAATCTAGGATTAAAATACGTTCCTTTAAATTTTATTATTAGAGGTTTATGAAATATCCCCAACTTGAATCACTATGACCATAACCAAATCATGTAGAACTACAAGACCTCAAGTGTGCAATCCCATATTCTAGATGATTCCAACTGGAAAAAATATTTGATATATGTTTGAAGGGAGACTATACCCTTTCATATATATAACCATAAACAAAAAAATGAAATAACAACACATTGATAATAATTATCATTGTAACATGAACATTAAATTTATGGTATAAACCAAGATAATTAATCCACACATGATATAAAAAATGATCTGTATTGGAATACCACATTATAATACAAATTTTCCATAGCATGATCATTTATATACATAGTAAAACAATATAAATGTAACGATATATGACACCAAACTATATCCAGGTCCCCATTAAATAACATATCATACTATATACATCTATACCATCGATTGATTATAAGGCCCTTGAACTTAACTATCCCTAAAACCATGATGTCAACACATACACCAAGATTCACATGCATGTTGTGAGTATAACTCATCATGACATCACCAATGGTGTCCCTAAACAAATATAGTAAATATAAGGGCATGATCAATATGAAATGATAATAAAGTAGATAATGTGATATTCTCATCACGTCAAGGAGCAATTGACAACCACAATACGTGTGATCCTACTTGATTTGGATAGTTTTATAATGGGTTGATATGATAAGATTTAATTTTTAATAATTATTTAAATAATATATTTTAATGAAAATTTTAAGGAAAATGTATTGGTTATTTTAACTATTTCAAAACCACCATTTTTTCCTTAAAGAGAAAATTTATATTTCTAATAAATGGGATATTATTTCAAATAATCATATTTATATTTTAGTGAGAATTTAAATGGTCGATATTTTATTTATTATTTTATTAAAAATATTTGTGTAGATGTGTATGGTGATTATTATTAATATATGAAATGTGTATTTTACATTAATTGTACTTTATTATTATTATTATTATTATTATTATTATTATTATTTATTACTATTACTATAAATATTACTATGTTTTTGTAGGAGATGGTAAATCTAGTCCCCATCTCTCATTTGGGAGTTTGAGGAGGAGATATCCCCTTATATTTCTATATAGTCTTCCTATTTTATCCTTGTTATTCATTCATTTTCTAAGGGAGATCAAGCTTAGGTTTGTTATTATTCTCCCTCTTTTATCCTCCCCCTTCATCCTTCCCATTATATATAAATCCTAGATGAAATTTTTTCACATACCATGGGATTTTATTTATTAGTTTCACCATGGGATTATAAAACTCTCAATTTTAGCGAGATTTTTTGCCCTCATATGGTTAAGAGAGTCGATTCTAACCCCACAAACTCTTTTTTAACTCTAGTTTTGGTTGATTAATTATTCTATGAGCATGCAAATTATTGGTAAATAGAAAACCCTTTTTATTTCTTTGACTAAATTACAATGTTGGTCTATTAAGATTTAATATTTGTTTATACTTGGTTTAATAGATTCCTTTATTATTTCTTTTAGTTTTTTACTGAAATATCAATATAATGAATTATATACATATTATCTAATTGATAAATCCGTTTTCTCTTTAATTTTTTAAATTATTTTTTTAAATTTAAAAAATTATATACATACAATATATGATTTCCATTGAATTATTTATAACTATTTATTCTTTGTTTCTAATTATTATGGGGAAGGGAATGCTTATAATGGCTCAAAATTATGTGTTTTAAAATATTCTATTCAAATTTTAATAAAAATTATTATTATGGATTTACATTGAAATAAAAATAATTGGTCTCAGGGAAACATTTTAAATAAATTATAAACATTTTTTGAGAATCTATTAGAATGAATTTTAATAAAAATAGGAAGTATTGGTACAGCTAAATGATATTATTATGGGTGTTAATTACTTAGGTATAGTAGTAATTATCTCTAAATTAAATAAATACATATTATTATATTAATGGAAAATGGAAAAACATTGGGTTTATAGACATGTATCTAGGTTAAGTTTCAGTGCATATCGATGTTGTCATCATAAGACATGGAACTTTCTTATAAATTAAATCTTGGGACATTGTGATATTTTATAAACTAAATCATGGACATGGATCTATATTATAGATTAAATCAAGGTACATGACCCCATTTTTAAAATAAATCATTGTCTATAATGATCCCTTATAAATTAAATCATAGGACATGGTGTACCTTATAAATTTAATCACAGGACATGGTGATCCTTCAATTATTAATCCATATGAACATGGAACTGTAAGGAGTTTCTTAGTTTACCATACCCTAGACCTATAAGTAATTTCCTATGACGCATCATTATGAATTATATAATTTCATCATTTTTATCATTATTTTATACTTTCACATGTTAACATTATTTGACTTGTTATTTGTTATTTTAAAAAATATAGATGGCACTTCATTATACATATTTCAAACTAACAATACTGAATTGATATTTTATATTATTTTTATAGAACCATTTGTGGATATTTTTAATGGCTATGTGTATACTCAGAAACTACATATTCACTCTAGTGTATATCCAGTTTTTTTATCATGTTGATTTTAGGTAATACAATGGTGGCATGAATAACATGGTCATTGTAGGGAGAGTTTTACCAATGAAATATAAAAGATGAGTTAACAGTGGTCCATAGAGTATCCTGACTACATAGTCCATGAGTATATATTCTTCATTTTTTTGATATATTATATTATATTGGCAGTATAAATATTAGTTGTATAATAATTTTCAATATAATTTATTCATATTTCAACCATTTATTAAAAGTGTATGATAATATAAATTATAGATAATATTTTTGGTGGTAAACTATTTCCCATAGTGAAAATTATTCCCTTTCCCTTTTCAGATGTCTTTAGTGATCAAGGGGAATATACCTAAGGTTATCGGTGAGCTATATTAGATTGAGGGTAAATCTATGGTGGATTATTAAAAATTGTATCAGATTGAGTATGGGTAATTGATTCATTGTTAAGAGTAAAGATAAGATTATTTTTACTTGAGAGGTATATTACTAAATATATCTTAAAAAATCATTAATAATAATTCTAGAGTTACTAGGGGATATCCATGTATGAGAATTTTTAAGCTTCCTTTAAAAGGATAATTTTTAACTATTACTTTTTTTACCACAAAAGAGGTATCTTGATGCACTTATGTGAAAATATAATAATTTAGTGCCTCATTAATAATGTGGGCATTTAGGAATCATTAACATATAAATATATTTTTACGATTATTTTTTATTATTCTTTGTATATTGTGACTTTTACTTTATGAATCATATTTTTTTTGAAATACTATTTTTTGTTCTTGGTTTTACTATGGTTATTATGAGTACCATATAAAATTTGATATACCTTCGACCGATTTAATAGCCATTAACCTACTATATAAACTTAGTTAAATGGTTTTTCCTAATGAAGACCAAATTTTATGAGGGTTTATGCTCCAAATTATATGTAGTGTGATTTCTGTATATTTTTTTATATTAAGGAGTTTATTTATTATGGTGTGGAATTAGTTTTTCAATATTTAAAATGAATTTAATTTTTTTAAAAGGATAAATTAATATAATATGATGTTAAGGGGTTTATAATTCATTATTTGGTTTTAATATTTCATTCTGAGTGATAAAAGGTTTTTTTTATATTAACGATTTAATGTGATTTTAAAAATTTACTTTTATGAGGAGTGTATTAATATGGTGAAAAATAGGTTCTAAATAGAAATGTTTCATTATTTACATGTACTGAATTATTTTTTAAAATATAATAGTTTAATTATTTTAAATAAATTTATGAGATTTAATCATTTTAGTCTTGTTGGAAAAGAATAAAATTTTAATATGGGTTTTTATAATAGTATTAGTTTGATTAAAAACATATTAGTTTCTTAAATAATAAAATGTATTAATATAATCTATATCTTCTTATGAGATTGGAAGTTTTTTGAAATTGGTTGAAGGATTTATAATGTTTAAATAAATAAAATGTTATAGTTTTATCTAAAAATGAGTTATTTTTGATATATATATATATATAACCATTTGGTTATTAGATGATGAAAAAATAATTTGTGAATATTTAAATAAGTTTTTTAAAGTTGAGTAATTATATGAACAATTTCGGGGTATGTAATATGAGAAATTTTAATCATACACTTAATAATGGTGTATAGAGTTTAGATTTATTAATTTAATTCTCAAAAGAGAACAACAGTGTGAAGGTAAAGGTAGCACAATAGAGATACAGGCAAAAAGAAGCCTTAAAAAAAATATAAAAATTAAAGAAAAAACAGATTTAGTGTGATTTTTATTGAATTATACCAACAAGTATAGAAATAATAGTACCTCAAAATCTATTTATTATGTAAAATAAATTAACATTATGCTTAAAAATAAAGACGAGAAATAGATAATGTAAATAGGTAGAACCAAAGAATCTATTTGAGTACATATCCTTTGTTACTCCGAGAAGATACAATGAAAATAGGCTTGAGGATGGTAACATCCACCCCTGTATTTGGAAATCACACATTTACACAAGATATATGACAAAATATAATATTAAAACAAAGAACTGAAATAAGAAGGAATATCGATCTTAAAAAATATTTCCTACACCCAGAATAAGAAAATGAATCAATTAAAAGAATAAGTGATACCTCCCAGGTTATAAAACCTCTGAAAATTATAATCAATGTCCAAAGATCTTACTAAGTGAAGATATCCATTGAAATAGCGCTCCCATAAGTTCAAGTATGATTGACACCATCGATAGACCTTCAAACTGGATTTTCTATCTTTGGTTATTTCTTAATTATTTTTATTGTTTCTTTTGGTAGGAATTCAATGTCTCTCTTGATGATGGCCACCCTTAAGGACTCATAAAGGATAAATCGTCATCACACCTCAAAACATCATATTTGATGGGAAACATGTGTGATCGAGGGTAAAAATAATAATTTATTATCTTATCAAATCATTGAGAGCATGCATGGGTTAAGATTAAGTCACTAGAGCTATGCGATATTAAACCGCCCTAATGTGAGTTAATTTCAGAATGGATCCCAAGTACCACATGTATGATTAACTTTCATAGAAGAGGCAACACATTAGATTAAATTTCTATTTCTATCCCACAATAGATTAAGTTCTCTATGTTAGAATAACCAACAGTGGATATTAAAAGATAACCCAGCTAACTCTATGTAAGATTAAAAGTCATCTCAAATCAGATAAAATAAAGGTAAAAAATGAGAAATAATACCTTAACATATAAATAAATTTTATAATGAACAAAAAAATTCCATGATAACTAAAAAAATTCAACATAAATAAATAAATCATAAAAAATAAAATACTTAAAAATTATAATTTAATTTATAACAAACATAATGAAAAATTAAACAAATATCTACCTTAAAAATAAAAATTTATAACTGAATCAATTTTCTTGATAACTAATGTAACCGATGAATTTTTTTAGATAGTTTTCAATTACTAGAAAAACAAAATAAATATCATAATCATCTCATTCCCACTATCTCATTAGAATGTAATATAATAGAATATATCTACCCATACTATCTCATTTACTTCTAGAAATTACAAAACATATTATTATAAAAACATCTTTATCTAAGAAAATACATTAACAGTGCTTAACAAACTATATTCCTGAGTCTCCCCATAAATATAAGTCAGTTAAATCACCAAATGAACTAGGAACTCCAATAAATCAACAAAAACTAAGAGAATAAATTTTCCCAATAGTTAAAATATTTATCTTGAAAATAAAATATAAAAATATAAAATTTAATGAATAATTTAGTTGAAAACACATAAAAAGATAATATTGAAATATAATAAGATATATCTCCCAGCCTAGACCTAAACAAACTAAGACACACCCACATTACTCACCCCTTCCTTCCTACCAAAGATCCTTGTAAATCACATATAGAGATAGACATTGGATCAAAGAAGAAAGAAATATTGGTGCTACATCTAACATGACCACGAGGGATCTAAATAGGTTCTATAAGACATAAAAACTATAAAAAATGTATACCATATTATTTTAGGCCACACTATCCCTAGGATTATACTCAGGGTATTATATCTTAATATAGTTAGTGTTACCGTGCTTATTATGATGGCTCAGACCCTAACACTCATAATCTATTGTTAATAAAAACCTTATTTACATAATATATTTAAAATGAACCAATATACCTAATCTTAACCATTAAATATTAAACAATCACCAATAAATATTGAGTGTTATATATTTGAAGGACCTTTTTGGTTTGGAGTTTTAGAGAGTTGGAAAAACATTTAACGAAAAAATCCCATTTATATCTCATAAAAAGTATTTTTTGATATTATATATATGAAACAAACAAATCCATAAAAATTATTCAACATATCCCAAAAAATTATCCACATAAGGTATTTTGTTAGAAATATCATGTACAAAACATTTCTTCATAACCCGAGGAAATGGAAACATAAGAATGGGTGAACATAAAATATTTGTAAATCTAAACATAATAAATAACAATATAATATCATAAGTTAGAATAATATGAGCATAAATAATATAGTTGACATATATAATAAAAATAATTCCATAATAAAAATAAACCATGATCATAACATATCCACGGTTAATATATCAATAAATAAAAAAATGGATAACAATAACTAGTTTCGTTAAATAAAATTAATAATTTTTGACATCTAATTCCATTTCCTAAGTCAGGTCATCAAGATATTAGACATCGTTATCTAACCATAAAGACCCTGTGTTTTTAGACATATTTTGTTATGGGTAGGCACACACTAGCAGATCTAAGCTAGCTTGTCTAATGAGACCTATCAATGCCTCAAGGCGATATCTATACTAATCCCCACATATATCTAATTATGTCTAATTAATTAGTCATATGAAGGAATACATAATCTATAAAATACATAACCAATATTTCTAGGTAATCAATAGATATCTATATTGGAGTAATGAGTATATAGATTTTCAAAAATTTCTCTGATTAATAAATGTAATAACATTTTACATATTAATACTTCAAGATAAAACTATATTGAGTAAGAGTTATATGGTTTAGTCAGAAATTTACCCACTAAATCAATAAATGACATACAAGTGAACACACTTCAATTGAAGGGAGGAAATATAGAGTGTTCAAAAAAGAAAGGTATTTTAAGAAACATTATGGGTGCAATATAGGATCATTGGAAAGAAAAATACATTGATAGATTTACATGATTTTAATCCACAAAAAAAATATTATGAGAAGATTTATAAGGTAATATATGATGAATATTAACACCAAAGAAAGAAAAAAATGGTGAATAAAATCATATCTTAAGGAGGAAAAATTGAGAGGTAAAAATCCTTACGGTAATAGAAAATGTAGAATCAAAAGGATGTGAGAGAGATACCATGGAATTATAATATAATTAAATGAAATATATTCATTATAATTGAATTAAATATAGAATTTAACACACCATATAGAATAAAATATGGTTCCAAATATCCAACACGTCTCACAGAATTCAAAATAGATAAAAAAAATGATTACAGATTTAGAAACATTTAAATAAAAACCCCATGAAGAACATAATTTCTAATGGAATATTAAATAACACAAATAATGAGATAATAATGATATAAAATATAAAATGGTAAGTGAGTACAACATAATATATAAAACATGGTATATAATATAATCATGTCTTAAGGAATTTAATTTCAAGACAATGAACCATTACATGTAACATAATCATTAAGGTAAAAATCATTTGATAATGTGGTGATAAGGAATAATTTTAGAAAATAAAAGCATAGGATGAAATAAAACACCAAGTATTCATTATTTATAATAATTCACTCTTAGAAAATTATAGTTTCAATAAGAATATTTGTAACTCATCGGAAAAAAATTAGGTTAGAAAAAAATACTTATTTTAATTCTAGCTTATCCAAAATGCTCTCTAATCACATTTATAAAAAAATATCTTAATCACCCATGTAAAAAACATATAAATGTCTATAACCTTTTATATATTTCATTTATAATTATTTTCTAAATGTATATTAGTTATTTATTATATATTTTTGATACCAGGTGTGAGATATCCTGATCATTTTGAAGTAGTTTCTTAATAGAAATGTTTTTATTAATTCATCTCCAAAATTTAATCACTAAAAGATCATAAAAGGTATTTAAATATATGTTTTATAATTATTTATAATGTTATGATTTCAATATATGGGAGTTTTTTATTATCCTTAACGGTGAAATCGATGACGATCATGTTCCAATGATTTTGTAAGAACATTAAATTGATATATTAAATAATTAGTTTAATATTAATTTTACCATTCTGGAACAAAATTAAAATAATTATTTACCTATTTATATAATATATTATCATAAAATAAATTTCTATAGTCATCCATGATATAAATTTATATCATTTTCAAGTAGGTGATTAAACAAACCCAAAAAAGAACATACAATAATTAATGGGTGATTATAAAGTGATTTAGTTGTAATATCATTATATTATGAATGATCTTATTTAGTATTTATTAGTATTATACATCTAAATTTTTAATAATTAGAAGAATACTGTAACCTATATGAAGTTATTACATAGTTTAATGAAATCATTTTTTCTCCTAGAATGCTCTTTAAGACGATTGTATTTACCATGATTGTTTATTACTCATATTATCAACATTTTCTCAAACTTTTCTTAATTTTTTTTAATAATTTAATAAAAAAAATATTTATCCATTAAAATATTCTCATTACCAATCATTAAAGGAAGTAATTAAATTAAAAAAATCATAAATCCATCATTCTAGGGAGGTGGTAGTCTGCACGTACTCATAGTTAATGTTTTCATTTTACATTGAATGTGAGAAATTTATAATATATATTTTTTTTATTTTAGAACCTAATTTTCTTTTATATATCATAATTATTTATTAAATTAAACCTCAGGACCATCCTTGTAATGTGGTTAAGGAAAAAGAAACATGATGCTTTTTGGAGGTGGTAGTTTACACACATGCATGAATGTCATTTTTTGTTTTCCTTAAGGTAAAAGGGGAAAGGTGGTTAATAGTTATTACCGTGGAATAATAAAACTTATTATAAAAAATACTCATTTAATTATATATTAATTGTAAAAATATATCCATAATATTTAAACTAAAAATAAAAGAACATTGAGAAAATTAATACTCACGTTGATGAATTGAGATTTCCCTTGTAAGATTCCTTGGAAATGGAGGCATTAAGATAATATATTGTGAGAATAAGATTAGTAGTGTGAAAATATGATTCTATGGTAAGTAATATGGTCATATGTTTAAGAGAAAACAAAATTTTTGAGTGGTATTGAAGGGGTGGTGAGAGTCCCCTTTTTATAAGTTGTGAGAATGACATTTTCATAAATATTTCAACTTTATGTAAAGAGATCCATTGTTTCACTTATCAAGAAGATTGAAAAAATGGAAAATAAAGGATTGGGGATGAAATAAGATCAATAATAACTAATCCATTAATTTTAGTTCATGTTTTAAACATTTTTCAGAGTCTTTTACTATTAAAAGTTTCACTTTTACCATTTTAGGTTTTACAATGGTAAGTAGTTTTTACCTATATAATTTTATTTTAATTCATAAATATAAAATATAAATTATTAAGTAATATTGAACTAATAATTCCAAATTTAAATAATTTTTATCATATAAAATTTCTATTGGTAATAAAAATCAATTTTTATCATTTTCGCATGTAACGCCTAAAAACCCATTTTTCAAAAAAGTGAATTTTTAATAATAAAAATTTATATTTAGGATAAAGTTATCAATTTATTTTATTTTATTGATAAAAATTAGTTTATTATAAATAAAATAAATATTATTTGTCTTTTATATAAATTAGAAACTTAATTTTACAATAATAATATTCAATTAAATAAAAATACCAAAAATAGTTTCTTTTATTGGAAAATATTACTTCAGATCATAAAATGTAAAAAATAGGTTTCATAAATTCAGAATGATATTGAAAAATTTATATTATTACTCATTAAATTAATATTTTATAAATTTAAAAGTTTTATAATCTTTTACTTGTTGATTATATAATGATAAATCCTTAAAAATTACTTTTTTTAATGAAAACTTCATTTTCCATTATTCTCATAAAAATCAGCTATTTTGGGAAAAATACCAATAAAAATATTTTTAAGCTCATATTGGCATGATGAATCTATAATTATATTTTATTTTTCTCAAATCCAAATTCAGAATGATTATTATTTAAATTAAAAAAAACACAAAAATATAATGAGATCTTTTTGAATAGGAAAATAACATTTTTAAAAAAATATTGATTTTCATATTCTTATTTCCTATAAATTACCAAAAAAACTGGTTATTATATTATTTTCATCAATAATATATTTTTTCCATAAAGTATTAATTTTATTAAAAAAATGTCAATTTTAATAAATGTTATTTTTTAAAGTATAAATCAGTTCTATTTGTTATTTAGCTATAAAAATTTAAATTATCAATGCCTTAACATTGGTAAAGAGATTTGTTTTCTATATATATATTTTAATTTAATTACATCTATTTTTATCCAAAAATTTTACAACTTCATTTTTAAGGTTTTATATTGTTTTTAGATCGTTTTGTTTCAGTGTTGCGTGTGTCATAAGCTATCAAACACTTTAGTTTCTAAAGGAAATAAAATCTATAATCTTTAATCTTGTGGTGTTACATCCCACCCCAAATAAACTAAATTCTTCCAATTTTTAGTTCTTTTTATCTAAGGAGTATATTTGAGTGTATCTAAAAGATATAAAATATAAAAGTTTTAATTTATAATGAGATATAAATCTTACTATTTTAGATACTATGAAAATGATTATTGGGTATCAAGACCAATATGATAAAAGTAATTTCCTAAGAAGTTCATAGTCAACATCAATGGAAGATCATGGGTTGATTTAGGATATATAGTGATATTTTATGATACAAAAATTGATATGAACCCTTTTCAAGGTGTAGTAATCTATTCCTAAAACCATATCAAATAATGGAAAAAACTATATCTCTAAGAAGTAAATTCTGAAAATCCTAGAGGAAGATTTAATAATAATCACAAAACCATGTTTTTTATTTATAATTAAATATTTAATAGTTTTTAAAACATTATTTTCATGATACATTAGAAAATATAGAGTGAATAATCACTATCCTCTTCAATATTAGTCATTGTGTCGGCTTTTCCTTATTCACATGGTCTATGTGGTTCTTGGTGATATTCCTTATTGGCCATTGGATTAGTTCATTGATTTTTATAGTGCCTAATTTTCTTGCATCTGAATAAATAAATTTTTGTTTCTTATCTCTTTACCTTTAACCCATGAGCATGATGACCTTTATTTTTACACTTATAGTCAATTCCTATCCCCAACAAGAATTCTCTGAGGTGGTTATTCCCACATTATTAACACATAGGAAACTGAATCATCTTCCTTTCATTATATTTATCACCTGAACTTCTCTTAGACTCCATATTTATCTTATTTGGTGTCTTTTTGGATTAAACTATGTTCACATTGTTAATAATAATTTTTGATAGGAAATGTTTTATAATAACAAGATTTCTCACTCCATCTATTATCCCATTTGTTTTCTCATTGGTACAATCTTTTCATTGTCTATAACATCCATTGATAACTTGTTTCCTTTGGTTTCCATCCTTTAATAAATGCAAAATGATTTAATCATGAGTTATGAACACCGTTATATAATTATTTTATGATTATTACATGAAAATTTTAACTTCAAAATGGATTAATATTTAAAATCATCACATTATATTTCTGTTCAACCTAAATCACTCTCAATTCAATACATGAATCATTAGGTTTGGTTCTATCATATTCATTAAGATAATTTATTTACAAAATAAATACTTTATAATGGATTGAAAGGATAATATTGAAAACAAAATAATATCCACTAGGAGGGTCTATCTTGGTATTTAGTCTTAGGGTCACTCATTATGCCTTAGAGATAAGATTGAGTTGATACTCAACTGACATTTTTAGGGTGATTACCCCTAGGTGCATCTAATTCACATCAATATACACATTATAGTATCTATAAAGGGATGTAATTTCTTTAATAACTATACAATATCAACTTTACCAAAACGTTTGGATATTATCTGATATATAGACTTATACCTTAGACCCATCCCTAGGGTTTCCAGAAAATTTCTCTTATATTAATCCCTAACATGTAATATTACCTCAACTAACATAAATAGTTATATAAAACTTTGAAATAATTATTATCATTAACTCATAAACCCTTAATGACATTTATATCTCCTAAATTATCCTCAACTGGTGAATGCATAATCTCCAAAGTTATCTAAACCCTTATCTAATCCTTAAAATATTTAATATTACCTCGACTATACTAAAAGATTATCTATAATTTTGAAATTATTATCATCCTTAATATATAAACTCTCAATGAAATTTATAACTCCTAAATTATCCTCAAATAATTAAATATTAATCTCTAAATCTGCATAAACCCTCATTTGATATGTAATGTGACACCCTGAACCTACACTCCCAAAATTTGATGTGAATAAACACCTTCTTTACATATTGACCTTAAAATAAACTGATGTGACCCAATTTTAACTATAAATAATTAAAATATAACTAAAAAATATTGAGTTACATACATTTTATGGACCTTTTAGGTTTATATATTTAGAGATTTACAGAAAAAATTATATCTAACAAATCCCATGTGTATCTCATAAAATGTATTTTTTCCCACTATACAAGAAACTACTTAATCCATAATAAGTCTTTAACATCTAATAAAAAATTCTAAACACAGGCTATTATGTTATACATATCATGTGTAATAAATATCTTCATAACCTGTGGAAATAGAAACATAAGAAGGGGAGAGGTAAAATTATTAGAAAGGGTAAACATGGACGATAATAATAAAATATCATTAGTTATAATAAGATGATAATAAATAATACGAAAGGAATATATAATCAAAATAATTATATAATCAAAATAAACCATGATCATAATATATCTATGGTTTCCATATCATTTAATAAACTCATGTATAATAATAAATGGTTCCTTAGTGATGAGATTCATAATTTTAGACACCTAATTACATGCCCTAAGTGAATTCATCATGATCTTATAAATCATTGTCTTACTGTCAAAGCCATATGTTTTGGATATATTTTTCTCTGGACATACATACACTATAAGACTCAAGTTAGTTTGTCTCATGAGGCCTAGTGTTGCATAAAGCTACTATCTATACCTATCCCCACCCATCACTAATTTACTTCAATGAATTAATCATATGAAGGTATAAATAATATATATAATGCATAATTAACATTCCTTAAAAAACAATAAACATTAGTATTAGAATAATAATATACATATTTTCAATATTTCTCAAATCAATAAATTTAATAGTTTTCTATGTATTCATACCTCAACATAACACCATATAGAGTAAGGGGTAAGTGTTTAATTCAAAAAGTTCCCCAGTAACTCTGTGTTTGAAATCTAGGTGAACACCCTTTAATCAATGGAAATAAGTATAGAGTTATCATAAAGGAAAGTCATTGGAAGGAAAATTATGCCTGTAATAGAGGATGGCTTGGAAATAAAAAGGAGGTGATGGATTTACATGAGTTTAATACCCCAAAAGAAAATAGTATGAGATTATTTTACAAAAATACTTAAACAATATATACGACATAAAATTGAAACAAGCTGTGAATATGAATCACACCTCAACGAGGGAAAATAGATATACAAAAACACATATGGTAATAGTAATGTAAGAATCAAAAGGACATGATAGGGATACTATATAATTAAAATATTATTAAATGAATTATACTCATTATAATTGAAGGAAATATAGAAGTGAATTCATTATAAAAAATAAAATATGGTCTATAATATAAAACTTATATCATGGAATTTAAAAACGATAAAAATAACACTTATGAATTTAGAAACATGAAAATAAAAACCCCATGAAGAAGATAATTTCAATTGGAATATTAAATTCCATTAATAATTATAGAATAATGATATAAAATATCAAACGGTTATTAATCAAACCATACAATAGAAAACATGACGTATAACATAATTATGTCTCAAGGAATTGAAATTTGAGACAAAGAACCCTTAAACGTAACATAATCATTGAGGTAAAAATCATTTGATAATGAGATTTTAAGGAATAATTTTAGAAACGACAAAAAATAGGAAATAAAATAGAAACTATTTATTAGGTAGAATAAATTAATCTTGTAACATTATAGATTCAATAAGAATGGTTTGTAACTCAATGGAATAAAATTAAGCTAGTACACACACTTAACGTAATTCTTTCTTAGTCTAAATTTACTTTAACAACCTATATAACAATCATTGATGGACCCCAGAACACCCTAGGAGGGGAGGGTTGAACCAGGGCATCAAATTATTCTTCTAAAATGATGTATCTTATTACCATATTGGTTAGAACTTGTTAAACCTATTGGATGGTAATGTGTAGTAATTTAAAGAATTACATGAAGGGATACAATACAAAAATTTTAATCGGTTCACCACTAAGGTATAGTCCAAGTAATATACACCGACAGTATTTCAGTAGTACATAAATACACTAATATTCACTAGATGTAGAATATAGAAGTTTAGACACAATAAATCTATGCCACGATCACTACTTTTACAAGATTTTAGAGATATCACAATGCCTCCCTCAGAAAAAATTTGTCAAATCCCCTATCACACTATATTAAGATATGACTTACTCAGTTTATCGAATTGAAGGTATCTTAAATAGATTTTCATTAGTCATTGTCCCTATCTAGAATGAAACTCTTCTTGCAATGTAGGCTAGAGTTAATGCACTTTAAAATCACTATTCATTGAAAACTGATATTCAAAACTACCATCTGTGAAGATCCTTCATGAAGCTCACTACCTTCATGAATCACCTAAACTTTTCAGAGCTCACCGAGTCAACACAGAATACGTAGTAGTCACAAAGAACACATTACATAGAATCATTGGCATTAATCATGTCTTAATTAGCCTTTTCAGGATGCTCAATCTCGCGTATAAACCTAGATTCATAGAGCTCCCCTAGCTTTGTGAAATTAGTGAAATTCCACATTTTCCCTGAATAATTTTGTGTAAAATAATGTGGGGTAACCTTATATTTATAGGCTTATCTGTTTGTGATTCTATGCCACCTCCAACACATATTTCAGATCTTTAAAAAACTTCTTTACAGAGCACCTCCATTCATGACGATCCCTTGACATTTGATGTTGTGATAAAGATTTTCGTCAAGCCATCTCATGCTCATGATGCTCTAATTATCATAATAATGTAGAACATGATCACCAATATTTATGCTCCTTATCTTTGAAAAAAACATACTAGTATTCATGAAACAACTACCTTTACCATATTTATGAAGATTTGATTCTAGAAAACAACCCTTTGCGATGCTAGCCACTTCCTCCAGATTTTGAGCCCAAAATTTAGAAAACATTGGGAAACGATGCCTCATTAAACACTATTGTCAGATTATATTGTAAGATCACTCATGTTGCAAGAGCCCTGGTCAACCTAGTGGGGATTGAAGACAAAATCAAACCAAAATCCATTTCTAGAAAAGAACAACCCTAGTTCCAATAATCTCTCCATTTTGTTTTGTTGTCAATTTATAGATAAACTAAATAAAGCACCATCCACTAACAAGACCTGAAACACAAGAAAAAAAATCATCCAACACTATAAGTCTATGCAAGAAAAGATTAATGTAGAAAAAATAGGGGAAACAAGAATTGGGTTCTTGTGTTTTGGAATACATAAAATTTGTTTAAGATAAGTTCTAATTGTTTCCTCATAACAAAAAATTTTCATTATCTTTTCTAATTCTCCCCCTTTGTAATAATTGAATTTATACATTGCCCCTTTTGGAAATAAACCCAAAGGACCTATAATTTTAGTTTTAGAGATCAAAATTCACTCTCCCTAGATCATATCTCCCCCATAAAACTGCATCACTTCTAAAAATTTATTAAAAAAGTTAATGCAATAGGGAGAGGGGAAAACTCGTGGAGTCCTCATGCACTGGGAGGTGGTTGAACACTATGGTTAAACTGATGTTTCTTAAACACACGAGATACCAATGGATTGGTCATAATGTCATCCACTTGGTCGTCAGTTCCAACATGATCCATTTTAATCACACCTTGCTCGAATTTTTCATTGATGTAGTGATACTGGATTTCAATATGTTTTGTATGATAATGCTAAACATGATTCTTTATAAGATCTATCACACACTTATTATCATATAAATTCACCTTTATATATTTTACCTTATCACCAATATTCGTAAGCTGTTTATTTATCCAAAATAGTTGGGTATAAGACTTTATCATAGAGATATACTTTGCTTAAGTAGTACCAAGTGAAGTAATTTCCTATTTCTTACTCTACTAGCCTACACATTTCTTTCCAATAAAAAATTCTCCAACACTTCTGGAATTTCTATACACCACATCTCTAGCCCACTCAACATTTAAAAATGTCATTAGTTCATTAACTTTTCCTTTAGTAGAGTATAATCCATAATTGTGAGTTCTTTCATTTTACCTCATGATTGTTTTTACTATAGTCAAATGTTCTTGCTTATGATTACTCTGAAAGTAGGCCACTAAGAATATTGGAAAGAAAATATATGGTCATGTCACAGTAAATTACATTAAGCTTAAAATGATTCTCATGTATATTATAGGATATATAGATGTATTATCCTCATGCATTCCCATTTTTCTCGAAACCGCAATTAGAGTTGAAATTGTTTTGGAGTCATGCATATCGAATTTGTTTAGTAATTATCTTGCATAATTTTCTTGAGAAATAAATGTGCATTATTTCCTATGAATCACATGTAGCCCCATGAAGTATGTGAGTTCCCCAATCATAAAAATTTCAAATTCTGATTTCATGAGATTGGAGAATTCATCCACTGATCCCTATCTTCTTGCACAAAATATAATATTATCTATGTTAACCGGTACACTGAAGTGATATTTCTGAGAATTATTTATATAGAGATTTTGATCCACTCATCCTCTTTTATAATAAAGCTTATTTAGATTAAAATTCATCTGAGAGTACCACACTCATGGTGCCTGCTTCCGAACATAGATCACCTTCTTCAATATGTAAACCTTAGTTTCATCATTACTAAGATGAAAAACCACCAGTTGTTCAATTTAGATGTATTCTTAAATAACAAAATTTAATAAATCTGTCTTGAAATCCATTTGATACACTTTTTACCCCTTTAAATTTCCATGGTAAGAAAGATCTTTATTGTATCCATTCTAGCTGCCAGATCAAATGTTTCTTCAATATCAATTCATTCAATCTATGAATTGCCTTTACACAATAGATGTGACCTGTTTTTTTATCACATGTCCATCCTCATTTTTCTGAAGATCCATTTTTTACAGTCACATTATGATTTTCAGGTCTATTAACAAGATTCCAGGTCTATTTCGCATCAATCTGATCAAGTTCATCATTCATGGATTTTAACCATGATTCATTGTAACATACTGAAATTTTAAAAGGAAACATGATGCCAAATAATTATTAAATGAAATAGTATGTACTATGTAGACATTAAAACAATACTATTCAAACTAATTTTCCCACTTCTCTATTTTGAATTTCGAAAATTTGACATACACATTTGCGATTAGTAAGGTTTTTTGAGTCCGATTGGACAAACATAATTTTCAGTGAATAGTAACCTAACCTTATGAATAGTCACATATGCTTATGAATAGTAGTACAAACCTTATGAATATTAAATCATTGAAAACAATATTTACCTAACCCATAATGATTAAATAGAATTTAGGCTTCTTATAAGTAACAATTTGACCAGAGTAAAAGTATTCGTACTTTTGTAAGTTATAAATAAATAATTATAATTAATTAATTAATTTAAAAGAAAATGTATTTTACTAAAAGGTTTTAATAAATAGATAATTTTATGACTTTTAGTTTTAAGATAATTTTATAAGGCCTTATGTAATTCTTGAAACCAATATAATGTCAATTATAATTTTAAAATCTGTATTTTTCATATAAATTATGTTTTTAATTAAAAATTAAATTAATAATATTTATAAAATTATTTTTAAAAAATGGAGTTTATTTTTTTATTCTACATGTTAGAAAATGGTTTGGGTAAATTTTTGGGATTTTCGGAAATACATGAATTTTTAGTGAAAAGTAAAATACGATAATTTATGATAAATGCTAAATACATGAATTATGATGTGATCAGCTGATGTATGGATGATATAAGGCCATTATCTGAAACTTAAATTAATAAAATACTATTATTGGTAATATAATCACCACTACTACTTGTCTTGTGTAGAAATAATAAATTAATGAATATAATATTGAGAAAACCCCTCTCCCCTCCACTATAAATACCACCTTTCACACTCTCATTTCCTCACACCTCTCAAGCTTAATTTTTTTCTAAAATCTTCCCAAAAAACTTTCATAGCCCCTCCTCCATGTCCAAGAGCTTCTTTTTGCATCAAAATACCAATCCTAGGTTCCTTAAGGAGGATCTCAAGAGGAGGATTCAAGAGGTAATTCCTCTCTCTCTCTCTCTCTTTACCTTTAATTTCCTTTCAATTTCAAGTTCTTTTCTTAATGTCTCCCCATATATCCTAACAAACATGGTATGGTAACTATAGTATCATACATATACTATAATATTTTGATACTAATGGGATAATATATCATTCAATCCCCTTCTCCTCTTCTTTTTATTTTAGAAAGGAAAATGTTGTTCTCGAGGTGTGAATTTATCACCTTCAAGAACGACATGTTTTCATTTTCCTTTACTACCTTAAATTATGGTCATGAAACCATTTATATTGTTGAAATATATTATGTTATATGTATTATATCCAATTTAATGTTCTTTAACTAACTTATTTACATATTACTAAATGATTAAACAAAACAAGTTCGTTGTGGTCTAAAAACCTCTTGAATTAACCCAACCGATCATCATTAAATTATCATCTAATGATTCCTTATCATGGTATATAAATAAAACAATTATAAGATAATTTAAAGTTTTAAAAAATAAACAATAAAATATGATTTAAATTATGGATTTTTATCCACATTTTAAAAGAACTTCCATTCATGAATACAAGTGGACCGTTCAAGAAAACTATAAAAACGAACATTCCTAAACAATGAATTTAAACTCTATAACTCATAAAAAAATACCATAAATGAAATTAATAAAAAATTAATGAATATTATTAATGTATAAAAGGTTCTTTAATTATTAATTAATTAATATAATGTGGTTATACAGGACATTAATGTGAAGAAACCATTTAGATACAAGGTAAGTGAAAATTCTTGAACCCAACTCTCATACTTTGTATTTTCTCTATTTCACTCCATTTAGGGTATGAATAATACTTAAAAATAATTTTTCAATCATTATATTAACTTATATGGGATATAAATGTTTTCTAATTATGTTCATGACAAACCCAATGTTTTCCAAAAGAACTCTTCTTTCAAATAAACACAGTCTCAATGATTATTTCTTCTTCACTAATCGTTGATTGTTCTATGTCAAGAATGTTATCCCCGCTTTTTTAGGAGCCAAATGTTTATTAATGTATTCTTTATGATGTTAATTCCATTACCTTCCATGGGTTATTTTATGTTTATGTTTGGAATATGCTCTATGTGGCATGCATGATAATGTAAATGTTATGATGTGATAGGTGCGCCCCAAATTATATACCGCAATATGAATATTATGATATGACGGGTGCACCCGAAAATATATAGTGCTCCAACGCATTGGGTAAAGTGATGAATCTCATGAGTTAAAGGTAAATGATGTATGAACATGATGCTAGTATTTTTCAAAAATATTTGTGGTAGTAGACCACTAAAACATGATGTTTCATTTTTATGCATTGCCACATTCCATGCCTTTATCTAATGATCCATCTAGTGATTTTGATATTGATGTTATGATTATGCTCACCCCATGATATATTGTTCTTATATATCCTCATACTGGGATTTTAACTCGCCCCATTTTAATGAATATCCTCATGTGATTACGTGTTCTAAGGAGAACTTAATGGGTAATAAGAATCTAGAGAATAAGGAATTAAATAAATGTTTATGTTTTATATTGTAAAATTTATGTATGGTCTGTCTAATCCTCCAAAACCTAAACCAGAAAAGGTCATACAATGTATAATATACTATGTATTTTTCTTTTATCCTTTGTAAAAAATCACACAACATGTTTTTGTAATTAATCCAGAAGTGCAGGTTTAGGTCTTTACAGTTAGTATCAGAGGAATAGTCTAAGAAACATTGGAGATTAGAATTTTTCATTTTGGAATTTACTTTTGGACTTCTAGTAAAATAATTACACATAATAAAATAGTTTTTCTTAATTATCAATACATTAATTCATAATTATAAGTACAATGATTTTTTTTGAAAGGTAGTGTTCTGGTCAATGACCAAAACACCAAAATTTATTGATAAAAAAAAGATTACATAAGTCTGAAATATGAAATTTTGTTAACATCCCTAACATAGAGAGGGAGTAAATCAGGAGGAGGATCGTCCCTCCAAATGATAGCATGAGAAACACCCATATTGGCAACCACTTCAGCAATCCAGTTAGCTTCACGGTAGGTGTGAGTGGTGATGAAGTTGATATCATAAAGCGAGTTTAAACAATAAATACAGAGAGTAGTGAGAATCCAGGAAATATGAACGGTACCACTCTAGATGGCCTAGATAATAGTAGTGGAGTCTCTCTTGATCTAGATGTTGTTCCAGTTACGTCGCCTTACAAAAGAGATAGCATGGATAACACTCAACATCTCCACTTCCAGTGCGGAGTTAATGGGGGTCGAATGTAACATACCAAAATTTTAAAAGGAAAAACAATGAAAAATAATGCTTGCATGAACTACTAAGTAATATGTGGCCTTTATAAAATAGCTATTAAAATTAACTTCCCCAATCTATTTTGAATTTCTTAAATCTTATATACACATTTGCGATTAGTAAGTTGTTTGGAGTTCGATTGGACAAACTTAATTGTTGGTGAATAGTAAACTACCCTTATGAATAGTAACCTACCCTTATAAATAGTATCATGACTCTTATGAATATTAAATCATCCAAAATAATAGTAAACTTATCCATGAATGATTAAATAAAATTTAGGAATTTTATAAGTGAAAATTTGACCATCGTAAAAGTATTGGTATTTTTTAAGTCATAAATAATTAATTATAATTAATTAGTCAATTTAAATGAAAATTTATTTTCCTAAAATGTTTTCATAAATAAATAATTTTATGTCTTCAGGTTTTAATATAATTTTATATGGATTTATGTAATTTTTGAAAGCATTATAATGTCATTTATAGTTTTAAAATCTGTATTTTTTAAGTAAATTATGATTTTAATTTAAAATTAAATTAATCATATTTAAAAATTTAATTATGAAAAATGGATGTCATTTTTGGATTCTACATGTTAAAAATGGTTTGGGTGAATTTTTGGTATTTTTTTTGAAATACTAGAATATTTGGTGAATAGTAAAATATGATAATTTACGATAAATGCTAAATACATGAATTATGATATCATCAACTGCTCATGGATTATGTAAGGACATTATCTAAAACTAAAATTAAGACATTACTATTATTGGTCATCAAATCATCACTATTACTTGTCTTGTAGGGAAATAATAAATTAATTAATATAATATTGAGAAAACCCCTCTCTCCTCTACTATAAATGTTACCCTTCACACCCTCATTTCCTCACACCTCTAAAGCTTAAATCCTTGTCTAAACTCTACCCAAACATAATCTCTATCTCCTCCCTCAAGTTCAATATCTTCTTGTCACATAAAAATATAATCCTAGGTTCCTTGAGGAAGATCTGAAGAGGTGGATTCAAGAGGTAATTCCCCCTCTCTTTCCTTTTACTTTCCTTTCAATTTCAAGATCTTTTCTTAATATATCCCCAAATATCCTAATACACATGGTTTTTAAACTCCATTATCAAAAATATAATATAATTTAATGAAACTAATGGGATAATATATCATCCAACCCCTTATTCTGTTCTTTTTATTTTAGAAAGGAAAATATTGTTCGTGAGGTGTTAATTTATCCCCTTCAAGAACAACATGTTTTCATTCTCCTTTACCACCTTCAGATATGGTCATTAAACCATTTATTTGGTTGAAATGGAATATGATATATGTATCATACCCTAATTAATGTTCTATAACTAACTTATGTACATATTACTAAATGATTAAACAAGACAAGTTCGTTGTGGTCGAAAAACATCCCAAATTAACCCAAACGATCATCATTAAATTATTATCAAATTATTCATTCTCATTATATATAAAAAATTATTTATAATATAATTTAAAGTTATGTATCATCATAAATAACATATGATTGAAATTTTTTATTTTTATCCATGTTTTAAATGAACTTCCATTTATGAATACAAGTGAACAGTTCAAGAAAACTATAAAAACGAACATTTTCGAACAATGAATTTAATCTCTATAACTCATCCAAAAACCCATAAATGAACTTAATAAAACATTAATTAATATTATCAATGTATGAATGTTTCTTTAATTTTTAATTAATGAATCTAATGTGGATATATAGGACATTAAAGTGAGGAAAGTGTTCAGATACAAGGTAAGAGGAAATTCTCAAACCCAACTCTCATACTTTGGGTTTTCACTCTTTCCCTTAATTTTTGGTATTGTTACTCTGTAAAAATAATTTTTTCATCATTATCTTACCTTTTCTTTGATATACATGTTTTATACTTAATTTTCTGAAAAACCTAATATTTTCTAAAATTAATCTTCTTTCTAATAAACACACTCTCAAAGATTGTTTCTTCTACACTGATCGTTGATTGTTCTATGTCAAGAATGTCATCCCCTATTTATTTTGGGAGCCAAATGTTTATGAATGTATTATTTATGATGTTAATCCCATTACTTTCAATGGTTTATTTTATTTTTATTTTTGGAACATGTTCTTTGTGGCATTTATGATAATGTAAATGTTTTGATGTGATGAGTGTTCCCATAATTATATAGCATAATATGAATGTTATGATGTAATGGGTGAACCCAGAATTATACAGTGCTCTAATGAATTAGGTAAATTAATGAATCAAATGACTTAAAGAGAAATTATGCATGAACATGATTCTATAATTGTTCACAACTATGTATGGTAGTTGACCACTAAAACATGATGTTTAATTTTAATGTATTTCCACATTCCATGCCTTTATCTAATGATCCCTCTAATTATTTTGATGTTGATGTTATGATTATTATCACCCCATTCTATATTGTTCGTATCTATCCTTTTACTGGGCTTTTATCTCACCCCATTTTGATGTATATCCTTAGGTTATTATGTGTTCTAAGGAGAACTAAATGGGAAATAAGAATCCAAAGAAGACGGAATTAAATAAATGTTTATGTTTTGTGTTTTAAATGTTATGTATGGTTTGTCTAATCCTCCAAAACCTAGAACAGAAAATTTCCTAGAATGTAAAATATACTTTTTGTTTTCTTTTATCCTTTATAAAAAAATACACTACATGTTTTATTACTGAATTAAAAAGTGTGGGTTCAAGGCTTTACATTCATCCTTTATAGCTTCTTCAAATGATCTTGGTTACATAATTGATAGGAAGGTGGATTGTTTATCATTCCTTATTCTCTGTATCTATGTGGGTGCTTTCTAATCCCCAATGACATTGGATTGATCAATTTCTAATCTTAAATTTCTCATGTGAGGTCCAGATTAATTTTATTCAACCACCATTTCTTCTTCTAATTCTTCTTCTAAGTCAACATCATGATGTGAATCTTCAATATTTTTCACACCGTCCTCTACTTCTGTATTTTAATCTGCTCCATTTTTAGATTCTTTCTAATCTTCTATCATATCATTTTAATAATTCCTTGAACAATTTTTGGTTCTATATTTAATGATTTTTACATTGATTCTTTCTAAAAAATTTCCAAGACATTTATTAAAAAATTTCAAGGATTTATCTTTATTGAATATCCAATAAATATTCCCTCATCTACAACATCACCATACATCCCTTGATTTCCTTATTTGTTTCTGATGAAAATTTTACTTCAAAAAATAAGAAAATACGTCAAAGAGGGATTCCTTCAATGCCACAATTGATATGGTGTCTGTTTATCTCATATAAATCTCTGTTAGATATTGAGTATACACTTCAGCTTTAACATCCTATTTCCAGTAATGATAAGGGTTATGAATCTCAATCAATAGAGTTATGGCCATATTGTTTACCTTTCGATTCATACAATCAAAAACATTATTTGTTTATGGGGTTCTCACAATAACACCCTCATGTTGTCTTCCATGTTTCTCCAGGTAATTTTCAAATTCAATGGACATGTATTGACCTCCATTGTCAGATCGTAGAATTTTATTATACGGCCTACAACATTCACAACAATACATCGATAAATTTTCATGAAATCAAGAACTTGATGTTTCCTATGAATGACCATTACACAAGTCATTCTAATATAATTATAAATAAAAAATTTAAATTACCTCTCTCCAATTGTTTTTGCCCTATTTATTGGTTCACATACATATATGTCGATATTATCAAGAGGTTTTGATGCCATTTTCTTCTTTGGATGATAGGAACTAAAAGGTAACTTTCCTCGTATGAAATAATCATAAGTATTTTCCTATTAATTTGTAAAATTATGAATATTCATGACTATATTCAGCTTAGAAATATTTTCTATGTCATGTCGATTAATGTGACCCAACCTTCAGTGCCACAAGTTGTTCTCTACTTCAACTTTCATGTAGAAAATGTTCTCATTACTATCAACCTAGTATAAGTTTCCATATATTCTTCATCCTTTCATGATATAATTCAATGTACTTCTATTTATAGTGAACCAATTTTGATTGAATTTCAATATAAGTCTTAAATCATAGAGTTGACTCACACTTAGGATATTATGATGCAATCCATCCACATAAAGAGCTTCAGTCTTCTTAAGCTCATCACTTTCTAGTTCTATAATCCAAATAACATCGATCTTAAAAAAACTATCATTTCCAAACCTATCTATCACATCAAACCTTTTCTTTACATTATTCAATAAATCCACATTTTCTGTCACATGGGATAAGAATCCACTGTCAAGAATCCATTTTCTACTATTCTTAGACACTTTTGGAGTGACTTCTTCAACATTAGATTTCTCTATTTTATTCTTTTACTTCAATAAAATATTATATTTAGTGAAGGATAAATATGGACATTAAAATATAATTTCCATGTTCATGGGTTCATCATACTCATACTCTTATTCCATAGTAGAAAACTAGTTTTAAGATAAACATAGTATGGTTGATGAGTATTTTCTTTGTATTTGAGATCTGTATGTATTGTTCATGAATTTACTCTCCCTAAAATAAATATTTTTTTGGAAAAAGTTAGAACAATGAAAAAATATCCATAGAAACTATTTATTATATAATAAGAAGTATATAAATTTGTTATCCTTTATTGAATTACTAGATATTACCTATTCAAATAAATCCTTTCCTCTTTACAATATGATATGGTATGGCATAGATAGCTATAGAATTGAAATTTCATAAGAGGAGATGTATTCTGACTTCTATTCCTCCCCATGTATCCTTCCTTAGGAAAATAGTTTAAATGCCTATCATTTTGGGAAACATGTGGATAATATTCAGTTATCCTCTCATTTTTATATGAGTCTCTCTTTGTTAGGACTTTAGGTGACTTTGTGATATGTTAAAATATTTATTTCCCTTTTCTTTTGTTTATCTTATTTCTATCCTTTGATGTTTTGGAATCGAACCCAATTCCACTATTTCCCATGCATATGGATCTTTGAGCATTAAAAACATTTTTTACTCCATTATAATCCCACTTATCTCTCTCCAGCAGATCAACATTTGAGAATATTCCAAGAATTATTTTCATTTTTGTTTCCTTTGAATTTTAATCACTTTTATATTTAATCCTTAAAGTAATAGCTTCTTCTTCATGTCCCTCAAAAATCGTGGACTTCACATCCAGTTTGGATGTAAGGTCATTGATTACATTTTCCTATTATTCAATTCTATGATTTAGTTAAACCATATCTTATTTTATTTAAAAATTTGTTGAATGTTCATTCACTACTTCTTACAGACGTTTGATTTCAGCTTTAATCCAATCAACATATTCTGCTGATTCTTCTATAACTCTCTCTACTTTTGTGTTTCTGTTTCATTGATTCCCAAGAATACTATGGGAATCCTCATGTTCAATCTTGAGATTAGAATCAAAAACCAATTTAAAATCTCTAAATTAATCATTTAATGGTTATAAATTTTGAACTGTAGTTGTCATGGATTCATGGATACCATATTTAAATTTGGCTTCCTCTTTCTCAAAGAATTCATTATTATCATCATCTTCTTCATAGAAAAAACAATTAATCTGTAATTTATTTCCATATTTGAAGTCTTCCATTTTCAAAAACATTTTCCAAGGATTATGAATGTTTTTAGCTTCACTTTCTTCCTCATTTAACTTCCTTGAGAACTTAGAGGATATGTGCCCAACTCTTCCACATCAAAAAGAGTCGAGAGGTGGCTTTCCTTCAAATCCCCCATTTCCTCTGTTGAATTTCATAGTAAATAGGGAAAGAAGTTCATCTTCCTCATTAACTTTATTAACACTATCTCCTAAAATATATAGTTTTTTCATGGCTTTGAATGCCATTTGCTTTCTTACTTGACTCTTTGCATCTTCTGGTTTGACTCTCATTTCATAAGCCACTAGACTACTTGGCAGATCATACAATGAAAAGTTAGATAGATCCGCTTCTTTAAGGGATGAAACTTTTGGATTGTAGAGGGGTTGAATCCTTCTCCATATTTTCTTTACAATGTAAATTCATTTTATTTCTTCATTAAGTCCTCGTATCGCTCCAACAACTTTAGTGATTCAATTAAAAAATTATATGTATTTTCATCTAGATTCGTTTTTAGATCATTAATACTATTGTGAAAAAACATGAAGTTTCACCTCCTTCACTTTATTTCCACCTTTATAAATATTTTCCTATTTTCCCTCATAGACTTTGATGAAGTGAAAATTATCAACTTCTGATGGATTTGATCAGATAGAGCAGTAGAAATTGAATTATGTGCTTTGGAATCTTCATCAACCATTTTTATGTTTGTTTTAGTCATAGACAACCCGACTGCATCAGTAACCTGAATCCCTTGTGCAATAGAAGGGAGTAATTCAATTCCAAGAGATCTTAAATGATATATCATAATTTTTTCCAATTATTAATGTTACTTCCACAAAATAGGGGGACTCCCCTTAAATTTATTGAATTCTCTAGGATAAAAAAAGTTATTATATTTAACTCCAACATCCTATAGGCTCTAATACCACTTGAAAGACCCCAAAACACCCTGAGAGGGGAGGGGTGAATCAGGGTGTAAAATATTTCTTTCAAAATGGTCGATCTTGTTCCCATGTTGGTAAGAACCTTTTAAAACTTTATGATGGTAGTATGTAGTAATTAAAACATTCACATGTATAGAGACACAACCATAATTTTACTTGGTTCTCCACTAAGGTATAGTATAAAGATCATACACTGAAAGTATACCGGTCATACCTAAATCCACTAATCTTTACTAGATGTGGAATAAAGAATCTTAGATATAGTCACTCTATGTTAGGATCACTCTCTTTATAATATTTTAGGGACAAAACACAGTGTTCCTTAGACCACTTTTGTCTACTCCCCCTAGATCACTTCTTTAGGAGAATTCTTACTAAGTTTATGAACATGAAGGTCACTTCAGTGGATTCACTTTAAAGAATTTTTACCTATCTAATATGAGACTCTACTTGCACCGTATACCCAAGTTCATGAACTTTGAAATCACTATTCACTAAAAAAGTTGATATTCCAAACTATCTTTTACAAAGCTCCTTTGCAAAGCTTTCTACCTTCTTAGAGAACATTACCTTCTTAGAGTTCACTAAGTCAATGCAGAATACCCAGTCATCATGAAGAACACATTACTTAGAATCATTGTCATTAGTGAATACTTAAGTTGTCTTTTTTCTAATGATCAAGTTCGCATAGAAAACCAGATTCACAGAGCTCCCATTGCTTCAATAAATCAGAGAAATTCTATATTTACTCTTAATAATTTCATGTAAAATGAACTGGGATAGCCTTATATTTATAGGATCAATCATTTTTGATGATTCACCTCCTCTAGCACAAATTTTGTATCTTTCAAAAATATCTTCACAGTGCTCTTCCATTCGGAATACTCTATTGGGATTTGATGTTGTCATAAATATTTCTATCAAAAAATTGTGTGCTCATGATGCTCCATTTCTTATAATCATATAGAACACCATTAATAATCATGATGCTCCATATATTCATGAAAAATGTCATAGCCTTAACCAAAACCATTCTTTTACCATATTTATAATGAGTTGATTATAGAAAACAATCCTTCATAATGCTGGATTATTTCTTCAGATTTTGAGACCAATTTTTTTTAAAATACTGGGAAACATTGTCACCTTTGACACTATTATCATCCTGTACTATAAGATCACTTGCCTTGAAAACATCTTGATCATCCCAGTGTAGATTGAAAAAAACACACAAACAAAATACATTTTCAAAAAAGAAAACCTTATTTCCAATAAAAATAAATATCTTAATCATCCATTTCATAACTGTTTTCACATATAAAACCTTTTATTATATTAATTTATAATTATTCTCTGTCCCTCTCATTATATTAGTTAGTTAATATCTTTTATCAAAATTGTGTGTGAGTAATATTGATTGTTTTAAACTAGTTTTATAGTAGAAGTGTAAATATTCATTATCATACTAAATTTAATCATTACCAAATCATATAGAGAACTTGAATTGTTTTTTTATAATTTTTTATAATTTTAATATTTAATTCTATTTTTTTCGGTTTGACTTTTAAATATGAAATTGATGATGAAAGGTTTTTGATGATTTTTCAAAAATGGTCATTGGTATATTAAATAATGAATTTAATATCAATTTTACCTATAAAACAAAATTAAAATATTTGTTCAATTATTTATATCATATATTACCACAAATATAATTCCTATATTCATCCATGATATAAATTTATAGCATTTTTCAAGTAGGTGGTTAACCTGAATCAAAAGAGAACATAACATAATTAATGGATTATTTTGAAGTGATTTAGTCGTAATATTATAATACTATATGTTTAGTAACATTATTAAGTGTTTATTAATATGATATATCATAATTTTTAATAATTAAAATAATAATATAACCAATAAAAATTTATTATAAAGTATGAAGAAATCATTTTTTTCTCTTAGAATGCTCTTTTGGATGACTGAATTTACCATGATCGTTTATTGTTCATATTTTTAATAGTTCTTCAAATTTTTATTACCAAACCCATAATAATTACATAAAAAAATTACCCATTAAACCCATTCTCAAGAAAATCCATGAAATTCGGTGATAAAAATGAAAAAATGGAAATCAATTATTCTAAGGAGGCGGTAGTCTGCACATACATAAGGTTGATGATTTAATTTCCCATAGAATGAGAGAAATGTATAATGTCGATTTAACACTTTAGGATATAAAATGTGTTATAAATATCACAGTTATTTATTAAATTCAACATTATTACCATTAATGTAACATGGTTAAGGAAAACAAAGCATTACACTTTGTGGAGGCGGCAGTCCGGACACATTCACAAATGTCATTTTTATTTTCCTCAAGGGAAAATGGGGAAGGTGGTTAATAGTTATTCTATAAGAATATTAATATTTATTATTTAATAAATAATTATATCATTATATATTAATGAGAAAAATATATTTGAAAAGGTAATACATAAAACGAAATAACTTAGGGAGAATTAATACTCACCTTGAGGACTTACGATTTTCCTTGGAGGACTCCTTAGAAAGGGGGGGGGGGATGGAATAATGTATTATAACTAAAAGCTTAATAGGTTGAAATAGGATTGCAGGTAAAGTAATAAGGGAACATTTTCAAGATCAAACTTAATTTTTGAGTGGTATTGAAGGGGTTGTGGGATACCCTTTTTATAATTTGTAAGAATGACATTTTTGGAAATATTTAACTTTTATAAAAAGAGCACATGTTTCACATGCCATGAAGGATCCAATAGGGAAAACATAATGGAGTAGGGATGATATAATATCTAGAATCCATCAACCATTAGATTTAAAACCAATTTTAAATATTTTTGTATGTCAATTAATCCTAGAATTTTCACTTTTACTATCTTTATTTTTACTCTGGAAACTAGTTTTTACCTAGGTAATTTAATTTTAATGCCTAGAATAAAAATGAATTTTTTTACATAATTTATACCTAATGATTCCAAATATGTAATAAATTTTATCATATAAAATTTATATATGTAAAAAAAATTGATTTTAGCGTATGTAACATGTAAAACCACATTTTTAGAGAAAGTGTAATTTTATGCTTAAAATTTATTTGCATGATAAAATTATCAGTTTATTTAGGTTTCATGATAAAAATTTGATTATTATGAAACAAATAAAATATATTCTGATTTTATAGTAATCCAAAATCATATTTTACCAATAATATTTAATTAAATTAAAATACCAAAAACAATTTATTTTATTGGAAAATATTACTTAAGTTCATATAATGTTAAACATTGATTTTATAAATTTAGAATGATATTTTAAAATGTACTTCATTAATTATAAAATAATTACACAGTCAATTAAAATGTTTTATAAACCTTTTGGTCTTTCTTATATAATAATAAATTCATAAAAGTTACAGTTCTGTTACAAAAAACATTTTTTACTATTCTACTAAAAATAAACTATTTAAAAAACTATGAAATATTTATCTTATGATAACATTTTCTTGATAAATATAAAAATAAATTTTATTTTTTCAAATACAAATTCCAAAATAAGAGGATTGAACTTTTAAATAAAAACATAAAAACATAATGAAATTTTATTTTATAGGAAAATAATATTTTTTGAAAACATTAACTATTCATATTCTTAATTGATATAAAATAATAATAAATATTTGTTAATATATTATTCATATAAACAATATATTTTATGCATAAATTGTCTATTTTATATAAGAACAAATAAAAGTTAATTTTCAAAAGGTTGCATTTTAAAACATCAATTTTTATTATTAGTTATTTAGATACAATAATTTAATTTAAAAATTCCTTCAAAATTATAATGTCATTTATTTTTATTTTGACATGTATTTCTGAATGTTACATCTATTTTTACCCACAAATTATATGACTTCATTTAACAGTTGAATATTTTTTTACAATTAATATTGGTTTGGTGTTATATACATCAGAAGATATAGAACACATTAGTTTCTAAAGGAAATAAAATATATAGTCTTTGATATTAGGGTGTTGTAATTAAAATAATTAATATTACTAAACCTACTTCGATACCTTTTAATCATGGTTACTTTTTTTAGTTTGACCCTTAAAACATAGTAAGTCAAAGAGTTCACCCCACAACCCTCTACCTTAAAACCATTCATCTGAATATACCTAGAACAAATCATGGAATTAACATCATATAAGTTAATAGAATACCTATTATACATCATAAAATAATTAATACAATTAAATTAATCATCTAGGTAATTGAACAATATGAGTGATTTATCCTCATCTATTAGATGCACAACTACATTGTCCAAGTCCAAAACTAATTCATTGAACACATCTAAATGAACATTGATATGATTACCAGTGAACATTTTAAAATTTTAAAGATGAATATTATTTCTTATCCTATAAATAAGAAACTTATTCCTGAAAACATGTTTAAATTTCATCCAGATATCACATGAAGTGGTCTCCTAAACTACTTTAAACAAGACTTTTTCAGCTAGAGTCAATAATAATAGGTCGTATGAATTATTTACAATATCAAGGTTAATATAAATATAATAATTTAAATTACTACCACTACAAGATTATATGGAAACCTTATTATTTGAACTCCACATTGCATCTTCAAGTCCATTTGGGCAATAATTGTATGTATCTTAACACTATAGAAAAATTAAAATCTTTCTCTCAATAAAAAATATCAATTTTCAACTTAGTATATGAAATTTTTAAACTTTGAATCTATATTTAATACCAATTATTAGTATAGGGAATTTGAGAGACATGATTTACCCACTAAAAATGGTGTATGAATTATAGGTTATTTAACATTTTTTCTCAAAATAAAATGAAATTGAGAAGGTAAAATTAGTACAATAGAGTCATGGATATATAAAAACCTAAAAATATGTTTTTATTATAGATAATATTAAACACAAGGATGCACCATACTTTGAACCACGTTATACCTATATTAATGACAAGAATACTAGCTCACAATATCCAGATTATGGAAAAAATAATAACCAGGCTTACAAATATAGATGATAAATAAAACATATAAATAGAAATAACTACATATAATATCTAATAATTAATCTCTAGTCACTCTAGAATCCTATGATAAATCTATTCCTAATTATGGTAAAATATACTACCATACTTGAAAGACTCACACATATATCTATAAGATATAGATATATATAAGATTACAACACAGAACTGAAATAATAATAAATAATGAGCTTAAAAATATATCTCAATATAAAGAACCTAGAGATGAATCACTGGAAGATATTTGTTACAATTCATTGGTAAGAAATTCTACAAATACTATCACCTCTATCTATAAAGATTTAAAAGTGTGAAATCTCTATCTCAATGGTTGTCCTAGAAGGCATGATGTGAGAAAAACCATTGATAAAGCTTTGAACAATCTCTCATATATATAGTTCTCTCTCAACATTCTATTTAATTTCTCTCAATGATATTTTTAAGTCTATATTGATGAAAGTGAACCCTAGGGACACATAAATGGGAAGAAATTATCTTTCTTTAACAAATAATAAGGTTAAGGACATGTGTGTGGACAAGATCATGTAGGATAATTGACTACTGTTATAAACTCTAGATAACTAGTGTGGTGTAAGTTTAATTCACTAGATCTATATTACATTAAACTACCTGATTGAAAGGCTATGTAAAAATGGGTCTTGATAATTTCACATAACATTAACATATCCAACACAAATGATAAATTATATTAACTCATCAAATTTGTCCCATATCAGATCAAATTCCCCACGTTAGAATAACCACACGTGTCTATGATAGAAAAAACCATCTAAGCACATGTAAGATTAAACTACATCTCATTTTAGATAAAATAGAGTTACCAAGTGAGGCATAAGGAAACTAGATATAAAACTCATTCATAATAAGATAAACATAATTTTCATGAAAACTAAAAATCATAAAATTAGAAGACAAAAAAATATAAAATATAAAATATAAACATAAAATTTAATTTGAAACAAAAAATATACCAAATTGAATAAAATATTATTTAAAAGATTTTAAATTTGAATGGTTTTATTTAATTTCCAAAGATAATGTATATATGTTTGTATGATTTTGAGCTATAATTCATGAGTTAATAATTTTTGGTTAGTTGGTATTGATTGGATTTTATTGATTTAAAAATGTTATTTAGATCAGGGAAATTTAAAGCCCTATTTAGTGTAATATAAATCATTGAAATATCATTAAAATTTATTTGTGATAGTCATTCAGGACCTGTTTGGTCTAAACTATATGATGTTCCTATAATATTTAATATATGTGATTTTCCTAGAAAATGGTGTTTTCCTAGTATTAGGAATATTGTTTTTGTAACTTAAAAGGTTTGATTTATGAAACTTCATATTTTAAATTATTTTTCTTTTTTAAACAACGTGTTTGAACAAAAAAGAATTTTATTACGTCATTTAAAGGTTATTTGGTTGTTCTAATGATGTTTTTTTTCAAATTAATTATTTATTTGGAATAATCTGTATTTGGTGTGGCTTATCCGCTGAAATGGTTTACGTGATTTGATTCTTTTTTAAGAGCCCCTATCTATCTTGGTATCATCTTTTATTTTTTTGTGGAATTGTTAGTTTCCTTATAGATTGTTTTGATGTGGATTAAAAATAGATTTAATGTTTCTCTATACATTGAAGTTTAATATAGATTTGTTTATTATATAATGGTGTTATTGGGTTAGAACCATTTTAGTTTTTTGGTATTAGTGAAATTAGGTATAACTTTTTCTTGATTTCAATTATTTTTCTGGGTTTTTATGCATTTCAGATATGTATGAGTCTAAATTGAAAGGTTAGTAGACTGATTTATGGATGATTAGTGTAATAGAGTAAATATGATTTTAAGCATGTGTATTTGATCCTAAATGGATGATTGAGATGTAGTTTTATGGTTTAGGGATGATAATTGTGGTTTTGGGTATTGAAATCACCAATCTTGGTGATAAATTTAAGGCATGATGAGGGGTTTTCTAGTAAATCAATAAAAAATAGGTTTTTTTGGGTATATTGGTAGTCACTGGTTTTCAGGGATAAATTAAACATTGATGGTTCAGATTATAACAATTCTATAGCTGGGGGAGGGCCAATATAAAACCATTAAGGTTTTAACATCTTAGCATTTATATCCCACTTTGGACATGGAACATCTATCCAAGATAAGAAAAATTCTCTCCACCTTCTCCTAAGTCTATGTCATGAGAGTAATATTAATCTTGTCAGTATATAACTTGTGACACATTCATTGTGAAATTTTTGAAGGACCTCAAAGCCACCCTTTGTTTAGTTCAATATCAAGTCTAAGGTTATTTTTCCTAGGTAGATGGGAGTATAACTATAACTCAAACCTCGAGAGAAGGTGACATATTTTTAGGTTCTTTGGACCTCCATTTTCAATTGATTAGTGATGTGGTTTTTTATACAACCTGAAAGTATAACTTTGGATGTAGATAGTTTTCTTACGCCGATGTATAACAACCCTACTTTTTATTACACACTTAAACTGGATTTATTACATAAAATATTCACTTGATACAACATAGAAGATCGAGAGGTATAGTGTCTTTGGTTATTAGGAACATTACATAATAGGTTAGAACAAAAAACACACAACATATTTATTGAAAACTTCCTTTACATGACCACGACATTCCTTGGTACTTAGCATTGCATGTGATAAACTGAGGACTTGCATAAGAAAAAAGTGAGATATAAAGCCCAGTAAGTGAATAAACATGGAATAAAATTATGAATACAATACATGTTAGACAATAGGAATATCAATGGAGCACAAGAGAAACATGAATATAAAGTCATGATAAAGCTTGATAATCATAACATGGAAATGTGGCAACAACACTTAACATGGAATTAGCATGATCCAAGGCTCATTGCACATGGAGCATGAGTAAAACCTCATTGAACATGAAGCATGAGTAAAACCTCATTGCATGTGAATTTGCATGAGTCAACAACCATTTCACATGACATATCATAATACTATACTTTACCCAATGAATTGGAGTGCTATCAGGGTGCACCCTTCTTAAAAATTTCATTTAATGCATAATTGTGCCACAAGAATGATGGAATCAATAAAAATCCTATGTTATTCCATGATTAAGTAATGTGAAATAAATACATGAAATTACCATTCAATATTTATATGTGTATAATGGTTAATACCCTTGATAGAGACATGGGTATGGTATTCACTACACAATGATCTTGGCTTGGAAAAACGCGGTGCAATTTTGGCAACATAACAGTGTGACATAAGGATTCATGAAAATGTTTGATGAAAGATAAAATGGTGTCTCATCATATATAAATAAAATGGACAGTAAGGGGGTCATATAGATACACGTTCCAACAAAATTAATGAAATTTAGATGCATAATATAAAATAATTTCTTGGATGTAAAAGAGGAGAGAAAAATCCCTCAAGGAATTTCGGCCTGGTAATAAGTGTACATTGGAGGAATTAATGAGATATAAAGTGGTATCCCATCATGAAAAAATAAAAATGACAATATGGGGGAGGTTATAAATCATATCCCAACATTTGTAATTGAAAATTAAAGGGCATAACAACTTAGAGAAAATTTGACAAAAATGAGAAAGGAAGAAATCCCGGACTTGGAAGTCTGATCCCAAAGGCTTGGGAGAGGCTTGAGAGAGGATTCATGGGAGCTTGTGGCACCATGGGAGGATTCTAGAGATATGAGGGCGGTTTTTGGTCGAACTCCAAAGGCTTTGAGTGAAGAATAAGTGGGAGCTTGGGTGGGTTTATATAGGAAAGGGGAGGGAATTCTTTATTATTTAGGTTTGGGGAACCTCACATTAAACTAATCAAAACCACAAACCAGCCCATGGTTTTTGAAAAAGGGGAGTGTAGAAAAATATTTTTTAATTCCAATATCCAAAATTCTTAAAATAATTGGGTTTCTTATGTAGAGGTGAGTCATGCTCTCAAAGAAAACAATTTAAAAAGACAAAATGCTTTATAAGCCTTGAAGGGTCCACTAAAGCTTTGTAAAATAAATAGAACAAACCCAAAACTACATTATTTTAATATTAAAACAGAAATTGGTCTAAAAAATGTTTATATAATTCTATTACATCCCTATTGGGTCATTATGATGTCATAAAACACAACATATATTTAAACTGTAATTAATTTTTACCCAAAAAATCGTCTGTCTAAGAAAATTATGAAAAATTCATCGTTGGATAATTTTGATGTCATGATTCCAAAAAAAATATTCATTTTATCTAATTTTTTTCCTAAATACGCGAATTTTTACTTTTAAAATAAAAACTGTCATTTATAAAAAAAATCATGGGTTTTGACAGAAACAACATTCAAACCTTATTAAAAATTACAATTTCATTCATAAAATTATATGATAATTTATATTTAATAAAAATTAATTTAATAATAATAATAATATTTTTTTAAAATATTATTTAATTCAAAAATTCATTAATTCATCAAAATAGATTTCTCAGTTGAATATTTACTAAAAATACTATTTGTTCTTTAAAAACTATTTACAAAGTAACAATAATAAAATGAATGCACATTATTTAAACAAAAATAATGTACATAGTCATAGTTCTAGGGTCTTGTTACATAACCCCTTATAACATCCGCATAAGACTGAAGGGTAAGGTGTGCGATGGTGATAGACTCTTGGGGTGGCTCGGATAATATCACTCTCGTGGTAATCTATATTAACTTCCACTTCTCCAATAGTCAATTCCGCTCAAGCATAATGTGTTCAAGCTCATCTTGGGATTGGACAAGAATGAAGCCCAATGACGCAACCTCCTTTTTGAGCTTCTAAAAATTGGATTTGTATGGGTCAAGTCTACTGTATGAGGCCATCACTTCCTTTTTCTGATTAAATTGGATTTGTTAAAGTCCTATATTTATACTAATCATGTGATCACTATTCAACGACTATATTAGAAATGGTCACAATTAATAATAGTATTTTTAAATATAGAAACATAAAAACAATAAAGTTCACATTTTATATAACCATAATAAAAATTTAATTAGATCATGAGGAATTACCATTAATGAAAGTTTGGGTCATTAAAATCTTCCCCCCTTAAGAAATTTCGCTCTAGAAATATCCTTTTCCCACTCTAAAACAAATTAGGGTAACTCTGCTTCATCACTTCCTCTGATTCCCATGTCGCTTCTTCAAACATTTGGTTTCCCCACAACACCTTGACAAGGGGAATTGTCTTATTTGTAGAACTTTTTCTCTATGATCTAATATCTTCACTAGTTGCTCCTCAAAAGAAAGATCATCCTCTAGTTGTACTACCTATGAAGAGAGTACATGTGAAGGGTCTAGTATGTACTTCCTTATGAGGGATACAGGAAAGACATCATGTACTTTGTCCATGGTTGGTGGAAGTTCTAGTTGATAGGCTAGAGCCCCAACACGATCAAGAATCTAGAAGGGGATGAAGTACCTAGGGATTAACTTCCATTTCTTTCCAAACCTCATGACCTTATTCCATGGAGATATGAGTAGAAATACCATGTCTCTAACTTTAAACTCAAGGTCTCATCGAGGGTTATCTACATAACTCTTATGCCGACTTTGGGCTGCCTTGATATGCTGCTAAATAGTTTTTACCTTCTCCACCATTTCTTCGACCATTTCTGGTTCTAGCAGCTTATGCTCAACGACTTCATCCCAACATACTGATGTTATGCACCTATTCCCATATAGGGATTCATAATGTGCCATTCAGATGCTTGAGTAGAAAATGTTATTGTAGGAGAATTCAACCAGTGGAAGATGTTGGTCCCACTCTTCTTCGAAGTCCATAGAACATTATCTTAACATATCCTCCAGTGTCTGAATAGTTTGCTCAGATTGGCCATCATTTTGAGGATGATAGGCTATACTGTAGTTCAGTTCAGTATCCATAGCATGTTGAATATTCTTCCAAAACATAGAGGTGAATCATGGATATCGATTGCATACAATAGATAGTGGTACTCCATACAGCCTTACCAATTCCCTAATATATATCCATGCTAGTTTATCCAATGTGAAATCATCCCAAATTGCAATAAAGTGTACAGACTTTGTAAGACGATCCATATCAACCCAAATTTCATTGTTTCCTTCGGATTTCTTCGAAAGTCTGATGACAAAGTACATGGTGATGTTCTCCTATTTCCATGCTGGTATGGGAAATGGTTGCATCATCGCCTTAGACTTCTACTTCTCTTCCTTAACTTGCTAACACACCAGGAACTTTGATGCATACTCAACGATCTCCCTCTTCATATTATCCCACCAATAATGCTATCGGAGATCTCGATACATCTTTGTGTTTCTTGGGTTAATAGAGAAATTTGAACTATGTGAATCATCCAAAAGTTCCTTCTTTAGATATGGACTTGATATAACACATAGTATTTTCCCAAATCTCACAATTCCTTCTTCATTAACATTTAACTCCATGGATTTCCCTGTTCTGATAGCTTCTACTTTCTTCTGAATTCCCACATCATCCTTTTGAGCATCCTTTAACCTTTCCAAAAAAGACAGTTGAGAAATCATTTATGAAAGGAATGATGATGTTCCCTTCTTTATTATTCCCATTTTCATATTCATCAAGTCAAAGAAGATTGGATCCTTCTCGATTCTCATCAATGATAGAATCATCAGGTCCTTTCTACTTAGAGCATCTACCACCTTGTTCGATTTCCCAGGGTGGTAATGGATTGAGTAGTCATATTCTTTGATCAGATCTAACCATCTTCATTGGTGCATGTTCAACTATTTATTTGTAAATAAATACTTAAGGATTTTGTGGTATGTATATATTTCACACTTCTCCCAAAAGAGATAATGCTTCCAAATTTTTAAAGAGAAGATCACCGTAGCCAACTCCAAATCAAGTATTGGATAATTCTACTCATGAACTTTAAATTTCCTTGAATCATAGGCAATTAATATTTCATCAACATACAGCCTAGACCCTTATTCGAAGAATCACTAAGTACAAAAACAATTTCTCCACTTGTGGGTAAAGTGAGCATGAGCACAGTGATAAGCATCCTTTTTAACTCCTTGAATCTTTATTCGGATTCATCACTCCAAGAAAACTTTACTCCTTTCCAGGTTATCTTGGTAAGAGGGTTGGACAATCGTGTGAGAGGAGCTGCAGAGAATGTGTGGTTTCCCACTGATTGAGAAGCATCCTATGTAACTTGTAAATGAGAGTTATCTTTCAGAAAAGGCTTCTCATAAGTAAAGAGAGAGGATCTGTAGAGAATGTTTGGTTTCCCACTGGTTGAGAAGCATCCTAAGTAGCTTGGACTCACGAACCTTGTTGGTAGGTCAAAGAAACAAGTGTTCGCCTCAATTATGGACATGGTGGATAATCCGATTTGTCTTTGGTCTAGTAAGAAGATTTCCAAGATGTGAAAGGAAGTTCTCGTGAATTCAGTGGCCTAAGAAATCCCTCCTTATGCTATTTCACTGTTTAAATTCACAGAAACCCTTATAGCTTAGATCTATTCCCGGTTGGCCAATTTTTTGTGGGGCTCTTATGAGGGAAAAAATAACTCAAGCTGGATGTCTTGGGAGAAGCTGTGCATTTCAAAATTTCATGGGGGCCTTGGCTTTAGAAATCTAAAATGGTTTAATGAGGCTATTCTGGAAATGGAAGGATGGTGCCTCTACTCCCATCCATCTGACATGTTCTCAAAGGTTCTATAAGCAAAATATTTCCCTCATTCTGACTTCTTGCATGCCCAGTTGGGGCCAAATATGCGTTTTTTTGTGGAGAAACATCTAGGGTGAAAAATACCTCCTTGTCATGGGCTGTGTTAGGAGAATTCCTGATGGGCATAATGTTCATGTTTGGAAGGACCCCTAGCTGGAAAATGGCATTAACCATAAGGTCTCTTCGACTGTTGTTCCTGGTTTCGAAGATGCAAGGGTACGAGATCTAATCAATGAATCGCTTGAGGACTGGGATCACATGAAGCTTTACAGTTGATTTAATGAGGTTGACCGTAAGCTCATCCTAAGTATTCCTCTCACACCAGGGATGGGAAGTGACCAGCTTTGCTGGACCGGGGAGTCTCATGGTAGATATTCTGTCCGCTCGAGTTACAAAATGCGGGTCCAAGAAGTGGCTCATGCCTCTCCTGATAATTGATGGAAGATTATCGGGGCTCTCACTACCCCCCTAAGGTAAAATGTTTTTTGTGGCAGGTCTTCTCTAGGGTTCTCCCAACCTGTGACTTTTTGGTGCGGCGTCATTTAGAGGAGGATGAAACCTGTCCGTTGTGCCTCCAGGAGGTGGAATCCCCTTTGCATGAAATTATTTCCTGTAGTGGGGTGGAAGGGGTGTCGAAGGCATAGAAACCAGATTTTTTTTCTTTGATCTTTCAATTGGGATGGTCCAAAATGTAGTTAAATGGGTGGCTTCTCTTGAACTGAGAGTGGTGGGGTTGATCTGCACAATTTCTTGGTTAGTATGGACTAGAAGAAATGATCAAATTTTCCAAATAAAGGTAACCCATGATCGTCTTTGGGTGGATAGGGCTAGGGAATGGATGAATGGTTGGAAGAATTACGATTCAGTGCCTCTTTTAGGCAACCCACGACAGTCGGCTCCTTGTTGGTCTCCCCATCTATGGGTTTCCTCAAGATCAATACTGATGCTACTGTCTCTGCTAATTCCAGGGTCGTAATTGGACTCGTTGATCATAATAGTTCTGTCCAGACTGTGGAAGCTCAGTGCTGGGCTGTGCCTTTTCCGTGGAACCCTACAGTGGCGGAGGCCTCTTCTATCCTCCATGGGATCATTCTTTCCCATTTAAAAAATTATACCAAGGTTTGGGTGGAATCCGACTACCTCGATTTTGTGAACACTCAAGCTTCGATGGATGATGCATCTCAACCATATGGATTATCTTGAGGAGGATCTAGTCATTGACCATAGGCTTTGCTACATACAAATTTTCTTTTATCAAGTGAGGAGGGAATATGGAAGCTCATTGTTTGGCTTGTTTTGGGAAATCTTGGGGTGATCATTATTGGGTGGACTCGTTTCCTGTTTGGCTTTGTAGGCCTTGTTTGCTTGATCAGTAATATATCTTATCTTTTTCTCAAATAAAACCCAAGAAGCTAAGAATATCTGTTACCGATGATAGCATCATCCATCCCTCAATTGCATCTATATTGGAGGGATCTACATATATCCCATTGCTTGTGATGATATGGCCCAATAATGATACCTCCTTCAACCAGAACTCACACTTGATGTACTTTTTATAGAGATTCTCCTTCCGCAAGGTCTCTAGTACAGTTCTTAGATATTTCTCATGACCCCCCTTGGTTTTGGAGTATATCAGAATATCATCTATAAAGGATACAACAAATTTTTCGAGGTTATCCCTAAAGACACTATTAATCAATTCCATAAAGATTGTTGAAGCATTAGTGAGTCTGAAAGGCATTACTATGAATTCACAATGCTCGTATCTTGTATGAAAATCAGTCGTGGGGATATATTCCTTCTTCACCCTTACTAGATAATATACCTACCACAAATCCACCTTAGAGAAGTATTGTTCTCCACAAAGCTGATCGAATAAGTCATCGATTTGTGGGAGAGGATACTTGTTCTTTATAGTGATTTTGTTAAGATCACGAAAATCGATGTAAAGGCACATTGACCCATCTTTCTTCTTGATAAAGAGGACTAGTGCACCCCATGGTGAAGCACTTGGGCGTATAATCCCTTAATCCAGATTCTCCTGTACTTGTTTCTTCAGCTCCTCAAGCTCCACTATATCCATTATATATGGAGTCTTGGATATTTTAAATGCCCCAGGTGTAATATCAATTGAGAATTCAACATCTCTTCTAGGCGGAATACTAGACAATTCATTGGGAAACACTTTAGAGAATTCTCTCACAATAGGCATGTCTCTAAAGATGGTTACCTCCTTAGAGTAAATCATATTAGCTAGATACATGTGCTCATAGGGTAGTAATATCCACTCTTGAGATGATGGAGCTAAAGAAGATTCGTCTTCCTCCTTGCACTTGTAGAGAATCGGGGGTCAATTCTCCACATGGAGATTGATTTCCCTCTCATGGAAATTTATGTTAGCTCTATATAAGTAAAGCCAATCCATGCTAGGAATTTCATCAAATTCCACAAAAGGGAGAATGATAAGGTTTTCTGGGAAATTAAATCCATATATTTTGATAGTAGATGAGTTATATTCATGGGATGCAATGATTTCCCCATTTTCCATAATCACCAACATCTTTACTTCCATGATTTGTGGAGGTGCTGGGATTATTCTACTAAACTTTTGGGAGATAAAAGAATGCATAAAACATGAATCAAAAAGTACATTCACTATTCTTGAATGAATAACTAGAATACATGTTAGAACTTTTTTGTCAGGGTTCACTTTGGAAGTAGTGATGGGAAAAGCTCTCCCTTAATACTTTGGAGGTTGTTAGTTGCCTCCAAAAACCCTTGGATTATGGAATTGATTAACAAGAAGCCTAGTCCTTTTTAGTTATAGAAAAGAACATTTTGTTTAGGTTTGAATGGAGCATTCCTCTCCTATGTTTCATCTATGGGGTTTTCTTGTCGACAGTTAATAGCTAGGTTCCCTTTTATTCCACACCTAAATCATTTCCTCGTCACCATCAGACAATTTCTGGGGTGTTTCTTTCAGCACCTTTGGGATGTGGGGTACTGGATATTCTTATCACCTTTGTATTTATCCATCAAACCACCAGTATTAAAGTAAACCTTATTATTCTTATCCCCATGATACCCCTAAGAATATCTGATCTCTATTTCGACCTTCAGGAAACATCGAACAATTTCCTCATAGCTGTCAAAGTCATAGATTGCCAGCGCTTTCTATAGTCTAGGTTTCATCCCCCCAAAGAAGTGGTCAAAATTGAATTTGGGAGTAATGAAAAAGACGAAGGCATATTGTGCAAGACTCATGAAGTTTACCTCGTACTCTATGATAGATTCGTCACCTTTTTTTCTTGTTGTCAAGGAAGTCCCTTTCCATCTGAAGTCAGAGGGTTCATGGAAAATATTTATAACAAAACATCTTCCAGAAATCCTTCCATTACAACTCCTCGATCTCCTCATCAAGCTTCATATTTTTGATCAAAGTCCACCATTTATGAGATTCACTATCCATACGATAAGCAGCCAGGATAACCTTCTCTTTTTCAGAACATTGAAGGATTGAGAAGATCTTTTCAATGGATTAGATCCTTTGGGCGATTGAGGGATTAGATGATGCATTAAAAGTAAGAGGCCTTTGTCTCATGAATCTGTCAATAACAACTTTTTATTTCTTGGGGGGGGAGTTGAATGTTATTTATGACCCATGTTTCTATTCAAAGCTTGGTTTAGATGAGAGAGAAGCATGACAAAGTTTGGGATTCCTACTCCCATCGGATTGGGAATCTCATAAGAACAGTCATCACATTGATCTTCACATTGGTTGTTAGCCCGAGTCCTCCTATTACCAACCATTGGCTAGAATAAAAGGAACGTTAGAGCTAACACATAAAGGGTAATCCAAGGAAAAAATTGATGACATATAAATAACTTTTATTTCCTTAACTTATGAATCCATAGGCTTCAATCTGTGCTATTCATGATCTACATTATAACATATATTCTTCGGGGAATTTTTTTCATTCCCTTAATAAGGGTTCATAATAAGCTTGTGAATTTACCAAAGAATATCCCCTATGATTGTTGAAACCAAGAGTGTCTCAAAGCCCATTATTGTGCACTAGTTCCCATTCGAGTCTATCTCAAAGTGGTGTTTTCGAGTTTTACCCCTAGGATACATCTGTGGCACAACCACCTCTACCTGCTCGTATCTAGAAATGAATGTATTTTCTTGATAAACAACTTACTCAATAATCACTAATACTTAGAGATGTTTTTATTATACTTATTATTGTATCTAAGTCTTCACAAGGGTTTTCTAATTGTAATCCCAAAAATAACTAAACCTATCCTATGATACCAACTATAACAAACCTGCTTTTTATTACACACTTAAACCAGATTTATTACATAAAATCATTACTGGATACAAAATAGAAGATTGAGAGGTCTAGTGTATTTGGGGATTAGGAACATTACATAACATCTTAGAACATAAAAAACAAAACATATTTTTTGAAAACTTCCTTTACATGACCACTACATTCTCTCGTACTTAGCATTGCATGGGATAAGCTGAGGACATGCATATAAAAAGGGTGAGATATAAACCCCAATAAGGGAATAAACATAGAATAACATGATGAATACAATACATGTTTGACAATATAAATATCAATGGAGCACAAGAAAAATATGAACATAAAGGCATGATAAAGCATGGCAATCATAACATGAAAATGTTGTAACAACACTTAACATTGAATTAGCATGAGCCAAGGCTCATTGCACATAAAGCATGATTAAACCATCATTGCACATGAATCACGAGTAAAACCTCATTTCAATTTATTTATTATGAGTCAACACTCATTACACATGACATATCATGATATTATACCTTATCCATTGCATTGGAGCACTATCAGGGTGCACCCTACTTAAACATTTCATTTCATGCATAAGTTTTCCACATGGATCATGGAATCAATCAACATAATAAGTTATTACACTATTAAGTAATGTGGAATAAATACATGAAAGTACAATTTTATATTTATATGTGTATAAAGGTGAATACCCTTGATAGAGACATGGGCATGGTATTCACTACACAATGATCTTGGCTTGGAAAAACGCGGTGAAATTTTGGCAGCATAACGACATGACATAAGGATTCATGAAAATGGTTGATGAGAGAGGAAATGTTGTGTCATAATATATAAATGAAATGGATAGTAAGGGGGTCATATATATACATTTTCCAACAAATGTAATGGAATTTAGATGCAAAATACAAAATAATTACTTGGATGTAAAAGTGGAGAGAGAAATCCCTCAAGGAATTTCATCATGGAAATGGGTGTACATGGGAAGAATTAATGAGAGATAAATGGGTCTACCATAATAAAAACATAAAAAGGACAGTATGGTGGAGGTGAGAAATCATACCCCAACATTTTTAATTGAAAATAGGTTATAAGAACTTAAATAAAATTGGGCAAAAATGAGAAAGGAAGAAATTCCTTACTTGGAAGTGTGATCCCAAAGGCTTGGGAGAGGCTTGAGAGAGGCTTATTGGGATCATGGGGAACATTTTGAGGATTCTAGAGATAGGAGGGTAGGGTTTGATTTAACTCCAAAGGCTTTTAGTGAAGAGGAAGTGGGAGCTTGGGTTGGTTTATATATGAAAGGGGAGGGAATTCTTTATTATTTAGGTTTGGGAAACCTCACATTAAACTAATCAAAACCACAAACCAGACCATGTTTTTTGACAATGGTTTTTTATAAAGGGGTTTGAAAAACAATATTTCATAAATACAATATCCAAACATCTTAAAATAATAGTGTTTATTATATGGAGGTGAGTCACACTCTCAAGGAAAAAAATTTAAAAATACAAAATGTTTTATAAGCCTTGAAGGGTCCACTAAAGATTTGTAAAATAAATAAAAAAACCCAAAATAACATTATTTTAATGGTAAGACATATATTTTCCGAACATAATGTTTATATTATTTTATTACATCACAATTGGGTCATTATGATGTCATAAAATACATTATATATTTAAACCGTATTTAATTTTTACCCAAAAATTTAACTGTCTCATAAAATTATGAATAATTCACTATTAGATAATTTTGAAATCCTGATTCCAAAAATAATATTAATTGAATATAAATAATTTTATAAATATGAGATTTTTTAATTTTAAAATAAAAATTGACATTTATCCAATATTCAAGGTTTTTGACAAAAATAGCTTTCAAACCTTAATAAAAATTACAATTGCATTCATAAAATTATACGATAATTTATATTTAATAAAAATTAATATAATAATAATAATAATAATATTTTATTAAAATAATATTTAATTCAAAAATTCATTAATTCATCAAAATCGATTTTCTTAGTTGAATATTAACTAAAAATACTATTTGTACTTTAAAAACTATTTACGAATAAACAATAATAAAATGAATTCACATTATTTATACAAAAATAATGTACATAGTCATAGTGATAAGGTATTTTTACATAACACTTTATAAAACCCGCATAATAATGAAGGGTAAGGTGTGTGATGGTGAAAGACTCTTTAGGTGGCTCAGATCACATCACTTGGGTGGTAATATCTATTTAATTCCACTTCTCCCGTAGTTAGTTCCTATCAACCTTAAGGTGTTCAAGCTCGGCTTGGGCTTGGATAAGAGAAAATCCCAATGACACAACATCCTTTCTGAGCTCCGATAAATGGGATTTGTATGGGGCAGGTCTACTGGATGAGGTCATCACTTCCTTTTTCTGAGTAAATTGTATTTTTTAAATCCCTATATTTATAATAATCATGTGATCATCGTTCAACGAAAATATTAGCAATGATCACAATTCATAATGGTATTTTAAATTCAAGAAACATAAAACCAATGAACTCCACATTTTATATAACAATAATAAACATTTTATTAGATTAAGAATAATTTCCATTAATGAAAGTTTGGTTCATTACACGATGCACCTGGTATTCATTTTTTCATCAACTTTGATTTTATGAATTTAATGGTTTCAATTGACTTCTTATATATTAACCCTTATAATTTCCAATAAAAATTGATTTTATAAAAAAATTAGGGTGATAAAATTTTGGACCATTTTCATATAATTATTATATAATTGAGGCCATAAGGAAATTTATCTATGGGTATAGTGGTTTGAGGGTTTCATAACGATATTAGATGATGATGGTTACAAGGGATAAATTTGTCATGTATTTAGAGTTTTATACCTTGATTCTATGGTGTTAATACTAATGAGATATAATATTGTGGAGGATCCTTCTTTTATCCTTATTTTATTAAGGGGTCTCCTTTCTTGGTTTGATTTTTGTTTTGTTTTAGTTTATTGATTTGGATATAATTTTATTTTCATTAGTTTATTTATTATGTGACTCAAATGACATGGCATGTATTGGCCCATTTTGATAGATATTATGGGATTTATTTCCCATTATTTATTGATTGAGAAATTTTTTACATGTTTATTTCTCCTTTCATGATCTACTTTTATTTTAATTGATACTTTTTTAAATTTCATGATAACTTTTTACTAGTTAAGAAAAACATGGGATTGTGGATTTTATTGAGTATGTTTGAGGATCTCATGGCTTTCTAGCGAGTATCAATTGATTTATTCCTTAACAAAAATCTTTTGAGGTGATAATTAATTCAGATGGTGTGTGATCTGTTTTATATTTTACATATATCATGGAATAGGGTTTCGTGATTCTAGAATGTGTTTTTTACAAGGTAATGAAGTTATTTGAAGAGGTTTTTAGTAAATTTGATGGAAGTATATGATTTTTTAAATCTTCATATCCTATTTTTACTAAGCGGATGTATACCACATAACTATTTCTATAATGAAACTTAATCACCTAACCAAAGAATCATTTAGGTAAATCACATAGATGAATTTTTCTATATAAGAAAATATGGGATTTCACATGTTCGAATGAACCACATAGCTGATCTAGTGACATATGTAGATAAATGTAGCTGAATATACCATGTTTTTTAAATTGTGACATGTATATCCAAACACTATAATCGTATAGGTGAATCTTCTACAGAGGCATTTTGGATAGATTCACATAGATAATACTCCCACATAGCCAAATGAAGTAAGGTATTTCTATGTAGCTGAAGTATTTCTTCTATGAAATTACAGCAATGGAGCCAAATTAAATCACATAGACGATACATAGTTTTTGTATATTTATAGATTGAGATTCTATAGGTTTCTAAACATTTAATATCTTTAAGAGGAAATTAATTATGGGTATTCTTGGATGGTTTTTGAATGCTTCGTTAATTATATTATTGGGTTTTAGTACATGATTCTAGAATGATTCGAATCAGTTTATAGTGGATATTTAAGTGAATTAAATGGATATTTAATTTATAATGAAAATGAATGAAATGATACATGATGTATTTATTTTATTTTTCCTTTTTTGGGGGATTTTGGGGTTTTTAAAACTCATTTCAAATATAAATTTTATTAAGAGATGTTATATGTGTTGTGAATTATGTTTTGGTGAGAATTGAATTAATTTTACTACAATTTGAAAGAGAATGAATTAAAATATTCTGAAGTTGAGGTTATTTTTTGTCTTTCAATATCTAATGAATCGTATGGTTTCAATTGATTTGTTTTGAGAATAAAATATTTTTGAATCAATTTTCAATTATAATTGGTGGTAAAATTTTCTTTTATATTTTGGAGGCTCATAGAAGTAAATATTGACATTTTTTTACTAAACCAACCTGATTTTTTATTGATCTTCTTCATATTGTACTCATATTATTTGTACTTTATCATAAAAAATGATTTTTTGTGTGACTCCTATAATGTTTTTTATGATTATGTATGAATCCTTATAATTAAAAATCAATTATGTTTATAGTGAATAGAATCCATTGTTGGGTAGGAAAACTAGCCATGATGAGGAGTGTGATTACTCACTGGATCTAAAACTTTTTAAAAATTGTGTGTTCCATATTCTTTATATTCCTTGTATGATAATGTGAGGATGTGTTACTTATATTTTTATTGTATCATACTCTAACAAGTTAAAAAATTTCATTTTAGTTGATAATAAATTGTACAAACTTGCCTCCACTAATTTTACACCATTCTCAATAGATAAAATCGATCCTTTTAGTAACATCAATTGGTGTTATAGGGTTGTTTCCTGAATAGGATCCAAGTAATTAACTTTTTAGAATAGATAATATAAATTCCACCAACAATACGGGTGTTCCAATATTTTATAGAAAATTATCATAGTTGGAAGAAATGAATGTTACCATATCTTTTATCTCTTAGTAAAGAAGTTCATGATGCAGCTACTATGGAATTCCCCACATTTTTAAATAATGTTTAGATAAAATTTGTTGACAAGATTAATATAAAAGTGGATAACAAAAAAAATTATATTCTCGTGTATTTATTGAGAAAGTATAAACTATGGTTATGGTACTAAAAAATACCAATTAAATAATGGAAAAGATTGAGAGAAGTTATAAAGGTAATGTGAAATTCAAAGAGGCGAAGATACAGATCAGAAGAATAATATTTAAAGACATAGAATTGAAAAAATAAAAATGTGTTGTTGATTTCATTACTTAGGAAAATGTATTTATGAGTAATATTTTGTGCTTTATTGAGAAACTTAATGATTTCATATTTTTGAAGAATTTGATGAGAATGTTTTTAGATAAATTTGATCCTAAAATTTTAGCTCTAGAAAATAAAGAAGATATTTTTATTGATGAGTCAAATTACATTTTTATTTCTTATTAAATGATAAATATAAAAAAATTGAAAAATAATGTCAAAGGTGAAATTGATTTTGAATCCATGAGGAATATGAAAATTTATATTGATGATGATTATTTAGACAAAAGAGATTTTGTGAATGAATAATAGTATCAAATATTTGTTGGGATAATTTCTAAAATATTTCAGATGGGAAAAGTAACAACTAAGGTACTTTATCTGATTTATGTTATAAATTCAATGGTTTTAAACACTATGTAGTTAATTATCCAAATAATAAAGAATCATATTACAAATCTAAAAATGATGATAAGACTCAACGAAATAAGTGGAGAGTTTTTTAAAGAAGCATAAAAATAAAGTGGGATCAAGAAGTGATTTTGGTGACCCAAAATAAGAAATTTGATGAGAAAAGAACTAGAAACTAATTTTATCTTATGCATCTATTTTTTTTCAAGAAACACAAGATAAATTTATAAATTTTATGGATCATTTTGCGAAACCATTAATTCATCAAGTGGTGATGAATAAAATTTTGAACCAATATATTTTGAATACATACACAAAAAAGAAATATATGCATTTATTGATAAAAACATCATGATCAAGAAAGACAAAATGATGCTGGTTAAGGATAATAAAAATTTGATAGATAAGAAAATGTGATAAAGTTAAAAGGGATATAACTCTTTAAAATTAAGATAAAAAATTTGGAATGAAGGATACTGAATATTAGAAGATGAAAAAATATTTTTGAAGGAAACATACTCTTAAGGAAGAGGAATTATCAATAACATAATCAAAATTTCTTAATGTTGACAAATAATTGAAAATGATCAAGAAAGATTTCAAATTATATATTTAAGTCAAGGGGGGATCCTCTAGAGATTCTAAAAAAATTTATGTAAGTCCGATATTTAAAAAATATATTTCTAAAATTATTGGCACTGATAATGCATGAATAAATCTCAATTTAGGTAAAATACATACAAATAAAAATAGGTATAAATAAAAATAGTGTTTTAGATAATTATATCTTAAGGGGAATTTATATTTCAAATCATACAAGGACTAATAAACTTATAATTCAACAAATTTCAAATTATGAAAAAAATATTTCTTGATACAACTCTAGTTTTCTTAAAACAATTCAGATTTTATTGTAATTTTTGTTACTATGGAATGTTCAAACATAAATCATATACATGTTAGAACAAAATTTCTTTACTTAGAAGAAGGAAATAAGCTAGTGGGAGTAGTTATAATAATAATTAATCATACATTGGAAGAAATCATAGAAATATAGAAATAAGTTACAAGTTGAAAACACTAAACATGATTGATTTTCTAGAACATCTATGTGTAATATTTGATAAAAAGGGATATAGAGAAGATAAATGCATGACAGTCTTTCTCAGTAAGTTACCTCTCAAAGATAAAGGGAAAGTATTTCAAGTACACAATGAGGAAAAGTCACAATTTCCAAATTTTTTTAAAGTATGTAAGAAGATAGAGGCATAGACACTTGAATTTTGGTGTTCCCCCCACATGACTGGTGGTGCTAAAGTTTTTGATATTATTGAGAAATATGAAGAAAATAAAGTAACATTTGGTAAAGATGCATCCTTGAAAATAAAATGTATTGGCACAACTCAAATTGAGAATTATTATTTAAAATCAAATGATGTTTTTTATGTTGAGGGGCCAAAAAACAAATTTTTTAATATTATATAAATTTCTAATTATGGGAATGATATGATATTCAGGACAAACACATGAATCATTAAAATAACATGTGATATAAGAACTATCTCTCAAGGTGGTAGGAGAAATTGAAATATTTTTTTGATTGGTGATCCTTCCATTACATGTTACAAGTGTAATAAGGAGGTGAACATGCTATGAAATAAAATACATGTGAAAATTTTCTAAATAATCCAGAGAAATATTATAAATATGAAGTTGTAAGGGATCCATCTAGAATGAAAATAAATCTTGATGGAATCTATGGAACATTTAATAAGGGAAAGATAACTTAGAATCCTCATAATAAGGTAGATATTACTTCTACAAGGACATTAGAGTTAGTCCACTTAGATTTTTGAGTGACTATGAAAAATAAATCAAGTTGATGTGATTTTATTTCATTAATTTGATAGATGAACTCACTCATATGAGTAATATAATTTTTATCAATAAATATTCTGAGGCGGTTAAGATATATAAAATATATTGAACGAAGGTTGAAAGAAATTTTAGTTTGTGTACAAAAATATAATATCTGATAATGGGAGAGAATTCGAAAGTGATATATTTAAAATTCAACTTATAAATTATTCAATGAATTATTAGTATAGAGAACCCTATAAACCACAATAGAATAGTGTTGTAGAGAGAAACAATATGAGCATTGTGGAAATTATATCACAATGCAACTATAAAATGTTTCAAAATACTTTTGGACAGAGGAGGTCTTTACAATAGTGAATATATAAAATTGGATTTTTTTAGACTCAGGACATATGCTACACTTTAAGATATGTGGTATCAAAATAACCCTTCAATGAATTATTTCATGGTTTTTAATTTCCTTTTAATATTAAAATCAAATAAATTAGGATGTTAAAGTTTGAATAAATGGATGATGCTGGAGTATTTATGTGTTATTTTTCTAATGTAAATGGTTATAGATTCTTGAATAATATGTTTCATAATTTTCTTGAGTATTTTTATGTTAACAGTTATGAAAATTTGGGCAAAACAGGTTAGAATATTCATCAAAATATTTAGTCTCCTAGAGAAAACATTGGGAATATTTCTAAAAAAGTTGTTGAAAAAGTTACTAAAATTAAACAATAAATGGTTGATGATAATTTAGAATGTTGTAGTGATTATGAAGAAGCTTTTTCTAGAGAAATAATTATTTTAATAGGATAAAAAATCATATATAAACTGAGAATATCATTAGAAATTATAATGCATGAGTTCAGACTTGAAGGAGGAAAAGTGTTAAGACCATAATAGCTACTCTATCATATATTTGTGCCTAGAATGATGGATTTGGATAGATAACATGATTAATTGGTATAATTTATGAATTAATAACTTAATAAAATTGAGAAAACTTTTACATGGGAATTCAGTTCTAGAATAAAAACAAAAAATGTGATTGGTACAAAAATCGGGTTTCAGGAACCAAATGAATGATAAAGGTGAAGTAACATATAACAAAGATAGGATTTTATGTAATGGATGTTATAAAATTTATTTAATTGAATTTTAAAATACTTTTTCTCTTATTTCCAAAATTGAGACAATAATAATGTTCTTGGTTTTAGCAAATCAGAAGCGTTATAGTGTATATCAAATCAATGTAAAGTATGTTTTTTTTGAATAGTGACATTGAAGAAGAAGATTTTATTTAAAAAATAGAATGTCTCATCCTTCAAAATTAGGGAATAATAGTATGAATATTGGAAAAAGGATTGAATAGATTAAAATAGGCTCTATGATCATAATATTTGAAATTTAATGATTGTTTGAGATGAATGGGGTTTTCCAAAGGTGTATTCGATATAAATTTATACTTGAAGAAATATTTATTAGATACTTTGATGGAAATTATGTATGTGGATGCCAAAATATTTCCCACTAATAACCATTTCTTATATATTAAATTTTCAACTACGATAAAAAATTAATTTGACATGTATATACTAGTGGATGTAAACTATTTTATGGGATTATATATTGAGAAGAATTCAGATTATATCTTTATTTCACAAGAAAAATTTTCCAAATAAATAATAGAAAGTATTTAATAGAAGAATAAATAGATATATATAAACATATATCAGTTGGAAAAAAGTTTATAAAATATGAATATGGCAACAAGGATGATTGTAATAAGTTCCAAAGTATGATTCCATGTTTTTCTAATATGACACCATCATGGGAATATATTACCTATGCAGCGACTATATGTACATGGTATCAAAGTGGAATGAAGGAGTCAAATTTTATATCTGCTAAAATAATTTTGAGATATGTAAAATGAATAATTAATTATGCATTACTCTACAAATGTGGTGTGGATATTGACTTTCTTTATTATACTAATACAAATTGGGAAGGTGACTGTACATATTGCAGATCTGCATCAAATGGTGTGTTCTTTATTATTGATGGTTTTATTAACTAGTATAGTACGTATAATAGTTTAGTGACCCTGAGTATAGATGAATTTGAGTATGTATTTTCCACTCATTTAGTTACATAGTCTTTATGGATGTAGGTATAACTCACAAATACGTTGTTTGATTCTCAAATATTGTTCAAGATACTTTGTGATAATCAAAGAACCATTGATTTCTCAAAAAATCACATTTAAAACTCTCAACATAAAAATATTGACATATGATATCATTTGATCAAAGAGTTAAAGGATTTAGGTGAAATTAAACTTTTATTTATTGGAACAAAAGAGTAGATTGCTGATATATTTACAAAAGTTATGACACGTGAGAGGTTTTTGGAGTTAAGGATGAAATTTATTGTTTATACTTACCCATACACTTGATATCCTCATGGACCTTTGTATTTTTTTCCAAATTGGGAGATAAGTCCAAAATAAATAATTATGTGATGAAGGGTGGTTGTATATGGTTATGGGAGCATGTCACTGAGTCATTTGAATTACTTGACCTAAACTTGTTTGCCATTAAGGAATGAAAGTATTTACAAGAAACTATATTATCTTGTAGTGTGGTGTAAGGATACATATAATTAAAATTTTATTTTATTCTAGTATTTTTAAGCATGTTAATAAATAGGGTTATATATTTTTTTTTCAACAAATCTAAAGGAAGAGATTAAATAACCCCATGGATTTTCGGATTTGCTTGATGATGTTTGAATATCCTATTATTTGCTGGTGAGTTTGAGTTGTATTTTTTTAAAACCATATTGTGAGTTTATCATCAATTATTATGGTTCTTGATCAAGTTTGTATGAATTACAAATCATGGAATATAGTTTCATGATGCTACTAAGTGTATTTAAAAAGGGGTGGGTGTCCACTGAATAGGTTGTGAGTTAATTTGAGGGAGGTTTGGAATTTCTTGATCCTTTTCACCAATTTCTACATAGTATATGTGTACCACATATCCATTTTTTCAACATAGCTAAATCACATAGCTAAAGAATAATATAGTAAAATCAAGTAGTCAAATTCTTCTATGTAGGAAAATATCAGTTTTCACATGTGAGAATGAACCACATAACTGATCTAGTGATGTAGGGAGATCAATGTAGTTGAGTTTACCATGTAGAAAAATATTGAATAGAATATCCACATACCTGAATCACATATGTGAATATACTGCATAATAATTTAAGAAATATTCACATAGTTATACCACCCATGTAGTTGAATTACATAAGATATTATTGTATAGCTGTTGTATTTCACATAGGATATTTCAGTGATATAGCCATTTACAATGATGTAGAAAAATAAAATCACATAGATGATATGGAATTTTTGGCTACACATAGACTGCTATTTTATAAGTTTTCAATATTAAAATATTTTGAGGATAAATTTAACTATGATGGTGGTTTTATGGTTTTTGAATTCTTCCTTAATCACATGCTTCATTTTTAGGCCATTATTGAGGCATTATTTGACGAATTCTTCAACTTTTATTTAAGTTAATTAAATAGTGATTTAATTTGTGCTACAAAATAATAAAGTTAGACATGAAGTAGTTATTTCCTTTTGAATATAGTTATAGATATCATGTATTTTAGGTATATAATTTCAAATATACATTTTATTAATATATATCATATTAGTTGTACACTATGGTGCGATGATAATTGAATAAAATTTACTGTTATGTGAAATATAAAGAATTAGAGGGGTTTGAATCTAAGGTTATTTTTTAACTTTCAATATATGATTAATCTCATGGTATCATGGGAATTTATTTGTACCTAATAATATTTTTTTAGAAAAACTAAATTCTTTACGGTGGAATATTATTTCTTTAATAATTTGGAGGCTTTTGGAATCATATCTTGATATTCTTTTGTTGAAGAATCCATGTTTATTTAGAGAAATTATTCATCCTATACTCATATTATTTTCAATGAAGAGTGAATCTATAATGCTGTGTGTGACTCCTAATATGTGTGGTGTGATGTTGCATGATTTCAGGTAATTAAAACTCACTTGTGTTTATAATTAATAGAATTCATGGTTAGTGAGGGGAATCAACCATGACAAGGAGTATGATTCCTCATTGAATCTGAAACTTTTAAAAATTGTGTGGTCCTTATTCTTTCTTTTCCCATTATGGTTGTGTTTGGATAAGTTGTTTCTGTTTTGACTGGATCATAATCTAAAAAGTAAAAGAGTGTTATTTATATTGAAAATAAATTGTAAAACTACCATCCATTTATTCTACCCCTTTATCAGTGGAGAAAACTAATCCTTCCAGGAACTTCACATATTCTCTCCCTTTATTATTCATTAATTTTTCCCCTTGGAAATTCCATGGTTCAAACTTGTATAATGTTCATTATGAAAACCTATTGAATTTGGAAATTTCTTATTGTGGGTTGGTCAATAAAATATTTCGATTCTCCCATACAATGAATGTTTAAAGAAATATTTAATAATTGTTTTTAATTAATTAATTATGTTTCTTAACATAATTATTTATTTTTAGTACATTGTACTATCTCTTTTAAGTAATAGTATTTCAAAATATATTTTCCAAATGGGTTTTTATCATATTTCTTGTGTATTTCGATGGATGGAAAGATTTTATGGATGGGGAATTACAAAATTCACATTTTGAAGATTAATCAAGTAATATATTTTAATAGTAATGTTATTGAAAATGGGTTTGGAATTTTAACTATTTTGGTACTATCTTTTTTTCGTTAAAGTGGTATTTTAATTTTTTATTACGTGATAAATTATTTTAAATAAAATAATTTTGTTTTTAATGTCTATTTAAATTGTGGATTTTTACGTATATTTTTACTAAAAAAACTTATGTTGGTGTCTGTGGTTATTATATAATAAATGCCTATGTTATATTAAATGTATTTTATCATCATCATCATCGTCATCATTATCAAGTCAGAGAAAGGAATGGGAAATCTATTCTCCCCCTCTACATTGGGAACTTGATTAGGGCCTCTCCCAATCTTTTTCTCTTTAATATTATTCTTTTATCATTTATCTTTATTATTCCTCTAGGGGAGATCAAGATCAAGTGGGATCTTCCTTCTCCTATATTATCCTTACCATTTTTCCTTCTTATTATCTATAAATCCATAATCTAAACTTTTCATAGACAAATGGATTTTGTTTTGGGGTTTCTTCATTGGATTAAAAACACCTCAATTTCAAATAGTTATTTTCTCTAGGATGGGTGAGAGTGTTGAGGATAACCACACACACATAATTTTAAGATAAGAAAACATTAATTCATTTCTTGGTGAGTATGTCAACAACCTGAAATGGGCTAAACATTTTTCTCTATTTTAATTCATTAAGATCTTAGTATTTTATAATTTAATAGTTGTCAATTCTTGGTTTTATGGTGTCCAGTTTTTGAATATTTTCATTTTTTCTGCAGACATATCGAGTCAGAGGTGTCTATAACTCTTCTATAATTGATACATCATTTTATTATTATATGTTTTCAATTATTTTTTTTAAATATAAGAAACTATATACTCATAATATATAGTAATTTCCTATTAATTATTTATAATTCATTCTTCTTGTTTCCTATTAATATGGGTAAGAGAATTATTATAATGTTTTAGTGCTATCTGTTTTAAAATAATCCCATAATGTTCTTATAAAATTTTAATTATGGATTTCCATTGAAATAAAATGAGTGGATTTCATAAAATACTTTTAAATTAATTTAATTTTTTAAAAGGATTTATACTGAATTTTAATTAATAGAGGAAATATTAGTAATGTTACTGGGGGTATTAAGTGGGTTAAATCCTTAATATGATCATACTTCCATCTAATTTAAATAAATCCTTTGTATTATGGTAATGTAACATGAGAAACATTTGAGTTTATAGGTGGGTCACTAAGTTAATTTTTGATTCTTATAAATTTTATTATCATGGGACATGGTGCTCCCTTATAAATTAAATCATAGGACATGGTTCTTATTTATAAATTATATCATGGTACATGGAACTCCCAAATAAAATCATTGGACATTAAACTCCCTTTTATAATATATTACGGAACATGGTGTCCCCTTATAAATAAAATCTTGAGATATGAAACTCCATTATAAATAAAATCAAAGGAAATGTAAATCCTATAAAGAAAAAACCCTAAGGACATTGTGCTCCAAGTGGGTTTTAATTTTTCTATACCATAGGAATGTAGGTCATTTAACATGAGTATTAATTGTAAATTATGGAATTTCATTATTTCCAATATTCTTTAATACTTTAACATGTCAACCTTGTCCTACTTATTATTTATTTTCTTAAAAAAATTGATGGTGCTTTATTATATATATTTTAAACTAGAATTATTATGTTATCTTTTTATTGAATTTATATAAAACACGTTAGGGAAATTATTACTATGTATGTGTATACTCACCCTGAATATATTCACGCTAGTGCATATGTAGTTTTTTTCTCATGTTATTTTTATGAAATACAATGTTTTCTTGCATAACATTGATCATTATTGTAACACCCAAAGATTTTATGAAAAATATTCTTTTTAATTTCATTGATGTCTTGTGTTGTACGCTACACCAAAGGGAGCTTTCACAACACGCATCATTGACTTGCCTTGCTTTACACGCAATCGCGACCTTCCTCAATAGCGTGTGTAGTACGCAATACTGAGTTTCACTAAACAACGATATGCTATTAAAATATTATTAAAACTAACCGTTATGAATAGTAATAACCACTTTTTGAAATTTTGTAAATTTTATTTTTCAAAATGGACTTCAATTTTTTGTTCGGAATATCAAAATTAGCTTAGGGTGAAATTTTGGTACTTTTCGGATAACTTTAATTTTCTGATTAATAGTGAAAATTACTAAATTTTAATTAAAAACAACCTTCTTAATCGAAATAATTAATAGTGATAAATTATTAATTTGAGTGGTTTTAAAGTATATTTAGAATATATTTTTACAATTTAATACAATGTTGGTCATTAGATGTAATTTCACATTTAAACCAGACATAAACAAGTGTCAATCTTTTGATAGTAATTATCTCTTAAGAACACACTATTTATTTTGAGGATGAGAATTAATTTTCAAATTAAGTAATGCAACTGATATGTTTTGAATTTGGTAAAATAGACATCATTTTTCAGTTCATAATATCAAATATAGCTTAGGCCTAATTTTTGGTATTTTTCTGGAAACTTTCATTTTTTGATGAATAGCGAAACCACTAAGTAGTAGTTAAAAAAATGAATTTTTCATAAAACATAATTTTACCATTTCTGTGAGTGGAATTTAAAAAATCTGAGAGACACCGTTGATGTCAGTAAGTAAAATGTGGTTCAATGAGATGAAAATAATTTTTGGTGAATAATAACTTTTTACTTTTTTTACCACGGTTAAAAATAAATAGGGTAATGAAGGGTAAAAATGATATTATTATTACCATAAAACATGTCCTAATTCTATTGGATAAGTGTAATTCGACCAAAAACAACCTTAGGAATAATATATGACCATTTAGTCCCACTTGGATTTGATTAGGACATTTATTATTAATTTATTTAAAGAAGGGTTAAAATAGTTAAAATCAACGATTAATAAGTATATCATTTTTAATATAGTGTTATACATAAGATAAATTTGACTATAAATATTAATTAGAAAGATAAAAAGATTTCATAAATAATGGTATTTTATTTTTAATTTTTAGGCATTAAATAATTTAATTTATTTATGACACAAAGATGATGCAGTAATTATTTTATTAATGAAATATTTACATAATTGATGTTATAAATACCAAAATAAATGTAATTTGAGACTTTTTATGACTTAAACTAATTTTATAGGTTAATATGACATGTTAGTATTGATATAATTAACTGTTTTCGAACTAATCAGTCTGTTATGATTTCACAAAAATCAATTACTAAATAGTGTCAAAATTGACATAAAATAGTTTTTAAAACAAATATTATATTATTAATTTTTATTTTATTCCTAAAAATATAATGTTCGGAGAAATGACTTAGATAAGGTTATATATATTAATAATAAACAACTTGGGGTTCGTTTGGCTTCTTATAGTAAGTTTATTAACCTTATAGTGTAAGAACACATAAAGACATGGTAAAAGTAAAATTATCTAACTTAATGTTAAATATAAATGATAAGGTTAAAATAGGAACCTAAACTTGTATAAATTATATTGGATGAGAGTATTTCGATCCATCCCCACCTTAGCTTCGAAATAAATCAATTTAGATCTATTTAAAACCGAATTTGGCTTTATAATAAAATAATATTTTTAGTTATTCCAAAGGTGCCCCTCTCCTCCCTTATAAAAGGGCACCTCATCCCTCTCTTTCTCACACCACTTTGAGCCTTCAAGATCAGAAAAACCCTGCCAAATTCTCTTCTCCACATCCCTAGAAACATCCTAGAGGTCCTGGTCTTCTTTAAAGACCAATTTCAGTGCCTTAAGAGGAGGACTCAAAGAGGCGCTTCAAAGAAGAGGTAATGTCCGTTACCGATTCTTTCAACTTTATTTCTTCTTCCACTTATTCTTATTAGGTTTTTTAATTATGAAGTAATAACATCAGTATCACTAATATACTGATATGTTATTATAAGTATGAAACAACCCTATTTCACCATCTATCCATCCTACAGAAAATGAAATCACAGCGCGTGCGTACGTACGGAATACCGTCTCCACGCCGTGGTGTAATCTATTTTCCACCAACACCTTACTTGGATGGGTATAATGGTGTACATAATAACTATATATGATTATTATAAAGTGATATTGATTCTTAAATAGTATACATACACTCCAATAAAATTCCACGATCATGAGAATGATATCATCGCTCGTGCGTACGTACGGACTACCGTCTCCACGACGCGATTAGATTCATTATCCACATTAACCATTCATGAATGATTATAAAGTATATATAATAAGTAATCATGAAATATATGACATAATAATGATACTAGATTTATGTGTATATATATGTATGTCATCTACTGAATTCCATTCAACTCAATAAGGAAACGAAAACAGCGTTCATGCGTACATACGACCTACCATCTCCATGAACGGTGTATTTGTTTCCATTTACTGATCTATTATATATATGTATATTCTGAATATATATTATATATAAATCATGTTTTATATTCTGGAATTAAGTAATCATGATCTAAGTAATCATATGAATAATTACAAGTCAAAACACGGACGACAAATGAAACGATTTTACCCAAAACGCTCTTTAACATGGAATTTACAAAAGAACGGGTAATATAAAGTCATAAGTGAACCATATATGATATAATAACAATGCGTATGATTCTGGAATAAGTCAATGACATTTTTTAAATCATTATACAGGTGGTTCGGAGACTTACGAAGCAAATCGGACCTAAGGTAAGGGATAATTGTGCAAATCTCATTTTTATCCAAGATTACTTATTTGTATGTATATACTGGGGTTATTGCTATCATCCATTTACATGTTTTATAAAAGTGTATTCATGTATGTTTAATGTCCTTTTATACCCATTTTGACTTTTACCCCATGGTATGGAAGGAATCATTCTTTTGTTTACCCTATGAGGTAGTTTTTTTAACTTTTCCGACAAAAGTAAAAGAAGAATGTTTTTTAACTTATACGGCACGAACGAGTTTTTTTACGGTTTTATAAAGCCTTATTTTCATGATTCTTCCTCAAAAAGATTTCATGACTATTTCAAAAAAAATATTTTTCCTTTAAAATTTCATGACGTTTTGTGAAAAGAAATCGATTTTGAAGAAAAAGGTTATTTTCCTCAAGAATTCATTTCAAGTGTTTTATCAAAACCATTTTCCATCTAAGATGACATTATTTCATATGTGTATGGTTCAAGTATAAATTCTATATGATTTACAAGGTTTCACGTTTCTTATTATGTAATGATGTCCATTTATTTTATATGGATTATGTGATGATGAAATGATGTTTATGAAACCCATTTTATTCATTGGGTTATGATGAATGATTTATGTTTATGTAGTGGAAAAAGTAAGAATGATTTCATTATGAGATGGGTGGGACCTATATCTCCCTCTAAATTATTGGGTAAATATTTATATCTCATGAGATAGACATGGCCGGAACGGCAATTTAAACCGGTTCAGTAATATAGGACTGGAACGAGGAGTGAACTCGATTCAGAAAGGGACTTTGTCCACTAAGATGGTCATGGAAGAAATGCCTTGGCTACTGATTAGCCACTAAATGAGGCTAATTTTTATTGGTAATATATATAATATTCATGTTCTTTATTATTCATAAACACCATTTTAGTTCATTTTACACTTTGAACATCATTTCACATTATGATTGTAATACCTTCTTATAATGCACTGTTATGTGGTACATTTTTGAACATCATTTAAAGTACCAAATGATTCATATGATTATACATATTTTAATTTGATAATTTATCTACACTTTAATATGAACATGTTTCATTCAGGGATCAATGGAGAATTAATGGAGGGTGATGGAGATATTTGGCAATGAAATGAAGCAAGTCTAGAGAAGGCAGATTGGACACCAGCCCACTGATGAGACTGTTGGGCCCAACATACAGGCCCCATTAATCCCAACATTCATGGGATGCTATAAGACATGTATAGGAACAAATAACTCTTCATGATCCAATGCTAATTCGGCCATTATGGTGGTCATTGAGGCGGCCCAAGTTAGAGATACAATTCTAGGCCAGATTCCGCGGCCCAGAAAAACAGCCCACTAATTTGATCATATCTCAGAATACACAACTCCAAAAGGGCCCATATTTTACAGGCGGTTAGAAGCCATCCGGGGATCCATTTTATTAGTCTATGGCCCACTCTGATTCGGCCGTCTAGAAGGTCTTCCAGACGCGTCTGTTTGGTGAAGGAAATCTGGGTGCCACCTCGGGTCAAATGTGGAAAAGTTCAAATTTCACAAGCTTTCCACCACCTATGGCCTACCAAAATTAATTGAGATGCTTTGTACTATTGGAAGTTCGACCCAAGGCTCCAAATATGCCTATTTAAGGCAGTGATGGTGAAGGAGTTGAGGATCTTGGTTGCTTTGTTCAATTGTAATGTTATGCTGCATTTTTGTTGCCTCAAATTTGTCTTTCACATGTAAGTTGTTCAATTCACTTTAGTTTCTTAATAAAAGTTCTTCTTATACTCTTATTCTGTTGTTATTCATATCACTTTGACACCGTTGGATCAAGGTGTGAATTTATTCACACCAACCCTTGTGAAATTATTCACACAACGGTGGAGTGATCATTTTATTTTTGTTGTTTTCTTTACTTCTCCATTTCCTCCCTCATGAGTCTACTTTCCGCTTCCATTGAAACCATGGGATCAATGGAGGACTAACCCACTTATGGGTTGATCCAAGGGAGTAGCAAGGGGATGGATTGGATGTTATTTATCACCTAATTAATGTATAATCACTTCTTTAATTGGGATTTTTATTTGATGATTTTTAAACTCCATCGTCCTTGTTGAATTTAAGGCCACACACTTCAAGTACTAATACGAACCTTTACCTTGAAGTGCTCAAAACATTGATCCTTCAAGTGTATATGTGATTAGTATTAAGGGGTTTAGGAATTAAACTAGTAAGTGATGATGTTGTTTTATCTCCTTGAATGAACCCATCTCAAATTTAAGAAATTGAAATCATTAAAAAGGAAATACATCCAATCCACTCGAGCGATAACCTAGGATCAACTCATTCTTTTTAATTGAATTCACTTAAATAAATTAGATATCTTTAAAACCCATCTAAAATCAACCCAAAGTTGGCCACTTCATAGCCAAAAATATTCCTTAGAATATGCGTGTCTATAGGTTACTTCTTAGGTCTCTGTGGATTCGATAACCCAAGCTAAACTACAAGGACCGTCTTACCTTCTTCTCTTGGGTAAATATGAGCGAGAATCAAATTTTGGCACTATTGCCGGGGACCCGAGTAATTCATCTAAACACCCATTCTATTCTCCCCCATTTATTCTTTTCTCATCCAAATTCTCTTATCTTGTCCCTTTCTAGTTTTTTTCTTTTGGCGCATGTCCGCCTACACCCGCGATCAATCAAACCGTCTAGTTAGGGTGGATAGTCCTGGGGTTGGGGAGTCAAGTACACCAAGGGAACTCATTCCATTAGATCATAATCTTCCAAATACTTTAGAGTCCAAAATTGATCCAATTTCAATGGAATGTCTTCAAAGAAACCAACTCATAAACCCGGGTGGGAACGAAAATGGAAACCCAAATGAGGCAGCCCCAAACTTGTGGAATGAAATTGATCAAACCATGAATGAATACCTCACACCTTCCTGGACCAATGCCCCCTCATGCATTAGAAACAATTCCCTAGGAGATTCCAACTACATCTTTAAACCCTATGTCCTAAACCACCTTCCCACATTCCATGGAATGGATTCCGAAATGCCATACCTGTACATTAAGGAGTTCAATGACATTGTAGAAACCATGTGTCCCCCACATCAACTAGAATCAGCTAAGATGAGGCTATTTCCTTTTTCTTTAAAGGATTGAGATAAACATAGGCTAAACAATTTGAGACCATCATCCATCAACTCTTGGGACCAACTACAAAGAGAATTCTACAAAAAATACTTTCCCCACCATAAAATAATTACACTTAAAAAGAGTATACAAAACTTTTTTGAAAAAGAGGGAGAGTCATTCTATGAAACATGGGAGAGGTTCAAAGACACTCTAAAGATGGTTCCACACCATGGTTTTTCTATTCCTGAACAAGTGAGAATTTTCTATGAAGGGTTGGGTCCGGGGAACAAACAATTCATTGACATGATGTGAAATGGAACCTTTAAAAACAAAGCCCCAAATGATGCTTACGAGTATCTAAAAAGCCTTTCTGAACAAAACCAAACATGGGGAACTTCACCTTATTCTGAAAATCCACAAAGAACTACTGGAATTCATACACTTAGAGAAGAGGAAAGCCTTAGGGATAAACTCGCAGCACTCTCTAGGAAGGTTGAGGAGATAGACCTTAGGAAAGTCCATGAAATCCAAACTGTTGAACCTGTTTGCACAATTTGTGACAAACATGACCATAAGACAGACAACTGCCCAACCATTCCATCCATCAAGGATGTTCTCTTAGGAGGACCCCCAGCGGAAGTTAATTCTTTGAACTTTAAAAAGCCTCAATACCAAAACACCTTCAACCGAAGGTATAACGACCACCCAGGCTTCCGCTGGAATGATAACCAACATCCTAGCCAACCACAGGGACAAAATCCTTACCCCCATCAAAACTACCAAACCCATAACCAGTTCCAAACCCAACCTATCCAATACCAACAGCCACCGGTCCATTTTCAACAAACTGTCCCACCTCCAAAATATCCCCCTGGGATAAACCAACCTACTCAAGCACCCACCCAAACTGTTCCACAAAGCCTACTAGAACAACTGTACAAACAAATGAAGAGTATGAACTCGGAGGTATCTTCCCTAAAACAAGAACTTCAAACCATCAAAACTGGAAAGGCACCCATGCCTACTCAGGCGGTGCGATCCTCAACTTCAAGGGGAGAGTCAAGTTGTGCTCAAACAACTCATGAACAACTAAAGGCTGTGACTATTTTAAGAAGTGGGAAATCAATTGAGAAACCTAAACAACTAATTCAGAACCCACCCGAAGATTCAAACTTGGATGAAAATTCAAATGAACCACAAGATAAAACTGAGGAAACTGATAACAATGTGAAGGAAACAACTCTTCAACAAACAACCCCACAACCTGCACCATTTCCTCAACGCATGAGGGGGAAACCCAAGCCTGAACTGAGTGAAACGTTGAGAGAAATATTTTCACAAGTCAAGTTGAACATACCCCTTCTCAATGAAATCCAAACCATACCTGCCTACTCAAAGTACCTTAAGGGCTTGTGCACTTTTAAAAGAAAATTTTCACATAAAAACCAAGTCCTTTTGGCTGCTAATGTGAGTACCACCATTCAAGGGACCATTCCTCCTAAATTAAAAGACCCGGGTTTCCCTTACATCAATGTTGAACTAGGAGAGAGCAAAGTTGTCAAGGCCTTGTGTGACCTAAGTGCTAGTGTCAATCTCATCCCATATGCTGTGTACTGCCAGTTAGGCCTAGAAGAACTCCAACCCACATCTGTCACACTTCAACTTGCTGATCGTAGCATTAGGGTTCCAAAGGGGATTTTAAAGGACATTCTGGTAAAGGTTGAAAAATTCATCTACCCTACTGATTTCATTATCGTTGACAACCATCCAAACATAGGAAATAAGGAACAAACCCCAATCATCCTTGGTCGTCCTTTCCTTGCAACAATCAACTATGTTATCCACGTCCAAAATGGGAACATGACCATCACCTTTGGGAACATGAGTTTAGACTTGAACATCTATAATGAAAGCTCACAAATAGGGGATGACGAGGATATTCATGAAGTAAAAATGATAGGAAGCATTGATAATGAATCCATGGAACATCAAGGAATATTTGATGAATGTTTAAGTCATAATGAGATTGATTTTCTTTGTTCATATGAAGGATTTTTATCTCCTTGTCTTGAATCATTTTCAAATTTCTCTTATGATGAAGTCTTAGGTCCAAAAATCAGTGAAACCTTTCAAGAAACCAATTTCATAGAGACCCCTCTAAATTACTTCCCTAAATCTGATCAAGCCAATCTAGTAGCTGAAACTTCTACATGTGAGGAATCAATCCTATCTGAACCTCTAAAAAAAGAAATTGATCTTGATCCAATGTCCCAATCTTTTGCTGAAATTATGAACCAACCTGATCTTGAATTGAAGGAACTTCCTACTACACTAAAGTATGCCTTCCTAGGGGAAAATCAAACACATCCTATTGTCATTTCTTCTTCTCTTGAAGCTAATAATGAGAGGATGCTTCTCGATGTCCTTAGGAAGCATAAGAAAGCCATTGGTTGGACCCTTTCTGATATTCCTGGGATTATACCACTTATCGGGACTCATAGGATTGTTCTTGAATCTGATTCAAAGCCATGTCGTCAACCTCAACAGCGACTCAATCCTAATCTCATGGAGGTAGTAAGGAAAGAACTTATGAAATTGTTGAAAGATGGCACCATATATCCCATAGCAGAGAGTGAATGGGTGAGCCCAATCCAAGTGGTTCCAAAAAAGGCTGGAATCACAGTGATAACCAATGAGGATGGAGAGATTCTTCCAAAAAGGGTGAGTAGTGGATAGAGGGTCTGCATTGACTATAAGAAACTAAACTCATTCACCAAGAAGGACCATTTCCCCTTACCATTCATTGACCAAGTCCTTGAGGGAGTGGCAGGTCATGCCTTCTAATATTTCTTAGATGGGTACTCGGGGTACAATCAAATTGAGGTCTCCCTAGAGGATCAATGGAAGGCTACATTCACATGTCCTTTCGGTACCTTTACCTTCAAATGTATTCCCTTCGGGTTATGCAATGCCCCTAGAACCTTCCAGCGGTGCATGATGGGAATCTTCTCAGACATGGTAGGGGATTTTCTAGAAGTCTTCATGGATGACTTCTCTGTGTTTGGGGATACTTTTGATGGATGTCTGCAGAATGTGGAGAGAGTCTTGTCAAGATGTGAAAAAAAGAATCTAGTCCTAAACTGGAAAAAATGTCATTTTATGGTTAAAGAGGGACTTGTTCTAGGCTATATGGTCTCGAGTAGGGGGATTGAAGTTGATAAATAAAAGGTTGACATCATTCATCACCTTCCATCACCCAAAACTGTCAAGGAAGTGAGGTCCTTGTTAGGACATGCTTGTTTCTATAGAAGATTCATTAAGGACTTTAGTTCAATCTCTCGTCCTCTTTGTGCTCTCCTAGTAAAGGATGCTCCATTTGTTTGGACAGAAAGCTGTGAGGGTTCATTCTCAACCCTCAAATCCTCTCTCACCTCTCATGCCATTATGAAATCTCCAAATTGGAACCTTCCTTCTAAACTTATGTGTGATTCCAGTGACTTTGCTGTTGGAGCTGTGTTAGGACAACGTTGTGATAAAACTCCTTATGTCATTTCTTATGCAAGAAAATCCTTAAATGATGCCCAAATCAACTACACCACCACTGAAAAGGAGTTACTTGCTATTCTGTTTTCCTTAGAGAAGTTTAGGTCCTACCTCTTAGGATCACCCATCACTGTGTTCACTGACCATTCTGCACTAAAATACCTCTTCCAAAAACAATATTCTAAGGCTAGAATAATTAGGTGGGTCCTTCTCTTACAATAATTTGACCTCACAATCAAGGATAAAAAGGGAGTTGAAAATGTTGTAGCTGATCACCTCTCTAGTATGGAATTCAAAGACAACTCAAATCACCTTTCTGTGTCTGATTCATTTCCTGATGAACACCTATACTCTGTGAGTGACTGCCCTTGGTATGCTGACATAGAAAATTTCTTAGTGGCAGGATTCATTCCAAAATTCTTAGGGACTCAAGCTCGAAGGAAATTCCTTTCTGATGTTAGATACTATGTGTTTGATGATCCATACCTCTATAAGTTCTGCCCTGACCAAGTCATTAGGAGGTGTGTTCCAGAATCTGAACAAGATTCCATCCTTAAATTCTGTCACAGTGAGGCATGTGGAGGTCACTTTTCCTCTAAGAAAACATCTTCTAATATTCTTCAATGTCGTATTTTCTGTCCCACCCTCTCAAGGGACTCCTACACATTTTGTCAAAGCTGTCCTAGGTGTCAACAAGTAGGGTCCATCACAAAAAGGAATCAAATTCCACTCACTCCCATCTTAGTGGTTGAAATATTTAACTGTTGTGGAATTGATTTCATGGGTCCCTTCCCAAACTCTCGGGGATACCTCTACATACTCTTAGCTATTGATTATGTCTCAAAATGGGTTGAGGCCATTCCCACTAAGTCTAATGATCATCAAGTTGTGATTCGATTTCTAAAAGAGAATATATTTTCAAGATTTGGAATTCCTAGGGCTATAATCATTGATCGAGGAACCCATTTCTGCAACCGATCATTCGCTTCACTCATGTCTAAGTATGGTATTTCTCATAAAGTGTCCACTGCATACCATCCTCAAACCAATGGTCAAGATGAGTTAGCGAATAGGGAGATTAAGAAAATTATTGAAAAAACTGTCAACCCCTCTAGGAAAGATTGGTCTGAGAAACTCTTAGATGCTCTTTGGGCCTATAGAACTGCATATAAAACCATTTTAGGAATGTCCCCATATAGGTTGGTTTATGGTAAAGCATGCCATTTTCCAGTGGAGATTGAACATAAGGCCTTTTGGGAAATTAAGAAAATAGATTATGACCTCTCATTGGCCGGAACAAAAAGGAAATTAGATCTCAATGAACTGGAGGAACTAAGGATGGAGGCTTATGAAAATTCAAGGATCAATAAAGCTAGATTTCAAGCCTACCAATCTAGGAATATCAAGGTCAAACATTTTGAACCGGGAAAACTTGTGCTCTTGTATAGTTCAAAACTTCATTTACATCTGGGAAAGTTAAGGTCTAGATGGTCAGGACCTTTCATAGTGCATCATGTATTCCCCCATGGGGCAGTAGAGATTCAAGATCCCACAAGTGGTAACATTTTCAAGGTCAATGGTCCAAGGTTAAAACCATTCATTGAATCATTCAATAAACAAGAAATAGAGGTTGAGTTAACTAATCCAACCTATGAACCAGAAACAAATTAATAGATTTAGGGTCCCTGTCGGGCTAACGACCTTAAACAAAGCGATGATGGGAGGAAACCCATGGTTTTCAAGTTTCCAATAATTTCGTTGTTTTAATCAACTTTATATTTTAAATAGGGTTAATGAGACATTTTGATATTTCGAAAAAAAATAAACTGTTGACCTGTTCTTCTATAATGAGTATGGATGGGTACGAAAGGGGAGCATCATATTTATTCATGTCACGTGGTGTGATCCTTGAGTAATACCTTAACCAAAAATTTAAAAAGAAGACAATGTATCATCAGTTTGTTTTTTTGATGTGTTTTTTAAGTTAAAAAATTAAAAAACAAAAAATAAAAATATAATAAAAAAAGTCCACGCCATAGTCCGTGGGGCAAACCCCGTCAAAACCGGCGAAGCCGCGGGGACTCGAACCCGGGACGGAAGGGAGACAGGGGCGCGCGCTTACCACTGAACTGAGGCTTCTTGTGCTTCCTTATTCTATAATTTTTATATATATAATTATATTTTACTTCCTTTATTATATATATATATATATTATTTTTTTTGTTTGTTTTGTTTTTTTTTGTTTTTCATTTTTCCACTAGGGAACTTTGCAAGCGACATGGATATCAAAAGAATAATTTGGAGCAGCAAGAACTTAAAACTTCAACCACCAGGTGACTTCATTCCATGATCCTCATTTTTAATTTCCTTTTTGAACATTCATTCTCTACCTCTACCCCCTTCTAAATTTTCTTTTATTTAAACACTGGGGACAATGTTATTTTAAGTTTGGGGGGAGTTAAAAAAATGCTTTTGTGTCAAAAAAATGAATGATTTGAAAAAATAATTAAATAGAAGGAAAAATTCCGTTAACTTTGAACATGGTAATACACATTGAAAACTTTGAAACTGAATATCAAATAATTTATCATACCCTAATTCTGATTTTAATCCTTGTATAATTTCATGAGCATAGATTTTGGAAAGTGTGGTTGTCCAATGTGATATTTCATCATTTATATTTTCATCCAAATAAAAAAATGCCACAATGCACGTCCTCTAGACTGTGGGATACTAATTTGAATTTTTGGGGTCCCATAATAAATAGCATAGGCTGGTTTTATTTTTATGAATAATATGAGTATTCAAAAAAAAATAAAAAAAATTATTAAAAAAATAAAAAAAAAATATGCGTGTAGAGCAATGGATTGATAAAATGGGAGGCTTTCGGCACTTGGGGATCATGTCTCCAGAGTTTTCTAGCCCTGAGTTTTTCAATATATCTCTATTTATGGTAATATGACTTTGTTTTTGATTAAGTTAACTCGAGACGATGCCCGAGTATGTGGGCTTCACTTGGTGCCCTAAGGCCTTTGGGTCTGGGAGTCATCGGCAAAGTCTTGCTACATGGGTTAATTTGATTAACTACATTCTCAATTAATATAGCAATATTGCAAAAAAAAAACAAAAAAAAAGGATAAAGAATACTCATATTAGGATTAAATGTGATTCCACCTAGCGCTTCCATGATTTCCCCCTTGAATGAAAATGAACCCCCATATTTATTGTGATTCACAACACATCATTACACCTAATTGAGTTGGATGAAGTATGATAATGGATTTGATCAAATTAATGGGCTTGGGATTGGGATCTTCTTATGAAACTATCTTGTATTAAAATATTTTGATGGGTTTCATGATTGTTTGGTATAAGGTTTTTTGGTGATCATTGTGTATTATAATGTTTTTGGAAAAGGGAATTCGAATTTCATATCGTTGAGATGTATTTTTCTCGGGACTAGCAAAACTCAAGTTGGGGGGTGTGATTAGCCACTAAATGAGGCTAATATTCATTGGTAATATATATAATATTCATGTTCTTTATTATTCATAAACACCATTTTAGTTCATTTTACACTTTGAACATCATTTCACATTATGATTGTAATACCTTCTTATAATGCACTATTATGTGGTACATTTTTGAACATCTTTTAAAGTAACAAATGATTCTTATGATTATACATATTTTAATTTGATAATTTATCTACACTCCGATATGAACATGTTTCATTCAGGGATCAATGGAGAATTCATGGAGGGTGGTGGAGATATTTGGCAATGAAATGAAGCAAGTCTAGAGAAGGCAGATTGGACACCAGCCCACTGATGAGACTTTTGGGCCCAACATACAGGCCCAATTAATCCCAAATTTCGTGGGATTCTAGAGGACATGTATAGGAAAAAATAACTCTTCATGAGACAATGCTAATTCGGCCTCTATGGTGGTCATGGAGGAGACCCAAGTTAGAGATACAATTCTGGGCCAGATTCTGCATCCCAGAAAAAAAGCCTACAAAGTTGATCCTATCTCTGAATAAACAACTCCAAATGGGCCCAAATTTTACAGACGGTTAGGAGACATCGGGATATCTATTTTCTTCCTCTATGGCCCACTTTGATTCGGCTGTCTAGAAGGTCTTCCAGACATGTCTGATCGGTGAAGGAAAGATGGCTGCCACCTCGGGTCAAATGTGGAAAAGTTCAAATTCCACAAGCTTTCCACCACCTATGGCCTACCAAAATTAATTGAGATGCTTTGTACTATTGGAGGCTCGACCCAAGGCTCAAAAAATTAATATTTAAGGCAGTGGTGGTGAAGGAGTTGAGGATCTTGGATGCTTTGTTCAATTGTAATGTTATGCTGCATTTTTGTTGCCTCAAATTTGTCTTTCACATGTAAGTTGTTCAATTCACTTTAGTTTATTAATAAAAGTTCTTCTTCTACTCTTATTCTGTTGTTCTTCATATCAATTTGATAGATTTGGATCAAGGTGTGAATTTATTCACAACAACCCTTGTGAAATTATTCACACAACGGTGGAGTGATCATTTTATTTTTGTTGTTTTCTTTACATCTCCATTTCCTCCCTCATGAGTCTACTTTCCGCTTCCATTGAAACCATGGTATCAATGGAGGAATAACTCACTTATGGGTTGATCCAAGGGAGTAGCAAGGGGCTGGATTGGATGTTATTTATCACCTAATTAAGGTATAATCACTTCTTTAATTGGGATTTTATTTGATGATTTGTAAACTCCATCGTCCTTGTTGAATTTAAGGCCACACACTTCAAGTACTATTAAAAACCTTTACCTTGAAGTGCTCAAAACTTTGATCCTTCAAGTGTATAGGTGATTAGTATTAAAGGGTGTTGGCATTAAACCAGTAAGTGATGATGTTGTTTTATCTCCTTAAATGAACACATCTCAAATTTAAGAAATTGAAATCATTAAAAAGGAAATACGTCCAATCCACCCCGAGCGATAACCTAGGATCAACTCATTCTTTTAAATTGAATTCAATTAAATCAATTAGATATATTTAAAACCCATCTAAAATCAACCCATTTTTGGCCACTTCATATCCAAAAACAGTCCTTAGAATGTGCGTGTCTATAGGTTACTTCTTAGGTCTCTGTGGATTCGATAACCCAAGCTAAACTACAAGGACCGTCTTACCTTCTTCTCTTGGGTAAATTTGAGCGAGAATCAGCTAATATGGAAATCATGTCATGTGATTAATGGTTTCCACAATTACATGTTTTATTCCCATTATATTTTATCATTCTTAATGTTTCTTTATGATCTATGCCTTACGTACTTCCATGTTTTGTGTCATTTCTCATGCTTTTGATGTTTAAACATTATGTTCATGTCTTCAAGTTCAAATGTATATGGTATGTTTTATTTTATCCATACTTACCTTTACTGAGCATTTGAGCTCACCCTTTTTATGTTTTCTTTTCCCCAGGATATAAAGAAAGGTTTTAGGTAAGAAAAAAAGGAAGATCTTTATGGGAGATGTTGAAGATCTTTCACCACGATTAGAAGATTACGTTCCCAGTTTCCAAAGACACTAAACTACTACGGTCCTTGTGTGTCTGTTTTTGTTATGTATTAAGTATTCCACTAACATAATGTAATTTCCATGTATGTCATGATTTGGGTCTCTACAGTTGGTATCAGAGGAAAAGTTTAGTCAACCTTTGGAAACTAGGATGCGAAAACGTTAATGAGATCCCTAGAGATATTTCTAAGGTATGTCTAGGGATGTCCCTAAGGATAAGTATATGTATAGGATATAGTCCTAGAACTATGGTAACGATATTAGATTAAACCAAATATGTTAGATATTGAAGTTACTACCCCTTTATTTTGATTTTGGAATCTCACACTATTCTTTTTGGGTTTTAGAAAATGGCTGGAAACAAGATGATTCATGATAATGGAGGATATGATGGACAATGGAATGATATTATTCATGAGTAACCAAATGAAATCGGATTTGGAAGTCAAAACATCATTGTTATGCCGAATCAACAATCTCATAATATGATCAATAAAGTAAAATTTGGTAAGTTTCCTGACTCGGCTAATAAGAGAAAGATGGAGTTTCATGATGATCATAGAGGAAAGAAAGTTAAATTTACCCTATGTAAATCATGTGGGAAGAGGCATCATGGAGAATGTGTCAAAGGAACTGGAAGATGCTTTGGGTGTGGAAAAGAAGGACACAAAGACAGTAAGTTCAAAGGAAAAGGTTTAGTTAACACCAACGATGAGGATAATGGTATTTCTACGACATCAACAATGGTTAAATGTTTTAAATGTGGAATGTTTGAGCATTATGCAAACCAATGCCCTAAGGGAAAGTCTCATGAAGAGAATCAGTATGGTCGTATGGGTAGTATTTATTTTGATGATGATGAAGAGACTACAAATGATATGTGAGATGAAAGAATTGTTGAAGCTCGGTCAATGGTTTAAGAATGTAGTGGAATGATTACATGTTTATCATGTGTAATGTTGTATAAGTAATCTCATGGTACTATTGAATAAAGAGACATCTAAGGATTGTTACACTGTTGTATTTCCTTGAGTTTTGAAAGTGTATGATTAATGGTACCAGTATCCATGAAAGGTTATTCAGATATTTTTGGAATGTAGATGATATGCGCATAATGAAGGGATAAAGAGAAAATTAAATGTTTGATAGTATTCATGAGCTCATGACTGATATAAGGAGAGGGTTATATCATGGTTTTAGTATATAGAATTTTTGGATTTTGGTATGTGGAAAGAGTTAACTTTTGACATGCTTGGTTGACGACATTTCAAGTAATCATTTTCATTATACTATGAGCTTGGACCGAAGTATTTTAGATAAGCCTAAAGATTGGAATGGATTATGTTAACCATAAGTTAGTATTGTTTAAGGATAGAAATTTTTTTGATATTATTTATGTGATGTTATAGTAATGTAGTTTTAGAAAAAGGACAACCTACAGGACGGGCGACAACCCATCGCGTCAGACAAGGCTGTGGGAATCGAACCCACAACTGAAGTGCGACTAGCCTTTATCGCCTACCAATGGCCTACAGGATGTCCCTGTTTAGTAGAAACCAGTTTTATTATATTAAACAGTGTGATATATGAAGTATAAGTCCATTTTAGGAACTATATATGATTAATCTCACTATAGATAGACTTATGTAAGTTTTGATAACTTTTCTAACTTTTTTTTGAGACAGATGGAATGACCCATCATTCTATCACATGATCTGCTAACACATCATGAATGAAAAATTTGACTTCATTTTATTAAGAGATGAAGTGGAAATTTTCCAAAGAACGACCAACGGTGAGACTATACCAAAATCACGAAAGTATTTCTTCTAATTCCAATTTCATCAACTTTAGGGATATGATCTTGAAAACAAAAAATGTTGTCCTAGTGCTCTTATATATGATGAATCAGATGGTACCTTAGATCGTCACAAATTTATGGCTTTGTGATTGCTGGCTTTTCCATAGCCATGTTCTCTAACACTCTCCATCAGAACATGATGGTTAGATTTCTCTTCCATATCCATTTTTCACCTATGTGGAAACCCAGTGATTAGTTTATTTGGGTAACCATTAAGTTTCATAATTTTGTTTTTAAATATTGGTTTTGGTATTCGTTTTTACAATGTGGGTTTCTATTAAAGTAACTTTCGAGGAGTAAACCATTTATAACCCTGACAAATTTCGAGGGAGAAATTCATTTTAAGGGGGGTAGAATGTAACACCCCAAGATTTTATGAAAAATATATTTTTTAATTTCATTGATGTCTTGTGTTGTATGATACACCAAAGGGAGCTTTCAAAACACGCATCATTGACTTGCCTTGCATTACGCGCAATCATGACCTTCCTCGATAGCATGTGTAGTACGCAAAACCGAGTTTCACTAAATACCGATATGCTATTAAAATATTATTAAAACTAGCCGTTATGAATAGTAATAACCACTTTTTGAAATTTTTGAAATTTTATTTTTCAAAATGGACTTCATTTTTTTGATCGGAATATCGAAATTAGCTTAGGGTGAAATTTTGGTACTTTTCGGATAACTTTCATTTTCTGATGAATAGTGAAAATTACTAACTTTTAATTAAAAACATCCTTTTTAATTGAATTAATTAATAGTGATAAATTATTAATTTGAGTGGTTTTAAAGTATATTTTGAATATATTTTTACAATTTAATACAATGTTGGTCATTGGATGTAATTTCAAATTTAAACCACACATAAACAAGTGTCAATCTTTTGATAGTTATTATCTCTTAAGAACATGCTATTTGTTTTGACGACGAGAATTAATTTTTAAATTAAGTAATTAAACTGAGATGTTTTGAATTTTGTAAAATAGACATAATTTTTCAGTTCATAATATCAAATATAGATTAGGCCTAATTTTTTGTATTTTTCTGGAAACTTTCATTTTTTGATGAATAGTGAAACCACTAAGTAGTAGTTAAAAAAATGAATTTTTTATAAAACTTAATTTTACCGCTTATGTGAGTGGAATTTCAAAAATCCGAGAGACACAATTGATGTCAGTATGTAAAATGTGGTTCAATGAGATGAAAATAATTTTTAGTAAATAGTAACTTTTTACTTTTTTTACCACGGTTAAAAGTAAATAGGGTAATTAAGGGTAAAAATGATATTATTATTACCCTAACACATGTCCTAATTATATTGGATAAGTGTAATTCGACCAAAAACAACCTTAGGAATACAATATGACCATTTAGGCCCACTTGGATTAGATTAGGACATTTGTTAATAATTTATTTAAAGATGGGTTAAAATAGTTAAAATCAAAGTTTAATAAGTATAACATTTTTAATATAGTGTTATACATAAGATAAATTCGACTATAAATATTAATTAGAAAGATAAAACGATTTCCTACATAATTATATTTTATTTTTAATTTTTAGACATTAAATAATGTAATTTATTTATGACACAAAGATGATGCAGTAATTATTTTATTAATTAAATATTGACATAATTGATGTTATAAATACTAAAATAAATGTAATTTGAGACTTTTTATGACTTACACTAATTTTATAGGCTAATATGACATGTTAGTATTAATATAATTAACTGTTTTTGAACTAATCAGTCTTTTATGATTTTCACAAAAATCAATTACTAAATAGTGTCAAAATAGACATAAAATAGTTTTTAAAACAAATATTATATTATTAATTGTTATTTTATTTTTAAAAATATAAGTTTCTTCCAAATGACTTAGTTAAGGTTATATATATTAATAATAAACAACTTGGGGGTCGTTTGGATTCTTATAGTAAGTTTATTAACCTTATAGTGTAAGAACACAAAAAGACACGGTAAAAGTAAAATTATCTAACTTAATGTTAAATCTAAATGATAAGGTTAAAATAGGAACCTAAACTTCTCTAAATTATATTTGATGAGAGTATTTATACCCATACCAACCTTATATTATAAATAAATCAATTTGGAGCTATTTAAAACCGAATTTGGCTTTATAATAAAATAATATTTTTAGTTATTCCAAAGGTGCCCCTCTCATCCCTTATAAAAGGGAACCTCCTCCCTCTCTTCCTCACACCACTTTGAGCCTTCAAGCTCGGAAAAACCCTGAAAAAGTATCTTCTCCACTTCCCTAGAAACATCCTAGAGGTCCTGGTATTCTTTAAAGACCAATTTTAGTGCCCTAAGAGGAGGACTCAAAGAGGCATTTCAAAGAAGAGGTAATGTTCGTTACCGATTCTTTCAACTTTATTTCTTCTTCCACTTCTTCTTATTAGGTTGTTTCATTATGAAGTAATAACATAAGTATCACTCATATACTGATATGCTATTTTAAGTATGAAACAACCCTATTTCACCATCTATCCATTCTACAGAAAATGAAATCACCGCGCGTGCGTACGTACGGAATACCGTCTCCACGCCATGGTGTAATCTATTTTCCACCACCACCTTACTTAGATGGGTATAATGGTATAAATAATAAATATATATGATTATTATAAAGTGATATTGATTCTTAAATTGTATACATACACTTCAATACAATTCCACGATCATGAGAACGATATCATCGCTCGTACGTACGTACGGACTACCGTCTCCACGACGCGATGAGATTCATTCTCCACATTAACCATTCATGAATGATTATAAAGTATATATAATAAGTAATCATGAAATATATTACATAATAATGATACTGGATTTATGTGTATATATATGTATGTCGTCTACTTAATTCCATTCAACTCAATAAGGAAACGAAAACAACGTTCATGCGTACGTACGGCCTACCGTCTCCATGAACGGTGTATTTCTATCCATTTACTGATCTATTATATATATGTATATTCTGAATATATATTATATATAAATCATGTTTTATATTCTGTAATTCAGTAATCATGATCTATGTAATCTTATGAATAATTACAAGTCAAAACACAGACGACAAATGAAACGATTTTACCCAAAACACTCTTTAACATGGAATTTACAAAAGAACGGGTAATATGAAGTCATAAGTGAACCATATATGATATCATAACAATGAGTATTATTCTGGAATAAGTCAATGACATTATTTAAATCATTATACAGGATGTTCGGACACTTACGAAGCAAATCGGACCTATGGTAAGGGATAATTGTGCAAATCTCATTTTTATCCGAGATTACTTATTCGTAAGTATTTATTGGGGTAATTTATATCATCCATGTACATGTTTTATAAAAGTGTATTCATGTATGTTTAATGTCCTTTTATACCCATTTTGACTTTTATCCCATGGTATGGAAGGAATCATTCTTTTGTTTACCCTATGAGGTACTTTTTTAACTTTTCTGACAAAAGTACAAGAAGAATGTTTTTAACTTATACGAAAAGAACATGTTTTTGTACGGTTTTATAAATCCTTATTTTCATGAATATTCCTCAAAAAGATTTCATGACTATTTTAAACAAAATATTTTTATTTTAAAATTTCATGACGTTTTGTGAAAAGAAATTGATTTTGAAGAAGAAAGGATATTTTCCTCAAGAATTCATTTCAAGTGTTTTATAAAAACCATTTTCCATCTAAGATGACATTATTTCATATGTGTATTGTTCAAGTATAAAGTCTCTATGATTTACAAGGTTTCACTTTTCTTATTATGAAATGATGTCCATTTATTTTATATGGATTATGTGATGATGGAATGATGTTTATGAAACCCATTTTATTCATTGTGTTATGATGAATGATTTATGTTTATGTAGTGGAATAAGTAAGAATGATTTCATTATGAGATGGGTGGGACCTATATCTCTCTCCAATTCATTGGGTAAAGATTTATATCTCATGATATAGACATAAATGAAATGGCAAGTTAAACCGGTTCAGTAATACAGGACTGGAACGAGGAGTGAACTCGATTCAGAAAGGGACTTTGTCCACTGAGATGGTCTTGGAAACAATGCCTTAGCTACTATGGAAATCATGTCATGTGCTTAATGGTTTCCACAATTACATGTTTTATTACCATGATATTTTATCATTCTTAATGTTTCTTTATGATCTATGCCTTACGTACTTCCATGTTTTGTGTCATTTCTCAAGCTTTTTATGTTTAAACATTATGTTCATGTTTTTATGTTCAAATGTATATGGTATGATTTATTTTATCCATGCTTACCTTTACTGAGCATTTGAGCTCACCCTTTTTATGTTTTCTTTTCCCCAGGATATAAAGAAAGGTTTTAGGTAAGAAAAAAAAGGAATATCTTTATGGGATATGTTGAAGATCTTTCACCACGATTAGAAGATTACGTTCCAAGTTTCCAAAGACACTAAACTATTACGGTCCTTGTGTGTCTGTTTTTGTTATGTATTAAGTATTCCTCTAACGTAATGTAATGTCCATGTACGTCAAGCTTTGGGTCTCTACAATTATTAGTAGTGTGTTCCTAATTAGATCTCAGATATGGGTTGACAATGGTCTATATAGGATACTAGACATATGGACCTTGAGTATATCATAATTGTTTTTGTGTTTTATTGAACTATATTGGCTTTATGATATTTTTCATTATAGTTATTTCACATTTCATTCATATTTTATTTTATATGTATATAGAAATCCAAATAGTTGATTATTTGTGTTTGAGGGAAACCATTCCCCTAGAATAAAAAGTAATACCTTGCCAATTATTGGTGTCCTATAACAACCAAGGTGAATACACCTAAGGTTATTGGTGATAAATGCCATATTTATTGAAATATAGAGTGGTACACCCATAGTCTGAACACACAACATGAATGAATGACGTATCAACCCTCTTATCATAACCATGGTGAATGAGTTATCCCCACACCCCATATCCTAGGTGATTGACACATCATCCTTACATAGCCTCTATGACTAACACATCATCAACACATACACTATATAATAACGACATAACATTATTCTATATATTATAGGTGATCATTAAATCACCTTCACAAATAATCTAGTTGGAAAACATATCATTATAACACCTCGATAGAGTAGATGCCACACTTTAATCACACCACATACAGGTTCATTCTATAACAATAGAAATCCTCCTATATGTAGAAGTAATATCACCATAAAACCTCCATGTTTTGGATACCATATCACCATCACACCTTTTCTAAGTGGATTCTGTATCATCCTCACATCACATCTTCTACAAGTATGGATGTGTCACCACCACCACATAAACCACAAGGGTGTATGAAATATTAGCATCACATTTTCTTAGTTGGCCAATGTACCACCAAAATAATACACTAGATGGATGATATAAAACCATTACAAAACCCTTGTCATCAACTGGAGTGGTCCTTATATCACCAAAAATTAATTTTTAGGGAAAATTTTATAATTAGTTAAGCTAGGTCCTGAAGCAAGGATAAATCACCCTTAACATAGGCTACACTCAAGATTCTTCTCCATAGGGAATTTTCTAAGATACCTCCCTTGTTTATAAGGCCACACCTCTCAAGCATAGAAACCCATTATATGACCTATATAAAAGTTTTATAACATCTCACATATGGTGCATAGAGAATAATGGCGATGATCTCATGAAATAAATAAAAAATGACAACTTATAGATTTTATTTATCTCAATAAAATTATAGGAAACCAATAAACAATATTAAATCATTTTCTGTTAATGTGAAAGATGTTGGCACTTCTTAAAAATAAAATGACACACACAAAACTCATAAAAATAGTCCAGAAATATTAGGGACCACCTAGATAGACCTAGTAAGATCCCACTCATTAGATACCACAAGATACTTCTTCCCTATACCAAAGAAGTAAAAAAAACCTATCATAAGGCCTTAAATTAGGAATATCTAAAAAATAATGATGAAGTTATAATAGAAACAACGATACAACACAAAAGGAGGGTTAGACTTAGTCACAACATCATCCTGGGATATAAGACACTCGAATTCGACCAACAATGAGAAAGATATAACGTGAAGGAAGAAAAATATTAAGGATGGGTAAATGATGGATGATACTTATATTTAGAATATACTGATAATGAAATATCTCTTTATAATGTTTTTATTAAAAATAATTTAATTAATTAATTTTTTTTAAAAACCCATTCATAGAGGAACTAGGTACCTGGTCCCCTACCACTATGTATGTGGTACCCATCCCAAGTCCATCAAGTGGTTTATAGATCTTCTACAACCACCCCTCAACCTTATACCACTGGGTACTTGGTGTTAATTCTCTATGTACTTAGTGCCATTTTCCATCATTTATGGACATCATACACTTAGACCAACTTCTAGAAATGGACCCCTAAGCCCCTTCCAACACCTTTATAATATAAAAAACAATAATATACTGATGTTTTTATAATAATTAAATGAAAATTGTACATTAGAATATGTGAGGTGTAACTAACACCCCACTATATATAATCTCATCCACAATATGTTTCACTATGTTTATGTAAGGAGAAATCCTTGACGTTTCTTGTGAATATCAATATCTCATTCACACATCCCATTTTGGATATTCCCATACCTCCAATGCATATAAACAAGAGGTACTAACTTCCGAATTATGACTTATCACCATGATCCATTATAAGAACTATCCATTCCTTGAATGATGCATCTAACTCTATCTCAACATTTCCAATATTGACAAAATGTGATAGAACATGGTGGTATCTCTAAACCTAGGATATATGTAATGTATCATATATAACACAATATCACTAAGGAAGATCTAACTAGAATGTTGTTGTACCAATTCTATTGATAATATAAAATAAACCCATGAACCTAGGTTTGAGCTACCCTTGCCTCTGAATACGATGGTCACCCAACAAAGGTGTCACTCTCAAGAATACCTGGTTTCCAACCTAAAAATAAAAAGGATGATGTTACTATTCTGCATAAGATCACCACTTACTTTGATATGCTTATATTCAATTCAAAATTAGATAAATAAGATCATAATTATCCTGTAAGAGACTCTAACCAATGAGAGATTACTCCCCTATCTCTTTCTATTTTAGAGGTGACCAATATGACCCTCCATATAAAGTATCAAATTTTACCATTTGAAATAATGTCTGATAACTATTGTTATTGTAAATATCTAGAAACCTGAGATGATTCTCCAGCAAACCACCAAAATCAAGGTTTCATGCTAGGTGCATGTCCTCTAACTCCCATATAGAATGATTAGACTATTCATAAATCTAGAGATGGTGTGTCATGATTAAATACACCTATATATGAAGCATCTTCTACATACCCTGATAAAAATGTTATGTGATTCAGAAATCTTAATTTTAAACTATACCCCAATTCAGTCCACATTGATTCATTATCTCAGGAACATAAATATTACCCATCTAGTCAATAGAATACATTTCCATGATCATCATAGAAGTTGAAACTTCATCAAGTAATCACAAATTAACCATATAGCATCACTACCACAATGTGACCTTGGAAATACCATAAAAACATCTACCTTCACATCATTCCAATTCAACCTAATAATGATAAGAGGTTGGAGGATCTATATAGGTTGTCGATTCTTGGCCTTCACCCACCGGCAGGTGAATCAGTTTGAAACATATACTTACATGTCCATTATTTTGATCCACTGATAATGTTAGGTTATTAACACATGTCGGTTCTCAAGAATTTATCTCATAATGTGTTCACTTGGAAATATCCAAGAAGGTAGATTTTGAGAATAGTCACACTAGTAGAAATTCCATATATTTATGTTTCATTGGACATTCTTTTCTGTGATTGTGTGTAAAAATATTTAGAATTTAATAATATTATTAATATATATCTTGATTCATGTACTTTGATGTATTGATGAAAACCAAGATTGAATATTATTGAATAGTGGTAGTATATGTTGGGTGCATTATGAGTGATATGCATTAATGAATAAGATGAGAAATGGGTTTTACCTTTAATATTTATGGAATTTTACATTCCAACCCTTTGATTGGAATGGAACTATGGAACTAAAACTTCCTTTTACATGTTGAATGAATGGTTCATTTCAGAAGTAAAAGAAATATATATTGAGGAAATGGGTTGATGACATGAGTATGAAGCCTTCCTAATGATATATCGAGACAAAGAGATTATATAACATAGTGAAAATTTGTATCTGTTTGGCATCATTACCATATTAATTTCCTCCTAAAGGGTGCATTTACATGTTTCTAAAAACTGGTACTGTACTTTAGTAATCTCTACCTAATTTCATTGATGAAGTGTCTTAGAGGGTAAAAAAAATCCATTAATCTCTATTAAATCCGATTTGATTTTAATAATTAGAATATATTTTATTTTTGAGCCTGATGAGTAATATTTATTCAGGACTTATTGATCATAAATATTCAGTCACTATATTTATGTATGAGTTTAATATTAATTGAATATTTATTTAGATATTATTTTATTCACAATTTAATAAATTAAATTTATTATTAAATAAATAATTTTTAGATACATGAATATTACAATAAATATTTTTTCACATGTCTGTTAATATAATATTTATTTATCCAACAAATATTATTTATTATTAAAGGATTGGTAAATATTGAGAACGAAACACAGACCAATTTAAAGGATCTTGTGGGATTGATATATTAAATATCATTTAATTAAATATTAATTTATTTATTTAAATAATGATATTTATTTTATATTTGAGAAATGTGTGTGTCAAATATATAATAATAAAAACATTATTTTTATTATAAACGAGGTTCTCTACAGATTAAAAGAATAATTAAGGCCTTATGTACAATTATTTATTATCTAATTCTGCTCAATATATACCTAGTTATATTATTTCCAAGGGTGGTTGCAAGAGTAATTATTGTGCATAATGAATCCTCTCTAAGAAATTCTCACTTAATGAAGAAAATATCTATAGATTCTATCATACTAAGATAATTCCACCACTTCTTTCCTCTCTCTCAGGAATGAGATAAAAGAGAAAGACATTCCTCAAAACTAAGGGACTATATTGTGATAAAGATGAAAAATTTAAGAAAAATGAATAATCCATGCTAGAAACCTATCTTACATCAGTTTCAATCATAGATAGAGGATCATGCTTGAACCACCACTAGATGGATTCTATTTTGGATCATTTCAAAACAATAATTTTATAACCCAAATGTGGTTTGATCAATAAATATGTACATTTAAGAAATATCTCAAGACTGAGGTATTTTATTTTCTTTAAATTAATTAAAAAATTAACCTGAAAAATTCACTCTCTTATTACTAGGAATCTTCATGTTATATTCATTAGACATTTCAATACATCATCATATTGTTGCTGACTTTTCATCGAATTCAAAAAAAAATACAAGTTGGGAATGGGCTCAGCCGATACTTCTTTTTCACCTAAAACCTTCATGTGGTCTCAAAGTGGTCACATTTAAATTTAAAATTATTATTAACCATATCTCTTTATAAAAATTTGTTATTTTTTTCATTTTATTATATTCATTATTTAATAAAAAATTCAAGACATATCATTTATTCACTTATATATGTCCAAGAATAGATTAGAAAAAATAAATAACATCTAAATAACCCATCTAGATGTGATTATGATTCTAGACAGATAACACGGTACTACATGATGTGTAACGTAATTTACATTCCATGTACATATATTCACCACACAAGAACCAAGCTTCAAAATACATGATTGGTTGTGTGGATGAATAAACAATGTCATTACACATTGCATGTTGATTAGAATCAGATGGCACATTATTTTAGGGAATACACACCATGTATAAGGAATACACATTATATAGTACTACACAATATTGGAAACAATGTGGTCAAATATGTGTCATGCATTTATTACATTACACGTAAGAACTTAATGTCAAGAAACAAGAACAAAAGGAATTACATGGTGTGTAACCAGTGTACATTTAATGTGGCCCATAAATATATATGGAATACATCGTGAGTACCAAGGTGTTTATTGTGGATGTAATAATAATGTAATGCAAGTCATATAAGAAAATGTAAATCTTGTGTAACACACTAATTTACACATAAATAAAATTAATTTCAACATTAAACATAATTAAAACTAATTTTTCATTAATTGAGAGAACACTATGTGTGATAGGTTATTAAATGATTAATTAATATCCATATTAAATTCATAACCATACATTGTGTATGGTCCTTACACACCATCTAATCTATGTTCATTATAAGTTGTACACACCACATAATTTAACATGCGTCTGTGTGTCATTGATTGACACTACACACCATGAAATTATGTGCATATGATGTGTGTGAATAGTATAAAACAAGGACTATGTTGATTATTTTAGACAACCACATGACATGTTTCCTCTATGTACATGAAATATAATTAATTTATTTAAAAATAAAATATTTTAATTAATTTTTTTTTAAAATTACAGTGGATGCGAATATTTAATACTGTTTGGAAGAACATTAAGATAAATGAATTAATTAAAAAGATAATTAATTTAATAATTAAGATAATTTATAAAAAATAAAAAATAATTGAAATAAATGGTATCTATTTGTTTTAAATGTGTAGTCATTGCATATATGTAACTAATCATGAGCTTGAATAGACAATGTATGTGTTGGATTTCAATTTAATTTAATATTTTTTCTGAATTTTTATATGTGATAATGTTTTATTCAATAAAATATAATGGTATTATCACCATCCCACCCACTATTATTATGTAATGCCTGCATGTCCATGTTTTTTTATGTAAATCCCATAATCATTTTTATGATTCCCCTCACCCATGTGTGAGTAATAATATGTGAAGGATAGTGCTCTATAGAGAGGTGGTAGTTCAGATTCCGAGTGAAGTTGAATTTAACCTAGAATAATGAAAGGTTGATGCTAGAATAATGCAACTCAAGCCAAGCCTAACTTAATGTGTTTTCCCCTTGGTATATAGGTTGATTTATCGTTCATTTTATAAATCAACCATTAGAAATATCCTAATCAATTCACTTTATTTATTTTATTTTTTATAATGCACAATTATCTATTTTACATGGATGCTTGTTTATATTATGATTAAAATATATCATATAAATTAAATAAGACAACAAGATATGCAAGTTAAAGTAGAATAAATGGACTATGTGTAAATATTTTACCAAATATATGGCTAATTAATTATGTAATATATATATATATATATAATATTAATAATTCGCATAAAGGATAAAATAAAATAAAATTTATGCATAATAAAAAAAATACATTGAGTAAATATAAATCCATAAAATCATTAAAAATTTCCCTAATGAATAAGTTGTATTTATTTTCATCAAGACTATAAATTTAACATGTCTTAAGAAGATGATTCGGAATACATATTGAATGATAAAGGTATTTGAGGATGAAGGTTGATATATTACTTAAAAAAATTAAAGAAAAATAACCATTTACATGTTTCAATTTATGATATGTTCTTTAAGTTACTGAATAGTAATGATGCTAAAAGTATAGTCTAAATAAATGGTGATTGAGTTAGGAAGAATCTAGATAATGGATAAGTTGGAATTAGTTTCAATTCTTGACATTTCACCTATTAAAGAAAGTAAATATATCTATATTTTGAAGGAAGAAAAATTAGATTATGTATCAAGATGTTTTGAGATGAATTTTAAGTGGATGATAATCCTTGGAGATGATTTCAATATATTTTTTAGTTTGAGTGATTTCTGAATATATTGTAAAGGATTCATAGGCATCATATTCATAATAATGAGATATGTAATGATTATTATTGATTTTGTGTAAGTATTATCTTGGTAGGAATCAGTTTTCATATGAATCATCTTGGAATGTGTCAATATGAATAAGTATCATTTTAGGTGCTACATAAGCATCATCTACCAGCACACTAGTCTGTGTAAACATCACCCCTGAGACCACATAATCATCACTCTAGAAGTTTCATAATAATGATCTACATAGTCATGATAGGTGTACTAATCATGTCATTGGTTGAATTTTGAGAAACCTAGAGGCTTAAAAAACTACACAAGGATGAATTTAAATGAAATATATGAGTAATATTCAAAATAATTTTTTTTGAATAAATAGAGAATAAAATTAGTCGATGTGTGAAATTATCTTCATGGGTTTAATATCATGATCATTCGAGAGGTTTACATTTCATGATGAAATTAAAAGAAGAACAATTTAGGGAGATGCTGGTATCGAGAAGATTTTCACAATATAAGAAGAGGATCCATGTCATTTCTGTGTGATTCCGTGAATACATTGTTAGAGATTAAAAATGATTTCAGTGAAGTAGATTTTGTGGGAAGAAGAAGCTACAATATTCAAATACCATGTGAAAAAATAATCATGTGTCTTTATGGGTATTTAAATTATGATTTTTAAATGAAAAATATTATTTTAAATATATTCTATAATTATAGATAAATATTGTTTGTTGATACTTGAGGTAGTTTCCATATTCATATGAAAATTAAATATTCACAATATTTTGTGAATATAAAATAAGGAACATACCAAATAAAATTAAAGTTAAATAAATTTAGAGAACTTGTGAACAATGTTCGAGTGACTTTTGAGAACCAAATACAACAACAGTGCCAAATAAGAATGGTAGAATTGAAAGTTGGAAGTCATTAAAGTGGAAGAAGATGTATTAACCCGAGTTTTCAAAGTGCTATGGAGAACTAGATCATGAAAAGATTTGAAAAGCCAAGAAAGACAAATTACCATGTTTTAAAGATGGCCTAACCATATATATATGAATAAATTTACATGAGTAGACTGATTGGTATGGTTTTTTATGGAGGAATATCATTTTTCAAGTGGTAAAGTAGCAACCAAGAGTAGACAAGGATTATACAATTTTGGATTGTTCATTGAAATGGCCAGTGTGAAGCAACAAACTCTAATGTGTTCTAAGCACCTAAAACACAACATCACTATATATTGATTGGATTGGGAACACCATGAGCAAAAATTCTATTTAGTTGTGGATTTACAAAAAATGCTACAAAATATGGAGTTATGAAATGGTTCACAATGATTTTTAAAATCACCGCAAAATGATTTTAGGGCGGTTTTCAAAATGACCGCTAATGATATAGTGGTAGATTATCATTATTATTTTAAATATTTATCATTATTTATTATTTATTATATATTATTCATTTTTTATTTACATATAACTTATTATTTATTTATCATTTAATTATTACACCCTATATAAATTAAGAAAAATATACGTGTGAGTTAGGATTTAAATATCTTATCTCTTGGTTGTTCTATAACATCTTTACCACTTCAGAAATCTCATTATTTTGTGAACAAACAAACATTAATATACACATATATATATAGAAATATATATATAAAGACATTTGCATATATATATATTATTTATTATTAATAATTACTACTATTATTATTTATTATTTATTATTATTATTAATCATTTATTATGTGTATATATATATTCTTAATTTCAGTAAAATATTAAACAAATAAAGAATAAAGAATAAATAAACAATAATTTACAAATAATAAATAAATGATATATAAATAGTAAATGATAAATAAATGATAAATGAATAACAAATAAATGATAAATAAATTATAAATGAATAATTAATATATAATAAATAAGTACTAAATAAATAACAAACAACCAAATTAATAATAATTAATAAATAAGAAATATATAATATATAATAAATGATAAATGATAAATGATAAATAATAAATAAATTCTAAAAAATAAAAATAAATAAATAATAATAGGATGGGGTTAAATACCATTTATTAAATAAAAAAAGAGGATACAAGAAAATTATGGGGTTAGGCATAACATTTCTTTCCACATTCAAAGAAAAATAACAATAAGAAAAAGAATTGCTGAAGAGTCAAACAATACAAGATTGATTATTCATGTTGTTATGAGAGAGTTGACCACCCCGACCATAAGGATATTGATACCTATAACAACCCTACTCATTATTACACACTTAAATATATTTTATTACATAAAACTTACACTTTATACAACATAGAAGATTGAGATTTCTAGTGTCTTTGGGGAATAGGAACATTACCTAACGAGTTCAAACATGAAAGACAACATCTTTATTGAAACATTTCTTTACATGACCACTACATTCCCTTGTACTTAGCAATGCATGGGATAACCTGAAGACATGCATAAGAAAAGGGTGAGATATAAAGCCAAGTAAGGGAGAAAAAAGGCATAACATGAAGAATAAAATACATGTTAGGCAATAGTCATATCAATGGATCATAAAATAAACAAGAACATAAAGGCATGATATAGAAGGACCATCGTAACATAGAAATGTGACAACAACATTTAACATGATATTAAAATGAAACAAGGATCACTGCACATGGAGCATGAGTAAAACCTCATTTCACTTGAATTAGAATGTGTAAACCATAATTTCACTTGACATATCATGATACTAATATTTACCCAATACATTGGAGCGCTCTCAGGGCTCACCCTTCTTAATAATTTCATTTCATGCATAAGTGTGCCACATGGACCATATAACATGGATTCATTAAAACTCATAATTTATTCAATGATAAAGTAATGTGGAATTAATACATGAAACTATATAATCAATAAGTAAATGTTCATAATGGTGAATACCATTGATAGATTTCTTTGGGGAATAGGAACATTACATAAATGTTCATAAGGGAACACCCTTATTATATGATCATTTATATTTAATTAAGAGTAATTTAGTAATAATATTTTATTAAAATATTATTTAATTCAAAAATCCATTAATTCATTCAAAATAGATTTCTTAATTGAATATTAATTTAAAATAATATATGTTCTCAAGAAAACATTTTTAAGGTAACAATAATAAAATGAATATCTATTCTTTATTATATACAAAAACAAATACACATAATCATAGTGCCAAGGTCTAGTTACATTACCCATTATAACACTTGCATAGGACCTAAGGGTAAGGTGTGTGATGGTGACATACTTTTGGGTTGGCTTAGATAACATCGCTTGAGTGGTAATATCTATCAACTTCCAATTCTCACATTGGTAGTTCCATTTGATCTTAACATGTTGAAGCTCAGAATAGGATTGGTCAAGAGTGAATCCCAATGATTCCACCTCCTTTATGATCTCTGAAAAATGGGCTTCGTACGAAGCAATTCTACTGGATGAGGCCATCACTTCCTTTGTCTGAGTAAATTGAATTTGTTAAATACCTATATTTATACTAATCATTTGATCACTGTTCAATGACTATATTAACAATGGTAACAATCCTTAATAGTATTTTGAAATCCAAAAACATAAAACCAAGGAAGTACATATTTTATATAACCATTTTACATAATAATACAATTAATTAGATCAAGAGGAATTTTTATTAATACAAGTTTGGTTCATTACAATCTTCCCCCTTAACAAATTTCACCCTCAAAATTTCCTTTTCCAACACTAAAACATATACAGGTAACTTTGCTTCATTACATCCTTCAATTCCCATGTTGCTTCTTCAAACATGTGGTTTTTCCATAACACCTTAACAAGGGGTATTGTCTTATTTCATAGAACTTTTTTCATATGATATAAGATCTTCAACGATATCTCTTCACAAGAGAAGTCATTTTATAATGGTACCACCTTTGGATTGAGTACATGCGATGGGTAAGGTATGTACTTCCTCAAGAGTGATACATGGAATACATCATGTACTTGAGATAGGTTCGGTGGGAGTTTAAATTGATATGCCACTATTCCAATGTGATTAAGGATCTCAAAAGGGTCTATGTACCTTGGACAGAGCTTTCCCTTCTTCCCAAATCCTATAACTCTCTTCCATGGCGATATTCATAGGAATACCATATCTCCATCATCAAACTCTAGGTCTCATCAATGATTATCAACATAGCTCTTTTTTCGACTTTGAGTAGTTTTAATGTGATACTGGATAGTCTAAACCTTCTCCACCATTCCTTCGATAATTTCTGGACTGAGGTGTTTTCACTTTACAACTTCATCCCAACATGCCACTGTTATGAACCTCTTCCCATAAAAGACTTTATAAGGATCCATTTGGATACTTGAGTGGAAACTATTTTTGTAAGAGGACTCGAATAGAGGGATATTCTGATCTCATCCTCCTTCAAAGTCCACTGAGAATTCTCTCAACATTTCCTAAAGTGTTTGGATAGTCCACTCTGATGGGCCATCAGTTTGAGGATGATAATCCTTACTGAAGTTCAGCTTTGTATCCAAAGCATATTGAAGATTCTTCCAAAACATAGAGTTGAATCTTAGATCTCGATCAGATATAATCGATAGTGGTACTCCATGTAGCCTTACCACTTCTCTGATGTATATCCATGCCAGTTGATAAAATGAGAAATCCTCTCGAATTTTAATGATGTGTGCAATCTTTGTATGATGATCCAAAATAAACCATATATAATTGTTTCCTTTGCATGTCTTCAGAAGTATCGTGACAAAGTTCAAGGTGATGTTATCCCATTTCCATTCTGGAATGGGTAATGGTTGCATCATCCACTTAGACTTCTACCTCTCAGCACTCACTTGCTGACATACCAGCCAATTTGATGCATACTCAACAATCTCTTTATTCATGTTATCCCACCAGTAATGATATCAGAGATCTTGATACATCTTTGTGTTTCCTGGGTGAATGGAGAAATTTGAACTATGTGCATCATCTAAAAGTTCTTTCTTTAACCTTGTATTTTATTGAACACATAGTCTTGTACCAAATATCACAATTCCTTCTTCATTAACATTGAACTCTAAGGATTTCCATTTTCTGATAATCTTCACTTTCTTCTCAATTATCACATCGTCCTTTTGAGCATCCTTTAACCTTTCCAAAAGATATGGTTGAACAATAATTTGTGAAAGGATTGATGATGTTACCTTCTTTATGATTACCATGTCCATCTTTATCAAATCTAAGAAGATTGGATCCTTTTCAATTCTCATCAATGATAGAATTGTTGGGTCCCTTCTACTTAGAGAATACGCCACCTTGTTCACTTTCCCAAGGTGGTAATGGATTGAGTAGTCATAGTCTTTGATCAGCTCTAACCATATTCATTGGTGTATGTTCAACTCTTTCTGTGTGAATATATACTTGAAAATTTTGTGATTCATGTATATTTCACACTTCTCCCCAAAGAGGTAATGCCGCCAAAATTTTATAGCGAAGATTACTACAGCCAACTCCAGGTCATGTGTTGGATAGTTTTTCTCATGAACTTTCAATTTCATTGAATCATAGGCAATTAATTTGTCATTTCTTCATCAACACACTACTCATACCCTTCTTCAAATAATCACTAAATACCAAAAAAGGTTCTTCACTTATGGGTAATGTGAGAATGGGTGCAGTGATAAGACTCCTTTTCAACTCCTTGAAGCCCTTTTTACATTCATGACTCCAATAAAAAATGACTCCCTTCTGAGGTAGCTTGGTAAGATGGTTTGATAATCATTAGTAATTTCTCACAAATCAGTGATAATTTCCAGCTAAACCTACGAAGATATGAATTTTCGTTACCGATGTTGGCCTCAAACATCCCTCAATTGTAGCTATCTTGGAGGGATCCATAGATATCCCATTGCTTGTAGTGATATGACCCAAGAATGAGACCTCCATTAACCAAAACATAAAGTTGTTGTACTTTGCATAGAGCTTTTCTATTCACAAGGTCTCTAAAACAGTTCTTAGATGCTCCTCATACTCCTCCTTCATTTTGAAGTATATTAGAATATCGTCTATAAAGACTACCACAAATTTGTCAAGGTAATCTCTAAGGACTCTATTAATCAGGTCCATGAATATTGCTAGATCATTAGTAAGTCCAAAAAGAATTACTATGAATTCATAGTGCCCGTATCTTGTATGAAAAGATGTCTTGGAGATATCCTCCTTCTTAACCCTTACTAGGTAATATCCTGACTGCAAATCAACCTTGGAGAAGTATTGTGCTCCACATATCTGATCGAACAATTCATCAATTCATGGAAGAGGATAATTTTTTATTGTGATTCTGTTGAACCCAAGATAATCAATGAGAAGGCACAATTATACATCCTTTTTCTTCATAAAGAGGACTGGTGCACCCCATGGTGAAGCCCGTGGGCGTATAAACACATTATCCAGATTATCATGTAGTTGTTTCTTCAAATCCTCAAGATCCACAGTATCTATTCTATAGAGAGTCTTGGACATTTGAAACACCCTAGGTATAAGATAAATTAATAATTCAACATCTCTTTTTGGAGGAAGGCCAGGAAATTCCTTGGGAAACACTTCAACAAATTCCCTCACAATAGAGAAGTCTTCAAGGATGGTTTCTTCCTTGGACTCGGTCATCTGAGCCTGATACGCTTTCTTATGGGGTAGTAATATCAACGCATGAGATGATGGTTCTAAATAAGATTCATTATCCTCCATGCACTTGTATAGAATCAGTGGTCAATTCTCCATATGGAGAGTGATTTACCTCTCATGGAAATTTATGTTGGCTCTATTGGAGTTGGTGGCCTAGAACCTACTGCTTTGTACTTTATTCATTAAATAAACTTCTTATCACATTTTGATTGTTCTTTTGCATGACAATTCATGTGATAATTTCCCAAAGATAGTTGTTGCATTAAAGGGTCATAATGGATCCCTATTTTGATGAGAACCTGGAAGTGCCATAAAACTGTTCTTGAATATATGTTCTATGGACGGATGATGTTATTTGAGGGACACAAATAATACAGTCCATTATGGGTGAAGACTCATAAAAATTTGAGGCACCTTATCATGGTGTGCGCCCTTGGTATTATCCAGGAGGATATTATGAGAACGAGACCCACCAATAGGAAATACACATTTCATAGTGTCATTGGATGTTCCTATCTGCAGACATGTGTATTGGTCCTTAGACTTTAAGATTATTATTAATGGGTATTACAACTCGCACACTTAGATGTATTGAAGAAAACTATGACGACACACTATTCGCAGTGAGGAAGGATACATTGGGTGTGTCACAAGTAATACTGCATTAATAGATAATGTGAGAAAGGATTTGTCCCTTCTGTTCTATAACAGAAGTAGATATCTCAGGCCCTTTGATGGAATTGATATAGACTAAGTAAATCCATGTCCATGGTAAGGAATGTTCAAGTTAAATTTAGGAAAGTCAAAGAAATAATAATAGAGCACATTGTTCGATGGCACTAGCATGCAACCCACTTGATTAGAGATATCGATAAAAAGGGATTATATTACATGGTAAGTGTTCGTATGAGGTGACACATCGTTACGACCTTAACTTCTTTCTCTATGGGTGCCTTGGCGTGTTGCTGGACACTAACTTGGGACATTAGGCAGGCTCCGCCTAATGCCACTGAGAAATAGGCCTAGAGGGTCTCACACACTAATGTGTCCACGTATCTTAGTTAAATATTAATTTAACAAGTTAAATAAAGATTATTCTCGACTGTGGTTTAATAATTATTAAAGGATGTCTGATCGCATTTATTTCGACACTAGTTATTCGAGAGAATATATTGTGGATGAAATAATATATATTTATTAGTGAGTAATATAGTTACATTTATTTAAGAAATAAATAGCCAATACTCAAGGACTAATAAATGTGGTGGAAGAAATAAAGAAAAATAGAAAATAAAAGTACATGCCGTGTATATTAAATATAAGCACCGTGTAGTTTTATGGAAAACGAGTACACGTCATGTATTAATGATTACACGACATGTAGTTTTTCTAGTCAGGATTTTGAGGATATAATATTGTTTTATTAAATGATATTTATTATAATCAGTGTGGGTGCATGTCAAGGAATTAATAATTCAACATGTGAGTTTTCAATAAGAGTTAATGAAATAAATAAAACACGTAACACATTTATTTATTGTCATAACTCTATAACCTCCAACCCAATTATAAATATTGTCACAACCCCAACACTTTTCCATAGAGAATCATTGTGCACAACAATTATGGAGAATTATTTCAAGGCCGAAAGAACTACTTCCTCCAAGAATTCTCTCAAGACCGAGAGAGATCCTCCTACATCAAATCAAGGTGATCAAAGGAGGACATCACAAGAAAAGGTTCTTCCGCACTAGCACCCATAGATCCCTTCGAAGATGTCCAGAGATACGTGGCACATGTGTGGATCACTGCTAGAGGAATCCTACACTTGGATTCTACGATGCAATGATGGATCACAAGATCAAGACCAGAGACATCAACGAAGAAATAATTCCACCAAGGGAATTCTTGTGAATTAATTAAATTAATTATAACCAATATATGATGATCCTATCTCTATGGTTCTGAGAGTCCCTCTTTTGTTTTCCATTCTTAGTTCTATTTCGAAGATCCGACATTTTACATCATGATGGATCTCATTTTGAATGTTGTTTAATGCTAAAATCAATGTGGGGAAAACCCACCAATGCGCTTCTACTGTTCCCGGAACCTACAAGTAGTATCAGAGCGTTCATATTGTTGATTATAATTATTTAGTTTTTTATTGGTGATTTACACATTTAATAATTTAGTTGTTTCAATTCAAGTTAATCGTTCTTTAAATCTGAATCTCGAGATGTGTTCCAACAATATCGTTTCTTATTCACCATACAAAAATGAACATTTCTTTTAATTTTTGATTAAAATAAAACAGATGATCTCATTCGGAGGAGCCAAATGTTCTAGGTCGTACAACACGAGAATACACGGTGTGTATTCAGAAGTACACCCCGTGTAGTCTAGGTTGATGCATTAGACTGGTCCTCCAAATCCGGATGTTTATTGATCCTTTATAAGTCATTTATGATACCGTGTGTTGACCAGGAATAGGTTGCACACGGTTTCCAGATTACATGTCGTGAGGTCCAATGAACACGGCGTGTAGTCCCTTCAGGTTAGGGTTGGACCGTGTACCCCGTACACGGTTTGTATAGCTAGAAACCGTATAACACGAAAACTACATGGTGTGTGTCCCATTGAACCTGCTGTGTACTCTAAAAATTTCCAAATTACATTAACACGCCATGTCCCCGGGCGTGTACTTTGGATGGACGGTGAAGAAAAGTAGATTCCATGTAGTTGGAACTACATGCCGTGTACTCAACCAAATTCTACAGATTTATTAAAATTTATTATTATATTATAAAAACACTTGATATGTGTACCATGGTGCAGGCGTAAAGCTGAGGCAGAACACGTGACAGGTGTTTTATATTTATGTGTTTAATTTAACATCTCCGTAATGAATGGGAATTCACCGGGTTGCCTCCAAGTTACAAGTTACATACAAGGATAAATTTAAATGAATTTATTTTTTTTAAAATTATGATGGATGAGAATATCAAGGATGTTCAAAAAAGGTTTTATGATAAAAGGATTGATTAATTAAAGATAATTAATTTATTCGATCATGATTTAACTTAAACAAGAACGATTAAAGAATTGAATTCTAGTTTTGTTTATGTGTAAATATCATTTCATGTATGGATGATCATGAGCTATACCAATACCTTTGTATGTGAATGGTTTCTTTAATTTATTTATTTAAATTAAATTTGTTGGCCTGCGAGCCTTCTCCTCCTTAATATGTAGAGAATGTGCAACCAAGGATTCCTTTATGTAAAACCCCCTTTTCTTACCCCCCACCTACGTGTGAGATAAATGTATATGTAATGGATAGATCACCCAAGCTAGTGGATGCGGCTCAAGTCAAGAGCCAAGGTGAATCCAATCTAAAGAGATTCAAAGGTGGAGAAGTGGAAAGATGTAAACATGAACCTGAAAGGTTCAAGTTGTTTCTCCCCTAGGTATTGAGTTAGTTTATCAACTGCTAGATAAACTAACCAATAGAAAAAGGATCATAAGCATAACATTTATTTTATTTCTATCAGATTCATGGTTTATTTATTGTGGGTGTGTTGTCATGAACATATAATTAATGAATTAAACAACCATGAAAGATGGAACTAAAATAAAGACTGAACTATGCGTAAATATTATCTTAGACATGGTTAATCACTTAAGTATATCCCACTTAATATTAACAAGCATGTAATCAAAGATAATAAAATGGAAATTTACGAATAAGGATAAAATACCTCAAAGAAATATTAAGTCAGTATAGCCTTCCATATTATTGGTTAGAATCGAACCATAGTTCAAAGTGTGTGACCAACCCTAGTACGGGTGCTTTCAGTTATCAGGGAATTCTAATTCAAGGTTTTGGGTTGAATTAACTTGGTATGAATTAAGGGTTGACTTCCACAGTAGGACTTGGTGTGACCAAGAGGCAAAGGTTGAGGAAATCCAAAAGGATTTTAGGATTGGGGAGTCCACTCAGCGGATCAAGGAGCTGCCAGTTAATGCAGTTGGCATTTGGAATGCCTAAATAAAACCCGTCAAGTTGCTTTACCAAACCTAGTTGGGGTAATGCAAAGGGCAATATGGATCCCTAACACTAGAATATTTAGGAAACAGAATATTCCGAAGTCAATGGTGAGGGCTATTGGATTTCAAAAAATAGTGGGAGACTAATAAGTATTAATTTATTTATTGTCTCAAGTTTGTAATAAATTACTAAACCTTTTCTCATCTTAATTTGTAGAAACAGCAAGAAAATGACTTCAAATATATCATTGTGAACCATACTATATAAGGAAAACCTTCTCACCAGCACCAATTTCCAAGAGTGGTAGAGACGTTTATGCGTCATCCTTCGCCATGAAAGGATATTGTATGTTCTGGAAGAGCCTATTCTAGATGTACCTGAAAAAGAGGCTAGTGATGAGGAAATATCTCTCTATGCAAAACACATGGATGATTCCACAGATGTCCAGTGTTTCATGCTTTCAGCTACGTATAATGAGCTCTTGAAGCAACATGAAAACATGGACACGTATAGCATGATGTCTCACCTTAAGGATCCCTACCAAGAGAAGGATAGAAAAGAGAGATGTGAGATCTCCAATGCTTTGTTTACAACTATGCTTGGAGATTCTAAGCCAACTGGGCCTCATGTAGTCAATATTATTTGCTATATTAAACACCTAGAAATATTAGGGATTAAATTCCCATATGAGTTGCGTATAGATCTCATCCTATCATCACTGTCCAAGACCTTCTCTAGATTAATTTTAAATTATAACATGAGAAACAATGAGAAGAGTCTATCAGAACTTCTGACCTTAATTCACCAGGTAGATAAGGACATGGGGCTTAACAAACCCACATTCCTTATGGTGAATAAGAAAAGGAAGGACAAGTCAAAGGGGCCAAAGAATTATAAATGGTCAAAATCCCCTGAGTGTCGTCCTTCCAAGAAGGGGAAGATCCAGAGGCAGGGAAAGGAATGGGAGGAAGTATGTTTTGCATGTGGCAAGCAAGGCCACTAGAAGAGGAACTCCACCCAGAAGCATGGGGACGCTAAAGGTGCATTTTTTAATTATTGTAATATTTCTATTTCTACACATTGGGTATTAGATATAGCTTTTGGGGCTCACATATGTATTCAAATACAGGAACCAAGTAGATTTAGAATGATTAGCAGAGGATAGGTGGATCTTCGAGCTGCCAGTGGCACAAGGCTGGCTGAATTGGCAATTGGCGATTACCACCTCTCATTGCCGACTGGGATGATTTTGGTTTTACATAACTATTACTATGTTCCTAGTGTTACCATGAACATAATTTCTATATCTTTTTTGGATATAGATGGATTTATTTTCATGTTTGGAAATAAGGATTGTCTCTTTTATAAGAACAATGTATGTTATGGTATGGCGCATTTAAATAATGGTTTGTATGTTTTAAATTATGAAAACCAAGTGTTGGCAATCGATAATGAAACAAACTCACATGACTCATACATCACCCAGTTGTGGCATCACCATCTCGGTCATGTAAACAAGAAGCGTTTGACAAATCTCTGCCAAGATGGTTTTTTGGAATCTACTGAGCTAAAACAACTTGATAGATGCCACACTTGTTTACAAGGAAAAATGGCCAAGATGAATTTTATTGGACATGGTGAAAGGTCTATAGATCTTCCAGTATTGGTTCACAAGGATGTATGTGGACCATTACAAATAGAATCTAGAGGTGGATATTCTTACTTCATTACTTTTACTGATGATTTGAGTAGATATGGATATGTATACATAATGAGGTATAAGTCAAAATCCTTAGTTAAATTTAAGGAATTCAAGAATGATGTAGAAAATCAGCGTGGTAAGAAGATAAATAATCTTCGATCAGATTGAGTTGGATAATATCTGAACTAAGAGTTCATCGATCTTCTACAGGAGTCTGGGATTCTATCTCAAATCACTCCTCCTTATACACCACAGTGGAATGGTGTTAGTGAAAGGAAGAACTGCACCTTGTTGTACTAGGTAAGGTCGATTATAAGTCATGAAAATATTCCATTATCCTTTTGGGGATATGCATTACAAACTACAACATACACATTAAACCGAGTACCAACTAAGGAGGAAAAAGGAATTCCATCCGAGTTATGGAATGGAAAGAAACCCATTTTGTCACACACACATGTATGGGGATGCAAGGAATTTGTTAAGGCCTTATCAGGATTAAAACTAGCACCCATGGGCATGAAGTGTATCTTTATAGGAAATCCCAAGGAAACTAAAAGATATTACCTATATAACCCTTCATACAAGAAAGTGACTATTTCCAGACAAGTCATATATCTCGAGAGGGAGCACATCCTCAAAAAGGATAGTGGGAGTAAGATTGAATTCGAAGAAGTTGATGCTCAACATACACAATAGTTGGTACAGGAAAACGTTCCACAGGTCCCCATAGAAGAGGTTCCAGAAACACAAGTACTGCGTAGGAGCACAAGAGAGGTAAGAGAACCAAAGAGATTTGGTTTCGTAGTCACTGAGGATGGTGAATCATTATTGTTGGACAATGATGAACCTCTCTCCTACAAGGAAGTAGTAGAAAGCTCAAAATCTGCAAGATGGCTAGAAGCTATGAATTCTGAGATGGATTCCATGTAACAGATTCAAGTATGGGTTCTGGTCGATGATCCGGTTGATGTAAAGCATGTTGGATGCAAATGGGTATTCAAGAGAAAACTAGACATGGAAGGTCAATCTAGCACCTATAAATCAAGGATAATGGATAAGGATTCAGAAACAATCAAGGAATTGAAAATGATGAAACCTTCTCACTAGTTTCCATTTTTAAATCCATAAGAATCAAACTTTCCATAATATCTTACCATGACTATGAGATTTGTATGATGAATGTCAAAATGGCATTCCTTAATGGGAACCATCAAGAAGATGTCTATATGAAACAACCAGAAGGGTTTGTGACACCAAGTGAAGCCAAACGGGTTTTCAAGTTTCAGAAATCCATTTATGGATTAAAGACAGCATCCAGGTCATGGAAAATTCGATTTGACGAAGCCATAAAGGAATTTCGATTCATTAATAACGATTGTGAGCCATGTGTTTATAATAACTTTAATGGGAATGCGATCGTTGTCATAGTATATGTTGATAACATATTACTTATTGGAAATGATGTACCAGTCTTACAATCAGTTAAGGACTGGTTGACCAAGTGTTTCTCCATGAAGGACTTGGGTAAAGTAGCCTACATTCTAGGGATCAATATCATTCATGATAGATCCAAGAGGCTGCTTGGACTAAATTAGAGTACATACATTGACCAGATACTAAAGAGATTTATTATGGAACAATCCAATAGGGGATTGGTTCCAGTGTCACATGGCTTACATCATTCTAAGAAAATGTGTCCCCAGACACAATAAGAGAAAGATAGAATGAGTAAGATCCCATACGCTTCAGCTATATGATCCATCATGTATGACATGTTATGTACCAGTCTTGATGTTGCCTATGAAATGAGCATGGTAGGTAGATATCAAGAAGATCCAGGAGAACAAAATTGGACTACTGTTATGACTATCCATAAGTATCTAAGAAGAACTAAGGATATGTTCCTAGTGTATGGAGAATACGAGGAGCTTGTCATCAAAGGGTATGTTGATGCTAGTTTTCAGATAGATCAGAACAATCCGAAGTCGCAATCTGGATATGTTTTCTGTCTCAATGGAGGAGCTCTGAGCTGGAAGAGTTCAAAGAAGCTAGTTTTCGCCGATTACACAGTGGAGTCCGAATATATAGTGGCTTATGATGCATCCATGGAAGTTTTATGGATTTGGAACACTGTCCAGGATCTTGATGTGGTTGCTAATAGTAAAGAACCTATCACATTGTATTGTGATAATACTATAACGGTGGATCTTGCAAAACAACCAAGGTCACATCAACGGACAAAGAACATACTCCAAAAGTATCACCTCTTGAGTTATTTCTATCATAGGGGTGAAGTTGTAGTGAGTAGAGTTTCCACGGAAGATAAAGTAGTAAACCCCATGACTAAAGGCCTATCTCAGCAGAAGCATGAATATCATGTGAGAGCTAGTGGGTTAAAGGTTGTTAGTAGTTGGCTCTAGTCCAAGTGGGAGTCTGTTGGAGTTTGTGTCCTAGAACCAACTACTTTTTAATTTATTCATTAAATAAACATCTTATCACATTTTGATTTTTCTTCTGCGTGGAAATGCATGTGATAATGTCCCAATGATAGATGTTGAATTAAAGGGTTATAACGGATCCCTGTTATGATGAGAACCGGGAAGTTCCATAACACTGTTATTGAATATATGTTCTATGGCTGGATGATGTTATTTGAGGGAAACAAATAATATAGGCCATTAGGGGTGAGGACTCATAAAACCTTGAGTCACCTTCTCATGGTGTGCTCCCTTGGTAATATCCAGGAGGATATTATGAGAACGAGACCCTCCAGTAGGAAATCCAAATTTCATAGTGTAATTGGATGTTCCTATCTACGGAAATGTGTATTGGTCATTAAACTTTAATATCATTATTAATGGGTATTAAAACTCACACACTTAGATGTATTGATGAAAACTATGATGACACACTATTCGCAGCGAGGTAGGATACACTGGGTGCTTCACGAGTAATACTGCATTAATAGATAATGCAAGAAAGGATTTGACCCTTCTGTTCCATAACAGAAGTAGATATGTTAGGCCCTTTGATGGAATTGATATAGCCTAAGTAAATCCATTGACATTGTAAGGAATTGTCAAGTTCAATTTCATAAAATCAAAGAAATAATAATCAAGAATTTGGGTTGATGGCACTAGCATGCACCCCGCCTGATTAGAGATATCGAGACAAATGGATTATATTACACGGTAAGTGTTCATATGAGGTGACATGTCATTACCGCGTTAACTTCTTTATCTATGGGTGCCTTGGCGTGTTGCTAGACACTATCCTTGGACTTTAGGTAGGACCCGGCTAATGCCACTGAGAAAGAGGCCTAGAGGGTCACACACTAAGTGTGTAAATGTATCTCAGTTAAATATTAATTTATCATGTTAAATATTAATTTAACAAGTTAAGTAAATATTATTCCCGACTAGGATTTAATAATTATTTAATGATGATTGATCGCATTTATTTCGACACTAGTTATTCGAGAGAATATATTGTGGACGAAATAATATATATTTATTAGAGAGTAATGAAGTTACATTTATTTAAGAAATAAATAGCCATTACCCAAATGACTAATAAATGTGGTAGAGGAAATAAAGAAAAATAGAAAATAAAAGTACACGTCATGTATATTAAATATACACGCCATGTAGTTTTATGGAAAACGAGTACATGCCATGTATTAAGGATTACACGATGTGTAGTTTTTTCAGTTGGGATTTTGAGGATATAATATTTTTTTATTAAATGATATTTATTATAATCAACGTGGGCGCATGTCAAGGAATTAATAATTCGGCATGGGGGTTTTCAATAAGAGTTAATGAAATAAATAAAATGCGTAACACATTTATTTATTGTCATAATTGTCACGAACCACCATCACCAAGATGAGAGAAGGGACAATAGATTGCCAGACCCTTACTTCTTCAAGCTGAAGGAGAGATAATGACCCCTGAGACCTGCCTTTAATAGGTCCTGGAGTGGCGACTAGCACCAAGGTTATAGAATTACACACAAGATGGAAGGAATTACCCTTTTTTTCATTAATAGGATCAGGAGATAAGATAGAAAATGCCAAAAACACCAAAACTAGGGGGTAAGAGTAAAGCCAAAGAAAACCATTCCCATATGCATGTTAAAAAAGTAAATTCCACAAGTACACAGAGAATACAAAGGTAAAGTACCAATAGAAAATAAAAACAGTAACTACAAATGTCCCAATGCCCAAGCTAGTATAACCCTCCACTATCCCTGAAGTCCTCTTGGAAACCTGAAAGTAGTTTATATACATAGGGTGAGCATAAAAGTATACTCAGTAGGGAAAACCAAAGACTCTCGTGCACAAGTCGGGAGGCATTCTAATGCCCTGTGAGAAAAGAGGTAACCAAAGCACCTAGCAAGGAAAACTATCAACCCAATCCTCACCAAGGAACACTCCCAAAATAACTCAAGTCATGTAATGTATAGTAATATCAAATCAAGGTTTGGGTACCCCGTGCCACTTCCCCACTGGTTATTGAAGACATCCTATGCATCAAACCTCTCCCGCCATTCTCACCGCAGTCTCACTGCCACACCTCGCCCGCACACACCTGGGCCTCAACCATGTATCCCTCTCGCAAAAACCTAGGACTCAACAACCATCCCATATGCAAACACCTGTGCCACAACCACCACACATAACCACGCCCTCAAACACCTCGGCCAAAACAACTACTGCCACACCCGAAGACACCTGGGCCTCATCCCAAAGACTCTTGGGAAACAACCTGCCTGCACACACCTGGGCCAGCCACCACAACTACCCTGCCCAAAAAATCATGGGCTATAATGGACCATAGGCCATAAAATCCTGCCTGAAGAGTCTTGGGATATTCGGGAAAGGGAGCAGAAAAGGATCTAATAACCAGCCACTCATAGGAGTGTTGGAAAAAATACCCTCCCCCATGAAATGGGGGTGTTTGACACTAAGTTCTAAACTTGGGTGGGGCATGAATAAGAAACATAAGAACTACAATTATATGTTTAGGTAATAGGAACTCATCCCCACATAGGGTTTCCAATTCCAACCTAAGCACAAACACCCTCATTACCATTCATTCATAAAAGAAAAGCACAACACTCACGGTCAAGTCACAACTCATTCCCAAAGCCAAGTCCTCATTTAAACCATACTGGCCTTCATGTTCAAGTGATTCCATTTAAGTAAATTATGCACTACTGGGCAACTAACAAGCATAACCACAAGACAGAGAAAGAGAAACACCCAAATAGAAATTTAAGAATTCACACCCGGTTCTCTTGTAAAGTCACAACAACAAAAGGGATCCCTGAGATCCCTCAAAGTACTGGAACAAAAAAAAAAGACTTGAGATAACACCCCATACAGCTTCAAATTCACAACCAACAACCATGCCACAACAGAGGATCCCATCCCCATATACATCACCCCCTAAGAATCTAGTAAGAAAACACACCCACTACCAAAACAGAGTAGGGAAACATCCTGGTTCAGGAAAATCATTCATTAGGTTCTTCTTTCTGTTTGTTAACTGGGATGACCACACAAGGATTTATGTTCACTGGTATTCTTTTAATCCATCGAGTTTATGTGATTAACCAATTTCTATGTTACATTCATTCAATCATCACATAAGACAAGGGTTCATTAGTGCGCGAGGAAATACCACCAACAAACATGATTTTCAGTGAGCATAAGCCCATACAGTTCACAACATATATCAATTATAAAAGAGTACAACAGAATTGTCAAACACATCCCATCATTCTTTAACAGTATGTTTATTATCTTTGTTAAGGTTTTATCCATTCCCATAGAAACAATAGCGTACCCACACTGCATGATACACAATAAGGAGAGACGAAGGAAAATCTCTACTTGTTTGATCAGGGATTGAAGTTCTTCTCCACACGCCAAGAACTGAGGATGCGTGGCTTGTGGGGGAGGAACTCCGGGGACTCCAAGGATGAGAAGAAAAACTCCAACACAGGCACACCACAAGCCTCGGGAAGGAGGAACTCCAGGCGCACCGGGGAGAAGAAAGAAATTCAGCCAAGAAGGGGACGAAATAAACCTTAGCGTGATATAAAGATGAGATCCTATTGTTACGGGATAAAATTTTTTGAACCGCTTTAAAGTTGGATCATGGTTTCCTATGCGGTTGTGAGGTTAAAAATGATGGGATTAATTCTTATTTAATTATTCCTATTGTGGTGGTGGCATAATGGTTGTTCGTGAAACCGTTTCTTTTAAACAGAGGAAAACACGCAATGGGGGCGGAACTAGAAGGTACAGGGAAAGGGTGTGACACTGAGGAAAAATCACATGTTTTGGTAAGTTAAAAGTTTTCCCAAATCTTGGGGGATTTTAGATATTATTTATGGGCTTTAAATGGGTTTGAAATGGGGAATTAAATCATTTTTAAGTAAAAAGATATGTTGCAGGAGCAGAAAAGTCGGGAACAGGAAAAGAACACGGTGAGGAAACGGTGCCACCATCAGTGTGTCACCCTTACAGTGCCACCGTCACTGGAGCCACCATCACGGTGCCACCGTGACCGGTGTGTGACCGTCATGATGCCACCGTCACAGTGCCACCATTTTGGTGGAGCTTTTTTTGGCAAAGTAATGGACTCGGTGGGTCCGGGTCATTACATCAGATACCTCTCAAACTATTCTCGCCCTTGAGAATTAAAACTAGAGCCGAAGAAAGAGGGGTTCTGAACAACCACCTTGAAAGATACCTATCAAGAGTAAAACTCATCGACATCTAGGAATACCTCTCCCTCAAGAAAATAGACAACATTTTAAGGTCAAACTGTCTAGTCATATGGGTTAGGGAGTTTCTTCCTCCATGTCGAGATACTATCCACTTTGGGTGGCACTGACACACCCGTTTGTGTTTAATTGCATCCAACTTAGTGCGTATTGATTAGGGATCATTTCCTCCCCTCCCCATAGTCATCACTCTTTACACACATCCACAGAATAAGGAAAACCATAAATTCCATAGTTAACAATGTAAAACGTTCCATCACAAACAAGTACAACCAAAACTGAAAAAAAACTCAAAACAGGTCTGGGTATTGGGATCACATCTACATCTCCCATTCCCAGGTACATTCCTCGAGCCCTACATGCCTCCACAACATATGAACCAAAGGAATGGTCCGTACACAAATCACCTTATCTTCACGATCCTCAATCCCACTGGTCTTTCCACAAAAGTCATGTCATCCTCGATATCTAGCTTTCCCCAGTCGAGGACGTGTGAATCGTCGTGTAGATATTGTCGGAGCTAAGACACATGGAAGACGTCATGTATTCTCAGTAGCGGCTGTGGTAGCACTAGCGGATAAGCCACCTAGCCGACCCACCATAGTACTTCGAATGGTCCGACTAATCTAGGAGAAAGCTCACTCCCCCTACCAAACCTCTATTTCCCATGCCGGGGGGGGGGGACCTTCAGGAATACGTGGTCCCCGACCTCGAACTCCAAGGGTCTCCTCCTATTATCAGAAGATGACTTCTATCAGTCCTGAACATCCTTCATACTCTCTCGTATATGTTGAACCTTCTTTGTCATTCTCTGCACCGCCTTTGGGACAAGAACACCTACTTCTCCAACCTCAGTCCAGCACATGGGTAAGCCACATGGCCTTCCGTACAAGGCTTCGAACGAAGCCATTCCAATGGTATAGTGATAGCAATTGTTATAAGAAAACTCCACCAGAGGTAGGTGTCATCCCCATGATCCCCCAAAATCCAGCACACATGCTCATAGCATATCCTCCATTGTCTGGAAGGTGCGCTCTGTCTACCCATATATCTGTGGCTGGAAAGAACTGCTATGACGTAGCTGGGTTCCAAAAGCAAGATGAAATCCTCTCTAGACTCATGAGTTAAACCGTGCATCCCTATCCAAGACTATGGACCTCATAACTCTATGCAACCGCACCACCTCATCCACATACCTCTGTGCTAAGGCATCCACTGCACCCGACTCCTTGATCGCCAGAAAGTGAGCCGATTTCTTCAACCGGTCGACCACTACCCAGATGGCGTCACAACCTCCTTGGACTTTGGGTAGTACTGTGACTAAATCCATCGAGATGTCATTCCACTTCAACTCGGGCACATCTAAAGGTTGTAACAGACCGCCTGGAACACGGTGTTGAGCCTTCACCTGCTGACAACGAGGCACTTCACCACGAACTCTTCCACTACCCTCTTCACCCCGGGCCACCAAAAAAGACTCCTCAGACCCTGATACATCCTGGAAACTCCCGGGTGGACCAATAGGGGTGAGTTTTGGATCTCACCAAGAACCCTCTCTTTCATCGCCTCTTGGAAAATCATCTTCCCTTGGAAAAGCATCTTATTCTGACCATCCTCCATCCATCCTTCCGGAGCATTGCCTTGGTTAGCCCGATCGTGCATCACTTCACTCTCTATGTCTCCCCATTGAGACTCCTCTACCTGCCGTAACAGAGAAGATTGTACTGTCATCCGATAAAGGAAACCTCTACCACCATCTATCCTCGTATCCAAGTGCAGGGCATCCAACTCCTCCATCACCTTCCAAGCATCTACTGACTCTCGAACCGTATCCTTCTACAACTTCCTGCTCAAGGAATCGACCAACACATTCCCTTTTTCTGACCTGTAGGAAATATCAAAGCTTTAGTACAGAAGAAAATCAATCCACCTTCGCTACCGTAAGTTCAGGTCCCGCTGGGAGAAGATATAATTCAAGATTTTGTGATCCATGAAGACCACGAAGTGCTCCCCGATGAGGTAATTACACCACAACTATAGTGCGAAAACAACTGTCTCATGCTCCAAATCGTGGGTGGAATAATTACGCTCATGAGGACGTAACTGTCTAGACCCATAAGATATCACCCCTTGTCGTTGAATCAGCACACACCTGAGGCCTTGTCCTAAAGCATCACAAAACACCTCATACGCCACCCCTTCCTCTGGAAACCTCGGCACTGGGGCACTTACCAACTTCTCCTTCAGATAGCTAAAGGCTTCCTTGCACTTCCCATTCCAAACGAAAGCCTGGTCCTTCTTGGTAAAAGCTATCAAAGGTGCTTCAACTCGAGAGAAGTTGGGCACAGACCTCCGATAGTATCCTGCTAGTCAAAGGAAACTACAAACCTATGCCACGTTCTTGGGTATTTCCCAAGAAACAACCGTCTCGACCTTCGATGGGTCCACCACTATTCCCTACTCGGACACCACGTGCCCAAGGAAGTGTACTTCTCACATCCAGAACTTGCACTTTGACAATTTCCCATAAATTCGGTGTTGCTGGAGGACCTCTATGACCGTTCTCAGGTGCTCAGTATGATCCTTCTTTGATCTTGAGTAGATTAGGATGTCGTCAATAAAAATGACTACGAACATATCCAGGTATTCTCGGAAGATGGAGTTCATGAGTCCAATGAGCACAGCTGGAGCGTTCGTGATGCCAAATGACATGACCAGAAACTCAAAGTGCCCATATCTGCACCTGAAGATAGTCTTAGAGATGTCACCCTCCTTCACCCTCAATTGGTGATATCCCAACTGCAGGTCAATCATAGAGAAACAAACTGCTCCCCTTATCTAGTCAAAGAGATAGTCTATCCTCGGGAGAGGGTAACAGTTCTTGAACGTTACCTGATTAAGTCTCTGATAGTCTACGCACAACCTGAGACCACCATCTTCCTTCTTTGCGAATAAGATAGGAGGCCTTCTGCTGACGGCCTTCCCCTTCGACGAGCCCAACTAGGTTCCATGTCGCGATACACCTCCCAACGTGTGCATCCATTCCACCACTTAATCCTTATTCTAGACCTCCAAGTATATCAGTAAGGTGAAGGGAGTAACAAAATATTGGAAAGAAGGTCGAAGTGCCTCCTCCAAATGTCTCGCCCGAGACTCCTCATCCCAAAAGTGGTCAGGAGAAAAGCGAAGGATATCCTTGAACTTGATCCCCAAATATCTCAGTGACATATTCCCCTGCTAGAGGGAGAGTAGTTCCGGCCTCTTCTTAGCCTTCATCGTGGAAGAGAGGAATTCTTCCCGGACTCCTTCTCGAAGTCAGCCCACGTTACCTCAGCCTCCCTCTACTCCCCAAGATAAAGCGTCCACCACTGACGCGCTGCTCCATGCATCTAGCTTATAGCCAGAGGAACCCAGTACTCCGTCGGAGCCCAGATCAAGCTGAAATCAATCACCAGCTCCTCTAGCCAGCTCTCTATCTCCATATCAGAGATGCATCCCTCGTACTTCTCGAGGGTCTACTTCTAAAAGACATGAAGCATCTTCTGCCACTGATCGTCTTTCTCCTCTCGGTCCATCCTCTGTTGATCAGCCAAGTCAACCCCCTGGGCCTCGATTTCCCAAACTACTCGTGGTCGTCTCCCAGGTTCCATAGCTGCAAGGTAAACAAGGAATACCTAATCCCGAGTAGTGTAAAACATTGTTCTTGAATTTTATTAGACTTATTATTCATTTTAAATCCCCACATACCCATGAAACACAAGAACACAATTCATTATGATGCATATAACTACCCTAGGGTCTCTAACCTGCAATCAGTGTAGCCTTACTTGGTTGTTCAGTAGGCCCAGAGTCCTTCCAGGAACCATCCCTATGGTCTCCACCCAAGCCTCACCAAGGCACACTCCCCAAATAACTCAAGTCAAGTATTGTATAGTAATAGCACATCGAGGTTTTGGTACCCCTCGCCACTTCCCCACTGGTTATTGGAGACATCCTATTCATCAAACCTCTTCTTCCATTCTCACAACAGTACCACTGCCACACCCCACCCACACACACATGGGCCTCAACCACGCATCCTACCCATAAACACCTGGGCCACAACCACCAGCCCGCCCACAAACACCTGGGCCACAACCACCACGTGTAACCATGCCCTCAAACACCTAGGCCAAAACAAATACTCCCATGATCGAAGATAGATGGGCATCATCCCAAAGACTCTTGGGAAACAACCTGCCCGCACACACCTAGAACAACCACTACAACTACCATACTTGAAGAATCTTGGGATATAATGGACCTCAGGCTGTCACAGCCTACCCTAAGAGTCTTGGGATATTCAAGAAAGGGAACATAAAAAGAGATAATAACTAGCCACTCATAGGAGTGTTGGGAAAAACACCCTCCCCCATGAAATGGGGGTGTTCGGCACTAAGTGCTCAACTTGGGTGGGGCACGAATAATAAACATAAGAACTACAATTATATGTATATGTAATAGGAACTCATCCCAACCTAGGGTTTCCAAATCCAACCTAAGCACAAACACCCTCGTTACCATTCATTCAGAAAAGAAAATTACATCACTCTCGACCGAGTCCCAACTCATTCCCAAAGCCAATTCACTATTTAAAACATTATTGTTTTCATGTTCAAGTGATCCCATTTAAGTAAATTCTACACTAATGGGAAACTAACAGGAATAAACACAATCCAGATAAAGATAAACACCCAAACAACAATTTAAGCATTCACACACGGTTCTCTTGTAAAGTCACAACAATAAAAGGGATCCGTGAGATCCTTCAAAGTACTGAAACCAAACCAAGCCTCGATATACCACCCCACACAACTTCAGATTCACAACCAAAAACCATGATACAATAGTGGATCCCATCCCCATCCACATCACCCCATAATAATCTAGCAGGAAATTACACCCACTACCAATGCAGAATAGAGAAAATTCTAGGTTCAAGCACATCATTAATTAGGTTATTCTTTCAGTTGGTTAACTGGGGTGACCACACAAGGATTAATGTTCACTGGTATTCATTTAATCCACCGAGTTTACATGATTAACAAATTTCCATGTTACAGTCATTCAATCATCACAGAAGAGAAGGTTTCATTAGTGTGCAAGGAAAGACCACCAACGACCATGATTTTCAGTGAGCATAAGCCAATACAGTTCACAACATATAGCAATTATAAAAGAGTACAACAGAATTGTCAAATGCACACCATAATTATTTAACAGTCTGTTTATTATCTTTGTTAAGGTTTCATCCATTCCCAGAGAAACAGTAGCATACCCACCCCACATGATACACATTAAGGAGAGACGAAAGAAAATCCCTACTTGGTTGATCAAGGATTGATGTTCTTCTCTACGCGCCAAGAATCAAGGATGTGTGGCTTGTAGGGGTGGAACTCCGGAGACTACAAGGTTAAGAAGCAAAACTCCAGCATAGGCGCACCACAAGCCTCGGGAAGGAGGAACTCCTGGCACACCAGGGAGAAGAATGAAATTCAGCCAATAAGGGGAAGGAAGAAACTCTAGCGTGATATAAATATGAGATCATATTGTTACGGGATAAGGAATTTTGAACTGTTTTAAAGTCGGATCGTGGTTTCCTATGCGGTTGGGAGGTTACACACGATGGGATTAATTCTTATTTAATTATTCCTATCAGGTTGGTGGCATAATAGTTGTGTGTTAAACCATTTCTTTTAAATGGAGCAAAATGCGCAACGTGGGCGGAACTGGAAGGTACGGGGAAAGGGTGTTACACCGCGAAAAAACCACACGTTTTGGTAAGTTTAAGGTTTTTCCGACTCTTGGGGGATTTTAGATATTATTTATGGGAATTAGATGGCTTTGAAATGGGGAATTAAATCATTTTTAAGTCAAAAGATATGTTGCGGGAGTGGAAAAGTCGGGAACTAGAAAAGAACGCGGTGAGGAAACGATGTCATCATCACGGTGTCACCCTTATGGTGCCACCATCACTAGAGCCACTGTCACGGTGCCACCATGACCAGTGTGCGACCATCACGGTGCCATTGTCATGGTGCCACCGCAACGGGTGCCCCCGTGACCTGTGCCACCATTTCAGTGGAGCCGTGTTTTGGCAAAGTAATGGACCCGGTGGGTCCGGGTCATTACAATGAATCTATAACCTCAAACCCGATTATAAATATCCTCACAACCCCAACAATTTTCCATATAGAATCGGTGTACACAACAATTCTGAAGAATTCATTCAAGGCCAAAAGAACTACTTCCTCCATGAACGCTCTCAAGACCAAGAGAGATCATCCTCCATCGGATCAAGGCGATCGAATGTGGACATCTCAAGTGAAGGTTATTCGGTGCTAGATCCTGAAGATCCCTTAAGCGACCTCCAAAGATACATGTCACATGTGTGGATCACCACTAGAGGAATCCTACACTTGGATTATATGACGCAATGACGGATCACAGGATCATGACCAGAGACATCAACAAAGAAAGAATTCCACCAATGTAATTCTTGTGAATTGGTTAAATTAATTATGACCAAAATATGATGATCCTATCTCTATGGTTCTGGGAATCCCTCTTTTTTCTTTCATTCTTCATTCTATTATTATGATCCTGCATTTTATATTGTGACAGATCTCGGTTTGAACATAGTTTAACGCTAAAATCAAAGTTGGGTAAACCCACCAATGCGCTTCCGCCGCGCTCAGAACCTATAGGTTCTATATAAGGAAAGTACATCCATGCGAAGAATTGCATCAAATTCCATAAAATGAAGTATTAATATGTTTTCTGAGAAGTTAAATCCACAAATTATGACTGGGGAGGAGTTATATTCATGGGATTCAATGATTTCCCCATTCTCCTTTCTCTCCAACATCTTTACTTCCATAACTTGTGGTGGTGTTGGGATTGTGTTCTACTAAACATTCATGATATAAAATAATGTGTAGAACCAGAATAAAAAAGTATATTCACTATTATTGAATGAGTAACTTGATTACTTGTCACCACTTCATTTTTTGGGGTTCACTTTAGCAGTAGTGATGGTAGAAGCTCACCCTTGCTGCCTTGGAGGTTGTTGGTTACCTCTAAAAACCATTTCCTTAGGGAACTTGTTTGAAAAGTTCCTCGATTTTTCGTAGTTGAAGCAATGAACAAAACATTAAGGGTTGAACAGAGCATTCTTCTCCTTTGTCATAACCGCATTTTTTTTCTTGTTTATAGTTAATAGCCAGGTTCCCTTCTCTTATAAACCTAAATAATTTCCTCATCCCCTTCTGAAAATTTTCAGGGCGATTATTTCTACACCATTAGGAAGTGGGGTGCTGGATTTTTTTAGCACCATTGGATTTATCCATCAGACTGCCAGAATTGATGTACACCTTATGCTTCTTATCTGTATTATACCCATGAGATTATTCGATCTCTATTTCAACTTTAAGGGCACATCATTCAATTTCCTCATAGCTCTCGCAATCACAGAAAACTAGGGATTTCTGTAGGCTAGGTTTTAGACCACCAAATAAGTAGTAAACCATGCATTAGTGTGTAATGATAAATATGAAGGAATATCATGCAAGACATATGATGTTTTCCTCATACGCTCCAATGGATTCATTGTCTTTTTTTCTTTAGGGAAAGGAAGTCCCTTTCCATATTAAGTCGGTGGGTGTGAGGAAAATATTTGTTGAAAAACATTTTCTGGAAAGCCTCCCATTCCAAAACATTTATATCCTCCTAAGAATTCTTATTTTTGATCAATGTACACCATTTATCAGCTTCACCCTCCTTACGATAAGCATCTAGGAGTATTTTCTCTTGTTCATAACATTTATGGATGAAGAAGATCTTATCAATGGAGTTGATCCATTGTTCGAAGATTGAGGGATTAGATGATCCATTTAATTTAGGTGGCCTTTGTATCATGAAGCAATCGAATGTGACTTTTTCTTTCTTAGGGGTGGTTGAACATTACTCTTGACCCATGTTTCTATTCAAAACTTTAGTTAACTGAGAGAGTATCATGAAAAAGTTTGTGATTCCCACTCACATAATATTGGGAATCTTATAAGAACAATCATTACATTTATCTTCACATCAATTTTTATCCCAAGTCCTTTTATTACCATCCATTAGCAGGAATAAAAAGAAAGTTAGGGGTAACACATAAAGGGTAATCCAAAGACAAAAACGAATGACTTATAAATTAATTTTATTTCCTTAACTTATGAATTTATAGGATTCAATATATGTTATCCATGATCTACTTGCAAACATATATTCTTAGAGGAATTTTTTTATTCCCTTAAAAATGGTTCATAATAAGATTATGAATTTTTCAAAGAATATCCCTAGAGAGTTTCATAATCAAGAGTGTAGCAAGGCCCATTTTTGTGCACCAGTTCCCATTCGATTCTGGTTCAAAGTGGGGTTTTCAGGTTTTACCCCTATGATACATCTGTTCCAGAGCCACCTCTACCTACTCATATCCAGATAGGGATTTATTTTCTTAATAAAACACTTAATCAATACTCACCAATCTTTAAGGATGTTTTTATTATTCTTAGTCTTGTCCCTAAGGCTTTCACTAGGGTTTTCTAATCCTAATCCCAAAAATAACTAAACATTTCCTCTGATACCAACTATTACAATCCTGCTCTTTATTATACACTTAAACATATTTTATTATATAAAACCTTCAATTGATAAAAAATAAAAGATTTAGAGGTCTAGTGTATTTGGGTCTTAGGAAAATTACATAACTACATAAAAATAAAATAAAACATCTTTATTGAAAACTTCTTTTACATGACCACTACATTCCCTTGTACTTATCATTGCACGTGATAACCTGAGGAAATGCATAAGAAAAAGGTGATATATAAAGCCAAGTAAGGGATTAAACAAGGCATTAGATTAAGAATAAAATACATTTTAGGCAATAAGAATACCAATGGCATATAAAAGAAACATGAACATAAAGGCAAGATATAACATGATTTTCATAACATCGAAATGTGGAAACAACATTTAACATGATATTATAATCCTAAAAGGATCATTGAACTTGTATCATGAGTAAACTCTCAATAAAGTTGAATTAGAATGAGTAAAACCACATTTAAATTGACTTATCATGTTACTAATCATTACCCAATGCATTAGAGTGCTATCAGGACACGCCCTTCTTAATCATTTCATTTCATGCATAAGGGTACCACATGGAACATATAAAATGGATTCATTATACATCATAATTTTTTACATGATAAATGAATGTGGAATTCATACATGAAACTCTATAATAATTATTTAAATGTTCATAAAGGTGAATACCCTTGATATATAAATGGGCATGGTATTCATTACATAATGACTTTGTCTTGGAAAAGCGCGATGAAATTTCGGCAGCAAAACGACGTGACATAAGAATTCATAAAAATGGTTGATGAGAGATAAATGGGTTTATAATCATATGTAAATGCATTGGACAGTTAGGGGGTCATATATATATATGTTTCCCAACCACTTTAATGAAATTTATATTAATAATACAAAATAATTTCTTGAATTTAAATGAGGAGAGAGAAATAATTACGGAATTTTGACATGGTAACAGGTGTGTATGGGACGTACTAATGAGAGAGAAAGAGGTATCTCATAATTAAAAAATATTGAGGGAATTATGGGGGAGGTGAAAAATAATACCAAAAAATCTTTAATTGAAAACAAAATGGTATAAAAATATAACGATATTTGGAATAAAATGATAAAGGAAGAAATCCCTTACTTGGAAGTGTGATCTCAAAGGCTTGAGAGAGGCTTGAGAGAGGCTTATTGGGATCATGGGGTGCCTTGGTATGATTCTAGAGATTGGATGGAAGTGTTTTTTCATGATACAAATTCTTTTATTGAAGAGTAAGTGAGATCTTGGGTAGGTTTATATTGGACAAGAGAGGGAATTCTTTATTATTTAGGTTTTGGACACCACACATTAAAATAATAAAAACCAAAAACCAACGCATGGTTTTTTCCATGGGTTTTTTAGAAAGGGGATTGGAAATAATTATTTTATAAGGCCAATTCCAAACTTGTTAAAATATCATTCTTTCTTATGAGGACGTGAGTCACACACTCAAGGAAATCAATTTAAAAAGTTAAAATGTTTTTATAAGTCTTGGATGGTCCACTAAATCATCGTAAAATAAAATAAAAAAACCCAAAATTACATTATTTTAATGGTAAAACATATATTGGACAATAATCCCATTTATAGTATTTTATTACATCACTATTGGGTCATTATGATGTCATAAAACACATTATATATTTAAACAGTATTTAATTTTTACCCAAAAATTCTACTGTCTCAGAAAAATATGAAAAATTTACCATTGGATAATTTACACTTTCAGATTACAAAAGTAATATTAAATTTATCTAAATAATTTTCTAAATATGTGTATTTTTACTTTTAAAATAAAAACTGACATTTATCGACACTTCATGGGTTTTGACAAAAATAGATTTAAAACCTTAATAAAAATTATAATCGTATTCCTAAAAATTATATGATCATTTATATGTAATAAAAAGTAATTTAGTAATAATATTTTATTAAAATATTATTTAATTAAAAAATCCATTAATTCATCCAAAATAGATTTCTCAATTGAATATTAATTTAAAATACTATATGTTCTTAAACAAACATTTGCAATGTAACAATAATAAAATTATTGTATGTTCTTTATTATATAAAAAAATAATGCACATAATCATAATGCTAATTTCTTGTTACATAACCCCTTATAACACCTACTTATGTACTAAGGGTAAGGTGTACTATGGTGATAGACTCTAGGGGTGGCTCGGATAAAATTACTTTGGTGGTAATCTTTATCAAGTTATACTTCTCATGTAGGCAATTCCGTTCGAGATTAATGTGTTGAAGTCCAGCTTGGGCTTGGTTAATAGAGAATCCCAATGACACCACCTTCTTTCCAAGCTCCAAAAAATTGGATTCGTATGGAGAAATTCTACTGGATGAGGCCATCACGTCCTTTTTATGAGGAAATAGGATTTGTTAAAGCCCAATATTTATACTAATCATGTGATCACTATTCAACGACTATAATAGCAATAGTAAAAATCATTAATGGAATTTTGGAATCCAAAAACACAAAACCAATGAAGTGAATATTTTATATAACCATTTTACAAAATAATACATATAATTAGATCAAGATGAATTTTCATTAATAAATTATTGGGTCATTATAATGCCTCATCCATGTCTTAACCCAATACCATGGCCCACCACTATCATTAATGTAATCCTCATCAAAATAAACCTTTTCATTTTCTACCTCATATACACTATCACTTTGTTGTCCATCCTCAACACAAATTTTAAAAGAAGGTAACTAAAAAGATTTATGTGTTTGAGCCTTTCTACTAACATGTGAGGATGAAAAATCACATGATTTCCTAGATTTATTAATAAAAAGAAGCATTGCATGATTACATAATAGAGTTCATTGATTTTCCTAAAATATTATAAATTTTTGAATCAAAATTATGTGTGAGAGTATCATGATCTTCTAGAAATATTTTCTTTGAAAATGGTCTAAGAACCACTTTTGGGAATGACCCTTACAACCTCAACAGTAATTGGGTTCTACACTTCCAAAACATATTTTTCAACATTATCCTTCCTTGTAATTCCCCAACCCAAATATCTTATTCTAATATTATATACTAAATGTACTCATGTGAATCTACCCATATGAAATAGGTTTCCGACTATCGGTGAGGGTCTGAACGATGTTGTGGGGAGAGTATACCCTTGATAAAAATTTACATTCACCAGAATCACAACAAAGTGTGCATAAACATCACAAAACAACATAGTAGAAACTAAAAGTATATTATATTTCTATAATAAATGAAATCCATGTCATAAAATTTAAACCAAAATACCCCTAATGTGTTTGATCAACAATTGAATGATTACCAAAAAAGTAAACTAAAACATTGTAGTGGCAGTTCAGATTATATCCTACCATTAACTCTATCCTCCTAGCTATCCTTATCAACTCCCTAATATAGGGACCTTTACCTAAGCTGGATCCCTGACCATGAAATCTATACATTCATTGATATTTACATGTAGTATTTTTGTATAAAAAAATTGGACACCAATAATGCATCCTTAACATTAAGTGATCTTGCATATAAAGGCATATGACATGATGGAAAATAATTTTAAAGATAAGAAAATGACCATATGTCAGGTTATCATGCGCTAACAAGACTTCCATGAGCCCAAAATGTAACTTATTCAGATCTATAATAGAAACAATTTATCATGTATCATCACACATCTAATCATTTTATGAGGCCAACACATGTCTTGGATCGAGACCAATATATAATCAAGCTTCAAGTCAGGCCATAAGGCCATCACACCACTAGATTTTCCTTAGGTAAATCCACAAGGCTGTCATGTTGATACCTCTACTAGGTCAGTCCATATGTCCATCACACTCTTGGATCAACTTCAGGTCAGGTAAAAATTCCTTTATTTCCACTACTTTAATAGTTATGGCCACAAGGCCATCATAAAACTTCCCTATCCCTAGATCCCATCATTGTCTCCATCACACGAGCACATTCTCCCCCTCTAAGGGCTAACCAAGCTGGGAAGATTTCAACTTTCACTTTGATAATAGATTAAAAACCTCAACATTTCAATCAGTCACACACAATAATTTATATCATAGAATAGAAAAACATAGAACACAATTCATATGTATCACATTCCAGGAACAAAAAACATATATAAAACACAATAATACCATAACACATAATGATTTTCATATCTATGAATGCATGAAAATGTCTTCCAATCATTCCAATCAATATTATACAAATTCCCTATGTTGTATGGACTTCTTACCTCAGGTGCAATGATGTCACAATCCATGATTCATCACCAAATCACACATGTGCACCAATTATCCCCCAAAAGACCCTCTACCAAATTTTGATATTTATTTATTCATGGAAATTATTTTTCTAACATCCATTTGAACAAATATTTTTCAGCTAAGATTCCATTCCAAAATCACTTGATTTTCATTCCCTATCGAGAAGATGAAAATATCCCAAAATCTCACCCAAGATTTAGAAATATTGTCACCACATAAAATAATATTAAGAACAAGGGTTTTAATGAGAGAAATTGAGTCAAAATCATGTTGATAAATCATCCAATTAATTTCATTTATTTTCACATTTGTAATAAAAAATTCAAAAAACATTAAATAGTCATCAAAATGGAATAGTGATTCCCACAATAACCATGGTGGTTTCGATCATATAAATCTTAGAATATTCACCATGGAAACCCACTATATCGTGGGAGAAATTCCTTGGTCTTTTTGACCCTACCAACCCTTATACCATGACATAGTGAATACATTCTAGCCATGGTTCATAGAGAGGCTCCTAGTGCCTCATGCTCGAGACCACACTCAACCATTGGAAATGTTGGTCTTTAAGTTTCAAACAATAAGACTCCCAACATAATAAAACAGCTACAATATTATGAACCATCCTCCAATGCTACTAAAATTTCTCAAATGCCACCTTTTCTACTGAGTAGAATTTTAAAAATTCCCAAAATTTGAACAAAAGTAATCCAAGATATGATAAAACAAATTTACACAATACCTTGACATTTAAGGGTGTTAAAAATACCCCCCTTCAATGAATTATTATCCTTAAGAATTCTATTTAGAGGTCTAATTGTAAAACTCAAGCCATTTCCTCCAAACATTAGACACTCACTCCCATGTATCCTCTTATACCCATTCATGATGCCATAAAACTCGAACATGTTATACCAATTTCCTCTAAAATCCTTCTTACTATAGTCCAAAATCTATACTGGTCTCTCAAGAAATAATGCATCTCATTCCAACTCATTATCCCCACTATCGATTAAATGTATATGATCAAGCTAATACTTCTAAGGACAAGACAAATGGAATGAATTATGTATACCTTGATAATGGGGAGGAAGATCTAGCTAGTAGGTCATTATTTTGATATGCTCAATGATCTAAAATTTTTACGAAAAACCCTAGTGCCAACATCCAATATATCCATATATTTTGATTCCATAACCGAGTTGATTCCCATAAGAAAACATGGCCACCCAAAGTGAAATCCAACAGTCATATCATCTGGTTGGAATATGATCATTTTTTACTCTAAGAAGTAACCAACCACTTTTGAAACAACAACACCCAATTAGTGGTATCTTGTAAAAAACGTGGCCTGAAGAAACTACCTCACATATCTCACACTACTATAACAACTAATGACATAACCAACCCTAAAGAGCCTCAAACAATGCTATCTGAATTGAATACTAGAAAATGTTATTATATGAAAACTATTACAAGGAAAGAAGAGCATATTAAGATCAACTAACATCCAGGACACAAGCTCAAGAATTATCCTAGAGAATTTAGTTCATCCTATCTAACTTTTTATTGATATATAGATTATATGTTGTGCTCAAAATCAACTGAGTTCCATCACTTTATGAAATCCATAACAAAACCTTTAGATGAAACACGAATCGCATTGAGATACACTGCACATAGTCACTCCATGTAGCTGTATTATCTATAAAATATATAATTTCATAACTCATCCACTGAATGAGTATCCAAAATTAGTGATAAATTTTCTACCTTCATTAGATGATCAACTAAAATCCACTTATCATATTGACTTCTAAGAGTACTCGGAAAACCCATAACAAAACCCATCATCAACTCATCTAAATTATAAAAAATAAGTATAAGAGGATGAAGAAAAACACTTGGTCACTAATTCTCAACCAATTCCTATAATAGGTAATTCAGTAAGAAACAAAAATTGTGATATCCCTCCTCATACCTGGCTGCTAGAACAACCATCCGATATTATGAAACATCTTAATCAATCATGGGTGCATTTCCCACATCAAATCATGCGTCTCCCTCATGAGTTTTTACCTTATAGAAACAATAACCACCACTCTCCTATGAATTTATATCACATAATCTCTATCTAAAGACTACCCTAGAAATAGGTTGTTCCATGCCAACCATTATCACATCACTAAGTACTCAGAATATGACTCCTAGTGGGATTTCACTTGGTCGACCAAGGAAGACATAATAACTAAGGGGGAACATCTATCACCCCCTTATCCTCATATTCACCCCAAATATTTTTCAAACAAGGTCATAAATCTCCATTCCTATTATAAAGGTCACTATCCAAGCTCTTTAATTATCCTACAAAGAGCATCTAGAACAAAATTACCTATTTGTTGGAGCATAATCCATCTCAATGTCAAAAGGAGGTAAATACTCAAACCAATGAATTTATCAGAGATTCATGTCCCATTGATAGAAGATATATTAAAATACATTGTGGTCATTCTAGATGATAATACCTTAAGTGAAGATATATTGGTGAAAACACTTCAAGAAATGGACCCCAGCCACCAAATAAAAGTTAATCATAGGGTTTTTCCACTTGGGAAGTCACAACTGATGAAACCCATAAGCAACTATGTAACATATATGGATAATAACATATATAAAACCCACACATAAGGCATCAAATTAACCCACATATCCAATCCTAGTCCCGAGTAAGATCAAAATTGGAGTTGATGTTAATATCCTCTTCAAATTTAGGGAGTAATCTTTATATTGATCTATCAATTAAAGCTTCACTCCATTATTGGTAAGAATAGTCTCAAGAACTTCTAAATAAGGGAATCCATAAATCATCTATAGTACATGGAAAAACATAAGAAATCCCCAATATTGAATACATTCATAGTGTGTTCCCAAGAAATCACTACCTCCACCTTCTCTAAGTCCACTGAGATCCCCACCTTAGAAATCAATTGCCCAAGGAAGGGAACCTATTGGATCTAAAAGTGACACTTTAAAATCTTTTTGTAAAGGTGATGTGCTCAAATCATACACAACATGATCTCAAGGTGACTATATTTCATCTCCATGGTCTATGAGTATATCAGGATATTGTCAATGAATAAAATGGAAAAAGTTTCATGATATGGATGGAATATAATTTTCATGAGATTCATGACCACCATTGAATCGTTCATCAACTTGAAAGGCCACAAAAATACTCATATAGTATATACCAACTCCAAAATTTTATATTAGTTATATACTATTATCTATCTTGAAGATGGTGGCAACTTACTCACAAGTCAATCATAGAGAACCACTGATATCCCCTCAACTGGTCAAATAAATCATTTATTATTTGAAATGGGTAACTATTATTCATTGTCTACTGATTCATATTTCTAGAGTCTGCATGAAAGAGAACTATTGTGGGTGCCCTCAATTGATTAGTGATTTTGGGTTACTTACGTGCAACAGAGTGGCTGACCAAGGTCGTCTCTCAAAGGAGGAAGTGAATTTAACAACTTATTAAAGGTATTATAAAAAATAGAATAGAATAAAAACACTACTTCAAAGGATTGGGGTTTGTTATAGTTTATGAATCTAGAAGAATTTTGCTGGAAGAAGATTGTATATTTTTTTGTTTTTTGTTTTGAAATGAATTTCGATTAAAATGACACAACAAGAAGATGTTTTTTTAGAATCTATTTCAAAAGGCGTAATTGATCTAACTCTACCTCTTCATTCACTTATTAATAATTATCATTTGAATCAATATCCAATTAATTATGATCCTCTAATTTTTTATCCCTCGAACCCTACGAGAGTTAACTTAAACTCAAAGATGAAATTACTTAAACCCTAGGCTAGCTTCAGAACACGCAATCGCAGCACCCTACTTTGATTGTTGTTCTAAGGATATATTATGGTCAGTGGTTAATTAGAGAACATATCCATTCTGCAAATGAGGATGAATTGTGTTTAGGGATTATATTTTAACTCTACAAATTTATCCCGCGTGGTCTTGTATTACTGATTAGGATCGCGCTCTAACAATTTACACAATTCCTGACCTTGCGTGTTTTGTGTTAATTGTTCAATTCCATGCTTAGTTTATTACAATTTAAAAACACAATTCATGAATAATATTATGTTAATTAAATTATCTCAATGATTCAAAATAATTAAATGAAGAAGGATAGAGGTCGATCGATTACTAAAAAGAACTACTCTTCCATGGGCAGTGTAGTCATCATGGAGACGTTTTGCATATGCAAAGGATTGAAAGGGTAGAACCCAATCTTGTCTCCACTCTTGATTCCAACCCAATTAAAGAAGATTAATAGAAGAAGAAAAGGAAAGAACATAGAAGATTATTTGAAGAAAAATTCAAGAAACTAACATGAAATAAAAGAAATACAAAGAAGAGGTGGGAGAGGAGTGCCTTTTTGGAAGTGAGGTTTGCACAAAGGCTAACTTCTTCCAAGCGTTGTGAGGGGCTCCCAAGAGACACAATTTCGGACAAAACTTCCCAAAACCTCTACCGGCCCTCCCAAAGAGTTAAAACCCCATTTAAATAGATTTTGTGAGGGCTAGGGTTACATAACTTTTTAAGTGTGAAATGAAAAAATCATCCAAATATTTTATTCCCAATTTTACCGACTATTTTACCTCCAAAATCGTGAATTGACCAGCCTTAAAGAAGGATTATTTGTTCCAAATCATGTCCCCGAGCTTTCCTCAAAATATGGGCTTAATCCAAGCCCGGATGAAGAAGATATGGCCCAAATACAGAACCCATGTCCATTTTGCCGAGTCCAGTCCACCATTAGATTAATGACCCCTTTACTCCATCCAAATGCACTCGTTAGCTCTAGTGTCCTGAATAAAAGTTGTAGAACATTTAGTGAGAAACACTTTTACAACATTTCAAATTCAAATAATAAATATAAAAATATTTATCTTTGAAATACTACAGTGCACTATTAAGGGTAAAACTGGAATTTTAACCAAATTTTCAAATGAATGATCAAATCACAAATATTTTATAAATAAACATATTTAACAAAATGTGAGGAAATTATATCATTTATTATCAATAAAATATTAAACAAAATAGTGTTTTATCAACTCCCCCACACTTACCCTTTTGCACTCCTGGGCAAAACCTCATGTCAAGTAAACATCAATATCAAATCAAAACCAATTTTAAATCACATATAATTGGGATCCATCAATTCCGCACCAAGAATCAAAAGTTATCATAACTAATAAAAAACCTTATTTCAAGTTCTCTATTAATATCATTCAATATATTTCCACTTCATTTATCCTCCCATGCACAAAACACTTACCTCGCTTGAATTTTCTCTCATCACTCAAATATCAATTTTTTGCAATGTCTTTCTCATCCAAACTCATACAAGGGTCACCATAGGGTTGATAGATTCCTACATCACCACCTGATGTGAGTCAAGGACGTATGTTTATCATGAGGACTTTTTAGGGTTTTTCTATGGCTTTCGGTTAGTAGGATTTAGATGTGAAAAATTCTGAGGCTGAATGAGGAGGGCATGACTCTTTTTGAAGAAAAATTGCATTAATCAAAGTTTCACTTAAATATGGTCTTCTTATCAATCCCCATAGTATCAATTCAGCTCCATCATCGTGAAAAGTCATGAAAGGTTTACACCATTCATCATTTCAGCATCAAAAATTTCAATCTTCTGAAACATGATTTTCTTGAAAGCTCCAGATGGGCACAACTTTCCACCTCAATTAGAAGCTCAAGAAAAGGCACAACTTCACTTGTCATGAAAGCTCCAGAAAAGGCATAACATTCAATATAATGACTTTCTTTAGTAGAAAATGCATCTCTTCAAAATTTAATTTTCCACCTAAAGTATCACAGAATGTGGTGGCACAACACAAGATAGATTCCCCCACACTTAAGCTCAACTAGATTATGCAATTTCAGTTAAAGAGTTGATTGGATGGGGAAAATTGGCTTGTAATGTAGCTAACCTAACAGGATGTGCATGACTTCTAAGGGATACATGGATTAAATATTCAAGGTAGGCCATTATAAAAGAGGATTCTTTGAAATAGGGGCTTTAATACCAAACAAATTCCTCAATCATTTAAACATAAGTACGTCAAACCCTCAAGTTTTGACCGGAATAGATAAAATTATGGTTAAATCAAGCATGGTTTGGTTCTCTCAAGAAGTTAGGTGAATGTAAAGAATATGAAAATAATAGTTTAGAAGCCTCACAGGAAAGTGATTTCAAATATAAAAACAGTGAGATGTGGCATGAGATTCAAAATTCAGTGTACTTTTCATGAAATTACGAAATATTTGAACCTGAAACAAAGTCATTTCAGCATTCATTTATTCTTAGTTTCAAGGGGTAAATTGTTTCACTTATTGATATGGATTTAAAAATGGTGATGAGAATCATTTCAGCTCAAAAGTTTCAAAAAAACACAAAAATTGTAAAATAAATACACAAAATTTGAAAAACACACAATTATTGTTGTTCTTTTTAAACAGGAAAACAATTGAAATTACTAAACTAAAAGGTTCCCTCCCCCACACTTAAAATATTGCTTTGTGCTCAATGTGAACCCATGAGATGATATATGCACATGAAATGAAGAATTTTTAAATAGGACCAATAATATAAAAGTGAAAGGGTTAGGAACAGCCTGATGTGCTCAAGTGATGATGAGGTCATGCAGTGTGATAAAATCCACTGCATCAGTAGAAAGTCCCTCAATGTATCTCTTAAAACGTTTCCCATTGACTGTAAAGCTCCTTCTAGTGTCCTATTGTGTGATCTCCACTGCACCATAAGGAAAAACATTAGATACACTATAAGGACCTAACCATCTGGAACACAAATTACTAGGCATTAACTTCAGTCGTGAACTGTAGAGAAGGACTTTCTCTCCAACATGAAAATTCCTTTGTTGGATCATTCTATCATAATATTTTTTTGATATTTCCTTTTAGAGCCTTGAGTTCTCATATGAAGACAATATAATCTCCTCAAGCTCTTGAATTTGCAGCTTCCTTTGGATTCCAGCTTGGGCCAAATCCATGTTGCATTTCTTTATAGTCCAATAAGCTTGATGCTCAACTTCCACCGGGAGATGACATGCTTTCCCAAAAACAATCCTAAATGGGGACATACCAATGGGTGTCTTGTATGCTGTCCTATAAGCCCACAATACATCATCCAAGCGCTTGCTCCAATCTTTCCTATTTGGATGCACGATTTTCTCTAATATTTGTTTCAGCTCACGATTTGAAACCTCAGCCTGGCCATTTTTTTGGGGGTGGTATGGTGTTGAGGTTTTTTGTGTCACCCCATACTTTCGAAGGAGGGAAGCAAAATTCCTATTGCAAAAGTGTGTCCCTTGGTCACTGATGATAGCCTTTGGTACTCCAAACCTGCAGAAAATTTGAGCCTTGACAAAATCCACTACAACATGAGAATCGTCAGTCCTGGTAGCCTTAGACTCCATCCATTTACTCACATAATCAACAGAAACCAAAATATACAAAAATCCAAATGAACTAGGAAAAGGACCAATAAAATCAATGCCCCATACATCAAAAGTCTCACAGAATAGTATGGGTTATTGGGGCATATCATGTCTCCTAGAAATATTCCTAGTGTGTTGGCAACGAGATCATGACTTACAAAACACATGGGCATCATGGAACAAGATAGGGCAATATAATCCAGAGTCCAAAACCTTCCTAGCTGTCCTTTGGGGTCCAAAGTGTCCACCACAAGCAAGTGTATGACAAAAATGCAAAATAGACTCAAACTCATGATCGGGAACACACCTCCTAATGACTTGGTCACTACACATGCGCCAGAGGTAAGGATCATCCCACACATAATACCTAGACTAACTTTTTAATTTTTGGACTTGATTCTTCTTCAAATTTGTTAGGATTTCAGAGGAAACAATGTAATTAACTAAATCAGCATACCAAGGATGCATACCTGAGATGGTATAGAGATGCTCATCGGGGAAAGTTTTCTGAAGTGGTACCTGGTCCAAGGTGTCATCCTATAGTGTGTGAGTAAGCCTACTTATGTGGTCTACCACCAAATTCTCTGATCCCTTCTTGTACTTGATCTCAATATCAAATTTTCGAAGAAGGAACATCCAATAGATAAGTCGTGGCTTTGCATCTGGCTTCTTTAGGAGGTACCTCAAAGCTGCATTGTCAGAAAAAACAACTACTTTAGAGCCCAATAAATTTGAACGGAATTTATATAAAGAAAATATGACAGCAAGAAACTCCATTTTTGTGGTTGTGTAATTTGATTGGGTTGAATCCAGTGTCCTCGATACATAGGTGATCACATTTGAACGTCCCTCCACCCTCTAAGATTAGACCGCTCCAACCGCGAAGTTGGAGGCGTCACACATAAGCTCAAAAGGAATCTCCCACCGTGGGGGATGTATGATAGGTGGAGTAGTCAGACACTTCTTTAGCTCATCAAAGGAAGTCCTACAAGAATCATCAAACACAAAATCAGAATCTTGTTGAAGTAATCATGACATAGGAAGAGCGATCTTACTAAAATCTTTGATGAAGCGCCGATAAAATCCTGCATGCCCTAGGAATTATCTAACATCACGCACACAAGAAGGATAGGGTAAGGATGAAATAATGTCTAGCTTAGATCTATAAACATCTATCCCATGTTTTGACACTACATGCCCTAAGACAATGCCATGCTATACCATAAAATGACACTTTTCAAAGTTCAGGACCCGATTCTTCTCAATACAACGATTTAACACCTTTCCCAAACAACTTATACATTCATCAAATGAAGACCCATAAACCGTAAAATCATCCATAAATACCTCCATGCAAGTCTCAATAAAATCATAAAAAATAATCACCACACATCTCTGGAAGGTACCTGGGGCATTGAAAAGTCCAAATGGTATCCTTCGGTAAGCAAAGGTACCAAATGGCCAGGTGAATGTCGTCTTCTCTTGGTCCTCTGCTGCAATGGAAACCTGAAAATAGCCAGAAAATCCATCCAAGAAACAATAGTGTGTCTTCCCAGCTAGAGTCTCAAGCATCTGATCAATAAATGGGAGGGGGAAATGGTCTTTGCGAGTGTAATGATTTAGTTTCCTATAATCAATACACACACACCAACTGTTTTGTACCCTCATTAGAACTAATTCATCTTTCTCATTTTTAACAACAGTAACACCAGTTTTCTTAGGTACAACCTGGACAGGGCTAACCCATTGTGAGTCAGAAATGGGAAAGATTATACCTGGCTCGAGCAATTTCTCAACTTCTTTTTTAACAACATCCAGGAGGGTGGGATTGAGTCTCCTTTGTGGCTGTCTCACCAGTTTAGCCCCATCCTCCAAGAGAATCCTATGCATGAAAATGGAGGGGCTAATACCTGATATGTCTGCCAATGTCCAACCAATTTCCCTAATGTTATCACTCAATAGATTCAAAAGTTTTTCTTCATGTTCAAAAGAGATATTGTTAGAAATGATCATAGGTAATCTATCACCACTCAGCAAGTATGCATATTTAAGATTTGGGGGAAATGGCTTGAGTTCCAATATAGGGGGGTGATGTATGGATGGAGAAATTGATGCAAAAGACATATCTGCACAATGAACATCAGTATCAGAATATAAATCATCATAATCAGAGAATAAAGCACCAAATCCATCAGCATACTCAATAGCCATGTCATAATCAGAGCTCACATGATCATGATCAGAATATGATTCCATTTCAAAATCAAATCTTAGAGAGTCTTGTTCATTAGAAATAGGTATGGAAGTTCTCTTAGACATTAAACCAGAACCAATACTCATAATCTCCCTAAGCATGGGACAATCCAATTCCGTGGTGTTTTTACTTGGTGGTTCAAAATGGGAGATAACAAAAGAAGAATGGTCCTCTGAGGGGTACTTCATGGATTCCATGACATTAAATACCACAAATTCATCTTGAAAATCAGTGGAAAGTGTACCCTTATTGACATTTAAGATAGTTTTTGCAGTTTTGAGGAAGGGTCTACCTAAGATAATGGTGGCATGAGAACTTACCTGATCATCCTCTATGTTAAGCTCGTAGAAATCTGCTGGGAAGATCATGTCTCTTACCAAGACAAGTACATACTCAAGGACTCCCAATGGATATGCTGTAGCTCTATTTTCCAACTGCACCACTACTCTTGTTGGATTCAACTCACCAACCTACAAGGAAGAGAATACAGAGTGAGGCATCACATTTATGGAAGCTCCCAAGTCACAAAGAGTATCAGAGAAATGCAACTCCCCTATGGTACATGGGATGGTGAATGTCCCAGGATCCTTGCACTTTGTTGGCATTTCTAGAGTTGGTATAATGAGTGCTAAGACATTCCTTCCAAGGTCGATCCTCTCATTTCCCTTGATCCATCTTTGATTGGTAAAAAGTTATTTTAAGAATTTCGCATACCATGGAATTTTCTTAATGGATTCAAGTAGAGGAATGTTGATCTCCACACGCTTGAATGTATCCAAAACCTCCTTTTTCATTGATTCTTCAGCCATCTTCTTGGTTTGGACAACCCTGTTGGGAAAAGGAAGGGGTTTAGGAGGAACATTATCAATATTTTTCTTACCTTTATCTTTCTCCTTGGATTTCTCATCAGTTGGTTTGGAATGCGGCTGCTTTGGAGTTGAGGTGAATCCTGGTGGAATGGTAGGTACAAATGTATCATTCATTTCCTTCCCACTTCTCAATGTGATGGCACTAACATTCCCCTTTGGATTTGGAGTGGGTTAGGAAGGTCGATTTCTAGAATTCTTACTTACAAGTTCATGGAGGGCGGTGGTAATCTGGCTCATTTGATTATTCAACTCCCTCAGCTCCGAACTTTGACTCTTCAGCTCATTCTGTTGATTAAGGACAATTTACTTCAAAAGATCATCAGTATTAGAATCTACCTTTGGTGGAGTATTCCCTTGTTGCTAACTTGTTGATGTTTGAGCTTCAAATCTCCTTTGGGGTTTTTGGAAACCCTGTTGGTAAGGTGGAGGCTTCTGGAAGTTTGGTTGAAAAGGGGGCCTTTGTTGTTGTCCAGATCCATACTTCATGTCCGACCGATCTTTCCACCCTTGGTTGTATGCTGGATCAAAATTCTTTTGGGGATATGGTTGATGTTGTTGCTGCTAATATGGTCTCCCAGGGAACACTGCTGCACAATCTTCTGTTTCTTGGAGTTGTGGGCAACAGTCAGTTGGGTGGTTTGTCTTAGTGAAAATACCACAAGGCCATAAAGGAGGGGGTAGATATGTATTTTGTGCCAAAGCAATTTGCCTCACCATAGTGTTCAATTATTCCAACTTAGTATCAATCAAATGACTTTCAAGAGAAGAAGGACTTACCTGATGTACTCCCCTAACATGTGGTGTACCTCTATCACCAAATTGTTGGGAGTTTTGGGCCATCTTGTCAATCAACGCACGTGCAGATACTGGTGTCTTGTCCACCAATGCTCCTCCAGCCGCATCATCTACCATGCTTCTCTCCATAGGTGTGAGTTCTTCATAGAAGTACTGGATGAGTAATTGCTCACTGATTTGGTGATGTGGGAAGCTTGCACACAACTTCCTGAATCGCTCCCAGTACTCATACATTGACTCCCCTTGGTCTTGCTTGAGCCCTGATATCTCCTTTCGAATGGATGTTGTCCTTGATGCTGGAAAAAATCTTTTCAAGAAAAGACATTTCAAATCATTCCAACATGTTACATCTTCAGGTTGCAAATAAAACATCCAATCTTTTGAAGCTCCATCAAGTGAGAATGAGAATGATCATAATTTAATTTGATCTTCAGAAACATTTATTGGTTTTAATGTTGAGAAAACCACATTAAATACCTTAAGGTGTTTGTTGGGATCCTCACCAGATAAGCCATGAAACCTTGAAAGAAGGTGAATTAGTCCAGATTTCAATTCAATGTCTGATTCGAGATTTTGGTATGCAATACAATTTGGTTGATAGTTAATATCTGGTGCAGCCAATTCTCGAATGGTTCTATTAAGTTCATTTCCATTATTTCCAGCCATTGGTTCCTCTTTTATGTTTGAATTTGAATTACTTCCAATTTCAATGTTTCCAGAAGAGAGTAATTCACCAACTGGTTGAATATTGAAACTTCCCGTAGATTGAGAATGTCTGATTCATTCCCTAAGGCTATGTTCAATGTCAAGGTCAAGATCTAAGAGATCTTCGTGATTAGTTCGTGTCATAAATCAAATAAAAATGAAAAGAAATAAAGTGGACCATAGTAAAATAAAAATGAGAAGTTTGAGTTGATGGTCCAAAAAGAAAATAAGAGGATGAAAAAAATGAAAACTTGAGAAAGGGGAAAGCTGAAAGAGGGAGGTGAAGAAAATAATAAAATAAAAAATAAAAGAAATAACTCTAAATGGTTGAATAAATTACTTGCCTCCCCGACAATGGTGCCAATTTTAAAGAGCGCTGTCGTGGGCGCCCTCAAATGATTAGTGATTTTAGGGTACTTAGGTGCAGTAGAGTGGCTGACCAAGGTCGTCTCTCAAAGGAGGAAGTGAATTTAACAACTTATTAAAGGTATTAAAAAAATAAAATACAATAGAATAAAAACACTACTTTAAAGGATTTGGGGTTTTTATTTTTTATGAATCTAGAATAAGTTTTCTGGAATAAGATTGTATATTTTTTTGTTTTTAGTTTTGAAATGAATTTCGATTAAAATGACACAACATGAATATTTTTTTTAGAAATCTATTTTAAAAGGTGTAATCGATCTAACTCTACATCTTCCTTCACTTAATAATCGTTATCATTTAAATTAATATACACTTAATTATGATCCTCTAATTTGTTATCTCTCGAACCCTACGAGAGTTAACTTAACCGCAAAGATGAAATTACTTAAACCCTAGGCTAGCTTCGGAACACGCAATCACAACACCCTGCTTTGATTGTTGTTCTAAGGATAGCTTATGGTTAGTGGTTAATTAGAGCACATATACATTCTGGAAATGAGGATGAATTGTGTTTAGGGATTATATTTGAACTCAACAAATTTATCCTGTGTGGTCTTGTATTACCGATTAAGATCGCACTCTCACAATTTACACAATTCCCGACCTCGTGTGTTTGGTGTTAATTGTTCAATTGCTTTCTTAGTTTCTTACAATTTAAAAAAACAATTCATGTATCATATTAAGTGAATTAAAGTATCTCAATGATTCAAAATAATTAAATGAAGAAGGATAGAGGTCGATCGATTACTAAAAAGAACTACTCTTCTAGGGGCGGTGTAGTCATCGTAGAGACGTTTTGCATAAGCAAAGGATTGAAAGGGTAGAACCCAATCTTGTCTCCACTCTTGATTCCAACCCAATTAAGAAGATTAATAGAAGAATAAAATTAAAGAACACAGAATATTATTTGACGAAAACTTCAAGAAACAAACATGAAATAAAAGAAATACAAAGAAGAGGTGCGAGAGGAGAGCCTTTTTGGAAGAGAGGTTTGCACAAAGTCTTACCTCTTCCAAGATTTGTGAGGGGCTCCCAAGAGACACCCTTTCGGAAAAACCTTCCCAAAGCCTCAACCAGCCCTCCCAAAGAGTTAAAAACCCCTTTAAATAGATTTTGTGAGGGCTAGGGTTACATAACTTTTTAAATGTGAAATGAAAAACTCGGCCAAATATTTTATTCCCTGTTGCACTGACTAGTTGACCACCAAAACGCATGAATTGACCATCCATCAAGAAGGATGATTTGTGCCAAATCTTTACCCTGAGCTTTTCTCAAACGTTGGGCTTAATCAAATCCCGGATGAAGAATATATGGCCCAAATACATAACCTATGTCCATTCTGTCGAGTCCAGCCCAGCATTGGATTAATGGCCCATTTACTCCATCCAAATGCACTCGTTAGCTCTAGTGTCTTGAAAACATGTTGTATAAAATTAAGTGAGGAAAACTGTTACAAAATTTCAAATTCAAATAATAAATATAAAGATATTTATCTTCGAAATACTACAGTGCACTATTAAGGGTAAAACTGGAATTTTCACCAAATTTTCAAATGAATGATCAAATCCCAAATATTTTATAAATAAACATATTTAACACAATTTGAGGAAATTATATCATTTATTATCAATACAATATTCAACAAAATAGTGTTTTATCACCACACATAACCAAACAATTTCGTCTACATTCTTAGTAAATAAAACTAGATCATTCTAAAGATAATTTCTTGGTTTGATAAATCCATTCACCTCTAAATCCTCAAGTTATACATTGAGTTCCTTAAACTAATTTAGTTCCATATGATACAAGGGAATAAATATAGGTTATAATCCTAGCATAATTTTGATCTAAAATTAAATTCCTCTATTATGAGTAAGTATTATAAAATCACATGAAAATACCTCTTGGTAACTTTCTATCATTGAAGAAAAAGAGGAGGGAGAAACTACCTAATTTTCCATTAGAACCATGCCCACTACCTCAGCTTTTATATCTCCAATATAACTTAGGTACGATCCCACTATTCCTTCTCCAACATCCCATTAACCAATCCAAATAAACTCATTCTCCTTAGGAATAATAAAGTACACTCATCTCCTGTTGCATTCAATGTGTTCCTTATAAAAAATCAACAAGTAAATGCTAAAAATCACATTGAAACTTTTCACCTATAAGATCATAAAATCCCATAAATTTGTATAACCAGGAACTACTACAAAAAAATCTTGACATATCTGGATATGATATACCATTTTCACTAAGGGAACTAATGAAATACAACTCCGCTCTGACTAAATACAACAACATTTCCATCCATCCTTATCCTTCCTCTTCCTAATACCAAAAGAGGAATTCACTATGTCACTAGGAGTCCCACTAATTGGTGCAGCAATGGGTGAAAGAAGACATGTTTCTATATCCTCATCCAAACCCTTCATGATCATCAGGGACTTTCGTAAAACCTCTGGAAATTTCATTAGGTGCAATCTCCTAACGTGGAACCTTATCTCTTGTAGAAGGCATGTCTCAAACATCCAAGACTTTTGTACCTCATTCCTAGAAAAATTACGAGTGATGCGAAGAAACATCGTGAATTGATAAGAATAGTAATATTAAAAAATTTTCCCTTGTTGAATATCTATAAACTACTAATCTTGATCAATATTCTGTATATCTAGGGAAAAATACCCAAATAATAGATCCCTAAATGTCTCCCAAGTTCAACCCCCATGTATCCTTACATGGTTTATGATTCACTATCATCTCCTCATGTGTCCGTGAAGCATGAAAGCATTCAACATAACCTATAAATCCTCTAGATTCCATACTAGATCAATGATTACCTTAATAATGTTGACCCGTTACTAATCATCTTGGGGTTCTACAGTACCCTAGAAGGTTATGGGATACTGGAGTTATAAATCCCAAGAATAACCAACCATCATATTATGAGCTCTTCTACCTTGAAAAGGACTAATCTAAAAAAATCTATATGGAAGAAGTTCAACTTCCTAAACCACTAGAGTAGTTATAAAAGAATTCCCAACTATATTCCCCTTCATGTTTCTTTTTTGGACATGAAGTAAATACCTTTTGGATCATTTTAACATTCTTCTGAAGTCATTTCTATAAGGAATCTATTATGCAGTTTTATTTGAAATTCCAAAAAAAATACATAGAAATTCCCAAAATATATCCTTTAACCTTAAGTAGTTCATAGATTCACATAAAAGATTTCTATTGGAAGACCTATCCATGGAGTCCATCCACATCTTGATGGGATGACACCCTTAGAAATACCTAGGACTTATTCAAAGTATCCAGTACATTTACATTAGTAAAAGTCATATACATATAATAAAACATATCATGATCAACTTAATTAATTAAAATCCTAGTACACAAAAACAGATATATATATATATAAGAATCAAATATCACATATAAACATTGACATCTAATTAATTGAATTACTATTTTTGAAAAGAAATCATCTACATGACATGTGAACCTACGTGTGTAAGGCCCGAACCTTAAACATTACATAATCTTGAATTATGTTAATAATTCACATTGAGGATCTTTTTAGGTTAAAATACTTTGATAATTAGGTCACAACATATACATAACAACTTTAATATTACATTTAGATACTTCTACTCAGTATCCATTTTTTCATAAAATAAAAACTCTTAAAAAAAGAAACATGTTTAGTTTCATGTTTTAAACAACATGTCATTGACATGATCCTGTTATTGACCCTATTCCACCTTATGTCCCAAGAAAAACATTTCAAAAACCTGTTATGAGCATAAAAATTTACGTAAGGGATACATAAAGAAGGAAAAGAGTTATTTATTCAAAACAACATGTAAACCATGAATACTTTATCATAAGTAATACTCTTCACCATTATGAAGTAGTAAATACTCCTCACTGAATAAATGATAATTTCCTACACTTTTGTTACCAGAATATTACCATAAAACCAATATAAATCACACATAACATATAAAATGTAAACATGTGACATAATCATACTTAAATAGAATAAGAATACGGATGACATCGAAAAATCATTCTTACAAATGGAATAACCATACGACCGACTTTCATACCCAATGCATTGGAGGTTATAACGTAACCCACCTTCCATGGTTTATCATGGAACTACCCTTCATTTGGTTTATCACATAACCACACAAAAAATTTCCATGTACCATTATATAATAATCACACATAAAAGATTGAAAATACCAATATTTCAATCATAAAATTTCATTTGCAATCACAAGAAATAATTTCAAGATATTGAAATAGTAAATAAACTTTCAAAACCATTTTAAATACCAAAATAATTAAAAAGGGATTAAGTGGTTTCTTTTTTCCTATTAAAAATATTAAAGATTATAGAAGAATCCAAATATCATATAACAGTTATGGTGGCAGAAACGTTGTTGTTTTCGCAATACGGTAAAAAAATATTCCATTTGTCTTTTAGTAAAATGACTCATAGAAAAATATTCTTTTTGAATAAAATTAAAATTCAAAGGGTTTTATTATACATCGTGTAAAATAAAGAGGTGTATATTATCAAAACATACCCTAATGAATGTAGATTGAGGCGCAGTCCCTTACCTCAGGTCCGACTTGTCTCATATGATCTTGTTCTTCCTGAATAATAAAATTAAGTTAATTTCTACATGATTTAGAAACTTTTTAAAGGTTATTATTACTTTTATATCACTTATTACTTGGCTACAATAATTATTTAACTATTTTAGTTCTTATCAGACATTTTGTCGATGTTCAGAACATGAGTCAAAAATGAACTTATTATAATTACAAATTATCCATGTGGTCAAAAGTACATTATCTATAGAATGATATTCATGATTTATATATCATATATATCATATATATACAGTACTTATGTATTTATAATACTCCATAGAATTTTGATATAAGAAATGAAATGCACCGTTCAGGGATATGATAAGCCGTAAGTACACATGAACACTACTTTCATATTTTTTAATATTAAACGAAATAAACACTAAATGATACATAAGTCTATTATAATTATAGTATAATATCTATGATATATATGTTACATAAGTTCATTAATTATGTCCTTTATATGGTCCACGTATAGAATGAATGATTCATATCAATTTAAGGTGCAGTAGTCCGCACTTCCTCAAAGGAAATTATCATATATATACAACATGAAAATGTTAAAGGTATGTTATAAATGAGAATTACAGAAGAATAGAGATAAAATAAATATACTATATATCATGAATAATTATATTTCCATCATAATGGCCACCATAATAGGAGGTATGAGAATATTGAACAATCATTGTTTCATGAGGCAGTAGTTCACCGTCCATAAAAATAGTACATTCTAAATCCATTAAATGGAGGTGTGTGTATGTTTACTTCGGATAGTTCTCATAAAAACCTATTATATTTAATATACTGGAATTGTTATTAAAAAATTATCAAATAGAGTTTAGTAGGGTTGGAGTAGTAAAATAAATGGAAGAAGCTTGAGAGAAGACATTCCGTCAAATCGGGTAACTCATTTTGATTTAAGCTAAAAGTCCTTCTTGACTTTTCTTATTCCTAAAGGAAAGATTATAGGAGGAAAGGAAGAATGTTGGGTGATTATTGGAGTAGAGTTGTGATGATATAAGAGGATTTAGAGGTGTGATTAATGGGTTAGAGGTGGTTCAATTTTATAAGAGGTAGGAATTTCACTTTAGGAATGTCTTGAAATATTATTTTATTATTATTTCATTTTAGAATTATACTAACTCCAAAGTGATATATGTATAAAATAAGATGATTATGGGTAGAAATAGTCTCATACAATGGGGTTTAGACAAGTTTAGGTCATAAAACTAACCTTATATTTTAGCTTTAACCCTTAGTTAAATAAATTAACTCATACCATGTCTTCTTGTATTTTCATAATATATGGTTACTATAGTTACTATAAAATGCCAAGAGAAAAAAAAATGGAACATTAATGAAATTCTTAGCATCATATATGTCATTTGGAATAATGTTAGATTTTTAGGACTATTTTATCATTTAATAAAATAGTAATTATTTTTAAAACTCATTTATGTCAATTTTTATACTATTCATATCATGACTTTTATAAATCCTAAAAATCATGATTATTTGGACAAAAATTCATTAATTAAAATATAAAAAGTCATACCCATCCATAAAATCTTGTATGTAATAAAAATTTTCAAAATAAATTTATTTTAATATTTTTAATCTCATTTATTTAAACCTTTCATTAATAAGGTAATCACTACATCACCATTGTGTCATAACTAAATTTATTTATACAATGTGTAAAAATAATAAATAAACTTCCATGATGTAATAAATATTTTTCTCTTTATATGGACTATTTATAGTAAAAAATATCACTTAAATAACCCCATATAAAAATTATCTTACTAAAAGATATATGATTATGTTACACTTTTACTTAACTTTAAATTATTTTTTATAAAAAGTTATTTTCACATACAAGTGGCTTTATGGGGCACCAAACTCGACCTAAGGATTCCCATTGTCATACATGTATCATATTATAGGTTTATGAAATGTTCTATGGTAATTTTATTTTATTATAATATTTTTTTCCCTTATTCACCAGATTTACCCTTTTACAATGGTAAATAAAATATTTACTAAAGTTACTATTCATAATGTATAAAAATAAAAGTTACATATTTTCAAAATTTAGACCTCCTAATATAAAATATGAACCCATTTTTCCAAATTCAAAACAGAAAAGTTTCAGAAATTAATTTGAAATTAATTCCCATTGTCAAAACCAAAAAAACGTGTTTTTAAGAAGTAAAAACATCCAAAATATTGACATGTGTTTATGTCCAATTTCAAAGTTAAATTACGTAGAATGACCAAAATTGGAATAATTGATAAAAATAAAATCCAATTAAACTTAAAAACCAATTAAAATGAAAATATAACTATATAAATAAATTATATGAAAAGGCAGTTTCGACTTAAAATACAGTATTTTCACTATTCATTAAAAATGATCTTTATCAGAAAAATTCCAAAAATTTACCCAAAGTAAATTTTTCTGTCCTTATTTATAAATAAGAAGTTTATTTTTTCAAAAGGAACATATAAAAGTGAAAAAACTACATTTTAAAAGGGTTCTCCATTAAAAGGTGGTAAAACTATTTTTTTTAAAATATTATTGTTTTTCATTCTTAAAATTGGATTCATTCTTATTTTAACCTCTAAAATTTATTGGATAAAAGTAAAAAATATTTAAAAAACACATTTAATAATATTTTAGTTAGTTGTGCTCAATCCCACTAATATAATGGCATGGATTTAACTACCATTTAAAAGAATAATAATATTATATTATTTTTCTGTATAACTCAAAGTTGCGTGCTACGTAAGATTTCAAAGAAACCTGTTGTTACGTGTTGAGTACGCTATCAGAAATAACATCTTCTTTAAAGATAAATTAATATTTAATTCAAAAATATTAAGAAATATGAAAATATAAAATTCTTTATTTACGTGGTATGTTACATTTTCCCCCATTTTGTTAATTGCGTCCTCACAATTTTAAAATTGGGCTCGAAAAATTCATTAAAAGTCCCACATCAGAAAAAGTGTCAATACAAATATCATTTTAAAAGAATGAAAGATAATTATAATGGACACCCGAGATAACACATAATAATATTCCATGTAGGAAAACATGTACATGGAAGAAAAACTAAACATTAAGTTCTGATGGAGAGTGATAGAAAACACGATTAGGATAAAGTTAACAATATGAGACCGTAAACTTGTGATTGGTTAAACGGTCTTTGATTCCCCAGTAGGAAAAGTAAACGAAAAACATTTTTGTTTTAGGTTCCTTTTTATAATGTTGAGGAATTTATTTATGAGATTAACTAAGAGCATAAAGAAACATACTTACATGAAAAATAGAGTTTCATCCTTTAATAAATTTCATCCAAAAACTCATCTTTTCTCCAAACAATGAGTATTCATGATGACTTGGTCACATCTGAATCACTATAATTGACTTCTAGAGAATCACAGAATCCATGAAAGATGACCTATATATTTCCCCAATATTTAGACATTAACCAAAACCAAAATGGTTAGTATGAGATCAGATAATCCCAAAAAGGATTATACTTTATAAAAATAAATACTACTCTTAATCTCCAATATTCAATAAACAGTACCCAAAGGTCAACAAAGACCATTCAATACACAATTTCCCTTCAAATTCTTTAATAAAATCCAAACTAATATTGAAACCAAAACTCAGAAGAATTTGATCACAAAGTATTCCATGATAAATCATAACATTTATCTATAAATAACATCGAATACTCTTAGAGTCTCATACTAAAGTGCCATTTACTTAATCAAAAATTAATTATGATAGTTTAATCATTTCAAAAAATAACCCAAATCTCCATAGGTATACAATAAACATATAGATTCTTCCAAAATAAAATTTTAACTGTTACTCCACAAATGAAATCCCATAGTATTTTATTTTCCTTAGGCATATAGTGTTACCAAAAGAGAAAACGTCTTCCAAAATATACTTTATCACTTAATCACCAAATCATATTCTTATAATAAGGATATCAATTTGATAAAACATATGTTCCCAAAATCAACTTATTCTTGATCCACAAAATCACATAACTAAAAAGAAGAAGTCCTACTGACCAGGGACTATATGCAGTCTAACGGTAGGTAATAAACCCTAGTATCACTTTGGTTGTGGGTTTAATTCCCGTAGATTTGTCCGACATGACAGGTTGTCACACGGTCTCTATGTTGTTATTTTTCAAAAACCAGATAATTCCAATAACATTAATAAAATGAGAAAAAATAATTAAAAAAATATCCATAACCTATATTAATCTCAAAGGTTATATCATACATCACATTTTACATCCAAAAAACTAATAACCATTTATCACCTAAAAAACAAAAGATCATATATATCCATGAGGTTATCCATTATGTCCACACATGAAAAGATAATTCTTTCATGGAAAACATTTTCACATATCAAAATTCAGGGTTAAAAATAGTAGAAAAATTATTTCAATGTAATTATATCATTAATACATTTAAATATATCAACATCCATAGATCTAACACAAATCTTCAATTCCTAGACATCATAATCCTCAAAAACTCTTCCTGATCATTTATCCATGTTTTCCCATCATATTATTTTATAATTCTTTCCTACAAACAAAATCAGGCATAATGTCATAATATTTCAGTAATGTCAAAACATGAGCTCAGAAGTAATCCACACCTTTTATCGGTCATTTTCTGTTTCCCCATATTCAATTGGAATGAAATTTATAATTAGTAAACATATATTTGTACGATCCTGCTAATGCCATTCCCGAACCTTCTTCGTAGGACATCTTTTTTTATATTGACCATACACACCACATTTAAAACATTCAATTTATCCTTCGGATAAAACTTCTTTCCCTTTCGTGGAATCAATTGGATCCTTCCTTTTTATATGGTAGGTTATTGATTTATTACCTTCATTACCACATCTAAAACATCTTCTCGTCCCTTTTTAATTATTTTCCTAGGTGTTTCTTTCAACATCCTTGACACATAGATTTTTTAATATGCTTAACTTTATTATTATTACTTGAACTTCCATAGGGATTCATTTCTCACGTATATGATTCCTTAGAGAAATCACCAAGGTTCAAGTGGTTAATCATGACTATAGATAGTTGGTTAAGAATAAACAAAAGAGTTCTCAATGCATATCCCATTTCATTCGGTTGTTCATTCAGAAAACCACCATAGTTTCCTTCACATTGTTACTTTGGTTCCTGCCAGATCCAACCATTTACTAAAACCAAAAATTCAGTGTGAGTATATCTGTAAAATAATCATATAATATCTTATGAGGAAGGTAAATAATAAGTTATACTTATTCATGTTATCTTAAAATCATTAAATTTATCTAAAATAACTATGACTCTTTCTAATAGGCTAACCATTGTGGTTATGTCACTTATGCTTAAATAACACCATAACCTCTAATGTTATCCAATCCAACATCTGATACCAACTATAAGGCCTCATCCTTAAAAATTACATAATCTTGATTTATGTTAATAATTCACATTGAGTATCTTTTTAGGTTCATAGATTTATAGAATTAGGTCATAACTTATACATATCAACTAGAATATTACATGTAGACACTTATAATGAGTATCCATTTTTCATAATATAAAAACTCTTAAAAAAAGAAACACTTCTAGTTCCATGTTTTAAATATCATAACTTTTCGTTTATCCCATAGTTAACCCTATTCCACCTTAATTCCTGTAAAAAACATTTCAAAAAATTAGGATGAGCTTGAAAATATCTATAAGGAATACATAATGAAGGAAAACTATTAGTTATTCAAAACAACATGTAAACCATGAATACCATATCATAAGTAATACTTTTCACCTTTATGAAGTAGCAAATACACTTAACCGAATAAAATATCATTGTTTACCCTTTTGTAACAAAAAGATTACCATAAAACCCATAGAATGAACAAAAAATATATAAAAGGTAAACTTCAGACATAATCATACTTAAATGGTATAACCATACGATCGACTTCAGAAAATCACTATTATAAATGGAATAGCGATACGACTGACTTCCATACCCAATACATTGGAGGTTATAAGATAACCACCCACCCATGGTTTATCATGGAACCACCTGTTATTTGGTTTCCCACATAACCACCTGTCAAACGTCCATGTACCCTTATATAATCATCACACATAAAAGATTGAAAATATCAATATTTCAGTCATAAAATTTTATTTGTAATCACAAGAAATAATTTAAATATATTGAAATAGAAAATCCAATTTCAAAAATATTTTAAATACCAAAATACAAAAAAATGGAATACGGGTTTTTTTCCTTTTAAAAACATTTTTTCTTATAGAAGAAACCAAATATCTGATAACGGTTACGGCAAAAAAAAAGTGGTCATTGCCACAATATGTTAAAAAACATTCCTTTTTTAATTTAGTAAAATGAATCATATAAAATATTCATTTTGAACAAAATTAAAATCCAAAGGGGTTTATTATACATCGTGTAAAATAAGGATGTTTATATTATCAAAACATACCCCAATAAAATGAGATTGAGATGAAGTCCCTTACCTCAAGTCTGACTTGTCTCTTATGTTCCTTGTTATTTCAGAATAATAAACTTAAGTTAAATTATACTTGATTTAGAACGTTTTTCTAGTTTATTATTACTTTTATATCACCTATTACCTTGTTATAACAATTTGTTAATTATTTGAGTTCATATCGGTCATTTTGTTGATGTTCGGAACTTGAGTAAAAAATGACCTTGTTAGAATTAAAAATTGTCCATGTGGTCAAAATTATATTATCTGAAGAATGATATTAATTATTTATATATCATATATATCATATATATCCAATATATATGTACTTATAATAGTCCATAGAATTTAGATACAAGAAATGAAATGCACCGTTCATGGAGACTGTAAGCCATACATACGTATGAACGCTACTATCATTTCTTTTTCATATTTAAACAAATAAAAACTAAATTATATATAGGTATATTATAATTAATTTATAATATATATGATATATATTTTACATATGTTTATTAACTCCATATTTTATACATTCCATGTATAAAATGAATGAGTCATATCACTTTGAGGGGGTGGTAGTCCTCACTTTCTCAAATGAAATTATCGTATATATACAACATGAAAAAGAATAAAGTTATGTTATAAATGAGAATTAAAGAATCATAGAGATAAAATATATATCATGTATATCATGTATAATTACAATTACATCATAATGGACACCATTATAGGTGGTAGGAAAAGATTTAACAATCATCATTTTGTGAGGTTGTGGTTCGCCATCCACATAAACAGTATGTTCGAAATCCATTAGATGGAGGTGTGTGAATGTTTAGTTAGAATAACTCTAATAAACACAACCTATTATATTTAAGATAGTTTATTTGTTATTAAATAATGGAATAATGAGAGTTTAGTGTGGTTGGAGAAGGAAAATAAATGGAAGAAGCTTGAGAGAATACATTACCTCAAATTCGGTAACTCATTTTGATTTAAGCTAAAATCCCTTATTTAATTTCATTATACATAGGGGAAGCATTATATAAGGAAGGTAGGAATGTTGGGAGCTTATTGAAGTAGATTTTGGATTACCCAAGGGGATTTATAGGTGTGAGTAATGGGTTTGAGGTGGTGTCCTTTAATAAGAGGGATGAGGTGCACTTTAGGAATGTCTTGAAATATTATTTTATTATTAATTGATTTTTGAATTTTAATAACAAAAAAGTGATATATTTAGAATATAAGATTATTATGGGTATAAATCATCTTATACAATTAGTTTTGTACAAGTTGAGGTCACAAAATTAACCTTATCTTTTATCTTTAACCCTTAGTTAAATAAATTTACTCTTACCATGTCTTCGTGTATTTTCATAACATATAGTTACTATAGTAACTATAAAATTACAAGAGAACCAAAAATAGATAATTAATGACATTTATAACATAATATATTTCATTTTTCTAAATATTATATTTTTAGGGAAGTCTTATGATTTAATAAAATATTAATTGTTTTAAAAACGCATTTATATTAATTTTTATACTATTCATATCATGACTTTTTAAAAATACACAACAACTAGATTCTTTAAATAAAACATAATTAATTAAAATATAAAATGTCATAAAAATCCATAATATTCTTTGATGGCATAAAAGATTGAAAATAAATTTATTTTAATATTTTTAATCTCATTTATTTAAATCTTTCCTTAATAAGGTAATCACTACATCACCATTGTGTCATAAATAAATTTATTTATTTGATGTCTAAAAATTATAAATAAACTACCATTATATTGGAAATATTTTTATTTTTCTAAGGACTAATTATAGTCTAAAATAGACCTTATATAACCATACATAAAAAATGTTTTACTAAAAGATATATGTTTATGTTACATTTTCCTTAACATTAAATTATTTTTTATAAAAAGTTATTTTCACTTACATGTGGCTCCATGAGGTCCCAAAATCAACCCAATAATTTTTTTGGTCAGAAATGTATCATCCAATTGGGTTAGTACCTGTGTTAGGGTAATTTAATATTATTATAATATTTTTTTTACCCTTATTAAGCAGATTTAACTTTTGACCATGGGAAATAAAATATTTACTAATGTTACTATTCATAATGTCTAAAAATAAAAGTTACCTATTTCCACAATGTGTAACTCCTGATTCCAAATATGGAATCCATTTTTCCATATTCAAAACATAGAAGTTGAAGGAATTAATTTATAATTTATTTCCGTTGTCAAAACCAAAAAGCGTTTTAAAGAAGTAAAAACTACCAAAAGATTGACATGTATTTATGTCCTATTTCAAAGTCAAAATAATTACAATGACAAAAATTGGATTAAATGATAAAAATATAATCCAATTAAATTTTAAAACCAATTAAAAGTATAATATAACTATATAAATAAATTATATGAAAAGATAGTTTTGACTTCAAATGCAGTATCTTTCACTATTCATTAAAAATGAACTTTATCAGAAAAATACCAAACATTTTCCTGAAGTAAATATTTATGTCCCTCTTTTAAATAAGAAGTTTATTTTGTAAAATGTAACATATAAAAGTGATAAAACTATATTTAATAAGGGTCCTCCATCAAAAGGTGGTAAAACTACTTTTTAAAAATATTAGAGTTTTTCATGCTTAAAATTGGATTCATTCTTATTTTAATCCTATAAAATTTATTAGATAGAAGTAAAAACATTTAACAAATATGTGTAATCATATTGTTGTTAGTTCTATTCATTCTGAGCAATAAAATGGCAAGGCGTTAACTACCATTTAAAATAATAATAATATATTATTATTTTTCGCTATAACTCAATGTTGTGTGCAATGTAAGATTTCAAAGAAACACATTGTTGCTTGTTAAGTATGATATTGAACATAACATCCCCATTAATGTAGAATTGGTATTTAATTCACAAATATTAATAAATATTAAAAATGTTATATTCTTTATTTACCTGGGATGTTACAACGTGCCTAGTCATGATTCATGACCATACCTATATCCCATAAATTGTAACAATAAAATAGAACTTAAAATCATCATGAAACTGAAATAAACCAAATGGTAAAAGAGATCCCATTATCATTGACTCATAGGTCTGTTATATTAAATCTAGCTTGGTACTGATGTGACACCTCTACCCAAGATCCACAAAACTAATTTTCTTTCCTCATTTCCCCAACATATTCAATTAAAATAGGAACATTAATTTGATAAAACTCTATAACACCCTGAACCAAATCACCAGATTGGGACCAGAGTACCACCTAACCTCACGTGTGTTTCCACATATGCTAGTGGTTTTTGAATAGTATTGAGGGTCCAAACAAAGTTGTGGGGAGATGATACCCTTAGTAGCAATATCTATACACTATCATCAAAAGAATGTGTAAATACACATCCAAGAAAATTAAAATATAAATTAAAAGTATATCACCATGCTATAATAAATAGAATCTATGACATAAAATATAAACTGAAATACCCTCAATGTGGTAGGTCAAACAATGTATGATAACCAAATACTATAAACTGAAACACCATAAAAGTAGTCTAGAGTCCATTCTAAAATCACCTCCATCATCCGAGATCTCTTTCTAAACTCCGTGGTGTAGGTCCCTTTCCCTTAGAAAGATCCCTAACTATGAAATCTTCACATGCATCAAGATTCCCATCTAGGGTGTGATTATAAACACAGTAGGACACCACCAATGCATCCTTAAGAGTAAGTGATCATTCATATAAAACTATATGTATGTTGGAAATTAAATGAAAAAAATATGAAACCTACAATGATCTAAATTTTGAACCGGATGAATATGCAAAGTTTTTTGAACTTAATCATTATTGGTCGGTTTAAATTTAAAAACTACCTTCATAACTGAATTCTAAAGGTTGATAAAATACTACGTAATGTTTTTGGACTTGGGTGAATCCCAGAGGATTTTCTTGGAGGTCTCAAGGAGTTTTAGGAGAACCATACTTGAAAAATCAAGGATTTGAAAAGCTACATAGGGTTTATGGTTTTTCTGAAATCATGCAGCCCACATCAAGTAACCGTGTGGCCTTGTTGAAGGGGGGAAATGGTGGTGTCCATGGTCTTTTCATTGTTTTCAAAACCATTCAAATAGACCACATGCTTAATAGAATGGATAGTATATAAGAAATTGTCATCACATGGTCACAACATAGTTTCCAAACTGTTCATACAACCCATGTGGGATGCTCTAGGTGCCCAGAAAAGGAGTGCATGGTAGGTTCATGGTTTCCTAAACCATGCGACATAAACCATGTTCCCAATCCTATTTTAAAAATTGACAAAATTAAAATAAATAAATAAAATAAAATAAAATCACAACCTCACCCCTATCACCCATCATAACCAATCACGACGCACCCAGGGGGTTCCACTTCGATGTGTGACCCTCCTCCTCCATGACCTCATTCCTGCTGTGTTTCCTCTTCAAATTTAATCCTATTTCTTATTCAATCCTTTTAGGTGAAACCCCTAGATCCTTCTCCTATCATTTTATTAGTTGATTTTAGTTTCACCATCACCCTAAGGTGTTCAGTTGAACCATAGGTATTGGTTAACATTGATTTTCTTTTAATCTTCCATTGTAGGGTTGTGATAATGGTCTCCCGAGACCTCATCTTGCATGTTCCAAAAACCACCGCTAATGGAGAGCTGGTTCAGATTTTTTTGGTTCTCCACCTCAATTCGAAGTGAGGTTTTATTCTTGTTTCTTATATTTTCAACATCAAATTTTGGGTATTTAATTATTTTATGGTTTGTAGTAATTGTTGGGTAGTGCGTTGGACTGTTCTGTGTGGTTTCGAGTTGTCGGGACTAAGGCAACTCACTTGTGTATACATAGGTAAGTATATATATATATATGTAGTTTCCCTCATTATGTGTGTATTCATCCATGGAAGTGAATATATATATATGGATCTTGGTGTGCCTATTTATATATATATAAATTCATACCCAGGTGAGTGGTGACCTCTATATGCACATAAGCATATATGAAAGGATCCCCATGTACATGATTATGGCTATTTAGGTGTTTGCAAGTCCATACAGTGTGGGTATGAGGCCAAGAACCAGCTTTAGCGCCTAGAGTCTACCTCTACGTCTCCTATGGGTGCGTTGTGTGGTTCTTCGCGGCCTCTGCGTGCAACTGGGATGGCAGCGGCATGATCTGCCTATGGCTGGTCTTCATTCTGGTATTTGGTGATGGTTTTTCATTTTAGGGTTTTGAGGTCCTTCTTGGTTTGGAATGCGGCTATGTTTGTGAGGCAGCGGCGACTTTGTTTTGTTGATTTGTGATTTGGCTGAGGTTTTGATGTTGGTTCTCTGTAAAATTACTTCGCATCTAGGCACTCAAGTCTTTGGTTAGTGTTTCCTCATACATCAATGACATTTTTTAGGTTTATTTCTACGATTTTGATCGGTGAGATGCTGATATAGTCTGGGGTCATTCGTTTCTGGTTTTGGTGGTGGTCGTTTGATATCTCGATGGCGTGGTTAATTTTATCGAGGGCGGTTCTTCTGTGATGGGGATTCGATGAAGTGGGTGAAGGTTTTTTTGGTATGATGTTTTGAAGATGCGGCATCTGAGGGGTGATGCCTTTCGATGGTGTTGAAAGTGATAATGAGGTGGTTTGATGGTGGGGAGTTGATCGAGGAGACTCACGTTTCAATAATTCATGTCCCGAGTCATACCGACATGGTTGATGCTATTTCCAATTTTGATTCAAGTGGATTTCTGTTTGAATTTGGTGATCTGGTAATTTGGTGTATGTCCTAGTTCCTACTCACCCATAAAGCGGATTTCGAAAATCAAATAAAAATATAAATTCCAGTTAGTCTATTAAACCCCTCCAAAGGAGGTGTGTTACCTTCAATATAAAAATTTTATGATATAATTTTATGATACCAGTATTATTACTTTGATGTTTTCTTTATGATTGAGTTATAATTGATAAATGGAATGTTTATATACTTTCCCCCTTTTAGTTGATTTTTCCATGTGGGCTCTTGTCTTGTTTCTATAATACCGTTCCTCTAAACCTGGTCTCTTGAAGTGCAGTTTTCATGTCTTAATAAGTTAAGTGGAATAGTTAAAACATATTTAATGAGATGGTGACATCTTTCAATTGAAATGACCAGGAAACCTGTACCATAAATCACTTTTCCATGTCTAGAAAAATTGAAAAATATGACCTTGGATTGGATGAATTACACTAAATGGAATGCCGAAATTTAATATTTATGTCATAATGAATCTCTTTCTCTATAATAAAGGGTTTAAATGAAATGGATTCCAAATAATGGAGTTGTGTATGACTAAAAACATGCATGAGTGGGATTTTACTCTTTATTTGAAATGAACATGTGACCATGCCTTGAATAAATGGTTTCTACATAATGAATTTTATGACTTGTATTAAATGGATTAAATAAAGTTGGACAATGTCTAGCTCAAAACATAAGAGGTTACGCCTTATGTGTTGGATCTTAAAGGAACTTCCTTGTGTAATAGATTATGAATATGGTATAGCTATTTGAAATACAGAGAGGGTACTACCTTATGAATCATATTATAATTATTACAATGAGTATTTAATTGATTATAGATGGGAGGAATTCTTACCCCATGCCAGTATATAAGAGAATATGTATGGGAGGCATTCTTACCCCATGCCAGTATATAAGTGATTTTGGATGGGTTGAATTCTTACACCATACCTGTATATAAGTGATTATGGATGGGAGGTATTCTTATCCCAGGCTAGTAATCTTATATTTGTGGATGGGAGGAATTATTACCCCATTCCAAATTATTATATATTTATAGGTGGGAGGAATGCTTACCCTAGTCTAGTTATAACCATGATACATATATGGATGGGAGGAATTCTTATCGCATTCCAGTTATCTTATATTTATGGATGGGAGGCATTCTTACCCCAAGAAATATTATTATATATATTTTTGTGGGAGCCATGATTACCCCATTCCAGTTACAACCTTTATATATGTGTATATAATGAAGAAATTCTTATCCCATTCCAGATATATTAAATATATATTTATATAGTGAATGATCAGACTATTATCCTGGCAACAAGCCGATGCTGGTATAGCTGTTAGGTGTCCCTTAAGAACCTAAATGGCTATTATTTATTTATAAAGTTATGTTTATTAAATTATTCATACCTAGAAACTATCTAATTTATATTTAAATGGATTGGGCTTGACACCATGAGTGACGAAATTATGAGATTTCATCTCACACCGTGATTGGGTACCCTCAGTACCCGATTAGACCTTCTTGTTTATAGGGCCTTGGACCTTGCTTTTGTATTCTTATACTGAGATTTAGGAGAAAAGGACCAATATCAAGCTCAAGATGCTCATAGAGATCACCCGTGGGACTTGTTGTATTATCTTTATCTGATTCTTATATTGTAGCATGATGTATTGTTTATCACTTTTTGTTTTTTAAGATTTTCATGTCATGCATTCATCTATTGTATAAACTAGCATTGACCACCTTTGTTCAGTTATATAAGAAAATGTATCCTACTACTTAGTTATTGATATTTATTACTTCCACTATTTTCTATAATTTAAATATTTTGTCATACTAATGTGAAACTCTAATAAAATGGAACCATATCCCCACTATCACCTTATGACAACCATGCTGCTAGTCGGAAGCCTCTAGCATACGAGGAGACATGCATAAGGCCATGTGACATACTGGTCTAGCTACTATTTCGAATGAAAGATGGGATGGGTTGTTATAAAGTGGTATAAAAGGTTGTTTTATTTCTTTGTCTTACTATTTTGGGTTGGTAGATATAAGATATGCAATTTTTCGGTACTTGGTTAATATCTATGATTGGGACTAATCTCCCCATGTATGGGAAATGACCAAGTGAACAAGGTTGGGATTATTTTTATGTTGTTTTATATTACAATGGATATGATTTAACCTTATGTGAATGGTGTACTTTCTACTATTTATCATTTATGGAGTTTATAGAGTTTAAAACTTAGCCTGATTTGGAATGGAAGATGAATTGCATGAATCATAATAGGAATATAGAAATTCACATTCCATGTATAGTGATGTGTTATATAGTTTCATTTTTAGGATGCATGTTGATTGGGTTGAGCGATATGCTATGATTCTATGTTATGCCTTTTGATCACATGCTAGATATGTTTTAATATATAATTGGTTTCTTTTACTAAATTAAATGGTCAAGATTATGACGGGATCCAGATTTTAGTGTTAAGGTGTATAGGGGCCTAATCACTAGGAAAAGGTAGTCAGTGTATTCAAACCATTATAAAGTGATTCTAAAGTTTAATAGTACTATGAAATTGGTTTTGACTAAAGGGATCCAAATTCCAATATGTAAAGTGTATGGGTACTTCACATGTTAGTAATTGGACACCTATCTCACCGATCTATTGTAATTGAGTTGTTTAAGTTTTGAATTGAGTTTTTTTATTAATAAGATCCAATTTTCAATCCATGAAGTGTATTGAAACTTCATGAACTTAGGAATGGAAGAGCATATTAAATTTAAAATTATGATGCTTTGAGAAATGAATTTAAATGGTAAATATGTTTGGTTTTTATTTTTCAATGAAATTTGTTACCTTATAAAATGTGCCACTGGACTCATGTAGGTTAGTAGGAATTTGTTTATTATGAGATGACCAAATTGGGTGATTGAATTTTCTATAATTAAGTAACTGATTTTGGGGTTTCTTTTTCAAGAACCCGAGATGGTTAAAATGGAATCCTGATGGTTGTTTAGAAACATTAAATTCATAAAGGTTAAATTTTATTAAATTTTAATGGATTGGAAATAGAACTTACAGTGGTGTCCTCTATTTAAAACCCACATGTATGGGAAATTTGAACTTATATTTTAGTTTCCTTGTAACGGGACCATATGTGTTTTCCATAGGATTCCCCCTTTTTAGAAATGGTTCAGATGATTGGATTTTAAGATTTATAGCCTTAAATTTGATGTGACAATATTAGGGTCGATGTTTTTACATCTGTAAGGGGCTATCTTATGGTAGGTATCACCCTTATAACTTTTTTTACATGTTAAATCCTATGATTTTTTAATGGCTGGTGCCATTTGGGTGACTTTGTCCCTTGTATAACTTTTAGATTCCAATGACTCCCTTTTTTGGAAGCATAGTCATGTTTTCTTTGATTTTTTATAGGCATGAGCATTGGGAAATGACCAGATTTAGTTTCTTAGACATGCCTCAGGCATGGTCGATTGCTTTGTTAGTTATTTAACCTCTTTAATTTCCTTGTTAGTGGATGACTTGGTACATCATTGTCTAAGTGAGTGGTCATATAAGGTAATAAGAAATTAGGTTATATCACTTGTTTTGATTAGTATGGTCTTGGGCAATCTCTGTAGTAGAATAGCCGAAAGGTGCAGGCCAGGCCTAATGCCCAGACCTGTCAAAATTTATTAAATAAAAGATGCAGTACATAATACAAAGCTGAAAACCAAATTAAAAATCCACACCAGCCAAACCCTACCGCCTCTACAGCGGACCAGAATTCCACAAAATTCAAAATTCAAAAGGCATCACGCACCATCATGAGTCAAGTCGTCACGTCACGCGGCACCTCGAGTCTCGCTCCTCGAGTCTCGCACCAAACGCGACAGCTGCCCAGTCCGCATCAAGCGCCGGTGAACTCCATCGGCGTCCCACGCGCCACCATTCACCGGAGAATGCGCCAGAGCCGGTTACGCCAAAAACACCATCACCGCAACTCCACAGCACTGGAATCATCAAAACATACGCCAGAACCACCGCCAAGTCGAAGAACAAAACTCGATTCACCATAGAAAACAGATTCACCCAAGCCATAATCATCCTCGGGTCACCACAAAACAAATAACCGAGAAACCGATCCCCATCCAACATCAAATCCACAACCAAAGCAGGAAGTCAGCAAGAGAACAATCCAGACCATCACCGTCTCCGTCGGGAATACCAGGCAAACACGAACTCAGCATCACAAATAGCAAACTCAAATCCAAAATCAAAAAGATGGGGAAGTCGAAGAAAGAAAACCATCACCCGAACGCTGGAAAGAAGCCCCTCTGCAAATCAGATCCCGTCGCCGCCGTCCAAGACGCCCACGGAAGACACGATGTAGCTTCCAACGCACACAATAGAACCGAGGCGACAACCCGCATGCCGCAGGAGAAAAAGCTCAGCCGCGGACCGTCACCGCACTGCCGAAGTCGCCAGCAGCGGAAGAAAAGATCACGACGGCCGAGTCAATGAACACCACTGCGATAGGAGATCCACCACCACGAGCTCACCGAGTGCGAGGAGGAACGCCGCCCAAACGAGAGGTGAAGGAAGTGGCGGCGACGAGGGGGAACCCTAGTTCGCAGAGCCCCTTACGGGCGCATCCTCCAATCTCTGTAGTAGAATAATCTGAGCGTTAAATAATCATTTCATCCTAATGACCAAGATAACTTTCTAGAGACTCGATTATTTTTACATGTCATTTTCATTGGGTGGGATTTATTTACATGATTTTATGTTGTGTTAGGTTAATGGAGATGCTTTGGAAGGTGAAGTTGAGTCCCTAATTTGTAGTTGACCAGTGGTGGTTTGAACCCTCTTCCTTCTAATATTCATGTGTGATTAACTGGAATCTATTTCAATCCTCTTAGTGTATTCTTTTTAGCGATGAGCGAATACCCTATCTTGAAATCATCCTAGATACACTAAGACATCATCGATCTTACATTGCGATAATTCTTTAACATGTATTGATCTTGTTGGATGGTTCCATTTTGGTGTTGCACACTGTATGTGTGGTTCCCTGGTGGTTTTATTTGAGAAACGTCATCGGAATTTGGGTGCAGGATTTAGTGAATCTATTTGTACTAAATGCAAGGTACCTTAGAGGAATGATTTTCGGATCTACTTGAAATATATCAGATGTTTAATCTATACATTCTTGCAAACAGTTAGCTAGAGATGGCTTGAATCGGGGTTATTCTTGTTTAATTTATATTGTTAGTGAAGAACCATTTTTAGGAAAATCATTAGGTGGAGAAGTGTGAAGTTGGGTTGGCCAGGGCTTTTCATAAGAGCCAGCTCAATATAGGATTTGAGGTTAATAGGGATCAACTTTTTTAATTATTTCAGTAATCACATAAGAGGAATCATCAAAACTCTTAAGGGTGTGCTTGTAAGGAAATTAAAATGGTGATTTTAACTAAGGTTTGGAATTAAACACTTAATGATAAATCCTAAGGTGGGATATACCTTTGACCATATGCCTACTAAGATGATGACAGGATTCTGTCTTTGGGTAAATAGGCTCTAGTAAGAGTTGTATCAATGTTTCGGTTAGAGAATGAGCGTTGTCTCGGGTCTGAATGACTAAAGTGTTGTGTGCTTAAGTTAATGCTGGAAGGTTTATTGGATGTTAAAAAATACAAAACAAACATTTGAATGAAGATCCATGATCCCTGTAGGTTGGGTGATGTGTTATTATATTCTCAAAGGCTTCTCAAGGAAAAGAAGTTCTATGGTGGGGAGGTTATAAGGATCCGTGTTTTAAACCAGATGACTTGAACAATTTTGTTACTGGATTGGTTGAATTTAAAACTAATCTTTATAACTCAATTCCAATGGTTGAAAAACTAATGAGTTATTATTTTAGACTTGGTTGAAGGCACAAGGAGTTTCTCAGAGGTCTCACTAAGTTTTGGGATCACTAAACACAGAAAATCATGGGTTTGAACAGTTGTATAGGGCACATTGTTTGTCTGAAACCATGTGGCCCACTTTTGATAACTATGCAGCCTTGTTCAAGGGGTGAAGTGGTGGTGAACATGGTTTGGGCACAAGTTTCCAAAACTTGTTCCTAGAACACATGCTTAGTTGCATGGACAGTAGCTAAGAACTGTTCATCACACAGTCGGTAAATGGTTTCCAAACAATGTAGCCAACCCATGCAAGATGTTCTAGCTTCCCAAAAAAGGGGCACATGGTTTCCTAAATCATGAAACATAAACTGTGTACCCAATCTTGTTTTAATTTTTTTTAATTTAAAAAAAATAAGTAAAATAAAATAAAATGACAACATTACCACTCTCACCCCTCATACCCGATCACGATTCCCCCAGGGTGGTTCCCCTTTGATTCATGACCCTCATCCTCCAAGAAATCCTTCATGTGGTGTTTTATCTTCAGATTTATTTTGATTTCTTATTCAATCCATTGTGGTGAGACCCCTAGATCCTTCTCCATTCATTTTCTCTCCCAATTTTGTGCTATCTGTCACCCTACGGTGTTTAGCCAAACAGTAGGCATGGGTTAACTCCAATTTTCTTTATTTCTTCCATTATAGTGTTGTGTGAATGGTCTATGGGGACCTACTATTTCATGTTCTGACAACCTCCACTGAAGGTGAGGCGGTTCATATTGTTTTGGTTCACCACAACCATCTATGATGAGGTTTTATTCTTACTTATTGGCATTTCACCATCAGATTTATGGTCTTTAATTTTTTTAAGGTTTTTAGTAATTATTGTGTAGTGTGTTGGACTATCCCTTATGGTTTCAAGTCATTGGGTCTAAGGCAACTCACCTGCATATGCATAATCAAGTGTATATATACGTGTAGGTTCCTCTATTATGCATATATTCATCAAAGGCAGTGAATATACATGTATAAGGAAAGGTGTTCCTAGGTATATGTATGAAAATGCATATGTAGGTGAGTGAATACTAGTATATTCACATAATCATATAGGAAAGGATCCCCTTGAACATGCTCATGGCCATTCTGGTGTGTGCATAGGGGATGTGTTTCCTTATATGTATACAAAGGTTAATATGCTTAGTGGAGACCCACAACTCCTAGTTAGAAAGCATCATGATTTGTAGTGTTCAACTGGGTTTATAAGGCCCTAGCCTTAAACATTACATAATCTTGAATTAAGTAAATAATTTAGATTGAGGATCTTTTCAGGTTTAGAGTTTTAGAGAATTAGGCCATATCTATTACATTACATCTCAAATATTACAAAGTAGACACTTTTACTCAGTATCCACTTTTTTCATAAAATAAAAACTCTGAAAATAAAATAAGAATTCATTTCTTGATATAAATCTTCTTGAATTCATTCTTTCTCTTACCCTTCCTTATACCCTGGGATTTTTTTTCAAAAACGTGGGAAGAGCATAAAAATATCAATAAGGGTTATAAAATAAAGAATTAAAACATTATCCCTTCAATGAATACAAAACAAAAAACTCTTTAACATACCTTAAATAATCATAATATTTATGAATAACATATAGAAATCATAAATCATAAAGTTAACTTGTGGCATCCATAACATACTTACGTTATAGCTTTCACAACTATGTAGGGAGTTATATTTGGAATACCCATCATAGTATATTCCCTAAATCTTTTAGGCTAAACATTAATGTTTACCTCCGTCACGTTACCCAATGCATTGGAGAGATATCTCAAGCTCAACCGCCCTATGTTTATCACAGAACCACCCGTATATGTAAACAATTCCGAAAAACCATAACATAATCATAACACATGAACAAGCATAAAGGAAAGATAACACATCCACATTTCAATAAAAATATATCATTTCAAGATATTGAAATAAACAATCCTTTTTCAAAACCATTTTCAATACCAAAATAAGAAAAAGGGTATATGGTATTTATTTTCCTTTAAAAAAATACAACTTGTTAAGGAAACCAAATATCAAATAATTCTTGGAGAGGTGGAAAGTTTGTTTTCCTCATGTACGTTTAAGGAAAACATTTTTTTTTCATTTAGTAAAACGATTCATAAAAAAAGATTCATTTTGAATAAAATTAAAAGTCAAAGGGGTTTATACACCTTATAAAACAAAGTCATGTATAAATCAACATATGCCTTAATGAAATGAGATTGAGACAAAGTCCCTTACCTCGTGTCTGACTTGACTCTTTCATTATTTAATATTCAAAATAATAAAGTAAAGTTAATTTATAATTTCTTAAGAAACATTTTAGGTTTATTATTCCTTTCATTTTACCTATTACCGCGTTATAAGCATTACATAATCTTTAATGTTAATAACGATTATTTTGTCGATATTTGGCACTTGATTCAAAATGAACTTCTTATAATTACAAGTTATCCATGTGGTCAATATCCCATTATCTCCATAATTATATTCATGATTTAGATATCATATATATATCATATATATCTAGTATATATATATATATATATATTTACAATACTACATATCATATGGAGATAAGAATTGAAAATCACCGTTCATGGAGACAGTAAGCTGTTCGTACACATGAATGATACTTTCATTTCTAATTCATATTTAATGGAAGGAAAATGTAATGTCACATAGGTATATAATAATTTGGGTATAATATCATATATAATTTCATTAACACCATCCTTTATACATTCCATGTATGGCATGAATGAGTCATATCACATTGAGGGGGCGGTAGTACGCGCTTCCTCAAATGAAATTTTCGTAATTACCTATTATGGAAACCATAAAGGTATGCTTATAAAAGAAAAATATAGAAGAAAAAAGTCAATATAAATATAATTTATATCATATATAAATACTGTTCCATTATAATGGCCACCATGAGAGGTGGTATGAGATAATTGAACAATCATCATTTCGCGAGGCTGTAGTTCGCCATCCACAGAAACTATATGTTCGTATCTATTATATTGATGTGTGTGGATGTATTGCTTGAATAAAAATTAAAAAAACAACCTAGTATATTGAGGATATTTTTTTTATTTAAACAAATAATAATAAGATAACAGGGATTGGTGAATGAAAATAAAAGAAAATAACTTGAGAGAAGACTTTACCTTTAAATTGGGTAACACCCTTTGGTTTGAACCAAAAGGCTTTCATGAAGTGATTTCTACCTAAGTTAAGTATTATATATGTAAGAGTGGGATGTTTTAAGATTATTTTGGCATAGTATGGATGATCCAAGGGGGTTGATAGGTGTGAGTAAGAGTTAGAGGTGATGGCTTTTTATAAGGGGGGAAGAGGGGCTCTTTAGGAAAGTTTGAGAATTATTATTTTATTATAAAATGAATTTCAATTTCAAAAGGTCCCCTACTCATTTAATTAATATATAAGGTGATAATTGTTCTTAATACTCTCATATAATGGGTTTTAGACATGTTTAGGGAATAAAATTAACTTTATCTTGTAGCTTTAACCTTTAGTTAACTAATTATCTTTTACTATGTTTCTTGAATATTCATATTATATGGTAAATATATTTACTATAAAATGCCATAAGACCCAAAAATGGATCATTTATGAAATTATTAACATCATATATGTCATTTTGAATAATCTTATATTTTTAATACTATTTTATCATTTAATAAAATATTAGTTTATTTAAAAACTCATTTATGTCAATTTTTATACTACACATATCAAGACTTTTAAAAAATCTACAACAACATGATTCATTATAAATAATTTCATTAATTTAAATATAAAAAGTTATTATTATCCCTAAAAATCGTGGATGGCATAAAAAGTTTCAAAAGAAATTTATTTTAATATTTATAATCTCATTTTTTTAAAACATTCATTAATGTGGTAATCATTACATCATCATTTTTTTATACATAAATTTTTATATATGATGTCAAAAATTTATAAATAAACTACCATGATGTAGGAAATATTTTTTATATTTATAATGAATATTTATAGTGGAAATTATCAATTATATAACCCATTATAAAAATCTTTTTACTAAGAGATATATGTTAATGTTATAATTTCCGTAACATTAAATTAATTTTATATAGTGTCATTTTCACTTACAAGTTGCTCCATGGGGTCCCAAAATCAACCCAAGGATGCCCCGGGTCCGATATGTATTAGCTAATAGTGTTAGTACACATCTTTGGGTAATTTAATATTATTATAATATTATTTTGTATCCTTATTTACCAGATTTACCTTTTAAACCTGGTAAATAAAATATTTACTGAAGTTACTATTCATAATGTCTAAAAATAAACGTTACCTATTTAAGAAATTTTTAACTCCTCATTAAAAATATGGAATCCATTTTTCCACATTCAAAACACAAAATTTACAGAAATTAATTTAAAATTTATTCCCATTGTCAAAATCAAAAAGCGTGTTTTTAAGAAATATAAAGTACCAAAAGATTGACACTTGTTTTGGTTCAATTTCAAAGTGAAATTACTTCCAATGACCAAAATTGAATTAAATTGTATATATATAATCTAATTAAACTTTAAAACCAATTAAAAAGATAATCTAACCATATAGATAAATTATATTTAAAGGTAGTTTTGAATTAATATATAGTATTTTTCACAATTCATTAAAAAATGAACATTATCAGAAAAGTACCAAAAATTCATAGAAAGTAAATTTTCATGTCTCAATTTTAAATAAGAATATTATTTTTTTTCAAATATAACACATAAAAGTGACCAAAAATATATTTAAAAAGGGTTCTCCATCAAAAGGTGGAAAATCGGCCTTTTAAAGAATATTTGAGTGTTTATGATTAAAATTGGATTCATTCACATTTTAAGCCTCTAACTATTATTGGATAAATGTATAAACATTTAATAAACATGTATAATCATATTTTAGGTAGTTCTATTCATTCCCTCTAAGAAAATGGTTAGGCGTTTACTATCATTTAAAATAATATTATAATATTATATTTTTTTAGTATGACTTAGCCTTGTGTGCAACATGAGATTTAGGAGAATGCCATTGTTGTGTGTCAGGTACGCCATAGAACATAACATCCACTTTAATGTAAAGTTAATATTTAATTCACAAATATTAATAAATATGAAAATATCATATTCTTTATTTACCTGGGATGTTACATCCTCCCCCCTTTTGGGAATTGTGTCCCCATAATTCTATTCACTTATCAAATAAGTGGGAATATTTATCCCACATAGCATTTTCATATTCCCACTTTGCCTCTTCAACTATATGTTTTTTCAATAAAACTTTTACCTAATGGATTACCTAGTTATTCAACACTTTCTCTCTACAATCAAGAATCTGGATTGGTTATTCTTCATAAAAAAGATTCTCTTAAAACTGAACTACCTCTGTAACCAAAACTTGATATGGATCTGGCATATAATTTATCAACATTGAAACATGAAAGACATTGTGTACCTATGATAAAATTGGAGTTAAATCCACTTTGATGTCAAATGATCCAACTTTCTCTAGGATTTCATAGGGTCCAATGAACCTTAGACTCAACTTTCCTTTCTTCCCAAACTGCATCACACTTTTCCATGGAGAAATTTTGAGAAAGACATGATCACCTACCTCAAAATAAAGATCATTCCTTAGGTTGTCTATATAACTTTTCTTCCTGGTCTGAGTTGTTCTCATGTGCTTCTGAATCAATTGAACTTTTTTCAATATCTTCTTACCAATTTTGGTCTAATCAGTTTGCTTCCACCTACATCATCCCAAAAATCTTGAGTTTCACACTACTTTCCATATAATTCCTCAAATGGTTCATCTGTAGACTGGAATGAAAATTGTTTTTATAAGAAAATTCAACCAAATAAATATGTTAGTCTTAACTTCCCTAGTAATCCATTGAGAAAGCTCATAGCATATCTTCCAATGTTTGAAATGTTCATTCTGACTGCCTATCTGATTATGGATGAAAAGATGTACTAAAATTTAATTTAGTACCAAATCAATTCTAAAGGACTTTCCAAAAGATATAAGTAAACCTAGGATCATGATGTGACACAATTTAGAGGGTAACTCTATAAAACATGACAATATCTTTAACATACAATCAAGAAAGTTGATCTAGAGACAATGTGTCTTGAAGAGGAACGAAATGAGAAGATTTAGTCAATCGATCAACAATAAACTAGATTTCATTATTACATATAGATTCCTTTGGTAATACCACAATGAATTCCATGAACGTATTTTTTTCACTTCCACTATGGAACTGGTAAATGATGAAGCATCCGTTTCAGTAACTGTCACTCTGGTTTAACATATTGACAAGTCAAACACTTCATAATAAAGTCAACAATATCTTTTTTCATTCCATCCCACCAGTAATACTCCTGAGGATCTCTATACGTCTTAGTACTGCTGGGATGAACTGAAAATGGGGTACTATGAGATTCACTTAACAAATCATTCTTCAACTATGAATCACAAAGAACACATAATCTCTTCCGAAATCTCAAAATACAATACTTATAAATGTTACATTTAGGTTACTTACCCTCTTGAACCAACTCTACCTTTTTGTGTAAATCACTGTCTTCTTTCTACTCTTGCTTAATTCTGTCAAATAGAGATGATTTCATTGACACCTGAAAAAAATAGTGGAATTTCCTGCACCAAAAAGTTCTATTCCAAATTTCATCAAATCATTAATCAAAGGATTTGGTTCCAAATGTAACATGTTTAATGTAGAATTACACATTAAAATCAATGAATCAACCACTTTATTTACCTATCCAGGATGATAATGAATTGTGAAATAATAATCCTTGATTAATTCCAAGAATATCCTCTATCTCATGTTGAATTATTTATGAGTGAATATATACTTTAAATTTTTTTGGTCAGTATATATTTCATATTTTCATTCATACAGATGATGCCTCCAAATTTTTAAAGAAAAAACAACAACATCTAATTCAAATATTTTTTAGTGTAATTTAACTCAGGAGGTTTCAACTGACGTGAAACATAAGAAATTACATGATCATTCTTCATTAGGACTAAAAGAAGTCTTTTCAACAAATGATCATTGTAGATAATAAACTCACCATTTCTTGAAGGTAGTGCCAAAAATAGAGCATTCACCAATCTTCTTTTCAATTCCGGAAAACAGTCATCACATTCTTTTGTCTAAATGAACTTCACACTTTTTTGAGTTAACATAGTTTGTGGGATAAATATACATGAACAATTTTAAACAGACCTCTAGTAATAACCTACCAAACCAAGAAAACTATGGATCTCGGTTATATTTTTTGGTATTGGACATTATTTAACAACTTTTATTTTATCAAGATCATCAGTTATTCTATTTTTTGATACAATGTGACCATGGAATGAAATTTGTTGTAACCAAAACTCACACTTTCTAAATTTCCTATACCATTTCTTTTGTTTTGAGGTTTTCAAGACAACCCTTAAATTAATTTCATGTTCCTATTTAATTTTTAAATTAACCAAAATATCATCAATAAAAACAATCAAAAAATTATCCAATAACTCATGGAAAATTCTATTCATACGATCCATGAATACAGCAGGTGCATTGGTTAATCCAAAAGGAATAACTATATATTAATAATGACCATATATAGTAAGAAATGTGGTCTTTAGAATGTATTATTCCTTTACTTTCAACAGATGGTACCTCGAACTCAAGTCAATCTTCAAAAAATAATGAGCTCCCTAGAGCTGATCAAATAAATCAGTGATATGAGGAAAAGGATACTTGTTCTTAATAGTGATGTTATTAAATGATCTATAATCAATGAAAAGTCTCATTGAACCATCTTTCTTTTTAACAAACATAACAGGAGAACCCCATGGTGATGTGATAGGTTGAATGAAACATTTATCTAATAACTTCTACAATTGCTTCTTTAACTCTAAAAGTTCAATTTGAGCCATTCGATAAGGGGGTTTTGAAATTGGATTAGAATCAAGAACAAAGTCAACAGTGAATTCAAATTCCTCATCAGGTATTATACCAGGGAACTCCTCAGGAAAAAATCAAGGTACTCATTTACCACCGGAACATCATTAATCTAAACAGTTCCTTTGTTTTCAACAATATGTTCATGGTAATATTAATTTCCATCTTTCACTTGTTTCTTAGCTTTCTGATATGTTATCAAAAGTAAGGGTTATTGTTTATACACAAAATAAAATGTTTTCTGAAAAGAAACCACTTTAGCACTGCATTCAATCTTAGCATGATAAATGGAATTCCAATCCATACCCAAAATAACATCAGACTCTACAAGAGGGAAAACAATAAGGTTTTCATGTAGATTCATTCCCCACATAAGGATAAGAAGGTTCTTATAATTTCTTTTTGTCACACCATTTCCTCCTGGTGTTTTTACCATAATTTTAGGATTCATATTTTGATATGGAATTACCAATTTTTTAGAAAACTTATAAGAAATGAAAGAATGTGTAGACCCTGTATCAATAAAATCATTGGAATAATCTGAATAAACTAATAGTATACCTAATACTACTTCATTCGATGGACCAACATATGCTGAAGTAGTTAAAAAGGATTTCACCACCCATTTCTTCTTGTGGTATAGTTTCCTTCCCTCAGTTTAGTTCTTCATTAGAAACTAATTTACATAATGACATATTTCATTACCCTTAATGTATTTTACTGACTGTAATTCAGATTTTGTCTTACCATTACCTTGAAATTTTTCAGTGAAATTATGAACCTTATGTCCTATTTTACCACATCGGTAGAACTTACCAGAATTGAAAAGTCATTAACCATAATGCTTTTTACAACAATTATTACAAAATGTAAACTTGTGTTTTTACCATCAAATTTTTTTGAAGAGTTCCCCCCTTTATTCATTCACCTTGTCCTTTTATTCTTTTGTTTGTCAAAGAACACTTGATCATCGAAATACTCCATTTCCACCTTTTATGATCATCGAACATGTTTTTCATAAATTTTGAACTCATGAGAAGCTAAATCCCATCGATACATTGGGTTTATTCCTGAGTAAAAATGGTTGATTTTACTATCAAGATCTCATATGAAATTTGAAGCATACCTTTCTAGTCGAGTGAAGTTTTCCTTATAAGCCTCCACAAAGTCATCCTCCTACCTCAATTCTAGGAATTTTTTCCCATCTTAAGAGAACCACCATAGGAAAATATTTTCAAGAAACATACCTTTGAATTAATCCCAATAAAGAGCATAAATATCTTCACTATCCCTGATATTTTCAGCAGTGAACACCACTGATCGACTTCACCTTTAAACCAGTAAATAGAAAGACTAAGATTTTAATGTTATGAACACCCCAGGACATCAAAAATCTTCTCCAGTTCTTTAATCCACCCTTCAACTAGAACATGGTTAGATGATCCTATGAATGAAAGGGGATGTTGCCTCATGAAATGATTCACTACTTAAATGTTCCTCTGTGGTTGACCTGGATGATCTCATTCATGGATACCACCCCCACTTATAGCCTTATTCAACTGTTCCATCATTGCATAAAACTGTTCAGTTCTGATTCTGACCATCTTAGGTTGCTAATTTGGTAGGTTGTTTTCCTCTTGATGTCATCCCATCATAGCTGTCATGTTTCCTCTGTGGAAAACCATTCTGAACACATAAATATCTAAGGCGAAGCAACATGGTAATCTGTAAATTCTATATTATTTCTATCTTAACATAATTTAATTTAAGGATATTAATTTAACAATACCCTAACTACTAAAGTTATCTAAACCGACCTCAGATACCAACAATAAAGCACAAGCCTTAAACATTACATAATCTTGAATTAAGTTAACAATTCACATTGAGGATCTTTTTAGGTTTAGAGTTTTATAGAATTAGGCCACAACTATTACATTACATCTCAAATATTACAAAGTATAAACTTCTACCCAATATCCATTTTTTTCATAAAATAAATACTCTAAAAAGAAAACAAGATTTTGTTTTCTTGATATAAATCTTCTTGAATTATTCCTTTCTCTTAAAGTTCTTTACACCCTGTGAAATATATTTTAAAAACTTGAGATGAGGAAAAAAAGCTCAGTAAGGGTTATAAAATTAAAAATGGAAATATTTGTCCATAAATATATACAAAACATAATCTCTTAAACATAACTCATTCAATCATAATATTTATGAATAATATATAGAAATCATAAATCATAAAGGTAACTTGTGGCATCCATATCATACTTACATTTTAGATTTCACAACTACGTAGGGAGTTACATTTCGAATACACATAAAAGTATATTCTATAATTCTCTTAGGAGAAACATTAATGTTTAACTCAATCACATTACACAATGCATTGCAGAGATATCTTGGGCTCACCCACCCTAGACTTATCACAAAACCACCCATATATTTAAGCAATTACTATGAACCATAACATAATCATAATACATAAACAATCATAAAAGAAAGATAATATATACACATTTCAATAACATTATATCATTTCAAGATATTGAAATAACCAATGCTTTCTCAAAACCATTTTCAATAACAACATACATAAACAGGTAATATAGTATTTATTTTCATTTTAAAAACATTACATCTTGTTGAGGAATCCAAATATCAAATAATTATTGCGGCGACAGAAAGGTCGTTTTCATACCATACATTGAAAAGAAACATTATTTTTTCATTTAGTAAAACGCTTCCTAAAAAAAGATTCATTTTTAATAAAATTAAAATTCGAAGGGTTCTATACACCATATAAAAAAATTCATGTATAATTCAACATATGCCTCAATGAAAGGAGATTGAGATGAAGTCCCTTACCTCGTGTCTGACTTGAATCGTTCCTTATTTAATCTATTAAATAAAAAAATAGAGTTAATTTCTACTTTCTTAAGAAATTTTTTTAAGTTTATTATTCCTTTTATATTACTTATTACCACATTATAAACCTTACATAATCATTTAATTTAATAATGATCATTTTTTCAATATTTGGTACTTGTTTTCAAAAATGAACTTCTTATAATTACATGTTTCCCATGTGGTCAAAAGAAAATTATCAAAAAAATGATATTCATTATTTAGATATCATATATATTATATATATCTAGTATATATGTATAATAGTCCATAACATTTGGATATAAGAAATGAAATGCACCGTTCATGGAGAGGGTAAGCCGTACGCACGCATGAACACTACTTCTATTTCTATTTCATATTTAATGGAATATAAACATAATGATACATAGGTATATTATAATTCCTGTATAATATCATATATAATTTCATTAACCCCTTCCTTTATATATTCCATATATGGAATAAACAAGTCATATCACTTTGAGGGGGCAGTAGTCCACACTTCCTCAAATGAAATTATCGTATTTACACATTATTAAACCCTTAAGGTGAACTTCTAAAATAAAAATAAAAAATCCCAGAGATACTTTAAATATAATATATATCACATATAAATACAATTCCATCATAATGGACATCATGAGAGGTGGTAGGAGATAATTGAACAATCATCATTTCGTGAGGCAGTAGTTCGCCACCCACAAAAATAGTATGTTCGTATCCATTAGATGGAGGTGTGTAGATATGTAGTTTGAATATTCCTTATAAAAAAACCTAGTATATTTGGGATACTGGTTTTGTTATTTAAACAAATAATAATTAGATAATATGTCGTGGAGAATAAAAATAAAAGAAATGAACTTGATAGAAGATGTTACCTTTAAATTGAGTAACTCCATTTGGTTTGAACTAAAAGGCCTTCTTGAAGTGTGTTTTGCCTAAGTTAAGGCTTTTATAAGGAATATAGGGATGTTATGAGCTTATTTGGTTAGATTTTTGATGATCCAAGATGGCTTGAGAGGCGTGAGTAATATTTATAGGTGATGGATTTTTATAAGGGGGAGGAGGGGCTCTTTAAGAATATTTGAAACTTATTATTTTATTATATACTAAATTACGATTTAAAAAGGTACAAAACTCATTTAATTAATATATAAGGTGATTATTGTTATCAAGACTCTCAATAAAGTTCTATTAGATATGTTTAGGGCATAAAATTAACCTTATCTTTTAGCTTTAACCTTTAGTTAATTAATTTAACTTTTACCATGTCCGCTTGTATATTTATACAATATAGTTAATATATTTACAATAAAATGCGAAGAGACCCAAAAATGGTTCCCTTATGACATTAGTAACATCATATATGTCATTTGGACAAATATTATATTTTTGGGAATATTTTATCATTTAATAAAATATTAATTTATTTAAAAACTCATTTATGTCAATTTTTATACTATTCATATCAAGACTTTTAAAAAATATATAACAAATTTATTCATTAGAAAAACCTTCATTAATTATAATATTACAGGTAATTAGTATCCCTAAAATTAATTTATGGCATAAAAACTCTCAAAATAAATTTATTTTAATATTTATAATTTTATTTATTTAAAACATTCATTAATGAGGTAATCATTACATCATCATTGTGTAATAAATAAATTTATTTATATAATGTCTGAAAATTATAAATAAAATAACACGATGTATGAAATAAATTTATATTTCTAATGAAAATTTATAGTCTAAACTATAAATTATTTAACCCATTATAAAAATTGTTTTAATATGAGATATATGTTTATGTTATATTTTCTATAACTTTAAATTTATTTTTATAAAGTGTCATTTTCACTTACAAGTGGCTTCATGGGCTCCCAAAATCAACCCAAGGATTCCAATAGTCATTAATGTATAATACAATTTTGTTAGGACACATGTTAATATTATTATAATATTATTTTTTACCCTTATTTACCAGATTTTCTTTTTAACCATGGTAAATAAAATATTTACTAAAGTTACAATTCATAATGCCTAAAAATTAAAGTTACCTATTGAAACAATTTGAAACTCGTGATTCTAAATATGGAATCCATTTTTTCAAATTTAAAAAACAATAGTTTCAAAAATTAGTTTAAAATTTATTACCATTGTCAAAACCAAAAAGAATGTTTTTAATAAATAATAACTATTAAAATATTGACACTTTTTTATGTTCCATTTCAAAGTGAAATTACTTAAAATGAATAAAAGTATATTAAATGGTAAAATTATAATCTAATTACACATTAAAAAAAATTAAAAAGTTAATCTAAACATATAAATACCTTATATTAAAAGGCAATTTGAAATTAAAATGCAGTATTTTTCACTATTCATTAAAAAATGAACATTATTAAAAAATAAAAAACTTTTATTCAATGTAAATTTAAACATCCCAATTATAAATAAGAATATTATTTTTTCAAATATATTATTTGAATGTGAAAAAATCTAGATTTATAAAGGGTTCACCGTCAAAAGGCGGTAAATCGACCTTTTAATGAATATTAGAGTGTTTATGCTTAAAATTGGATTCATTCACAATTTAAGCCAATAAATTTTATTGGATAAATGTAAAAACATTTAAAAAACATGTATAATAATATTTTATTTAGTTATGTTCATTCCTCTCAATACAAATACTTGGCATTAACTATCTTTTAAAATAATGTTATATTATTATTTTTTTGTATGACTTAGCAATGTGTGCAACATGAGATTTCGGAGAAGCCCATTATTGTGTGTCAGGTACGCTATCGAACATATCATCCAATTTAAAGTAAAATTAACATTTAATTCAAAAATATTAACAAATATTCAAATATTATATTCTTTATTTACCTGGGATGTTATAGGGCTGCTGTTGTGGTAGGACCCCTTTCCTTTTAACTTTTAATTTATTAAAGCATTAATTGATTAGTTTCACATTATATTCACTCCAATTTAATGTTTTTCCAAGTATGATAGTTCATTATAAAAGTTATTTAATTGATAAAGTTAATGAACTATTTAAAATTGATGATTGAATGTTTAACAATAAGGGTCATGATTTTCTAATAAAACCCCTCTAACAGAGGTGCAGTACCTTCAAGCTAAAAATATAGTGATATAATTTTATGCTTCCAGTCTTATTGATTTTTTTCTTTATTCTTGTGTTATAATTGATAAATGTAATGTTAAGATGTTTTACCCCTTTTTAGTTTAATTTTCTAAGTGGGAACTTGTCTTGTTTCTATAACACCCCATATACATCTGAGATCTTGAAGTGTAGTCATCGTGTATTAATGAGTTAAGAGGAATTGTTAAAACAACTTTAATGAGATAGTGGAATCCTTAGATTGATATTACCTTAACTCTTGTACCTCAAATAAATTTTCCATGTCTAGGAAAATTGATTAGGATGACATTGGATAATATAACTTACACTAAATGGTGTACCTTGATTTAATAGTGAGGTCTTTATGAATCAATTACTTTTTAATAAAGGGTTAAAATGAAAAATATTCCAAATAATGGAGTTGTGTATGACTAAAATCTTGCTTGAGAGGGATTTGTCTCTTGCTTTGAATTGAATATGTGACTAGGACTAGAATAAATAGTTTATCCATAACTAATTGTTTGACATGTATTAAATGGATTAAATGAAGTTGGACAATGTCAAGTTAGGAAGATAAGAGGTTATGGTTTATGAGTTGGTTCTTAAAGAAAAATCCTTGTGTAATAGATTATGAATATGGTATGGATATTCAAAATTCATAAGACGTAATTCCATAATCATTATATTATAATTAAGGCAATGTGTATTTAATTGATTATAGATGGGAGGCATTCTTACCCCATACCAGTATATAAGTTATTAAGGATGGGAAACATTCTTACCCAATGATAGTAAATAAGTGATTATGGATGGGAGGAATTCTTACTTCATGCCAGTATATAAGTGATTATGGACTGGAGTCTTTCTTACCCCATGTTAGTTATCTTCTATTTATGGATGGGAGGCATTCTTACAACATAAAATATTATTATATATGAATGAGTGGGTGGCATGCTTATTCCATGCTACTTATAACCTCAATATGTATATGAATGGGAGTAATTCATACCTCATTCTAGTATATGAGTGATTATGGATGGGAATAATTATTACCCCACTCTAGTTATCATATATTTATGGATGAGAGACATTCTTACCTCATTCCATCTTCTTATATATGAATGGGTGGGAGGATTTCTTACCCCACAATAGTTTTAAACTATATATACATGTATGGATGGGAGGAATTTTTACCCTATTTCAGATATAATATATATATATATAGGTATATAGTGACATGATCATACAATTATCCTGACAATGAGTTGAAGCTGGTATAGCCATTAGGTGTCCCTTAGGAACCTTCATGGGTTTTATTTATTTATCTTGTTCTATTTATTAATTTTTTTATAATTGAACACTATCTAATTTATATTACACTGGATTGGGCATGACACCATGGGTGTCGGCATACTCAGATTTCATCTCACACCATGCTTGGGTACCCTTGGTACCTGAGTTGACCTTCTTGTTCACAGGGCCTTGGACCTTGCTATTGTATGCTTGTACATGGGAGTTAGGACCAAAGGACCAAGATAAAGCTTAGGATTATGATTGATATTTTTCAGGGGGATTTCTTCACTTTCTTGATTAGAGTTCGGTATTATAACATTCTGTATTGTTTACCACTTTTAGTTTTTTAAGATTTCCATTTCATGCATTCATTTGTTGTGTAAACTGAAGTTGGCCACTTTTGTTCAATTATATATGAATCTTTCTTCCGATGATTAATTATTTTATTTACTACTTCCACTATTTTATATAATTAAATATTATGTCATAATACTGTTCGACTCTGATAAGAGAGTATATTCTCCCCTCTATCAACTTATGAGACCCTAGTTGCTAGTCGCAACCTCTCACATATGCGGAGACATGCATGGGGCCATGTGGCCCACCGGTCCAGCTACCGGTTTAATGGTAATATAGGCCAGGGAATTACATAACAAATCACATGTTTAGTGATTATGTTCTAAAGTGAATGCTATGATATTTTACCATCCGTTCTTTGGCTCAATGTTGTATGGAATGTCTCATACATCATCACACATAAGATCAGTTCGTAAGGAAAACATTTGTCCCAGATCGAGACCCATATTCAATCAAGCCCCAGGTTAGTCCATAAGGCTGTCACACCCCTATATTAGATTAATGTGAGGCCACAAGTCCATTATCCCCCAAACATTGTTGGGTTGGTCCATAAGGTTTTCACACTACCAAATTAGCCTCGGGTTAGTCCACAAGGTCATCATTTCCCTACCACTAGTAGGTCTAGTCACAAGGTCATCATACGCCATACTCTATCTTGGGTATAGTGACTAGGTCATTTAACCTTTTACCTATCTCCAAATACTTTTTCCTCTCCATTATACAAGCACATGACCCCCCTATATTGGATAAAAATCCATAAAGATTCCACCCATCACTTTGATAACATTTGAAAAATATGTATAGGTAAAACATTCACACACAATATGAAATACCACGGAAGATGAAAATATAGCACATAATTCACAGGTCTCATAAGACACACACAATCCCTTTTAAAATCACAAGCATACCATATAAACTGATGGTTCTTATGAATATGCTTGAATGTGAACACATTCCAATCATCTCAATAAACTTTATACAGTGACCATATGTGGTATGGAATTCCTAACATAGGTTCACTGATGTCATAATCAAAGATCCATCACCAAATCATTCCCATCTACTAAAAATCCCCAATGATATTAGACACCATTCGTAGTTATATATTCATTCATTGAAATGATCCTTATAACATTCATTTTAATGAAGAGACATCACACAAGAAACCATTCTGAAATCACCTAATTTGTACACCATTGATAAGAGAGAAAATAATCGCAAAACATTACCCTAGATTCTTGTGGATCATCATCCATCATGAAAAGAGTAAGAATAAGGGTTATTAAAGAAGATATAGAGTCAAGACCTTGTTGATAACTCCCCTAATTAATTGCCCACGGTTTCCATTTTGGAACATAAAAGTCCCTTGATGTTTGGTGGTAGAGCCAGTCATTTCCAAAAAAATTATGAATAGCCATTACCATGGTGTGGAGATTCCTACCATGATTATGGTGTCTTCGATTCCACAAATCCAAATAGATCCACCATATTATCCCTTGATGACATAAGAGTAATTTCATGTCCATTTTAACCCTACCATGACCCATACCATGGCATGGTGAGGCCATTATTTTCCTGGCTCATAAAGAGGATCCCGGTGCCTCACACATAAGACCATGCTCATCCATTGTGCATGTTGGTCTTCATATTTCTCATAGAAAAACTCTATGAACAACATAGCTTACACCACAAAGTGGTTCTAACTATGGTTAACCTAAATGTTCCCAAACATTACGTTTTCCACCGAGTAACCCTTAAAAACCTCCCAAAATTTGAACAAAATTCATTCAATATATGTTAAAACTAAAGAGAAAAACACCTTAAAATTTAAGGGAATTATATTCCTAATTATCAAAGATCTGGAATTAATAACCCATCAAATGAATTTGTTATCGATCTTTCACCTGGGGATATTCATTATAATGAATATAAGGGATAGTTCACCCATATTTGAGTCCATATGATCATAATATGGTCTAATATTGAAATTGAATTATCAGTATCTGTAAAAAAGAGTGGCGATGAATTAATACTGAAAAAACCACAGACGTTTTACCAACACCCTAAATTGTTGTCCAGTCCTGTTGAAGAGGGGTTATGGAGAAGCCTGGATGTCCTCTAAGATAATTTGGGAAGGTAACAGAGTACTTATTAGATTTCATTATGGTAGAAGAAATTAATTTAGATTTTTATTTACCTTTGTACGTGACCAACATATGATCCTTCCATAATTCCATATCCACTTAGGATAGTGAAGTAAGATCATTATCGGATTGAACATCAACAGATTCTAAAAATTCCATCTCAACCTCTATACCCCTAGAAAGCGTTTCCTTGAAATATGTCCCTAAATGGGGCAACCTCTCCTCAAACTCAACTTCACCTATAATTTCATACCAAGACCTATGGGTTAGCTATAATTGGGGAATCAGATTAATGCCTTGAATAACATGTTAAAGCTCCTGAGTCAGCTTTAAGGTTCCAAAAGATTCAAAGGGAGTATGCCTTAAAAAATGATTGTCAATAAGTGGGCCAACATCAATGATAGGAGAAAGTAGCGAAACACCCATAAGATCCTAAGGATGAAATTCAGGTTGGTTTTGATGTACATTTCCCTACACAACATACCACTTCATTTTTTCTTACAAAAGCTTTTATAATGACAAGACATTAACACAATGGACCCAATCCCCAAATCCCAACACTTTAAATTCTATGAGTAGAATAGAATGTGGAAATATCTCCATCGCATTGGGATGCATTTACAATTGGAAAAGCCACATGTTGAATTCATCTAACTAACCAAATAAAAAGTAATAATAAATAAATAATATATAATATATAACAATTAAATTATAAATAATGAGAACTTAATAAATAAATAAAAATAATTAATAATTATTAAACTAATAATAAATTATAAATTACACTAAAAAATTAATAATTAAAAATAACAGATAGTCAATAATAAATATATAAATATATAAATAAATAAATAAACAAACAAATAAATAATGACCAAATAATAAATAAAAAATAAAAAAAAGTAACTTAAAATTAATAATTATTAATAAATTTTATAATATATATATATACATATATATAAATATACACACACGAATATATAAATATATATAGATGCACAGACATTATATATATATATAAATATATCCAGAAATATATATATATATATATATATAACTAAATTTACATAAACATGCATAAACATACACATAAATATAATTATATATATATATATAAACACATGTAAATATACATATATGTATATATAAATTTATACATATATATATACCTATATACACATACTCACATAATATAAATCAATATAAATATATATATACCCATATAGTACATATAAAGGTAAATACATATAAATATTTATAAATATATAAAAGTGTACCTAAAAACATATAAATATCTATAAATATCTTTAATTATATATAATTACAAGTAAATAAAGATAAATTTTAAATAAAAAGTCAAAAATACATATAGATACATACATATACGTATACAAATACACATACATATACATATATATAAAATAAACAAAAAATATTAAATCACCAAAATAGGGAAGACGACTACAAAACAATAATATCATTATGAATGTAAATTCCCGAAATAAAATCATAAAACACATGGTATGAATAATTATAACTTCTTAAAAAAAGCCAAAATTCCATCGAATGTTAAAAAATTAGGGTAAAACAATTAAAAAATGAGTTTCGGAGGCCATCCAGGACATTTTTGACCAATAAAACATAAGAACCATGGTCCCTGCAATTTTTTTGCATATATCTTGTTGTAAGATTCAATTTTACAGCTCATAGAGCACAAATAGACGCTTGAATAAAAATTTATGGTTGTTTAAAGTTGATTTTTGATTTTTAACTAATCTTAGAATATTATTAAATTTATTATTATTGATTAATAATGAATTATTTTATAATATAATTATATTTATCTTAGTAAGACTTGATCTGAATGTTTGTAGAGAATAAATGGGAACTCAAACTGAAATTTATGATCATTTGATACTAAATGTCAGTTTTTAGCATCTCTTTGAACATTAGTAACATGAGGAAATTTTGGAAATAATTATAATATATATATATATATATATATAAACATATATATGAATTTGTGTGTCTTTATATGTAAATATATACATATATAAATAAATAAAAATTAAAAGTTATCAATTAAGAATGAGTTTAGATTTAAAATAATTAATAATCAGTACTTAATATTGATTTAAAATTGTAACTAATAACTGATAAATTCCTATAATTTTTAAATAATAATTATTTATAATTAATAATAATTAATAATTAAGTATTTGTTATTTATTTTCATTAATTTATCAATGTTTTATTAAAAAATCCTGATAAAATTAAATTAATATTTTTTAAAGAAAATTATAATTTAGAATTAGCTACGGTTTTAGAAAACCACCGCTAAAAAATGATAAATTTTAAAAACCACCATTAAATTATTTTCCCATGTATTGGAAGGTCTATGATTATAACCACTTGTGTCTATAGTGGGGAATAATTGATTGGGGTGACTAACCCATATGATATAGAGTAAGCTTTTACGCCACACATTATAAATCCTTCAGTGTCGTGTCTTCATTATATCCTGCTACGTTTGTGATATGGTTGGAAGTTTATATTTAGTCGGTTCAAAATTTATCATTTATAATAGGTTTAATTGGAAATAGGGAATTCATAAAATAAAACCATTGATTTACACTTTCTTAAGGCCAATTTAGCTTGGTGGATCATAAATGGTATCAAAGAAAATCTAGGTTCCTTCTTAAATATCAATTTAATTAATGAGTTTAGGGAGTAAAAATTTTATGAAAAGAAGAGGTTTCTATACTTTATAAAATATGGAATATCATATATGTATAAATACGATGATGTTCAACCTTTTATCACTATATCTAGAGGTAGGAGGTGCTATAAATGTTGTTGTTCCATATATTCTAGATATAGGATCTTATACTTTAATTCATAAACTAACTTTTGAAGTGAATATAAATGAACAACTTTCCATTTGAATTTATTTACTAAAGAGGGTATACACAACTATTATGAGTATTTAAACTACCCAATATATTTTAAAAAAATAAAGAGTAGTTATAAACAGAATATCAGAGTTAATGAAGAAAAACTACAAGTATGGAGGAGCAGGTTCAAAGACATAAGGATAGATTATGATACAATAATTAAATATTATTTCAAAATATTCAATGCTATTGTGAGTAAAATCCAAGGATTTGGTGAAAATTTATATAATTCCACCATTGCTAAAAATTTTATAAGGAATTTTCTAGATCAACTTGATCCAAAAGTATCAATCCTAGAGTATATAGAAGACATGAAATTTGATTATTTACATAACATACAAGTTTCTTTTGAGATAAGTAAGGGTCAAAATTTAATGATTAAGACAATAGATGATATGGATTTTGATAGAATGAGAAAAGAAAAATACATTATAGAAGGTACTTCAAAATCAAGTTATTTTGATAATGATGGAGATGATAAACATTTCAAAAAAAAGTTCATCCATCAAAGAGATTTAACAAGGGAAAATAGAATGGAAAGGGTTGGAAACCACTGAGGTGCCACGACTATAATGACATTGGTCATTTTTTTAATGGAAAAAAAATAAAGAAGGTTAAAGAATATAAATTAGATGAGGAGGATGAGAAATATAATTTGTAAAAACTGGGTAAAATTAACAAGAAGTTCATCAAGAAGAAAATATTTTTAATGAGAAATAAGTAAAATGGTGAGTCATCAAGAAGTGAATCATATGATAGAGTTAATTTATTTTACCATATTAAGAAAGTATTTGATAACTCTAACAGTGACTATCAAGAAGAGAGTATAGAACTAACGTGGAAACTGCTAGGTGTCATGTAATCCTATCTTGATATGATTATATAACTCTAGAAATAAAAGACAAAGATATTAAATAAAAATAAAAATATATTCCTTGAGATGGAATAATATGCGAAGAATTAAGTAACTTATGTTAATGATATTGAGAAGAATAAATTGAAGGTGTGTTATCAAGAAAAGATTGTGAGAGAACTTGAAAAAACATTAACCACCACGTATGATAAAATATATGAGAAAAAATATATTTTTATTGTACATGAAATTGGTTTTAATTATATAAGATAATACATCTCAATATTTGGCGAGGTTAAACATGGATAATCATAAGTTGGAAAATTGAGGTGCTTCAGTAGAGATATAAGATGTACACCGGATCTATCTAAAAAATTCATATTTATAATAGGGAATGTTTAAAAAAAGATGAACCTATGTGGAATTCTAATAATTCTAAGGGATAACCGTCCCAAATAAATACAAAAATGAATTAAAAAATATCACTTCCCCTATGTAATGTAACCCTCTGTTTAGAAACAAACAACAAGAAAATCAAGTTGGTCAGATAAGGAATTAATTGAGGAGACCTAAATTTCAATTGTTTTTTCGTTTTATGAAACATATGAAAAAAGTAATATTTTTTAACATAATATGTTGTTTTTAGGAAAGAAGAGTGGACCAAGGGGGGTCTTTGGTGAGAATTTGAGTGCTGATTTATAGAATAATAAGTCTGGTTTTAGGAACTCATTAAATACTTCCAATCAATGTATATTTGGGTTTATTAAAAAAATATGGATAATATGATAAATAAGTTAATTAAGATGAGAAGGGAATGAATATTCTCTTTGTAAAAGTTTCATATAGTTTGAATTAAGAGACAATTAAAAATAATATGGAATAAAATCATGAAATGTTAAGGATTATAAGAAAGAATGTGATAAACCCATGAAATATTATCTTGTTAAGAAATAATATTTCATAGTGTTTCCATATGAGTTGAAATTAGCTAAAATATTGTTAATAAAAAAATCATATCTATTTCAAAAGGAAGAAAGTGGATACACTAGAATAGATGTATGAAAATAGGAAGCTATCTAAAATATGTGATCTAATGTTTTTAAAAATTATGAATGAAAGGTTAGGAAAATATAGGTATTACACAAAATATTTTATTATAGTATTACCATCTTAAGATAATTCTATGAGACATATTATACAAGACCAAGGGAAGGAATTTTCCTTGACCTCTATAGTAAAGACAATTTATTCCCATAAGGGAGATGTTTTTGGGAATAATATGTTCATGTGGCTTATTGAGGGTTATAACATAAAAGGATGCATTAAAAATAGTTCCCATAGAAATCATAGGATGAATGAGAAGCCTAGGTTAAGAGAAAACTCTCAGAATCAGTGTTACTTCGAAGATAAAAAGAGTTCAATCCATATTCCATAACATTATTGTTTATTTTTTCTAATAAGAAAGGAATTTGAGGAAAAGGACAAGGGATGGAAGGGATCTCGTATGAGAAACCCTACTGTATGACCTCTTGTTGGCCACAACCTGAGGAATTTTAACTGACCCTCATCTCAATCTTCCAACCATGCGCTTCCTGGATCCGATCTGGGAGATACATGAAGAAGAGGTGGAAACACTGAAGCAAAATGAGGTGGAAATACAGAGGTAAACGAAGGAGAAAGCCTCGGAACAAATGGAGCCATCGATTGCATCAGGAATCAGAATGAGAGGAATATCCTTTCTTGATGCCTTGACGGGTGCCAATCCTACAAAATCTCAATTATAGAAGCTGTAAAGGATTCAAAAAGCCGATGATGGGATTTTCATTCTGGAAGCTGAACCAGATGTGTTACAACAAAGATCTCAACTCTGTAAGTACTCCATTATGGGTCATATACCGTATCACAAGGGCGATAAACCCTGGGCATATGCTGATCTAAAGCCCCACATTGCTGTTGTATGGGATTTTACCAATTGGCAATTGGTGCCGCTAGGGATAGGGTATTTTCATATACTGTTTACCTTGCAAACTGATCTTAATAAAGTGTGGAAAATAGTTAATCTTCATCTTAAACCTGGTCTGCTTCGACTCCAAGAATGGGATTTTTCTTTCAATCCCAATAATCAAAAAAACAACACTACCCCAGTATGGGTAAGGTTGCACAACTTGAACTGGTTCTTCTGGCACCCTCAAATCCTAAATGATCTTGCATTATGTATTGGTATTCCATTGTAAATTGACCAGAGAAAACTAAATGGTGAACTAGGACTATTTTATAGATGGTTAATTGAAGTGAATTTGAAAAAAAAGCGACCCAAGTCTATTGCCTTCAATGCTAGAGATTATAAATCTCTAGTGAAAGTTGAATATGAAGAGATACCCCAATAATGTGATTTTTGTAAAATTGTGGGACACTCAATTATTAATTGTAGGATTGTTCATAAAAATCCACCATAGGAAGCCTATTCTGAATGGACAGAGGTAAAAAATCATATGAGGGGAAAAGATGATACCCCTGATAAACCGGAAACAACAAAGAAAATAGTTGAAAGATGGGTTGCCAAACCCATTACACAATCACAAACTGACCATGGAAAATCATGGGCTGAACTTGTAGATGAACAGGATAATCAAAACAGTAAAGATGTTATTGAATCAGATGTTTTTTCAGTCTTTGAACATCCTAATTCTACTTTTTATAACCATGAAAATGATAAAGGATCATTACAGGAAGTGCAGGGTCACCCCTCAATTGATAAAGCCAAGGAGCAGTACAACAGTTCCCAACTTCCAGAGCAATCTAAGAATCTGAACAGTACTGCTACTATGACTAACACTCCCCCTGCTATGGATTTTCATAATAATACTTTGCAGGACCCTTTCTCAAGTGATTGTGCAGATCCAATTCGAATGAATCCAAAGCAGAAGTCAACCTCAGATGCACAAGATGAGGTTTGTCTTCAGTCAATGGACTGTGTAGGTTCTTATGATGGATCTCTGGTCATGCAGGGGACTAAATTTAGGCCTGATAGAGGGACTGATTTAAATGAGATTCCCTCTACCAGCTCTGGCAGGGGTCTGGTAACTTCCCAGCTTCCTTGCACTCAACAGCCTATTTATTTTAATACTCATGCTTCAACTGAATCTCATCATAATAGCATTCTGCATAATGACACAAGAAACTGCATCCCCCCTAAGACTACCAATTTAAGTCTTCAATCTTATGTTATATGCAATACTGTTTCACTAGAACCTGTTCAATCTGTTTCTCCTGCTTTGAAAACAGAATCTGTTTTGAAACAACTTACCCCCGATCCCCATTTGACTTCTGGAATGATCAATTCACACCAAAATCCTCTTAAAATGGATAGGGTAGATATAGAACCAACATTGGACACTCCTTCTACTACTCAAAAGACAGCTATGGAGGATGTTTTGGTTTCTGTTTTAGAACAGAATTCTGAAACATGCAATACTGTTTCACTGAAATCCGTTCAGTCTATTTCTCCTGCTTTGAAAGTAGAAACTGTTTCGAAACATCACATCTCTTATCCCCATTTAACCGCTGAAAAGAACATTACACACCATACTCCTCTCAAAATGGATTGGGTAGATACAAAATCCTCTACAACACTGAATTCTCCCACTACTATTCAGAACACAGAAATGGAGGCTACTTTGATTCCTATTTTAGAACAGAATTCTGAAATAACAACTATTCACATCATAAACACTACACACACTGCCCCTGGGCAGACTTCATCTGCTAATATAAATGAAGCCACTTCTCCTAGTTTTTGGATTAGACTTATTGACAAGAAACCCAAACCAATCCCCTCTCAAGTTGTTATAAGATCATAGAGGAACAAAGGTTTGGGAAAAACAAAAAAAGGGGTCTAACCTAAAACTCAAGTTAAAATGAATATTCTCTTTTGGAATTGTAAGGGAATGTCTAATACTGATACTTTAGTTGTTCATAAGAGGATTTTAACCACTCATAAACCCAAGATTTTCTCCATCTCAGAACCTAAAATAAACTTTACTCCTAAATTCAAGAACATATGTGCTCTTAACTATGTCTTTCTAGGAGCCTGCAAAGATGGATCCTTGGTTGAATCTCTATGGATGTTTAATCACACTTCCCTACAAAACGTGAATATTGTTTTGTGTTTAGAGCAACATATTACTTGTGAAAACTACTGGGAAGGGAAACACACATTTTGTACAATGATTTATTCCAAAAACAGATATCAACAAAGGAGAACCCTTTGGCATGATCTGTCTATGTTAAAAAATAATATTCACGACCCTTGGATTGTGATGGGTGACTTCCATTACATTCTCACATCCAATGAAAAAATTGGTCCCACTCATCTGTCAATTTATTCAAGATATTTTAGAGCTGCTATTGATGATAATAACCTTGTAGAAATCAACCTGACTGGTGCCAAATATACTTGGTATAGGAGGCATTATAATAAAGTTGTTGCCAGTAAACTGGAAAGAGCTTTCTCTTACATGGAAGCTCTAGATAAATGGGATAATGTATCCTGTATCACTCTACCAAGGTTGAACTCAGATCACCACCCTATTCTGGATTGTATTTACTCTAACAAATACAAGCCTATTCTCCCTTTCAAATATAATAATGCTTGGTCCACAGATCCTAAATTTGTGTCTCTTATCCAAAATGTTTGGGATTCTATGAGTCATCATTAGGATGCCTTTGCCTTCATGTTTAAGCATAAAAATAGAAAACAGGCGTTAAAGGGCTGGTGTAGAACTAAAAGTAAGAAAATTGACATTGATATCTCCTCTCTTGAAAAAGAGTTATATAAATTACAAAATCATAATACCGCCTTGGATTTTAACATCGATCCTCAAACTGAGATAAGTATATCTTTAAAACTCAATTGTCTTCTCACTTTGAAAGATAACATGCTCAAACAAGTCTTCAAAAAAAAATGGCTTAGAGATGGAGATAGAAACACAAATTTCTATAATTCTCTCTAAAGGGTTATAAAGGCCAATAGACATCTTACTAAACTCCTTCACAATGATGTGATTATTGACTCTGAGGAAGCTATTTCCATCCATGTTGTTTCTTATTTTCATAATATTTTTAATGGGCCGGACATAGATATTGATCTTTGAACTGACATCATTCCAAGGATGGTGGATGAAACTGATAATTCATCCCTCAAATGTGTCCCTTGGGACCCTGAAATTAGAGGCACTGGTTTTTATTTTAAAATTGGACAGTGCACCTGGTCCAAATGGTTTCAATAACTAATTCTTTCAGTAACATTGGGATGTTATTCATCTAGATGTCTTTATGCTTTTAAAGTCTTTCTTTCGCAACGGCTTCCTCCCTCATGGTCTGAATGCTCAATTTCTTACTTTAATCCCCAAAGTGGAAAATGCGTCTGAAATTCATCAATTTCAGCCTATTATTCTAATAAAAACTCTATTCAAATTTCTTGCAAATACAATTTCACCTATATGTAACAAAATTGTTTCTTGGAATCAGTTTGGATTCATTAAGGTAAGGTCTATACAAGACTATATCTGCCTCGCCTCTGAATGCACCAACAGTCTTAATAATGTTACCAGAGGAGGAAATGTTTCTATCAAACTTGACATTAGGAAGGCTTTTGATACTATTGACTGGAGTTTTATTTTTAAGGTTTTAGAAGGATTTGGATTCAATGATACCTTTATCAAAACAATAAAAACTTTGTTCAACTCTGCATCTTTTTCCATCTTGGTTAATGGCACCCCTAGGGGCTTCTTTAAATGCACAAAAGGGGTAAGACAAGGTGACCCGCTCTCAGCAATTTTATTTGTAATTTCCGAAGATTACCTCAACAGGCTCCTCTCTCATTTGGTAAATCAAAACAAACTTAAACCTATAAATGCAGCCAGAAATCTTTGAGTCCCTACTCACCTATTATATGCTGATGACATCATCTTGTTTTTTCAAGGAGACCAAAAAAATATCCATGTTCTTAAACATTCCCTTACTCACTATGATAATGTCTCGGGTCAGGCTATTTCTTGGCATAAATCACACATTTGTTTTGGTAAAAACTTCTCCACTCAAAGTAAAAACACTATTACCAATAATCTTGGTATTAAAGAAGGTTTCTTCCACTTCAGTTATTTGGGGGTACCTATTTTCTGGGGAAGACCCAAAACTATTTATTTTTCTAACATAGTGGATCAAATTATTAATGAACTCTCTAATTGGAAAGTAAAATCTCTCTCCATGGCTAGAAGAATCTGCTTGGTCAAATCAGCCATTGTCTCCAAAATGATCTACTCCCTTATGATTTATAAATGGCCTGTTGGTACTCTCAAAATAATTAACACCTATATTAAGAACTTCATCTGGACATGAAGTTTATTTTAGAATAAACTTGTCACCATTCCCTGGGTGACCTGTTGAAAACCATTGGAAAAGGGGGGTATTGGAATTAAAAAAATAATGTTGTTTAATGATGCTCATCAAGCTAAACTTACTTGGAGACTGGTCAATACTGACTTGAAGGCTATTGACTTTCTTAAATTCAGATTCATTCCCAAACTTAGGAGGGGGGACCTAAATTATATCTTTTCTTCGATATGGCCTTCCATTAGGTACACTTATCATAAGATCATGGAAAACTCTAGATGGATTGTGAGCGCTGAATCCAATATAAATTTATGGCTTTCCAATTGTATTGGTGTTCCTCTGAACTCGATGCTTACCCCTAATTCCACTCTGGTGGACACTAGTCACACTATTAAATATGTTCTCCATTCCCATAGGGATAACCTTCCTGACAATGTTGCCCAGATCATTGATAACTATCCTTTTATTAACTGTGATGATTTTCTTGTCTAGGAACCTTCTCCGAATGGTATTCTTGACTCAAAAAATTCGTATATGCACAACTTTCTTGGAACTGATTTAAGCTTTCAATGGTTAAATTCTTTCAATAATAAGTGGATTAAGCCTTCTAGAATAACTCTAATTTGGCGCATTGCTAACAACAGATTGCCCACTGAGATTTGCCTTCAATCTTTTGGTATCCAGTTATGCTCTAAATGTCACCTATGTAATCATCATAGGGAAGACACTAACCATCATTTTCTATCTTGTGCCACAACTTTCGCTCTTTGGAAATATATTTTTGACATCTTTAATTTCATATGGCATACCCCTGACACAATTTTTACCCTTCTTATATGTTTTGTTCAAGGCCAAGCCTCTCAGAAAATTAAGAACATTTTCCTAGCTGCAGTTGCTGAGCTCCTACATGTGATCTGGTATGACAGAAATGATATGCTACACCATAAATGCTCCTTAAATTTTAATGCAGGGAAATAATGGATCCTCATTGCGATTCTAGAGGCTGCATCAATCCAAAAATCTCACTTCAACAACTTGGTTGATGATTGGGAGATTTTGTACAAGCTTAGGGTTGATGGAATATACCGCCAGCCTCTTCACACATTTTAAGTCTTCTGGTAAACGACAATGCCGGGATGGATCAAAGTTAACATGGATGGTGCCTCAAAGGGCAATCCTGGACCTGCCAGCTGCAGATCCATTTTCAGAGATTCTGCTGGCATGTGTCATTGATGTTTCTTTAGCAACTACGGCATAACTTCGTCATTGAAGGCCAAGATGATGGGAGCAATTCATGCGATCGACTTTTCCATTCAAAAAGGCTAGAGGAAACTATGGACTAAAAGTGATTCTACCACCATTTTCCAGGCCATTTGGAATGGTGTGACTCACCTTGTCTGGCCCTTGATTAATCTTTGGATGAAGTTCCTGGACTCTCTGCATGAAATCAACTACATTGCCACACACACCTTCAGAGAGGCTAACGTTGTTGCTGATGCCTTGTCAACAATGGTGTTCATCAGACCATGACCTGGATAGACACCCTCCCCCCGGATTTACTTCATCTATTTGATAGATATTGTAAAAAAAAATCACTTCTTTCCATCTCCTATAATCCTTTCGGCTCTTTTATTCAATAAAATGTGCTTTGGTCTTTGATCGAGGCACCACTTTTCAAAAAAAAAGGAATTTGAGGACAAATATGAAGCCAACGTTGCAGTAAAAAAATGAAAATTATCTTCATGATGTGTTATTTCTACCATGATGAGTAAAAATTGAGTGTATCCTTTAAGGGGGAGAAAGAATAAAGGATAAATTGTCATATATAGAATCTATAAATTCTAGACAGCTATGAAAATGTAAACTCTGAGGTAGTTCAATCAAACATAGATAAATTATTTTTGTTTATTTAAAAAAATATTTAAGAAGGGGGAGTGTTGGTTAATAAAATGATGAAAAATTGGAGAAAACCTATATTTCACTTCAAATTTCAAATATTTTTCTTGATGATGTATGCAGTTTACATATATTGGTAAAATCTATAATGAGAATCCCTAAAAAATTGAAAATATGAGTTGGTATCACATGTGTATGAGTTTAGGGACAACATTGACAACACTGGTTAAATCCCTCTTTTTTTCTACAATGGGTTAAACCATTTAGACTTATAGTGGACTAACTGATGGACATTTTCTAAGGAAAATCATGCGGTGCCATCTTACTCTCATAAGTGACCTGAGATATTATTATAAGGAGGATAAGATGATGTCTTGATGGCATGTGAAGGAAAAGGTGGGATTAGAATAACTTAATTATCCATTTTCATTTATTATCAATATGGGGAGATGATTTTATTTTACTTTGGAAAAGATGAAAGGGGTATTGATCAATACATAAAAAGGGGAAGATAGTAGTGCCCAAATTAAAAAATTGTATTTGTTTCTAATATGACTATAAATCCAATGTGTGATGAGAAGATAAGTGAGTTTCTATGTTGAATGAGAAAGGTATTTGAGGTTGCAGATTAAAATATTACCTATAAATATTCAATAGAAATCATCATTTACATGTTTCGATTGTTGTGTTGTACTTTAAGATAAAGACTAATACCAGTGATGAAATTACTAAATAAAATAGTGGTGATTATGTTGGGAATATTATTTCTAATGGATAAGTTAGAATTATATATCATGAATGATAAGAAAAATTTTAATGAAAGTGAATATATCCATCCATTTAAGTATGAACATTTGGATTATGTGATAATATGTTTTGAGATTATTTTTAAGTGGATGAGATGTCATGGATATGATTTAATGAAGATTTTCATTAGTTTGAATGAAATTTACATATGATATACATGCAATGTAAGAATAATTTTCATAAGAATCAGTTAAGTAACCATTATTCTTGAGGATATGTAAGTATTATTTGGGTAGGGGATAATCTATGTGAGTATAATTTGGGAAGACATAAGTCTCTGTATTCATTATATGGGTAGGTATCATCTGCATAAACATCATTTCAATCACTTTGTAAGCATCATCTTACCTAAAAATTAGAGTCCACAAACATCACCCATGATTATATGTTAACATAATTTTTGATGTTTCATAAAAATTAGCTATATATGAATGATCTATGTATGTATCAGGTACTTTATTGAATTTTGAGAGAACCTAAGACAGAAGGAAAAATTCATAAGAATAAATTCTTTTGAAAGATATGATGAATTTTCAAAAAAAGTCTTATGAAATGGAGAACAATATCAGTTGTTTCATGAACCAATATCTATGGATACAAATATCATGATATTTTTGAGAGGATTGTGATTCATGACGATATTTATGGAAGACCACCTGAGAGAGATTCTAGTACTAAAAATAGTTTCATACCATTAGAAAAGTATACACATCACTATTTCATGATTCCATGCACCCATGGATGGAGATTAAAAGTGATTTAAATGAATTAATTTTTTTTTAAATAAGATGATTAGATATTCAAATATCATGTGGGTAAATAATCATGAGTCTTTAGAAGATATAAATTAAGAGTTTTAATGAGAATAATATTGGAAATATTTTCTATAACTAAAGAAGAAGTTTTCTTGCTGAGACTCAAGGTAGTTTTCAAATTCAAATGGAAACTAAATATTTTAAATATTATATGAATATAAAACAAGTCTGGTATCATCTAAAAGTGAATTGAAATAAATTTATTGAACTCACAAATGATATAAATGTGAATTGCAAGAGATTAATACTTTAATATTATCAAACAAGGTAGAGGGGGATCGATGATGGGAGTCATTTAAGAGGAATGAGATCTGTTGGGATCATGTTTTTAAAGTGTTAGGGGAAAATAGATCATGTAAATATATATAAATATGAGAAATCCAATTATCAATCTCTTAAAGAAGATCAAGAAATACAAACATAAAGAAACATATATGAGTAGACTTATTTATCTTGTTAGTACATGAAGAAGATCATATTTCAAGTGGTGTAGTAAGAAATGAGAGTAGACATAAATATTTATATTTTGGATCATAAATTTCAGTGGGAATTATTTATCTACAGGCACTTCTGTGTGACGTAGGAGCTAGAACATCTATAACTCTATGTTGAATGGATTGGTAATGTCCATGGTTGTAACCACTAGTATGGATAGTGTAGAACCCATGATTGGGATGAATAACCAATCAAAACAATGATTTAAATTTTATGCTAAAACTTATAAATACTTATGGGTTGTGACTTTAATATATCCTGATGTATATAAGATGATGTTGAGAAATTATATTGAATCAATGGAAATTTTAATTGGTTTAATAGGATAAATTTAGAAGGGAGAATCCCTAAAATAATACCACTGATTTACTCCTCTCTCAATGCTCAATTTGGAATTGAAAATATCCATTACATTTATATAACCTTATAGATAAGTGTTGGTTTTGACCACATTAGGAAACATACTTTTTTAGGGAGTTCTTAGGAAGGGTTTGATTCAAATTAACTAAGTGGGTATCATGAAAAGTATCTCTTACTGGACATCATGTTATTTGGAGGTAAGTGTGGAGTAAATCTGAATTAGGATTTCCAGATTTTGGATTCCACTCAAAAGATCCAGGAGTTATAAGTTATAAGTTGTTAAGACTGCCTACCTAAATATGATATAATATTTAACCCAGACATCACTTAGGAAATGAGAAGGGAAATATATATCCTTCCCTCTATAATGTCTATACAATAGGGTATTCTAAGTATAATGGTGAGGTATGCAACAAATTTATAAAATAGTTAGAGTATTATATGATAATAAAATTTATTATGTGGAATATATTTGGTAATCATGATAAAGAATGAATAAGTTTCTTTACTTATTGTATAAAAAGAAAAAAAACCACGGGAATACCTCAGTGTTTTCTAGACTCAGACTAAGTCCTCCCCAGCACAAACATAAAAGATTCGTGGAAACATTTATATGATTCCCTACTATCATAAAGATTATATTTTTTCTTAAATATCCTCTTTGACCTTCAGTATAGTTGAAAAAGAAGTTTACCATTTATTTATGAAGGATGCTTCTAATGTTCATTTCATTATTTTATCAACTATGTCTGAATATATGTGGATGCAACATAAATATATAGATTATTATACCATATTATCTCATCTCCTATCACATGACAAGGAGAAGTAAAGGATTAAGATAAATGAGATTGTCACTGTAATATATTAGTGTAAACTGGAAGATGATTTCTTAGTTATTGATCATTCTTTAAAAATGTTGGAGTATATTGGTCAATTAGTAATTCTTGTCTTCCATTTGTAGAATAAATTATCTTTTAATATAATATTATCACTATTAATACTATGGTTTTATTTATTCATGTAGAAGTACATGATGAACAATATGGATAACTCACCCATGAGTCTTTTGACTATACTTCACCACATGAATAAAGATTGTTGGGAACATGGTTCCTCACCAATTATAGTGAAAAAAATGAAATAAAATGTTAGAAAAATGATGTTAAATCTATTTTAATGGTGTTCTCATAATTCTCCTTAATGATTTAAAGGATTTTGACTACCAATAGGGTGTTATTAATTTCTACAGGACTATAAAAATTTATTTATCCAAAAAACTCATACAACCAAAATAAAATGTAGTACTTGGAAATTCTAAGTTTCAAACCCACATGAATGTATTGTATGTTCTAAATTAATTAAAGAAATTGAAATTTTAACTATTTGATTCCTTGAAGAAAATTGAAAGAATACAACAATGATTGGTCCGAAATCAAGAGATGAGGCATTCCAGGTTTAGTGAAATTTTTGTTCATGCATTGGGTATTTAATTAATAATGAACTTATTTAGGTTTGGATTCAGAATGGTTTCAAAAAGATTATTTAGTCTGGATATATTTCACTAATCATGTGAGTACATGAAAGAGAACTGTCGTGGGTGCCCTTAAATGATTAGTGTGATTTTGGGGTACTTAGGTGCAGTAGAGTGTCTGACCAAGGTCGTCTCTCAAAGGAGGAAGTGAATTAAATCAACTTTCTAGAGATATTATTAAAATAAAATAAAAGTGAATGAAAACACTACACGAAAGGATGAGGGTTGGTTATAGTTTATAAATCTAGAAGAAGTTTGCTGGAAGAATATTATATTTTTTTTAGTTTTGAAATGAATTTCGATTAAAATGACACTACAAGAAGATGATTTTTAGACAATATTTAAAAGACGTAATAGATCTAACTATACCTATTCATTTACTTATTAATCATTATCATTTAAATTAACATCTAATTAATTATGATACCATAATTTTTTAACCCTCGAACCCTATAGGAGTTAACTTAACCACAAATATGAAATGAATTAAACCCTAGGCTAGTTTCAGAACATGCAATCATAGCACCCTGCTTTGATTAATGTTCTAAGTCTAGATTATAGTCAGTGGTTGATTAGGGCACAAATCCACACTATAAATGAGTATTAAATGAGTTTAGGGATTATATTTTAACTCTTGAAATTTATGCCGTGTGACTTGGTTTCACAGATTAAGTTTGCGCTATCATAATTTACACAAAATCTCGACCTCACGTGTTTTTATATAAATTGATCAATTTCTTGCTTAATTTCATTTAAATTAAAACTGAATTAATAGACCATATTATTAGAAATATATTAGCTCATTTATTCAAAATAAATGAATGAAGGAGGTGAGAATTAGATCGATTACATAAAAAACTACTCTTCAATGAGTGGTGTAGTCATCGTAGAAACGTTTTGCATTTGCAATGGTTTAGAAAGGGTATAACCCAGTTACATTTACACTATTTATTTCCTACCCAAATAGGAATATTAAGAGATGAATAAAATTGAAAATAACAGAATAAATGGAATACAAACTAAGAGTTTATTGAAAGAAGAAAAGCATTACAACATGAAGAAGAAGAAGGAGAAGAGGAAGGATTGATGAGGGCATCCTTGCTTCAAGAGCTACCCCTCTTACAATGGTTGGAGAATTGGAGTGAAACCACTTCTCTTCTGCCTCTAACTTCCCAATTCATATCCCCAAACCCCAAATGATAAAAACACTAATTTATAGAGTGGTAGGGAGGCTAGGTTCAATGTGGTTTCAAGGGTGAATGGGGAATCTAGGACAAATATTTTATGCCTACTTGCACCGCCCATTTGACCAAAAAAATGCATGAATCAGCTGTCCTTAAAGAAGGAATATTCATGCGAAAATGATTCATGTAGCTCCTCACACAATTTGTACCTGATCGAAGTAAGTATGTAGAAGTTATGACCCAAATATAGAAAGCATGTCCATTCTGCCGATTCCATCCCACCATTGAATTAATGACCCATTTACTCCATCCAAATGCACTCTTTATCTCTAGTGTCATGAATAGAAGTTGTAGAAACATACGTTAGTAACACTGTTACAAAATATTAATTTCAAATAATATATATTGAAATAATTATCTTTAAAATACTATAGTACTTTTTAAAATGGTAAAACTGGAATTTTCATCAAATTTTCAAATGAATGATCTAATCCCATATATTTCATAAATGAATATATTTAGCACAATGTGAGGAAATTATATAATTTATTATCAATAAAATATTTAACAAAATATTGTTTTATCAACTCCCCCACACTTACCCTTTTTCACTCATGGGAAAAACCTCAAATCATGTAAACATCAATATCAAATCAAAACCAATTTTAAAAAACATATCCTTGAGATCAAACAATTACACACCAAGAAACAAAAGATATCATGCCACATAAAAAACTAGTATTTAAAGTTCTTCATTTATTTCATTCAATATATTTCAACTTTATTTATCCTCCCATGCACAAAACACTTACCTCACTTGAATTTTCTCTTATCACACAAATGTCAATTTTTTTGCAATGTATTTCTCATCCAAAATCAAACAAGGGTAACCATAGGATTGATAAATTCCTACATCGCAACCCAATGTGAGTCAATGAAATATGTTTATTATGAGGACTTTTCAGGGTTGTTCTATGGATTTCGGTTAGTAGGATTTAGATGTGAAAAATTCCGAGGCTAAATGAGGAGGGCTTGACACTTTTTGAAGAAAAACTGCATTAATCTAATTTTCACTTAAATATGGTATCCTCCTCAATCGACATATCATTGATTCATGTTCATCATCATCAAAAATAAAGGAATGTGTACAACATTCAATATTTTAGCAGTAAATATGTCAATCTTCTCAAACATGATTTTCTTAAAAGCTCCAGATAGGCACAACATTCCCCCTCTATTAGAAGCTCTAGAAAGGCACAACTTCTTTTATAATGAAAGCTCCAGAAAGGCACAAATTTCAATATAATGTTTTTCTTTAGTAGCAAAAACATCTCTTCAGAATTTAATTTTTCACCCGAAGTATAAAAAAATGTGGTAGCACAACACAAGACAGCTTCCCCCACACTTAAGATCAACTAGATTATGAAATTTCACATCAAGAGTTGGTTGGATAGGGAAAATTGGCTTGTAATGTGGATAACCTAATAGGATGTTCATGTATTTTAAGGTATAAAATAATTAAATGTTCATGGTATGCCATTATAAAAAGTATTATTTGAAATAGGGGCTTTAATACCAAACAAATGCCTCAATCATTTAAACAAAAGTACCTCAAACCCTCATGTTTTGACAGGAATAAATCATATTATGGTTAAATCAAGCATTGTTTGGTTCTATAAAGAAGTTATGTTAATGTAATGAATATGAAAATAATGTTTCAGAAGCCTCATAGGAAAGTGATTTCAAATATAAAGATAGTTAGATGTGGCATGGGTCTCCAGATTCAGTGTACTTTTCATGAAATTACTAAATACTTTAACTTGAAACAAAGTCATTTCAGAATTAATTGAAGCTTAGCTTTGAGGGATAAATTATTTCACTTATTTATATAGATTTCAAAATGGTGATGAGAATCATTTCCACTCAAAATTTTCAAAAACACATAGAAAAAACACACAAAATTTGAAAAACACACAATTTGTTTTTGCCTTTTTAAATCAGAAAACAATTGAAATTACTAAAGTAAAAGGTTCCCTCCCCTACACTTAAAATATTTAATTGTTCTCAATGTGAACCCATGAGATTATATATGCACATGAAATGTATAATTTTAAATAGGACAATGAATAAAAAAAATTAAAGGGTTAGGAACAGCCTGAAATGCTCAAGTGATGATGGGGTCATGTAGTGTGATAAAATCCACTACATTAGTAGGAAGTCCCTCAATGTATCTATTCAAATGTTTACCATTGACTATAAAGATCCTTCTTGTATCCTCTTGTGTGGTATCCACTGCACCATAAGGAAAACAATTAGTCACAACATAAGGACCTAACCATCTAGAACACAACTTACTAGGCATCAGCTTCAGTCGTGAACTATAGAAAAGAACTTTCTCTCCAACATGAAACTCCTTTTTTTGGATAATTCTATCATGAACTGTTTTTGATTTTTCCTTGTAGAGGCTTGAGTTCTCATATGAAGAAAATAGAATCTCCTCAAGATCTTTAATTTTCATCTTTCTTTTGATTGCAGCTTGGGCCAAATCCATGTTGCATATCTTTATATACCAATAAACCCAATGCTCAACTTCCATGGGGAGATGACACACTTTCCCCAAAACAATCCAAAATGGGTACATACCAATGGGGGTCTTGTATGTTGTCCTATAAGACCACAACACTTCATCCAAGCACTTTATCCAATCCTTCCTATTTGGCTGCATGATTTTATCCAAGATTTGTTTCAACTCACGATTTGAAACCTCGGCCTGGAAATTTGTTTGGGGGTAGTATGGTGTTGATGTTTTATGTGTCACCCCATACTTTAGATGAGGTAAGCAAAATTCCTATGAAAAAAGTGTCCCTTCATCACTGATGATGGCCTTTGGTACTCCAAACCTACAGAAAATTTGAGCCTAGAAAAAATCCACTGGAACATGAGAATCATCAGTCCTAGTGGCCTTAGCCTCCAACCATTTACTCACATAATCGACAACAACAATGATATACAGGAAACCAAATGAACTAGGAAAAGGGCCCATTATATCAATTCCACAAACATAAAAAATCTCATAGAATAAAATAGGTTGTTGGGGCATCTCGTGTCTCCTAGAAATGTTTCTAGTGTGTTGGCAACAAGAGCATGACTTACAAAACACATGGGAATAATGGAATAAGCTTGGCTAATATAATCCAAATTCTAAGATTTTTCTAGTAGTATGTTGGGGTCCATATTTTCCACCACAAGCAAGTGTATGATAGAAATGAAAAACAGACTCAAACTCATGATCGGGAACACACCTCCTAATGACTTGGTCACTACACATGTGCCAGAGGTAAGGATCATCCCACACATAAAAACTAGACTCACATTTTAATTTTTTGACTTGATGCTTCTTCAAATTTACTGGGATTTCAGAGGCAAAAATGTAATTAAATAAATCATTATACCAAGGATGCATACCAGAGATGGTATAGAGATTCTCATTGGAGAAAGTGTCCTGAAGTGGTACCTAGTCAAAGGTGTCACCCTCTGGTGTGTGAGTAAGACTACTCATGTGGTATGCCACCAAATTCATTGACCCCTTCTTTTCCTTTATCTCGATTTAAAACTTTTGAAGAAGGAGCATCCAATGGATAAGTCATGGCTTTGCATCTGGCTTCTTTAGGAGGTACCTCAAAGTTTCATGGTCAGAAAAAACAACTACTTTAGATCCCAATAAATATGAATGAAATTTATCTAAAGCAAATATAAAATCAAGAAACTCCTTTTCTGTTGTGGTGTAGTTTTATTGGGGAGAATCCAATGTCCTTGATGCATACAAAATCACATGTGAACGTCCCTCCACCCTCTGATATAAGACAACCCCAACCACAAAGTTGGACACATCACACATAAGCTCAAATGGAAGGTCCCACCATGGGGGCTGTATGATCGGTGGAGTGGTCAGACACTTCTTTTGATCATCAAATTATACCCTACATGAATCATCAAAATTAAAGTGAATATATTTTTGAAGCAATCGAGATAAGGGTAGAACAATCTTACTCAAATCTCTGATGAATCGTCAATAAAATCCTGCATGTACAAGGAATGATTGAACATCATGCACACATATAGGATATGGAAGGGGCAAAATAATGTATACATTATATTTATCAACTTAAATTCCATGTTTTCAGAATATATGACTTAAGACAATTCCCTTTTCGACCATAAAATGTCATTTTTCAAGATTCAAGACCAGATGTTTCTCAATACAATGATGCAAAAAATCACCCAAACTAGAGATACATTCACCAAATGAGGATCCATAAACTATAAATTCATTAATAAATACTCCATGCAAGTCTCAATGAAATCTGAGAAAATACTCACCATGCATATCTGGAAGGTACTTGGGGCATTGCAAAGGTCAAATGGTATCGTTTGGTAAGAAAAGGCACCGAATGGGCAAGTGAATGTCATCTTCTACTGGTCCTCTACTACAATGGGAACCTAAAAATGGACAGAGAAACCATCCAAGAAGCAATATTTTGTCCTACCTACAAGGCTCTCAAGCATTTGGTCAATGAATGGAAGTGGGAAATGGTCCTTACGAGTGGATTGATTTAGTTTCCTATAATCAATACACACTCTCCGACTGTTTTTTACTCTTACTGGAACTAACTCATCATTTTCATTTTTTATAATTGTGAAACCAATTTTCATTGGTACAACCTGGATAGGGCTAACCCATTGTGAGTCAGAAATAGGGTAAATGATACCCACCTCAAGTAATTTTTCAACTTCTTTCTTAACAACTTCCAAAATTGATGGATTAAGTCTCCTTTGTGGCTGCCTAATTGGATTAGCCCCATCCTCCATGAGAATCCTATGCATGAAAATAGAGGGGATAATACCATATATGTCTGCCAATGTCCAACCAATTTCCCTAATGTTATCTCTCAAAAGATTCAGATGTTTTTCTTCATGTTCAAAAGAGAGAATGTTAGCAATGAAAACATGTAATCGGTCACCACTCAGCAATTATGCATATTTAAGATTTGGGGGCAATGGCTTGAGTTCTAATAAATGGGGGTGATGTATGGATGGAGAAATTGATTCAACAGACATATATCCACAATGAACATTAATATCAGAATAAAAATCATCAAAATTAGAAAATAATTCATCAAATCCATTAGCATACTCAAAAACCATGTCATAATCATTGTTTATATGATCATAATTTTAATCCACATCAAAATAAAATCTAAGAGAGGTTTTTCCATCAAAAACACTTGTGGAAGTACTCTTAGACATCAAACTAGAACCAGTACTCATAATCTCCCTAAGAATAGGACAATCAAAATCCATGGAGTTTTTACTAGGTGGTTCAAAATGGAAGATAACAAAAGCAGAATGGTCCTCAGAGGGGTACTTCATGGAGTCCATAAAATTAAAAATTACAACTTCATCTCCAAACTCCATGTAAAGTGTACCCTCATGAACATTTATGACAATTTTTTCAGTTTTGAAGAAGGGTCTACCTAAGATAATGGGAGCACAAGAACTTACCTGATCATCCTCAAATTTAAGCACATAAAAGTCTACTGAAAAGATCGTGTCTCTTACCCAGGAAAGTACATCCTCAAGGAATCCCGCAGGATATTCCATGGCTCTATTCACCAATTACACCACTACTCTTGTCAGCTTCAACTCAACAACCTGTAAAGAAGAGAATATAGAGTGAGACATCACATTTATTAAAGCTTCTAAATCACAAAGAGCATCAGAGAAGTGAAACTCCCCTATGGTACATGTGATAGTGAATGTCCTGGGATCCTTTCACTTTGTTGGCATTGTTATAGTTGGTGTAATGAGTGCTGAGACATTCCTTCCAAGGTTGATCCTCTCATTTCCCTTAAGCCCTCTTCGAATGGTGGAATGTTCTTTTAAGAATTTGGTATACCTTGGGATTTGTTTAATGGCTTCTTGTAGTGGGATGTTGATCTCAACATGCTTGAATGTGTCCAAAACCTCTTTTTGCATTGCCTCTTCATACATATTATTGTTTTGAACAACCCTATTTGGAAATGGAAGAGGTTTAGGCGGAACATCATCAATCTTTTTCTTACATTGATCTTTCTCCTTGTGTTTCTCAACAGTTGGTATAGAATGTGGCTTCTCTGAAGTTGAGGTGAATCATGGTGGAATGATAGGTGGAGAAGCATTATTTGTTTGCTTCCCGCTTCTCAATGTAATGGCACTAACATTCCCCTTTGGATTGGGAGTAGGTTGGGAAGGAAGATTTCTAGAATTCTTACTTACCAGTTCATAGAGGGCAGTGGCAATCTGGCTCATTTGAGTCTTCAACTCCCTCAACTCTGAACCTTGACTCTTCAGCTCATTCTATTGATTAAGAACAATGTTTTTTAAAATATCATCAGTGTTAGAGTATACCTTATGTTGTATATTACCTTGTTGCTGACTTATTGATGTTTGAGCTTCGAATCTCCTTTGGGATTGTTGGAAAACCTATTGGTAAGATGGAGGCTGTTGGAAGAATGGTTGAAAAGGGGACCTTTGTTGTTTCCCAAAGACATACCTCATGTATGATTGATCCTTATATCTTCGGTTGAATGTTGGTTCAAAAGAGTCATACTTATTTTGGGGATGTGTTTTTTGTTGCTGCTGATATGGTCTCCCAAAGAATACTGCTGCACAATCTTCTGTTTCTTATAGTTGGGGGCAACAATCACTTGGGTGTCTTGTCTCAGTGCAAATGCCACATGGCCTTGAAGGAGTGGGTTGGTATTTCTTTTGAGCCAAATAAATCTTCCTCACCATAGTGGTCAATTCTTCCAACTTGGTATAAATCAAATGACTTTCAAGAGAAGAAGGACTTACCTGATGTAATCCCATGACATGTGGTGTACCTCTATAACAAAATTGTTGGGAGTTTTTGGCCATCTTGTCGATCAATGCACATGCGGCTGATGGTGTCTTGTCCACCAATGCTCCTCCAGCCGCATCATCCACCAGTCTTCTCTCCATAGGCGTGAGTCCTTCATAAATGTATTGGATGAGGAGTTTCTCACTAATTTAGTGTTGTGGGAAGCTTTCAAACAACTTATTGAACCATTCTCAGTACTCATACATTGACTAGCCTTGAGCTTTCTTAATCCCAGATATCTCTTTACGAATGGAAGTGGTCCTTGATGCTGGAAAAATATCTGCAAGAAAATATGTTTTAAATCATTCCAACAAGTTACATCTTCAGGTTGTAAATAATACATCCACTCTTTCGCAGCCCCATCAAGTGAGAATGGGAATTCTTATAGTTTTATTTGATCTTTAGAAACATTTCTAGGTTTCAGGGTTGAGCAAACCACATTAATTTATTTCAGGTGTTTATTGGGATCCTCACCAGAGAGGCCTTGATATTTTGGAAGCAGGTGAATTAATCTAGATTTCAGTTCAAAGTTCGATTCGAGATTTGGATATTCAATGAAATTTGGTTGATAGTTAATATTAGGTCCATCCAATTCTTGAATGGTTATATTAAGTTTATTTCCATTATTATCAGCCATTGGTTCTTGTTTTATGGTTGAATTTGAATTGATTCCAATTTCAATGTTCTGAAAGTTGAGGAATTCTCCAACTGGTTGAATATTGAAACTTACCATAGACTGAGAAGGTCTGATTTGTGCCCTAAGGCTGCATTCAATATCAGGGTCAAGATCTAAGAGATCTTTTAGATTAGTTCGTGTTTTTTTAAAGGTTAGGGCCAACGCCTCATTTTATTATTAAAGTAAATCAAAGACCTCTTTTAACAGGGTAGAGGGAGACCCATTACATAGCCAGAAGGCCCAGTGGGCATGTAGTCCATTATATAGCCCGTAGGCCTAAATATTTAGCATAAGGCCCATTCTGTGAATAGTAACCTGGCTACTATAGTACCCGCCACTGCTACAGTGCCTTGCCACCGCTATAGTACCCGCAGATCAATAGTACCACAACTGTTATAGTACCTCTATAGTACTGTAATAGTAACCTTCGCCCCATGGTTTTTAACCCCCATTTTTCATGTAGGATTATGTGGTGCATTCCACTAATCCAAACCCCAAATATGAACTTGGAACATAGAAATATAAAAATAATAAGTTTGATTTGATGGTATAGAAAGAAGTAGAAGAAAATAAAAGAAGAAGAAAAAAAATCATATTGGGTAAAGAAGGAAGAAATAAGAGAGGAAGAGAATAAAATGTAAAATAAAATAAATACCTATAATTGGATGAAATAATTACATGCCTCCCCGAAAATGATTCCAATTTGAAAGAGCACTGTCATGGGTGCCCTCAAATGATTAGTGTGATTTTGGGGTACATAGGTGCAGCAGAGTGGCTAACCAAGGTCGTCTCTCAAAGGAGGAAGTGAATTAAAACAAATTTTTAGAGGTATTCTAAAAATAAAATAAAATTGAATGAAAAAACGAATTTAAAGGATGGGGGTTGGTTATAGTTTATAAATCTAGAAGAACTTTGCTAGAAGAAGATTGTATTTTTTTTAGTTTTGAAATGAATTTCGATTAAAATGACACAACAGGAAGATGTTTTTTAGAAAATATTTAAATGAAGTAATCGATCAAAATCTACCTATTTATTTACTTATTAATCACTATCATTTAAATTAATATCCAATTAATTATGATCCCATAATTTCTTAACCCTCTAACCCTATGGGAGTTAACTTAACCATAAAGATGAAATGAATTAAACGCTAGGCTAGTTTCAGAACATGCAATCATAGCACCCTGTATTGATTAATGTTCTATGTCTAGATTATGGTCAGTGGTTAATTAGGGCACAGATACACTCTGTAAATGAGTATTAAATGAGTTTAATGATGATATTTGAACTCTTGAAATTTATCCCGCGTGACTTGGTTTCACAGATTATGTTTTTTCTCTCATAATTTACACAAAATCTCAACCTCGCCTGTTTTTGTGTAAATTGTTCAACTGAGTGATTAATTTCATTTAAATTAAAACTCAATAAATAGACCATATTATTAGAATTATAGTATCTCATTTATTCAGAATAAATTAATGAAGGAGGTGGTAATTAGATCGATTACATAAAAAACCACTATTCCATGAGAGGTGTAGTCATCGTAGAAACATTTTGCATTTGCAATGGTATAGAAAGGGTATAACCCAATCTCATTTCCACTATTGATTTCCAACCCAAATAGGGAGATTAGGAGAAGAATAAAATTGAAAATAACAGAATAAATGGAATACAAACTAAGAGTTCATTGAAAGAAGAAAATAATTACAACATGAAGAAGAAGAAGGAGAAGAGAAAGGATTGATGAAGGGATCCTTGCTTCAAGAGTTACCCCATCATACAATAGTTGGATAATTAGAGTGAAACCTATTCTATTCTGCCTTCAACTTCCCAATGCATGTCCCCAAACCCACCAAATGAGGAAACCACCAATTTATAGAGTATTGGGGAGACTAGGTTCAAAGTGGTTTCAAATGTGAATGGGGAATCTCGTCCAAATATTTTATTCCAACTTGAACCACCCATTTGACCACAAAAACGCGTTAATAATCTGTCCTTCAATAGGTTATATTTTCATGAAAATGAGTCATGTATCTCCTCACAAAGGTTGGGCTTGATCCAAGGACGGATGAAGAAGTTATGCCCCAAATACAGAACCCATGTCCATTCTGCTGATTCCTGCCCACCATTGACTTAATGACCCATTTACTCCATCAAAATGCACTCTTTAGCCTAGTGTCCTGAATAAAAGTTGTAGAAACATAAGTTAGAAACATAGTTAAAAAATATTAAGTTCAAATAATAAATATTAAAATATTTATCTTCAAAATACTACAGTATATTTTAAAATGGTAAAACTAGAATTTTCATCAAATTTTCAAATGAATGATCTAATCCAAAATATTTCATAAATGAATATATTTAGAATAATGTGAGGAAATTATATCATTTATTATTAATAAATTATTCAACAAAATTGTGTTTTATCGGTACACCATTGGAAGGATCATCTATTGGCTGCAAACCCAAACAAGGAAACCGAAAACCCTATTTACACATAATTAACCATGATTGCATAATGGTCATATAAAAAGTAGAACAATTAATTGATGAAAAAAATTATAATATTAAAAACAAAATAATGGTCATGGAATACAAAAATAAGATGAATTGGAATTGATAAATAGTGCTCACAACAAACCAAACCAAGAATAACTTATTGAAATAATCCCTATGAAACAGTCACCCTACAATCACACATCACCAAAGAAACTACTCTCTCATGCAAGGCATGATGAGATTGAGAATAATAGATAAATGAAGAATAATTGTGGTAAATAAAGATGGAGAATAAGGGATCTATATCTTCACTCCATCAACTGGTAGTGTTCCGTTAGTGTCCCTCAACTCCCTATGGTCCTGGCTCGCCCTGAAGGTGCTTCTGAGGGGCGAATATATAGGAAAATTCTATCAGAGCTTGGTCATGTAGTATTTATTTTTCTAAATACCAATGGAATCATGACATTTAAAAAAATTTCACATCATTTAATCTCATTATTTTCACATTTTCTAAGCATTCCATGATTTTTGGAATAAATCTATCTTTGATGAATCCACATCATGTAATTGAAATACATGATGTTTATGTTGTGGTCTTCACAGCTTGTCCAGAAGGTTCTTATTCTATTGAGTAATTCCCAACATGTAATTTCATTACAAAACATGTAATTTTTCTTCTCCAGTTTTCCAAATTCACTTCTTTCTAACTAATCTGGTGTCGCTCTGCAAGCGAAGCAAAGCAATTCGAAGGGTCTTACAACTCAAATTTTCATCCCTTTTTATTATTTTTTCAAAAATCTATTGTTTCTTTCCATAAAACATAAAAAAAGTAAACCTATTCCAAAATTGGAAATATTATTCATTTAAATACACAAATCAATACATTGAAAAACACTAAAATTGATGCATGAAATACACTTATCAAATTCCAAGGGAGAGTAATTAATAAGAGGCTATTTTCTTTCAATGTTTTATTCATGATCATCGAAAGAAGATCTAAAATTAATTGAAGAGGAATAAATCAGTTTCATTTAATTCGGGTATATTTATTGTTATATTTATATTATAATTATTAGGTATTAAAATACAATATTAATATCCATATATCTGTCATAAATATAGGGATGATGCTTGTATATAAATATTACATGAATTAAGATTCATTCTCTAAGGACATAAAGAAATGTAATTCATAGATTAGTATGATCTCATGACTTGATGATTTATTGATGGGTTCAGGTTGAACTAGTAATTAGTATTGAGTTACACAAAACATATATCTTATTTTATATTTTAGATATTATGATATATAATTTAAAATTTTGAAATGAATTGTGTTTTGGTACTTTGAACTTAATTAATAGTTTAGTAATTATTAAATCACATATCTAAAATTGTTAATTAATGAAAAATATATTTAAAAGATTAAGAGTACCTAATTTGTAAAGGTTTTTTAAAAATAAACCTAATAATAGTTGACATTTTTATATTCATAATGGTGTTTTAGAATATCTTTTGTGCTAATATGAACGGTATACTGAAAAAATAAATTATCACGTATTATAAAAATAAATATTTAGAGTTAAAGGTAAATTAAAAAAAATATTTAGTTAGTTTAGTAATATCATGTGAAAAATTCAAAGGTGAATCTAGAGGTAAATTAATACTCTTCCTGAGAAATATTTGGGTTTCTATGTAGAGTATGGAATGCACTTTGTAAAGGATTTTGATTCCTATAAGTGGGATTTCCGAAGAATATCTTTACCCAATATCCATCAATCATTTATATATGGAGTGTGGGTATTCCCAAAATCAAATTACCTTATATTTCAAGGTACTTATGGTAGTAAAATGGAACAATGAAAAATATTATATGTATATTAATTTATATATGATTCCTTATAAGGCAGGTTTTTGAAAATAACAATGCTATATTAGAACAAGAATCCAACTATAGTGGAAAATAATATTCCATATGAACTTTGGTATTGAAATAAATCCATGTTGTCATATATATACAAGTTTGGGGCTATGAGTAATTTATTAAGAATATATTTGGGAATAAAATTTCACCCCAATGTACTAATTGTTTCTTCATATGATAAAATATAAAAACTAAATAGTATAACCTATATGAACTCTTAGATTATATAATTGTATTTAATAAATGAAATAATTTTATTGAGAGGGAGCGCATCATCAAATGAGATAATAATAGTAATATATCCTTTGATGAAGTGGAGGATTATGATGAAAAATATTTGGCATAGGAAGACTAGACTACAATATAGATTAGTTGGATGAAGTTTTCCAGGGACACATACTATGTAGGACAGTGAAAACAAAAAATAAATTTTGGTATTCACCAAGGTAGGTGATATATTATTATTAATAGTAATAAATAATACAAGGATAAAATAATTTATGATAAATTGAAATTGACAAGTTTGACTATAATTTTTTATTTGATTATACGAACCAAAATTTAGGGATTTTTTATTTTAGTATTTTTCAGGATTTGATACCATCGGTGGGTATTCATGTATAAAACAACACATAGATAGTCAATACTATACCAATGAAGCATGATTAATTTTTTAAAGGTTTAATCAGTGTATAGATATAGTTTATTAGAAAACCTTAATACTAATCATTATACTATATTAATTTTAATTTTACTTGTCATGACTATTTTTTATAATTCTAATATTGGAAATTTGAATATTTAGGCCAATTTCCCAATGAGGACCCAATGTAAGATTATTATATTGAATAACTAAAAGTACAATTGACACCAATATATTACAGTAATATATTTAAGTTACACAAATACATTAATGGATAGCTTAAAACAAAATGATAATATAATATTCATTTGAAAAAATTAAGTTATATTCGTATAAAAAAAGGTTAGTGGTAGTGATATTGTTTTCCATGATATATATTTAGATAATATATGAATAAACATTACTTTGTCTTATATATTTTTAAATTAATGTAATTTATTTATACAATTATAAATTATTGTAGTAACCAAAGTTAGAGGAAATTTGATATATTGATACAGATCTATGGGTTGCTTAATCTAGTCATAGTATAAATGTTGGTAAGGTAATAATGAAATATTAGATGGACAAATTCTTAATCAAAATTTCACCCATGTAATATTTCACCTAATCTCTCATAAAATTAAGAGATTATGAATATAATTTTACAAGATTAATTTCTAGGAACCTATCTCATATTCTATGATATGTACATGTTCTTATGTATAAATCATAATAGTAAAATATCAAATAGAACCATATCAACTACATATAATTTTAATTAAAACCATATAATAGTACTCAAGAATGTAAAACTAAATGAGTTCATAGTAAAATGATAAAAAGAAATATTAGTGGTTAAGGTGATATAAAACTTGTATTCTTTATGGCCATTTTGATCAGATATTGATGTAAGGAAAATGAAATACACAAGAAAAATTATTACAACCTATGTTTACCCTATCTACAATATCTAAGTACATTATGGATTTTGATGTAGTTTAGAAACTAATTTATCAAAGATATGTTCTAGTTTTTAATTATACCAATAGTAAGAGTATTATAATTATTACTAAAACTCTTACGATGGTATTAGTCAAGATGTTTGGTTTCTAAAAAGGGAACCAATGGGTGAATACTTTGTTATGTTATATTTTGAATGATTTTTCATAGACAAGTCATTTAAAATAAAGAAGAGTTTCCATGGAGGAGAACATGTCATACATATTAAACGATGAATTATCTGAGTAGAATCATGAATATCATGTGAGAAATAGAAGAAAAAACCGCATTAGCAGTTGGATTTAATGAAAGTGGGATTTTATTGGAGTTAGTGCCCAATAACTAAATAATTTTTAGTTTATATTTCCATTATTTTAAAAATATTAAATATTAATAAATATATTATCACATGATGATTATTTTTATATGTGACATCAATGAGATAATTTCCTAAAGTATCTATTACATTAAAATATTATAATAGTTCCCTATTATGATGGGAACCTTTATGTAATATGGCGATATTCATAATTATATATTCTATAGTGTTACAACATTCTACGATGACATGAATAGTATTCATATTAAATACCACATACTGGATAACTAGAATTGCTAGTGGAGAATCATTTATTTCTTAATGTTTTAACTTTTTATCTTTTTAAAAAACTTTATTACTAGTTAGATTAATTTGAATTTTATGTAAAACTATCACATGCACAAATAGAACATGGGAAATTATAGATTTAAAAGGGTCAATACTCAATTATAGTGCCCAATCCTTGACATAAACATTAAATACCCTAGATACTATTTTCCACTAAACATAATCATGATGATTACAAGAAATATGGAATATACATTACTTTATTTACACTTTAGTCTGCTGAAAGTGTACGTAAATATCACGTAGTTTTCATGATTAAGAAAGATTATTTAATAACATGAAATTACTACAGTACTTAAAACTTCCAATATTTTATCACTATGCTTCTTCCATATTTTCCACTTGAACTTTCTCATGTATTCTTATCATCCTCTTCCTTTCTTTCCTAATAACAAATAAAAACTTCTTTTTCTTCTTTCTTATTATTCATTTGGTCTTCAATACAGTATAAGTTAAATGTTTTTATGTATAATATATCTTAATGATTTATCAAAACACTTAATTTTAATTTCTTTATCCAATATATTCACACATTAATTTAGTAAAATTGTTTTCCGAAATGATTAATGGATAATCCTACACCATTATTTCTTCTATGTAACTCACATAAACAGTTCACACAATCTTCTTCATTTTTATCACAATGATGTATTTAAAATATTCTAATTTGAAATTACCTCCAATATTAGACCATGATATTCAATTTTAAATCCTTATATATATTTCATCATAATATTCTCTTAAACATCCTCCATAAAACCCATTGTAGATACTTATTTTAAAACAACCTCAAACTATGCATAATAGTGTCACAAACACATCATAGAAATTACCCTTATACAATATAACATTTTATCATCATATTGAATAATAAAATATTTTTATGATATTTTTTCAATGAAAATAGATTCACAAAGCAACTCCAGATTTGAATAATGTTTTTGAAAAAATTATTTGGAAAACTCATTTTCTTCTAGTAAGATATCATACAAACTTGGGTATAATATGAGATATCATTGTCTTACACATTTTCAATATCTTAGAAAAAATAATATCATACATTTTGGGAACTTATGATTATCATTATATTATGTATATCATGTATATTATGCGTACATCTACCTCTTACATGAGACAAAATTTTTATTTTCGTTCCATATAACATATTTGAAATGTATCTTAAGGTAATGGAATATATTATGTTTTTTTGAATATTCATATGTAGACATTATCTTATGTGGTCTATATTTCCTATAAGTAAAAACTTGTCTTATTCAATGAAAATATGAAACGATATCTTTAGTAAAGTGTTTTTATCATAAGAAATTTAGATTCCTTAAATATACATAGCTTTTTCAAGAAAAAATATAGACCATTTTAAATTCATCTTTAAATATATCCAAACCTATTATAAACACATTTAAACCTCCAAGAACCCTCTCCGTATATAAAATATTTTATTACAAGTTATTTTTACATGATCTATATATTGAAAAAAAATCCAACACAATAATTATATACAGTTAACCTATTATTTAAAATATACCATCTTATTCATTAACTCGATAGTATTCCTAAAAGCCCTTAGCCAAAAAATTTACCCTTTTAATTTTATTGGAAACCAAGGTATGTAAATCACTTTTAAGCTAAATGATCTTAACAGTGAATCACCATCTAATAATTCTATGCCTATTTGAGTGAAGTCAGAAGCTGAGAAAATGAAACTAAATACTAATGAAATTTTGTGCATAAAAAAGTTATTTATATTAAATTATATATATATATATATATATTTAATTCAACCTAATACCATATAAAATATCTAATATTCTATGTTTATGATATCATCTCTTATTTTAGTTCTTCCAATGCATCTCCCATTGATCAAAAATCTTTATAAAAACATTTATTTAATTATTCTCACATTCATTCAAAAATAAATAGTTAGAATAATTCAAGAAAAATTAAAAAAACAGACACTACAAGATAAAATCATAAGTTACCCCATTTTAAACCCCCAAAAAACATATGCCCCCCCCCCCTAAATAAGGGAAACACATACCTTTAGAAACTCCTCCAATATCTTTCCTCCCCCTTTACAAATATATCAAGGGAGTAAACATGAATAGATTTAAGTTATGTTTTTATCCACCTTTAAAAGTAATATCCAATTATTAAGATGAAGGTATGGATAATAAACACCATACCTCAACCTTTTAAGAAGTGAGGTTGATATCCCATATCCAATATAAATACTTGAAAAGAATCCTTTAGAAATGGATTCATAAACTCATCATCTATTTTATACAAGGTAGAAATATATTAAATCTTCAAATCATTTCATTCCATAAGATCATTGATATAGTGATATTTGATATCTATATTCTAATACCTTTAATTTCAAACATGATTCATTGAAGAATTAATAGTACATTTATTTTCATAACTCCAGTGTAGTGGGAGAATCACTTTTAACTTATGTTCTTCCAACTATGTCCAAATACACATCATCTATTAATTATATTGAGTTTTAGACATATATTATAATTCAAACATTATAAAAGTAATAGATCTCTAATTCTTTGTGTGCCAACAGACCCATATTTTACCTAGGAAGAAAACTCCACCATATGGGGTCATCAACACAAACTTCCTAATTTTCATCTGTGTATCTGAATAGATCAAGATTAAATTTGTCTTCATATTCTAAATAAGACCATATTTCACCTTTAACATAACAATTTATTCTTTTTTTAGCACAAAAATTGAACTCCTTTGGTTATCTTTGGTACCTGAAATGAAATGTAACTAGGAAATTATATCCATCCTTAAATTGTTTTTTGTATATAAGACTTCAAATAATATTATAGAATTCACATATGTATTCTTCCTATTCTTAATCATCATACAATATATTGGTTCCCAATGAGATTAGGGAAAAACCATATTTGAATCTTCCATGTCAAACCTTTTTAGATGTTCCCTCACATACTTCTATTGATAAAGAGAAACATGATTTCTCTATTGGTAAATCTATAAACTATGAAAGTATCTCTTTTATCCTAGCGTATAAATTTCAAAAATCTTCTTTATATCCATGTGATGTTCCTCACAAACTCTTTCATAATTCAACCTAAATACTATATTATCCATATAAACAATAACAATGAGAGATAACTCCTTGTCATATTTAATATAGAGGTTGTTTTCCAATATTCCTTTTCAAAATTTACTATTCTTCAAGAATTTTTACAACTTATAATACCAAGATCATGTGGATTGTTTTATAGAATATAAATCCTCATACAACCTATAAAATAATTCAAATATTCTCCATGAAATATTCCACAAGGTTACTCAATGTATACTTACTCTTCCAAATCACAATTGAGGATGAAAATTTTAATACCCATTTAAAAAAAACGTATTTAATTTTTATAGAAACTGAAATAAATATTTGAATGGTATAATTCCTAGAAAAAATTGAAATTCTTTCATGAAATTCCTCTCCTTCAACTTGATAATAAACCTTACACACAATTTCTTCTTTATTTCTTAAAAATTCCAACTTTTTATTAACTTTTTATAGAATACCCTTTGTTCCAATGATGTTATTTTATTCCTTTTTTGGATCCAAATTATATATATCATTTTCACTGTCTGATAAAATTCAACATTTATGGAATCAATACACTATTTATGATCAAATTCTTCTTAAACATTTCTTGGTTCAATCTGTGAAAATAACGAGATATACGATGCTTTCATAAAGGTTAAATTATTCTAAACGTATTTTCCTTGATATCTAATTATTTTTTTGACCTCCACCTATATTATTATCTTGGGATGAGATGATTTGGTCTTTTTATCATCACTATAGTTGGATGAATCATCATCTTCTAACTATAATGCTTCTAAACATTCACTTATATATGAAACTCCACCCAGCTATTTAACAAAAAAGATTCATCTTCATTAATTATAGAAACTAATAATTCATTTATATATTATTTATTATAATAATGTATCACTTTTAAATTATAATATTCAATTATATTTCCTATTTAATTATTATAGCTATGATATCCTCTTCTATTTCAAGGGTAATCTAGAAAGATACTACCAACTCATATTTTAACAAACTTACTAATATTTTCACCTTTAATTTTGAAAATGTATGGGATTCAAAATAACCTTATGTATTTTAAAATGTGGTCATCTTATAATAAATTTCATATAGTGAAATTCCAAAAAACAATTTATATAAGAAATGATTTTGTAATTGAACCATTTCTCTAACAACCTATCTCTAAAATAACCGAGTTGTTTTATGTTTTGGAAAGAAGGTTTGACCCATATCTACAAAGATTATATTATTTATTTCTACAAAAATATTTTGTTTTTCAACGTATGGAACATTTATTTCGTGGAGAATACTATAATTCTTAAGGTAAGATTAAAATCTCCCATTTGTGTACTCAAAACCATTAGCTGTCTAGATTTTCCATAAGGAGTAACCAGAAACCATTTCAATAATTCTCATAATACTTTTAAACATATTAAGAGACTATAATTTAAGTTTTATAAAAATAATACATGCAATTAAAGTGAATTAATCAGTAAAGAAAATTAAATACTCATCTCCATTTTTTTATTTCCTTCCCATGGGCCCATAGATGTTATAAATATTAAGCCCCAATGGATGAGATATAATAATCTCAACCCTCTTGTGAGAATAATTTGTAAGGTTTTACTTATATATTGTGAAGAATATCCATCCTGTTATTCTTATCATATCAAAAACAATATGAAAACATTCACTTTCGTTAATATTTCTCATATTCATTTGGAAAATATGTCCATGTATTATATTCCATAGCTAGTTTTCTTATTACACACTTAAATAACATGAATTCTGAGCATCTACTACCTAAAATAAATTAACCTTGTTTAGATTTTCTCTCATCACATTTATTCAAAATTTAAGAATTTCCATTAAGAAAAAATATTTCCTAAAAATCGCCTCATTATTTTCATCTAAGAGCTAGGAAACAATCCAAAAGTTCTGTTTCAGTCAATCAATCTACAAGGTGATTTTGGACGTCATCTTTCCCATTAAAATAACATATCATCCTATAGATTTTATTTTTAGCGACCCATAATTACAAAATTTCACACACCGTTATTTTAAATATTTCATATTATTGAAAATACTTATGTCTCTAGTAATATGTGATGAAAATTCAATATAAAATATCAATGAAGAATCCTCATTTTTTCATTGAGAGATATTCTAAGATAAAGAGGTTTCTCTTTAACTTATTATTCATTTTCATGAGGATTATTATTATTTTTATCAATAAATAATTGGGATTTAACATATTAAGATTACTGTTATAAAGGTGAGAAATCTATTCACACATTTTATATACTTTTCTTAATGGTTGAAATCAATTCCCAGTCATCAGTCAATAATTTTTATATTACTTCTAGATAACGCTTCTCTAATTGCATTGATTCCCCCATAAAATTCAACTTCAAAAACTATTTTATATTCATATTTATGTTAATTATTAAACTAACCCCTCCTTTTTGTGTTTCCAAATCCTATAAAAAACTAAAAATATCTATAAAAGGCATAATTTCCTCAATAGAATTTTTTCTATCCAGACATAAACACATGTATTTATTCTTTATTTTGATGAGAAAATTTGGATCCATTTTTCAATTTTTTTGAACTCCTGAAATATTTTTATTTGGTTTTATATTCTTTAAAGTCTTTATAGATTCATTGGTTTTTTTATTTTTTGAGTTTAAATTGAGGTTCCCAAAACTTTCATATTTATGTGATTCACTAGATTTAGTAAAAAAACAGGTTGTCTTCTTCTTATATTATAAAATAAAAAATTCCATAGAATTTTCTCTATTTGAGGATTGTGTTTTATAATCATCATATACCAGTTTCTTCATTGAACATTCACCAACTTATTGAATAGAATCATCATAATTTTATCTATATATTTTTAGTTCTTCTTTATCCTTATTAAGTATCTATTACATCAGGTCAAACTACTTCTTTTTATCATTTTATTTCTCTTAAATATTGATGTTCAAAGACTTATCATTATCAATAATCTTTTTTATATCATTAAACTATTTCATAATATTAGATATTACATCTACATGATTATATTATTTTTTGTTGAAAGATTGGACATATTTCTTAAACCTATTATTATATTTTATCGTGATTTTAAATTTTCTATGGAAATTTATCCACTCACTCTTCAGTATAATCTCAATATGTATTTATTACTCTTTACTTTTATAATAACTACTTTAATCAATAGTTAAATTTTCCCCATTAACTTCTTTAATGAGTTGGTTCTCATTAACTTCATCACTCGAGGTCTCAACTTAATCTTAATATTCATTGTCATCAATTCATTAACACTTAGATAAGAAGTTTATATTTTTATAATTTTATAAATTATTACCCTTCCCTTTATAAAAACAATATGGATTATTATAGTTCATAATTATGGATATTCTTGGTACTTCACTTTCTTCATCACTCGAATCATCTTCATTTAATCTTGGACAATTTCCAGTAAAATTTCTTATATGTCCCAATTTAAAATTTTTTATTGGAATATTTATTTTTTTACATCCTTTTTAATATTCTCACTTTTATATAAAAAATACATATGTTTATCAAACTTCTCATTCACATATTTCTCTAAATTATAACCACTAATGTTATATTTAATAACCACTTTCTTTGACCTTTATTTTTTTTGATTCCATAAAGTAAATCTCCATTTCCACTGTTCACATTTTCTTGAAAACATTTTCCATCCCATTTCATAAGTAATGATAATTTTATATAAATCATTAGGAGGAAGATTATCTAGATCTTTATATTCAAAGGTTAATATTTTAGCATCAAACATTTCAAGTATAAGCTGAATGATATTTTAAAACATTGTAGAATCTTCTAGCTTATCACCTAAGATTATTATAGTGCCTATAATATCATTTAACATTGTGAAAATAATTATTTATAGATTCTTAATCCATGATTTTCATATCTTCATATTTCAATCTCTAAATTTATAATTTTCCCATTTAAATTTATTATCCCCATTAAAAATATTCTATAACTTATCTAAAGTTCATTTAGATTTTTTGATTGCTTTAACTTTTAAAAATTCAACCTCTAAATTTTATGATAATATCACCTTTGTAACATGTACACAATTATCTAAATTCTATTTATCTATTGTTTTCATGGTATTAACTTTAGTACGAGTGATGAAACCATTTGTAGTGGCTTCCCAAACCTCAAACCTAAAAGTTAACAAGTACAGAAACGTCTTATCATTCCAGATATGAATATTACGTCCATCAAAAGTGGGAATTCCCTTGTGTTTCAAATAAATTATATTATGAAATCAAAATAATAATAATTAATTAATGAATATTAATAAAACACGTTTCTATCAATCTATTAATAGTTTTATGTCAAAATATAGAACCTATGATTTTATACCAATTGAAATACCACCTACCAGATTTGTAAAATCACGGATAGGGTGGTGGATGATTTAGTGATTTAGAAATTTTTTATTTTTTTCCTTTTTAACAACCTTAGTTACCAGTTAGGGTAATTTTTTTTATAACTCTCACTAGAAAATATAGAATAAGTTTCATACTATACTTACAAGGTTAACTACTCAATATGAGTAGTGAATCTTTATCATTAAAAAGAAACACAGAAGATCATATTATACACTAGATAAAATCTTGTGAATTATGTTATGTAGGGTATATCCATTAAATTCATTACAATTTATTCACCCAATGGTTTACATGAATCCCAAAATTTTTTTATTAATATGTTAATCAAAATAAGAATAAATTATACCACTACTTCAAACTTCTAACATGTTGTCACTATGAAGCGTCTTTCTTATTAACTATCATTTTCACAAGTATTATCACCTTCCTCTTCTATTTATTACACAACAATGGGAAAGAAATTTTTCTTCTAGATTATTCTAATTATATCTCTCTTAAAAAAAATATGTTCAATACTACAGTGTATTGGAAATATTAAACGTTTCTCCATACAGTCCCTCTTAATTTATTCATATTTTATATTAACACATTAATTTCTGATTATTATTTACATAATTGATCCATAGAAAACTATATTTCATTTGGTTTTCACCATAACTTAAGTCATAAACACCAAAATTCTTATCCATCATTATCATGGTGATTAAGTCTAAATATTATAATTTTAAATTCCCTCCAATATTTAATTATGATATTATCATTTACATCCTTCCAAAAATTTCAGAATGAATTTATCTTAAATATTCTTCATTAAATCCATTATGTGTATTTCTTTTAAAATAGCACCCATGTGTTCATGTAAGTATACATAACATGTCATGGAACATACATTTATTTTGTATATCTTTGAACATTATCTTTAATTACAACATGTTGTTGTGATATTTGTTTCAATTAATATCATTTTAAAAATAATTTTGCGATTTTCATATTTTATTTAGAAAAATTTATTTTTTAAAACTAATAATTTTCTCCCAATTAGATATGTTTTGATACCTTGGTATCTTACAAGATCTTTGTGGATTATTAATTTTCAATATCCTATACAAAAAAGTGTCAGATGTTTTGGGTGTCATATGTCTTTCAGAATCTAATGGAGATATAATATCTCGCATGTACCTAAATATCTTATTAGAGAGTACATTGCATAAAAGTTTTATAGATATCTTACATGGAATGAATCTTATGAGAAAGGCACATCAAATGCATTGAATGAGATTCATACACAGACTATATACTATATTATCTATATATTATACGAGGAAATAATTTTCTTACACACTAGCTATCCTACACACATTATTTCATATGAATTTATTATCATACGAAATTTAGATTATATTTATTAATAAAAATATTTCATAAAAAAATAAAATTCCATTTTAAATCATATTTGAACATATCCAAACCTATTCAAAACACCTTTAAACGTCCATGAATTTTCTCCACACATAAACAAAATAATTTAAGTGAGGTTGAGCATGATTTATTAATTGAAAAAAATACAACAGATTAATCATATCGACTTTACTTCATTAAAATACACTTTCTTCATAATAAACTTAATATACATCCCAATTTATCTTGGGATCTACATTATGACCATCAGATGCATGATATTTATAAAAAAATGAAACTTGAAATCATGAAGTTCTCACTTGGTATTCCAATATGGTATATTATGGGAAAAACATTCTAGTAGGAATTCCTCATGTATAGGTGTCATAGGATATTTCTCTATAAGAGTATGCATAATTATCCTTGCACTTTAATATAATTTTTAATATTTATTATGAGTTATTTACTTTGATATATTAATGAAAACTTTTATGATATATGATCATGGTAAAGTTCGATATGTTTGGTACCCCATGGGTTATATACAGTAATGAATATGTCAAGAATGGTTTTATCCCTTATGTCCTTATAGAAGTTGATATCATAACCCTTTGATTGGAATGGAGATTTCAATCTAAAATCCCACAACCATGGTGATTTATAGTTTCATTCCAGCAAGAAAAAAGACATATCGAGCCTATGGATTGATGGCATGAGTATGAATCCCACTTGTTTAGATATCAATACAAATAGATTATACTATATAATGAGTGTTGCGATGTGGTTTTCATCGTTTCAGTATTAACTTCTTACTCTAGGGGTAAATTTTTGTGTTGTTTGGAAATGATATTAGACTTTAGGGAGTCACTTCAAATGGTAAAGGAACATTCCTAGAGGTCCACACAATTTTTGTATCCATCAACATAGTTAAATTATACAAGATTTTAACAATTACAATAAATGTTATTTTTATATCCCAATGAATGATATTAATTCATAATTTATTGATCAGAAATATTCATTCACAATATTTATACCAGAGTTGAATATTAAATGAATATATTTTAATCTATTTTCTATTTAGAAGGTAATAAATAATATTTATTTATTTATTCTAATATTAAAATAAATATATATTCATAAGACTATGAATATAAAATTCATTTATCTTTATAAGGAAAATATTAATTTTTATAGGTTCTTTAATATTTGGGAAGGAAATACGGACCAATTTAACGGGTCAATTGGGAAATATATATTAAATATCATTTAAATAAAAATTTATTTATTTAATAAAAGAATGATATTTATTTTATCTTTGAGACATTTACTCATCAAAATAATAGTTAAAAAATAAAAATAATTAAAATAAAAACAACAATAATATTAGATATGGGGTTCACTAATGATTAAGAGAATAATTAAGGGCCCATGTGAAATTATATATTATCTTAACTAGGTTGATATATATCCATTTATATCATTTAATATAATGTTTTTAATTGAAAATTTTGTGAATAATGAATCTATTGACACAAATTATTTATATTGAAGAAGTTCTTCTAGGTTGTTGTTTTCATTTAGAGAAGAATGATTAAAGCAGGTCAATGGGGATATGATTCGTTAATTATATTTTATTTTCTACACATGAATCATGTTCTATAAAATTTTGATGACTATTTCACTGACATTAAAGGATATTTTATGTATTGGTGGATATTGAGACACTATTTAAATCATTTTATAGACGTTAAAGGCGACAAGATTGATTGAAAATTGTTCGAAATAATTTGGAGTTTAATTTTCTAATTTTATTAAGGCATACCAAAGATTATCATTAATTTGTTAGGTTAATTACATATTATTCAAATATAATACAATAATAATTTGAGTTATGTAACGGTACACATAAAATCACCATATATTCTTGGGTAATATTCAAATCATACTACCTACATAATAGAAGTTATGAAATTGTGTAAAAGTGATTTGGGAATTTAAGAGTTATGTAATAGTAGTATTTAATACATATAGTTATATAATGGTATAATGAGAGTTTTAGTACCTATTTAAAGAATGTATAGTATGTTTGGTAATGTTTATAAGGCATTTCATCTAGGTAATGTGAAATTTAAACTAGTTATATATAGGTTTTTGATTCATGTTTAATGGTTCTGAATAAAAGAATTAGTTATGTAAAGGTACTGAAGAAAATTATAAATCTGTATAATGGTTTTTCAAAATAGTAAATTTTTTGTAAAGGTAATATCATGCCTGATCTATGTGTCCATATAGACTAAGATGCATGGTTTCTCTAATTCAAAAGGTCGATCCATGTTGTTAGTCCATTATATATATATTCAATCCCCATAGTTAGTCAAACAAGAATAGTCGATTGATTTATATATGCATTCAATTATCATCATCAAGTTCAGTTGTCTAAATTTTATGGTTGATCCATTTTTGGTTTCATCATATGTTTAGTTACACATTTTGAAAATTTTTGAGGAAATTATGGGTGGAAAAAAAGATTTCCAAATTTTAAAATATAAAGAGATATTGGATGAGATAACAGTTGGGAAATATTCCAATGAATAAATCCCCAAACATTTATGGCGATATAACTCCAGATAATTCCAAGTAATATGTTCTTTAATGAAATAATACACATGATAGTTATATTTTTTATTTTAGGTAGGATTTATGAAGAAAGAAGAAGAAGATCGTGTATGGATATTTACTTTAGAAAAGAAATAATTCGTGATAGTATCTAGTTTGTAATGACATATATATATATATTACATCTTTAATGACTATGAATTATCATGGAGAGGAGAGGTATTTAATGAAAATAATATCCATTATTTCATGTATAAATATAGTTTTTAATTTCAAGGAATATTTTGGAAATACGAAGGTGAAAACTGAATGGATTATAGAGGAATGAAGGATATATGGAAGAAAGAATAAGAATTTTTAAGGTTTGTACTACGAGTGATGAAGACACTTACTTATATTCGAATGAAAATATCTTTAAAGTAGGAATTAATATAAATTCATGCATCATAGAAGAAATATAGGTTCAAATTTTTTAATGAGGAAGAATTCAAAAAACTATTTGGTAGTTATTTGATTGGTTATGAAGATAAAAAATGCAATTTTTGAATACAGATATTCAAGTCTTCATAAGGTATCAAATTTTAATTCATGTAAATATATTACTATAGTTTGGAGATCAAAAAATAAATATTATATGTTGGAATATTATTAATGTGATAATTCATTAATATAAATATTCATCAAAGTTTATGAATGCGTCAAAGGGTGTTTTTTGAAAAAATAAATTGGCCGAGTTATCTATGAATTTCAAAAAACACATAGAAGAAGAAGTAGTCAATATTTTCTTTTACATAATATTTAAAACATTCCCATAATTAATATGAATAAAATGATAGTTTCATATAGTTTTGTGCATGTGATTTGAAAATGGTGAGTTGCTATTGTATAATTACAGAACAATAAGACATTTTCATAACATGAAAAACTTAATAGTTGTCATGGGAGGAAGACTCTTTAGTAATTCACAAAATTCATTTTAATGGTAATAATTGGGATATGAACATACTATGAGGGCTACACATAGGTTTTTTGAATACTTGTAAATCTATTTATGAGTATTTTCCATGCTCTCACTTATTAAAGAGATTTTACAAATCGATCGTATGATCAAAGGTTTTACTGGATCATGCTAAGGACTAGATACTCACATTTAGTTGTGAACCTTGTAAATCAGTTATTCCTATTAAATGTGTGATTGTTTTGTGGTAAGATACAAAATAAATTTCACTTTAATAAGCGACGAAAGATATTTTATGTAAAAAAGATAAAATTGATAAATCACTGGTTCGCCCATAGTGATTTCACTAATCCTGTACCTATATAATTGCTATTATAGTAGGAAAACTTCATTTTTGATTGGATATTTTAAGATCAGGTTTTTTAATTCCCTTTTGGTTTAAATAAGTCTCTATTTTTTTTATCTATAATGGATAATTAAAATTTAGTGAATAACAAGGGGATTCTTGAGTTTGATTGGAAGGGATTTCATATTTGGAAGAACATGATTTTCCATATCTATTTTCTATAAGTTATAATGAAATAGAAGTAAAAACTGATGGTTTCCCCATAATATAAAGGTATTTCCATGATAAACGTTGATTATAAGAATTTATAAAATGATATTCATGATTAGGATGCTATTTTTTCTTCTCTTGCAGAGAGTGAATTTTTGAAAGTTAAAGGACTAAAAAAAGAAAAAACAATTCATGATAAAATTAAGAATATCTATAAAGGAAATAATAAAGTGATGAAAGATAAGTTTTATTTTTGGAGAATTATGTATTAAGATATAATAATTCATGGTGATGAGAATATTGATAGTTTCTTCACAATAGTTAATAAATGTTTGAGTATAATCAAAGGCTTTGGTGACATGTTAGAAGATTTTGATATTGTTCACAAAATAACCTTTCTTACCAGATACATTTGATGATAAGGTATTTACATTGGAAGAAAATAATTAATGTGATATTATCCTTGATTAATTACATATTATTTTATTTTCCTACGAAATGAGGAAATATGATGATATAAAGAAAAAAAGGGAAATATTGGAAAAATAAATTACTTTTAAAGCCATAAAAGCTGAGAAAAGTAAGAAATATTTTTTTAAAGATAATGAAGTTAAATATTAAAATTTAGATTCAAATTTTATTCTAAAGTTTGATAAAATTATTTCTCTAAAATCTATATATTTTAGAGGAGGAATGGTAAATTTTAAAGAGAAATTACCGCTTAAATGATTCAATTGTGGGGTCCTTTGACATTTTACATCAAACTATTAAAAACTGAAAAAATATGAATCAAATGATTAATAAGATGAAGTATCTGAAAGAAAATAATATAAGTGTTAATACATGTTAAAAAAATTAGATAATAAATATTTAAATTTTCTCAAGGAAAAATAATAACATTTTTTTATCAATTTTTATTAGGAAAGTGAAAGTAGAGATGAAAAAGAATAAGTTGATATTGATAATGATGATGGTTAATAGATTATCATTGATAAAGATAATATTGAAAATTTATGTAGCGATAGAAGTAAAAAATGTAGAAGTGAATATGAGAAAAAATACAAGGATTTCATGCCGAAGTGATAATTTATAGAATGTCTACAATAATTTAAAATCTTGAAAGAGAGAATAGGAAGTTTAAGAAATATAATAAATCTAATAATGGGAAAAATCATTTTATGAAAAAGAAAAATCTAATATGTTAAAATAGATTAATGATCTAAATAAATTTCATGATTTTGGGAGAACCCTAATTATAAATACTGAATAAAATGTTAAATAATTGGAGAAGGATCTTGATATTATTCAACTAAAACTGGTTAAATTATAAGAAAAAATAAATCCATCAAGACTTAATTTTCAAAACACTATTAAAGAAGATATATAATGTTAAATGGAGAATAATGTTTTATACTATAAATAAATATAATTTTACTAGGATGATGTTTATTTTTTAAAAGTTATTTAAGATAATAAGAATAAGAATGAAGTCAGAATAACTAAGTTCGTAGCTAAACCAAATGAGTCTCAAAAATCATGAAATTCAATAAATTGAAACACCAAATAAAAAACTACTATAAATAGTGGATCTAAAAATGTAGAAAATAATTCAATTTCAAATATTAATATGTATGGGGGTTATAATTTTTTTCAAGAATGAATCAAAAAATGGATGGTCAAAAGAAGGACGAAAAGCAGAGATATAGTTATAGATAACGTATTGATTTTAATGGTGAATATGATTTTTATAACTACTATAAGGACTCTAGTGTCTTTGGGTTTATGGTTATGATGTATTTGTTCTATTATTAATATCAAAGTGAGTCTAGAAATCTTGAAATATTTAACATCATGGGGAATCAAAATACCTGAAAGAAACAAATTTAGGATAAATCTACAAAATATATATTTAAGATCAAAAATAGATTTCAACACTGGATATAAGTTTGTAAAAAATGTGATTATATAGGTCACCTTATTAAATAATGTAGCACTATGATACTGACACATTATGTAAATAAATATTAGGATAAAGAGAATAAAGATAAATAAAAATATATTATTATAGATATTTCTCTAAAAAATTCAAAAAAAGACTATCCATTGATATTAGATAGTGGGTGATATTTTCATTTTGGAATATATTTTATACTATTAAATGATGATTAAAATTGTGAAAAAGTATCTATGACTTTTCTAAATTATAGTTCACTTAAGATAGATAGGGTTTTTCTTCTATTATTAAAAAAGAAAAGTTAAAATCCAAGAACACTCTTTATGTTGATGTGATAGAAAATTACTTGTTAAATATTTCTCATTGTATTCATGATGTGAATGAGTGCTTTTCACGAAATATGGAATCTTGGTGAAAATAATGGAATTTTTAAAGGTTATAGAAAGAGGATAGGGAATATAGGGTAACTTATTTTAAGTTTTATATGCACAAAACAAATGTTATTTGTGTATGAAATCCAAAAGTGAACTATGAAAAAAAATGAATAGTCATCTTGGCCAAAGGAATATTAGTAAAATTACCCAATGATAATTTTTTTTGATGTTCTTAAAATAAAGAGAGAGATTAATTGGATTTTTTATACATGTTATAAGGTTAATATTAAAACATTATCACATAAAAGGGTTGATATTCACACATCTCATCCATTATAGCAAATAGATTTTGACATTTGTGGTCCCATGAGAAATAAATAAAAAATAAGGATAATTATTTTATTTTTTTATTGATGAATTTACCCACATTAATTTCATTATTCTTATGAAACATAAATCAGACACTCTAAATATATTAAAGAGTTGCAGAAGATGTTCTTATAAAGTTTTGTATCTCTTTAAAGATATTCTAGACATATAATGGTGTTGAGTAAAATAATAAAACATTTTAATATTATCTTGAAAATTATGGAATCAATTAAGAATTAAATTCATGATACACACCAATTTTTTTTCTGAATGGAATAATATAATCTTCGTAGATATATATTGAACGATGTCGATCAAGAATGATAAGTCTCAATATTCCTAGAGCAAATATACTAGAGTAGAGTTTCATATTAAAAATCATATTTTTATAGAAAAAAATGATAATACTCTATACGATATGTACTAAAATATTTATCTAATTTTTAAATATCTTAGTGTTTTTGGATTCCACTATAACATCAACATAAATAATAAAAATATAGTACATTTGATTCATGGTGAGTTTCTCATATTTTTTATGGTCATCATCCAAATATAAGTGTATATCACTATTATAACAAAGAGACCAGGTGAATTACATATGTTGATGATGTGAATATCATTGAACATACACAAAAATTATGTTTCAAATGATCAATATAGTTCTAGAGGTGATGTTAATTTATTTTTTGTCAAACTTTCTAAATAAATTCTAAAAAATGATGAAAATATTGAAGATTTATAGGTCATAGAAGATTATTCATACATTTATAGTGATGAATTTTTTTATCTTCTCCATGTTTGAGAAATAAATTCTAGATCTAATATATCGTTGTAAATAAAAAAAAGTACAAATGAGAATTACTCAAATGATCAAATTTCTAACCTCAATATTGTTTTAAGTAAAAACATAATATAATTATGAATAATTTTATTATAAATATTTTTTTAATTCTATGAATGAAGAATTAATACAAATTTAGAGGAATGAGTATTCAAAGTGAGATTCCAATCCTGAAAATAAGAATGAGATTGGAACAAAGTGGGTGTTCCAAAACAAGTTGAATGAAAAGGGAGAGGTGGTGAGAAATAAATAATGAGTGGTGTGTAAATGTTATTCATATGTTGAATGAATGTATTTTTATGATACCTTTAAAATATTTTAAGACTTAAACCATTTTAATTTTTCCTTCTATTACATCATAAAGTAAATACAAGATATTCCAAATGGATGTAAAATCTTCTTCCCTTAATGTTGAGTTAGATTAATTTGTTTAAATTTAGATACACTGAGGGTTATTTCTTATAAAATATGATAATAATGTTTTTAGGTTAAAAAGGATTTATATGGTCTGAAACTAGCCATGATATCTTATTATTCTATGTTGGAATCAATCTTGAAGAGGTTGAATTTTATAAAGGGAATAATTGACAACAATCTCTGTATTAAAGAATAAAAAGTGGGTTATCTTTTTAATATTGATTATGTAGATAAAATCATATTCAATGGAAATTATGAATAAATGTGTGAATAGTTTACTAAGGAGACAATGTATTTAATTTAAATGTATATATTGCGATATATAGTAACCCATGGTTTCCACACATAAATATTACATTATTTTAGATGAATATTCTATACATAACATCACAATCCATACTATAATCATTTATTTTTAATGTACTTAGAAACATGGATACATAAAAAAATTATTTATAATATAGATAAATCTTATCCTAACTAGTTATTAATAACTATCACCCTTATTAGACATATAATACTTAAAATAAATTTTCATATCATGGGTAAGGGAATCATAAGAAAGTGGGTGATCAGATTCTCAGTAAGGGTAAAAAGGGAGACATCATTGATCATTTAAGAATAACATGAGAATAACTTTTGAAAATGATACCCAACATATCATATATCATAATCAATAATCATGTAATAAATCATGGATTTTCCTATGACATGAATCATAAAGGAATCAAACAACATGAGCCATGATAGAATAACATTTTAATAAGTTATAAGTTTATGCAATACACATAAGAATATAAAATCATTTCTTTAGTTAAGGGTAATTTAAAAGATGATAATAACAGGTTGATTTGAATCCCTATTATAACATATCCTTAGTCAAGGCTCACTCCCAAGACTATCATAGTGGAAAAAGTCCCTTGCTAAACTGGGTTCACTTCCCATTCTAGTCTTTATTATCTCATGAGATATCCATCTTTCCCCAATGAATTAGAGGGATATATAATTCTAGAACCACCCATAACATAATATAACCCATACATAAATTTGAAAAAGATCATAAAATATTAATTATATCATAACCCATGGAAATGAAATGATTTTCATAATCATTTCATGACATTTCCATAACATAACCCATGTAAAAGAAATAGTTTTAACAAAGGTTTCACTATAATTTAATAAACCCATGGAAAGAAAGAGGTCTCATAGAATCAACCATTAATAATAATCATTATAAGACATCTAAATAATGAATTTTAATTATTTAATAAGATCATATCCCTAATAAAAAAAAGTAACATCAAATAATTTTATCATATATGAAAAGTTCCTTTATGTTTATTGGAACATTTATTGAAGAAAATAACATTTTCACATTGAAATAAAATACATAAAATATATAAATTTCCTTAATATTAAGGAAATTTCTTTTTTTTAAAATAACATTGTATAATTTTAAATGTAGCTTCAAATCATTGATTAGTCATGGGGGCTATAAATTAAATTCATTTTATTCATGTTAAAACAAAAATCCCTTTTACATTTTTGTAAAAAGTAACTATTTAAAAAAATGAAAAGAAAGTTCTTTCTTTATAAAAATAAAAATATGATTAAAAATGAATTTAATCATTCATATGATAATATTTAATCATTATTTAAAACATTTTAAAGAAAACATGGACTTAGAAGAAAATGATTCCCTATCAAAGAGGAAATACAATATATTTTTCTCAAAAACATTGTCTAGATAATTTTAAACACCAAATATAGGAAAGTGGTAATATTACATTAAAATTACATGAATAATGATATGACAAGAAAATTAAATGGATTTATCATATAATTATCTTAAAATTTTCACAAAATAAATTCCATTATAAATAATCTCGAATAAAATGGGATTGAAACATAAATCCCTTACCCAAAGTCCCATATATCATTATACGTGTTCAAATATCATTTATAATAAATATATATTTTTTATAAATTTTTTATCAGACCATAAAAATATATATCCAACCATATATTATTTACTTATAACATCTTATCACCGATTTTCTAAAAATTCTTTATTAAAATAACTGTTTTATGTGATAATTGATTCGTTTTTCAGGCATGGTTTGATTTGATAGTAGTAATCTTTATAATTTTATCATGGTTCCATCATATCTGGAATTTTAATCTTTTTCTGAGTATCTTGTGTAATAATTATATAATTTCTATAACAATTTATATAAATTGATTATGAAAAATGAATTACATAATTTTGTGGAGATGATAGTTCATATGTATGCACAAGTGACGTTTATATTTTTTGATGGAAGGAAATAAAAAAAGGTAAATAATAATTCATCTTTATTGAAACAAAATTAGGTATTATTTATCATATATATTCAGTAATTCCATAATTTTAACCATGAATCTGAAGTGGTGATGAAAAATTATAGACATCACTTCGTGGAGATAGAATTCCACATGTACATAGAAGTGATGTTTTATTTTACCATATGATGGAAAACAGGTGGATAATGGTTCTTAATCATCCTAATAAAAATTAAGTATATTTAATAGACTGAATTAATTTTATTATAATTTATTCCAAATATTTAAAATTCATAATAGAATAAATAAAATTGAAAGTACTCATTTAAGATTTATACCTTTTCATTGAGAAACTACTTTTTTATTACTCTTTAAGCTTATAAAGGATGGTATTTTGGAAAGGACAAAAGATATAAGACATGAGGATGGAGTATAAGAAGGTATTGTGGGGGGATTTTTTATCTATAAGAATCAAAATTTGTAAGGAATAAATGATAATAACTTTTTAATTTATATATGTAGAGAGGGGAACTATTGGAATTACTTATTGTATTAAATTTATAAAAATTAATTTTATAGTTAAAGATGATCCAAATTTATATATTTAAAATATAGTATCATGATGAGTCTGAAGTTTAAAATCTAATAATATTTATATATATTTTAGTTTTGTTTTAACACTTCTCTATTATTTTTGACCCCTATTAATCATTTCAACAATTACCATAAAATCAAAGTATTTTACACTTTAAGGTCCAAGACTGTTATAATAAAAGAACAAGTGTCCCATAAATGGACCATGTATGTTAATTTCAACCAAATCCAATTAAAATTTTTGAATAAAAGATTTTTATGAATTTAAAATCATTTAATAAAATATAGATTATTAGAAAATATTATTAATATCTTATTTGGATTTATTCATTTACATTGACACTAATTTCATCAAGATAGTAATAGAATTCAAAAATAAACCTTTAACTCAAAAAATCTTATATTTTTCTAAAAAAACATGAATCATAATAATTTACCTGAATTATGTATCTTTTAGTATTTAAAAAAATTTATATTTCTATTAATTGAGTAAATACTATGTTGGCATTGTTTAATAATTTGAGGTAGTTTTTCAATCAGTAAAAAATTAAATAAAATAAATTTTACAAAAAAATAAATTCATATTTCAAATAAACAATTATAACCAAACATAACCTCTTTTAATCCTTTTGGAAAATTATTAGAGATATTAAAGTCAAGAGAGTGATATTTTCTATTTATACTTTTCATAAAATAATATAAAGGTCAAAAGAAAAGAAAAATGGAACAAAGCGGCCATATTTTCAAAACATGGATTCCAATGGTCTAAATATTCTCATCAAATAGGATAAAGGTAAGTGTTAATGATATTTTAAAGCCATATTCCAATTTTTTAGCACTATTTTACCTATTTTACCCTCACTAAGGTGAAAAATATTTACCAAGTATAAAATTGAAATTCAAAAAAATAAAAGGGATCTATTTAAAAAATTTGGACCCCATGATTCAAAATATATGATCTATTTTTCAAGAAACAATTCTTAAAATTAGTAGAAAATCATTTTATAATAAGTGTAAAAAAAATAATGAAATAATTTTTAGAGAAATGAATATTTGAAAATAAAACTGGATTTATTCTCATTATATGATTAGTAAACATATTTAAGTGAATTTTAAAACATTTTATTTAATATATTGTATATTTATTCAATCAAAATCATTCATAAATTGTTATTAATCAAATTTATTTAAGAAAAAACACATTGTGTGTATAATGTAAGAACCGATATCTTCTTTCAAGTATGCATATTTTTTTCAAGTTGTTTTTGAGGAAAAAAAGGAAGAAGGAAAATTTTAGAAGTATATGACGTGTACCTCTATGTATAGGCCATGTACTATGGCATCGAGTCCAGGACATATCTGGCCGTGTCACGGCCACATACATGAGCATGTGATGACATGGCAGAGCCACTTAAGAAGGGATCAGGTTAAGGCCCATACACGCCATGTATCCTTAGATAAAGTACTATGTATTTTTATTTTTATTTGATAAATTGGATTGGGGTCACGTCTCATTCACAAGAATGCAATTCTTTGGGCTTCATCTCATCCAGAAGTGACCAATGCTAACAATTATTCTTTGAGGCCTCGGCTTTCCATTCGTGCTCTGAATAAAACTCTGTCGGTTGCATTAGAATCACATCAGCGAGATCTTTCTTCTTCTAGAGCCTCATCCCTTGATTTCTAAACTTTTGTAAGATATTCTTGGTTTAATGTTTTAGACTTTTTTGTAGATATATGACATTCTAGGTCGACTCAAAGGATGAGGTTCAACTATATCGATCATATAACATTGAGGTTAGTGGTTTGTTCCTTTTCATAGTTTTTATTTGAATTATATGTGAAAAATTTACCAATACCCTTGATTGGGGTATTGCACATTTTGGGAATTTAACCCTATTAATTCATGATATTCATTGTTTTCTTGAGTAGGGATATTGGATTGTGAATAGGGTTTATTTTCCATGTTATAGATGTGTTTTACCATTTTTGATTGTTTTGGTCATTGGGTCCAGAACTACCTATTAGGATACTTTTTTTCCATGCATAGTGTTATTAGGATGGAGATATATTGTATGATATACTGTGATATGATTTGTAACTATTTATCCAATTAGTATATTGTGATTTAATTTGGCTACTAGATATTGTTTTTGTATTATTTCTTTACATAGGGATGTGGGAACCTGGTGTAGTTAGACCATACGGGGAATGGATGCTGAGGGATGCCCCAAGGTTTCTATTATACTTTTCAAGTTGCGAGACCATAGGGGGAATGAATATGATTCCCCCCAGAGTGTTTATAGTTCAACGTTGTGAGACCATAGGGGGAATTGGATGTTGAGTGCTTCCCTAAAGTGTCTGTAGTTTACTGATAAAAGACCAAATGGGAATTTATGGTGAGTGATTCCTCTGAAAGTCTTTGTTTAATCTGAACCAGAGGGGTTATACTGTTAGTACATTCCAGAGGGTTTCTTTTGATTATTGGTTGATTATTTTAATAAATACAAATTAATGTAGATGAAAATTTAGTATTGTTTAGTTTTTTGTACATCCTTTTTATTACTTCACTTTTCATATTGCCTACCATATATATATTCACTGATAGATAGGCACATAACTTTGGGTGGTTTCCTAATAGGATTTGTCTCACTCCTTCTTTGGGTCATGATTTTGTGCCCAAACAGATTATATTGTTTGAGGTTTAGATAAGGGAAAACTCCCTTCTACTTCAGGTACTTGATTGATGTGGAGCTAGAGAGCATGGGACTAAGCTGAGGCTTGAGATGCTGCTAGAGTTATTTAATTTTATTCCTTTGAACTTTGGTTTAGTACTGTATTCCAGCATTGTGACTTGTTTGGATGCTTTCTTCGACATATGTGACATGCAAAATTTATATATGTTCTCCACTTGTTTATCTACTTGCAGACTTCCACTTTTTACGGTGGTATATTATATATATAAGGATCAACTTTCCCTTATTTCAAAATCTCATAACATTTTTCCAAGGGTATACTTGTAGGAATACCTTATCCCCAACTTCAAACTCAAGAACTCACCAATGACTGTCATCATAAATTTTATATCAACTCTAAGATACCCTAATGTACAATTGAATTAGTCTAACTTTAAATAACATCTCCCCAGTAATATAAATTCCCAATATATTTCATTCTTCAACTCCCTCCTATCACATTAGTGTTCCACACTTTCTTCCATAGAGGTATTTATAATGAGAAATCAAAATTATTGATTGAAATATATTATTGTAAGAAAATTAAAATATAGAAATTTTTTTATCCCAACGACCATTAATGTCCATAGAACATGATCTCAACCTATATTATAGGGTTTGAATGATGATTTTTGACTAACCATGTTTTTGAGGATGATATGTAATACTGAACCTCAACTATATATCTATACCCTATTGAATACTTCTATAGAACGTAAATTTATGCCTCAAATACTAATCATATATAATTGGGAGGGGTGCTATATGAAATATGACCACTTACTTAATGTATATCCTGAAAAAATGATCATGATTAAAATATTCTCTAATGGAAATGAATTGTGCTGACTTCATAAGGAGGTTTACTATAACCCAAATAGAATTGTTCCCTTTAAATTTTTTGGGGAATCTGATGATAAAATACATGGTAATGTTTTCCCATTAACATTATGGTATGGGTCATTATGGTAACATCCCCTTAGAATTTTTTCTCTCAACCTTAATATACTGATGCACCAGTGGTCAAGATACATACTCTGCAATTTTCATTTTCATGTTTTCTGATTTAAAATATTCTTCTAGATCTATATACATATTCATACTTATAGGATGAATAAATAATGTTAAACTGTGAGATTTATTTTACATTTTCTTCTTGAATTATATAATTAAAAGATACATATTCATTTCATGAACCTCATCATTCCATCACATTCATTGTTCAAATCAGAAATATTTATCACTTTTTTATTGTTTCACATTTCCTTCTGTGCCTCTTTAATCTTCATATGGATAGATGTTTAAAAATTTATCTCAGAAAGATAGTAATTTTCCCATTTCCTTGATATTTTAAGTTCCATTTTATGAAAATCCATAAGTATTGGATCTATTACAATCCTCATAATGGAAAAAAATAGAATGGTCCTTACGACCCAAAGTAACGACCAAATTGTTTTCCTTCTCAGGGCAGTATTGTATTGAGTAGTCATAATATTTAATCAATTACAACCAGTTTCTTAAGATAATATTAATCTCTTTCAAAGTGAATATATATTTACAAATTTTATGATTAGTATATATATCTCACATTTCTCTGTAATGATAATTCCTCCATATATTTAATTAAAAAATTATCCTATGTAACTGCAAATCATGATTTTGTTAATTTTTTACGTCAACCTTAAATTGTCATGAGTCATAAAGAATTAACATATCATTATACATAAGAAAATATCCTAACACCTTATATGATAAATAAATATAGGCCAAAACCCTTCTTCACTACAATATAGTGTAAGCACATGTAAACTGACTAAACCTCACTTTAATACCTTGAAAGTTTCCTCACATTCATCTATTCAAAGGAACTTAACTCCCTTTCGAGTTAACTTTGTGAGTAGATTATATAGTCTGGATAAATTCTCCAAAAATCATTTATAATATCCAACCAAACCAAGAATATTGTGGATCTTATTCATAATGGTTAGTATGGGCCAATTCTGAATAACTCCCGTCATTGATAGATCTACCGATATACACTCGTTTGAGACTATTTGAACCAAAAATGAAACATTTTCAATCTTATATTCACACAAGGTAAATTTTTCATTCAACTCATTCCATAGGGTCTTTAGTATAATCCTCAATTGGTCTTCATTGTCTTCCTTACTTTTATGATTAATAATAATTATATCTATAAATACTACCACAAACTGATTAGAGTAATCTATAATATTTATATCCATTAAATCCATTAAGATAGAAGACAAATTACTAAGGCTAAACTGAATCTCTGTAAATTCCGAATTCCCAAAACTCATATAAAAGGATAACTATGATATATCCTTTTTTACCATAAATTTATGATATCCATAATGGTGGTCAATATTAAAATAGTATTGAGATCCTCATAATTGATTGAAAAAATAAAAAATACAAGTTATAGGATAATTTTTATTGATTTATATCATTTTAAGTTCCGGACAATAAATAAGGAGTCTCATTGATCTATCTTTATTCTTAATAAAAATAATTGGTGTAACATAAGGTGAGAAACTTATCTGAATGTATCCCTTATCAATATTATCCTATATTTTCTTCTTCAATTCCTACAACTCAATTGGGGCCATTCTATAGGATTTTCTTGATATATATTTTGTACAATGTATGAGTTATACTGAAAACTCATCTTCATGATTCATTTGAAGACTAGTAAACTCTTATAAAAAAACATCATTGAACACTCATAAAATAGGAATATATTTGATGTTGATTTGATCCCCTGCCCTATGAGATATATACAATTCATTAACCAGAATTATAAGCCACAATATTTAAGTAAATTCCATTTGAAGCTTATATTCATCATAGAACTGATAGAAAATCATATGTGTCACGACCCCCTCCCCACAAAGTGTACCCCTCCTGGGCCGGCAATGTGAGAAGGGAGATAATGACCCCCGAGTCCCGCCTCCAGTAGGCCCCGGGTTGGCGACTAGCACCGAGGGTATAATACACACACAAATGGGAGGCATTACCCTCTAAGAGAACACATGCAGAAGAGAGAGATCGAATAGACTCCAACCAACTCCAACTCATAACTGAAATATAAAAGAAACCCAAGTACATATATGAAATGTCATGCAAAAGTACTACAACTGAAAGGGGAAAAAAAAAGTACCCAAAAGAAAGTAAAACGACAGCGACCACAAGCCCGAACAGCTCCTCCTCCAAACACAAGCTAGAAGTAACCAGGTTGACCTCCAACCTGCTCCAAGTGACCTGAAAAACAGTTTATATGTACATAGGGTGAGTATAACAGTATACTCATTAGGATCCTCCCCAAGCCTCTCGTGCAAAAGTAAATAAATCATGCTAAATCCCATTGAACAACAAGTGAAACTAACACGTTACCTAAACAGGAATACTAAGTTCCCAACCTCACCATGGGTACTCTCACAAAGTAACGCATAAAAGAATATAGCATATAGTAAAGAATATTAAGGGTACCCCGCTACTACTTCCCCACTGGTTTTCTGCTTTTCCCCAACGACATACGCCCTGTGCATCTCTCTCCAAAGGCTTGCCCGCAGACACCTGGGCTAAGCTCCACAACCTGCACCACGTGCACCACAAAGGCTTGCCCACAAACACCTGGTCTAAGCACCACACCATCCTCACAACCAAAGTAACCAGGTAGTTTCTGGGAGCCACCATAGCTCGTATAACGTGTATCATACGTCGAGTATTATACCTCGAGCCATGACAACCCATATGCCGAGTAATGATCCTCAAGCCATCACAGCCTATACACGTTACACCTATAGTATTCCATAGGATACTATATCCAGAATATATGTGTGTGAAATAACAACAATCCATTACAGCCCTCTACACACATATATGGGTAAAACTAACCACTGTTCCTACTAGCACAAAGATCTACCAAGAGAAGAGAGCGGGGCCAAAGGGGGTAGTCAGCCATTCAACCTCCCATAAGAATGTTGGGGAAAACACCTCCCCAGGACTCAGAATCCCCGGGGTGTCAGTTTCCCTTACCGACAGGGTGGAGTAGCGTATAGAAACACAAAAAGTACAGAATATATATAACTCACAACCACACTATGGGCATTACCTAGTCATAGGCACAACTGCAGCTAACGTCTCTCGGACTCCAGGCTGCTACATCCAAGACTAGGTATCCTATAAGCACACAACCATTTGAAGAGCTTTATTAGATTACTCCATTCTCATTTTATCAGTTCCACTGTACGTTAATTAATTATTTAATCATTAATTAACCATGGGCAATTTACCACATTAAACTAAATCGGCATCACATTCAAAAACTGCTCCTTTATAGGATTCCCATCACTATTAAATTCCAGTTTCTCCATCCCTGTGGATTATCACCATTTAAACAAACTTTCATTATGGAATTACCTTCCCCATATTCCCAGGCATTCTAGAAAAGCATCCTATGCTACTAAACACAAAGGCCTCAACACGGTGAGTAGATATACTACCCATCGAGTCTTTGCCGCCTATAACAAGAGCATAGACCCATCCTCCATCGAGAGGCTAAACACGGAAATCACGTGGCATACCCCGTGTGTCTTCGCCTCCTTCAGAAAGAGGGTAATAAAAACCAGCTGCCTTGAGGAGTAAGGAAAAGTAAAGAAGATAAAAAATCAAACCACCAACATCAAACCATCACATTAATCTCATACCATCATCCTTGGTGTCCTCCCCGACACCCACATGCATAAACCGATGCATCTCGACACACTAGGCGTCATCCGCTGCCACAACCACAAGTCCCCATGCCTCCACATATCACAACAACCATCCAGGCTCACATCAAATCACAAGCAGCAGGAAATTAAAGATCACAAAATGGGCTCTCGGCCCTTTAACAAGGCATTCGGCCTTCATACAAGATGAGCACTCAGAGCTCCAAATCACAAGGCATTCAACCTTACAAGCAAGCGGGTAACTCAGAACCCTTTTGAAATTATCGAACTAATAGTTCTTTAATCCATCTTGAATTAACAGATTCATTAACATGCCTCTTTTTCTTTAGCCAATTATTTGACAAATAATTCCGGCTTTACGTTCTTTATCAATTTCTATCATGAATGAGAAACTAATTAATGAAAATCATAGATATTACTCTATCTAGGAAAAACATGAGGCAAACCGTTTTCACGGTACAAAGCAACAACATGCGATCAACCAATTATTTTAATCCGGTTCAAGTATTTATTTAGGTCAATTTCATTGTGATCCAAAGGACTAAATCATGCTAATTCTAAGATTGCACATACACAATTATAGAAGCCATGAATCCCCTACCTCGAAGAGTTCTTGACTTCCTTTATCCACACAACGGGTCACAGTCCTCTTCTCCTCACGACAGCTGCATCCACCGAAGGATGCCACGGTACGATAGTACCAACCAACCCCAAGAAAACCCATTAGAACCATGGAGATTACATGCTAATATGGAAGGAAGAACAAGAGATGGTGATCCCCGAAGGAACGATGATAAAACACACCTTATATGGAAGAATGATGGACACAGCTTGGTTGCATCAAACAGAGCGGAACTGATCCGAGTAACGTTTGATTGTGAAACTACTATGGGAAGGATTGAAAGGTTCTTGCGTCTCGTAGATGAGAACCAGGAGGAAGAACAACGAAGAATGATATCTCGTTCCTTTTTAAAAAAATAAATTAGAGAGGCGACGGTTTAAGATCCGATTTATTCTCCATTAAAAAAGGATCGCATTAACCCACGCGGTTTGACCAAGTAAAAACATCTCGTCCTTAGGAATAATTAATATAGGATTTATGGCCTTTGAATTGGCCTTAAAGTCCTTAAAATAAGGTTTTAAAAGTATTTTACGTCAAAGAAAATGTCAAATTTTTGAAGCTGGAAACACTGTTCACATACTCAAAATTTGGCAAAGTATGGAATCGGTAGCTCTCATGATGTCTGGAAACACTGTTCATTCGTGAAATTTGGCAAAGTATGGAATCGGTAGCTCTTAGAATTCTGGAAACACTGTTCATTCGTGAAATTTGGCAAAGTATGGAATCGGTAGCTCTCATGAAGTCTGGAAACACTGTTCATTCGTGAAATTTGGCAAAGTATGGAATCAGTAGCTCTTAGGATTCTGGAAACACTGTTCAAGTCTACCGATAGAAGTCCACCGATAGAACCTCACCGATAGAAACACTGTTCAAGTCTACCGATAGAAACACTGTTCACTGAACCTCACCGATAGAAGTCCACCGATAGAACCTCACCGATAGAAACACTGTTCACTGAACCTCACCGATAGAAACACTGTTCACTGAACCTCACCGATAGAAGTCCACCGATAGAACCTCACCGATAGAAACACAGTTCACTGAACCTCACTGATAGAAACACTGTTCACTGAACCTCACTGATAGAAGTCCACCGATAGAACCTCACCGATAGAAACACTGTTCACTGAACCTCACCGATAGAAACACTGTTCACTAAACCTCACCGATAGAAGTCCACCGATAGAACCTCACCGATAGAAACACTGTTCACTAAACCTCACTGATAGAAACATTGTTCATTGAACCTCACCGATAGAAGTCCACCGATAGAACCTCACCGATAGAAACACTGTTCACTGAACCTCACCGATAGAAACACTGTTCACAGAACTGGAAATTTGGCAAAGTGTTAGCCGAGCTACTGCTAGACTGCGGCTACCAGTATACCGAGCTACTGGTAGGATGCGGCTACCGGTAGACCGAGCTACAGGTAAGCGGCGGCTACCGGTAACCGGTAGGCAGCCGCTACCGGTAGATCGAGCTACCGGTAGACCGAGCTACCGGTAGGCAGCAGCTACCGGTAACCGGTAGGCAGCCGCTACCGGTAGATCGAGCTACTGGTAAGCAGCAGCTGGGGGATAAGTCCCCTTGACCACCCGGAACACCTCCAACACCACATTTTCACAAAGTAATGGACCAGGGAGGTCCAGACCATTACATTAGATACCTCTCAAAACATTCTCGTCCTCGAGAATTAAAAACCAACCCAGAAGAAAAGAGGGGTCCGAACAACCACCCCATAAGATACCTCTCAGGGGAAAACCACCATGAGTTGTTCAAAAGCTGGAACAAAACTACGACATCCAAGAGTATGGAAGCAAACAATCCATAACAAAACAATTCAAACATAACATTACATCAAAGGTACATAAATAAAACATGAAAGGTCTAACCATAAAGGAAATGTCATTACATGAAAAGAGTTAAACATTAAACAACTCTGGGTACTGAGCACGTATCTGTGACTCCCGCTCCCAGGTACTCTCCTCCATGCCACCGTGTCGCCACAAGACACGAACTAAGGGGATAGAACACCCACACAACACCTTCTCCTTGTGGTCTTGGATCTCCACAGGTCGCTCCTTGAAGGTTGCATCATCGTCAATATCGATCTCTCCCCAATCGATAAGATGAGATTCATCATGAAGATAACGACGGAGCTGTGATAAATGGAAAACATCATGTATCCGACTCATTTGAGGGGGAAGTGCTACTCGATACGCCACAGCTCCAACACGAGCTAACACCTCGAAAGGCCCAACAAACCGGAGAGAAAGCTTACTTCCACGACCAAACCTTCGCTGCCCACGACGGGGAGTCACCTTTAGAAACACATGATCCCCAACATTAAACTCTAACGATCTTCTTCTTTGATCAGCATATGATTTCTGACGATCCTGTGCTTTCTTCATCCTCTCACGAATCAGCTGAACCATCTCTGTTGTATTCTGTACTAGTTCTGGTCCGAGATTTGCTGACTCTCCGACCCCAGTCCAGCACGACGGAGAACGGCATGGCCGGCCATACAAGGATTCAAACAGCGCCATACCGATGGTAGAGTGGAAACTATTATTGTAAGCGAACTCTACCAAGGGTAAGTGCTTCGTCCATGAACCTCGAAAATCAAGAACACAAGAGCGCAACATGTCTTCAAGAGTCTGGATGGTCTGCTCTGTCTGACCATCCGTTTGAGGATGAAAAGCAGTGCTAAGGCACAATTGGGAGCCAAAGGCATGCTGGAGACCTCTCCACACCCTGGAGGTAAAATGAGGATCTCGATCAGAAATGATCATCCTAGGTACTCCATGGAGTCCCACCATCTCCTCTAGATACTGCCTCGACAAAACTTCCACTGAGCTTGACTCCTTGATCGGTATAAAGTGGGATGATTTTGTTAAACGATCCACTACCACCCATATAGCATAATGTCCTCCCGGAGCTCGAGGTAAACCTATAACAAAGTCCATTGAGATGTCCTCCCACTTCCACTGAGGAATCTCTAAGTGCTGGAGAAGACCACCAGGAACACGGTGTTCGGCCTTCACCTTCTGGCAGACTAAACATCGAGACACACATTCTGAAACTGTACGCTTCAGCCCAGGCCACCAAAACTGACTCCTCAAGGATCGATACATCTCCGTCACACCAGGATGTACCGCCAAGGGTGAACTATGGAACTCTCGGAGAACCGTCTCGCGCATCGCCAAGGGAACAAAAAGCCTGCCATGATACAACACTCGGTGTTGTTCATCCTCTGACCAACCATCAGGGGCCTCACCACATACAACTCTGTCTCTCCAAACTTCCACCTCTAGGTCACCCAACTGAGACTCTTCCACCTTCTGCATCAGGGATGACTGCACCGTCATCTGAAAAAGACAACCTCTACCCCCAACTTCTCCCATATCAAGATGCAAAGATGATAGCTCTTCCATCACTCTCCAAGAATCACCAGATTCACGCACAACATAATTATGTATCTTTCGGCTTTGTGCGTCAGCTACAAAATTCCCTTTTCCAGGTGTATACGATATTTCAAAGTCGTATTCCTGCAAGAACTCCACCCACCGACGCTGCCTCAAGTTCAAGTCACGTTGGGAGAAAACATACCTCAAACTCTTATGATCAGTGAAAACCACAAAGTGCTCACCAATGAGGTAATGTCTCCACAACTTTAGAGAAAACACCACGGCTGCCAACTCAAGATCATGGGTGGCATAGTTGCATTCATGGGGATGCAACTGCCGAGACCCATAAGAAACAACTGACCTCTGCTGCATGAGAACACAGCCTAGCCCCAGATGTGAAGCATCACATAAAACATCAAACTGGACTCCCTCCGCCGGAAGACAAAGGACGGGAGCACTTACCAACTTCTCCTTTAGATACTCGAAAGCTGTCTGACACTGATCAGTCCATATGAACGCTTGATCCTTCCTGGTCAAAGCTGTCAGAGGAGTCGCAACTTGGGAGAAATTAGCTACAAACCTCCTATAATAGCCTGCGAGACCAAGGAAACTTCGCACCTCTGACACGGTCTTGGGGGATGGCCAAGACACCACTGCTTCTATCTTCGAAGGATCCACAGCTACTCCCTGTTGGGACACAACATGTCCCAAGAAACGAACTTCTCGAGCCCAGAACTCACACTTGGACAACTTCCCAAACAACTGATGTTGGCGAAGAACTCCCAAAACGGCTCGTAGATGCTTTGCATGCTCCTCTTCAGATGTGGAGTACACAAGGATGTCGTCGATGAAAACCACAACAAACTTGTCCAAGAATTCATGGAACACAGCATTCATCAACCCCATGAAAACAGCTGGAGCATTCGTCACGCCGAATGGCATTACAACAAACTCATAATGCCCATGACGACAACAGAAAGCAGTCTTCGAGATATCCTCATCCTTTACACGCATCTGATGATATCCTGACCGCAAGTCTATCTTTGAGAACCAACTTTCACCCTTCAGTTGATCGAATAGGTCATCAATCTGCGGGAGAGGATATCGGTTCTTTATTGTCACTTTGTTTAACCGACGATAATCGATGCACAACCGCAAACTGCCATCAGCCTTTTTCACAAACAAAACTGGTGCACCCCACGGTGACACGCTTGGCCGAACAAAACCACACTGCAACAGACCGTCGAGCTGAATACGTTACTCTCGTAACTCAGAAGGGGCCATCCTATACGGAGACATAGAGATAGGAGATGCTCCTGGCTGTAGCTCGATCCCAAACTCGATCTCTCGTTGAGGGGGTAAGGATATAACCTCTTCTGGAAAGACGCCAGGGTACTCCTCTATGACCCTAGGAAACGCCAACTTTTGAACCTCTGAAGAACTCAGCGTCATCCCAGTCATCATGGATTATAAGGATGGAACTCGTCTATGACTCATCCGAGGATCTCTTTCACCAACAAACACCACTTTCTCTCCATCATCGTCAAAGAAAACGACCTTCTTCCTGTAGCAATCCACAACAGCCTGCACTGAATACAACCAATCCATGCCAAGTATGACATCATATGGTTGTATTCGCAAACATAGGAAATCTCCCCAAGAGCGGTGTTGCCCCAACACTAGCTCACAGTCTCTACATACATCAAACAAGTCAGCTCGACCTCCAACTGGCGTAGTCAACGCCAATGGCACTGGAAGCCTCTCTACCTCAAGTCCCAAAGCATGGACAAGGGTGGGTGATATGAAGGAGTGTGTTGCTCCTGAATCAAAAAAGGTATACACCAAGGTAGAAAACAATCAAAGGGTACCTCGAACGACATCTGGCTCGCCTGGGGCTGGTAACGCTAGAGCATGAAGCTGACCACGACCTCCTCCACGGCCTCTCTGACCCTGATGACGACCACCACCACGTCCGCACTCTTCTCTATGAGGATGGGGAGCGTCAGGGGGCTGTCCTCTGCTTGCTCCATCTACCCTTTGGTGATCTAAAACTGGTGCAACCTACTGCTGCTGCCTCGGCTGGAACTGCCTCAACGGAGGAACCTGGAGTGGAGCGCCCGGTGCACGATGACTGCTCTGAAAAGTCGGGCACTCCCGCGGCTGATGACCACAACCACCACAAGAAAAACAAGCGCCTGATCCCTTGGAATAGGTCTGAGAGTTACTGCCTCCGGAGAAATGAGATGGGAAGGGCTGGGACCTACCCCCAGGTGAACGGAAACTCTTCTGTCCTGAAAACCGGGAACCCCGGACCATAGCTCTGCTTCGTGAGGAATCATGACAATTCCCCTCTCGTGATGATCCAGTCCTGGCCAAAGTCCCCTCAACAACCTCTGCCCTCGCCAGCACCTCAAGATATGTCTTCAGCATAAATGGGGTGACCTGGCGCTGGATCTCTAGACGCAAAGCCTCCTCGAAATGCCTCGCCCTGGCCTCATCATCTGGTAACAGGTCTGAAGCATATCGTAGAAGGCTCCTGAAATGGATTCCAAACTCTCGAACACTAGAGCTCCCCAGCCGACGGGTGAGAAGCTCCTGGCGACTGGACACCTTCGCAGTCGATGAAAGAAACTCGACTCTAAACCTGTCTCGAAACTCCTCCCACGAGATCCCTGACTCCTCACGATCACCGAGGAACAAGAACCACCACTGCCTCGCTATTCCACGCAGCATCGTCACAACCAAGGACACCCAGTGTTCCTTCCGAGCACGAATCGAACTGAAGCCTATCTCGATCTCCTCCAACCAGTCTTTTGTGACTGCATCTGAAACGGTTCCCTCATACTTCTGTAGACAATGGCGCTGAAACTCTCGAAGTTTCTTCCTCCAAGTGTCATCTTCATCAACCTCTACTCGGCGGTGATCTGCTGGAACAGCCTGATGGGAATCTTCTGGGCAAACCTGACGAGGACGTTGACCTGGAGCCATACCTGCAAAATAACAACTCTTAGAGCTCCTAAGCCTGGAATATGGAAGACTCAACATTAATTAATTAATTGTTTTGTTTTATTTATTTTAGGTTACCTATCCCAAGGTCTACCCATTCAAACACAAGCGTAAAGAATAATGATGCATGATCCTTTCCTAGGTCTCTACCCTGCAACCGGTATCACTTTGTTTAGTAGCCATCGTAAGCTTAAAGGTCCATGCAACAGATCATAATGGGCCCTAAACGCCTATGTCTTTGCCGGTCTCCAGTGTTTACCACACTTTCTAAACATGAATGACATCGTTGCCCTACCATCCCATGCATCCTCACCTGTGCCTAACTCCAAACTCCATCCTATCCCTCAACCAGAGCTCTGATACCACTCTGTCACGACCCCCTCCCCACAAAGTGTACCCCTCCTGGGCCGGTAATGTGAGAAGGGAGATAATGACCCCCGAGTCCCACCTCCAGTAGGCCCCGGGTTGGCGACTAGCACCGAGGGCATAATACACACACAAATGGGAGGCATTACCCTCTAAGAGAACACATGAAGAAGAGAGAGATAGAATAGACTCCAACCAACTCCAACTCATAACTGAAATATAAAAGAAACCCAAGTACATATATGAAATGTCATGAAAAAGTACTACAACTGAAAGGGGAAACTAAAAGTACCCAAAAGAAAGTAAAACGACAGCGACCACAAGCCCGAACAGCTCCTCCTCCAACCACAAGCTAGAAGTAACCAGGTTGACCTCCAACCTGCTCCAAGTGACCTGAAAAATAGTTTATATGTACATAGGGTGAGTATAACAGTATACTCAGAAGGATCCTCCCCAAGCCTCTCGTGCAAAAGTAAAGAAAGCATGCTAAAGCCCATTGAACAACAAGTGAAACTAACACGTTACCTAAACAGGAATACTAAGTTCCCAACCTCACCATGGCTACTCTCACCAAGTAACGCATAAAAGAATATAGAATGTAGTAAAGAATATTAAGGGTACCCTTCTACTACTTCCCCACTGGTTTTCCGCTTTGCCCCAACGACATACGTCCTGTGCATCTCTCTCCAAAGGCTTGCCCGCAGACACCTGGGCTAAGCTCCACAACCTGCACCACGTGCACCATAAAGTCTTGCCTGCAGACACCTAGGCTAAGCACCACACCATCCTCACAACCAAAGTAACCAGGTAGTTTCCGGGACCCACCATAGCTTGTATAACGTGTATCATACGTCGAGTATTATACCTCGAGCCATCACAGCCCATACGCCGAGTAAGGATCCTCAAGCCATCACAGCCTATACACGTTACACCTATAGTAGTCCATAGGATACTATATCCAGAATATATGTGTGTGAAATAACAACAAGCCATTACATCCCTCTACACACATATATGGGTAAAACTAACCACTGTGCCTAACAGCACAAATATCTACCAAGAGAAGAGAGCGGGGCCAAAGGGGGTAGTCAGCCATTCAACCTCCCATCAGAATGTTGGGGAAAACACCTCCCCAGGGCTCAGAATCCCCGGGGTGTCAGTTTCCCTTACCGACAGGGTGGAGTAGCGTATAGAAACACAAAAAATACAGAATATATATAACTCACAACCACACTATGGGAATTACCTAGTCATAGGCACAACTGCAGCTAACGTCTCTCAGACTCCAGGCTGCTACTTCTAAGACTAGGTATCCTATAAGCACACAACCATTTGAAGAGATTTATTAGATTACTCCATTCTCATTTTATCAGTTCCACTGTATGTTAATTAATTCTTTAAACATTAATTAACCATGGGAAATTTACCACATTAAACTAAATTGACATCACATTCAAAAAATGTTCCTTTTTAGGATTCACATCACTATTAAATTCCAGTTTCTCCATCCCTGTGGATTATCACCATTTAAACAAACTTTCATTATGGAATTACCTTCCCCATATTCCCAGGCATTCTAGAAAAGAATCCTATGCTACTAAACACAAAGGGCTCAACACGGTGAGTAGATATACTACCCATCAAGTCTTTGCCGCCTATAGCAAGAGCATAGACCCATCCTCCATCGAGAGGCTAAACACGGAAAGCACGTGGAATACCCCGCATGTCTTCGCCTCCTTCCGAAAGAGGGTAAGCAAAACCAGCTTCCTTGAGCAATGGGGAAAAGTAAAGCAGATAAACAATCAAACCACCAACATCAAACCATCACATTCATCTCATACCATCATCCTTGGTGTCCTCCCCGACACCCACATGCATAAACCGATGCATCTCGCCACACTAGGCGTCATCCGCTTCCACAACCACAGGTCCCCATGCCTCCACATATCACAACAGCCATCCAGGCTCACATCAAATCACAAGCAGCGGGAAATTAAAGATCACAAAATGGGCTCTCAACCCTTTAACAAGGCATTCGGCCTTCATACAAGATGAGCACTCAGAGCTCCAAACCACAAGGCATTCTGCCTTACAAGCAAGCGGGTAACTCAGAACCCTTTTGAAATTATCGAACTAAAAGTTCTTTAATCCATGTTGAATTAACAGATTCATTAACATGCCTCTTTATCTTTAGCCAATTATTTAAAAAATAATTCCGGCTTTACGTTCTTTATCAATTTCTATCATGAACGAGCAACTAATTAAAGAAAATCATAGATATTACTCTATCTAGGAAAAACATGAGGCAAACCGTTATCAAGGTACAAAGCAACAACATGCGATCAACCAATTATTTTAATCCAGTTCAAGTATTTAATTAGGTCAATTTCATTGTGATCCAAAGGACTAAATCATGCTAATTCTACGATTGCACATACACAATTAGAGAAGCCATGAATCCCCTACCTCAAAGAGTTCTTGACGTCCTTTATCCACACAACGGGTCACAGTCCTCTTCTCCTCACGACAGCTGCATCCACCGGAGGATGCCACGGTACGATAGTACCAACCAACCCCAAGAAAACCCATTAGAACCATGGAGATTACATGCTAATATGGAAGGAAGAACAAGAGAAGGTGATCCTCGAAGGAACGATGATAAAACACACCTTATATGGAAGAATGATGGACACAGCTTGGTTGCATCAAACAGAGCGGAACTGATCCGAGTAACGTTTGATTGTGAAACTCCTATGGGAAGGATCGAAAGGTTCTAGAGTCTCGTAGATGAGAACCAGGAGGAAGAACAACGAAGAATGATATCTCGTTCCTTTTAAAAAAATAAATTAGAGAGGCGACTGTTTAAGATCCGATTTATTCTCCATTAAAAACGGATCGCATTAACCCACGCGGTTTGACCAAGTAAAAACATCCCGGCCTTAGGAATAATTAATATAGGATTTATGGCCTTTGAATTGGCCTTAATGTCCTTAAAATAAGGTTTTAAATGTATTTTACGTCAAAGAAAATGTCAAATTTGTGAAGCTGGAAACACTGTTCACATACTCAAAATTTGGCAAAGTATGGAATCAGTAGCTCTCATGAAGTCTGGAAACACTGTTCATTCGAGAAATTTGGCAAAGTATGGAATCAGTAGCTCTTAGGATTCTGGAAACACTGTTTATTCATGAAATTTGGCAAAGTATGGAATCGGTAGCTCTCATGAAGTCTGGAAACACTGTTCATTCGTGAAATTTGGCAAAGTATGGAATCAGTAGCTCTTAGGATTCTGGAAACACTGTTCAAGCCTACCGATAGAAGTCCACCGATAGAACCTCACCGATAGAAACACTGTTCAAGTCTATCGATAGAAACACTGTTCACTGAACCTCACCGATAGAAACACTATTCACTGAACCTCACCGATAGAAGTCCACCGATAGAACCTCACCGATAGAAACACTGTTCACTGAACCTCACAGATAGAAGTCCACCGATAGAACCTCACTGATAGAAAAACTGTTCACTGAACCTCACCGATAGAAACATTGTTCACTGAACCTCACCGATAGAAGTCCACCGATAGAACCTCACCGATAGAAACATTGTTCACTGAACCTCACCGATAGAAACACTGTTCATTGAACCTCACCGATAGAAGTCCACCGATAGAACCTCACCTATAGAAACACTGTTCACTGAACCTCACCGATAGAAATACTATTCAAAGAACTGGAAATTTGGCAAAGTGTTAGCCGAGCTACTTCTAGACTACGGCTACCAGTATACCGAGCTACTGGTAGGATGCGGCTACCGGTAGATCGAGCTACGGGTAAGCGGCGGCTACCGGTAGGCAGCAGCTACCGGTAACCGGTAGGCATCTGCTACTGGTAACCGGTAGGCATCAGCTACCGGTATATCGAGCTACCCGTAGGCAGTAGCTACCGGTAGACCGAGCTACCGGTAGGCAGCAGCTACCAGTTACCGGTAGGCAGCCGCTACCGGTAGATCGAGCTACTGGTAAGCTGCAGCTGGGGGATAATTCACCTTGACCTCCCGGAACACCTCCAACACCACATTTTCACAAAGTAATGGACAAGGGAGGTCCGGGCCATTACAATATGTTCCTTAGAAATATTAAATGTGACCTCCATTCCCCAGAAGTTGATATGGGAGCTATATAATGAAATCCAATAAATGCACAGAATCACATAAAATTTAGATAAAGGGATAATCAAAATAATTTTAGGAAGCACATTCCCACAAACATCAATTAGATATGATCTATAGACGTTAGATGAGATCATAATACAATTTGTAGTTTTTAATACTAACTAAACATTTAATCATTGAGGTTGTGAATTAAAATCACTAGAGATATTTCACTATATAAAATAATTCATTTTACTAAGATCAAATAATTTACTTCCGTATTTAAACGTTTATATCACCACCTCAACATCATTATTCTGTCATAATACCCTTACTAAAACTAGAATGGTTAGCTTGAACATCAAGAAACATTAATCATTGTGATCAATCAAGAAAATAATTCATAGGATATAAAAATAATGACACCTTTTTTTTAATATATGAAACCTTCTTTTTAACTAAGTTCATTCATGGTCATAATCAACTAAAATCTTTCATAATGGTTCATAAACAATATGTGAGTTTACCCAAAAATATATCATGGGATTTTCAAAAATGTTACATAGTAAGGGCACATTCACCGTTCATAATAATGATGGCCAATATATAAACACAAAATATTGTCGAGGTTATTACCACTATATGAATCTATTTCAAGGCCATTTTCCACTTATAGTATCTAGAAAGGGATTTTTTTTCCAGGGAAAATATAGTCATATCTTTACCATAACTTTGGACGTTTTCCTATACATAGGATTATCCTAAGGGTTATCACTAATATTTTCCCATCCTAGTTTACTAAGGAAACTAAACCTTACTCTGATACCAACTATAGTGACCAAATCTTTCAGCACATAAATATTACATCATTTTTTAGAAATATTCAATACATAACATTATGATCCATTTCATAATTATATAGGTTTAATATCTTTGAAAACTTATATACATAAAGAATTATTCATAAGAGAGATTAGTTGTCTCCAACTTATTTCTTCACAATTAAAACCCTTCATAGACACATTATAATTAAATTATTTATTTATATATTGGGGAAGGGAAACATAAGATTGTGTGAGCTTAGATTCTTAGTAAGGGTAAACAACAGAGACATCAATGATCCTTTAAGAATAACATGAGCATAAAGGTATGAGAACATGAGCATAAAATTCTAAAAAATACTAAGCATATCATAGTTCATAATCAAGATTCATTGAATAAATCGTGATTGTTTGTTGGAGACGGATCATAATGTAATCAAATAACATGAGCAATGAGAGCTAAATATTGGAATAATATATAATCTTTTAGAATACACATAAGCATAAAACATAATTTCCTTACTCAAGGCTCATTGAAAATGTTGTAATTCTGGATTGATTTCAATACCAATTCCATCATATCCTTAGTCAAGGTTTACACCCAAGACTATCATAGTAAACAAATCCCCTTACTGAATTGTTTCAATCCCCATTCCAATCCTTATTATCAAATGAGATACCCATATTTACCATATTCATTGGGGGATATATGATTCTAGAGAAAACCTATCATATAATAAAAATCATACATATATGTTACATATGATCATAAAAGATTCATAATATAATTACATGGATAAAGGAAATAGGTTTCATAAACATTTCAATATAGAATCATATAATAACCCATGGAAAAGAAATGGGTTTCAAAATTGTTTCATCATAACATAATTAACTCATTGAAAGAAACAAGTTTTATAGAATCATCCTTAAATTATTATCATCATAAATCATATAATAAATTAAATCGAATGATATCATTGGATCTAATCCATATTACAGAATAAGTAACCTTAAAATATTTTATCATAGATGAAAAATACTGTTAAAATAATACTATAACATTTCTTGAGAAAAATACGCCTCTAAATTTGTAATAAAATATTTAAAATATATGAATTTCCCATGTATTAAGGAAAATTATTTATTTTAAGGGAAACTTTTAAACTTGTAAATTAATCTTCAAATAATTGTCTTGTCATTACATCTGAAAATTCTATTCACACAGTGTATAAGAAAACAAATGTTCTTTTTACATTTTTGGTAAAAATTACCTCATTAGGAAAAAAAATAAGTTTCCTTTAAATTTTTTTTATAAAAATTAAATCTTGGGTAAAAATGAATTTAAAAATTCATAGGATAATAGTAAAACCTTCTTGAAATCATTTTAATGAAAACATAGACATGGAAGAAAATATTCCCAGCCAAAGTGGAAATAAAGTATGCTTTTATAAAAAGCATTTTACATACAATTTTAAGTACCAAAGTGATTAAAATGGTACTATTACATGAAAAATATATGAATTAATAGAGGATAAAAAAATAAATGTATTAATTAGATAAGGATCATAAAATTTACACAATAGAAACTCATGAGTAAATAATCCCGATTAAAATTGGACTAAAACATAAATCCATTACCTCAAGTCTCATATTTCTTCCTACATGTTCGAACTTCCTATATAAAAAAATATATTTATTATACGTGTATTAAAGAAACATAATAATATATATTATACCATATATGATTTAATTATAACATATTATCCCCCATTTATTAACAATTCCCTATTAAAAACATTGTTCCAGGTGATAGTTGCTTCTTTTTTCTACATATTTGGGTTTCAAATTCCTGATACTTGTAGTTTATCAGGGTTAAATAATATATAAAATTTTAATAATTTCATGATTATCATAAATAATAATTATATAAACTTTTATGAGTACACATATAAAGTAGTGATGAAAAATGAATTACATCACTTCCTGAAGATGGTAGTCCATACGTACACACGAGTAATGTTTACATTTTTTTATATGGATGGAAATAAAGAATGGTAAATAATTATTCACCTATTTAAAACCATAATAAAAAAAATACTTATTATATATATTAATCAATTCCAACATTATAACTATTAATGTGAAGTGGTGATGAAAAACAAAACACATTTCTTTGTAGAGGTGGTAGTCCACACGTACGCACAAGTAGTGTTTTGTTTTTCCATATGATAGAAAGGAGGAGGATAACGATGTTTAATGAACTTAATAACAAACCATTATATTTAATATGCTTAATTAATTATATTATAATGGATAACATAGATTAATAATTTGTAAAAGTGGAAATAAAATTGAATGTACTTAGTTAAGAGTTAAACCTCTTTGGTAGGAAATGTCATTAGGATTACATCTTAATCCTTGAAATAATTGTATTTTTGGAAATAAAATAATCTCTAGAACATGGTTAAGGAATCTAGGAGGGTATTATGATAGTTCATGATCTATATAGATGGATCAAAATGTGAAACAAATAGAAGAGAAGGGGTTCCCTTTTATAAGTGAGGGGAGGGGCACTCTTGAAATTATTTAAAGTATTAAATAAATATAATTTATTTTTCATGTTAAAGTGAATCAAAATTGATATATTTAAAATAAAGGATTTTTATATTTTTAAGAAATCTCCGAGAATAAATTTATAATTTTTGTGATGTTTTATTCCTTATCTATTAGTTTTAAACACCCATTAATTCCTTTCACAATTACCACAATATCAATGTTTTTTACTCTTTAATGATCAATAATGTTACCATAAAAGGGAATGTGATTAATAATTACAGCATGGATGATATTATCAACCAAATCCCTTTAAATTGGCCTAATATTGGTTTTGTGTGTGTTTTAAATCATTTAATAAAATATTTCTTTTTATAAAATTCAATTAATGTCAATTTTTAAACAATTCATTTACTTTGACTTTAAAGTTATTAAAATAGTAATGGAATGAAAATGTAGACCCTTAAAAAACCCCAAATTTGTTTTATTTATCTAAAAAATCTAGAAAATAATAATTCACCCAAATTTTATTACTTTTAATGTTTTTAAAATCATTTGTTTTATTTTTCTATTAATTGAATAAGTACCGTGTAGACGTTGCGTAAGCATATAAGGTAATTTTTTAGTCATTAAAAATTAAAAATAAATTCATTTGATAAAAAATTAATTAATTATTCAAATAAAAATTTATAACTGAACATAACCTATTTGTATCTTTATGCAAAAGTATTAGAGATATTGACATCAAGAGAGTGACATTTTTTATTTATCCTTTTCTTAAAATAATATAAAGGACATAATCAAAGAAAAATGACACAAACTAAGCTTATTATACAATATTGGTTATGAATGGCCGAACTAAACTTATTAAATGGGATTAATGAATGTATTATATAAAATTTAAATCCCAATACCAATGTTTTAACCATATTTATCCCATTTTATCCTTACTAAGGGGAAAAATATTTACCAACATTACTTTTCATAATGACCAAAAATCAAAGGAAACTATTTAAAAAATTTGATCCTCTAAATTCAAAATATGGGATCTACTCTTAAAAATCAATTCTTATATGTTTCAGAAATTCATTTTATAGAAAGTACATAAAACCTAAAAACAAGGTTTTTAGAAAAAATGAATAGTTAAACATAAAAATGGATTTATTATTATTCTATGCCTTGTAAAAACAGTAATATGAATATTAAAACATTTTATTGAATATATTAACCTTTTTTTCATCAAAATCATTTATAAATATATAATATTAAAATTTATTAAAATAAAAAACTTTGTGAGTGTATAATCTATTTTTTCAGAAAAACCTATGTATTTACCTTCAAATAAATTTATTTTATTTTATAATAATTTGAAAACCAATGAATTTATTTTATAAATATATAAAAAATATTTATTTCATAATTTATTTATTACAATTCATACCCTCTAATTTAATGGATAGGTGATAATTGTCATATTAAATAATAATATGTCAACAATATAATTTGGATAGTTTAAACTCAATGTTGCATATAAAAAAAAGTTGTCAATGAAATAAAATTTATATACATAGAACTATATCAAACAGTATTTGGATGTTATAAGAGATATTATGTACTTTCTTGGACTGTAAATCTATTATGGGAAACATCATATTTCTCTTTCTCAAGAGAAATATTCTAAGGAACTCTGGAAAAGAGTTGGCATGGAATATTCAAAGCCTATTTCACCACAATTTTTGTGGGAAATAGATAGTTTCAAGAAAAATTGAGAAAATATATTGACACGATGGAGTTCTAAAAATTAATTAGAAGTAAGTTTTTCCAAACAACATCAAGTATAGATCTAATAATTGTTATTAATCATTGTTTTATATATCAAATTTCACCAAAGAGTCCCATTTTATACCAGGAAAATGATTCTTAGGTATATAATGGAGATAATAGACTTTGAGATGAAATATCATAACCAAAGAACTTTGGAATTGTTTCTTTATGAAGATAATGATTGGGTAAAGAGTATTGATGATAGAAGATTAACATCTAGTGGATCATTTATTGTGTGTTTTTTGGAACACTAATAAGTTGAGTTTTATAAAATTAAGCACTGTTGGGGTAGAATATTTGGTTATAACTCATGCGATAACTCAGTTAATATGGATTAAGACAGAATTAGAATATGTAAAGGTTAATTTTAATATAAAACTTATTCTTGTATGTGGTAATCAAGGTTCTATGAATTTTTCAAAAAATCATATTTAACAATCAAAAAACAATCGTATTGATATCAAATATCACATTATCAAGGAGATTGTGGAAATAAATGAATTGAAATTGGTGTATGGTCTTAAAAATGGAATATTACTTATGTATTAACCAATAAATTTTCTAAGAAATAATTTCAGAATATTAGGTTAAGGTTAGGTGTTAAGATCTATTCTTCTCAAGGCTATGTTATGGAGTTTCCCCTATCTCTTCTTGCCTTTGGATATTTTTTTAAAGGGGGAAAATTAAATGAACATGTACATTTTTATTTTTATTTATATCATTGAATTTTTTATATGAAAATAATATTATTTTTGTATTATCAATTGATATGTGTTTTTTAAGGGGGACAATATATTTAGAGAGTGTTTTTAAAAGGGGTAAACTATGATTTTTTTATTTATTGTGTAACACCCCACGTATTTACAAATAAAATTAATTTATAATTAATGAAATATTGAATCTCTATTAAAAAAACTTTTTTATAGGAGATATTTATAACCTATTCATTAAACATTATTTTGATGCTTCTATGTTTTAAATTTCAAAAAATGGATATACACGATTGTGATCAGTAAGATATTTAGAGTATGGTATGATCAACTAACAAGTTTTGGGAATAGTAACATGACCCCTATGAATAATAATATACCCTTATGAATAGTAATAGGATTATTAACTTCACCCATGTAAGTATAAATAAAATTTAGGCACCTTATAAATGAGAGTGAATATTTTATAAATTAACAATTAAGTGTTGGTATTTTTGTGAGTAATGAATATTTAATTAAAATTTTAAATTAATAAATTGATTTAAAATAAAATTAGTTTTCATAAAATGTATTCTTAAATAGATATATTGATTTCCTATGATTTTAGGACAATTTAATAAGATATTGTTTAATTTTCCAGGGAGTTAAAAAATCTATTTTAGTTTTAAAAACTATATTTTTTGACTAAATGTGGATTTTATTTAGAAATTAACTTTATCATATTTAGAAAATTATTTTGATAAAATGGTTTCAACTTTATAATTCTAAACATCATAAAATGTTTGTGGTGAATTTTTGGGATTTTAATGAAATACTTGATTTTTAGTGAATAATAATATATGGTAATTTAAGGTATAAATACATTGTAAGATAAATACACTATTACTTGTATCATGGATGTTGTAGGGATCCATTAGTTCGAAATAAAATGAATTTATTACTATTTTTGGTCATAAGAAGCAACATTATTTCTTGACTTGAGCAAAATAATAAAATAATGTATAAGATATTCAAAAATCACCCCTCTCCACCACTATAAAAACCACCCCTCACTCCCTCTTCTGCTCACTTCTATATCCCTTGAAGCTGGTGATAGCTCTACCAACATACTCTCCTCTATCCTATCCCCAGATCACAGAGCTATTGGTCTTTCCAAAAGACCAAATCAATCCCACTTAGGCGATTCTCAAGGAGGAGTATCCAAGAGGTAAAATCCCCTTCCATTTCCTTTTATTTTATTTTTCAAGTTCCTTATTTATTTATTGTTATCTCCTCACCCACTCTATCAAAATTATCATGATATTTTAAATATTATATTTATACTGTAATTATATCATGTTAATGGAAGACACCACATCAATATTCTTAATCTCTCTCTCTTTTATTTTTAAAAAACATAATCATCGTTCGAGAGGTGCCTATTTACAACCTTCATAGATGATGAACCTTCATTCATTAATTTTTCCATAAAATATATTCATGAATCCATTTTTATGGTTGAAACAGATAAAAAAATATTTATTATATCTTATTTAATTATTCTAGAACCATTATTTATAAATAATACTAAAAATTATAACATAACTAGTTCATTGTGATCGAAAAACCGCTGTAAAAATCTAAATGATTAACACAAAATGAATTATCTAATTATTCATCCTCATTCCATGTAACCAAATGATAAATACAACCATTTGAAATTATTTATGTTAATTAATAATATATAAATTTAATCCTAGAAAATTATATCCATTCCAGATGATCTTTTATACTTACAATCAATCGAACCAATCATAAATATCAAGAAATGAACACTCTCGAACAGCAAAATTCAATCTTATAACTTATCAAAAGTACATAAATGAACATAATAAAATTATAATAAATTATATAAATGTCTAATAGGTTCATTATTATATTATTAATGGTTCAAATTTCATTTTCCAAGACATTAAGGTCAAGTGTAGAACATATTCTGACATAAGGTAATGGTTTTCTGCTCGAACCACCATTTTTATTCAGGTTACTCTTACTCACAATTTAAATAAATGAAATTATTTCTTATTATTACGTAATACTCATAAATTATATTTTAAGTTTCTATATATATGTACCAATAAGAGTAATTATTTATTTTATGGTGATTTACTTATTTTAAAATGATCCTTCAAAAAATGCTTCCCGATAAACAAGCCCATTTCTAATGATCTTCTCGAATTCTAACCTATTTTAAAATGAACCATATAATATATTTTAAAAAAATATTATTTTTCTAAAATAAGTGATTTTATTATGAAAAAATTAACATAATTAAATTCTATTTTTATTTAAATATTTTTCCAAATGAACACTTGTTGTCAAAGGAAAAAAATAATTTCTATCAAGAATTACATGACGATTTTATAAGAGTATTATCATCTATTTCAACACTATTGTTAATTATTATTTCTAACTGGGATTAATATTTTATTATATAATATACAATTAATTATTTAATTTTTTGTGATTAGTTTGACTGTGGATGTGCTATCTGGAAACCATTCACTATATTACTCAGAATAGTTAGTGTTATGTTTAATGATTGGGGAAAGTGATTTATATTTCATATGTTAGTTTCAATATGAATGTATATGTTATTTATATTTCAACAATTTAATATTAGAAATGAATTTTATTTATCAAGTGTTGGGTGGGACCTTCTATTTCCCCTCGGGGCATCGGTAGGTCTCATGAGACAAACTGGTTTGGGTTTTTACCCGTTTATATTTGGTATTGACACATGTCCTTGGCAGAATGGTTATGATGTTATGCATTATTCATTCCCTCATTATGAAACAAGTATGTTTTAATACATGTTATTATTATATTAGTATAATATCCATGGTTATGTTTTATTATGGAACCATTCATTCAGATTTTATTCCTGCAATATTATGCTCAAGTATGTGTATAAAGTCATGTGCTCTTAGTATCTCACATTGCCTAGTGTTTATGTTAATGATTACTTCTATTGTATTACACACCCTTACCGAGCATTTGAGATCACTCTTTTACTATGTTTTATTTTTCCCTAGAATGTGAAGAAGTACATTTTTGATTACTTTCAAGGATAATCTAGGAGTTGTTAATGATTCTAATGGAATTTATATGGTTTTTTTAATTTCAAGCTGTAATGTTGAATTTATTTATGTAACTTGTTTTCCAAAACTACAAAAGTTTTTGGTCTTTCAGGATGTGTCATTATTTTTAGTATTACAATGTAATATAATAAATCACCAAATCTGGGAAACTACCTTTGAGACTTTACATTTTGTATCAGATAAATTTTAATCGAAAAATTGTAAACTAGATATAGAAAATAAAGATTATGGAACAAATACCTAATGTAGAATTTGAGTATAAGCATACAAGAACATCCTAGGATTTTGGTAAGGAATATATTATGTGTATATTTATAGAAATAAATTTATTTTTGGATACTACAGGTGTACATGGTTCTTGCATATATTTTCATAAGAGTAACAACTATGAAAAGGTGTTTCGAGCTTGACTCAGGGTAACCTGGTACCTGGCAACGGGCCTTACTGCGCACATGGTTTAACACTCTTGGGGGATATGATTAGGATAATTCACATTTTCTTTACAATCCATTTTGAAGGATTCAAAAGTAAATTTTTCCTCAAATAAACCATATTTATGATTTTAGATTATATAGGAATAGGATTTCAATTTTTGTTAAGTATTTTTATAGTTTATATTATACACTATGATTCATAACCTAGTCTAGTGAATTCTATTATATAGAAATGGAACCTAGTGGAAGGAATGGGAACCACATGAACACATGTATCCCATGTGGGGATTTCCCTCCTATGCAGAATAATGATGTTGTAACTAGGGCTAAGAAACATATAACTATACAAGGACAACTAACTCAGGTTATGAACAATAACCTTACCAGTATAGAGAATCCTAATCCACAATGAGGAGGAGAAATTTTAGACTTCTTTGGAAGAAAACATCCTCTATCATTTAATGAGACTGGAAACCCATTCATAGTAGAGAAGTGGGTAATCTCCTTAGAGAATATATTTCTCGGTTAGGGATGTAATTAAAGGGAGAAGTTTTTCAAGGAAATATATCTTCTATCAGGAGATTCTATTCAATGGTGATCATTTATTCAAAATATATAGGTGGAGGAAGAGATTTAAAATATATAATGGAGGGATTTTAAGGAAATTTTCCTGGAAAAATATTTTCCCCATGAACATCCAACAGATATGGAAAGGAAATTCTCGAATCTGAGGTAGATGGAGGGTGATAATTTGGTCGATTATGTAGAAAACTTTACAAGGTTTGAAATGCATGCAACTGAATATATACATAATCCAAGGAGAAAGATAGACCGATTCATTAATGGTTTAAAACTCTTCCTCTAAAGAGAACTGGTCCCTCATAATTGCTCATCATATGAAGATATAGTATCTTGTGCAATCAAGATAGAAACGTAATTATCTAATTCATATGACTTCAAAGTAAAGAAAGAGAAGAAGATATCTGCTAAACACTCTAGAAAATGAAATAAGGAAATGGGGAAGAAGGGAAGAATAGAATTTCTACCCTGTAGTAATTGCGAGAAAAAACACGATGGTACTTTCTTGAAGGGAATGGTTGTTTGTTGTAAGTGTGGGGAAAAAGGCCACCATTATAGTGATTAAAATGGAATAAAATAACATTTAAATGTTAAATGGTAATTTTTTTAAAATATGGGACATTATGAACTTGAATGTCATAAGTGGTAAGGATTCTTCACCCAAAGAAGGCCAATGGAGAAGGGCCAAGCTTATGTTGTCACAACAGCTGTGGTTAAAGTTCCTAAAGATGGGGTGGTAGGTACTTTAATCATTTCCTCAAATATATTAAATTATTTATTTGATTGTAGATCATCTCATTATTATATATCATCCCTGTTTACTAATTTTTTTTGATATTTCTATATTGATTAAATAAAGGAGTTGTTATTCAAAACTCTTAAGGGAAGTATCATTTCAACAAATATGTGTCAATTAGTCCCTCTTATGACAAAAAACTCTCTTTAGTTGCAGAACACACCATAATTCCCATTATTGACTTTGATATATTTTTGGGTATGAATTGGATATCAAATAAGGATGTGAATATCAATTTCAAGAAGAAGGAAGTTATGATTTTTGATAATGATGGAGATCCCCTTATATTTAGAGCATACACCTAACCATTTAATTATTATCTATATCCACCCCGATAGATCTACTGAATTAAATTCTTATGTATTATGAGAAAAAAATATCTATTTGTAAGAAAGGAATTGTTCAAATCTAGGATGTACCTATTGTGTAAGAATACATAGATGTACTTCCATTGGATTTACCTAAACACCCTATGGAGTGGGAAATAGATTTCACTATTGATTTAATTCCGAGTTCAAGACAGATATCGAAGACTCCTAAAAGGATAGCCAAAGTGGAATTAGTATAGTTGAGGAAAAAACTATAGAAATTTATTGATAAAGTATATGTCTTCCCTAGTGTTTATTTAGGGGGATATCATGTTCAATTTGTCAATAAGAAATATGGATCTATGAGGCTGTACATTGACTGTAGGCTGATCAATTATATTACGATAAAGAATAAGAATACTCTTCCCCTCTTTGATAATATATTTTATAAAATTCAGTGAGCCTAATATTTTTTAATGATTTACCTTCAATTTGGATATCCCTAGTTGTATTTGAGGAAATAAGATATTCCAAGGAAAATAATTCAAATAGGGTATAAGAATTATGAGTTTACAGTAATTCCTTTTGACCTTAGTAATGCACTCTATGTTTTCTAGGATATAATTAATAGAGTTTTTGTGGAATATCTTGATCACATTATTGTGTTATTTATTGATGATATCTTGGCTAGGAAGACCATGAGAATCACTTTCAGATTATTTTGACGACTCTTAGATGAAATAAATGAGATGGGATGTTTATAAAGTGTGAATTTTTGAATTAATTAGTTTCTTTTCCTAGTCATATTGTCCTTATAGATGGAGTATTGGTTGATCATATGAAGAAAAATATAGTTTGAGAATGTCCAACACAAATGAACATAACCGAGGTACATATTTTTAATGGTTTATCAGGTAATTATCAGTGTTTCATTCAGAAATTCTCCCGATTAGTTAACTTGTTAACCAAGATTACATGAAAAGGTTTTAATGTCATATGGATAAAATAATGTGAATAATATTTTTATTAATTGAAGAAAATGTTACTAAATGATCCAATCATTACTCTATCATCAAGAATTTTTTTTATTTGTGATCTATAGTGATTCATAAAGAAAGGGATCAGTTGTGTACTAATGAAGAATGTTATAGTTATTGCTAATGCATCAAGGTAGTTAAAAACTAATCAATAGAACTATCCAAATCATTATTTGAGTTAGTATCTATAATCTTTTCTCTGATGATATCGAGACACTATCTATATAGTGAAAGAGGTGAGATATATACATCCCATAAGAGTTTTATATATATCTTCTCATAGAAAGAACTAAACATTAGGAAAAGTCGATGGATCAAGTTTCTTAAAGATTATAATTATTCCATACACTACCACCCATGGAAAGAAAATAAGGTGGTTGATGCATTGAGTAGGAAAGATCGTGGAGTTCTAAACAAAATGAATGTTGAAAGGGATCTTGTTTTAATGAATCTAGTGAAGATGGATATGGAAATTATGAAATTAGGTGAATCATCATTAGTTTATCAATTGGCTGACCAACCATCATTATTAAAAAGGATTAAAAGTTCTCATCCATATGATGATAATATTCTAGAGAAAATTAATGCTGTGAATGACGAGAAGTTCATAGACATCATGTATGAGGATGGAATTATGAAATTTGGGGAGAGGATTTGTGTTCCAGTTATACCCAAGATAAAAATGGAGTTATTAGATTATGCCCATAATTTTAATTTCTCTATAATTCCTAGTAGCACTAAGATGTAAGATATTTGAAAGAACATTTCTAGTGAGATAAAATAGAGAGGAAATTGCTGATTATGTATCAATATATATAGTCTTTCAATAGGTGAAGGCTGAAAGAAAACATCCTTGGAGAGTCATGAAACCTATTCCTATTACTACATGGAAATGGATTGAAATCACCATGGATTTTGTCACTGTATTATCAAAAACTCCAATAAAGAATGATCCAATAAAGGTTATTGTCGATTGACGTACAAAATATTTACATTTCCTCACTATAAGGGAGGATTTTACACTATAGAGACTTGCACGACTCTATATTAATGATGTTTTACTACATTATTAAGAACCTCGATCAAAAGTATATGATCATGATCCATGATTTAAATCAAAATTATGGAGAATTCTTTAGAAATATTTGGATACAAAGCTTCGATTGAGTACTGCTTATCACCCTCAAACCGAAGGGAAATCCGAAAGGATGATCTAAACATTAAAAGGAATTTTGAGATCATGCTCACTTGATTTTCAAGGTATTTGGGATCATTATTTACCTTTGGAGGATTTTACCTACAATAATAGTTTCCCTTCAAGTATTCAAATAGAACCATATGAGGCATTGTATAGAAAGAGATGTCGTACCCAAACATGGTGAGATGAAGTTAGTGAATGAAAGATTGTAGTCCAAGAGCTTTTGGAGGAAATAAAAGTAAAGGTAAAGACTATTCAAACCCATACCAAATCAGATCAAAGAAGAAAAAAGGTATATGATAATAATCAAAGGAAGTATTTGGAATTTCATGTGGGAGATCATGTTTTCTTAAAAGTATCTCCATGGACGGGTGTTATAAGATTTGGTATGAAAGGGAGACTGAGCCCTAGGTACATAAGTCCTTTTTAAATTTTAAGGAGAGTTGGAGATATGGATTATAATTTTGTGACACCACATATCCTTTCTAAGGCACACAATGTGTTCTATGTCTCATTGTTTATATATTACATTCTAGAACCAACACATTTCCTCACATATGAAGGTATAGAATTGGAACATGACTTGTCTTACTATGAAAACACTATTCGAATTCCAGACACTAAGGACAAGGTGTTGATGAATTGGATGACTCAGATTGTAAATGTATTTTGAAAAAAGCATAATATTGAAGATGTGACATGGGATCCTGAAAAGATTACGATGAAGAACAACCCAAATCTTTTTATAGTGTAACATTCAAGTAATTTCGGGGATTGATGTTTTGAAAGTGGGGAAGAATGTATCACCCAAAAGATTTACAAATTAATTTAATATAGAATGCATGTAAAGTTGAGTCTCTATTAAAAGAACACATTATTATTGTCTATAGTTATAAACTAACACATAAAAATAATTTTTTTTCACTTCTATGTTTTGAATTTCAAAAAATGGACATACACAGTTGCGATTAGTATGATATTTAGAATCTGATTGGATAAACATAAATTTTGGGTGAATATTAACATGAACCTTAGGAATATTAATGCACCCTTATGAATAAATATTACCATTAACCCCACCCATGTATGTATAAATAAAATTTAGGTACCTTATAAATGAGAGTGAATATTTAAAAAAAATTTAATTAAGTGTTGGTATATTAGCGAGTAATGAATATTTAATTATAATTTTAAATTAATTAATGTATTTAAAATAAATTTGAATTTCATAAATGTATTATTAAATAAATATATTATTTTATTATGATTATCTTATAATTTATTAAGATCTTAGTTAATTTTTCAGGGTGTTATATAATCAGTTTTAGTTTTAAAAACTGTATTTTTTAAGTAAATGATGATTTTATTTAGAAATTAAATTTCACAAAATTATTAAATTATTTTGATAAAATGGAGACTATTATTAAATTATAAACATCAAAAAATGTTTGGGGTAAATGTTTGGGATTTTTCTGAAATACTTGAATTTTGTGAATAGTAACATATAATAATTTATGATATAATTATATGATAAGATAAATACACTATTCCTTGAATCATGGACGATGTAAGAAAACATTATTTCAAACTCACATGCACTTATTACTATCTTTGGTCTCAATAATCAACACTATTTCTTGTCATGATAGGAATAATAAAATAATGAATAAGATATTCAAAAATCACCCCTCTCCTCCACTATAAAAACCACCCTTCACTCCCTATTATACTCACATATCTAGGCCTTTAATAATGTAAAATTTATACCCAAATACCATTATTTAGCCTCTACCCAAATCCATGATATTTGGTTATATCCAAAATACAAAAATAAATCCCCTTAAAGAGATTCTAAAGGAGGAGTATCCAAGAGTTAAAATCCTATTCCATTTCCTTTTATATTCTTTTCAAGATCCTTATTTATTTATTATTATCTCCTCACCCCTCCATCCAAATGATCATGATAAATACATTATCATCTATATTCAATATTTATATCATGTTAATGTAAGATACATCAGCAATCTCCCTACTCTCTATCTTTTATTTTAAAGAACAAAATCAACGTCTGGGAGATGCCAATTTACAACCTTCGTGGATGATGAACCTCCATTCTTCAATTTTTCTATCAATGATAGTAAGGAAACCATTTTTATGGTGAACTAGATTCGAAAATGTTTATTAAATATTATGTAATTATTTTTTTACCATCATTTGTACATGACACTAAATAATAGAACAGAAATAGTTCATTGTGATTGAAAAACCGCCGTAAAATCTAAACAATTTTCACTAAATGAATTGTCTAATGATTCATACCCTTAAAATTTAACCAAATGATACATATAATAATTTAAAATTATATATGTTGATTAATAATTTATAAATTCAATCTGATAAAATTATATCCATTCCACAAGATCTTCCATACTTATAATCAAGCGAACAGATCATGAATATCAAGAATCAAACCCTCCCCAATAACAGAATTCAATATTATAACTTATCAAAAGGCCATGAATGAACTAAATAAAATTATAATAAATTATATTCATGTCTAATAGGTTCTTAATTAAATTATTAGTTTCTCTAATTTCATATTCCAACACCTTATGTTCAAGTGAAGAACACATTCAGACAAAAGGTAATAGTTTTCAACCCGAATCTCCATTTACATTCAGGTTACTCTTATTATCTACTTAACAAAATTAAATTATTAAATATTCTCATATAATCCACATAAAGTATGTGTGAATGTTCTATATATATTTACCAATCATAATAATTCTTTATTTTATGGTGAATTACTTTTTTTAAAAGGATCCTTAAAACATTTCTTCCCAAATAACAAGCCCATATCAAAAACATTTCTCAAATTATTATATTTTTTAAAATTTAATCTATAATATATTTTAAGATAAAATTATTTTTATAAAATAAATAATTTATTATGAAAATTATACCTTAATTAAATTCTAGTTTTATATAAATATTTTTCAAAAATAACTCTTCTTCACAAATTAAAAGTGCAATCCTATCAAGAATTACACAATGATTTTATAAGAGTATTTTAATCTATTTAAACACTATTAATGATTATTATATTTAATTGGGATCATTATTTTATGATATAATCTACCATGTTTTATTTAATGTTTTATGATTAGTTTGAATATGGATTTTATATCTTGAAAAAATTCACTATATTACTCTGAATGACTAGTGTTATATTTAATGATCGCGGAAAGTGATTTACATTTAATTTGTTAGATTCAATATGAATATATATATTGTTTATGTTTCACCCCATTCATATTATTAAGGAATTATACTTAGTGTGTATCATGTGGGGTCTTCTATATCCCCTTGGTGAATCGGTAGGTCTCATAAGGAAAACTATTTTGGGTTTTTACTCGTTTATGTATGGTCATGGCATGAGGCCTTGAAAAAATTGTTATGATATCCGACATTATTAATTACCTAATTATGGAACATGTGAATATAAGTAAATGTAATTATTCTAAAAGTATAATATCCATGGTTATGTTTTATTTTTTCATTATTCATTCATCTTTTATTCCTAACATATAATGCTTAAGTATATTCCTAAAGGAATGTGTTTTTAGTTTCTCACCTTCCCTGGTGTTTATGTTTATGATTACTTATACTTTATTACTCATAATTACTAATCATCTAACATAACACCTTTCTTATTTTTTATTTTTCCCCAAGATGCAAATAAGTATTTTATTAATTACTTGTAATTATAATCTAGGAGTTGTGAATGATTCAAATGGAATTTATATGTGGTATTTAATTTAATGTTGTAATGTTGAACTTGTATATGTATCTTGTTTTAAAAAACCACTAAACAATTTATTCATTTGGGATGTTTATTCCCTTTAAATATGCCAAAGTAATTAAATAAATCATATACTTTGGGAAACTAGGGTTTTATCTTTATATGTTTCATGTGTAAAATATTTTAATAGTGCGATGAAGTGTATGAAATATATATTTTTGTTATATATTCTATGAATATTTTTAAAAGGTATGAATATAAATCATTGTTTTCTCATAGAAAAAATAATTTTCTTATTCAATTTTATTGTTTCCTACATCTAGTTCACCCACAAAGGCCTAAATTTTAGAATGATAACTCATGGTTAAGTGTGATAAGTTTGAAATTGATTTATGTTCTATGGTTTCCAAAAAAATAAAAAATGGGATATTTTTGAGACCACGTATTTACATTGAAGAAGTTGTTATATAATATGGTTTCCATCTCAAGAAGAAATATTAGATCTGATTGAAGTGGATTCGATTCTTTTTTTGTCATTTTTTTCAACAAATAAAACACCTTCAACCAAATTGTAATGATTTTTTCAGTGATATTCAAGCATATAGAAAGTGTTGGTTAAGGTAGAAGCACCATATAAATTGTTCTATATAAGATGTAAGGCCACAATATTAATTTGAAATTTCATAAAATGATTTGGAGTTGAATATTATACTACGTAAATGTATCCAAATATTATAATTGCGATATAAGGGTAATTTTATCATTCAGAATGGTAATCCAAGAATCATTTGAGTTTTGTAAAGGTATATTGTAAATCAAAATCTATGTATAGTTAATCTGTAAATCATATTAATTGCATTAAGGCACCTCAATCACTATGTAAATGTGATTTTCATTTAGAGAGTTTTGTATAGGTAGTATAAGATTATTACTATTATGTAAAGGTGCACTAAGAGTTTCACAGCCTATATATAGGTATTATAATACATTTTGTAGAGTTAATGAGGCATTATATTAAGGTAAATTGATATTTGAACTACTTAGTTAAAGGTCATTGAGAGTTGTGAAATGGTACTAAAGAAAATTTTGACATGTGTAAAGGTATTGAAGAAAATTTTGATGCTACATAAATGTATTAAGGAATAGTGGACTCGATCTAAATTTGAACTCAGGGTTGATCTATATAGTCTATCAAGACCATGAAATATGATCAATCTATACAGTTTATCGATTATTCATGCAGTCGATCCTCACAGGCAGTCATACATGCATTTTCGATTTATTTGTACATGCGGTTGATCCTCATGGAAATGGATTATTTTTACAATTATCATTATATATACCAAGGAATTTTCATTATATGGCCAGTCACATAAATAGAAAATGTTCGATGAAATTATAGGTGAAAAAAGAAAAATTTTCATGATTTTGGAGTTTTAAGAGTTAATCAATGAGATTATTCTTGGGATATATTCTAAAGATGTAATCATAATTAATTTCATGTGATAAAAATATAGATCATGAGAGGTAATTTTTCATTTAATGTTAATAAGTATCTAGATAAATACTATTTTAGTTCAGAAAGGATTTATGATGGAATAAAAAGAAGATCTTATATAGAGATTTAATCCACAAAAGAAGGATGTTATGACTATATATAGTTTTTTAATCACAGATATATATATTATATAAATATTTAATGATTTGGATTTATCATGGAGAGAAGATGACTATAACTATAATAATTTATATTATTTTAGTCATACATGGTGTTCTTAAATGCAAAGAATATCAGGGAAAGAAGGAGTTGTAGGTTGAAAAAATAAATGCATAAGGATGACAAGATTGATGATGAATAAAAATATATTTCATGAGGTTTGTTCCATGCATTATAAATTCATGTATTTACAGGGTACTATAAATATCATTCATCCATAAATTAATTTAAATTCATGCATCCTGGAGGAAATAAAAATTATATGTTTTTAATGAGTAAGTATGAAAATATTATGTAGAAGTTATTACATGCAGTTATTTCGTTGGTCATAAAGATAAATAAAGGGATTTTTTAATAATGATATTAGATCCTTCTAGATTTTTCAAATTTAAATTCCTATAACTAAATTTTTATAGTTACGAGATCAAAAAAAGATTATATAGTGGAATATTATTCACGTGATAACTTGTGAATATAAATATTCATTGAATATGAATGGTGTGTAAGAGTGATTTGTAATGAAACCAAATGGGTGAGTTGGTCTTGATGTTTATATAACAGAGAGAGAGAGAGAAAGATGAATTTGATGATTCCTTTTACATATACTAAATGAATTTTTCCATGATTAACTTGTAGATGATGATATTTTCTTATAGTGCAGTGAATGAGATTTGAAGTGGTGAGCTACTACTATACAAGAATAAAAGAAGAATAAGTTTTCAGCACATGAAAGAATTGAAAACTATCATTAGTAGAAGTCTATTCAGTTTTTATATCATTAATTCTTACTGAAAAATGTACATGATTCCAAAATTGTATGGGATTATTATAAATTATCAAAAGTATTAAAAAAACGTGTTCTATGTATTTCACTACTCGTAGTTGTTCACAATATTTTATTAGTGGATCTTGTGATCTTTGGTTCTACCAGATCATGCCAAGGGCTAGCTACTCACATTGAATAGTGAACCTTATATTTCATTTGTCCTTATTTTTGTGTTCTTTTATGTTGTATTATATAAAATAAATTTTACTCTAACAATTGGAGAAGGTTGTTTGAAGATAAAAAAAATTAAAATTGATAAATCACTAATTCACTGCCTCTTAGTGATTTCACTGATATCATGCTTATAGATAATCCTCTATAGAGTTGTCTCTATCAATGAATAAAACCATTAGTTCTTATCTCAATTTAGAGAGTTATACCAATTCCTTCCCACCTATTATGAATTAGAAAACAAGAGAAATAAAATCCATAAACCTAAAGGATTATATTGTGATCAAGATGAACAATGAAATTCAAACACACCATCCATGCTAGCACCTAACCATACATTAAGTGTGTTTAGAGATTTAGGAGTATGTGTGGATCACCATAGAGGGATTATATTTTAGATCCTCTTTGTGTAATGAAATTATAACTAGACAAGGTTTGATCAATCAACATCTACATCTAATAAAGAACTCAAAATTTTAATATTTGGTTATTATTAAACCAATTATAAATTTAACATGAATGATTACTTATTTTGGTTATAGAATTATTTATGAATGAATGAGCACTAAATTTTTTATTTAGTTTGAAAACAAAAAATAAAACACAAATGAAAGGCCTAAAGGAGGTTCGAAATAATGGATCTCCTCATGTATATTCATTGGGAAAACCACAATGCCTCAAACATGGAGTATCTCATTAGTATATAGGGAAAAATATCAAGGTGGATCCCCACCAAATATATTATCCCTCATCACCAAAAAAATCACATCACAGATCTGAGGCTCCTTCACTCTATTAAAGAGTGAGGAGTTAATTATCATGGTAGTGAGAAAAAACATTCCTTAATTCAGTTAAACATCAACGTAAATCTCATTAATGAGACTCACCACCTACCACTTTCTACTAGATTCCTACATGACATGATTTTAAGTTTTTCTACTCCGTATGTCTGTAATTACATTCACGTTCCCAAGGATTTATGTCATCTCAATGTTGAATAACTAGAGATAATCCACTAATATTCTATTAAAACGTTTTAGTTTTCACTAAGAAAATATAAATCATGATATTATGGCCACTGTATACCATCTACCTCTCTCCCAATAGGTATTTACTCCAACACCTCAGTGCATGAACCTCTACTTCCATCTCTAAATCATGTGTCAGGTAGGTTTTCTCAAATGGTGTCAGTTGATACGACCCATATTTGACTAATCACCCATCCTATATTTGATCTTCACCAACAATAATTTCTGATTCATTATAATACAATTTATTATCCTTATTCAAATTAGGTAAGTTTTAGATCATTGTAGACCTCAACCTACCATTAAAATCTTAGAAGTCTCTCTTAAAAGGGTTCAACCACTTTAAATTTTCCTCCTTCATGGTTAAAGACATTATTAGTTCTTCTAACTAAGAGAATCCCTCAATAAGCCTTTATTAATGTCCCATGAAATCTATAAAACTATGTATATTGAATACATTCTTGTTCCACTCCCAAGAAATCACAACCTAAACCTTTTCATGGTATGTATATATTCTTGTACCTGATATAAAATTTCCTAAGAAGTGAACCTCATTCATCTAGAACTGAAACATAAAGAGAACGAAATATATATAGTTCTCTATTAGTGTGGTTTAAATTTCATCTAGATAGATACCATAGTCATAAATTGAGAAGAAGTATAAGGAAGTATCATTGAAAAACATAACTATGGAATAATATTTGTATGGATGGAATAAATAATTCATCAAGGATATAAACTATGCTAGAATGTTCATAAACCCAAATAAAATCACAAGATAATCATATATACCTAATTATATATGTATGATAAGTAATTTACGAAGGCCTCACAGGGATTTGGTGTTAACAAAATCGTTGGTTGATCTGGGATAATGAATTGACTCTCATACAACAAAAAATGATCGCCTATACTAGGAAGATTATATCAGTTATTGGATATCATGAGGTATAATATCCAGTAATCCGCACAAAAAAATAATTATATATCCCCATTTTTGGATAATAAGATTTGATAACTTTAATGGGATGTTCTAGGGCATATAAATACCTTCAACACTAGGTCCTCTAACTAAAACTTCACCTCTATAATCTCAAGAAAAGATATATTATATGGTAGAATAGATATGGGTTCATTACCTAACATCAACTTGATTATGAACATGATCTATATTTGGTAACAATAATATATCATCATGAAAAAAATTATAAAATTGGTCTATGATAAAATGAAATATCAACTTTCTCATCTCCTCATCTTCTAATTTTTTTTAGAAAATTGGGCGGATATCACCACTATTTATCAGTATCTAGGTCTTTAATGGTCTTCTTTTAAATCCTAATCTCAAATATGGTTATAAAAACCACTATCAGCATATAATAAAGGCATCTTCCAATGGTCGACGTGTACTTGATATTGAGTCAAATAATCCATTTTTAGAATCAAATTGGAATTGTGTATATTTAATACTTAAAAAACCAAAGGCATATATGCTTTCTAATCATGATAGAACACACTATACACCATAAAAATAATTTAATCACACCCCTAAGTGTGTATCAATAGATATTTCACCATATAGATATTCTAAATCAATATCCTTATCATTGGAAAAATCAGAAGATATAAAAAAGTGATATTCCCTTTTACCATGTAAAATTAAAACTAAGGAAGGTAACACTATATTAATACTTCAAAGAGTCAATAGAAACTCATTAAGATCAATATTATTCTTCTCAATGGTGTGAATAAAACCTTATACCCTACCCTGAGCTCCTATCACAGGACTCCCCTAAGGGGTATCACCCTTCCCACATTGAAATCCTTACCCCTTGGATTTATATCCTTATCCATAGATTAAATAACTAAAGGAACAGACTCCCCTAAGGGGTATCACCCTTCCCACATTGAAATCCTTACCCCTTGGATTTATATCCTTATCCATAGATTAAATAACTAAAGGAACCCAAACATACATACTAATAAGGTACTACCAACCCTTCCATGGATTCCTTAGTCCATTAAAAACCCTTCCTTTTGGCTGATCATAGTGCATTATAAAAAAAATCTTGAGATTCCTCATTTCATCACATGAACTACACTCTTTCATAGGATTATCACAATGAGGAAAAATATTCCTCCAACTTCCCACCGTGATATCACTTTATAGGGTACTAACCTCTTAAAGGAAGATATTAACACCTACCCTAACTATTCTACAATCTATAACATCTTGGTCCAAGTCAAATAGTTTTTTGAATCCTTTGAGGTTTTTTAGGTTTTAGAAGATTGTTGGGTAAAGGGATTTGTTTCAAATGATAAAATTTTATCAATAATGGATGAATTACAAGTTAGATATAGGTTTTGTGTTGTAGACTGTTGGTTGGAATAGGTTAGTTCTATAGCCTGGTGTGGTAGTCCATCATGCTAAATTTTGGAATGTATGGACATACCCTTACTTATTGAGTAAAATGTATAATTCATCCCATGCTGAAACTGACCGTTAAATATCACCCCATACAATAGAGTAACCCTTATATGTCATAATATTTTACAGAGTGAGTGACCCATATATATCCTTATAGTTATAATATAAGTAATCTATATATAACACTATATTGTATAGAATGGGAGACCCTTACATATCTTTATATATATAACTAAAGAAACCCTTAATTATCAAAGTTTTTCCTATATATCAAATAACACTTATGGTTGAATGTTTTAGAGGAATTGTTAAATGTTATTGAACTACACTATGAAATGTGTAAGGGTTACACCACTAGAAACCTATATACATAAGAAACATTTATTTACCATTGAATTGAAAATCTTGACACACAATAGTTACATTGTGTTAGAAAGGGTTGTGTAAGGGTAACTTAGGTAGAAACCATTATTATTTTATATAAATAATATAATACCATATGTTAACATTGTGTTATCATCTCAACATAGTCTCTTTTTAGTACCTTAAATTATATTGAGTCGACTTCACACTAAGAACCATGAGACATAAGAGTAATCCATTTTCAACTTCACTCTTGATAATCCATAACTCAAAAAAAATATGTATGGAATGAATCCTAATATATTTTACCATATGGAAGTTTTTAAATGTTTTATTATGGTGTAAACACCTTGGATACACTGTGGATTTATTGAATTTATAAAGGCATGGTAGTTTTGTATGTGCATTTTTTGGGAATTATAAGGGATATTATGATGTTATATTTAGATGTATTATTGAATTAGGTCTATTTAAATGTTCCCATGACCCATCACATTGTATTTACTTAAATTTACAGTCTCTATGTATATTTAGAATCCATTTTAAAAAAATTCAAGATTACTTTATTTTTCTTAAACCCTAGATGACCAGAGGTTAGTATTTAGATTCTTTTGATGGCTCTTAGATTAGTTTTGGTCCTCAAATTCAAGAGATAAACCACTTTTCTATTCAAGGTGAGTTTCTATTATAATATTAGTTTTTCTCTCCTTGTCCTTCTTCTTCAAGAGGGTATGACAATAGTTTATCTATAGTTTTTTTAAACTGGTTCATAATTTTCGTAAAGTTTATTATGATATAGGTTGATGAGTTTTTTTCTTGTGTTTTATTAGCTTTGGGATCATCTCCCTATCCTTGTTCTTTCATGGTGATTAGTTTAGTTTGGGTAGAGTTAAGGGATTCAAGACGTAAAATTTTTAATTTGTAATTTCTGAACTATCATTCACCCATTATCATTATTTGGGTAGTATTAATTAACCTATAAAATATAATAACTAGAAATTTGAAATTAAATGGTGGGTATGGTGGATCACATGATATTTATATTAAATTCCTATTATTCACATATGATTATGAATATGGATTGACATGGATGTTGTGTAAAGACCTTGTTTTCAACTGTTTACAATCATAGACAACATGACATAGAAGGATAATAATTTAATGTTTTTAATGAAATGGTTTCGGGGAAATATGGAATAATGGTAATAATATTAGTTATAGATAGGATTAAATCAAATAGAAGGAAAAATAAAGAGTTATTTATTATAATGATTTTATATTAGTTTGTTGTGGTTTTCTATTATTGATTCAGGTTGTAAATGTCATGGATATACTATCCTTAGTTGAGGGATTTTGTAGCTATTTTTGGGGTTTTGGAATAAGTTATGTAAACGATTTTGTGGCTAGTTTAGCATGATTATCTTGAAGAGATGTGTTTGAGGTGGTTGAGGTGGATTGATGTTATCATTCTCAATTTTGGATAGTGCGGTATCCATTATATTGTGTTTGTGTGGTGGTTTATGTGGCCATGAGTGGAGGATAATGAAGGTTATTTTATAGTTGTTGAGTAGAATGGGACATGGTTTGTAATATGGAATATAATAAAGGGTTGTGTGTTGGGATTTAATGGGAATTGGATTTTTAATAAACTATTAATTATTGAAATTAATATATATTAGCTAATATAAATATGGTTGATGGATAATGAATGGTTTGAAATTAAATATGGATAAATGGATAGAATGAGGCAGGAAAATGGTAATTCAAAAAACATCTTGATGATGTTATTAAATGAAAAGTTAATGATGATTTTATGGATATATTTTGTGAAAAAATGGGGTCAGTTTGTGGAATAAAATTGGCAATGATTTTCAATAATGGTAGTGATAGTTCAATAATTATCATGGGTTTTAGTAGTTTTTATGTATGAACCCTTGGGATAGGAATGTACGTGGTTATGATATATATTCTATATTTTTTTGTGATTTCATTCACACCACTACCCAAGTTGGATAACCTTACCTAAACCAAAATATATTAAATTACAAGTTTTTCCCTAACATACAATATTACAAGGGAACAAATATATGACATCGACCACTTACCCACTCTCCCTTATAAGAGTAGCAAAGGTTTTGATGGATCATGGTATGTGTATTTAGACAAGATGTAATGGATTTAGGTTTCACTATATAATATGTTGTCTGACTAGGTAATGCAGTTGTGATGATGGTAACTAGTGGGGTATCTTCTAGGTAGGAGGAGGGAATGAGGTTAATTTTCTTCATCTTAATGTTACCCTACTATGATAAGGCTATAATGTGTGGTTGTAGTGTGCTATGTTGTTGTTATATAGATATATCTATTTAGTGGTATGTGGCGGTGGATATGAAATGATTATGTAGATATGATATATGGTATAGGGTTGTGTTTTGGGATATGATGTGTGATGATCTGATTATGGAAGTAATGGAAGAACCACGATGTCTATTATTGGGGTCTGAGACTGAAAAACCAATGAGGAAGTGTATTTTTTAAAAGGTTGGGGCCGAAGCCTCATTTTTTATTAAATCATAGAAAATACCTCTTTCTAACTGGGTAGAGGGAGACCCATCATATAGTATTCTTTTGATAAAAAGTTATTAAATGTGTAATGATTTTTGGGTGAGTGAGGAACAGTAATTTTGGGTAACAATTGACCTGGAAAAGGTCCATGTTGGTTATGTTTTTTGTACACTGAGGTGTTAGTATTATCTATAAAAATTTCCATGATTGTTATTTAGTAGTATCCAACTAAGTATACATACATGATTACCCTTATATATAAATCTATTTTCTATGTTTCCAAGAGGGGTTGGTGATCAAGTCAGTCATTACTAGATCAAGAGTTGGAGTTTTTTTCAAAGTTATTGTTGTTGGAATTCTCTTATGGTATTTTATTTTAGAAACATTTTATCTATATAGAATTTACATATATAATGTGAATTTTTTTTTATTTTATTTTTTTGATTTTATTGGATTTTTTCGTTATATATTCCTATGATTATGGGTTAACACAACCCAATTGTTTGTTTTATACCCTCATTGTTAGTCATCAACCCATGGATTATTGTAGGAATGTTTTTGAGGTCACACTCTCATTCACTGTAGGACTAGGAGGGGTTCCTAGTGATCGTGGGTCATGATTTAGTGGTATCCTAAACATGCATGTGATTTATTATGGAATTTGTATTTAAGAAATGTTGAGGATTACATTGTTTTGGTTGGAAAACTATGTTAGTTGAACCATGTGTGTGATGTAGCAAGGGAGACTGACCAAGACTTAGGAAATTATGACCCATCTTGATCTGATGCTAACACATTATTATTTTCTAAAACCCTAGATAAGGTATTGTTTATTTTATGTGAGATTCCTATGGGAGGTATATATATCATATGTTTTATTCTTGTGGATGAATTAGGGTGACTTTAAGGAAGTTAAGATTAATTGAATTGAATGGTCCTTAATAAATTCCAGGGAAACATACATAGAAGTTTCTTTTCTATATTGTAGATATATATTATATTCATATTATATGCATGTGATACATTATTGATGTTTATTGGGATGATCTAGAAGACCATATATGGGTTTATACAACTTATAAGGATGAATCATGGAGGAGGACACTGTGTGAGTTCCAACATCAATGTTTGGTGAAGTATAAGCTTAGGGTATCTAATTTAGATACAAAGTTATATTTGGATTATTTAGTGGTCACATTACATTTGATTCATGTCCTGATGGATAATTTTGACCCATATTCTATTAATAAATGGAGAGGATCAACGTGCCAATGGTGGATTATATTTCTCAAAGTTAAAAAAAAGTTATATAATTATTGGGATAATTTATAAAAGTATTTTTTGTAGAGTTAGTATCACCAATGTTTTTGTTGGAGAATAAGAATTATTTTCTATCACTCTAGTTGAAAATATAGTGTGTATGGGTTCTTGGGACTTGATTTTAGGATCTTTTCAGTTTTTAACCATCTTTTTTCTGGATGATATTGTCAGATCATGGTGTTTTGAGGAGGTGTTGGATCAAACTATTTGGTATATTGTTATATTGTTTATATTTAAGGGGTATCTATAGTTTATTAAGAAAATGGAGGTGATAAATAGGATACAAGAAGTTTTTAGATCACCATAAGAGTGGAGACCTCTTTGAAGGAAAGAGTTGTTATATGACCTCAAATGTTTGGGAAATCGTGGTTTCGACCGATAAGGAGTCAGCATCAGTAGTCATGATCATGTTATGCTAGAGATAATAGTTCTCACGCATCTCATAATAACTATTTCAATTGTTTTTTCTTATAAAGATCACGGTAATTGATGATTTTAGTGTTCGACCATTCCTTATGACCAACATAGTGTATGTAGACAATTTCTAGTTTAGCCTGAGTATAAGTGACCTTAGATTCCATATTAGTGGTAGAATCGTTTATAATTTGGAAAGTTTATGGGAGGTAAAGTTATTAGAGTATTACCCCATGATATTAATTTTCCTAAACAATATATGAATTATTTTCAAAGTGAAGTTTCCTAAATACTCAAGAGGGGGTGAATTGGGTTCTAAAATTACTTTCCCCAAATAAACAACCCTCAAAAATATTTATTCAAATCCATCCCACACTACTCAATCAGATAAGGAAAAAAATAAAAAAAATAAAAAGTAAGAAAAAATAAATTTATTTTAGTTTTGGGAAAAAATATCCCTTAGTTCACTCCAACAACAATATCTCCTCATTTTTGGTGATTTTCATTAAACCATCACTTTTCACAAGGGTTTTCCAGTAGAGTAAAATTAGATGTTAATTTTATAAATATTCATCATATTTTTCAGGATATGATTTAAAATTATTAAAAAAATATCGAACCACAATTATTGTGATGATTTTCAACTAATAAAAACATATAAAATACACATAGAAAATAATTCTAGTTAAATACATTGTATTAAGAAGAAACTATAAAATTATTGATCACCTTTAGAGGAAGAGTAGAATTGAGATACAACTATGGAGATAAATTGTATTCTTTAGATAAAAATATGAAAGAAAACATTTTAGAATAATTTTTCTTTCACTAATGTAGTAGAAAAAGCTTCAGAACGTAGTATTCACATGCTTCTATTTATCACCACAGGCTACTTGTATTTACATAGATCTTTTTTTAATTGAAAATATCTATTCATTAATTCAAATGGTTAAAATTAAATAATATAATACCCATAAATTAATTCTATATAATTTTCATGTGACTTTATTCAATAAAAATAGAAAAAAGAGGTATCCATTTTCGAGCAGTTGTGGTCTTCCTTTGAACTCCACGATTTTCAATAAGTATATAATTTAAATAACCCTTTCTTTTTTATATAGACAACACTATTTTTTTTATAAATCTAAAGTTGAAGTATACTTCCATCAAAATATTGTAATATAAAAAATCTCCATCAAAATGTAATAAAATTTAATAAATTAGCTATCTTCATAAATGTTCACTTTCCTAATTCCTCAAATTCTGTAAAACTTTATCCTCATAATTCATTTATCTCTCTGTAATCCTTTAGGGTAAGACTTTTTTTTATTGAAATTATTTTCTCTGATTATATGGAATGGCTTCCAATCTTAATGTTTTTCTATGATCAAATGTCTTTAAACTAATCACAATTCTTTATCATATGACTTCTTATTAACCATATCAATTTATCACAAGCCTTCACTCTGAGTATAATCATTCATCCAGACTACAAGACTTCATTGTAAGTATTTCTTTTGTAATGTAAGCCTTCATTGAAAACATTTTACTACCGTAGATATCTTTGAAATGTGAGTTAAATACATAGTGAGTCTTTTCAAATTAGATAAATTTTCCAAAATTGAATCATCATAAGACTTTAAATAGATAACATGTATTGATTTAATAAAATATGGAAATTGAAAATATTTATTTATATGAAATAAACATAGCTTATTAAAATCATTTAGAAATTTATAATATTGATTTGTATACTTCTAGAAAATTAATTAGTAATAAAAATGAGGGTATTTTTAATCATAAGAAATTGTATAAAATGGGATATTTTAGATCAAAATGAGTATGGAAAAAAATATCCCCAATTTTAATGATCACAAAACCCATTAAAGTTTAAATATAAAATATTACATCAGTTTTAAAAAAAAAAGATTTTTTATTTCTAAACAGTTGAAAAAATTTGAAATCAAAGTATTTAAGAATGTTAATATTGAATAAATTTTTTTGTAACATTTTATTCTCCCCCTTTTTTGATATAAAAAAGACTGTTAAAATTATATAAATAACATAGTTAATATGGAATAATGAAATGTAGAACTAAAAGGATATATAACTAAGATGAATTTGAATTTTTGAATTGGATTATAAAAACTGAATAATTGAAGAAAGAAAAGAATAGAAAATATACATCAATAACATATAGAAAATAAAAAATTTGAATAATAATAAGGTACTGGATTTCATTGAATAAAGATCAATATTAAAAATAGAAACATTATAAAACAAGAAAATAATAATAAAACATCAACCATTAGGCTTAGGATTGGGCTTTTTTGAGGGTTCTATTGGATGATTTGGGACAATAGGGTAATGATGAGTATATTGGGACCCTAGTTCAATATGTCTTCGCCTAGAGAAACTGGGATTAGGTGTAACAAGGATCTTTTCAGACCTAATATCTCCATGACATGTTTTATCTTTACTCTTCCATGTCCATACAGATAAAATCTTACCAAATATTATTTTGAGAGTCTCCTTAACAACCTTTGCAATAGTGGAGAAAAAAAGATTATATTTTGGATGGTATGGTATAAAGGTAGCATCTTAGTGTCTCTAAGAATGAGGATAAAATTTCCTTTCAACATTTGAATACATGGTTGGAGAAATAAAAGAGTCTTCCAACCTTTTCTTGGAAGATGGATATTCATTTAGTGGTATATCCCCCTAGACTTTCCACTTCATATTTAAAATAATTTATTCAACCATATCCAAACTACTCATAAGATCATAATTGGAATAGTCTTGGAAAACTATATAACCATTCTTTAGATCATAATTATAAATTTTCAATATTTCTAAAAGATTGAATCTCTTCTAGATGGAATATTCAAATAGAGTTTTATCTAGAGAAAATTATCCTTTAACTCATATGAGAAATATAACAACATGTTAAAATCCTTCAGATATTTTTTTGAAGGTATCATTTGAGTATAAAAAATTATAGGTATATAGATAGAGGGTTTATCCTTATGAACAAAAAATTTCATGCCTTTAGCAGAAACCACACGAGCTTCAACTTCTTCACTCTCCGATTTATCAAAATATAATCTTGATTCCAAAGTAAAATATTATAAATTCCATAAAAATTACTTAATTTTTAGTACATAATATTGATTTCCTCATTGAAAAGATCCTTAAATTTCATTAATATTTTCATTAGGTTTTAGTAGGACCACTAATTTTTAGTTTTTTTATCCAAATATCCAAACGAACTTTCAACAAAATTAGGAAGTTAAAATTGAGATATATAAGGCCCATGATGACTTTTCTTGAGATCAGCCCTGGAATCTTGAGAATAAAAAGATATAACCCTTTGAAATTATTGAAGAGTATTAATAGAGGTAGAGGTATTATATAGGCGTTTAATACTTTCATCTAAGATAATCACATAATATGAGAAACGTTTCAATTAAATTCTCCTTGAGAATGATTTTTACCAAAATAAATTTGAATGACTTGAAATAATAGGTTGATTAGGCTGAGTTTTAGGAAATCACATAATAAACTAAAAATGATATAAGATCATTTTATTCAACATTTCAAAAATCATCCTTGAGTTCACTTCTTACAGATCCAATTTTGATCAGAATTAAAGATGAAATGTCTAACTAAACTATATGTATGTTATTAAGGATATTATATTGATATTTATAATATATTTTAGCTCATCCAACATAGAATTAGAAATGAAGTTTTCCTTTAATTCATTAAACTAACCTTTTAAAGATGAAAATTCCTCTAAATCGATAAAATATCTATTTATTTGAATAAGTTGGAGGGTTCCGATAAGCCCATTTTTTGAATTGATCATCTCTATGATTTTAATGAAATAATATTTGGAGGAAAAATTTTCTAATAAGAACCTTAACTCACCTTAGAGTCCTTGATCTTATCCTTCACATCATTAAAATCAAATTTCATAGTCTCAAACATAGTAAAAACTCTAGTAGTAAAAGTTTGTTCCCGATCTTCAAAAGAAGATTTCAATTATTCTTGGTTGACTCAGTGTAAAACATCTTTATTTTTTGTACCATGAGAGGGTAGATTTTTATTATCAACGACTAAAGCAAAACTTTAAATTATTTCTCTTCTAAAAAGTGTTGTAATGTTTTCATATAAAATATGAATACATCTCCTCACTAGAGAGTCTTTAGTATTACCATATAAAAAGTCCCCAAGGTCTTCAATATTTGAAAAAATATTAGTACTAGTCTTCTATTGAGATTTTGTAGATATTAAATATTCATAAAAAATCATATTCTCAGAAATATTTTGTTTTATAGGTTAAACATCATCAATTTGAATCAGTATAGGATTTATATATTCATTCATTAAACTATCCCCAACACATTTTTGAGCCTCAATTACCACAACCAAAGAATAAACCTCAAAATCAAGACTCTAAGAAGCTACACAAACATCGGTAAGAGCTTGATTTATAGCCTTTGGACTCTAAAAATCAAAAAAATATGTCCATAATAGGAGTGAACTAATTTTCTATAAATTATTTAGTAGTTATAGAAACATAATTATGATGAGTATGGTTGATAACAATAACCTCTACAACCTTTTTCCTAATAATTTCAGTTTCACCCACAACCATTTTACACCCTAAACATAAATGGGGTCATCATTATTCTCCCTAGAAATATTCCACTCAACAAGAGAAACATCCTTAAAATTAAATTTCCTAGATTGATCACTTTGAGTATCATCAAGGTTTTTATCTCATAAATTATATTCTTTTTTATTGATTATCCCTATTATTTATAACACAATTATTTTTAGAGGCATGCTAGGCTAGATCTAGGCCCCTTAAAATACCATTAGAGAGGGTGTGGTGACTATTGAACATGGTGGCCTCAATCATACTCAATTCCACCTATTTTTTTTATTAAAAATAAAGGTTAATACCCACCTATAATGATATAACTTTTTTACTTTATTGAAACATAATGATGAATATAAGGCATCATATATCTAGGATGGTTCACCTTTTTTTTCATTTAATAGTATTTAAATCATATTGATTTCCTGAAAGAGTACTTTCTGAAACTCTCCATACCTTTTTGATAATATTCTATAAATAAATTTGGATAGAACATGATGATATGGGTATCTTGATACCCAAGTATCCACTCAATGGTGCCCCGATATGGTTGGCCTCAGGTACTCAAGTTTGAATCCCCATATGATAGATGCTTTTGAATAACAGTGAGGACCTAGGGTGTGTTTCTGGGAGACTATTCCATTAATATTAAGAGTATAACATAACGATAACATATAAAAAATACAAGATAGTGATTAATAAATAGTAAAAATACAAGAATAATAAATAGGGGAAGCTAAATAATAAATCGATAGAAAAATAATGATAATGATCCTCTCATGTAGATATACAAAAATGAGTACATGTAATATAATGTAAACATGGACATAACACATGCTAAAAAATAAAAAAGACTAAAGATACCTCCATAAGAATCACGGGCATAGGCTCAGTCCTCTGCTCCCATACTCCATCCTAACACTAGATTTCCGGACTTATAATCTAGACTCATCCCTTTATCTACACCTGTAGTTATGAAGTTTTCTTAGGTGATAAAGGTGGATTGAACAAGGAGTGATATATAAAAAGTTATCCACCACCAATAGTGTCTAAAAGAATCTATTCTACACATATATAATGAGTATCCTGGTAATAGTAATAAATATAAGGAAATAAATAAATACATTATACTAGGTTCCCAATGGGATAACTGAATAACTCTACCTTCTTCGGCCTAATATGGATGTCTCTAAACCAAGGTGACCTATATGAGGAGTATGAAGTTTAATGGACTATAATAAATAAAGTATAAAGATATGGATCATTCCTAGGATTGGGTTTTGGCTTGGCAGACATATCCTTTAATTGAATGAATTGACATTTGGATTAATATAATGATTCATCTCTTGAATTTAAATAAGAATCATCATGTTTCCATACAAGGTGAAACATATCAAGGAACCCTAAGTCTCCCACCATGAGCATAATAAATACTCAGTGTCATATTAGTGCATATAAGGTGATCCATAAATGGAATCCCAAGTATCATTTCAATCATAGTATGAAGATGATAACAATCCTCCGAGTTTAACCATGGTATCTCAAATAGGGGACCGAGTATCACTCGTGACCTGGTATAACCATCTAGCCACTAATATCATTCAGAATTTCTCCCCTAGTGAATAGTTATCACTCATGAAAAAGACCAGTGATCTCATACAAGGCATAACTAGTATTTCACTCGTTATATATGTAATCCATTTAAAAATTCCAATTTATAAGGTAAGATGAGCCCATCCAAGGCAATACATAAATGGAATCACTCATACCTCCCCTGTATGGTACAAGGAAAGTCTAGTTATCAATATCTCTCATTGTTTAAACTTGTCTAAATTATCATTATTATTAATTTAATGAATCCAAATTCATTTATTCCAAGTAATTTAATTATGGAATATACTGTAGGGGCCAAAATCAAAACCCCTAATTTCTTTTAATTAATTTCATACTCAAAAGAATTAATTACAAGGGAATACTCAACTCCAGGGTTGTTTAAACAATTTAAGGTTAATTCCAAATTTTCCATTAAAGAAAGGAACACCCATAGGGATGGATCAATCATATATATCAACTAAAGGGGTGTTTGGATGATCTATAAGACCGTATTAGGCATGGAAAATAATTAAATTTAATTTATGAAACATTTTTTATTCATTTCCCGAATGTTTTGTCTCATGGCACAATGACACGAGATATAAAAAATAGATTTTAAGGGAAAAGAACTATAACACATACATTTAGCCTATATCACTCTCCTCATCTAGTGGAATACTTTGAACCGAGATAGAACAGAAGAAATCAAAAGAATAGATGAAAACCACGAAAATTGGGAATATGAGGTCATACCAAAATAACATAAAATATGTCATGTTAAAAAATGATAGGAACGAATAGAAGTGGAAAGATCATTATTTTGGATCCTATGTGACTAACAATGAAGGAAATAGATCTCGGATGGAGGAGGAGAGGGAGAACCTATGTGAGGCATCATAGGGGCTCTCTTGCGCGTATTCTCTTATGTAGAAGAAGAAAAGAGACCTTATTAAAAAGAGGCGTTACCCCCATTTTTTAAAACTAATACAGGAATTTATATAGTGTGTAAATTCAATTCATGTTGTGTAATACATGGGGTTTCCCTCATATGGAAAAACCTATACACATCGTGGAAGGGTCTGGCCTGTAAAATACACATATTGTATTTAATATATTTCATGTATTTAAATACATGTTCTGTATTTAATCTTTATCAATGTTCTATCCCTATTTCCTTCTCTTTAGAAGCTAACTAACCAGCCTAAGGGCTCAATCACTAGGTTATAAGCTTAAAATAAAGATAAATAAGGGTTTGAATAGATTTAAAAGAAAATATACCTCATAGAATGGTCATAACATTATAACCTTCCCTCCATAAAAAGACTTAGCCTGATGTTTACCTTACAAGGCTAATAAGGAATCATCTGAGAAAGGTTCTGGACACTTATCATTCACACCATCCTTTCTCTACTAGGTCTCATTCTATACACTATTATTCTAAAATCACACCCAAACTAGAGGAACAGACCAACCTCATAGAGTCTTTATGTTTTGATCAATGATACATATTAGATGCTCCTCATTGGATGCATCTTCCAAAGAAATAAATATTGTTAGGATCAAATGAATGATATGGGTTATAATGATAATGGTGAAGCTATTAAAAATGGATGATATCATGAATGGAATGGTACCTCTGAGGTAACTTCAACTGATAGGCAACCAACATGATTCCCTCCATGATCTCAAAAAGCCCGATGTAATAGGGAGATACCTTGCCCTATATTTGAGTCTATCTATAACACGATATAGGGAAAACTCGGAGAAAGACCAGATGTACCACCACAAACTCTAGAGGTCGACAATGATGATCATTATAAGACTTATTCCTAGATTGATCTGTATCTATAAATTTATGAATATGTCCAACTTACTCTGAAGTCTCCTAAATAATATGAGGACCCAGTAGTGCTGCCTCACCTGCCTCTAACTAGCATAGAGGTAAACGACTGAACCTACAATAAAGGGCCTCATACAAAGACTTATGAATCATTTTTTGAAAACTTTTATTATAGAAAAAATGTACTAGAGGTATATGCTTCTCCAATAAACCTCCTTAATTGAGGAATCATTCTTAGATAATGTTCTCTAACAACCTAATTTTCCTCTTAGATTTTCCTTCATTCAATGGGTGATACATTTTACTCAAGAGCACCTATGAACCCTATTCTTTCAAGAGGCCCTACTAGAACCATGATGTAAAATTGCTGTATCAGTTCAAAACGGTAGAATGAGGAATTCCATGAAGGTGAACAATCTTCTTGATATCAATCCCCTAAAGATCATCAAAGAAGATTGTTTTTAGATAGGTAAGAAGTGTGCATCCTTGGTCAACATATTTATGATACCCATACTGCATCACTACCTAAAGGGGATATTCGAAAACCCATCATGAAATCCATAGTGACGTCATTCCATTTCCACTACAGAATGGATAATGGGTTTAGATGTCCATCAGGTTACTAGGAATTTTCCTTCACATACTGACATGTGGAACACCTCATGATGAAACCTACAATCTGCATCTTCATAGCTGGCCACCAATACTGCTGACGTATCTCTCCGTACATCTTGGTAATACCAGGATGAACTACTTAAATAGAGGTTTCATATTCCTTCATCAACTCCTCCCATATGTCTTAATAAACCCAGATATGTATATAGAAGTTTAGGATATCGTTATCATTGATAACCAAAGTAGGTAGTGAGTTCTCACATGTGACACTCTACCTCAAGATGAGGCCCTCAAAATCCGATATTTGTCTCATTAACACCTATTTCAGAAGGGATGATGTCACTTATAGAGATACTAAAATAGAATATCCATGATATTCATGAATCTAAAAATTAATTTCATAAAATAGATACATATAATTCCACTCACTAATGTCCTATTATACATCCTGCATTGGAGTGTTATGGATTAGGGGGTCACCCACTATATTACCCTTTTTAGGTGTATAAGAAATATTAAAGTCAAATGAATGTAGGTACTCTACCCACCCATGCTACTTAATATTCAAGTCACATAGTGTAGATATGTGTTTTATATTTTTTATGATAAATGTAAATAAAGAACCACTGAACCAATTGATAATTCCCCCAATAGTGTAAAGCATGAACACCAACAGCTAGTTTTAGGTCGTGCGTATGGTAATTATGGTCATGTAGTATCAGCTATTAGGTCTTATAAACCACAAATGGATCCCCCTAAATTATGATTACTGCTAGCCTGATTCATGAAGTATCAAAATGGATTTTATAGCTTATCTCAAGATCTAGTATAATCAGGATTGGTGATGATGTCATTCTCCCCTTGAACTCCTGAAAGGTTGTATAACAAGGTTCTGAGGATACAAACTTCAATCAATTTTTATTCAAGATAATAAGAGTAACTTCTAGGAGTGATAATACTTGAAGTAATCTCTTTTAATATCCACCATCCCTAGGAAATTATGTATGTCAAATACATTCTTCTGTTGCTCTAAGGAAACTATGGCAGTCACCTTTTCTCAGTCAACAGATACTCATGCCTCTGAAATGATATGACCTAGGAAGTGAAACTTATTGGTTTGAAAGTGGAATTTGATGAGATTATCATATATTTAATTCTATATTATTGTATTTAACATGATATCATGATGGGTTTTAGGGTCATCTCTAGTGTGATAATACACTTATTTTTCATTTAAAAATACTACTAAAAATAATCCTTGGAATAAGTGGAAACCTAAATTCATCTAATCCATGAAAACGAAAGGCATGTTTATAAGGAAGAATGGTATAACTATTTACTCATACAATTCATATCTACTCTAAAATGAAAATGTTGTACTTTTTATGATCTTACACACACCTGATAGTAGCCCAATGTCAAATCGATCTTAGAGAAAATTGTCTCTCCTCAGTGTTGGTCGAATAGGTCATCAATATGAGGAAATGATTACTAGTTATTTAATATAACCTAGTACAACCAACAATAATCCATGGAAAACCTAAGGGTAGAATCGTAATTCTTAGAGGAAAGGATAGGTTAACCCCACGACTAGTTACATGGTCATATAAAACCCTTTTCATCTAAGTCTCCCAACTACTTCTTGAGTTTCTGGAGCTCAATAGGTTTCATACAATAGGGATAAAAGGAAACTAGTGACATACCTAGAACTATATCAATAGTGAACTTAACCTATCTCATGGGAGGAAATCTAGTGAAATCACTAGGGAGGACATCCCTGAAACAATCCACCAGACGAAGGAATTATAAAATCCATATTCCCTAATTTGTCCTAATGAGACAAGGCATCTTAGCTATCACTCCTCCCATCCCATGAAGGTCAATTCCAAGTAATCTTACAATGATATCCCATTTTCCATTATGAATATATGTACTACCATCAGGTGATGTAAACAACACCATCCAACTATAGAAATCAACATGGTAATGATAAGCCACTGGGCATTCTATATTGATAATTATGCCAAAAACATTTCATCTCAAGGAAATGGAAATTACATAAGAATTAGTACCCACCAATATCAAGGTAGAACTCCTAAAACTAATGTATACTCTCTCATAAAACCCATAATAGTGTTTCCAAAGTCATAATGCTGCATAAGTACTCCATTATGAGGCCCATACTTTCCATAATTATAATAGATATTAAGAAGTGCAATGCACCTATATAAAATTGAAAAAAAACAAAAGTAGATGATACATGATAGTACATATAGCCATATAAGTACCCATACTCTTCTCTTTAGGCATGGGATATAGTGAATATATATAAACCGATTCATCGCTTGGGTATGAAACTTGGATAATCTTTACAAGTCCACTCTTCTAGAACTAAACATCTGAGGCCTGAATATCTTGGACATGAACACCTCCTTATCCTAATTGACAATAGTAGAACAAATCCCAGCCTAACATGGAGTTAATGATATTTTTCCTAAACATGGTGTCAATATAGATCCCTTCTTCCTCGTCACAGGAGGTAAATTCTAGAAGAAACACTGAAGGCAAGCCATCCTACTTCCAGATCATCACTCGATCTGGTTCCTCATACATTAGGGATTTTTATGGTTTTCCCTACCACACTAGAGACACACCACATAGCTGTCAATGATTTTCATCTGGATGAAACTTCCCCCATGTGAACCATCAAAGGGATCTTGCATTATGCTAAATAAATAGTCTCCCTACCAAGAAGATGAATCACCTTGGATCACACTGCCACCTTCCATCAAGTTCTACTTAGTGATGAGGTATATCAGAAATGGTGGTATTCTAGAAAACATTCATCTCTCATCGAATGTGGATGATATACCTTCTTTAAATTTTCTCACAGCGATTATCTTATCATTGATAAGGGTCAGTGAAACACGATGAATCTTGGTGAAATGAGTTATTTACTCCATCAGCAACATACACCCCTGTCGTAGGTGAATAAAATACCAAGATTAGTCTTTTATCAACATATGAGGGGAATAAAAATTCATAAAAATCAATTTGGAAGCCCACCCAGACCATACCCTGATGACATCCATCTTGGTTAATGACATCACAACAAAGTTTAGCAGAATTATGAAGCATGTAGGTAGATAGATAGAACCTCCTCTATAGAGGTGTCTCCAAATGAAAAAGATATATAACATGGTCAAGATCCATGTAACATCATACTTAGGTCCTTCATCCCTGAGAAAGAGGGGAAATGTTGTTGTTGTAATTCCATCATCAGTTCTTCCATAGAAGGGGCTAGTCACAGATCTCCATATACAGATTCCATAAAGTAGAAAAATCTATCATGGAATTGAGAATTGGTTTCTAGTGAAAGATCAATAGGAGGTGCCTCCATTGGACCTTGAGAAGGTAATACTAGTTGATCAAGGCCCAACACCTCTAGAGAACGATCTTCACCACCCTCTTGGCTTATGATGTGAGGAAATTTTGGTGGAATAACTCTATAATTTCCAAAAACACACCTCAGATATGATTTAAAATAGATATAAAATATTGAAATTATGAAAATATAGGTTCAAATCCTTCCTATGAATGTGTAATACCTCTCCACCTTCTCCTAAAGCCAAGTATAGGTAACAAAAGAGATCATTGAATACCATAAGAGACATAACCTACTTCCCACTACAAAGGTTGTTTTAGGGTCAATGTCTCACATCACACCAAACATGTTCTGATATATGGAGTTTTAGTTTCAATGTATAGAGGAAACAATCTGTTATTTTTTAATTGAAATCCCCATTTAGTAGAAACCATTCCATTTTAAAACATTAATTTATTATGTTTTATTATATTTTATATGGATATATATATATCAATCTAGTCATTAGTGTCATTAATAACAATTTATAAATGCCCATGCTCTTTACAAATTACAATTTGTATGTCAAGTAATAGAGATCAAACCATTACAACAGTATCAGGATGTAAAAGGTCATGTATAGTGATTTTATTGAATGAACTACCATTCCCAATTTATAAAAGTCATTTGTTCATAAATTAGAATTGATATTCATCAATCAAATCAACTAATATTTCATTGCATAGAACTAGTGGTACTTGGATAATCTTTGTAATAATTGGTTAATTAAGGATTCATAATCAATATATGTGGGGAAACCCCATTTATATTGATTTAGGAACTTTAATTAATCCAATTATGTTATCACTTTAAGAAATTTTTTCACATTTCAATTTATAATAAAAAAGGAAGAACCAACAATCACATGCAATATTAGCAACACATAGGGTAATATAAAAATCGAATGGAATAATACATGACATGTGGATATTCAAGTGCCTAATATGATTCAGGATATGATACCTCCTCGCCTTACCAGGCCAAGAAAAAAATCCTTAATAATAATATCAATAATAATATCATCACATAACATGTATTTCACCCAATGGTGAAATCAAGGAAACTATAATAGGTGAAAACTAGAATAGTAATAACCCATCCCAGGTAATTTAGGTTTCCATTATACATGGGTAAGATACTTCAAATAACATGATAATTACCAAATTTTAATACATTGAAAACACGTATCTAATTCCAAAATAGTAAGGCAATAGAAAAAACTAGCCTTTGATACCACTTTGTAGCATCTCACCCTGTAAGACACTAAACGGTGCCCTAATACGGTTGGACACATGACCTCAAGCATGCTTACTCATATTCCAGAGGCTATCATCTAGTAGAGAAGGCCTACATTGTGTTTTTTGGGGAGACTATGGCCACATGATTCAAATTGTAATAGAAATGTAATATATTAACATGAAATGATACATAATAATAAATAGTAAACATCCAAGAGTAATAAATAGAAAAAATCTAGATAATAAATCAATACAGAAATGATGATTATGATCATGACATATAGATATTAAAAAATGAGTACATGAGATACAAATCAAACAAGAATATACCTCATGTTAATAAAAATACTAAAGACCAAAAGATTCCTCTAATAGAATAATGAGCATAGGATCCATCTTTTTCTCATATAATCCATCCTATCTCTAGAAATCAAGTATCAGAAGTAGAACTCTAGCATTTATCTACACCCACAGTCATGAAGTCTTCTCTGGTACCAAGAGAATCCCGATTATGCTATGAGATATACACATTAGGCCACCGAAAATGGTGTCTATATTAATACAGTATGTGAATATAAAATTTGAAATCATCCAATAATAATAAATCCAAGGTAATAATTAAATAAATACATATATTAGAATAGGTACCTCCTAGGATACCTGACTGAATCTACATACTTCAGCATAATTCATATGTCTCTGAACCAAGGTGACCTATGAAATATATATTAAGTATAATGTCTTGTTATTTATATATTATCAATATATGGACTGCTCCAAAGTTTGTGGTTTGGTTTCAAGAAACATCCTTTAATTTAATGAATTTTCATTTGGATTCATATAAAGCATCATCTCTTGAATTTAAATGAGATTTATCCTTGGACTATCCAAGGTGATCCAAATAATGGACCCAAGTCTTGCACTAGGAGTGAAATAAATACTCAACGTCACAGGAGTCCATCCAAGGTGATCCATAAATGGAATCCCACGTATCACTCCTGACATAATGTGAAGATAATAACAAACATCCAAGTCTATCCCTAGTATCTCACATAGGGGAGCAAGTATCACTTGTAACCTGGTATAACCATCTAGACATCTATCCCATCCATGGTGTGTCCCATTGGAAAGTTGTATTACTCATGTGGAAGTAGATAAAAACCCCGGTCATACCATCCAAGGCATACATAGTATCACTTTTAGTGTATATTCAATCAATTTACAAATATCAATTTATATGGTAGGATGAGACCATCCATGGTGACCCATAAATGGAATCCACCATATTTACCTCATATAGTGCATTAAGATTTTAGCTACCAATAAATCACATCATTTAAACAAGAATTAATAATAATTATCCCTAATTTAAAGATTTAAAATTCATTCAATACATGAAATTCAATTATTCAAAATAACATATGGTCTTAAATCATGGACTATAATTTCTCTTAATTTATTTTATACTAAAAAAAATTAATTAAATGGTAAAAGTCACCACAAGATGTGAGTAAAAAACTTATGGTTAATGGGAAATAATCCATTAAGGAAAGGAGCACCCTTAAGGATGGATTAATCTCGGTGATCATCCAAAGGAGTGTTTCACTTCTAGATAAGACCATATTGGGAATTTAAACCCATTGAAATTAATTTACTAAACATTTTATAGGCATCACTAAAAAATTACATCATTTAGAAAAATAGTTCAGGATAAAAACCCACTAGAATTTGAGTGAAAAGAACTAGAACATATACCTTAAGCATGTATCGCTCTCCTAATCTCATTTTGGACCTTAAACCGGTCTAGAATCGGATAAATCAAAAGAATAGAGAGAAAACCTAAAAATGGTCCACTGATCTCACATCAAAATAACACCAAAGATAGAAAGATAATGAATGATAAAGAGGAATATTAGTGGGTACCATACCATTATATATCCAACATGAAAAATAGTAAAGTAAACATAGTTCACATGGAAGAGGGGAAGAAGAACCTAGGTGAGGCATTGGAGGGTTCTCTCACACGACCACTCCTGTACAGAATAAGAAATGAACCTCTATCAAAAACAGGTTATGACCTCATTTATAAAAAGTAATCTCGATATTTTCATGATTTATAAACATATTACACTTCCTATAATGCTTGGTATTTCTATCCTAGGGAAAACCTCTACACATCATGAGGAGTCTGGATAGCCAAATACAAGTCATGTATTTAATCCATGATTTCTATTTGGTCTATATCCAGGTTATATCTCTCCTTCCACATTCTCATAAAAAGCTAAACAATCGACCTAATGGCCCAATTCCTAGGGTATAAGTCAAAAATAAAAATCAATGAGGTTTTTACTAAAATTGAAATTAATCTTTCCTCATTGAAAGGTCGTGAAGTTACAATCTAGATATAAGACTTTTTTGAGACTTCTTCTCTATAGCTGGAGAACCAAACAAGGATTCCATAAAAGCTGAGGGTCTAATTTCCAAATCTTAGATTAAATAATGAAGATACAGATATACTAAATTGTGAGATAAATAAAATACATCATATATTTCCACATTATAAATGTTTAAATCTTTACCATCTTCCTTCATGCTCATTACATTCACATTTTGAAAAAAATGAATCTATACATTTTCATACAACTTAAAACCTTACTTATCAAATCAATTTTTTAGTGTTATTATCATAAAAATTTTATATAAATAGTTGAAAACATAGAACTATTTTCCTAGAAAAATTATCTGATTTATAAAAATTTTTATAGGTTTTCTAGGTAGAACTCCGCTTTTAACACTACTCAGATTATCGCTCTTAAAACTTTCTGATGTACCATAATCTGGTCTCTTAGAATTTACCATGACCATAAGAGGATATAGATTATGGAATGAAGTATTATGATTTATAAGGTTTGAAAGAGAATAAATTGAGAGAGAAAGAGAGTTTATAAGGTTTTTAAACTAATGGTTTTATGCTAAATGACCCATCGAATTCTAAAGTCTTACAAAAAATAGCCCTTAATATCACATCAAGTGATGTTGGAGTAAATATTTTGAAAATAAATAATATAAAAATACACTATGAGAAAAAATAATAAATTTAATGGAATTGAAATTTTGTAAAATATAAAATGTATAAAAAGATAATTACATAATAAAATCTGAATAATTTCAGTAAAATTAAAACATTACTAATTAAATTTTAATAAAATTGAATCTATCAGCTAGTAATGTATTTTTAAATATATCTATGAGTTTATTTTTAGTAAACATTATTTCTAGGGAGATATAAACTTTTTGGTGTGATCTATCAAGAAATAATTTCTTAATCATTATAATTTTATTTCTAGAATGGATTATTGGGTTTTTTAAAATTTGAGATAAGAAGTGTTATAAAATTTAATTTTGGAACGATAGAACATAAATACAAATTTTATAAAAGTGTGTTTTAGCCACAATACTATTTCATGCTAACTACTAGCTGTACTGTATTAAACTTATAGAATTGATAACGCAACTGAGTTTTGATTCTTACAAAACATTGAATCTAATGATTTACCAATAATGTGGCAGGTTCCAGATATAATTTTTCGGTCAAACCAATCCAACCAATTCTAGTATTGGAATATGAAATTAAATAAAATTCAGGATTTTTTTTTGAAAATGCAGAGAATGGGAAATAGTTCTTTGAAAATACCTTAAAATTATTTTTGAAGCTGTTAAGTGTGATTCTTTTGGGTTTTCAAGATGTTGAGCATATAAAAACATGAAAGACATAAATTCTTGTCTATTAGTAACTAGATAAAATTAATTTATAATCATTCATATATATAACAATTTATCAACTAGGTTACTAGCTTCATTTAAATCAAGTTTAATGTTGGAACTCATTGGATTTGCATACACTTTACTATTTTCAAGTATAAGCTTTTTTATAAAATCATGCAGTCATTTTATTTTATTTAAAACATTTAATAAATATTTTTGATAAATCCATAAATTAAGGAAAAAGTTCTACTCGCCCATCAATCTCATTTGATATTCCTTTTTCACTGTTTTTAAAAAATCATTACACAATTTTAAATTTCTGGAAAAATATTACACCATCAATATTAATTTAAACTACAAAATATATCCTTATATTAAGTTTTCTTAAATAAAGTGGGTGTTTACAATCCAAAAATAAAAAAATGGTAAGAATAAATGAATTTAACCTTTTATACCATTCTCTAGGTTCTAATTTAATACTAAAAAATTTGTTTATAAGGTTTTAAAAATAATTTTCCATCTGGGGGTTTTCAAAACCTAGTGGTTGTAAGAAAAAAAACCTCATCTTTTTAAAATAAACCTAAAAATTATTAATTTATATCCATCAGAAAAAATTTAAAATTTACATAATATAAATATTATAAAAGGATTTAAAATGATTCTTGTCTAAAAACTAGATAAAAATAATATTCATAATCTAATTCTTTCTCTTGGTTATAACCTTTAAAAATATTCCTGGACTTATTTCTTATGATCATACCATGACCATCCAATTTATTTTTGAATACCCATTTAGTCCCTAAAATAAGATCATCATAGGGTATATCAACTAAATCCCATACCTTGTTCTAATTGAACTAAATTAATTCCTCTTGGATGGAAACTACCAAAATCTTATTATTTAATGATTCTTATATAGTTTTAGGTTCAATCTGAGATAGCAAAATAAAAAATATAGAAATATTTCTTCCACTTATTCTATTACTAACTCTGTCATATAGGATTCCTATAATAGTCTCCAAATGATTATTTCTAGGTGTCTTAGGCTATCTTTATAGCATACATTAAGGTGCTTCATTGTAACTTCATTGAAGACCATACTACTCATGATAATGTTCCATATCATCATAATTTTTTGTAAATTAAGTGAGGATCAAGTATCATGTAACCTAAATAATAACATTGGTTATTAATTTGAATTATTTTATGATCAAAAGGATCACTTTGATCAAATATCACATGATTAAATTATTAAAAAATCCTCAACTTCTTATTAAATACTCTATTTTCTTTTGAAGTTGTAGAATTAGCTAGGATGATTCCTTTATTGTATATTGAATGAGACATACTAAAATTTTATTTAGTGCTCAAGATATACACATTACATTAAAAAAAATAATGTATCTGACCTTTGTTATTGTATTATTAAATAGATCATAGGGAGGACATACCTTATCATAACTCTATTAGTTACATAACATACTTATTTAATATCTTAATGCCAAAAATAAGTAGGCATTACAGATTCAAACAACATTACTCTAGTAATTTCATGTATGGTGATATTACTCTTTTTAACAACTCCATTATATTAAGGTGTCCTTGTCATAGGAAAGGTATTTTTAAAAATATCTTTAGAGAAAAATGAATTAAATTCATAATTCTCAAAATATCCCCCATAGAAACTTCTTAAAGGCTCAATTTTATCTAATTTTTCATTCAAAACATGATTTTATATGTTTATAAAAATAGCACATACTTCAATCTTATGTATTAATAAATAATACCATTTAATCCGGATAAATCATTAACTAAAAAAATAAATAAAAGACTTTATACCTAGGTTTTTAGTTCTAAATGGGCCAAAAATCCATTTGAATAAGTCTAAATAGTGTTATTTTATTGGTTTTGAATATGAATTGTGTTTCATTTCCATTTAACATGAATCACATAATATTTTTTTATTTAAAATGAGGAAGAAGATAAATAATATTATTCATAATAAATTTTATGAAGGATAAATATTATAATTTTCAGTTTTTTATGATAAATCCTAGATTCATTTTCTTTAATATTAAAATACTTTATTGTTTTTACAAAAATAATAAAGATATAGTGTTTAAATATTTTAATTTATTACTACTCTAAATTTAATAAATTTATCTTTGAAAATAGAATAATAATTTATATAAATCATAACAAAAAATCCATCACAACAAAGTCGGGAAATAATTATGAGGGTTTTCTTTATGACTTTAAAGTAAATTACTTTATTCATGAAGATTGAATATGAATCTGAAATAGTTCTAACTCCAATAATATTTCATTTGGTATGTATACTAAATGTGATATATCCTTCATTAATACTTGATGGTGACTGAAATTTATAAAAACAACTAATAATTCATCTTGAATAACCATAATCCATAGTCCATTTATCATTATTGTAATTTTTATTTTTACATATAAAAAAATTAAAAAAGAAGGTTTTTTGGTACCTAGATTCACTAGGTTTTAGTAGTATTAGCTATAATGATTTTTGAACCCCAATATGTATATACTTTCCATAATTTCTATAATATCAATATCAAATGTTTGATAAATTTTTAGAAATAATGGCCTTATTTATCCCGAAAAATTGAGTTCATATTAAAAAAATCATTTATATAATGTCTATTTATACGATAGTGAAGACTTGTATTATTAGAAATTTTTATATGTTTATTTCTAGTCAGAAAATAATTATTATATAGCTTAGGGTTTTCTACATTATTGAATATATCTTTGTTTACCTTTATGAGATTTTTTGTTACTATGGATTATGTTGTGGTAATACTCCCCATTAGTAAAGTCACTAGAAAAGTTTTTAGATCTTTAATAGTAGCCATTAATTCATTTATTTGTTTTCCATGGATACGAATGATTTGAACATGATTTTTCTAAATTAGATTTCAATTATGTAATATATTTGCAAATATTAGAATTTTGGGTTAAAACAACCTTACAATATTCCTTTAGATACTTTTTATTCTTGTGAATATATTTATACTAAAATTCTAACATATAAAAGTACTCATGTAATTCATCAAAAGAATAATTTTTAAAATTATATCTATACTAATAAGTAGAAAAATAACTAGGATATACCTCTTTTATTTGAGTGGTGGAACACATTTTAAATTTCAACATTTATTATTGTATCCTCTTCATTGAAAGAATAGTTATCACTAGAGTTTTTAGAAGAACACAAATATTCTTTAATTTATTTATTCTGTTTTTTCTTATAATATGGTTTCTTTTTTATCATATTTTAAGATTTATTTTTCCCTTTCAACAAGGGGAAAGAAATATTTTTGTACCAATGTTTCTTGTATTCATAACATTTTAATTTTTATAGTTTCCATAAAAAAATTTACTTATTGAAGGATTTATTGGTTCCTCTTCTCTTATTGTAAAAGGTTTTGAATTTTATTATGAATTGAGCATGTTCTTTATCAGAATCATATATTCCTGATTCTACCTCACCAAATGAATCTGGTAATGATTTTTATTTGAGTTTACTCTCATTTCTTAAAGTATATAATTTCAAATCTTTTTTTATTGATCATCTTATGATCATCAAATTATTCATATATATCAACTTTATATGGCATAATAGTCACAATAAGGCCATTTATTTTTACATACTTTATAAGTCTGGATTATCTAATGGAAATATATATTCCACTCCATTTATAAAGTAATACATATTGGTAATTTTATTTATTAAATGGATTCAAGAATAAGAGTTCCCATGGTATAAACATCATTGATAATACTAGAATATAACCTACTCATTTGAGTTAGGCTTTCATTAAATGTCAATCCTAAGGTGTCAAATTTATGATTAGTAGTGTTTTACCTTAGTTTTATGACATTTTCTATTCCTTCAAAAGCCAAATAATGGTTTCCCACATCTTATTTTTAGTTGGTAATTGTGAGAATATACTGAATTCATATGGACTAATACCACATATAATAATATTAACTTATCTAGAATTCAATTTGTCTTCCTATTATTGAGTAATTCGCTATAAATCTAGTTGACGTGTAGGAATCCTGTAATGTATTATAGTGTTCAGATAACCATTCCTGGCTCCTAGAATCCATAGTTCACTCCATTGAAATATGGATATCTTTCCATCCATATTCATCCTCTCATTCTATCCATTTTAGTTACATGAGAGATTTTTCTTTAGACTTAAACTAGTAAAGGATGAGAACATAAAGGTCACTTACATTGATACAAATTGTTTTCATAGTAGAGTTTCAAAAACACTCAATAGGGGGTGGATGAGATTTTAAATTTTTTACTCCAAATAAACATCCCTCATAAATACTTGTTAAAATCTACATATATCTTCTCATTTATAAAATTATTAGAAATAAATAAAATTTAAGAAGAAGGGTATAAAATATTAACAATGGATTGGGTCCTAAATATCCTATATTCCACTCCACCAACATTATCTCAGTGAGATTGGATATTTTCTATAAACTTTACCTTTTTTAAAAGCTTCCCAATTGAGTGAAAGTAGTTATTACATGGTAAAATATGTATGATATTTTTCTGACCTCGTATTTATACGGTTTATACAAACCCTCCAATCACAATTAGTACAACGTGTTTTCTCTTATAACAACAAATAAAATATTGGTATAAAATAATTCCAATTTACCACATAGTTCTAAGAAGTAATTCACAAATGATTTATATTATTAAAATAAAGAGTATACATTGAATATATATACGATGATAATTAATTTGATATTTATAAAAACTTAAATGTAAATAGTATCAATAGTTTTTTTTGTTTTTTTCAATGCAATAATAAAATATTCAAAAATTGAGCATTCACATGATTCCATTTATCATTAGAAACTACTTGTATATACACAAATTCTCTATTTTTTTAAGGAAAAAATATCTCTTCATTAATTTAAATATTCAATTGTAAATAATATAATACCATAAAATTAATTATATATTCTCTCCATGCGAATTTATTATCTGAATATAAATAAACGGGGTAGTTTTTTTGGAGTAAATATGATCTTCCTTGGAACTGTATGATTTATTAGATATATAAACATTAAATAATTGTTTCTTTATTCATTTATACATCACTACATTTTCTAAAACTAAAATAAGAGTATAATTCTCTAAAATACTAAAAAGTAAATAATCTCTTCATAACTATAATAAAATTTCATGAAAATAACTAACACTGTAAATATTCACTTTTTAAGTCATTAAATTTATTAAGACGTTATATTCAAAATTCTTATATCCCTTCATAATACTTTATATTAATCCACTCTTATAAAAATAACTCTTTTATATGATTGTATGAATTATCTTTCAATCATAATACCTTAAATTTATCATAAGACTTTAACCCAATCATAATACTTCATCATAGGATTTATTGTTGAATATAAGAGTTTATCATAACCCTTTGTTCTGAATTTGGTCTTTCATCCAGATATAAATAATTCATCATAATTCTTTCTTTTAGAACATAATAGTTCATTGTAAGTCTTTAACACCAATGCATATATTTTTCATATGAATTCCAGATATCATAAGTATTTCATAATTATTTTTCCCCAAAATTGTAACATTGTAATACATTATATAGAGTTAATGTATCAATATTATGAAATCTAGACTTATAAACAAAATTCATTATCTAGAATAAAAAATGTTATTAATATCATTTAGAGTCTTATATGATTTATTTTCATACTTCAAAAAAAATTGTTAGTAATAAAAAATGATGGTGATTGTGAACATTAAAAAATAGAATAAAATGGGATGTGTTGGATCAACAATAGTATAAAAAATATTTATCATACTAGTTTTGGATGTGGTCTTCAGTAGGTCCAATGAGGTAGAAGATTTTGTTGTGGTCAATTTCACGCAATGGAGATTCCAACTCTCAGTGGTCTAGTGATTTTTTGTGGTGACATATACTTATACTCTACCATATATTTCTCTTTTATATTGATTCTATATCTTTTAATTCATTTATTGCACCTATATTTATCTACACCATAGGACTCAAGGTAGATAGGATTATAGTTCCCATGGTGTGGGCTACGTTAGTTGAATAATAGTCTAGTTGTCTTAATATAAAAATATGTTGTTAGACAATTATAGGGTAGAATCAGTTTTTAGGGGATTTCTTCTTGATTTAGACATGATTATTTGATTTCATCATTGAAATTGATTAGTCATATTCTATTCACGTGGTCATCGATTTCTTCTGTAGGGGAGTTGAATTGAATGATGAAGAGATCCATCACAAGGATTTCATTGGTTCTTGAGATCATTAGATGGGTAATTAGAATTCATATCCATGATTTTATTAACTAGTAGATATTTTATTAGGTTTAGGGGAGGTTCTTTTGGTAGACTTCCCAAGTTTTACTCGAAGTGGTTGTGATTCTATCCCCTCGACATGTTATTGAGTTTGGAATATAGGTGTAGACTAGTGCCTCTCATTTTTCAATGGATCATTATTAGATTAATCCTTATGATCTATGGGAGTTTATAATTTAGATCAATTAATTAGTTTATATTCGTTTCTGGTGGCCTGGTGTGGCACTGTGGAATGATACTGTGTTTTTTTGTAAGAATATAGATCATGGGTTGAAGTTGAGAATAGATTATAAAAAACTAAATTATATGAGGGTCATGATACTTTATACCATTATGAGAGTAGATGATTTATTTGATCAGTCAAAGAGATAAATCTAGTTTTCAAATATTTACCAATGATCTAGGTACCATCAGAAGAAGGTGAAGGATGATTACATCACAAAGACTACATTTATGTGTTGTTATGGGAACTTCATGTTCATTGTTATGTCATTTGATGTTATGAATGCCATAATTTATTTTATGGGACTCATGAATTATATTTTTTTAGTTCCTAGATCAATTTATGCTAGTGTTCCTTGGAAATATACTCATTCACTCAAATCTAATACAGGATCATGTTAAGTATATTAGATTGGTTTACAAGTAATTAAATATCATCATCTCTATGGGATGTTATAAAAGTTAAATGGTTAAATGTTTGATTTTCATTTTATTAGGAATTAAATTTCTCAAAATATATTATCATTCAATCCTCCTAAGATCAAGGTGGTTTTTCATAAAAAACAATTAATAATGTTGCAATGGTTTCTAGTTTCCATGGTCTTATAGGATACAATCAAAGTTGCATTCCAGATTTTTCTTGGATAAAATACCCTTTGATAGCCTTTAATATGAATTAATTGTATTTAATTTGGATTGATCAACGTTAAGTATCATTAATCTACTTAAAAGAGAACTTAATTAATGTTACTTCCCTTTTGTTTCTAGAGGAGGGAGTAATATTTGATATTTTTTTCAACACTTATCATCTATGTTTTTGTTTTATATTGAAGAAAATAAGGGAATTGACCACATATGTGTCTATAGAACTAAATACCCTTGAGTATAACAAAGTCACCCATGATATGGATTTAGTAGTAGTTGTATTTATTCTGAGGATATTGCGATAGTAGCTCATGGGTGAACACTTTATGAACTTCAAGATAACAAGATATTTAAGTGTATATTCTCTAAATGTGATTTTAATATACATAAGATGAGGTGGATGTAATTATTATATTAATTTGACTTTAATATATCTTACACCCTAGGGAAATTGAATGTATTTTCTTATTCATCAGGTATGTTTAGGATTCCAAATATTTTTGGAGAGTGATAGAGGACCATACAATGTTACACATTTATATAAAGGAGGTTGGATGTAGAGGTTTCCAATACTAAATGACAATGCAATTTTACTTATTTCAATACATGGTGGAGTATTAATGGTGACACTTATAGGTATAGGCAATTTTATTCAGGGTAAAAATATTGAGTCATGGTTAGAGGATGATTGAAACTAGGTGTTATTTTGAGAGAGATTTTAGTTCCATCAGAGATGTGAATGGTGGTTAATTTTGAGTTTTATAGCTCACCCATGGTATTTAAACATGATATATCAAAGATTTCTCATTTATTGATGCGTTATATATGGTAAACATTGGTGAAGAATTTTGTAGTGGAGTTTGTTTTGTAGTGTTTAGTTTACCGGCAGGTGAAGGTACCCTACAAATTAAATATTTATTCAAAATTACTTTTCAGGAAAAAAGGAAAAATGAGGTAGCCCATTGCCAAAAATTAGTCCAAACAAATGGAAATTACATAATCATTAAAAAAGACTATGAATATTATAATTTCATACCCATTATAGTCCCCATTGAAGCACTTTGACCTTCATACTCGGGTCATCATGAATTAAGTGTTGAAAATGAGTGGCGAGCTTGTCCCAAACCTAGAATTACTCTTCCACATTTATCATTATTTCATTGAAGCCCCATTCCAAAATATTTTTTTTTGTTGATCCATTCCCTTTGATCATTTTTAACATCAATTAAAACTTCTCTTTCTAATATTCTTACCATTTTTTCCCTTGGAGAATTATGTTTGATAGTCATTTCCTACATTTATTTATTATATTGAAGAATTATCTCAATATGTTTATATTTTTCTCTATCATATTTCTGGACCACAACTCCCATCCCTTAATCATTAATTTATTCACACTTTCCTTTAACTTTACGCTCCCTATACCTGAACCCATCTTGTGTTCTTGGTTTTTACGCCTTGTTTCACATTCCATAACCTTTCCCCTTCTTTCTGATCTTGTTAGAATCGTTATAGGAATCTAGGAGTAGTATTTAATCCCATTATTTTTCTTCACTTTAACAACAATGTATCCCCCCACATCACGGTGCCCCTTATATCCCTTCTTCTTCCTTTAGCTGTGAAGTCCTCTCACTGTCATACCCTCTGCACTGTTTATTAATATTTAGCTAAAAACTCATCATCAAAATAAACCATTGAGAAAATAGGGTCCCCTAAGGGATAATACTCTATTATTGTAATTACATGCCTAAATCTTATAGAGTATCCCCTATTACTAATCCAAGTGAGAAGCTACCAGACATCTACTGAAGAAGGATGTATATGCTAGTTTTTTTAAACATAAACCCATTTTTTTATATTTTCTAAAAAATAATCTGAGTTTTAGTGGGAACCATATAACCTATAATCAAATTCAAATACAAAGTAGAAACCAAATACGAGATTTAAAAATCAAATAAATTATCACCAAATTCACGTATTCAAAAAAAGAGAAAGCACCTCGATCTGAGAATCACTAACTACGAGAAGTGAGCCATCCTGTATCAGGGGATGAAACACTACTTAACATTACCCATAACCCCATAGTCTCCATTAATAAAACACTATCATCATCATCATGTCACTATAGACAACCACGCCGACAGCTGTAACCACCACTGTCGACATTGCTGACCAAGCACCATTAGAGCCTAAAATTATAATAAAATAATGTTCCTTAAACCTCACAATCATCAATACACCATATCCTGTGTCAAGATCCCACACCATCATCTAGAAAAAAAATTCCTTTTAAATTATAAACTAGTTCAATGAACATATAAAAATCTAGAAACAAAAAATACTGAAGGGACATGGCATACGTAGGTCGAGCTACTATAGACACATTTACCGCTCAAATATCACATCCGAAAACTTCTTGAGACCACATCATTAAACCAACCAGGAGATTAGAGTAGGTAACTCAGTCTAGATTATATTTGGGAGTGATTTAAACCTTAACAATGAGCCTCAACCTATGACAGGACTACCAACTATACCATGAGCTTCCTCAAACCATAAACAAGAAACAACAAATGGGGACCAACACAACTCTAAAAAATCCTAATGAATGGATCACCTAATAGAATCATCATTTAACAATTGAAATGAACATCCCAAATCTTCTTAGAAACCACCACAGTAGACTGACAGACTAAGAAAAAAATGAACTTGAAGCCACAGAAGTGATTGAAACTGACTTGGGACACAACCGAGAAACCCAAACTTTCATGGGCCACCAACCCAAATTGGAGAAGCATAGCCAAGTGAAATCACAATTTAAATAACACTAGTTAATTAATAAACAATAATAAATATAACAATGATAATGTATGAGAATGAATGATTTTCATCTCTTGGGAAATCAATGCAACTCAACCCGAACAACCCAAACTACCTTATAAAATATGACACATCAGACTAGACGAGGGTCAAAAACATAGCCACCAGAAGGGAAAAGAAGGGTTAGGGTCAAATATTTATTGAAAAAGAAGAAAATTTCACAAAACAAATTGACCAAGAAGTGGAAAAATATGAACAAAAAAGGGAGTAAAGAAGAGGAAGGGTGTAGAGACCCGAAGCCTGACGTACATGGACATTACATTACATTTGCGGAATACGTAGTACATAACAAAAACACACACTAAAGGATCGTAATAGTTTAGTGTCTTTGGAAACTCGGAACATAATCTTCTAATCGTGGTGAAAGTTCTTCAATATCTCCCATAAAGGTCATCCCTTTTTTCTACCTAAAACCTTTCTTTATATCCTGGGGAAAAGAAAACATAAAAGGGTGATCTCAAATGCTCAGTAAGGGTAAACAAAAGAAAAATCAATCACATCATATACATAGCTTTTGGAAATCTTAACCTGCAAAAGAGCTCATAATATCATAACATGGGATATATCATAGAAGTGAAATGTAATCCCAATAATCATAACATAAAACATGAAACTTTGTGGCATACACACATAATCATGGAAAATAATTTCTTGTTAGTCATGAATCATTGCCAAGACTATCTTAGTGGACAAAGTCCCTTTCTGAACCGAGTTCACTCCTCGTTTCAGTCCTGTATCACTGAACCGAAATAACCTTCTGTTCCAGCCATGTCTATCTCATGAGATATAAAATCTTTACCCAATGCATTGGAGGGAGATATAGGTCCCACCCATCTTATAATGAATCCTTTCTTATGTGTGCCACATAATCATAAACCATACATCATAACGTAACCCATGTAATAAAAATGGGATTCTTAAACAACATGACATCATAAAACAATTCATATAAGATAAAGGAATTCATAAAAATGTTTCCATCACAACATAATAAAATCCATGTAATAATAGGGATAAAAACAGAACCCTTTATTATCTTAGATGGAAAATAAGTTTGATAAAACACTTGAAATGAATTCTTGAGGAAAATATCCTTTCTTCTTCAAAATCAATTTCTTTTCACAAAACGTCATGCAATTTTAAAAGAAAGAGATTTCATTGAAAATAGTCATGATATCTTTTTAAGGAAGCTTCATGAAAATAAGGCTTTATAAAACCGTAAAAATCCGTTCGTGTCGTATAAGTTAAAAAAAACATTCTTCGTACTTTTGTCGAAAAAGTTAAAAAGTACCTCGAACGAAAAACGACAAAAGATTCCTTTCATATCTTTACTAAAAACTCACCAAAGGGTAAAATTGGATTTAAACAATTGTAGGTGGATGGAAATAACATGAAATATTGAGGGAACATGGATGTGGATGATGAAATACACCCCAGTAAATACCAACGTATAGACAATCTCGGATAAAAATGAGATTGTGATATTTCCCTTACCTTAGGTCCAATTTGCTTCGTATGTGTCCGAACCTCCTGTATAATGATATAAATCATGTTATTGACTTATTACAGAATCATATTCATTGTTATGATATCATATATGGTTCACTTATGACATTATATTACCCGTTCTTTTGTAAATTCCATGTTAAAGAAGCGTTTTGGGTAATAATCGTTTCATTTATCTTAGGTGTTTTGACTTGTTGTTCTTGACATCACTATTACTTATATCATGATTTACTTACTTCCAGAATATAAAATATGATTTATATATCATATATATTCAGTATATATATATATATAATAGATAGATGAAAAACACCGTTCATGGAGACGGTAGTCCGTACGTACGCATGAACGCTGTTTTACTTTCCTTATTGTCTTGAAATGGAAGTAAGTAGATGACATACATATGTATATATATACATAAATCCAGTAGTTTTATAATGTCATATATTTCATTATTATTTCTTATATATACATTATAATCATTCTTAAATGGTTAACATGGAGAATGAATCTCATCGCGTCGTGGAGACGGTAGTCCGTACGTACGCACGAGCGAAGATATCATTTCTATAAATATTGAAATGAATTGGAGTGGATTATACAATATATCAGAATCAATATGATGTTGTAATAACTATGTATAGTTATTCTTTACACCATTATACCCATCCATGTAAGGTGGTGGTGGAAAATAGATTACACCACGGCGTGGAGACGGTATTCCGTACGTACGCACGCGCGGTGATTTCTTTTTCCGTAGGATGGATAGATGGTGAAATAGGGTTGTTTCATACTTATAATAACATATCAGTATATGAGTGATACTGATGTTATTACTTCATAATGAAACAACCTAAGAAGAAGAAGTGGAAGAAGAAATAAAGATGAAAGAATTGGTAACGGTAATTACCTCTTCTTTGAAGCGCCTCTTTGAGACCTCCTCTTAGGGCACTAAAATTGGTCTTTGAGGAAGACCATAACCTCTAGGATATTTCTAGGGAAGTGGAGAAGAGATTTTGGCAGGGGTTGGCCGAGCTTGAGTGCTCAAATTGGTGTGAGGAGGAGGGGGAGGAGGTGTCCTTTTATAATGGAGGAGAGGGGCACCTTAGGAATATCTCAAAATATTATTTAATATTAAAGTCAAAATCGGTTTATAATGGTTCCAAAAGGTCTTATTTCGAAGATAAGGTGGGGAGGGGTCAAAATCCTATCAACCAATATAATCTAGACAAGTTTAGGATATTATTTTAACCTTATCAATTAAATTTAACTCTAAGTTAAATAGTTTAACTTTTACCATGTCTTTTTGTTTTCTTTCACTATATGGTTAATAAACTTACTATAACATGCCACACGAACCCCAAATTGTTTATTATTAATATATATATCCTTATCTAAGTCATTTGGCCGAACCTTAGATTTTTAGGAATACAATAACAATTAATAATATAATATTTGATTTAAAAACTATTTTGTGTCAATTTTGACACTATTTGATATATGATTTTTGTGAAAGTCATAACAGAATTAAATGTTCGAAGAAAGTTAATTAAATCAACATTAATATATCATAGTAACCTAGAAAATTAGTGTAATTCATAAAAAGTCTCAAATTACATTTATTTTGGTGTTTATAACATCAATTATGTCAATATTTCATTAATAAGATAATTACTGCATCATCATTGTGTCATAAATAAATTAAATTATTTAAAGTCTAAAAATTACCAATAAACTAACATTATGTAGGAAAGATTTTTATCTTTTTAATGAATATTTATAATCTAAAATCCAACATATATAACCCTATGTAACAATTGTTTTGATAAAAGATATATGCTTGTGTCAATTTTGTATTCATTTTAACTTAATTAAAATAAAGTGTCATTATCACTTACAAGTGGATCAATGGGGTCCCAAAATCGACCCAAAGATGCCCATGGTCGACCATGTATCAACCAATGGGGTTAAGACACGTTTTAGGGTAATTTAATATTATTATAATATTATTTTGTAACCCTTATTTACCGGATTTACCCTTAACCATGGTAAATAAAATATTTACCGCAGTAATTATTCAAAATGTCTAAAAATAAAAGTTATCTATTTACACAATTTGAACATCCTGATTCCAAATATGGAATCCATTTTTCTAAATTCAAAACACAGAAGTGGCAGAAATTAATTTAAAATTAATTCCCACTGTCAAAACAAAAAGCGTGTTTTTAAGAGATAATAACTATCAAAAGATTGACACTTGTTTATGTTCGGTTTAATTGTAAAATTGTGTCCAATGACCAACATTATATTAAGTGGTAAAAATATATTCTAAATATACTTTAAAACCATTCAATATTATAATTTAACCACATAATATATTATGATGAAAAAAGTTGTTTTTAATTAAAATATAGCGTGTTTTTACTATTCATTAAAATATGAAAGTTATCGGAAAAATATCAAAACTTTATCTAATGTAAATTTTTACATCCTGATTCAAAAGAAGAATATTATTTTGTCAAATTGAACATATAAACATGTCAAAAACCAGATTTAAAGTGGGTGCTCCATCAAAAGGCGGTAAAACTAAATTTTTTGAAAAATACTTATTTTACCCGAAAAATTTATTTTGTTCTTATACCATGTTCTAGAAATGTGTAAGATGAATAATAATGTTATAAAATTCAAAATTTAGTTAATACTATTCATAACGGCTAGTTCATGAAAATATTATAATAATATAACATTGTTTATTAAAACCCGGTATTGCGTACAACACACACTATTGAGGAAGGTCGTGATTGCGTGTAATGCAAGCCAAGTCAGGGTTGCGTGTTGTGAAAGAATCCTTCGTTGTTTCGTATAACAGAATCCATCCATATTTCATTTATACATTTAATATATATATATATATACTCATTGTTGCGTAGAATAACTATTATCAAAATTGTGTGTAACACGATCCAAGAATAGTGTTGCGTATACTGCAAGCTAATACAGTGTTGCGTATAGCGCAAGGTAATCTTGGTGTAGAATACAACATAAGACATTAATGAAATTAAAATAATATTTTTCATAAAATCTCGGGGTGTTACATTCTACCCCCCTTAAAATGAATTTCGCCCTCGAAATTCGTTGGGGTTATAAATGGTTTACTATTTGAAAGTTTCTTTGACAGAAACCCACATCGTAAAAAGGAATACCAAAACTTATCTTTAAAAACAAAAGTATGAAACTTAACGATTACCCAAATAAACTAATCACTGGGTTTCCACATAGGTGAAAATATGGATATGGAAGAAAAATCTAACCATCATGTTCTGATGGCGAGTGGTAGAGAACATGGCTATGGAAAAGCCAGTAATCACAAAGCCATAAATTTGTGACGATCTAAGGTACCATCTGATTCATCAGATATAAGATCACTAGGACAACATTTTTGGTTTTCAAGATCGTTTCCCTAATGTTAAAGAATTTGAATTAGAATAAATACTTACTTTATGTTGGTACAACCTCATTGTTGTTCGTTCCTTTAACAATTTCAACTTCATCTCTTAAATAAATGAAGTTGAATTTGTTATTTGTGAAGTGTTAGCAGATCATGTGATAGAATGACGGGTCATTCCATCTGTCTCAAACAAAAGGTTAGCAAAAATTATATACATAAGTCGATCTATAGTGAGATTAATCATATATTGTTCCTAAAATGGACTTATACTTCATATATCATACGGCTTAATATAATAAAACTAGTTTATACTAAACAGGGACTTCCTGTAGGCCAGTGGTAGGCGATAAAGGCCAGTCTCACTTCGGTTGTGGGTTCGATTCCCACAGCCTTGTCCGAAGCGATGGGCTGTCGCCCGTCCTGCAGGTTGTCCTTTTTCTAAAACTACATTACTATAACATCACATAAATAATATCAAAAAAAAGTTCTATACTTAAACAATACTAACTTATGGTTAACATAATCCATTACAATCTTTAGGCTTATCTAAAATACTTCGGTCCAATCTCATAGTATAAAGAAAATGATTACTTGAAATGTCGCCAACCAAGCATGTGAATACCATCATTTATCCCCCATATATATTGTTGGTCACATTCCAATCATGTGAATACTTTAATGATGTATTCTCTTGAAAAATATGAATACCCATTAAACCTTAGTGAAAACATGAATGCTGTCAAAAGATAACTCTTTCCACATACCAAAATCCAAAAATTCTATATACTCAAACCATGATATAACCTTCTCCTTATATCAGTCATGAGATCATGAATACTATCAAACATTTTATTTTCTCCTTATCCCTTCATTATGCGCATATCATCTACATTCCAAAAATATCTGAATAACCTTTCATGGATACTGGTAACATTAATCAGACAACAATGTAACAATCCTTACATGTCTCTTTATTCCACAGTGCCATGATATTACTTATACAACATTACACATGATAAACATGTAATCATTCCACTACATTCTTAAACCATTGACCGAGCATCAAAAATTCTTTCATCTCACATATCATTTGTAGTCTCTTCTTCATCATCCACATAAATACTACCCATATGACCATACTGATTCTCTTCATGAGTCTTTCCCTTAGGGCATTTGTTTGCATAATGCCCATACATTCCACATTTAAAACACTTAACCATTTTTGATGTCGTAGCATTACCATTATCCTCATCCATGGTGTTAACCGACCCTTTTCCTTTGCACTTACTTGCTTTGTGTCCTTCTTTTCCAAACCCAAAGCATCTTCCAGTTCCCTTGAAACATTCTCCTTGATGCCTCTTCCCACATGATTTACATAGGGGAAATTGAACTTTCTTTCCTCTATGATCATCATGGAACTCCATCTTTCTCTTATTAGTCGAGTCAGGGAACTTACCAAATTTTGCTTTATTGATCATATTGTGAGATTGCTGTTTTGGCATAATAATGATGTTTGGACATCCAAATCCCATTTCATTTGGTTGCTCATGAATAATATCATTCCATTGTCCATCATATCCTCCATTATTGTGAATCATCTTGTTTCCAGCCATTTTCTAAAACCCAAACAGAATAGTGTTAGATGCAAAAATCATAATAAAGGGGGAGTAACTTAAATATCTATCATCTTTGGTTTAATCTAATATCGTTACCATAGTTCTAGGACTATATCCTATACGTATACTTATCCTTAGGGGCATTCCTAGACATACCTTAGAAATATCTCTAGGGATCTCACTAACGTTTTCGCATCCTAGTTTCCAAAGGTTGACTAAACCTTTCCTCTGATACCAACTGTAGAGACCCGAAGCCTGACGTACATGGACATTACATTACATTTGCGGAATACTTAGTACATAACAAAAACACACACTAAAGGATCGTAATAGTTTAGTGTCTTTGGAAACTCGGAACGTAATCTTCTAATCGTGGTGAAAGTTCTTCAATATCTCCCATAAAGGTCATCCCTTTTTTCTACCTAAAACCTTTCTTTATATCATGGGGAAAAGAAAACATAAAAGGGTGATCTCGAATGCTCAGTAAGGGTAAACAAAAGAAAAATCAATCACATCATATACATAGCTTTTGGAAATCTTAACCTGCAAAAGAGCTCATAATATCATAACATGGGATATATCATAGAAGTGAAATGTAATCCCAATAATCATAACTTAAAACATGAAACTTTGTGGCATACACACATAATCATGGAAAATCATTTCTTGTTAGTCATGACTCATTTCCAAGACTATCTTAGTGGACAAAGTCCCTTTCTGAACCGAGTTCACTCATCGTTTCAGTCCTGTATCACTGAACCGAAATAACCTTCCGTTCCAGCCATGTCTATCTCATGAGATATAAAATCTTTACCCAATGCATTGGAGGGAGATATAGGTCCCACCCATCTTATAATGAATCCTTTCTTATGTGTGCCACATAATCATAAACCATACATCATAACGTAACCCATGTAATAAAAATGGGATTCTTAAACAACATGACATCATAAAACAATTCATATAAGATAAAGGAATTCATAAATTTTTTTCCATCACAACATAATCAAATCCATGTAATAATAGGGATAAAAACAGAAACCTTTATTATCTTAGATGGAAAATATGTTTGATAAAACACTTGAAATGAATTCTTGAGGAAAATATCCTTTCTTCTTCAAAATCAATTTCTTTTCACAAAACGTCATGCAATTTTAAAAGAAAGAGATTTTATTGAAAATAGTCATGAAATCTTTTTAAGGAAGCTTCATGAAAATAAGGCTTTATAAAACTGTAAAAATCCGTTCGTGTCGTATAAGTTAAAAAAAACATTCTTCGTACTTTTGTCGAAAAAGTCAAAAAGTACCTCGTACGAAAAACGACAAAAGATTCCTTTCATATCTTTACTAAAAACTCACCAAAGGGTAAAATTGGATTTAAACAATTGTAGGTGGATGGAAATAACATGAAATATTGAGGGAACATGGATGTGGATGATGAAATACAACCCAGTAAATACCAACGTATAGACAATCTCGGATAAAAATGAGATTGTGATATTTCCCTTACCTTAGGTCCAATTTGCTTCGTATGTGTCCGAACCTCCTGTATAATGATTTAAATCATGTTATTGACTTATTAAAGAATCATATTAATTGTTATGATATCATATATGGTTCACTTATGACATTATATTACCCGTTCTTTTGTAAATTCCATGTTAAAGAAGCGTTTTGGGTAAAATCGTTTCATTTATCTTCGGTGTTTTGACTTGTTGTTCTTGACATCACTATTACTTATATCATGATTTACTTACTTCCAGAATATAAAATATGATTTATATATCATATATATTCAGTATATATATATATATAATAGATAGATGAAAAACACCGTTCATGGAGACGGTAGTCCGTACGTACGCATGAACGCTGTTTTACTTTCCTTATTGTCTTGAAATGGAAGTAAGTAGATGACATACATATGTATATATATACATAAATCCAGTAGTTTTATAATGTCATATATTTCATTATTATTTCTTATATATACATTATAATCATTCTTAAATGGTTAACATGGAGAATGAATCTCATCGCGTCGTGGAGACGGTAGTCCGTACGTACGCACGAGCGAAGATATCATTTCTATAAATATTGAATTGAATTGGAGTGGATTATACAATATATCAGAATCAATATGATGTTGTAATAACTATATATAGTTATTCTTTACACCATTATACCCATCCATGTAAGGTGGTGGTGGAAAATAGATTACACCACGGCGTGGAGACGGTATTCCGTACGTACGCACGCGCGGTGATTTCTTTTTCCGTAGGATGGATAGATGGTGAAATAGGGTTGTTTCATACTTATAATAACATATCAGTATATGAGTGATACTGATGTTATTACTTCATAATGAAACAACCTAATAAGAATAAGTGGAAGAAGAAATAAAGATGAAAGAATTGGTAACGGTAATTACCTCTTCTTTGAAGCGCCTCTTTGAGACCTCCTATTAGGGCACTAAAATTGGTCTTTGAGGAAGACCAGAACCTCTAGGATATTTATAAGGAAGTGGATAAGAGATTTTGGCAGGGGTTGGACGAGCTTGAGTGCTCAAATTGGTGTGAGGAGGAGGGGGAGGAGGTGTCCTTTTATAAGGGAGGAGAGGGGCACCTTAGGAATATCTCAAAATATTATTTAATATTAAAGTCAAAATCGGTTTATAATGGTTCCAAATGGTCTTATTTCGAAGATAAGGTGGGGAGGGGTCGCAATCCTATCAACCAATAGAATCTAGACAAGTTTAGGATATTATTTTAACCTTATCAATTAAATTTAACTCTAAGTTAAATAGTTTAACTTTTACCAAGTCTTTTTGTTTTCTTTCACTATATGGTTAATAAACTTACTATAACATGCCAAACGAACCCCAAATTGTTTATTATTAATATATATATCCTTATCTAAGTCATTTGGACGAACCTTAGATTTTTAGGAATACAATAACAATTAATAATATAATATTTGATTTAAAAACTATTTTGTGTCAATTTTGACACTATTTGATATATGATTTTTGTGAAAGTCATAACAGAATTAAATGTTCGAAGAAAGTTAATTAAATCAACATTAATATATCATAGTAACCTAGAAAATTAGTGGAATTCATAAAAAGTCTCAAATTACATTTATTTTGGTGTTTATAACATCAATTATGTCAATATTTCATTAATAAGATAATTACTGCATCATCATTGTGTCATAAATAAATTAAATTATTTAAAGTCTAAAAATTACCAATAAACTACCATTATGTAGGAAATCTTTTTTATCTTTCTAATGAATATTTATAATCTAAAATCCAACATATATAACCCTATGTAACAATTGTTTTGCTAAAAGATATATGCTTGTGTCAATTTTGTATTCATTTTAACTTAATTAAAATAAAGTGTCATTATCACTTACAAGTGGATCAATGGGGTCCCAAAATCGACCCAAAGATGCCCATGGTCGACCATGTATCAACCAATGGGGTTAAGACACGTTTTAGGGTAATTTAATATTATTATAATATTATTTTTTAACCCTTATTTACCGGATTTACCCTTAACCATGGTAAATAAAATATTTACCGCAGTAATTATTCAAAATGTCTAAAAATAAAAGTTATCTATTTACACAATTTTAACATCCTGATTCCAAATATGGAATCCATTTTTCTGAATTCAAAACACAGAAGTGGCAGAAATTAATTTAAAATTAATTCCCGCTGTCAAAACAAAAAGCGTGTTTTTAAGAGATAATAACTATCAAAAGATTGACACTTGTTTATGTTCGGTTTAATTGTAAAATTGTGTCCAATGACCAACATTATATTAAGTGGTAAAAATATATTCTAAATATACTTTAAAACCATTCAATATTATAATTTAACCACATAATATATTATGATGAAAAAAGTTGTTTTTAATTAAAATATAGCGTGTTTTTACTATTCATTAAAATATGAAAGTTGTCGGAAAAATATCAAAACTTTATCTAATGTAAATTTTTACATCCTGATTCAAAAGAAGAATATTATTTTGTCAAATTGAACATATAAACATGTCAAAAACCAGATTTAAAGTGGGTGCGCCATCAAAAGGCGGTAAAACTGCATTTTTTGAAAAATACTTATTTTACCCGAAAAATTTATTTTGTTCTTATACCATGTTCTAGAAATGTGTAAGATGAATAATAATGTTATAAAATTCAAAATTTAGTTAATACTATTCATAACGGCTAGTTCATGACAATATTATAATAATATAACATTGTTAATTAAAACCCGGTATTGCGTACAACACACGCTATCGAGGAAGGTCGTGATTGCGTGTAATGCAAGCCAAGTCAGGGTTGCGTGTTGTGAAAGAATCCTTCGTTGTTTCGTATAACAGAATCCATCCACATTTCATTTATACATTTAATATATATATTTATATATATACTCATTGTTGCGTAGAATAACTATTATCAAAATTGTGTGTAACACGATCCAAGAATAGTGTTGCGTATACTGCAAGCTAATACGGTGTTGCGTATAGCGCAAGGTAATCTTGGTGTAGAATACAACATAAGACATTAATGAAATTAAAATAATATTTTTCATAAAATCTCGGGGTGTTACAAAGGGGGAAAGAGAGGGGAAGAGCCAATGAGGGAGGAAAGGGTGGAGACAATGTCAGAGAAGTGGCATGAAGGAATCCCCCATCTGAAGCACCATATAGAAACCCTATATGGGAGTGTCAAGAGAGAGAATCCACTCAAATGTAGGAATGTACTAGTTTTCTAATGTAAGGTGAAGGAATAACACTGCATTGCTGGTAGCTTATCACAACCATTGAATGTCCTTGAGTGTAAGTGGGAGGGGGTTTTGATGGATTTCATCACTTTTTTTCCATGATATCAATGATTATGTGATGATATTTGGGTGATTGTGTATCAATTGACCATATCATCTCATTTTTGGTGATCAAAGACTCGAGTGTTGTGAATATTTTGGGGAGCTGGTATGTTGATGAGATATTGATGCATCCTAGTGTACTAAAAAAACCATTGATTGAGATCCTCCTTTTACCTCATAATTTTACGGAGACATTTATCACGATTCTCAATATCATATATTCATCCTCACTACCTTCCATCCTTGGGTGGATGCTCAAATAGAACAGACTAACCATAAACTGAAAGATATGTCATGTGCCTATGGTGGATCATGGGTGAAACATCCTACTTTGTTTGAGTTTTCATATAATAATAGCCATAACTATTCCATTACAGTGGGTCTATTCATGTAATTTTATGTCCAGCCTTTTTTTATGTCCATTTTTATAGATCAAGGTTATATAATAAGTAACCCTTGGACCAAATGTGGTTCTAATCAAGAATAAGAAGGATCCGATGATTTAAGAGAAGATGAAATCAATGCCAAATCATGAGGATTATTATGTGAATTATAGGAGGATAAATTTGAAATTTTAGGCTAGATAACATCTGTTCCTGAGGGTTTCCCATCATCATGGGATGTATAGATTTAGGCAAGGCAATAATCTTTTAACCTAGAGTATCAATCCATTTGTTGTGTTGGGGTATGCCAGTGAGCTATAATATCAATAATCCCCTCCTCAAAAATTATATCAGATCCATGATATTTTTCATGTATTACATATTATTCAATATATTTATGATTAATCCCATGTGATTGATTAAATAGAGTTGGATATATTGGATGATTCAAAATTTTTGAAGTGGTTGATTGAGATTCAGAATCATCTGGTGAATGTGTTTCATAAGAGTGTCATTATCTGGGGGGAATGTATAAAATAATTCATGTAAAAAATTCATTCTTAATACCATGATATATTTTAAACCCCATTTTTCATTTATTTTGTAATGATGTTTTGTGTTGTTTTGATTTATATTTTTTCCTATGGTACATTGTGATTTATTGATGACATTGTTTCTATTTGAGAGGTATATGATTAGGGTTGTTTAGGTTTGGTAGTTTTTATTTTCCTTCTATGTTTGGTTTTAATTCTCAAGTAAGAGAATCATTTGGTAGGTATCCAATGAAACAAAGTAGACCATCTCATACAATTAGTTTTCACCATTTGGTGTGTTGGATGTATTAGGGGAAGATTGGAGGAAGGGAGGTGATGCTAAATTTGAAACTTTATTTAAAATGGAAGAATCATAGTGCATCTATAATTTTTTAACCATTAATATTTTTCTAGAGGAGGGTTATTATACCATTTGGTTTTCCGGTCTATCAATGTAATTTTTTTGGAAAATTTTGTAGTGACCCTTATTAACAATTAAACCTTACATGTCACCCCATGTTTCAGAGTGACAATTACATATCATTCTATGTTTCAAAGTAAACCATATACGTCAATATATATTGAATAGCGAGTAACCTCTATATTTCATTATATTTATCATATAATAACCCTTATGCATCACTATATGTTTTTTAGTGATTGAACCTCTCATATCCTTATATATATCTCAAACACAACCCTTACATTTTAGATTAAACTTATATATAAGAGGAACATTATGTGTTAATTTTTCATTAGGAATGCATATATGTTTCTATGATTCTATATTAAATTAATGAGGGTTACACTAATACAACCCTTTAACAGGTAAGAGACTTGAGTTTACTTCCGAAGTGAAAATTTTCATACATAAGATTAAGCTCGTAGTACAATGGGATGAACAAAGGAAACTCGACCATAAGCCTATATTATTTTACATATATAATATTATTATATCTGTTAATTATAAATTATCATCCCAAAAAATACATTCATTAGTAATTGATATTATATTTAGTCGACCTCATATTGGGAACCTTGATATGTAAGAGTAATCCCTTTTATAATTTTCTCCTAATAATCCAAAACTCAATCTGAAGTTTTCTGTCATGAACTCTAGGATCTTCATCCATAAATATGTTTTTAAATCTTCCATTACAAAATGAACACATGGTAAATTCATTTTAATTAATTTAAATTGTAAAGGAAAGTAAATTTTTACCATATGATTCATGGGAAATATAAGGAAGAACATAGTGTGATTTCTGATAGTGTGCTTAACCTTCCCCATTATGGTGTGTCATGGAAAAGTGATGTCATGATTCTCTAAATTTATATTTTTAGTATTCGATATGAATATCATTCAAAATTTTAATGATTCATTAATTTATCCACAAACACTAAATTACCATAGGTAAATCTATAGAGACCATTTAGATCCCTTTGATTGGTTGGAGACCTCATCGTAATGATAATAGAAACATTGCAATTCAAGGTTATTTACTATCCTTTTGTTTCTGGTTCTCTCTATATCATTCATCTAAGAGAGTCTGTGACAATAGTTTTGAATCCTCTTCTTTTTTAATTGGGTAAATTTTTTATTGGAGTTTTTTATGATCTAGGCTATTGAGGTTTCCCTTACATGTTCTTTGCCTTGTTATAATCTCCCTCTCCATATTCATTCAAAGAAATTATTGTATCTCTAGTTGAGGTAGGGGATTCAAGACTTATCCTTTTCATTTTTTTGAATTTTTGAATCTATAATGTTCCCATTTTCATTAGCTGGATAGTATAAATTAACCAGTGAAAGATAATATCCAGACTAATGAAATTAAAGGGGGGAATGGTGGATCATGAGCACTTTATGTTGAATTCTTATTGTTGGAATATGAAAATGAATATGGTTTAATGTGGTTATAGTGTATAGAAACTTTTTCTACCATTAACATTGTTGAATCAACTCTCATAAAGTATAATTATGCAATGATGGTAATGAAATCCTTGCTAATAGATATTGAATCTTTGTAATAATGCTTATTTTTCCACAATTTAATAATGTTAAAAGGTTATTAAAAAGTGATTTATTAATGTGATTTGTTATTGGTTCAATGTTTTTTATTTTATGGATTTTCAATAAAATTTATGTGGATATATTAGACTAAGTTGGGGGAATTTTTGGCTTGTTTTAGGGTGTTTTAATGAGTTGTGTAGTGAGTGTTATAGTTATATATCCATGGTTTACATGGAGATATTTTGTTCAGGCGGGAGAGGTCGAATGATGTTGTGCCTTTCTACATGTGATGGTGTGGTGGTTGTTTTATTGTTTGTGTTCTACATTTTATATTTTTATTAGAGGAGGAGGATACATATAATATCCCATATCATTATAGGTCGTGAAAAGTATGTTAAATTTGATGTTTTGGTCACAAAACATTGGATGTTTTGATAATTGGGATTTGTATCATGAATCTAAGAGTTAAGACATATATAAATGATTATTTGAGATTTTTTTAGGGGATGAAAATATTTTTTTAGCTTCTTAGATGAGTGTTATCCCGAGATTGTGGATGAGAATTTACTGTAAGTGGATGGAAATTTCTATAAAGGGGCCATCAGGCAGTAATGAGTAAAGGTCATGTTGTGATTGATGATCATGAATTAATTTTTTTTATCAAAGTCTATATAATCCATAATGTGAACATACGAATAATGATATGGTGGGTAATGGTTCACACTTAGGTGTTAAGGGATAGTTGAGAAGTCACACTATGGAATATGGCCTCATGGCATAGTGGGTGATGCATAAAAGTAAAATCCTCAAACTTTTCAGAATTTTTTGTGTGATATTGGAATCACACATTTTAAATCGATGTAACATCATGATTACTACCCTAAAATTTTAATCCCACTATATTACAACTTTACAAAATTTTGAGATGAAACTGGGTTACTTCTGGGTGGAGGGAATCACATAGTGATGACGCTCCTGTGATGTATTTGTTTTAAAGGAAATGAATACTATGCATGGGGTATGAGGAATTTTATGTTTATTATTTGTGATATTTCAGTTATTAAGTACTCATATGAATTTACATGTTAGGGATGATATAATAGAGATGGTATTTATTTATATATTAGGTGTGAGGGGACTGAGCTATCTTGAACTATGAAGTGAGGATGATTATGTTCCATCACTTTTTGAGAGGACTATATTGGATTGATTATGTGACCAAAAACCCATGATGTGTGTGTGGATATGTTAGGGTAAATCATTCCCCTTAATGATGATATCTAACCCTAGAGTTCTGGAAGAGATAAGGTAATGTGTGTGTGCTGTCCGGGCCAAGATGTGACTTAAGGGACCAAAGAGAGTGCCCCATAACTACAATGAATCTAAGGAGAATTAGAAAAAATGGGCTAACATTGGTGTAACCAATTATGAATGTGGTTATAGTGATAGGTTTCATACATGAGAGGCTAACCTAGGTAATGTATATTAATTTTGGGAATGTGTCCAACCAAAAAAATTATGATATATTGTATTTATGGGGTGGGTCTCATTCCCCTTGATAAGATATATAATGAGTATTATAGGGTGGGAATCATTCCACTCAATATGTTATATATATATGGTGGAAGGATCATTCCCCTAGATTATGAAATATGACGGTATATGATAATGATTATTTTTGTGTGTGTTTTATTTAATGAAATAAAAATAAAGGATGTAAAAAACAAAATGACTTAGTAAAAATATATGATGGTACTTTGGTGAATTATAATGATTTTATACCATTTTTTATTAATTATATATCACATAAATTATTATGTAAACACAATATAATTCATTTAATTTGGACACAATATACCCCACTTATCTTTTGTGGGTGGGTAAGAATACTCCTCAGCTGAGAAATAGGATATAGTGAGGTGTAAGTAGATGAATGGTATTACGTCTTATTATTGAGTTAGTTAATTTATAAAAAATAAAACTAATGATAGACCTAATTATAATTCATCCAGGGACCATCTAATTTTCCTGGTAATTTATTGTATGATTTTATTACTTTGTTTCTATTTAATTAAATAAAAAACCCAAAAATTAATTTTTCAAATTATGTGTTCAAATATAAAAAAATAATTGTTCTAAAAAAATGAGTACCTAGTTTAGGACTTCAAGAGAGACAACCTTGGTTAGTTAAATTAGACCACATTCAAGGTTAGAGATATTTTTTTGACCAAGAAATTGTGAAAGTCAAGAATATTTAATATTTTTGAAATATAATTGTTTTATTAACATTATTATAATTGATATTTTTTATATATTTATTTTTATATAATAATTATTTATATAATATATCAATCTTGTAATATACAAATCATCATTTTCATGACAATTAGATATTTTTATTATGGAAGAAAAGAATAAAATACAAGGTAAAAAACTAGTTGGTATGAAAGTGGTGAAGACCAGGGGAATATCTGCTAACAATGTTATAACATTCCAAATGTAAAGAAATGATAGCAGAAAAAGTCATCAACACCCCATCCCAGACACTAATGGATTTAAGAAAGTTTTCTTCCTTATTTCCATCATTCTAGGTGTGTAATATCTCCACATCCTTAGGACCTATGTTTCTATATTCTTTGATATTGTAGGATATTATCTATTGAGTTCGGAAGTGATCAAAATGATATTTGACCACAATATATGAAACAGAATCAGCTTTATAGTGACAAATGTTACTAGAATAGAAAAAAATGATTTTAGTTAGTAATGAAATATCTTTAGTTTGAATAGAAAATCCCTCCCTATGAATGGATGAACAATCCAAGACAATATAACCTTAGATTTTCAGAATAGTACCTCTTACCATCACAATACGATTTTAATAAGATCCATCAATATTAGGATTGAGTCCCATCCGTGGTGCTTTCCAAAAAACTCATTCTTTTAAGCCCCTATCACATGCACAGATGAGATGGAATTAGTGATTTGAGTCCTAGTGCCTTGTGGAAGCACAATACCCATGCAAAGAGAACTAAGATAGAAAACCTTAATATGAAACTTTCTTTTAACATAATACTCATTTGGTTTCAATTCTTGATGAAAAACAACAATATGTGTCTACCATATCATAAGAAAACTTACTGAAAAAATTATACTCTAGGATTTAGAGGTCATACCCACACCTCCATGAATACAAAAATAACTCGTCTAATAAGAGGTACATAGATTCATATCAATTATTTGATGTCATGATTCCCTAAATATAAACCAAACTATAATTATTCCAATCCCCTTCAGTAAACATATGTAACACCAATTCATATTTGGTGTAATCGCCACACATACCTTTAGAAGTGAGATGAATACCTATTTTATGAACCACTATATCAGTAGATATAACATTATTATTAATTCACCAAATGAGGAAGTTGAGTTTGAAGGGGAATAATTATCTACATATATTATTGGATCTATAATTTTGATAATACTACTCATAAATTAATGAATAGTAGTTATAGCCTTTGAATAATACAAATATGTATGCTATGAAGACACTAGTGTTAGGATAACTAGCCTATAGGATACTACTTAAAAAATACCTTTTAATTATCATTAAGAACACATTCCATGAACTGGGGTTAACCATAGGGTTGCCTAAAAGAAATTTTAGGAATAGGGAATCCTAAGAAGAAAATAAGAGAACCCCTAGTAGTAAGTCTAGAAGGTGATTCCCCATTTAACATTAATCCAATGAGACCTATTAATGATAATGTAAATTAGTCCATGAAGGAATCACTAAAACTAAGAACCATTAGATCCCTCAATATAGATACTAAGTGAGATTCTATATTTTCTTCAGATGAATTTGGACCAAATAGAGTTCATGAGACAGTCTCCCAAGCTAACTTAGCTTTCATACACTGCATATTCTCATTAATTAATTTGAGCTTGTTACCTCCTTCTTAATTAAACTTATCCATCCTTCACTAACTATATCATGGGTTTCTATACTTTTGGTGAGATTCTTAGATTATTCTTTTTAGAGGGACCTCAATTATGCTGATCAATATCTTTGATTTTTTACAAATGGAAAGAATATTAATTGGGACAAAAGAGTGCTTGCTGCTAATTAGAGTGATTATTTACCCAAAATAGAGGAATGGACTATTCCAATTAATGATCATTCTATTGAGTCTATTGAAAATACCATAAAAATGATGAGTATGAATTCTACCATACAAATGTAGAGAACCTAGTTAATCCATTAGTAAATTCATTCACAAGATACTGAGTCTATACTTGATGAGTTTTAGACCACCTTATAATATAATTTTTGATATATAAACAATACTTTTTCTCAAAATAACACATTAAAAAATCCTACTACAATATTCCTTCAAGATCAACATAAACTACTGAGTTAAGTTTCTCTATCCTTTGTTGATGAATAAGATTTAATTAGAAAAAAATAAATTAGATATTCCCTTGAATCCATAACTTCCTCTAAATGGGTGAACTAATCTAATCGATATTTACTTTTTGAGGTTCTAGATAAGAACATAAAGTTCCATAAAAAACACATAGAGATATAGGAAACTTTAGAAATGGTCCCTTATTTACTTGGAAAATCCAAATATCTTACCCATATGAGATATCATGAACCAATGCGAGGTGTAGTAGTAAATAATAAGGTCACAACCCCACTTTTAAAACACAAACCTTCTTATAACTCTTATAATTATGCTCCATTACATCTTATCATATGACATATCTATGTCAATTTTAACCATAATTTTGGATCAAAGTACATGTTTTTCAAGATCCATAATCATTTCCTAGGCCAAAATAATAACCCTTGGATACTCCTACCTTAGTGAAAGTTGTGTTGTTCATCTGATATTTAAGGGGATAAGAACTGGAAAATACGTTTTTTAAGAATGGTATCTCTCTATATAATAATTTATACATTCATAGGTAATTAAAATTTCTATAATTACATGGTTGAATTTCATTAGGGATTAAAGAACAGATTGTTGCAGTAGAGATCCTTGGAAGAGGGCCTAATTTAAAATAGTCTTTAATAGATTCAATGTCATTATTTTTAATGAGATTTGGTGTAATATCTCATTACCATCATTTAGATATTTATCATATCTCTTTTCATTTACAACTTTATTTGGGAACATTTGGGACTCTTGGGGATTGAGATAATTTACGTGGGAAACATTTTCTAATGCTCATGGATGAATGGTTTTTCTGAATTAATAGAGTCTGGGTATAAATGTGAAAATGTATTAAGATAATTTCCTATGGGGTATGGGTTGACCTAAGCAGGATTTCTAAGTGTTTCTATATAACCTTCTTACTCGAGTATTTCATGTCATGAATAGTTTGTAGAACATGAATGTGTTGTTGGGATGATGCTGTGAATTGGTTCACATCATGAAAAGGATGGTCGATGTTATTTTTAATCTAAGGAAACATGTTTTCATGATTTCATAAAAATTATAAAATTCACTTCATGAAAGGTTTTTACATCAGTAATGTTTCAGGATTTGTGATTTTAACCATTTTGTAAGATAATTTTTTTTATTCAGCATTAATACTTCTCTCTAGACACCTAGCAGTTATACTAGATGGTTTTTGGGATCTTCTCCCCTTTTGGACAATTTTTTTTGGTGATTTATGTTTTTTTTTGTTTCATTACATCTTTCTAGGTAAGTGATATTACAACTTATACATTTTCCTTGGTGGCAACAGCACCATTGTGATTCATTTTTAGATATCTTGGTCTTGTAGTGGTTATTATTTTTTATCCTTTTTATATCCTTTTTGTGATATTATTCTAGAGACTAACCCTTTTGTTGGTTGTGGTGTAGACTTTTAGTGTATTGAGGTACATTTTTTTATATTCTCTACAAACTGTTTTTTCTTATTGAATTGATTTTCAGATTTCAGGATTGATTCTAGGGTCTCCATTGTTGTATTTTCATTCTTTAATGCTGGTTGATCCCATTATGGACATGTGTAACCTAAGTTTGAGTTAGTTTGTTCTGTCACTAGCCTATGTTGGATGAAATATATTTTTATGGATTTATAAATTATTTTATAAATAAAATGGAACAATTGAATTGTGTGCATGGAAATGGGGTTTTTGAGAAAAAAGGGATTTCCCCTTACTCTGGATAAATAATAGGTATTTTCAAAGCATTGTGAAATGGATTTATGAATTATTTTCAAAGACTTTTTTTGATTAAATGTTTTATAATATGTATCACATGGGAAACCATTGGTACTTAGGTGGAAAATGTAGTAATAGGCCTCATCAGTTGATAACATTAGGGGGTTTACCTATGGGGTGTTTCTCTACTCATTTGGCATATTGTTCTGGGGACTTGCTAGACCATTTGGGTGGTTCAGTTCCCGGGGTGTTCTTTTTCTCTCAATATTCAATGCATATGTCTATAGACATGAAGCATGTGATTGTCTATGCTTCGGTATGAGTGTCCTAGATAGCCTGACCTGTGGTAATCCTTGGAGTGATGTTATCTAATCTTTTTCTTTGTACTAATATGGATTTGATATGATATATGATACATGCTTTAACTGTAGTGATATTTGTGATATTATTTGATACTTTTTCACAAAAATTCTATAGAAATTTTAAAAAGGGGATATATATGTACCATGATTTGAGAAAACAAATTTTTTAACTAATTATCATTCTTTATATTGTTTAAAGTGTAATGTGTTTTTATTGTTATATATAGACTTGATATGGAACACATCGATGTGATCCTACTGATCATGTTTATCGCACACCCTACGAACCCCTTCGGTAGTGGGTAGAATTTATTATGTATTTTAATTCATGGAAAAGTAAAGGTATCATAGTGTGGTGGTGAGGTTTCAGTCAGCATGTCTGGGTAGCTGGTGGTGGGTTGAGGGGTGTTTTCCTATGCTATCAAATAATTTAGTTGTTTAAATTTTTTCACTTTATTGTCGGTCTTTTTTTGTGGAGATTGTTTAACTACATTTTAGTTGTATCACTTCTATTGTTTCCTTTTTTCTATGAAATATATATATTTTTTACTCTTACACTATTTATCCCTATCATGTATATAAATATATTTCTTGTTCTTTTACTTTAGGTTAGGAAAAATAATTTCCTCTGGTTTTTTTGATTCATGGTTTCTAATCACCATCCCATAGGGATCGAGAACTCCCTTTGGTTATGTGGAAGTTTAGGTAGGGTATCAGTTTGGTAGGGTATTCTGGTCGGGTTTGTCACAGTTTGGTATCAGAGCTTGGTTTGTTATCAATATTTCTTATCTTGGGACTTATATTTCACAAGAGATAGGATTTGAAGACTTTATAGGTTGTTTTTGGATAGTTCCTAGTCATCTATTTTCATGATGAGACTCAAGATACCATGGGATTTTAGGAAGCATGTCTCCTATTTTGAGTTCTTCATCTTAATCTTAATTATTTCTTATGATTTTCTGGTTTTAACTAAGATTATATTGTTGTCTGATCATTTATAATATTTTTATTAGCATCAATATGCCTCTAATACATCTACCATGAATTCCTTAGGAGGGTGAAGTGGATGCTCCTCAAGGGAATCCACTACTAGATAAAAATCTTATCGAGTCTATCATGTGGGTAGTTCATGTTATTAAACAAAATATACCACAAGTACAAGACACATTTATTGAGGTATATAAATGAGTTACATGAGAAAGGGATCGATCATATGTGTTTTACATAAGAATCCACCATCCTTTTAGTGTTCTAATGAACCTCTAGAGATAGAATACTAGATATAAAATATTTATTAGATTATTGAAATTTTGGATAAACCTGAGAATATCAATGTATAATGTGCATCGTTTAGACTCAAGGGTCATTGTAAAATATGGTGGGATTCAATGGTACATGAGGATATGCACATGGTTTGGATTTTAAGGGTTTCAATATCAACTTTTTTAATAAGTTTTTTCTAGTGTCACTAATGATGGAGAATTCTCTGGAGTTCATCTCATTTTAGAATGTAGAGTGTTCATTTTCTGCATACACTAGTCAGTTCTTGGACCTGGATCACTTTACTCTGAAGGTGGTAAATAAATAGTAGTTGAAGCCTGAGAAGTAAATATAGGTTTTTCAACCAGATATCATATTTCAGGTATTTATATTAAATCTTTTTGCCTATGTGATGATAGTTGATAAGGAAATGATTAAATATATGTATATGGAAAGCAATTTTTGGCATTTCCCTTCGCTTCCACATAGTTTTAGATTTAGTGGAATGTTGGGGAGGAAGAAGATATTAAATGATCATTTAAAGAGTGATGGGGGTGGTTCTTAGCAGTTGGACTCACCTAAACATTTAGTTATAGAAAATCGTGTACCCCTAACTTTCTATCAATGTGGAATGGTTTGTCAAACCCAATGTTCTTGTTTAGCACCTGCGAAGATGTGCAACAGTTTTGGGTGTTATAGAACCCTATAGATTTTATGTTAGGCTTTATATATTCCTTTTTATGGTAAATGATCATTGGTTTCATAGGATATTATGGATTCATCAAATGATTCAATGACTAAAGGTATCCAACCAAGGCCTCAAGGTTGAAGAACCTTCACATAGTGGATGATTTTCTGAAAAAGGTAGATGTGGGTCTAGTGATAGTGAAAGGTACTATATTTACTACATCATTAATAGATACTATTTTGTTTGATATAATTTACTCCGAATCATTTATATCTACCCATTTTTGGATATTCTTAAACTTATAAGGGAGTTCATGTCCTTTATTATGGAGTTTGTGACACATAATGTGAAGAGGGAGGAGCATGGGTTTTAATGTCCTTTGTTTTCACAACTGAAATTGTCTAGGATTTCCTCTTTCTCAATCTAGTTCTATTTTATGTCATTATTAGGATAGACTTTCATATCACTCATCATGTTGATGTTGATTTTTATCCTCACTATGTCCCATTTCTTGCGGTTGATGGGAGCTATCCTATTTTTTAGGGAGAGTGTTATTTGAGGTATATTCATGTAGAACCCTTCTTCCAAGAGATATAGAATTTGTTTCTGATGTATATGATTATCCTAATAGAATTTATTCTATTTATGATCTTTGTAACATTATTTGGGACTTTCCTAACATTTTCCAAGATGGGTTCTCTAATTTTCATCCAAATCGGGAGGCAAAATTTAAGATTGTGATAGTGATAGGTACATATCTGATCTTGATTCCCTATTATCATTTAGAACAAGTGGAACAAAAAGAGATCACGATTTAGTGTGATGATATGATTGAGAAAGGTTTCCTTCACCCAAGTATTACACCTTGGTCATCCGTTGTGCTATTTTCGCAGAAGGCATATGGTTCACTTTGATTTTTATGAACTATCAGAAGTTTAACCATGTAACAATTACGAATAAGTATCATTTTCCCTAGTTGGATTATTTTTTTGACCAGTTAAAGGGTAAAAAGTGGTTTTTAAATATTGATCTTCAGTCAGGTTATCATATATACAAATTTTGAGAGTCTAAAATTCAAAATATGGATTTCAGGAGAATTTATGGTCCCTATGAATATCTTTTTATCATGTTCTAATTATCTTATAGTTTTCATGTTCTTGATGAATGAGATATTCTATGAGAATATCAACACTTTTTTTGTAGTTTTATTGGATGATATGTTGACTTATTCAAGATCCAAGCACGAGAAGAAGCACCATTTTTGTTTACTTTTGGAAATCCTGAGGAGTGTGTAAATCATTTAAAATGAAATTTTATTATCTTATAAGTAAATTTCTTTGGGAACATGATTTGTATCATAGCTCATCGGTTTATTCTGGGAATTTTATTTCTTTATTATCATAGGAATATCCACAGAATGTCATTGAGATTAAGAGATTCCATGGTCATGATAAATACTACCAAAAGGTCATCATATATTTCTCAAAGTTTGTTTCACCATTGAAAACTATTATTATAAAGGGTGTGAAATTAATATGGGATGAAAAGTTTCATTAATATTTTGATGAGATAAAATTACTTCTGACATAATATTATATTTTGATTTTACTTGAGCTTGATATGGGTTATGTGGTTCTCTAGGATGCTTCCAGTGGAGGTATAGGTTGTGTGTTTATGCATGATGATCATGTGGTGTCTTATGGATCCCTCCATCTTTGACCGTATGTGAATAATTACCCCACTCAGGATATAGATCTTTTCACGGTTATGCATGTTCTTAAATATAATAGACATTATATTTTTTGGGAGAGGTTCTTGGCCTATTATAACTATATGAGTCTAAGATATATATTTTCATAGAAATAATTGAATCTCAGACACAGGATTTTGGTGGAATACCATTAAAAATTTTATTTTGACATCCCCTATACCTTAGGGATAGTTTATTTCATTGTAGACACTCTCAGAAGGATGGTTCCATTTCAGGATATTCTGGAATTGAAGGACTACTAGAACCTTATTGGGAACTTAACTCAATTTCAACTATATTATCAATAGAATGTTTTAGGTATGGTTTTGACTTGTTTTAAATTATCATCAGTTCAACGTGAGTCTATTCTATTGTATCAACATAAGTATGGTGAGTTTAGAGGAATTTGAGAAACCCTATATATTGGGGGTACCATTTCTGGTCGGACTGTCGCTTCAGGTGGTATTCTATGTTTTGCTGATCATTGTTTCGTCCCAATATCTATGAGGAGATAAATTTTGTTTAACTATAATAGTTTTTCATGATTTATTCATTTGGACACTATAATGATGTATTATGAAATGATACAGTGATTCTGGTGGCCGAGTATAATGCAGGATATTGCATATTATGTGTCTCATTGTTACACCTTCGAATAGGTAATGTTAGAGCATCTGATACCATTTCAGTTTCTCTAACCTCATCTGGTTCGAGTAAGGAAATGGGATGTGGTTATTTTAGAATTTTTTTTTATATTACCATGGAAACCCTATGGGAGTAATTCTACATGGATGGAAATTTATAAATCGAAAAATTTGGGTCACTTGATTTCAATAACGTACCCCACTAGAGTTGAATACTTCGGCAAGTTGTATGTATTGGTGGTTATGAGGTTTTATGGGGTTCCCTATGCCATTGTTTTGTATAGGGATATTAGGTTTACCACATAGTTTTTGAAGAGTCTCTAAGAGGTCATGGGGACTCAGGTTATATTGAGTACAACTTACCATCCACAAATAGATGGATAGATTAATTGTTCTATTCAGATCCGAGAGTATATGATTTATATATGTGTATTTGATTTTAGTGGTTCATGGGATATCCACCTAGGACTAGTTGAGTTTACGTATGACAAAATTTATCATTCATCTGTCAAAATGGAACCCTTTGAGGCTTTGTATGGTCACGAGTGAAGGTCCCCTCTTTGCTGGACAGAGGTGGGTGAGGCCTCTCTTCTAGGACCTAAAACATTCAAGAGGCATCAATGAGGATTCAAGATATAGATCAGTATATTTCTATATCTCAAATTTAATATAAATCATTTGTGGATCATCAGTATTGTACTTTTAAAATTTTCATTAGTGACTGGGTTTTCCTAAAAGTTTCTCCTCAATTGGGTCACCATCAACTTGGAAAATAGGGAAAGTATGCTCTATGATATTTTGGACTATTTGAGGTCACTAAGCATCTTGGGAATGTTTCTTATTTATTATCATTACTGAATAATTTTATTGGTATTCATGATTTTTTTTACACAAAACTCATATTAGGAAGTACCATCCAGATCCATCTCTAGTACTGAGTTATGAAAAAATAATGTTGGAGCCAGTCATATTAATTTTAGAGAAACTAGTTGAGATAATTGAATCTAAAGTGAAATTATTTTGTGGGAAGTTGATTCTATTTCCAGAGTGTTATGGTGACACATATCATATTCTCATGAGAATTGGGATCATGAGTTGCTGAATAGAGAGCAGTGTCCTCAACTATTTTTGTGCACCATTATTCTACATGACTTCCTTGGGATTTAATGTCTTGTGGCGAGGTGTTTATATCTCAATGATACATTTTTTCTATTATTTACCATCTTTATTTTCACTTACCTCTTTATTGGGCTGTGTTTTTGAACTCCCATGGAATGAGATAAATGTTTTGGGAAAATTACATAATTTTTAGGGATGTATTATTTTTTAAATTAATAGAGTTCAGCGTATAAATGTGAAAAATGATTAATAGAATGTTATTTGGCCTCAAGGATGACCCATGGGTTTTTTAAGTGTTTATATAGAATATTCCTACTAGATTATTACATTTCATGAATGGGCTATAGAATGTAAATCTTTTATTAGAATTATTTCATGAACTAATTTATATCATGAAATGTTTTCACATGGTGAAATTAGTTCAAATCATGAAATGGTAAATCAAAGTTATTTTTAATCTAAGGTGATTTTTTAGAGTATATTAAAAAACGTTATTCATGTTATGATATGGTATCAAATCAAGATTATTTTGGTATTTTTGGTATTAACCATGTTGCATGCTTAATTTATTTTTCATTCGGTGCACATGCTTATCTCTCAAAACCTAGGAGCTCTCCTGGGTTATTTTGATGATTTATGAACCTTATAAACTATTTTGATTATAAATTGATCTTTCTTGTGGTTGTGTTATGTCTCTTTGGGTAAGTTATATTTATATTTCTTCATTTACCTTAGTCATAGTGGTGCCATTATGGTAAGTTTTTATATCTATTGGTCTTGTGGTGTAGATTCTTCTTGATACTTTCTACATCCATTATGTGATATTATTTTAGAGGCAAACCCTTGTGTTAGTTGTGGTGTGTTTCTTAGGGTACCTATTGTTTTGTCATCTCCATCAACCATTTTTTCTTATTGAATTGATTGTGATATTTAATGATTAGTTCTAGAGTATTCATTATTTTATTTGTGTTCTTCTATGTTGGTGGATCCTATTATTAGTGTGTGTGATGTATGTTTGAGGTTGGTGGTTTTGTCTCTAGACAATGTTGGATGAAATTTATATCTATCATTTTATAAATTGTTTTCTAAATTAATTTTTATGATTTAATTGTGTACGTGGAAATGAGTTTTTTAGATACGAAAATTTTACCCTTGTTTTGGTAAAATAAATGATATTTTCAAATCATTGTGAAAAGGATTTATAAATTGTTTTCAAATCATGGTTTTGATGAAATGGTTTAGAAAATACAACATATGGTAATCTTTGGGTACTTTTGTGGAATGTGTACTAATAGGCCTCGTCTCTTGATATTGTTAGTGGTTCCCTCATGATGGTTTTTAGAAAAGAAAAAGAGTGCATATGTGGGAAATATATTAAATTTTCTTTTAATCATAGTTTCCAAAAAACCATAAGTGAGTATTTTTTCTACAAAATTAATAATTAATATATTTAATATCTAAATAAAATAACACCTTGTCTTAGGAAGTTTCTTCGTTGATGAATTTTGATTGTTAGAGAAGACACTTTTAGATTGACTTTTTTGTGTTATCAGGATCCAAATATAGAATCCCCCTAGTGGTGATCCACACATAATCCAATAATGTTTGAGAAACACCACACAATCATCAGGTAGTAGCAAAAATAATCAAAAGTATTATGTTGTTTGTTATTGACCATCCATTATCTAATCTTTCAAAAATATCTCTTAAGCTCATCATTCTTGATAGGGAGATAGAGGGAGGCATTACAAAAAACATACTGTGTAGAAGCTGTTTATTAGAGGCGGTTCTCATAACCACCCTGAAATAAATCATGTTAAAAAAATAATATAGTTGTGGTTTAATCAAATTTCCTCTATATATTTTTTATTTTAACAATTATTATAGGTTTTAATTAAAGAACTACTAAACGTTTTAAAAAACCCCAGTTCCCCTATCCCCCACTCCCACTATGTGACCCCTCACCCCACCCTCCCCACCCTCCTCCTCTCTCCTCCCTAATGTTTACCCCAACACCTCTACCTCACCAGTGACTCAGGACCCCCCACCCCTATAACCTACCTCTTCTTCCTTATTAGAAACCCCCACCTTGATGGTGACCCCGTCGACCTCCCTATCCAGAGATTCCCCTTTCTAGTGACCTCAGATCCCCTCCGACAACCCTCTCCCCCCTTCATCCTTAATGACCCCCCTTCTGGTGACCGCCCTATCTATGACTCCCATCTTGGTGACCACTGTCACTCGACAACACTGCTAGCTACTTCGTTGACATAGAGAATGGTTATGTCATTTTTATTAGTTTTCTTTTAATAATTTTTTCATCATTGTATAGAAATCTAATTTTTGTTTTACACCACATGATTTATATGTTTTTTTCACCATTATTTTTTTTAAATGTGTTATGTTGGCACATCGATATCCAATGTTAGGATTATTCATGAAATAATTATTTAAAATGTTTCAATAATTGTTAAATTGTATTTATTATAAAAAATCACTCCTACAATGTTATATCATATTAATTATCACTAATTTTTACCTCAATTTGATTGGGAATGAACACTAGGTTTGTCAGAACTAGGATCTTGTGACCAGATTAGGCGTGGAATGAAACTGGTCCCTGAAAACATTGATACAAATCCTGAAATGTAACATCGTATAAAATTTTCATTTTTGAGGATATAAATATTTAAAAACTAAAAATAAGATTCATGAATTATTTTGGATCATCTCCATTTAATTTATCACCATATAAATTGTTTTCAATTGAAATTAGTGAAGAAAACAACATTAAATCCTCTATTATAAACAATATCATATATTATGAATCATATAAATCTTGATAAAGGATGATGTGATCTTATTGTTGAGAAAAGATTTATCCTAAAATTTTTTTTATTTCTCACAACTTTCTTATTTCATATAACTCCGTCATTTTTATAAAAAATATTCACAAAATATTTCTTTTTCTCCCATAAAAATAATATTATCTTCATATAAAATTAAAACAATTGATACAAATTTTTCATCTTTAATGTAGAGGATATTTTCCACACATCCATTATTAAAATTAGTTATTTAAACCATGTATCTAACTTCCAATACAATGATCATGAGTCTTATTATAACCCATACAGATCCTTTTGTAACCTAAAAAAATTAATTTTATCTTTACAATGATAGACACTTAATCTTCCAACTCTCAATTTAGAAATACATATTAGATATTTATTAGAATGTTCATGGGTTTCATTCGGTAATGAAAATATATTAAAATTTCTCACTGATAAGTGTTTCATATATATATATACATTTTTATAGTCTTTCTTTTTTATTTTTCTAAAAATATTTTAGTTTTTAACTGTTTATAAATTTAATATACCTTACTATTTAAAATTTAGGAATGCTGAGAACAAAAAAAAAATTGGATCATAGCCAATCAACATATCTAAATATGAATCCACTAACGTCATCTTCTCTGTATCTTGGTGATTATGATGTACCTAATACTACTAATGATTCGTATATTTCCCCTAATGTCTTGGTATCCCACTACCTAATTCATCTCCGGTGATGTATTAGTTGGACACCCATCTTTGTAGGCGATATTAGAGAGTTACCATTACTGATATGTATTTCATTTTTGAGAAAAAAAACTCTATATTTTATCAATTGTTAAAGGAATTTTTCAAATATATAATGAAAACCATATAGGAGATAAAAATATATAAATGATATATTTATAGTACCTAAAATACCTTATGATTATTTTTCTATTCGATGTGATTGGGGTGCCTACAGGTGATGCTGCCAAAAGCTTTGGGCTCATTCATAGGAAACATGCCTGTGAGATGGTGAGATTTAGCATGAATTATAAATATTGGACCCATATTCAAACATCTTGAAAAATGAGGTCTTGTATACTCAAGTAAAGTTAATATTAATTTAATATTCCTTGATAACTAATTTAAAATGCATGAGTGAAATTTTATAAGATACTTATAAAGTGTTGTGTTTTTTATTTCTAGATGTTTTTTCATTTTGATTTCCCTAACTCCATCTCATGTTTATATACTATGAAAATAATGGGAAACAAATTGAGAGGTTTTAAATGGATATTGTGGAATGATTTTAATAATGCATCTATGAGCTCATGTCAAATATACGAGAAAGTTCCTGAAGGTATTTCTCATGTACAATGGAATCTCTTTGTCGATATCAACAAAGATGCATCTCCTGATGTAATTGTAAATTTTACAGTATATTAATAACATAAAAATATAAAAATATAACTTTAATTAATGATTTTATTTTTTATGAATTATATAAAAAAATACATTGAATTGTGAGAAGAAATTCCTTCATCACATCACTGGGTCATAGAGTATTTTGAGAAAAAGAAAAATTTTGGTTTGTACTTTATTCATTATTATTTATGTCATTTTCTTATAACTCATGTTTTTAATAACATGTTTATATTTTTTAATAAATGCTAATGGATTAGGTCACTCTATTGGATGAACAAAGATGTGGTTTAAAGTACATAAGAAATCCAATGGAGTTTTTGAAAATGTGCCTACTAATGATGTTAGAGTAAGTAATTTTCATCACCATTTAGTATTATTTCATTAATATGAAAAAATAATAATGAAAAATATATTATAACAACTACCATTCCTTAAACATAATTAAGTGTCTCTAGATAAATGGATCAAATTGTGTCAATTTGACATCGTTGGATACATCTAGTCGGCCCCAATTAATTGGGTTTAAGGCTTGTTTGTTGTTATAATATAATTTTCATTATTATGTTTTCACAGTAAGGAAATAATAATATATTTCAGTATATTTTTTATTAATTATATAATATTATAATATTTAGGTATTTTAAAAAATAATTGTTCATATTTTTTTATTGATGGGTTAAATTTTAGTAAGTCTTGGATGAAAACCCTTCACAATCATCATCAGTTTCCTAGAATGATGTATTTGGAATAATTTTAGTGATGGATAATCCCAGACATGTGCGTGGAATGAGTTCTGGGCCTTCTCTATCATCTGTCGTTGGTAGGGCATCATCATTCATTACTGCTATAGCAGGTGGGGGTTTAGGTAGTGTCGTTGATTAGGAATCACAATGATAAATTTCAAGATTGAAAGAAAAATTTTAATAATAAGACTCTTATAGGAAAACATAGGATTAGTGGTGGTCAGAAATGGAAAATCCTTTAGTATCTATATTTTAGCATATGAATGACATAATCCTAACGGAAATTTCCATCCTTATAGATCATATCTGTAAGGTAAATTCTAAATTTCATAGATCATTTACACATTTTTCGAAAACACATAAAACATCCATAAATAAAACTAAAATGGATCTTTTATAGATAAAACATGCATTTTGAGTCATACTGACAACATACTATTCTTGATTGACATGGGGTTGATTTCTACACAACCAAAATTAATTATTGATCATTACCTATCTATATTAATACAGTCCATGATTTATTGTTCTATTTTAACTTGGTGAACACTTATTAATGGACGAAAGGACATTAAAAACATGTTGGGGGGGGGGGGGGTTCATAACATGGAAAAAATCATATTTCCTTGAAATCATGGGAAAACATTATAGATTTAATTTTAAAATGTTGGAACTAAAGACACATTATTCTAAATGATGGTTTTCCATTATATCCATAAATGCATTTTTAGTTTATTAAAACACTAAAACATTCTTGAAATAGTAAAAAACTTATATAAAGGACTTATATTGACATGGAATCATGATACAATCATAGATGAGTTATTTTTTATGTTTATGCGTAGACAACACATGAATTGAATGTGCGGTGTGGACAAAATTACTTGGTAAAAACTTCTAAAAGGTACAAAGGACTTTAAAAACAAGTGTCTAAAGGTCAAAACTAGGAAAATGACTTTTTACATTAAATTAGTGGACAATGACTGTTGATTTAATTTTGAAATATATGAACTGGTGGAATTTCATTCAAAAAATACTATTTTCCTGGATGGTTGTAAACACATTTTTTGCGTCTTAAAACACTAAAATGTGCATGGAATGATAAAAACCATATAAAGTGGCCCCATATTTATTTTAAATCATGTTAAACCACCTATGATTTTTTTATGTGTACATGTAGAAATAATTTGAATCCAATGTTCGGTGTTGTCAGAATGACCCGATAAATAATTTTTAAAGGAACAAAATCCTTTAAAAAATATTCGAGAGATCAAAACTATGAAAATGATGTCATATTTCTTTGAATCAGAGGAAAATGAAATTAATTAAATTGTGAAATATAGAAACCTACAAAATATCATCATGAATTATGGTTTTCTCAAGACGACCATAAACGTATTTTAGTGTTTAAAAACACTAAAACCTATCTGGAACAATAAAAAGAATAGAAAATGACCATATATAGATGTTAAATCATTGGAAAATCACTTGTGACTTATTTTTGATGTGCATTCAAAAGAAAAACATCAATCTGACATGCGGTGTGTTTGTAATTACTCGTTGGAAACTTATTAAAGGTATAAAAGCCATTAAAAACATGTGTTGGGGGTCAAACCCTTGAAAAAGACATCACATTACCCTATAATTAGGAAACAATGACTATATAATAAATTTTAATATTGAGGAATTGATAGCATGTCATTTAAAATTATAGTTTTCTTGAGATGGTTGTAAATGTGTTTTTGGTGTTCTAATATACTAAAAGCTGCGTGGAATGGTCAAAACCATATAAAATGCCCTCATATTGATATATAATCATGGGAAACCACCTTTGAGTTTTTTATGTGTATGCATCGAAAACACATGAATACGGCATGTGGTGTGGTCCGAATGACTCAGTAAACACTTCTTAAAGGAATAAAAGCCATTTAAAACAAGTGTCAGGGGGTCAAAAATTAGAAAACGATGTCAGATTTCTTTGAAATAAGTGGATAATTATTGAATATTTAAATGTGAAAGGTAGGAACTGAAGACATGCCATTCGAAATTACGGTTTTCCCTAGATGGCTGTAAAAGTGTTTTTAGTGTTTTAAAACACTAAATCATGCATTGAACAGGAAAAATCATAGAATATGAGCTCATATTGATGTGAAATCATCCAAAAACCACATTTGAGTTATTTTTTACATGTATGTGTAGAAATAAATTCAACATGAAATGGAGTGTGGTCGAAATTACTCAGTAAACAGTTTTTAAAGGTACAAAAGCCATTACAAATTTGTGTCGGGGGGGATGAAAAAAATTAAGTCGTATTTCCCAAAAGTTAGAGGAAAATGAACTTATATTTAATTTTGGAAATTAGGAACTAACAAAAATTCATTCTAAATTACAGTTTTCCTAGGATGGATGTAAACATGTTTTTTGTGTTTTAAGACCCAAAAATGTCTGTAAAATGGTCAAAACAATAGAAAAAAACCTTGAATTGACATGGAATATCACCACTAGTTTTTTTTAAAACATAGGGTATCATGTGATATCAATGTCTTTAAAATTTATTTATTATGCAATTTTCAAGCACACTGCATGTCAAATGTAACATTAATTTAAATATTTACTTTTCACTTTTGAGTTTCAAGTATTGAATCATATCTAAAATATTTATGTTTATGTTTCAATGTTTTTACATTATATATTATTTGTTTTATGTTCAAATTTATTTTTTATTAACATAATATAAAATTTTACGTACATCACTCTGAATATATTTTGTTTCTTTTCTTTTCTATATTTCATTCCTTAATTGTTCAGGTTTTCATTCTAAGTGAAATAAGCCGAAAATAGGCATGATGTGGACCATTTTGATCCAAAAAATATTCATAATATAGTCGTGATGGTTTCTAGTTTCCTAGGTATGTTAAAATTTTATCAGTTATTCTACTATAATTTTGATTTTTTATGTTTAGTTTTAATTTTTTTGGGTTACAGTTAATGAGATAACGTGGTAGGATTTAGTTGATGATATGATATGGAGGAAAAACTATGATGTGGATATATATTGGGCATGGGTTGTTGTTGAACATATTATATATATATATATATATTGATACTTTAGGTATTGGTTTCTAGATATATGGGTTGAATGAGACTGAGGTTATGATGACTGTGGATGTTTGAATATATGTATGTGGATGTATGATGTATGTATGATCGGTTTATTATATATTCATGTTTTATTTTATTTAATGTTTGTTTTTTTATATTTATAGTTTTTTATTAAATATATATTTTAAAAAAACTGATTTAGCAGTGGTTTTTAATAAAAATTGCTAAATAAATTAATTAAAATATGTTTAGGGTTGATTATACTTAACCACTTATAATATGTTCAATGGAGGTTAGTTTTATTTTATTTATACTCCCCAAGATATTTATTTTATAAAAAAACTACTAGTAAATAAAAAATAAACCACCACTAAATGATAAAAAAAGACACATAACAAAACTACCCTGATATTAAATAAACTGTAGTTAAATGACTAGTGACCGTGCAATACACACCCGTTTTGATAACCACTGCTATATTGTTTGGAGGTAGTTTAAACAACTACTAGTCCATGAAAAAATGATTCTAATTCTTTTTTTGTAGGCATATCCGAGAGAGAATTCATTATGCACAAAAATTATCTATTTTCAATTTCTGGATGCGATATACAATAGACACAACCATATATTTATAAAGTTAGGGTTTATATTAAAATATTATTTAACTACATATTGGACATTGAATAATATTTAAACTCTTTATTGTAATATACGCCACATAACAATAATATCATTCTTATTATTTTATGGAATGTTCCAATTAGCATAATAAAAGATATTCTGTAACATCCTTTAAAATTAATATTTTCCACCAGACTCATTCTTGGTCCATTGAAACTCCACTAGAATTTATTGAACAAAAGAATAAATATTTTATTCATAAATAAATATTTTATTCACAGTATAGGGAATATATATTTTTTAAAAATATTCAATAAATAAAATAAATGTTTTATTCACAACGTAGAGAAAAAATATTTTATATACATTCAAATAATCCATTAAATTATTTATGAATAATCAAAAAATTAATTATTACCTTGTGAATATTAGCGATCAATAAAACATGAATAAAAGTATTCCTTAGTCTTGAGAATAATATTTATTCCAATAATTAAATTCAAATAGAATTTAATTAATATCAATGGAAACACTTAGTTTTTGACTGTCCATGATTATTTCTCATTATCATTAGGTGGGATTTCCTAAATTATAAAATTAATGTATAACAATGGTTCAAGGAACCCAAGAGAATGAACTTTATTTTACAATGATAAAAACCATATACGAATGATCATTGTGTAATATAAACCGTTTGTCTCAATATATCATCAAGAAAGTTTCACATCTGGTTCACCAACCTATATGATCAATATCTATTTATTAGATTATTTGAAGAAAACATTTCATTACACCATGTCTATGGAATTTAGGGTGATGGCTCATTTTCAATCAAAGGTATGAGATATTGGCTTTCATAAATATGGAAGGGAAAATCGTTCCTTGACTTATCCTTTAATGATATGTCACTCATGAGGCACCCAATATTTCTAACTTCACCAGGAATTTTTATCATTGTGGTTTACAAAATATATCAATGTATATGAGTTATAAAATGAATTAATAATATTATTAATGTCTAGGGACTATCTCACACACTTATAGATCGGAATATCTGATGGCACCAAAATATGAGGACTTCCTACTGGAAGGTATGTTCTCACAATATCTCATCTTGAAGATTACCAAGTCTAAACTACATGAGAGGAAGACTCATCTACATATGAGTACATTCGCCAAAAAATATATGTACTATGTTTCATATCATAGAACATCATCCAATCACAAAACATTTGGAATATCATCATAGCTAGAACATGGAGGTTCTCATCATACCGGGGAACTGCTATATCTTATTAATGCGACACATGCTCTAAGACATTATTATATTATTTTCATGCAGAACAATAATAAATATGTAATAATATGTTTTATTAATAGTCACTACATCAAATATATTAGTTATCAAAGTAAAAATATTTGTTCCTAGGATACCAACTCAAACAAATTCCCACATGGACAAGAGAAAACTTCCTAATTCCATCACTCAACTAGACCTCATATAATAGTGTGTGATTCAGTTAAGGGGTCTACCACATTGTCATCCATGGAAATACAGCTCAATGAAACTTCACCTCTTTCACAAAAATACCTCAAGAGATGATTCTTCTTAAGTATTTTCTTTTTCCATATATACAACCTTAGATATTTTTCACGATCCACTGTTGTAGAATTATCACAATAGATTGTGATAGGATCTTTTTTTCTAATATTTTTATTTAAACAAAGGACCACTTTTTTGGGGTAGAGGAGAGTCATTACATAGCTAGTTGACCTAGTGGGAATGAAAGCCCATTAAATGGCCTTAAAGGCCCATTTTTGGCCCAAAGGCCCAGTAGTGAATAGTACTGCTATAGTATCCAGGCTGCTACAGTACCTGCTATAGTACCACTGCCCACTACAGTTCCTACAATAGTGTCTGCTGCCACTACAGTGTTGTAGTTTCTATAGTATCTGTGATATAATATTTACTACTAGGTAACACATTAAGATATTTGATGATGTGGCACATCCATTTATACTCTTTTGATACCTCAGAAGCCACAAAATACTAAGTCTCTGCTATCGAATTTTCAACTACTGCTTTATTTGAGCTCTTCCAGCTCACAAAACCTCCATTAAAAGTGTATATATATTCCGTTTATGACTTCATGTCATCTTTATTAGTTTGGAAACTAGAATTTGTATACCCTATGCTGTATAGTTCTTCATCTCCTCTATAAATCAGAAATATATCATTATTATTCCTCATATACTTAATGATAGTATTGACTTCCATCCAATGAAAGTCACCTAGATCAGCTTTTTATCTTCTTACTATAAATAATTTGTATGAGACATCTATCCATGTACAGAGAATATCATACATTAATAACCCATTTACTAAATTTTATGGAATCCTACCCATTTTGTTTATTTCCTCATGTATTTGAGGACACATTTTCCTAGAAATATGAATGACATGTAATGCTATAGGAAATACTCTATTGGAGTGTTCCTTGCTGAATATTATCTGTATCTTGTTAATGTATATACTTTGACATAGGATATGTAACCTCTTGGATCTATCATGATGAATCTTGATCCCAATAATATTGATGCCTCACCTAAGTCCTTCATAGAGAAGCATTTATTCAACCACATCTTAATAAACTTTAAAACTGGTATTTTGTTTCCAATGAGTAATATTTCATCAACATATACTATTAAAAAAATGAATTCACTCCCACTAAACCATTTATAGACACATGTCTTCCATTAATTATTTATGAAACCAAATTCCATTATGGCCTCATCCAAATGAATGTTCCATGACCAAGATTTTTTCTTTAATATATAAATGGATCTTTGCAACTTGCATACCTTTTTTATCCTTTGGAGTTACTAACCCTTAAGGTTGTGTCATATAGATATATTCTTGAAATTTCCCAATAAGGAAGGTTGTTTTGACATCCATTTAAAAATATCATAATCGTGGAAGGCCATAATGTAAAGTAGAATTCAGATGGTTTTCATTTTTTTAACTAGTGAAAAGTTTTCATCATAGTCAATTACTTGATTCTATTTGAAAAAAATTTCAACCAGTAAGGCTAAAAATATACTGAATTATCCTAATATGTACCATTTATTCTTAAACTAATGTGTTTTACATATACTGCAGGTTCAATTGAAATTTAGACTTGGTTTGGGTACATGGAATCCATTTCAGAATTCATGGTGTCTTTCTACGTGGAAACATCTATGCCAATTACTTCATCCTTGTAGGTTATACAATAATTATTATCAACTAATATTGAGTCACCATATTCAGTGACTATAAAACCATACCATTATAGATCTTTAACCTCTCTATAAATCCAACGTAATAATTGTGTCTTTGAATAATTTTTACTTCTATGGGGATTTGTGGAATTTTTTCCAATGACAACTTTTTGTATCTTGTTCTTGGACTTCATCAAACTATATCCCACTCCCCCTGTATCTATTAGCAATATTAGCCTCCTTTATAAAATTGGGACGTCCATCAACCAAACCATTGTTTTATGAATGATTGTATAGGTAATATCCCTTTGTTTATTTTGGATATCTTATAAAGATATACATTATTCCTTGAGGTACAATATTGTTACCTGAATCACCCATAAAAAATTATTCACAATGCCATATATGTAATTAAGGAAACATTGGTATCTTTCTATTCCATAACTGAAATGGTATACCATCTGTTTCTTTAGTTGGCACTCAATGGAGTATGCTTAATGTTGTTTATATCCCATATCGCCAAAAGGATAATGAATGAATCACATGAATCATCATTGATCTCAACATATCAAATAATGTGTGGTTCCTCTTTTCCCTTACACCATTCCAAAAAGTATTATAAGGAATAGTAAGTTGAGATAATACCATGAACACCCATAAAAAATCAATGAAGTCTCAATTAATATACTCTTCACCATAGTCCAAGAGGAGTTTCTTAATATTATTACTAATATGGTTCTCAAATTCATTCTTTTTTCCTTGAATTTAACAAAATAATATTACTTATACCTCATTAAGTAGACATACCCACATATACTAATATCATTAGTAAAATTTATGAAGTATAAGTACCCACCCATTTCCTCGAGAAGAAATGTTCCACAAACATAGTTATGAACTATTTCAAGAATCTCTTTTTCCCTTTAACCTTTCCCACTAAATGGGGATCATGTCATTTTTTTCTAAAAATGTATGACATACACCAAGTGGTTTTTGATCAGGATAATATAAATATTCAGATTGATGTAATTTAGTTAAGAATGTTTCATTTTAATGACCTAGCCAATGATTCTAGAGTTGGGTTTGGTATGATTCATGTGAAGTAACATCATAATAGATTTCCATTACTTTATTTGTGTAATATAACAAACATATATCATTATTTAAATGTTCATTACCTTAAAAATGATTCCATTATAAAATAAGAAACATTTTGTTCCCAAATTTGAAAATAAATCCATCTCTATATATACTGGATACAAAAATAATGTTATCGGTAACTGAACGAATTTAATAGAAATATTTTAAAACAAAGATCTTTCTGGTTGGAAATGTGAGGTGGTATCCCTGAGAGTTACATCAACAAGCTTATCTTCGTTGGATACTTATAGATCTACCTCCACTCTGTTAATGTTTATAAATCTACTTGGTTTCTTTATTTGAATACATATGTGGGCACCATAAGATATATCTAATTCCAAATATGTTTAAATAGATTAATTTCACTTGGTAACAAAAATACATTAAGATTCCCTTTGATTCATTGGAAAGGTGCAATTTTTCTTCCTATGGTCCATCTTTCCAAATAAAAAATAAACATCACCCACTTCCCTTTCATTCCTCATAATCATCCTCTTATTGGAAGGGTGGGAAGAAGTTTTGGACTTATATATCTTCACTTTCCATTTCCATTTTCCCATCATAAGGATGAAAGGGTTCTCAAACATCATATACTTATCAATTTAGTGAAGATAATTGAGAACTTCTGGAAGATATTTATCAATGATGTTCATATTGAAATTCACAAAAAAGCTAGAGAACCTTTGAGGGAGTGATACCAGAATGTGATTGGTTCCCAGTTCATTTGGGAGTTTAAAACCTGGATCCTCTAGTCACTCAATTTAACTAATGAGCTAGACTACATGAGGCCTAGTTGGGGAACCCTCTCCAAGCTTACTCTGAAAATAAACTTTTGATATATAAAAATTTTCATGTGTACCTCTATCCTTGTATAGACCATGATGGTGATCTAGCTTTCTATATGTATCACTTATTTCATGAAAATTCATTAGTACATTAGGCATTGATAAAATAATCAATCATAGAACATTGACTACATCACTCAAATGTTTTAAATATAAAAGGAACTCTTCATCACTTGCCTATTTAGCTGGTGGATCAGGCATTCAGGCTTCTAGAATGTAAGATTTCCATTGACGGAATAGAATAACCTAGAGGCATCTAAACTACTTTGATAAGTTACTTATAGTAAGTATGTTTTCTTTCTCTAATATTTATCATAAGTATAGTGTGTATGATGAGATATCCATTTTACTCTTTAATTAAATGATAATATTATTATTACTAATTCTTGACTAAAAATTGTGTGAGAAATGGTTAATTAATTAATTAATTATATTAAATATACCAATATTTTATCAAGTCCTAATAGCCCCCACCATTGAACTCTGAATTTCTACATGATTTAATATTCTAGCCGTAAGGATCCCCATTATGTTTTTAATTATCTAGACTTCGGACTTAAAATCCATGATAAAGTAATTAGGTGGGAGATCTTATAAACTTTGGACATGAAACTCCTTGGTCTATTGAGTGTATTTTCTTATCCAAAAATCCCAAATTGTATTTTCTCAATACATCCCACCAAATTTTTATTGAACACACTTTGGTTGGTAAACTGATGTTATTTTGGTTAATTCAACTCAGATCCCTCATGAGAACTCCCCAATAATAGTAACTATCTAGAAATTTTCCTTATAATACACATAGGTCTATGTTTTCATTCACCAATAAGTAATGGAAGTATTAGTATCACTTAATATTATGATGAAAAATTTAAATTAATCATGCATAAATTTTATCTTATTTTATCATTGACATATCTTGTTAATATTAAGTGTCTTTTACATAATTAATTTATCACATTAGATAAAACATTTTTTCATAATCCATTTATTTAAATTATTTATTTACACATCAACTCATTTATTTATATGACTTTGATCTTTCATAAAAAAAAATAAATAATTCATAGACAAAAATAAATAAATAATTCAAATTACCTGATCATGAGCTTACATAAAAGTTGATTTAATGAGTGGAAATTAAATCAACATATTACCTATGATAATAACTCCATATACCTATATTGGCATGAGTTACATCATTCCACTAGTATATCTAGGTATCACTGAGTTGACATCATTATGGTTCCATCTTGAACTACCTCTACCTGCCTTAGGTTGCTCCATTAATTATAAGAATTTATTACACATAGGCAAGTGAGGGGAACAGAATGACTGGTTAAAAGGGGATTACATTAATATCCTTGGGAATGATAGTCTAGAATAATAACAGAGGGAGGGATGACTTACATGACATCATTCAATATTAATTAATTAATTAAAACCCATGTAATAAATTAAATTAAATAAATTCCACACACACACATAGGTCTTTCTAAAGTTCATGATCAGTCAAACACGCAATGAATACGCAAAATTAATTGTCTATAATTAACTTCTTCTATCTATTATTTATTATTAAAATAATTATTTATTATTAATTAATTAATTAGTTCCCTTTTATTATAATTATCATCCAAACTTAATTGTTGATACCCACCAATTATGGAATTCAAAGAAAATAGTCAAGAGAACCAATAATGTCATATTAATTACCATAAATTAATTGTGAATTTAATATTTTTATAACTATTAATAAATTTTCAATGAAAAAAATAGTGTTCCATTCAATAAAATAAAGTTTTAATTAAACAATTTTCAATTTGATATAATTCTCAATTTCATCCTTTAATGGGAGATTAAATGACATATACAGTCCGACTACATGTCGTATACCCTAGTTGTCATGTATTTGAGTCACAAGCCTGAGGATTCTGTTTGTTAACTTGACCAAATTACATAATTTCTACATTCCAGCTATATGACATGCATCAACTTTCCATGCTCTAGGTTGGTCTGGTCAACACTCGATGTGAAATAAATGCACTATGTGTAATTAACGACTCAACACATTTAGGTACAACACAAATTGGTACAAAAATTGTACCCTCACCATATTTCGTGTAACCAATTTTTACCGGAAAATGTTTTGGAACATCTTGATGGAATCTTCAATCATTCTTAATCTATTTTTAAACCCTTAAAAAATTATACAATGAATGAATATGATTTATATATTGAATCAAGTTAATTCAAATCATATTAAAGAATGAATAATATGAAATGAAAATTTTACCATGATTGTGTATGGATCAACAATCAAATAAATAATTAAAAATTTAAATGTAACCACTTTGATAACACTCTATGGTTTTGGGAACAACTGAAAAGTGCATAGGAGGGAACAAATATAAAATTTTATTTTAACCCTTATTGCCTGAAACCATTTGCAAGGATCTTGAACGTCCAAATTATAATTAATTCATTTAATATCTGAAGATATAAATACCTGGTCATGAGATCATTCTTTGTTGATGATTTTTTATCATTAAAATAGATACTTTCTGATTTACATTGTTGTGTTGTAAGGATCAAAGGATAGAATCCCTCTAGTGGTGATTCACACATGCTACAATTATATCCAAGAAAAACCACTCACTCAATGTGTGCTAGAGTGGTGAATTGAATGTCTTTTGTTGTTCATTCTTGAACATTGGTTCATCATTATTAAAGAAATAACTCTTGTACATCTTGTTCTTGAGATAGATATTGACATAGGTGTTGAGAGAGAATTCATTGTGCACAACAATTCTCTATTATGAATTTATAGATGTGATATAAAATAGAAATAACCTTCTATTTATAGAGTCTTGGTTTATGTTAAAATATTATTTAACTATATATTGTCCATTGAATAACTTTTAAATCCTTTAATAAACACCTTTCCACTTACTAATAATATCATTATTATTATTTTTTGGTGCATTCTAACTTATTCAACACAAGAATTATGTAACAGTCTGGTTAAATAATATTCTTAAATGGAATTAGTCGTGGCCCGTTTGAACTCCTCTAGGATTTATTGAAAACCTGAATACATATTTTACTCATAAATAAATCTTCTATTCATAATATATTGAAAAAATATTTATTAAAAATATTCAATAAATAAAGTAAATATTTTATTCACAGTTCAGCGAATGAATATTTTATATATATTCATATAATCAAACAAATTATTTATTAATAATCAAATAATTATCTGTTAAATTATGGATATTAGTAACTAATAAAACTGGAATCAAATAATTCCATGGTCTTGAGAATAATATTTTTTCAAATATATAAATTTTAATATAATTTAATCAGTATCAATTGAACCACTAATTATGCGAACCTCTAGGATTATTTCTCATTGGAATTAGGTGGGATTTTCTAAAGCCCAAGATTACTATCTAGGAAAGGGTCAACGCTCCCAAGAGAAAAAACCTAAGGTTTCAATGATAGAAACCACATATGAACACTCACTGTGTAATATAATACCTTTGTTTAAATATATCATCCAGAAGGTTGCACATCCATATCACCGACCTATATGCTTGATACATCTTTTATTAAATATTTGAAATTAAAACATCATTACACCATGTCCATGGAATTTAGGATGGCAGTTCCATTATAATCAAAGGGTTTAGATATGAGCTTCCATAAATATGGAAGGGAAAAATCCATCCCAACTTATCTATTAATGAAATGTCACTTTTGATATACCCAACGTATCCAACTTCATAAAGAACTGTTATAGTTATGGTTTGTTAAATACATCTATGTATGTCAGTTTTCATATAGATTAATAATAATATTAATATCTGAGGACCATCACAGTTGATCACAGATAGTAATATTTGATGATGCTAAAACATGTGTAATTCCAATTGGAGGGTCTATTCACATAATATTCCATCTTGGATATTACTAAGTGAGAACTTCATAAGAAGAACCCCATATTTTTATGAGCACTCTCACCTGATAATCTATGTTCTATGTCTCCCATCATATCACGCTATCAAATTGCAAAATATTTATTTAAGATTATATTTAGACCACATCAAAGTTTTCATCATTATAGGGAACTTTTATGACCTTTTCAATGTGACATATAATCAAAATAATTATTAAACTGGAGTCATAGATATCAATGATTAATATTTAATAAGATGTTTTATTAATACCCAATACATCAAATATACATGTAATCAATGTAAAAATAGTTGGTCCTAGGACACCAACATCAACAACTCCTGGGGTGTTCTTCTGCTCCCTAGGCCCATTGTTCTAGGGACTTGATAGACCTATTGAAATTTTCATTTTTTTGGGGTATTTCTATGACCTCTAGATTTTATGCATATGCCTAGATACTTGATGAACATGATTTTATATTTTTTGGTATGAGTGTCCTAGCTATCCTCAGTTGTAGTGGTCCTTGGCTTGATGTAACCGATGATTTTGGTGTATAATGATTTGGATTTGATATGATATATGATGAAGGATTTGAATGTTTTGATACATGTGATATTATTTGAAACATTTTTACCTAAATTATATTTAAATATGAGAAAATGGGATTTATGTACCTTGACATTGATATAAAAACTATTTAACTAATTATTTTTCCTTTTTTATTACATAATGTTTATCATGTTCAAATTGAATTATTGAGACTTGATATGGAACACTTGTGTGGATCTTACTAATCCTTTCTATCTCACACCCTAAACGCCCCTTTGGTAGTCTGTAGACCATGTTATGTCTTTCGATATAGGGAAAAGAAAGGCACCACGTTATGAGGTGAGGTTTTTTTACTATGCCTTGGTAGCTTGTGGTGAGATGGTGGGAGTTTTTCCATGCTATCACATGGGGTAATAGTTTTAATTTTCATTTTCTCTTTTCTATTGGACTTCTACCATGGATATTGTTTAGATAATTTTGATTTGTATCTCTTCTTATATCTTTTTTTTATGACATATATTTTTTGTCTTACTCTTTTGATTTTTTCCTTCTTTATATATATATATATATGTGTGTGTGTGTGTGTGTGTGTGTGTCATGATGTCTAATTTAGGTTAGGTGAAATCATTCCCTCTAGTTTTTGTTGATTCATAGGTGATATTTTTCACCTCATAGGGATTGGGAACTCCCTTCGAGAATGTGGCAGTTCGGGCCAGGTTACAATTTCGTAGGGTATTTGGGCCGATATCATCACATCCAATGTATCAGTGTAGAATTATCTTGAAAATCCATCATTCCCAAGGGTTATTTTACGATTTAGACTTTGAATTTCCTATTTACTTTCTTCCTCCCTTAATATGGATCTCATCATATTATTGTCATAATATTCATCTAACCTTAGTATGTTGTTAAATAGTGTGTCATCAGTCTCCTCTACTTGAAACCCCTTATCACATTTCTAGGTCATAAAATAATGTCTTAAATATAATATTTCATGTCTGGAACTAATACAATTACATATCTAGTGTGATTACATTGTTAATGTTTAAAATTATGCAACCTTATAACACCCCAAGTTTTTTATGGACCATTTTTTTCTTTAAATGAATTAATTTTCATTGATATCATTTCTTTTAATAAGTATAAAATTATATTCACATGTAACCGACATGGAATATGTTTTATGCAACACCGACTTGGGGTGCGGTACACACAACACTGACTTGGTGTAAGTTACATTAAACACCAAGTTTTTACAAAACATCATTTTTTAGGAATATTTAATTGAGATAATTAGAACCTATCAGTTAACATTTTTTATATAAATAATAATAACTAATGATAAAATATTGGTGATAATTTTTTATATATATAAAACATATTGATAATAAAGGATATAATTTTTTTAATGTCCTTATACGATTAAAAATACAATTTTCTAAAATGAACTTCTTTTCATGTCCTTATGTGAGAATAATAAAATTTATTTTAGAAAAATTTAAAATTTTAATATGATAGTATAAACATATTTTTTGAATTTATAATGTCTATATTATATTAGGGCGATTTTTGGGGATTTTCCTGAAAATCATCTTTTTTTGATGAATATTGAAAAATATTGAATTTCCATTCAAAGTAATCTTTTTCATCAAATTTATTTGAAAGTTAAGATTATATTCTAAATTGGTTTAAAATTATATTTATATCATATTTTTATCAATTAATTAAGTTTAGTTCATTAGATTCAATTTATCTTTAAAATTGGGTATAAAAACATAGCAAAATTTTGGATGTTTTTATTTTGAAAACCCATAGTATTGTCTTGTCATCAGGATTAATTTTAAATTAGTTTCAAAAAATATATGTTTTTAATTTGGTAAAATGATTTAAATATTTGAAATAAAAATAATTTATAATATATAACAATGTCAACATAGTTTTTGACCAAATGTATTATTGAATTCAGTTAAAATTAATTCTAGTGATTAAGGTCAAATTTGGATTAACAATGGAATAAAACATTCACTTAAGGGCCCAAATGACCTATAAAACTATTCAAACACCCATTTTATGGATATATTTCATCCATAAAACTGACAGTTTTGAGTTTTTTGGGTATTTTAATATATTTTTTGGGTAAATTTTGGGGTACGCCTAACTTGTTTTAAAAAATTCCATGGGTGTCCTTTCCCTTCTATATAAAAGGTCACAAACCCTCACTATTATTAAAACCACTAAACCCACATAGTTTCATACAATATATTCACAATACACACCCCAAAACCCTCACTTACTCCTTTAATCCTCCCTTTTGTCATGAATCCCTGAAAGGAATCCCTTTGGTGCAAACCAAAAGGATTTACCCGATTAAGAGGTAACAACACCCTCAAGATCCTTTCTTTTATCTTCTTTCTCTACACATAAAGACCAATTATTCCTTTATTATACAAATACACAAGTATACTTAAAATACATATATGTTTTTATTATGTTTTTCCACCTACACTGACACACACTTCCATCTAATGGGTATCAGATATACTGTTTAACTGTATAGTGAACTACCGCCTCACAAAATGAAGATTGTTCGTTCTTCCATTACTGCATCTCATGGTGGGAATTATGATGAAAACTATATTTATATATTATATATATGACACATATTATGAATTTAATCTTATTTTGTTCAATTAATGTATTTATACTTTCCATTATTTGTAAATATAATAATTTCGTTTGAGGAAGTGTGGACTACTGCCCCCTCAAAGCGATGTGATATGTTCAAATATTTCATGGAATATATTAAGGATATGTTTAGTGAAATTATATGATATAAATGGAATAATAATTCTATTATTAATTTCAATATATTCATTTATTCAAAAATTTAATTTAATGTTTTTCTTTTAATACATCAATAAAATGGAAGCATCTTTCTTGCGTACATACGACTTGTCGTATTCATGAATAATGTCTTCCATTTTCATAATTCCATATTCTATAGATTATTATAATAAAATTATTATGAATATAAACTATATTTATATCATTTTTTACATTTTGTAAATCATGATATAACTTTAATGACCAAATATATAACAAATTAAGACACGTGCAAAGAACAAAGCGGGTATTACCTGAAGTGAAACATTAACATAGAATTGTTAATATGAGGGTAATATAAGGTCATTATAAAATAATATATGGTATTAGATATAATAATATGATTATTAAAAAGATATATAATAATCTTACATTTACTATAAAATGATCATGTATGAGTATGAAGAAAGTCAATACACAAGGTAAGGGAATTTCATCTCACTTTTTATTTCTGTGAGATACCTGCCTTATTCACTACTCACATATTTTTTGTGGTATATGTTCTTCCCATGAATTTATTATATGATTATTATTCTTAAATTTATGGGTCTTTACATATTAATTCTATGATATTTCTTTCAATTGGATTATTTTTCAAATGTTTCCAAATCGGTAAGATAGTTTTTCCCCAATTTTCCTTCTTTGAGACATATGTTTTGTTATACACCTAAATTTTTATTTGAGGTTTATTTGACATGTTATATCATTAATCACCTTATCTTCATGATATTTTATGATCCATTTAATTTTATTTTCTTACATGGGGAGTATTATTCATAGTTACCAAGTGGTATTAGTTTATAGATACAATCTCATTGTTTATTGAGATTGTTTATGATTATGAGTCCATTGATAAAATATTACAATCTATCTCTCAATAACACTCACGAGTATTTGTATCATATATTTATTCACGATATAACTATGTTTTATTACCCTTTTTTCAATCTTTGGTAATTAATAAGAATAAGAATTGTTTTCAAAAATAATCATATTGTATTTCACTTTTTGGCCAAAAATTTGTTTTATTTCAAAAACCATGTTTAAAAAAATAAAAACGTTTTCAAGGTTATATTATAATTATCAAGGAAAAAGTTTTCAAATGAATCATTCTTTCCATGATTTCAAAGTATTATCAAAAGATATGGTTGCAAAATATTTATGTTTTAAATATCCTTTATCAATGAATTAACATTATTTTCCGCATGAAATATTTTTAAAAGATCATTAAAAATTATTTCCCATATAAGATGACATCCTTGTGTTTTAATATTTCCTTTAGAGGGAAATTATTCAATTTTTTCAATCATATTATTTATCTTTTATTTATTTATTGATGTTATGATGTTTATGAAACTCGTTTCTCTTTAATGGGTTGTATGCTTTTGAAACCTGATTCTTTTCTTGGGTTATGATTTTGATGAAATGAATATGAAACATGTATCTTTTTCCATAGGTAGTGATATGATTACATGTTTATGATACACTTTTCATATGAGGGGTTATGATATGATTATTTATTATTTTTTGTACATGTATGTGTGATTTTATTATCAAATGGGTGGGACCTATATCTCCCTCTAATGCATTAGTTAAAGATTTATATCCTATTCAATAGTCTAAGATGGTCTTGCGAGTGAACCATGACTACTATGATGTCCATGGGAGCGATCCATGACTAGGAAGATAGTATGACGAGTGAACTCATGCTACTAATATGGCCATGTGAGTGAACCATGACTACCAAGATGGTATGGGTAGTGAACCCATAATACCAATATTGACTTTGAAAAAATTCCTTGACTACTATGGAAATAATATTATATAATTATGTTTGTTCCATCGTTCATTGTCTTATTCCATGTTATGATTTCATGGATTATGTTCTTTATTTCACTTATGATTCATGTCTTATGAACTACTAAGATTTATTTCATGATTCATGCATATAATATTTTATATAAAGTGTATGATATTCTAATCTATGTTTCACATTCGCATACCCTTACGATCATGTTTATGCGTACATGTGTCCCTTGTTTAACCTTAATGAGTATATATTCTCACCCTTTGTTATGTTTCCTTTCCCCTAGGTTATGAAGATATGTGTTATTCTTTTATGTGACTAAGAAGGTTTTTATTCATTAAGAACCTAGTAGGATATAATATAGCTCACTTATGTACCGGTGTTCATGTTTTTGTGCTTCCAAAGTCATTATCATAATATGTTTCTTAGGAACCTATTTGTATATTTTTTTATGTTTTCTGCAAAAGTTATGTAATTTTATTATACGAAAAGAGAGGTTCTATAGAGTTTGTATTATATAAAAGGTTTAGTTAACCCTTTTAATATATGATTAGAAAAACATAGTGACAACGCTAAGGTTATGTCAGGGAATAAGTCTAAAGATAAGTTAATGTTTAGGAAAATGTAATGGAATTTTGGTAAATGATGGAGTGAGTGTATTCCTAGAAATAAATCTATATATGCATATTACAAGTGGATGTTGTTTTAGAATATATTTACCTTGGAGTAACAACTCTGACAAGATGTTTCGGGCCTGACTCTTGGTAATATGGTATACGACCACGTGCCTTTCTTCAAAACTAGTTAGAGACTCCTGAGGAATATGCTTTGGGAATTCAAAAAATCTTCCTGAACCATCATGAAGGATTTAAAAAGATATTTAATATAAATAATTTAGGATAAAACTACGGTGTCATAGATTAATGATGGAATCATAATTTAAACATCCTTTAAAGGAATGTTCATAATTATGTGGTTTCTCATTATGATAATTGTGTCTTACTCTATGCATTTGATTTTAGTCAATGGATAGTTCCGATATGAGTTGAATTAATGTTTATTAAAATGGAAAATGAAATTATTATACTCCTGAGAAATAAAATACCATGGTAGTTGGAATAAAAAATCCTTTTCATATTCCCACACAACTTTCTCATGTTATGAATCATGGGGATATCCAAATAGGAAAAAAGGGAACAAAATTTTTATTGATTCCTTCATGAGGAAACATCCACCTTCTTCAATAGTGTCTTATAATCCAATTGTTACTAAAAAATGGATGAGTACTACTAAAAATACTTTCTTCGTTATCCATTATTTGGAGCATGATAAATTCATTTTAGCTATTTATTATTTAGAAGGTGAAGCAGACCAGTGGGAACTCTAATGGAGAATACAAGGAATCATGATGAGATTGAATCCATAGATTGGGATGATTTCAAGAAATTATTTTTCAATAAGTAATTTCATATGATTATTTATACAAAGAAGGATAAATAATTCCTTGAGTTTAAGTAAAGGGGTGATGAATTTGTTGGTGCCTATGAGGATAATTTCATCATACTTTCGAGGTATGCGTCTGGAATTATCATCTAACCCAAAAGTAATGTGGATTGGTTATTTAATGGATTAAAGCATAGTATCATAAGCTAATTGTCCATAAGATACATTATTAACTACTAATATGTTTTAAATTTTGAAATCAATGTTGAAATAGAGGTTAGATTCACTTATCAATCTCATAGTTTTTACAAGAAAAGGAATATGGAATTTAAAGGAAAAACTAAAATCCATAAAGAGAAGCAGATAATATTTCATTTATTCTCTAATTGTTAGAAGAATCATTGAGTAAATTTCATTTATGGGTCCAATAAATGTATTATGTTTGGAAGGGAAGACCATTGGGAATTTTATTACCGATGTGATGGGAAGAAGTTATCTAACAAAACGAATAGAAAAAAAGAAGAACATAATGCACCTCCCATGCTTCAGTGCTAAAAGTGTTAGTCGAATGTGCATTATTCTAATTAGTGACCAAACCCTAGGGTTATTGATGATGATCGGTGTTAGCAACCACTTAAGCTAAGGGTCAGGGGTAAATCTCATGAAATCATTTTTTCTAATGAGGGGTCTCATAGTGATGTGGTGAAACATACACTTATTATCCACTGTAGAACTACCAATGTCTTATTTGATTCTGGATCTACCCACTGTTTCATATCTAAATAATTTTATAAGGGTGTTGAGATTCTAAAATGATTATATATGGAATTAAAATTTCAAACCCCAAATGTTATGAGGATTTCATCCAACGTCTATGACTCCGCTCTAGTTGATGTTTGTGGGAATGTGCTTCCTAAAAATGTTTTCATTCTTCTTCTAGTTGAGATTGATGTAATCATAAGAATGTATTAGAATTATATGAATAAATACCACACCAATTGTCAAGGAAAGGAATTTAAGTTTGATATTTAAAACCCTCATATGATCATCCATCAATGTGATGATAAGTATGAAATTTCTATGGAGCTTACATCCAGTGTAAGGGTATTAATTCCCAGTCCGAAGGGTTGTTTGTCTCAAATGGTTGGGGATAAAATAGACATCGATGATATGAGTATTGTTCATGAATTTTTTGATATATTTATAGAAGAGTTTCATATCCTTCCACCAAAACTTGATGTAGAGTTCTCAATAGAACTCATACCTAGTTCCACACCAATAGGAAAGACTCTTTATAGAATGGCCCTGATTGAGTTACAAGAATTAAAGAATCAACTCCATGAAAACCTTGATAAGGGATTTATTCAACCTAGTGTGTCACCTTGGGGTGAACCTATTCTTTTTGTGAAAAATAATGATAGATTAATGTGACTCATCATTTATTATCGATAGTTGAATAATATAACAATCAATAATAAGTATCATCTTACCCATATTAATGACTTGTTTGACCAACAAAACATATCTCAATAATTTTCAACGATTGACCTTAATTATAGATATCATCAATTTAGGGTTGATAATGAGGATATAACCAATATATAATTCCATAGAAGGTAGGGAAAATATGAATATGCAGTGATTTATTTTTTCTTACTAATTCCTCTGTTATCTTCAGGAATTTTATGAATTGAGTCTTTAGATATTACCTTGACCAGTTTGTGGTAGTCTTTGTAGATGATATTATTATCAATTAAAATAGAAATAAAGGGCATGAATATCACTTGATAATTGTAGTAAATACCCAAAGTAATGGTAAAATATATGAGGAATTTACAAAGTGTAAATTATAAATGTAAAAGGTTTCATTTGTGGGTTGTATAATCATAAGAGATGGTATATTAGTAGATCCATCAAAGACAGAGGCTATTGAATGATGGACTAGTACAACCACAATGACTAAGATCAGTAGTTTTCTGGGTTTAACTTTATATTATATATGGTTTGTGGATAATTTCTCAAAACTATCTAATCCTATGACCATGTAAACTTGAAAGGGTTACAATTTAATTCGGATATAATATTTTGAGGAAACTTTCAAGGAACTGAAGAGAAGGGTAGTCGGCACACCTGTTCTTACATTATCCTATACTAGAGAAGGGTTTTATTATAAAGAGATAGATCCTTGAAGGTATTAGGAAGTGCTCTTTTGTATAATAATTTAGTCATCTCTTATTCCATGCTACTTTTGAATATTAATGAGAATATTTACCCAACTCATGATTTGGAGCTGGCAACAGTATTTTTTGTAATAAAGATATGAATGTATTATCTTTATGGTGAAAAGTGTGATATATATACCAATAATAAAACTATAAAATATATATTCAAATTGAAGGAGTTTAACATGAACCATAGAAGATGGTTATAGAAGATAAAGGATTATTATTTCTCAACACATTACCACTATTGGAAAGTGAACAAGGTGGCTAATGCGTTGAGTTGAAAGAATCAAGCTATCATAAATATGATGAGGATCACAAAAGATCAAATATTTCTATATATGAAGTGGATGGATCTAGAAATCAATAAGGAAGGTGGAAAATATTATCTCTATCAAATAAATATTAAACCCTCTATCCATGTGATGATTAAAAAGGTAGAAGGGAATATTTGGAGCTTCAAAAGAATGTTATAAATGTTCCTAAGTTTAAACTTGATCTGCATGGAATGATATGGTTCAAGAATATTGTTTGTGTTCCTTACATGCCATATTTGATGAAGGAGATATTAGAAGAAGCTCATAGTTCTTCATTATCTATTCATCTTGAATGTATGAATAGGTGTATGGATTTGAAATAATACTTATGGTGAGATGGAATGAAGAGAGACATAGAATGGTTTATATCTCGATGCTTGGTATTCCAGGAAGTTAAGGATGAAAGAAAAAAAGTCTAAAGGTATTTTGCATCTATTATCCATACCAGAATGGGAATGGGAGAACATAAATTTGGATTTTGTCATTGGACTCCCAAAACCTCTAAAAGGATTAATTCTATATGGGTTGTAGTCTATCACCTTAAAAAGTTAGCATACTTCAGCTCTATCAAAGAAGACTAATCTTTGGACCATATTTCTAGGATAAACATTATAGAAGTTGAAATGTTGCTTGGAGTGAAACATTACAATATATCAGATTGGGATTAAAGGATTAGCTCAATGTTTTGGTGAATTCTTCTGCAATAACTTGATACAGAATTGAGATTCAACACTTCTTATCATCCTCAAGTATATGGTTTGTCTGAAAGAACAATTCAAACCCTAAAGTATATGATGAGATATAGTTCCTTATATTTTAATGGTGGTTGGGATAAAAACCTTCCTCCAGTTGAATTTTCATAAAAAAATTTCTTTCACTATAGAATTTAAATGGAACCTTATAAATCCCTCTATGAAATAAATGTAGAGATCCAAAAGGTTGGGAAAAAGTTAGAGAAAAAAAGATATTGTGATCTGAGATCACTGAAGAAATGTAAGAGAAGGTTTGAGACATTCAACATCATATCATGGTTGCTGAAAGATAGAATGAAATTTAGTATGATAAATAATGGTTTGATATAGAATTTTAAGTTGGTGAGAAGTTATTTCCATGAATCCATCCCTGGAATGATGTGATGAGATTTGGAAAAAAGGTAAACTAATCTCTATATTGATCCCTTTGATATTATTGATCGTGTTAGGAAATTAGCCTATCTCTTGGAACATACCCCAAATATCACTCAATTCCATGATGTGTTCCACATATATCTCCTGAGGAAGTATATACATGAACATTCAAATGCATAAAACATAGAGGTCATACCACTAGAGTTGGATCTTTCTTATTAAGAACAACTTGTTAAAATTTAGGACATATCAATGAGAGTTATGTGAAATAGGACCACTCACATGATCAATGTTTTTTAGAGAAATAACCAGTTATAGGAAGCTATGTGGGAAAATTAGGATACTATGAAACATATGTATCTTTATTTTTTACCCTAATTATGAATTTTTAGGGAGCAATTCATTTTAAAGGTGAAGAATGTAACACCCTGAGTTATTTATGGACCATTATTTTTTCTTGAAATGAATTAATTTTCATTGACATATAGAATTAAAATATTTCAAACATTAATTTAACACTAAACTAAATTCTATTAAGTTAAATTAAACAACTACTTGGTGTGCGTAACATAGAACACTAACTTGGCATAAGTTACACACAATACTGATTTTCTACGAAATAATTTTTTTATAATTATTTAATTGAGATAATTAGAAAATATCCATTAAACATAGTGAAATGAATAGTAATAACTAGTTTTAAAATACTATTTTCAATGTTTATATAAATAAAACATATTTATAATAATGGAAATAATTTTCTAAAATGGCTTTATATGTTTTAATAAATTAATTTCTCAAATGAACAATTTTTCATGTCCTTTTGTTTAGAATAAGAAAATTAATTTTAGACACATTTATTAATTTAATTTTATAAAATAAAATTCATTTTTTAATTTATAATTTAGAAATTATATTATGGTGAAATTTTTGGATTGTTCTGAGAAAAATCATTTTTGGATGAATAGTTAAAAATACTGAATTTTAATTTAAAAAATCCTTTTTATCTTATTTATTTTCATGATTAAATTATATTTTAATATTTTTTAAAAGATTAATATGATAATATTTTAATCTATCAATCCAATTTATTTTATTATAATCAATTTCACTTTGAAATAGGGTATAAAAACTTAGCAATCTTTTTGATGTTTTTACTTTAAAACCCTGCAGTGTCGTCCAATCAAGGATATTAATTTAAAATTAATTTCTAGTAATTCTATGTTTTTAATTTGAAAAAATTGATCCAATATTTTTATTCATAATAATTTATAATCTTTAATATGATGAAATTTGTTTTTGGCCAAAATTTATTTTGAATGTCGTTAAACATAATTATAGAGATTAAGCGAAAATTTGCATAACATTAGAACAAACCTTAAAGATAAGGTCTCAAATTGACCTAGACACATGTAAAAACCATTATATGGCCATATATCGTCCATAAACCTTATATTAAGGATTTATTTTGTTTTTTATTAATTTTTTATGTAGAAACATGGGTACACCTAACTTGTTTTAAAAAATGCCATGTGTGTACTTTCCCTTCCCTAAAAAAGGCCAACACATCTCCCTATTATTAAAACATCTCAAAACACTAATTTTTGTCCAATAACTACTCAATAAACTTCCTAAAACTCTTAATTCCTACTTTAACCCACCCTTTTATCACACATCCTTCTTAGGAAGCCCTTTGGTGAAAACAAAAAGGATTTACCCGATTAAGAGGTTACACCCTCCCCCAGGCTCTATTTTATTTTATTTCTCCACACCGTGAAATCTATTTAGTACATTCCTATAAAATAAAAATAGTGTCCAAAATATACTGAGATTTTTTCATTAAGGTTTTGATCTACACTCACACACACTTCCATCTAATGGGTAATGACCAAACTATTCATGTGAACCTCGAACTACCGCCTCACAAAATAGTAACTCTTATATATTCCTTTAATGCATCTAATGGTTGTAATTGTGATGTAAAATATATTTATATTTTATATAAATGTAGATAATTATGTCTTTAATATTTTATAATTATATTACAACACATATTTTTATACATTAAAATTTTGTAAATATGATAATTTTGTTTGAGGAAGTGCGGACTACCACTTGCTCAAAGAGATGTGATTCGTTGACACGATACATATAATATATTAAAAGTTGATTTAGTAAATTTATATGATATTTGAAATATTAATTCTATGATAATTATAATATATACATATACAGATATATTTCATTTACACTTTTTCTTTTAATATGTCAATAAAACAGAAGAGGCAATCATGCGTACGTACGACCTACTGTCTCCATGAACATTGTGTTCCATTTTCATAATTATATATTATATAAGTTATTATAATACACATATAATGAGTATAAATGATATTTATATCATGTTTTAATGTCTTTAAATGATGATATATGTATGAGGACCAAATATATAACAAATTAAGACACATACGAAGAACCAAATAAATATTACCTGAAGTGAAACCTTAACATAGAATTATTAACAAGAATGTAATATAAGATAATAATAAAACCCTATATGGTATTAAATATAATAATATAATAATATAAATTATTTATAATAAACATACATTAATTATACTGGAATCATGTACGTGTAAAAGGAGAGTCATGATACAAGGTAAGGGAATTCCAACTAACTTTTTATTACTATGAGATACATTCCTTTTTCACCACTAACTTATTTTTTATGGTGTATATACTAACAATGAATTAATTATATGATTATTATAATTTAATTTATAGTCATTTACACAACCATTATATGATATTTCTTTCATGGGATTTGTTTTTCAAAAGATGCCAAATCAGTAAGATGGTTTTTTATTAATTTTTCTTGTTTGAGACATATGTTTTTTTTATAAACCTAATTATTCTTCAAGGTGTATTTGACATGTTATATAATAAATATAATTATTTTAATTATATTTTTAGTTCCAATTAATTTAATAATCTTACATGGTGAGTATGATTTAAAGTGACCAAGTGGTAAGAGTCTATTGAATCAATCTCATCATTTATCAAAATTGATAATAATTATGATTCCATTAATAAAATATTATAAACTATATCTCAAGAAAACTCATGAGTTTTATTATAATATATTTATTAAATATATATAAATTTATTATTACCATTGTTTATCTTTTGTAAATAAGACAAATAAAATAAAAAATTAAGAAAAATTTTACTGTGTTTCTCTTTTTTCTTAGCAATCGATTTTACTTCAAAAAACATATTTTCAAAAAAAAATTAAAATTATTTCAAGCATAAATTATATGTTTTTAATTAAAAAGGATTTAAAAATTATTCCCATTATTATTTATTAGTTTTAAATGTATTTTTAAATAAAATTATTTTAAAAATGTTTTATATTTTAAAAAGAACTATTAAATGAATAAAGGATATTCTTCTCAAGAAATATTTTTAAAAGTACTTTCGAAATTATTTTACATCTAAGATGAAATATTTAGGTGTTACTCATTACTTTTTAGGGAAATGATTCAATGTTTCAATTAATATTTGTTATCGTAATGTTTTATATTTTTATATCTTGATGTTTATGAACACTATTTCATTTCCACGAGTTACATGCTTTCAAAACCCGCTTCTTTCCATGGGTTATTATTTTGATGAAATGAATATTAAACCTATATCTTTTTTCCTTAGGTTATGATATGATTTGATGTTTATGTTATGAATTTATGTTCTTGTTTTTTTATATATTTTTTAGGATATTTTTAACATGTATGTGTGATTTCATTTTGATATGGGTTAAACCTATATCTCACTCCAATGAATTGGGTAAATATTTATATCTCACAAGATATCCTAAGATGGTCTTGGGAGTGAATCCTGACTATTATGATGGTCATGTAAGTAAACCATGACTAACAAGGTTGTATTAGGAGTGAACTCATGCTACTGTGATGTACATTGGAGTGAACAGTGAGTACAATGATGGTATGGGGAGTGAACTCATACTACTTATATGGAATTGTTAGCGATGCCTTGATTACTAAGTAAATAATACTATATGTTTATGTGTTTCCATAGCTCTATGTTTTATTACAATGATATTATTTCATGTATTATGTTTTTTATTACCTTATTATTCATTTCTTATGATCTTACATTATTTATTCAATAATTCATGTTTATGATCTTGGATATGTTGGGTATGTTCTTCTAATGTGATGATAACATTCTCATACCCTTATTCTAAAATTTTATCTTACATGTATCATTTGATTACACTTACTAAGAATCTGATCTTGCCAATTTTTTTTGTTTCCTTTACCCCATGTTATAAAGATATGTATTATGTTTGATGGGTCTAAGAAGGGTGACAGTCAGAAATAACCTAGTGGGATATAATGTATCTCAATTATGTACTAGGGTTCATGATTCCATGTTTCCCAAGCCAATAGAGTAATACGGTCTATGGGAATATATTTGAATATTTTAGAAATATTCCTCAAAATATTTTTAATATTAATGTATGAAAATTGAGGTTTTCCATATATCCTACAAACATCCTCTCACTTTTTGAATAATACAAATAAAAGGTAATTATATCAGTTTCCCATAGCCACTTGGATCAACAGTTCACTCGATCAAGGCTCTCTTCTTCAAGAAGGTGCTCTTCATGTCTGTTTCATTTAATAGTGAGAGTAATGAAAGTCTTATCGTCCCACTTACCATGAAACTTCCCATTCATAAGTCTAATATCCTTTTGGAGCTCTTAAAGGATAATATTTAGACTCTGTTTCTTATCCAAGTGATTAATTCACCTTTTAATCTTCATATCTCATTATATAATGCACACATTCGCACATTAATCTGTCATATATATATATATATATATATATATATTATCTTATATTCAATAATAATAATTATTTATTTTTATTATCATCATCATCATTATATTATATATCCATATATATATTATTCAATTAAAATTCTATCAATTTTATTACATGAAATTAAATTATAATTTTTTATTTAATTAATTTTAATTTTCTCCTTCATATTAAAAAAATTTCACTCATGTGAAATATAAATAATTAAAGTACAAAAAAATTTTACCTCATAAATTTAACACTAAAACCACAAAATATATTTTAAAATATATTAATTATTGAATATATCATGCTTAATTTGAAATTCCATCCTTTTATCCATTTCATTTCACTGATGTTTTAAAAAATTAAATAAAACCCAAGTCACGTTATGACTTACCTCACTTAGAAATTTTACCTAATCACTACAGAATAATTTAAAGTAAAGTTTCATAATTCATAGATTTCATGTGATCTACTTTATAATTTCAATGGTCTCGAGACCCTTACCAGAAAAATGTAGTGTGATACTCAATAGAAAATTGAAAATGATGTGCTAATGTTTAAGGGATATGAGGATTTTATGTTTATAATTTTAGAGGAAAAACATGGGGTTTTAATATCTTTAGTATAAAATAATGACACATTTTAATTTGTGTTCATAATAAATTCATCTCACTCATCCCCTCACACGAATATCACTCCCATATCACTCTTCCACTTTTCTCATTTTATGGTTCATAATAAACATAGTGAACAATAATGAATGAAACATCCTCTTTTATCCATTCTTTATTCATTTTTTATTCTTTAATATGTAGAATATTTATTTTTTTATGTTTTTTCCATTAGTGATAATGCATGAATACATGTATAATGGTTGTGAAATTAGATTGCGAAGCCACTAACAAGAACAGATTCATAGACATACACACTAAACCAAAAATAGTGGATGTTTTAGAAAAATTTATATGAATTAATCCTCCCCCACACATATCTTTATTTTTAAATTATATTACATAGAATAAATTATTATTAAGGGATATAATTGTCTGGTAATGTAGCTTACATAATAGTTATCATTTTGTTTGTAATGCTGAAGGGGGGGGGGTAAAATTTCAAGGTGGGAAAATATAATTTTATTATAAAAAGGGATATTTCAATTAAATTATGAACTTTATCATGTATAACACACTTTAATCCTATAGATCCATGAAAGAACCAATAAAATTTATAGTTTCAATCGTGACATGAGATTCTCATGATTGTGATTATAAAAAATAATGTGCATAGATCGATTAAAATGTATATCAGATTGGGGATTAGAAATATGTATAGTAAGTTCATATAGTTGGTATCATTTTCTACTAACTAAATTATGTTCATGTTAATGAAGACAATGTAAATGACTCACTTCAGAATTACTCTAAAAAAACATAAATAATTAGTCAATTCTTCTGTTTATCAATGCTAAATTCTTATTGATCATCCAATTCTTTCACTTACTGGTGAGAATTTTGGTCAGTATGAATGTTATGTAGTAATTTATTTACCATTAATTTAACCTCATTATTCTCTTAAAAATGGTAATTATAATAATAATTTATTATGAGATAATTTAACAACTCTTTTTTTTCTTAACTTAGTTTGAGAAAACAATGAAAATAAAAAAAGGGAAACAAGATAATGTAGAGAGTAATTAAAAAATATACAAAAAACAATGTGTTCTAAGATAAATTTATTAGAAAATATTCCATTTTGATGTAGAGTTTTCAAGTGCTCCAGGTCAAAGGATTAGTTATAACCTAGAATATAATTCATTGGGGCTGTCCAAGAATGCCTTTATTGAGGATCCAAACTGATTGCTCACTGTTCTAACTCTTATATTTTTTATTATTATTTTATATGTTTAAAAAGAAAACATAAAATTGGAATATATAGTTTTTTCCTTTAATGAGATAAAAATGAATAAAAAACAAAAAATAAATTAGAAATAATATTGGATGGTTTTGGGTGAATTCTAATGAGTTCAATGATTATTTTTATTTCGTATAAATTACCAAACTCAATAAAAAAAATAAATACCATTCATCCACCTACCCCTCACTATTTATCATTTCTACATAGTGAGTTGTAAAAACACTCTTCAACTGAGAAAGTGAAGTTACTCAAAAACCTAATAATGACCACTTACTATTCATCATCCTAACTTAGCCAAATCTATAATTTTGGTGAGTGAATTTATTGGTGGGAGACAGTTAAGTTCAAAATACTAAAAGACTATAGGAGTGTTAATGGAAAATGGGGTGATGAGCTTCTCTTCCACTCACAACTTTCACTGATACACCCTAACCAATGATATAGTTCAGTAATTAAAATGATGAAATTCAAGATCACCATTTTGATTCTCCCTGGACCACCCAAAAAAGGATATTTCATCAACATCATGAAGTGTGAGATCACAGTGGTTTTACACTATTTTTAGAAACCGAATAAAATTTAAGAGAGGACTATAAAAAAAACAAAAAAATAATAATAAAACATTTTATTAACATTAAAATTAAATAACTATAAGAAACCAAACCTAAGTCAAAAAATTGTCAAAGGGAAAGGGTCTATATCCTATTACAAATGTGAGGGGATATATATATATATATATATATATATATATATATATGTATGTATCATCAGTCTTCTTCCCCGTCCTTTTGGAAATTCATTTATAAGATATCATATTATTCCTCTATGGATTTAATTTCATGTTGGATAGATGAGGGTCATTATTTCGTCAAGAAAAACATTCTCAAAGATTAACCATGGTTCCTATTTCTTCCCAGGAATATTGTCTCTATTAAATGATGGATGAGTATCTTATGGATCAGCTTGAGGATCACTTATTGATTTGTACTAACCGAATAAATTTAAATTTAATTTTAGTTTTAACCCAAAATCATCTTATGAATTTAATATTTTTTGTTATATGTGGGGTTTTATGTGGATAACAATTTACTCTTATGATTTAACACATATACAGAAGTTACATTTATTTTTGAATACAATTTCATTTTGAAATTCCTGGCCAGAATTTACTGTTATTTTTTGGCATGTATTAATATATTTAATTACAAATGGATATTATTAAATTATCAAATTCAGCTATCATAAAATTAATGTCCCATAATAACTACAACTAATAACCCTTATGAAATGGTAAGATAACATTTATGAATTGCAAGTATAACCCTTATGAAATGTTGGGGCCAAAAGTAATAACAGTTATATTCATAAAATATTCTAAAAATTTAATCAAAAAGTATGAATGATAGTTATGTTTTTGTAGGATTGTCACTATGGAATTCAATTTCTATGGGTAATGATTCTTATATGTATTTTTGGTTAATTTTATGCATTTTCAATCTGGTTTTTAATTTTATCAAATAAATTTTAAAATTATTTACTTCAGGATTCTTAACATAAAGACCTTTATCTTTTATTCCATTAATTACCTAAATAGTGTAAAAAACTCATAATTAGTATTGGATTTATCCAAATTATTTAGTAATTAAATTAAAGATTAAAAAATAGAATTTAATCCATTTAACTCGTTAATTTTAAACATTCTCAAGTATCAAACATGAATAAATTGCTCTGGTTTTAAGTTAATTTTTGGATTTATTTTCATTAAAAATGGATTGAATTTATAAAATATTGTATCTCATCAATGGTATTATGAAATGGGTTCTATTACTCCTAATATTATTTATGATTAGTATTATGGGGTTGGTTTAATTACCCTATATATAATATATGATGATATATAAGGTGGGTGACGTTCTCCCCAATGATGATATATAATTGTATTAGGGGTTGGGTGTCTTTTCCTCCTAACTATGTTTAGTGGGTATTATGGGGTGGGCTCTATTCCCCTGGATATGATGTATATGTATTATAGGGTGGGACCCATTCACCATGATTTGATGTTTTATGAGTATTAAAGGGTGGATACAATCCCCCCTGATATGATATATGGGGATATATATATATATATATGGTGGTCACCATTCTCATTAATTAAGATATATTATGGTATTATAGGGTAGGAACCATTACCCTTGATAATGTATGGGGATATTATAGGGTGGAGAAACTCCCCCTAATTATATATATATATAGTATTATGGGAGAGAATTATATGACCATTGTTATGGTTATTCCACTTTCTCAGAGATATCTAGTACTGAATGAAGTTGGTATAGTCTACCATGGGTGTTAACTTATAACCTTAAGAATGATGGTGATTTATTTATTGGGTTTTAATAAATTTTTTGATTATTCTAATCATATAACATTATGCATACACTATATTTAGTAGTTATGTTAGGGTCACCCTTGATGATGGCCTACTAAGTTTTACTCACATGGAAACCTTGGAATTTTAGTACCTAAGAAGAACTCATGATCATAGGTAAATGTTGGGAAGTGGCCTATTGTTAGATAGTTGAGCTAGATATCATGTATGGAGTCACTATTTAGGATTTTTATGAGACCTAAGACCATTTCATGGTAGTTTCCATTTTTTTAGAATGGGATGTATATAATATAATCATGATATATCTTATAAATTTCTACCTAAAACATGCAACATTTTTGTATAGTTCATGGTTAGTCAATGATTTTAATTTCATTTAGAAATTTAAAGCATGGATAGATTTCATTAGGATGACAATGATTAATGTTAGGTTCCATCCGTTATATGGTATAGGCATGGAGATTCATAATATATGAAGAATGTGTAAGCATGGGTGCTTTTTGAGTTGTGGTAGATGTGATACACATTAGAGGCATAATCAGTTCGTTAATTTGGAAATTGATCCTAGAATCAATGGTGTGAATTCATGTGTGATATAAGGATAGTTGGTGGATTATGTGTCTAATTGTAGGGATGATAGGATAGGATACAAAAAACATGATTCAGGATATATATATCATTGTAACTCTAGAGTGTATTCTAGTTGGGGTTTATTTTTTTTGAAATAGAGATCATTGAACACTATTGTGGTATTTTATTACCTAGATACTATCTTGTAATGGCTAAAAAAATTTAATTTAAGTTATACAATGTGGTATATAGATTTTTGTATCATATTCTTAGCCTCAGGTAATTGATATTAGTATTTTATTTGACATGATTATCCTTGTACAACATTTACGACATGTTGATGGAAAACTTTTTGGGATATTTTTTCAGATAAGGTAATTAAGTTGTGCATGTTTTGTGACTTCTAGGGTGAGGTAATGATAATGGATGAAAATTCAAGGTAGTTTTATTTGATTACATATTAATGTGTGGATAAAATATTTTGGGATGTATAGGGTTTGTCCCTTGAGATTCGTTTGGGGTGTAAGAACCTGAGCAGTTCTAGTGTGTCGTGATGGATTCTAAGACTCTTTAGTTTCCTTACTATATAATTTTATTTTCCTATATTTTTTATGGTTATGACAAACAACCACCCATTTTTAGGGATATTATATGATAAGATATTTGAAAATTGTAATATATATTTTTTGAAACTAATGAATAGAAGAAAGGAAATTTAATATTGATTCTATGATAAATATTGGTTAGAAAAGAGGAATCTTTGAAGGGTTTTCAAATTTGTATTACTATTGGGAAATGGTGTATCTTGATGTGACTGATTTTTGAGATTAGATCTCTGTGATGTGATGGAAAAAATAACTCAGTGGTCATCAGGATAATGGATATGCCAGGATGGTCAGCATATATGAAAAATGTGTTGTTACCTTTTGAAAAAATTTAAATTTTGTATTATGAAAACTGGGTATTTTGAACATTTTAAGGGATGAGTGGCCTAGAATAAATGATAAGTAATTAATATAATTTATTAACTTTGGTGAGTTGGGAATCTAAATAATTATTAGTTTCTTATGGGATTATGTGGATCCTGTAGTGGGATGGAAATGCGATTCATGTGATGGTGAGAAATTCTTTTGAAACTATACTAGATCCTTAAATATTTGAATTATGAAGAGGGGTTAACAATAGATTTAGGAAAAGATTTTTTAATTTAACATAGTATTATTAGATCCCTGAGAATCCCTCGGGATGTGGACCTATATGAGGTATACAAGTGGGGATCATAATCATAAAAATTCAATTTAAAATGAGTGTCATGAATAGCCTTGATTATGGACTGGTAGTAATGAAATCCTTATGGTTGGAGGAACACCCATGATGAACTAAGAATTTGATTCTCATTTTGAGAAGAATTAGATAAACATTTGGATTGATGTGTTGATAAACCTAGACTATTTGGGGTTGTGGTCTTGTGATGGTTCTCAAATGCAATAAACCTAGTTATGTTTTTTAAATGGAAAATTCCTAGATGTGGGTATCAACTGGTAAGAATCACAAAAATTTATTTATTTTAAAAATTATTAGCCACTAGACATGGGATGATGGTTGGGTTGTACGACCAAGTATGTTTTGGGAAATAAGTCAGTGGATTGATTTTTTCTATAGAATTTTAGTGATTAGGGAAAGTACACCAACATTTAAAACATTGTGAGGATTTTTGTTATAAATATATCCTCAAGTGTGATACGACAAATTTGTAACACCTAAGATTCAATTATAGTAATCTTTTCATTATATAGAAACAATGCCACAATGCAAATTTTAGAATTCAAGAATATGACTAAATCATCGATTATTATTTATTAAAAATTTATTTTTATGAAATTAATTTAATATTTTATTTATTCATGTCAAAAATATCTTAGGGTGAATTTATTACATTTTTCAAAAATATTTTATTTTTGGGTGAATATTGGAAATAATGATTTTATAAAAATTATCACATTTAAGACATTATAATGATATAATAATAACTTGAAATATCATGAAACATTTTTTATAGAAGAAATATTTTTTTAATAATTAATATAATAGAAATAAAAATATAATTATGAACTGATAAATATATTCATAACATTTTAGAAATCTAGTTAATATTTTTGTTAAAATACAAATTATTTTCATTATTTTCTACTAATAAAGAATTTAAATGGTTTTTATTGGTTTTGATTTTATTTTAAAGACAAATAAGCCTCATTTTATTTAAAATAATCGAATTAATTACATTTTTTTATTATTAAGCTTCATTTTTCTTTGAAATCATTTTTATGTTTAAAATAAACATTTTTCTAAAAACATTTTTTTTCCTTCTTTGCACTTATATTAAAATTAATTTTTTTCCATTATAAAAATTTATTATTGAAAAATGAATTCTATATTTATAATCATAATAATTAATATTAGTTGACAAGTTCACTATAATGTTTTCCCAAATTGGTAGAAACCATGGTAAAAATTTATCACCACAATTAAGGTTAAAATTGGTTAAATGGGGTAAAAATAATGGGAAAAGGTTTCATGATAACACAAAAAAATCTATTAAACCTCATTGGTTGATAATATTTCTCCCTTAAAATTATCACATAATTATATTTTAAAATTTATATCCACTTCCAAAATGAAAATACTTTGAATTTTAAAATCATTTAAGTAATTCCAAGTGTGTCATTTCCCTCACTTATAAAAGGAAACAAATTATCCAATATTATTCACACCACTTGAGCAACTAATATTGACCAAGACATTCCCAAATCCATTAACAAAATTTGTAATCATAATATAAATGCTCTGGTTTCATCAATTTTCTAACCTATAATCCTAATGTGTAAGCCAATGGTGGTTTTCCAAAGAAGATATATAACTTTTAACCAAGTGTTTTCATTTTATTCGACCTCCTTAAAATATTATATAACCATGATTATATGATAACATATGTATCTTCCTTAAAATGATATGTTATTATTCTGGTGTAACTACCCATATTCATCTCTTTTCCATCCTATAAAATATGAAAACATTGCTTGTGTGTATGCACGACTTACCGTCTCAACATAATGATATAATTCATTTTCACCACCAATTTTCTTGTATGAATATGAAGATAGAACAAATTAATTATAGTATATTTATGAAATTATTATTATTATTTAAAAATAATATCTTATTTAATTTATTATCCTTCCAGTTGATAAAAAATGACAACTTACCTCATTTGTATGTGTGGAAAACCATCCCCATGAAGTGGGGTGGTTAATTTTTCAGTTCCTCCTTTGAAGGATAATTATAAATATGTATACAATGAATATATATATATATATATATATGATATTTTTATAACTATTAAAATTATGGATATTATTTAACCCTAATAATGATTCAATCATAGAAACAATAAAACCTAAACTTATACGAAAAATGAAACGGTGAACACTCAAAAACGGTAATTTGAATAAAGAATTATTAAAAAATTGGTGTTTAAATGACATAAGTGGATCATATATGATATTATAAGTATGTATAAATTTTTTATATAATAATTATAAATTCAAAATTTTTATTCATGTTGATAAAATCACTTACAAATCAAGTCAGACATGAGGTGAGGGTTTATTTGACAATATCATTATGATTCAAGATTGTTTATATTTATGTTTCCATTGTGGTATTAAATGATATTTATATCTAAAATCTATTATATCTTATTAAAATCTTATTATTTTGAGAAAATACAAGTTTTAATTTTATTTTATTCTCTCTATGTATTAAAAACCCTGAAATAATGTTTTTGAGGAAAACCTATTTTTTCCTTTTAATCAAGAATACTTTTATATCATATTCATATATTATTTAAAATTATTTAAAAAAAGTTTTTAATATACTTATTGATTTATTAAATTAATTATTACTAATTTATACATTTTAAAAAACGGTTTGAAAGGATTCTTCTCATTGTTTTGGGAGAGAGGCACTTTTTACAGAAGGTTTGAACAAAATTGTTGTTTTAACATACAATGCATTAAAAAAATTCCCCTTAATAATGATTACAATTTTTTTTAGGTAAAATTTACAATTTCCCATGATTCTTTAAAAAGTACATTATTTTCCCTAATAATTGTTTAAAATTATAGATTTCAAATAAGTGATTTCAAAATTAAAATAATATTTACATGAAGAAACATTCCAATGACATTTTGAAAGTATTTCCAACTATGTGATAATCATTTAATAAAACTTACTATTTAATGATTTGAAATACTAATAATATAATCCAATATATTTCTATGGATATATTTTGATCATTTTGACTGGGGAATTTATTGACATTCCATGTGTTACTTCTTACAATATGAAAAATTGTAGATTATTAAATAATTTTTTTATGTTTTATTATTTATCCAAATGGTGAATGCTTTGGGATTATTAAGTGATGAGTGGGATAAATAATTATATAAAACCTTAATAAATATATAGGTGTGATGATATAAAGTATGCTAGTTAATTGGAAAAGGCCTTACCCATTTATGTTAGATGTCTCGACATAATTTCTCAATATTAAGTTAAAGAAGTTTGATATTATAGATTACATAATTATGAAATTAGTTATTTATCTCTCAGATATTGTTTAAATAGTTATATTACCAATCTATAATTTTCAATATCATGTGATTATTCATATTTCATTATTTTATAATCGCTTATTTATACCTTATAAATTCTATGGCATCTTATTTTGTATGCATTCCCTTACTAGGAATTCAAGATCACCCTTTTATTTTGTTTTCTTTCCCCATGATGATATGAAATGTACCATGGTATATATAAAACGATATGAAAGAGGAAATAATATTCTAATCAAATAAAATACAATGTTGTACTTTATGTTTTCAAATATAATGTGAGATTCAAGCATGTATCAGTTTTCCAAGACTACTAAATTATCCAATCTATCAGGATGTGATCACTTATATCAAGTTCCGGTGCAAAAAGGTAACCAACAACTATGGGTTATTAGGTTTGGGGTTATTAGAGTTGTTATCAATATATTTTTATTTTGAAACAAGGGTACTATATTTAGGAAAACATATATTAGATAACATAACCCTATGATATATTTTAATGAAATGTCTAAATATAGGACAATATACTAACTCTTTGGTAAACTACAGATTGTGTGGTTTTCCTAGTGAATACATCCCTTAATGGATACTCTCATGTGGATATAGTTCGGAACATATAAAACTTTGGGTAAAAACTTTAAAAGGGTTGGATTGAGTATTAACTAAATCATCACTAGTGCATCATGAGTGGGTATGATACTGTGCACCTAGCTAGACACTTCGAGGGGATATTCTATGGTATATTCACACAGTCTTTACAAACAATTATGAAATATTTGAAAATATTTTTATTATTTAAAGATATTATCAATGATACTAATCCTACTATTATAATATTATCTATGCATAAAATTTTAATTTATGTTAAATGTTTCATCAATTTTAGAATTATACATTATGATTCATAATGTCGCGATCTAATCTAGTGTATTCCATTTTTTAGAAATGGTACCTAGTGAAAGGAAGAGAACCATATCAATACACATAATCTATGTAGGTACTTCCATTTTCCTTAATAAAATGAATCTACAGTAAGATTATAATCTTAAGATAGAGTAGAACAAATTATAACTATATTGGGGAGACTAAATTTGGTTAGGACTAATAAAACATTTTTATGGAGAATCCTACTGATCCATAATGTGGTGTAACAATGTTAGACCGCTTCACATGAAAATAGACCCCATCATTAAATAAAACCACAAATCCATTAGTAGGTGATTAATGGATTAGTTCCTTAGAAATGATAATTTTTTCTTTTGGAATTAATAAATCCTTTTAGGTTATCATGTTAGTTTATCATCTCATAGGGGATGTAGATCAATGGTGCTCATTTATTCGAAACACTAAGAATGTGAATAAAATAGTGAGCATAGAGTTTAAGTATTTTAAGGTACTTTTATTGTAAAAATATGTTCCTCGTGAAAAACAAGAATATATGGATAGTCAAATTTATGATTTGAAGACGAATGGATGTGGAAAATATAACTATGTATGAACCTAACATTAAAAGGATAAAAAGGAATTCTATAGACTATGTGTATAATACCAAGAGTAATATTGAAAGTTTTTTTAATGAGATAAATCCATTCCATCAACGAGAACTAGTATATAAAAAATTATCATCACATGGGGATAGAGAATAATGTGCTATAAAGGTTGAGAAATAATTCTCCATGTCTTATAACATCAAAATATATCGGGAGAAGAATTGTATAAATAAGCAGATCATGAAGAAAAAAAAGTGTAAGGGTTAAAAGAGAAGGGTGAATTCCAAATGCGATACTTGGGGAAGGAAACTCCTTGGTATATTCTTGAATAGAAAAATGAATTCTTTATGTATGGAGAGAAATTACGTCATTATCATACATGAAAGGGAAATGGATAAGCCATCAAAGTACAATTCTTTAACTATAAGGAGAAGGTTAACTACGTCATCTAACACCCCAAACATCAAGGTAGCTTACCACAGAAGAGGAAAATGGGTGAAGGAAAAGCTTATTCATTTACTATAGTCAAATATTAGGTTTCTAGAAATTTGGTTGTGGGGACTTTGATAACAACATCAAATTAAGATTAATATTTATTTGATTTTGGATCCTCACTCTCATTTATATCATCCATATTTGTTTAAGAAAATTAAATATTTCACTATCACACTAAAATGGTGTTATCAATCAAGACCCCTAGAGGGAATATTATTATAGAAAAGATATATCTTTTAATCCACATAATAATTCACAGACATACACTATTTTAAATATTTATTACTATACATATATAAGAATTTGATATAATCCTTGGTATGGATTATATTTCAAATTATACTGAAATTTTTTATTTCCAAGAGAAGGTGATCATGATTTTTGGAAAATATATGGAATTCCATAACTTTATATCTTATGTTCCAATATCTGAATCATGACTAGTGTAGTATCCTGATCTGGGATACACTTAACTCGTGCCCCGAGCCGGTGGGTCACATGGCCTCAAGCACACCTATTCGTATGCTAGAGGCTATTGGATATCAGAAAGGTTATACAGTTGATATATTGGAGAGACTATACCCTCATATAAAAGTGGAAAAGTGGATATAATCAGGTACAACCAACAATGGAAGCATCATATAAAAAAGACAGAATAGGTGAAAAAATGAGTAAGTGTAAACAGATAACTAAATAATTAAGGATTAGAAGAAAATGATAACAAAAAAACTGATAATAATATCAAATGACTCTATATAAGTGTCTAGTACATGGATTCCTGGAATTATATAATATAGAAAGGAAACATGTATATCCAAGCATTATATAATATATTATATAAAGGAAAAAATTATAAAAAAACCTCCAAGAATGTTGAGCATATTCCTGATCATTTTCTGCTAAGTTCCAACTAATGGTAAAGCATTTTAAAGGCCAGTATCAAGTCAATTTACCTTATTATTACCAACAGGTTGACTATCTTCTTGGGTACCCAAGGCATCCCAAGTAGGGTGCAAGATAAAATCTATGTAGGCCACCACCATGGGTATAAATGTGTAATCCAAGAAGTGATCATAACTAAAATATGTGAATGCATATGTATTTAATTATAAATTCCAAAAAATAAGTAACCAACAAAATTAGTTTCAAATAGGACACCTAGTGGGCCTACCTTATTTAGTTCATTGTGGGAAGAAACATATTAACAATTACTAAATATATATTATATTTATATATATTTCATCCACCTATAAGAACCAAGTACGTGAAGATATAAGTGTCCATACAACTAGAAAACTATTTTTTTCTAGGTCTGGGCATAACTAAGAAATCCATTACCAGTCTAATGTTTCTATAAGCTCATGTAATAGGGTATATTCCCTACATCACAATAGAGTGAGAGATGTCATGAAAAATACCTGAGATGGTGAGTGAGCCATCCTAGAATCACTCTAATCATGGAACATGGCATGTAATGTTGATCACACATATAGATTCACTGGTGTGAGATTAAATACTCCAAACCTAATGTATGTGAGAATGATTATCCTACATTATCAACAATCCCTTACCATCCTACACATCCTGTATAAATTCATAATCACATTTAATATTCATCATAATGAAATATCACTCATGTAACATGTTTACCAAGAATTTAAATATAAATAAGGTATATATATATATTTTATAACATAACACATGGGGAAATTTCTCTCACATGTTACTTTATTCATGTAAAAATTCATTTTAAACAATAAAATTCATAATAAGTATAATTAATGAATAAACAAAGGGCTTAACCTTATCATCCCTTGGGGTTATTTCATTTAAAACCAAGGGAATCATTTTAATAAAAGAAAACACATTATGAATTATCCATTTCACTTGATCAATTCCATTTAACTAATTTATTTCACTAAAACATGGAAATACCATTTATAATGATAAATGGATCATTTAGAAGATGAGAAGATCATCATTCCAATTTACAACTAGGGAAATTACAACTATATGTGGGCTAAACACAAAATAGGTGACTTTGGTTTCATTTAGCACTTGTATAATTTCGGGGAAATTCATTTAAAAGAAAAGTCATAAGCTAATTAGGAGTTCAAAGCATTTGGAACAATTTTACTAAAATTGTCAAATTAATTTGGCACACCCATGGGGTGTTCATATACGGTATTAATGATCTCTAAATTACTACACATGAACCATTATTCGTGTTTTAATGTGAAAGGATCAATTATACATGATGGAATCAATATAAAATATATGCTCAGCAAAATTCATCATGTGACACAACAATGTAGCTATGAGACAATAAAACTCAAAGGTAAATAATGTGACCACCTACCTCAAGGCTATAGATGACACCTCATTCAATATTAGCCTCATATTGGGTGTAGGTTAGAAGTGATTTGGGAAATGGTCGAATGCCCTGAAAATAGGGAAAATGTGCCTACACCTAAATAGTGAAATAAATTCAAAGGGAAAACTAAGTATGAATCCAGAGACTAGGGGAGATTGCCTTAAGGAATCCAACACTTCTAACATATTGAATAATGACCACCAAATGATAAAATTACATGGATATATATATATTCATTGTTCTTGATCTCCAAATATAAGTAAGAGGGGTACCTATATTATGGAGCAAGAAAGGGAAGATGAAATAGGTTATAACATAAGTGAGGGGCAATTTGGTAAATTTACACCAAGATATCGAAGCGTATTGTTTGGCTAAAATGTGAAAAAACTATGATTAGTTCACTAATAATTTAAGGCACACCGCACTGCTAGGCACATAGTATGAATAACCATGAAAAAACTATGAAAAATGGCTACGTCCAATACCTACAACTGGTCTCATGGTCATGATCCCTACGTCACGCGGTTACATAAAAACCACATGGCCCAGTCTGTTCTTCCCATTTTGGAGCATTAGGCTCTAAAAAAACCTCGAACACACCCATGACCTCATTTTATTGATTAGGAATCAACGTTGGTGTCATTTAAGGTAATAAATTTTAAAAACTATCAGTCTATACTTTCATATGAAATATAGGTCATTATAACCTCCCCTCTTTAAAACTACTCATCCCTAAGTTTGACTTCTAATGGTAAAGAGTTATCATTAGGGAATAGCTCCATCCACTAAGATTGTATATCATCTTCCCACTCCCATCTCTCACCTTATACTTAGTCATGCTTTCATAGCACTCATAATAAAAGAGTGGACCTACCTAGAAGTGTCTTTAAAATCAGATCCACTATACGAACTGGATACTCTTCAAAGGAAGCTTTGACATCTAATTCAACCTCATTGGGTTAAAGGATATGTGACAGGTCTGGATAGTAATGGGGAAGTTGATATACATGATGTAAATCATGCATAGATCAGTATATCTAAGGATGTTCCAACTTGTAAGACACTTGTCTAATCTGTTTCAAAATCTCAAAGGGTCCAACAAACATTGTTGAGGGATTAAACTACTTATGAATACATCTATGGACCAAACTGGGTGAGAATCATAAGAAAACACTGTCTTCGACCTCAAACTCAAGTGGTCGCCAATGTTTGTTAGCATACAACTGCTATCTAGATTGAGTAGTCAACATACGCTTCCTGAGAAGCTGGCATAGCTTTGTTGTCTCTTGCATGAGACATGGTCGAATCATAGCTACTTCCCCTACCTATATCCACTAAAGAGGTAAGTATAAATGCCTACCATATCAGGATTAATAAGGATATTTATTGATGGTATCCTAAATGCTGTTATTATAGGAATACTCCACAAGAGAAATGTGTTTCTTCCAGAAAATTCCAAAGTAAAGGAAACATGCACAAAAAATTCCATCCAACACATGCATTGTAATCTCTGTCTATCCATTGGTCTATGGGTTATAGGACATGATCAAAATTACCTACATAAATTATTAATTCTTCATCCACTTACAAAATTGTGACATTAAAAGAGTGTCTCTATTAGAAATGATTTAATGATGACCTATATGAAGATGTAAAAACTCTCTAAAGTATAAAATTCTTATCTCTTCTAACAAGAATTTCTCTCACACATTTATAAAGTGTGAAACCTTCATCAAATGACCAACAACAATGCAAACCATATCATTAACATGAGGTGATCTTGGTAGACCAGTTAAAAATTACATTGAGACATCATCTATTTTCACTCGGGATTGTAGAATGGATATAAAATCTCTATCGAACACTAATGGTCTGCCTTAACATATTGACAGGTGGAACATTCTAGAGATAATGTTTAAAATATCGCATTTCATACTAGGATAATAATAATAGAACCAAAGATCCCAATGTATTTTGGTGACATCGGGATGAAACACCCATTCATATGCATAGAATTTCCACATCATCTTCTAGTTAATGTCTGTTGGGACCCATACACACCCATGAAATAATTAAGTATCATCCCCATCAATAGTCTAACCTAAAGATGTATCATCACCTAAAATTATTTCCATCAAGACATGTCTTTTAGGATCTGGTAACTGCATTGACCTCACCAATTCTAGAAGAGTATAAGTCACCAATAAGGATGAGAAGATAGATTGATTATGGTCCTCTTGAACCTCAATGAACATATCTGAAAATAAGTCCATAAGATTCCATTCACCACTGAAATTTTTATATTCCTTTGTGTGAGTCTTTCGGCTCAGAGAATCACCTAATGAATTCACCTATTTAGGAGTATAGGCAAGCTCGAAATCAAATGATTATAGGTACTCACCCCCCACGTGTTTCCTAAGATTCACATCCCACTATGTGGTAATGTATTTTAGGATTTGTTTATCAGTGAATTACAAAAAAAATAATATCCAAGAAGATAGTGTCTCCAACCACATAAATCATTAGTAGCGAGCTCGAGGTCATGCACCAGGCAGTTTGACTCAAAAGGCCTTAACTGACGTTATCTTTATGAAAAAATTAGTCGGCTTGCATCATAATACCTCTAATAATGATAATTTATGTGTCATAGTATACAATATATCTCTTTCCTAAATCTAATGGAACCAATATCGACACTAAATTTAATTTTCCCTTCAAATCCTAAAATAATTATTCACAAGATTTTGACCAAAAAATTTTCTTAAACTTCTTGTTCAAGCCCGTAAGCAGTGATGCAAGGTGTGAGTAATCCTAGATAAAGTGTCCTTAATATCCATCAATCCCAAAGAAACTCTGAATGTAAATTTTTTTTATTAGTATGCTCTTAGGAAACTATAACTCTCACATTCATTGGGTCAACTAAAACTTATGACTTCGAGATAATGTGACACATGAAGGGGAATTTTTTCGATCCAAAAGTTGAATTTACTGAGCTTTGTATAGAGATAATTCTCTCTTTGTGTATTCAACATATTCTCAATATATTTTTCATGGTCATGGATGAAGTATGATTACACCAATATATTTTCAGCAAACAAAACAAAAAATAAACCTAGATATGGGTGGATGACCCGATTCATAAGATCCATGAAAACCATATGTGTGTTCATGAGTCTAAATGATATAACAATGAAATTTTATGTGCCATGCTTTCTCTTGAATGTTGTGTGAGGTATTTATAAAGTCATGACATGCTCCTGGTGATAGCCTAACCTCAGATCTATCTTTGAAAAAACATTCCCACCTCAGATTTTATCATATAGGTCATCTATCAAGGAAGTGGATACTAGTTCTTTATTGTGAGCTAATTTAAATGATGGTAATCCAAACAGAGCCAGAGGGTACCATCCTCCTTGAAAAAGGGACTGATGAACTCCAAAGAGAAGTACTTGGGTTCATGATGCCTTTATCCTCTAGATCCTCTAATTGATTCTTGATCTCGAGAAGTTCCTTAGGTGCCATCTTATAAGGAGGAATGCTCACTAGAGATACTACTAACACATGGTCAATAGTAAAATCTCCCACTCATAATCGAAGTAGACTAAAGAATTTATCAAGAAAGAAATATCTATAATGTTTCATTACTAGAAGAAACAAATTTGGTTATAACCCCTGGTTTTCCAAGAATAGACTAGCAATATGAGTTGTTACACTACCCAACCTCTACTACTCACGTCCATATCTAGTCTCATTTACATCCCATTCACCCTTATGCACATGCATAACACCCTCTGGTGATGTAAATGTAACCCTCTAATGATATTAGAAAATATGGGCTCTATAGGGAACTATATAGTCCATGTAAATGGTTACATAAATTCCCATCATGTTGAGGATGAAGAGATTCCATACAAAAGGAAACCATCTAACTCAAGGGGACAATCCATAAAATAGAGAATTCCCTCTTAAAGGATACCTAATGGGGTGTCTAGAATCATAACTCGATGAATGTGTTCAATCTCAAGGACCTGAATCTTAGTGATTTCTTCAGATATAAATTAGTGTTATGAACCTATGTAAAATAAATCAGACACTAGTTGAGGCTACTAGAATAGTACTTCATACAATAGAAGGTCTGGAACTCTACTCCTCTGGTGTAAGATGGACTGCATGTAACTGTATTGTAACATAATATTAATTCTCTACCCGACATCCCTGAGCAAGCCCACTATTCTAGAGATGATAATCATAATCTTAACTATATCTACCTTGACCAAAACCTCGACCTAGTCAGCTAATAGTATTCCAGCCGCATGCCTGATTTGATCCTAGTAGCATAATGTTTGAAAGAGGAGTAGGTGTAGATCAGGTCTCACTAGGCACTGAAGGAAAACTCTTGTAAAAGCACTAAATATGGCCCATCCTAATGTTACATATGAACATGACTAGATCTTGCATGTACTGAGATTTTTTACATCCTAGATTCCCACAATGGTGACATATCAGAAATCTATCTATGTGAGTAGCCTAACTACTGCTACCTCCCTGAGAAACCTCATTATGACTCTTTCTCCCATAATATAAACCATTAATAACTATAGGTGATTAACCACCCCAACACACAAATTTTTATTCCATCAAAAATTTCTCTATAATAAGGTCGTATTAGACAATTTTAGAGATGACTATCAAGAGAAACACATTGACCTATGATTGAATAGTGTATACTATCCCGTCCTTAAATCTCCTATAAGTCATAAGATCTTTAGCATCTAGAGTAGGAGGGAATCATTATAGAATAGTGAAATGGGATGAGTATTCCATATCTGACATACTCCCTGGATAATGGTTCCTGAATTCTATAGCTCTATCAAACCTCCGAGTTTTGGTAAATAAGTAGTCATAACGGATGGTCTAAAAACAACCCAACCATTTCAGGATACTGATCCACCTAGGCGATAACATCCCACCACAACATGGATGAATATCGAAGAATATACGCAGCTAGATTAACCCTCTGATCTATAGGTGCCTCTATAATCTTGAATATAGGTAAGACATACTTGTGACAGGACTCCAAAACATGTAATCCACCATCCCCCAATAAGGTGGGAGGGATCTGTTACTAAAACTCTTGAGTCATCTCGACTATGCTCGAGGCAGGTCTAACTATACCGTGCATCGACTACGACATACATAAGAAACCCTATTTAAATTGAGTGTTTGTGCCCATATCAATAACATGAAGTGATTCCAATTTCGTCACTTTATAAGGTATCAATGGTGGATCTTGGTCCACCACCTTACGAGCATGGTCATCACCGCCATCAGGACGTACAACTGGAGGACATCATGGTGGCATGACAATAGAATGCTAAACACATGCCTCAAAATAGATTTAAGAAATTGAGAAGATTGTATTTAAGAATCTAGGATAGGTATAAAGCCTTCCTATTGAAACGATAATGCCTCTTTTCTTACTTCAATGTTCAAATCTTAAAAACAGGAAGATACCACAATATGCTATAAGAACATTGGATATACTCACTACTAAGGTCTGGCTCGAGTCCAAGTCACTATTTATGACATATATAAGATGGTTGCATTAAATTTAAAATCCATATTCAATTTTAATTTGTTCTTGTTCAAATATATATATATATATATATTGTTCATATATATATATATATATTTCCAATATATATATATATACCACTTTAAAAAGTTTATAAAAGTGAATTACTATTTATAATACATAAGGGGACATACCCTTTATGAAACAAAACATGGCATCCACTTAACCCACACTATTACATGTTCTAGGTCATGCGACCAATTTTCTATAGATTAACATTCCATGGTTGACTGCTTAAGGTGACTACTTCATCCTATTCTAGAAAAAACTCTTTGGTTATGGAAGAAAATTTAAGTGTAAATTTTTTTTTCCAATCATGTTAAGAATTGTTAGCATAATTCAATACATATTCAAGGCACAAAAAATATTCACATGAAATATAAGTTGAAAATTAAACATCACATGGTAAGATGCATGGCCTATTATTCATATAGTGACTATAATGATTCATGGAATGTGACTCCCTCATTTCAATAGGCTTATGTAAAAGAAATATAATTTCAATTATACAAATATCAACAACATCATAAATCAAGTGTGTCACCTAAATGTGAAGTTGTATCAATAGTAATAGGAAAATTGAGAACAATAAATATAATTCAAGAAACCAAGCCTTTACCCGAAACAAGGGTTTGTGATAATAAAAAACAAATTATGACCATGTTCCAAGAATTTCCTATCTGCAATATATTATCTCCAAATAGTACTGCAATAAAGGAACCCCTTTGATATAACATTCTAATTTCCTGACTCAGGATCCACTTAACTCATGCCCTGAGTTGGTGGGTCACATGGCCTCATGTGGGTCTCCCTGTATGCCCAAGCCTGTCGACTAGCAGTGAGGGTTTAAAGGAGGTACAAGGGGATAGGGTATTCCCTCTTATCAGAGTGGTATTGTTGATACAATCATATACAATACAAAAAGGAAGAATAATATAAATAAAGAGAATTGATTAAAAAATCCATAAGTGTAAAAAAATTAATAAATAAGCAAGGAGAGAGATAAAAGGAATAATGAACAACTGATAACAACATTGAAGGCCTCAATAGTAGTTTATGATATATGGATTCATGGAATTATATAATACAGTAAGTAAACAGGAAAATATTAGCATGATATACAATATTTCAAAAATGGAAAATTGGAAAACAACTCCAAGCATCTTGAGCATATTCCTGATCCTCTTCTCCTAAACTCCAACTAAAGGTAAACACTACCACAAAAATAGTTTTTCCCAGTGCCAACCTTTATCAATGCTAATGAAAAAGAACTAATGAAGGGGGGGGGTGTCTTCATCAGCGCTAATAAAAATTATGATAAAAGCACCCCTTTATCAGTGCATTTTTTTAGCAATGATAAAGGTAACCCCTTTATCAGCGCTTTTTTTATTGCTGATAAAGGGACCCCCTTTATCAGTGTTTTTTCATTAGCACTGATAAAGGGGGGCCTTTATCAGCGCTTTTAAAAGAACTGATTAAGGGTCGACTTCAAAGCAATTAATTAAAAATAATATATTAATATATCAATATATCAATATATAAATATATTTATATTGATATGAATATAATATATAATTTTTTAATATATTTTAGATAAGTATAAATATACATTTACACTTAATATACTTAATATATAATATATTTACTGAAAATGGATTATAAAAAAACTAAACAAATATTTTTAATTAACAATTTCCAAATCATTATGAGGTAGTAGTAATTTAATAAAAATTTGAAGTGTAAAAATTTTAAAAAAATTAAAAAAAGATCCAAAATATGTTGAAAATTCAACTCGAACATCAAACAGTCATAAATTTTGATCTGGGTGTCCGTTTGAGCTCTACCACATATCAAATCGAAGACTATGACAAGATCTATGTATCTATGATATGGGGACCCTAGTAAAGGTTTTTCGAGGAAAAAAATGCCATAAGGCCTCCAAAATTGAGTTATTAGTCAGGGTACCCCAATTTTTTAACATTTTTTGGATTTTCAGCCTTGTTTAAGGGGGTATTATTGGCTTATTTTGGTGGGGATTGAATTTATTCCAACGTATTACATTCATATTGTTATTATTCATTTGAAATTTCATCATTTTTATCATGAAATTTTATTTATAATCAAATATATAACAATATATACATATTTTTTATATATTCACACAAAAATTTATTTATAAATATAAATAATAAAATATATTTACATATAAAATATATTAGTTTTATCTAAATAATAACTAATATACATTTTATTTAAAATAAAAATATATGAATATTTATATACCAATATATTAATCTAACTATATATATATATTAATATTACTATAAATATATATATTAATATCACTATAAATATATATATTAATATCACTATAAATATATATATTAATGTAACTATATATATATATATTAATATAACTATATATATATGTATATAAATATAAATATATATTACTATACGAATAAATATAACTATATATATATAAATATAGATATATATTAATATAACTATATATATATATATTAATATGACTATATATATAAATATAACTATATATATATTAATATAAATATATATCACTATACAAATAAATATAACTATATATATATATTAATATAACTATATATATATTATAATATAACTATATATATATTAATATAAATATATATTACTATATGAATAAATATAACTAAATATATAAATATATATATAGAGATATCATGAATTGGAAACCAAATCAAAATAGAGGAGTGGTAAGGGCATAGGTGCGCAGAGGGGAGGTCTCGAGTTGAAATCCTGGTGAAGGCAGGGGCGCACGCACATAGGGGAATATTGGAGAAAACGCTGTTAAAGGTTGGAGGGGTGCGTGGGGCGCTGTAGGGGGCGGAAAAGCGCTGTGAAGGGGGGGGGGGGGCAAGCGCTATAAAAGCCCCCCTGATTGGCAGTATTTTTTAATTTTTTTAATTTATTTTTATTTTTATTAATGTTTTTATTTTTTTACCTTTAATCATCACTTTTAAAAAAGTGGTGATAAAAGGGTTCCTTTATCAGTGCTAAAACGAAAGTGCTGATAATGGAAGCGCTAATAAAGGGGTCTTTTATCCGCGCTAAAACAAAGGGCTGATAAAAGGACCCTTTTATAAGCGCTTTTTGGAGCACTGATAAAGGGGACCCCCCCTTTATCTTCACCAGCATGAAGAGTGATTTTCTCGCACTGTTAATGGCCATTTTTAGCGTTGATAAAAGTCGTATTTGTAGTAGGGAAATCATATAAAAGGCTAGTAGTAGGTCACTTTACCTTATTTTTACTAACATATAGATAATAGTTTTGAGTAATAAATGCAACCCGAGCAGGGTGTGAGATAAAAACTTAATAGGCCACCAACAAAAGTGTCTACATGAAATCCAAGCATTGCTCATAACTAAACAGTGTGCCAGAATATGTATTTAATTAACAATATAGAAGAAATAAATAACCATAATGCTCAAGTTCCTATAGGACACCTTGAGGGTCTACCTACTTCTGCTCATTGTTGAATGGAACGTTTAAACTGTCACAATATATATAGTAGTAATATATATATATATATTATAATTATATAAATTCCATCCACCTATATTAACTAAGTACATGCAGAAATAAGTGGCCATATACCTAGAATACTTATTGTAGGACATACTGGGATGTAAATCTAACATCCATTACCAATATAACGAGAATGTACACAAATTCAATAGGGTACATTCCCTACATCCAAATAGACTGAGAGAAATAACGCAAAAATACTCAGGATGGTGAGTGATCCTTCATGGAATCACTCTAATCATGGAACATTGTGCTAAAATCCTAATGCTAATATAGTATCACTAGTGTGAGATTCCATATTCCACACCCGATGTAAGGTATTGTGACAATACACCATGATTAATTTCCCCTTACTATCGTACCCAACCTATTTAAATGCATAATCCCATTTAATATTAAACATGATCCAATACCTTTCATGTAAAATTTATAATATGAAATTAAATATAAATAATTATCATTCATGTTTATAATATAATAAATGAGTAAATACTTCTCACATGTTCCTTTTTTCACGTTAAAATCTATTACAAACATTACAAATCATTATAAGCATAATTAAAGCTTAACCAATTGGTATGGCCTTACCATCCATTGGGGTCATTTCATTTAAAACCAAGTGATTCATTTTAATAAAAAAAGTAGCATGTGTTATCCATACCAGTTTATCAATTCCATTTAACTCATTCATTTCTTTAAAACCTGGAAATACCATTTATAAGGATCGATGTGTCATTTAAATGATGATAATATCATCAAGGTAATTGGTCACTTGGGAAATTACAACTATAAAAGGTACAAAAACCTAAAAGGTACATTTGGTTCCATTTATCACTTTTATAATTGAGGGAAAGTTCATTTAAAAAGGTAAGACAAAAGCTAATTAGGAGTTCTAAGTACGTGACCCAATTTGACCAAAATGGTGTACTTCACTTAGAACACCCATGGGGGGTCCATATACGGTATAAATGATCTATAAATTACAAAACAAAAATTATTGGATATGTTTCAATGTCAAAGGATCAATTATACAAGAAGGAATCAATAAAAATGATATGGTTGAAAAAATTGAGCATTTGGCACAAAAAATGGCTACAAGATTTCAAAACTGAAAGGGAAAATGATGTGACTACTTACCTCAAAGTTGTAGATGAATAATTGCTCAATAGTAGCCTTAGATTGTAAGCAGGTTGGAATATATATAATTAATGGTCAAATTATTTAAAAATAAGGAAAATTATCCCACACCTTAATAGCATAATGGATTCAATGGAAAATTGAAGTAGGAAGTAAGAGACTAGGGGAGCTCACATTGAGGAATCCAATGATTTTAAAGAATTGATGAATATAAATCAGACAGAAAACTTTCATGGAATACTAGATTAGGGTTTCTTGAGATCAAAAGTAATGGAATATGGGTGTTGGTCTGCTAGAGGAATAAAGAAAAAATTAAATAGGTTATAACTTAAGTGATGTACAATTGGATCATTTTACCCAAAAATATCAAAGTGAATGGTCTGGATGCATGGTTTTGACAAGCCATGTGAAAACTATGATCAGTTTACAACTACTTTGGGGAACACCAAATTGTTTGGCACACAATTTGAATAACAATACAAAAATAGTGAGAAATGGCTATGTCCCATACCTACAACTGGTTGCACGACCATGTGACTTGGGTAACATAGGTGTTGAAAAACTGAGAGGCCTAGTATATTATTCCCATTTCGCATATCCATTCTCTGAACAAGCCTTAGATGCACCCATTACCTTCTTGGCATGATTAGGATTTAAAATTAGGGTTGTTTATGGTAATCAAATTGAAATATTAATCATCCATACCTTCATTAAAATTTCATATCATTAAACCTAGATCCACCCCTGTATCCCTCCTCAATAAAATTATGGGAGTAGAATAGAAGACCCAACCTATAGATGGAAAAGGAAACCCTAGGATATAATTTGTTATTATTATGAAATAAAACATTGATGTTTTTCTTGAAGAATGAATTAAACATCCACCCGAGTGTGAAGTTTAGTTTACTTTTGAACTAATCCTTTACACAAAACCTATATCTAAGACTCCCTATAGATTGGATATAGTGAATCTAGTTTAGGTAAAGAAACAAATATTAGAGTTATGTGATAAGGGGTTCATATACCCAAGCATTTCTCATTGGGAAGATCATATCTTCTTGTAAAAAAGAAGTATGGGACTATGGGGTTTTTATTATTATAGGAAAATCACTATAATTAGTTTGAATTACAAGTATCCTATGTCCCATATTAATGACTTTCTCAATAAAATTCAAAGAGATAAATTATTTTAAAAGATTGAACTTTATTTTGGGTATCATCAATTGCGATTAAAGAAGGATGATATTCCAAAAGAAAACATTTCGTATGAGTTATTGACATTAGGAGTTTATAATAATGAACTTAGGATTGACTAATGCACTGACTATTTTAGGGGATATGATGAACAAAGTGTTCAAGGAATATCTTGATAATTTAATTATATTTTTCAATGGTGATATCATTGTATAATTCAATAGTTATGAATATTATAAGTGTTATTTCAGAATAATATTTGAGATTCTTATAGAAAATGAATTATATGTAAAATTTATAAAGTATGAATTATTGATTTAGGAAGTTTTTTTCTTAAACATATTATCTATATGGATGGAATATTTTTGTATCATTAAAAGAAAATGGAAATGAAATAATGGTCTATTTAGACAAACAAAACCAAGGTATATAGCTTCCTTGGGTTAACATGTTACTATTGGGTTTTTACTAAAAATCATTCCTGATTATAAAACACATTAACCAAGATAGAATGAAAACATGTTATATTCATATAGATTGAGTAATGTAATTTTTTTGAATAATTAAATAGGATTATTTTAAATACGTGAGTGTTGACGTTACCATTGATAGGGTATGAATTCTTCATATATAGTGATAGGTTAGAGAATGTACTTGGATGCATCCTTATGAAAAATTATAAAGTAATTTCATATTCATAAAGGTTGTTAAAGATCCATGATTATAACTATATAAAAAATCATATTTAGTTGGAATATATAATTTTATCCTTGATGATATGGAGGAATGTTATTTATAGTAAAACTTTTAAGATATATACAGATAGAAGGATCTTAAAATACATATTTTCATATAATGATGTCAATAGGACACAATGAATATGAATAGATCTACTGAAGGATTATGATTTCTAAATACAATGCTACCATAAGAAAGATAATAATTGAGCCTATGCATTGATTAGGAAAGTTCATGAAATTTTTACTAAGATGAGGATTGATAAGTACTATTTATTCAGGAACATAGTAAAGTTGGATATAGTAATTATTAGGAAAGGGAAATCACCACTAATTTTCCAAACAATTTCAAATAAAAAACCTTATTAGAAAAGAAAAAAAGTTCTCATATTGATGACAAGAGTTTAAAAAATAAAATTAATATTTTAAATGAAGGGAAACTAGAAAATTTTATTTATGAAGATGGTGTACTAAAATTCGGAAAGAGGTTATGTGTTCCATCCATACCTAAGTTGATGATAGAATTATTATATTAATCTCATAGCTTGAATTCTATACACACTCAGGATGCACTAAAATGTATCAGGATTTGAAGAATTTTTTTTGCGGGAAAATATGAAACAATAAATTACAGACTATGTATCAATATTCATGGTTTTTCTACAGGTAATATCCATGATAAAAAACCCAAAGGAGTTATGAACCTCTATATATTCTTTTGTGGACATGTGATGATATTGTTATGTAATTTTTTACTAGATTTATAAATACATCTAGAAATAATAGTATCATATGGGTTATTTTTTATCAGATTACCAAGTCCACACATCTCTTATTTATAAGATATGGTCTACCTATTATGTTTCTGACATGAATCTATATTAATGATGTTATGTGACTTTATGGTACACCACATTCAATTATATTTGATATTGATCCATAGCTTACATCAAAATTAAGGAATACTCTTCATGATGCTAATAACACTGAGCTATATTTGAGAACTTCCTATCATCCTCTAACTAATGGATAGTCTAAAAGGACTATTTTTACATAATAAGACATGTTGATATCTTTATCACTTGACTTTCAAGGTATATGGGATCATAATTTACATTTGGTGTTATTCACATATAATAATATCATCCATTTAAGAATACAAATAGTATCATATAATTAATTTTATGGTAATAGGTTTTTTTACTTCATTTTTTTGTATAGAGTTGGTCGTAGTAATCATATAGGACCAAATCCCATGTAGGATTCAATAATTAAAGTGAATACTATTTAGAATCATATTAAGGAAACTCAAATATGGAAAATCAGATATGTGGATAAATGGGGGGAGTATCTAGAATTTAATGTTATATATTATGTTTTATTGAAGGAATCTCTACAGAGCGGTGTTTTAATCATCAATAATAAAGGGAAACTAAGTCCACGGTACATGAGGCCGTTTGAAATTTTAAAAATAATTAGAGTTGTAGCTTACTATTTGATAATGCCATATAGCATCTCTATAGTTAATGATGTGTTACATATATAGTTATTGAGGAATTACATAACATATCTAATGAATGTGATAATTTTTAAGATAATATAATTAGAACATTATTTATCTTACAATAATGATCCTATCCATATTCTTGACAATAGAGAAAAAGTGTCGGGGAATATGATTATTCTATTGGTAAAGTTACGTTGTAGAAATTATAAGAAAAAAGAGGTGATGTAGGAAGAAGAATAAGTTTTTATGAATAACTACCCATGTATATTCATTATTTGAAATTATGAAAATTTTTAGGATGGTATTTTCGATGTTGGGATAAACGTATTGTTGAAGTTTCAATTATAATAATCTTTTCTTTCTAAAAAAACAATAACACAATACAAATAGATTTATTTAATAATATTATTAAAACCTAAATTATTAATTATTAAAATTTAATTTTATGAAATTAATTTCCTTTTTTATTTTATAATATCAAAATTAACTTAGGGTGAATTTGTGATATTTTTCAAAAATAGTTGATTTTTGGGTAAATAGTTAAAAATCCAATATAAAAAAAATATCTCATTGAAAACATTATAATGATATAATCATAACTTTAAATATCATGAAACATTTTTTCTATAAAAAATATATATTTAATAATTAATCTAATTCAAGTAAAAAAATAATGTTGAACTTTTAAATATATTCTTACCATTATAAAAATATACATAATGTTTTTGTCCAAATAAAAACTGTTTTGCACTCTATTATCTTAATAAAATATTTAAATGGTTCCTCTGAGTTTTGGTTTGGTTTTAAATAAATAATAAATCTTCATTTATTTTAAATATTACTATTAATTTAATTTTTTATCAACATTATTGTTTTATTTTCTTTAATGACATTTTTATAGTTAAACATAATCTTTCAAAAACCAGTTTTCATTGCATTTTTCACACTTATATTAAAATTAATTTCTTCCAATTATAAAAATTCATTATTATAAAATGGAATCCATATTTAGAATCATCATACTTCATATTAGGAAATAATTTTAACTTATGTTTTGGTTATAATGAATAGTAACTATGGTAAATATTTATCACATATGTTAAGGGTAAAAATGACTTAAAAGGGTTAAAAATAACTGGACAAGACTTCAGGATAATAAAAAAAACATTTTTAAACCTCCTTATTTTTTATTATTTCTATACTTCCCTTATAAAAATAGAATATTTTACAATTTGGATCTAATTGCGCCAGAAAAGGACTTTATATTATTAAAATAGTTTTGGTAATTTCAAGTGTGACATTTCCCTAACTTATAAAAGGGAACCACTTATCCTATATTATTTACACATGTTGAGAAACTTATATTAACCCACATCTACCCAAATACCTTCCCAATATTCCTCCCCATGATCTAGATTCTCAGTTCTCAATAAATTACCGACCAGTATGGCTTGACGTTTAATCAAAATGTGTTTTTCTGAAGAATATGTTTATCTTTTAACCGGGTGTTTATTTTATTTCCTCTTCAAACTACTTAAAATATCCCATAATTAAACTATTACAATAACATAATTATCTTAAATTTTATAGAATGTATTTATACTAGTGGAATAGCCCATATTCATCTCCTTTCCATCTTATGGAAATCAAAAATATTACTCATCCGTATATAAGACTTACCATCTCCACATTGCGGTGTAATTCATTTTTCATCACCACATTACATGGATGGTTATAAATATGAACATAAGGAATATATATGATATTTTTAAACAATTATGGCTCAGTAAATAAAATGTACTAATAATTTTTTCACACTTCTGTTGGATTAGTCTAATCAATTTCATGTTTTAATTCTCACAAATCAAGTTTGTTTATTAGGATTACGAATTTATTTAACATTATTAATGTAATGAATATGAAAATGTGTTTTATATTTATAAATCTATTAAATAAACATTTCAAATAATATTAAAAGGAATTTTTACTCTTATTAAAGGTACATTAAAAAATATCTCTATGTAAATTCTTCTACCATTAGTTCAACCTTGCTACCACTAAAGGAATTGATGCTACTTCTAGAATATCTCTTCTAAAATTAAAAGTTTTCTACTTCCAGAAGAGATTTCATACCACTAGTTTGAGTATGTGAATTTTAATTAGAAATTTGAAAAATCATAAGAATATGACACCGCTAGTTCAATGATTCTACTATCATGTAAAAGCATTTACCATATGTTGCAGATGCTACCTCTACTGCCAGATTGAGTTTGTAACTGTTAGTCAGATCATGATACCACTAAAAGACTCTACCAACACATGAATATTTATACTGACATTAGGAAATGAATTCTACTGCTAGTTCAAGGATGTTACCAAATGTTTAAGCTTCCAATACCACCACTAGTTCAAACATTCTACCGTTAGAGCAATCATGGTACCCCCAAATCTTTTACCATTGGTAAAATATGCTAGAATTGGATGGTTCCTGATACTATAGCTATCATAAATTAAATTTAAATTTAATTCATCCAAGGAATATTTTATATTATTTAATGAAAATCATAAATGTATATATTGAATAATGGTTATTATTAAACAACTAATTAGAATTATTATGTAAAATACAAACTTTTTAGAGATATTTATTCGTATGAGGATTTATATTATATTAATATTACCATGAAATGGATAATTGAAGACTTATAAAATATATAAAGATAGAGGAACCCCTCATTCACAATGGCTGACTAGTCGGTTGTTTGATCAATTACTCTTTTTTTCTACTATCTGGCTGGTCTAATGATTAATGAATATATAAAATATTGTCCAGCACTTCATATAATGCTATTTCTTCCAAAAAACATATATTCTTTTAGGAATATTTTATGTTTCCTCAAGGATATATTTTAATAAAATATGAAACAATAAAAATAACATTCTTCATCATCTCAGGATTAATCAAAGAAATAATTTACACTCAAACACTTATACTATCATTCTTTATTCTACAATGATTATTTACAGTAAATCTACGAATGCTTAAAATTTTACATTTAATTTGAAAATATTACTATTTTTATTTTAGAGTACTCAAACACTCTCTAGTTACTCTTTTTAATAATTTTATCCCATTAAGAATTATTTAAGAGGCTGTGTGTATCTTGGACTACCATTGTGAATTTGTTGTATGAAAAAACATGACCGATGGAGTAAAATAAATTTACTATTTAATAAACTACTTCACCAAAGATTATTTCCATGTAGAGAGGACTCAGTTTCAGTTTAATATTGAACATCTTTTTTTGTTCTGTCATTTTTTCTTTGTGTTGTTTGTAGTATTTTAAAACAAAGATATTTTGGTTTCCAAAAATAATATAAAAAACATTACTTCAATAGTTTTCTTTAATTAGTGTTTTATATTCTGTGTTTTGAGAAATTATATTTATACAAATATTTTAATTAATTTTGAAATTATTTTAACTGTTATATGATCATTGTTTTATGAAATATTTCTAAAAAATTGAATTATAAATTTATACTATATTAGTTAATTGGATTGTTTTATAATTTACTTACTTAGTTTTAAATATTTTGAAATAAAAATTGTAATTTGAAACACAATTCAATCCCTCTTGAGTTTTCCACTCGGTACAATATTGGGTATCAAAGGATCTTCTATTCCCTTCTATATAGCCTTTAACTATTCTTTGGTTTTTACCCAAAAAGCTCAAAATTTATGTTTATTATACATTTATATCATTATGGATAAAAATAGACATAAAGGGACTACTATTAATAAACCTCCGTATATTAATGGGAAAAACTATTTTTAACTGAAGATTAAGATGAAAATATATATTGAAAGCAAGGGATTCGATATTTTACATTTTAATATAGTACAAATGTTAAAAACCTAAACCTTTCAGGGCTGATTGTAGTGATTCTATTAAGGCCACGTGTTATTATAATTGAAAAGATATGAATTTGTTATATTATGCATTATGAATACATAAATTCTACATAATGTTTTCATGTTTTAAAAATTATAAAATTTAGGATTCTCTTGTCAAGTCTCATAATGTAACATCTAATATTAAAGAAATAAACCTAAATACCAATACTATTATATATGATACCTTTAAACTGAAACCCCATAAATCAATTTATTACATATATCATTGGTCCAACGAAATTATTGACAAGATTCATTCACATTGAATGAAAATTTAATATTAATATCATGTGATGACACTCCTACGATTCTTACCAAATCGATGGAGAGGAACTTCTATCTCTATCTGAGAATCATGCAATATATTAAAACAGCTAGTGAAGGAGCTGTTGGAAAAATAATAGTGTACATGAAATGTTTTAATGTGAATAAAGAATATGATTAATGTTACACCTCATGAATTTAAATGAAAAATATCCACCATAGAATATTCAATACTCAAAGATGAGTTTAAAAGAATCAAGATATAATATTAAAATTTTATTATTTAAATGTGATTGATATAACCAATCCATTAAAATGGAAGGTATGAACACTTTTAACCAATTTCTAAAATTTATATAAATTTTCTACGGAATATAATTTTTTTTTAAAAATCTTAATAAATAAGTACTCACTTTAGTAAAGATATTATTTTCTACAGAAAATATGTTTCCTTCAAAAAAAATTATTTATTTTTATGAGAAAATATTAATATTAATTTTTAAAACATTTAGAAATATTTTTTTTCTAAAATGTAAATAATTTTTTATTTCAAAATATAGATCTGAACATAGATTAAAATTTTGTTATTTCTTAGGAAAATACTGATTTTTAAATGAATTGTGAAAAATACTGATTTTTGTTAAAAGTTTCTTTTATTTTTAAAAATTTAAGTAATTATAAAGAAAAGTTATTATTTTATAATTATTTTAATGTAACATAAATATTATTTATTTATATTTCATCCAAATAATCATACATAAATCATAATTATATTGGATTCTAATATAAGTTCATTTTTAGGCATTAAAACACATTTTTTAGAAAACTGTTTTAAAGTGGATACCATTTCTCCATTTTAACTCATTTAAATAAACAATAATTAATAATTATTTAAATTAAATGTATATAATATATATATTAATTTAAAATAATTTAATTATGTTTAATTTTCTTATAATTATTATATGTTCATCTCATGCTAGAAAAATGCATTTCTTGAAAAACTGTTTTTTGACACGTCTATGAGTATTGTTTTAAATTAAAATGTAACACTTAAATGAATTAAATTACTTAAAATGAATTCCATATTTTGTATCGAAAAAATCTATATTATATAATAAGTTCAACATTATTTTTGGTCATAATAAATTGTAAAAATAGTAAAAAATAGTTATAGTGGAAATAAAAATTAAACTAGAAAAAGAAAATAAACTTAAAGGTAAAGAGTATAATTTTTTTCAAAAAAATTTCCTTAATAGTTTTTAGGTGTGTATGAAAATTATCTCAATTAAAAGTTTTTATTTTTCAATTTCTCTGGCACATTTCATGAGATTGACTTCCTATTATTGAATAGTTTTGGATATTTACAAGAATGCCACTTCTACTCAATTATAAAAGGGCACCCCCTCCCCTCACTTATTGACACCTATAAAGCCATTTAGATATATATAACCATAAAAAAATCTCTCTACAACAAACCCATACAAATTATAGAGATTTTCTACATCCCAAAATACCAAACATAGTGTCCTAAATAAGAGATCTAAAGGAGGTACTTCCAAATGAAGGCAATCATCTTCACCGAGCTCCTTCCTTTTAATTCTTATTTTCCCACCTTAAATTATGACATAGATATTTTAATAAAATAAAAAAAATTAAAAAATTATTTTGACATATTATTATTTTTATGTCATAATATTCATCTGTATCCTCTTCCATCAAATGGGAAGTGAAACAGTTAATCATGTGTAAGGCAGACCACCACCTTGTGAATCGATGAAATCCGCTTTCCATTATTGCCTCTCACATATATTCATAATGATGGATTTTATGTTTATATATGATAATAATTAAATATTAAACTTTTTTTTAAATTAATATATCATATAATTTCTTACCTTACGATCCATTTAAAATGATAATATCGTTCGTGTGTATGGAGAGCTATCACCTCACAAAGCAATGGATTCATTTATTTTATCACCACATGACCTGGATGGTATATTTAATTGTATATAATTAAATAATATAATATTAATGATATAATTATTATTATATGAATATAAAATAACACATATATTTCCTTGATCGTAATTTTTAAAAATTGGATATGCTACTCATGTGTACGTACGACCTACTGTCCGCATGATTACAATGTAGTTAATTTTTCAAAACCAATATTCATGATTAGTTTTAAAATAATTACTAAATTATAAAAATGATAATTATTTCATGATTACTATTCTATAAATTATTTAATAATGAATCAATTTGACCATGTTCAATACACTGATATTATTTTGAATTTATGAACTGAACATCCTCACAACACTCAACGTGGACATAAATGATTTTGTAATTAACTATGTCAATAAATATTAATTAATTAAATGGATTAATTATATACTACTAAACATAATAATGTTTCATAACAAATAAAATTATTTATATAATATTATTAAACAAATAACAGAAGGCATACATGAAAATTATGGACTTGAGGTAAATGTTTCCGTCTAAAAACATTCATCTTTAAGACATATGATCTTTTATCCCCATAATTTGTTTTAAATGGTTTATATACTGACAATTTACATATTATATCATCAAATAATTCATATTTAATGATATTTTATGTTACGATTCATGTTCTTAATTCATTAGAGTTATCATTCAAATGTTACCAAAGTGATAAGGGATATTTCTAACCCACCCTTTTCCACAGGTTAGGACCATTTTCTCTATAACCCATTTTATCTCACTATAATATTATCTAATTATTCTAAATTACTTATATATGTCTCTCATATATATTAATATCCTTATATTCCTTTATTGTATTGGTAAATACATTCCTTATGTTAATTTCTTAAATACCTTGATTACGTAATTTACATTGATTATGATATGAAGATAGATTATGCAACCCATTTTATTTCAATGGGTAATTATTTTATTATTCATAATTATTGAATTAAATTATTTTTAACACATTAGTGATTATCATGTTATGATCACTTCAACCCTAATAATACTCCAATGCATTGGGTAATGTTGTAGTCTTAGGAGATGTATTTTATGAGGTTAGAGAGTAATCTTAATATGTTATGAGTAATTTTCCACCATGTGATATTATCAAGGAAGTTATCCTTGAATTATTTTTATGACATTTTTTTTGTTTATGACACATTTAATGTGTTACCATTATCTTATCATACCATGTTCTTTATGTTATGCTTCTATGTGATTACTTATGAGCCTTCAATTTTATGATATCATGTTATACCTTTAACTTGCATGTTATATTTCCTTATCATGTTTATTCCCATACTATTATTTTTACCTCACCCTTTTTTTCTATGTATTATATAGGATTTCTAATGTATTATTAAGATCTATAAATGATTTAGGATCTCATTATGGAGAATAAAATAATGAATTTTATTTTAGCCTCACTTTTATGTATTATGAACCAAGTCATCCAAATACAGTGTGATTCATGAAATTTAAGTTGCAATTAATATATTTTTATGTTTAAAATCATGTAATGATATGTTTAAAAGTATTGGATCTATATATTTGGTATAATAACAGTGGTTTAGTTAACTTTTGAAAAAGTGGGTTAGAAAACTTTAATGATAACCCTAGGACAGGTCTAACGATAATCCTGATTATTAGAAGATTTACAGGAATATTGGTAAAGGATAGAGAGACTATTTTTTGATAAATTAAATAAATGTTTGGATAATAAATGTGTACATGGTTGTGGAATAGATATACCTATGTGTATTAACTCTAGAAAAAGGGGTATCGGGCTTGACTCGAGACTTACCGATTACATAATAATGGGCATTACTGCGCACCTAATTTGACACTCCCTGTGATCATGCTTTGTAAATTCACAATATCTTTAGAAAAAATTATGAAGGACTTGAAAAAATTATTGGTTTTAAAATCTAATAGGGAAAATTACTATGTACATCCAAGATTGAAATCTAGAGACTCAAAAGATAGTATATACTTATCATTTATATGCTATTCCTACCAAGTCTTTAAGTTTCCCTTTTTATGATTATTATCTAATGTATTATCATTTTTTTCTTATTTAGTTAATAGTGGGAAATAAGTAAAATCATTCCAAAAACCAATGTGTTTGGTAATGTAATTATTTCAATAAAAAATGCCTAAACTAATGGAAATGGTAGTCAGACATCAATTGATCATTCCAAATGAGCAATCTTGAATAATGATTAACATCTCAATCATAGTTGAATTTAGAAACACACCAAATAAAGGAATAATGGAGTCTCATTGATGTTCAAGTGCTAAAGATGAAAAGTAAAAGAAGATTTAATTTCATACATTTAAAAAATGTGGGAAGAGAAACCTTGGAAAATTAATTAATAGAACTAGAAGGTTCCTTATATGTGGAATAGAAGGGAATGGAACAACTAATTAGTAAAGAAAAAAATATTTTGGCCAACATGGAATTGGGAATTATAATTCAACATATGTAACTACGAATAGTATAATGTTGTAAATGTTGTAACATGGTCATTATCTAACTCAATTCCTTAATCCAATGAATAATTCCTAAGTGCCTGAGTTATAACCATTATTAAAGTACAATGATTAATTAGTTTAGTTGCTAGAAGTATTGAATCATGATGTTAGAGTATTATCTGTCAATGGTATTCTGGTTACAAGTATATTAAATTTTATAATGATTGTTACATATTAAATTTTTTCCTTAAAAATTTCCAAGGATATGTTGAATGGTATAAATGACATAGAAATGTGATTTAATGTTAGTGTTATATTATATGGAAGAACACATGAATGAGGATAAGATAATCTTAGAGTAGTGATTTATTTTGAGATAATTATAGTCAATTATAATTAGTTTGTTTTTTATAAATGAATAAGATAAATATAAAACCTTATAGATTATAAAAGTGATTTGATAACTAATTTTGTTTTTGAAGATGTTCATAAAATTATGGAAAATGTTATAGGATCAAGGAAAATTATTAATATGATTGTCACATATGTTTTTCTATACCTTTATAAAAAGGATAACCCATAAAATGGCTGACAACCCATCACACCTGGAAAGTCCACAAAGCTTTAACCAGAAACCAAAGGTTGATAAAGGTGATTCACCTACCATTAGCCTATGTGATGTACTGTTTAATATGAAATTGTTTATGGATAAATGTTTTTAGAGGTAAATATTATGTTGATTTTTTGTGAACATATTAGAGGATCAAATATTTGTGAATTTTTACGATTTGGAGGTAAATAAGGATATTTTTGGTGTTTTTTAATTGGGATGATATATATATAAACATTAGGTTTAACATAAAGGATTAATTGGGAATAGTTCCATCATTTTTTGGAGATGTAACTTAAAGGGTATGACATAACCTTTGAGGATAAAACCTTATTCAATTTTGAGTTTTTTATGATCATTTTGGATATAGTTTTATTTATTTAAATAATAATCTACGTATCACCTTTGGATTCATTATTGAATTTTGTACATTAATATATGCATATTCAAGTTTCTCATTATCTTACATTGTTATAACCATTTTGGTTTTAAAAAAGACAGGATGAATATATTTGTAATTTTTTATGGATATTATGATCCACTAAAATTTAATTTTAGTTCTTTAGGAATAAAACATTGAAATTTTATATTCAATTCATATAGTAATAGGTCAATTGGAAATCGATCAAAGCACAATGAATAGAACAAATTGGGTTTATGAAATAAAAATATATTATGTATATTTTTGGGGGTTATTTATCTTGATATTATAAGAATCCATCAACACTAGTTAAAGGATGTTGAAACAAAAAAATTATCCTATTAACTATATATTTAATGAATTAGTGGCCTTTTAATTCATCGTATATTTATAGTTTTGTGATTGTTAAATTTATCTTGATCATTAAGTTTCTTTTGATCAGTAATCTTTATCACTCTCCAAAATTATTTACACTTTTCTCACACATCCATATATTAACATCCCATTAATTTTATTCTACATGGAAATATATTCATGTGTTATTCCAAATGACTTTCGTAATTCCCTTTAAATATTTTTAGAGGAATTTTTATCAACCCTTTTTACGATATGAGTTTTACACAAAAGAATTTTAAAATTTCAGACAATTAACATCTGAAAAAAAATAAAATTGTGTGGACAGAATTGTATTATGGGGGAATAATTTAAGACCTTGATTTTTTAAATGAACACTATGCTTGATAACATATTCAACACGCAATACTAAGTCTAAAAGAACTACTATATAACATTGAAATGTTATTATTTAAACACAATTAGTATAACATACCAATTAAATTGGAACATATTAATATTATTAACCACTTTCTGAAATATATATAATTTTTCTACTAAATATAAATATATTTATAAATTCTTAATAAATAAGAACTCAACATTAGTAAAGATATTTTATTCTACAAGAAAATATGTTTCATTAAGAAATGATTTTAATTTATTTTGATGGGATAATATTAAAATTAATTTTTAAATCTTTTAGATATATTATTTTATAAAATTTTCCGAAAAAAAATTAAATAAGAATATTTATATTAAAATAGCGTAAAATTTTGTGTTTTTTTCAAAATATTGATATTTTAAGTGAATATTGATAAAATAATGATTTTTAGTAAAAATATGATTAATTTGTACAAAATTAAGTAATTTAAAATTTATGTTATTATTTTAATATGATTCAAAATTTAAATAAGTCTTATTTAAATAAATTTAATCTAATTAGTCACATTTAAATAATAATTATAACGAATTTTAATATAAGTTTATTTTTATGTTTTAAAAAACATTTATCTAAAAACTATTTCAAAGTACATAATGTTTCTCCTTTTAGATAATTAATGTAATCCCAAAAGATTAATGATTTAAATTAAATATGTATATTATATATATAAATAATATTTTAATTTTATTTAACTATGATAACGTTTCATATAGTTATTATAAGATCATCTAATTCATGAAAAATGAATTTATTGAAAGCCCATTTTTCAACCTGTCTATGGGTATTATTTGTATTTAAATTTCACAACTTATATTTATTAAATTTTAAAAAATGGATCAAATATTTTTAATAACAATAATTTAAGTTATAAAATAAGTTAAACTAAATAATTGTTTATAATGAATGATAAGGACAATAAAAAATAGTTACTGTGGTACAAAAAATTGAAATGGTAAAATTGAATAACCTTTGCAGTAAATATTATAAAATGTTTAAAACATGATTATTATTAGTGTAATAGGTATTTATTATACTTTTATATCCTACAATTGTTTATTTTTCAATTTTTGAGGCACATGGCATGAGAGTGACATCCCATTATTGAATCGTTTTGGGTATTTATAAGAATACTACTCCTCCTCAATTATAAAATGGAACACCCTCCCTTCACATATTCAAAAAACTCAAGACATTTGGATCAACAAATACCTACCACAATATCTCCAAAAAAATCCTTATATACATTCACATATTTTTCTTCCCAAAATACAAACCTTAGGGTTTTTAATAAGATATCCAAAGGAGGTTCTTCTAAGAGAAGTTAATCGTATTTACTGAGCTCATTCTTGATAATTCATCTTTTTACACCATCAATTATGTCATATAAATTACATTAAAATAACATAAATATATCCAATATTCTGATATTTTGTTATGTTTATGGCATAATATTCATCCATGTTCTCCTCGTTCTAATGGGAAATAAAACTATCTATCATGGGTACGGTGGACTACAGATTTGTGAACTGATGTAATTAATATTACATCATCACCTCTAATTTATATTAATAATGATATATTATAAGTTTATTTATGATAATAATTAATTATTATACATTATATAAAATTAATATATCATATACTTTCTTACCTTACCATCCATTGAAAATGATAATATTATTTGTGTGTACGGATGACTACTACCTCATGAAGTGATGTCATTCACTTATTTTATTACCGAATAACATGGATGGTATATTTAAGAATATTTAATGAAATAATATTATATTTATGATATAACTATCAATATATAAATTGAAAGCAACACCTACCTTCTTTTCTTCAAGATCATTGTAAATTGGATGTGTTATTCATGTATATAAACAACCTAACATCTTAATTAGTGTAACATAGTTCATTTTTTATAAATATAATTAATGTTTTGCATTAAAATTATAATGTATGTATGAAATTAATAATTATTACATGATTATTATTCTGTATAATATTGAATAATTACCCCTTTTGACCAGGATCAACACACTGATGCTGTTTTGAATTTAGGAACTGAACATTCCCAAAACACTCAACATGGAAATAACAGATTATGTAATTAAATATTTCATTAAAAATGAAGGAAGTAAATGGTTTAAGTATAAGGTATTAAAATTTTAAAATATTCTTAATAAAAAAATAATTGATACAATCTTATTATCTAGGAGCTAAATGATATACATGACAAGTCTGGACAAGAGGTAAGGGCTTCCATCTCAAAAAGTATTTCTTTGAGACTCATTTCCTATTACACATTTAATTTATTTTAAATGTTGTATATACATCCCATTAATGTATTATATCATGAATTTTTAATAATTATTTATATTCTATGTTACAATTCATTTACATCATTCATGGGAGTTATCATTCAAAAGTTACCAAGGTGGTAATAGATCTTTTGAACCCACCCATTTATTTGGATTATAACCATTATATCTTTAACTCACTTTATATATATTTAAAGTAATGGGGTAATACTAAATTTTATATATATAAATATATATATATATATATGTATTTAAAATATATACGTCTCTTAATTTCCATACCTTTAATGGGGAAATACAATCCATCTTTTCATTTCTAAAATGCCTTTATTATGAAGTTTCATTTGATTATGATATGACGTAAGATTATGAAACACATTTTCTCTCAATGTGAAATTATTATGGTATGAATTATGATTTAATTAAATTATGTTTTATACATATATCATTATAAGTTTATGGTGGTTGTGTTCAGATAGTTCTCCAATGCATTAGGTAAGGTTATAGTCTCATGAGATGTCATGTATGGGGTTATTGAGTAAACATAATCTGTTATGGGACTTTGTCAGCCATATGAGATTATCTATCCAGTAATCCTTGACTCATGTTTATTTTATGGTTTTTTTGTTTCCACCACATTTCCTAGGTTACCATGATCTTATGATACCATGTTCCTTATGTTATTCTTCCATTTTATTACTCATGATCCTTCAATTTTATGATATCATGTTATACCTTTGACTCACATATTACATTTCCTAATCATGTTTATTCCCCTAGTAATAGTTTTTTCTCACCCCTCTTTCCAATTTATTCACTAGGTTATCCTATTTTGTTTCAGGAGATCCAAAGGATTTATGATCTCATTATGTAGAATAAAATAATGAAGTTTTATTTTATCATCACTTTGATGTATTATGAACACAGTCTACTTAAGACACCGTGCCTCATAATATTTGGGTTATATTTTATAGATTTTTATGGTTAAAATCATGTAATGACATGTGTAAAAGGGTTGGTTCGTTATAAATAACTGAATAGAAAATCAAATTATTTTAATAATTTTGATTCAAAGATGAAGAAGAAAATCAAATAATCTAGTTAAAGTGAGAAAAAGTCACCCTCTGACTGTAATTAGGAGATTGTCCATCTAGAAAAGAGATTTTAAAAGTCATATAAGAAGAATAAATTCTTTAAGAAATAAAACTATGGAGGAATGTTTGACAGAATTGGAAACTGGAAAAAGGAAAATAAACCAGGATATGTGACTTGTTATGAATACATGAGGAAATAGAATACCAAAGTTGAATGTGAAATGTTCAGGTATGATAAAAAGTATGTGGAAAAAGGAAAAATACAAAATAATACTCTGAAAAAAAATCTAGAGTACCACTAATGATATTTTTTGTAAGTCTAATTCAATAAGAGAAGAAATTATAATAGGGAAGACATGTGAATTATGACAAACACATCTGATATAAATAATACTATTTCAAAATATCTGTATCATATATTTAATATCAATGAAAAAACAATTATTAAAATATAACTAGTGATGTTTTTTAAAAATACTAAAATATTATAGAAGATAAATTTAATGAATATAATTATTAGTATAATATTAAAAAGAAACAACACATATTATTTGTTTATATTAAAATTTTATTTTACTATTGAAAAATAAAATAATTCTCAATTAATAAGAGAGGATAATTAAATAAAGATAACACATGAGAAACTTAAAAATGTACTTAAATGGTTAGTGAACGGAAGACAAACCATGACCCAAATTATTGGTAAGCATACTACACCCAAGTATGCAAGAGGGATTGGATACTGGCCCGATCAAAGGATAATTTATAAGAGTAAGTTTATTCCAAGAATTATATCATAAAATTATATAAATAGTTATTATTCAAGCTTAATTAATAATGTTTTTATTTCTAAAATCCTTAAGTTTTCTTATGTTAATAATGTTTATTATAAATCTATTCCAAATTTTTGTATTGATAACTTGTCTAGACCCAAGAAAGTGTGTGTACCAAAATCCTTTCTTATCAAACATTTTTGTAGGAAACCTGATTAAAGAGTACCAGTAAGTGTAACATCCCAGGTAAATAAAGAACATGACATTTTAATACATATTAATATTTGTATATTATGTATTAATTTTAAATTAAAGGGGATGCTATGTTCGATGGCATACCCGATACACAACAATGAGTTTCCTTGAAATCTTACGTTGCACACTAATAATATAATATTATTATTTTTAATGATAGTTAACACCTAGCCGTTGTATCGGAGAGAATAAATAGAACTAACAAAAATATGAATATACATGTTTGTAAGAAGTTTTTTTCTTTTATCCAATAAATTTTAGAGGCTTAAAATGTGAATTAATATAATTTTAAGCATAAATACACTAATATTTTTTAAAAAGTCGATTTACCGCCTTCTAATGGAGAACCCTCTTTAAATCTATTTTGGTAACTTTTATATGTTCTATTTTACAAAATAAAATTATTATTTATAATGGGGATTTCAAAATTTACTTTGTTTAAATTTTTGGAATTTTTCCGATAAAGTTCATTTCCTAATGAATATTGAAAAATATTGTATGATAATTCCAAACTAAGTTTAAATATAATTCATTTATATGGTTAGATTATATTTTTTTAATTGGATTTAATGTTTAATTAGAATATATTTTTATCATTTAATCTAATGTTGGTCATTTTTATTAATTTCACTTTGAAATTGGACATAAACAAGTGTCAATCTTCTAATAGTTATTGTTTCTTAAAAACATGCTTTTTTGTTTTAACAATAGGAATTAATTTTAAATTAATTAATGCAACTTATATGTTGAGAATTTGGTAAAATAGACATCATTTATTAATTTTGAATAACAAATATAACTTAGGATGAATTTTTGGTAGTTTTCTGAAAAACATCAATTTTTGATGAATAGTGAAACCACTTAGTAGTTGTTAAAAAAACGGAATTTTTCATTTAAATGAATATTTTCAACTTCTATGAATTGAATTTAGAAATTCCTGCATTCATGTTTGTTAATATTAAGTAAAATTTGGATCAATAAGATGTAAATAATTTTTGGTGAATAGTAATATTTTACTTTAATTTACCGCGGTTAAAGGTAAATAGGGTAATTCAAGGTAAAAAGAATATTATAATATTTCATAATTACCTTAAAACTTGTTATAAACATATTTTATGAGTAAGGTCTGACCATGGGAATCCTCGGGTTGATTTAGGGACCTCATAGATCCACTTATGAATGATAATGACACTTTATTTTAATTAACTTAAAGTAAAGGAAAAAATAACATAAAAAATATCTCTTTGTAAATTAATTTTTAAATAGTGTTATATAAGTTATATTTTAGACTATAAATATTCATTGAAAAGATAAATATTTTTTCTGCATCATGGGATTTTTGTAAAAAATTTGGACATTGAATAAATTAAATTATTCATGACACAATAATGATTCATTGTTTACCTCATTAATAAATTATTTAAATAAATAAGATTATAAATAATAAAATAACACCCAAAGCCTGCCCAATTCTTTTTTTATGAATTTATCTCTACCATGAGTCATCTTATATTCTTCCTTAATATGTTTTGGACCTTTAGAAACCGAATATCAATATATAATAAAATAATATTTTCACACTTTCTTAAAAAACCCCTCCCCCTTATAAAAAGCCCTAAATTATAACCAATTCCTCACACCTCTCAAGCCTTTTGTCTCATCCAAACTCTAACCAATTAATCTACTTACATCCCTAACCTTCTACAAGAAGCCTTACCTTAGGGAGAAGACACTTCAACAAACACTTTTGGTTCATACCAAAGGGAGTTACCCAAATTAAAGGTAACAGTTTCTCTAAACTTTTTTTTCTATTATTTAACTTCTCCAACCCCTAAACTCATTTTATTCTATTATTTTATAACAAAACTGGTATACTAAATATACTTGGATTTTTTATGATATGGATTTGTACTACACATACACACACCTCCATATAATGGGTGAAGAACATACTGTTTCGGTGGATGGAAAACTAACGACTCACGAAACGGTGGTTGTTCGGTTATCTCATGCCGCCTATCATGGGGGCCATTATGATGACACTTTATTTATATATGATATATATTATGTTTATTTTTTCTTTATTCTTCTGTATTTCTAATTCATAGCATACCTTTATGGTTTTCATTATGATTAAACGCAATAATTTCATTTTAGGAAGTGCGGACTACCGCCCCCTAAAAGTGATATGACTCGTTCGTACTATACGTGGGACATATAAAGGATAGTGTTATTTAAATTATATATGATATTATACTGGAATTATAATATAACTATGTATCTTTATGTTTTCACTCAAATAAAATATGAAATAGAAATGAAAGTAGCGTTCATGTGAACGTACAACTTACTGTCTCCATGAACTGTGCATTTAATTTATTATTTCCTAATGTTATGTACTGTTCTAAATTCATAAATATACTATATATCTATGATATATATATATGATATCTAAATCATGAATATCATTATGGATATAATTGAATCTTGACCACATGGAAAACTTGTAATTATAAGGTGTTCATTTTTTACTCAACTACCAAATATTGACAAAATGACCATTATTAACATAAATGATTACATATTGTCTATAACATGGTAATAAGTGATATAAAAGGAATAATAAACTTGAAAAAAGGTTATTAATAATGTATAAAATAACTTAATTTTATTATTCAGGAATAACAATGAACAAACAAGTCAAGTTGGACACGTGGTAGGGGATTTCTTATCTCACTTTTACTTCAGTGAGATTTCCATTGTTTGCCACTTATTTATTGAATGTGGTGTATTGTGTACTTCCATTTGATATATATTATCAGGATTATCTTTATATTCATGGTATTATGTGATTAATTTTTTGGTTATTAACTTTTTTTCATACGACTTGATTGATTACAACGAAGTAAGGGGTTTTTTATCTCACTTTTTATTCCCATGAGATTCATGCTATATTGGCCACTATTTTCATTGGTGTGGTGTATGTACTATCCATGATTGTATTAATTATTTAATGCACTATAATTTTTGGGTATTTAAATCTTCATTGAATGATACTTCTTTCACATGGTTTATCTTTCGTATGTTACCCAATCTATAAGGAAACCTTTCACCCTCCTCTTTTTAAAAGACTTCCTTTTGTTATATCTTTTAATTTACATATTATTTTATTGGGATATGTTCTTCAATATAATTCTTACTTTAAATTTTATTTCCAAGTGATGAGATACCCGTTTTCTCTCATCAACTCATTTTCTAAATTTTAAAGTGGCACCGTTAGGTGGTCGAATTTCTGTAAAGGAACTTCTTAACCCAATTTCAATTATTTGTGTTAAACTTATACTTGTTGATTATGTCTTTCTATAAAAATTTGTGAATGAACTCTAATTGATTTACACTTAATATTCAATTATATTGTGTGCATTTATATTCTCCACACGTAATTATGTAATTGAGCTATCCTTAATCTAAGGATACCATCTTTATAAGGAATTTCGTCTCAATTTATGTTCCATTGAGACTTCATTTTTGTTATGCACCAATTCACTATTATGTGGTTTATATATTGTCCTTTGGAATATTATATCATGAATACCTTTATTATCATGATATTATAATTTTTTTTATTAAATTCTCTTCATCAATTATTTGTATTCATGCGTCTCTCATTTTGTTAAAAACTCTTTAACTAAAATATTGTTTTAAATGTTTTAATGATTTATTCATCAAAATATTTCTCATTAATGACCATGTTTTAAAAATGGTTTTAAGAATTTTTTAAGAGGTACATTAATGTTTTATAATGATAACATATTTAAAAGTTTCAAAGTTGTATGGGACACTTTGATTTCAAAAATATCTTTATGAAATGTTTTAAATAGTTTTGAAAATGGTTTGATAAAGCATTGTTTATTTCAATATCCTAATTTGATATATTGTGATTAAAATGTTGAAATTTTATCATTCCATTATGCTTGTATAATGTGTTATTATTATGTTATGATTATTGGGCATTGATTAAGTATATGGGTGGTTCCGTGAAAAACCTAGGCCGGGTGAGCTCGAGATAGCTCTCTAATGCATTGGGTAACGTGAAAGAGGATAAAATTTATGTTTCTACTAAGAGATTTATGGAATATAATTTTATGGGTATTCCAAATATGACTCCCTATGTAGTTGTTATCGCTACAATGTAAGTATGTTATGAATTCTATAAGTTAACTTTATGATTTCTGATTTCTGTATGTTATCCATAAATCATATGATTTCATGTGGTATGTTATGATTGAAAAGTATGGTTTTTTGATTTGAATTTATTGATGGTCTAATGTTTATTTTCATTATTTTATAACCCTTTCTGATCTTTTTATGCTCATCCCAAGTTTTGAAATTTTTTTCACCGGACATAAAGATGAATAGGGTCAAGGATGAGATCAAGGAAAAGTCATGCTGTCTAAAACATGGAACTAGACATGCCTATTTTTTTCAAGAGTTTTTATTTTATGAAAAAGGGATACTGAGTAGTAGTGTCTACATGTAATATTCAAGTTATTATGTAATTGTCATGGCCTAATTCTGTAAAATTCTAAACCTGAAAAGATCTTCAATGTGAATTCTTGACATAATTCAAGATTATGTAATGTTTAAGGATGGGTCCTTATAGTAATAATTTATAGTATATAGTTAGTGGATTATCCAAAAACATGACTAAAGAGTAATCCTATTTTAAGAGCCTTATAATATAGGGTGGTGGATTTTTCACTTTTGATTACAACACTACAAAACAAATTATAGGACTTGGTCAAATCAAAAACCATAATTCTCTTTAAATTTATAAATTATTATTTTTTGATGGTTTAAATTATAATATTCATAGAATCCTACAATTATGTGATGATCGTTACCTTTTTAATTTTGAAAAAAAAATCTAATCTACGATTCTAAGCATGCTTTAGTATTTACTAGTTTATGTAATGATAATTCTTATGTAGTTGATTTAAATTTTTTATTATCACAAAACTTGTCTTACTTAAGATACTTTCACAAAGAATATTGTCTATGGAACAATTGGATAGGCAAATAATACCTTCACTAACCTAGAAATCTGAATAGTGAAGGTTTATTTAAGGACATTCCTAAAATTGAATTAAAAAGTGATATAGTATGTAGCCCATTTCAAAAAGGGAAAGAATAAAGTATTTCATTCAAACCAAAGAAATAATTCTCAACTAAGTATCCCTATAATTGGTTCACATGAACTTGTTTGAATATTAAATTTTTTTTGGACTAAATGGGAATCATTTTTTTCTTGAAGATAAGTATTCTGGATATATATGAGTATTATTTTTACCTCAAAAATGAAACCTATTAGTAGTTTTTAAAATATGAAAAAGTTGAGGAAAATCATAGTGGAATTAATATTAACACCTTAATGAGAGGTCATGGGTGTGAGTTTGAAAAAAATACATTGAAAATTTATTCTAACAATATGGATATAATCAAAAAAAATCTACTCTTTAGACTCCCCAACATAATGGTGTTATAAAAAGAATAAATTGAACTCTTTAAGAAATTTATAGGACCATGATCAATGAGAATTCCATACCTATTTATTTTTGGTAAGAGGCTTTCAATATAGTCTATTATATTATAAATAGTATTATTATAACTAAACTTTTAAAGAATAATTTATCTAAGTTGAATAATTAACGAAAACCAATGGTTAATTACATTATATTTTTTGGATAAAAGGTATTTATTCTCAACACAAAGGAAATTTAAAATAATTTTTCATCAAAGAGTAATGAATTAATATTCATTAATAATTTAACCTCCGCTAAATCTTATATAGTGTTCAAAAAAAGAACCAAACATGTTGAATAATATATAAATGTAATTTTTTTTAAATAGATCCACAAGAGCCTAAAACTTATTTATAAAACCTCTAAGATGAGATTTTTGATTTGAATATAAATATGTAAAGTATGCCCTGCGATTGTTCTATAAAGCCTATTGTAGAAAAATCACCCATTATTGAGTAATTATTTGAACCAATCCCTGAAGAAGAAAATATAGTTCCCATTACTTATATCCCTTGATCCATTATAACTTACAGAATCTATCCTTTAGATGTTGTTTTAGGATATATAGATATTGGTACTTGGACCATATATTCCCTTAGAAATCAGGTTGAGCACCATGAATTTTTGTTATATACTGAACCAAAAAATCAGTAAAGATGTAGATGGTGAATTTTGAGAAACTTAAATTCTAGAAGATTGAAATCAGTTTGAAAGAAACAATGTTTGAAAAACTAGTGGAAATACCTAACGAATTTTGGACTATTGGCACTATATGGGTGTTTAGGAACAAGGTTTATGAGTTTATCATAATATTAATAAATAAATATAGACTCATTACACAAAGAAATAGTCATGATGAAGGTATTAACTATGCAAAAACCTTTTCACCACAAGAGATAATTAGGCTATTAGAATTTTATTTTCCTTTGAAACAAATTTAGATTTAAAACTAAAATAAATGAATGTCTAGATATTTTTAATGGTTATATTATTGATGATGTTTTTTGTTGAAAAATCCCTGAATTTCAAAACCCTCATTTTCCATAATGACAGAAACAATTATTAATGAAAATCTATCTTAATCCAATTTAATGTCTTATTATGTAAAATTGTTATATAAGACATATTAAGTTATTTGGTTTTATGATTTTGGATTTTAAAATACCTTTAATAATTGTGATCATTGCTAATATAGTTGTTAAATAGTGATCACATGATTAGTATAAATATAGGGCTTTAACAAATCCAATTTACACAGATAAAGGAAGCGATCTTCTGATCCAATATAATTGCTCAGTACGAAGCCCATTTTTCAGAGCTTGTAAAGGAAGTTGAGTCATTGGGATTTGCTCTTGACCAAGACCAATCTGAGCTTCAATACGTTAAGCTCGAACAAAACCGCCAATGTGAGACATGGATGTTGATAGAGATTACCACCTGAGTGATGTTATCCGAGCCACCACAAGAGTCTGTCACCATCTCACACCATACCCTTAGGTCATATGTGGGTGTTATAAATGGTTATGTATCAAGACCATAGAACGATGATTATGTGAATTATTTTTTTTTATAATAAATAATATAAATTCATTTTATTATAGTAACTTTGTAAATGGTTTTTAAAGAAAAAATAGTATTTTTGGTAAATATTCAATTAAGAAATATATTTTAATGAATTAATGGATTTTTGAATTAAATAAAATTTTAATAAAATATTATTAATAGATAGATTTTTTTAAAAAAATAAATGATTATATAATCTTTATGAATATAATTTTAATTTATATTAAGGTTTGAAAGTTGTTTTTTGCAAAACCCATGAATTTTTTATAAATGTTGATTTTTAAAGTAAAAATTCACATATTTAGGAAATTTTTTTAGATAAATTGAAAATTACTTTTTCAATCAGGACGTTGAAATTATCCAATGGTGAATGTTTCCTATTTTTTTGAGATAGTCCAATTTTTGGATAAAAATTAAATACTAATTAAATACATAATGTGTTTTATGATATCATAATGACCCAATAGTGATGTAATAAAATAATATAAACATGGTGTTCGGCCAATATATGTTTTACCGTTAAAATAATGTGATTTTAGGTTTGTTTTATTTATTTTTCAAGGCCTTAGTTGAACCTCCAAGACATATAAAACATTTTTTAATTTTAAAATGTTTTCCTTGAGAGTGTGAATCACCTCCACATAAGAAATCCTAATATTTTAATAAGTTCTTCCATTACCCTTGTAAAATATTTTTTTCCACTCCCCTTTTGAAAAAAACATGGGCAAAAATAATCATATGGTTTGTGATTTTGATTAGTTTAATGTGTGGTTCCGAAAACCAAAATAATAATGATTTCCCCCTCTTTCCCTATATAGACCCACCCAATCTCCCACTTACACTTCACTAAAAGCTTTTTGAGCTTGACCAACAACTGCCCTCCTCACTCTATAATCATCCCAAGTCAACTCAATCTCCCAATAAATATCTCTCAAGCCCCTCCCAAGCCATTGGGATTAGACGTCTAATTAAAGGATTTAATCCTTATTCATTGTTTTCCAAAAACTTTTATGTTTTTATACCCATTTTTTCAATTAAAAATGTTGGGGTATGATTTATAACCTCCCCTATATGTCTCTCCTTATGTTTTAATGATGAGGGACCGCTGTCTCTCTTATTAATTCCTCCCATGTACACATGTTACCATGATGAAATTCCGTATCGAATTTCTCTCTCCTAATTTTCATATAAGAAATTCTTATGTATTATGAATCTAAATTCCATTACATATATTGTAACATGTATCTATATTACCCCTTACATTCAATTTCATATACATATGAGGAGACACCCCTTTCTCTCTCATCAAAATTTTTTATGGATTCTTATGTCACACAGTTATGCTGCTGAAATTGCACTGTGATTTTCCAAGCCAAAGTCATTGTGTAGTGAATACCATGCCAATTTCTATATCAAGGGTATTCACATTAAAAAACAGTTAATTATTGATTATAGAGTTTCATGTTTAATTTCCACATTCCTTTATCTTGGAAAAAATTATGATATTTAATGAATCCATTTTATATGATCAATGTGACACACTTATGCATTAAATAAAATAATTAAGAAGGGTTGGCCCAAATGGTGCTCCAATGCATTGGGTAAAGTTTATTATCATGATAATTCAACTGAAATGAGGTTTTACTCATTCTAATTCATGTGAAATTACGGTTTACTGATTCTCCATGTGCAATGACCCTTGGATCATGCTAATACCATGTTAAGTATTGTTTCCACATTTCCATGTTATGATAATCATGCTTTATCATATCTTTATGTTCATGTTTCTTTTATTCTCTATTGATAGGGTTATTTCCTAACATGTACTATATTCATCATGTTATGCCTTGTTTACTCCCTTACTGGGAATTATAGGTCACCCTTTTCTTATGCATTTCCTTAGGTTATCCCTTGCAATGATAAGTATGAAGGAATGTAGTGGTTATGTAAAAGAAATTTTTAAAAATGATGTGTATTTCATGTTCTAAGTTGTTATATTATGTTCTTAATTTCCTAATACACTAGAAATTTCAATCCTCAAAGTTTTCTGAAGTGCATGTTTATGTAATAAATGATGTTTATGTGTGGAGTAAAGATAAGTGTTGTTATATTTGGTATCATAGGATAGGTTTAGTTATCTTTGGGATTAGGATTAGATTCTCTAGTGAAAGCCTTAGGGATAAGACTACGAATAATAAAAATAACCCTAAATTTTGGTGAGAATTGAGTAAGTGGTTTATCAAGAAAATACATCCCAGTCTGGATATTTGCAGGTGGAGGTGGCTTTGGATTAGATGTATCCTACGTGTAAAACCCTAAAACACCGCTTTGAACTAGACTCGAACAGGAACTGGTGAAAAAAATGGGCATTGCTGCACTTTTGGTTAGGACACTCTCATGGGATATTCTTTGGTAAATTCATATGGTTAGTATGAACCATTATTAAGGGAATACAAAATGCCCCTAAGAATATATATTAAGAAGTAGATGATGGATAACAAGACTGAATCTTATAAATTCATATGTTAAGGAATTAAAAGTAATTTATAAGTAATTTGTTTTTGTATTCAGATTACCCATTATGTGTTACCCCTAATTTTTTTATTCCAACTAATGGATGGTAATAGGATGACTCGGGCTAGTAATTTCTATGAAGATCAATGTGATGTCTGTTCAAATGAGATGTCCAATCTGATGGGAGAAGGAATAGTTAACTTTTTCATGACACTCTCTCAATTAAAACTTGTTTTGAGTAGAAACATGAGTCATGTGGAATGTTCACCCCCCCCCCCCACCACCACCCTAAGAATGAACAAGTCATAATCGAGAGATTTATGAGAAAAAGGCCTCCTACTTTTAAAAGATCACCTGATACCTCAATTGATGAACAATGGATCAACTCCATTGACAAGATCTAATCCATCCTTCAATGTTATGAACAAGAGAAGGTACTTCTAGATACTTATCACATGAAGGGTGAATCTTATAGGTGGTGGACATTGATAAAAAATATGATGTTTTAGGAGGAGAGTGAGGGGTGGCATGGAAGGATTTCCAGAAAATGTTTTTTGATAAATATTTTCCCTGCACCCTCTAAATTATTATAGAAATTTACTTCCTTTCCCTAATGAAAAAAGACAATGAATCCATTAGAGTGCACGAGAAAAACATTACAAGGCTTCCACTATATGCCTTTGGATTTTTCATTACCCCAGAATGCAAGGTTGACCACTTTTTTGGTGGGACAAAACCTAGTCTATGGAAATCCCTAGCGATACGTGACTTGGAGTGCAATGAAGAAATTGTCTAATGTTCCCTCAAAGTCCAAGTAGTGATTGGAGACTATCAGGGGTATCATAGCGGTAATAAGCGTAAGTTGGAAAATAGTTCTTGTGGTCTTTTGGATAAATCTAGGAGGGGTAATAAAATCCAGCACCCCACTTGAGAAAGGTGTGGAAATAAGCACCATAGAAATTTCTTGTAGGGGACGGTGAAAATATTTAAGTGTGTAAGAGATGGGCACCTATACATTAACTACTGAAAATAAAATATGTAGCTACGATAGAGGAAATTAACACGCCATTTTATTCTCAACGCATTGTTCATTGCATCAATTATAATGAACTATAAAACTTTGCAAACCAGTTCCCTAAGCCAAGGGTTTTAGGAGGCAACCAATGACCTCCAAGGAAGAAAGGGTGATATTTTTCCATCACTACCACCAAAGTGAACCCCAACAATGAAGTGGTGACAGGTACATGACGCACGCCTATTGTAGGTCATGGAAAAACAATTATTTCATATGTTAAAATATAGTAATGTGGTTGACCTAGGTTGTCTCCCGAATAGGAGTGCACACAAAACTAGTTGTCACTTTAAAACGAGGGATAAAATGTTGTGTTTTTGAAATGAAATTTGAAATTCAAATGATTGAAAAAAACTATGAAATTAAAAGGGTGATTAGTTCGGGGTCAGTTTACTTATTTTAATGATATACATGTTTAATTTAATTCAAACGTCTTCTTCGTAGTTGATTGAAGTGATTTTCCACAATCGTTTCCTCTCACTTCCTTGGTGAAATTATTATTGTGAAAGAAAACTGTAGCAAGATCTCGGTTTGGTCAAATCTCCTTCCATGTTTAAAATAGTTGTATTGAATATCCTTAATTTAAATGGGCAATACCCAATTGGGTTTTGTTTATCCCAAAAAATCAAGAACATTCACTAAACCTTTTACACATACTGACGATCGTCGAGTACATCACCACTAATTCCTGGTTTATTCCATCGTATATAAACTAGAAATTAGTAGAGGGAGATTTTGATTATTTTAACAAGGCAATAATCAATAATCGAATTAATATTCAAGAATGATCTCACTTGATAATAAAATCAACTATAATAAATTGAAAAAAAAACTTTGAAGAAGAACTAAATTTATTCAGTTGCGTCCAAGAACTCAAGCATTACAATGTAGAAAACCAACCCTTACCCAATCACTCCTAAAGTTTACCCCACCATGGTAAGAGTAATCGAGATGAATGGGGAAAAGAAGACATTATAAAAATATGAAAAATAAAATAAATAAAAAATAAATCTGAGAAGTTCTTCTCCTTGGTGTCCTAGGAGGAATGGGCTGGAGAATGTGATGCTTTGGGAAGGAGGTGAGGGCCTCCTTTTATAGGAAGAATTCAACCCATGAAAGTTTTCTCATTTTAGACCCCATAAATGACCTCTTCACGTGTTCCACCCTTAATGACTGTTGTTAATAAATATCATGTCCGTCCCTCCTCCAAATTTCAGCAAATTAGAAAATCAGATGAAGGCGTTATGAATTTTTAATTCTCGGTTTCTGTTTCTAGACGAAGCTTCCAGGATGGTTCTTTCAAACGTATGTCATTTAATTGTGCCCTTAATGACATCAAAACTTACCGAAATTTATTTTATAGTCAGTAATAGATGTCCTCGTCCCATCCCAGGTGGAAAAGCCTCATTTGGATGTGTGTAGACCGCGTTTGGGTTCTGTTAAATTGGTGGTATCCACGCTGTCCGCCCGAAACAATGTCCAAATTCAATGAATTTTTAGACCCTCTAGATGGCCGAATCAACTCCTCGTTCAGAAGACATAAATGAATGAAATAAAATAATGAGCCTAAAAAAATGTAACCAAAAAATTTGGAATTATATTATTCCGTAAATGACCAAAATACCCTTGATATAAAAATCTGTCAAAAATCCAGAATTAGTCATTTTTCACATTTATGCTCAACATAACACAAAACCTAAAAATGTGACAATTACCCTTTCAATTACACTATGGTGGGATTATAAACAATGATTTATAGTATAAAATATAGAAAAATATAAGCTTCATCAATCCCCCACACTTAAACATTGCACTCCTGGGCAATCATCATACATCCAAATGAATTTCCAAACAACAATCAAAAATGAGAAAATATCAATGATCTTATCCAAAATATAATTCCATCATGTCTCATATATGAATAATAATTCTATATCATTTTCATTTAAATCACTAAAATTTGTTCAACCTTATAAATCAATCAATGATGCAATAACAACCAACCTCACATTGAATTTTATGTCACTCTTCACTCAAGAGAAAATGAATCTAGTGTTATACTCATACTTGAAAATCGCATGTATCACCATAGGTTTGTGAAAATTCTCATTTATCCATATCATGAAACATGAAAATAAATTTAATCATGAAGGCTTTAATTAATGGTTCAAATGATTCTTTGGCTTAGGGTTGGTGGGAAAATGATTGAAAAATGTTCCAGGCTAGAAAGAGGAGGTTGGACTTTTAAGTACAATGCATGATTAAATAAAGTGAAAACATAGGAAATTCTTCGCTCTATCCAACATTAAAATTTGAAACACAACACCACCCCCTTTTAATGATATGGGACATGAGCCAATAAGTTATTATAATGAATTATATCATCTAAGTTATCCTTTTTTTCAAAGCTCCAGAAAGGCACAAATTTATTTTATTTTTATTTTTTTATGTAGGATGAGAGGAAAATTGAATACAATGAATGAATGAAAATTCATGCCCTTGATTTTTTAGAGGGAAATGAGTCATAAAAAAATGTACAATGAGGAATTCAAACTCATTTCCTTTTTTTCTTCCCTTTTTTTGAATGAGAAATGGATGAAACAAATAAAGCACAATGAAATGATGAAACATGCACAATTATCTTATTGTCAACTCCCAAAAATATTGACACACACTTCTCATCACCCATAAATGATATACATCATAATGAACACACACGGAAGGCCCTTCACCCACACTCACACTTGAAATAACCATGAAAAAATACTAAAAGTGCAGGTAGGTATGGAAAAATTGTCTTGTAATGTGGCTTAAACCTATAAGTCAATTCATGGTATCTAAGGGCTTACGAAGGATAAATTTAAAGGTGGTTCTCAAGATAAAATGTGGCTAGCAAAAGATATGCCTCAATCATTTCAAAAACATTCCGTGAAATCTAATGCTTCGAAATAGAATTATTCAAAAATTATGTTTCTCACACAAAATCCATGTTTCTCTCAAGAAAGTGTAGGTATTAGGAAGAATACGTAAAAGTGGTTTAGAATACCTCATAGGATTGGAAAAATATTTTGAGTCAGTGTTTCATGGGCATGGATTTCAAATATCAGTCAAACTCATTAAAGTGATTGAAAATCCATTTCAAGGGAAAAGAATTCATATCAAAAATCATTCAAAATCCATTATTTCAAAAACATTTCAACTATTTCAAAATAAATTGATGTGTGAAAAGTGATAAGAATATTAATTAAAGCTCAAAATATGTTTTGGACCAAAAAATTAAAGGAATTTAAATGATAATCGTAAAAAGTTAACTCCCTTTTAAAATAATGATTCGATCCTCTTCCTCTAATTCTTGCGGCTTCCTTATGCCTTCATGATCCTAAAAAAGAAAAAATATTCAATTATTCACAAGGATAATTTCATTTAAGCTCAAAATGAAAAGAGGGAGGGGGCCACATGCAAGACTATTTCGTAATACTGAATTTGAAATTTAAATTAAAAGAAATCATGTAAAGATAAATCTTGGTATGATCCCCCAAGTGGGCCCTAGATTCTTTTACTGCCTCCAGAGGGAAGTACCAGCTTTTATCCATAATCTGTTGGTGGATGAAGCATCTTTGATTTGAACCACCACAAGTGGCTCTTCCCAGATTGAAGTTCTGTGTTCTTGTTGAGGAGGACTCCATAGACATAGTATACTAGATCCACCCCCTTCACAATTTGGTACAGTTTGCATGGCCGGGGTAGGATGAAGTAGGGATCCTCCTCCCCATTTGATGCTACTTGTGAAACTATCTTGTCTTCCAGTGCTGACTTCATGGGGGATTCATCCTCTTGTCTATTCTCCTCAGGCTTAGCAACTTGGATTTCATCATGATAGGGCTCCTCTATTAGATATTCAATGACTATAGGGAGCTCTAGAAGTTCCAAAACAGGTTCTTTGTTTTTCACATCATCCTCCAAGGTGTAGTATGAGTTTGATGAATCTAAAAATTAAATAGATTTGGGAGAGACACTCAAATTAGTTTCAGAAAAATTTAATGAATTTGAGTTTAAGAATGTATCATCTCCATGATTTGGTTTGACATTAATATCCTCTTCAATTGAAATTTCCTCTTGGAGTCGATCATCAATGGATGGAGGTAGGTAGCTAGGCTCCTCCACCTCCAGTTTGGATTCAACTTAATGGATGTTTTAGTGAAATATGGGAAGACCTGTGGCACCTATTTCTTGGCCTTGAATCTTTTTAAGTCAACTTGCAGTTCATTGACCATGGCCATCACATCTTCTGGGGAGATCTATGTTGTTATGCCTCTTTCCACATGCTTGAACAATATCATCAGGGAAACAACTCTTCATTGGAGGGCCTCCTCAGTATAGTCTATTTCTTCCTCCTACACCAGTAAGTAATTGTTCTATACAGAATAATTTGAATTTGGATGCATCATCGAAAAAAGTTTTTTTGAAGTTTTTTTTTAAAAAAATGTAAACTATCTACAATTTTAAAATAGAAAAAGTAATGTAAACAACCAATTAGCTCCCCAGAAATGGTGAAAATTTTGACGCATGCCTCTCATAGGGCATGACAAAACAATTATTTCCTATGTTAAAATTTAGTAATGTGGTTGACCTAGGATGTCTCTTGAAGAAGAGTGCACACAAAACGAGTTGTCACTTTAAAACCTGGGTAAAAATGTTGTGTTTTTGAAATGAAATTTTAAATTCAAATGATTGAAAAAAACTATGAAATTAAAAGGTTGATTAGGTCAGGGTTGGTTTTTTAATTGTAATTCTATCCTTGTTTAATTTAATTCAAAGGTCTTATTCTTAGTTGATTAAAGTAAGTTTCCACAATCGTTTCCTCTCACTTCCTTGGTGAAATTATTATTGTGAAAGAAAACTTTACCATGATCTCAGTTTGGTCAACTCTCCTTCCATGTGTAAAATAGTTGTATTGAATATCATTAATTGAAATTGGAAATACCCGATTGGGTTTTGTTTATCCCAAAAAATCAAGAACATTAACTACACCTTTTACACGTACAGACGATCGTCAAGTACTTCACCACTAATTCCTGGTTTCTTCCATCGTATATAAACCAGAAATTAGTGGAGAGAGATTATGATTATTTTACCAAGGAAAAAATAAATAAATTAATTAATATTCATGAACGATCTCCCTTGATAATAAAATCTGCTATAATAAATTGAAAACAACTTTGACGAAGAAAAAAAATTTTCAATTCCGTCCAAGAACTCAAGCATTACAATGTAGAAAACCAACCCTTACCCAATCACTTCAAAAGTTTACCCCACCATGGTAAGGGTAATTGAGATGAATGGGGAAGAAGAAGACATTATAAAACTATGAAATAGAAAATAAATAAAAAAGAAATCCTAGAAGTTATTCTCCTTGGTGTCCCAGGAGAAATGGGATGGAGAATGGGATGCTTTGGGAAGGAGGTGAGGGCCTCCTTTTATAGGCAGAATTTGACCCCCAAAAGTTTTCACATTTTATACACCATAAATGACCTCTTCATGCACTCCAACCTAAAAGAATGTTGTTAATAAATAGCTTTGCCATCCCTCCTACAAATTTCATCTAATTAGGAAACCTTATAAAAGAGTTACGAATTTTTAATTCTCAGTTTCTGTTTCTGGATGAAGATTTCGGGATGGTTCTTTCAAACTTATGTCCTTTAACTGCACCCTTGATGACTTTCAAACTTCCCCAAATTTCTTTTATTTTCGTTATTAGATATCCTTGTCCCATACCAGGTGGAAACACCTCATTTGGATGTGTTTAGACCGCGTTTGGGTTCCATTAAATTGGTGGTATCCAAGGTGTCCGCCCGAAAACATGTCCAACTTCAATGAATTATTAGCCCCTTTAGATGGCTGAATCAGCTTCTAATCCAGAAGACAAAAATGAAGTAAATAAAATAAGGATTCGAAAAAAAAATTATCCAGAAAATTTCGAATTATATTTTTCAGTAAATGACCAAAATATCCTCGATGTAAAAATCTGTCAAAAATCCAGAATTAGTCATTTTTCACATTTATGCTCAATATAACACTAAAACCTAAAAATGTGACAATTACCCATTCATAAACACTATTGTGGGATTATAAACTATGATTTACAGTATAAAATATAAGAAAATATAAGCTTCATTAGTACACTATTTATTCATTCAAGAATAGTGAACATACTTTTTTATTTTAGCCACAAGTTATGCAAATAAAGATGTTGTTGAGAAAAAAAAATGGGGAAATCATTGCATCACATGAATATAACTCCTCCCCTATCATAATTTTTTGATTGAACTTCCCATCTAATCTTATCATAATCCCTTTGGTGGAATTTGATTTAATTTTTGGAATTGATGGACTTTCTTTATATAGAGCGAACATAAATTTCTGTGACAGGGAAATCACTCTCCATATGGTGAATCAACCCCTGATTCTATACAAGTGTAAGAAATATTATGAATCCTATTTAGCACCATAATATCAAGTGTGGATATTAATGACCTAAGAACATGTGTATTAGTCTTAGATGATTGATTCCAAGGAAGAAACCATCCTTGGAGACATGCCAATTGTGAGGAAATTCTCTAAAGTGTTTCCAGAGGAATTTCCTTGCCTTTCACCTAGAATATATAGTGAACTATAAAATTATATTATACCTAGGGAATTTCCAATATGCGTGAATTAATATAGAATATATGTTGTGGTTCTTGAAAAGCTGAAGAAACAACTATCAGAAAATTTGGATAAAGGGCTTATACGCACAAGGGATTCACCATGGGGTGCACCAGTCCTCTTCATCAAGAAGAAGGATGGGAAAATGCACCTTTTCATTGATTATCACGAGCTCAACAAAATCAAGATAAAGAAACTTTATCCTCTACCACAAATTGATAACTTATTAGATCAGCTATGTGGAGATGAATACTTCTCTATGGCAGATCTATGGTCAGGATATTATCAAGTAAGGATGAAGAAGGAAGATATTCCCAAGACTGCTTTTTTGTACAAAATATGGGCACTATGAATTCATAGTAATGCCTTTTGGACTCAATAATGCTCCATAAATATTCATGAAATTCATGAATAGATTCTTTAGAGATTAACTTGAAATATTTTTGGTAGTCTTTATAGATGATATTATAATATACTCTATAACTAAGGAGAAGCATGAGGAGAATCTAAGAACTGTACTAGAGACCTTGTGAAAGAAGAATATATATGAAAGTACAGAAAGTGGGAGTTCTGGTTGAATGAGGTATCATTATTGGGTCATATCATTACAAGAAATGGGATATATGGGGATCCCTCTAAGACTGCTACAATTGTGGGATGCTAGAGGCCAACATCGGTAACAGATATCCATAGCTTACTAGGTTTAGCTGGATATTATCATTGATTTGTGAGCAATTTATCATGACTTTCATACCCTATTGCCAAGATAACACGAAAATGAGTAAAGTTTTCTTAGAGTGATGAATGTAAAGAGAGCATTATATATTTGAAAAGGAGGCATATCACTACGGTCGTGCTCACATTACCCACAAGTAGAGAACTGTTTGTGGTATTTAGTGGTTCTTTGAAGAAGGGCATGGGTTGTCTATTGATGAAAAATGAAAAAGTAATTTCCTATTCTTGAATGAATTGAAATTTCATGAGATAAAATTTCCAACACATGATCTGTAGTTGGCTGCAATAATCATCTCTTTAAAAATTTGGTGACATTACCTATTTAGAGAGAAGTGTGAAATATATGTGGAATAAAAAAGCCTCAAGTATATATTCACACATAAAGAGTTGAATATGTGACATCGATTATGGTTAAAAAAGATCGAAGATTATGACTTATCAATCCATTACCACTTAGGGAAAGTGAAGAAGGTGGAAAATGATCTACGTATAAAGGACCCAACAATTCAATCATCGATGTGAATTTGAAAGGATACAATCTTCTTAGATTAGATGAAGATGGACATGAGAATCATATACAAGGGAACATCATCAATCATTTCACAAATTATTGATCAACTGTATATTTTGGAAACGTTATAGGATGCTCAAAAAGATGATGTAGAAATTTAGAAGAAAGTAGAAATAATCAGAAAAGGTAAATCCACAGAGTTCAATTTTAATGAAGAAGGAATTGTGATATTTTGGTCAAGTTAATGTTTTCTATAAAATCTAGAGTTAATGAAGGAACTTTTGTATAATTCACATGGTTTGAATTTCTCTACTCACCTAGGGAACACAAAGATGTATCGAGATATCTGAGAAATTTTTAGGGGGATAACATGATGAAGGTGATCACTAATTACACATCAATGTGCCTTGTATGTCAGCAAGTGAAGAATGAGAGGTAGAAGTCCAAGGGGATGATGCAACCATTACCCATACACACATGAAATTGGGAGAACAACACTATGGACTTCATCACCAGACTTCCGAATACATCCAAAGGAAACAATACTATATGGGTTGTTGATGATCGTTATACAAAGAATGCACACTTCATTGAAATTCAAGAGGATTTTTCATGGGATCAATTAACAGAAATATAAATTAGAGATGTGGTAAGGATTCATGGAGTACCATTATCTATTGTATCCAATCAAGATCGAAGATTCACCTCTATGTTTTGGAAGAGTCATCCATATTCTCTGGATACTGAGATGAACTTCAGAACATCTTATCATCCTCAAACTGATTTCTAATATGTTTGGACTATCTAAACAATTGAGGACATGTTGAGAGAATTCTAAATGGACTTCAAAGGAGGATGGGATAAACATATCCCTCTATTTGAGTTCTCTTAGAACAATAGTTTCCACTCAAGCATACAAATGGATCCTTATGAAGAACTTTATGGGAAGAGGTGTAGGACACCGACATTTTGGGATGAAGTTGGAGAGAGAAAACTCTTAGGTCCAAAAATGGTCGCAGAAATGGTGGAGATGGTTAAGACCACCCTGGAGCACATTAAAGTTTCTCTAAGTTAACAAAAGAGCTATGTTGATAATCCTCGATGAGGCATAGAGCTTGATGTCACATACATTTTATTCCTCTACATATCGCTATGGATGAGAGTAATGATATTTTGGAAGAATGAAAAGCTTAGTCGAAGGTAAATAGTCCCTTTTGATATCCTTGATCTCATTGGAGTAGTGTATTATCGACTATCAGTCCCAAAAAACCTATTTTATATAAAGTATGTATTCCATGTATCACTCTCGAGGATATACATACCTGACCCATCATATGTAGTCAATATATAGGTGGTACCATTGGTTAATGACCTCTCCTATGAAAAGAAGTTGGTGAAGATATTAGATCATAGGGAAAATGTTGTACAAAATAAGACAATTCCCCTCATAAAAGTGTTTTGGAGAAACCACAAGTTTGAAAAAGAAATGTGTGAAACAGAGGAAGTGATGAAGTAGAGTTAACAAAATCTTTTTTAGTGTGGGAAAATGAAACTCTGAGGGAAAAAATTCTTAAGGGAAAAGATTGTATCAACCCCAAATTTTATCTATGAAAATTGCTCCTAGTCCAATTAAATGTATTATTATGTAAAACGGTTATATAAGACATATTCACTTATTTGGTTTTATGATTTTGGATTTCAAAATACCATTATGAATTTTTACTGTCTCTAACATAGTCATTTAATAGTTATCACATGATTAGTATAAATATAGGGCTTGAACAAAAACAGTTTACCCAGATAATGGAAGTGATGGCCTCATTTAGTAGAATATCTTTGTACAAAGCCCATTTTCCATAGCTCATAAAAGAGGTGGAATCATTGGGATTCACTCAGGACCAAGCCCAATCCAAGCTTCAACATCTTAAACTCGAATAGAACTTCCTACGGGAGAAGTGGAGTTGATTGAGATTACCAAAGTAGCGATGTTGTCTGATCCACCCTATGAGTTGGTCACCATCGCACACTTTATCCTTAGGACATGTGTGGATGTTATAATGGGTTATGTAACAAGAACTTATCTTTATGATTATTTTCATTATTTTGGTATATAATAAAGAATATGGATTCATTTTATTATTTTTTACTTTGTAAATGTTTTTTAAATCACAAATAGTACTTTCAGTTAATATTCAATTAATAAATCTACATTGATGAATTAATGGAATTTTTATTTAAATAATATTTTTATAAAATATTATTAATATATTACTTTTCATTAAATATAAATTATTGTATAATTATTTTGAATACAATGGTAATTTCTATTGAGGCTTGAAAGCTGTTTTTTTCAAAACACCTGAATTTTCGATAAATGATGGTTCATAAAAGTAAAAATTCACATATTTAGAAATTTATTTATATAAAATTAATTTTATTTTTGGAATCAGCATGTAAAAATTATCCAATGGTGAATTTTTCATACTTTTCTGAGACATCTGAATTTTTGGATAAAAATTAAATACTGTTTAAATATATAATATCGTTTATGACATAATAATGACCTAATTGTGATGTAATAAAATAATATAAACATGGTTTTCATCCAATATATGTTTTAATATTAATTTAATGTTATTTTAGGTTTGTTTTATTTATTTGTTAAAGCCATAGTGGACCCTTCAAGACTTATAAGATATTTTTCAATTTTAAAATGTTTTCCTTTATAGTGTGACTCACCTCCCCATAATTAAGCCTAATATTTTAATAAGTTCGTCCATTGGCCATGTAAAATATTTTTTTCCACTCCCCTTTAGAAAAAAACATGGGAAACAACCATTTTATGGTTTGTGGTTTTGATTATATTAATGTGTGGTGCCAAAAACTGGAATAATAAAGATTTCCAACTCTTTTCCTATATAGACCCACCCAATATCCCACTTCCTCTTCACTCATTTGATTTGTTGATTGACCAAACTCTTCCATACTCCCTCAATAATCCTTCCAAGGTGCCCCAAGATCCTAATAAGTATCCCTCAGGCCCCTCCCATGCCTTTTGGATCACACTTCTAAGTAAGAAATTTATTCCTTTCTCATTGTTTTCCAAAACATTTTATGTTGTTATGCCCTTCTGTTTTCAATTAAAAATGTTGGGGTATGAATTATCACCTCCACATACATCCCTCATTATTTTTGAATGATGATATACCTCTTTATCTATCATTAATTCCTCCCATGTACACCGATTACCATGTCGAAATTCCGTAAGGAATATTTCCTTCCCCATTTACATTCAAGAAATTAATTTTGTATTATGAATCTAAATTCCAATAAATATATTATGAAATGTATATATATAACCCCCTTACTTATCATTTTATTTAAATATGATGAGACACCCCTTCCCCTTTTATCTACCATTTTTATTAATTCTTAAGTCACGATGTTATGCTTCTTAAATTGCACCGTGATTTTCGAAGATAGAGTCATTGTGTAGTGAATACCATGCTCATTACTCTACTAATGGTATTCACCATTAGACTCATTTACTTATTGATTATACAGTTTAATGTATGACTTACACATTCTTTTATCGTGTAATAAATTATGATGTTTAATGAATCCATGTTATTTGATCCTTGTGGCACACTTATGCATGAAATGAAATGATTATGAAGGGTGTGCCCTGATAGCACTCCGATTCATTAGGTAAAGTTTAGTATCATGATACGTCAAGAGAAATGAGGGTATACTCATTATAATTAAATTACAATGAGAGTTTACTCATGGTATATGTGCAATGATACTTGGCTCATACTAATACCATGTTAAGTGTTGTCTCCACATTTCTATGTTATGGTAATCGTGATTTATCATGCCTTTATATTAATGTTTATTTTATGCTACATTGATATTCCTGTTGCCTAACAAGTACTGTATTTCCTCCTACTATGACTTGTTTACTCCATTACCCATATTTATTGCTCACCGTTTTCTTATACATGTCCTCAGGTTATCCCATGCAATACTAATTACGAATGAATTTCATGGTCATGTAAAAGAATATTCCAATAAAGATGTGTATTTCATGTTCTATGTTTTCATGTAATGTTCCTAATTTCACAAGACACTAGACCACTAAATCCTCATAGTTGAATTAACACATTAATGTAATAAATCATATTTGAGTGTATAATATAGAGTAGGGTTTTTATATTTTTAAAAACATATTTTCAAATTAACCAAAGAAAATATTGTTTAAAACAAGATCCTAACCATTAGTATGATAGAATCAAATCTTTTTTAAATTTTAAAGGTTTTTTAAAAAGGTATATCTAATCTAACCATATTTATAAAAATGATTTTTAAAGATGTTTTAGCAGTTTAAATTTATATTGATGATATTATTTTTGGATCATACAAAAACACATTGTGTTTTTAATTATTTGAAATAATGAAAAATTAATTTTAAATGAGTTTAATGGGTGAGTTAATATTCTTCTGGGTTTTAAGATTTTCCAAAATAATGAAATAATTGTTTTAAATCAAAGTAAATACACAAAGGACCTTTTAATTTTCTTTTCATATGGATATCCCTTAAAGTATTGATAATCCCTTGAGTACAAGATATATGTAAGATCTGGATTAAACTAGAAATTATATTGGCCAAAATAATTACAAATTAATGATTAAAAGTTTACTATAATTAAATGTATCTAACATAACATCATGTCTAGTGTATATTTGTGTGAAAATTTTCAAGAAACCCAAAATAACATCATTTTTATAACGACCCATACTTTACATAAAAGGTTATTAATTCAGAATTGAAGTATACTTATTACAACATATAAAAAACCCATGAAAGGACCATATAGGTATAATGTCTTTAGAAACTGGGAAACATAAACAACTGGTTCATAAATAATCTACACTATCATCCTTTTATTTTATCATATCTAGAGTCCCTTTTGGCATATCGTACTTAATACCCTTCTTCCTGACCTGGGGAAAATAAAACAAACAAAAGGGTGAGATCAAATGCCCAGTAAGGGTAAAGAAAAGAAATATCAATCACATCATATTCATAAGTATATAACATTTTGGAAATCTTAACCTGCAAAAGAGGTCATAATTTCATAACATGGGATAAATCATATTAGTGAAATATAATCCCAATAATCATAACATGAAACTTTTTGGAATTCACACATAATAATAGAGAATAATTTCTTAGTAGTCAATACTCATTGTCAAGACTATCTAAGCAAACAAAGTCCATTTCTGAACCGAGTTCACTCCTCGTTTTAGTCCTCTATCACTGAACCAGATTAACCTATCGTTCCAGCCATGTCTATCTCATGAGATATAAATCTATACCCAATGCATTAGAGGTAGATATAGGTCCCACCCATCTCATAATGAAACCATTCTTATGTGTGCCACAAAATCATAAATCATAGAAAAACCCATGTAGTAAAAATGGGATTCTTAAACTTCATGCCATCATAACATAATACATGAAAGATAAAAGAACTTCATAAAAATAATTCCATCATAACAGAATCAAATAATTGTAAAAATAGGGATAGAAACAGAAACCTATATTATCTTAGATGGAAAATAATTTTGATAAAACACTTAAACTCCATTCATGGGGAAAATATTCTTTCTACTACAAAAATAGTTTTCCTTTTTTAACATGTCATACAATTTTAAACTAAAAGATGTTAATTAAAAATAGACTTGAAAATTTTTAAAGTAGGCTTCATGGAAATAATGTTCTAAAAATCCATTCATGTCATATAATTTAATGAAAAACATTCTTCTCGTACTTTGGCCGGAAAAGTCAAAAAGTACATCGTACTAAAAACAACAAAAGATTCCTTTCATATCATTTACTAAAAACTAACCATTGAGTAATATTGGATTTAAAAAATTGTAGGAGGATAGAAATATTATTACATATTGAGTAAACATGGATGTGGCTGATAAATATTCCCCAGTAAATTCTGAAGTATAAACATTCTCGGTTAAAAATGAGATTGCGAGATTTTCCCTTCCCTTAGGTCCGATTTGCTTTGTATGTGTCCGAACCTCATGTATAATGATTTAAATAATTTTATTGACTTATTAAAGAATCATACTAATAGTTATGATATCATATATGGTCATATTCATAGCTTCATATTAGTAATATTTCATTGCTAGTTGTTATTCGGGTGTTTATTGCTCTTTGTTCTTATGCGTGTTTTGTGAAATAAATTCTTATTCTTATTTTTAGTTTATAGATACCTCATTTACATAATGTTATTAGTGTAATATATATCATATTTATTCATTCAATTCATTTATATAATCATTATTCATTGAAGATCATGTAGAACGAGTCGCATCACATCATGGAGATGGTAGGCCGTACGTACGCACGAGCGATTATATCATTCCCATGATCGTGGAATTTTATTGAAGTGTATGTATACTATTTCAGAATAAATATCACTTTACAATAATAATATATATTTATTATTTACACCATTATAACCATCCAATTAAGGTGGTCGTGGAAAATAGATTACACCACGGCGTAGAGAAGGTATCCGTACGTACACATGCGTGGTGATTTCATTTTCCGTAGGATGGATAAAAGGTGAAATAGGGTTGTTTCATATATATAATAACGTATCAGTATATTAGTGATAATGATGTTATTACTTCATAATTAAATAACTAAATAAGAAGAAGTAGAAGAAGAAATAAAGTTGAAAGAATCGGTAACAGACATTACCTCTTCTTTGAAGTGCCTCTTCTTAACCTCCTCTTGGGGAACAAAAGATGGTCTTTGAAGAATACTGGAACCTCTAGGATGTTTCTAGGGAAGTGGAGAAGATAATGTTTTAGGGTTTTTCCGAGCTTGAAGGCTCAAAGTGGTGTGAGGAGGAGAGGGAGGAGGTTCTCTTTTATAAGGGAGGAAAGGGGCACTTTAGGAAAAACATAAAATATTATTTTATTATAAAGTCATATTCAGTTTTTAATAGCTCCAAATAGATTTATTTAGAAGCTAAGGTGGGATGGATCGAAATACTCTCATAAAATAGATTTTAGAAAAGTTTAGTTTACTATTGTAACCTTATCATTTTGATTTAACTCTAAGTTAAATAATTTAACTTTTACTGTGTCTTCTTGTTTTCTTACACTATATGGTTAATAAACTTACTATAACAAGCCAAACGAACCCCAAGTGGTTCATTATTAATATATATAACCCTATTTAAGTCATTCGGATGAACCATAGATCTTTAGGAATAAAATAACAATTAATAATATAATATGTGTTTTAAAAACTATTTTATGTCAATTTTGACACTATTTGGAAATTGATTTTTTTTAAAATCATAACAACATGATTAGTTCGAACAGAGTTAATTAAATCAATACTAATATGTAATATTAACCTATAAAATTATTTTAATTCATAAAAAGTCTCAAATTACATTTATTTTGGTATTTATAATATCAATTATGTTAATATTTCCTTAATAAGGTAATTACTGCATCATCATTATGTCAAACATAAATTAAATTATTTAAAGTATAAAAATTATAAATAAAATACCATTATGTAGGGAATATATTTAGATTTCTTATGAATATTTATAGTCGAATTTATCTTATTTATAACCCTATATTAAAAATGTTTTAGTTATTAAACTTTGATTTGAACTATTTTAACTATTCTTTAAATAAAATAATATTAAATGTCCTAATCTAATCCAAGTGGACCTAAATGGTCATATATTATTCCTAACGTTGTTTTTGGTCTATTTAAACTTATCCAATAGAATTAGGACATGTGTTAGGGTAATAATAATACTATTTTTACCCTTAATTAACATATTTACTTTTAATCGTGGTAAATAAAAGTTAAAAGTTACTATTCACCAAAAACTATTTTTATCTTATTTAACCACATTTTACTTCTTGATGTTAACCATGTCTCTTGAATTTTCGAAGTTACACTCAGAGAAGCGGTAAAATTAAGTTTTATGTAAATTTTCAAACTCTCCTAGTAGGTTGGTAAAAGACGTTGAAAAGTTCAATAATATTTTTATATATCTAAAATTATTATAAAATGACTCTAATGAATTACATTGAATTTATGTAGGTATAATGTATCAATTTTGACCTAAAATAAATTTAAATAAATTAAATAATTATTTAAATAAAAATTCCTTTTTTAAATAGTAACCTAGTGTTTTCACTATTCATCAAAATTTGAAAGTTTTCAGAAAAATACCAAAAATTCATCCAAGTCTAAATTCGATATTCCGAACCCAAAAATGAAGTCCATTTTGAAAGATAAAATTTATAAAATTTCAAAAACCGGGTATTACTATTCAAAATGGATGGTTTTAATAATATTATAATACCATATTGTTGTTTAGTGAAACTTGTTATTATGTACAAGGAAAGCTATAGAGGAAGGTCGTGATTGAGTGTAAAGAAAGCCACGCTAGTGTTGTGTGTAGTGAAGGATTACTTTGATGATGTATATAACATAAAAATTGTATTTCTCATAAAAAAATCTCAGGTGTTACATGCTACCCCCCTTAAAATGAATTTCACCCTCGAAATTCATCACTTTGTAAAAAAAGATGAGGATACCTCTCCCTTATTATATCCTCAAGATCCAATGTAGCTTCTTCTAATTGGTGGTTCCTCTATAAAACATTCACCAAGCGAGTGGTCTTATTCTGTAGAACTTTTTTGCTATGATCCAGAATCTCTATCAGCTGTTCTTCCTAAGAAAGATCTTGCTCCAGCGGTACAACTTCTGAGCTGAGTACATTTGAAGGATCGGGGATGTACTTTCTCAGGAGAGATACATGTAATACATACTGAACTTGATAGATATTCAGTGGAAGCACCAATCGGTAAGCTAACTTCCCAACACGATCCAGTATTTCAAAAGGACCGATATACCTGGGGCTCCGCTTTCCCTTCTTTCCAAATCTAATTACTCACTTCTATGGAGATATTCGTAAGAACACTTTATCACCCACTTCAATCTCTAGGTCTTTTCTTAGATTATTGGAATAATTTTTTTGTCTATTCTGAGCTGCTCTTATGTGTTGTTGAATAGATCAGACCTTTTCTGCCATCTCATCAAAAAGATCAGGTCCTAATAGCTTTCTTTTCCCAACTTCATCCCAGCAAGTTGGAGTTCAGCATTTATTTCCATAGATAGATTCATAAGGAGCCATCTGAATACTGGAGTTAAAGCTTTTATTATATAAAAATTACACCAAAGGTAGGTATTGATACCAACCACCTTTGAAATCCATAGATCAAGCTCTCAACATATCTTCTGGAGTTTGAATTGTGCTCTCAGACTGACCGTCTATCTAAGGATGATAAGCAGTGCTGAAACTGAACTCTGTATCCATAGTATGCTGAAGCCTTCGCGAAAACTTTGATGTAAATCTCGGATATCGATTAGATATAATGGAATGTGGTACTCCATGAAATCTTACCACTTCCTTTACATATATCCTGTAAAGCTAATTAAGAGATAAATCTTCTCTAATAGCGATGAAGTGTGCCGACTTTGTAAGACGGTAAACTATGACCGAGATAGAATTATTTCCTTTGGATGTTTTAGGAACTCTGTTGACAAATTCCATAGTGATGTTTTTTCATTTTCATTCAGGTATGGGTAATGGTTGTAACATCCCTTTAAACTTCTATCTCTCAACTTTAACTTGCTGACAAACCAAGCATCAAGAGACATATTCAGCAACATATCCTTTCATTCCATCCCACCAGAAGTACTCTTTCAGGTCCTTATACATCTTTGTGCTTCTAGGATGAATAGAGAATGAAGAACTATGAGCTTCATCCAGTAGCTCTTTCTTTAATTCTGGGATGGGTGGAACACAAACCCGATTCCTGAACCTTATTATCCCATCACAATCAAGGTTTAATTCAGGAACATTTCTCACCTTTTTTGTAACTCTACATCTTCTTTATATGCCTCTTTAATCTTCATAGCTATAGATGGTTGAACATTCATTTGAGAAAGATATGATTTTTCCCCTTCCTTTATAATTCCAAGATCCATCCTTTTTAAATCCATAAATATTGGATCTTTTGTGATCCTCATCATATATAAGCTAGAATGGTCTTCTCGACTTAATGCATCTGCCACCTTGTTTGCTTTCCCAGGGTGATAATGAATTGAGCAGTCATAATCCTTAATCAAATCCAACCATCTTCTTTGGCGCATATTCAGCACCTTTTGTGTGAAAATATACATTAATCTTTTATGATCATTATAAATATCACACCTTTCTTCATAAAGATAATTCCTCGAAATATTTAATGCAACGATTACCACAGATAACTCCAAATCATGAGCTGGGTAATTTTGCTCATTGATTTTCAATAGTCATGAGGAATAAGCTATCACCATATTGTTTTGCATGAGAACACACCCCAGTCCCTTTTTGGATTCATCACTGTAGATCACAAAACTTTCTCCACTACAAGGTAGTGTGAGCACAGGTGCACTGGATAATCTTCTTTTTAACTCCTTGGAAATCTCTTCACATTCCTCTGTCCAAACAAACTTAACTCCTTTCTGAGTCAATTTGTTGAGTGGGTTAGATAATATTGAAAAATAGTTCACAAAACATCGATAATATCCATCCAAACCATGAAAATATTGGATCTCAATTACTGTTGTTGGTCTCGACCATCTTTCGATAACCTCTGTTTTTGTTGGATCAATAGATATCCCCTATTTTGAGATTATGTGACCCAAAAATGTAACTTTTTGAAGCCAAAATTCACACTTGGTAAATTTGGAATAATGCTTCAATTTTTTCAGGGTCTTTAATACAATTATCATGTTATATTTATGTTCTTACTTTCTCTTTGAATAGACAAGAATATTGTCTATAAAGACTACCACAAACTGATCAAGATAGTATCTAAAGACTCTATTCCCTAGATCCATGAAGATAGTAGGGGCATTAGTAAGACCAAATGGAATCACTATAAATTCATAGTGTCCATACCTTGTACGGAAAGTCATCTTTGGTATATCCTCCCTTTTGACCCTTAATTGATGATACCCTGAATGAAGATCAATCTTGGAAAAGTATTGAGATCTACTTAGTTGGTCAAATAAGTCATCAATGAATGGGAGAGGATATTAGTTCTTGTTTGTGATCTTTCTAAGTTCTTGATAATCAATGCAGAGTCTCATTGATCCATCTTTCTTCATAACAAACAGAACAGGTGCTCCACAAGGTGACGCACTAGGGCGTCTGAATCCCATATCAAAATTCTCTTGGAGTTGCTTCTCCAATTCCTGAAACTCAATTGGGGCCATTCTATAATGTTTCTTTGAAATAGGTAAAGCACCTGGTATGAGTTCTATTGGAAACTCAACTTCATGATTTGGTGGAAGACCAGGTAATTCCTCCGAAAAGACATCATCAAACTCCCGTACAATGGGAATATGCTTAATAGTGAGTTTTTCTCCAATCATTTGAGATAAATAACCTTCATTTAGTGGAATCAAGACCCATAAGATGGAAGAAATTTCCATTGGAAGGTTATGTTCATCCTTGCATCAATAGATGATCATAGATTGATCTGGAATATGACATGTGACTTCCCTTCTTTGGCAATTGATATGAGATCCATATAAAGAAAGCCAATCCATGCCATGAATCACATCAAATTCTACTATAGGAATGATCACAAAATTTTCAGGAAGAAAATTACAACAAACTTCAATCAGAGAAGAATTATAAACTTTTGATGCGACTGTTGTTCCATTAGGGGTTGTCACAGCTAACTCAAAATCTAATTGTTTAGGTAATATGATGATACCCATAGAATATTCTTCAGAAATAAAAGAGTGGGTGGATCCAGAATCAAATAAAACATTTTCTACTTTCGAGTGGATGATAAGTGTACCTTTCACCACTTTGTTGTCGTACTCCACATCGCTGATTGAAATTGCATGTGAATTTCCATTGTCTTTGGCCTTATGAGTTTGTTGACGTTGATCATCATAAAAAAACCTTGGATTAGGGCATTGATTGGCATAATTCCCAATTTCATTGCACTTGTAACATTGAAGTGGAGGAGGTGCACTCTTTGTAGCCTTTTCTTTGTTCGCATCACTAGTCATCTTCTTCCCAACATTGCGTCATTCAAATTCTTGATGACCATCCTTTCCACATTTGAAACATTTACTTGTCCCATTAATACAACTCCCTCCATGAATCTTTCCGCACATTGTTCATAAAGGAAAAATCGTCTTCTTTTCAGTGTGCTCTTTATATTTCCCTTTGAATTCAATTTCCTCTTCTTATCAAACCCATATGACTGATGGGTTACTCTAATCCCCATATGAACCTTAAGAGTACATCGAACAATTTCCTCATAGCTATTGAAGTCCCTTATGGATAATTCCCTTCGAAGACTTAGTTTTAATCCACTAAAGAATCAATCGATCTTACACTCATGTTGGATAAAAATCCCAATAGCATACCTTTCATGTCTTGTAAAATTTTCTTCGTAGGTACAAACATATTCATCATCCTTTTGCTTCAGTTCGAGAAACACCTTCTCCATCTTTGTTCGAAGAATATGAGGGAAGTACTTATTGAAAAATATGTTCTTAAACTCATCCCATTCCATCGACTCAATTTCATCCCTTTGCCTCGTATTATTTATAATATCCCACCATTGATCTGCTTTACCTTCCAAACGATATACTGCTAAGATGAATTTATCATGTTCAGAACAATGAAGAACTGAAAATATCTTTTCAATGGTATTAATCCATTATTTATCCACTAATAGAGCAGTAGACCCACTAAATGAAGGTGGACATTTCCTCAAGAGGGATTCAACAGAATTTTTCTCCTTCCTTTTCTCGTTTGGAAGTTCTGCACGATTCATATCTTGAGAAAGCTGTGTGAGCATGGCTACAAGATTTTTCATTCCATCTCCCATAACGTTTGGTTGCTCATAGGGACAATCCTTGCATTTCCCATCACATTCATAATTTACACGGTTCTTTCAGGATCTAGACATTGAATAAAACCAAGAAGAATAGTGTAAGAAACACTAATTATAATAGGAAAACCACACAATCAAGATTAAATTTCCCACATAAGGTCTTATCATAGGTTATTCATGGCCATTTCTAAAACACTAAGATTTTATCCAATGCTTAGACATATCCTTAGGGTTCTTACTTAGGCTTTCAAATCCTAGTTTCCATAGGTTGACTATACCCTTCCTTTGATACCAACTATAACGACCCATACTTTACATACATGTTTATTACTTCAGAATTGAAGCATACTTATTACAACATATAACAAAACCATGAAAGGACCATATAGGTATAGTGTCTTTAGAAACTAGGAAACATAAACAAATGGTTCAGAAATCATCTACATTATCTCCCTTTTATTTTATCATATCTAGAGTCCCTTTTGGAATATCTTACTTAATACCCTTCTTCCCGACCTGGGGAAAAGAATACATACAAAAGGGTGAGCTCAAATACTTAGTAAGGGTAAACAAAATAAAAATCAATCACATCGTATTCATAAGAACATAACATTTTAGAAATCTTAACATGAAAAAGACATCATAATTTCATAACATGGGATAAATCATAGTAGTGAAATGTAATCCCAATAATCATAACATGAAACATTTTGGCATATACACATAATCATAGAGAATCATTTCTTAGTAGTCAAGACTCATTGCCAAGACTATCTTAGAGGACAAAGTCCATTTATGAACTGAGTTCACTCCTCGTTTCCGTCCTGTATCATTGAACCGGATTAACCTACCGTTCCAGCCATGTATAGCTCATGAGATATAAATCATTACCCAACTCATTGGAAGGAGATATAGGTCCCACCCATCTCATAATGAAACCATTCTTATATGTGGCACAAAATCATAAAAAATAGAAAAACCCATTTAATAAAAATGGGATTCTTAAACTTTATTCCATCATAACATAATCCATTTAAGATAACAGGACTCCATAAAAATAATTACATCATAAAATAATAAAATAAATTTAAAAATAGGGATAGAAACCAAAACCTATATTATCTGTGATGAAAAATAATTTTGATAAAACACTTGAACTCCATTCTTGAAAGAAATATTCTTTCTACTTCAAACACATTTTTCCTTTCTTAACATGTCATAAAATTTTCAACTAAAATAAGTTAATTCAAAATAAACTTAAAAACATGTAAATAAGGCTTCATGGAAATAATGTTCTAAAAATCCATTCATGTCATATAAGTTAATGAAAAACATTCTTCTCGTACTTTGGCAGAAAAAGTCAAAAAGTTCCTCGTACTAAAAACGACAAAAGATTCCTTTCATATCTTTTACTAAAAACTAACAATTTACTAATATTGGATTTAAAAAATTGTCGGATGATAGAAATAATATTATATATTGAGGAATCATGGATGTGGATGATAAATATTACCTAGTAAATTCTGAAGTATAAACAATATCTGATAAAAATGAGATTGCGAGATTTTCCCTTACCTTATGTTCGATTTGCTTCGTACGTGTCCGAACCTCCTATATAATGATTTAAATAATGATATTGACTTATTAAAAAATCTTAATCATTGTTATGATATCATATATGGTCATATTCTTTGGTTCATATTAGTAATATTTCATTGCTACTTTCTATTCGGGGGTTTAATGCTTTTTTTTCTTATGCGTGTTTTGTCAAATAAATTATTATTATTATTTTTAGGTTATAGATACTTCATTTACAGAATGTTATTAGTGTAATATATATCATATTTATTCATTCAATTCATTTATATAATCATTATTCATTCAAGATTATGTAGAAAGAGTCGCATCACATCGTGGAGACGGTAGGCCGTACATACGCATGTGAGATGATATCGCTCCCATGATCGTGGAATTGTGTTGAAGTGTATGTATACTATTTCAGAATAAATATCACTTTATAATAATCATATATAGTTATTCATTACACCATTATAACCATCCATGTAAGGTGGTGGTGGGTAACAGATTACACCACGACGTGGAGATAGTATTCCGTACGTACGCACGCGCGATGATTTCATTTTCCATATGATGGATAGAAGGTGAAATAGGGTTGTTTCATATTTATAATAACATATAATTATATTATTGATACTGATGTTATTACTTCATAAAAAAAACTAAATAATAAGAAGTAGAAGAAAAAATAAAGTTGAAAGAATCGGTAACGGACATTACCTCTTCCTTGAAGCGCCTCTTCTTAACCTCCTCTTAGGGCACTAAAGATGGTCTTTGAAGAAGACCAGTACCTCTAAGATGTTTCTAGGGAGTGTATAAGATAATTTGGCATGGGTTGACTGAGCTTGAAGGCTCAAAGTGGTGTGAGGAGGAGAGGGAGGAGGTGCCCTTTTATAAGGGAGGAGAGGGGCACTTTAGGAAAAACTTAAAATATTATTTTATTATATAGTCATATTCGGTTTTTAATAGCTCAAAATTAATTTATTTATAATATAAGGTGGGTATGGGTCAAAATCCTCTCATCCAATTGATTTTATACAAGTTTAGGTTACTATTTTAACCTTATCGTTTAGATTTAACTCCAAGTTTAATAATTTAACTTTTACCGTGTCTTCTTGTTTTCTTACACTATATGGTTAATAAACTTACGATAACAAGATAGACGAACCCCAATTGGTTCATTTTAAAAAAATATAATCTTATCAAAGTCATTGGGCCGAGCCTTAGATTTTTAAGAATAAAATATCAATTAATAATATAATATTTGTTTTAAAAACTATTTTATGTCAATTTTGACACTATTTGGTAATTGATTTTTGTGAAAATCATAACAGCATGATTGGTTCTAAAAAGTTAATTAAATCAACACTAATATGTCATATTAACCTATAAAATTAGTTTAATTCATAAAAAGTATCAAATTACATTTATTTGGGTATTTATAATATCAATTATGATAATATTTCCTTAATAAGGTAATTACTGCATCATCATTGTGTCATAAATAAATTAAATTATTTAAAGTCTAAAAATTATAAATAAAATACCATTATGTATGAAATATTTTTATATTTCTAATGAATATTTATAGTCTAATTTATCTTATTTAGAACCTTATATTAAAAATGTTTTAGTTATTAAACATTGATTTTAACTATTTTAACTATTCTTTAAATAATATAATATTAAATGTCCTAATCTAATCCATGTAGACCTAAATGGTCATATTTTATTCCTAAGGATGTTTTTGGTCGAATTAAACTTATCCAATAGAATGAGGACATGTTTTAGGGTAATAATAATAACATTTTTACCCTTAATTAACATATTTACTTTTAATCGTGGTAAATAAAAGTAAAAAGTTACTATTAACCCAAAAAAAATTATCGTATTGAACCACATTTTACTCCTTGATGTTAACCGTGTCTCTCAAGTTTTAAAAATTCTGCTCACATAAGCAGTAAAATTATGATTTATATAAATTTTCAAACTATCCTTGGAGGTGGGTAAAAGACGGTGAAAAGTTCAATAAAATTTTTATATATCTAAAATTATTATAAAATGACTCCAATGAATTATATTGAACTTATATAGGTATTATGTATCAATTTTGACCAGAAATAAATTTAAATAAAATAAATAATTATTTAAAAAAATTCGGTTTATAAATAGTAACCCAGTGTTTTCACTATTCATCAAAATTTAAAATTTTTCAGAAAAATTCCACAAATTCACCCTAGGCTAAATTTGATATTCTGAATCCAAAAAATGAAGTCCATTTTGAAAGATAGAATTTATAAAATTTCAAAAAGTGGGTATTACTATTCATAACGGCTAGTTTGAATAATATTTTAATAGCATATCGTTGTTTAGTGAAACTCGGTATTACGTACAACACACACTATAGAGAAAGGTCATGATTGAGTGTAAAGAAAGTCAAGCTAGTTTTGTGTGTAGTGAAATATTCCTTTGATGATTTATATAACATAAAAAAAAATTTCTCATCAAAAAATCTCAGGTGTTACAGTTTTAATACCATTAAACGAATTTTTAAATACCACAATAATACAACTATCTTTGGATTATTTTATTATAAAAGAAAACCATTAAGTTAGTAAGTTATTTAGAGTTTCATCTTGGTGATTGTATGTTAGACAAAAAAAGTAATTCTAGATGATATCACTTTTTAGGAAAGTATCAGGTTACATGGTATAGTAATAAATAGAATATTGTTTCATTATCCACTATTGAAGGTGAGTACATATATACATAAATTTTCCTTCCTAGATTCTATGAATGAAACACACATTACTTGATTATGGATATTATTTTAAACATGTCCCTATAAACTATGTAAATACAAGTGCTATAAAAATTTCTAATAATTCTATGTGTCATTCAAGGAAAAAAAACATAATGATATAAGATATCAATTATTGTGAGACTATATTAAAAAAAGGTGATATAACTATTTATTTTTTTAATGAACATAGACTTGATGAAATATTTATAATGACATTTCATATTTAGAGAATGAGATATATCTGAAATGAACTTGGAATGATAAATTTATATTTGTCTTTTATTTTTTTTAAGGTTTTTTTTGGTAGATTTAGACATAATGTATGGTTATACCATGGATTGATATGATGAGACATGATACTATGATATATATACAGTTGGTTAATACAACCACTTTCTCCCATTTCCTTATAACATTATTTTTTGCCATTGGGAACTACCATGACCTTAGGAACATTCATCTATGATTTTGGAATCATTAATAATTGACTTCAAAAACATAAAATCTATATTTAAAACCCTTTAATATTTAAAAAATATAGTGTTGAAGACCTAATTGTTAAAAATATCTATAAAGTTCTAAATTAGAATCCACTTTTTCAAATTCCATTCAAACCTATTACATTATCTCTAAAACCTGTAACCATTCACCTTCAACCTTAACCCTTTAATTTTTTCTAAAATTATGAGAATGATGTGTTATTCTATATCTCTGGATTAGTCACATCCTTAAAAAATCTAAAGGAGTAATGAGTCACCCATCCGAGTCATTTAATCCTTAGCTTGTGTCGTGAGTTATTGTTATTAAAATAATCATTGTTTCTTGGTTACCATACAAAAGTCACTTATTTGAATTTAATACAAGACTAGGCATGGACAGGGTGGTTTTCAAGGAATGAAATTCTATTATATCCCGGATTAATTCCTGACTTATATCTATTTTCTATGTTCTATTTTGAAGATAAGAAGGATTTTATAAGGATTTTTGTAATGTTAAATGAACCATTGTATACTTCATAACATTGGGATAAGTTCTTGAGAGTTCCTTAGGAAGTAGTCTATAAGGACTATTAGGGTTCCTATCCTATTAATAGTGTGAAAACATTCATTTAGAGTTCCCTTATTAAGATAACTAGTAATGATGTTATGAGAAGACCTATTATAGTTGAACTGGATAGAGAGATTGGGATTCTCTTCAAAATTATCAAATATATGTTTGGTCCCTTGAAATGGGATTTCAAAATTATGAGGTACCCATATATCTTTTTTCTCTATAAAAGGAAAGTAAGAGATAAGATGAAGTTGGGAAGATATCTGATTGTGAATATAATAAAATTATTCAAGCCGACCCCAAGATACAATTCTATTACCCAACCTAATATAATTTATACCATTTTTATGCATGAGGAATTATTCATAAAGGATAAGAAAAATTAATAAAATTTTATTGTTTCTGTCTTAATCAAGTCACTTATAAAAGCATAAAGGGTAATTGGAACACTTGGATGAACAGATGGGTATGGGATAGTGAATGGGTATGATATGTTTAATCTAGTTGATAAAATGTTAATAGATACTTGGTGGATCTAAGATTTTATATAGATAATTTAATGGTTTACTCTTTAGATGGGGAAGATGATGAGTCAAGTACTAAAGCTAAGGAAAAATCTCAGGATAAAGATAAGAAAGGATCTATACATTTATAAAATGAGACAGATAATGAACCTATCATTTTAATAAGTCCAAATGTGTTATATTGACCTATTAATTAAATTATTTCCCATCCATATAAAGAAATATCATTGGATTTTATTGATTCTAAAGATATTGAATTCTCAAATTGTGATCAAATTGGTTATTCTAATTCAATGATTCCTAAATATGTTGATGTTTTATCTGATAACTATGTGTATGATTTTGACAGTGGAGATAAGGATGAGAAATATAATTTATCAAATATAGTTTATGAATCTTATATGACTGTTAATTAATAGTGGTACTATATTTCTCAAGAAAATGGCAGGCTGATGGAAGCTCGGTTGGGGACGATGTTTCAAATATTGGTGACAAAGATGAATTATGTAAGGTCGAGAAGTCCTCAGGATCTTTTATTCATGAAATAAATTATTTTAACTCAAATGATGGAGATAATAGTAGTACTGATGATGAGGTAAGTCTACTAGAGCATGGTGGACCTTCCATCTTGGTTTCTCAGAGAGACCTTAAGGGTTCCATAGTGAAAACGATTGATCAGGAAGATCTATTGGAACCTTTTCATTCTGGAGTGTAGGTTTTAGAATCCATTCATGTGAATTTACCTTCATATACCTAGGAGTGGATTTCCCCGCCTCCTCATAATCCTCCTTAGATTGGTTATCTCACTAGAGCCATCCTAGTTATATGTAATGAAAATTTATTTTCTGATCTTAGTGGCATGATAAAAACATATATCTTACAGGATATGAAACTAAATGAGGATGAAATATCCTTGATTGTTTCCTGGATTGTGGCTCACCACCAAACCCAACTATTTGCATGGATTTTAAATAAGGAGGTAGAGAATAAGAAGTTAGTGGAATGGATTGGTTCCATTCACTCTACTTTTTAGGACATGATAACTAACTTCATGTGTAAAGACCTATCTACTTTAAAAAGTTTAGAGTCACTTTCTATAGTTATAGATTATTCTTATAGTAATCATCATCCCTCTATACCTATCTCTGGTGATGCTGATCTAGTATGATATATTATTAGAGAGAATCTATAGGTTGTTTTATTAGACTATTCTACATCTCAATTGGATGAGCATCATTAGATAAAGTCTCATAGTGAGAATATTTCAATGATTTCTAGTGAATTATTAATCAAATACATAACTAATAGATTTACCATCACAAAATACATGAAGTATTATCTTTCTATGATCATTACCAAGAATTTTTTTAAGTCTCAATTTATGTTCTTGGCTAAAAAATTAAGAATTACTCATGTCGCAAAGGCATTACAATAACAAGTGAATCAGTTAAATGGTTTAAACCTATTTCTCAAGTTATTTATAGAGGATAATAAAGATTTATTTAGATCCATGGAGCATGGTGGATGAGTTATCATGTAATATTTTGAGCTTATGGATCCCTTTATCTACACAACCATGATAACAGTTATTTCTCCTTTATCCATTCCAATGAGGGCCTCAGTTTATATACCTATATAAACCCCAGTTCATACCACACATATTTTTGTTAATCCTTTTGGACTTACCCCAATTAAAGTAGTAAGACACCTGCGGTTAGTTAGATCATCCATGGTCCTGAAACCTCTTTCTCCTCCATTTCCCTTCAATTCTCCTCCTATTATTGCAAAAGTATAGGATCTAATTGTTCCTAGCACTCTTAACATTGAATTTACTTTATGAGACTCATCCTAGGAATTTAGAAGGACTTTTTCTTTTATTTTATCTGTTATGATGTAATATTTTGACTTTTTTGATCAATGAGAATACTATATATTTTTTCATATTTGTGAAATTTGATTCTTTTTTTCTTATTTATATACTATTGATAATCCCGAAATGGGGAGAAATATGTATAATGGAAAATGAGAATTTCTATAGAGATATGAACATGAATATGAAAACATTTGTTATGGAATTGTCTTAAAATCCAGTAAACATTAATTTATTTTTCAAAACATGATTTGTTATCCTATAAATTAGAGAGATCTAGATTAGTTCAATAAACCCCTTGTATTAATTATCCTAAACCATGATTTGTTTATCAATATTATGTATTTATTTATCTTTATAATATTTATGCATATTAAAATTTGTTTTATAATTTAGAAACTATTAACTGACATTTAGAAATCATATGAAAATGTATTTTTACTCTTACACAAGGTACATTTTAAATTTTCTTTTTATTTAATTCTAATACCATTATATCAACCTTACTATCACTAGGAGAGTACATGGTATCACTGTAAAATATCAACTACCATTAAAAAAACTTTATACTTCCAAAAGTGATGTTTTCTCTCTAGTTTATGTCTGATATTATTTTTTGGAATTTTTTGCCATCATTTGTCTCTACCACCACTAGTGAAACATTTCTAACATTAAGAAAAAACGTCTATATACTGTTGTAGACTCTACCACTATTGGAAAGATGATTCTGATACTATTATTCAAATAATGACACCACTAAAAGACACTTCTATTACTATAAGGTTTCTATTACAATTGATAAAGGGTTTCTCCAACTAGTTCATGGATGTTACCACATGTTCAAGATTCTACTGTTATCACCTATTCAAATGTGATACCACCTGATCAATCATGATAAAAATAGATATACTAATGTTAGTAGATTTTACTACTACCATATAGTTTCTACTACCGTATGGTTTCTACAACTATAGATATTTGTAATTAAATTAAAATTCAATTTCCCCAATAGATATTTTGTAGTATATAATGAAAATCCAAAACACATGGGTTTAAGAATGATTATTATTAAACAAATACAGAGAGGAATTAAAGACAGAGACATACTTTCCAGAGATATTCCTCAATGCGAGGATTCAAATTTGTTTTATTATTATCCTATAATGTATAATTGGAGAATAAAAAACTATAATTATCGAGGGACCCGTCAACCATAATGGATGACTAGTTGGTTGTCTGATTTATTACTCGTTCCTACTTTTGTCTATCTAGTTTGAAGTATTCTAAATATATGGATTATTTTTTAGTTATTAATAAAAAAATTTATTTTTACAAAAAATAGAGATGTTGTAGTGAACATTTGAAGTTTACTCAAATATTGATTTAAATACATTCTGAATGAAAAAGAATAACATTCTTGGTCATCTCATTCTTATTCAGATAAATATGATCTACTAAAAACTTCTATAATCCTTATTTATTATTTAATATTCAACTAAATTCAAGCTATACCTCTTAACTTTTTTATATATGATAGTATAATATTTTATACAACACTTTTGAATACTCAAAGACTCTCTAGTTACTATTTTTACTTCTCTAATCTCATTAAAAACAATGGAATATGTTGTATATAGTTTGAGCTACATGTGTGTATTTGTTGTATATAAAAACATGATCCATATTATGGATAAATTTTATTATTTAATAATCTACTTGGAATTTTATTATTTCCAAATTTAGATCACTAGGTCTCAACTTGATACTGAACCTCTTGTTTTTTATTCCACGATGTGTTTTTCATTGTATTGTTTATAGTGATTTAAAATAAAACTTATCTTAATTTTCAAAACTAATAAATAAAAAATTACTTTTTAGTTATCTTTAAATATTATTTTATATAATGTAATTAAATTAATTATATTTATTTCAAAATTTAATGATTGAAAATTTTTAACTGATCTGTGATCAAGGGTTTGAGAAATATTTCAGAAACATGAAATTATAGACTTATACTATTTAAGTTAATTGTGAAATTTTTATAAATTAGGGATTTTTTTTAACATAAACATTAGGTGGAATCTCAATTCACCCCCTCTATATTTTTCCCTGGCAACCAACACCTTCCACTCGTTAAAAAGATAATGGCATTGCTAGTGTGTACATGTGGTGTACCACCTTCATGAAGCAATGAGATTCATTTTTCATTTCCCACTTTCAATTATAATTATAAATATTTATATTATGAATATATAATATATGTATATCATGATTAAAAGTTTTTAAATAATGGAACCATAATCAAGATACAATGACTGAAACTACTGAACCAAATATTATATGAAAAATGATAAAATAAACACTCATATACGATGATTTTAATAATTAATTATTAACACATATGCGTTGACATGTTATAATTGTATTATATATGATATTACAAATTTTTTTAAGTCAATATTTTGAAATTATAGAAAAATTAAAATTATTATACATGAGTCAAAAACCACTTATAAAGAAACTTCAAACAAGAGGTAAGGGTTTGTTTCACAGTATCATTATTATTTAGGATGGTTTATGATTAAGTTTACTATGGGTGAATTATATGATCTTTCTATATTAAACCCAATATATTTTATTATACCCTAGTTATTTCGCGAAATTATTTTTTTCTATCATTTTCCTCTCTCTATGTACTCAAAAGTCAGAAATACTTTTTTTTAGGAAAACTGAATTTTATTTTGGTTGGAAATATTTTTCTTTCATGTCTATATTTTCTTAAAAATGTTTTCATTAAAAAAATTTCTCTTATATATTGATTTATTAATGTCATTTTTAAACATTTTTATCTTTTTATAATATAATTTAGAAGGAATATTATTGATGTTTTATAAATGATTCACTTTTTACTAAAAGTTTGAACAAAATATTTTATTAAAAATAATGAGAGTGTTTGAGAATTTCCTTCGGGACCAGGTCTATGCACCTCTGCATAGGTATTTCTATCCAAAAAAGAAATTTGAAGTTGGGAAGAAGACTTCACAATCTAGACACTGAGGAGGGGTATTTTCAAGTAGTCATGTTTGGGATGAATTTCTCTAAGACCATAGGGTCAAGTAATACACTAAGCCTATATTCATTGTTGGGGTTCCACTTTAACCCTTGAAATGAGTATTAGCAATAAATAAATAAAAATAAGGCCTTCAGTCCATTCGATCAACCATCATGAATAGTCTTTTGTTTTTTGTTTACATTACAAGTTTCCATGATTATTTCCAAGGAAAATTGTTTTATAAATATTTTTTAATTTTTTAATTTTTAAATAAACTTTTTAAAAATGAAAAGGGTATTTTCCTAAATAAATATTCCAATGGTCTTTTAAAATTATTTTTTTCTATGTCAATATCCTTTGATTAATATTATGATTTAATGAAGATATAATCTAATGATATCATCCAACCTATTTCTATGGATGGATTTTGATAATTTTGGCTAAGGAAAGAACTGAAATTTCATTTGTAAATTCTTCTTATACAAATAGTTTTTGATTATTAAGGAATGTTTATTAAGTTTTATTTTTATTCATATAATAAATGCATTAGACATATTAAGTGAGTGATGGGGCCTATAATTTCATATCCTCTCTATTCATTGGTATGTATCATAAGAAAAAATAGGTTCGGTATACTGATTAGGCCTTAAAAATTAATGTAATATGACTTTACATAAGGCCTCGACAATAAGTTTAAGATGTCAAATTATGCATTCCTTGATTATGAAATTAATCATTGATTTCCAGATGATTATTTGAATATTTATGTTACTCATGGGCTTGTATAAAGATCATGTGATTTTTTATATGAGAAAGTTTGATCATAATTCATTATTTCCTTATTTGTTATTCCTTATTAATTCTATAATAGTTTCTATTTTATGCATTCACTTACGGAGCATCTGATCTCACCCTTTTAGTTTATTTTCCATTCCCATGGATTCTATGTAATATATTATGATTTCTATAATAGGATATTCTAGGCGTAATAATAATGTTATTAAAGGAAATACTATATCGTACATTATATTTTCACTTGTAGTTTTATATTCAAGAAAGTATCTAGTTTCCCAAGGATACTAAACTATTTAATCTCACTTAATTTTATTACTTTTATCTAGTTCTATTGTAAAATTAAAACATTTTTTATTGGCTATTAGGGTTAGGGTTGTTACAGGATTCTAATGAATATTGTTGGGTGATGCTCAATGTGACACCAAGTGGGTAATGGACTAATATAGACCAATAGCATAAGTAGTTAGGAAGTGACAATAGTAAATTAAAAATTACTAAAAAAACATTACATGGATCATCATTATTGATTTCGTATAAATAATCGGTGTTATGATACATGGGATGGTGAGGCTATGTGTAGTAGAGTTGGTTTGCGTGTAGTTTTTACCAAACTATAACAAGGGGAGGCATAATGTATGGTCCATGCATTAGGTCTAGGATACCATGATGGATTATAAGAGATGATAAAGGAGGCTTATTGGGGACAATGGTGGGTTGTTTTTAATGAACCATGCCATTACACGTTGTAAAAATCAAGGGAAATTTTAATGTTCGTTCCCAGATCAAGTGATGTTTTGGGACATGAGGTTCAAATAAAGAATGAATGATTTGGTTTATCCATAGAATATGTTTTTGAATGTGTTAGAAGGATCAAAATATGATTCAATTTCTTGAGTGATTGTTATAACAAAATTGTGGTTGATAATATATTGTAGGTAGCTTGAAATTTCTACATATAGACCATCACACCTTGATGAGTACATCTAATATCGTGAGTGGTGATTGTAAATGAATTATTTTCCTATGTGTGGATAAGTAACCTCATGGCCTAAAAAATACACAGTGGGTATAGGTTCTTATATATGTGTAAAGGGATGGTTAAGGAATCATGTAATGTTCTAGGTTCACATGACATTGTAAGTGATGCATAAAAGTAAAACTCTCAAATATAAAGGTACATTCTATTGGATGTGAGGATCATTCCATGGTAGGGGAAGTAATTCCCTAACTATGATCATTATATATTTATCCATTTTTATTTTTTCCCTTTTCAAAATTTCTAGATTCATTTTTTTGTTCTATAGTTGAAATAATCATTCCATGGAAAATCTCACATGATGAATTTTTTATAAAACCTAGGAATCATATATATGGGAACTAAGGAATTTTAGGTATTTTCTTTCTAATATTTTATTGAGGACATTTTTTAACACCTTAACCATGAAGTATTTTCCATGGGAAGGTGTCATGGAATAGATCATGATGGCCATTTCATGATTGGTGAACATTACAAATGGTGGGAGAAATCCATGTCGTAGAGGCTTGGGCTATGAAGATTGGTTATTCATAGGATAATCATGTCACATCTTTAATAGGAAGGCCATTCTATACATGGAATACAATAGTATCTTGTATTATAGTTTTGGGATTTTCTTATACCCCAATTAAAGAGGTTGTTCCTTGACTAGAGTTTAGAAGAGGGCATCACACCATGAGCCCTATGGGTCACACCATGATGGTTCGCTATCCTATTTTTAAAAATATGGATATAATCTTATTTCAAGGTTGTACCAATAAATTATTTATATGGAAATAGAATTGGTAGAGGGATATTTTAGCTATCTCTCCCTTTAATTATTGCTCTTTTTTATCCCCCTTGGATATGGTAAATTCATGGATGTTTCCATGGAATATTTCATGTGAGTTATTCCCTTTTTTTTCATTTTTTATAATTTTTTCTAATGATATAGATATCTCTCAACTAGGTATTGACATAAATTCCAAAATATCATATTTAAATTAATATGTGATGATGGGATAATTCTTTGGATTGGATATTGGATATCCTAGGAGGATGACACGACACCTTCTATTTTTATTTCATTATAGGTACATCTACCAGTGAATTCATCTATTATTTTCACCATTTTGAAGGAAAATTATTATGTGACCGGGTGCCATGTGTTGTTTATTTTATACATAGGACATCTAGGATCAATCCAGAAGACATTGTATTGTCTTTCATTGAGTTTTATAAAAATAAACACCACTCAATTTTCTTTTCCATTTCGAAACTCTCATTAAAATTTAATATTTTATAATAAATTGTTAAAATTCATTATTTGAGTGATTTGGTTGAGATATGGTCTTGGGTATTGATATTATCTTAGATGAGGTATGTAATAAATTGTATAAATATGATAAGAGAATCATAATTATTGTAACAAATGTTTATAGATTCATTGAAAGATCATATTGGTTCATGTCCATCTCATATTTGGTCAGTTTCAACAAATATTCCACAATTCCCATAATGATCAATTTCCTAACTAAAAAATTAATTCATTCGAAAATTGATTAAAAAAACTCTGAAAATGAGATAAAAAATCTTCCATGTTAAATTTGTAATTAATTTAATTATAATAATTACCAAGATCTAGAAAATTATTTTTTCAAATAATCTATTTTATATAAAAATCCTTTGTTTGATTATGTTGTCATTGTGTTTAAATTTTCCAAAGTTAAAACCCTATAATGGTTATCCACACATGATTCTATTAACTTGAATCATCTCATATGGTACAATGGGTGCTAGTACAGTAATATTGATTACTTTGCATCACTTAATTTGATCGACACATAGTTATTTGAAGGAATAAGTATATTTCTCTCATTCATTATAAGAGGAGAATGGTTGAAGATATCTGATCTTAATAAAAATCTAGAGAATATCCTCAATAGGGTTGATATAATCTGTAGAAGGGATGTGTTGTTTGCAATAATTTTCTTCCCCAGAAATTGATATAAGAAGATATTTATATAGATAGGTGTGAGAATAAATAATTTCACATATACCCTTTATTATTATCCTAATCCCCAGTGAACCTTATTACTAAATAATAATATTATTATTAATTACATGAGATTCGAAAAATCATGGATAAAATAAATTTCATTTCTTTAAATAGTTAGATTAAAATTTATTTAAATGATATTTAATATATCTTCCATTCAAGACTAGGAAACTCTGTGCACTCTTCCTTTTAATTTACCGAACTCTGAATTGTGTATATTATTAATTTGATAAACAAAATAAATATTTATAATATTTAAGATTTTGTGAATAAAGATTTATTTTAATATTCAGATCACATATAAATATGGTGACTATATATTTTCAATAAATAAATCATGAATAAATATTATTCCATGGTTTGACAAATAATTTTTACTCTAATTAATTGAATTCATATTGAATTAAATTAAGATTAATAAAAAAAATATGTGTATTTCCCTCTATGATTCTTCCTCAGTGGAATTATGAAGGTTCACCTAAAGTATAATATTTGTGTCTAGAAACATATAAAGGCACTCAACAGTAAGTATTTAATTCCAAAATGATGAATACCACATATGAATGATCACAGTGTAATATAATCCATTTTTCACAATATATCATCATGTAGGTTGCATAAAAAATTCATTAGCCTATATACTTGAAAAAAAACTCTTTGATTTTATGAATTGAACCTTTCAATAATCAATGACCATATAATTTAATGTTATAGTCCCATTTCCATCAAAGGACGGAGATATCAAATTCCATAAAGTAATAATGGACAAATACTTTTTTGACTTATTCATTAATAACATATTTCTTGTTACGTGCCCAATGTATCAAAATTCACTAGTAACATATGTCATCCTGGTTTATAAAAACACATGAAAGAACATGACTCATGATACACAATAATAATAATCATATATTCTATGTGTCATTAAACATTTTCATGGGTAGGAAAATACAATGACATGTAAACATATAGAATTCCTACTTGGGGGTATATCCCCATAATCTCCCATTAAAATGAATACCAATTATAAAAGTCATGATATGAAGTCTCATATGCTTACAATAAATCACATTTGAGAGTCTGCATCATCTAAGTCCCATCAAATGACATAAGATGATAGTTTGACTAAGCTTAAGAGTATCATCATATAATTTCATAGTTCTAATAATAATATGAAACTTCTTATGTCCTTATTAATGTGATAGATAATCTATGAAATTATAACAATAAAATTATGTATAATAATAATAATCAAAATATGATAATTTATTTATTAACATTCACTTATTTTAATATACCAATAATCTATAGTACAATGTATTTTGTTATAGGACACTATGTCCAATAAACTATCTCTTAGACTAGAGCCAAATACTAAAGGATTATAGTCTGCTATCTATCACATTATTTCTATACTTATAATGTGATAGGGCTTTATTCAATTGGTCTACCACATTTTCCTTTATGGAAACTATTCTTACTAAAAAATAAACTCTCTGAGAAAAATCCCTTAAGAGATAATATGTTTAAAGTACGTGCTTTTTCTGATAATGTGAGCCTTCCTCCTTTAAAAGAGACACCACTATAATATTATCACAATCGAGTGTGATAGTTTATTTACTACTATGAACCACATTATTCTATAGTAAAAAGTTTCATATCCAAACCACTTCCATAAATACACAATAAGATAAAATGTACTCATACTCTACTATAGAATTAGTTTCAATGGATTTTCTTGAGCTATTACATCTCAAAAAAACCTTCATTTAGAGTTATGATGTCTCATGGTTTTGATTTTATATCTTCATCACCTATTTAGAAACAATAATATGTATATCCATTGATGACTATGTCCTCAAATCCTACATAAACTATGAATATATCTTTATTACACATTTGATACATAAGGATACTTTTGAAAACTTTCCAATTATGGACTCCTAGATTATATTTATATCTACCAACCATACTAAACGCTATGGTGATATCTATCCTAGTATATATCCGGAAATACATAACTGAATTGATCACTAATTCCTATGTAATCCTTTCTATTATCTAGCACTCATCTCATGTCTGAGGGTACATTTTCATACATTGATGAATTCCACGTGACATTGAAAACAATCTTCTCTTGGATTGATCCATACTGAATATCTTCAACATTTTAACAATGTATGAACCTAGACTTAGTCCAAGAATCCTCTTAGATCTATCATGTTGGATCTTGATCCCATGAATATATGCTACATTACCTATGTCCTTTGGGGATAATCATGTGTTTAACCAATTCTTAACAGTATGTAAAATTGGTATCTCATTTTTGATCAATAGTATGTTATCAACATATAAAATCAATAAAATGATTTCAATCTCACTAAAATTTTTATAGAAATAAGTCTCACATTAATTATTCATCAATACAAATTACATAGTAGCTTTATCAATGAATTTTCTCCTTAACCACGATTCTTTATTTATTCCATAAGTGGATATTTTCCACTAATATACCTTGTTATCATTATTCATAGTCCCAAACCATTTCATTTGTATCAAATATACAAATTCTAATAGGATTCCATTATGAAAAAAAAATTTACATCCATTTGTGAAATTTCATTGTCATGGTAAGATGTTATGGAAAGTTGAAAACTATTGGATTTCAACAAAGAAACTGTTGAGGAAGTTTTGTTAAAGTATATTCCTTAACATTTTAAACCATGTTTCAACCATTAATACCTTATAGGTTGTTAATTTTCCATCCATGTCCAGATTATTATGGAAAAACCTTCTAAAATCAATTGGATTTACATGCATTAGAGGATCTACGAAAATAAAAAAATGTTTGTGTATACAAAATCCATTTTGGAATTCCTAGTTTTTTCTATTTAAAATATTCTATGGTACATAATACTTCTTTTTAGGGTTATAGTATCATTATTATCAACTAATAAGATTCACCATATGTGGTTACTATAAATCCATATCTTTAATGTTCTATATCATCTCTTGTTCCCATATATAGTAATTGTGTCTTTGTAATATCCCATTCTATTATGATTTATGAATTTTTTTCATATAAAAACTCAAGTGTATCTTGATCCATGACTTCATTGAATTCAATATCACTCCAACTATCTCTTTTAGATATGTGGTACCTATTAAGAAATGTGAGATAACTTTTAATCATAACCTTAATATCTATGTTGTTTTATTGAAAATATAATTTAGCTTCTATAAGATATCCTATAAAGATAAACATAGTTCTTTGGGGTGTGTGTTTTTTTAAAGATCACCTTAATAAATTATTTACAGCCCAACACATGTGTATGAAATGAAATGTGTTAATTCCCATACTAAATATCATATATAATAACACTTTTTCATTAGTTGGAACTATGTTTTATAAGTGTACTTATATCTGCAATACTTATCATTAAAAGAACATGAGCCACAGCCCGGTTTGTGAGGACTTTCTAGGTGAATACAAGAGACCCGAGATCAAATCCGGGTGGAGGCATATTTCTGGGTTACGGTAACAGTACTGTAGAATGCACTTTTCGGTACTGTAGTAGCCAGAGCTATTCATCCATATGGGCCTTCGGGCCACCTGTTTGGTCCTCAAGTCATGAAAAGCTTTTGGGCCACCCAAGGCCTTCAGGCCAGTTGATTCTCAAGGCCTTCAAGACACCTTAAGGCATTAGGACCACCCCAAGGCCTTCGGGCCACGTGAATGTAGGCCCCTGACACACTACAAAAAAGGTGCATCCCCATAAGAGGATTTAGAAAAGGTTCACTCACCAGAGCAGAGCCAAATGGATTGTCAGAATGAGAGGGTATGGATATGCCATTGGTACTAGCCTGTTCTTGCACAAGAATCATAGCCAGAAGGTCATGAAAAGGTGGAGAACTACTATCAGGATGCAGATGCTGGGGAGGGGCATTTCACTGTATATAGTCTTAGTGAATTGCCTAAGACCTTCGGGTCATGTAATCTCATAAGACTATGGGACATGTAATATCTGAGCCTATGGGCCTTGTAAAGGTTCCCCCTCATACCTTGAAAGGGGGGTTATAAAAAATCAAAAAAATGAAGGCCTTTGGGCCATTCAGGATTATCCCTAAAATGATAATGGAAGACATTCATAAATCTTCATCGATCTTAACATGTCAGGTGTGGTGACTTCTATCACATATACTAATCCATTATGGTTTATAATGAAGAGTGAGATGGGATAATATCCCAGAATCTTATATATAATCAATGAAAACTAGATTAATATATTCACTACCATGGTATGAGTTGGGATTCTTTATTTTATTTGTAAGTTTTTTCTATACTTCAGGCTTGAATTCATTGAATTCTTCAACGGAATTCATCTTAAACCTCATTAACTATTAATATATTTTTCTAAGAAATTCCATACTAAATTTTATGAATTATGATTATTCACCCCTTTCTTTATCTAGAAATGGACCACACACATCAGTATGAACCAACTCAACAAGATTTTTTTCTATTTCATATATTCCACTAAATGGGGATTAAGTCATTTTACCTTGCAAAAAATGATATATATCATGCGGTTTTAGGTCAAAATAATCAAATATTTATTATTTGTATAATTTAGTCAATCACTTTTTATTTATATGAACTACGTAGTGATTCCATAGTAGGGTGTGATATGAGTTATAAAAACTAGACTTGTTATCGATTTCTATTAATTTTTTATGTAATCCAACAAATAGAGACTATTATTTAAGTTTACCTTACAATAAAATATTCAATTTTTATAAATGATGAAACATATTTTCACTAATTTGAAAATAAATCCATTTGATTCAAGACTAAACACTAAAATAATGTTTTTTGTAACTGATGACACATGATAACAATTCTTTAAAACCATGATAATTCGAATCGGAAACATGAGTTGATAGTCTGCATTGCTATTATGGAATGATTGAATTAGTTAGAATATCATAGAACCACATCATCTCATGAAACACTTCTAAATATACTTGGATCCTATAATTTTATTTAAATGTTAGAACCAAATACTGTATCTAATAACCAATTTGATGAAATAAATAAATTTCACTCGATAATGATCCCATCAGAATTATCCAATTTATTGTTTTTCATGGTGTATTGTTTTCATCCATTTGACCTTTTTTCCATATAATAAATAGATGGCATCCCACTACCATGATTTTAACTTTATCCTCTTCTTCATGGAAGGAAATTATAAATATTGCACAGACGTTGAGTGAGTCTTGGAGCTATTTTTATTGGAATTTTTCTAATTCTCTATAATGAAATATTTTTTTCTTATGATAGGTATCATTATTATCATGATGAAGTGGAGTGATGAGATATGGAAGAGGCTTATCAATGTTTCTCATTATATAATTCACAAACAATTATGTGAATTTCTGATGGAGTGAGGAAAGAATGATATTTGCGCACAATTTTTTAGGTATATTAAAACCTATAACCTCTATATTCTCAATGTATCCAATGACTTTGACTACACGAGGCCTATCTGGTGAACCTTATCCAAGTTATCATTATGAGTTCCTTGGATATCCCAAATCATTTCGGTCTAAATCTCTCCTAATGACGATTATAGAGATTCAAGATGATTCTATAAGAATCCATGTTCTCATTAGACTTCATGAGTCTCTTAGAAATGGATGATAGATTCTAGAAATTAATATATATCACATCATTTATGTGTTTTTTCAAGGAATATGAACTTTTCACCACATGGATTCTTAGTGGTAAAATAAATTATTATGGATTCTACCACATTGAGATTCTGTTCATAGATTAAACAAAACACAAGAACATATACAATTACTTGATTTTATTGTTAGTATTTATATTTATTTCTCCAAAAATTAATCTGAATGATAGAGTGGTTGATGAACACTAGATTTTACTATAGTAGTATATAATCATATTATTAATACTTTACTTAATTACCAATTGTGTCACATGAAATAATTTTAATTCTATAATTAATCTCCAACTATTTTACAAAGTCTAAATTTCCCTCACCATTGAACATTGAATTTTATATCATGAGAAAATTATATTATAATGGTTCTATATTTCTCTTATCATATCCTATACTATTTCCATGAACATTATAATAAGGTTTTTAGTTAGGGGTCATTCTAACTAGAATATTATAGCTCCTTAATCTGTTGAGTGGACACCAAAAACAAGAAATACTTACTCAAAACTCCCCAAAACATTCCATGAAATCTATATTTATCTAACTATGGATATTAAAATCAATGAATGTTTGGTTAATCCCACCCATTATCTATATTAATATTTCATGATATTCAAAACTGCTATTGGCTACAAACCAACCGACACTTTAACTATGTGAGCATCTTAACTCAGGTGATGTAAGTATTATTATGACATAATATCTTATTTAGGAATTATTTTCAGTATGCATAAATTTTCTTATTTTGTTCTTTTACATTCTTTATTAATGTTATTTTTATTTTATTTAATTTGTTACCATTTTTTTAATAAAATATTTACACATAATCCTATTATTTTATTGTATATGATCATGCTTGTTATTTAATTCATTTATTTGGTTGATCTTGATAGGGAATCCATAAAATAAATAACCATTCATAATATAGAATAAAATATGTGTCATTATTATGAGTTTTATTTGCCATTTTTTAATGAGTGGATAATCAATAAACTATTTACCCTAGGAAAAAACTCCATGAGTTATTTTGGGAGTAAGTTTCAATATTCCACCATTATTGTGTGTATCACCTGGGTTGACATCACATTGAATTCATCTTGAACCACCTCTAATTTTATGGTATCTTCATACTTACATATTCTTTACTCACACATAGGTGAAAGAAACTAATGGAATGGTTATGGGGTTTACAAAAAAGTAATTATTGACATGGAGGTCATTATATAATAAGAGGAAGTGATAACATACATTCCATCATTTAAATTTAAAAGAAATATTTGAAGAAATTCTAATGAAATAATTCAATTAAAGTAAATTCACACCACACATAGGTTAGTCAATCTAATGATCATCTACACATGTAATGAATATGCATTTGATAAACTAGAATTCATTTTAATCATTTTTTATTAAGATAAAATACACTGAAATTAATTAATAAAATTATTTATCTTAATATCTATATAATCAGTCTTTTACATTCCTTTATATTATAAGTTTTTAAAAAATAATAAAAATTAATTTTATTTAAAAATAATTATGTGCATGGGATGAACATTGAGGAAACATGACGAGTACCTTTCTTAACTACTTGACATGATATTTGTCGGGTACTATGAACTCACGTGAACTTTATCATACATGAAATGTTATGTAATTACATGATATATACTATCTACGAATGAACCACATGAACAAGTATATTACACAATGTGTAATGCATTTAATTCACATGGAGTATCTAGCTTGCGCCGTGCGGCGACCATACATGACATGTAGTTCTAAAATTTAAAGAAAATTAATTATGATTTTAATATGTATATATAATATATACCACACATATTTTATTTTAAATACATCACACATAGTAACATGTTGATTAGGTTTACAAAAATAATGAGTTAATTTTACTTTTCCTTATAATCATGTAGGATACACAATGTATACAAACCAGCTACACGCTATGTATATCACTTTTCCTGCAACACGTGACTAGGGACTAGAAATGTATATTGGGTATGGAAATTTAGGAGTCACATCACTTTTAAGAGTTATACATTCCTTGTTACCTCCAATTTACACTATTTTTTTCACATGTGTCATGTAATAAATATAGAACATGTCCTTGACTCCATGTTTTTTTCTATGAAAATTCATGGAATATACGATGTGTACATGAGTAACACTTCATGAAGTCAAGTAACCCATGTGTCAATCTAGTTTCTTAAACATGGGTTGTTTAAATATGAGACAATATATTCAATGCATGATTCATCAAATAAATTTGATATTTGTTTTAGTGAATTGAACATGGGTACATATCGGGTAGTCCCATGATATCCAACTAAAATACTTGGAACCAAAAAAGGGGTTCTTCAAATTTTATGCATACATTACAATTATATTTTTGTTTATACATTAATGAAAAAAGAATTATAAGAATTAATATCAATATTTTTATTTAAGGACCAATTATCTCAAAATGAAAGCTAATAGTAAATGTGTATAACGATCAATAATTAATAAAAAACAATCGATTCAAATGTGGCCACTTTCATACCACTTGATGTTTCTAGATATAAAAAGTACATATTAGGTTATAGTCAACTTGGATTTATTTCGATTTCAATGAATGATCCATAATTTACATGGTGATAAATTTCATGGCCAATGAATTAAATTTGATAAAAACTAAAAATGAATGACGAAACCAAGTTAGAGAATATTTCCATGCTAAACTTATAATAAATTTAATTAGTATAGTTACCATTGTATTTTGAATTATTTCTTTAAAATTATAATCTATAATAGAAACCTTCATTTGATTGTATGGTCGTTTCGTTAAAAGGATCCAAATAAGAATCTTTATAGCAATAATCCAAATGTTCTATTATTATCTTCAAATGTCAATGATGGTAATACGTGTTCTAGGGTTGTGGTACAAATCACTGTGAATCACTTACTTGTGTACTCAAAAATACATTAAAGGATATATTCTTCTTCTCTAATTCTTTAGAAGAAGGGGAATATAGAAGCTCTTTGTTCCTAATATAATTCTAGATAATGTTCACTATATGGTGGAGAGAATCCCTAGAAGGGATCCATTGTGTGAAATAACCTATAACCCTAGAAAATGATATAACTAAGTATTTAAAGAGATAGGTTATAGAATAAATAATTAAACACGAGATCTTTATTATTCTATTAATCCCTAGAGAACCTTGTGTCTAAATAATAATAATAATATTATTATTATTTTTTACTTTACATGTGTTAAACTCATGGATAAAATAAATACCGATTCATAAAATTAATAAGTTAATATTTATTATGAGGATATTTATTTTGAGGATATTTATTATATCTTTCAACTAGGTATGTTAAATATATCTGTAGTTTATTTCATTTATCAAACCATGAATAATAAACAATATTCATTAGATAAATAAAATAAAATTTTTTAATATTTAAAATCATTAGAATAAATATTTAGCTTTATATTAAACTTCTATATAAATATGGAAGCTGAATATTTACAATCAATAAATTCAAAATAAATATTATTTAACAGTATGGAGAATAATTTTTATTCTAAATAATTAAATTTAGATAAAATTTAACTAAGATCAATAGGAACACTAAGTGTGTGACTCTAGTATTCTTCTCTCATAGGTATCAGATGAATTATCTTACATTTAAATATCATCATCAAGTAATATATAAAGGCAAACAAGATGAATAATTTAATACTACAATATTTACAACCATATATGAATGCTCACTGTGTAATATAACTCCTTTGTCTCAATATCACATCAAACAAGTATCATACTCATATTATCAACCTATATTCTTGATACATCGTTATTTTACTATCATAAATAATCCTATAAAAACATAATGACCATGGAATTTAATTTGAGAATTTCATTTTAGTCAAAGGGTTGAGACATCATCTTCTATAAATATGGAAGGGATAAATCCTTCCTCGACTTATTCATGAATAACATATCACTCAGGACACACCCAACGTATCCAACTTCTCCATGAACATATGTTATCATATATTATAGAAATACATCAATGTGTATGACTCATGAAATGCATTAACAATAATTTAAAAGTATAAGGATCTTTACATGAGCTCATAAGTAGGAATATATAATGGCATGTGAACATGTTGTATTCTTAATGGCATGTCCTTCCTCATAATCTCTCATATTGGAGATTACCAAGTGAGAAAATCATGAGATGAAGTATTATCTATATATGAGTACACACACCTAAAATTATAGATCATTTTTATCTTATCAAATGACATCATACGACCATAAGAATAATTTTAAGAGTGTATTCATAACATTCCAAGGTTCTCATCCAAACATGTGACTGATGATGTTCTTTTAAATATAAAACATACTATTGGACATTATCACATTAATTTTATAAATAATACCAATCAAAATGTGATAATAAATATATTAAGATTAAATTATTTAAATATACATGTAATATACATTACAAATAGGATGGTTATAGGACACTAAACCCAAAAGTGACATTGTTTTTCAGGTAGGTCGTCCTTAAACATCTCCCTAAGGTTTAAAATTTTTGGGATGTATCATGTGATATAAATTATATAAATTTATATGTGATAAAAAATAAGTATAAAAATAATTGTTTCTCTAAAACCCCTATTAGTGGGAAAAATGTGTATTGGGAAAAATTGGAATCATGAACACTATATTGGTTCCCTGGTTTCCGATGGCCAACGACTAGACCAGAAATGTTTGTTTTGAGATATATTAACCCTATAAGGGTATATACCTCAGAATGAAACATATAAGACCCTGATATAGGTTTCCTTAGTACCCTATGAGTAGGGGAGTGTAATATTTTTGTAATATTTGGCCAAGGAATAGGCTGTATAGAACCTCAAGATACCTTATAGACTCGGTCTAGTTTATTATAGAGTGGGGTGAGTGTTCCTTCCCCACTAGTATGTGGACGTCCAAGCAGGTATACCAAAGAGATGATATATCCATAGGAAAGGTTCAATATTATTGGCCTATCATGAAATATAAAGTGTGTTCGATTAGGTGAAATCCTTTCATGATTTTCTAACATATGATTTCATGTGTGGCCATTAGGTTTTTATGTTGGTGTGGCTATGATTAAGGACATCATTCCACTAAGTAATGGGATTTTACACTAGAGTTTAAAAATATATAATGGAACCCATGTGGGGTGCCTAGACCATGATGGACTTAAAATAATAATTAGGGTTACCTAAATTTATATTGAATCTATAAAGAAATAGATTAAATGGGATTAAATTGTTATGGACTTGTATTAATTTTATGACGGTGATATGATTTGTGTCTGAGAGGACAACCTATGTAATTTATTATGGGTTTGGGTGAGTGTTAAACTTATGTGATTATGATATATGGTATTTATGGGGTGGGTAATATTCCACCTAATATGATATATGATGGATAATTCAAGTTGGGAACCACCCCCTGATGTGATGTAATGGTATTGCATGGTGGTTTCCATTCCCCCGATATGGTATATGATAAGTATTATATGGTGGATACAATTCCCCCCAAATTTGATATATTGATGTATATGAGATGGGAAACATACCCACCAATTAGGATAAATGAGGATATTATAAGGAGGGATTCATAACTCATGATATGATATATGATGAGTATTAAGGTGTGAGATCCATTCTCCATGATATAATATATTTTTATTTAAAGGGAGGTAACTATTCCAACTGATAATGATAAATTATCGCATTTCAATGTGCGTGACTTTCCCCTATCAACATATCATGGGGATTATAGGGGGGACCTATTCCCCAAATATAATGTACGGGTATCATGGGGTGGGTTTCATTCCTCAAAATATGATATATAATGGGTATTATGGTATGGTCTTCACTTCCCCTGATATGATATATGAATATCTATGGGGTAGGGTCTATTATCCTCAATTGTGATATATGATGGTATTCCAAGGTGGGTGTCTTTCTCCCTAATTATTATTGATTATATTATGGGGTAGGAAACATTATCTTCAATTATATATGTTAATTGAATTATGGTTGGGTGTAATTATACCCTCTATATGGGTATGTAAATTTCTCAAAGACATCATACACTGGACAAAGTAGGTATTGGGAGACCACAAATATTACCATAGAATGCAAGGATCAATCACGATTCATTTATTGTATCTCAATAAATTATTTGAGTGTTATGAGAATTTTATATTGTGTGTATTTTTTATTTATAAGTTATAGTAAAGACACCATTGATGATTTCCTAATAATTTTTTATCACACCTTTCTCTAGTGATCTCAAAACATTCATAGTCGAGTATACCACATGATCATAGTAATAGGTAGGGTAGAAGATTACTGTGGGATCGTTGACCTTACTTTAATGGATTTAGGATTTGGGACTATGTTAGGTCTTTGGAAAAGATTCTGGTAGATTAAATTTTATTTATTTTAGTATAGGATATACTAGATTTACCTATGGGAGATTTTGTAGATTAATGTCTAACTCATGAGAAATTTTGGGATATTTCATTATTATAGCATAAATATATTTATTATAATGTTTTCGTTGGTTGTAGTGTTTATTTACTATTATGGATATTGAGATTACGTATTATATGATATTTATACTATTTATACTAATTTCACTCGAGGTTATAGTCTCCCCTTGGTATAACGATAGACTTATACTGGTAGTCAGTAACCTATGTTGTATTGGGAGGAGTTCCTAACATCACATAATGGACTGATTTGGTTACATTAGATTTATACAGACTAGAATGTTACAATGAGGATTTTTTATAGTTTTTTACTTGCATGTAGCATGGTTGAATGAAATTTAATGAGTGGTGTAATGTTAATGAACCGTTAATGATTTATATAATTGTTATTGGATATGATAATCATGGTTGATTATTGTTGAATTACTTGACACTAAATATGGATAAATGACTGGAATATTGAATCAAATAGGGTTGATAAATATTAATTCTAAATATATTAATGATGATGTGATTAAATATAATGTTAATTAATATTTCACTATCTCATTGTGTGGAAGAGTGGGATTATTTTTGGGTATATTGTTGGAAATGAGTATTAATTATTGTAGTGGTATTGTTTTAATTATGATTTCTATTAGTGTTGTTGTTTTTATTAACCCTAGTGTTGGGATAATGTTAATCGTTTATATATATGTTGTATTTTCGTGAAATTTTGTAGACACTACCATCAAATTTAGATAATCATATTGATTCCCAAATGGTTTCGGTTTTGGGTTATTTTTTCACTATCCTGGTTAGTGAGGGAATGAGTTTATAATTAAAACACCTTACTTTCTCTACCATCATGGTGTAGTATGAAGTTTGATGGATATTGATATGTGTATGAGAATGATCAATAACATATTTGGGTTATAGTATGTAATATTCTAGATGAATTGGTTATGATTTTATGATGAAGGGATTTTTTGTGGTATGCATGGAAGCTAAAGTTCATTAGTTTGATGTCTTTCATACACCCTTCACCCTACTATAATGAGGCTATGATTTTTGGTTTCTATGTGGTATAATGTGGTTATATGTTTCTTTCTCTATAATAGTATGCGGTGGCCTATATGTGATGGTGGTGATGATATCACTATGGTATATGGTGTATGGTTTTGATACGGAATATGATGAGTGATGACATGGTTGCAGAAGGGATGAAAGCACCATGATGTTTAGTTTTGTGGTGTAAGAGAGAAAAACTAGTGGGGAAGTGGTTGAATTGTAAATTTATAATACATTCTTTGGACACAATATTATTATACATGGTTATAATATTTGTTGAGTAAACCATGGTGAGGTTGGGTGATAGTTGACCTGGTATAAGATTATTTTGGTTATGTTGATTTTTCATCGAGACGTTAGTATGCTCCTTAAAAATTTGAATGATATGAATTAAAGTGGATCCAAGTGAGTATAAATGTATTCTCACCTCTATATAAAAATACATTTTCCATATTTCTAGGAGGGATTTTGTTACCGAGCAAGACATTACGAGCTTAAGGAATGGATCTACAGTCAGAGTAATTATCGTAGGAATTTATATTTGGTATTTTATTTTAGATGTTTTATTTTATAGGAAATTTATATTCATTATGAGAAATTATTTTTTATCTAATATTATAGATTTTATTTGTGGTTTTCCTTACAAGTTATAAGGATTATAAGGGAAACACCTCCCAATTGTGGGTTTTATACTCCGAGATCCATTTGTTAAATTATAGCCTATTCAAAGTGTTCTTTCAGGGTTACAGTAGTCTAGAAAAATTCCCTTGTGGGATTCCTAGTAAGAGAAAGTTATTAAAAAACATCCACCGTAGAATAAATAATCTTGCATCTAATTCCTATTTCCTTAATACCCTTGGTTGGTCCCAAATGGTCTACTATTGACCCGATTTCTCCCAATGTTGAGACCTTAATTTAAAATATTAAAAAATAATTTAGGTAAATAAATTTGGCCCATGATCAAATTGAATGTCATAGGCTATCAATTAAATTCTTGACTCTAAAAGTCTTAACATATAATAACATGGGAATAAAACGCATAAAATTAATAAAACATGTGATATAGTCCAGCAGAACAATACATCCTTAGAAAAAGGATGAATGAAATATTTGTTTTTATTAATCCATGTAATCAATATAATTAATATAATTTCATTATTTTAAATTATGTTTTTCATGATAAATATTAAAAACAATAAAAATATGTTTCCGTGGTTATGGTTAAAATGGGTTTAGCCTATGAGAGGTTAACATAAGAGATAAGGTTTAAAATATTACAAAAAACATTCTTAAATACGATTGATTGATGGAATTTTGAACAATGAAATCATGTATTCAACATTTTTTTTCATATTGGAGCCACTGTTCCTGGGTAACACATTTTTATATTTTAATCATTTGAATAATCCCATGTCTCTCATCTCCCTCCATTATAAAAGGATACCAACTAATCCATCTTCTTTATAATAAATGATCCTTATAGATTGAGAAATGCCGATACTAATACATTTCTAAAATATATTTCAATGTCCATGAGGTCCTGATTTTATCATAATACCATCCTTTCAAGGCATAAGGTGTAAGTCAAAAGAGTTTTATCAATAATGAGGTATAACTCTTAACCGAGAACGTTAAATATTATTTCTTCATCTACCACTTCTATATATATTTTACCACATATAAAATATAGATATTAGTATATTTAATATAATGAGTAGTTACTTTGATTATTGGTCAGTCATTTTCGACCTCATTTCAATCAAATTGGAAATGAAAGTGTCTCTCGTGTGTGTGTGTGGATTAATGTTTCCCCACAACGATATGATTCATTTCCCATAACCATAATTCATTGTTGGTTATTATTATATATTTAATGTTTATATATGATATTTATGAAATAATTATTCATTTTAAATTATAATATATCATCCATCTTCTTAACATTCCATTCTTTGAAAACTGGTAATGGCACTCGTAAGTACGTGTGGACTACCACCTCCACACATCGATACGTTGTGTTTTTCATCATTACTTTATATGAATAATTGTAAAATTTAATATGATGATTAAATTTTATAATTATTTATTGATTAATATTATATAAATTATGAAAATATGATCAATACACAACTACTGAAACCATTTAATAGAAACATGCATGGAAAATAGAGTAGTTTTCACACTGATGTTCATTTTAATGAGGAAATCATTAATAAAAGGAAGATTAGAAAATTTTAAGGAATATAAAATTGTAGGATATGTCTGAATATATTTATATATATGGTTATGTTTATGGAATATATTTAAAATATATCTATATTCAATATACAGTTTTTTTGAACATGTATAGAAAATTATAGAACATGAGGTCAAGGTTTATGTTACAAACATATTTATTTTTGAGGTTGCTTATAAATAATTTCATTGGTGGAAATTTTATTGATATATTCCTTTAAAACCCGTTTATTTTATTCAACTATGGTTTTTCATATAATTTTTTTATTAATACCATCTTCTTATCTTTATTACATAATATTACTATGAAAATGTTTTTAATTAAAAGTAAACCTTATTTTCTATTTGTTTGCTGGAAATTTTCTTCTATATCCATATTACACAAAATTATTTTTGAAATTTTATTAAATATACTAGAAATATTTTAAAATGATTATTTTCACAAAATTTTACATTATTTAAAAATTCTTATAATGTATTATTTCAAAAAGTTTTTTGAACCTGTCATTTTTTATTGTTTTACAAAAGTGTGAGGAGGATGTTTTATTTTAATGTATATGGAATTAATGAATTTCACAACATAATGGTAATTAATTTTTTTAAATGTTCGATGAGTAGTTTAATCGGTTCTTTTCAAATGATATTATTTTCTAAATATTCTAGTATTTTTAAGTTAAAATTTTATCAAAAGTAAAAGATATTTTATCTTATTTGTAAATAAATATTTGATTGGACTTTTAAATTTATTTTTAACCAATTTATACATCGTTTAAGGATTTTCTTGCTTAATTGGGAATATTATATTCTGAAACCATCCACATTATTTATCTATATGGTTGATGATGATGATGATTTAAGGATAATTCTATGAAACTAGTTTACTTTCTATGGGTTAATAAAGTTACAATAAAACCTTTTCGAAAAATATTTATTTTCCATGGGTTATGATATAATGAAATGTTTATCAAACTCATTGTATTTCAATGAGTTATGATGTAATGATATGGTGAATGTTTTATGATATTTTGGTACACATATGAATGATTTTCATTATGATATTGGTGGATATGGAATTATACTTCCCTTGAATGCATTGGGTAAATATGGATATCTATTAAGATAATGAAGAATTTAATGTGGATTAAAAATAGTTTAGTAAGGAACCATAGCCACTATGATAGTATTTATATTAAACCTGGACTAATGAAATTATGGAAATGGGAGTGAACCTAATCCACTATAATAACCATATATGTGATCCTTGAAAAAGGAAATGGTTTTATATACTTTTGTTTATTCTACTACTTATGTATCACGCTCATGATATGACATCATGGTTCATGATTGACTATTGATGATTCTACACACTTATGACTTATGTATTTTGTTATGAAAATGTCTTATTTTATGATTTTTATTAATGGTATTTGAATGATTGGGAATTATTGTTTTATGTTAAGGTCATGTTCTTATATCCTTATACTTATATTATGCTCACTTATGATTACAGATTGATAACTCTTATGTTTAACCTTATAGTGTATCTGATCTCACCCATTCTTATATTTACATTTCCCAAGTTATGAATAATGGTTTTAACTAGATTATGTATAAAAATTATATATCCTAAGAATATATTTATGAGATATGTTGAATAGCATTCATGAAAAAAATATCACATATGTATCTAGTATCCAAAGACTCTAAACCTTTTATGGTTCTGAGGTGTGTTCTAATAATATATGTATCAAATATTTATCTAATGTTATGTAATATATATATCTATGTGTGTTTGAAATTATTGGGTCATGTCAGATGTTATTAGAAGAGGTTTTAGTTAATCATTGGAGATTAGGTTTAGATAAAATTTTTGTAAACTATATAGACAATTCTAAGAATAAGATAACATCCTAAAGTTGTGGTAAAGTAGAAATTATGTGATTTTTATAGAAAATATATCCCAATATAGATACTAGAAAGTGGATGTGGTTTTGTAATTGATTCACCTAGGTTTAAAAAACATCAAAGTGGTGGTTTGGGTTTTAACAAGATCATCACCTGTGCATGATGAGTGGGTCTAAGATTGCACACATGGCTAGACACTCAAAGGGTATATTTGCGGATTAATTCACATTTTATTTAAAAAATATTTTAAATTATTTTAATATAATATGAACATGAATGGACTATGTAAAACCCATGGTTTCTTAGATTGAAAATAATTTTTAATGATTGAGACAACCTATGAGTGATTTTCTATGATTACATGATTAATCACTATGATTATTATTTCTCACACATATATTTTTTCATAGGAAATATACAAGGTTATGATGAATTGTGATAATGATGAATATGAAAGTAAATGAAATGGATTTCCATATGAGAAATAAAATGAAATGGTAGCTGGGATAGGAAATCTTGTAGCTATTCTCACCCACATCTCTCAATCTGTAAACAGTAACATGAATCTTTCTAATATTTGAAATGGATAAAGGAAGAAACAAATTACTATCCTTTCATTTATAGAAAAATATACACCTTATATCAATTGATACTATAAGACAACAATAGGTGAAAAATGGATCAGTATCACTAAAAAAATATTTTTCATTATCCATTATTTGGGAATATGAAAAAGTTGTTCAAGTAGTATATCGACTGGACGTCGAAGCAGATCAATAGTGAAAATAATCGTTAATTTTTATTAATAAAATCTTATATATGAACAAAAAAGTAAAAAAAATAGTACAACAATAGAGATGAGGTAGGAAAGCCCTGAGAGAAAAAACAAAATGATCATGGGAGTATAAAGTAGTAAAGACCAAGGGAATCCGCAATGAAAGGATTCACCACCTCACTAGGAAAGGATACAAGCACTGAAAAATAAGTGATATGATCACTGTAGATCACATCGGATTCTAGGAATTCAACCACTATATTTCCATCATACCACATATTGGGGACATCCATGTGATTAACAATCATTAATTTTCAAATATAGATAATATTCATGGTAGTCCAAGGTGTAGGATTGTGTTCGAGCATGGCATGATGAATCATGAAAAAATCGTTTACAAATGCATTGAGCTGAATATTTTTCTAGCTAAAAAGAATGAGACCAGTGAAAATCGCGTGGGATTACCCTTGGAGGGAGTTACAACATCCAAAATTTTCTGAAAAAACTGACACCACAGAGCCCCAAGAGTTTATAACAACTCTTCCACCATGCATTAAATTAGAGTTACAAGATCAAAAAGATTTCATTATTAATACCATATTTTGAGGAAACCAATGAACCAATCAGCCCTACTTCACATTGAAGATATTTTTGGTACCATGATCAACTTCTAGCAAAGATTTTAAAGAAGGAGCATCATTGCAGTCCTAGAACAGAAAACAAGATGAATCAATGTCGTCCATGTTTTTAAAAGAATACCTACTATGGTACCCCATAAATCCCTTTTTATGAGTTTTTTTTCACATTTTACAATGTTTCCAACATCTTGTCGCTAGGATTAGGGTCTTCACCTATTTTTCTAGTCTAATACTTGCTCCTTGGAACTATAGACTCAGAAAATATGCATGTGGATTATCTGGTGTCTACAAACCCATAAAGACTCCAAAATATTTCCATACTATTCTTTCCAAATCACTTTTGAATAAAAGGTGATCCAAGGTTTTACATTGCATATCTTTTCAATAATAGTACTTTGAGTCCAAGAAGATTCCAAAGCGCTTGATGCTCTCTTTGGTTGGTAGCACACGATTCTTAACTTTCCACACCATGAAATTGAATTTTGTTTGTATCTATTTGCACTAAAAAATTCCACCCATTTATCAAGATCATTATATGTCAATTGAGTTATTTTGAATTATTTTATGGAAAAATATCATGAGAAACACCATATAAAAACACATTAATATGGCTCTTGTATTAATAAAAAATTTTCAATGATAGCCCATTAGATCTAATATACAATCACTTTAATAAACTTTAGATGATAACAATATTTCCTAAAATATATTTTAGGTATAGGGAACCTAGAAAAAACAAGGGTTACCCCTTCCCAATGTGTCACTAGAAACTGATATCTCCTCTACCCATAATCCAGTGATAAAAATGTTTTAGGCATGGGAGGAGGGGTTGGAAAATGTTCCAAATTTTTTAATGTATGTCTCTCTATATTCCATTGTCAATCTCATACTTATTCCATTTAATCCTTCCACATAGTGCTCCTCCCCCCCCCCCAATTACCTCCCATGCCAATTTGAAAAGTAAGCCATGCATTTCCCCGATAACACTCTTAATAGTAACACGCCCTTCAGACAATGGTCGGGACATCCTATTACAAGATACCCAATTGTGAACTCCCTCTGACTGGGAATCATATAGAAAAAAGGCCATGATATTCTATATCCAATAAATTACAACTTTGGGGAACATAAGTTTATAATGTATGTACATCAGGATAGAGGAAAGCACATTTTTTACCAATGTAATTTTTCCTCTAAAAGATAAGAACATATTCTTCCAATTCAAAAATTGACCAAAAATTCTATTAGAAATCTTGTCTGAGTGATGGATATGGATTTTCTTCAGAGAGGTTGGGAACCAAAATATTCCATTAGGAAGGTCCTTATTTTTATTTGAAGACTCCTTTCTAGGACCCCGACATAACTCTCTAGAAAATTGTTTGAGGTATAGAAACGTATCTTGTTCTGGTTCACTAGTTGACCACTCCATTTACAAAATTCCTCCTTGATGACATTGAATCCAATAATGGAACTATTTCTACCATTGAAAAAAAACAATGTTCCATAAGAAAACATGATATGGGAAATGGAACTGGAGTGATACCTAACATGGTAGGATAGGATGTTTCAATAGTCAATGAATTTATTCATGTAACAACTGAGAGTATACCAGGAGATAATGAAAATGGTTGGGGATTTTGTCTCCCCTTTTCATAGATCTCAGGCTTCCTTGAAGAATTTATATTGTTTCCCTATAAACTATGTATAAATCCAAGATGCAATAACCACTAGAATAGTATATTAACCATCCATGACAAGATTCCCTTGTAGTTCAAGACCTTAATGATGAAATTCCATTCGAGCCTATCATATGCCTTGCTCATGTACACCTTGATTGCTACATTGGAACTAAAGGAATTTGGATCAATATCCTTAATGACTTCTTGATAAAGACCAATAGACCCCTGTATTGTTTTCCCTTTAATAAATCTCTATTTTTCTTATAAAATCCACTCAGGAAGATAAACTGACAATATATGGTTAATGATACTTACTAACACATTGTATGAGAATTTATAAATGAAAATCAACCTATACTAATGCAAAGAATGAGGTTCCTAGAAATTTTCACAATATGATTTAGGTTTTATTATTGATCCTAAATTAAATCTTGATCAATTCATTATAATTTTGAGACTAGTTCATCAAAAAAATGTCTATAAGAGACATTTATAATTATGAAAAAGTCATTGAATGTGCTCCGAATATTGAATTGAAAATTGAAGAATCTCAATGTTCTTTTGGTTTTGGGGGGAAAGAGAAAGATGGAATTTTGATGAATTTAGAATAGTAATACCCATGGTGGAAAGAAATTTAATTTTACTTTATGATAGATGTGTGGAAGTAGTGATACAAAATATGTGGGTGGGGGAGAGGATGGCTAAACCTATATGGGTTTGAGATATCAAGGGTTTTTCTACAAAATCATGAGAATAATGGCAACAAAATAAACATTCCTACCCCACCCCACATAAGCCCATGGATAAACCCTGAGGTTTATAGCATTTAAAAATATTATTATTTATATCCAATTAAATAGAATATATTTTTTTATTCTCAGTAGTAGATTTTTTAGCTCATTGATATCCCATTCCTCCCACAGATTCCAGTGAGGAGATCTAAATTCTTCCTCATTACCAAATAAATACTTGATGAGAATACAACTAAATATTCTCTTTCATTTGATTTTAATTGGATAATTCCTCATTCGTTTACTACCTCCCTTCGACATGGTTGATAGTTCAGGAAAACTAGACCAGGATGATGAACTAATAGATAATAGTGTTGTGTACCATATTTTGACTCACAATAGCATAGAATAGGGATGAAGGATGTTTTTTAGGTGACATTGGATCAGTGGGTGAGATTTAGAGGGGTGGTATCATTCAAGACATTTGGGAATGGTGATAGGTCGTTCTCAGGTTGGTTTCTAGGGGATGATAGCTAGAGGTGCTTCAACATAGTATATAATAAACCCAATGAGTTGAGGTTGAGATGGTTGGGGACATTTTCGGTGATTTGGGAATGAGTATATTGATATGGTGACTAATCATGTGGTTAATCTCACATTATATGGATCGAGAAAGAAATAATTTCATGATTTTTTTTAAATTAGGCTTGTGGTTAATATACCACTTTCACAGGCTTAACACATCTTAGATCACATAAAATTGGGCTTAACCCATATAAGCCCACACCTTAAATGGTTAATTTTGTGTCACACCCCACCCCGTATCCTCCCTATATCCATGAATCCCACGGGTTTCATGACTTTTTTTCATTACTATGTGGATGGAAACAAAAATAAAATAGCCTTATGGGATCTACTAAATGTTTTAACTGTGGACAATAATCCCATTGGGGAGAAAAATTTCATAGTTCAGTGAGGAGGATAGTTAATGAATGTAGCAGTGAAAAATATCAACTAAATGTGCTACCCACACTCCAATGCTATAATTTCAACGGGTATAAACATTACACAAATAAATGTATGAATTATAGGGTTAATTAATACAATGGGAATCAGTAACCTCTTAATCATAGAGACAATGGTAAAACAAATGTGATCAAAACTGATAATATGGGTCTTAATAATGATGTGGGTCAATGTACACTTACCATCTACTTTAGAATTGAAAAATTATAATTGGATGTAGGTGTACCAAATATTTTATATCTAATGAATTTTTCTAAGGGATAATGTTAACACATTAATTAATAGATGTTGTGTTATCATTTTAAACTCATAATAGTATAATGGTCATATCTCAAGTCTATTGCTCCTCTCTGATATAAGTTTGTGGGAAGGTGGTTCCATAAAACATTTTTATTCTCCCTATAGTTGAATTTGAGGTGATTTTGAGAATGAATTGGATCTCATTATATATATACCATATCAATTTTTGAAGAAATGAAGTAACATTTTATATTCTAAATTATCCTATGATCATCTTTTGGATCGAGGATTAATTGGAATTCCAATGGAATTTGTTTCTATTATAGGGGTCTTAGTAACCATTAATGAGGGATATTTATCTTAAATGGTTTGAGAGAAACTCAAAAAAATATATAAACCTATTTTTTTATATTATTATGATGTAGTTTTGAATAAATTCATAGTATTCCTCTAATTTGAGAACCCGAGATTTCAATATAAATCATACATGGTCTAACACCTATTTCAAAGACACCATATAGAATGTCCCTGATTTATTTTATAAATTTAAACAATCAACTCTAAGATAATTTTGATAAGGGATTAATATTCAATAGTAAATCACCATTGGGTTTATCTATTATGTTTTAACAAGAAATATGGGTCAATGTGTCCTTGTATTAATTATAGAGAACATAACAAGATCCCTACCAAGAACAAGTATCCTATATCCAGTATTGATGAATTTTATGACCAATTGTTTAGTCCTCAACACATTTCCAATATTAGCATTCATTCTCAATATCATAAATTTACAGTCAACAAGGAGGATATATCCAACATATAATTTTATTGAAGGTGTAATAATTATGAATTTATAGTGATTCCATCTGGATTTTCCAATTCCCCATCAATATTCAAAGATCTAGTGAATAAATAATTTTGATTTTAGATTTATCACTTTGTGCTAGTCTTTTAAGATGATATTATTATATATTCAAAGTTAAAGGAATAACATGAAGATCCTTTGAGGATTTTAATGAATTCCCCAAAGAAAGATAAGTTGTATTATAATTTTACTAGTGTGAATTTTATCTGTATTAAGTCACAAAATTTGTTCGTATAATATTATGTGAGGGTATATTGGTAGATCCTTTAATGAGAGAAGTTATTGGAAAATATCCTAGGCTAACCATTATAATTGAGATATATATTTTTCATCAATTTGAAAAATACTATCAATTAATTGTGAGATATTTCTCACAGTTATCTAATCCAATAATCAAGTTGAATCAGAAGGGAGCCAAGTTCTTTTGGATAGATGAATGTGAGGAAAATTTCAAGGAGCTGAAAAGAAGGTTGATCAGCACAACTATACATTAACTACCCAATAGTGGTGAACAATTTTCATTCATTAGTGATTCATAAATGTAGATACTAGTATGTCTCCTCATGAACAATTATATGGTAATATATTATACCTTCTTCCAATTGAAAATTCATGAGAAAAATTACATGACTCATGATTTCAAGTTAAAAGAAATCACTTACATTTTAGAGGAATTATCTTCATGGCGAATTTTTTTATATATATACTGATTATAAAATCTTTATGTAAATATTCACACATAAATCATTGAATATGCACCAAAGGTGATAGCTGGAGTTGATTAAATTCTAATACTACGTAATGATTCTCAAAGTTGAAAAGGTCATTCTAGTTTTCCCATGACGATGATTTAAAGAGATATAATATTTACATATTTACAAAATTTAGATATTTAAATTATTATTAAAGGTGAAAGATCATGTCTTTATTATATGAATGTCCAACCATAAATTCTTGTGGGGATTAAAGAGGCATTGAAGGGGTTTGGAGTTATAGAATATGGGGAGAAATGTTTTTGATTTTAACTATGATTGTGATTGAATTATAAGGTTCTTGAACTAAGTATGCGTCTAATTAAATCTATAGTAGAAGAAGGATATTTTGGATGAATATAATAGTTCATCACTATCTATTTCTTTTACGAGTATGAAGATGTATAGATATCCAAAAGACTATTTCTAGTGGGATAACATGAAAACATATATTGTGGATTATGTATCCCTATAAGTTTTATCCCATAAATATAAGGTTGATAATGGGATGTTAAAACTATTACCCATACTATAATGGAAATGGGAAAACATTACCATGGATTGTTTCATATGACTGGCTGAAACATCTAAAGGGTATAATTTTATTTGGGCTGTATTCAATTTCCATAAAAAGTTATAACACTTAATTTAAATAAAATAGGATTTCTATCTTGATCATATTTCCAGGATATACACCAAGGTATTGGTTATATTTCATTGAGTTTCACTCTCAATTTAATATAATCAGGATATGAGTATTACCTCAATGCTCTGGAGAAGTATTAAATGTGATTTGGATACACATTTGAGGTTTATTAAAAAATATAATCCACAGAAAAATATTCAGTCTAAGAGGACCAATCAAACCCTAGAATATTTGTTGAGATCATCCTCTAGGTATTTTAATGGTGGTTGGAATCAACATTTTTCTATGCTCTAATTTTCATAATAAAATATATTTCAATTGAGAATTCATACGACTCTTTATGAATCCATGTATAAAAAAGAATAGAAAAATGTTGGGATGAAGTTGGAGAATGAAATCTATTAGTATGTGATATACCGAAGGGAATGGAACTGAAGTATAAATTTATTCATCAGCACATCAGGGCAACTCATGGTCGATAGAAATGATCCGCGGACAATCATTAGTGTGATCTAGAAAGAAAAGTTAGTGAAAATATATTACAATGAATATATCTATGGATTAAGGTTATGAGATTTATAAATAATGGATGATTGATACCGAGTTATTAAATTACCTTTGAAATTCTGTATGGTATTGTGATATCTTATCATCGATTGAAACTTCCAATAAATCTCTATTAAGTTCATGATGTGTTCCATGTATCTCTCTTAAGGAATTCCATACCCAATCCTTCATATGTATTTAATTTAGAATTCATATCACTATATCATGATATCTCTTTTGAATAATATCTAGTGGAGATTTTGGATCAAAGAGAGAAAGTGTTTCGGAACAAGACCACTCACTTGGTCAAAGTTTTGTAGTGAAACCATAAATTAGAGAAGGTTATGTGGGAACCCTAATATGTGATGTGGTAGAATAATCATCAATTGTTTTCATAAAGGTGAAGTAACTTTGATGTAGAAATTATTATAAGGTTGTATAATGTAAAACTCATATATTTTATTATACATTTCACTTCAAGTAAATTTTATTTCTTTGATAGATTTCTTTATACACTACATTGAGTTTAATGAAACTACAATATAAATATTATTATTTCATATGATATTTATCTTCTAGATATTGAATTAGTATATATGAATAAGACTAAATAAATTATGGAAATTACAATTTAGATGTTTAAAAAATGAATTCATTAGTTTTTAGTTGGTTAGAAATTAAAATAAAATCATTTGAAGGTAAAAAGAAATGTTTTTATAAAAACTATTTTTATGCGCCCAAAATAATTTTATGATAATAAATAAATAATTTTTATATTTATGAATGGTTTCAATGAAATTTTTATAAAGTATAATCAATAAATTATTTTAACATTAATCCAATATTTTTTACATGAAAATTAATGAATGTAAACTCATTTTTATACTTAAAATAAATCTATCTACAATAGTTTTTTTGTGTCATCATGCTTTTTTTTAAAGTATTTTTTATATTTAAAGTAAAATAATCTTTCAAAATGAATTCCATATTTGTAATCAAAAAAATTAATATTATATAATGAGTTAAACTTAATTTTTTTCATATGGAATAGTATAAATATTAAATATGTGTTACACCAATTAAAGTGAAAATAGGATTACAAGGGGGTTGAACTAATAGATAATATTTAAAATATCAGAAAAAACATTATTTATTTTTATTGGATGATTTTATTTGATCCCCATCCTTCCTAAGTTATATTATTTTTAATTTTTTAGACACATGACATTATTAAACCCTTGTTATATTATGATCTTTTGAAAAATTTCATGTGTGTCACCCCTCCCTTATAAACGAATACCACATGACCTCCATTCCTCAAAATTCATTAGCCTTTTAAAACACCTAATAAATTCCATAAGAACTTCCCAAAATCTCTCCACATGTCCTTTAGGTCCTATTTTGTTCTGAATACCACCCTTTCTAGGATTAAGGTGTACGCCAAAGGAGGTCTCCCAACAATGAGGTATAACTCTTAACGAAGTACTTTAAATTTTATTTCTTCTTTAAACTTATCTAAATATATGTTATACATTATAAAATTATTAATTAATTAAATTAAATATACTAAATTTTTATTAAGATGATGGATCAACCAATTTTCATCTCCTTTCAATCAAATATGAAATGAAATTCTCGCTCGTGCATATATGTGGACAACCCCCTCAAAGGGATGTGATTCATTTTCCATAACCATTGTTTATGGATATATAGTGTGATGGATTTAATGATTATATATTATTTTTATGAAATAATTATTTATTTTAAATTTTAATATCTTATCTATCTCTTTACCTTTATATTCATTGGAAAATGATAGCATCTCATGCACGTACGTGTGGACCATTACCACCATGCAGTGATGTTAATAATTTCATAAAACTGGTTTATATGAATAATTATAAAACATTATATGATGAATAAATATTATTCTAGTGTCATTACTAATATTTTTTATATGATTTTAACATGACCAATGTGTAAGTACATGAACCATCCAACTAAAAAATCATGGAAAACAAACTAGTTTTCACCCGGATGTTCATTTTAACTAAGATATTTTTGAAAATAGTATAAAATGAAATTATATAGGAATTATAAATAGTAAATTATGTTTAAATATGTCTTTAGAATATGTGTACAATAAACATGTATTTAATATTCTGGATAATTTAATGTGCATAAAGAAACATGGAAGTTGAGGTAAGGGATTATGTTAAAATGACAATTCTTTTCAGAATTGTCTATGCTAAATATAAATTGAAGGAAATTCTATGAATATTAACATTTAAAATCCATATATTTTTTCACCTCAAATTATTCTAATACTTTTTAAGAATTAGTTACATTTTCCTCTCTTTGTTACATAAAATGATCAAGAATTGTTTTGAAATAAAATTCAATTTTATTTCCTCATTGTTTAACTAATATATTAACCCATATCCACACTCGTAAAAAACAATTATAGAAGTTGCAACCTATACATAAAAAGTTTTATAAAATTTATTTTAACTACATTTTTGTTTATTTACAAATTTTTTAAAAAAAATTTTAAAAAAAATTGCAATGATTTCTTTTTTGAATTTTTACAAAGGTTTGAACAAAATGTTTTTTTAATGCATATGAAATAAATGGATTTTATCACCATAATTACCATTATTTATGTTGAATATAACTTTAAAATTTTACTTGTTTATCAAAGAAAACAATTTTCCCAATATTCTAGGAATTTTTACATAAAATGATTTAAAAATAAAATGATATTTTTATCATGTTTCCCATGAAAGGATTGAACAGAAATTTAAATATTTTTTCATTTATATAAACTTAATTTAAGGATTTTTATGCTTTATGTGAGATATGATCATATGATACCATCAATTTGCTTTATCTAGATGGATTATATTGATGGTGATTTAATGATGATTCTATGAAGCCTTTTTCTTTCCCACAAGTTATTTAAGTTATAATGAAACCATTATGAAACCCATTTCTTTTTTGTGAGTTATTCTATGATGAAATGATGAAATTTTTATGAAATTAATTTCCTTTCTAAGGTTTACTACTCCAAATATATTTTTTTATGATTTTTAATAAAACCTCTTTTGGTTATGTGGGAACTGAATAGACCACTAACTAGAAAACACACCAACAGAGATTTACAAGCACAACAATAAGAAAAGTACCCAAGAAAAACTTTAATAAATCCCATCCCATGATTATATCATTAGATATACCCACTATTTAGATCAAGGGGATCATAGTTTAAATATCTAGCTTTCTCGATCCAATTCATACAAATCAGCCACATGGAGACCAGAAAAGATGTGCCTGGAAATTATAGTGACCAAATCACCGTAAATAAACCATATTATTTCTTTCCAATAATAAATGTCATGCATATTAAAATAAAATGATTCATACATATCCATCCACTAATAAAAATTCATCAACCATCTCAATATATCTATTTTAGATCTATCTATGAAGATCTATATATCAAGACCCTAAAAAGAGCATTTTTAACCTCTAAGAAAAAATACTCTATCAATAAGAACCTATATTAATCTCAATAAGAAAGGATTCAAACAACACATCATTGTCATAATGTGGAATCCAATAAATGACAATATAAAACAATTAAGTTTCTTAATACTATACTCTAAATCCTGAAGGGAAGATTGGATATTGTCCATATAATAGAGACAATAGACTGCTCACCAAGAAACCAGAGTCTTTAAACTATGCCAGACTTGATGAAACAGAACTCATCTTCCCACACCAATGAATATCTAAATAATTTTTTTTTTCTCGGAAAAAAACACTTTTGGGGAAAATATGTAAATCTAAAATAGTCAAAACAGAAGTAGACTTCACTGTAAAGGCTTGCCTATTGATTGAAACCAGTATATTCATGAAAAATATCTAATATCATTTTTTATGTGTGAATATTTATATATCTCCAACAATATATTAATAAAATTAATCAAATCTATAAGTGACTCCATGTCTAATAAAGGATAAAAATATGGGAAAAAGACATTGAGTTTTGAAGTGTACCACGCCATCTATTCTAAGCTGAGATTTTCTAGATATCTCCCCTGATCAAGAGAATTCCACTCCTCTGTTGTTAATGTATAATACTAATTAGTTTACCTATTTGTTTATTCTTTTTTATCCATCCCAAAATTACTAAACTCCATTATCATATTGGTATTAATAACTAATGTTCTCAGAGATTCCCCCTTCTTATAACCTTCTAATGGTTCACTTGAAATTAGGGGTTAGAGTCTATAAGAACATTTCATGTCAAGGTTCCCTTGATTATTTGGTCCATATCTCCTTATGTCATACCAATCTTCCACACTGATCTAGTTAACATATATTATGAAATTTATGAGTAGTCTTTCTAATTATTTTGCCACTTCTTTTTAGGGGATAAAAGGTACCTAGAGAACCTAGCATCTGGGTTTTCTTTCTTCATGAATGAATCAAAAAAACCATTCAAAATTTCATTCTCTTCCAACTATAGTGTATAATTATAATCTTTATTTAAATGTCATCTATTTCAAATATATTATTTGGGAGAAAATAATTTCACATTACCTAACTTTTATCATCACCACAGGCTTTCTTCTTATGCTTTCTGGATTCTACTAATCTCCTACCATCATCCTCATTGAAGTTCAAGATGAACTTTCTTAGGGAACCAAATTAGATGTCCATTTAGACACTTGAGATATACTTATCCCCCAACTTCATATTATATCATAAATTTTATATTTCCTGTTTTGACTGCTTGCAGTGGGGACTCAACATCACCCTTTCGATGCCTCTTAATCCAGACTGGCCCTTATCCTTTAATACCCTATCCAAAAAGGCATCCTTACCTTAACCATTATTATCCTTTTAATGATCTTGTTTTCCTTCTGAATATGAACTAAGAATTAAAAAAAATTCATGAAACACTAGGAAACCCTTTCTCTAGGAAAGAATCATTACTACCGATATTGATGTGGTCCCCTTAGAGGGTCGCACCATCCATAAGAGAAGGTAACCTAACCACCAGGGATGGGACCACTGTCTCATAAATCACCAACCCACTCTCTTATGTGACACTACTTACTTTTTGTGGGTTAGATAATACCCATGACCCAAACTAGAACATAGATTTTAAATCAACGAGAGGATATGAAATCAGTTCAGAAGCACCCAATTCCCCCAACCTCACAAACAGTATTACCCCTATGAACGTCCTCTAAATGAGTTACATCAATGTATTTCCAAAAGGTAGCTATGTGTAATTCATCATAGTCATGAACCTTATGTTAATAGTTTATACAAAATGGAGGTCGTTCTTCGAAAATCACTTACTACTTGAATAGACACTATCCTACTATAATAATACAAGTAAAATCAAGGATAGGTTTAGTTAAATCAGTCTCCACACATTTATGGGCCTAACTAGTATACTTCAATGGGTTTTAATGAGGATATAACTGTAAGAATTTCCAAAATGCCTAAAAAATATTCAATTGAAAAAAGGTAAGAGTTAACCCATAAGGTTCACCCAAACCATATCCAGAGGTGGATCCTGACCCATGTGATAGTTGATCAACCGTATAAACAAAATAAATCTGAATGGACTGAAATACCAACAATGTGACAACAAGACCTTTATAAAATCATCCTATTTTTAAAAAAGTATAATTAAATTCCTCGAATCAAGAAGGAAAATCGAGATATTGTAATTAAAACCCAAATCTGACTATACTTAGAGCGTGAAATCATGAAAATTTGGACATCTATAACTGAATAAATAAAAAAGTGCCAAACCCAGTCGATTCAAGTAAAGGGATAATTTTGAAAAGTTCTCCACCATGGGAAGACCCTCCATGATCCCAATAACCTTCTGTCCAAGATCAATTACAAAAAATCTCAAAGAACAAAGCCTAAGTAGGAAGAAGCAGCTGAGGGGTAAGAGTTCCTCCCTCCCCCATCGGTGGGGAAGGGGTCGATGCATCCTATATTGACCATCTAGGTCATTATCAAGAGAGGGAAGCTAAGAGATCCAAATTTACACATTTCTATAGGTTATGATATGATTATATGAATGATTTATGATCTTGTGGCATATATATGTATGATTTTGATTTATATATGGGTGGAACTAGAATTAAATATCCCTCCATTACGTTAGGTAAAAATGGATATTTCATGAGATAATAATGATTGGAATGGTCAGTGAAACCGATTTGGGAGTGAAACTCGACTAAGAAAATTCTGGAATGGGGAGTGAACCGAATCTACTATGATAGACTTGGAAATGATCCTTCAATAAAGAGATAATTTTATATTTCTATTTGTATTCTGTATACTCATGTATTATGCATATGATAATATGTCATTACTCATGATTTATTATTGATGATACTGCACAATTATGACTTATGAATTTTTTTTATGAAAATATCCTTATGCGATGAATTATTATTAATGATCTTTGAAAAATTGGGATGATTATTGAATGTTATGATCATGTTATCACACAATTATACTTATATTTTTCATAGTTCTGATAACTAAAAAATATCTCGTATATTTACCATTATTGATCATATGAGAGCACCCTTTCTTATATTTTCAATTTCTAGGTTATGAAGAAAGTTTTTATGTATGGAATGCCTATAAAGTATACAATGTAAAAATAAATTTTTTGATATGGTTAATATATTTCCTGGAATATGATGATTTATGTATCTAGTCTCTAATGAAACAAAACATATATTGCATTTGGGTGTGATTTTTTAATGATATTTATTTATTATTCTTCTAAAATTATTTAATATATACGGATAGAATTATTATGTCTCCTCAGATTTTATATTCCATGAATTATATAAGCTGACAGTGTTTTGATTTGGTCAAAAATGATTTTCAGTAGCTCCATCCAAAAAGTAACAATATGTGGTCCACCTTAAAATGTGAAAATTGGTGGGTGAATAAAAGCATTGATAAAATATAACATGTATAACTAGTATCTTGGTACCCCATGTCCCTTATGTTGTATGACCTAAAATAGACCCTCTCATAGCAATCAATCAAAGAGATATATATGTATAACTGGATGTGAGGACTCCAATACCAGTTTGGTTTGCTTACCCTCACCCTTATGGATTTTTAATGGAGACCATCAGGGATGAATATAACAATAATTATAAACACATGGATTAAAATAGTACTCACAAATATTGATATCAAAATTTCGATAAAATAGAAATATATGACATGATCTACAACTATATACACCAAAAAACGATGTTATAATAGCTTTACACATCTCAAATGAATTGTATCCTAGTCTACTCATTCTTTGATTAAGTATATTCATATATGGGACCACATAGAAAATTAATATATATAGAAAAATGAAACCAAACCATGGATTAGTTGGGTTGATTTCCACTGTAAGTTATATAGATAAACACTATATAATTTTATTTCTGACACTTTATTGAACTAAACCCTATAATATAACAAAGGGTCCTAATCACTAATATCACATGGATTTCAGATGATTCATACATTACAATAATGTTTCATGAATGTTTTCATATTTTTACCTTTATCATAGTGTAAAATAATAAATTATAGATCACATATAACATTCTGGGAAAATACCTAAAATTGTAACACTTAAAAAACAATAAAAATTATTACATTACTTGTAGTAGAAAATTTACCTATATATATATGTTAGATATTCCTAGGAATAATATCCATATCAAGTCCCCAAAATATCTTGTCTCCATTTACTAAAAATAATAGTAAAACATATCAAAACAACGAATTTATATCGCTTTTTAATATCCATGGCCTGAATCACCATGATCGTGACTAAACAAGGTGGCGCCATATTACCTTAGCACACCTCCCCATATGATGGAGGCTACAAACACGTATTGAGAGTCTATATGTTTTCATTGGGAGAGTATACCTTATTGTATAGGTAACCATAAATAATAATGAAACAAACAATAAATCATTAATCATAATGAGTAACAAAAATGGCTGTTACACCTTTGATCTAGCCATGTATAATAAATCAACACAAATCATCAAAAAACAATAATTAATAAAATTTAACATGATAATAAATCAAAAAATATAATCACTTATGGGCTGATCATGTACAAATATAGTCCAAAAGTATAAAATTACAAAGATATGACACTAAAACCAAATCATTTTCCCCGCCTAATTCTATCTTCTACTCCAACCATCAAGATCACACATCGATCATAGGGCCTAGTCCCTTACATATCCATAAAATCATAATTTCTCCATGTCCATCATGATACATATACAAGGTGTTAGTACAAAACAATTTTCCACCACTAATGGTTCTCCTAAACAAATCCAATAAATATAGTACATGATCGATATGAAATTTTAAAATATTATAGAATAAGATAAACATGTCATATAATGTAGTTAACCACTACCAAAATACGTTTTATCCTACCCACCTAAACTGGTGAAAAAATGAGACTATACACCAATAATCAAAACACACTGTAACAGTGAATCATCTATCACTCCTCTTCTCATAAATAATGTGAATAACTTATCACCACACCCCATATCCTAGGCGTTTAAAAAAAATACTCAAATATAACTAATGAATTATACATCAGCACCACATAAAAAATGGGTGAATGATATATCCACATTCTACATATCACCATGGAATGACACATCACTATCACATCTCCTCCAGGTGGAAAATATATATAACTATCTACATCCTTCAGATGGATACCACACTTCCATTAAACCTACCCTAGGTGGATACCAAATCACTATCAAACATTATTTATGTGGATGTCACATCACCATAGTACCTTCTCAATGTCGATATCATATCACCATCATAACAACTCCATGAGTGTACAACATCATAATCATATCACATATCCTCTAAGTGTGGATGATTCACTACCATCACATAACCCATAAAGTTGGATGAAATATCACAAACACATGTTCCCAGGTTGAGGATAAACTTCCAAGAAAAATCTCTAGGTGAATAATATATCATTTTTATAAATCTCGGGCCATCATTAGAAATGGTTATTATGTCACATTTATAGAATTTAAATTAATAGTTCATAATTTGTTAATCCAAGTCCTGAAACAAGGCTAAATCACCCTTAGTGTAGGTCACACTCAAACTTATTCCCCATATGGAATAATATAGAATACTTCATAAGTTTATAATGTATCCCCTATATTGTATAGACACTCAAAATAATTCCTAAGTCACATTTTCATAATTTATCCCATAAGGCACATAATCAACAATGACAACAGATTCGAGACCTAATTCAACAATTAACACTTGTATACTTTATTAATATCACTATTATAAATACATATATATATATTTTTGAATAACTATACTTATAGGTTTATGTGATAAAACTTATAGACAAATAAATGGTCAACATAATAAAACACTATAATCACTATAATATCTAAAATACTATAGAATTATTATTCATAATGATATTACCTATAGGAATTTTGTGGATTAAAGAACCCAAAAAATGAATTTATCCCTATTATCCCAACATATCTTGGGGATTCACAATGTCTGAATTCCAAATCTTCACCATTGGTAACTAATTAGTTTCATGACACCTATGTTTCTATAAAACCTTCACCAACCAAACCTTCACAATACAATAAAAACATCATCAAAATACAATATCTTCTAAATCAATACACTTGAAGATAGAAATATTCCTATTCCAACTTCCTCAATGCCACTATTTAATTATGTCAACCAAATTAGAGGTTTCCATCCATTTTTAATATGTCACTTTTCCTATTAGACATCATATCTTGATCTTTTTGAGCAGTTACACTCTAAGTATATTAGAATAAAATATATTTTGAAAAATAATAGAAGATAAAGGAAAAAATGAAGATAGGTGGAGAGATCCCAAAAATATTGAAGATAAGATTTAGGTTTCAAAACCAAACCAATAGAGGAGAATGATTCTTAATGAAGAAACAGTATCAAATTAATAAGCACCCCTTGGAAAACTAATAAATATCTTTCATTATATCCTGAAAATTTTATTAAATCTACCCCAATAAACTAGAATGGGTTATGGTATGAAAAATATTTAATCATAACAAGTTTATACAAAAAAAGGTTTATATAGAGATAATAATCATATAATATAAAACTAGTTAAAAACACCTGAATAAATAAAGAAAATGAATCCTCAAAACTACTACCTATAGAAATTTCTATCTTAACTAAAAACTATCACGCTAGACCATGATGGGGTCTATCATGGTGGGAAAGAAATTTGAGTAGGAGTAAATATAAAAAGGACCCCCATTCTAATAAAACAATCACAATGGTAGAAGATAGGATGAAACATAAATGTTGGGAAAAGAGACGGGTGAGAAAAAACAAAAGGGGGAAATCGAGTCCAATACCAATGTATAAAGGAAAATACTGAGTATGAGAGGGGGAAAAGATAATAAATTTAGGAAAGATAGATAAAAACAAAGGATCATCAATAATGTTTAGTGAAACACTATCTAAATAGAAATAGAATAGTAAACTCTAGATCTACAGGGGTCATAGAGAGAGAAGAGAGGACCCATGTGAGAATTAAAAAATAACAATAGATGTATTTTTTCTTTAAAATCTAGTGGGAAATAATTTATAACATGTGATATATGTGAAACTAATATATAAAGTTTTTTTAAAAATGATCATGAATACATTGTTGGTTCTTCCCAAATTTCATATATGACATGAATGAACTTATAAAAATCATCTAGAAATCATAGAGACTACCTAACTGGACTTAGTAGGATTTCACTCATCAATATTATTGGATGATTTGGCCCTAGATATAATAAATCACAAAACATATACTAATCCATCAAATTGGACATATATAGTGATGAATGTCGATACATTGAGTAAAATGGGTTCAAGATGTAAGAGGAGGGTTAGACATTCCTACAATGTAACCCTGCAATAGAAAACCCTCACATTAGATCAAGAATTGGGAAGATATAGTTCAGAGGAAGAATAAATAGAGAAGAAATAGATAGTATTATTGGAATATATATTACGAAGAAAATGAAAATAAAATATCAGTTTATAAAAATTATATAGTAATTAATTTAATTAATTAAAAAATAAATTAAAACCATCCATAGGGTTTATGAGTACATGATAACCTATCATTGAGTCCTCAATAAACACCAGGTACCCATAATAGGTCCACTTGGTGGTTGGGGTCTATTAAAATCCACCCCCTCAATCATTTACTACTAGGTAAATAGTATCAGTTCACCAGGTACACAGTTCCATATTTTATCCATAAAGTATGTTTTATACTAAGAACATCCTTCTAAACAAACAACTAGTCCCCACCCATACCTCTGAAAGACATAATCCATTATAATACACCACCATTGATGAAAATTAAACAAAAACATGCCATGAAATAAGTAATATTTTAAAATTTAGATTAATGGTTTATAAGTAGAAGAATTAATAGAAATATTATTGAGTAATCTAATTTTATCTCACAAATTAAACATGAAACTATATATGGACACCCTGAGTAATTAATGTTTGATTTTATCAAATGAATATGAGCTAAATCATCTTGAGAAAGATAATATAATGGATTTAGTTAAGATACCCTATGGATTTATAATTATATGTACTATTTTTTTAGGAATAATAATGGTGATCATGGTGTGGTTATAATTAATGTCACAAGAATATTATCAATAAGTTATAATTAAGAGGATGGAAAAAAAATTAGAGAAATATCTGAATCTTTTTCTATATTATAATCCATTATTATTTTCTATTCTTATAGAAACTATAGGAGTTTTTAAAATTAAATACATGTTAATTCTACTTTTAAAATTGTTTTCAATTAGAGGAGGTTTCAGTCAAAATACCTCTTGGTTATAAAAACCCCACTTTCTTCAAATTCAGTAACTAAAATTTTCAATTATTTAAACGGTATCAAAAAATCACCTAGAACTTGGTATGAAAGGATTAGTTTTTTTGACAAATTATTTTGTTGTAGGGAAAGAAGAACATACTAATTAAAAGAAATCACTAAAAGATATATTTCCCTTTCAAATTCATGATATTCTTGTGTTTTTTTATTTTAACTAACTTATAGTTATGTAATGAGTTTGTTAAACTCATGAAATAAGAGTTTTAAATGAGCAAGATGGGTGATTTGAATTTGTTTCTTTATTTTCATATATTTTAGAAAGGATTTAGGAATGTCATGAATTAAGGAAAATATATATAGATTCTATTAAATATGTTCAGACATCAAAACTATAAATAATATTGTATTCTAATTTTTTTTAATATAATGTTTTACATGGATATAGAAAAATAGTTTAAAAAAATTTATATATAAAAATATGTTAGAATTTATTATATCTTATTTCCTGACCAAATACCATGTTTTGTGTGTGTCTTTATACAAAGATTCAATATAATCATAAATAATAGAATCTAATTTTTTCCAAAAAATATTTTGAGGTATCTTAGTCAAGTAAAAATTAATATTTTATTATAATTTTAATAGATATTGAAGAATATATTATAGCTAGTCATTGGTGTGATGAAATGATGTTGGTGAAAAATACTTTGAATTATTTTTAACTTGTTTTTAAAAAAGTGTCTCTGAAATATGAAAACATGAGTGATATTAATAAATCTAAAAAACCAATAATCCAATATATAATAATTATCATTGATATAAGGAATCATTTCACAATAAATTATTATATAAATAGTGACATTTCTTGGGAGTTTATTAATACTGAATATCAACTAGAAAATATAACTATAAAAAACTTTTTTAAAAGATTACGTTTTGTTAATAGTTGCGATAGGTTTGTTTGTGTTTTGAGTAAAAAAATTTGTTTTTATAATATTTATATTTTTTTCATTCTATTTTTAGGTTTTTATATTTATGTTTTTTATCATCTATAAATGTAATTATTTTTTGTTTAATATTATGTTTATAGATTTATTTTTGTTTTAATATTATGAAATGTTTATTTTAGTCTTACATAGAATTTTATATTTTTTAATTGATCATACATATGTTTTTATGCATGTGAATTTTTATTTTTAGTATTATTTTATTGGATTTTATATTGTTACATAATATTTATTCAATTGAGAATTTTCTTTCATTTTCCTAAATATAATTGTATTATTATGCCAATATTTTACATCGATAATTATTTTATTCTTAGGCATATATTTTACTTATATAGTAAGATTTATTTTATTTTAATTTTTGAATCGATTATGCCATAGATTAAGGTTGAATTAATTTTAAACCACGAGATAATCTACTTTCTTTTGAAAACGAGCCCTGGTTACAATGTTTTTTAGTGAATCAATGAAATGGTGAAGACAAGGAGTGAATAAGTTGTCTTATTTTTCTTCTAAGAAAAGTATAAAATTTTATTTATATAAGAAGATATTTCATTGCAATGTAATTAATTTTGATTGTATGTACCAATTGAATCTTATTTTAAAGAAATTATTTATTTTTCCAATAATGGTAGTTTGTTTTTAATGATCAGGAGAATAAATTATTTTATGAAAGTGTAGTAAAATATTTTTATAATGATTTGGATTTTTTATTTTGGAGTACAATATATAGTTAAAATCTGATAGTGAGTAAAATAGGGTTTTCATTTATGTACACTAAACTTTCCAATCTCTTTTAGAATCCATGTGAAGGTAAATTATTATAGAGATATTCCCTAAATCCTAATATATATATTATATATATATATTACTATATTTTATTTTATGATATATGTATATTTTATGATACAGTACCCATGAATCAAATGAATATCATATTCATTATAGTGACATACGATAATTTATGATATGTTGATGTCATATAAAATCATTAATCCATGTCTTATTATATGATAAAATTTTATTAAAAGATTTATATATATATGTTAAAAATATTATATGATTAATTAAGGTAGTTTAATGTTAATAGTTAATGTTCTTGTTCTCTTCCATGTATGTTATCATTAATTATTAACATCTCATGAAGAATATATTAGAATCAGATTAATTATTTCAACTATTATATTCTTTTATATAGTTTGAGGGTAATAAAAGGTTTCCAATTAAAGGAATTCCTTAAACATTTAATAAAATTATAGTAAATTCTTGGAATGTTCAAGTATTATCCCATAAGATATTTAATGAAAAAACAATGGAGGAACGAGAATGGAAACCCTCGGCTGCTGATCGGATTCCAGATCATCCCCGAATCCTCAATCTACATGCTTATATCTAGAATCATCACACAGAGAAAAAGAAGATGACATCCAAGGACATTAACAGTGATAAATCGAAAGGTTCCTCATCGTTCGCCTTCCCAAGCAGACCATTCTCATTTCAAAAGGAACGTGTTGCGCATCGGATTTTTAAAAATGGATATACGGCCCATGTATTAGCTTTTGATGGAGTAATCTCAGAATGAATCGAGTTTTGTAAGTATTACTTTATTTCTCATATTTCACTCTTGAAGGGAATGAAACCTTGGAAGGTCTCTGACCTAGTTTCGATATTGGCCTCTATTTGGGGCTTTACAGATTTCCAGTGTGTTTCTTTAGGGAACGGTTTTTTCCATATTCTTTTTCCCTCTCTTGAATTGAAAGGGATGGCATGGGGTGTGGGTTCGATTGATCTCAATCCCAGAATCCTGAGAGTTAAAAACTGGAATTTGAATTTCAACATCAATTATTTTAGGGAAACATGTGTGTAGTTGTGGGTCAAATTCCATGACCTAAATTGGGTGCTCTGGCATCCTGAAATTCTTTTTGATATAGCCTTAGCTATTGGGACCCCAATTCGAATGGACAAGGCAACATAAGTGGTGATTTATGGTCACTATGCTAGTATGCTAATAGAGGTTGATCTAAGTTCTGTTTTAATTGATCGTGTAGTGCTTTCTACCCCTCAGGAGGAGGTTAGCATTTGAATTGAGTATGAAAAAACAACTCCTTTTTGTGAGGATTGTTGTATCATTGGACATGTGAAATCTAGTTGCAGGGGTAATATAATTTTCACTGTTTGTCACTTAAAGGGGCATGAAGATACTCTTTGTTGAAAAAGGAAACATGAAGGTGTTGCTCATACTACCCAAGCCATTGACCAAAGAGAGAATGATGATGAACAATATCATGAAGGAGTTGTCAATCAAGCTACTATATATGAAGGTCCTACCCTTACTGCCCAAGATCAAGGGTAATAGGTTGTCATGGCTGTTCAAGCTCAGATAGGAGTATTTTAAGCACCTGTAAAAGGCGGTAAGATGATAAATGATAGTAACTGCAATAAAACTAATGATGGGGTGCAACTCTTTCTACCCTCATCCCACTTAGTGATGATGCTATGTTAGATCCCTCTCATAAATAGTTGAAGATCTCTAAACAAATAATGACCTGGGCTGAAATGGTAGGTGATTCACATATGGAAAGTGAATCTCATATATCCAAAATTGGAAATGATAAGGAGCAGGCCGAGGTATAATCTGATGATAGATAGGGAGATAGAGAAATGCACATTCAAGTGGTTGTTGACTTAGAAATGTGGAGGGATAAGAAACTGATTACCTCAAAAGGTATAAAAGGTAATTAAAAATATGAGGCTTCCACCTATTTGAACCACAAAGTTAAAATATGCTCTTCTCCCTCTGTTTACAAGTCCATTTTGTGTAACACTACACCTATAAATGGCAGTACAGGTGAAATATTAGGCACTCAAGCTGTGGAACAACCTGTTTTTGATGCAGAGGTGGTGAGACCTATTCTTCACACACTAAAAGTAATAATGATGGCCTGGTTATAGTTGGGTGGGAATTTTCCTCTCCATAACATCCTTCCAAGCAGTTTTCCAAGCTGTAAAATGATATTTCATGTACTTCTCAAAGTAGAGAAACTGCTCATGTTGTTGAGCAGCCTGTTTTGATACATGATACCCCGAGCAAGGATATTGTATTCTTGTTAGTGGAGAGTGTTTCTAAGCATGGATGTGTTTATTCACCTCCACAGTATTACAAACTGATCACTCAATATGAAAATAAACATATCATAGGTTCAGCTCAAGGCAGATAAGAATCTGCTTATAGTAAAGGTACTGGTAAAAATCTATATGTGGATGCTCTCCAGAAACAAGGTAAATTGCACTCTAAGGTATGCACGCATAATTCTTTTTACTTGCTTGCATCTGGTAGCTATGAGGAAGACAAACAAAGATATCATCAAACAGATGGAGAAGAAGATGCTAAGGAAATCGGTGATGTTGGACTACGAGATGATGGAGCTGGACCATGGATTCAAGAGAAACCATGGAGAAGGGGTAGATCCCCTTGTGGGAGAGGTGGTCGATCCCCTCACCATATCATGAGCACCTAGTCTCATGCAACATGAATTTTTTCTGTCTCTAATGGCGTTTTTGTTTGTTGGGCATCCTATTCTGTACTTGCTTTCACTTTTAATAAAAGGGGCCTCTGCGTCTCAACTTTAAAAAAAGTATCATCCCATAAGATTTTATAAGGAGTCCATATCTATGAGAATGTGATTAATCTTGCTATTTATTATCTATAGTCAAATATATATAATCATTTTTTACCATGGAGTGGTACTAACACACCATGGTTGAAATGATAATCCCACCCAAGAGTTGGGAGATTCATTAAAACAATGGATTCCTTAGGAGGAATGAGTCCATAAAAAACATATACATGATCCTAATTATTAACATGTGACTAAAAAAGGTGGGTTCGACAATATTAGGATATAAGGTATGTTTTTATTTATATTATACGTCATCTTGACTCTAATAGAATGGATAATCATGGAATTTGTTTCTTAATGTCTTCCAATTCTTGGATAAAGGTTATTTCATCTTAGTAAATCCATAATTCATATAAGAGCCATACCATTATTAATATAGTTTATCATAGCTTATTATATTGTAAAATAATCAAATTATTTTTCATAGGTTTTGGTGTTTGTGTTTTATTTTTCCTTCTCATTCGTTCATCGTTGGTTCTACTTGGCCTTGGTTAAAAATGACTAGTTGTCAATATATGATAGAATGAGTAATTTTTCAGTATTTACAATCATATTAAGCAATTAGGTAAAAGAATCTTGGAATGTGTGAAATGGATGTTTCATGGTGGTGTATGATGTGGCTGAATATATCAAGAATCACTTCTCTCATCGGTGTTGGTATGTGTTTTGGACAAGATAACATAGGCTAGGATAGGTTTACTGATATGTGGTATGCATATTTTTGTATGGATGAGGGTTTTGGGGGGTTTTAGGCTGTACATTGGTCCATTCAGTATTCTTTGGGTCTTCCCCTCTAACTAGTTCTCATGTTTTTCATGTAAAGTGTCATGTTTAATCATACTATATGTTTTGATGCCTTCTTGAGGTAGAGATATATTGAATGTGATCATTTTCTTTCTTTGGTTATTGGGGTTGTGCATGGTTTTATGAGGCCTGGGTATCTGTTCCTATCCTCTTTGGCTTAATCGTGGGTCATTATAATTATAAAATTTATTAAATAAATATAATTGTAATTTTTTTTCTCTTCTATATCTCATATTATGAATGATGATATATCGTCAATTAAGATATTGAGGGGAAATACGATTTTCCATTTTTAATAATGAATTTATTTAGATAAATTATAAAATATATAAAAGGTATTTTTGGATATTTATTTAAATTGTAACATGTTTATAAAATAATTATAAAATCAATTTTGATAATAATTATTAAATTTTTTAAAAACATGTAATAACTATATATATTAAATATTAAACATTAAAATTAAAATGCCATTAATATAATTGTTTCGAATTACAATTTTGATATAAAAGTTTCATATAAAAATTATAAGGTAATTTATAAAGTTTTAAAATAATGAAAAATAAATAAATTTTTTATATTTAATTATTAATTATTTATAATTAGTTTAACCATGGAAAAATTATTTTGGATAATTAATATGATCAAGGATCAAATAATACTATATATGTGATATTTTGATTTTATAAATTTTTTTTATAATTTTTGGATTGTTATTGTCAAATATAGAATGTTTATATTTTAATTAAACATTATATATTTAAATAAATTCTTTATAAAATGACAATATTATGTTCTTTATATTAATAATAAATATAGAGTGTCTATAATTATTTATTTATGAAATTTCTATACTGGTTAATAAATTATAGAGTGTTTAAAATTGTTTATATATGAAATATTTATAAATTTTTATCTCATGTATAAATTTATGAAATTTTCATTTAATTAGTTTATTACCTATTTTAATCATGTAGATAAATTTTATATTCTAAATGGATGTATTATTTTGTTTTATATGTTAAACTTATTTTGTAAATTATCATACATGAATTTAAGGAGTCATAAGTTTGGTATGATAATTATTGTAATTTTATGATACATTTATTTTGTCTTGTTAATGATTTATATGCTTCAATTTTCATTCTAATTGTGATGTGTTAGATTTTTTTTAGAATTAAGGTCTCTCATAAATACTAAACCATGGATAGTGGGTTTTTATCTCACAACCCAACCCACTGAGGCCCAACAAGCCAACAATAATCTGAGTGTGACACCCCAAGACCACCTCTAATAGGCCAGAGGATGGAGAGATATATCAACCTTTGGTTTTATTATATAGATATTATATATTTTTAGATGAATATTCCATACAGTACACAATGACACACTTTAGGTATGTAATAGTTTAGTATATTTAGAGTCTAGGTACAAAATATTTTAATTTAGTGAAAGATCTTAAAAATCTCCCATAATGATCTTCACCTTTGGTAATCTTCATAGACATACCTTAAATGAAAAATTTATTCATAACTTAAGGTAAGGAAACATAATGAATGGTTTGAATAGGTTCCTAGTAAGGGTGCACAAGGGATATATATAAGCATAACATGAACTTAAGTGTATGAGAACATAAGTATAATTATTAGAAACCATACCCTACACATAAATGATCATAATATTAGGTCAGGGAAAAACATTTGTAGTTGAAAAGACATGAATCATAAGGGGGTCAATGAATACGAGCCCTGAGTGCACAACATTGGCAGAAGACATAAAATTGTGGCATACACAAAAGCATAGAAAATCTCATATCAAGCCTACCCAGAATGACATTGGAATCATATTAGGCTTGGGATAACCACTCATTTATCTTCTTTGGGATTTGGATGATCTCCTATGCACCCCTTTTGGGATTGGGATAACCTATTTTGTACCCTTTGAGCTCATACAACATTAATCAATACCTAATGAATTATATGAAAATATAGGTTCCACCTACCACATAATTAAATTCATGCGTATGTGTGGCACAAGATCATAATACATTCAATGTATCATAACACATGAATTGAAATGGGTTTAATAAAAATGTCATCAGTACATAACCTATGTAAAATAGACTATTTCATAATCATTTCATCATATCATTAAATAATAACCCATGAAAAAAGAAGTGGGTTTCGTAAGAATTTTACCATTGTATAACCTATATAAGAAAACTGTTTTCATAAACTTCTACTTATTATTAAAATAAAAATTATATAAATAAATAATGGTATCCTTGGATTATATACCTATAAAGTAATAGGTAACATAAAATAATCTCATCTTAAATAGAAAAATATTTTGAATGATTATTTAAAACATTTCTTCAGAAAAAACAACCTTTTCACTTTGAAAAACACGTTTTAAATTCTAAAAAATAATTGAAAATTATTTTCTTTGAAAATAACCTTCAAAAAATATAAATTAATATTCAAATAAAATAATATTTATGATGGTGGAAAATTCTGTTCATTTCATACATGTTAAAACAATGATTTATTTCATATTTTTTTGGTAAAACCTATATGGTTATTGTTTGGAAAGCAACATTAATATTCCATTAAAAACATTTCTAAAAAGGAAATAATGTATAAAAAATTATATAATAAATCATTTAAATAATTTTGAAAACATTTTTTAATATATTTCTAAAAAACATGGTTTTCTGAAAGAAAAAAAGGGTTTTGACTGAAGAGATAAATAAAGATGTTTTTTCTTAAAATAATATTTAAAAATAATAAGTACTTAAATAGAGTAAAATTATGGGAAAATATTTATTCTCATTACATAATGAGATTATAAGAAGTTTCATGATTTTCTAGAGATATGTTTGATAATATTTCATCATTGTAAGAAAAAACATAAACAATCCTGATAAACAATGAGATTGTATCATAAAACCCTAACCCCTTTGGTAACATTGAAACATAAGCACCATAAAAATTAACATTATATAAAAAATATAATTACATGAGAATAAATTAATTCACCCTATTAAATTTCAAAGTGGTTTTACATGCATCTCATTAATGAATATAGGTTCATAACATAACATATTTTATAATGAAGGAAAATTGAGATATAAATCTCTAACTACTTTGGTAACTTTTTAATCGTAAACCCCGTGAAGGATAAATAATAAAATAGATATTTAAATAATAATAATTTTCTTTATAATAATAATAAAATACATTCATGTTCAGTAAATACACCACAAAAAATAAATATGTGATGAATTTTTCAGGTGTCTCGCGGAAGTAAAGAATGAGACGGAAATCCATTACCTCCTCAATAATAATTTGGAACATAAGACCCAGTATCTCATAACATAAAATGAAACATTAAATATCTTAAATATAATTATATTAATTATATAAAATTTAAAATAAATTTTACATACCCCAGACAAATGAAATGACTGGTGAATTTGTATATTTTTCCCATAAATAAAAGAGAGACTAGAAATCCCTTACCATAAGTCTTGAATTTTTTCATACACATTCAAACCTAATGAATAATAAATAAAATTCTTTTATAAATCTATTATATAAACATAATTATATATATTATACCATATATTATTTAATTATGACCATTTATTACCTATTTATTACCACTTCCCTATTAAAATCATGTTTTGGGTAATAACCTCTTTTTTTCGAATATATTTGGATTTGTTATTTTTCAGTCCTCTCACATTGATTATTATTCCATTATATTATTAATAATATTCATGAAATAATTATCATGGAGATGGTAATAAATTATGTTGCAATAATGGAGACGGTAGGACATACGTACACAATCATGGAGCCGGTAGGTTATACGTACGAATGAGTTACATTTCCATTTTTCATCAATCATAATGGAATGGAGGTAACTAATATTTTTATATTTAGATAATTATATTAATAAAATTAATAAAAGACTCATTAATTAAATATTCTTATATATAAAATCCACTTGGTGTGGTGTTGAAAAGAGAGAGTGAAATCGTTCATGAATGTGGTAGTCCACACATACACAAACGATGTTATCATCCTTCGATGAGTGAAAATATAAGATATAAAATGATATATCATCCTTTTATAATGACAATTATGTCATAAATATAAAAATTATTTCATTTATACCACATATATTCATTAAATATAACCTTATTATCTTCCATGTAAAGCGTTAGTGTAAAACGAATCACATAGCCTCGTGAGGCGGTAGTCCACTATACACACGAGCAACGTTATCATATCCTATATGAAATGTAAATTAAAAAAATTATATATTATATAATGAATAAAAATATACAATTATTTTATAAAAATAATTTATATACTTTATATCCTTTATCATATCCAACTAGAGAGGTAGTAATTTTAAAACGAATGACATTGGTTCGCGAGGCGACTGTCCTCCGTACACATGATTGATGATTTTGTAACCCATTTTATAGAAGGTGGAATGGTTTTAATTCATTATATTAAACAAATATCTTAGTATATGTAATATATATATATTTTTTATTATATAATAATCATTTAATAATATTTTTAGGAGGTGTATTAAGAAATAAAATAATAACTATTTTTGAAGAACGTTACCTCCTTCTTCGGGAATCCTCCTTAGGATTGCACCAAAATCCTCCCAAGGTTTGATTTATGACCAAAATAAGGGTTATATGATGATAGGAGGGAATTTCGGAAGTTATTTGGGTATTTAATGTCTGAATTAAAATGGTTTAAAGGTGTGCCTAATAGAAGAGAGGAGTGCCCATTTAGAAGTGAGGTGATTTACACTCTTTTAATTTTTTGAAAATAAAAGGTCAACCCACGTTTTTCTCTTAAACAAAGGCTCAAAATGGTATATTTGAACTACATAGATATTATCAGGTCAAAGAATGGCCGTAAAATATATATTTTCAAGTTTTTAGGTAATTTTAACCCTTATATTTATAGTTTAACACCCATATAAACCCATTTTTACCTTAACGATGGTAATTAATTTTTATTGTTATCACTTCTCATTTTGGTAAAAAAATAAGTTGAAAATATTAAATAATATAGATTATGATGATTCCAAATATTTAATCAATTTTATGAAATTAAAATTAAAAAAGTGGAAAATTTTCATTTAAAATTAATCTCTTAGACGCGATGGTAAAATAGGTTATCCAAGAGAAAAGGTTCAAAGGTTTAGAAGTTTTTATATAAAAATTAAATATTAAAATGATTAAAATGTCCTAAAATGGATTAATAAAAATAATATTGAACTAATTTTACTTTAAAACGAAATTAAAACGTAATTATAATTTATAAATAATTTCAACTAAAAGGTAGTTCTCAATTAAAATTCATTATTTTTTATTATTTATCAAAAAATTAATTATTTCAAAAAATTCCCTATAATTCCCCCAAATATAATATTAAAATTATGAATTAAATATTTAAATCTATTTTTTCAAATAAATTTTAATAATATTTCATAAATTAGTTATAAAATAATTGCACAAAAAATGTGACAAAACTACTTTTTAGAAAAATATAGTTATTAAGTGTAAAAGTGGATTTATTCTTATCTATTGTCTAGAAAACACATAAGATGAATGTAAAATAGTTAATTTAGTATATATACTATAGTAATCTTGTTAAAATCAATCACTAAATGAGTTTTTTTTATTATTTAGGTAAAACTAGTTTATTTCCATAGAAACATTTTTTTAAAAAATTTGCTTTATTTTCATATAGTTATTATTTTCATTTTAAATTATTTGGTCGCCAAATAATTAATTTTATAAACATGTGTAAACCATATATTTTCTTAAATTTCTTGAATATATTCATACCCATTACTCCAATGGATAGGTGATAAGTATCATATAATAATATTTTCATAATATGACATGTTTTATTTAAACATAGCATTGTGTATAACATGAACTAAACTCAGTGTTACATGTAATGAATTCTAAAATATGTGTTATGTGTAACGTAAAATATTGAATTGGTCAAATATATTGGAAAAAATCATATAATCTATGGTTGTGACATTATACCCCCCCTTAAAATGGACTTCACCCTTGAAATTCAACTCTCTCATGAAAGGTTTTACATTTGAAAATCCCTTCATGGAAACCAACATCATAAAATGGGTCAATAAAACATCCTTTCAACAGTATGCCAAAATTTTCATTTAGCTGCGGTTTAAAGTGTCACTAAATCATTCTACAATGGTTTTAAAAAGTTTCCACTAAATCCTGTATCGACAATCAATTAGCGGTTGTTTTTTAAAATAGTCGCAAAAACATTTAGCGGCAGTTTAAACCCTCCCTAATGATTATTTTAAAATTATTTAATTATATAATTTTTTTATTTTTTAAATTCGCAATTAATTAATTAATTAATTAATTTTATTATTTATTATTTATTATTAATTTTCATAATTTGTTTATTTATTTATTTTTTTAATTACTTTATTTATTGACTCATTTAATTATTTAATTATTTACTTATTTAATACTTCTTTATTTGTGTATTTATTATTTATTATTTATTATTTTAATCGATTTATTGATTTATTTTTGTAATTACTTTACTTAATTACTTATTTATTTATTTTTTATTACTGTGCTCATTCTCATCTTTATGCACAAGCCCATGTTCATGAACAAAACCATGCTACATAGAGAAATTCTAAATTGGGTGAGATTTGAACCCCTAACATCTTGCTTATTCTTCAAAGACATTATCATTCCAACATGATCTTCATCTGGTCAATAAATCTAATTTAATATATATATATATATATATTAATAGAAAAAATAAATAATACATAACAAAAAGATACTCACTAAATAATTATTAATCAATAAATATTAATTAATAATCATTAATTAAGGGTAAATAATTAATAATTAATAATTTATAACTATTAAGTAATTATTAATATTTAAAAATTACTAATTACAAATTGGTAATTAATAAATAGAATATAAATGAAAAATAAATAAAAGAAATATATAATATGGAAATAAATGGTAAATAATAAATAGTAAATAAAATATAGTAAATAAAAAAAATTAAATAGCTAATTTGAAATATTAAATATTAAATAGTAAATAGTAAATATTAAGATAAAAATAATAAATACTAAATACTAAATAATATAAAATATATATTATATAATACATAATATATAACAAATAATATGCAATACATAATACATATTACATAATACATAATACATAATATATAATATATAATATATAATATACAATATATAATATATAATATGTAATATACAATATACAATATACAATATACAATATATAATATAAAATATATAATGTATAATGTATAATGTATAATATATAATCAATTTGGTGGAGGTATAATGTATAATGTATAATGTATAATATATAATATAGAATAAACAATACAAAATATGTAATATATAATACATAATAAATAATATTCAATATACAATATACAATATATAATATATAACATATAATATATAACATAGAACAAATAACATATAAGTAATGTATAGATAATAAATGAATTAAAAAAGAATTTAATATATGATAAATAAAAAACAGATTAATAATAAATTAATAAATAATAAATAAATAAATAATAAATAAATAAATAATAAATAATAGATAATAGATAATAAAAAATAAAAAATTAATTGTTAATAGTAAATAATAATTAATTAACAATTAATAACTAATAATTAATACTTAAAACATAATAATAAATAAAAATGGATAATTGATCATAAAAAATTAATAATTAATAATTAATAATTAATATTTATAAATTTATAAATAATTAATAAATTATGACGAAATTATTGACAATTAAATAATAAATAAATAATAAATAATTTTTATTGTATAAATAAATAATAATAAAATAAATAAACTAATATTTAGTAAATTAATAATTAATAATTAATAATGAAGAATAAATAATAAATAACAATGTATAAATAATAAATATATACATATTTATAAATAAATAATAAATAATAATTAATAATAAATAATAACTAATAATTAATAATTGAAAATTAATAATTAATAACTCTTAATTAATAATTAAAATGAAAATTTTAAAATTTAATATTCAGTATTTGATATTTCTAAAAGAATAAATAAATAAATAAAAATTAATTAATTAATTAATAATGAATAAAGAAAAGTAAATAAATAAAAATTAATCTAATAATAAACAATTCATTAATAATTCATTAATAAATTAAAAATAAATTAATAATTAATGTGTACATATATCTAAAGAATAAATAAATAAATAAATATTTAATATTAAATAAATTAATTAATTAATTTATCAATAAATAAATTGTTATACTAATAAAAAATAAATATGTAATAAATAATAGATAATAGATAGTAGATAAATAAATATTATTTCATTAATAATAAATAAATATATAGATATTAAAAAAATACATAAATGACAAATATATTATTAATTAATTAATTAATTAATTAAATCATAAAACATTAAGAACCATTAAAAACCCTAAAAACTCTAAAATGGCCATAAAAATTGATTTGAGACTCCTTTTTCAGCACCAACACTAGTCAAATCAAAGATCATGAAACGAGATTCGATATGATATGTGGTACAGGCTGAATGAACACCTGGATCCGAAGTTATAGCCGTTTAAATATTAAGAAATCATGTTCGTCAACTAAAACCTCTATCTCAGAGGCTTTCGACACCTTTTTGGTTGAATAAAAAGGGGTATTGTAAGGACCTGTGTTTTTTTTGGACTGATGTTTTGAGTGGAAATTTTATTTCTTTAATATTAGATGCTCATGAGGGGTAAAATGATTCTTTTCCACTACCAATTGAGCTCGACTATTTTTTCTGACAACTTTGTTGGTCTAAGATTTTGGTGTTTACCCTAGGACATGAGTTTGGTGGAAATCTGAGATGTTTTCATTATCATAGAATATTTAATATTTAATATTATTAAATAAAAAATTAATCAATTTTTACAGGTTCGTTTGGACATAACTTTTGAACGGTGTGTCAGATTGAGATTATGTCTCCGCCATTGAGTCTAAAATGAATAGTTTATCCTAGGCGAGGCATAAACTCGAGTCGGGCACTGAGGCAGGCCCCAACCCCATTTTCATTTTCATTATTTTTTCACCTTTCTTTTCATTCTTTTTCTTTCCTCCTCATCCTTGGGAACATCCCCTATGTGATCCTCCTTTGGCGTGTTCTATGGGAGAAATGACAGAGGGAGAAGGAGAGAGAGAGAGAGAGATAGATAGAAGGCATGAGAGGTACCATTGTGGATCTCTTGACGTACTGAGTCGGCGTGCAACATCCATGGATGGTGTAATCAATCGAAGATTCAGCAGTTTCTTTCCAAAGGTAGGCCTATTTTTATTTTTTCTATATATCCCTTTAAAATGTGTTTTTTAAGTTCATAAATCTTTTTATTTCTTTCGTGTGCCCTCTTGAGGCTCGATCTATTGTTTCAGGGGAGAAAACCGGTGTTTTGAGCGATCCAAGGGATTTCCCTTTGGGAAACCAAGGTTAAAAGGCATGTGTTATTGGGGAACATTCCATGTGTTCTTCCTATTTGGTGAAGAAGATGTTTTCTTAAGTATACGTTGTATACTCTGAGTACGCGTTGTGTAGTGGCACAGTCGTGTGTCAAACCGTGTGAGGAAGAACACAGGGTTTTTGTTTTTAAACAATACATATCGTGTATGTTTACATAGGCAGACCTCATGTGTTCTAGACATGTATATTTACATGGCTATGTGGACAAATAAGAGTACATGTCGTTTACTCTGAAGTAAAGACCATGTACTATTTCTGACTTAGTTTTTTGGGTTATTTTGTGCCCTGGAAGTAAGAATTAGGCGTGCGAGTAGTCCATTCTAAAATTTTTCCACATAGATCACAATGGTGGAATCCTCTTGACATTTAGAGTTGATATAAATTTTGTTTTTTTGGGTTTCTATCTAAATGGATATGTTCTTTCTCTGATTATCGAGTTCAGTTCTCACTTGAGAGTGAGATTTATCGTGGATGATATGTTTGGTGTTCAGACCAACCTTGTTGAGACCTTTGATCTGAGATGGGCTATGAGATATCTCCCATACCTTATTATTTTGATGACATTACCCTTGTCAGACATGACCTTCTAGTATATGAGGTCATGAGATTGGATGCATCCAAGGATCCCCTGATGGATTCCTTTTCTTATGTGATGACCTAAGGAGTCCCTTTTATGATATCTCTCCTATTTTCCTTTGAGTGGATCCCTGTTATAGGATTCCTCTATTTTTATTCTTTTAAGGATCCTGTGTAGGCTTCCTCCCTTGATTTTTGGTAACGATACCATGTAAGATTCCTTCAATCATGTTTACCTGGAGTATCACAAGTTGGATGCCTCCGTAGTGTTTCACTTGAGAGACACAACGAGTGTCTGTATCTTGACTGACGCTGAGTTGTACTTCGGGTTTGGGTAGAGATTGTGTTCGGGTGTCTCCTAGAACCCGTGCTAAACTGGTAATTCCATGGGGTTGTGACTATAGGGTTGGGTTAGGTGTTTGGGCCACCCTCTCTATTTTTTTATATTTAACATGTTTATTACTGATGCAGTGATGTTCAAGAAGGGTGCTTCCTGGTTGGTGGATATTGAGCATTATATGAGGTGTTTTCGTTTCTGTTGGGATGCCCAAATGTTCTTTCTAGGATTATTTTTTCTTTTTATGATTCCAGCTATGCTTTTCTATTATCTGGCTTCTATACCATTTTATTTCTAATATTTTACTTTTACCAAGAGGAATTACATGGGACATGGCTATTGAGTTTGGACACACACACACACACACAGATATATATATATTGTGATATATTTTTTTGGATATCCAGAGGTTCTTCCTGGTATCTGGATATTTAGCCTTACATATTTACACTTACTCATTGAGTGATACCTTGATTCCTATAGTTTGAATGACTTGGACGGACTCATGGGTGAAATGTGATGCATGTGGGAAAGTATCGATATGCCTGTCAGCAAGGTTCAGATATGCCTATATCAAAGGATTGGATATGCCTGTGGGAAAGGATCTGATATTCTTGTGGGAAAGGTTCAGATATTACTACAAGTAGGGTTGTTCTCTTATAGAGGGCGAGGTTTTTTCTATTCCCATAGGGAATGTTTTCTGACTCTCAGTTGGATTCATGGGATCATGCTCCATGATTTTCTGATCAGTGACCTTATATAGGATTTACCATCGGTATACAGTATCCCTCTTTATAGGATCGACTGTTGGTATGCGGTATCCATATTTGTTATTGAAGGTGCGTACGTGTGAACCAAGGGGTAGGATGAGAATCCCCCTAAAGTGATGTAGCTTTGTTAGAGATATAATTCTGGCCTTAGCCGAAGCAGGTACAATTTGATGGGATTTTTGACCCAGATATCAACTTAATGATATGCGTCTTGTGTGGAACAACATCTAGCTTAATTCCCTTGCATAAGATGTCTAGGTGATTGGGCTTATGTACCCAAGGAACTACTCTTGTTGTGGTTTCATGATGTTTGATACACATACCAATGAATATTAATATTTATGTATATGTGTATTGGTATGGGACTATACATGTAAACATATATAGATATGGACATCCATGATGGAACTTTTATATTTGAGAGGGATTACGGACCCTAGATTCGACTGTGGTTTCACATTTGGTTTACTTATTTTGGTTGTGTTCTAGCTTGGCTGAGCACATTGTGGTTTTATTAGCATTTAGTAGCACAGTTATAGGTTTCTTGTCGGGGTGGCCTACTGAGACTATTTCTCCCCCGGCATGTGAACCTCAGTGTATGTGTAGACCTTATGTCTTCTTTTCAGGTTGATCACGAGTTTCATAGTGGATATGGATGATGTCATGTATTGTATGATCGAGTAGATTTTCTCAAGGGGTTCTACTAATAAGGATGGTGCAGTTCGAAAATGTATGGAGGTTTGGTACGTGGGTTGGATTGGTGTTAGTAGTAGAGCCCTGAAATATTAGATTCAATTTCTTTTGTACTTATATATGTATGGCCGACCCAGTGGGTAACCAGTGTTGTATTTTATTACATAGATGATCCGTATTTTACAAGATTTTAATATTATAGTTTTTCTATTTCAATTGTTTATTACTTCCGTACTCTTTTTATTTTCCACTTTGTATGATACATAGTTATTTCCTCTATTTTGTTACTCTGGTATGAGGGAATTGTCTCCCCACAATCACACACTAGGCCCTTGCTGCTATTCTATAGCCTCTATTGTACGAGCTGGCACGTTTGAGGACTTGTGTAAAACTATCTTGGAGAACCTATTTAGTGAATTTCGGGTTGGGACATTACAAAGTGGTATAGATGAGTTTCTTTTCCTTGTATTTACTATTTGGTATATGGTAGAGTAGAGTATTAGAAATTTGTCAGAACCTATAATGGATATCTGACTGGGGTGTCGAGAACACTTGTTCTGATAGGAAGTACTAGTTTCCAAGGTTGGGATTATTGTTCTGATTTGTGATGTTATAGTAGTATATGATTTTCGCCTTGAGCGACACACATGTTGTGTGTTGGAGTTTTGTTTACTATGGATCCATGGATCTTGGCCATTGGTAAGAGGCCATAGATGGAATTTTAATCTTTGCCTACCAAGGCAATATGCGTCTTATGCATCATAATAGACACGTAGGATTCATAGCATAAAATCCTGCTAGTGTTTGATTTTACTAATGAATGAGACCTTGGGGTCTTCTCACGTGTACTTTTACTCTGATTGTAGGTTATGTGGATCTATATTGAGATATATGTTTTGAGAGGCTGATGAATCAATCCTCATGCTTCTCCTATGTAGTGAACCTAGTAGGTCAATATGTCTTGTGATGGCTTTCTGTTTAACCCCTTGTTTTGGGTTTCTTCAAAGGTCTGTGGTTTTCTAGTCGGATCGTTGAGTACGATGTTGATAGATACCAATGATTTTCTTGTGCACTAGACCTACTTGGGGTGTTGTTGTATACAAGTACTTGATGAGTGTTAGTTCATATTTTCTCTTCTACTTTGGTTGTGACCTCCAAGGATCGGTTCCATATGAGGATTCACAGAGAGTATCAGGGCCCTCAAAGGCCATGTTTTTCAGGTTTGTCCCTCTTTAGTCATTGTGATCTTTACCTTCGTTTGATTGGTTTTGGATCTTTTGGGCTAGGTTGTTAGACCTTTTATCTTAGTTGTGAGTAATTTCTTATTGGGATAGGTGGAAGACCTAGAGACCCTTAGTTTTTACTCGAAAAATAGTAGGTCGATGTCTATTCTATTCTAGGGAAGCCTCTGTGAGAGAGGTTGGCCCGTGTTTTCCAATTCCTTTTGGTGGGTTTCTTTTCTTTGTGCTCGTTTTATGATAGAGTCATGGTAGGTACTCAAGTTTATGTTATAGGCATGTTTATACCTTTATATTTTGATCTAGGTACCTCATTTGATTGATTTTTGAGTCTAGATTTGACGGGTAATACAGTTCGGGATCATGGCTTGGTCGACTAGTGTCTTTGTGATTTATAATGTAGTCACAACATGGATAGACACTCACTACTGGAACGATTCAATGTGTACATGTCAGGTGGCAAAGATACAAAAATTTTATGTGTGGTATCATTTGAATCTAAATTAGTGAGTGGTCAGGTGAGATCCAAGGACAAATGTTTTAAGACTTGTCATGGGTTTGGACCAAGGAAGTTATATTGGGATGTCCCTCTGTAGTAGAGGTGACCTCATGGAATGAATCAGATGCCGTGAGATGGTTGACCCATGATTAATTCATGGTCAAGTTTTGGCAGGATGTTAGCATGGCTCGAATGGAGCTATACACACCCTTTTGTACAATATTAGTGTATTCATGTTTAGAGATCATCCTGCATTATCTTGATTCATCGTGAGTATGCTGAGAGAGCTTCAAACCTACACCAAGTTCCTTTTTCTTTCTTAATGATCTTCCCTATTGAGGAGGGAACCTATTATGGTTGTTCTATAAGAATGTTGTAAGACATTCCATATGGGGGGGGGGAGTTTACCCTTGTCCATTTGAGGGTGTTTTTCTTTGTTTTGGTTAAAATTCGCTGTTTAATGTGAGATTCTGAGCTCGGAGTTTTATTTTAAGATCATGATAGGGGTATTCCTTTGGTAGGGATTACCAAATAAGTCATAGTTAAATGTATTCTGGGTAGAAGGTATTTTTTAAAACTATAGGGCTGGTATTTGGACAGTCCAATTAGCTTGGTTGTACAAATGATCGGTTTGGTATCATGGTTTCTGGTCATTTCACCGAGCTTCTCATGGACGAGAAGGATTGTGTCGGGGAGTTTGTAAGGACCTCTGTTTTTCCAGACTATTGTATTGAGCAGAAATTTGTTTTGCTGATGGATTCCCATAAGGAGTAAAATGGTTGGTTTCCCCTAAAATTTGATCTTAGATAATTTTTATGATAACTTCGTTGGTCCAAGAATAAGGTGTTTACCCTAGGAATGGATTTTTGTGGAAATATGAGATATTCAAAATTTAGCGAAATATTTATTAATTAATATTATTAAATTAAATATTGAATTATTCAAATAGGTTTGTTCAGCTATAACTTTTAAAATATGTGTCTAATTGATATTACATCTCTGCTATTGAGTTTGAAATAGGGAGTTTAGCCTAGGTGAGGCATAAACATGAGTTGGGCACTGGGGCCATCCTAAACCCTCTTTCCTTTTCTTTCTATTTCTTCTTTTTTTCCATCTTATTCATTCCTACTCCTCCTTGCTCACATATCTTGTGTTCTCCTCCATGTTCGTTTCCCATGGGATAAATTATAGAAGGGTAAATAGAGAGAGATGGAAGGCAAGAGAGGTACCATTGTAGATCTCTCGACGTGCTGAGTCGGCGTGCGACATTCATGGACGGTGGAATAAACAAAATCATCGGCGGTTTCTTCCCAAAGGTAGGATCATTTATGTTTTTTCTGTATATCCCCTTTAAACGTGTTTTATTATGTTTATAAATCATTATATTTCTTGCTTGTGTCCTCTTGAGGCTCGATATGTTGTTTCAGTGGTGAAAACAGGTGTTTCGGGTGATATGAGGGATTTCCCATTAGGAAACCCAGTTTACATGGCATGTGTTTTAAGAGAACATGCTATTTTTTCTTCCCTTTCAGGGAAGAAAAATTATTCTAAATTACAGGATGTGTACTCTGATTGCACGCCATGTGGTGGCATGGCCATGAGCCAAACTGTGTGAGAAAGAACACAGGTTTGGGTTTTTAAATAGTAAATGTTGTGTACTTTTACACAGGCTGACCCCATGTGTTTTGGCCAAGTATATGTACATGTATAGGGGGTAAGATAAGATTACACTCCTTGTACTCTATAGTACATGCAATATACTTTTTCTATCACAGTAGTTTGGGGTATTTTGTGCCATGGAAGTCAGAATTGGGTGTGTGAGTAGTCCATTCTGAACGTTGTTTCCTATAGATCGCAATGGTGGAATCATGTTAACATTTTGAGTTCATATAAATGTTTTTTGGGGGATTATATCTAAATTGAGAGGTTATTCCTCCTATTATTGAGTTCAGTTGTCACCTGAGAGTGAGACATGGTGTGGATGGTAGGTTGGGTGTTCAGACCAACCTATTTGAGACCACAGATCTAGGATGAGTAGTGAGTTATCTCCCATAAATTATTCTTTTGAGGAAATTCCCATTATGAGATGTGCCATCTTGGCCTATGAGGCAATGAGACCATATGCTTTCAAGTTTCCCCTAATGGATTCCTTTGCTTATGTGATGACCTAGGGAGTCCCATTTTGGAATTCACTCTTGTTTTCCTTTGAGATAACCCCTGTTATAAGATGCCTCTATTGTTCTTAGTTCGAGGATCTGGTGTAGCATTCCACCATTTATTTTTTATAATGATCCCATATAGGATTGGTTTGCTCACATATACCTAGAGGATCCCGAGTATGATACCTATTTAGTGTTTTATTTGAGGGACTCAGAAGGTGCATGTGGTTTGATTGAACTTTAGTTGTACGTCAGGTTTGGGTATATATAGTTTTTGTGTGTCACCTAGAACCAGTACCGAACTAGTAATCCCATGGGGTTGTGATTGTAGTGTTGGTTTGGGTATTCGGGCCACCCTCAGCCTTTATTATATTTAACTTGTTTATTGCTGATGCAGTGATGTTCACCAGAGGTGCTTCATAGTTGGTGGCTATTAAGACTGACATGAGGTGTCTTATTTCTATTGGGATGCCCATATGTTCTTACAAGGATCCATTTTTCCTTTTGGGATTCCAGACATGCTTTCCTGGTATCTAGCTTCTAATCCATGTTATTTCTGATATTTTACTAGTACCCGGAAGGAATTAGGTGGGACTTGACTATTTATCCTAAATATATATATTTTGTGATAACTATTTTGTTGAGATATCTAGAGGTGCTTTTTGGTATCTGGTTTTTGAGAATTACATGTTTGCCTTTATGCCTTGAGTGATTCCTGGATTCTCATGTAAGGAATTCCTTAGACGGACTCTTGGGATGAATGTTATGCCTATGGGAAAGGATCGAATATGCCCATGGGAAAGTATTAGATATGCATCTGTGAAAGGATCAGACATTCCCATGGGAAATAATTAGATATGCCTCCGAGTTAGTATCAGATATTCCTACGAGCATGGTTGGGATATGCATATGTGTAAGGTTCTTCTCTGCCTCAGGGAGAGGTTTTTTCTATACCTTCAGGAAAGGTTTTCTGAATCTCAGTTAGATTCATGGTATTATGATCCATGTTTTTTTTATTAGTGACATTTTATAGGATGGAAAGTCGATATGCAATATCCTTATTTAAAGGATTGACCATCAGTATGTGGTATCCATGTTTGTGATTAGAGGGGAGTACCTATGAACCCAGGTGTAAGACGAGCATCCCCACATGGTGATGTAACTTTCTCATAGATATAATTCCAGCACTGGATGAAGCAGGTATATGTCAAAGGGATTTCAAAACATGTGATTGACATAATGATGCACGTCTTGAGTGGCACAATGTCTAGCTTAATGCCCTTGCATAGGATGTCCAGGCGATTCGGTTTGTGGACCAAATGATCGACTATTGTTTTGGTTTCATGATGTTTGATACACATACCAATGAATATTCATATTTATGTATATATGTAACTGTAATAGACTATGCAGGTATACATATAGAAATATGTACATACATGTTGTAACATTCCTAGTTGGGAGGGATTACGGACCCTGTATTTGATTGTGATTTCATGTTTTGTTTACTTCTTTTTGTTGTGATCCAGCTAGGTTGAGTACGTTGTTGTTGATTTCACATTCAACAGAAGAATTATAGGTTTCTTATCAGGGTGGCCTAATGAGATTATTTCTCACCCCTACACGTGAACCTCAGTGTACGTGTATACCTTCTATATTTTTTGCAGATGAGAATGAGTTTAATGGTGGATAGATCTGAGGTCTCATGTTGCATGATCAAGCAGAGCCACTCGAGTGGTTCTACTGATCGGGCTAGTGCATTTTGCCAATGTCTGAAGATCAGGTATGTGGGTTGGCTCAAAGTTAGTAGTATAGCCATGTACTTTTACGTTCAGTTTCTTTTATACTTTTATCTGTATTTTCAGCCTAGTGGGTGACTAGTTTTGTATTGAATCACATAGTTGATCGAGATTTTACTGCATTTTACTATTACAACATGTTCTATTTCAGTTGTTTTTTTTCTTTATAACATTTTTTACTTTATGCTATGTATGATAATTAGTTATTTCCACTATTTTCATACACTAGTATGAGGTCATAGTCACCCCACTATCACACCCTAGGCCTTCGATGCTCTTCGGAAGACTATGGCGTACGTGGAGGTGTTCTTGAGGCCTTCTATAGAAGTAGATTAGAGCACCTATTTAGTGGATTTTATATTGGAATTATATAGGTACAATGATAAAAAAATCTAGTCACATACCTACACAGTATATATCTCATCGTAGACTTCGATTTGATATGTGGTTGATCCCAAACGGACACCCGAAATAAAAGTTATGGTTGGTTGATGTTTGAGTTCAATTTTCGATTTTTTAAATTTGAATATATATTTTTTCCTTTCATTATAACATGATTTAAATCTCACTTGGTTTTGAATAATTATATAAACATCAATTTGAATGGTTGTGGGGCTAAAATGGACTCCCAAATTAGAAGTTATGGTCTTTTGATGCTGAATTGTATTTTTCAACTTATTAGAGATTTGTTTTAACTTGAAAAATATTATTAAAAAATAATTATAAAGATTTATTAATTGAAAAATTATAAATACAAACTATATTTTATTTAAAATAATAAATACAAAACAATAATTAACAAATTCATAATTTTTTAAATTTAATTTCTTCAATGTTTTGGTGGTTTTTAAAAACCGCGGTTAAAAAAACTGTAAAATATTTTTAGAATAAATTTTAAAACATTTATAAAAAAATATTATAAAAACATTTTACAGTGGTTTCTAAAAATACCACTAAAACCCCTCCATGAAAAAAAACTACCACTAAAACACTATTTTATTGTAGTGTATAAATATATGTGAAAAAATAATATAGAACATCACATACTATCATTACATGCAGGAAAACATAGGTTGGAAGTGAAGAAATGGAAATAAAATTGAAAAACAACACGTAAATACTAATGGAGAGTGATAAAGAAAATGTTTAGGAGAAAGTTAATGACCTTAAATCCATGAACCAAAAAGGTGTGAAATTGTACATTGATATCATAAAAAATACTTTTAATAGGTAAACATTTTATTTCAATTTGTTTTTCATAATTTTTTATAATTCATTTTTCTTCTATACTGAGAACATATGAAAATTTACATATTTGATATATTTTTATTTCATTTGAACATTTTCATAATTTGGTTGTTCCATGATTAATTTACACTCATCTATTAGTCGAAGAGGTGATTTTTCATGTTTTAAGAACTAAAGAAGATCTATAAAATAATGATAAGTAATTCATTCTATCACTAGTAAAAAGAAGCTTAACACACATTATCCAATATGGATAAATATTCATATGTTAAAGTAATAAGTTAATATATAAAGCTCATCCACAATTCAACTTAAACCTGTCCATAAATGGTTAACCTAATAGCCCTTCCAAAAAATTAAATTTTATAAATAGGGCCACTAAATATCTCAAAATCAACATAACATTAATTCCCCATTTATCACGAACTATATCTTGATTCTCACATACCAAACATGTGAATTCCTTCTTCATGTATTCTATTGAAACATGGTAGTAACCTAAATTACCGTAAAACCTAATTGAAAAAATAAATTATTCTTCATTTCTTATATAATAAAATAGATTATTGGATATATTCCTTAAATCCAAAAATGATGTAAACTCCATCAATGACCGGATAAATAAAATTTTCAACAAACCATTAAGGTAATCCATGCTATCAAATTTAGTTATTCATGCCCAAAATATCTTTATCCCAACATTATTTCCACAACATCCAGATCATATTAAGGGTTATATTTTCTTACTCAAAATATCACTGTGCCATTAAATTTATTTTATAGTCCTTCAATACAATATAATATATTTTTGAAAATCCTTAATGAAAAAATTATGCTGAAAATTACTTATATATTTCATGATTCATATAAAATAATCTTTTAATTACAATACATTAATACTCATAACGTTACCAATTTCTTTTAAAAACATTACTTACGCTTCATAATATTACATCATAATACCCTTTCCTTTAATTTTTTATTCATAGTCACTTCATTCATAATAGAAAAACCATTACTCGTACAACCTTTCTGATTATCTTCATGAAATTTCCTCTTAAGACATTGATTTTCATAATGCTCATACTTTCCACATTTAAAAAATTCAACTTTCGATGATACCTTTGAGAGACCATTATTCCTATCCAATATGTTAACCAAACTTTTTGTTTTTAATTTGTAGTTACTTACTTTGTATGCTTCTTTTCCACACCCAAAACATCTTATTATCCCAATGAGACATTACCTTTATTACTTCATAGAATATTAATAATATATCAGAAACTAAATTTTTCTTTCATCTATGGTCTCCACTACCCAAACTCTTAGGTAACTCTATGTTTTTCTTCTTTGGTGTGACCATGATTTTTTATGATGCATGTTGTTAATCATGTTCAATAATAACTAATTATCCATTATTACAATATCCCTTACTATAGTCCTAATCTAAATTGGATGCTCATTAGAAAATTTTCTATCACATTAAATATTAATCGAGATCCTTCTAGATCCTCACATTTACTAACAACAAAAAACATAGTGTGAGAAACAATAATCCTAATAGGGAACTACATAATCATAAAAAAATTATTATATGATGTCTAAATTCTGAAAAATTCTTTTAAATTAATGATACCTTAGGTTTATCCAATGTATTTCATAGTTATCATATATTTAAATGTTTCAGGATGGTTTATAAATAGGTTTTGAATTTCCAAATAATATCCCCTAGGAGTTTCAAATTATGTGTGCATTGAGGCCCATTGTTGTGCACCATTTGATAATCGAGTATAGCCTAATGCACCATTTTCAGAGTTATTACCCACAGGTACATCTTTTCTAGAGCCATGTCCACTTTTAGTATCCAAATAAAGATTTATATTCTTGTAAACTTCTACCTATATCCATTGCCAAAAATCTTTTATATTTTAATACTATTTGACTCATCCTTAGATTAATCCTTATTCATATCCCTAGACATATCCTTAGAAATATCCCTAAGTATTTCACTAATATTTTGTCATCAAATTTCAAAAGGTTAAATACACAATTCCTTCAATGCCAAAAATAGAGAACGAAGATCTCCATATATAGATATTACATATTATTATATGAATATTCCATAAATTACTAATAATATGTTCCCAAGGAACATAATTGTAACAGCCCAAGATTTTATAAAAAAATATATATTCTTTTTAATTTTATTAATGTCTTGTGTTATACGCTACACCAAAAGGAGCTTGCACAACACGCATCCTTGACTTGCCTTGCATTACACGCAATCGCAACCTTCCTCGATAGCGTGTGTGGTACGTAATCCTGAGTTTCACGAAACAATGATATGCTATTAAAATATTATTAAAACTAGCCGTTATGAATAGTAATAACCACTTTTTAAATTTTAGAAATTTTAACTCTCAAAATGGACTTCATTTTTGGATTCGGAGTATCGAATTTAGCCTAAGGTGAAATTTTGGTACTTTTCGGATAACTTTCATATTCTGATGAATAGTGAAAATTACTAAATTATAATTAAAAACAACTTTTTTAATCGAAATAATTAATAGTGATAAATCATTAATTTGAGTGGTTTTAAAGTATATTTAGAATATATTTTTACAATTTAATACAATGTGGGTCATTGGATGTAGTTTCACATTTAAACTAGACATAAACAAGTGTCAATCTTTTGATAGATATTGTTTCTTAAAAACACGCTATTTGTTATAACAGCGGGATTTAATTATAAAATTAATTAATGCAACTTTTATGTTATGAATTTGGTAAAATAGACTTCATTTTTGAATTCGGAATATGAAATATAGCTTGGGATGAAATTTTGGCATTGTTCTGAAAAACATCAATTTTTGATGAATAGTGAAACTACTAAGTGGTAGGTTAAAAACTGAATTTTGCATAAAACTTAATTTTACCGCTTCTGTGAATGGAATTTCGAAAATCCGAGAGACACGGTTAATATCAAGGACTAAAATGTGGTTCAATGAGATGAAAATAATTTTTTTGTGAATAGTAACTTTTTACTTTTTTTACCACGGTTAATAGTAAATAAGGTAACTAAGGGTAAATATGATATTAATATTACCCTAACACATGTCCTAATTCTATTGGACAAGTGTAATTCGACCAAAAACAAACTTAGGAATAAAATATGACCATTTAGGCCCACTTGGATTAGATTAGGACATTTATTATTAATTTATTTAAAGAAGGGTTAAAATAGTTAAAATCAATATTTAATAAGTAAATCAATTTTAATATTGGGTTATACATAAGATAAATTCTACTATAAATATTCATTAGAAAGCTAAAAAGATTTCCTACATGATGGTATTTTATTTGTAATTTTTAGACATCAAATAATATAATTTATTTATGACACAAAAATGATGCAGTAATTATCTTATTAATGAAATATTGACATAATTGATAATATAAATACCAAAATAAATGTAATTTAAGACTTTTTATGAATTCCACTAATTTTCTAGGTTACTATGATATATTAGTGTTGATTTAATCAACTTGTTTAGAACATATAATTCTGTTATGACTTTCACAAAAATCATATATCAAATAGTGTCAAAATTGACACAAAATAGTTTTTAAATCAAATATTATATTATTAATTGTTATTTTATTCCTAAAAATCTAAGGTTCGGCCAAATGACTTAGATAAGGATATATGTATTAATAATATACAATTTGGGGTTCGTTTGGCATGTTATAGTAAGGTTATTAACCATATAGTGAAAGAAAACAAAAAGACACGGTAAAAGTTAAATTATTTAACTTAGAGTTAAATCTAATTGATAAGGTTAAAATAATACCCTAAACTTGTCTAAATCCTATTGGTTGATAGGATTTCGACCCATCCCCACTTTATCTTCGAAATAAGACCCTTTGGAACCATTATAAACCGATTTTGACTTTAATATAAAATAATATTTTGAGATATTCCTAAGGTGCCCCTCTCCTCCCCTATAAAAGGACACCTCCTCCCTCTCCTCCTCACACCAATTTGAGCACTCAAGCTCGGCCAACCCCTGCCAAAATATCTTCTCCACTTCCCTAGAAACATCCTAGAGGTTCTGGTCTTCCTCAAAGACCAATTTTAGTTCCCTAAGAGGAGGTCTCAAAGAGGCACTTCAAAGAAGAGGTAATTACCGTTACCAATTCTTTCATCTTTATTTCTTCTTCCACTTCTACTTCTTAGGTTGTTTCATTATGAAGTAATAACATCAGTATCACTCATATACTGATATGTTATTATAAGTATGAAACAACCCTATTTCACCATCTATCCATCCTACGGAAAAAGAAATCACCGCGCGTGCGTACGTACGGAATACCGTCTCCACGCCGTGGTGTAATCTATTTTCCACCACCACCTTACATGGATGGGTATAATGGTGTAAAGAATAACTATACATAGTTATTACAATATCATATTGATTCTGATATATTGTATAATCCACTCCAATTCAATTCAATATTTATAGAAATGATATCATCGCTCGTGCGTACGTACGGACTACCGTCTCCACGACGCGATGAGATTCATTCTCCATGTTAACCATTTAAGAATGATTATAATGTATATATAAGAAATAATAATGAAATATATGACATTATAAAGCTACTAGATTTATGTATATATATACATATGTATGTAATCTACTTACTTCCATTTCAAGACAATAAGGAAAGGAAAACAGCGTTCATGCGTACGTACGGACTACCGTCTCCATGAACGGTGTTTTTCATTTTATTTATCTACCTATTATATATATATATATACTGAATATATATGATATATAAATCATATTTTATATTCTGGAAGTAAGTAAATCATGATATAAGTAATAATGATGTCAAGAACAACAAGTCAAAACACCTACGATAAATGAAACGATTTTACCCAAAACGCTTCTTTAACATGGAGTTTACAAAAGAACGGGTAATATAATGTCATAAGTGAACCATATATGATATCATAACAATGAATATGATTCTGTAATAAGTCAATAACATGATTTAAATCATTATACAGGAGGTTCGGACACTTACAAAGCAAGTCGGACCTAAGGTAAGGGAAATATCACAATCTCATTTTTATCCGAGATTGTTTATTCGTAAGTATTTACTGGGGTGTATTTTATCATCCACATCCATGTTCCCTCAATATTAAATATTGTTTCCATCCACTTGCAATAGTTTAAATCCAATTTTACCCTTAGGTGAGTTTTTAGTAAAGAATATGAAAGGAATCTTTTGTCGTTTTTCCGTACGAGGTACTTTTTGACTTTTCCGACAAAAGTACGAAGAATGTTTTTTTAAACTTATATGGCATGAATGGATTTTTAAAACATTGTTTCCAAGAAGCTTCCTTTACAAGTTTTCAAGTGTATTTTTAATCAACTTCTTTTATTTTAAAGTTGTATGACATGTTATGAAAGGAAAAATGTTTTGAAGAAGAAAGGATATTTTCCTCAAGAATGGAGTTCAAGTGATTTTCAAAATTATTTTCCATCTAAGATAATAAAGGGTTCTGTTTTTATCCCTATTATTACATTGATTTGATCATGTTGTGATGAAATTATTTTTATGAATTCCTTTATCTTATATGAATTGATTTATGATGTCATGATGTTTCAAGAATCCCATTTTTGTTTCATGTGTTATGTGATGATGTATGTTTTATGATTATGTGGCACACATAAGAAAGGATTCATTATAAGATGGGTGGGACCTATATCTCCCTCCAATGCATTGGGTAAAGATTTTATATCTCATGAGATAGACATGGCTGGAATGGTAGGTTATACCGGTTCAGTGAAACAGGACTGAAACGAGGATTACTCGATTCAGAAAGGGACTTTGTCCACTAAGATAGTCTTGGCAATGAGTCTTGACTAACAAGAAATGATTCTCTATGATTATGTGTGTATTCCACAATGAGTAATGTTTTATGTTATGATTTCATTTTCACTTCTATGATTTATTCCATGTTAAGATATTATGATCTCTTTTGCAGGTTTTGATTTTCAAAAAGATATGATATGAATTTTATTTCCTTTATTTGCCCTTGCTGAGCATTTGAGCTCACCCTTTTATGTTTTCTTTTCCCCAGGATATAAAGAAAGGTTTTAGGTAAAAAAAAGGAAGATCTTTATGGGAGATGTTGAAGATCTTTCACCACGATTAGAAGATTACGTTCCGAGTTTCCAAAGACACTAAACTATTACGATCCTTGTGTGTGTGTTTTTGTTATGTACTAAGTATTCCGCAAAAGTAATGTAATGTCAATGTACTTCAGGCTTCGGGTCTCTACAGTTGGTATCAGAGGCAAAGGAGGTAGGAATGTATCCGATCCTTGGGAACTCTCACATGTGAGCGTTGGACGAAGCATGGCTCTCCGCCCAAGGGCTTCATGAGGAAATGGCTGCCACTGGGGATGGTGGTGTGTCCCGCCCAGGGGGTGTAGCCGCCCATGGAGTGCCCTGATAGGTATCAACTATAGTCCACTGGAAGTAATTCCAGACCGCTACAGTTGGTATCAGAGGAAAGGTTTAGTCAACCTTTGGAAACTAGGATGCGAAAACATTAGTGAGATCCCTAGAGATATTTCTAAGGTATGTCTAGGGATGTCCCTAGGGATAAGTATACGTATAGTTTATAGTACTAGAATTACGCTAACGATCATAGAATTAAACCTAAGTTGTTGGATATTGAAGGTACTCCCCCTTTATTATGTTGTCTTCTCTAGCATGATTTTTGCCTCTCAATGAATTCTTTTTGTGTTTTAGTTAATGGAGGGAGCCAGAAGGAATTCGGTTAACATTGAATCCAATGGAAAAATTGGTGACTATAAGCAACAAAATTATGTAATTCCTAGAGAGAAAGATATTGTGATTATGCCGAATCAGTCATCGCGATATATGATTAACAAGGTGAAATTTAGTGGTATACCTAATTCATCAAAGAAGAGGAAGATAGACTATTATGCATGTTCGCATGTTGAGCAGCATAAAGAAAGGAAGATTGAGATTTCTAAAGAAGGGAAGAAGAACCTTGAGGAATACCTCAAATGGAGGGACCGATGTTATCTGTGTGGAGAAAAGGGTCATAGAGTGATAGACTGTTATGGAGTTCAATGTCTTATATGTGGAGAACATGGGCATTACCCAACTCAATGCCCTGACCTAAAAAGTTACTTCTAAATCAAGGAAGGACATATTCCAGGACAATCATTGAAGTGGATGGACTGAAGTGTTTATGTATTGGTATTCAAGAATAATGTTATTGAGGTACTTTTATGGTGTATTGAAATATTTATGTATTGGTCTATTGTGGTTTTCAATAATTTTAAGGTACCGGTAACCATGAAAAGTGATTCAAATATTTTGGAAAGTAGATGATATGCGCATAATGAAGGGATAAGGAGAAAATGAAATGTTTAACAGTATTCATGAGCTCATGATTGATATAAGGACCAAGTGATATCATGGTTTGAGTATATAGAATTTTGAGGATTTTGGTATGTGGAAAGTGTTAACTTTTAACTGCATTGAAGTTTTCACTAAGATTCAATGGGTATTCAAGAGAGTACAAGATTAAGGCCTTTGAATGTTTGGAATGTGTCCAACAAGATATATCTTATGATATATGGGGATCAACGATGGTATTAAATCTCTGGTAATCGTTTTCACTATGTTATGAGAATGGACTGCAGTATTATGGATAAGCCTAAAGATTGGAATGGATTGTGTTGGACGTAAGTTAGTATTGTTTAAGGATAGAAATTTTTTTTTCGATATTATTGATGAGATGTTATAGTAATATAGTTTTAGAAAAAGGACAACCTGCAGGACGGGCGACATCCCATCGCTTCGGACAAGGCTGTAGGAATCGAACCCACAACCAAAGTGCGACTGGCCTTTATCGCCTACCACTGGCCTACAGGAAGTACCTGTTTAGTAGAAACTAGTTTTATTATATTAAGCAGTATGATATATGAAGTATAAGTCCATTTTAGGAACTATATATGATTAATCTCACTATAGAATGACCTATGTATATTTAATAACTTTTGCTAACATTTTGTTTGAGACAGATGGAATGACCCGTCATTCTATCGCATGATCTGCTAACACTTCACGAATAACAAATTCAACTTCATTTATTTAAGAGATGAATTAGAAATTGTTCAAGGCACGAACAAAAGTGAGATTGTACCAAAATAAAGTAAGTATTTATTCTAAGCAAATTTTCAACTTTAGGGAAATGATCTTGAAAACCAAAAAAATGTTGTCCTAGTGATCTTATACCTGATGTATCAGATGGTACCTTATATCATCACAAATCTATGGATTTGTGATTACTGGCTTTTCCATAGCCATGTTCTCTACCACTCTCCATCAGAACATGATGGTTAGATTTCTCTTCCCTATCCATATTTTCACCTATGTGGAAACCCAGTGATTAGTTTATTTGGGTAATCGTTACATTTCATACTTTAGTTTTTAAAGACAAGTTTTGGTATTCCCTTTTACGATGTGGGTTTATATTAAAGAAACTTTCAAATAGTAAACCATTTATAACCCCGACGAATTTCGAGGGCGAAATTCATTTTAAGGGGGGTAGAATGTAACAGCCCAAGATTTTATAAAAAAATATATATTCTTTTTAATTTTATTAATGTCTTGTGTTATACGCTACACCAAAAGGAGCTTGCACAACACGCATCCTTGACTTGCCTTGCATTACACGCAATCGCAACCTTCCTCGATAGCGTGTGTGGTACGTAATCCTGAGTTTCACGAAACAATGATATGCTATTAAAATATTATTAAAACTAGCCGTTATGAATAGTAATAACCACTATTTAAATTTTAGAAATTTTAACTCTCAAAATGGACTTCATTTTTGGATTCGGAGTATCGAATTTAGCCTAAGGTGAAATTTTGGTACTTTTCGGATAACTTTCATATTCTGATGAATAGTGAAAATTACTAAATTATAATTAAAAACAACTTTTTTAATCGAAATAATTAATAGTGATAAATCATTAATTTGAGTGGTTTTAAAGTATATTTAGAATATATTTTTACAATTTAATACAATGTGGGTCATTGGATGTAGTTTCACATTTAAACTAGACATAAACAAGTGTCAATCTTTTGATAGATATTGTTTCTTAAAAACACGCTATTTGTTTTAACAGCGGGATTTAATTATAAAATTAATTAATGCAACTTTTATGTTATGAATTTGGTAAAATAGACTTCATTTTTGAATTCGGAATATGAAATATAGCTTGGGATGAAATTTTGGCATTGTTCTGAAAAACATCAATTTTTGATGAATAGTGAAACTACTAAGTGGTAGGTTAAAAACTGAATTTTGCATAAAACTTAATTTTACCGCTTCTGTGAATGGAATTTCGAAAATCCGAGAGACACGGTTAATATCAAGGACTAAAATGTGGTTCAATGAGATGAAAATAATTTTTTTGTGAATAGTAACTTTTTACTTTTTTTACCACGGTTAATAGTAAATAAGGTAACTAAGGGTAAATATGATATTAATATTACCCTAACACATGTCCTAATTCTATTGGAAAAGTGTAATTCGACCAAAAACAAACTTAGGAATAAAATATGACCATTTAGGCCCACTTGGATTAGATTAGGACATTTATTATTAATTTATTTAAAGAAGGGTTAAAATAGTTAAAATCAATATTTAATAAGTAAATCATTTTTAATATGGGGTTATACATAAGATAAATTCGACTATAAATATTAATTAGAAAGATAAAAAGCTTTCCTACATGATGGTATTTTATTTGTAATTTTTAGACATCAAATAATATAATTTATTTATGACACAAAAATGATGCAGTAATTATCTTATTAATGAAATATTGACATAATTGATAATATAAATACCAAAATAAATGTAATTTAAGACTTTTTATGAATTCCACTAATTTTCTAGGTTACTATGATATATTAGTGTTGATTTAATCAACTTGGTTAGAACATATAATTCTGTTATGACTTTCACAAAAATCATATATCAAATAGTGTCAAAATTGACACAAAATAGTTTTTAAATCAAATATTATATTATTAATTGTTATTTTATTCCTAAAAATCTAAGGTTCGGCCAAATGACTTAGATAAGGATATATGTATTAATAATATACAATTTGGGGTTCGTTTGGAATGTTATAGTAAGGTTATTAACCATATAGTGAAAGAAAACAAAAAGACACGGTAAAAGTTAAATTATTTAACATAGAGTTAAATCTAATTGATAAGGTTAAAATAATACCCTAAACTTGTCTAAATCCTATTGGTTGATAGGCTTTCGACCCATCCCCACTTTAGCTTCGAAATAAGACCCTTTGGAACCATTATAAACCGATGTTGACTTTAATATAAAATAATATTTTGAGATATTCCTAAGGTGCCCCTCTCCTCCCCTATAAAAGGACACCTCCTCCCTCTCCTCCTCACACCAATTTGAGCACTCAAGCTCGGCCAAACCCTGCCAAAATATCTTCTCCACTTCCCTAGAAACATCCTAGAGGTTCTGGTCTTCCTCAAAGACCAATTTTAGTGCCCTAAGAGGAGGTCTCAAAGAGGCACTTCAAAGAAGAGGTAATTACCGTTACCAATTCTTTCATCTTTATTTCTTCTTCCACTTCTTCTTCTTAGGTTGTTTCATTATGAAGTAATAACATCAGTATCACTCATATACTGATATGTTATTATAAGTATGAAACAACCCTATTTCACCATCTATCCATCCTACGGAAAAAGAAATCACCGCGCGTGCGTACGTACGGAATACCGTCTCCACGCCGTGGTGTAATCTATTTTCCACCACCACCTTACATGGATGGGTATAATGGTGTAAAGAATAACTATAAATAGTTATTACAACATCATATTGATTCTGATATATTGTATAATCCACTCCAATTCAATTCAATATTTATAGAAATGATATCATCGCTCGTGCGTACGTACGGACTACCGTCTCCACGACGCGATGAGATTCATTCTCCATGTTAACCATTTAAGAATGATTATAATGTATATATAAGAAATAATAATGAAATATATGACATTATAAAGCTACTGGATTTATGTATATATATACATATGTATGTAATCTACTTACTTCCATTTCAAGACAATAAGGAAAGGAAAACAGCGTTCATGCGTACGTACGGACTACCGTCTCCATGAACGGTGTTTTTCATTTTATTTATCTACCTATTATATATATATATATACTGAATATATATGATATATAAATCATATTTTATATTCTGGAAGTAAGTAAATCATGATATAAGTAATAATGATGTCAAGAACAACAAGTCAAAACACCTACGATAAATGAAACGATTTTACCCAAAACGCTTCTTTAACATGGAGTTTACAAAAGAACGGGTAATATAATGTCATAAGTGAACCATATATGATATCATAACAATGAATATGATTCTGTAATAAGTCAATAACATGATTTAAATCATTATACAGGAGGTTCGGACACTTACAAAGCAAGTCGGACCTAAGGTAAGGGAAATATCACAATCTCATTTTTATCCGAGATTGTTTATTCGTAAGTATTTACTGGGGTGTATTTTATCATCCACATCCATGTTCCCTCAATATGAAATATTGTTTCCATCCACTTGCAATAGTTTAAATCCAATTTTACCCTTAGGTGAGTTTTTAGTAAAGAATATGAAAGGAATCTTTTGTCGTTTTTCCGTACGAGGTACTTTTTGACTTTTCCGACAAAAGTACGAAGAATGTTTTTTTTAACTTATATGGCATGAATGGATTTTTAAAACATTGTTTCCAAGAAGCTTCCTTTACAAGTTTTCAAGTTTATTTTTAATCAACTTCTTTTATTTTAAAGTTGTATGACATGTTATGAAAGGAAAAATGTTTTGAAGAAGAAAGGATATTTTCCTCAAGAATGGAGTTCAAGTGATTTTCAAAATTATTTTCCATCTAAGATAATAAAGGGTTCTGTTTTTATCCCTATTATTACATTGATTTGATCATGTTGTGATGAAATTATTTTTATGAATTCCTTTATCTTATATGAATTGATTTATGATGTCATGATGTTTCAAGAATCCCATTTTTGTTTCATGTGTTATGTGATGATGTATGTTTTATGATTATGTGGCACACGTAAGAAAGGATTCATTATAAGATGGGTGGGACCTATATCTCCCTCCAATGCATTGGGTAAAGATTTTATATCTCATGAGATAGACATGGCTGGAATGGTAGGTTATACCGGTTCAGTGAAACAGGACTGAAACGAGGATTACTCGATTCAGAAAGGGACTTTGTCCACTAAGATAGTCTTGGCAATGAGTCTTGACTAACAAGAAATGATTCTCTATGATTATGTGTGTATGCCACAATGAGTAATGTTTTAAGTTATGATTTCATTTTCACTTCTATGATTTATTCCATGTTAAGATATTATGATCTCTTTTGCAGGTTTTGATTTTCAAAAAGATATGATATGAATTTTATTTCCTTTATTTGCCCTTGCTGAGCATTTGAGCTCACCCTTTTATGTTTTCTTTTCCCCAGGATATAAAGAAAGGTTTTAGGTAAAAAAAAGGAAGATCTTTATGGGAGATGTTGAAGATCTTTCACCACGATTAGAAGATTACGTTCCGAGTTTCCAAAGACACTAAACTATTACGATCCTTGTGTGTGTGTTTTTGTTATGTACTAAGTATTCCGCAAAAGTAATGTAATGTCAATGTACTTCAGGCTTCGGGTCTCTACAATAATAGTTTAGTTTCTTTAGAGAATATATATAAAATATTCTTATTTTATGAACTATATTTAATGTATCCCATAATGATCTTCTTATTTAGTACTCTTTATAGAAATACTCTACTTAAAACCTTTATTTACCACCTAGGGAGAGGGAACATAATAAATGGTGATCCATGATCCTATTTAAGGGTAAATAAGGGATATACATAACCATAAAATGAATATAAGGGAATGAAAACATGCGTAAAGCAATTAGAAACCATACTATGCACATGAAATATTGTAATATTGATTCATAAAAAAATATTGTATTTTCATAATACATGAATCATAATGTAATCAAAGAACATGATTCATGATATAATAACATTAGAATAAGAGATAAAAATTTGGCATACAAATTATCAAAAATAAACTTATGTTATGGCTACCCACTAAGAAATTCATAATATGTTAGGCTCGGGACAACCACATGTGTACCTACTTTGGGCATGGGCTGATCTCTCATGTAACCTATTTTAGTCTTGCAATAACCTCCCATGTATGCTTGGAGTTCAAATAACATTAATCATTACCCGAATCATTATAGGGAGATATAGGTCCCACCCTTCCCATAATGAAAATCATATATATATGTTCCATAAAATCATAAATATTTATCATATCATAAACTACGAAATGGAATGGGTTTCATAAAAAGTGAATCATAATATAACCTATGTAAAATAAAAAGATCTCAAAATCATTTCTTCATTTCATCAAAGAATAACCCTTGAAAAAGGTATGTTTCATAAGCATTTTATCATGGTATAACTCGTGGAAGAGAAATGGACTTCATAATTATATTACCATCATAAACATAAACCATATATGGAGAGAATAAGAATGTTATCTTTGGATTATATCTCCATTAAAGAATAGGTAACATCAAAAAAATTCATCTTAGTTAGACAATTATATTAAATGATCCTATAAAATATTTCTTCCTGATAAATAACCTTTCCACATTGAAAAACACTTTTTAAAACATAATTTTTTTAAAAAAACATTGATTTGAAAATAAAATTGAAAATTTTGAAAGGAATATTCATAGAAAATAATTCTCATGATGGTGGGAAATTACATTCATGTCTTACATGTTAAAACAAAGACTCTATTCACATTTTTAGTAAAATCCAAACCGATCTTATTTTGAAAATGACCAGAATATTCCATTTAAAAAATTAAAATAAAAACATGGGTAAGAATTTCTTCAATAAATAATTTATATAATTTTAAAAAAAATTTAAATAATTTTTATAAAAAATGGTTTTGGATGAAAAAATGGGCTTTTGACAAAAAAGTGAAATAAAGACAATTTTCTTAAAAACATTTTGTTGAACTCTTCAGTACATTGTGGGGAGATAATGAAGTGAAAATGTACTCTCATGAAATAACCCTTGGAGAATAAAATTAATTAATTTATTGAGATATGGATCATAATATTTCATCATCATAAGCATAAACATAAACAATCCTGATAAAGTATGAGATTGTATCATAAAACCCTTACCTCTTTGGTAACATTGAATTGTAAGCCCCATAAAATAATAATACCAAATGAAACTTATAATATAATTATAATATATAAATTCATGATATTAAATATTAAATGGGATGTATATTCACCTCATAAAATAATATGGGTGCATAACATAACACTTGTCTCAATGAAGGAAAATTGAGACATATGTTATATTATGCACCTATATTATTTTATGAGGTGAATCTATAGGCAAATTGAGACAAAAATCTGTTGCTGCTTTGGTAACTTTTGAACTAAAAACCTCATGAAAGAGATATCATAAAATGGATATGTACATTCGAAAAATTTTCAGGATAATAATAATAATATACATTCCTAGGTAGTATAAACACCACAAAAAATAATTACTTTTTTAATATGGAATGTTTCTGATAGAAGTAAAAAAGTTAGATAGAAACACCTCTAAACTTTAGTAATCTTTATGATGATAAACAAATTGAGAATAAAATCAAATGAAACATTAATTATCATGAAAATAAGGATATTAATGATATAAAATTTCAATGGGTCAGTATATACAACTCAAATATGAAATGAGTGATGAATTTACATATGTTTCCTAAAACTAAAAGAGAGACCAGAAATCCCTTACCATAAGTCTCGACTCCTTTTTTACATGTTTTATCCTCCTATATAATAGATATAATTTTATTATAAATATATTATATAACCATAATTATATATATCATACCATATATTATTGACTTATGACCATTTATTACCCATTTATTACCAATTCCTTGTTAAAATCATGTTTTGGGTAATAACCGCTTAGTTTTTCATATATGTTTTGATTTTGTTTTTCTAGATCTCCTACTATGATCATGGTTAAATAATATATATAATAATAATAATAATAATAATATAATAATAATATTTATATACAAATACTGAAATATGGTTTTGAGAAATGAACTATGTTGCGATCATGGAGATGGTAGGTCGTATGTACGCATGAGTAACGTTTCCATTTTCAAAGGATAATTATGGAAAAGAGGTAAGCTATATTTTATATTCATATAATTATAATAAAATCATAAATAAAATATTATCTCTTTAAATATACTTATACATTTCATCCATGTTGTTTGTTGATGAAAAGAGAGAGTGACATTATTTCGTGAAGGCGGTAGTCCAGACATACACGAACGATGTTATCATATTACAGTGAGTGAAGTGGTAAGAAATAAAATTATACATTATATTTTAATAATTATATATATTTAATTAATATCATAATTATTTCATTTATATCACATATATTTAGTACAATTATCTTTATTATATTCCTTGTAAAGTATTAGTGTAAAATGAATCACATCGCTTTCTGAGCTGATAGTCCACTATACACACAAGCAACACTATCATATACCCTATAGAAAGAAAATTAAAAAGTTATAAATGATGTAATGACTAAATAAGTATATTTATGTAATAATTATTATATAAATACATTATATCCATCATCATACCCAACTTTGAGAGGTGGTAATATAAAAAAATGACATCGGTTCACGAAGTGATAGTCTTTTGTACACATGGATGATGATTTGGTGACCCATTTTATGAAAGTGAGGATGATTTTATGTCATTAAATGAACATAGAAAAATCTAAGTATATGGAAGATAATTTTTTATTATATTTAATGTTTTAATACGAATTTAAGGTGCTGGAAGAAGAAATAAAAAACAACGCTCATTGATGAACATTACCTCTTCCTCATGTGATCTCTATAGGTTCTCACCAAGAGCCTTTAAAGATGGATTTATGACCAAAATAAGGATTCTACGATGAGAGGAGGGACATTTTATAGTGATTTCAGATGTTCTTGGTAAAACCAAAAGGTTTTTAAGTTGTGAAGAAGAGAATAGAGCAGGTGACCTTTTATAAGTGAGCTGAGTAATACACTACTAGACAAGTAACCTATATCCAATGTTTAGAACTATGGGTATAGCCCCTAAAACAGGGGTTATAGTCTATAACTATGGTTCCATAAACTAGGGGCTACTGAGTTATCAGTATAGATCTATACCCGTAGTTTAATAGAAACTGTGGGTAATTCCCTAGATATTTCCATAATACCCATGGTTTATAAAACCATAGGTATAGATTATCATAGAAAAAATAATATTCCAATGGTTATTGAACCATGGGTATAGGTCCATGACCTTTAAAGATGATTCATTGGAATTTTCACATTTTTATGATATGTTGATGTGAAGAAATAATGAAGACACATTTCCAAAAGATGAGTCATGAACAAAATAAATTATTTATCCAAAAGAAAATGTATCTAGCCCTGGAAGAATTGGAATATATTGAATATAAATGGTACAACCTTCAACAAGTTCATAGGAATTTACTAGAATATAAAAGATCCTAATAACATGGAATGAATAAACATATCACAGTGATATATACGAAGAACAATTTCTTACATAATATCTTGGAAGATAATTTTTATGTGTTACAATAAAATTGAAATATTAGATTTATCTGTTTGGAATAATATGAGGTTTATTGAATGATATTCTCTATGTTTTTAAAGATGTATCTATATTGATCATTTAATGTAACAATCATCACGACTGTTTGAAAATAGTTCATGATTTATTCTGAGTATGGAAGATGGATTTTTTCTATAATTGATGGAGAAGAATCTGAATGTTGTGAGTATAATACATGAAATAAAACCCTGAGGGATAATGAGTTTGGAATGTGAATCTAGAAATTTAGTCAATAGATCCTAAGTATTCTCTTAATGAAACACATACTAGAAAGAAATTACAAAATATGAAGTAGAAATTAAAGTGTTTTTAGTGGGAGATTGGATGTAGAGGAAGTTAAAAGTGATTATTAATTTAGATAATATAAATATAATAATGTTTGAGTTTTTATTGTTTTATTTACTAATTTATATGTTTAATATTTCCATGATTAGAACATAGGTATCTAAAATTAATAAGATCAAAAGTTAAGAAAAACATAATTATTCATAAGTTAAATGATTGGAATATGTGTATAATATAAGTATTCACAATTTTTAATATTGGAAGATGTTATAAATAAATAACTCTTTAAAATACATATTTATGAAAGAATAACATTTATTTGAGTCTGAAACGGGTATCAAGATGATAATTTTCCTATGTTGAAAATATATGATTTTAAGAAAAATAAAACCCTAAGAAGTTAATATATCCATATGCAGAGAATCGTAGAAGTGGGATTGTAGATTTATAAAGTGATTCTTGTAATAAAGGAAGGATTCTATTTCCAATGTTGATAGAGTCACATGTTAGTCATGCTGTGTGGAAATCATGTTGGGTGAACCCAATAATATACATTAATGTAAAGTGGTGTGCTTTCTAGAATCACAGGGGGACAAGTGAAGGTTCATGTATATATAAATATATATATAAATTTTTATCAATCCAATCACTAGATATTAAATTGAGTACTGAAAAGACTACTACATGATTAAATATATATGAACACACAATTTGATATAGAGAAATATGATTTTTCGAACCATGAGTTCCTAATAGGATTTTGGTTGAAGAATTTGAGGGATGATAGCTTCAAGTTACAAATAATTAGTGTGTAAATTCTATATGTTATGGAACTAAAAGTTACTATACAAGGAAAATATTTAAAAATGACAAACCTAATTTTAAAATGTTGATGTACTTGAATAATTTGGGTGTATAACAATTAATAATAAAGTTGATGTTGAATCCAACCTATATGTTTCAACGAATATACTGTGTTGAGAACGTTTAGTTTATTGATTCAGAAGTTACATATTATAAATATTCCTTAATATATGGAAGATGAAAACCTGAAGAAATGTATATAATATCAAATAATCACTATGAATATTGTGGGAACATGAATGATGTTCATGTAGTTCAATTTTCCCATTCAGTGGTAGTCAAATACCTACTATTGAAAAAATGGTTCTTATAATTAGTATAGTGACATCCAAGAGATGAAGATTGATATTGTTCATGAGTTTGAGGATGATTGTAGAATAATAGAGAGATATAGTATACATATTTATATACCAACTGGAATAGAAATTTGATTCAAGGAAATAGATAATATCATGAAAAAATCATTCTCACAAGGATGATACCATCTCATGACTAGTATATGTGTTGAGTATAATATGATACCGAATAACCCAATTATAAATAATTTTCTACACAAGTAATACCATATTTTTTTGATACTAAATGTAGACACAAAAAGGAGTAGATTACTATATAGGTAATAAAACATATAAAAACAATTCATCTTATTGTCTATTATTTATTTTAAACTTCAAACATGTCTATGTTTGTTGGGAATTAATATATACTACATACTCTATCATAACATTTCATTTTAAATTCCAATGTCCTAAATCCTTATTTTTGTGATTTCACAATAAATTCCTAGAAATTCTGAATACCTCCTTAATTATCCATTTTTCCTAGACCCTCCCATGGTTCAGGTATAGAATCTAATATAGGAATACTGTGATGGGATAATGTGGATGGGATATACCAATAGGCTGGAAAAACGATCTAGGAATCAGCGAATGACCACTCGAGAATGATTTCACTGACAAAAAATGAATTAAAAAAATGCAAAAAATAAATAAAATTTAGGTATGACTCATCTATACGTCAGACATCTACACTGAAGGAAAAAAATAAACAAAAATAACATAGTACAAAGGTTGAAAAAAATTAAGCACACTAATAAATCCCTATACTTCCTCGATATCCTTTCCCTGTATAGAAAACTGTATAGGCACCTCATGTTCCCTTCTATCCCCCTTCACAGAATAGAACTACAGTCCATTTGTAGAAAGTAGTAAAAGTATGAAGTGGTTGATAGCATAAATAAAACAAAATAAAAACTGAACTAGATAATACCTCTGTCTTGTGAATATACAAGTCACTTCTCCAATATAAGAACCACAATTTTCCGTCGGTCAAAATATGTTCCTTCAAAAAAGGAAGAAATATATTATATTAGTTCAAGAGTATGTGGTTCCCTCTATTTTATGGTTTTTTTAGCTAGGAAAGATATTTGTAAGTTATGTTACGTATATTTTAATTTATTTGATACCTGTTATTTCTATTTGGACCAATTCACATTACATTATTTTTATACACTTCAATTTTATTTTATTTATTTCAGAACAAATCCAATTGATTTTTTTCATTTCAATTATGTTTTGTTTTATTTATGTATTTTCAATGTATGGTTCATTTTAGGTTTTTTCCACTCATTTTAGTTTGGATTGAAATATCATAAACCAAGAATTATTGGGTTAGTTTTTTATTCATGTTTGTTTGGTATATTTTCATTAAATTTAGTTTGTCATGTTTCTGTTAATATTAGCTTGGACAATTTCATTCATATGTGTTCGAATCAATTTAGTTTGATTATATTTATTTCATATCAGTTTGGTTTAGTTCATTTTAGTTCAAGTCCATTGTATCCATACTAGTTTGAATTCATTATTTTTTCTCTAATTTTATCCATCATTTGAAATATCAAATTAGTTCATGTTAGATTAGTTTGAATTATACCAATTTAGATTCATCCATTTTTTTATATTTGAATTTTATTTTCTTTATTTTGATCATTCAAGCTCTATTTTGGTTGATCTGGTTTAAATTTATACCAATAAGTTTCAGTGAGTTTGTGAATGTTTTTTTAAATGTTTGATTCTATTTTTTATTTGTTTTTATTATATCCATTATGTGTTTGTTTGGGCCCACTTATTTTAGTTAAACTCATTTTGGGTTTACTCTTATTAAAATTATTTTGTTTGATTTCCTGTAGTTCATCTTTGTTTGTTATGTTTGATTTATTCCTAATTGAGGTCGTTCAGGAGAGGTCTAACTGGATTATATTTATTATGTATGATCCCCTTTAGTATAACATGATATTATTTCTTTCAAATCTAATTAGTTTTAATAAATATTCTTTATATAGGGTAATTTAATTTTTTTAGACTCATTTAGGAATATTCAGTTTTACTCTTTATTAGGAACATGGGTTATTTGTGCAGTGAGAGGGGTAGTTGGTATAGGTTGGGTAGTAGTTTCTAGTGGAAGGGGTGTCATTTTACATTTATACGTAAATATAGTTTTGGGTTGTTGGGTATTTTGTGTGGGTATTAATGAGAGGTTGGTATGTGATAGGGGATACATGTCACAATATAATTGGAATAAAAAAACAACCTAGATGATAACAAAAAATAACAGTATAGTAATAAATTTGGAAGGACAGTTTAGAATAAAAATATTAAAAGCATACTGCTACCATGAGATTGTAGACATCCTCGTGTGAATAATAGAAATGAATAAGAAACGTTTTTAATGTACAAAATACATGTCATATATGAAAAATGGGATCCCTTAGTCATAAAAATTAATATGTTTAAGTGAGTTTATAATTAAAAAATCATGATTGATTTTATGATTTCATTAAACCCTAGTATCTAGATAGAATCAAAACACATGTCATAAAAATCATAATTTATGATTGTTTTAATTGATGATTATTTAAAAAACACAAAATTCATGGCATTGTATAATAGAATAAATTCACACCATAATATTATTATTCTCACCAGTGGGAGAACTTACTAAGTAATTCCTATTTAACATCCTTGATGAAAACATAATAAAAATGCAGGTCATTACATGAAGAAATTCACATCATATCAAAAAATAAATTAATTTAGAATAATTATTTCTTAAAAAATATTAATGAATTATAAATATGTATGATTACATAAATATTCTCCTTCACATTGAAAAATTGATGGGAAGAGAGATTACCTCTATCTTTAGGAATATGAGAGGAGAATGATGATAGAAAATTCCATTATCTTGATCTATGGAAAATTGTACAAAGGAAGCAAGACAAAAATATAAATTATCATAGGAGAGAACATGAAAAGAGAAATCAAAAGGGATGGTAGCTATATACGTTTTACCAAAACTATTATCCATTAGTTAAGAAAATCAAATGAAAAAATCATCATTCAAAAAACATAATAATGTTTCAAACATTTTATACCTAGATATACTTTATATATTACTTATTTTAAAATGGGATACCCAAATAACTATTATTTTATATAAATTAATATTCACATGCAGTAGTAATATTACATACAAGACTACATGAATAAATATGGTTTTGTAAAAATCTAGATGAGTAAATTGAAAATGTAGAACAATTATGATTTAATTAATTATACAATACATTAGTAAAAATTTCAAAATACATTGAAATAATTGTGAAATACTTATATGTAATAATGTAATTTCAAAATTCATTGAAATCACAATTCCAAATAATTAAATAAGTTGTTAACATTTTTGATATAATTCATTAGACAAAGAATTAGTAAGAGAATGTGTATGAAAAAACTATTTTTTTCATCAAAATTTGTTATATATTAAAATATTATCAATATAGAAAAATTAATGCATGATAATTAATGTCATACCATATTTAATAAAATTGTTGAATTGATGAATAATTTTATTATAGATCAGTTCCTATGTTATACATACGTGAAATATTATTATTGACACATGAGTTTGAAAGAAAACATTAATATTGGTACAAAACTAACCTAAATCTATATGAATTCAATGGTTAGTCTCATAATGTTATCATGGAATGAAAATTTTCATATGGATATGGTGTGGTTTTGTTAGAGGGAAATTGACTCAGTTAATGAATATTAAAAAATAGACAATGAAGTGTGTATAAAAATAAAACTATAATTAGTAATTTTAATTAACTATATATTTTATTTTTTAAATAAATCACCATATATACATTATTGTGTGATAACATTTTAGGGACCATAAAATGAAAAAGGAACCATTAATTCAATGACAAAAACAATAACATATTTTGATGTCTAAATTAATCAACAACCAAAAATACCTTTCATTGTGAAACTTGTGAAAGAATGTTAAGTTATCATAAAGCATAGTAAAACCCAACATCTTCAATATAATTAAAACAATATATAATTACCTTATTGGCACACCTTATATCTCTTTCAATCTCATTATCTGTAAATACATTCCCAGATGATGGAATTGTTACATCAAAGAGCATAAAAACATGGGTTTGAAAAATATCAAATGTATAAAATGCTTAATAGGTAATATTGTCCTCATGTTTAGTAGAGGAAACTTAATGAATTTATATAAATATATTGTATAATAAGTAAATGAAATTTCATGTATATTGAATATATATTTAAATTTTAGAACATGATAATGCATACATAAATAAATTTATTTTTACTCAATGAAAAAACAAGTATATTAATATAAAATGAACTGTAAATTATAATAAAATTGAAAATTAATTACATAATAATGTAATATATACTTCAAGATAAACAAAAAGATAATGAATTATTTACATGGAAATATAAAATTAAATGTAAACTACAATTTAAGTATATTAGAAACCGCAATATCATATTGAAATATGAAATGAACTATAATGAAATATAAAATAGGGTTTCAGATCATGATAATCTATACAAAGGGAAATAACATGTATATTAAGAAAAAATAAATTTTGAAAAACTAACATGTGTATTCATGTTTACAAAAATATATGTAATTGAATAAAATATAAGAACTGATATAAGATAATACTGAAATTTAAAACACATATAGAAGGGAGAACCGATAAAGGAGAACCTGTTTAGAAATATCAACCACTTTATACTCATAAATAATAACTTTTCAATATTATGAATGAAATAAAAAAATAAAAATAGGAAATGGAATTATGTTTTGGACTCAAACAACCCAAAATCTAGGTATAGAAAACACATACCCACGACTTATTGACGACCACAGGAGTCTGGTAGATGGGGAGACAGAGATAGGGAGGTGGAGTAGCTGAGTTGGAGGTGAGGAGGTGAGGGATCTATGGATAAGATGAAGGTGAATTTTGGGGGGTGGAGGCGGATACTGGTAGGTGGAGGTAGGGAGGTGAAGGCAAGGAATCAAAGGTGGACACAAATGTAGAGGTAGAAAGGATGAGGGAGGACGACAGAGATCTGGAGGTGGAGGTCCGAATGTTGAGGAAGAGGGAGAGGTTAGGAGGTCGAGATGGAGGTGGAGGTTAAGAGTTTCATGTAGAGGCTGATGTCTAGTGCTAAAGGTGGAGGATGGGAGGTCAAGTTCGAGGCGGATATGGGGTGGGGAGGGGAGGTCGAAGAGGCTATAGCTCATAGGAGGGGAGGTTGGGGCTCGTCGAAGTGAAATGGGGAGGAGGATCTCTAGTGAGGCTAGACATGTAAGTGGATATACCCATAGTTATTTAAAAAAACATGGATATAGGTTTGATAAAATGTTATGTACTTATGTTTTCTCTAAACTGTGGGTATAAATCTGTTGGTGTCCTCCCATTTGAAGTAGTGATTCACTTGTAATGGTTTGAAAAGAAAAAGGTGTACCCACTTTTTTATTATTCTAAAAGGCTCCAAAATCGCTTATTATTCATCCCTATAAATGATAGTTTCAAAATATGTCCATCAAATAGAGTTTTGACAAGTTTGAAAGACAATTTAACACTTATAATTTTAGTTTGACCCCTGATTAACCCATTTGTATCTTAACTGCAGTAATTAATTATTAATTTTTGTAATATTAATTTTGGTTAAAAATTAATTTGACCATATTAAATAATACATATTATGTTGAATATAAGTGTAAAATCCTTGTTTTTATTTTAAATTTATATATATGGAAAATATTAATTTAAAATTAATCTTATAGACTCGACGAGAAAGGGGGTTTTCAAAGGGAAATGGTTCAAACTTTTACAAGGTTTTTATATCAAAATTCAAATGAAAATGATTCAAATGACCTAAATTAGATTAAAAAATATATAATTGAAATAATTTTACTTTAAAAAAATTAAAATTTAATTTAGATTATAAATAATTTAAATGGAAATTAAGTTTTCCATTAAAATTCAGTATTTTTTACCATTCATAAATAAATTAGTCTTTTTCATAAAATTATAAAAAAATCCCCATAAGATAATTTTTGAATGATGGTGTAGAAAACTAAAAATATTATTTCAAATAAATTTTCAAAAATTTCAAAAAATTTTAAATATATTCACAATACGGTGACAAAACTACTTTTTAGAAACATAATGTTTTTAAGCGTAAAATTGGAATTATTTTTTTATCATGTCTAGAAAAAAATAAGATGAGTGTTTAGTAGTTCATTGAATATATACCAAATAAATTTCATTAAAATAATTCCAAAAAATTAGTTTTCTTAATTTATTTTGGTAAAACACGTTTTCATAAAAATTGTGTTTTTAAAGAATATTTCTATTATTTTCAAATAGTTTTCATTTTAATTTTTAATTTGTTTGTCACAAATGTGTAAACCATATATTTTATATATTTATGTTAATACAATTCATACCAATAATTCCAATAGTTAGGGGATAACTATCATATAAAAATATTTTAATAATATAACTTGTTTCATTTAAACTCAATTTTGTATGTTACGTGAACTAAACTCAATGATAAATGTAATGTAAGATAAAAATGGTGTTGCGTGTAACACATGATGTTTAAAAAATAAAATTTATTTTAATAATATATTATAAAAAATCTCAGGGTTTTACATGACCATGACGATGTAGTAAAATCTCACACCTTAGAGGAAATAACCTATGTACCTATATAAACACACACATCCCCAAGTACCCATAAAATGAGGAAAGGTAAATATAATTGATAACAATATTTCATGAATCACTTCTATTACACATTAGAGTATGAAAAAGTAATAGAAAAATTAATGATCCAAATACCCCGAATGGCCTAAAGGCCTTCTTTTTTTATTGATTTTTGATAACCCCATTAATGGGAGGAGGGGGAACCCATACGAGGCCTGTATGCTTAGAGATTAAATGACCTTTAGTTATTAGGAAATATACAGACTATAATTGTAACTGCTCCTCCCTAGCTTTTGTCTTCCTGACATCAGCCCTCCACCTTCAGATGGCTTGATTGGATAGGTTTCCCATGAAAGCACATGATTGTCCCAATGACAATTATGTACCCTCTATTTATGAATAATCCACTTAACTTCCTCTCTATTGAATGTGCCTTCTCTAAATCCCTATCTAGAGTCTGCTCCTTACAGAATTTGTTTGATCATTAAGCATAATTTTAGGTGGCCCGAAGGCCTTGACGTGTCTTGAAGGCTTTGAGGTGACCAGAAAGCTTTACTGGCCCTATGGCCTTGGGTGGACCGATGGCCTAAAAGGACCCGAGGCCCAAACCGGTGGCCCAAAATCTCATACGGAATAATAGTTCTGGCTACGACAGTCCCAAATAGTGTATTCTACAGTACCTCCTACAGTGCATGCTACAACACTACTACAGTGCCCGAAGATATGTCTCCACCCATTTTGAACTCGGGACTCTTATATTTACTTGCTGAGTCCTCACCAACAGGTTTGAGGTTCTGGTGTATAAATAGCCAAATAATAATCCACTAACACAGAAAAAAGATTTAAACCTTCTATGTTGGAGAGGATTACTATCAGATGAGACACTGGGTCTAACCATAGTCCGTCTAGATGATTGTTCTCTGCCTGATTCTACTCCTCCTAATACATCATAAAATGTGTGAATACCCCGACCCTAGTAGCCCAGTGCTGGTGCCTTACTTTATTATATTGGAATAAATACAATACTCAATTCCCAAAGGACTGATCATTTTAGTAGTTTTGGAATCCAGATTACATATGTGAACATTAAATTATGACATGAAAGTAAAATTACATTGAAAAAACATTTGTAACACACCAAAACAATTATATTAACCCAATAATTCATTCATAATATTCACATTCACATCATTGAAAAAATATAACAAGAGAAAGGGGTGAGCTTAGATGCTGAATAAGGGTAGTTAATAAATAGAAATCATAAATAATAAGGTGTGGTGAGTAACCAAAAGAACACATGCCATTAAAACTTATTCTTGATCTTAATATGGAAGGAAAAATATTGCAATAAATAATTCCATATAAATAATCAAATGAATCTTAATCATGGTTATTTTTCTAGTCAAATAAACACATGATTTATCAATTACTAATATCATAATGAGGGAATGAATAGTCTTGTACATCTGATAAAAATCATCGAGGATTCATCTATGTCATTAGAAAATGATTAATGCCTCAGCCAAAACCATATCTAAAAATTGGAAAGGCGATGACCAAGTTCATATATGTTTTGTCTTGTGAGACTTGCTAATGCATATCGGGGCTTTAGAGGGCCCCAAAAATCACACACTAATAACAATTCATTCCTCATATGAATATGCTTAAACATAAGAAATATATATATATATATATATGAGATGTAAATAACTTTCCCCGATCTGTAAACATTATCACAAACCATTCTGAAAAGTATGGTAAATGGTATAAAAATATAACATCCATAGTAAAAATGATCATAATCCATTAAATAAAATATGTTAGATGATAATAATAGTATTCCAATCTTAATAAATCATAATACTCAATATATGTTTTGAAAAATGAAAATACTCTAATAAAATTATCAAGGAATTTTTTAGATAAATAATCCTTTTACATTGAAAAGAAGAGTTTTTTTTAAATAATAATTTTATATTTTTAATAATTGTTTGTACAAATCCAGAAATGAACAAATATTTTTTTCATAAATTTTTTTTATTTTATAAAAAAAATGGTTTATTAAAATAGATTATGCATTGTACTTTAACATGCATAATAAATTGAGATATTCCCTTTAATTGGGCATGTGTATCAGGAAGAATTATGAAGGGAACCTTGTAGAATATTTAAATACTATAAACTAATGATGAAATGATAGTGATATATGTGTTTGAAGATTATAAATAGAATATAGAATATGTAAAAAAATCATTACATTGGGGTAATGTTAGTGAAATAATAACCTGAATGAAAATTGACGGTTCGAGTACAACCCCTTAACTTATATGTGAATGTATTCTAGACATGACATTAATGTCCAAGATAATAATATTAAATCCATTAATTATTTAATTCAGTACTATTTCTACATTTAATTGATTTGGAATAATTTAATTAATTCCATTTATGGTCTTTTTTAGGAGTTATAAGATACATTGTTTTTATTCAAGAGCGTTCATTTTCTTATTTTTTTCATGATCAGTTCTCTTGTTTATAAGTAATGGAGATCATATAAATTGGGTATAATTCTATATAATTTGAATTAAATGTTATTAATTAACATCTAAAACTTTAATTTGTTTTATATACTGTTTATTCTGTGATATTAGGATGAATCATTAGATAACATGTTAATGATATTCGTTTAGATTAATTTAATCAGTTTAAGATCACAATGAACTCATTTTTTTCATCATTTAGTATTATGTATGTAAGTTAAGTCAAGAACATAAAAGGGTTATAATAAAAATTTTACAATCTATTTCATCCATTAAAATGGTATCATGAACTTCCATTAAGGTGGTCAAGCAAAATGAAAACTTGTCACCCTTGAAGGCGATGAAACAAAACCACACAGATGACGTTTACATTTTTAGAATAAAAGGGAGAGGATAATGGGATTGATGATGGATTATTCTATTAGAATAATAATATTATAGTACATGTAAGTTAATATATATTTCATGCTATTTTTTATGACAGGAGGTGAGAAGTGAATAATAAAAGAAAAAATCTTGAAAATAAATTAAAAGGAAGAGGAAGAGGATTTTATCTATTGAATTCTTCTTCTTGAGAACCTCATTAGGGAAATTTTTTTGGTATTTTTATGAGGTCAAGATCTCTTGGAAGTTTTGGAGTGTATTTTACAAGGTCCAAATCTCAGAATATGTGAGGAGAATGGGTAGTTATGGGTGGTATTTATATTTGAGGAGAGGGGTGTTTTTTGGATATGTTATTCATTTGTTTATCATTTTCGATCAAGAATATTAATAGTTTGAGAATTATTATAATATATATAAAAATTATTAAAGGAGGTTTGAGATTATGTTTCATAAATCAGCTAGAAATTAGGTAAAATTATATTTATCTTATAATGTATTTTTACAATAATTTGTTATATTTTTCAATTCACAAAAAAAATCATGTATTTTATAAAAATCCCAAAAAAATCCCCCTCAAAATATTTTGATGTGAAAAATTCAAAATGGATTCCATTATATGAAAAATAATTTTATAAATATGAGAAATTTAATTTTTAAATAAAACCATCATTTACTCAAAAAATATAAATTTTAAATTTATAACTGCTTTTATAACACTCTGAAAAATTAAATAATTCCTCATAAAAATATCCTAAAAGCACAAGAAAAGAAAATAATAATTTATGAATAAATTTTATGAAAATAAATTTTCTTTTAAATAATTTTATTAATTATAAAATTATAATTAAATATTTATGACTTACAAAAAAACAAAAAATTATATATTTATTTTTGAAAAATTAACTTAATTATACTATGATATAATTATATCAAACTTTCATTTATAAGATCCAAAATTTTATTTATAAACAAATGGTGAGGTTACTCATTATTCATCTAATTTTCTATTCATAAGGGCCATATTACTATTCTTAATTTCAAGTTACTATTTCATTAGTATAAGTTCTTTAACTTCTATAAATACATATTATTTCCTTTATTATTCATTTATAAGGTTTTTATTATGTTATCTAAGTGATTTTATGTCATTTTAAATGAAAAACAATAAAGGAAATAACATTAATAGTGTTATGGGTTTTTATATTCTCCCCTCCTAAAAACATTCATGGTGAAAATTCCATATTGTCACCTCAAAATAATATTTGCATAGTTCTTCATCATATGTTCCTCAGGCTCCTACATCGCCTCTTCTATTTTATGATTTTTTTGTATACCTTTACCTGTCAAGGCATCAGATTCCTCAACACCTATTATTTAGTGTCGAGAGACCAGATTGGATCTTCAGAGTAAGATAAATCATGGTCAAAATCTATTCATTCAGAATTGGGGAAATGCACTGCGTTTGGCATATACTTACTTGAAAAAGAGATATAAAACACATTTTGGACTTTGGAAAGGCTAGGAATAATTTCTAAATGATAATACACAACTTTAATTCTCTCTATAATTTCAAAAAGTCCAATGTACCTAGGGCTCAGTTTCCCTTTCCTCCCAAATATTATAACAACATTCCATGAATATACTTTAAGGAAAATTTGATCTCCCACTTGATATTCCAAATCCATCCTTTGATTATTGTCATAGATAAATTTCCTACTTTATGACTCTTTAATATGGGTTTTAATAGTATTTACCTTCGTTGTTGTTTCCTCCACAATCTCTGGGCCTACATGCCTCCTTTCACCTACATCATCCCAACAAGTTGATGTATGACATCTCTTTTCATACAATGCTTCACATGGTTCCATTTGAATACTTTAATGGAAACTATTATTGTATGAATACTCTACCAGAGGTAAATACTAATCTCATATACCTTTTAAATAAAGTAATCATTATCTCAACATCTCTTATAATGTTTGTATCAATATTTATGACTGCCCACCAGTTTGAAGGTTATAAGTACTCAAATAAATCCCTGTATCAAAATATTTCTGATGAATTTTTGAAAATTTGGATAAAAATCATGGATCAAGATCAGACACAACCATGAGAGGATCTCCATGAAATCATAAAACTTCATTAATATAGAACCATATGGGGAAATCAGGTTTAAAATCATTTCTTATAGAAAGAAAATGTGCAGATTTGGTAAGTCGGTCAACAATCACCCATATGGCATACTTATTTATTGGTGTTTTTGGTAATCTAGTGACAAAATCCATGGTCATTTCATCCCATTTCAATGTAGGAATAGGTATAGGTTACATAAATCCTCTATGATATTTTCTTTCATCCTACACCTATATATAGACTAAACATCTTGATACATAATCACCAATTTCATACTCCATGTTTCCCACTCGGAATTTTCCATCAAATATCTATACATATTTGTACTACCATGGTGTATGATGAAATTTGAACTATGGTAATCATTCAATAACTTTAGTTTTATCTCAAGTATAGAGGGAACAATCATAATCCTTATGCAGATTGATTCGTCTCATTTTCCTCATGTTGACTTATTTCTGTGATAATATATATTTCAAGCCCTTGTGATATGTATATATCTCACATATTTCACCATAGAGATAGTGTCACTATATTTCTAGAGAAAATATTATAGCTTCAAACACAGTATCATGAGTTCGATGGTTCTGTTAATGAGTTTTTATCATCCTTGATGCATAGGCAATAAATATATCATTATACATAATGACATAGCCATGTCCTTTCGTTGATGTGTCACTATAAATCAGAAATCCACCATTTCCTGATTGTAGAGTCATGATTGGAGAATTTACTAATTTTCTCTTCATTTATTCAAAACATCCTTCACATTATTTTGTCCATACAAACATAACCCCTTTACGATTAAGCTTGTTTAATGGGTAATCTAATCAGGTGATGTTCTAAACAAAACTCCAATAATAAGATGCTAGACCAATAAAACGACGTACCTCAGTTATGTTTGTTGGTGTAATCCATTACTAAACAACCTTTTTCTTCATAATATCAACTCATATTCCATCCGTAGAGACAAAATGTCCTATAACAGAATTTAATTGAAGCAAAAAAGTCACATTTGATAAACATCACATATAATTCATTTCTTTTTAAGAGTCTTAAAAACATTCAATAGGTGATTCTGATGGCCTTTAGAGATTTTGGAGTGTATCAAGATATTATCAATAAATACCACAACATTGTTATCAAGATATTCCTCGAAAACTTTATTCATTTGTCCATAAAAAAGAGGGTTTATTATTCCTTCCAAATGATATTACTATAAACTCATAATTTTCATAACTGTCTCAAAATACAATATTTTGAATATCTTGCTTCCTCATACACAACTAATGATATCTAGATCGAAGGTCACTCTTCGAAAAGTATCGCGCTCCATAAAGCCGATCAAATAAATCATTCATTTGATGTAAGGGATACTTTTTATTTATTGTAATAAAATTGATTTCTCTATAATCAATGAAAATACTAATGGATCCATCTTTCTTCTTATTAAAGTGAAGAGGGTCTCCCCATAGAGAAATAGTAGGATGAATAAATCCCTTATCACTCAATTACTCTATTTCTTGAGCTCTACTAATTCCAATGCATCCACTCTCTAGGGAGTCAGTAATATAGGTCTTTTACTGGGATTTAAATCATTTTAAAATATAACTTCCTTCTTTGGTGGATGTTTGGGTAAATCCTCTGTAAATATAATAATGTATTCTTGTACTATAGGTACATCCGTAATTTTATGATTTATTTCCCTATCCATAGATGATGTTTTCTCTTTCTCCCAGATAATTTCATTTAGTGGCGTTATTGTGGGAGGATCTTGATGAGAATTAGTTGGGGATGTTTCTTATCTAAAGATAATGGATTATACACCTTCCTCACAAATCAAAATTTCCATCTTCTAACAATTGATTTTCTAATCATATTTTAAATTATAGTCCATGATAAGGATTATGTTAAAGTCTTCCATATGTATGATGATAACATTAGAATATAAGGAACATTTCTATTATATAATGAAAACATCCTGAAATATCATTATTACAATGATACTTCCCTTAGGGGTTTTTATAGAAAACTTTTTTATTAAAGATAATAAGAAATATATAAATTTTTATGAAAAATATGAAGATATAAAGGAATGAGATGATATAGAATCATATAAATATTTAGCTTAATTTTAGGATATGATTAATGTACCTCCAACCACATCATTAATAACTTTAACCTCAGTTGTTGTGATCGCATAAGCTTGTCCTTCTTCCCATGTCCTTTTTTTGGAATGTTTCGTTGAAGCATGAGACAATAATTTGCATAGTGTACCATAACCCTGTAGTTTTAACATTTAACATTGGTATCTTCTTTTCTTACTAAATCTTGATCATGATGAGCTTTCCCACCATAATTTTATAAATCTCATTTTCCTTTTAAGCAGGCAGTAGGGTGTTTCTTTCTACAAGTATCTCATGTTGTAAAATTGCCTTATTTATTATTCCCATTATCCATTCTTTCATACATAACCATCTTTTTCTATTTTTCCCTCAAATTCATAATACATAGAGAACTATTTATCTATCTTAATATCACATGAGACTATATATTCGTACGATGAGAAATTTTGGGAGAGTAGTACCCATAAGAGGAATGGTTATAAACCATCAAAGAATCAATCAATATTGCTCATTGGATTATAGATTTAGTATGATTAATTCTTTACTAAACTTGAAAAGTTGGATTCATACTTTTCAACATTTTCACCCACTTTCTGTTTTAGAATTAAGAAATTTCTTTTCCATATCTGAACGTTGTTCGAGAGGAAAATAATTTTATATGAAAAATTACTTAAAATCACTCCAATCTATATTTTTAATTTCATCCACCTCATTTTTGTTTTTATTTAGTTACCACCATTAATATGAATATCCTAATAGATGATAAACATCCAGGAAACCATTCTCCCATTTGTTACTTCCCAAACCAAGAGATATCTCCTCTAATGAACTGAACCACTACTATTCTAAAAATGGGTTTTTATTCCCACTAAATTATGGTGGTTTTTGTCACATAAAGTGGTAGAAAATTGATCATCCAAATTGTGGTTCAGGATACTCCATATAGGTAAGGTTATTGTTTATAACTTGAGTTAGTTGTCCCAATATACATATAAGTTTCCTTACACCAGTCACAGCTCCAGTACCAATATCATTATCTTGCATACGAGGGAAATTTCTAAATGGTATACACAGGTTGATGGTTTCGATTCCTTACACTATGCCCCATTTGAAAATAATGTAATGAAATAAATTATGTTTTGAATCATAATGCATAATCTCGAATTAGCAGAACACTTAACATAAATTGAAATCTTATGCATAACTAATCTCATAATAATAAAAATAGTTTCATTGAGGAACATTTTAATTTTAAATCATTCATAGCGGGTTGTAATAAAAATTTGAATTATCCTATGCATATCCATCAGTAGTTTCAAACCAGGTGAACATTAAGTCTCGTTTTCATGTACCAGGTTACCCCGAGTTTGGCCTGGGACACCTTGTTACAGTTGTTACCCCTAGAAACATATGTTCTAGAAACACGTTGTAGAGACCCAAATCTTGACATACATGGACGTTACATTAATTTTCCAGAATACTTAATATAGAACAAAAATAGACACCCAAGGACCTTAATAGTTTAGTGTCTTTGGAAACTCAGAACATAATCTTCTAATCATGGTGAATGATCTTCAACATCTCCCATAAAGATCTTCCCCCTTTTGGTTTCATACCTAAAACCATTCTTTATATCCTGAGAAAAAGATAACATAAAAAGGGTGAGCTCAAATTCTCATTAAGGGTAAACATGGATAACATAAAAAAAATCCATAAATATTTGAACGTAAAAACATGAACATAAAATCTAAACATCAAATTCTTGAGTAATGGCATAAAACAAGGCAATTCATAAGGCATAGATCATAAAGGAACATTTATCATGATAAAGTACCATGGAGATAAAACATGTAATTGTGTCAAACCATTAATCACTTGATATGATTTGCATAGTAGCCAAGGCATTGCTGCCAAGATCATCATAGTGGACAAAGTCCATTACCGAACCGGGTTTACATGTTGTTCCAGCCCTGTATTACTGAACCAGATTTACTTGTCATTCCAGTCATGTTTATATCATGAGATATAAATATTTACCCAATGAATTTGAGGGATATATAGGTCCCACCCATCTCATAATGAAACCATTCTTATGTGTGGCACAAAATCATAAATCATACATCATAGCATAACCCATGTAATAAAAATGGGATTCATAAACATCATGCCATCATAAAATAATACATTTAAAATAAAGGACTTCATAAAAATAATTCCATCATAACATAATCAAATCAATGTAATAATAAGGGTAGAAACCTAATCCTATATCATCTTAGATGGAAAATAATTTTGATAAAACACTTGAACATAGTTCTTGAGGAAAAAATCATTTCTTCTTCAAAATCATTTTCTTTTCTCAAAATGAAATACAATTTAAAAAAATGATTTTTTTAAAATAATAATTCAATATTTCATAAGAAGCTTCATGTAAATAAGGTGTTAGGAAATCATCAAAATCCATTTATGCTGTATAAGATAAAAAAACATTCTCCTTGTAATTTTTCCAGAAAAGTCAAAAAGTTCCTCATATGGTAAATAAAAGAATGACTACATACATACCATGTAGTAAAAGTAAAAAATGGGTAAAAGTGACTTTAAGCATACATGAAAACATTTTTAGAAAATATGTACATGGATGATAAATATAACCCTCGTAAATACTTACGAATAAACAATCTAGGATAAAAACGAGATTGGAATAATTATCCCTTACCTTGTGTCCAATTTATTCCGTATGTTTCTGAGACTACTGTTAAGTGTGTTTAAACATATTATTAACTTGTTACAGAACAATAATAATATTTATTATATGATATATTATTCACTAAGGTCTTTATATTATTCGTTCATTTTCCAATTCCATGTTTAGGTAACATTTTGGGTAATAATCGGTTCATTTGTCGTACGTGTTTGGACTTGTTGTTCTTGATATTATTACTTATATCAAGATTTTATTACTTACAAAATATAAAAAATGATTTATATATCATATATATTCATTATATAAATATACATAAAATAGATAGAGAAATAAAATGAAATACACCGTTTATAGAGACGTTAGGCCGTATGTACGCATGAACGTTGTTTTCGTTTCTTTATTGACTTGAATTGAAGTATGTAGATGACTTGTATATATATACATAAATACAATAACATTATTATGTAATATATATCATTATTACTTATTATATATACTTTATAATCATTTTTTAATGGTTAACATAGATAATGAATCACATCGCATCATGGAGACGGTAATCCTTACGTACGCACGAGTGATGATATTGTTCCCATAATTATTGAATGGAATTGGAGTGGATGATATAATATCTCAGTGTTAGGGCAATAAATTTTGTCATTGAATAATACCATGACCTCTATAATGATACTGTGGAAGTGGAGGCTAATCATGAAGGTTTAAAATGTTGTGAAGAGGAGAGGGAGGAGGTGCCCTTTTATAAAATAAGAGAGGGGCACTTTTGGAAACCTCTAAAATATTAATTTATAATAAACCCAAACCCCGCATAAAAACCTCTAAAAGGACTCAAATTTGAATATGATATGAAATATGGTTGTAATATAATCATACAATAAAATTTAGACATGTTGGGAATTTATTTTAAACCATATCGTTTTGTTTTATCCTTATTTAATCTATTTAATTTTTATTTTTGGTAATAAGATTCTGAATTCTAAATTGTAATAAATACTTACTTATGTGTTGTGAATTGACCATAATTGGATACTTTATGACATTTTAGACAATATAAATTTCAATTTATAATTTTTAAATATTTTTTTTTTATTTTTAAACAATTTAATAATATGCTATTTTTAAAAAATATCTATAGTGTTAATTTTGACACTATTCAATTATTTGAATTTGAATAAAATCCAAACAGAAGATATATTCAAACCATAATATTTAATATATCCCTAACATGAAATATTTATCTTGAAAATTAGTGGAGCACAATAAATAGTTCATATAATATATATTTTAATACTTTTAAAACCATTTATTTGATATTTCAATCAATAAAATAATTTCTACATCACTATTGTGTTACCATTAATGATAATTATCTAATCTCTAAAAATTCTAAATAAATTCACATGATGTAGATAATTTTATTATATTTCTGGTGATTATTTATATTCTATGTTTTATTACGTTTATCACTAAATAAAAATTATTACACTTATAAGATATAAGAGAGTGACATGTTGTCACTTTCTTAGGATTTATTAATAATTACACCATTTTCATGGTCAAAAGTCCATGAAATAAATCTATTCCGACACTTAGGTGATGTGGGTCGACTTTTATTCATCCAATAGAATTTTTTCTGGTGTTAGGGTAATTTTATAATTTTTTTTATCCTCAATTGCCTGATTTACCTTTAACTGTGGTAAATAAAATTTACCAAAGTTACTATTCATAATGCCTAAAAAATAAAAGTAGACAATTAACATAATTTGGACCTACGGATTCCAATTAAGGAATAAAATTTTACAAATTCAATACACATAAGATGCATTAATTAATTTAAAATTAATCTCATTGTAAAAAAAAGTTCTTTGTTTAAAACATTAAAAAAGATTGAACTAATTTTACCTATGAATTCAATGTAAAATTAATTATAGTGACATATATTATATTAAATGGTAAAAATATATTCTATTTATACTTTAAATCAATTAAATATTATAATTTAACCATCTAAATTATCTTGATGAAAAACGTTGTTTTTAATTAAAATTTAGCGTATTTTTACTATTCATCAAAATATGAAAGTTAACAGATAAATATAAAAATCATTTTCCAAAGGAAATTTTTATATCCTTATTGCAATGAATAAGTTTATTTTTTCTGATTGAACTTATAAACATGTCAAAATCTATATTTAAATTGGGTGCACCCCCAAAAGGCGGCAAAAGAACATTTTTTTAAAAATACGTATTTTCCTAAAAACTTTATTATGTTATCATACCATGCTCTAGGATATGATATGTAATAAAATTCAAAATTTTGTTAAAACTATTCATAATAGTTAGTTTACAACAATATATCGTTGTTTAGTGAAACCCGGTATTGCGTACAACACACGCTATCGAGGAAAGTCACTCTTGCGTGTAATGCAATCCAAGTCAGGGTTGTGTGTAGTGAAAGATTCTTTTGGTGTTACATATAATATAATAAAAATATATATCATTTATACATTGATCAAAATCTATACTCGGTATTGTGTAAAATGAATTTTATTTGAAAAAACTCAAAATTGTGTGCAACACAAGCCAAGAATAGTGTTGTGTATACTACAAACTAATACGGTGTTGTGTATAGAGCAAGATAATCTTGGTGAAGTGTACAACACATGAAATTAATGAAATTAAAAAGAATATTTCTTGTAAAATATTAGGGAGTTACATTCTACCCCTCGTAAAATGAATTTCTCCCTCGAAATTCGTCAGGGTTATAAATGGTTTAATATTTGAAAGTTTCTTTCATAGAAACCCACATCCTAAAAAGGAATACTAAAACATAATTTTAAAAACTAATGAATGAAATGTAACTGTTACCCAAATTAACTCATAACTGGGTTTCTACATAGGAGAACATAGGTGAAATATTGATATGGAAGATAAATATAACCATCCAGTTATGTTGGAAAGTGTTAGAGAACATGGATATAAAAAATCAAAAAATCACCAAGACATAAATTTGTGATGATCTAAGGTACCATCTGATTCATTAGATATGAAAGTACTAGGACAAAATTTTTGGTTTTCAATATCATTTCCCTAAAGTTGATAAATTTTTGCATAAGGAGAAATACTTACTTGATTTTAGCGTAATATCATCATTGGTCATTCCATGAACAATTTCCACTTTATCTCTTATTTAAAGAAATGAAGTTGAATTTGTCATTTGTGAAGTGTTAGAAGATCATGTGATAGAATGACAGGTTATTCCATCTATCTCAAACAAAAATTTAGCAAAAGTTATTAAATATAAATAAGTCCATCTATGGTGGGATTAACCGTATATGATTACAAAAATGAACTTATACTTCAACTATCACACATCTTAATAAAATAAAACTAATTTCTACTAACCAGGGACTTCTTGTAGTCCAGTGGTAGGCGATAAAGGCATGCCGCACTTCAGTTGTGGGTTCGATTCCAACAGCCTTGTCTGACGCGACGGGTTGTCATCCGTCCTACGGGTTGTCCTTTTTCTAAAACTATACCATTATAACAATCCAGAATAATATCAAAAAAAAAGTTATATCCTTAAACAATACTATCTCATGTCCAACTAAATCCATTCCATCCTTTAGGCTTATCCAAAATACTTCTATCCAAACTCACACTATAAAGAAAACTATTACTTGAAAGGTCATATAACAAGCATGTGAATACCATCATTTATCCCCCATATATCAGAACTTATTTCTTGTTGTTCACAATAGAAACATGTTAATACCTTAATCATGTTTTTCATAAAACATGAATTACCATAGAACCTTAGTGAAAAAATTAATTCTGTCAAAATTTAACTCTTTCCACATACCAAAATCCCAAAAATTCTATATAATCAAATCATGATATCACTTTGTCCTTATATCAGACATGCGCTCAATAATAATGTCCAACATATTAGTTTCTATTTATCCCTTCACTATGCACATACCATCTGCTTTCCACAAATATTTAAATCAATTTTCATGGTTACCGGTACCATATAAGTTTTGAAATCCACAATGGTCCATAGATATTCCAATATTCCATAATACCATAAAAGTACCTCTAAAAAATTATTCTTGAATACCAATACATAAAAACTTCGATCCAAACTCTTTAATGATTGGAATAGAATAGGTCCTTCACCGATTTAGAAGTAAACTCTTAGGTAGGGGAACTGATTTGGTTAATGCCCATGTTCTCCACATATAAGACATTGAACTCCATGACAGTCTGTCACTCTATGACCCTTTTCCCCACACAGATAACATCTTCCCCTCCATTTGAGGTATTCCTCAAGGTTCTTTTTTCCTTCTTCTTGATATGAATAAATCTTCATCATCCTTCCTCTATGTTCCTATACATGATATCATGCAAGAAGTTTCATCTTCCTCATATTTGATGACTTAGGAATACAACTAAATTCCACCTTGTTAATCATATATCGTGATGACTGATTCAGCATAATCACAATGTCTTTGTCTCTAGGAATTATGCAATTTAGCAGCACATAGTCACCAATTTGTCCATCGAATTCAATGATAACCCAATTCTTTCTTATTCCCTCCATTAACTAAAACCAGAAATTATTATGTAAGAAACAGTTAAAATAATGAGGAACCACATAATCATAAAAAGTCACTTATAGGATGTATAACTTATGACACCATCTTTAATCCATGACAACATTGGTTCACCATAGGTTATTCCTGATCGTTAACATAATTCTCAGACTGTAGCCTATACTTATACATAACCTTAGGGATATCTCTTCACATACCTTAGAAATATATGTAGGGATTTCACAAAAGTTTTCGCATCCTAGTTTCGAAAGGTTTACTAAACCATTACTCTGATACCAAATATATAGACCCAAATCTTGATATACATGGACATTACATTACTTTTTCAAAATATTTAATATAGAACAAAAACAGACACCCAAGGACCGTAATAGTTTAGTGTCTTTGGAAACTTGGAACATAATCATCTAATCATGGTGAAAGATATTCAACATCTACAATAAAGATATTCCCCTTTTTTCTTACATAAAACCTTTCTTTATATCCTTAGGAAAAGAAAACATAAAAAGGGTGAGCTGAAATGCTTAGTAAGGGTAAACGTGGAGAACATAAATCAATCCATAAACATTTGAACATAAAAACATGAACATAAAATCAAAACATCAAAATCTTGAGTAATGACATAAAACATGGCAGTACATAAGGCATGGATCATAAAGGAACACTTATCATGATAATGTAGCATGGGGATAAAACCTTTAATTGTGGAAAACCATTAAGCACATGATATTATTTTCATATTAGCCAAGGCATCGCTGCCAGGACCGTCATAGTGCACAAATTCCATTACCGAACTGGGTTTACATGTCCTTCCAGCCCTGTATTACTGAACCAGATTTACTTTCCGTTCCAGCCATGTTTATCTCACGAGATATAAATCTTTACCCAATGCATTGGATGGAGATATATGTATCAACCATTACATAATGGAACCATTCTTATATGTGCCACAAAACCATAAATCATACATCATAGCATAACCCATGTAATAAAAATGGTATTCTTAAACATCATGCAATCATAACATAATCCATATAAAATAAAGGACTTCAAAAAATAATTCCATAATAAAAAAATCATATCAATATAAAAATAGGGATAAAAACATAACCCTACATCATCTTAGATAGAAAATAATTTTGATGAAACACTTGAACATAGTTCTTCAGAAAAATATACTTTCTTCTTCAAAATCATTTTATTTTCTAAAAATGACATAAAATTTTAAAAGAAATGTTTTTTTTAAAAAATAATCATGAAATATTGCATAAAAATATTCATGTAAATAAGGCTTTATGAAATTATAAAAATCCATTCATGCCTTATAAGTTAAAAAAACATTCTCCTCGTACTTTTGCTGGAAAAAGTCAAAAAGGTATTCATATGGTAAACAAAAGAATGATTCCTTACATACCCTGTATTTATTGTAAAAAATGTGTAAAAATGACTTTAAACTTATATGAAAACATTTTTATAAAACATGGAGAAGGATGATAAATATAACCCCAGTAAATACTTACAAAAAAACAATCTCGGGTAAAAATGAGATCAGAATAATTATCCCTTACCTTATGTCCAATTTCATCTGTATGTGTCTAAGAATACATTATAGTGGGTTTAAACATATTATTAACTTGTAATAGAACTATTATAATATTTATGATATAATATATGATTCACTTAGGTCTTTATATTATTTGTTCATTTTCCAATTCTATGTTAAAGTTACATTTTGGGTAATAATCATTTCATTTATCATATGTGTTTGGACTTTTTGTTCTTGATATTATTACGTATATCATGATTTACTTACTTAAATAATGCAAAACATGATTTATATATCATATATATTCAGTATATATATATATAATAGATAGTTAAATTAAATGAAATACACAGTTCATGGATATGGTAGGCTGTACGTACGCATGAATGATGTTTTCCTCTCCTTGTTGGCATGAATGGAAGTAGATGACACATATATATATACTTAAATCGAGTAGAATTATTATGTAATATATTTCATGATTACTTATTATATATAATTTATAATCAATCTTGAATGGGTAACATGGAGAATAAATCTCATCATATCATGGAGATGGTAATCCATACGTACGCACGAGCGATGATATTGTTCCCATAATTATTGAATGGAATTGGATTGGATGATATAATATCTCAGAACTAGTATTATTTTATAATAATCATATATATTTATTATTTCCACCATTATACCAATCCAAGTATGGTGGTGGTGGAAAAACATATTACACCACAACGTGGAGACGGTATTGCGTACGAACCCACGCGTGGTGATTTAGTTTTCCATAGGATGGATAGAAGGTGAAATAGGGTTATTTAATATTTATAATAACATATCAGTATATGAGTGATACTAATGTTATTATTTTATTATGAAACAAAAATAGAAGAGGAAGTAGAAGAAGAAATGAATTTTAAAGAATCGGTAAAAGATATTACCTCTTCTTCAAGGCGCCTATTCTAAACCTCATCTTATGGCACCAAATTTGGTCTTTGAAGAATACCAGAACCTATAGTATGTTGATAGGGAAGTGGATAATAGAAATGGATAGGGTTTGGATGAACTTTAAGGCTTAAAATTTTGTGAATAGGAGAGGGAGGAGGTGCTCTTTTATAAGAGAAGAGATGGACACTTTTGGAAATCTCTAAAATAGTAATTTATAATAAACTCAAACCCCACCTAAAAACCTCCAAGATGAATCTATTATGAAGATGAGATGATATAGGGTTTTAATCTAATCATCCAATAAAATTTAGACTTGTTGATAATTTATTTTAAACCTTATCATTTTGTTTATTCATTATTTAATGTATTTATTTTTAATTTGTACTAATAAGATTCTAAATTCTGAATTGTTATAAATACTTAGTTATGTATTATTAATTGTCCATAATTGTATACTTTATGAAATTTTAGACCATATAAATTTTAATTAATAATTTTTAAGTATTTTTGTGCTTCTTAAATAATTTAATAATATGTTATTTTAATAAAATATCTATAGTATAAATTTTGACACTATTCAATTATTTGAATTTAAATAAAAATTCACACAGAAGATATATTAAAACCAAAATATTTAATAGATCCGTAAAATGTCATATTCATCTTGAAATTTCTTGGATCACATTAAATAGTTTATATATTATTTATTTTAATATTTTTAAAACCATTTATTTGACATTTCAATCATTAAAATAATTTCTACATCACTATTGGATTACCATTAATGGTTATTATTTAATCCCTAAAAATTATAAATAAATTTATATGATGTAGATAATTTTTTTAGATTTCTGGTGATTATTATTTTTGATGTTTTATGAAGTTTATCACTAAATAAAAATTATAGCACTTATAAGATATAAGAGAGTGACATGTTGTCACTTTCTTTGGTTTTAATAATAATTACATCATTTTCATGTTTAAAAGTCCATGAAATGAATTTATTCCGACCCTTAGGTGATATGGGTCTACTTTTATTCATCCAATAGAAATTTTCAGGTGTTAGGGTAATTTTATAATAATATTTTTACCCTTAATTTCATGATTTACCTTTAAATCAGGTAAATAAAATTTACCATTGTTACTATTCATAATGCCTAAAAAATAAAAGTAGCCAATTAAAATAATTTGTACCTATGGATTATGAATATGGAATCAATTTTTACAAATTAAAAACATAGAATATGTATTAATTAATTTAAAATTAATCCCCATGTCGAAAAAAACGGGTCTTTGTTTAAAACATTGCAAAATATTCAAATGATTTTACCTATGAATTCAATATAAAATTAATGATAATGACATAAATTATATTAAATGGTAAAAATATATTCTATTTATAATTTAAAACCATTAAATATTATAAGTTAACCATACAAATTATCTTGATGTAAAAAGTTGTTTTAATTAAAATTTAGCGTATTTTTAATATTCATCAAAATATGAAAGTCAACAGAAAAATATAAAAAATTATTCAACGTAAATTTTTATATCCATATTGAAATGAATAAGTTTACTTTGTCTATGTTAACTTATAAATGTGTCAAAAAGTAGATTTAATGTGAGTGCGCCATCAAAAGGTGACAAAAGAGCATTTTTTGAAAAATACGTATTTTACCTGAAAATATTATTTTTTCCCTATAAAATTTTATAGGATATGATAATGTTATAAAATTCACCATGTTGTTAATAATATTCATAATGGATAGTTCATAACAATATATCATTGTTTAGTGAGTCCTTGTATTGCGTACAACACACGTTATCGAGGAAGGTTGGTCCTGCGTGTAATGCAAGCCAAGTCAGGGTTGCGTGTAGTGCAGGATTCCTTTGGTGTTGCGTATAACCTAATAAAAATATATTTCATTTATAAATTGATCAAAATAATTAATTTTTGTTGTGTAAAATGAATTTTATTTGAAAAAACTTGAAATTGTGTGCAACACAAGCCAAGAATAGTGTTGTGTATACTACAAGCTAATAGGGTGTTGTGTATAGAGAAAGATAATCTTGGTGAAGAATTCAACACAAAACATCAAAGACATTAAAAAGAATATTTCTTGTAAAATCTTTGGGTGTTACATTCTACCCCCCATAAAATTAATTTCTCCCTCGAAATTCGTCGGGGTTATAAATGGTTTACTAATTGAAAGTTTCTTTCCTAGAAACCCACATCGTAAAAAGGAATACTAATAATTAATTTTAAAAACTAAAGCATGAAACATAATGGTTACCAAAATTAACTCATCATTGGGTTTCCACATAGGATAACATAGGTGAAAATATGGATATGGAATAGAAATATAAGCTTAAAGTTATGACGTAGAGTGGTATAGAACATGGCTATGAAAAATCCCACAATCACAAAGCCATAAATTTGTGATGATATAAGGTACCATCTGATTCATCAGATATGAGGGTACTAGGACAATGTTTTTGGTTTTCAAGATCATTTCCCTAATGTTGATAACTTTTTTTATAAGGAGAAATAATTAGTTGATTTCAGTGTAATATCATCATTCATCATTCCATGAACAATTTCCACTTCATCTCTTATTTAAAGAAAAGAAGTTGAATTTGTCATTCTAGAAGTGTTAGTAGATCATGTGATAGAATGATAGGTTATTCCATCTTTCTCAAACAAAAAGATAACAAAAGTAATTAAATATACATAAGTCCATCTATAGTGATATTAACCGTATTTGATTCCAAAAATGGACTTACAATTCATCTATCATACTAATTAATAAAATAAAACTAATTTCTACTAACCAATGAATTCTTGTAGGCCAGTGTTAGGCGATAAAGGCCTGTCACACTTTGGTTGTGGGTTCGATTCCCACACCCTTGTCCGATGCGATGGGTTGTCTCCCATCCTGCAGGTTATCCTTTTTCTAAAACTATACCATTATAACATTCAAGAAATAATATCAAAAAAAAGTTATATCCTTAAACAATACTATCTGATGTGAAAATTAATCCATTCCATACTATAGGCTTATCCAAAATATTTCATTCCAAACTCACAGTATAATGAAAATGATTACTTGAAATGTCATATAACAAGCATGTGAATACCATCATTTATCCCCCATAAATCATAACATATTTCTTTTTGGTCACATTCGAAACATGTGAATACATTAATCATGTATTCTTGAAACATGAATTACCATAGAACCATAGTGAAATCATGAATGCTATAAAAATTTAACTCTTTCCAGAAACCAAAATCCCCAAAATTCTATATTCTCAAATCATGATATCTCTTTTTCCGTATATCAGTCATGAGCTCATTAATAATATCCAGTATATTAGTTTCTTCTTATCCCATCATTATTCACATATAATCTGCTTTCCAAAAATATTTCAATCACTTTTCATGGTTACCGGTACTACATAATTAATGAAAACCACAATGGACCATAGATATTCCAATATTCCATAATACCATAAAAGTACCTCTACAAAATTATTCTTGAATACCAATACATAAACACTTCGATCTATCCTATTTAATGATTGGGATGGAATATGTATGACCTCATTTTAGAAGTAACCTCTTAGGTAGGGGCACTGAGTTGGGTAATTCTTGTGTTCTCCACATATAAGACATTGAACTCAATGACAGTTTGTCACAATATGACCATTTTCCCCACACAGATAACATCTTTCCCTCCATTTGAGGTATTCCCATGGTTCTTATTTACTTCTTCTTGATATGTAGAAATCTTCATCTTCCTTCCTCTATGTTCCCCTCCACGAGAACTTGCATAAAAATCTATCTTCCTCTTATTTGATGACATAGGAATACCACTAAAGTTCACCTTGTTAATCATATATCGTGATGACTTATTTGAAATAATCACATTATCTTTCTCTCTAGGAATTATGAAATTTCACTGCTCATAGTCACCAATTTCTCTATCAGATTCAATGTTAACCCAATTATTTCTGGTTCCCTCTGTTAAGTAAAACTAGAAACCATTATGTAAGAAACAGTTTATGTAAGAAACAGTTAAAATAATGAGGAACCACATAATCATAAAAAGACACTTGTAGAATGTATAACATATGAAACCTTCTTTAATCCATGACATCATAGGTTTACCCTTGGTTATTACTGATCGTTAAAATAATTCTAGGACTGTAGCATATACTTATACTTAACCTTAGGGATATCCCAAGTCATACTATAGAAATATCTCGAGGGATCTCACTAATGTTTTAGCATCCTAGTTTCCCAAGGATAACTACACCTTTCCTCCAATAACAACTGTAGAGACCCAAAGCATGACATACATTGATGTTACATTACTTGTTCAGAATACTAAATATAGAAAATAAAATAGACACCCAAGGATCGTAATAGTTTAGTGTCTTTGGAAACTTGGAACATAATCTTCTAATCATGGTGAAAAATCGTCAACATCTCCCATAAAGATCTTCCCCGTTTTTTCTTACCTAAAACCTTTCTTTATATCTTGAGGAAAATAAAACATATAAAAGCTGAGCTCAAATGATCATTAAGGGTAATCATAGATAATATAAATCAATCCATAAACAATTGAATGTAAAAACATGAACATAAAATCATAACATCAAAATATGGAGTATTGACATAAAACATGGCAGTACATAAGGCCTATATTATAAAGGAACATTTATCATGTTAAAGTTTCATGGGGATAAAACATGTAATTGTGGTAAACCATTAAGCACATGATATTATTTCTATAGTATCCAAGTCATTTCTACCAAGACCATCATAATGGACAAACTCTATTATTAAATCGAGTTTACTTGTCGTTCCAGCCCTGTATTACTCAACCGAATTTAATTTCCATTCCATCCATTTTTATACGATGAGATATAAATATTTACCGAATGAATTGGAGGGAGATATAGGTCCCACCCATCTCATAATGAACCCTTTCTTATGTGTGCCACAAAATCATAAATCATACATCATAGCATAACCCATGTAATAAAAATGGAATTCTTAAACATCATGCCAGCATAACATAATCCATATAAAATAAAGGACTTCATAAAAATAATTCCATCATAACATAATCAAATAAATGTAATAATAGGGATAGAAACCTAACCCTATATCATCTTTGATGGAAAATAATTTTGATAAAACACTTGAACATTGTTCTTGAAGAAAATATCCTTTCTTCTTCTAAATCATTTTCTTTATTCAAAATGACATACGATTTTAAAAGAAATGATTTTTTTTGAAAATAATAATGAAATATTTTTTAAGAATATTCATGGAAATAAGGCATTATGAAACTATAAAAATATGTTCATGCTGTATAAGATAAAAAACATTCTCTGTGTACTTTTGCTGGAAAAGTCAAAAAGTTCCTTGTATGGTAAAAAAAGAAAGATTCTTTACATACCATGTAGTAAAAGTAAAAAATTGGTAAAAATGAATTTAAACATACATTATTTTTTTTAGAAAACATGGACATGGATGATAAATATAACCCCATTAAATACTTACGAATCAACAATCACAGATAAAAAAGAGATTAGAATAATTATCCCTTACCTTATTTCCAATTTCTTCCATATGTGTCTGAGACTCCTGTATAGTGGGTTTAACCATATTATTAACTTATTACAGAAACATAATAATATTTATGATATCATATATGATTCACTTAGGTCTTTATATTATTCATTCATTTGTCAATTTCATGTTAAAGCAACGTTTTGGGTAATAATTGTTTCATTTATCGTATGTGTTTTGACTTTTTCTACATGATATTATTACGTATATCATGATTTCCTTAATTACATAATGTAATACATTATTTATATATCATATATATACATTACATATATATAATATATATATAAATTAAATGAAATACATCGTTCATGGAGACAGTAGGGCGTACGTACGCATGAATGCTGTTTTCCTTTCCTTATTGAATTGAATGGAAGTAAGTAAATGATATATATATATATATATATATAAATCCAGTAGCATTATTATTTCATATATTTCATTATTACTTATTATATATACTTTAATATCATTCTGGAATGGTTAACATGGAGAATGAATCTATTCACATCGTGGAGACGGTAATCCGTACGTACGCACGAGCGAAAATATTGTTCCCATAATTACTGAATGGAATTGGAGTGGATTATATAGTATCTAAAAATTAGTATTATATTATAATAATCATATATGGTTGTTTTTTCCACCATTATACCCATCCTTATAAGGTGGTGGTGGAAAAACAGATTACACCACGGTATGGAAACGGTATTCCGTAAGTACAAACGCGTAGTGATTTTGTTTTCCGTAGGATGGATAAAAGGTGAAATAGTGTTGTTTCATATTTATAGTAACATATAAGTATGTTATTGATACTTATGTTATTACTTTATTATGAAACAACAAAATAATAATAAGTAGAAGATGAAATGAATTTGAAAGAATCGGTAAAGGATATTACCTCTTCTTCGACACGCCTCTTCTAAACCTCCTCTTAGGGCACTAAAGGTATTCTTTAAAGAAGACCATGACCTATAGTATGTTTATATGGAAGTTTAGAAGAAAAATTTATAGATTTTGGAAGATATTGAAGGCTCAAAATGTTGTGAAGAGGAGAGGGAGGAGGTGCCCTTTTATAAGAGAGGAGAGGGGCACTTCTGGAAACCTCTAATATATTAATTTATAATAAACTCAAACCCCACCTAAAAACCTAAAAACCTAAAAAATTACAAAAATTATAATATGGGATGCGATAGGGTTGTAATATCATCAGACAATAAAATTTAGACATTTTGGGAATTTAATTTGAACCTTATCATTTTGTTATATCGTTATTTAATCTATTAAATTTATTTGTGGTAATAAGATTTTTAATTATAAATTGTTATAAATTCTTACTTATTTGTTGTGAATTGAACATAATTGAATAATTTATAAAATTGTAGACCATCTAAATTTAAATTTATAAATTTTAAATATTTCTGTGATTTTTAAAGAATTTAATAATATATTATTATTATAAAATATATATCGCGTCAATTTGGACTCTATTCAATTATTTGAATTTAAATAAAATCCACATAGAAGATATATTCAAAAAAAATTATTTAATAGATCTTTAACATGAAATATTCATCTTAAAAATTCATGGATCACATTAAATAGTTCATATAATATTTATTTTAATATTTTTAAAACCATTTATTTGATATTTCAATCAATAAAATAATTTCTATATCACTATTGTGTTACCATTTATGATAATTATTTAATCAATAAAAATTATAAATAAATTCACATTATGTAGATAATTTTATTAGATTTATGGTTACTATTTATGTTTGATGTTTTATCAATATTATCACTAAATTAAAATTATTATACATATAAGATATAAGAGAGTGACATGTTGTCACTTTCATTTGTTTTAATAATAATTACATCTTGTTCATGGTCAAAAGTCCCTGAAATGAATCTATTATGACCCTTATGTGATTTGGTTATACTTTTATTCTTCCAATATAATTTTGGTAGGCATTATGCTAATTTTATAATATTAGTTTTCTCGTTAATTTCTTGATTTATCTTTAACTGTGGTAAATAAAATTTACCGTCGTTACTATTCATAATGGCTAAAAAATAAAAGTAGCCTATTAACATAATTTGGACCTACTGATTATAAATATGGAATCCATTTTTACATATTCAAAACAGATAATATACAATAATTAATTTAAAATTAATCCCATTGTCCACAAAAAAAACGGCTCTTCTTTTAAAACATTGCAAAATATTGAAATGATTTTACCTATGAATTCAATGTAAAATTAATGATAATGACATAAATTACATTAAAAGGTAAAAATATATTATATTTATATTTTAAAACCATTAAATATTATAATTTAACCATATAAATTATCTTAAATAAAAAAGTTGTTTTTAATTAAAATTTAGCGTAATTTTACTATTCATCAAAATAAGAATGTTAACAGAAAAATATAAAAAAATTGTTCAAAGTAAATTTCTATATTCTTATTGAAATAAATAAGTTTATTTTTTCTAATTGAACTTATAAAAGTGTAAAAAACAATATTTAATGTGGGTGCACCATCAAAAGGATACAAAACAACTTTTTTTGAAAAATACGTATTTTACATGAAAAAATTATTTTGTTCTCATACAATGTTCTATGATATGATAATGTTAAAAAATTAAAAATTTCATTATTACTATTCATAACGACTAGTTCATAACAATATATCGTTGTTTAGTGAAACTCAGTATTGTGTACAACACATGCTATAGAGGAAGCTCACTCTTGCTTGTAATGCAAGCCAAGCCTGGGTTGCGTGTAGTGTAAGATTTATTTGGTGTTGCATATAACATAATAAAAACATAGTTCATTAATACATTGATCAAAATCTATACTCTTTGTTGTGTAAAATGAATTTTATTTGAAAAAACTTGATATTGTGTGCAACAAAATCCAAGAATAGTGTTGCGTATACTACAAGCTAATACAGTGTTGCGTGTAGAGAAAGATAATCATGGTGAAGCATAAAACACAAGGAATCAAAGAAATTAAAAATAATATTTATCATAAAATCTCAAGGTGTTACACATGTCCCCTCTTAGTATCTAGATAAGGATGTATTTCTAAGAAAATCAACTTAATAACTACATTACCAAAATTCTAGTATGTTCTTCGATTCTTATCCTCAAAGTCTAAATGAGGATTATGTTCACTAATATGTGTTCTCTAAATATAGTTTCCAAGGATTCTACTAATCTTCCTCTCATACCAACAGTAAATACCCTAACTCTAGTAGCTATGAGTTGGTCCCTAACTTTATTACATTGGTAGAGATACAAGACTCAAGTCCCAAATTACTGACCGATTTAGTAGTTTTGGAATAAAAATTACATATGTGGACATTAAATTTCAACTATAAAGGAAAATTAATGTTTAAACTCCATTTGTATGACCCAAAAACTCTTAGATGGTCCTTATGAGTCATTCATAATATTCATCTTCATATCGTAGAAAAAATAAAACATAAGAAAGGGTTGACATAAGATCCTCAGTAAGGGTAAGTAATAAATAAGAATCATAAATATATGTCATGGTGAATAAATAAAAAAACACATCCTAATAAAACATATTATTGATATTAATATTGTAGAAATAAAATCAGAATGAATGATTCTCTATAAATAATCACACTATGCCTAACCATGGCTATTTTACTAGTCAACTAATCACATGATTTATCAATTACTAATATAATAATGAGGGAATTCATAATGTAAGAAATCTGATAAATACCTTTAAGGCCTTAGCCAATACATCTAAAATTGATTAAGGGCTCAGCCAAAACCATATCTGAAAATTGGTAAGGACTCAGCCATGTCTATATCTGTTTTGTATCATGAGACCAATCGATGCATCATGGGGATATAATAAGCCAAACCAATTAATTTCTAAATCCAATTCATTCATCATATTAATGGGTTCAAACATAAGAAACATATATATATATTATGTTTTAATAAAATTCCCCATTCTATAAACCTGATCACTAACCATTCCATGTAGTATGATGAATGGTATAGAGATTTAACATCCATAGTAAAACTAATCATAAAGCATTTAATAAAATATAGTAGGTTATAATCAAAAGATACCTATCTTAATAAAGTAGAAAAATTTAATAGTGTTGTTTAAAAATGAAAATACTCTAATAAAATTATCAAGGAATTATTGAGATAAATAGTCCATTTACATTGAAAGTAAGAGTTATTTTGGAAATATATTTTGTATTAGTCATAAATGTTTTTATAACACAACAAATAAAAAAAAAATATTGAAAAAAGATGTGACTTTAGGGAAGTTATGGCGTATTAAAACATATTATTAATGTTACTTGAAAATGGTTAAGAAATCGAGACGTTCCCTTTACCCGGGCTTGCGTATCCAGATGAATTAAAGAGGTATCCTTGTAAAACATATAATTACCATAAATGAAAGATGAAATAATTTATACATTTGATTTTGGGATATATGAACATAATATATAAAAAGTAAAAATAAAATAAGAATTGATTTTGGTTAAAGGTAGTGAATGAATAACCCGAAGTAAAAAATGAAGGTTCGGGTAGAAACCCATATCTTATGTCCCAATGTGTTCTGCACTTTACCATAATGTTTGGTATAAAAATGTTAAGTGAATTAATTAATTAATTAATAACCTTGTATATATGTAATTTATTTTGTATAGTTTTGATAACATCATTTATGGTCCTTTTGATGAGTTATAAGATACAATATTATCATTCAAGAGTGTTCATTTTCTCGGTTTTTCTGGATCGGTTCCCTTGTTTATAAGTAATTATTGTTGGACTCAACTATTTTGATAATCCCAAATCTTGTTTCATTTATGTGATAATAATGTTTCTATTCTATGATAATCATGTTTCAATAATGTTCCTTATTTCTATCAAGTAATATTCATATACTTTTAATCACACTATTTGTTGGTTTAAGCTTACAATGCAAAATTTATCAATGTGTAAGGTCACCACTGTAAAGGTCACCGATAAAAAGGTCACCAATAGAAGGTTAATGATACGAAGGTAACCAATGTAAAGGTAAATGATACAAAGGTAACTGAAGTGAAGGTCACCGATAGAAGGTCACCGTAGAAGGTCACTTCTGAAGGCTACCGATACTCACCATATGTTGAAGCTCATAGTTGAGAGTGCTACCGCTAAAGGATACCGATACTCACCATCTTTTGATGATCACTATTGAGAAGGATACCATTGAAGTCTATTGTTTCCAGTCTACCGATGACTCTTCTACTCCATAATTTGTCAAATTCTTCAAATTATTCTAACAGTCATATTTAGTAATTTAATGCTTTTAACTTTAATTAATGATGATTGTAGACATATCAGAAGACATTATCTTGGGACAATACGAGGTATGAGAAAGACTAAATGTGATCTACTCATTCCTATTGTCAGACCTCAAATATAAAATGGATGACCAATGAAGAAAAAAAGGGGTGGTGAAGCATGTCTATACTTGTGAAGGAACTTACTCGCTAGAAAAAAGTAGAGCTAATCAGCGCTTACACTATGAACTCAAGAACATCATGAAGACGATTTTGAGAGAACAAAATCACTTCTATCTCATGTGCTTCATCATGTCTTGATCAATACAAGAATCATAACACTCAGTTCCTGGAAGCTATAACAAGAATTTGTGACACTCTGTTTTGGGGACAACTTCCAGAGAAAGACTCTGACTACAAATTCTCCACTACAAGGAGTCAAGAGTTCAACCAAAATCATATAGACCTTTCTAAACTCAAGATTAGAATATTATCTCCACTTTGTTATTTTATTTTACATTTCTTAGAAGTGTGTGTTTGTCTTTTACACACACTATCTCATGTGGTTGAACTGGAGGATACTGAAAATTCTCACATAAAACATTCTTATACCTTGTTTCCCATGTATAACTGTGGAAGAGACCGTTTGTGGTCTGCATTATTTTTTTATCCCACAAATAATTGTGGTAGAGGGTGAGAACCCTGTATAATTTGTGCAAACTGTTGTAAAGCCCAATACAGGATGTGTATCAAGTTTATTTTGTATAAACTGTGTAGACGCTGGAAAAGTCCGTTGTTCCCAAACGAAGCTCCGGATGCAGAAAGCGAAGTGATATTTGGAGTCAGAGGCACGTTCCGGAGGGCCTGGAGGACTTGCGAGAAATTTCAGAGGCTCGCGCGCAAAGTTGAGTCGCGGCGCGCAATCCTCCCGGGATGCGCGCAATGCGCTGGACCGGCGCGCTATTTTGCGCGCCCGCGGCCTGCGCGGCGCCTTTGCGCGCGGGGTCCTGATTCCGCGCCCGCGAAGCGAATTGCGCGCCCGATACCGGATTCCGCGCCCGGGGTTGCCTATAAATATAAGGCGACCCCCGACGTTTTGAAGGTTGCCAGAATCCGAAGCGGCGCTCGTTCGCGCAATCCAACCCCTTCCGCGCGCAATGCCGATCTTCAGGTAACCTCCTTTCTTTCACGCAATAGAGCCTTGGGGTTCGCCTTCGCGCGCAATTCCCTTGGCTCCTTTCCTTTGAATAAATTTCAACCCGAAGGCCTTTGCGTGCAAAAGAAGCTTCTTGCGCGCAATTTCCCCCGGGTGCGCGCAATCCGACCCGATTGCGCGCACCCCCCATTTTCAAAGTGGCCATTCGTTAGAGAATGAGCCGTTGCCCCCGCGCGCTACCCGAAGCCTGGTGCGCGCAATCCCAATCATCCGTGCGCGAAGCGCTGGCCCAATTGCGCGCCAGCCCGCCATTTTGCGCGCCGACCCGCGGTTTTGCGCGCAAAGCTCCTCTTTTGCGCGCAACTCGCCAGGGTCGCCTCCCTTGACCCCCTGAGGGTACCCGCCTGCGTGGCGCCCGATGATCTTCATCCTGGGTGCCCGCACCGTGCGTTGTCTTTCCGTGCGGCCCTCCAGGCTTGCGCGAAGTGACACGGACCTATGTCCAGCATGACGTTAAACTGCATATACGTCCCGCATGACGTTAAACTGCGCATTCGTCCCGCATGACGTTAAACTGCCCATATGTCCAGCATGACGTTAAACTGCATATACGTCCCGCATGACGTTAAACTGCGCATTCGTCCCGCATGACGTTAAACTGCCCATACGTCCAGCATGACGTTAAACTGCACATCCGTCCAAGCTGCACGACGCAAAACTGCCTAGCGCCCATCGTCCGCGCTGCAAGACGTTAAACTGCCAAGTGCTTCGTCCTCAACACACGACGTTAAACTGTGCTTCGTCCGGCAAGACGTTAAACCGTCCGCTTCGTCCTCAACACACGACGTTAAACTGTACTTCTTCTGGCAAGACGCTAAACCGTCTGCATCATCCGATCCCGTGCTCTGCACGCAGGGTCTCCCCCGGTTTGGATGTGGCCCCCACCCGCTCGTCTCTGCAGGGATGTCAGGATTGTCCCGCTTTTGGGACGATTTAATGGGAGTGGCTTTTCCCTACGGGGGCAGGGTATTACAAACCCCTAGTTTCTCGTGGGAGGCTGCACATGTGTATCTCCATTGCGCCTCCCCACTGCCGAAGCCAGTAGAGGGTGTGACTGGGATCGAGGTGTCTCCTACTTTCGGTCCAAGTCCCTTCCAACTGAGTTTGGCCGCATCCGGGCTGCCTCAAGTGCGTAAGTCCTGACAGAATGAACTACGTGGACTTTGATCCCTGTCTTCTATACAGGGTACGTAGGAAGCCTCCCTGAGGTCCAAGCCCACCACCTGGTCGTCCCGGTCGTATTTACGTCGGTTCGTCCATCAGTGGACCCCTCCAGGGTTCACGCTTGCGTCGATTCACCTATGAATCCGCTCTTGTGGGAGACTGCCCGTGTGTATCTCCACTGTGCCTCCCCACAGCCCCCTTTTCCATTTCTCCTTTTATCGTCCAGCATGACGTGAAACTGTGATCCACCCGGCCGTTCCATCCCCCTCTGTGCGAGGTGGTTCGGTTCAATCCTCCGCCCGGCGGCCTAGACCTCTTCGTGAGTCGGCTTGCCGACGTCCAGCATGACGTTAAACTGTATACCCGAACTACGTTGACTTTGATCCGTGCTAACGCGCGGTACGTAGGAAGCCCCTCCGGGGTCCAAGCTCTTCACTCCATCATCCATCCTGATCCTTACCCGGGCCGCCACATCCCGGTGGGGTCATGCCACTTCACTCCACTCTACGTTACTTGGGAAGCCGCCCATGTGCTGGCCCCAGCGTCGGAGGTTCCCCTCAAGGGGTTCTGTCATCTGATCTACTTTTCGTGTTGATCGGTCCTATGCCGTCCCCGCTGGACGTTAAACTCGCGGCATACCCCGTGTTAAACATGGGAAGCTGAGGAAAACCTCAGGTGACACAGTTCCCCGCACCCAGTACGGGATGCCTCAGGCCATCATGCCTTCGAGAAGCCCTATTAGGGACGAAAGACAGACGTGCAGAGCTGCAGTGTTACGACACGCCCCCAGCACCCAGAGCCACCCGGCCTTCTCACCGCAGGTTGCTGCCCCGACCAGACTCCTTGGAACGTCCGGGCGGAAGCAGCGTAATTAACCGGTGTCCATGAAGATATGGCGCCGGGAACGAGATTCACGAACATTCTTAAGTCTATGAGGGAGACCCGGATTAGGCGACGAGTTCCGAGGAGACGTCCAAGGAAGGAGGAGCCGACATCCCATCATCCCGGTTTCGATCAAGGAGAAGCCGCCCCTGAATAAGGGACGGATGCCGCCCGCCCTTGGAAAGCGGGACTGCGGGACCACAAGCCGCGCGCCTATCCCCTCGGGTCGACGGGTGCACGCGCGAACGCGTCCTGGCGGAACAGCGTAACCCGACGCACATCCGCACCGAAACAAACTGCTTGGTGGAAGGTGATCACCAAGTGGAGAGGATTAAATCTCGACTTGAGACTGAACCTCTTATTTTACTCTTTTGTGCATTATATTTTTGTTATACTCTATTTTATCTATTTTTCGATGCTTATAATTAATAAACATAAAACAATTTTGCATTCACTTTGACAGTTAGTTTTGGTTAGTGTGTGTATTTGTTCAATTTAGTAAAACAATTTCCAAAGTCGAATAAGTGTTTTGAACTGATTCAACTGAGGATTAATCACCCTTTGAGACACCTATTGACCAACAAGACATTTACATCTCCAATGCCTTAATTAACTGGGTAGTTACAAAATTTGGGGGATATTTATAAAATAGGATTTAAACAGAAATTTTAAGTAGGACTTCAATTAACCCCCATCTTGAGATTCCACTCCGACCAACATTTGGTATCAGTGGAGTTTTTTTGCTACTAAATGAGTTGTGGTGCACATTGATAAATTCTTTTCAACTGTGATTTTAGTTGTATCTTAAAGATCTTAAAATTTCTATCATATCTAAATTTTCAGTTCTTTAAAATTCTAGTTAACAACAGATAATAGAGTTGAGGGTGCTACTACAAACAGGACACCATTCATTAATGGAAATAACTATGCTCAGTGTAAATTTAAAATTAAAATGTATCTAGAAAACATAGGTCCTGAAATATGGGATATAATTGACGTACAATAAGTATTTCCTGATACTGCTAGGGACACATGGTCTTAGTTTACTAAAGCTGCATATATTAATAACTTTAAAGCATTGAATGATTTGTACTATTTTCTAGGTGATGAAGAATTTAATAGAATATCTTCTTGAAAAAATGCTTATTAAATTTGGGATACTCTAGCAATTTCCCATGAGGTAACAACCAATGTTAATTAAATGATATTAAATACTTATACTATTATATATGATAATTTTATGATGAATCCTAATGAACTTATATCTAAAATATATCACTAGTTCAATGAAATAGTGAATACCATGAGTCTTCATAGGAAACCAGTGGAATGTAAGGACCAGATAATGATATTACTTTGATGCCTACCTATAAAATAGAGAGGAACTTCTATTTCCATTAGAGAATCTTATGACATAGGAAAGTTTCCAATGAATGTGTTAATTGGAATGCTTATTATGTATGAAGAATAGATTTAGGTAAATGAAGAAGTGGATGAAGAACCACAAAAGAAGCCTACAAGACTGCTACCTCAAAGAACAAGGATAAAGAAATAGTTCAAGCTCCTACAGACACTTCCACTAGTGATGAATCAGAGTTTGATAGTGATGACGATATGGATCATCTTTCTTGAAGGCTCAGGATGTTATACCAGAAGAAGAAGTTCTTTTGAAGGACAAAATATAAAAGAAATTATGATAATAAAGGAATGTGAAAAAAGAATAGAAAATGGAATGACAATACAAATGAGATATTCTGTTATGAGTGTAAATGAAAAGGCCAGGTGAAGTATGATTTCCCCAATATTAAATTTAAGAAGAAGTATGATGACAAAGGAAAGGGTTATAAAAGGGTTATAAAAGCCACATAGAGTGCCTTAGAAGATTTCTCAAGAGGATCTGTGTAACGCCCCGACACCAGTTACCCAGATTCGGTGCATTATTAAATGACATTGGCTTGATCACAAGAAAGATCGAGTCTTGAAAGACCGATTAGTTTAGTAGCCTCAGAATAACTAGACACATTTATAAAGGTTACATTACATCATAAAATGAAAACTAAAACAATATAGTCTCCATAGTCCACACTCTTATCCCCTTATACTATCCCTATAGGTCATTCATAAAATACTTCTTCACATCTTGGGAAAAATAAAACATAAAAATGGTTGAGCTCAAATTCCCAGTATGGATAACAATATAGCAAAAAATTTCATAAATAAACATAAAAATGTAATGAAATGTATAACTAAAACAAAATACTTTTAAACTTGAACTTCAGAATAATATGGAAAAGATAAAATTACATAATTCCATTTACTTATTCCCATGGATATTCTACTAGTCGAATAATAACATGAAATATCAATAACCACTTTCATAACGATGGAATGCATAATGCCAGACTATCATAACCACATAGTCAAGGCATTGTGCCAAGACTACAAATAAGATTTTGTCAAGGCCTTGTGCCAAGACACTTGTTTGTCTCATAAGACCTATCAATGCATCGAGGAGCTACAGTGGGATCCACCCATCACTTATTAAGTCCAATGCATTCCTTATTTGAACAGGTTTAAACATAACATAAACATTCGTATTAAAACTAGCATATGAAATGTCAATACATTTTCCATAAACTATGAATGGTATAAAAATAACACAGCCACATTCAAACATATCACAAAACCTTCAATTCAATATGGATGTTTTGTATCATAGTAAATAAACTTTAAATATGCTTAAAATCCATCAAAGGATGTTGAAATAGATGAAATTAAAACTATTTGATAGAAATATCTCTTTTATTTAAATCATTTAAAAGTTACATAAAAAATACTTTGAAAATATCCTTATAATCTTGTAAGGTAAGCTTTGAAGATTTTATAACGGTGGAAAATAATCGCAGCCGCCGTATAAGTTAAAAAACATTCTAACCTTAATTATGTCAAAAAGGTTAAAAAGGACCTTGTTTGGAAAACGACAGAAAGATTCCTTTATAAACCTCTTATAAAAAGACAAACAAGAGTATAAATGAATTTAACCCATATTCTAGTAAATAGTGAAAATGTTTTGGAATACATTTTTAAGAAACATGAATGTGGATGATAAAGAAGTCCCATAAGAGTATTACATATAAACAACCTCGGATAATAAAGAGATAGAGAAATAAACCCTTACCTTGTGCATTTTCTTGGTTGAGGTTAGTTTAACCTCCTTTATAATGGTGAAATAATTTTTATTAAATTATACTAGAATCATATACATTAATATGATATCATATATGATCTTTTAAAATTGATTTGTTATTAATATCTTAGTATTATCGTTGTTTCGAATGTTATCTTACTCATTTTCTTTTATATGTTTTGTTATGTAAGCTGTGTTTGTTATGGATAAGTTGTATATTATTCATATACAGGATGATATCAAGTCCTTAAAAATTATTTTTAGTCATTAAATGAGAATTAGTCTTGAATGGATACGATGGGGAATGAATCTCATCGCGATTGTGGAGACGGTAGTCCGTACGTACGCACGAGCAACAATATCATCCTTTTGATATTAAAATAATATATAATGGGATGTTATATCATATATATAGAATAATAATCATGTTATATATATTATTTACATGAATTTCACATCATTACTATACCCATCCAAATAATAATTTATTGAATAACAATTACACCACGACGTGGAGACGGTAAGCCATAAGTATGCACGTATGGTGACATGTCATTCAAAGGATGGATAGAATACTGAATATGATTGTATAGTATTTATAATAACATCCAAGTATATATAAGATACTGGAGTTATTATTTTAGAATGGGAATAACAAAGAATGAATAAGTTGAAGTAAAAAAGGAACTTGAAAAAGGGTAGTGAAAACATTACCTCTTCTTCGGGTTATTCATTTTGATTTGATCAAAAGGGCTCTTTAGGTTGTATTTCTGATCAAAATAAGGCCTCTAAGATGAAGTGAGGGAAGTTTAGAGAGTATATGGGTAGGGGTTGACCTAACCAAAAGGCCTTGAATGTGTGAATTAGTGAGAAGGTGGAGTGCCCTTTTATAAGAGGGGTGATGGTCACCTTTGGAAAAGTTAGAAATATTATTTTATAATAAATTCATATTCGGTTTCTAATGGATCCAAAGCAGATTATGTAAATTTTAAGGTGGGGATGGGTCTAAAACCACTCAACCAATAGGTTTTTGATAGGTTTGGGTTACTATATTAACCTTATCTTTTAGTTTTAACTCTGAGTTAATTAGTGTGACATTTACCATGTCACTTTGTATATTTATATTATATAGTTAATAAACATACTATATACATCCAAGATACCCCCAAGTGGTCTAGTAATGACTCACCTATCATGATATAAGTCTCCTGGTTGAACCTTAGATTTTTAGTAATTGAATATCAATTAATAATATAATATTTGTTTTAAAAACTCTTTTATGTCAATTTTGACACTATTGGGTATTTTGTTTTTGATAAATTTATAACAGCATTATCACTTCAAAAAAGATTCATATAACCAATAATAATATGTCATATTAACCTATAAAATTAGTTTAATTTATAAAAAGTCTGAAATTACATTTATTTTGATATTTATAATATCAATTATTTTAATATTTCATTAATTATTTAATTAATGCAACACCATTGTGTCATAAATAAAATAAATAATTTAATGTCTAAAAATTATAAATGAAATACCATTTTGTAGGGAATATTTTTTTCTTTCAAATGAATATTTACAATTGAATTTATCTTATTAATAACCTTATTTTAAAAATGTTTTAGTTATTAATCGTTGATTTTAACTCTTTTAACTCTTCTTTGAATTAAGTAATAATAAATGTACTAATCTATTCCAAGTTGACATAAATGATAATATTTTATTCCTATGGTTGTTTTTGGTCGATATACACTTGTCCAATATAATTAGGACATATTTTAGGTAAAAATATTATCATTTTTACCTTTAATTATCCTATTTACTTTTAACGGTAGTAAATAAGAGTAAAAAGTTACTATTCCCCAAAAATTATTTTTATCTCATTGAACCACATTTTACTTACTGATATCAACCGTGTCTCTCAGATTTTTGAAATTAAACTCACAGAAATGGTAAAATTATGTTTTATGAAAAATTCAGTTTTTTTAACTACCACTTAGTGGTTTCACTATTCAACAAAAAATGATGTTTTTCAGAAAAATACCCAAAATTCACCCTAGGCTAATTTCAATATTCTGAATCCAAAAATGAAGTCCATTTTGAAAAATAAAATTTATAAATTTCAAAATGTGGGTATTACAATTCATAATGGCTAGTTTGATTGGTTGTGGTGTGTTAGAACTCGATGTTGCGTACAACACACACTATTGAATTATTCAAAGGGAAGTGTACCGTGGAAGCTTGGGGTGTTATATTCTCCCCTCATTCAAATAATTTCATCCTCAAAATTTCTAAAACATTACTGTATAAAAATACTTGGGTGATTCTTCATCATAAGTTTCTCGGGTTCCCATGTTGCCTCTTCCATCTTATAGTTTCTCCATAGAACATTTACTAGACGAATTTTCTGGTTTCTCAGTACTTGTTACCTGGTATCAAGAATAATAATGGGATCTTCGCAATAAGACAGATCGGGTTCTAGTTCTAATTCCTCGTAAATGTGTACATGTGCTGGGTCAAGCACATATTTTCTCAACAGTGACACGTGGACCACAATGTGAACTTTGGAGAGACTTGGCGGCATTGCCAAACGGTAAGCTACAGCCCCAATTTGTTCTAGAATTTCAAAAGATCTGATGTACCTGGGACTGAATTTAACCCTCTTACCAAAACGTATAATTCCCTTCCATGGAGATACCTTTAATAAAACATGATCTCCTACCTGAAATTCCAAATCCTTACTTCAGTTATCGGCATAGCTCTTCTACCTACTTTGAGCTGCTTTGATGTGTGTTTGGATTACCTTCACCTTTTCCATCGTTTCCTCCACTAGTTATGTACCTACAAGTTTTCATTCACCAACGTCATCCCAACAGGTTGGTGTGCGACATATCTTTCTATATAACGCTTTATATGGTGCCATATGAATACTTGAATGGTAGTTATTGTTATAAGAAAATTCTACTAGAGGTAAATATTGATCCAACATACCATGAAATTCAAGTGATCAGTATCTCGACATGTCTTTTATGGTTTGAATAGTCTCCTCTGATTGTCCATCTGTTTGAGGGTGGTAGGGAGTGTGCAAATGAAGTTCAGTATCCACGGCCTTCTGAAGACTATTCCATAATCTTGAAGTAAAATGGGGATCACTATCAGAAACAAATTGATAGGTGTACTCTATAAAGTCTCACAACATCATTAATATATAGTCTTTTTAGCCGTTCAAGTGGTAAATCTTCCTGTATAGCAAGAAAATGTGTTGTCTTGTTAAGACGGTCAACAATAACCCATATTGCATCATTCCTTCTAGGATTCATTGGTATCCTCATGACGACGTCTATCATAATATTATCATATTTCCACTCTGGTATGGGATGAGGTTGCAATACTCCACCAGGCTCTTGCCTTCCAGCTTTCACTTGTTGAAAAACCATACATCTTGACACAGAATCAGCAATCTCTATCTTCATGTTGTCCCACAAAAAATTTTCCTTCATATCTCTATACATTTTTGTGCTCCCAGGGTGTATAGGGAAATTGGAACTATGAGCATCATCCAGAAATTCTTTTTTAGATTAGGTATATCGAGAACACAAAGTCTCTTCCCAAATTTCTAAATTCCATCTTCATACACAAAGTCTCTCAATCTCCCACCATTCACAGCTTTAATCTTCTTTTGAAATTATTCATCATCGGTCTGAGAACTCTTAATCCTTTCTAGTAATGATGGTTTGGTATCCATTTGAAGAAGCATTGATGTTTCACCTTCCATGGTTATTCTCATGTCCATATTCACTAGATCCATGAAAATTGGATCCCTTTCAATTCTCATATTGTTCAAAAATCCATGATATTTTTTTCTCAATGCATCTGCCACCTTTTTTTCCTTCCCCGGGTGGTAGTGTATCGTGCAATCATAATCCTTGGGCAATTCAAGCCATCTCCTTTGCCTCATGTTGAGTTATTTTTGTGAGAAAATATACTTCAAACTCTTGTGATTAGTATAAATCTCACATTTTTCACCATAGAGGTAGTGTCTCTATATCTTCAAAGCAAAGATCATAGCATCTAACTAAAGATAATGAGTAGGATAGTTTTTCTCATGAATTTTCAACTACCGTGATGCATAGGAAATAACCCTATCATTCTGCATAAAGACACAACCAAGTCCATTCTTTGATACATCACTATAAATAAAGAACCCATCATTCCCCGATGGTAGAGTCAATATAGTAGCATTGACTAATCTTCTCTTCAGTTCTTCAAAAAATTCTTCACAGTCTTTTGTCCAAACATATTTAACCCATTTATGTGTGAGGTTTGTTAATGGGTTAGCCAATCGGGAAAAATTCTGGACGAAACATTGATAATAACCTTCTAAACCAATAAAACTACGTACCTCAGTTATACTCGTTGGTGCTGGAAATTCTTGGATTGCCTTGGTCTTATAAGGATCAACAGAGATTCCATATTTGGAGACAATATGGCCAAGAAAAGAAATCTCCTAAAGCTAGAATTCACACTTGCTAAAATTCCAATATAATTCATGTCTTCCCAGAGTCTTCAGGATAATGCGCAAGTGAATTTCATGATCTTCGTATCTTTTGGAGTATACCAAGATATCATCAATAAATACCACCAAAAAATCATCTAGATATTCCTTGAAAACTCTATTCATTAGATCCATGAATACAGAGGGCACATTAGTCAGCCCAAAATTCATTACTGTAAACTCGTAATTCCCGTACCTAGTTCTAAATGTTGTCTTCGGAATGTCTTCCTTCTTCACACACAACTGATGGTATCCAGACCGAAGGTCAATCTTTGAAAATTATTGAGCTCCATGTAGTTGGTCAAATTAATAATCAATGCAAGGTAGGGGATACTTGTTCTTTATTGTTATCACGTTGATTTCTCTATAGTCGATACATAACCTCATAGATCCGTCTTTCTTCTTAACAAAAAGGATAGGGTCTCCCCATAGAGAAACACTAGGGAGAATAAATCACTTTTTACTCAATTCCTCTAGTTGTTTATTTAGTTCAACTAATTCCATAGTGGTCATCCTATAAGGGGTCTTTGATATATGCCTTGATCGAGGAATTAAATCAATGGAAAACTCAACTTCTCGTTCTAGAGGATGTCCAGGTAAATCTTCTAGAAACACATCTACATATTCTTTCACAATAGGTACATCCTCTATTTGATCATTCCTATCTTCACCCACAGTCATTTAATTCTCTTCCTCAACAATAATTGAATTTAGTTGAGCAACTGGGGCTGGATCTAGATAAGAATTAGGTGGTGACAATTCTTCTCTAAAGATAAGGTGTTCTTTATCATCATCATTAAAAATCTCAACCTCCTTCTTCTTACAATAAATCATCACATCATGGTCCGAAAGCCAATCCATACCGAGGATTATATCAAACTCAATCATAGGTGTGACGATGAGAACAGCAGATAAAAAACATTTATGGTCTCTAATGGGGACTAATTCACAAAACATTGTTGTAATGATACTTCCTTTAAGAGTTTTAACTGACAACCCCTTTGTTAAATCAAATTAGAAATATCTAATTTTCTTAGAAAAATGGTAAGATATGAAATAATGTGATGATCCAGAATCAAATAATGCACTTTCTAAACTTGAGGAAACCATTAAATTACTTGCCACCACATCTTTCGGAGCTTCTACCACAGTAGTAGTGATAGAATAAGCTTGGCCTTGATCCCTTGGCCTTTTCTGAGGTAAGTTCCCCTGATGCTTAGGACATTCATTTGCATAATGTCCCATATCCCTGCAATTGTAGCATTGGAAATCAGTATCTTCCTTCATCCCCTTGCAATCACGAGCTTGCTGGCCTTTTCACCACACTTGTAACTGACTCCCATTCCCTTCAAGAAAGTACTAGGGTGTTTCTTCCCACATTTACTACAGGATGGATATTCAAATTTTCCCTTCTTCCCCTTATTTCCATTCCCAGATTGATCAGTAGATCTCTTCTTCTCTTGCTTTTATTTAAAGTCATAAGACATAGAGAATTCTTTTTCTGTCTTGATAGCACACGAGACAATGTCTTCATACAACAAGAAGGATTGTGAGACTAATGCTCCACGGGGAAATGGTTTTAACCCATCAAAGAAACGATCAATATTAATTTTGGGTTATGTATATAATCTCTTTCATACCTTGATAACCTTTTAATGTTAGCCTCATACTTTGCGACATTCTCATCCTCATTTTTTCTCAGACTCAAAAATTGCCTTTTCAAATCTTCTCGATGGTTACGATGAAATTATTTTTCTAAAAACAGATCTCTAACTCCCTCCATTATATATTTGATACTTCTTCATCTTCCTTCATGTTTTGAATCATTGAACACCATTGATCAGCATCTCTAGTGAGATAGTAAACTGCCATGACAACTTTTTCCCTTTCACTACTCTCCAAATCTTGAAATATTTTCTCTAGGGAATTTATCCATTGCTCAGCTACTAAGGGATTTGTACTCCCATTGAACTTTGGTGGTTGTTTCCTCATGAAGTGATCTAACATTGACCCTACATGCTGCGGATTAGGGTGCTCCATATGGGTAAGGTTGTTATTCATAACCTGATTGAGTTTTCCCAGTATGGTGATAAGCTAATCAGCACCAGTTGTATCACCAGCTCCACTGTAATTATCTTGAGTAGGAGGGAAATCCCTACACAGAGTGCATGCATTGATACGATTTCTATTTCTTCCACTAGGGGCCATTTCTAAACAATGTCATAAACTAGATCACTTTATGAATAAAAATACATAATTCCATACTTTTAAAACACTTAACATAAATTGAACTATTTATGGATATAATCCATAATCATAAAAAAAATTTCTTTGAGGAAGTATATACTCATAAACCCTTTATAATGGTTTTTAAAGAAAATGAGAGTTATCCTAAGAATATCCCCCCAGGAGTGTCGTATCCAAGAGTGCAGCATGACCCATTGTCGTGCACCAGTTCTCGTTCAAGTCTAGCTCAATGTGGTGTTTTTGGGTTTTAAACCTAGGTAAATCTGTTCCAGAGCCGCCTCTACCTGCTCATATCCAGACAGGTATGTATTTCTCGGAAATCTCACAAAATCTCTACAATACTAAAATTCTAGGAAGTTCTTCTATACTAATCCTCAAAGTCCATCTTTTGTGTATGTCCTCTAATTAGAGTTTATCAAAATCTAGCTTCCAAGGTCTATACTAAACTGCCTCTCATACCAACTATAACGCCCCGACCCTAGTTCCCCAGAGTTGGTGCATTATTACATAACATTTTCATGATCACAAAAAAGATCAAGTCTCGAAAGGCCGATTAGTTTTTTATCCTTGGAATAACTAGATACATTTATAAATATTACATTACATCATAAAATGAAAACTACACCAATATAGTATCCATAGTGCACACTCATATCCCCTCATACTATCCCTATAGGTCATTCATAAAATACATCTTCACATCCTGGGAAAAAATAAAACATTAAATGGGGTGAGCTCAAATGCCCAGTAAGGATAAGAATATAGTAGAAACTTTCATAAATAAACATAATCATGTAAGGAAATGTATAACTAAAAAAAGACTTTTAAAATAGAAATTCATCACAATATAGAAAATTTAAAATGAAAAAATTCCATTTAATTATTCACATGGATATTCTACTAGATGAATAATCACACGCAATATCAATAAACACTTTTATAATGATGAAATGCATAATGCCAGACTATCATAACCACATAGTCAAGGCCTTGTGCCAAGACTAAAAATAAGATTTTTCAAGTCCTTGTGCCAAGACAATAGTTTGTCTCATGAGACCTACTGATGCATCGAGGATCTATAGAGGGCTCCACCCGTCACTTATTAAGTCCAATTCAATCCATATATGAATAGGTTTAAACATAAAATAAACATTCGTATTAAAACTAGCATAAGAAATGTCAATACATTCACCATAAACCATGAATGGTATAAAAATAACACATCCACATTCAAACATATCACAAAACCATCAATTCCATATGGATGTTTTGTATCAAAATAAATCAACTTCAAATAAGGTTAAAATCCATCAAAGGATGTTGACATAGATGAAATCAAAACTATTTGATAGAAATGTATATTTTTTTGAAATAATTTAAAAGTTACATAATAAAACATTTACTTTGAAAATATCCTTATAAAATTTTAAGGTAATATTCGAAGATTTTATAGCAGTGGAAAATAACCGCACCCGCCGTATAAGATAAAAAAACATTCTTACCTTAATTTTGTCAAAAAGGTTAAAAAAGACCTTGTTTGGAAAAAGATGGAAAGATTACTTTATAAACCTATTATAAAAAAGTCAAACAAGGGTATAAATGACGTTAAAACATATTCTAGTAAATAGAGAAAATGTTTTGAAATACATTTTTAAGAAACATGGATGTCGATGATAAAGAATTCCCAGTAGATTATTACGTATAAACAACCTCGGATAATAAAAAAATTGTGAAATAAACCCTTACCTTGTGCGTTTTCCTGGTTGAGGGTAGGTTAACCTCCTTTATAATGGTGAAATAATTGTTATTAAATTGTACAAGAATCATATACATTAATATGATATCATATATGATCTTTTAACATTGATTTGTTAATAATATCTTAGTATTACCGTTGTTTCGGGTGTTAACTTACTCGTTTTCTTTTATATGTTTTGTTACGTATGCCATTTTTGTTATGGATAGGCTGTATCGTATTCATATCCAGAATTATATAAAGTCCTTAAACATTATTTTTAGTCATTAAATGAGAATTAGTCTTGAATGGATATGATGGGGAATGAATCTCATCGCGATTGTGGAGACAGTAGTCTGTACGTACGCACGAGCGACAATATCATCCTTTTGATATTAAAATAATATATAATTGGATGTTATATCATATATATAGAAACATTACCCTGTAATATTTATTATTTACATGAATTACACATCATTATTATACCCATCCAAATAATAATTTATTGAATAACAATTACACCACGACGTGGAGACGGTAAGCCGTACGTACTCACGTATGGTGAAATGTCATTCAATGGATGGATAGAATAATTAATATGGTTGTAACATATTTATAATAACATCACAGTATATATAAGATACTGTATTTATTATTTAATAATGGGAATAACAAATAAAGAAGATGTTGAAGAAGAAAGGAACTTGAAAAAGGGTGGTGAAAACATTACCTCTTCTTCGAGTTCTTACTTTTGATTTGATCAAAAGGAATCCTTAGGTTGGATTTCGGATCAAACTAAGGTAGTAGGTTGAAGTGAGGGAAGTTGAGAGAGTATTTGGGCAGATTTTGGCTGAACCAAAAGGCTTTGAATGTGTGAATTAGGTAAAATGGGGAGTGCCCTTTTATAAGAGGGGTGAGGGGCACTTTTGGAATATCTAGAAATATTATTTTATAATAAATTCATATTCAGTTTCTAATGGCTCCAAACTATATTATTTAAATTTTAAGGTGTTGATGGGTCGAAAACCACTCAACCAATAGGTTTTAGACATTTTTGGTTTACTATATAAACCTTATCATTTAGTTTTAACTCTTAGTTAATTAGATTGACATTTATAATGTCACATTGTATTTTTATATTATATACTTAATAAACTTACTATATACCTCCAAGCGACCCCCATGTGGACGATTAATGATAAACCTATCATGATATAAGTCTCTTTGCCAAACATTTGATTTTAGGAATTGAATGTCAATTATAAATATAATATTTGTTTTAAAAACACTCTTATGTCAATTTTGACACTATTGGGTATTTTGTTTTTGATAAATTTATACCAGTATTATCACTTCGAACAAGATTCATATAACCAATAATAATATTTCATGTTAACCTATAAAATTAGTGGAATTTATTAAAAGTCTGAAATTACATTTATTTTGATATTTATAATATCAATTATTTTAATATTTCATTAATTATGTAATTATTGCATCACCATTGTGTCATAAATAAAATAAATTATTTAATGTCTAAAAATTATAAAGAAAATAAAATTATGTAGGAAATATTATTATATTTCTAATGAATATTTAAAATAGAATTTATCTTATGTATAACCCTATATTAAATATGTTTTCGTTATTAAATATTGATTTTAATTCTTTTAACTCTTCTTTGAATTAAATAATAATAAATGTCCTAATCTAATCCAAGTGGACCTAAATGAAAATATTTTATTCCTAATGTTTTTTTTGGTCGAGATAAACTTGTCCAATAGAATTAGGACATGTGTTAGGGTAAAAATAATATCATTTTTAACTTTAATTACCCTGTTTACTTTTAACCGTAGTAAATAAAAGTAAAATGTTACTATTCACCAAAAATTATTTGCATCTCATTGAACCACATTTTACATTCTGATATCAACCGGGTCTCTCGGATTTTTGAAATTCAACTCACAAAAGTGGTAAAATTATGTTTTATGAAAAATTTAGTTTTTTTAACTACCACTTAGTGGTTTCACTATTCATCAAAAAATGAAGTTTTTCAGAAAACTACAAAAAATTCACCCTTGGCTAATTTCGATATTCCGAATCCAAAAATGAAGTCCATTTTGAAAAATAAAATTTATAAATTTCAAAAAGTGGGTATTACTATTCATAACGGCTTGTTTGATTGGTTGTGGTGTGTTAGAACTCGATGTTGCAAACAACACACGCTATTGAATTATTCAAAGGGAAGCATACCGTGGATGATTGGGGTTTCATAATCTGACACTTATAATAGTGACAAGAAAAAACATTCAAATTTGTGTTTCATGACAGAAACATTCAAGGTAACACCCAACTCTCTTGTACATAATACATACTATTCAGGGAATGAAAGATAATCAAACAATGATGAAAATACGACTATGGATGGACTATTTGAATACTGTGGAATGCACGCGGACACATTTAATGGTCTCAAGGATAAATGTAAAATTTTGAAAACACAACACGCTTTAAATGCTAATGTTAAATCAGATCTGGATATTGAGAAAGAAATATGTGCGCAACTGTTAAAAGAAAATACTGAACTTAAATTATCAAATTAGCAATTAAAAAGAGATTTGGAAATTTTTACTGTGGTAAGAGATACCCTATCTCAGTTTCTAGGAAAACATATTGCACCAAAATACACAACTGGTATAGGATATCAACCAGGACAGTGAAGGATTATTAAAACTAAATTTGCTCCAATGTTTGGATAGCTCACAACTAGTTCAAGTTCTGGACCATCTTTTGAAAGAAAAATCTCTAAAGGACCAAACAGAGTGTTCATGTCTCAAAAAATATATGTTGATTATAGGAAACCTATGAGACATGTATTTGTCTATAAATTATTACTTGCTAACCTCTGTGGACCCAATAAAATATGGGTACCAAATTTACCCTACACTTAATCTATTTTGTAGTTAAATTTTCTGAAGATATCTTGTAAAACTCTATGGTACTTGAACAGTGGGTCTTCAAGGCAGATGACAAGAGACTACTCATGCTTTTAGTGCCTAATTGCTGTTAATGGTGGACATGTCACAGTTGGTGATAATTCTAAAGGGAAGATCGTCGGTTTAGACCAAATTGGAAACCCTAATACTATATTAATATCAAAGGTACTTTTGTTAATGTGTTAAAATACAATTTTCTAAGCATCTCTCAATATTGTGATGATGGATTCAATGTTAAATTTAAAAATGGTTCGTGCAATGATTTTAACTCTAAATATGATTTAATAGTTACTTCTATTTGAAATGAAAATGTTTTTGCATTTGATTTAAACTCTTTATCCAAGCAGAATGTTTCTTTTTTAAATGCTTTTCATAAGGAATCCTATTTATGGCTTGGAATATTAGGACACTACAATGTTCACTCACTTATAAAACTAACTAGGAATGGTTTAGTTAGAGACTTACCTAAATAGGAATTCCCACATAAATTTTTTTTGTAATCCCTGTCAAAAGGGAAAACAACCCAAAATTTATTTCAAACCAAAGAAAGAAGTTTCTACTTCTCAACCACTTGATTTTGTTCACATGGATTTTCATGGAACATCTAGAGTTTAAAGTTTAAATGGGAAGCAATATGTTTATTTTCTTGTATTTGATTTTACTTTGGTATACTTTTTAGCTCACAAAAGTGAATCATGCTCTTATTTCATTAAATATTATATGTCTGTAGAAAATATTAGTGGACTTATACTTAAGACCTTGAAAAGTGATCATGGCCGTGAGTTTGAAAATCAGGATTTTGATTATTTTTTCTCACAGAATAGCTATACTCACAATTTATCTAATCCTATAACACCTCAACAGAATAGAGTTTTAGAAAGAAGAAATAGGACACTTTAAGATATTTCCCAAACTATTCTTATTTTTTATAATCTACCTATCTATTTTTGGGTGGAAGGTGTTAATAAAACTTATTACATTATAAATAGAGTATTAATTAGACCCATTCTTACGAAGACCCCTTTTGAGGTCTGGAATAATAGGAAGCCTATGTTTAACTAATTTTGAGTATTCGGTTGCAAATTCTTTATCTTAACACTATGGAAAATGTTGACAAGTTTTCCTCTAAGAGTGATGAGGGAATTTTCCTAGGTTACTCAGTATCTATTAGAGCTTCTAGTGTATTCAATAAGAAAACCAAATGTGTGTAAGAATCAGTTCATATCAAATTTAATGAGACTGATCCACATGAACCCAAGTCCCCTGTTGAACATCTTGAGGAAGATATATCAATTCTGGACCTTAATGATAAAGACATTGAACCCTTAGTAAAAACAACCAGTTCTAGAATTTTTTTTTGAATCTGTGCATGATTAATATGAACCTGTAGATAATCATCAGGAGTCTAGTTAAACTCTTTCTAGAGGTGTTATAACTCTCAAGAATCATCCTTTAGATGATGTAGTAGGTGATAAAAATAGAGGAACACATACTAGAGCTTCTCTCAGAAACCATGTTGAACTTAAAGCCTATCTTTCACAGCTTGAACCCAAAAATATTAATGATTATATTAGTGATGAATTTTGGGTGATATCTAGCCAAGAAAAATTAAATTATTTTGAAAACAAAAATGGTTTGGGAATTGGTATAAATACCTAAAGTCACATTAACCATATGTACTAAATGTGTGTTTCAAAATAAAGTTGATCAATTTGGATTCATAGTTAGAAATAAGGCTTGACTAGTTTCACAAGGACATAATCAAGAAGAAGGAATAGACTATAAAGAAACCTTTGCACCTGTATCTTGAATAGAATCCATTAAGATACTACTTGCTTATAAAACTCATCTGAATTTCCATATTTATCAAATAGATGTCAAAATTGCATTTCAAAATGAGTATATAGATGAAGATGTATTTGTTGAACAACCTCCTATCATTACAAATCCCCATTTTCCAAATCATTTTTTAAATTTTATAAAGCTTTATATGGTCTAAAACAAGCTCCAAGAGCTTAGTATGATAGACTTAGTTCTTTTCTTATTTTAAAATGTTTTAGTATAGGAATAAGGGATCTGAAAATTTTTATTAAAAGGATTTCCAAATATGTTTTAGTAGTATAGATTTACGTAGATGGCATTATTTTTTGATCCTCTAAAAATTATTTATTCATTGATTTTTCAAAAATGATGTAAGATGAATTTGAAATGAGTTTAATGGGAGAACTTATATTTTTTCTTTCAATTTCAAAATTTTTAAAATAAAAATGGTATTGTTTTAAATAAAAGTAAATATACGAAATATCTTTTGAAATGTTTTGGTTTGATTAATAGTAATGTTTGTGATGCACTTATGAGTACTACCTGTAAGTTGGATGCTGGCAAAACTAGTAAATCAGTAGACCAAACCAATTATAGAGGTATGGTTGGGAGTCTGCTCTATCTTACTTATAGTAGACCTGATATTATGTTCAGTGTATGCATGTGAGCTCAAGTTCAAGCCAATCCCAAAGAGTCTCATTTATCTGATGTTAAATGTATTTTTAAATATCATAAGTATACTTAAAATATAGGGCTGTTTTATACAAGAGGATAACCATTTGATTAAATAAGTTATTCGGATTATGAAATTTCGGGATTCATGTTAGATAAAAAAATCACCTCTGGAACATGTCACATTTTTGGCAAGTCACTGGTATCATGATGTAGTATGAAATAGGATTTTGTTGCATTATCTCCTACTGAATATGAATATATAGCTACTGGTAGTTGTTGTTATAAAATTATATGGATGAAAAACATATTACTAGACTATGGATATCAATTCAAACATGTCTCTATAAATTGTGACAACACAAGTGCTATTGAAATCTCTAAAAATCTGGTATCTCATGTCAGGAAAAAGCATATTGATGTGAAACAAAACTTCTTTATAGATAATTATCAAAGAGGTGACATAACACTTCAATTCATCAGTACTAATCATAAATTGAATGATATATTCACAAAGCCTTTAAATTCTAAGAAGTTAAATTTTCTCAAACATGAGTTAGGAATGACATACTATTAAATAGTTATAAACCTCACAGTTATAAACATCACGGTTAGTAACCTCACAGTTAGCAACCTCCCTGTTAGAAACCTCCTAGTTAGAAACCTCACATTTAGAAACCTCATAGTTACAAACCTCATAGTTACAAATCTCAGAGTTAAAAACCTCACAGTTAGATTCCTCACAGTTAGAAACCTCACTATTAGAAACCTCACAGTTAGAAACCTCACAGTTAGAAACCTCACAGTTAGAAACCTCACTATTAGAGACCTCATAGTTAGAAACCTCATAGTTCGAGACCTCAGATTTAGAAACCTCACAGTTTGAAACCTCATAGTTAGAAACCCCACAGTTTGAAACCTCACCATTTGTGACCACACCATTGGAACCTCAAAGTTAAGACCTTACCAATAGTCGACGTTATCAGGACATTAGTGTTTTTCTACTGAAATCTGAAACATTTTTTTTATTTATTTCTCTTTCTTGAGTTTTTTTTCGATCCCTAAATAATAATATTAAAACACATACCATATTACGATCTACATCATCTCTCTCACAACCATTTTGATTTCTAATCATAGAACCTCAAATTCTAATGAAACCCTCCAACCACTACAAATTGATGGCTAGATTGAAGAGGTTACTGGTTAGTGATGAAGGAGATGTGTCGAATCCTAAGAGACCAGGTGCTAGGTCTAACAGTGGAATACAAGAAGTGGAAAAGCTAATCAACCCTCATTTATTGAAGAGGGGGAATAGCTGTTGAGAATAAGTTAAGTTCGGAGTGGATGTTATTGATTTGGTATTTAGTATTGAAGGCACATGAAGCTCAGAGCTATGTTGAATGTTTCTCTAGCAACAGTGGACCCTATTACCAGATGATAGTAAAGGAATTTTATGAGTACCTCAAGTTTGAGCAGTCTGAGGATGAGCACAGAATGTCTTCACAGGTGAATGGAGTATGTGTGAGCTTCTCCTATGATGAATGGGATGAATGTTTGAGAGTACCACATGAAGGTATTTTTGACTATTACTCTAAAGTGGTGCCTCCCACTATTATGTTCTTCTTTTATAAAGAAGCTCTGGCTGAACTGACAGGGAGTGGGATCCCTAGGAATGTGATTGCTGCTGAAATGGAAGGAGAATATAGGTTTTTGTTCAAGTTTGTTCATCATGTCTTGAGTTCCAGGAGAGGGGAATTTTCTACCTTAAAATATCAAGATGTATTCCTTCTATATTTTCTAAAATATGGACAGAAGATAAATTTCTAAAGGATGGTAATGATTCAGTTAGAAGATATGAAAAATCCCAGTTCTATGTTTAATGCCCTATTTCATGCTAGATTGATATCCTTACTATTGAAAGTAAAGGTATTTTCTTGAAAAAAAGAGGAAACTGTTGTTGTGAGAGACAATTTCATCATTACCAAGGAAATCTAAAACTTTATGAAAATCAGTCGGAACCCTTGGAAAATAATATTGGTAAATGATGAGGATATGATTTATGAGGAATTCAACCCAATTAATCATCATACTTGGCCCAAGGATAAGAGAGATCTTGGCCTAAATCCTACTGATGTAGAGCCTGCATACTCAGATGATGATGAAGAAGCTTCTGTTGTGCAAGAATGAGAGGATTATCCTATAGACGATAGGATTGATCCCGTACTTCCCTCAAATCCTTGTGCTAGTACTATATCCTTTGGTGTGCCCAGTCCACAAAAGAGGTTTCCTAGAAGAGAGAATGTCCCAATGGAAATTGATGATGATGAGTCTAGTGAAGAAGAAGGGGAAAACATGTATTAAGAGACATTTGAGAAACCTCAGATGAAGATAAGGACACTGATTCAATTCATGATGACTTTGAGATAGATACTGCTAAAAGTGAAGAGAAAATTTCTAGTAATAGTCCTCTAAGAGGACATACAGAAGGGGTAGGAAGTGGAGATGAATAATTTTCTGATTCTGCTGAAGCTGGAGTTAAAATGGCAGTAGTTGATGATGTAGTAAAAGAGGAGGCAGTGTGATGTTCTGTTGATGTTTTTGATCAAAGAGGTATGGAAGAGATAAATGAGGTTGATCAGGAGAATTGTCTACCTGAGGGGGGGAACCTGTTTCAATAGGATCAATTGTTGTTGCTCATTGAATAGATTACATGGCAGAAACTCTTGGATTTGTGGCCTTAGGGTTAAATTATGGAGATTCTGAAGATGATCAACCTATCAGAAGTCCTCTAATTCCTTTTTTAAAAAAATACCATTGTGATTCCAGGGGTTATTTTACCTCGATACTATGTGAAGAAGGATGACATGTAATTAGTGAAGTCAGATTTAAAGATCCACCATGATGAGAGATTCACTAGGTTAGAAAGGGATATGACTCACAATCAATAAGATGTATATTCGACAATAGATACACTAGTTTCCACCTCTAACTCTATCCATCTAGTATAAGTAAAGGATGATCAGAATCAAATCAAAACCATGGGGGAGTCTATAGAAAGTGCGAAATAGTCAATTGCAAGCGTGGTGTTCTATATGGCTTCCAGGGCTCAGGTGGATAGAGATCTCAGATATAATAAAAGTGTGGTTCATCAAACGGTCACATTGTTGAGGATTTTAAGAAGTCCATGAAAACACATGTGAAAGGCCAAGACGATGATGTGAAAAGGATGATCAGTGGACTGACAAAATCCTTTAAAGAGACAGTAGCTTTCTCTATGGCGCCCCTAGGTGCATCTGCTTCCACTTCAGCCTCTCCTCCAGTTGATATAAAGGTTTTCAAATATGATGTTTGAGAAGAAGTAGAATGATTCTCTAGAGATAGTACCCAGGACCCTCAATCTATGACTCAATTCATTTCAATTACAAGGGAAATTCTTAATCATGTGGGAGATTATTTTAGGTCAGCTTCTCAAGATCAGAATTCCATGAAGGATCAAGTTGATTTATATGATAAGAGAGTGTAAACTAAGAATCTAATGGATGGTCACATTTAGTTATTATTAGAAAGTGTGAGGATTCCACCTATGACTCTAGCATTTAAGGATGAAGTGAGAAATCTTAGAGAGCTGACTCCAGCCTTGGAGAAATTAATAGAGAATAAGGATGATTTAATTTCAGATATGGAGAGAGGAGGAAGTATTATTATGGACCTTATAAATCTTATTTACTTTATGTGTATTTCACTTCCATCATTGTTCATCTAGAATTTCCTTTTACCTCAGTTGCCTCAGGTTCCACCAGTACTGCTCCTTTGATGACTCCTTCTCAGGACATTAGATGTTTGACCCCAATGATTCCTCAGTGATCAACTCATTATAGGTCTACTAATGGCTCGATGGATGATCCTCCTATACTGCTCACTGACATCCCTCAACCTATCCCTCCACCTTCAGAACCTGCATCCTCAGCTTAAAAATCCAATGCTCTAATGGAAATATCTAATGTGGATTGAGTGTGGACTATCTTAGCTGATAGGGATCAGTGTATTCCTTTTTATATATTGTACTACTATTTTATTAATACAAACTCTCTCTTTAATCTCTTTTTGTTATGTATGCTTATTGTTAATCACAAAGGGGGAGAAGTGTTCAGTGTTTTAGTTTTCTATCATCAATTTACATCACTAATAAAATTAATAGATTTTTTTAACCTTGATTCAAAACTACATAAACCTAAAAATTCCATGACATGATATTTGATTATAAAAAAGTGGAAGATTTTTGGACTCACCTATTTTGATAATCCAAAATCATGTTTCAATTATCTGATAATCATGTTTCTGTTCTATGATAATCATGTTTCGTTAATGATCCTTATTTCTATCATGTAATATTCAAATACTTTTAGTCTCATTGCTTGTTGGTTTAATCTTATAGTGCAGAATTTATCTAAGTGTAAGGTCATCAATGTAAAGGTCACTGATACAAATATCACTGATAGAAGGTCACTGATACGAAGGTCACCGATGTAAAAGTCACAGATACAATGGTCACCAATGCAAAGGTCCTCGATAGAAGGTCCTTGATAGAAGGTCACCACTAAAGGATACCAATACTCACCTCATGTAGAAGCTCACTGTTGAGAAGGCTACCGCTGAAGGCTACCAATACTCACATTCTGTTGAAGCACACTCTTGATAAGGCTACCACTGAAGGCTACCGTTTCCAGTCTACCAATGAATCTTATAGTCCATAAATAGTGAAATTATTCAGATTATTCTAACGGTCATATTTAATAATTTAATTTTTCTATCATTAATTAATGTTGATTGTATACATATCCGGAGAAATTATCTAAGGACAGTACGAGGTACGATAAATACTACCCATGATCTACTCATTCCTATTTTCAGACCTCAAATATAAAAGATAATACTAAGGAATAAAAGAAGGGGTGGTGAAGCACATCTATACATGTGAAGGAACTTACTCTCCAGATAAAAGTAAAATAGTTCATCACTTACACTGTGAATTCAATAAAATCATGAAGATCATTTTCAGAGAATAAACTCACATTTGTCTCCTATGATTTATCAACTCTTGATCAACATAAGAAGCAGAACACTCTATTCTAGGAAGCTATAACCTAAAGTTTTGACACTCTATTTTGGAGACAACATGAAGAGAAAGATTCAAACTATAAATTATTCACTAAAAAGAGTCAATAGTTGAATTGCAAATATGTAGAGCTTTCTAAACTCAAGATTATAATATCAGCTCTATTTTTTTATTTTGTTTTACATTTCTGAGAGGATTGTGTTTATCTGTTACACACATTGTCTCGTGTGCTTGAACTAGAGGATACTAAAAATCCTCACATAAAACTTTCATACACTTTGTTTCCTATGTATATCCGTGGAAGAGACCGTGTAGGGTCTGTATTATTTGTTTATCCCATAAAGAACTATGGTAGAGGGTTAGAACCGTGGACAATTTGTGAGAATAGTTGTAATGCCCGATACAGGTTGTGTGTCAATTTTATTATGTATAAACTGTTTGGTGGTAGGTGATCACAAATTGGAGAGGATTAAGTCTGACCTTGATACTGAACCTCTTGTTTTACTCTGTTATGCATTATAATCTTGTTATAATCCATTTTATCTATTTTCTACTGCTTATATTTACTAATGATAAAATTGTTTTGCATTCACTTTGATAGTTAGTTTTGGTTAGTGTGTGTATTTGTTTAATTCAGTAAACTTGTTTTAAAAGACGAATAAGTGTTTTACACTGATTCCACTAAGGATTAAACACCCATTAAGAAACCTATTGACCAACTAGACATTTACATCTCCACTGCCTTAATTAACTAAGCCATTTCAAAATTTGGGGGATATTTATAAAACCATTTTTTATCTAAAATTTTAAGTAGGAACATAATTTACCCCTCCCTTGAGATTCCACTCTGACCAACAATTATGTTCATATAAAATGGGTATAATTCCCTATAATTGTAATTAAATGTTATTAATGAACATACATAAATTTAATTGGTTTTATATATATATTTTTTAGATATGAGTATGAATCATTATATATCAAGTTAATTATATTTATTTAGATTAATTTATGCAGTTTCAGATCACAAAAAACACATTTTGTTTTATCAATTAGTATTACGTAATTATGTTACATACATAACATAGAAAGGATTATAATATAAATTTTACAATCTCTTTCAACCATTAAAATGGTTTCATGAAGATCCTTGATTATGGTGAAGGAAAATGGAATCTTGTTGTCCTTGAATGTGATGAAACATCACCTCACAAACGATGTTTTCATTTTTAGAATAAAAGGGAGAGGAGAAGGGGGTTGATGATGGATTATTCCATTAAAATAATAAAATTAAATTAAATTTAAGGTACTATATTTATCATTCCATTTGGATAAAAGGTGGTGAGTAGAGAATAATAATAAAAATATATTGAAAAGAAAATAAAAGGAAAAGGAAGAGGATTTTATCTATTGAATTCTCCTCCTCGTGAACCTCTATAAGAAAATGGTTTAGATCATTAAATGAGAACAATAGCACCTAGAAGTTAGTGATGGTCATAGTAAGAGTATTAGGAACAAATTTGACATGTCTCAAATATTTGAAGGTGTGAGGAGAAGGGTTGGTGAGGGGTGATATTTATAGTTGAGGAGAGGGGTGTTTTTTGAATATTTTATTCATTGTTTTATTATTTTGGCTCAATACTATGAATTTTTTGAGAATTATCCTAAAATATATTAAAATAATTAAGGGTGTTTCGTGATTATGGTTCTTACATAACCCATCACTCATGTAATTGTGTATTTAGATTATGATGTATTTATAATATAAATTACAATATTTCTCTATTCACCAAAAAAATCAATTATTTTTTTAAAATACTAAAAATTCACCCGAAACATTTTTCAAAGTGCAGACTTAAAAAATGGATTCCATTTTATGAAAATAATTTTCTAAATATGATAAATTGAATTTTTAATTAAAACCATCATTTACTAAAAAATATAGATTTTAAATTATTAACTGCATTTATAACACCATAAATATTTAATTAAGGTCTTTTAAAATTATCCTTAAATCATAAGGCATCGAAATAATAATTTATGAATTTTTTTATTAAAATGGATTTTATTTTAAATCATTTTATTAATTATAAAATTATAATTAAATATTTATGACATACAAAAATTATATCACATTATTATTACGATTTAAAATATTCACTTAAATATACTATGATATAATTTTATCATAATTTCATTTATAAGATGCATTAATTTTATTTATATAATCATGGGTGAGGTTATTATTCATTCGAACGATTTACTATCCATAAGGTTCATATTACTATTCCTAAGGTCTAGTTACCTTTTCATCGGTATAGGATCCTTAACATATAAAAATACATATTATTTCATTCATTATTAATTAGTAAGGTTCATATTATGTTCCCTAAGTGATTTTACGTTATTTTAAATAAACATAATAAGGTAAATCCAATTGATATAATTCCCGGTGATTACAAAAAGGAATGTCCTCTAAATAAGAGTCAAAATTTATTGGAAGAGCTCATGTATGGGTGATTATAACAATACCTAACAGAAAACCATGAAAATAAACAAACATAATAATCAAGATAGTAGTCAGTTCATCAAAGTTAAGTTAATTGTATATGAGGCATAAAAATATGAACTATAAGAAAAAATATAGACATATTCAAAAAATACTCTAAGTAATAAGGGGTATCAACCATATAGACATCCACATGATTCTACTTAACGCTTCAAGGTAACTCTCATTTCAATAGTACTCACTCATACATCCAATCTATCACTGATGACACTCTTATGAGAGGTCATGCTCATTTTGCCTCACTAAATATGTACTTACATGATATCCAAGATTTCAATAAATAGATAAGGGATGATGCCCAAGGCTTGTGGGGGACACTACAAACCCAATATAGAAATGACCACTAAGTAGGAGATTGTAAGCCCATGTAAGTTGGTCATGATGATTCCTCAATCCCCACCTACGAGAGATGATATGATAGAGGTTCCCACCCTAGGCCACATAGACGGATTCCTTAAAACACTATTCAAAACCAACCCATAGAGGTGATCATAATCCTATGTTGAGGATGTAATGCAACACTATACCCTTATAGTTATGGAAGAAAGGAACAAATTCAACAGATAATATCTAAACCCAAGTGACAAAGGGCCTTAACATTCCATCGAAAAAGTTCATTGCAAATACTGGGGGTACACAATGGTTCTTTCTTGCCCCGGGTCTTCCCGTGTCTCACCATATCACATGGCATATAATAATCCATATACAAAACTTTTAATCCTTATGTAGATGGAATGAAGAGGCCAGAAATCCTACTACCTATGTCTTCTTCCCATTCCCATGTACACCTTGTCATGCCCATGTACTTATGGCCATGCTGATGTGCCTAATTGTGACCATGCCCGTGTAGCCTATAGTGTAGAAGCCGACACACCAGCATCAGGTCACCTAGTGTGTGAAAAATTTCACATGGTGTGTGATATTTTTCAATATGACTAAATCCTAGAATCATTGAAGGGGAAGAGCAAAATATCTTTTCATAGGACTACAGATAGTGTAGTTGGGAATTTCCCAGAATATCTAGACTGTTTTATATATATTTTTCAATGTGTCCCCACTTCAATATAGCTAAAATTCATATTGTAGCTTGTAGATCATAATTTGATTGAACCATGAAGTTTATTCTTTCCAAATTCTAGCCATCAAAACTGATTGGGAATCGGTTCCCATCACATCGTGCCATCACCAAATGCCAAATCTAGTAAACGGGGATCTCCAATCCAGTCTTGATCCCCCATCATTCACTCACCACTATCATCTCACTTCATTAACTCCCTCATTAGGGAACCCAAAACCATGATATCAATATATTTCAATGACTAATGTTCATGAAATGATTGATTACTAGGAATTGGTCAAATTGCCTGCCAAAGAAATACTAGTGATAAATCTTGTGAAGAATGGGGGAAAGAAAACCTGAAATACCAATGAGGAATGGAACTCATCTATTTTTTAGGTTGGATATTATTCGTGTATATTATAATTATGAATTAAAAGAAACATAAATCAATAATATCAACTCCATAAAACCTAAAAAAATAAATTCAATCTCGCACAATATGATCTACTCGCAAATCAATTTATTTGAATAATTTATTTTCATTAATTGTGGGATAAATCATCATAAAATGACATCCTACCTTGCATAAGGATCAATATATGACAGAGAATAAATATGTGTTGTCATTTCTAGTGATATATATGAACTTTATTTCCATTGAAAATCCTTGTAGTATTCTGATCATCGATCCGTGTTCCCAATGTCCACCAATGATAATTAATTTTCTCCTCTCAATTATCAGGGTTATGAAGAAAACCCTATGAAAGAGGATAATTAGGTTATAATTTTAATAAATAAAATTAAATAAATATATTTAATATATTTAATTATGTCACCTAATATGGTGCTCATGCCAAAAAACCAATGCAGAACAAGATTACATTATTCCTTTGGTAAAACCCATGTTCTAGAGTCAATGGTAGTATCAGATTTATGATCCAAGACTCCAGTTAAGAGTTAATCTATTATTTAAAAAAAATTATGCATGTGTGATATTAATATAATTAATATATATATAATATTAATATCAATCATCTATGAGCCTCAGAATCCCACACATTCTTAGAGAATGAATTTGAAAATATTAATTAATATATTTTAAAGTATTATAAGGATAAAATAAGGATGTTACACTTTAGGTTGACTACACATTATATTATGTCCCATTCCGTGTCTATGAAAAGTGGGGGTTTCCTACCTATAGCTTCATGGTTTCTCTTATGGGGAATATTATTTTCCTTTGTTTCCAAGCCTTTATATAAAATGGTTTCATGTAAAATATTCACAATATGTATTTGGATATGTGTAAATATAGTTGTCCTTGAATTTACTTTAATAACATAAGATTCCAATTATGTAAAGAGTTACACAAAAATATAGTTAAAATATTTTGATTAGGAGAAATGAATAGGTATTCAAAAATAATTCATTATAATCATGAATACCTGTAAAAAAGAATACATTATATAAGATTTTGGGAAATTTCAAACACCATAAAAATACTATGGTCTAGATTCATTCTAATGAATAATATTTTCAGGTTCATGATTAACTGCGTATATTTGTGCTAAATTTCGGTGGTATAAATAATGTTGGAGATGACTAAAACTAATAGATGGATAAAAAATAACACTATGATTATTTATTCAATATTAGTTAAGAAACCCTATGAGATAAGATTCTGGAGAAATATATTTGAAAGAATCTATATAATTGATTGGGAAAGGATTTTTCTTCTCAATTATCAAGGATCCATTTATGATAATATTGATGTGATGGTTAACCTAAATAACTATGTTTTTAGAAGATAACTAAATTAGAATAAATGTTTACTGAAAATTTTATTTTATCCCACTATTTGATATGATTTCATTCAAAAGGGTTATCAAATTAGTGTGAGAAAATTTTATAAAAAACTTTATTAAATGAATGTAATGTATTATAATGATATAATAAATGCGTCTTTATTAGATAAAATGCTATCATTATCAAAAATGAAATTTGTGATAAATCTTAAAAGAAGAAAATCTTAGAATAATAAACATCATATACTTGTATAAAAAATTAATAATCATTCTTACGAAAAAGGATGGGAATTGCTTCCATTATGTCAAGATTGGTCACTAAAGGATTAATTAAAAAAATACTCTAAGAGTTAAAATAAACCTAGTAGTGAGTCTACAAAAGGTATTAATGTTATAGAAATAAATTTTTAGATGTTTAAGGTTATATGATATCAAATATATATTAAACTATTATTGTTATAACACATAGGTGTTAAAAATTGATATAGGAATAGGGATTAAATATTGAAGTATTCATTTAAGTGGTGGTTACATACTTGTGATCTATTCTAATTTGGGATGAAATATTACATCAAATCTATGATTAATTAGAAATAAAATATATGTATTTTGGATATATTTTATATTATATTATATAATAAAAGATATCTATAAATAATGGATGTTTGATGAATAAATGAGTTTATTTGTTATAATACGCATGGTTTATTATACATCAGAATCTGTAATGTGGATTAAAATGAGGTAAATATAGATATGTATTATCTATAATAAAATAATTTTATCCAAGTTACTTGATACAATATAGGGGAAAATTTCCCATCATATTTCAATGGTATATTTTATAGAAGAAATTATTGTTTAAAAAAATCCATAAACACATACAATTTCATATGAGATACGACTGTTAATAATTGATATTTTAAATATTCCCACTAAAGTAAATAAGTTTTATATCCTAATAGAATGAAGGTTGTATTTATTTCTATTCTGTTTTTTGGAGAAAATATTGTTTCTAAAAGGCCAATGGGAGTATGTTTGGACATAAAAAAGTTAAAAGGAGAACATATAAAATATTATACCTGTTTACACAAAGTGAATTTAACTTTCTATACTATAATAATTTAAGGTAAATTAGAAGAAAAAATTAATTACAAGAGTAACATTATTTTACCAAAATGATCTGGTAGAAATGTTTAAATGAAAATTTTCAATTTTTTTGATGATAATGAACCTAGAAAGATTTATAAGTAGACAATGTAATTCATTAATAGCATAACATTGTCTTTTGTGAAGTGAAGATGTTTGAATACTTTGATAAAAAGTTAAACATTAGTAATATGATTTATAGTCTCATCATTTTTCAAATAATATTTATTCATGGGTGTAACTCATCTATGTAGTTTATTAAATTTTTTTTTACCATATGATTACATAGAGATTTATAAAAATTACATATAGAATCAATGAGTTTAAAAAAAATCCTAAAAGTGTATAAAACTTAAGTATTATCTAAGATATGACTATATAGATGATTATGTATATTTTTTAGTATTCTTAAATATGTTTAAGAATATATATTTTATTAGGTTAAAAAACGATGGTATCCACTTAATCATTCTTTTATGTTGGTTAAAAATATTACATGAACTAAAAAGGTATTTAACTTCTCAAAGTATGAATTAGAGTTATCCCTAATTGATGTACAACATGGGTTATTATAGTTTTTGATGAAATTTTAAGGTTAGTATGTAATGTATTTTGTATACCAATATAAAATATGTTCATGAGACACAGGAAGTGATTTTTTGTTGGATAACCTGCCATGTATACCACATAAACTGTCATATCTGTTTTCCTATTGACCTCAAGGTTGATCTAATCATGGGTAGTTGGGTATATTTTTAGAATATCATTATTTGATGTTCAACTAACATTGGATTTTTCTCATACGATGAGAATGAAATTTGGGCCCTCGATTGACATAGATTGGGGGAGTGTATGATTATACATATATATGTGACATGTGTTATTCTTATCAACTGGATGGTGGGTATGTGACATACTCATCAATTAGTTTGAATGAAAATTGATGTGTTCTTACATTTAAGTAGTATATAATTATAGAATGAAGAATGTGTTTGTATCTATATGAGATTTATATACTCCTTATCTCATGGTTACTCATTTTCATGGAAAACATGGTTATATAATTATGAATACTTCTATATGATATAGCCAGTGGAAATATGTATTGATATACATGTGTTTTGTGAAGATCATTGCAGACCCCTTTATAGTTTGAGGACCACCGACCCATTTATGGAGATAATGATTTCATATATTTATGTACTGGATAATTTATAAATATTTTCAATTCTAAAAAGGCATCTTGTGTACACTTTATATAAAAAAATGATTCATCTTTTAAAAAAGATCATTATATTACCTTTTTAAATCAAATTATTTTCATGAAAACACATAATAAATAATATAATATTTAATTAGGTAATGTGGGAAATCATTTTCCATATCACTCTTACAAATGGTGTAACCAATATGGAAAAACTCTTACTCTAGAATACCCAATTCATTAGAGGTTATAACATAACCACCCACCCTTGGTTTATCACAAAACCACCTGTTATTGGTTAATCATGTTACCACCCATCATTGTTTTATAAAATAACCACCGGTAATCATAAATAATTCCCAATAATTAGAACATGATGATAAATCATGAAAGATCGCATCATAAAAGCTCTATTTGAAGAAAATAAACCTTTCATATTGAAATCACTCAACTTGAATAATTGTGCATGTTCAAAGGAAGAAATTTTATTTCATTTTAACCATATAAACTTCTAATTAATGCTTTAAAATATCAAATAGACATGAAATAGGGTAATTACATTTAATTTTTATATGTAATAATAACATTCTTCTTGAAAAATGAACTATCAAAGAAATTTTTAAAATAAAATCTCTTAAAATTTTCATATAATTAAAGTGTGAATTAATAAAATGAATTTATTATTATTATCCACTATAAATATTCATAAAAATTTTTAAATAAAAAATAATAAAATCAAAATTCATTTCTCCAATAATATTAACAAGACATTATCAATGTTGTTGATGTTTTACCCAATGATTGAAAATTACAATGAGATTTCTCTTACACTTTGTAAACAGTCGAATCATATTCACCATAAAAGAAAAAATTATCAAATAAAAAATTTAATAAAATAATTAGTGGTTACTAAGACATAGAAGTAAAAAGTGAGAAGAGAAACCCTTTTCTCACAGTTTCCTTTAGTTTTACATAGTTTAAACACCGATATAATTGTTTAAATAATGTTATTAATTTATTAAATAACTATATTAATATTTATAACACATTATTTGATGGTTTTATAACATATTATTACCAACTCATTAATAAAATTTCATTATTTTCATTGTTTCAGAAGCATTCGTTCCAGGGTTTCATGGACGGTTCACCTGTGTATAATTATGATTGTTATTTTAAAATGGAAATAAAACTATATAAGTGAAATGAAATTGTATTAATTCACTTAAGTAAGTTTAAATATTACCTTAAATAATATTTATTTCTTCCATGGTGATAATTAATTTGATAAAATTTTGATGATAAATGTTTAGTCAATTATGGCGGTTTTTCTGAACATCATGAACTAGTTTGCTTTTATTTAATATTGTGTGTATATAATAGTTCCAAAAATTTATTATATTATAATATAAAAATTAAAATACAATTAAACCATAATGGTATATTTTTTACCATCATTTATGGAGGAAATGAAAAAACAAAATCATTATTCCTGGAGATGGTTAACCGCCATAATTTCGACAATAGTTTTGTATCTTGGTATAATAAGAGATTATAAAAGAGATGGACACAATATATTCCATTACAAAGATAAAATTATAGTTTATAAATGATAGTAATGTTATTATTCCTTGATGGATGAAGGAGGTTATTAGAACGTAGAAGATGAAAAGAAATTAAGAGATGTGGTTTAAGAAGTTTTACCTCGTGATTTTCACCGACATGAATGATCTGTTAAAGACTTTAGAAATGTTATTTGGGTAAAATATAAGCATTTAAAAAAAGTTATATTTCGGTGGAGAGGTTTTGGAAAATATTTTAAGATATTCAAGTATATTTAGGTGAAAGGGGGTGGTGAGGAGTGGTATTTATAACTGAGGGGGGGGGGGGGTTAAATGATTAAATAATAATTATTTTATTTATAAAGACAACCAAATCTGGGTGGCATTAATTCCAATGAATTATATGGATATTTGATTTTGGGAAGGATTTTTATGGTTGATAGAAAAATCAACCATCTATTTAAATTTATAATTTTTAGGTATTTTATGATTTCAAATTTAAACATTAACTCATTTCATTATTTTACAAATACTACGGTAAAACACAATTTACACAGTAACTTTTTTATTCATCAAAAAGAAAATGGAAATGAAACATAATTTTTACCTTATAATTATAAATATTAAATACATTTTACCAAATTTAATTCACATAATTTTTAAAATTATATTTAAAAAAACCCAGAGACACAATGAAAAAGGCGGGTTCCAAGAAGTGTATTTTTCAAACAAAAGATGACTTCATAATAAAAATATTAATAATAATTGTAATTTTAGGAAACTAAATTAATATTTAGTTATATATAATATCTAAATTTCATTTAAAAAATTACCCGATAGTTATTAATTTAATAAATTAAAAAGGATAAACATTATGTATATTAAAAGATTTTTCAAAAAAATCCCTTTTGAAACCCAAAAATGAATCTCTTATAAAATAAAATATAATGATGATTAAAAATAATCTTACAAAAAATAAATATAACTAAATAATAATTATTTTAATTTTAAATAAAATTCAAAACATATTGGGGCTTTTAATGTCTTTAATTTATTTAAAAGATATTATGTTTTTACCAAAATTGGTAATTTTAACTATTGACTGAAAATCAAATGTTTTTCGAAAAATCACAAAATTTCTACCAAAGTAAAAATTTATATTATAATTTTAAAAAATAAAATTTTTAAATGTAATTAATTTAAAAAATTTTAAAAAACAATTATAATATTAAATCATACAATTCTAAAAACCCCGTTTTTTTAGAAAATGTAATTTTTGAAAAATAAAAGGACATTACTAAAAAAGTGTGTGATTATAAATAAATAACTAGTTAATAAATTTTAAATGCCTTTGAACATTATATATATTTCATAATTCCATTAATATTATTCATTCTTTCAAATTTAATAGCTAGGTTATAATGGACTCATTTAAATAATATGGCTCTTCTTTGTTTATGCTCAGATTTATGTATCATATATGATATCAAACATAGTATTTTCTTTTAAAATATTAGGATGTTATATTCTCGCTTATAAATTTAATCCTCAAAATTTTAGCCTTGGTTCTAAAAAAGGTGTTTGACTTTTGAAAATACATTTTTTGAAATCCAACATCATAAAAAGGATCAAAAAAACTTCGACATGAAAAGTGAGAATGGAAAGGCACCAATGTCATATATAATAACACATAAAAGGGTTATGTATAAGAAATAGTGGAAATCGAAGAGAAAATATAAAAATCAATGAATGATAGTGAGTGATAGAGAACATGGTTGTAAGAAAACCATAACAAAACAATGAATCTATTATTGGTTTAAAGACCATTGATTTCATGATAAGAAAATTAAAGGTATAATATTTTTGTTTCAAAATAATTTCAATAAAATTGATTAATTCTTTTACTAACAAAATTGAGAACATAAAGAAATATACATACATGAGAATTAGAATTTTATCCTCATCTTTTATCCAAAATATGACTATTCGTGATGAATATTTTCATACATGAAGTATTATAATCAACTTAATTAGATAAAAAAATAAAAAAACTATCTATTTTTCTTATCATTAAGAATTAACCAAAAACTAAACAGGTTATGACAGGATAAGATATTCCCTAATATTATTAAACCTCCATTCTAGGAAAAGAAAATTATCTATTAAATTCAACATTAAGATCCATTGTTAAACATAGATCATTCAACAAACAATTATCCTCACCAATCCTCAAAAATATTATAGAATATGATTAAAATTAAAAAATAGAAGGATTTTATTACATAGTCTTCCATGAAAAATTTAGTATTTATCTTTAAATAATATCAACAACTCGTAAATTCTCATATCAAAAATATAATTTTCCAAATAACATAGTCACCAAGATATGCTAATTGTTTCCAAAAATCGTCTAAACCATCATAAAACTGCATTATGAACATATATTTTTCCATAATATAATTCATCATTTATCAATAAAATTAATTCCCATAGTATTCAGTTTTCTTTAATCAAATTGTGTTCCCAAAATAGTGAACGTCTTCTGAAATAACATTGATCACTTAATTCCCCAAATAAATTTAAAATCTCATGATTATCAATAAAATAGAACATATGATCCCCAAATTAACCTATCATTTATCTATAAGATAGTTTAAATAATGAAAAAAAATCATACTACATTATGTTGGCTAGTGGTAGGTGATACACCCTTGTAACCCTTCGACTGTGGGTTTAATCCCCATGGCCTTTCCAGATGTGATATGTTTTCACCCATCCTATGGGTTGTACTTTTTTAAAGATATATTGATTTATTCATTATAAAATTATAGATATCTGAGAAACAATCTCCAAAATTAAATTAATATATTCATCATTAAATAAATATTTTAACCTAAAAGTTCATCTCACACCTTTCATTTTTTTCCCAAGATGTAAGAACCCACAATTACCTCGTAATTAAAGAGCATATAAACCAAAAATAAAGCCAATACCTTTTAAATTACATTAACCAAATGTAAATTCATTGTTCCCCCAATAAACATTTTCATATCATAAAATTAATAGTTACATGTATCTTAAAAATTATAACATTTTTACCAATTTTCTATGTTACTTATTTTATGTAACATATGTTTCAAAATTTATAAAAATAAAACCTACTATATAATAATCCTTAGGCATTCCATGTTTCCCATAATATTTATAAAATACCACTATATCATAATTATGAAAAATAAATATATAAATAAATCTCTCATCCAACTTCATTATTACACTATTAATAATAAATCATCACCTTATTTCTTAATACTTCATTCCTATAATCGAATATGTGAATTATATCCTTATGATTCCTCAATATCAACCCAAAAATTATACATACTTTTATTATAATAAAATAATATATACCTTAAATCGAAACATCGAGATTTATTTGATATCCCATTATCTTTTGAAATGATGACAAATAATAGAATGTAAAAAATTATTTCTTTTTTTGAATCTATTATTTTGAGAGAGATGGTAAAATTAAGATTTTAAAATCCAATGGAAAAGATATCAAAAAAATTAAAATTCTTGGTGAAAAGAAAATATTTTAGATAGTTCAAACAGTTTCATGAAGGTGATTTTAATACTAAGAAATATATCTAAATAATTTTAACTATATTATTCAATAATAGTGATAATAAAATAATCTATAAGGGATAAGATGGATGTGAAAAATAAATTTTCTTCTATCTTGATAAATGATCCTTAATATGTTTAAAAGAACATAATTAAAACATGAAATGAATTATTACATGATAAAATGAAAATGATCATTTTATTGGTAATACCCATATAAATTCTATAATAATTTAACCTTCAAATAATTTATAACTAAATAGATTTCCTTTCTACATCCAATCTAATAAAATATGACTAATATATTTTATATCTATAACTTTACATAACAAAACTGGTGTTAAAGACATTTATTATATAACCATATTTAAACTTGTAAACCATATGACAATATTTATAACTCTTAAGAAACCATCCTAATCTCTAAAGTTGTATAAACCCTCCTATGACACGAAATATAAGGAACTAGATTAAAACATTAAATATTTAAGTGATTTTAAACTAGAATTTACATTATTACAATCTCAATGATCTTTAATGTTTATATTTTTATATAATTGTGAATAATTCCTACAGGGTAAACCCATACATTATAGGTGGACACATGTAAATAGTATCCACTTTTTCATTAAAATTATTCTTTAAAATAATTTTTTTTCTCTTCATGAAAAATCTTCTATTTTTTCCCCATTATCTGAGCCTTGTCCCTATTCCCACTTAAATCTGGTGAAAAAAATTTTAAAACATGGGGCATCCCACAATATCAGTAATGGATATAAAATAAGGGAAATATTTAGTCCATTTAAAACCCATAAAAACATTTTCTTAAGAACATACATTTTTACCTAAAAAGGATTTATATTTTCAAAAATATAATTATCTTACCTTTTTAAAATCAAGAAATTTTCATGAAAAAACATAAACAAGGATATAATATATATGTAGATAAATTGGTAAATCATTTTCCATATCACACTTAGAAATGGATGAACCAATATAGACATATTATAATTCTGGACTACCCAATTCATTGGTGGTTATAACATAACTACCCATCCTTGGTTTATCATAGAACCACCCTTCAATGGTTTATCATGTAACTACCTGTTATTGATTTATCACATAACCACTTGTCATTGTTTTATCACATCAGAACACTTTACCACGAATAATTCCCAATAACTATAACATCAACATAAATCATGAAATATTTCATTATAATAACACTCTTTGATGAAAATAAACCTTTCATTTTAAAATCACTCATTTTGAAAAATTGCACATGTACAACAGAAAATAATTTTTGGAATATATCCATATAAAAATATAATATAAGCCTAAAAATATTTAATCAATATAAAATAGGGAATTTATTTTCATTTTATATATGTAATAATTTTTTTTTAAAAGGAAATTTAAGAGGGGATTTTTAAAAGAAATTACCTTATAAATATCATATCATTGAAGTGTGCATTAGTCAAATGAATAAATAATGTGTATAAAATTTGAATAAAAATTAAACTATTGGAAATACAACATAATAAAATAAAAATTAATTTCATATAGAATCTTTTCAATACATTATTAATGAATTTTATGTTTAAACCAAAGAATGGAAATTGGTTTGAGATTTCCCATACACTTAGTAATAAATCAAATCATATGCACCATAAAAGTAAAAATTATCAAATGAAATATATAATACCATGAATATAACTGGATTCATGATATTATATATCAAATATAATTTTATATACCAAAAAATAGAAATTAGTGGTGAATAAGTTATATATCTCACATAATTAAAAAGTGAGACGAGAAACCCTTACATCACGCTACCCTTTATTTTTTCATAGTTTTTCCTAATTTATAATGATTAAAATATTTATATTAATTTATTATATGAATATATTAATATTTTTAATACCTTATATGATGTTTTTTAATATTTTATTACCCTTTCACTAATAATATTTTATTATTTTCTTTATTTTGGAAGAATAGGTTTCATGGTTTCATGGTCGGTTCACCTGTGTATAATTATGATTATTCTTATAAAATGGAAATAAAATTATAAATGTGAAATTAAATGGTATTTATGAATTTAAATAATTTTAAAATTTTCCGTATATCATTTTAATTTCTTAAATTAGGATGATTCATTTGGTAAAATCTTAATGATAAATACTTATTTTATTTCTGTAGTTTTTCCAAACATCATGGATTAGTTTGATTTTATCTAATATTTTGGGTATTTATTAGTTCCAGAAAATTATATAGGATATAATTTACCTATTATAATATTATATACCCATATTTATACTAACTATCCATGAATATATTAGTGGATAATGAAAACAATCATTATTCACAAAGACAGTTTACCCCCATAATTTGGACAATGGATTCATTTATTTATATAAGCGGATATAATAAAAGGGATGGATATAATATATTCCTTTAGAAATATAATATTACAGTATATACATGATACTTGTGTTATTATTCCTATATGGATGAATGGGGTGAGGAGAAGCTAGAAGATGAAAAGAAATTAGGAGAGGTGGTTTGAGAAATATTTCTAGTTGAATATCACCTCCTTGAAGGATCTCATAAAGGAATTGAAATTGGTATTTGGGTAATAACAGATGCACTAGTAAGTGGGGAGAGTTGTTAGGATATGTTTTTTCATATATTGTAATATATTCAAATCTTTATAGGAGAAAGGGGGTCGTGGAGAGTTGTATTTATGCTTGAGGAGGGGTGGTTTTAAGTGATTAAATAATGATTATTTTATATATAAAGCCAACAACAATGGGGTGGAATTAATTAAAATGAATTAAATTTATATTTAATGTTTTAAACTTATGTTATTGTTTATAATGAAATCAACCACCCATTTAATTTTTACATTTTTAGGTATATTAATTTTTACCTTTTAAATTTATCCTATTTCATTATTTTACCTGTAATATAGTAAAATTTTTTTACAATGTTATATTTTTTTATGAATAAAAATAATATTGAACCTAAGACAAATTTTTAACTTTTTATTAAAAATATATAACCATTTTACCAAATTATATTCATATAAGTTTCAAAATTATATTAAAAAAAATTAGAGACACAATAAAAAATCCAGTTTTCATGGAGTGAATTTTTTCAAAACAAAATATAATATAATATTAAATCTATGAAAAATAATTATCCTTGTAAATTATAAATTAATAATAAATGATAAATAATATATAGATTTAATTTATTAATTCATTATTAGGTATTATTTTAATTATTTAAAATGGAGAAACATTACTTATTTTAAAACATTTTTCATAAAAAATCATGTGTTTAAACCCAAAAATAAACTTACTATAATATAAAATATAATTTTTATTCAATATAATTTAAGTAGATTAAATATAAATAAATAATACCAATGTTACATGAAATTAATATCAATACATTTTGGGACTTTAAATTTTTTTATTTAATTGGAATGAAATTATCTTTTTATAAAAATCGGAATTTTTCACTATTTGCTGAAAACCCAAAGTTTTCTGAAAATTCCCAAAATTTCACCCAAAGTAAAACATTATATTATGATTTAAAATTTTTATTTTATTTTATGAAATTCATTTTCTATAATTTTATAACATTCACTCATAAAATGCAATGAAACCTATTTTTTGAAGAAAATTTAAATTTATAAAAAATAAAACAACTTTAATAAATAATGTTACAGTACCTATACATAATTCTATTATTACTATTAATTATCACTAATTTAAGGGCTAGGTTTTAACAGTGACATTTAAATAACAAGATTTTGTTGTATTATATGCTTAATGTTATATATCTTTACACTATGAAACATATTTTTTTATTTTAAAAATATCATAATGTTACAGTACCTATACCATAATCCATATCATATTTTTTTTGATCTATTTATATTTAAATTTTTTTAATATATATTATAATCATATCCTATCATTAACGGAGGCAATGAAATATTAAGTGTTAACATTTGGGTTCTCTTTGACAAAAACTATCATTAATAATTTATATTTAATGATTAATTTTTAAAAATCAGATGAATGTTTTTATGTTCATACATAATTATAAAGTTTTATAAAAGTTTTATAACCAAATTCATCATTAAAAAAATTCATAACAATCGAGTAATTAAATGGAAGGAAAGATAAGTATCTATGAGGATGTTTTAAGGATGTTGTGGCCATGATAATGGGAGTATAATTCCCATCAATTCTACATTTCTAAATATATATTATTCTTATTCTTTTTCTATAAATAGTTATTTTCATACTATGGTTTAAAGAAGGATCCCACACAATATTTGAGTGGTTCATTACCCTATGGATATCCTATGAGGAATGATTTGTTTAGACACTTATAAGTAATCCTTATTAATATATTATGATTAAATAAAGTGTCTTAGTCATTATTGGGAAGTGAGGCATGTATTCATTTAGATTATGTGTGGTTTTAGTCTTAATAGAATGGATGATCTATGAATTAGTTTTATAATATCTTGTGCTATTTAAATAAGCCTTATTTAATCCTAAGAAACCCATCATATTTCTATATAAAAAATATTTGTTCAATGATGAAAAAATTATGGGGGTTTATATGAAATTATATTGATTTTTAACCATTGGTATACCTTGGAAAAAATTTAAAAACATTATAACTTGGGAAGAAGGTTATATCTAAGTTCATTCAGATAAAGATTTCTCAGAGTCCTTGATATTTTTAGAAAGTATTATTTGATTATATACATCCTCTATATATATTACTAGATGAGAAAATAATTATTCTTTAAAGATATATCTTGAGAGTTATAGATAAATATATTCAAGGATAATAATACTTAACTAATATTTATATATAAGAATCTTAAATATACCATTTTTAAAGAATAATATTGCTTTTCAAAAACATAGTTGATTAAAGGTACATAATTATAACACTCAATTTGTTAGTGTATTAAATAAAATTTTATTTACATGGAGTTCATCTCAATTTGAAAATTATTAAAATGAAGAATAATATTATTTTGTTAGCGATAAAGAGGAATATATCACTACTACAGCTGGGGGAAATTATTATTATTAATATAAATTTTTATATTGATATGAATGTACCAAAGAAGGATTGATTTAATATTACAGGACATGAGGTTATATATATTAATATATATGTTTGTTTTTCTATTGAGGAAGATAAATAAAATGATACTTATTGTAATGCTCCAACCCTAATCATTGGGTCTGATCTGGTGTGCCACATGGACTTATTTTCACCTCCAAGTAAGAAAGAGGTTACAAACTAGCAGAGAGTGTATGAATGTTATCAATGGGGAGAATATTCCCTCATTATCAATAAAGATAAGTATAAATAATAACACATAATAAAATTATTGAATAAATAAACAATGATAAAACAAATTTCAGGGAACATATCTCAATTAATATAGATTAAAAAACTAAGGAACCCAAAGTGGCAGGTTAAACAAGAGAGTGTACAAGAAAGATAATTAAAGGAAACACTGTGAAATCACTCCAGATTATGTCCTAGTACTACTTAAAAATAGTAAAATCACTCTCATTGCTCCTTATCACTGTGGCCTTGCCCTTTCTTATATCCCTTATCTTGATGTATATACATGCATCGAGATGCCGATACATGGTGTAAGTATAAACCCTAAAGGACCCCACAAACACATATGTAACACTATTAAACAAGAATAATAGTTTATTCTGTGATAACAAATAAAAACATAATTAATAACACATAATCATATACCAAGAGTTTTTTCACTAACAAAGCCTTCGCAAATACTCATTCATACCTCCTTATTCTCCATTCCAAAAATATATTCCTAACAATAGTTTTAAACTAGAGTCGACCATAAACATATGAAATGCATTCCAAAATATCAACAAGGCTAACGAGTCTCGGGTCATTCCATAAGGTCATCCTTCCTGTCTCTCATATAGATCTGGAAAACAGTCATCATATCCTTAAACTACCTCAGGCTAGGCCACAAGGTCCAGTTATCCTGAAATTATGTCCTAGGTAAGGTAATTAAATACCATCATCCCCTACCATCACTTCTTGGGTGAAATCACACCAGCCCATCATGTACCCCTGATAGGACATAAGGCCACCGTACCCCACTATCACTTTTTAGGTTCGATCATATAAGACCATCATTCCCTCTAGCCATGATACAAGGCCCTCATGTATCTTTATAAAACTCGTTCTAATCATAAATTTATAGACAATGCATCAAAATTATCCCCCTTTGGGGCCACCGATCCATGAAGAGTTCACCTTTCAATTTGATATCATGAAAATTATAACAACAACATAGCATATAATAGATAAATCACATGTTTACAGTGTCATCATATCCTTCATATACAACCATAGGCATAACACAAAAAAACATAGGTAATAATATCAAAACACACACATGTGATCAAACTCAAACATGGGTCTCATGGGATGCACACAAAAATGCACATGTGATCAAAAATCAAACGTGTTCCCACTAGATTAAAACACACCCACATGTGATCAATCATCAAACATGGTCCCATTGGCTATACATACACACATGTGATCAAACATTAAACATTGTCTCACAGTCTACATATACATGCACAATCAATCAAACTCAATCATGATGTAAGAATATAAGAATAAAATGTCATATCATGTTAAAAATCATATTCACGTCCTCTACATGGAAAGGAAACTCTTACCTCAATTGTTTCAAGGTCAATGTAAATATTTTTCAATGGAATCATCACCTGACCAACATTCACCCACAAACTGGCCAAATATTTCCCACTAAGAGGTCATAGAACTCATTCTAATAAGAAATAAAAAAGGTTCTAGAATGAGGCTAAAAAGGAATCAAGCGAATGGTTGAAATGACACTTGCCTAATGTTTGAACCCATCAACAGTATAATTTGATCCCAGTTTAGGAAAGAAAAATACATTACCCTAGGAAGAAAAATATAGAAGACATTAAAGGATCAAATAAATATAGTTTTATAAGATTACCATTTACCTTCCATGGTTTAATTTCTATAAAGCTTATGAAAGTTTAATCAAGGTTAAATAATTACCCTTGGTTGTAGCTTCAGCAAGGAAGTTCATTAGAATCTTTCCCTTAAAAATCATATAAAAAAATCTAAAAATTTTAATGTTCAAAGGAATAATATAGTATAGGAGGATCAATATATAAATTGAGTAGAGAAATGAATTAAAACTACATTCATTACCCATCATATAATATGCATTAATTTCCCTTTTAGGTGGATTTGATCTGAGGAATAAGATGTATGTCACTCCAATTTCAAAATATATCCTAATGTCACCCCAACCTCCACCATGACCTACATCATGGTCATCGTTTCTTTTAAATAACATAAAAATGTCCAATCCCTATGGTGTGTTCCCAAAACCTATGTCATTTTCCCTCACTATGACCTCCACCATCATCATTGTGAGGTTATTCAATATTTTTACACTGAAGAACCCCCTGTGCTCTATCCTATGGATACACACATTTTTTCCTATCATGTTTTTCATAGGGCCTCACTAGGGATAACTAAAGCTTGTACCGTGAACACCATATTGCCCATTTTGGACCAAAATGTCTCCAAATCCTCCAAAATCAACACTAAGATCACAAAACATTACTTAAAAAGGATTAAACCAATATATTAAAAAAGATGATAGAAATAAGGAATAATATTTTAGAAAGAAATTGAGGCATTAAAATCTCCCCCTCTATGGATTATCATCCTAGAGAAGAATCTCTAGTCGTCTGACTCGAACACCTCTATCCATTGAGCAAAAACATAAGAATATTACTATCATGTTTCCTCTTAGATTTTTCCATATTTCTGTAGGACCTGAAAAAGTGGTAATGTCATCCCCTGAGACACCTTATCTCTCTGATCTATGATTTTCAATGAGAACTCTATAAAATATGCATCATGTTCTACCTCAATGTCCTATCAGTTCCTCACTTGTGCAAAATCGGACATGTACCTCTGAATATAAGAAAATTATAACACATCATGCATTCCTTGATAAAAAGTAGAATGTTATAGCTGGTCATCCATATGTCCAATACATTTGGAAATATCAAATGATCTCATAAACTATAGTTCCATCTTCCCTTCCTTCCAAAAATTAAAATTCACCAACTAAGTTGTTACACACAATAATACTTTGTCTCCAATAAAAAATTACAATGGTCATATCCTTTGGTTGGCATATAATTGATTCTTATTATAAGTTGTAAAAACCACCATTTGGATCAACTATAATCTCTTATAGGTATCCTACACCATTTAATTACAAAAAAATCCACCTCACCCACTTCATTCCAACCCAACTGTGAGTGGCACAACCATTTATATAGAGGCTCATGTGTTTCCATATGAATCAGGGTTTAGAAACTAATCTTTTACGTGAACTATACCATGGATAGGTTATCATCATATACTCCAAAAAATTATAGGAAACATAGAATAATAATATCATCAAGTATATTAATCTTCCTCTTTGAGTGTCCATTGATTTTTAGATGATATGTTGTACTCAGTTTCAACTGAATCACAAAAGTATTATTCAATCATTACCAAAAGTGCGATGTAAAATGCATGTCCATATCTGATAAGATACTAGAATTAACTTTATTTAGTCATAAAATATGTCTATTAAAAAAGTAACTAACTCATATACAGAGTGAGTCTCTAGGATTGGTAAGAAATGTGTTATTTTCATCCGCCAGTCAACTGTCATCCAAATGACATCTCAACTTATCAGTGTTCTGGGAAACACTATCATGAAGGCCATTATAATCTTGTTCCACCTCCAAGATTTCAGCAAAAGTGGGTGATTTTAACCAAAAATAAATGGATTTTCAGAATTTATCCTCTATTGGGTAAGGCACCACAATAAAAACATGTGATTTCTCAATTCATACAAATCCAAAAAAACTGATGTCAAATGTAATGGTAAATATTCACAGACCATGGATGCATTACCCATTTTGAAACATGATAGCCTCTCATCACCTCCTTCAAACGTTGGTCTTTGTAGTCATTATAAAATTTATTTACTAAATTATGACCTAAAATTTCTAGTAAAAAAGTAATTAAGGTTATATCATAACAAGAATAACTTGTAGGATTTATTTTTTCATGGTCTATTTTATTTTTTTCTTTTATATTTTTAACTTTTTTTGAATAGATTACAACTGCTGTAAAAGATACTGATCTTAGTTGAAGACAAACTATTGAATTAAAAAATAAAATAAAAAATTTAATCCAAACTAAAAGATAAAAGTGGCAGATTAAAAAAAAGGTGTATCCTAACTATTTATTCCTATGGATTGGTATCTCTTTATCAATTTTAATGAATTCCAAGACTATAATTATCTTCATGAAAAAACAAAAGTCTAAAATATATCATATCATTTATCTAATTAATTTATGTCTACAATTGAAATATATAATGTCAAGGAAGGAGTCGATCAATGCCCTCAATATTCACTAAAAACAAAGACACATATAACACTCACTATACATTCTATTAATTTATCAAAGATTGTGAAATTTAAAAAGTTCTGATCATCCTCAAACTACAACTAGATTTGAATATAAAATCCAAATTTAGATTTTTTTACACACCAATAAGAAATGTGACATACGTATAATAGAATATTTTTATAACAAAATGAAAAATCATTAAAACATCAAGCAGTGATTTCATTTCAAACTCCCAGACTCTAGAGAGAATTATATTTGATACATTTAAAAAAACAATCTAAAATAAATAACCATTTGAAGACAATATATTTGGATACTAGAAATTTATCCATACATATCTAAAAAGTGTAAACACACTTCAATCTACATATTGATTATATATTGGAGTTGCAAATTATTCCCAAAATATTTATTGTTTTTCACCCATTTATCCACTTACGACATATTTGAATATCTTCTTACTTGTTACTATATCTCTCTCTTTATTCTAGTTTTTCTTTTTTTCCTAGAAAAGATCCTCTAAAAAATGGAGACACAACCACCACATTATTTCAGAACTATTCAATTAGAGAAATATGTTTTCTAACCTTCAGTCACTGCTCTTATCACATAAAAAATATTGTCTCTCCACAAACTCTAGCACTATTATGTTGCAATAATTATTCTGGTAAACAATAATTTTTTAAGTATTTATTATTATAATTATTGTAATTTTATTTCTTGTAATATAATAACACCAATTTTGATTCCCCACCCATTCTACTCAAGCTCATCACCTTCCTTAGTCCACATCAGTAGTATTTGATAAGATTTAATACTAATATTAAAAGGTGTAGACATTGAAAATTTAGCCACATTGCTACTCCAAACCGTGAAACGTAGAATGAAAACATTTTTTTCCTCATAGTCATACCATTAAGAACATAGTTAAATATTATCTTCGTCATCATCTTCAGTTCTAAAATGAAATTTGGAAATCAAATCATCAACTTTGGATATCATTCAACCATCGACCGATTAGAAACCTTTATAGTAGGTTCTATTCCATTAGTTCAATGTCTGCTCATAGAATTACACAGTTCATCGACAATGAGAATACCTAATTGATTTATCATGTATAATAGTTAATCCTAAAGTTCAAGTCATCATTGAATACTTACATTGATCATGTAATGTGCATTTATCTTAATCATGACAGTTGTAGCAATGGATGAGGTCTCACCTCCTTGGTAACAGATCCATAGAACTATTATTTAGCTAAATTATAGATGGGAAACCATTCAATCAACAAAACCACACATTAGTAAGTATTTGGATTCAAATAATCCCAAAAATCAAACTGAGGTTCTTGTATTTATGAATCAACTAGAATCCTCGGTCGAATTAAATTTTTTATCTTTAGATTCACTCCATATACTCCTTTCTCTGTACTTTTGCTTCAACCTCGATCATAGTTTCATCAAAATTGATGATGATCAATTGAACTTGGAATATATTCTTTATCCTTAATGAGAGATTTCAATGTGATCAGGTTCTGTCAGTCTTCATTTCTCATTAATGCGGGGCATCCTTTATTCATAGATTTAAGACAATGGTCTATCATCTACAAGTTTGAAAAACTATTTTGGTTTCTTGTAGTGCACATCCATCATCTTCATAAATGGTTATCAGAAATCAAAACCTTGACCTCATCAGAGGTAATAAAAATATAATTTTATCTTCAGTCATCCTCTGAACTAGTTCATCTCCCTCACTCCGACATTGGTCTAGTTATTTTCAATAAAGACATTACAAAACTCCGTGGTTAGATTGAATGAAATTGTAGATTAAAAATGGATTATTCGATGGTGGAGAAGAACCTATCATCAGGTGTTTTCTCCTTACTCATCAATGATGGGTTTGTGGTCTTCAATATATGGGCTATCTTGGGAAGAAATAATATTGAACCCTCATCGTCAGCGGCTCTGATTTCCCACAAAATAGGCTATTAAGTTTGACTTAAAACCCAATGGTGACATAAGAAAATCATCTTACGCCGAAACAATTTTATATAACTATGTTAAAGATTATGGTATGTCGAGAACTAAAATTCTTTTACGCTCAACAATTTCAAATTTCCTACTGCTCAAATCATCTTTTTGGTAGTAACTCAAATCAATTATGTGGCATATAATGTTTTTACACAACTCAATTATACAATGAAAATAAAGAGAAAATATATTAAACCACTTGAGAGATTGAGTTGTATTTCAATCCATGAACTGAATAAAAAATAAAAAAATAAAACTTAAATAAACTGATAATGAAATAAATTGTTAAAAAAATAAAATACTATTTTAAAAATATTTTAATATAATAAAATATTAGAAATTAAAAACAATCATCATAAAATAAATAATTAAATAATTAAATAATCAAATAATAAAAAATAATAAAAATAAGAAAATAATTGAAATATAATTAAATACTTAAAATTATTAATTTATTTAAATAAAATGAATTTAAAACATTTCTTTCGTTAGAAATTACAAAAAAATGAAATCTAAATAAACATAAAACTTAATAAAACAACAACACTTAATTATATGATTTTAAAAATATTCTTTAAATTAAATAATAAATAAAAGGTTAAATAAATTATAATTAAACATTAAAACATATATTAAACATATAATTAGGTACTTTATTATAATAACACTAAATTAAAAACAACTAAAAATTAATAAATTAAAATATTGTTTTAACAAATAAAATACAATAATTTTATATATATTAGGCGGAAAATTAGTAACAAAATAAATCCTTATCGAATTCCCTCACATTAAGACATTTTTTTTCCTCAAGAAAACAATATTTAAAATTTGGTGGAATGGAATAAATCTTAATATTGAAATACTGTTTTTCCATAAAAAATCAAATTTTCAAATGATTTTCCCCCTTGTATTTTTATCATGTATTAAAAATATATTCCCTCAAAAAATAAAATATTATTATTAAAAAAATTATTTTTGTTCTTAAAAAATAATTGACTCTAAAAAATAGAATTTAGATTAGACCTCTTTCAATTTTTATTCAACTGAAAATGCAAACATCACATTACCCCTTAGATAATCAACTCACATAAACTCCTAATCAAATAATTTAGATAATATATTTGAATTAGATAACTTAATGAATTAAAAGTGAATATAAATAACCCATCCATCGATTTATCAAATAAAATAAAAATTTCAACCTGGATTTTATTTTTCATTTAAAAATTCACCTAAATCCATATCTTAGAAGTTTGAATATAAATAAAAATATTTAATGGAAATTATAGTTGTAAAACATTGTCATAATACTTTATCAAAATCAACTAATTTTAAATTGGGAAAAATGAATTACCTAACTAAATCCAAGGGGTATTAAAGAATTAACCTCATAAAATTGGCCACACATCATTCAATCTTCAAAAAAATTCAAATCACTGGAAAATATTTATTGAAAAATAAAAAACAATAAAATTTGAAAAAAAAATTAGGGGTTTTATTTGAGTTAAAATTATTGTATAGTTCAGCATAGTGGAAGTCCCTTCCCCCATAATAAATGTCAGCATTTTCCCTAATTTAAAAATTAATATTGAGAAACCTATGATTATTTAATTTTAAAAGATCAATATTGATTTTAAAATTCAGTAGATAAAAGTTATGTTCCACAGGGTTAAAAGAAAACCCAATGTTGTTTTTCCACACAACAAATAAATAACAACATATTTTTTGAATGCACAGAAGTTTACATACTAGTTACAAATTCAAATATTCAACTAAATAATATAATATGTATAAGAATAAAGTTCATCATGAACTAATTCTTTCATTTCAAAATTTTTTTCTAACGATTGCTGTTCAAAAAGGAATAAGTAGGAAGATAAAATGAAATCATGAAAATGGGGATATTTTTAATGAAAAATTCACTTGAAATAGAATCTATGTTTCTCTATAGATCCACTAAAATCCTCCCCCTTATTTACTCATTTAAATTCTCTCATGTTAGATTGGAAAATCCTAAAAATTTAAACAAAATAACATTAGATTGAAGAAATATTTAGATCAATTAAAAAGTTACTAGAGTTTAGAACGTAAGGGTGATAATCCAAAAACATATTAACATATAAACCAATTAAATACCATCCAGAAAACACCATATTTGTAGCTTTTGTTGATCATTGAAAATTTGAAGACATATTCTCTAATAGAAAAAATATAAATATCAACCCTAAGTGGATTCCTCATAGTGAAAAATATGAAAATATCCCCCATTAAACTCACATTATTCTCTACAAATAAAAACATATAAAAAAATATGACACTACAAACTGATAGTATCTTTCCGAATACTTATTCAAAAAAACAAAAAATAAGGGATGAAACAACCTTTTTATTCATTTCAATTTATCTTATAATAAAAGTAACTCCTACCCTAAACTTTACTTATTACCTTCTCTAAAAGGTTTCATCTGATTCCCATTAATATTGAATGTAATAACCTTCCTTAGATATTGAATCTACATAGCAAAAAAATGGAAAATGTGAGTTACAATAAAAGGTCCATCCCATTTGGAATGATATTTACCTGGGAAATTATTTAGCTTAGAGTTGTACACAATCCCATAATCTCCAATATTAAACACTTTTTTCAAGATCATCTTGTTATGCACAACCATGGAATTCCCCATAAAAGTACTTGTATTTTCAAAAGAATTAATTTTTATATCCTATTACTCTTGTCAAGAAAACATCCACTCTTTTTTAGCCTCAAAAAAATTCAAATTTCAATATTTTATAGAATAAAAATATTTGTGATATATTTTCATAGTCAGATGAAAATATCTTCCAATAACTAACCTATAAGGTGAAATACCTATTAGAGTCTTATAGGCAGTTTTTTACTCCTAAAGGAAAATATAAATCAATAAGCTCTAATATTTCCTATTTGTTTTATTATTTTTTTCAGAAGAATATGTTCAATATATCTACTTGAAACATTATCCATTAAATTTTTTTAAGGATGATATGTTGTAGAAACCTTATAAAATACCCCATATCTTTTTAAAAATTATTCTATAGTCCTATTACAAAAATGAGTGCCTTAGTCTATGAGAATAAATATGGGAATCTTAAATCTACAAAACAAATTGCTTTTGAAAAATTGAGCCACCACTCTAGAATAATATTTTTTTAGATGGAATAGCTTCAATACATTTGGATAGGAAATCCCCCAGAATCTGAATATACATGTATTCAAAGGAATTAAAAAATGGTTCAAAAAATACATTCCCAAAAAATCAAAGACATCAAAAAACAACAAATGTTGTTATAGAATATCATGTATTTGAGAAATGTTTTGTTGGAATTAAAAATCATCAAAATTCCTAAAATACTCCTGATAATATTGAAATAATGGTAGTCCAAAATAATTATAAATCTAGTACTTTAATAGTAGTTCATTGTGGCCCAATTTTACCACCAAAACTATAACTATGCTAGAATTTCAAAACAAAAAGAATTTTATAATTTAGAATACATCTCCTAAAACATTTATCAACACTCAACTGTTTTAAGTAAATATCATCATAGAATTATTTACATGACTCAAAAATTAGTTTACAAACTTATTTCTAGGAAATCCAGTGTTGAATAGTGTCAACAACTAAGTAATTCATGATGTTTAAAAACCATATACTTTTGTTAATAGCAGTAGACTACAACTTCTCCCTTGGAAAAAATCTATCTAATAGGTTCAATACAAGATTTATGTTTAAAAAATTTAGTAGGTATCCAAATAAAAAAGATCAGATATCAAGTTCTAAATTATCTTCATATATTGGATCTCTATATCAAATTCCTAAATTAATCAAATCCATCAAACTAGCCTTGGTTTTTGATTTTGGATTCTTCATGAGATATTAGATAATAGAATGGCCAGTGGAACCCTAAAATTTATATCCCAAATTATAACTTCTAAACTTATAAATGGGAATTAAAATGCATAATAAGTGCATATTAGTTGTGGGTTAATAGGACCGAGTAGCATCTAGATCCCTAGAAACATAATAAATGACATGTGATTTCTTTTCCACTCTTTTTCCAAGAACAGCCTCCAACGATAACACTAATGAATCGGTAATCAAATCAAATAGAAAAATCCAATTAGGTATTTGAAAAATGGTTGGTGATATAAGCTTCTATATTAGTTCATTGATGTTTCCTTACTCTTCTCATAAAATAAAAAATTTACTTCTTTCTAGAGTAATCTTTTCAATGGAATATCAATACATCTCATGTATTTTATGAATCTCTTAAAAAACTGAGCATAGATAAGAAAATATCTAATATATTTAGTAGTCTTAAGAAAATATAGTTAAGTGATAATTCCAACCTTGGACTTTTCCACATGAATTCCATTCATAGATACTTCAAGATAAATAAGAGATCCACTTTCAACCAAAACATGACATTTTAGAAGTCTTGGACAAGGTTTTTATTAATGAATATTCTACGTGAATCTCCAAAAAACATCATAACACTCTCAAAAGATGGACCATACACTATAAATTCACCCTTAAATAGTTTCATGAATTTATCAACAAATTTAAAAAAAAATCTAAGCATGCATGTTTTGAAGGAAATTGGGGAATTACATATTCCAAATTACAATCCATAATGATAAAAGGTATCTAAATGACATGTGAATGCTGTTTTTTATGGTCCTCTAGAGCTATGAGAATTTTTAAGTATCAAGAAAAACCATCTTGTAAGTAATAATGATATTTATGGTCTAACCAATTAATAATTTTATCAATAAATGGAAAGGGATAGTGGTCCTTCCTATCCACTATGTTCAACCACCTATAATTGATGCATACCCCCACTTGTTGGGTAATATAAAAGGAACTAACTCCCCAAAATATATTTTAACATATGTAAATCCTCCTTTTTAGGAATAATTTGAATTGGATTTACCCATTGAATATCAAAACAATGTTAAATTATAACTGCAACCAATAAGGTAGTAATTTATTTCTAAACCACTTCAATAATGGTAGGATTCAGTCTCCTTTGAAATTATCTAATAGGTTTTCAATTTTCTTCTTGAAGAATCCTATGGATACACACCAAAGGACTAATACCTAGTAAATCATCTAATGAACATCCTAGTACCTTCAAATTTTTCCCAAGGACCTCTAAAATTATATTTTCCTACTCACCATACATCCCAATTTCAATTATAAAAATACATTATTATTTATCATATAAGTAGTTATATTACAAATCTTTCAGAAAATACTTTATTCTAAGTGTGGATGGGTTATACTTATTGGATAAATTAGGTTCTATGGGGTTTTTAAATTCATTTTCATATATTAAAAATTAATCTTGAATATAATGATTAAAATATCCCTGATTATATTTTCATGTATATTAAAGAAGAATTTTTTTAGCATCCTCAATAGAATTTTCCATATTCAGGTTCAAAAAAATAAGGCGACTTTTTAAAAACATTTTTTGTAGAATATAAGTAAATTTAAACAAAATATAGATCAATTTCATCCATAAAATCATTATTTTTAGTAGAGGTACATGTTTCAAAAGTTTCAAGAAAGTTCTCATCAAATTTGTATCACTTTCAACAAAAATTTTGTTTTTGACATGTTTATAAATCCCAAAATAGCATAAAAGATTATGAAATACAAATTTAACTTCAGATTCATCATTATATTAGACTTAAAAAATTTATGATTCAAAATATTCTACATTATACAAGGTATCATTTTCCTAAGAATGTATATTTTCTAGAGAAACTAGAGGTTTGTTATCCTAAGTAAAATAATAAAACAACTCTATGGAAAGCCATTCTATCATATTAACTTTGTATGCATAATGGTATTCTATAGGGTGTTTCATTGATTAATTTTTTTTTTAAATTATGAATATTACCTATATAATCTAAAAAATAGTACTTTTATGAAAATTGAATATTTCCATAGTAGTTTTCAAGAATGGTGTTCCAAAAATTAATGGTTCATGTGAAGTAAAACAACCATATTCCATATTTATCACAAAAAGATAATTAGGTGAAACTAAATCTATAAACCTTACCAACCCATATTCAATAACACCACTTATCTTAGACAAGATTCTATTAGAAATTTGGATGATAATTCCTGATTTCTTGAGCTCTCTACTATGTATAGATAAAAAGATAGAATAACGAAACACATTTATTGAGGCCCCAAGATCTAACATTTTATCATCAAACTGATGATTCCCAGTGACATGTGGGATAAAAAATGTACATGTATCCTTTAATTTAACGTGGATAGTGAGTTAGATCATGGAACAAATGTTTCCTACAAGGTTAACTTTATCACCTCCCTTGAACTTCATTTTTTATCACACATCTCCATAATAAATTTTGTATAACAAAGGATTTATTTTATATCATCTATCAAAGAGATGTTTACATGTAAATTTTTAAAAGTTTCAAGTACTTCATTTCCCATTATAGTTTTAAAATTGTTATTAATAGGTGGGAGACACAAAGGATAAGGTGGAGGCTCCCTATACATTTTAATATCATCATCAACTTTGTCCATCCCTTTGTTAGAGGGAATTATGTTTCTAAAATCCCTATATGTTCTTTCAATTAACATATATTTATTTTTGTTTATTTTTTTATTCAAATGGTATATAGAAAGAAGGTTCTTTATCAGTTTCAGAAAGTTCATTATCAAATTCATTAGGTGGTAAAACAATTTTAGTAGGTGGGTTTTTACACTTATTCATATAATTTTATATTTATTTCTAAGGATTTAACATTTTGTTAGGTTCCTTTTAAATTTTTTATGTTTGTGGATTATGAATTTTCGTTCCACTATTCAAGATTATTTCACTTAGATTATCTCTTCCACTCAAATTAAATTTAGATTGGGATAGAGAATCACCACTAATTTGATTCATTAAACCAAAAATTTATGTTATCATTTTCCCCATTTTTTGTAACCATGTTTTATTGAAACACATGTTGTTATTATGAAGTATCATGTTGCTTTTTAACTATATCTTCATGGTTTGAATATTTTATTTGATTTCTTTATAGTTTTTTATTTTCATGATTCTAAAAAAAATTGAAATTCACTCCAACTTTATTTCCATACTGATTATATATTGGATTTTGATCAAACTTTTGGGGCTATAAATTTCTTTTTAGTGTATCATTAGGCCTATACCTATTGTTATGTTAGTTGTTCCTTCCTTGATTGAAATTTGTATTAGTTTAAAATTTCTTATATTGGAAATTATGGTTAGGGGATTGGATATTTGGATTATTCTAAAATGGGTTTCGAGAAATGATCTCATTACATGATTGAGGTAAATCTTACAGTTTAGGGTATCGATAATTGAAATTGTCAGTGGAAAAAAATGCCACAATGTATCTGAATGGGAAAGAATGGTTTAGGTTGGGATTGGAAAGGAACAGTGTTAGTCAACTTTTGCTTCACCATGATTGAAAGTTCACTAAGTTGATTCTCAAGAGGCTTATTATCATAATTGGAATTAGACACTTCCATAGTTGGTTTAAAATATATTATTCCCATGGTATAATTAGTTTTTTAATTTTTGAGATTTTTTTAATTCAGGTTCCTAGAATCTATAAGTCTTATTAACCAATGATCCGATTACAATAGTATCTATCATAATTCTATCCATCTAGACTAAACCTCCGTAAAAATATTAGATAAGGAGTTGATCAAAAATTTGGTGATGGGGTAGCTAGAGAAAAATTTCATATTCCTCTCCCAGTACTCATGGAGAGTCATCCCTTATGTCTGATGCCATATATTTCATTCCAAATAGTTTTAGTCCTAGAGGCTGGGAAATCTTTTTCTTGTAGGATCTTCTTTTGTTGATGATAACTACCTATTGTAGTGTATTATGAGTATTAAAACTAATATTTATCCAATCCATAAAATTAAAATGATAAGTAACACATTTTTATTTGGTCTTGACTTACCCCATGGGGCCTCATGGAGATACACACCATTTGAAATTCATGATGGTACTTGTGAGGGTCATCCCCTAACAGTCTTTCAGAATTTAAGTTGATAATAAATCACTCTTGATCGAAGTTTGAAACCAAGATAAATCTTAGGATAGCCAAGAAATTTTTTTTATTTCTTTAAATAAGGAGTAAAATGTTCCATTAGTGTCCCATGGTTATCCATATTTTCTATGAATTTCACATTATTAGTTTTAAAGGGACTTTTTGTAACAGCCCAAGATTTTATAAAGAAATATTCTTTTTAATTTTATTAATGTCTTGTGTTTTACGCTACACCAAAAGGAGCTTGCACAACACACATCCTTGACTTGACTTGCATTACACGCAATCGCGACCTTCCTCGATAGCGTGTGTAGTACGCAATACCGAGTTTCACTAAACAACGATATGCTATTAAAACTAGCCGTTATGAATAGTAATAACCACTTTTTGAAATCCAGTAAATCTTATTTTTCAAAATGAACTTTATTTTTGGATTCGGAGTATCGAATTTAGCCTAAGGTGAAATTTTGGTACTTTTCAGATAACTTTCATATTCTGATGAATAGTGAAAATTACTAAATTATAATTAAAAACAACTTTTTTAATAGAAATAATTAATAGTGATAAATCATTAATTTGAGTGGTTTTAAAGTATATTTAGAATATATTTTTACAATTTAATACAATGTTGGTCATTGGATGTAGTTTCACATTTAAACTAGACATAAACAAGTGTCAATCTTTTGATAGATATTGTTTCTTAAAAACACGCTATTTGTTTTAACAGCGGGATTTAATTATAAAATTAATTAATGCAACTTTTATGTTATGAATTTGGTAAAATAGACTTCATTTTTGAATTCGGAATATGAAATATAGCTTGGGATGAAATTTTGGCATTGTTCTGAAAAACATCAATTTTTGATGAATAGTGAAACTACTAAGTGGTATGTTAAAAACTGAATTTTGCATAAAACTTAATTTTACCGCTTCTGTGAATGGAATTTCGAAAATCCGAGAGACACGGTTAATATCAAGGACTAAAATGTGGTTCAATGAGATGAAAATAATTTTTTGGTGAATAGTAACTTTTTACTTTTTTTACCGCGGTTAATAGTAAATAGGGTAACTAAGGGTAAATATGATATTACTATTACCCTAACACATGTCCTAATTCTATTGGACAAGTGTAATTCGACCAAAAACAAACTTAGGAATAAAATATGACCATTTAGGCCCACTTGGATTAGATTAGGACATTTATTATTAATTTATTTAAAGAAGGGTTAAAATAGTTAAAATCAAAGTTTAATAAGTAAATCATTTTTAATATGGGGTTATACATAAGATAAATTCGATTGTAAATATTCATTAGAAAGCTAAAAGGATTTCCTACATGATGGTATTTTATTTGTAATTTTTAGACATAAAATAATTTAATTTATTTATGACACAACGATGATGCAGTAATTATATTATTAATGAAATATTGACATAATTGATGTTATAAACACCAAAATAAATGTAATTTGAGATTTTTTATGAATTAAACTAATTTTCTAGGTTACTATGATATATTAATGTTGATTTAATCAACTTGGTTCGAACATTTAATTCTGTTATGACTTTCACAAAAATCATATATCAAATAGTGTCAAAATTGACACAAAATAGTTTTTAAATAAAATATTATATTATTAATTGTTATTGTATTCCTAAAAAATCTAAGGTTCGGCCAAATGACTTAGATAAGGATATATATATTAATAATAAACAATTTGGGGTTCTTTTGGCATGTTATAGTAAGTTTATTAACCATATAGTGAAAGAAAACAAAAAGACATGGTAAAAGTTAAATTATTTAACTTAGAGTTAAATTTAATTGATAAGGTTAAAATAATATTCTAAACATGTCTAAATTATATTGGTTGATAGGATTTCGACCCCTACCCACCTTATCTTCGAAATAAGACCCTTTGGAACCATTATAAACCGATTTTGACTTTAATATAAAATAATATTTTGAGATATTCCTAAGGTGCCCCTCTCCTCCCTTATAAAAGGACATCTCCTCCCCCTCCTCCTCACACCAATTTGAGCACTCAAGTTCGGCCAACCCCTGCCAAAATCCCTTCTCCACTTCCCTAGCAACATCCTAGAGGTTCTGGTCTTCCTCAAAGACCAATTCTAGTGCCCTAAGAGGAGGTCTCAAAGAGGCACTTCAAAGAAGAGGTAATTACCGTTACCAATTCTTTCATCTTTATTTCTTCTTCCACTTCTTCTTCTTAGGTTGTTTCATTATGAAGTAATAACATCAGTATCACTCATATACTGATATGTTATTATAAGTATGAAACAACCCTTTTTCACCATCTATCCATCCTACGGAAAAAGAAATCACTGCGCGTGCGTACGTACGGAATACCGTCTCCACGCCGTGGTGTAATCTATTTTCCACCACCACCTTACATGGATGGGTATAATGGTGTAAATAATAACTATACATAGTTATTACAACATCATATTGATTCTGATATATTGTATAATCCACTCCAATTCAATTCAATATTTATGGAAATGATATCATCGCTCGTGCGTACGTACGGACTACCGTCTCCACGACGCGATGAGATTCATTCTCCATGTTAACCTTTTAAGAATGATTATAATGTATATATAAGAAATAATAATGAAATATATGACATTATAAAGCTACTGGATTTATGTATATATATACATATGTATGTAATCTACTTACTTCCATTTCAAGACAATAAGGAAAGGAAAACAGCGTTCATGCGTACGTACGGACTACCGTCTCCATGAACGGTGTTTTTCATTTTATTTATCTACCTATTATATATATATATATACTGAATATATATGATATATAAATCATATTTTATATTCTGGAAGTAAGTAAATCATGATATAAGTAATAATGATGTCAAGAACAACAAGTCAAAACACCTACGATAAATGAAACGATTTTACCCAAAACGCTTCTTTAACATGGAGTTTACAAAAGAACGGGTAATATAATGTCATAAGTGAACCATATATGATATCATAACAATGAATATGATTCTGTAATAAGTCAATAACATGATTTAAATCATTATACAGGAGGTTCGGACACTTACAAAGCAAGTCGGACCTAAGGTAAGGGAAATATCACAATCTCATTTTTATCCGAGATTGTTTATTCGTAAGTATTTACTGGGGTGTATTTTATCATCCACATCCATGTTCCCTCAATATGTAATATTGTTTCCATCCACTTGAAATAGTTTAAATCCAATTTTACCCTTAGGTGAGTTTTTAGTAAAGAATAAGAAAGGAATCTTTTGTCGTTTTTCCGTACGAGGTACTTTTTGACTTTTCCGACAAAAGTACGAAGAATGTTTTTTTTTAACGTATACGGCATGAATGGATTTTTAAAACATTACTTAAAAGAAGCTTCCTTTACAAGTTTTCAAGTTTATTTTTAATCAACTTCTTTTATTTCAAAGTTGTATGACATGTTATGAAAGGAAAAATGATTTTGAAGAAGAAAGGATATTTTCCTCAAGAATTCAATTCAAGTGTTTTATCAAAATTATTTTCCATCTAAGATAATAAAGGGTTCTGTTTCTATCCATATTTTTTACATTGATTTGACTATGTTGAGATGGAATTATGTTTATGAATTCCTTTATCTTATATGAATTGATTTATGATGTCATGATGTTTCAAGAATCCCATTTTTATTACATGGGTTATGCGATGATGTATGATTTATGATTTTGTGGCACACATAAGAAAGGATTCATTAAGAGATGGGTGGGACCTATATCTCCCTCCAATTCATTGGGTAAAGATTTTATATCTCATGAGATAGACATGGCTGGAATGGTAGGTTATACCGGTTCAGTGAAACAGGACTGAAACGAGGATTTCTCGATTCAGAAAGGGACTTTGTCCACTAAGATAGTCTTGGCAATGAGTCTTGACTAACAAGAAATGATTCTCTATGATTATGTGTGTATGCCACAAAGTTCCATGTTTTATGTTATGATTATTGTGATTACATTTCACTGCCATGATTTATCCCATGTTATGAAATTATGCTCTCTTTTGCAGGTTATGATTTCCAAAATGTTATGTTCTTATGAATATGATGTGATTGATATTTCTTTTGTTTACCCTTACTGAGCATTTGAGCTCACCCATTTATGTTTTCTTTTCCCCAGGATATAAAGAAAGGTTTTAGGTAAAAAAAAAGGAAGATCTTTATGGGAGATGTTGAAGATCTTTCACCACGATTAGAAGATTATAGTCCGAGTTTCCAAAGACACTAAACTATTACGATCCTTGTGTGTGAGTTTTTGTAATGTACTAAGTATTCCGCAAAAGTAATGTAATGTCCATGTACGTCAAGATACGGGTCTCTACAGTTGGTATCAGAGGAAAGGTTTAGTCAACCTTTGGAAACTAGGATGCGAAAACGTTAGTGAGATCCCTAGAGATATTTCTAAGGTATGTCTAGGGATGTCTCTAAGGTTAAGTATACGTATAGGTTATAATAATAGAATTACTCTAACGATCATAGAATTAAACCTAAGATGTTGGATATTGAAGGTACTCCCCCTTTATTATGTTGTTTTCCCTAGCATGATTTTTGCCTCTCACACTATTCTTTATGGGTTTTAGACGATGGCTGGAACCCGAAGGAACCGTGTTGATCAATGCAATGGACAATGCAATGATTGCCCTCCTGAACAAACAAATGTTATGGGAGATGGAGTGCAAAATCTTATTGCTATACTTACACAAGCTATGAATCATTCTGGACTTCCAAATGAGCAGAGAAGAGAACAATATTCTATTGAGTTCTTCATGAGGCAACGTCCACCTTCTTTCAGTGGGTCTACTGATCCATTAGTTGCTGAACAATGGATTAGTACTACTGAAAAGATATTTTCAGTTCTTCAATGTTCTGAACATGATAAAGTCATCTTAGCAGTATATCGTTTGGAAGGTGAAGCTGATCAATGGTGGAATCTTATCAAGAATACGAGGCCAAGAGATGAAATTGAGTCCATGGAATGGGACGAGTTCAAGAACTTGTTTTTCAGTAAGTACTTCCCTCGTATTCTTCGAACAAAGATGGAGAAAGAGTTTCTTGAACTAAAGCAAAGGGATGATGAATCTGTTGGTACCTATGAAGCAAATTTTACAAGACTTGCAAGGTATGCTTCTGGAATTATCATCCAACCTGAAAGTAAAGTTGATCGATTTTTCAGTGGCTTAAAACCAAGTCTTCGAAGGGCATTAGCTATAAGAGACTTCAGTAGCTATGAAGAAATTGTGCGTTGTGCTATCAAGGTAGAAATGGAAGTTGGTGTTACATATCCATCTCATGGTTTTGACAAGAAACGAAAGATGGAGTTCAAGGAGAAATCTCAGAATAATGGTGAAAAGAAGATGAATGTTTCCTTATGCACAAAGTGTGGAAAGAAGCATGGTGGAGATTGTCTAAAAGGGACTAGAAAATGTTTTAAGTGTGGAAAAGAAGGTCATCGAGCAGCTGAGTGTCGAAGTAATGGAAAAAGGGTTTCTAATGATAAAGCAAACACTGCAGAGAACGCACCGCCAACACTTCAATGCTTCAAGTGCAAGGAAATGGGGCATTATGCTAATAATTGCCCTAATCCAAGGGTTAGTGATGATCAACATGAGAAACCACTGAAGGCAAAGGACAAAGGGAAATCACATGCGATCACTATTGGCAATGTTGAATATGAAAACGATGTGGTGGAATGATTAAGTGTTTATGTAATGGGATTCCAAAATAATGTTGTATCATTGAGTATTACAATATTTAGTGATGTGGTATTCAAAGTGATTGAGATATTTTTTTTAGAAATAACATGATATGCGCATAATGAAGATGAGAAAATGAAATGTTTAATAGTATTCATGAGCTCATGATTGATATAAGGACTAAGTGATATCATGGTTTGAGTATATAGAATTTTGAGGATTTTGGTATGTGGAAAGTGTTAACTTTTAACTGCACTCATGTTTTCATTAAGGTATTCAAGAGAATACACGATTAAGGACTTTGAATGTTTGGAATGTGACCAACAAGACATATCTTATGATATGTGGGGATCAACGACAGTATTAAATCTCTGGTAATCGTTGTCACTATATTATGAGAGTGGACTGCAGTATTATGTATAAGCCTAAAGATTAGACTGGATTATGTTGGACATAAGTTAGTATTGTTTTAGGATAGAAGATTTTCGATATTATTGATGGGATGTTATAGTAACGTAGTTTTAGAAAAAGGGACAACCTGCAGGACGGGCGACAGCCCATCGCTTCGGACAAGGCTGTAGGAATCGAACCCACAACCGAAGTGCGACTGGCCTTTATCGCCTACCACTGGCCTACAGGAAGTCCCTGTTTAGTAGAAACTAGTTTTATTATATTAAGCAGTATGATATATGAAGTATAAGTCCATTTTAGGAACCATATATGATTAATCTCACTATAGATCGAATTATGCATATAATTTTTGCTAACCTTTTGTTTGAGACAGATGGAATGACCTGTCATTCTATCACATGATCTGCTAACACTTCACGAATAACAAATTCAACTTCATTTATTTAAGAGATGAAGTGGAAATTGTTCAAAGCACGAACAACAGTGAGATTGTACCAAAATAAAGTATTTTCAACTTTAGGGAAATGATCTTGAAAACCGAAAATGTTGTCCTAGTGATCTTATACCTGATGAATCAGATGGTACCTTATATCATCACAAATCTATGGATTTGTGATTACTGGCTTTTCCATAGCCATGTTCTCTACCACTCTCCATCAGAACATGATGGTTAGATTTCTCTTCCATATCCATATTTTCACCTATGTGGAAACCCAATGATTAGTTTATTTGGGTAACCGTTACGTTTCATACTTTTGTTTTTAAAGATTGGTTTTGATATTCCTTTTTACGATGTGGGTTTCTATTAAATAAACTTTCGAATAGTAAACCATTTATAACCCCGACGAATTTCGAGGGCGAAATTCATTTTAAGGGGGGTAGAATGTAACAGCCCAAGATTTTATAAAGAAATATTCTTTTTAATTTTATTAATGTCTTGTGTTTTACGCTACACCAAAAGGAGCTTGCACAACACACATCCTTGACTTGACTTCCATTACACGCAATCGCGACCTTCCTCGATAGCGTGTGTAGTACGCAATACCGAGTTTCACTAAACAACGATATGCTATTAAAACTAGCCGTTATGAATAGTAATAACCACTTTTTGAAATCCAGTAAATCTTATTTTTCAAAATGAACTTTATTTTTGGATTCGGAGTATCGAATTTAGCCTAAGGTGAAATTTTGGTACTTTTCAGATAACTTTCATATTCTGATGAATAGTGAAAATTACTAAATTATAATTAAAAACAACTTTTTTAATAGAAATAATTAATAGTGATAAATCATTAATTTGAGTGGTTTTAAAGTATATTTAGAATATATTTTTACAATTTAATACAATGTTGGTCATTGGATGTAGTTTCACATTTAAACTAGACATAAACAAGTGTCAATCTTTTGATAGATATTGTTTTTTAAAAACACGCTATTTGTTTTAACAGCGGGATTTAATTATAAAATTAATTAATGCAACTTTTATGTTATGAATTTGGTAAAATAGACTTCATTTTTGAATTCGGAATATGAAATATAGCTTGGGATGAAATTTTGGCATTGTTCTGAAAAACATCAATTTTTGATGAATAGTGAAACTACTAAGTGGTAGGTTAAAAACTGAATTTTGCATAAAACTTAATTTTACCGCTTCTGTGAATGGAATTTCGAAAATCCGAGAGACACGGTTAATATCAAGGACTAAAATGTGGTTCAATGAGATGAAAATAATTTTTTGGTGAATAGTAACTTTTTACTTTTTTTACCGCGGTTAATAGTAAATAGGGTAACTAAGGGTAAATATGATATTACTATTACCCTAACACATGTCCTAATTCTATTGGACAAGTGTAATTCGACCAAAAACAAACTTAGGAATAAAATATGACCATTTAGGCCCACTTGGATTAGATTAGGACATTTATTATTAATTTATTTAAAGAAGGGTTAAAATAGTTAAAATCAAAGTTTAATAAGTAAATCATTTTTAATATGGGGTTATACATAAGATAAATTCGATTGTAAATATTCATTAGAAAGCTAAAAAGCTTTCCTACATGATGGTATTTTATTTGTAATTTTTAGACATAAAATAATTTAATTTATTTATGACACAACGATGATGCAGTAATTATCTTATTAATGAAATATTGACATAATTGATGTTATAAACACCAAAATAAATGTAATTTGAGATTTTTTATGAATTACACTAATTTTCTAGGTTACTATGATATATTAATGTTGATTTAATCAACTTGGTTCGAACATTTAATTCTGTTATGACTTTCACAAAAATCATATATCAAATAGTGTCAAAATTGACACAAAATAGTTTTTAAATAAAATATTATATTATTAATTGTTATTGTATTCCTAAAAAATCTAAGGTTCGGCCAAATGACTTAGATAAGGATATATATATTAATAATAAACAATTTGGGGTTCGTTTGGCATGTTATAGTAAGTTTATTAACCATATAGTGAAAGAAAACAAAAAGACATGGTAAAAGTTAAATTATTTAACTTAGAGTTAAATTTAATTGATAAGGTTAAAATAATATCCTAAACTTGTCTAAATTATATTGGTTGATAGGATTTCGACCCCTACACACCTTATCTTCGAAATAAGACCCTTTGGAACCATTATAAACCGATTTTGACTTTAATATAAAATAATATTTTGAGATATTCCTAAGGTGCCCCTCTCCTCCCTTATAAAAGGACATCTCCTCCCCCTCCTCCTCACACCACTTTGAGCACTCAAGTTCGGCCAACCCCTGCCAAAATCCCTTCTCCACTTCCCTAGCAACATTCTAGAGGTTCTGGTCTTCCTCAAAGACCAATTCTAGTGCCCTAAGAGGAGGTCTCAAAGAGGCACTTCAAAGAAGAGGTAATTACCGTTACCAATTCTTTCATCTTTATTTCTTCTTCCACTTCTTCTTCTTAGGTTGTTTCATTATGAAGTAATAACATCAGTATCACTCATATACTGATATGTTATTATAAGTATGAAACAACCCTTTTTCACCATCTATCCATCCTACGGAAAAAGAAATCACTGCGCGTGCGTACGTACGGAATACCGTCTCCACGCCGTGGTGTAATCTATTTTCCACCACCACCTTACATGGATGGGTATAATGGTGTAAATAATAACTATACATAGTTATTACAACATCATATTGATTCTGATATATTGTATAATCCACTCCAATTCAATTCAATATTTATGGAAATGATATCATCGCTCGTGCGTACGTACGGACTACCGTCTCCACAACGCGATGAGATTCATTCTCCATGTTAACCATTTAAGAATGATTATAATGTATATATAGGAAATAATAATGAAATATATGACATTATAAAGCTACTGGATTTATGTATATATATACATATGTATGTAATCTACTTACTTCCATTTCAAGACAATAAGGAAAGGAAAACAGCGTTCATGCGTACGTACGGACTACCGTCTCCATGAACGGTGTTTTTCATTTTATTTATCTACCTATTATATATATATATATACTGAATATATATGATATATAAATCATATTTTATATTCTGGAAGTAAGTAAATCATGATATAAGTAATAATGATGTCAAGAACAACAAGTCAAAACACCTACGATAAATGAAACGATTTTACCCAAAACGCTTCTTTAACATGGAGTTTACAAAAGAACGGGTAATATAATGTCATAAGTGAACCATATATGATATCATAACAATGAATATGATTCTGTAATAAGTCAATAACATGATTTAAATCATTATACAGGATGTTCGGACACTTACAAAGCAAGTCGGACCTAAGGTAAGGGAAATATCACAATCTCATTTTTATCCGAGATTGTTTATTCGTAAGTATTTACTGGGGTGTATTTTATCATCCACATCCATGTTCCCTCAATATGTAATATTGTTTCCATCCACTTGAAATAGTTTAAATCCAATTTTACCCTTAGGTGAGTTTTTAGTAAAGAATAAGAAAGGAATCTTTTGTCGTTTTTCCGTACGAGGAACTTTTTGACTTTTCCGACAAAAGTACGAAGAATGTTTTTTTTTAACTTATACGGCATGAATGGATTTTTAAAACATTACTTAAAAGAAGCTTCCTTTACAAGTTTTCAAGTTTATTTTTAATCAACTTCTTTTATTTCAAAGTTGTATGACATGTTATGAAAGGAAAAATGATTTTGAAGAAGAAAGGATATTTTCCTCAAGAATTCAATTCAAGTGTTTTATCAAAATTATTTTCCATCTAAGATAATAAAGGGTTCTGTTTCTATCCATATTTTTACATTGATTTGACTATGTTGAGATGGAATTATGTTTATGAATTCCTTTATCTTATATGAATTGATTTATGATGTCATGATGTTTCAAGAATCCCATTTTTATTACATGGGTTATGCGATGATGTATGATTTATGATTTTGTGGCACACATAAGAAAGGATTCATTAAGAGATGGGTGGGACCTATATCTCCCTCCAATGCATTGGGTAAAGATTTTATATCTCATGAGATAGACATGGCTGGAATGGTAGGTTATACCGGTTCAGTGAAACAGGACTGAAACGAGGATTTCTCGATTCAGAAAGGGACTTTGTCCACTAAGATAGTCTTGGCAATGAGTCTTGACTAACAAGAAATGATTCTCTATGATTATGTGTGTATGCCACAAAGTTCCATGTTTTATGTTATGATTATTGTGATTACATTTCACTGCCATGATTTATCCCATGTTATGAAATTATGCTCTCTTTTGCAGGTTATGATTTCCAAAATGTTATGTTCTTATGAATATGATGTGATTGATATTTCTTTTGTTTACCCTTACTGAGCATTTGAGCTCACCCTTTTATGTTTTCTTTTCCCCAGGATATAAAGAAAGGTTTTAGGTAAAAAAAAAGTAAGATCTTTATGGGAGATGTTGAAGATCTTTCACCACGATTAGAAGATTATAGTCCGAGTTTCCAAAGACACTAAACTATTACGATCCTTGTGTGTGAGTTTTTGTAATGTACTAAGTATTCCGCAAAAGTAATGTAATGTCCATGTACGTCAAGATACGGGTCTCTACACTTTTTATCCTTATTTTTTTGATATTTCTATTCTTTCTATGTTTTCAAACTATAAAACTTTATTATTTTTTTTCTATTTTTATATTTTTAATATTGTATGAATTAATTTTTTCATAATATTTGTAGTTGTTATAAATACACTCTTTTTTTCAAAAAAATTATAAAACTGTAAATATTTTTTAAGTAGATTATGATTTTTTTCGATATTTTTATTCAAACCCATTAGAAGAATCCCCTGAAATAGACCTAATTTAAATGAGGATTTTTTTTTGTCATTTTTATAAAACCTCGTTAAAAAGTTATTACATAGAACTGTGGTAAAGAATAGACCAATGTTGTTTCATATAGACACTTCTTTGTCAGAGTTATTTTTTCATGATCTATTTTATTCTCTTCTTTTATTTTTTTTATTTTTTTCTAATGTGATTAAAACTAATTTGAAATATACTAATCTCATTTCAAGACACACATAGGATTAAAACCAAAAAGATAAAATTTAAATAAAACTAAATGATAGAAGTAACAAATTTAACAGAAAGAAGAAGAAACATCCTAACTAGTGATTTCTATAGATTGGTTGCTCTTCCTCATTTTCAATGGATTTTGTAATTGTAATTATCACAATGAAAAGACTAAAATATCAAATATCTCATCTCATACATGTAATTAATTTGATTCCACAATTGAAATCTTGGAAGCAAAAATCCTTTCCTAAGGATCCAATTAATTTTCTTAATGGTCACTAAAAAAAGACATGGACAACACTCATTGTAATCAAAATTATTCGATAAATGATTGAGAAATTTAAAAAGTGAGAAACATCTTCTAAATCCAATTCTAATTGAATTAATGATCTACATTCATAGATTTTCCACACTCCAATCAGAATTGTGATGTACTCAAAATGGAAGAAAAATATTTAACAAATTGGAATAATATTAAAACATCATGTAGAAACCGCATTTTGAATTCAAATATTCTATAGAGAATTAGAATCAAAAAAATTAAAAAAAAACATAAAAATACATCCCCATGTGAATTAATTTTCTTAAATTAAGATAAATTTAGTCGTGTATCATGGAGGAATGGATTCCCACTTTTATCTCTATCTTCATCTTCTTTTGGAGTTGCAACAGCTTCCCAAAATATCTCTTATTTTCACTCCCATTTTTCCGAATCTTACATCTGTGAATATATCTATCCATTTTACTCTCTATATCTATATTCTCGATGTCCATTTATTTCATATAAAATCTACATTAAAATTTTTGACATAATCACTATCTATTTTAATGACTATCTAATTATAGAAATTTGTTTTCTGACCTTCAGTGACTGCTCTTGTCCCTAAAGAAAATACTATATCTCTATAAAATCTTCCACTACAATGTTATAGTAATTTTTATAGTAAAAAATCATTTAGGAGTAGTTATTATCAACATTATTATAATTTAATTTCCAGAAACCTAAAAATAAATATTTTAATTTCTCACCCACCTTACCCAAGATCATCATCTTCCTCAATCCACATCAAAATAATTTGATAAGATTCTATAGTAATATTAAAAAATGCAAACATTAATAATAAACATATATTTTTCTATTCAAAAACTTGAAACCTAGAACCCATATATTTATTTTGTTTCGTGAAGTCATCTCCTTTAGAACATAGCTAAATATTATCTTTATCATCATCTTTTGTTCAAAAGCGACATCTAGAAATCAAATCATCAACATCAAACCCTCTTAAAACCTTAACAGATCAGAAACCTTCCTAGTAGGTTCCATCCTAAAGATTTAATGTACTCTCAAGAAATCACACATTTCATCAACCTGGATTATCTCTAATAGAGATCTCAAGGAAAATAATTCATCCTCCTGTGCAAGAATTTTTTGAAGAATTACATTGATCATATACAATGCATTCATATTTTTTACGACATCTATAAAAATGGATAAGATCTCCCCTCTGTAGTGATCGACCCAAAAAATTATTCATCAGATAAAATCTCATATTGGAAATCTTTCGAGAGACACACCCAAACTTTGGCTAGCCTTTGGAATCAGAAAATAAAAAAAGTGCTCAGGTTCTAATAGTGAAGCATCAACTAGATGCTTCAGTGGAATTAAATACATTTTTTATGATTCAATCTACTTGAGGATTTCGTGGAACTTTCTATTCATCCTTATTCATTGTTTCAAAAACATTGATGGTGACCTATCGACCTTAGTAGGTCTTCATTACGGTTAATGAGATATTTCAATAGGCTTGAGTACAAAACATTTAATTTCTTAGAAAATATAATCAAAATATAATATTTGGTTTAAGATAGTGATCAATCATATTAATTTTCAAAAAATGATTTAGGTATCTCATAGTGTATACTAGTCATCTTCATCTATGGTCATCAGACCACATAGCCTCGACCTCGTCAGAGGTCGGAAAAACTAAAAGCCATCTCCAATTAGCCTTTGACCTTTTTTCTCTCTTTGTCCAATGTCATTATAGTTATATTCACTAGAGACATTATAAAACTACATGGTGATATTGAATAAAATCATAGGTCAAGCCCAACTTCTTCAGTGGTGGAGAGGAACTAGGAATCAAGTGTTATCTTCTTAATCATAAATGGTGGGTTTGTGATCTTAAATGTTTGATATTCCTCAAGAAGAAATCAAAATAAACCCCCATAATCAGTGGATTTGGGTTCCCTTTAGAATAATGTATTAGTTTTCATTTAAAATCCAATGACCACATAAGATAATTATCTTACAATGTATTTTTTATCTTACATGGGCTAAAATTATCTTTCATTGCGAATTTAAATTATCTTAATCATTATAATTCTAAACATACCCACTTCTCAAATCATGTTCTTGCTAATAACTCATATACTTAGGTGGTGGATAATTTTTTATCTTACACAACTCAATTATCAAATGAATATAAATAGAAAATATATTACATCACTTGGGAGATTGAAATTTATGTCACTCCCAACACTGAACATAATAATAAACAATTAAGGAAATTAAAATAAATATAAAAATGGAAATTAAAATAAACTAATAACAAAATATTTTTTTAATAATATAAAAAATACATTCAATAATTTGTTTAGAGAATAAAATATTATAAATTTAAAAAATCTAGATAAAATAATTAATTGATTAATTAAATAATAAAATAAAATTATTATTTTTATTTTTATAAATAATGGAAATATGATTCAATGCTTCTAATTGTTAAATTATTTAATTAAAATAAATTAAAAACTACTATTCAATTATTAATTAAAAATTAAAAAATAAAATATGAATAAATATAAAACAAAATTAATCAAAAACATATAATCTTACTATTTTACAAGATTCTTCAAAATTAAACAATAAGTACAGGTTAAAAAATTATAATTAAACATAAAAACATATATTAAAAATATAATTAATTACTTTATTTCTATAAAATTGATTAAAAAACAATTAAAAATTAGTCAATTATAACATTTTTATCAAATAAAATATTATTAAATTATTCATATTGTTTGGAAATTTAGAACAGAAATAAAGTCACTTCACTCGTCTCTCATAGAAGTTGAGGCAAATAATCTCTCTTACATTTAGATCATGTTGTGGACATCTAAAGACTACCCCAAAAAAGAATTGTCCTCTAATAATCATTTCTTTATCACTATGCACTTGGAGTTTGACTCTTGGATCACTTTTACACAGTCTACAAAATAATACATGATAACTAAAGGTTCACATTCCAGCACTCAATGATCCTCTGATGCATCCACTATCCACTCCACCATCAAATATCATCATATATTATTCTTCTAGTGAAATATTCTAACCAAGATCATGTGCCTCCAGTATCTTCCTAATAAGATCATCCACAACAAAATTAACATTCCCTAGAGCATAGGCTATCTCAATGAAAAAATATATAAAAATACTCCACCCGATGCCTTAATTTCAGATTGATATCCTAATGAGAGAATATATGTAGAGACCCAAAGCTTGATGTACATAGATATTACATTACTTTTTCGGAATACATAATACATGACAAAAATATATTCCCAATGATCGTATTAGTTTAGCATATCTGGAAACTCAGAACATAATCTTCTAATCATGGTGAAAGATCATCAACATCTCCCATAAAGATCTCCCCCTTTTATTTTCTAACCTAAAACCATTATTTGTATCCTATGGAAAAGAAAACATATAAAAGGTGAGCTCAAATGCTCAGTAAGGGTAAGCATGGAGAAAATAAAACAAACCATATACATTTGAATTTAAAAACATGAACAAAACGTTTAAACATCAAAATTTTGAGCAATGACATAAAACATGGCAGTACGTAAGGCATAGATCATAATGGAACATCAATCATGCTAAAATATCATGGGGAATAAGACATATAATTGTGGAAAACCATTAGTCACATGATAATATTTCCATACTAGCCAAGTCATTGCTTCCAAGACCATCATATTGGACAGAGTCCCTTACTGAATCGACTTCACTCCTCGTTCCAGTCCTGTACCACTGAACCGGATTAACTTAATGTTCCAGCCATGTCTATCTCATGAGATATAAATCCTTACCCAATGCATTGGAGGGAGATATAGGTCCTACCAATCTCAAAATTAAATCATTCTATAGTGTTCCACAAAATAAACATACATCATTCATAATAACCCAATGAATAAAATGGGTTTCATAAACATCATCCCATCATAACATAATCCATATAAAAAATGGATATCATTTCATCATAAGAAAAATCAAACCATGTAAATAATAGATATGTTATACTTGAAACCTAAACATACTAAATAATGTCATCTTAGATGGAAAATAGTTTTGATAAAACACTTGAAATGAATTCTTGAGGGAAATGTCCTTTCTTCTTCAAAATCATTTTCTTTTTATAAAATGCCATGGAATTTTAAACGAAAAGGATTTTTGTTGAAAATAATCATGAAATATTGTCGAGGAGGCATTATGAAAATAAGGTGTTATGAAACAGTAAAAATATGTTCATTCTGTATAAGTTTAAAAAAACATTCTCCTTGTACTTTTAAAGGAAAAGTCAAAAAGTACCTTATATAGTAACCAAAGGAAAGATTCCTTCCATTCAATGTGGTAAAAAGTCAAAAAAGTGTAAAAATGAATTTGAACATACATGGAAGAATAGTAATAATTTTAAGAATTTTTTTAGAAAACATGGACATGGATGATAAAAATAACCCCAGTAAATACTTATGTATAAGCACTCTCAGATAAAAATGAAATTTGAAAAATTATCCCTTAACATATGTCGAATTTCTTATGTATGTGGCTTTTACTCCTGTATAGTTGGTTTCAACATATTATTAACTTGTAACATACCGATAATATTATTTATGATATCATATATGATTAACATATGACTTTATATTACTCGTTCTGTGGTAAATTCTATGATAAAGAAGCGTTTTGGGTAAAATCGTTTCATTTATCGTACATGTTTGGACTTGTTGTTCATGATATTATTACGTATATCTGGATTTACTTAATTAAAGAATGTAAAACATGATTAATATATAATATATATTCAGAATATAAATATATGTGATAGATCAATAAATGGAATGAAATACACCATTAATGGAGACGATAGGTCGTACGTGCGCATGAACGTTGTTTTCGTTTCCGTATTGAATTGAATGGAATTAAGTAAATGAAACATATATGTACATAAATCCAGTATCATTACTATGTAATATATTTCATGATTATTTATTATATATACTTTATAATCATACTTGAATAGTTAATCATGGAAAATGAATCTCATCACATTCATGGAGACGGTTGTCCATACATACGCACGAGCGACAATATCATTCATTTGATATTCAAATCATATATAAATGGATGGTATATCATATATAAAGAATCATAATAATGTTATATTTATTATTTATATCATTTATACTCATTATTATTCCCATCAAAATGATGAAATGTTAGAATAACAAACTACACCACGACGTGGAGGTGGTAAGCTGTATGTACGCACGTGTGGTGACTTTATCATTCATAGGATGGATAAAATAACTAATATGGTTGTAAAAGTTTTATAATAACATAACATCATATAGAATACACTGGATTTATTATTTTATAATGGAAAAAACAAAGAAGGAGGAATTTGGAACAAGAGAGGAACTTGAAATAGGTGGTGAGATATTTACCTATTCTTCGGGTTCTTTCTTTTTATTTGATAAAAAGGGATCTTTAGGTATCCTTTATGACAATATTAAAGCCTCTAGGATTAAGGTAGGATAGTCGATAGGGTATTTGGGTAGGGGTGGCCGAGCCAAATGGCTTTGGAGGTGTAAATTAAAGAGAAGGGTGAGTGACCTTTTATAAGAGGGGTGAGGGGTACCTTTGGAAAAACAAAAAATATTATTTTATAATAAATTTATATTTGGTTTATAATGGATCCAAAGTTAATTATTTTGAGGCTTGGGTAGGGATGGTTTGAAATACTCTCAACCAAGACAAGTTCAGGTTACCATTTTAAACATATCATTTAGATTTAACTCTAAGTTAAATAATTTAACTTTTACCGTGTCTTCTTGTAATCTTACACTATACGGTTAATAATCATACTATAAACATCCAATCGAGCCCCAATTGGTTCATTAATGTCGTATATTTTATTATATAAGTCTTTCGGTCAAAACTTGGATTTTTAAGAATGTTATATCAATTAATAATATAATATTTGTTTTAAAAACTCTTTTATGTCAATTTTGAAACTATTTGGTATTTTGTTTTTTTAATTCATAAAAACATTATTACTTCAATATGAAGTTCATTTAACCAACCCTTATATGTTATATTAACCTATGAAATTAGTTTAATTCATAAAAAGTCTCAAATTACATTTATTTGTGTATTTATAATATCAATTATGTTAATATTTCATTAATAAGGTATTTACTACATCATCATTGTGTCATAAATAAATTAAATTATAAATAAAATATCATTATGTATGAAATCGTTTTATCTTTATAATAAATATTTATAGTCGAATTTATCTTATGTATTACCCTATATTAAAAATGTTTAACTTATTAAACATTCATTTTAACTCTTTTAACTATTCTTTGAATTAAATAATAATAAATGTCCTAATCTAATCCAAGTGGACCTAAAGGGTCATATTTTATTCATAAGGTTGTTTTTGGTCGAATTACACTTATCCAACAGAATTAGGACATGTGTTTGGGTAATAATAATATCATTTTTACCCTTAATTACCCGATTTAATTTTAACTGTCGTAAATAAAATTAAAAAGTTACTATTGACCAAAAAATAGTTTTATCTTATTGAACCACATTTTACATAGTGATATCAACCGTGTCTCTCATATTCTTGAAATTCCCCTCACAGAAGTGGTAAAATTATGTTTTATATAAATTTGAAAATTCTCTTAGGAGGTGGGTAAAAGACTGTAAAAAGTTCAATAAAATATTTATATATCTCAAATTATTATAAAATGACTCCAATTAATTACATTGAACTTATATAGGTATTATGTATCTATTTTTACCTATAATAAAAATAAAACAAATGATTATTTAAATAAAAAGTCTGTTTTAATCGATAACTGAGTGTTTTCACTATTCATCAAAATTTGAATGTTTTCAGAAAAATACCAAAATTTCACACTAGGATAATTACGATATTCTGAATATAATAATGAAGTCCATTTTGAAGGATAAATTTATAAAATTTTAAAAAGTTTGTATTACTACTCATAACCGCTAGTTTATATAATATTATAATAACATACTGTTATTTAGTGAAACCCAGTATTGCGTACTACACATGCTATCGAGGAAGGTCGTGATTGTGTGTAATGCAAGCCAAGTCAGGGATTTATGTAGTGCAAGATCTCTTTGGTGTTGTGTATAAAATAATCAAAACTTATTTTATTTATACATTATAAAAAATATATACTTAATGTTGCATAGACTAATTTCCAGAAAACGAACTTGAAATTGTGTGTAACACGAACCAAGAATAGTGTTTCATAAACTGAAAGCTAATACGGTGTTTTGTATAATACAATATAATCTTGGTGTAGTGTATAAAAGAAGATATCAAAGAAATTAAAAACAATATATCTCATAAAATCTCGGGGGTGTTACATTCTACCCACTATAAAATGAATTTTTCTCTAGAAATTCGTCAGGGTTATAAATTGTTTACTACATTAAAGTTTCATTCATAGAAACCCACATCGTAAAAATGAATACTAAAACATAATTTTAAAAAGTGAAGTCTAAAATGTAACGGTTACCCAAATTAACTCATCACTGCGTTTCCAAATAGGAGAACATAGGTGAAAATATGGATATGGAAGAGAAATCACACCATCATGTTCTGATGAAGAGTGGTAGAGAACATGGCCATAAAAAACCCAATAATCACAAAGCCATTAATTTGTGATGATCTAAGGTACCACCTAATTCATTGAATATGAGGGTACTAGGACAATGTTTTTAGTTTTCAAGATCATTTCCCTAATGTTGAAAAAAAAATTCACAAGGAGAAATACTTACTTAATTTCAGTGTATTATCATCCTTGGTCATTCCATGAACAATTTCCACTTCATCTATTATTTAATGAAATGAAGTTGAATTTCTCCTTCTTGAAATGTTATCAAATCATATGATAGAATGATAGGTCATTCCATCTATCTCAAACAAAAGGTTAGCAAAAGTTATTAAATATGCATAAGTCCATCTATGGTGAGATTAATCATATATGGTTCCTAAAATAGACTTATACTCCAACTATCCTTCCACTTAATAAAATAAAATTAATTTCTACTAACTAGGGACTTCTTGTAGGACAGTGGTAGGTGATAAAGGCTTGTCGCACATCAGTTGTGGGTTCGATTCCCGCAGGCTTGTCCGATGCAACGGGTTGTCGCCCGTTCTGCAGGTTGTCCATTTTTTGAAACTATACTATTATACCATTCCAGAAATAAAATCGAAAAAAATTATAGCCTTAAACAATACTATATAATGTTCAACATAAACCATTCCAACCTTAAGACTTATCCAAAATACTTCTTTCTAAACTCATAGTATAAAGATAACGATTACTAAAAAGGTTATATAAAAAGAATATGAATACCATCATTTATCCATCATATATCACAAGATATATCTTTTTGGTCACATCCCAAACATGTGATTACCTTAATCATGTATTCTTTTGAAACATATATTACCATATAACCTTAGTGAAAACATGAATGCTATCAAAAGTTAACTCTTTCCACATACCAAAATCCCAAAACTTCTATATACTCAAACCATGATATCACTTTGTCCCTATCTCAATCATGAGCTCATGAATACTATCAAACATATGATTTTCTTCTTATCCCTTCATTATGTGCATATCATCTTCTTTTGAAAAATATTTCAATCACTTTTCATGGTTACCAGTACCATATTCTTATGGAAAACCACAATGGAAAAATACATAAATATTCTAATATACCATAAAAGTACCTCAACAACATTATTCTTGAATACCAATACATAAACACTTCCATCCATCCTCTTCAATGATTGTCATGGAATATGTCTTTCCTTGATTTAGAAGTATACTTTTTTGGTTAGGGAATTGAGTTGGGTAATGCCCATGTTCTCCACAGATAAGACATTGAACTCCATAACAGTTTGTCACTCTATGACCCTTCACTCCACACAGATAACATCTCCCCCTCGATTTGATGTATTCATCAAGGTTCTTCATCCCTTATTTAGAAATCTCAATCTTCCTTTCTATATTCTCCTCACCATGCGAACATGCATAAAAGTCAATCATCCTCTTATTTTATGAATTATGAATACCACTAAAGTTCACCTTGTTAATCATATATCACGATGACTGATTTGAAATAATCACAAAATCATTATTTCTAAGAATTATGCAATTTCGTTTCTCAGAGTCACCAAATTTTCCATTCAACTCAATGTTGACCCAATACTTTTTGGTTCCCTCCACTGACTAAAACCAAAAACCATGGTGTAAGAAACAGTTAAAATTATAAGGAACCACATAATCATAAAAAATAACTTATGGGATGTCTAAATTATCACATATTCTTTAATCCATGACACCCTAGGTTCACCATAGGTTATTCATGATCGTCCACATAATTCTAGGACCGTAACCTATAGTTATACAAAACCATAGGGACATCCCTAGTCATACCTTAGAAATATCTCTAGGAATATCACTAAAGTTTTCGGATCCTAGTTTCTGAAGGTTAACTAAACCTTTGCTTGAATACCAACTGTAGATACCCAAAGCATGACATACATTGACATTACATTGCTTTTTCGGAGTACTTAATACATGACATAAACAGACTCCGAAATACTGTATTAGTTTAGTATATTTGGAAACTCTTAAAATAATCTTCTAATCATGGAGAAAGATCTTCAGCATCTCCCATAAAGATATCCCCCTTTTGTTTTCTTACCTAAAAACTTTCTTTATATCCTGGAGAAAAGAAAACATATAAAGAGTGAGCTCAATTGCTCAGTAAGGGTAAGCATGGAGAAAATAAAACATAACATATAAATTTGAATTTAAAAACATGAACATAATGTTTAAACATCAAAATTTTGAGCAATGACATAAACATGGCAGTACGTAAGGAGTAGATCATAATGGAACATCAATCAAGATAAAATATCATGGGGAATAAAAAAATGTAATTTTGTAAAACTATTAAGTACATGATATGATTTGTATAGTATCCAAGGCATTGCTGCCAAGACCATCATAGTGGACAAAGTCCCTTACTAAATTGAGTTCACTCCTCATTCCAGTCCTGTATCACTGAACCAGATTAACTTGTCGTTCCAACCATGTCTATCTCATCAGATATAAATATTTACCAAATGAATTGGAGGGAGATATAGGTCCCACCCATCTCATAATGAAATCATTATTTTTTGTGCCACAAAATAAACATACATCATTCATAATAACCCATCAAATAGAATGAGTTTCATATACATCATCCCATCATAACAAAATCGAGATAAAATAATTGGATATAATTTCATCATAAGAAAAATCCAACCATGTAAATAATAGAGACATTATACTTAATCAATAAACATAGTAAATAATGTCATCTTATATGGAAAATCATTTTGATAAAATACTTGAAATGAATTCTTGAGGAAAATATCCTTTCTTCTTCAAAATAACTTTCTTTTTACAAAATGCCATTCAATTTTAAAAGAAAAGGATTTTTGTTGAAAATAATGTTGAAATCGTGTAGACTAGGCTCCATGAAAAGAAGGTGTTATGAAACTGTAAAAATCCGTTTATGCTGTATAAGTTTAAAAAAACATTCTCATGTTAAATTTAACAGAAAAGTAAAAAAGTGCATTATATGGTAACCAAAGGAACGATTCCTTCCATAAAATGTGGTTTAAAGTCAAAAAAGGGTAAAATTTACATTAAACTTACATGGAAGAATAATAAAAATTTTATGAAAACATTTTTAGAAAACATGGACATGGATGATAAACATAACCCCAGTAAATACTTACGTATAAGCATTCTCAGATAAAAATGAGATTTGCAAAATTATCCCTTACCTTATGACCAATTTCTTCCATATGTGTCCGAGACTCCTTTATAGTGGGTTTAAAAATATTATTAACTTGTAACATAACCATAAAAATATTTATGATATCATATATGATTCACTTATGACTTTATATTACCCGTTCTTTTGTAAATTCTATGTTAAAGCAGTGTTTTGTGTAAAATCGTTTCATTTATCATACATGTTTTGACTTGTTTTTCTTCATATTAATACTTATATACTGATTTACTTAATTCGAGAATATAAAATATTATTTATATATAATATATATTCAGCATATAAATATATATTATACATTGATAAATGGAATGAAATACACCGTTCATGGAGACGGTAGGTCGTACGTACGCATGAACGTTGTTTTTGTTTACTTATTGATTTGAATGGAATTAAGTAAACAAAACATATATGTAAATAAATCCAGTATCATTATTAGGTAATATATTTCATGATTATCTATTATATATACTTTATAATCATACCTGAATGGTTAATAATGGAAAATGAATCTCATCGCATTCGTGGAGACGGTAGTCCGTATATACGCACGAGCAACAATATAATTATTTTGATATTAAAATCATATATAATTGGATGGAATATCATATATATAGAAAAATAATAATGATATATTTATTATTTATATCATTTATACTCATTATTATATCCATCCAAATGATGAAATGTTTGAATAACAAACTACACCATAGCGTGGAGACGGTAAGCCGTACGTACGCACGTGTGGTGACTTTTTCATTCATAAGATGGATAAAATAACTAATAAGGTTGTAAAATTTTTATAATAACATCACAGTATATATAATATACTGGAGTTATTATTTTAGAATGGAAAAAACAAATAAGGAGGGAGTGAAAGAAGAAAGGAACTTCAAATAGGTGGTGAGATATTTACCTCTTCTTCGGGTTCTTCCTTTTGATTTAATCAAAAGGGATTTTAGGGTTAGATTTATGACTAAAGGAAGGCCTCTAGGATGATTTTAGGATCATTTAAAGGATATTTTGGTAGGTTTTGGCCAATACAAATGGCTTTGGAGGTGTGAATTAGAGAGAAGGGTGAGTGCAATTTTATAAGAGGGGTGAGGGGCACCTTAGGAAAAACATAAAATATTATTTTATAATAATTTCATATTCTGTTTTTAATGGCTCCAAAGTGACTTATATAGAGGATAGGGTGGGTATGGGTCTAAATCCTCTCAAACTATAGGTTTTAGAAAAGTATAGGTTACCATTTTAACCTTATCATTTAGATTTAACTCTAAGATAAATAATTTAACTTTTACCGTGTCTTCTTGTATTCTTACATATATGTTTAATAAACTTACTATAAACTTCCAATAGAACCCAAATTGGTTCATTAATTTAATATATATTATTATATAAGTCTTGTGTCCGAACCTCAGATTTTTAGGTCCAATATATCAACTAATAATACAATATTTGTTTTAAAAACTCTTTTATGTCAATTTTGACACAATTTGGTATTTGTTTTTTTAATTCATAATAGAATTATTACTTCAAAAAAATTAATATAACCAACCCTAATACGTTATATTAACCTATAAAATTAGTGTAATTTATAAAAAGTCTCAAATTACATTTATTTTGGTATTTATCATATCCTTTATGTTAATATTTCATTAATAAGGTAATTACTGCATCATCATTATGTCATAAATAGATTAAATTATTAAAAAAAATACTATTACAGAGGAAATATTTTTATCTTTATAATGAATATTTATATTCTAATTTATCTTATGTATAACCCTATATTAAAAATGTTTTACTTATTAAACTTTGATTTTAACTATTTTGACTCTTCTTTCAATTAAATAATAATAAATGTCCTAATCTAATCCAAGTGGACCTAAAGGGTCATATTTTATTTCTATGGTTGTTTTTGGTTGAATTACACTTATCCAATGGAATTAGGACATGTGTTAGGGTAATAATAATATCATTTTTACCCTTAATTACCATATTTACTTTTAACTATGGTAAATAAAAGTAAAAAGATACTATTCACCAAAAATTATTTTTATCTTATTGAAACACATTTTACTTACTGATATCAATCGTGTCTCTCATAATTTTTAAATTCCAATCACAGAAGAGGTAAAATTATGTATTTTGTACGTTTGTAAATTCTCTTAGGAGGTGGGTAAAAGACGGTAAAAAAGGTCAACAAAATTTTTATATATCTAAAATTATTCTAAAATGACTCCAATGAATTAAATTAAACATATATAGTTATTATGTATCTATTTTGACCTAAAAAAAATGATTATTCAAATAAAAAGTCACTTTTAACCAATAACTTATTGTTTTCACTATTCATCAAAAATTGAAAGTTTTGATAAAAATACTAAAAATTCACCATATGATAATTTCGATATTCTGAATCCAACAATGAAGTCCATTTTGAAAGGTAAAATTTATAAAATTTCAAAAACTGGGTATTACTATTCATAACGGCTAGATTATATAATATTTTAATAAGATATCATTGTTTAGTGAAACCCGGTATTGCGTACTACACACGCTATCGAGGAAGGTCATGATTTCGTGTAATGCAAGCCAAGTTAGGGCTGTGTGTAGTGAAAGATCCCTTTGGGGTTGCGTATGACATAATCAAAACTTATTTCATTTATACGTTAAACAAAATCAATACATAATGTTGTGTAGAATAATTTACACAAAACGAACCTCAAATTGTGTGTAACACTAGCCAAAAATAGTGTTGCATATACTGCAAGCTAATACGGTTTTGTGTATAGTGCAAGCTAATCTTGGTGTAGTGTACAATAGAATACATCAAAGAAATTAAAAATAATATATCTCATAAAATTTTGGGGTGTTACAATATATATCATTAATATCTTATGTTCCACGTAGACGAAAAACCTCTCACTAAAAACATAATGTCACCAAATCTATAGAGTGTAGAGAAAAACTACCAACTCTAAGTCATTTTTTGGGTAGTTCCTCTCATGGTGTTATAGATAACATGGACAATAATTGGATACCTTATCCCCCTGCACCAAACAATCTCCCAAAATAACTCATAATGAATCACAATACATTGAGTGTCTAATATCGTGCCTTTGAAAGATAAAATCTTGGGTTACATCCAATCTTATCATCCTCTTTAGGAACACCTCCTCACACTGATTAGACCACTCAAAATTCTTCCCCTTTTTTGTCAAACCTATCAATGTCACTATAATTCATGGATGAAGAGTTGATAATAACCTATAATCCTAAGGAATCTCCTAATCTAAAACAATTCGTGGGATATATCTAAGACATCATGAGCTAAATATTAACTAAGTCCACTTAAGTCCCCATCTTAGAAATAACACGCCCAAGGAACCACACCTATGAAATCCAAAAGTGGTACTTTGAAATTTTAGAATATAACTAATGATCATAGAGTATATCCAATAAAATCTAAAGGTACTTATAATGTTTGTTAGATGTCTTGGAATATATAATAACATCATCTATGAACACAACAACAAAATAGTTGATTTATTAATGAAAATTCCTTTTCATGAGACCATAAATGCCTCTAGATACTTTTTTGACCAAAAAATCATGAAAATATACCCATATAATCAATATATACTCAGAAATTCTGTCTTAGGAATATAATTCTCTCTAACTTGTAACTGATGGTTGTCAGAATGAATATCGATCTTGGAAAACCCATTAGATCCATAAAACTGATCAAACAAATCATAAATCCTAGGTAAAGGGTACATGCTCTTCATTGTAACTTGATTCGTCTTTCTATAGTACCCACTATGTCATAGAATACCATATTCTTTCTTATAAAAAAACACCAAAAAACCCCAATGTGATGCCCCTTGTATGAAAATCCCTTTTCCTCTAAGTAATCTATCTACACCTTTATGTCTCTAAACTGAGTTGGTTAAATAAGATATAGAGAAATGAAAATCTCTTTTATTATAATCTTAAGTATAATCTCAAATTTAATCCCTCTATCTAGAGGAAGACCTATGGTATCACCATGGAATACACCCTTATAATTATTTCATGTTGAAGGTAATGTAGAAGGAGATAATGTAGACTTTACTACAAGAGTCAAACCTTCTACTTGAATTATAAAAGATCTAACATTACTTTTGGTTGGCCTCATAATTCCTTCTGTAAGATTCCACTCACCAGTCAATACATATGTCACTCCTCTAGGTGTGGTGAATGTCACACATCTCTAGTATTAGTTGATATGAGCTTGATACCTATTCCAAATGTCCATTCTAAATATTGCATCGAAACGAGTCATCTATTATATCATTAAGCATTGAATGTGTTTGTGGCTAATGAAAACTACATGAAACTTATGAAATCCATAGGTATAGTTTACTTTTGTCCCCAAGGGAGCTTCAAGAGAGTGTAACTCAGAATGAAACATAACTAGTAAATATAGGATGGTGAAAAAATATATATATGAATAACTTAAGTAGTCATAATGAACACATATTGAATTTATATTGGAAAACCTATCCTAGAAGTTACCCACACATAAGGTATCATCCTCCTCGTTCTACTGAAGGCTCAGAACTAGCCATCTAAATGTGCATGTAAGTCATAATCATATAAAAACAAATCATAACAGCATATCCAAGTTTAACTACCTAATTCCAACAAAAATATATCACAATAGTATGAAAAATTATATATAACTCAATAGAGAATATAGGTCTATCATGAATAGATATCACAATAGAAGAATTAAATTAAATAACTACTATGAGGCCCAAAACATGTATATATATGGTATGGGATCCTACATGCCTACTAATAATGTATGGATGAACCCAAATCCCATAAAAGTATAACATTAATCCCATAACTAGTAACTCAAAGGTCCTTAACACACGAGATGGTCATGCACATGGAAACTCCCCAACCCGAGTTCCACACGTCCTATCTACTTTCTATTATAACAAGAAAATAAAAATAATAAAGGAACCACATGCCTCTAATATGACTTTTTAACACCCCAAGCTGAATAATTAGGTTTAATTTAGAGTTCTATATAGCCACATATGTGCCTCTCCATACACAAGTTTTAGAATAGAAGCGAGGGTATGAATGCCATCAGTAGTGAGACTATACCCCAAGTATCAATAACTACACATATAAATAACGACATATATTAATAAAATGGAATAGATAAATAATTCAAAATTAATGGAATTTCAGGTATCTAAATTTATATAGACTAACAGACCAATGACCATTAAAGTGACAAGTCAAACAAGAGAGTGTGAAATAAGGATAAATAAATAAAACAATTTATCATTACCAATGAATTTGTCCCAATACTTCCTATGATCCCCATTTTCTATATCATAGAACACTATCACTGGAAATTTTACCTTTCATGTATTCCTAATCATGATGTCCTCATGCACATCAAGATTCCCATGTTGGGTGTGAGTATAAACCTAACAGGTCACCACCAAAGAATCCTTAACATCAGTGCACTTGAATAAGATAATTCCATGATAATAAATAAATGTGAAAGAAAAAAAGAATCATGCACCAAGAATTCGTGCTCTAATAATGATTCTAAAAACCCCTGGGAATACCTTCTTCGACTCTATACTAGAAACATTGTTATAATAGAATCTGGGCACTAGAGTTGACCAGAAGGTCTCCACATGAATTCCACAATATCTATTAGGATAATGAGTATCAGTTTAGGCCACAAGGTCATCATGCTTATCTCTCACACATATCAGACCAAAATGCCTACAAATACCAACACTACCTTGGGTGTAGCCATAAGGTCATCATATCCCAACAATGTATCTGGGGTTAGGTCCCCAAATACCAACATGAAAAACTACCACTTCTTAGTTTTGATAACACAATACCATAATTCCATCAAGTCAGGATACAAGCCCATTATACGCTATTATCTCCACTTAGGCTAGATAATAGAAGACCATCATACCCTTGGATCATGACACAGAGCCATCATGGACCTTCATCTAACTCGGTCCTTTCATCAATTCACATGCATCATTGGAACATACTCTGCTTATAGGTCCACCAATCCATTGAATGTTTACATATAACTTTTATATCATTCATAGTCCAAAAAAGAATCAGATACCAAATATATCACATAAAAATAGTCATCATATCAGTGACATACATCCAGAGGAATAGTTCAACAAACATCGGTACCAATATCCAAACACACACATTTGATTAACCTCAAACATGGGTCTCAAAAGTTATGCATGTACACACACATGTGATAAAACATAAATCATTGTTCCATGTGATAAACATGCACACACGTGTGATCATAAATAAAACATGGTCTCAAAAGATATACTATCCCACATATGAGATCAAAATCACTCACAATTTAATCATATAATCACACAAAATAATATCATTATAACATTCATATACATGGCCTATATATGGTAAGGAACTCCCTACCTCAAGCATGTCAATGTCAATGTCAAGGTTTTTTAAGGGTATTATCACCTAAAACCCATTATCACACCAACTGGGATGGGATTGGAAACGAATCTTTCCTATAACTGATTCTTACAATAATAAAAATTGTTTTATAATGAGTATCAAGAAGGAATAAATCCAAATATATATCTAACTCTTACGAATTTTCAACATCATGAATTTTATAATATGATTTTTTATGAGGATGGTGAAATTTTCGAGACCCATACATGACATAAATAGACATTACATTACTTTTGTGGAATAATTAATACATAACAAAAACAGACTCCCAAAGACTGTATTAGTTTAGAGTCTTTGGAAACTTGGAACAAAATCTTCTAATCATGGTGATATATCTTCAATATCTCCCATAAATATCTTCCCAATTTTTCATACCTAAAATATTTCTTTATATCCGGGGGAAAATAAAACATAAAAAGGGTGAGCACAAATTCTTAGCAAGGGTAAACATGAAGAACATAAAACAATCCATAAACATTTGAACGTAAAAACATGATCATAAAACATAAAAATCATGAGTAATGACATAAATCATGGATGTTCATAAGGAATAGATCATAAATTAACGTTAATCATGATAAAATAGCATGATAATAAAACATGAAATTGTATAAAACCATTAAGCACATGATATGATTTGCAGAGTAGACAAGGCATTGCTGTCAAGACCATCATAGTGGGAATGTCCATTACTGAACCGAGTTTACTTGTCATTCCAGCCCTGTAATACTGAACCATATTTACTTTCCATTCCATCCATTCTTATCTCATGAGATATAAATATTTACCCAATGCATTGGAGGGAGATATAGGTCCCACCCAGCTCCTAATGAAATCATTCTAACATGTGATACATAATAAACATAAATCATTCATCATAACCCAACAAATAAAATGGGTTTCATAAACATCGTCCCATATTGAAATAATACATATAAAATAAATGGATATCATTTCATAATAAATAAAATAATAACCTGTAAATAATAGGGACATTATACTTGAATCATAATCATATTAATGAATGTCATCTTAGATGTAAAATAGTTTTGAAAAAAAAACATAAAATGAATTCCTGAGGAAAATATCCTCTCTTTTTCTAAATAATTTTCTATTCTCAAAAATTCATTCAATTTTAAAAGAAAATAATTTTATGGAAATAACCATGAAATCTTTTAGAAGAGGCTTCAAGGAAATAAGGTGTTATGAAACTGTAAAAATCCATTCATGCCGTATATGTTAATTAAACATTCCCCTCATACTTTTACTGTAAAAGTCCAAAAGTACCTCTTTTTGTAAACAAATGAAAGATTCCTTCTATACAACATAGTAAAATAAAAAATTAGGTTAACATGGATTTAAAAATACATTGAATAATAGTAATTAATTTATGAATAATATTTATAAAACATGGACATGGATGATAAATATAACCCCAGTAAATACTTATGAATAAACAATCTTGGATAAGAATGATATTGGAATAATTATCCCTTACCATTTATGATCGATGGAATCATACGTTTCATAAAATAAAGAAAATTACATGAATATGTAAATATCATATCCTTCATAATAAAGATCATAAAACATTCATGGGAATCATAAAAATCATATAAAAGAAATAGATTATGATTAAGGCATATGTCTCACAAAAATAAGAGCGAGATGATATAATCCCTTACCTTTGGTCTGATTTCTTCCTTGTGTGTCTGAATCTCCTAAAAAATGCTTTAAATAATGTCATTGACTTATTAAATGGTCATAGTCGTTTTAATGATATCATATACGATTCACTTACGACTTTATATTACCCATACATTTGTCAATTCCATGTTGAAGCAACGTTTTGGCTAATAATTGGTTCATTTATCGTACATGTTTAGACTTGTTATTCTTGATATTATTACATATATCATGATTTAATGACTTCCAGAATGTAAAATATGATTTATATATCATATATATTGATTATATATATATATAATGTAGATAAATGAAATGAAATACACCGTTTATGGAGATGGTAGGCCGTATGTACGCATGAACGCTGTTTTCCTTTCCTTATTGACATGAATAGAAGTAAGTAGATGACATACATATATATATATATACATAAAAAAAAGTGTCATTATTATTTCATATTTCTCATTATTATTTTTTATATATAATTTATAATCATTCTTGAATGGTTAACATGGAGAATGAATCTCCTCGCGTTGTGGAGACGGTAATCCGTACGTACGTACGAGTGATGATATCATTCCTATAATTATTTAATGGAATTGAAGTGCATGATATAATATCTAATAATTAGTATCATCTTATAATAATAATATATAGTTTTTTACTTCCGCCATTATACCCATCAAAGTAAGGTGGTGGTGGAAAAACAGATTACACCACGACGTTGACACGGTAAGCCGTACGTACGCACGCGCGATGATTTCATTTATCGTAGGATTGATAGAAGATGAAATTTGGTTGTTTAATATTCATAATAACATATAAGTATACAAGTGATACTGGAGTTATAAATTCATAATGAAACAAATCATATAGATGATGTAGAAGAAGAAATAAGTTTGAAAGAAACGGTAAAGGATATTACCTCTTCTTCAACATGCCTCTTCTAAACATCCTCTTAGGGAACTAAAGATGGTCATTAAAGACAACCATGGCCTATATTATGATTCTAGGTAAGTTGATAATGGAAATGGGTAGGGTTTGGACGAGTTTGAAAGCTCAAAATAGAGTGAAGAGAAGAGGGAGGACGTTCCCTTTTATAAGAGAGTAGAGGGGAACTTTTGGAAACCTCTAAAATATTAATTTATAATAAACTCATAACCCACATAAAAACATAAAAAGTGACTCAAATTAAAATATAAATTAATAATGGGTTGTAATATCATCATCCAATCAAATTTATATTTGTTTTGAAATTATTTTAAACCTTATCATTTTGATTTATCCTTATTTAATCTATTTAATTTTATTTGTAGTAACAATATTCTAAATTTTAAATGGTTATAAATACTTACTAATGTGTTGTGAATTGTCCTTAATTGTATCATTTATTAGTTTTTAGACCATATAAATTTAAATTTTTAAATTTTAAATATTTTTGTGATTTTTAATCAATTTCATAATTTGGTATTTTTATAAAATATCAATACTGTCAATTTTGACACTATTCATTTATTTGAATTTAAATAAAATACAAAAAAAAGATTAAAAAAATAGTTAATATATTACTAAAATGTCATATTTATATATAAAATTAGTGGATCACATTAATTAGTTTATAAAATATTGATTTTAATTTTATTAAAACCATTTATTTGATATTTTTCTTAATTAAATAATTACTACAATATTTTTTTATAATTATTTAATATACTTATTTTTGCATAAAAATTAAAAAAATATATTATTAATATAAATATATTAGCTTTCATAATAATACATTTATTCTAATTTATCTTCTAAAATAGCCAACTTTTAAAATGTAGTCTTTTTTAAATTATGAAGGTGACAACATTGACATCATTTAAAAATAAAATAATATAAAGGAAATAATCTGTTTTATAAGGCTCCAAATTGTCCACATGTCTACCCTTATATGATTATGGTTTATATATACTCTACCAATAAGTCTTTTTCATGTTTCTGGTCTTTTTTATGGGTATTATTATTTTAATAAAAACTATATTATTGATTTTTTCACTAAATAATTAATTTATGCATCATTAATGTATAAGCTATTAAGGTAATTAACTATTTCATACAAATTACAAATAAATTACAATTATGAAGAAAAACATTTTATCTTTAAAATTAGTGTTTATACTCAAATTTATATTCTGTATAACTTTATATTAAAAAGAATTCAATTAATAATGTTTGTGTGAGACATATTTCACTTTCCTTTAAATAAAAAAAAATTAAAGGTCTTTATCTCATCAAAGTGGGTTTTAATAGATTCACTTTAGAACCAATTATATTTTATAGATAAATATAATCAACCAATTATATCAAGACAAGTGTTATTGTTATTTTATAACATTATTTTTATCCTTAATTACCTGATTTACCTTTAATTGTGGTAAATAAAATTTACGGTAGTTACAATTTATATTGCCTAAAAATAAAAGTTATCTATTTACAAAATATGAAATTCCTGATTCTAATTTTGAAATTAATTTTTACAAATTCAAAACACATAAGATGCAGTAATTAATATAAAATTAATCCCTTTGTCAGAAAACGAAAAACCGGTTTTTATTTAAAACATTGTAAAATATTGAAATGTTTTTACATATGAATTCAAATTAAAATTAATGATAATGACATAAATTATTTTAAATGGTAAAAATATATTCTATTTATACTTTAAAACCATTCAATATTATAATTTAACTATATAAATTATTTTGATGAAAAAAATTGTTTTTAACTAAAATTTAGCATATTTTTACTATTCATCAAAATATGAAAGTTGACAAGAAAATATTAAAAATTTATCCAAAGTAATTTTTTATATCCTTATTACAATTAGTAAGTTTATTTTGTCAAATTAAACTTATAAATGTGACAAAAACTAGATATAATGTTGGTGTGCCATTAAAAGGCGACAAAACTGTATTTTTTTGAAAAATATTTATTTTACCTAAAAAAAATTATTTTGTTCTCATACCATGTTCTAGAATATGTGTAAGATGAATGATACTATTATAAAATTAAAAATTTATTTACTAATATTCATAATGGCATGTTCATAATAATGTTATAATAATATATCATTGTTTAGTAAAACTCAGTATTGCATACAACACACGCTATTGAGGAAGGTACCTCTTGCAAGCAACACAATCCAACAATAGTGTTACATATAACAAAAGCTAATATAGTGTTTTGTATAGCGCAAGCTAATCTTTTTGTAGCATACAACACAATACATCAAAGAAATTAAAAAGAATATTTCCCATTAAATATCGGGGTGTCACATTCTACCCCTCTTAAAATGAAGTTCACCCATGAAATTCATCAGGGTTATAAATAATTTACTAATTTAAAGTTTCTTCTATAGAAACCCACATCGTAAAAATGAATAATAAAACATAATTTAAAAAAAGGATTTTTAGAAACATAACGGTCACCCAAAGTAACTCAACACAGGGATTCCATATAGAAGAATATAGGTAAAAATATAGATATGGAAGAAAATCTAACCATCATGTTCTGTTGAACAATGGTAGATAACATGGATATGAAAAATCCAACAATAATAAAGCCATAAATTTGTGATGAGCTAAGGTAACATCTGGTTCATCAGATATGAGGGTACTAGGACAACATTTTTGGTTTTCAGGATCATTTCCCAAAAGTTGATTATTTTTTCATAAGGAGAAATAGTTACTTGATTTCAGTGTAATATCATCGTTGGTAATTCCATGATCAATTTCCACTTCATCTCTTATTTAAATAAATAAAGTTGAATTTGTTATTCTTGAAGTATTAGCAGATCATGTGATATAATGATAGGTAATTCTATCTATCTCTATCCCAAAAAATGGTTAGCACAAGATATTAATTATACATATGTTCATCTATGGTGAGGTTAATCGTATATGGTTCCAAAAATGGACTTATACTTCATCTATCATACCACTTAATAATATAAAACTATTTTATACTAACTAGGGACTTTTTGTAGGCTAGTGGTAGGCGATAAAGGCATGTTTCACTTCGGTTGTGGGTTTTATTCTCACAACTTTTTCTAACGTGACGGGTTGTCACCCGTCCTATATGTTGTCATTTTTCTAAAACTATACTATTATAACATTCCAAGAATAATATCAAAAAGTTCTATCCTTATAAAATACTCTCTAATGTCCAAATTAATCCATTCCAATCTTTAGGCTAATAAAAAATACTTCTATCCAATCTCATAGTATAAAGAAAAATATTACTAGGGAGGTAATATAACAAGCATGTGAATACCATCATTTATCCCCTATATATCATAAGATATATCTTGTTGGTCACATTCAAAATAGGAGAGCACCTTAATCATGTATTCTCTTAAAACATGAATTACTATAAAAACATAGCAAAAACATGAATTTTGTTAAAAGATAACTCTTCCTACATACCAAAATCCCAAAAATTTTATATACTCAAACCATGATGTCACTTTGTCCTCATAAAATTCAAGAGCTCATTATTATAATCAAACATATTATTTTCTCTTTATCCCTTCATTATGTGCATATCATCTACTTTCCAAAAATATTTCAATCACTTCTCATGGTTACGGGTACCATTCAACTTATACTTTCAAATACTCAAGAAAAAAATGGTTTAACAATCCTTATATTTTTATTTATTCTATAGTACCATACACTATTCTTGATAAACATGTAATCATTCTACTAACTTCTTAAACCATTGATCGTGCTTCATAATTTTATTCCTCAGTAATTTTTTCCTCTCATATATCATTTGTAGTCTCCCCATCATCATCAACACAAATGATACCCATATGACCATACTGATTCTCATCATGAGACTTTACCTTAGGGAATTGGTTTGCATAATAACCATTCTTTCCACATTTAAAACATTTAACCATTGTTGATGTCTTAGCAATATCATTATCACTGTCCATTGTGTTAACTAAACCATTTCCTTTGTAATTACTGGCTTTGTGTCCTTCTTTTCCACAGCCAAATCATCTTCTAGTTACTTTGAAACACTCTCCTTGATGCCTCTTCCCCTATGTTTTACAGGAGGTAAATTGAACTTTCTTTCCTCTATGATCAACTTGAAACTCCATCTTTCTCTTATAAGCCATGTCAAAAATCTTACCAAAGTTTGGATTATTGATCATATTATGATATTGCTGATTTTGAATAATAAAGATTTTTCACCTTCCAGATACATTTTCATTTGGTTTGTCATAAATAATATCATTCCATTGTCTATCATATTCTCCATTAACATGAATCTTCCAGTTTCAAGCTATTTTCTAAAACCCAAAAAGAATAGTCTGAGAGGAAAAAATCATGCTAGGAAAAAACATAATAAATGGGGAGTACCTTCAATATCTAACATCTTAGGTATAATTGTAATATTGATAGTATAATTCTAGCACAATAACCTATACTTATACATAACCTTAGGGACATCGCTAGACATACCATATAAATATCTCTAGTGATCTCACTAAAGGATTAGTATCCTAGTTTCCAAAGGATATCTAAACCTTCACTCTGATACCAACTATAGAGACCCTTTCTTGACATACATAAACATTAAATTACTTTTTTGGAATACTTAATTCATAACAAAAATAGATGCCCAAAGACTGTATTAGTTTAGTGTCTTTGGAAACTCAGAACAAAATCTTCTAATCAAGGTGAAAGATCTTCAACATCTCCAATAAAGATCTTCCCCTTTTAATTTCTTACCTAAAACATTTCTTTATATCCTGGGGAAAATAAAACATAAAAAGGGTGAGATCAAATTCTCATTAAGGTTAAACATGGAGAATATAAAACAATCCATAAATATTTGAATGTAAAAACGTGAACCTAAAACATCAGAAACATGAGTAATGACATAAATTATGGCAGTACATAATCCATAGATCAAAAAGGAACATTAATCATGATAAACTTTCATGGTAATAACACATGTAATTGTGAGAAACCATTAAGCACGTGATATGTTTTCTATAGTATCCAAGGAAATGCAGCCATGACCATCATAGTGGACAATGTCCATTACTGAACCGGGTTTACTTGTCATTCCAGCCCTGTAATACTGAACCAGATATACTTTTTCTTCCACCCATTTCTATCTCATGAGATATAAATCTTTACTCAATGAATTGGAGGGAGATATAGGTCCCACCCCTCTCATAATTAAATCATTCTTATGTGTGCCACAAAATAAACATAAATCATTCATCATACCCCTACAAATAAAATGGGTTTCATAAACATCATTCCATCAGGACATAATCTATATAAAATAAATTGATATCATTTCATCATAAACAAAATCAAAAAATGTAAATAATAGGTACATTAAACTTGAAACATAACCTTATTAAATAATTTCATCTTAGATGGAAAATAGTTTTGATAAAACACTTAAAATTAATTCTTGAGGAAAATAACCTTTTTTCTCTAAATCATTTTCTATTTTCAATATTTCATTCAATTTTAAAAGAAAATAAGTTTTTTGAAAATAACCATGAAATATTATAGAGGAATATTCATGGATATAAGGTGTTATGAAACCGTAAAAATCCATTCATGCCGTATAAGTTAAAAAACATTATCCTAGTACTTTTACTGGAAAAATCAAAAAGTATATCATTTTATAAACAAAAGTAATCCCTTTCCATTTATGGTCGGTGGAATCATATGTGTCATAAAAAAAATAAAATTTCATGAATATGTAAATATCATATCCTTTATAATAAAAAACATAAAACATTCATGGGAATCATAAACACCATACAAAAGAAATAGATTGTGATTAAGGCATATGTCTCACAGAAATAAAAGTGAGATGAAATAATCCCTTACCTTAAGTCTAATTTCATACTTTTGTGTTCAAACCTCCTGTATAATGATTTAAATAATGTCATTTACTAATTAAATATTCATAGTAATTTTTATGCTATCATATATTATTCACTTACTACTTTATATTTCCCATTCATTTGTTAATTCCATGTTGAAGCAACGTTTTGGGTAATAATAGTATCATTTATCGTATGTGTTTGGACTTGTTATTCTTGACATTATAACTTATATAAATACATAAATAATTCCAGAAATAAAAAATTGATTTATAAATCATATATATATTTAGTATATATATACATATAATGTATAGATAAATGAAATAAAATACATTGTTCATGGAGATTGTAAGCCATACGTACGCATGAATGTTGTTTTCCTTTCCTTATTGGCTTGAATGGAAGTAAGTATATGACATGCATATATATATGTTGGACTCCTCATGTATTAATCATGTTTTAATGATCAAAAATATTATTTAATAATGTTCTAATGATTCCAAACCTTATTCAACCTTGTTAACTTATCTACATTATACTCAACCATGTGTCTTTATGTTTAAGGTTTTATCATGCTTTAAGAAGAGCCCTGGAAGATCTTAATTTCTATATTCTCAATTTATCTATTTTATACTATCATTAATATACTCTAAAAATACCTTTTTTACAAATTCTTATGTCAAATACTTTCTATTATCATCTTTATTTAAGTCCACACATAGTTACTTTCGAATATCTAAGACACTGTAAATCTAGACACTATGAAGACAGACACTAAGAAGAAAGACACCATGAAGCAAGTCATCGTGAAGCAGGACACTGTGAACAAGACATCATGCACAAGACACAGTGAACAAGACACTGTGAACAAGACACCGTGACCACGAAACACCGTGAACAAGACACCGTGAACAAGACACCATGAACAAGACACCGTGAACCAGACACCATGCACTAGACACCATGGATGAGACACCATGAACAAGACACCATAACCACAAGACACTGTGAACAAGACACTGTGAATGAGACACCGTGAAAAAGACACAGTGACACTCAGACACTGTGATCAACCTAGACACCGTGTGATGAAGACACCATTTCCATTACTTACTATGACACATTTTCTTAAACTATTGTTGTTGACTTTAAATTTAATTTTCAATGGTCATATTTTATGATTTTAATGCAACTACTATTAATTAATGTGGGTTTTTGGCATATCATGGAACCATACCTCATACCTGTAAAAAGTAAATCATTCCCATTGCTGGAGAAAAAGAAATAAAAGGAATATCGTGACACATAGAGAAATATACGCAAGAAAGTACAAAAGATATATACGAGACCTATACAAAGATATACACACATACATGCAGAGAAGAACACAAAAAGAGAGAACTCGAAGAACACTCATACACATCAATAACAGAAGTTAAACGAGGAGGTTCATGTGCCACATGGAATACTCCTTCATTCAAGCTAAACACCTGTACTGGAAGTTGAGGAACAAAACTACGACACTCAGTTTTCTAGACAACTTCCAAAGAAGGACTCAAAGCTTCATCTGTTTCATTCTAAAGGAGTCCAGGGTTCCATTGACATCACACAAGATCATTCTAAACTCATCTCTATATTCTCACTCTGATGTGATCGTCACTTTCCTTACATTACGAGTAGTGTGTGCTTCTGTCTATTTTGACACACTATGACTTTTAAGCCGAACTAGAGGATATTGAAATCCTCACACTAAACTCTTTTCATCTTTGTGTATCCCACGTAGAACTGTGGTAGAGGTCTGAGGACCTGGATAGTCTGAGTACTATTGTAAACCTCGATCCAGGGTGTGGATCAAAGTTTTATATAAACTATTTGAGAGGACAAAGTCTCATATTGAGACTGAACACCTTGGTTAAAACTGTTGTGCATCTTATTTTAGTTTAAACTATTTCCAATATTCACTCTTATTTACTTTGAAACTCAAATCTGTTTTAAAGTAAGTTTGATAGTTGAACTAAAAGTGTTTTTAATTATTTTGAACTAGTAAGTTAGTTTCAAAAGCTAATTTAATCTTCAGATTATGTTAACTGAGAAATAATCAATCTTTAAGAAGCTAATCAAACATTTACAATCTTTATAAATTCAATGCAGTTTAACATTTTTTATGAATTGGGGGATTTCAATACAAATCTTTTAAACAAAAATTTTAATTGGAACTCACTTCACCCCCCTCTTGAGTATCCACTCTGGACAACATTTGGAATCAGAGGTTCTTAATAAAAGGTTTTCAAAACACTCTATTTGTGAAAAGTTTTCAACTGTGATTTTAGTTGTATTGTAAAGATCTTAAAATTTCTTTTAATTCTAAATTTTTATATCTATATATAACATAGGTATTATGGATAACATATTAGATGGTGTAGCTACCAACATGCCACCCTTATTTAATGGTGTCAATTATACCCAATGGAAAATCAAAATGAAAATTCATCTATAAATTATGGGATTTGACATTTGGACTGCTATAGAGACTCTGTATAAGATTCTAGAAACTGTTAGAACTACTTGGGATAAACCTACTAAAGCTGCTTACAATAATAATTGTAAAGAAATGAATGCCTTGTATTTTTCTTTAGGATATGAATAATTTATTTGAATATCTACTTGTATGAATGCTTATGAAATATGGGATACTCTGGTTGTTTCCCATGAGTGACCAACCAATGTTAATTAAATGACACTAAACACATACACTATTAATTATGATAATTTTAAAATAAAAACTGATGACTCTATTTATGATATGTATATCAGGTTTAATGATATAATCAATAGAATGAGCTCACTAGGACAAGTTGTTCTATCAATGGAGCAAATCATGAGTATGCTATGATGCCTACCAAACAGATGGAGAGGAACCTCTGTCCTTATACGAGAATCATGTGACATTTGCAAGCAGCCTGTCAAGGAGCTGATTGGAAAGTTGATGATTTATAAAGAAGAGAAGAAGGTAAACAAAGAAAAAGATGATGATCCAATAACGAAATAAATATCTTTCAAGACCTCTTCTTCAAAAATCAAGGGAAATGACAAAATTGAAGCTGCAAGGGACAGTTCAAGTAGTGAAGAGAGTGCATCAGACAGTGATGCTAAAATGGATCAGATATCCAGACGTTTTAAAAAGTTTTATAGGGAAAATAATTTTTTCATAAAATCCAATTAAAAGGGAAAGTATGAGAATAAAGGTCATTGGAAGAAGGATTGGAAGAGGACTGATAAATATAATGAGATATTCTGTTATGAATGAAATAGGAAAGGACATGTGAAGGCTGACTATCCAAAGTTAAAGTACAAGAAGAAATATGAGTACAAGGACACCAAATACAAGAAAGCTATAAAATAAACTTGGAGAACTTTAGAAGATAGTTTATGAGATTCTGATTCCACTCAGTTTGAAAAATCTCAATAATCTATTATGTATTTCATGAAAAATACATCTAAGTTAACATTGGATACTACTGCTTTAAAATCTTATTATTCTAGAGATGATTTTGATTTAGATTCTAAAAACATGTCTAGTAAAGAATTATTTTAATACTGTAACATGCTATAGGATACCTGCAATGAGCTAAAAGATGAGTACAAAGCCATAAAGAAACATCATGCTTTAACAAGCACTACCAAATCTACACTAGAAGTAGAATAGGAAAAGAATGCTCAACTACTAAAAGAGAATACTGAACTGAAATTCTCTAATGAGCAACATAGGAAAGATTTAGAAAAACTCACTAAGGAAAAGGACACTCTTACACATATTCTAGGAAACCATGTAGCACCGAAGTATACTACTGGTTTAGGTTATCAGCCTCGGTAGAGACAGATTACAAAGAATAGATTTATTCCAAAATCTGGACAGTATGCTGCTAGTTCTAGTTCTGAAAATTCTTATGCATAAACTAGCTACTCACATAGTTATATGCCAAACAATGTTTATCTTTCAAAATATTTAAAATCTATTGATATTAAGAAACCCAGTAGAAAAATCTGGGTACCAAAAGTTCTTCTTGCTAACCTGTTTGGACCAAATAAAATATGGGTTCCAAAATCATTTTCTGTCTTAATCTATTTTGTAAAAAACATTCTTGAAAAGTTCCTGTATAAGGATATGGTTATGGATAGTGGATGTTCAAGACATATGATAGAAGACTACTCATGATTTAAGAGCTTAATAAAATTTGATGGAGGACATGTCACCTTTTTGGGATAACTCAATAGGAAAAATCATCGACTTAGGACAGATTGGTAACACTGATTAAATTATAATTTCTAAAGTTCTATTTTTTGATGGAATAAAGTACAATCTGCTATGTATTTATCAATTATGTGATGATGGTTTAAATTTGAAATTTTAAAATGATGCTTGCAATGTATTTGATTCTAAAAATGTTTTGGTATTTACTGCATTAATAAATGAAAATGTTTTTGCTGTAGATTTGAATTCTTTATCTAAACAAAATGTTACATGTTTAAATGATTTTCATAAATAATCATGATTTTGGCACAAAATATTAGAACACTTCGATGTACACTCTTTTTTGAAACTGACTAGGAACGTTTTAGTCAGAGACCTGCCAAACTAGAATTCCCAATAGATAAATTCTGTAATCCTTGTCAAAAGGAAAAACAACATAAAGTTTCTTTTAAATAAAAGAAATAAGTTCCTACTTCTAAACCTCTCGAGTTGGTTAACATGGATTTATTTGTACAATCAAGGGTTTCTTTTCTAAATGGGAAGAACTATGTCTATGTCCTTATAGATGACGTTTCTAGATACACTTGGGTATACTTTCTAGCTCACAAAATTGAAGCTTTCTCTTGCTTTATTAAATACTATAAGTCTATAGAAAACCTTAGTGGACTTAAGATTAAATCCTTGAGAAGTGATCATGGTCATGAGTTTGAAAATAATGTGTTTGAATTTTATTGCTCACAAAATGTATATAGTCACAACTTCTCTACTGCTAGAACACCTCTACAGAATGGTGTAGTAGAAAGAAGAAATAGGAATCATCAAGATATTTCTAGGACAATTCTCAATGAGTATGACTTACCTATTTAATTTTGGGATGAATCTATCAATACATCTATTAAATTATCAATAGAGTCTTGATTATACCAATTCTTAAGAAAACCCCTTATGAAATTTGGAACAATATGAAGTCTAAGGTTAACTACATTAGAGTTTTTGGTTGAAAAGTTTTTATTCTGAATACTAATGATAATTTGGATAAATTTTCATCTAATAGTGATGAAGGAATGTTTTTGAATATTCTTTAACTAGAAAAACCTATAGAGTTTCTAATAAGAGAACTAAACATGTGGAAAAATCTAAACACAAAAAATTTGATGAAATTGATCCACATGAACCTAAGACCCCTCTTAAAATTATTGAACAAGATTTCTCTGTTCTAAACCTTAATGATGATATCAGTGAACCTATTGTCAAGACAACCAGTTCTGAATATTTTTGAGAACCTACTTTTGTAGAAGCCGAACCTATAAATTAAACTGAAATTTCTAGCCATACCTTCTCTAGACCACCTAGGACTCATAAAAATCATACTTTAGATGCTTTAGTAGGAGATTTAGATAGAGGGACACAAACTAGAGCTTCTCTAAGAAACTAGGTTGAATATCAAGATTTCCTTTCACAGCTTGAACCTAAAAAAATTAATTATGAAATCAATAATGAATTTTGGGTGATGGTTATGCAAGAAGAATTGAATCAATTTGAAAGGAACAAAGTTTAGAAACTTGTTGATAGACCTAAGAACACTTTGACCATAGACACCAAATGGGTTTTTAGGAATAAAGTTGATGAAGAAGGTAACATAGTTAGAATCAAGTCTAGACTAGTTACACAAGGCTATATTCAAGAAGTAATAATTGACTATGAGGAGACCTTTTCACCTGTATCCAGACTTGAAGCTATCAGAATCCTACTTGCCTATGTATCACATTTGAATTTTAAACTATATCAAATATATGTTAAGAGTTCATTCATAAATGGGTATATAGTTGATGATGTTTTTGTGGAACAACCCCCTAGATTTACAAACCCTCATTTACCAAATCATATTTTTAAATTATCAAAAGCTCTGCATGATTTAAAGAAACCTCCATGAACTTGGTATGACAGACTCAGTAACTTTCATATTTCCAAAGGATTTACAAAAGGAATAGCTGATCCTAATCTTTTTATAAAATGAACTTCTAATAATGTTTTAGTTTTTTAAATCTATGTATATGACATTATTTTTGGATCTTCGAATAATTCCTTATGTGATGATTTTTCTAAACTTATGAAAAACAAATTTGAAATGAGTTTAATGGGAGTACTCAAATATTTTTTTCTATTTCGAGTTTTTCAAAATAAAAATGGTATTATTTTAAATCAAAGTAAATATAAAAAGGTTCTTTTAAAATGTTTTGGATTGGATAGCACTAAAAGTTGTGACACTTCAATGAGTACCACTTGTAATTTGGATCTTGATGAAGATAGAAAATCTATTAATCAAACCACTTATAGAGGAATGATTGGAAGTTTAATCTACTTAACTACTAGTCATCCTGACATTATGTTTCGTGTGTGTATGTGTGCTCGTTTTCAAGAAAATCCTAATGAATCTCATTTAAATGTTGAAAAGAGAATTTTCAAATGCCTCAATCAAACACCCAATCTAGAACTGTTTTATCCTCAAGGACAATAATTTTAATTAGTTAGTTATTCAGATGCTGAATTTGGTGGCTGTATGTTAGATAGAAAAAGAACCTCTGGAACATGTCATTTTTTAGGAAAGTCACTGGTATCATAGTGTAGAAAGAAACAAAATTTTGTTGCATTATCTACTATAGAAGCTGAATACATAGATTTTGGTAGTTGTTGTGAAAAATTGTATTTGATTAAACACACATTACTAGATTATGGATATCAATTCAGACATGTACCTATAAATTGTGACAACACAAGTGCTATTAACAACTCAAAGAATCTTGCTTCACATTATAGGACAAAGAATATTATGTAAGACATCACGTTTTGAGAGATAATTCTAAAAAAGGTGATATCACATTGGAATTCACTGGTATTAAATATCAACTTGCTAATATATTCACTAAACCATTAAATTCTGAGAGAATAGACTACATCATACATGAAATAGGCATGATAAATCTCAAATAGATACTTCACTAGTTACTGTTTCAAATACTACTACTTGATATCTTACTGTGTTATAATTTACTATTTCAGGATTACGGTTTCTCAGTTACTGTCTCTCATGTTTACGGTCTCACTGTTAGCATTTTTTACTTACGTTTTGACATTTACTGTCTCACCATAATACACACTGAAAATTTCACTCACGGTCTCACCGTGAAACTTGTCTATTATCTCACTATAATGACCACTCATGGTCTCACCTAAAAAATTCTTTTTTTAACCCACATCTCAGTAATTATCCTTTTCATTTTTTTTATCTTCCCGCACTTTTAATTTTGCGATGTTTGGTATTCTTAAATGATAAAACAAAGTAAGTATCACTTTCTTCTTCACTCGGGGTTTATTCTACATCCCCTTTTCAAAACCATCTTCATCCCTACAACTCTTCTCTCGCTCTAACCTTTAGTGGATGACAAGAATGAATCGTCTGTCATCATCGACACCCGAGAAGCATAGCTCCAAGAAGAAGAATATTACACCTAAACTGACACCTGAAGGACCATTAAATCTGAATCTGGTAAACCACGTTGTTTTACTAAAGAAAGTGATTTTCCCCAAATGGCTTCTGAATAGTAAGTCTATGTTATTAAAAGTGTTAAAACCACAAGTAAATATAGAATGGTTCTCTAAGTAGGATAGACCTTTCTATCCCAGGTTAATAGCTCAGTTTTACTAAAATATACAGTTCTCATTTGATTATGGTGAGAGTTTTTTTGTATGAGTTGGGTAAATGGTGAGAGATGCACTTTATCTTCTAGGTTATGGGATGCATGCCTCGGGATACCTCATGAAGGAATGTGTGAGGATTATCAAAGAGGACCTCCACTTTCAACTGATTTATTTGATCTAGAGGATTCCCTGAAAACCTTAACTAGAAATGGCACCCAGAGGAGAGCCATGGCTACTTAATTAAATGGAGAAACAAGGCTTCTATTTAAGTTTGTATATAATTTGGTAAGTCCAAGAAAATGTGATTTTTTGGTGTTAAAATATCAAGATGTGTTTATGATTTTCCTCATGGAAAATGGACGTAAGATAAACATGTGAAAGTATATCATTCACCATATGTGTGAGTTGATCAAAGTAACATCCATGTAAACTTCTCTGTTTTACTCTCGGTAATATCAGCGTTTCTTCTTAGAAAAGGTGTGGTTGTACATAATGAGGAAGTGATTATGGACTATGATTATTGCATCTCAAAATCTACTATCAAAATAATGAAGATAAACTGGAATCCTTGGAAAAGGAGTGGGTGGAATTCAATGATAAAATTTATGAAAAATTCAATCTAGTGGATTATCCCTGAAGACCAAAAGACATCTCTGATCCTAGTTTCGAACTAGATGAGATTTTTGAGTATCCTTAAAAAGAGGAAGAAGAGGCTGATGTGCCACCTAGGAAAGTGGTTATTGGTGAAGCAGATAGAGCTACTGTTCCTCACATAGTTCTTGAAGAAGAAGTCCGTGCTCTTAAAGAAGCTGTCAATTTGGAAATTCAACCTGAAGCTATAAAAGAATAAATTTCCAAAGAATTTGAATATCATGCCATGGAAGAGCCTATAGAAGAAGATCCTATGGTGAAAGAGATACCTATTTTGCAAGAGGTCAATATTGAGGAACTTCCTATGGAATAATCTGTTCCAAAAATCATACCTTCTGCTTAAGAATGGATGGAGCTAGATTTTCAACTGGCTAGACAAGAAATGAGTGAGTAACTCAGATTTGAGTATGTGGATTTATAACTAAATGCTAGGCCTCTTAGTACTGAGAAGGAATCACCAGTTGAGGTGGGGAAAACCCAAAATATTGAGTCTGTTTAAGCCTCACATCCATTTGAGTCATGTCGTGTAGACACTTAGTATAAATTTCCCAGTTTCTATGATGTGAATGATTTCCAGTACGTTACTCCAACCAGACATGATATTTCCTCCCTATTTCAATTGAAATTAGTCTCCAATTTTTCACCTGAGAAGGAACCTGAGCCTGTACCAGTCCCTACTCTTAGACCCTTACCTGAACAGCCATCCTTTGTAAGTAAGGATGATTTTAAGGAATTTTTTGATACTCACTTTTTTGAAGTTGATAAACTCATGAATACCCAACCTCTTCCTGTCACAAATTTATGTGAGAGGGATGCCTCACTATTATTGGAGAAGATTATATGGAAAATACAACTTAAGATGCTCCCTGAAATTCAAGAAGTGAGAGTTGAAAATAAGATTCTCATTAATGAAGTAAAGACTCTTAGAAGTATGGTTGAAGAAATGTAGAGAGAGTTGAATTCGAGATCCGAATTTTTTTTCCTCCTATAAAACCTGTTTCTCCTCAAATCCCACATCTTGGTTTGTCTCGGCTTTAACCTTATCTAGAATCCTTAGATGAAAAGATCACTAAAAGGAACAAACAAATTGTGAAGGAAATGAAAGAGTTTGTTTCCAATATAAATAAACTCACTGATGAGTATAAATGGTGTATTTAAAAGGTGTTGAATCAACTAAAATCTCTGACCACAGCTGTCAAAGCATCTGGTCAATCCTATAAACCCTCCATGGACTGTGATCTGCTCAAAACTACAATCAAAGTAGAGCTGCAGAATGTATTCAGTGGTTTTAATGCGTCTTCTTTAACTGAAGTGGTCAAAAAAAAGTGATAGATTTCTTGAACTACTACAAATACACTCCAAAATACCCAATGATGCTTAGCAAGCGATTTCCAAAAAAGTGTATTTCTACTTTAACAGAATTTTCTCCAAGACAGATATAAAGAACCTTTTAATGTACCTTATAGAAAATCTGTGGATTCCTCCTGTGACTCAAGCTTTCAAGAACCAAGTCCTAAAACTCACAGAGTTTACTAGATTGTTGGAAGAGTTTATGGAGAATGAGGTCAATTTCGAGAAATCCATGCAATATAGTGGAGAGATCATTATAGATTTCATCAAACTCTTCAGGCCTTATCGTCATGTCTACAGTACAACCATTGTTACTCCAGCGACTGCACCCCTCAGGCCTGGGCTGCCTACCATCTCCTCTGCTCTAGCCTCAACCACTATGTCTGTTGGACACGCACTCAGTCAGATCATACATGTGATTCTTGATCAACAACTGCCTAGATCGTCTACTGATCCTACCTTGGCTCTCTTAGTATTTAAAGGTCTCTCGTTTCCCTCTATATCCACCAATTCTCTGCCTTCTTCTACCCCGGCCTCTGCCCCTAAGGATTTCTCTTCTTCCACTGCTACTAAAGGAAAAGAGAAGGCCAACCCATGAAGAAGAATAGTGGTTACTCCTTTTTTATTGGGATACTATTTTTTTTGTATTACACTTTTGTTTTGTACTGAACCTTGTTTCCTCTAAATGGAATGAAAACTTTTTTCACCTCCCTTATTTTATCTTTTTGATAATCTAAAAAGGGGGAGAAGTTTCTATATGTTAAAATTTTATCTATACAGTTGCATCCAATATACATTTTAACTGTCCATGATTTGTGATCATCAAAAAGGGGGAGATTGTAGGAATCCTCATGTATTAATCATTTTTTAATGATCAGAAATCTTATTTAATCATGTGAAAATGATTCCAATGCTTATTCAACCTAGTTAACATCTCTAAATTATACTCAATCATGTGTATTTATGTTTAATGTTTTCTCATGCTTTATGAAGAGCCTTGCAAGATCATAATTTCTCTATTTTCAATTTACCTAATTTATAATATCATTATTCTACTATCAAAATACTTTTTTTAACAAATTCTTAAGTCTAATCCTTTCTATTACCATCTTTATTTATGTCTGCACATAGTAACATTGGAATGTCTAAGATACCGTAAAGCCAGACACCGTGAAGGCAGACACTGTGAAGTAAGACACCATGAAGCCAGACACCATGAAGTAAGACACCGTGAACAAGACACCATGAACAGGACACCATGCACAATACACCGTGAATGAGACATCGAGAACAAGACACTGTGACCATGAGACACCATGAACAAGATACTTTGAACAAGACACCACGCACAAGACACCGCGAACGAGACATCGTGACCAAGACACCGTGACCACGAGACACCGTGAACAAGACACCAAGAATAAGACATCGTGAACAAGACACTGTGATCAAACTAGACACCATGTGATGTAGACACCATTTCCAGGAATTACTATGACACCTTTTCTTAAAATATTTTTTGTAGTCTTTCAACTTAATTTCCAACGGTTATATTTTATGATTTTAATGCAACTACTATTAATTAATGTAGGTAGTTGGCATGCTAGGGAACGGTACCTCATACTTGTAAAAAGCTAATCATTACCATTGCTAGAGAAAAATAAATAAAAGGAATATCGAGATACAAGGAGAAATATATTAAAGATAGAACATAAGATACATACGAGACCCATACAAGGAGATACACATGTACATACAGATAAGAACACAAAAAGAGAGACCTCGAAGAACACTCATACACATCAAGAACAGAAGTTCAAAGAGGAGGTTCAAGCACCACTTGGAATACGCTTGCATTCAAGATGAACACTTGTACTGGATGTGAAGGAACAAAACCATGAAACTCTGTTTTCTAGACAACTTCCAGAGAAAGACTCAAAGCTTCATCTTCTTCAATCTAAAGGAGTCCAGAGCTGCATTGACATCACATACGAGCATTCTAAACTCATCTCTATATTCTCACTCTGTTGTGATCATCATTTTATTTACATTCTAAGTAGTGTGTTCTTCTATTTGTTTTGACACACTCAGACTCTTATGATGAACTAGAGGATATTGAAATCATCACACTAAACTCTTTACATCTTTGTGTATCCCACGTAGAACTATGGTAGATGTCTGCGGACCTGGTAAATCTGAGTAATATTATAAACCCAGATCTAGGGTGTGGATCAAAGTTCTATATAAACAGTTTGAGGGGACTAGGTCTCAGCTTGAGACTGAACCTCTTGGTTAAAACAGTTGTGCATCTTATTTTAGTTTAAAATATTTTGAATATTCTACTACTATTTACTTAGAAACTCAAATCTATTTTAATGTAACTTTGATAGTTGAACTAGAAAGTGTTTGTAATTATTGTGAACATTTAAAAAGCTAATTTAATATTCAGATTAAGTTAACTGAGAAATAATCAATCTTTGTGGAACTAATAAAACATTTACAATATTTATAAATTCAGTACAGTTTAACTCTTTTTATGAAGTGGGGGATTTTAATACAAATCTTTTAAAAAGAATTTTTAATTGGAACTCAATTCACCCCCCCCCATCTTCAGTATCCACTCCGACAAAATATATATATATATATACATAATTCTAGTATAATTACTATTTCATATATCTAATTATTATTCATTATATATACTTTATAATCATTCTTTAATGGTTAACATGGAGAATGAATCTCATCACGTCGTGAATAAGGTAATACGTACGTACGCACGAGCGATGATATCATTCAAATAATTACTGAATAGAATTGGATTGGATGATTTAATATCTCATAATTAGTATCATTTTATAATAATCATATATATTTAATATTTCATCCATTATACCCATCCCAGTAAGGTGGTTGTGGAAAAACAGATTACACCACGACGTGGAGACTGTAAGTTGTATGTACGCACGTGCGGTGATTTCGTTTTTCATAGGAAGGATAGAAGGTGAAATATGGTTGTTAAATATTAATAATAACATATAAGAATATAATTGATACTAGATTTACTACTTAATAATGAAAAAAATCATATAGAGGATGTAGATAAAGAAATAAGTTTGAAAGAATTGGTAAATGATATTACCTCCTCTTCGACACGCCTCTTCTAAACCTCTTCTTAGGGCACTAAAGCTAGTCATTTAAGAATACCATGACCTCTAGAATTTTTATATATAAGTTGATAAGTGAAATGGTTAGGTTTTGGCCGAGTTTGAAAACTCATAATGGAGTTAAGAGAAGAGGGAGGATGTGCCCTTTTATAAGAGAGTAGAGTGACACTTTTGGAAACCTCCAAAATATTTATTTATAATAAACTCAAACCCCACATAAAAACATCCAATGTTACTCAAATTAAAATTTGATATATGATAGGGTTTTGATATCATCAACCAATCAAATTTAGACTTGTTTTTATTTTATTTTTAACCTTATCATTTTGATTTATCCTTATTTAATCTATTTAATTTTAGTTGTAGTAATAATATTCTAAATTTTAAAAGGTTATAAATACTTACTAATGTGTTCTGAATTGACCTTAATTGGATAAGTTAAGACATTTTAGAAAATATAAATATAAATTTTTAATTTTTAAATATTTTTGTGATTTTGAAACAATTTAATAATTTGTTATTTTTATAAAATATCAGTAGTGTCAATTTTGATACTATTCATTTATTTGAATTTAAATAAAATCCAAAAAGAAGATATGAACAAAAAAATAGTAAATAGATTCCTAACATGTCATTTTATATATAAAATTCGTGTAGCACATTAATTAGTTTATATAATATTTATTTTAATATTTTTAAAACCATTTATTTGATATTTTTCTTAATAAAATAATTACTACATCGTTTTTGTATAATTATTTAATATACTTATTTTATCATTAAGATTAAAAATAAAATACTATGATTAAGATAAATATATTTTATTACATAAAAATACTTTTAGTCGAATTTATCATCTAATACAGACAACTTTTAAAATTTTATCTTTATTAAATTATGGAGGTGAAAACTTTGACATCCTTTAAAATAAAATAATATAAAGGAAATAATCTATTTTATAAGGATCAAAATGGTCTAGAAGTCTACCCTTGTATGATTATGGTTTATATATAATCTACCCATAAGTCTTTGTCATGTTTTTTGTTTTTTGAGGGGTATTATTATTTTAATAAAAACTATATTATTGATTTTTTCACTAAATAAATAATTTCGGCATCATTAATGTATAAGCTATTAAGGGAATTATCTATTTCATAAAAATTACAAATAAATTACCATGAATAATAAAAACATTTTATCATTCAAATTAGTGTTTATACTTGAATTTTAATTCTATATAGCTTCATATTAAAAATAATTTAATTTATAATGTTTGCGTGAGACATATTTCACTTTCCTTTAAATAAAATAAATTAAAGGTGTTTATCTCATCCAAGTGGGTTCCAATAGATTCAATTTCGACCCAATTATGTTTTAGAGAGAGATATAATCAACCAATGATATCAATACAGGTGTTAGTTTAATTTTATAATATTATTTTTTCCCTTAATTACCTGATTTTCCTTTAACTATGGTAAACAAAATTTACCGTAGTTACTATTCATAATGCTTAAAAATAAAAGTTATCTATTTACACAACTCGAACTTCCTGATTAAATATATGAAATCCAGTTTTACAAATTCAATACACAAAAGATATAGTAATTAATAAAAAATAAATCATGTTGTCGAAAAAATGGGGTTTTATTTAAAACATTGCAAAATATAGAAATGTTTTTACATATTAATTCAATGTAAAATTAATGGTAATGACATAAATTATTTAAAATGGTAAAAATATATTCTATTTATACTTTAAAACCATTCAATATTATAATTTAACCATATAAATTATCATGATGGAAAAAAAATTTAATTAAAATTTACCGTATTTTTACTATTCATCAAAATATGAACGTTAACAAAAAAATATTAAATACTTATCTGATATAAATTTAAATATAATTATTGCAATTAATAAGTTTATTTTGTCAAATTGAAAATATAAATGGGTCAAAAACTATATTTAATGTGGGTGCACCATTAAAAGGGGATAAAACTGCATTTTTGGAAAAATTCTTATTTTACCCAAAAAAATTATTTTGTTCTCATACCATGTTCTAGGATATGTGTTAGATGAATGCTAATGTTATAAAATTAAAATTTTGGTTAATAATATTCATAACGGCTAGTTCATAATAATATTATAACAATATATCATTGTTTAGTGAAACTCAACATTGTGTACAACACACGCTATTGAGGATGGTCGCTCTTGTGTGCAATACAAGCCAAGAATAGTGTTGTGTATACTACAAGATAATATGGTGTTTCTTATAATGCAATATAATCTTGTTGTATCATACATCACAAGATATCAAAGAAATTAAAATGAATATTTCTCAAAAAATCTTGGGGTGTTACATTTTACCCCTCTTAAAAGGAATTTCGCCCTCGAAATTTGTTGGGGTTATAAATCATTTAATACTTGAAAGTTTATTTCATTGAAACCCACATTGTAAAAGGGAATATTAAAACTAAATTTTAAAAAATGAATGTTAGAAACACAAAAGTCACCCAAAGTAACTCAGCACCGGGTTTCCATAAAAGAGAATGTAGGTGAAAATATGGATATGGAAGAAAAATATAACCATCATGTTTTTTTGAATAATGTTAGATAACATGGCTATGAAAATGCCAATAATCAAAAATCCATAAATTTGAGACAATATAAGGTACCATTACATTCATCAGATAAAAGGGTACTAGGACAACACTTTCGGTTTTCAAGATCATTTCCCTAAAGTTGATTAATTTTTTGCATAAGGAGAAATACTTAATTAATTTTAGTGTAATATCATCGTTTTTAATTCCATGAACAATTTCCAATTCATCTCTTATTTAATGAAATGAAGTTTAATTTTTCATTCTTGAAGTATTATCAGATCATACGATAGAATGATAGGTCATTCCACTTTTCTCTATCACAAAAATGGTTAGCACAAGATATTAAATATACATAAGTCCATCTCTGGTGAGGTTAATAATATATGGTTACAAAAATGGACTTATAATTAATCTATTATTCCAAATAATAAAATAAAACTAATTTCTACTAACCAGGGACTTCTCGTAGGCTAGTGGTGGGTGATAAAGTCCTATTGCACTTTGGTTGTTGGTTCGATTCTCCTAACTTTGTCCTACGTGACCATTTGTCGTCCATCATGCACGTTGTCCTTTTTATAAAATTATACTATTATAACATTCCAAGAATTGTATCAAAAAGCACTGGCCTTAAAAAATACTATTTGATATCCAACACAATCCATTCCAATCTTTTGACTTGTCCAAAATACTTCTATCCAATCTCCTAGTATAAAGAAAAATATTACCAGATAGGTCATCTTCCAAGCATGTGAATACCATCATTTATCCCCCATATATCATAAGATATATCTTGTTGGTCACATTCAAAACATGTGAGTACCTTAATATTTTAATCTCTTGAAACATTAATTACCATATAACCATAGTGAAAACATGAATGTTGCCAAGAGTTAACTCTTTCCACATACCAAAATCTCAAAATTTCTATATACTCAAACCATGATATCACTATATCCTTATAAAAATCATGAGCTCATTAATACTATCAAAAATATTATTTTCTCTTTATCCCTTCATTATGCACATATCATCTGCTTTCTAAAAATATTTCAATTACTTTTCATGGTTACTGGTACCATTCAACATATACTTTCATATGCTCAAGGAAAAACAATATTGTAAAACCCCTTATGTTTTTCTTTATTCCATAGTACCATACATTATTCTTGATAAACATGAAATCATTCTAATACCTTCTTAAACCATTGACCGAGCTTCATCATTTTATTCCTCAACACTTCTTTTATCTAATATATCATTTGTAGACTCTTCATCATAAACAACATAAATACTACCCATACGACCATACTAATTCTCTTCAAGACACTTTACCTTAGGTTATTGGTCTTCATAATGCATGTACATTCCACATTTAAAACATTTAACCATTGTTGATGTCTTAGAAATATCATTATCCTTTTCTATTGTGTTAACTAAACCTTTTCCTTTGTAATTATTGGATTTGTTTCCTTATTTTCAACACCCAAAGAATCTTCTAGTTCCTTTGAAACATTCCCATAGATTCCTCTTCCCACCTGATTTACAAGAGGGAAATTGAACTTTATTTCCTCTATGATCATCATGAAACTTCTTCATTCTCTTATTAGATGAGTCAGGAAACTTTCTAATGTTTAGATTATTGATCATAATATGATATTGCTGATTAGGAATAATAATGATGTCTCACCTTCCAAATATAGTTTCATTTTATAGTTCATAAAGAATATCATTACATTGTCCATCATATTCTCCATTAACATGAATCTTCATGTTTCCAGCCATTTTCTAAAACCCCAAAAGAATATTGTGAGAGGAAAACATTATGCTAGAAAAACAACATAATAAGGGGGGGTACCTTCAATATTTAACATCTTTGGTTTAATTCTAAGATCGTTAATGTAATTATAGGACTATAACATATACTTATACATAACTATAGGGACATCCCTAGACATACATTAGAAATATCTCTAGGGATCTCATAAAAGATTTCGCATCATAGTTTCCAAGGGTTATCTAAACATTCACTCTCATAACAACTATAGATACCCATTCTTGACATACATAAACGTTAAATTACATTTTCATAATACTTAATACAAAACAAAAACAGACGCCCAAATACCATGTTAGTTTAGTGTCTTCGGAAACTCAGAACTAAATCTTCTAATCAGTGTGAAAGATCTTTAACATCTCCCATAATGATATTCCCCTTTTGTTTTCTTACCAAAAACTATCATTATATCCTTTTGAAAAGAAGAAAACATAAAAAGGGTGAGCTCAAATTCTCAGTTAGGTTAAAAATGGAGAACATAAAACAATCCATAAAAATTTGAACGTAAAAACATGAACATAAAACATCAAAATCATGAGTAATGACATAAATCTTGGCAATACATAATGCATAGATCATAAAGGAACATTAATCATGATAAAATATCATGGGAATAAAACATGTAATTGTGGGAAATCATTAAGCACATGATATGATTTCCACAGTAGCCAAGTCATTGCTGCCAAGACCATCATTGTGGAAAAAGTCCATTTCTGAACCGGGTTTACTTGTCATTCCAGCCATGTAATACTGAACCAGATTAAATTTCTATTCCAGCCATGTCTATCTCATGAGATATAAATCTTTACCCAATGCATTGGAGGGCGATATAGGTACCACCCGTCTCATAATTAAATCATTCTTACGTGTGCTACAAAATAAACATAAAACATTTATCATAACCCAACGAATAAAATGGGTTTCATAAACATCGTCCCTTCATGACATAATCCATATAAAATAAATGGAAATCATTTCATCATAAACAAAATCAATACATGTAAATAATAGGGACATTATATGATAATCATAAAATTATTAAATAATGTCATCTTAGATGGAAAATAGTTTTGATAAAACACTTAAAATTAATTCTTGAGGGAAATGTCCTTTCTTTTTCTAAATCATTTTCTATTCTCAAAATTTCATTCAATTTTAAAAGAAAATAATTTTGTCGAAAAAACCCCTAAAATATAATAGAGTAATCTTCATGGATTTAAGTTATTATGAACCCATAAAAATCCATTCATGTCGTATAAGTTAAAAAAATTCTCCTCGTACTTTTACCGGAAAAGTCAAAAAGTACATCATTTTGTAAACAAAATAATGATTCCTTCCATACCACATAGTAAACTAAAAAAAGAGGTAAACATGAATTTAAACATACTTGGAAGAATATTAAATACTTTATGAATTTTGTTTTATAAAACATGGTCATGGATGATAAATATAACCCCAGTAAATACTTAGGAATAAACAATCTCGGATAAGAATGAGATGGGAATAATTATCCCTTTCCATTTATGATCGGTGGAATCATGCATGTCATAAAAAAAGAAAATTACATGAATATTTAAATATCATATCCTTCATAATAGAAATCATAAAACATTCATGTGAATCATAAACACCGTACAAAAGAAATAGATTGTGATTGAGGCATATGTCTCATAGAAATAAAATTGAGATGAAATAGTCCCTTACCTTAGGTATGATTTCATCTTTTTCTATCCAAACCTCCTGTATAATGATTTAAATAATTTAATTTACTTATTAAAGAATCATAGTAATTTTTATGATATCATATACGATTCACTTATGACTTTATATTACCTGTTCATTTGTGAATTTCAGGTTGAAGCAATGTTTTGGGTAATAATCTTTTCATTTATCGTACGTGTTTGGACTTTTTATTCTTGATATTATTATTTATATCAATATTTAATTTCTTACAGAATTTAAAACATGATTTATATATCATATATAATTTAAGTATATATATACATATAATAGACAGATAAATTAAATAAAATACACAGTTCATGGAGACTGTAGGCCATACGTATGCATGAAGGTTGTTTTCCTTTCCTTATTGACTTGAATGGAAGTAATTAGATGAAATATAAATATATACATAAATAAATTATAATAATTATTTAATATATCTAATTATTATTCATTATATATACTTTATAATCATTCTTGAATGGTTAACATGGAGAATGAATCTCATCGCGTCATGGAGACCGTAATCAGTACGTACGCACGAGTGATGATATCATACACATAATTATTGAATGGAATTTTAGTTGATGATATAATATCTCTTAATTATTATAATGTTATAATAATCATATATAGTTATTATTTCCACCATTATACCCATCCAAGTGAGGTGGTGGTGGAAAAACATATTACATCACGATGTGGAGATGGTAATTCGTATGACGCATGCACGATGATTTTGTTTTTCGTAGGATGGATAGAATGTGAAATATGGCTATTTCATATTCATAAAAAAATATTAGTATACAAGTGATATTTTAGTTATTACTTAACAATGAAATAAATCATATAGAGTATGCATAAGAAGAAATAGGTTTGGAAGAATCGGTAAAGGATATTACCTCTTCTTCGACATGCCTCTTCTAAACCTTATCTTAGGGCACTAATGGTGGTCATTTAAGAAGACCTGGACCTCAAGTATGTTTCTATGTTAGTTGAGAAGGTAAATGGGCAGATTTTGGCTGAGTTTGTAATCTCATAATGGAGTGAAGATAAGAGGGATGAGGTGCCCTTTTATAAGGGAGTAGAGGGGCACTTTTGGAAACCTCCGAAATATTAATTTACAATAAACTCAAACCCCACATAAAAACTTAAAAAGTGATTAAAAATAAAATATTAAAAAATATAGGGTTGTAATATCATCGACCAATAAAATTTAGACTTTTTTTTGATTTTATTGTAAACCTTATCATTTTGATTTATCCTTATTTAATATGTTTAATTTTATTTGTGGTAATAATATTCTAATTTTCAAATGTTTATAAATACTGACGTATTTTTTGGGAATTGTTCATAATTTAATACTTTATTACATTTTAGACTATATAAATTTCATTTTTTAATTTTTTAATAATTTTTTTATTTTTAAAAAATATCAATAGTGTCAATTTTGACACTATTCATTTATTTGAATTTAAATTTGATCCACACAGAATATATGTTCTAAAAAATATATTTAATAGAGTCCTAACATGTCATATTTATCTATAAAATTCATGGAGAACATTAATTAGTTTATATAATATTTATTTTAATATTTTAAAACCATTTATTTAATATTTTTCTTAATAAAATAATTACTACAACATTTTTGTATAATTATTTAATTTAATTATTTTTGCATAAAAATTAAAAATAAAATAATATAATTAAGTTAATTCTATTATATTTCCTAAAATACTTTTATTAGAATTTATCTTCTAAAACAACCATCTTTTATAATTTTATCTTTATTAAATTATGAAGGTGACAACTTTGACATCATTTAAAATAAAATAATAAAAATGTAATAATCTTATTTTACGGATTAAAATGGTCCAAAAGTATACCCTTTGATGGTTAGGGTTTATATATACTGGACCAATATGTTTTGGTCATGTTTTGGGTCATTTTGATGGGTACTATTATATTAATAAAAACTATATTATTTATTTTTTTCACTAAATAAATAATTTATGCATCATTAATGTATAAGATATTAAGGTAATTATCTATTTTATTAAAATAAAAAATAAATTACCATAAAGAAGAAAAAAAATTATCTTTCAAATGAGTGTTTATACTTGAATTTATAATCTTTATAAATTCATATTAAAAATATTTTAATTAATAAGGTTTCAGTGATACATATTTCACTTTTCTTTAAATAAAATAAATTAAAGGTCTTTATCTCATCCTAGGGGGTTCTAATAGATTCCATTTCGTCCCAAGTTTGTTTCAGAGAGAAATATATTCAACCAATAATATCAAGACAAGTGTCAGTGTAATTTTATAATATTATTTTTACCCTCAATTACCTGATTTACCTTTAACTGCGGTAAATAAAATTTACCATAATTACAATTCATAATGCCAAAAAATAAAAGTTATCTATTTAAACAATTCAAACCTCCTGATTACAAATATGAAATCCATTTTTACAAATTAAAAACACAAAAAATGCAGTAATTAATTCAAAATTAATCTCGTTGTTGAAAAAACGGGTTTTTATATAAAACATTACAAAAGATTGTAATGTTTTTACATATGAATTCAATGTAAAATTAATGATAATGACATACATTTTATTAAATGGTAAATATATATTATATTTATACTTTAAAACCATTAATTATTATAATTTAACCATAAAAATTATCTTGATGAAAATAGTTGTTTTTAACTAAAATTTAAAATATTTTTACTATTCATCAAAATATGAAAGTTAACAAAAAAAATATTAAAAAATTATCCAAAGAAAAATTTTATATATTTATTGCAATGAATAAATTTTTTGGTCAAATTTAACTTATAAACATGTCAAAAATTATATTTAAAGTGGGTGTTCCAACAAAAGGCGAAAAAACTGTATTTTTTAAAAAATACTTATTTTACCCGAAACTTTTTTTTGTTCTCATACCATGTTCTAGAATATGTGAAAGATGAATGATAATTTTATAAAATTCAAAATGTGGTTAATAATATTCATAACTTCTAGTTTATAACAATATTATAACAATATATCGTTTTTTAGTGAAACTCGGTATTGCGTACAATACACGCTATTGAAGAAGGTCACTCGTGCATGCAACACAAGCCCAGAATAGTGTTTCCTATTCAAAAATTTCATACGGTGTTGCGTATCTTGGAAAATAATCTTGGTGTAGCGTAAAACACAAGACATCAAAAGAATTAAAAATAACATTTCTCATAAAATCTCGGGCTGTTACATAAATATTTTGATCTTGGACAATGAAAAGTGAAGTGATTCAAGGATCTCAAGAATATGGTTCTACAAAAGAATCTCCCACATTCCTAGATTCAATTTATAGTATGATCACAAAATGAAAATCAAATAGAATTAATCTCCCAAGATCATATCTTCATTAGAGAATTTTATCTAAATCCTTGGCCTAAAACTCTTAGAAATTCAAATAGAAATGATCACATTTGAAGGAGTTGCTAAGGAAATGATCATCAATCGATCAATAAATGGGATAAATTAATTAAAACCATATTTGTGACCCCTTATTTAAGATTAATGTGTTTACCCTTTGAAATAAACTAGATCTAAGGACAAATGTGGTTGTTTCGGACATTTTAAACAGCAACACATCATTTCCATAACATCTATCACAAACTACACCAAGACTATGGTTTCTTTGAACTCACAATGAAAAATGTTCATCCCCTAAAAAATGTTCTCAAAACATAGTCATTTTCTCTCATCACAACCTCCATGATATTATTTGTGATTTCACTCATTCCATGGTCCACTGAAGAACCCCCAACTCTAAGCACCTATGGCCACCCCTATTTTTTCGTTTCCCATTTTTTATAGGGCCTCACACCACATATTTCACCATGACAATGGTGTTTCTTGGTTAGGACCAAAAGGACATAAAATACTCAAAAACTATATAAATCCCAAAAAAACATTCCGCAAGCATGGATCAACCCAAAATATTAAAGGAGAGGATAGAAAAATTATTAATATATTTAGAAAACAATTCAGAGGCTTTATGATTTGAATTTTTTAACAATAATTTCCATAATTCACCATGATACCAAGGGTGATAAAAAATGGATAATATATAAATGGTTTCTCTGATAATATCTTTAATAGAGATTTTTAATAAAATGATAATGCTATTATAAATGATATAGTTGAAATTTATGAAGTTGGAAATGAAAATGGTAATAAAAGAGACAGAAAAAAACCAAAATAGTTAAGAAAGAAACTATAAAAGATGTTATTTATGTTGAAGTTGTAGATAAAAGTGTTGAAGATAAGGTTTATCATGATAATGATGATCACAATGAATCCATAGAGGATAATATTGATGATTATATAAGTCACATACCTATAATAAGATCAAATATATTTTTTGATAAAGATATTATATATCTAATTGAGAATGAATCTGTTTTGATGAAAATATCCACTAATTTACTACTTTCATAATTTTTAAATTTTAATAAGGATAAACCACATTACTTTAAGAATTTAATAAATGATTCTAAAGATAAGTAATTAAAATAGAAAAAAATAATTCAAAAGAAATAGGATGAAGATAAGAAATAATATATGCTATTTTAATATGATTTTAATGAATTAAAAATGTTTATTAAAGCTCAAAATAAATTACTAAAAGTGATTAAAACTATTAATATAGGTTTTTAATAAATATTAGTAGATAAATGAAGTATCAAAAAGATCAACCGTTTACATTGGTTTTTACTGATAATATTTATAATCTAGATGAGAAAATCAGTATACATTAATGTAATGTCGTAACCTAAAATAATTAATTTTATTTGAAAAGATATTTAATTATATAAGAAAAGAAAGTTAATTTATAATATTTTCATGATTTTATCACTGATTCATATATAAGTGAAAGAAAATGTTATTTTCTTATTTAGAGGACCACTTTAAAAGATATTGAAAAAAATATTATTGAGTCATAATAGAAGTTAGGGATGATCTCAGAGATATTATATATCATTAATTTCTAATTATAATGTCTATTATTTTGAATGTTATACCTTTTAGAGTGAAAGGGGACAAATTGGTTATCTTAAAAAATTTCACTATAAAAACATAGATCGGTTTAGCCTTCATGATCTAGAAGTTAAAAGTATTCTAAATAGATGGATGAAATTGAAAATAACTAAAAGGACCTTGAAAAACATTTAAGGTTATATAATATAATGATTATAAAATGCAATTAATGGATTTTATATCACTCAAATAATGATTTAATGACATAAGAGTTAAATATCGGTCAACTATATATTGAGTTTGTGGAAAAAAGTGTTGAAGAACATTCACTTTTTTATTATGTACTAAGATAAGGATATTAAATTGTTATGAACTATTATAATGATGAAATAGTGAAAATGTTATATATATATATATATATATATTTATATAAATGATCTATATGACTAAATGGGTATAATAATTCAATGTCTATAATTTCAGTATACACTCCTTACATCAAGAGATAATATCCAACATGATTTAAGAGCTCAAAAATACTTTCAAGGGAAGTCCATGAGAGATAAAACTTACAAATTATTAAGGGATGATAAAAATATATAATATTCTTTATTAAATATTTTTATCTACAAATTATACTTTAATATGATCCTAAAAATACTGTTAAAACTAATGAAAATTACTTCTCTAAAAGAATACTTCTTAAACAAATCCTTCTTATCCAAATCCTTTAATCCAAAAATCTCAGAATATAAGGAAAAATGATTCTGTTTTTGTAATTTTTTATGTAGTTTTCATAGATTATTTTTATCATGTTTATTTTTTTATTTTTGGATATTATAATTTTTATACAAGTATTTATTTAGTTCATTACAATATTCATTCAACATTGTTTGAGAGTAATTCATTGACTAGTTTAATTATACATATTTTTTATATTAAAAAATTATACATGATTACATATATTTTTTTTACTAAGAACATAATTGGTTAATTTTTTCATAATTGTTGAATTATTCATTTCTTAATCCATAAATTTTCATATCAAATTTTTATTGGAATTTTGATCATAAAAAATGAGTGATTTTTTTGATAGTTTTTGTTCTTTAATATAAATATAACATATCATATATTTTGATTCATAAAAAGACCAATGTTTTAGATACTAATGAATTTAATTTTATTATGTGATAGTTTATTATTTTAGTTTATTATTTTTTTTGAAAGATATGTTTATTGGAATTATTCTGAAATATCTTCATGAAATTATTTATAATTATTTTAAGAGATGATATTTTTGTAAGATTCAATCTACACTTGTGTGAAGAAAATTAAATATGTATAAATACATGGATATATAGATATTATCCTTAAATAATGTGTTCATGTTAGGATTTAATATTACATGGATAAATATTTGAATAAAAAAAACATACATATATAGAAGTTATTCATACACAATAATTAAAAATTAGAGTTTATTCTTAGATGATATATTTATGCATAGAAAAAATATTACATATATAGTTATTTATAGAGTTTTATATTATATAGTGAATAATTAATTATTATGAAAATATTAGTGACTATTTTATTCATATAATAACATAAAAAATATATATTTACTCTTATATGATCCATCTATTTTGACGTTTATAGTAAAAGAATGTTTAAAATAAATTTTTCTATAAATAATTTTAATATTAGAAATATTTTTCTGATGTTTTTCATTTGTTTGTTTATAAAAACGTTTTTTAGCAGGGAAATGGTTTTTCATAAAAATAATTATTTAAGGAGGTTGAATGAATGTTATTATCAATAAATTTTTAAGGTTGAGGTATCCAAAATAGAAGAATTTCTTTCCATATTTTCTAAGGGAAATTATAAACATTGTTATCTAAAATTAAATAAATGAAAATTTAAATTATTAAAAAGATAGAATATTATTAATGAAAATAGATATTGTTGAATATATATGTAATTTTCCAATATTTTTTATATATACACAAACTATTAGAGAAAATAATTGTATTTTTGATATTTTTGTTATTAAAATCATTATACTTCTTTGAAGTGATCTTTATGGATGACTAAAATATAGAAAATTAGTTTTTAATATTTTCCAATTGCAGTTGATATAAAAAGTAAATATGTGTATTTTTTATTATTTTAAACTTACTTCGATTCATATAGAGAACTACTATAGTTGGGGTAGATTTATTTTCTAAATAAGATAAATATCTTTATATCATTAAAAGTTTTGTTTATTCTGCTATCTTTAATAAATTCTCTTTGTATTCCTATTTGAGTTCGAACTTATTATACTAGTCATGGTTGTGAGGCCAAGAGGAGATCTTATTAACAATCTGTTGATTAAAATCTATTATTTTTAGAAGATAGTAAATGTTATATTTTTGTGTTCAACTATAAAGACCCCCACTGAAATTATCTATAATTAAATCAATGAACCTGTATTGTGTGTTGGTGGAGTAATGTAGGAGGATTTTTGTGGTGTCCATGAACCACTATAAAAATTATTATTTTATTTTTCACCATTTTAATTTTTATCCAATTTATATATGATTTAAAAATAATAATGAATAAAGTAACAAATTTTAATTGGGAATCAAATTTTTTTAAAATGTAACATTTAATAATCAATTCACCCCTCTATTGAGTCTTTATATTAGATTAAATTGGGAAAAAACTTATTATATTTATATGAATTTTGTTTCATACAAAACACATATCATTACATAATTTTCATCTTAAATTTAAGCTTTATTTTTCATGACTTAAGTTATTTTATTTTTTAAATATATTTTAAAGAAATAAAAAAATTATCCCTCTAATTGATAACCTAAAAATTATCAAAAAATATTAATTCCAATTTTCTAGAAATATTTGGACAACATATAAACAACATCTACACGTCTATTTGAAACTAAAAAATGTTGTGTTACAATTATTTTCATATTTTATATATACTTACAAAAAAAATTGATGAAAATAATATATAAAAAATATTAAAAACTACTATCAGGACTTGTATCTTTAAACCCATATAAACACTAAATTTTATTATGACATAATAATTTGGAACATTCCACTTTTGTCTTTGGCCACAGTATGATCATACAAATAATTATTTAAAATTGGTATGATTCCTTATAACAGTTATTATAAATGATTGATGATATTATTCCATTCCTTGAATCCATTTTACCGAAATTTTTTATTTTTCGGATGCTTATTTGTAATGATGCTCAATAGTGTTTTCATTCATCGTATTTCTATACCTAAGAGGAATATAAACCATTTTATACCAGTTTCCATTTCTATTTTACATAAGGTTATCTTATGCCATGATCACTCCTGGAAAAATTTCTTATATCCACAAATGGGGTTGTTTATGGGTATTTTTCACCTACAACTATTGGTAAAAAATAACCATGTCTATATGTCATCTATGGCTATAGGAAAACAATGGTCATGTCTATAAGTGGAATATAACCATTGGCACCTCGTTCCTTTAGATATATGTTTACTTGTTACACTATGGGTATTTTTTAAAATTTTAGGGGTTATTAAAGACCCTATATTCATGGAATCCCCATGTCCATGGATATGGTCGAAGCTATCATGAGGGCTGATTCCTCCATGTATATTGGGCCCATAGGAAAACCCTATAGACATGGAAACTGGTGCTAAAGGCTAAATGATTGGCTATTTTAATGGGTGTCCCTATCCCATGACAATTGCTTGTATTAGAAAAGAATATTACAACATGAGGAATTTTCCCTAAGATATATGGGAGATATAACAATCGATATAGTCCACTAGTTGAAATAGCCTTCCACAACAAGAAAAAATGAAATTAATTTAATTATGATAATAGAATATATTTTCAAAATTATATATATATATATATATATATAACTCATTGATATAAGTTTCATTATAGTGGAAAAGTGTGTTATGTTATTTGAGAGAGAGACATGTCTGAAACCTGGTAGGAAGTTTTTTTCTAAGAAACCATATATCTACAATAACCTATTTGTGGATATAGGTGAATCTACATGGAACACCATATATCCATGAGATATATCCCTATTCATGCCCCAAGACTGTATCCCTTGATTTTATAGAAACACCAATAACTCTAAAGGGTGTTGTGACCCTGGATATATCCTATAATGATGGTGACATGGGTTATATCCAAGGTCATGGATATTTCCAATTTTTTAAGAAGTACATATGAATTATATAAATTTCCAGGATTTATCCAGCAAAACTATAGTGTTTTTTTTAAGATTTATTGAAATTATTAAGGCATTGTTTTGGTTTTATTTAACCCATATTGAACAACCGAGCTACCCTCACATTTTCACCACTATATAGACTTTAGAATCCATAAATAAACATTTTTTGGATATGTCCAAACCCTATATTACTTCCAACCCATATCATATGTATTTTTCATATGTTTTTTAATCTAAGTATGTGGGAGTGTTCCATTTATGGATCAGGTTGTTTGTGGCCTAATGAGTTATTTAATGCAAATGTATAGACATTATCTCATCATGTTATATGTTTTTATTTTCATAGAAGAACTATCAATTTCACATGTATTCCTCATTATGGAGATATAAGTAATTTTTTATTTAAAAAATGGATAAATTTATTATTATTTCATGGTAACCACCACATTTAGGGATACCTATAAAAGTGACCAGCCATTACTTTAGGAGATAAAGAATTTTATATGGAATATTTCAAAGAGAATTTACAGAGTATGAGCTACTTCCATCTTATTTATAATATTATTTCTAATAATTATTTCTTGGAGTTTGTAGATAATCATATACATCCTATCATATGTTTCTTATCTCATTTTTGAGTGATTTTTATCTAATTAATCATCTTACGAGTACTATTTCATCAGTTTCTTAGGGAAAAGATATATTTTAAGTATAAGGGTGAAGGGTTTTGAGGGAAACACTTATATTTACATGTTATGCACATATTTTATGATTTGACCCTCATTTTACCCCAATTATTAATTTTTTATAAACAATCATTATAACACCACAAAATTATTAAGGGTTAATTGACTAAATGATATGACTCATGTCAACAAGGTGAATCTTCCTTTTCGGGAGCCTATCTGATTAGAACTTCATAGTTAAGCGTGCTTGGCCTGGAGTAGTGATCAGGATTGGTGAACTTCTGGAAAGTTTTACAGTGTGTGTGTGTGTGAGTGAGGAAAAATCACACTAGAAAGGACATGTGTTGGCCTGTGGGGAATGTCATTAGTCATATGACCCATTTGGGAACATGGGTGGACCCTATGGTGGGCCCCACGTGTTTACAGGGCAACTGGTGGTACCTAGTAGGCCAGGACCCGACGACCATGTAATGGAGGGGTGGTTGTGCTATCACCGGGACCCGGTTGTTACATTTGGTTTCAGAGGTGGAACCCAGCCTTAAGTGAGGTGCACTGCCTGGGTTAATATGTAGGGACCACAATGAGGACATTTTGCTCTAAAGGGGGGGGTGATTGTAACACCACAAAATGATAAAGGGTTAAATAACTAAATGACATGACTAATGTCAACAAGGTGCACCTTCCTTTTCAGGAGCCTGTCTAATTAGAACTCCATTGTTAAGCATGCTTGGCCTAGAATAGTGATCAGGATGGGTGAGCTTCTGGGACGTTTCCCAGGTTGTGTGTGACTGAGTACAAAGAACATTGAAAGGACATGTGTTGGCCTATGGAGACAGTTATTAGTCATATGACCCGTTCGGGCATGTGGGTGGACCCTGTGGTGGGCACCACGTGTTTGCGGGGCAACTGGTGGTACCTGGTAGGCCAGGACCCGACAGCCATGTAAAGGCAGGGTGTATGTGCTATCACCGGGACCCGGTTGTTACATTTGGTATCAGAGGTGGTACCCAACCTTATGTGTGTTGCACTGCCAGGGTTGAGATGTAGGACCCACAACGAGGACGTTGTGCTCTAGGGGGGGTGATTGAAACACCCCAAAATGATAAAGGGTTAAATGAATAAATGATATGACTAATGTCAAAAAAGTGCACCTTCTTTTCGGGAGCCTGTCTGATTAGAATACCACAGTTAAGTGTGCTAGCCCTAGAGTAGTGATCAGGATGGGTGACCTTCTGGTAAGTTTCCCAGGGTGTGTGTGAGTGAGGAAAAAGCTCACTGGAAAGGACATGTATTGGCCCTTGGGGATAGTCATTAGTCAGATGATCCGTTTGGTCACATGGGTAGACCCTGGGTACCACCTCTGATACCAAATGTTACAACCGGGTCCCGGTGACAGCACATACACCCCGCCTTTACATGGCCGTCGTGTCCTGTCCTACTAGGTACCACCAGTTGCCCCCACAAACATGTGGTTCCCACCCCAGGGTCCACCCAAGTGCCCGAACGGATAATCTGACTAATGATTGTCCCTAGAACCCAACACATGTCCTTTCCAGTGTTCTTTGTCCTCACTCACACACAACCTGAGAAACTTCCCAAAAGGTCACTGGAAATGACAAGTGTTGGCCTGTGGGGATAGGCAATAGTCAGATGACCCGTTTGGTCGTGTGGGTAGACGCTGGGTACCACCTCTGATACCAAATGTTACAACCAGGTCCCGATGACAGCACATACACCCCACCTTTACATGGACATCGGGTCCTTGCCTACCACGTACCACCACTTGCCCCACAAACACATGGTGCCCACCCCAGGGTCCACCCAGGTGCCCGAACGGGTCATCTGACTAATGACAGTCCCTACAGGCCAACACATGACCTTTCCAGTGTGCTTTGTCCTCACTCACACACACCTTGAGAAACATCCCAAAAGGTCACCCATCCTGATCACTATTCCAGACCAAGCATGCTTAACTGTGGAGTTCTAATCAGACATGCTCCTAAAAAGGAAGGTGAACCTTTTTGACATTAGTTATATCATTTAGTTATTTAAACCTTTATCATTTTAGGGTGTTACAATCACCCCCCCCTTTAGAGCACAACATCCTCGTTGTGGGCCCTACATCTCAACCCAGGCAGTGCACCACACTTAAGGTTTGGTACCACCTATGATACCAAATGTAACAACCGGGTCCTGGTGACAGCACAACCACCCCACCTTTACATGGTCGTCGGGTCATGGCCTACCAGGTACCACCAGTTTCCCCGCAAACACGTGGGCCCCACCCCAGGGTCCAACCAATGTCCCCATAGGGGAACACATTTTGACATTATTCATATCATTTAGTTATTTAACCCTTTATCATTTTGGGGTGTTACCATCACCCCCCCCCCTTTAGAGAAAAACGTCCTCGTTGTGGGCCCTACATATCATCCTAGGCAGTGCACCACACTTATGAGTGGGTACCACCTCTAATGCCAAATGTAATAACTGGGTCCTGGTGACAGCACAGACACCCCGCCTTTACATGTCATTGGGTCCTGGCCTACCATGTACCACCAGTTGCCCTGCAAACATGTGGGGCCCACCCCAGGGTCTACCCACATGACCAAATGGGTCATCTGACTAATGACTATCCCCATAGGCTAACACATGTCATTTCAAGTGAGCATTGTCCTCACTCACACATACCCTGGGAAACTTACCAGAAGGTCACACATCCTGACCACTACTCTAGGTCGAGCACGCTTAACTGTGGTGTTCTAATCAGACAGGCTCCTGAAAAAGAAGGTAGACTTTGTTGACATTATTCATATCATTTAGTCATTTAATCCTATATCATTTTGGGGTGTTACATTCACCCCCCCCCCCTTAGAGCACAACGTTCTTGTTTTAGGCCCTACATCTCAACCGTGGCAGTGCACCGCACATAAGGCTGGGTACCACCTCTGATATCAAATGTAACAACCGGGTCTCGGTGATAGCACATACACCCTGCCTTTACATGGCCGTCGGGTCCTAGCCTACCAGGTACCACCATTTGCCCTGCAAACATGTCGTTCCCACCCTAGGGTCCACCCACGTGCCCGGAGGGTCATTTGACTAATGACTGTCCCCACAGGCCAACACATGTCCTTTTCCAATGCGATTTTCCTCACTCGCACACAACCTGAGAAAATTCCTAGAAGGTCACCCATCTTGATCACTACTCCAGGACAAGCACACTTAACTACTTCAGGTCAAGCACGTGGGTGGACCCTGGGATGGGCACCCCGTGTTTGTTGGGAAACTGGTGGTACCTGGTAGGCCAGGACCCGACAGCCATGTAAAGGTACGGTGTATGTGCTGTCACCGGGACCTGGTTGTTACATTTGGTATCAGAGGTGGTACCCAGCCTTATGTGTGGTGCACTACTAGGGTTTTTATATAGGTCCCACAACGAGGACGATGTTCCCTGGGGGGGGGGGGGTGGGTGATTGTAATAGTCCAAAATGATAAAGGGTTAAATGACTAAATGATATGATTAATGTTAACAAAGTGCACCTTCCTTTTTGGGAGCCTGACTGATTAGAACTCCACATTTAAGCGTGCTTGGCATAGAGTAGTAATCAGGATGGGTGACCTTCTGGGATGTTTCACAGGGTGTGTGTGAGTGAGGAAAAAGCACACTGGAAAGGACATATGTTGGAATGTGAGGATAGTCATTAGTCAGATTACCAGTTTGGTCACGTGGGTGGACCCTGGGGTGGGCCCCATGTGTTTTTGGGGCAACTAGTGGTACCTAGTAGACAAGGACCCAACATCCATGTAAAGGTGGGGTGTCTATGCTATCACCAGGACCCAGTTGATACAATAATAACACAATCATAGGGAGAATTTAAACCCAATGCCCATACCTAATTTCTAGCATAATGTTTTAATTTCAACAATGGAGATGTGAAATATAGGGCAAGTAAATTATATGCATTCACTTATCTATGATTTGAGTACAACATTGATAACATTTTATTGTGTGTCATAAGTGATGGTGAGTTAAATTACAATGATGCATGAGTGTATGTAAAAATATTTATAAGAAAAAAGTGGAATTATTTTTTTAAATTATAATTTTACATGAACAAGGATATTTCATTTGTAAAATGATTGAAAGTTTTGATCATGTAATTGTAATATTTTGAATTGATCAAAAGTACACTAATGTGTTATTTATTAATATTTATTGGAAGTGTGTAGAAGATTATGCTATGGGATTTGATGCCCAATGATTTCTTTCTCATGGTCCAATTATGCTTACTAAAGGAAAAAAAGCTAGAGTAAAAATACCATAAAATCCAAGATTTTTCAACGCCATAGATTAAATTATTGGTGACTTATCCATATTGGACAAGGTTGTTTTCATATTATCTTTAATAGAAAGGGTGATCTATGAAATGCATATAAAATCGATAGAATCCCCCTCAAACTAGGAATATTTTGATTATGTTTTTGAGACATCAATTTTATCCCATTCACCGAGAGACAATCAACATCCCAGATCTAGATTAGACTCAATTGGATTAGATGTATTTTTTATCATCCTACAATACGTAGTGTTATATCATCATACATGGGTACTTTTATAAAGATGGATCAATAGACCCTTAATGGTGAGCTAGGATTCTATGATCACATCCTTATTAAAACCAATATGTAATCCAAGAAACTGTATGTTTTAAAACATGTCTAAAATTATAGGAAATTGGAAGTTAAAATTGAATATGAATATATTTCCCCTTTTTCATGTGTGAAAAATATTTGCTCACTCTATTTATAATTATAGGGTCATCTAATGGTATGTCATGAATCCCAGTTAAAATAAGTATAAATATTTGAATGAGGATGGAAGGATAATAAAGAAATAGCCATTAATAGTTATAAGAGAGAACATTTAGGAAATGAAACCACTAGCAATAGGATGGTCCAAGAATTTCATCCCCCTCCCCATATTATAGGTGACATGGTTCCAATTGAGCCTAAATATGGAGAGGTGATTCCATTTGAAAAGGCGTGCACAAGGGAAATTAAAATTACTCCTATGGTATTTGGAAATGAAAATACAAAAAAAATGGGAGTGTCCATGTGTTACATCCTGACCCACGTGCCACACGCTGCTACCCCGATCTAATCCTCTACATGGCCTCAGGCATGCCTCCCCATATTTCAGAGGCTGCCGACTAACAGTGAAGGTATAATATCATTCCTGAGTGGCCTATACCCCCTTATCATCTGATTACTACACTAGAAAAAAAACCAATGTAAAGGAGGGGTGTTTGTGCTGTCACCGGGACCCAGTTGTTACAATCATAACACAATCATAGGGAGAATTTAAACCCAATTTCAATATCTAAATTCTAGCATAATGTTTTAATTTCAACAATGGAGATGTGAAATTTGGGGCACTTAAATAGTATGAATTCATTTATCTATGATTTGAGTACAACATTGATAACATTTTATTGTGCGACATGAGTGATGGTGAGGTAAATTACAATGATTCATGATTGAATGTAAAAATATTGATAAGAATAAAAGTGGAATTATTTCTTTTAATTATAATTTTACATGAACAATGATATTTCATTGGTAAAATGGTTGAATGTTTTGATCATTTAATTGTACTATTTTGAATTGATCAAAAGTACACTAATGTTTTATTAATTAATATTTAATGGAAGAGTGTAGAATATTATGTTAGGGGAATTGAAGCACAATGATTTCATTCTTATTGTCCTATCAGTCTTACTAAATGAAAAAAAACTAGATTAAAAATGCCATGAAAGCCAATATTTTTCAATGCCATAGATTAAATTATTGGTGACTTATCCAAATTGGACAAGGTTGTTTTCATATTATCTTTAATAGAATGGGTGACCTATGCAATGCCTATAAAAACAATAGAATACCCCTCAAACTAGGCATTTTTAGATTATGTTATCGAGACATCAAATTTAACCAATTCATAGAGAGACAAACAATATCCTTGATCTAGATTAGACTCAATAAGATTAGATGTATTTTTTAGCATCCTATGATCCTTAGTGTTCTATCCTCATGCATGGGTACTACTCTTAAGATGGATCAGCACACCCTTGATGGTGAGCTAGGATTCTATGATCACATCCTTATTAAAACCAATATGGAATCTACGAAACTATATGTTTTAAAACATGTCTAAAATTGTAGGAAATTGCAAGTCAAAATTTAATGTGAATATATTCCCCCTTTTTTCATGTGTGAAAAATCATTGATCACTCTATTTATAATTATAGGGTCATCTAATGGTATGTCATATATCCCACTTCAAATAAGTATAAATATTTGAATGAGGATGGGAAGGCTAATAAAGAAAGAGATATTAATAGTGATAAGCGAGATCACTTTCTAAATGAAACCACTAACAATAGGATGGTCCAAGAATTTCATCCCCATCCCCCTACTATAAGTGACATGGTTTCAATTGAGCCTAAATATAGAGAGGTGATTCCTTTTGAAAAGGATTGAACTAGGAAAATTAAAATTACTCCTAAGGTATTTGGAAATGAAAACACAAAAAATGGGAGTGTCCATGTGTTACATCCTGACCCAGGTGCCACACACTACTACCCCAATCTAATCCTCTAGATGGCCTCAGGCACGCATCCCCTTATGTCAGAGGCTACTGACTAATAGTGAAGGTATAATATCATTTCTTATTGGCCTATACCCTCTTATCATTTGATTACTACACTAGAAAAAAAATATAAAATAATAATAGAATGACATAAAATCAAAAACCATGAACAAACAGTAACTTAAGATGAAAAAAACTAGAAATATAATTTTAAAACATAACATTAGATACACCATCCTATAGTACATGCCATATTTTAAAATGAAAACTCAAAAGTAAACAAATTAAAATCTCCCAGCAGGTCCTAAAACACATTTGGTTCCCTCATCCATGCTTCATCCAAAATAATCCATCTAACACTAGTAATTTTCCCTTTACATTTCCTGCAATCATATAATCTATTCGATTACAGATCATGTAGCCTAAGTAGGGTACGAGTAAATATCAGTTGGAATCCAACAAAAATTTCTAAAAAATATCTAGTTAAATGAAAGTGTACACATTTATATAAATAAATATTTACAATGCATAAGTAAATATTTATCATATTATCAATTAATATTTATTTACCACATAAGCCCTAGAGTTCCTGTAAACAACAGTACATCACAACTTACTCAGCTCATGCTAGAGCCCAAACTACCCCTGAGGGATATCATATCTCAGAATAACATTTTTACCATTCATTATCTCAATGAACAAATGAATTCCATTATTACCATTCATTATTCTAATTAACAGATAAATTTTATTATTACCTTTCATTGTTCTCAATCAACTCATAAATACCATTTTTACCATTTATTATACTCAATTAACACATAAATTCCATTATTACCATTTATTTTCATCCATTACCACATAATTTTAATTTTTACCATTTGTTTCTCTCAATTAACACATAAATTAAATTGTTACAATTTATTTTTCTTAATTTACACTTAAATTCCATTATTACTATTTATTATTCACAATTAACATAGAAATGTCATTGTTACCATTTATTGTTATCAATTAACTCATAAATGTCATTAATACCATGTATTGTTCATAATAAACACATAAATTCGATTTTTACCATTTATTAATCTCAAATTATTTTTATTAATTGATATAAAAATTGATTAATATTATCATTCTCATTATTAATTCAACAATTGTATCATCACATAAATCCATTTAATTAATTCAACAATTAATTAAGCACCTAAATCCCATTAATTAATTCCCCATTTAATTAATTAGTGTTCACTAACTCAATATCCCATAACTAACTCAAAAATTAATTTTCTCAAATCAATAATCTCAATATATCTTAAATAACTCAACTATTAATTATTCCAAATCAACAATCCCAATATCCCTAATTTCATTTTTACATCAATTTATTAATTCTCCAAATTAATTAAATCGATCTGGAAATAAATTTCTAAACATAAATTAGAAAATATAAAATAAAATACACATAATTACAATCAAGATGTTGGGATTTTAATTATAGACCACCTACCTCAATTCGTTGAAACATGATCGTACAATGGAAATCCCCAATTTAAATGGAATAATGACATAACATTATATCCATATGTAAAACCTAAATCCAAGATTGAAAAAACCATGATACCTTAATTCTAGATCTACATCCATAAACCTAGATATTTATTCATAAAATATGAATCTTTATCCGACAAAACAAAGGATAATATCCCACTAAAAATGGGAGAAGAACATGATATCATTTAAGAAGAAACCATGTACCTGAAGAGATGAAAATTTTCCAACTGGGCTTTGAATTACATTGAATGGAGGATAAATGGCCTTGTAATATATCTAAGAGTCTCTAGAATTTAGAGAAATCATTTATGGGATGATATAGGGCGTTCTAGAGTATTATACATGGGTTAGGGAATTTTTTTTAATAATTTTCTTGGGATTAAAACCTCGTATGCTCTGTTTCTTACTCAGTGACCATGGCTTCCCCAAATCATGCCCCAAAATGTGTGCCTCTTCTAGGGGGTTCAAATTTTATCCTAATAGGGAACATAGTTTTACAAATGATGTGCCAGGAATTCAAATCCCCATTTTCTAGGGTTTCATGGTTTGTTGTTCTAGAGTACATGGTTTGGGAAAACTGTTCTCCAACCATACACTTCCATCTTTTATTTATTTTTCTCAAATTTTTGCCCAAAAAGTTACCAATTTAAAACCCAAACCATGTACTTAATATAATTAAAACATTTTACCTATAAAAGAGCCTGATACATCTCCAACAAATTTCAGGATCTTATAATCTCCCCAACTTATAACAGCCCATCCTCAAGCTATATTCCCATGAATCTCTAAGATTCTGAGTTAAAAATACTAGGCTACCGGGCCCTCATATAGGTTTATCTCTCCCATGATTCATCCTAAAAACATCTGTGTTTCCATAATAAAAGAACTATCGGCACAATCTATCCACTACCACACTTCCTATCAATGATCCAACTAACATATCAGATGCTCCTTAAAGGATGCATCTATCTCAAGCTCAACATCATCCATATCGTTCACATGAGAGGGGTAGGGGTGATACCTCTAAAGTTGTGACATAAGTAAAACATCATACACATCACTATAACTCTAAGGAAGAGACAATAATTATATCATTGGACCAATTCTTTTGATGACCTCAAATGGTCCGACAAACCTGGGCACCAGCTTTCCCTTCCTCTATATCCTATGGTACCCCAATCTATGAAACACCCGAAGGAATACATGATAACCCCATATAAACTATATGGGTCATCTAAATATATCATCATACGACTTATTTCAAATCTACGATGCATCCATATATTTATTGAATTAGTTGTACCTTCTCTATTTTCTCCTAAATGAGACTTAATCCCAACAACTCTCACTCCCCTACCTCTATCCAGCATAGAGGTGATCTTTATGGCCTACCATAATGTGCCTCATATGTTCCATCTGAATAGATTATTAATAACAATTTTTATAGGTGAAATCCATTAAATCTAGGATGTTCTACCAAGCCCTACCAAAGTCAAGAACGCATTTTCATAGCATATCCTTAAGCACATGTTTTGTATGCTTCGACTGCCCATCTATATGTGGGTGGAATGTCATACTAAATAAAACCCATGAACCTAGAGCCTTCTATAATCCCAGCCAGTAGTGTGATGTAAAACATGATTCATGTTATGAAAAAATAATCTATGGCACTCTATTTAAACATTATATCTCTCAAACATAAATTTCTCCCAACTTCTTCACTGAGAATGTCAATCGCACTGGTATTAAGTGTGCTACCTTCGTCAGTTGATCCACTATAAACCAAATAGTGTTGTTCTTCTAATGAATTTTCTAAAGTCCCACCAAAACAATCCATGGTAACATTTTCCCTCTTCTTTTTTGCAATGTTTAGTGGCTATAAAAACCACCAAGTCAATGATTTTCGTCCTTTAACTTCCAAAAGGTGTAGCATAATGTCACAAACCTTGCTATCTCATTTTTCATGCTCGAAAACCAAAATTTTCATAATACGTCATGGTACATTTTGTTCACACCTGGATGTACCATCTATTTAGAGGCATGAAACTCTTGAATTATCTCCTCCATCATGACAATTCGAATAACAACCCATTTCTTGACATAGAAAATATCAACCTCATTTATGCTTCAATCTGATGGTTTTTCCCCACCTTCAAGGATTTACATCAAGGTTAAACATTTGAGATCCTCATTCTGTCTGTCTATGGTTCATAACAGAAGTGATGACCATAATGAAACTAACATGAGATTAATATTATATTGACTCTCTTAATCCACAAAAATCATCTCATTGAATAATTTCATCAGCTTATACTCAGCACTATACTCCTAGACTTCCTGAGTATTAGTTTTTCTGCTCAATGGGTCAGCTAAATTGTTCCACTTCTTGGGAATATATAGTATTTAAAAATAAAATGAATATATATACTCAACCCATATATTCTATTTTATATTAAAATCCTAGTGTTAAAAGATATACTTTATGCTCTTGTCATCTGTATACACTGTAAACATCGCACCCAACAGATAGTTCCACCAACACTTCAAAGAATACAAAACTACTACCAACTCGAGTTTGTATGTATGGTAGTTCCATTAATGAGTCCTCAACTATCGAGACTCGTATGCCACATATGGATCTCTCTACATCAACAACACTCTGACTCCTATCTTAGAAGCATAACAATACACATTATACTACTCACCAGGCTCAGGTGGGATCAAGATCGATGATGAGGTTAAGTGATTCTACAACTCATATAAAGAATTCTCATAGTATTCCATCCATTAATACATTATACCCTTCTTGGTCAAGCCAAAAAAATTGAACTTATAGATGGTAAATTTTCTAAATGAACCTTAGATAATATCTAGCTAACCCCAAAAAGCTATAGATATTGAATACATTATTAGGTTGCTCAAAAGATAATACATCCTGAACTTTCTCAAGGACTAAAGAGACCCCTTCCATTGAGATGATGTGACCCAAGAATTGTAACCAATAAATCCAAAATTTACACTTAGATAGCTTGGTGTATATTCGATTGTCTCAACTAATGATACCCAGTTCTAAAATCTATATTGGAAGGACAAAATCTTCTCTCATCTAGTCAAATAGATCATCGATATGCGAAAGAGGATATCAATTCTTCACTATCATCTAGTTCAACTTATGGTAATCAACACAAAAGTGAAATCTCTTAAAAACCTTCATAGAAAAAAAAACTGGTGAATATCTCTTATCCTAAAACTGTAACACCTGAGACTTTTATGAGAAATCTGTTGTTATTATATAAATCATCAAATTAATCTTTCACTACACACAATACTAGCTTGGCTTGCTTTACACGCAACCACGACCTTCCTCGATAGCTTGTGTCACACGCAATACCGAGTTTCACTAAACAAAGATATGCTATTAAAATATTATTAAAACTAGCTGTTATGAACAGTATTAACTGAATTTTGAATTTTATAACATTTTAATTCAACTTATACATTTTCTAGAATGAGTTATGAAAGAAAAAACAGTTTTTTTGGATAAAAGAAGTATTTTTCAAAAAATGTAGTTTTTCCGCCTTTTGATTCCGCACCCACATTAAATCTAGTTTTTGACATGTTCATAAGTTCAATTTGAAAAAATAAAATTCTTCTTTTGAATCAGGGTATAAAAATTTACTTTGGATAATTTTTTGATATTTTTCTGATAACTTTTATATTTTGATGAATAGTAAAAATATGCTAATTTTTAATTAAAAACAACTTTTTTCATCAAGATAATTTATATGGATAAATTATAATATTGAATGGTTTTAAAGTATAAATAGAATATATTTTTACCATTTAATATAATTTATGTCATTAGCATTAATTTCACATTGAATTCATAGGTAAAAACATTTCAATCTTTAGCAATGTTTTAACTTCTAAAACCCATTTTCTTAACAACAGGATTTATTTTAAATTAATTACTGCAACATATATGTTTTGAATTTGGAAAAATGGATTCCATATTCGGAATCAGTGGGTCCAAATTATGTTAATAGGCTACTTTTTATTTTTGGACATTATGAATAGTAACTATGGTAAATTTTATTTACCATAGTTAAAGGTAAATCGGGTAATTAAAGGTAAATATAAGATTATAAAATTACCCTAACACCTTCCAAAATCCTATTGGATGACTAAAGGTCGACCCATATCACCTAAGGGTCGGATTAGATTCCTTTAATGGACTTCTGTCCATGAAAATAATTTAATTATTATTAAAACCAAAGAGTGTGACAACATGTCACTTTCTTAAATATTATAGGTATAATAATTTTCATTTAGTGATAAACTTAATGATACTTCGAACATGAATAGTCTCCAGAAATCTTATACAATTATATAAATCATAGTAATTTATTTAGAATTTTTAGGTATTAAATAAGTATAATTAATTATGGAACAATTGTGATGTTGAAATTATTTTATTAATTAAAATATCAAATAAATGGTTTTAAAAATATTAAAATAAATATTATATGAACTATTTAATGTTCTACTCTAATTTTTTAGATACATATAATATTTTATAAATCTATTAAAGCTTTTATTTTGAACATATATTCTTTATATATTTTATTTAAATTCTAATAAATGAATAGTGTCAAAATTGACACTGTTGTTATTTTATTACAATAACATATTATAAAATTTTTTAAAAATCACAAAAATATTTAAAATATATATATTAAAATTTATATGGTATACAATGTCATAAAGTGTCAAATTATGGAAAATTCACAACACATATGTAATTATTTATAATAATTAAAAATTTAGAATATTATTACCACAAATAAAAATAAATAGATAAATAAAGATAAATCCAGTTGATAATGTTAAAAATAAATTCCTAACATGTCTATATTTCATGTTTTGATGAGATTTCAACCCTATATCATATAATATTTGTATATGAGTCATTTTGGAAGTTTTTATGTGGGGTTGGGATTTAATATAAACTAATATTTCTTATATTTCCAAAGGTGCCTGTCTCCTCCCTTATAAAAGGGAACCTCTTCCCTCTCCTCCTCACAACAATTTGAGCCTTCAAGCTCGTCCAATACCTGACAATTTCACTTCCCCGCATCCCTAGAAACATCCTAGAGGTCCTGGTCTTCTTCAAAAACCAATTGTAGTGCCCTAAGAGGAGATCTCAAAGAGGCGCTTCAAAGAAGAGGTAATGCCCGTTACCGATTCTTTCATCTTTATTTCTTCTTACACTTATTCTTCTTTAGTTGTTTCATTATGAAGTAATAACATCAGTATCACTCATATATTTATACGTTATTATAAGTATGAAACAACCCTATTTCAGCATCTATCCATCCTACGGAAAATGAAATCACTGCGCATGCGTACGTATGGAATACTGTCTCCACGTCGTGGTGTAATCTATTTTCCACCACCACCTAACATGGATGGGTATAATGGTGAAAATAATAACTATATATGATTATTGTAAAGTGATATTGATTCTGAAATAGTATACATACACTCCAATACAATTCCACAATCATGGGAATGGTATCATCGCTCGTGCATACGTACAGAATACCGTCTCCACGATGTGATGCGACTCGTTCTACATGATCTTCATTTCATAATGATTATATAAATGAATTTAATTAATAAATATGACATATAGTACACTAATAACATTCTGTAAATGAGGTATCTATAACCTAAAGAGAAAAATAAGAATTTATTCGACAAAACACGCATAGGAACAAAAAGTAATAAACACCCGAATAACAAGTAATAATGAAATATTACTAATATGAAGCTAAGAATATGACCATATATGATATCATAACAATAATTATGATTCTAGAATAAGTCAATAACATTATTTAAATAATTATACAGGAGTTTTGGACACTTACGAAGAAAATCAGACCTAAGGTAAGGGAAATATCACAATCTCATTTTTATCCGAGATTGTTTACACTTTGAAATTTAATAGGGTGTATTTTATCATCCACATCCATGTTTCCTCAATAGGTAATATTATTTCCATCCACCTACAATTTTTTAAATCCAATTTTACCCTTCGGTGAGTTTTAGTAAAAGATATGAATGGAATCTTTTGTTGTTTTTTGTACGAGGTACATATTGACATTTCCGACAAAAGTACGAGAAGAATGTTTTTTTAACTTATACGTCATGAATGGATTTTTAAAACATTATTTCCAAGAAGCTTCCTTTAAAAGTTTTAAAGTATATTTTTACTAAACTTCTTTTAGTTTAAAATTTTATGACATGTTAAGAAAGGAAAAGTGTTTTTGAAGTAGAAAGGATATTTTCCTCAAGAATGAAGTTCAAGTGTTTTATCAAAATTATTTTCCATATAAGATAATAAAGGGTTATTTTTATATCCCTATTATTACATTGATTTGATTATGTTGTGATGTAATTATTTTTATGAATTCCTTTATCTTATATGAATTGTTTTATGATGTCACAATGTTTAAGATTCCCATTTTTATTACATGGGTTATGCTATGATGTATGGTTTATGATTTTGTGGCACACATAAGAATGGTATCATTATGAGATGGGTGGAACCTATAACTCCCTCTAATGAATTGGGTAAAGATTTTATATCTCATGATATAAAAATGGCTGGAATGGAAGGTTAAACCGGTTCAATGAAACAGGACTGAAACGAGGAGTGAACTCGGTTCAGAAATGGACTTTGTCCACTAAGATAGTCTTGTCAATGATTATTGACTAATAAGAAATGATTCTCTATGATTATGTTTGTATGCCACAAAGTTTCATGTTTTATGTTATGATTTTTGGGATTACACTGCACTACCATGATTTATCCCATGTTATGAAATTATGATCTATTTTGCAGGATAAGATTTTCAAAATGTTATGTTCTTATGAATTTGATATAATTGATATTTCTTTTGTTTACCCTTACTGAGCATTTGAGCTCACCCTTTTGTATGTTTTCTTTCCCTAGGTCAGGAAGAAGGTTATTAAGTTAGATATGCCAAAAAGGGACTATAGATATGATGAAATAAATGGGAGATAGTGTAGATGCTTTATGAACCAGTTTTTTATGTTTCCCAGTTTCTAAAGACACTATACCAATACGGTCCTTTCATGGTTTTTTATATGTTGTAATAAGTATGCTTAAATTTTGAAGTATTAACCATTTATGTAAAGTAAGGGTTGTTATAGTTGGTATCAGAGGAAAGGTATAGTCAACCTTTGGAAACTAGGATGTGAAAGACTTAGTAAGAACCCTAAGGATAAGTCTAACCATAGAAAAAAATCTTAGTGTTTTATAAATGGCCATGAACAACCTATGATAAGACCATAAGTGTGAAATTTTGTTCTTGATTGTGTGGTTTTCCAATTATAATTAGTGTTGCTCACACTATTCTTCTTGGTTTTAGTCAATGGCTGGAACCCGAAGAAACCGTGTTAATACGGAATGCGACGGGTAATGCAATGATTGTCCCCCTGAGAAACCAAACGTTATGGGAGCTAGAATGCAAAATCTTGCAGCCATGCTCACACAACTTTCTCAAGCTATGAATCATGCAGGACCTCAAAATGAGAAAAGGAAGGAGAAACATTCTGTCGAATCCTTCATGAGGTAGCATCCACCTTCATTCAGCGGGTCTTCTGATCCATTTGTGGCTGAACAATGGATCAGTACCACTGAAAAGATATTTTCAGTTCTTCAATGTTCTAAACATGATAAAGTCATCTTAGCAGTGTATCGTTTGGAAGGTGATGCTGATCAATGGTGTAATCTTATTAAGAATACGAGGCAAAGGGATGAAATTGAGTCCATGGAATGGGATGCGTTCAATAACTTTTTTTTCAATAAGTATTTCCCTCGTATTACTCGAACAAAGATGGAGAAAGAGTTTCTTGAACTAAAGCAAAAGGATGAGGAATCTGTTAGTACCTACGAAGAAAATTTTACAAGACTTACAAGGTACTCTTCCGAAATTATTATCCAACCTGAGAGTAAGATCGATCGATTCTTTAGTGGCTTAAAACCAAGCCTTCGAAGGGAATTAGCCATAAAGGACTTCAATAGATACGAGGAAATTGTTTGATGTGATCTCAATGTTGAGATAGAGATTGGTGTAACCCATCAGTCACATGGGTTTGATAATAATAGGAAAATGGAATTCAAAGGAAATTATAAAGACCACACTGAAAAGAAGATGAGTTTTACCTTATGCTCAAAGTGTGGAAAGAAACATGGAGGAAATTGTCCTAAGGGGACAAGAAAATGTTATAAGTGTGGAAAAGAAGGTCATCAGACGATTGAATGTCGAAATAATGGGAAGAATATGTATAATGATGCAAACAAAAGAAGGGATACAAAGAATGAACCTACTACAGTTCAATGTTTCACGTGTAAGGAGATGGTGCATTATTCCAATCAATGCCCAAATCCAAGGGTTGATGATGATGATCGACGGTAACAAAATTTTAAGGCCAAAGACAAAGGAAAGTCACATGAAATTACTATCGGCGATGTGGAGTATGACAACGAATTAGTGAGAGGTACACTTACCATCCACTCTAAAGTAGCAAATTTTTTATTTGATTCTGGATCCACCGACTCTTTTATTTCTGAATAATTTTCTAAGGGTATAACCATATTACCTCAACAATTAGATATTGAGTTGGCTGTGACAACTCCTAATGGCACAATTGCAGCATCAAAAGTTTACAATTCTTCTCCGATTGATGTTTGTGGGAAAGTGCTTCCTGCAAATCATGTGATCCTTCCTATAGTGGAATTTGATGCGATTCTTGGCATGGATTGGCTTTCTTTATATGGAGCTCATATCAATTTCCAAAGAATGGAAGTCACATTTCATATTCCAGATCAATCTATGATCATATATCGATGCGAGGATGAACATAACCTTCAAGTGGAAATTTCATCTATCTTATGGGTCTTGATTCCACTAAATAAAGGTTATTTATCTCAAATGGTTGGAGAGAAACTCACGATCAATAATATTCCCATTGTAAATGAATTTGATGATGTCTTTCCAGAGGAATTGCCAGGTCTTCCACCAAATCGTGAAGTTGAGTTTTCAATAGAACTCGTACAGGGTGCTTTGCCTATTTCAAAGACACCTTATCGAATGGCCCCAATTGAGTTTCTGGAATTGAAGAAGCAACTCAAAGATAATCTTGATAAAGGATTCATACGCCCTAGTGAGTCACCTTTGGGAGCACCTGTTCTGTTTGTTAAGAAGAAATATGGATCAATGAGACTCTGCATTGATTATTGAGAACTTAACAAGATCACAATCAAGAACAAATATCCTCTCCCATGCATTGATGGCCTATTTGACCAACAACGCGGAACTCAATACTTTTCCAAGATTGATCTTTGTTCAGGGTATCATCAATTAAGTGTGAAAATGGAGGATATACTAAAGATGTCATTCTGCAAAAGGTATGGACCCAATGAATTTATAGTAATGCCATTTGGTCTTACTAATGCCCCCGCTATCTTCATGGATATGATGAATAGAGTCTTTAGAGACTATCTTGATCAGTTTGTGGTAGTATTTATAGATGATATTCTTGTATATTCAAAGGGAAAGGAAGAACATGATGATCACTTGAGAATTGTATTAAAGACCATAATAAAGGAGAATCTTTATGACAAATTTACCAAGTGTGAATTTTGGCTTCAAAAAGTTGCATTTTTGGGTCACATAATCTCAAAATAGGGGATATTTGTGGATCCAGCCAAAACAGAGTTTATCGAAAGATGGTCGAGACCAACAACAGTAACCGAGATCCGAATTTTTCTTGGCTTAGCTGGATATTATCAACGTTTTGTGAATGATTTTTCACGATTATCTAATCCACTCACCAGGTTGACTCATAAAAGAATTAAGTTTGTTTGGATGGAGTAATGTGAAGAAAATTTCATGGAGTTTAAAAGAAGGTTATCCAGTGCACCTGTGCTCACACTTCCTTGTAGTGGGGAATGGTTTGTGATCTATAGTGATGCATCCAAGAAGGGACTAGATTTTTTTCTCATGAAAAATGATATGGTGATATCTTATGCCTCACGAAAGTTGAAAATCAATGAGAAAACTTACCCAACTCATGATTTGGAGTTAGCTGCGGTAATATTCGCATTAAAGATTTGGAGGCATTACTTTTATGGTGAAAGGTGTGATATTTATACTGATCATAAATGTTTAAATTATATTTTCACACAAAAGGAGATGAATATGCGCCAAAGAAGATGGTTGAAGCTTATTGAGGATTATGACTGCTCAATTCATTACCACCCTGGGAAGGAAAACAAGGTGGTAGATGCATTAAGTCGACCGGACCATGCTAGCTTATCCATGACTAGGATCACAAAAGATACAATATTTATGGATTTAAAAATGATGGATCTTGGAATTATAATGGAAGGGTAAAATAGTATCTTTATCAAATGAATGTTCAACCATCTATACATGTGAAGATTAAAGAGGCACAGAAAGAAGATGTAGAGTTACAAAAGAAGGTGAGAAATGTACCTGAATTCAACCTTAATTGTGATGGCATAATAATGTTCAGGAATTGGGTTTGTGTTCCTCCCATCCCAGAATTAAAGAAGGAGCCGCTGTATGAGGCTCATAGTTCTTCATTCTCTATTCATCTGGGAAGCACGAAGATGTATAGGGATCTGAAGGAGTACTTCTGGTGGGATGTCATGAAAATAGATGTTGCTGAATAGGTCTCTCGATGCTTGGTGTGTCAGCAAGTTAAAGCTGAGAAACAGAAGTCTAAGGGGATGTTACAACTATTACCCATACCTGAATGGAAATGGGAAAACATCACTATGGACTTTGTCACCGGACTTCCTAAAACATCCAAAGGCAATAATGCTATCTGGGTCATAGTTGATTGTCTTACAAAGTCTGCACACTTCATTGCTATTAGAGAGGATTTCTCTCTGGATAAGCTCACCAGGATATATGTAAAGGAAGTGGTACGATTTCATGGAGTACCACTTTCTATTATATCTGATTGGGATAAGAGGTTTACCTCAATGTTCTGGAGAAGTCTTTAGCATACTCTGGATACAGAGTTGAGTTTTAGCACTGATTATCATCCTCAGACAGATGGTCAGTCTGAGAGGATAATTCAAACTCTAGAAGATATGTTGAGAGCTTGCTCTATATATTTCAAAGCTGGTTGGGATCAGTACCTACCTTTGGTGGAATTTTCTTATAATAATAGCTTTCACTCCAGTATTCAGATAGCTCCTTATGAAGCTCTCTAGGGAATGAAATGTAGGACTCCAACTTGCTAGGATGAAGTTGGGGAAAGAAAGCTATTAGGACCTGATCTCATTGATTAAATGGCAGAAAAGGTCAGATCTATTCAACCAAACATAAAAGAATCTCAAAGTCGACAGAATATTTATGCCGACAACCGATGAAAAGACCTAGAGTTTGAAGTGGCTGATAAAGTGTTCTTATGAATATCTCCCTGGAAGAGGGTCATGTGATTTGGAAAGAAGGGAATGTTGAACCCTAGATATATTGGTCCTTTTGAAATTCTGGATCATGTTGGGAGGGTAGCATACCGATTGGCACTTCCACCGAATCTCTCTCAAGTTCACAATGTGTTCCATGTATCTCTCTTGACAAAGTACATACCTGATCCTTCACATGTACTCAGCTCAGAAGTTGTACCTCTAGAACAAGATCATTCTTATAATGAACAACCAATATAGATTCTGGATCGTAGCAAAAAAGTCCTACGGAACAAGACCACTCACGAGGTGAACGTTTTATGGAGGAACCACCAATTAGAAGAAGCTACATGGGAGCTTGAGGATATGATGAGGGAGAGGTATCCTCATCTGTTTGTTACAAAGTGACGAATTTCGAGGGCGAACTTCATTTTAAGGGGGTAGAATGTAACACCAAATACTTTTATGAGAAATATTTTTTTTATATAAATCATCAAATAAATCTTTCACTACACACAACACAAGCTTGGCTTGCCTTACACGCAACCGCGGCCTTCCTCGATAGCTTACGTCATACGCAATACCGAGTTTCACTAAAAAACGATATGTTATTAAAATATTATTAAAACTAGCTGTTATGAATAGTATTAACTGAATTTTGAATTTTATAACCTTTTAATTCAACTTATACATTTTCTAGAATGAGGTATGAAAGAAAATTCAGTTTTTTTGGATAAAAGAAGTATTTTTCAAAAAATGTAGTTTGGCCGCCTTTTGATGACGCACCCACATTAAATCTAGTTTTTGACATTTTTATAAGTTCAATTTGACAAAATAAAATTCTTCTTTTGAATCAGGGTATAAAATATTACTTTGGATAAATTTTTGATATTTTTCTGATAACTTTTATATTTTGATGAATAGTAAAAATACACTAATTTTTAATTAAAATTTTTTTTTCATCAAGATAATTTATATGGATGAATTATAATATTTAATGGTTTAAAGTATAAATAGAATATATTTTTACCATTTAATATAATTTATTCCATTAGCATTAATTTCAAATTGAATTCATAGGTAAAAACATTTCAATCATTGGCAATGTTTTAACTTCTAAAACCCGTTTTCTTAACAACGGGATTTATTTTAAATTAATTACTACAACATATATGTTTTGAATTTGAAAAAATGGATTCCATATTTGGAATCAGTGGGTCCAAATTATGTTAATAGGCTACTTTTTATTTTTGGGCATTATGAATAGTAACTACGATAAATTTTATTTACCATAGTTAAAGGTAAATCGGGTAATTAAGGGTAAATATAAGAGTATAAAATTACCCTAACACCTTCCAAAATCCTATTGGATGACTATAAGTCGACCCATATCACATAAGGGTCGGATTATATTCATTTAATAGACTTTTGTCCCTGAAAATAATTTAATTATTATTAAAACTAAAGAATGTGACAACATGTCACTTTCTTAAATCTTATAAGTATAATAATTTTCATTTGGTGATAACATTAATGAAACTTAGAAAATGAATAGTATCCAGAAATATAATAAAATTATCTACATCATAGAAATTTATTTAGAAATTTTAGGGATTAAATAAGTTTCATTAATTATGACACAATAGTGATGTTGAAATTATTTTATTAATTAAAATATCAAATAAATGGTTTTAAAAATATTAAAATAAATATTATATAAACTATTTAATGTGCTCCACTAATTTTCTAGATACATATGACATTTTCTGAATCTATTAAAGCTTTTATTTTGAACATACCCTCTCTATATATTTTATTTAAATTCAAATAAATGAATAGTGTCAAAATTGACACTATTGTAATTTTATAAAAATAACATATTATAAAATTGTTTAAAAATCACAAAAATATTTAAAAATTATAAATTAAATTTTAAATGGTCTAAAATGTCATAAAGTGTCAAATTATAGAAAATTCACAACACATATGTAATTATTGATAATAATTTAAAATTGATAATATTATTTCCACAAATAAAATTAAATTGATAAATAAGGATAAAGCAAGTGGATAGTTTTTAAAATAAATTCTTAAAATGTATAAATTTCATTGTTTAATGAGATTACATCCCTATCCCATCTAATATTTGGATATGAGTCATTTTGGAAGTTTTTAAGTGGGGTTGGGATTTAATATAAACTAATATTTCTTATATTTCCAAAGGTGCCCCTCTCCTCCCTTATAAAAGGGAACCCCCTCCCTCTCCTCCTCACACCAATTTGATCCTTCATTCTCGGACAACCCCGGCCCATTTCACTTCACCAGTTCCCTAGAAACATCCTAGAGGTCTTGGTTATCTTCAATGACAAATTTTAGTGCCCTAAGAGTAGATCTCAAAGAGGCACTTCAAAGAAGAGTAATGCTCGTTACCGATTCTTTCATCTTTATTTCTTCTTCCACTTCTTATTCATTATTTGTTTCATTATGAAGTAATAACATAAGTATCACTCATATACTGATATGTTATTATAAGTATGAAACAACCCTATTTAACCATCTATCCATCCTACGGAAAATGAAATCACCGCATGTGCGTACTTATGGAATATCGTCTCCACGCTGTGGTGTAATCTATTTTCCCCCACCACATTTCTTGGATGGGTATAATGGTGTAAATAATAACTATATATGATTATTGTAAATTTATATTGATTCTAAAATAGTATACATACACTCCAATACAATTCCACGATCATGGGAATGGTATCATCGCACGTGCGTACGTACGGAATACCATCTCCACGATGTGATGCGACTCGTTCTACATGATCATCATTTCATAATGATTATATAAATGAATTGAATTAATAAATATGACATATAGTACAATAATACCATTCTGTAAATGAGGTAACTATAACCAAAAGAGAAGAATAAGAATTTATTCGACAAAACACGCATAAGAACAAAAAGTAATAAACACCTGAATAACAAGTAATAATGAAATATTACTAATAAAAAGCTAATAATATGACCATATATGATATCATAACAATAATTATGATTCTGGAATAAGTCAATAACATTATTTAAATCATTATACAGGAGTTTCAGACACTTACGAAGAAAATCGGACCTAAGGTAAGGGAAATATCACAATCTCATTTTTATCCGAGATTATTTATACTTTGAAATTTACTGGGGTGTATTTTATCATCCACATCCATGTTTCCTCAATATGTAATATTATTTCCATCCACCTAAAATTTTTTAAATCCAATTTTACCCTTCGGTGAGTTTTAGTAAAAGATATGAAAGGAACCTTTTGTCATTTTTCGTATGAGGTACTTTTTTACTTTTCTGACAAAAGTACGAGAAGAATGTTTTTTTAACTTATACGACATGAATGGATTTTTAAAACATTATTTCCAAGAAGCATCCCTTACAAGTTTTCAAGTTTATTTTTAATCAACTTCTTTTAGTTTATAATTTTATGACATGTTAAGAAAGGAAAAGTGTTTTTGAAGTAGAGGGGAAATTTTCCTCAAGAATGGAGTTCAAGTGTTTAATCAAAATTATTTTCCATATAAGATAACAATGGGTTATGTTTATATCCCTATTATTGCATTGATTTGATTATGTTGTGATAGAATTATTTTTATGAATTCCTTTATCTTATATGAATTGTTTTATGATGTCACGATGTTTAAAATTCCCATTTTTATTACATTGGTTATGCTATGATGTATGGTTTATGATTTTGTGGAACACATAAGAATGGCATAATTATGATATGGGTGGGACCTATATATCCCTCCAATTAATTGGGTAAATATTTTATATCTCATGAGATAGACATGGCTGGAATGGCAGGTTAAACTGGTTCAATAAAATAGGACTGAAATGAGGAGTGAACTCGGTTCAGAAATTGAATTTGTCCACTAACATAGTCTTGGAAATGAGTCTTGACTAATAACAAATGATTCTCTATGATTATGTGTATATGCCAAAAATATTCATGTTTTAAGTTATGATTATTGGGATTAAACTGCACTACCATGATTTATCCCATGTTATGAAATTATGATCTCTTTTGCAGGATAAGATTTTCAAAATGTTATGTTCTTATGAATTTGTTGTAATTGATATTTCTTTTGTTTACCCTTACTGAGCATTTGAGCTCACCCTTTTGTATGTTTTCTTTCCCCATGTTAGGAATAAGGGTATTAAGTAAGATATGCCAAAAAGGGACTATTGATATGATGAAATAAATGGGAAACAGTGTAGATACTTTATGAACCAGTTTTTTATGTTTCCCAGTTTCTAAAGACATTATACCAACACAGTACTTTCATGGTTTTATTATATGTTGTAATAATTATGCTTCAATTTTGAAGTATTAACCATGTCTTTAAAGTAAGGGTTGTTATAACAACTCCTCTAGTTGATTCTTGATCTCTTTAACATCATTCTGTTCCATTTTGAACGGTGGAATTAATCTGGATCACCCCCGACCTGTGCTCAATGTTGAATTCCACATCTCTCTCAGGTGGAATAGCTAATAAAGATTCAGAAAAAACTTTCTGAAACCAATCCATTGTATGTGTAAAAACATCCTCCTTTACATATCCATCATGTTGAAATAGACTAACAGCCTATGCTATGATCTCTCCCAATTACTAAGCACTTTTAACTACTCTTCATACCGGGATTTTTTGCACTCCATTGTGAATAAAGATCTCACCCCTAGGAGATTTAAAAGTCACTCTCCTATAGTAACAATATATGTGGTTTTGGAATGCTACTAGCCAGTCCATACCCAATATTTGGTCAAAACCCTACATGTTTAGGATGTAAAGACCCCACATAAAATGATACTCTATAACCTCGAGAGAACATCCCTTGAACCAACAGAAGTCCCTTGACAATGTTCCCATATGTGAGTCTATCATCAGCACTATGATAAGGAACTCCAACACCAGGAAAAAATATTAACAAGTTTTATATAATGAAGGAATTAGAGGAACCAATATCAAATAAAGGACTAGTTAATATTGAAGATAAAATAATAATACATCTTATTGTCGATCGTCTATCCATACTATTCACATGTGTAGGATACAACCAATTCAATTTCCCAACCTCTCTTCCCTATGATGTAGTCTGACTCCGCTGAGCTAAACCACCCTATTGATACAGGCGCTCTTTCTAAGAATCACCTCATCCACCTACTCTACTACCTTGGTTAGTAGAACATGATCACTGGGATGATATGGTGTAGAATATTCCATTTCTACACTCTAATTCTTCTTAGATGCTCCCTCACAACTCATCTATCACTGTTTCCTACAAAACTTCGATAGATATCCCATCCTACTACTATATCAACACTCCACTGGTGGTCAGGGAAAATATCTACGATGGTGGCCCGACCTACCACCGTGGTTACATATTATCTGTTTAAGGTCCAATGTAATTGACACTTCATGTTGGACACTCTTCTTACAACTCCCATGGATAACACCCTCGTAACGATGCCTCCTACTCTTAGAATTCGTACCTCCTGCTCATCCAGCAGCAACCATCTATCGTATTCTATAAGCCCCCTATAGGTTCACCTCGAATATGAGATCATGATGCACCACCTCAGTAAACATATTTTACCTAAACAGGTTGATCTGGTATTTAATCTAACATTTAAGCTTCTCATGAAAATTCCTCATTGTAGATGTATCATCCCCTAAAAATAATGGATCAAAGCTCTGCAAATCTGTAAATAATTCATCATAGTTCATCAAAAACATGCTACCCTAAGTCATTTTCATGAACTCATATGCTCTCTCTTACCTCAGTGCCTCAGCATAGATGTGCTCCATGAACCTCCCAAATATTTAAAACCAAAACATACCTCCATACTATCCAATCATGCCTGAATATCCCACTAGTGCTTTGCTTATCCTCATATCATATAAGCTACTAACTTGACCCACCTCTCAGCAGGACTCTCTAAATGATCACGTATAGTCTCAATTGACTCGATTTAGAACTCAACTCGTCTAGGTCCAAATTCTGTGGTAAAAGTTGGAGGGTTATATAGATGACACTTCCATATCATGTCAGGCATACTCCTCACAACCCTCCTTATGTCTCTTCCCATAAATTACATAAATTGAAAAAATTTCTCTCAAAACATCTCTTATACTTCCTCACCAAGCACTATCGGTGCCTCGGGATTCACTCCTGGTAGGTCACCTCCATCTATAACCTCATATCATACTCTCAGAAAAGATTCATCATTGATGAATCTATCTAAAATTAAAAACTCATGTTTTAGTACGCATAACACCACTTCATCAAATTTACATGAGAGGAAAATTACAACAAGTCACAAAAATTATTTTCCCCAAACCTCACCACTTGGTAAAAATGGAGGCACTATCAATACCCTTAACAATCATACACCTAGGTATTAATTAACATGGGTAATCACAGTCTCATATCAATTTTCTCATTAAACACCCCCTTTTTATTTTATTTTTTCATTTTATAATCTTTCTAAATTTCACATTAGAGACCATTTTCATTTCAATTTCACATGCAAGGGAAAACATTTCATGGTCATAAACTTACCCAAAACCTTTTCCCCAACGCATCCCTAAAATGATTCATATTATAATAATCTTGAGTACCAAGAATGATGCATATGACACAACTCTTGTTTTATATAGGGCCACAAGATAATTCTTAACAATTTTCAAAAACAATAATAAAATAAAACAACAAGTGCAACACCCAAGGTGAAATAATATTCAACTATAATAGAAAGCAACAATAGCAATAATCCCACCCTGGGTACTTGGGTTTTCCCCTATACATGGCTTTTCAACTCACATTCACAATATCATAACCAAGGCCCGAAACATCCTAGACTCTTATCCACTTTTCCCAAATAGTAAGACAACTAAAATAGTGTAACAACCCAAATATTAATAAATAATTTATTCAATAATTTAAATAAATAAAATATGATAATTTGTAAAATAATTAAATAAAAAACTTTTTTTTAATAATAAAATATAAAAATAATATTATCAAATACTCTTTCATTAATTTTTTTATTGTTTTCAAATCTCTTAATATTTTTTTAATAAATTTTTCTTTCTACAAAAAGGTTAAATGAATGTTTATTTGTTTAAAAAATGTGCATTTTAATATAAAAATATTTATATTATTATTATTTTATAAAAATATTATATTTTAAAAACTAAAGATGAAAATTAAAATTAAAATTTAGAAAAATGTATATATATATATGTAATTATATGCTTATATCTAATTTAAAATTTTCATCATTTTTTCAATAATGAAAATTATGATATAATTGAAAAAAAATATTTTAAAGTACATTATTAATATTTAAAATACATTAAAATGATATAATTTATTTGAAATTAATAAATTTTGAATTTTCATAGTATTGTAATAAGTTTTATAAAATTTAAATATAAGATTTATCATATTTTTGAAATTATAAATATATATAATATAAGAAAATGAATTTATTCATGTATAAAAAGTCACAAATTTTGTTTTAATGTATATAATTATATTAATTTATAGATAAATGAATTTAAAGAAGAAAAAAGAAGAAGAAAAATGTGATATGTTTTATAAATATATATGTCTTGAAAATATAAATTACATGTTTTAGAAATATATATAATTACTTTATATATATATATATAAATATCAAAACATGATCTAATATTTATATATGTATATGTTTATAAATATAGTTATCATTTTTATTATTTTATATCTGTGTTTTATTTTATTATTTTATTAGAAAAAACAAAACACTTTATACATATATTAAAAAAACTAAAATGTAGAAATATATATATATAATGCTGAAATTATTTGTTAAAAAAGTAAATTCATGTATAGTGTCTAAAAAACATGAATTGAGTAAAAAAGAGAGAGAATAAAATAAATTATATATATGTCAAAAAGAAATAAAACTTAAACCAATATAATTATATATTTATAATAATGTTTTTTATATATTCATAATATCAGGTTTTATAAAATATTTTATAACATATTTTATAATTATTCAAAAATCGTATCATATAAAATGTTTTTTTAAATCATTTTTAAAACATTTAAAAGAATGTATGAAATTATTACTAAATATAATAATATATTTATAATACAATAATTTTGACTTGACAAAACCAAAAAGAAGAGATAATTGAGAGGTAAAAACGGTGAAAATAATGGATAGAAAGGAAAAAAATGAGATGTTGTGACAAAAAAATGCAAGTGGACCCATGATATGAATAAAAAGGAAAAAAAATATAATATTAAATATTGTATTGTATAAAATGTTTATTGAAATAATGAAAAATTAAAATAATAATATATAAAAAAACAATATAAAAGGAAGCTCAATTTTTTTATTTTAAATGGAAACCAAAAAATGATTGCATTTCATAGAGGATATATAGATCTACAAATTACTATTATTTTGCAAAAAATATCATCTTCTGAAGAAATCCTTAAAATATCTTGTTATATATTTAAACATTATCTTTGAACATCCAATAATACTCATCCCTCATCATTCGAACTCCCCCATTTCTATTTTTCTCTAATTCCCAAAGCATCGACACCTTGATAGATCCAAAATAGGTAAGGGGTTGTTTTATTTTTTAAAATTTGTGTACGATTTAAAAAAAATTAAATGTATATATGAATATATTTATATGTATTTATATATATTTTTTATTTTCAGAATTCATAGGATAATGTTTATGTTTTAAATTTTATTTATGACCCATTATTTGCAAAGATATAAGTATATGTATCTATTTATTTTATTTTGTTTTAAGGATTTAAAAGTCTTTTAAACCTATCATTTGATAAGGGTTAAATTTTATTGTTGATAAATTAATGTTTTTTACAAATATATACATACATACATACATATATATAGATATTTATGTTATTTTCATAATTTAAAAGAAAATTGATTTTTTTAATTTTTATATCTAAGAATGTATATTGTAAGAGGTTCATTTATCAAATAAATTGATTATGGATTTAAAGAATCATTCTATATATAAATAATAATGATTAATATTTATGAAAATAAATATAGTTATATTAATTTTTTTATAAAGAGGGATTATATTTTTTTCCAAATATATATACAAGGTTTGAAATTTGATCTTAATATAACATTTTATGGTTTATATTTATGAGTTAAATGATAATAGTTAGCATTTTATGGGCTAATCCTAAGAAAGTTATTATTTCATGTGATAAATTGTATCTACCACCCATGACATGTCATGAATAATTAGGTATGCCCATTATCTAATTTATAAGTTGTATTCCATGAATTTATATTCATGTATGGATAGATTTTACTATGAATTCTATTTATAACTTTTAAATATGTGTAGAGATTTTAAACTATGGGATTCTCTTGAAAATGTTATTATAAACTATCATGAATATTTTATTAACATACTATAAGAAATTGTATTTTCCTTTAATGAAAATAATTTTATGTATGTAATTTTTGAAATCATTTGGGTTATGGTTTAGAAAGACAAGTCCATTAAAAGTATTTTCTAAAAAATTGGCACTAGTTTAATAAATGTTATGTTATAGTGAGTGATCCCATAAATATTAATGGGACTTTTTTCTAGATGAGTTATGACTAATGACGTTATGGTTTTATTATTTTCTACCATGTATTATAAATGACTGACCAAAAATAATTATTTTTAATGGAGAAATCCCAATGATCATTTCAAATATAATTATTTTGAGAAGTTAATTGTTTTTCAAATTATATATAACTGTTCAACTTTTATGTATATATATATATTAATTTTATGAAAATATTTTAAATGTTTTTTATAAATTTTTTCAAAACCCCTTAATGGAAATATTAAATGCACATTATATGTTTTAAAATTATTTTCGCAAGTCACTTTGAATTTGTAAGTTGGGAGGCATCAATAATGGGTTAATGGATGTGAAGTATATTATATGTGTTTTATCATTATTTTTTGAAGCTCTAAAAAACTTTTATGGTTTATATATTCTCCCAAAACTAAACTGGTAAAGGTTCTCTGATGTGTAATGTGTTGTGTAATTATTCAGTTTCTTTTATAAAAAAAATTACATTGCATGTTTCGGTACCAAATCTGGAAGCTTGGGTTCATGGCGTTTACATTTTATATCAGAGGAATGGTATAGATAACATTAGTGACTAGATGTTATCAATAGAGTATAAAAGTTTAGCAGTTCTAGTTTTTTTAATTCTAAGGTTGGAAATTCATAATTGTTTTGAGCTCGATGACTGAATAGTAGTGATGAAATTCTTTCAAGGGGGTAAGATTGTAACCACCCAAATATGAATAATTAATTTCTTTTATATTTTAAATATATAAAATTTGATAATATGTAAAATAATTAAATAAATACCTTTATTCTAAGTAATGGTATACAAAAAAATATTTATCAAAAAATAGTTTATTGAATTTTTTATTGTTTTAAAATATTATTTCTTTTCTAATAAATCACTTCTTCCAAAATATGATTATAATAATGATGTTTTCATTCAAAAAATGTGTATTTTATTTTAAATATATTTATTTAATTATTATTTTTAAAAAATATAATATTTGAGTAACTAAACTAGAAAATTGAAATTAAATTTTGGAATAGAATATATATAAATAATGAAATGATTATATATAATATACTAATTTTATCAATATTATAAATAATTAAAATTTTGATTTATTTGAAATAATAATTTTCTAAAGTACATTATTAAAATTTAAATTATATTAAAATGATATTATTTTTTTAAAATTATTACATTTTGATTGTTTGTATCATATTAATATGTCTTAAAAAATATATAAATATAATAATTTTGATATTTATGAAATTATAAATATATATAATATAAGAAACAAACATATTTATGTAATTAAATAATATTATATTAAATTAAAATAAATTAATTTAAATAAAAAAAGAAAAAATTTATATGTTTTATAAATATATATTACTTGAAAAAATAAATTATACGTTTTATAAATATATATTACTATTTTTTATATTTATAAATATAGAAACATGATTTAATATATTTATATAAATGTTTATAAATATAATTATCATCATCATTATTATATATATATATATATTGTTTTATGATTTTATTGTAAAAAAACAAACTTTATATATATGTTTTAAAAAATATATATAAATATATATATGAAATCCTAAATTGATTTGTTTTTAAAAATTAAAATTCATATATAGTTTTAAAAAACATGCAACAAGTTATAAAAATGAAAAAAATGAATTATATATATATATATATATTATCAAATGCTAAAACTAAAACTAATAAAATTATATAATTATAATAATGGTTTTTATACATTATTAATATTGGGTGTTATAATATATTTTATAATATATTTTATAATTATTCAAAAACTGGATCTTATAAAACAATTATCTCTAAAAAACAATAAAAAATTTAAAAGAAATGATGAAATGATTATTAAATATATTAACATATTATTAATATAATTATGTTAACATGAAAAAACCCAAAAAATGAGATAATTGAGAGATATAAAAAAGGAAAAATGTGATGGATGTAAAGGAATAAAATGAAATGACGTGATAAAAAACAGAAGTGGACTAATTATATGAATAAAAAAATCTAAAATATAATATTTAATGTAATATAATATGAAATTTTGATTTCAATGATGAAAATTTAAAATAATTACATATAACAATAAAAATGGTAAATGAAACTCCAATTTTTGTTTTAAATGGAAAACAAAAAATGAACACATTTCATAGAGGATTTAGAAATCTAAAAATTATTCTATTTAAAAAAACACATCTTCTGAAGGAATCTATAAAACATCTTGTTATATATTTAAAAATCCTCTTTTCAGACCCAATAATACCCAATCCCCTTTATCCAAAGTCCAAGATTTTGGTTTTGTTCAGATTCTTGAAAACTAAGTCCTGTGATAAATTCAAAACAGGGAATGGATTTTTTTTTTATTTTTTAATTTGTGCTTTTTTATAGAAATTAAATGTATATACGAATATATTTATATGTATTTATATCTAATCCTTATTTTTAGAATTTATAGGATAAATATTATATTTTATATTTTATTTATGAACCATGATTTAAACAGATATAATTATATATTTTAAATTTTATATCTAATCCACATGTTTTAATTTAGGTATGTCCACTATCCGACTTATAAGTGGAATTCCATTCATTTTTAATCAATTATACACATATTTTATTATGTATTATATTTAAAACTTTTAAATAATTATAGAGAGTTTTAATCATGAGGTTCTCTTAAAAATGGTTTTAGAAACTCTCATGAATACGTAGATAGTATGTTATAAGAATGGATATTTTGTTTTAAAGAAAATATTTTTTTATATAATTTTTGAAATGTTTTGGGTTAGGACTGAGAAACACAGGTCCATTAAAAGTATTTTCTAAAATTTGAACTAGTATAATGAAATTTATGTTATTGGGAGTGAACCCATAAATCTATAGGGAAATTTTTTTTGTATGAGTTATGACTAGTATCCTTATGGTTTATTATGTTCTTCCATGTATCATTAATGAACCATAAAAAATTATTTGTTTGATGGATAAATCCCAATAGCCTTTTCAAAAATAATTTTATTGATAAATTAATAGTTTTTTCAAATTATATATACCTATTACACACATATATATATAAATATACTTCCAAAAAATAGTTAAAAAGTGTTTTATTAACGTTTTCAAAACCCCTTACTGGGATATTAAATGATCACCATATATTTTAAAATTATTTTCACATGTCACATTGATGTTCTATGTTGGGAGGCTTCGATAAATAGTTAATGTGTGAAAAATATATTAGGTGTATTTTTCTCCTTTACTTTTGTAAAGCTCTAACAAAAATGTAAGGTTTTTCTATTCTTCAAAACCTAGAATAATAAAGATTATTTATTGTGTAATGTGTTGTGTAATTGTTCACCTTCATTTATAAAGAATTTACACTACTTGTTTTAGCACCAAATCTGGAAGCGAGGGTTTGGAGAATTTATAGTTGGAATAGGAATAATGATCGCGATAACTTTGGTAATTATATGTTTTTGATAGATTATATAACTTTAGCTTTCCCAGTTTTTATTAATTCTGAATATGGGAATTCATATTTTTTTAAGCTTGATGAACGATTTGTGAGGACCCAATTCATTCCAGGGGAAGAATGTAACAACCTGAATATTAATAAGTAATTTGTTTTATAATTTATATAAATGAATTTTGATAATATGTGAAATAATTTAATAAATACCTTTGTATTAAATAATTCTGTACAAAATAATATTTATCAAATATGATTTTATGATATTTTTTTGTTGATTTCAAATCTCATAATATTTCTTTAATAAATCATTATTTCCAAAACAAGATTACTTTAATGATTTATTGTTAAAACAAATTTGTATTATAATATAACTATAATATTTGAATAACCGACCTTGAAAATTAAAATTACATTTTAAAATAGAATATATATATATATATGTAATGAAATTATTATATATAACATATTAATTTCATCAATTTTTAAGCAATGAAAATTAGTAATTATTTTATATAATAATTTTATAAATTACATATTATTATTTAAATTTTATTAAAATGAAATAATATATTTGAAATTAATAAATTTTGATTTTTTATATTATAATAATGTGTTTCATGAAATATAAATATAAGAATAATGATATTTTTGAAATTATAAATATATATAATATAACTATTAATAATTAATACATGTATAAAAAGTTACACTTTTTTGTTTTAACGTATACAATTATATAAGTATAAATATAAATAAATTTAAAGAATAAAACAAAAAGAATAAAATTTTGATATGTTTTCTAAATATATATATTACATGAAAATATAAATTATATTTTTTATAAATATATAAAATTAATATATATATATATATATATCAAACATGATTTAATATATATATAAATATACGCTCATAAATGTAATTATCATTTTTATTATTATATATATGTTTTATTTTATTATTTTATTATATGAAAACTACAAAATTTATATATATGCTTAAAAATCATAAAGTTATAAATATATATATACACACAAAAGGCTAAAATGATTTATTTTAAAAAAAAAGAAATTCATGTATAATTTAAAGAAATGTGAAACTACTCGAAAAAAGAGAATAAAAAAAATTATATATATATATGTGTGTGTTTTAAAAATTACAGAACTAAAACTTATATAATTATATAACTATAATAATGGGTTTTATGTATTCATAATATTTGGTTTTATAATATATTTTATAATTTATTTTATAATTATGGAAAAACTTAATCATATAAAATGTTTGTTTTTATAAAAATACATAATGTTAAAACATTTAAAAATGTTTGAAATGATTATTTAATATATAATATTTTATTAATATAATTATATTTTTCTAAAAAAACCAAAAAAGGAGATAGAAATGACAGATAGAAAAAAGGTGAAACATCATGGATATAAAGGGAAAAAATGAAACGACATGACAAAAAATCCATGTGGACTCACGATATGAATAGAAAAAGAAAAAAAATATTATATTAAATATAATATAACATGAATTTTTGATTTAAGTGATAAAAATTTAAAATAATAAAAAATAAAAATAACAAAGGTAATAGAAACTCAATTTTTTTTTTAATGGAAACCAACAAACAATCTCATTTCTTAGAGGATTTGCAGATCAACAATTTTTTTCCAAAAAACCTTTTTTCTAAAGGAATGATTAAAAATATATTGTTATATATTTTAGAATTATCTTTGCACACCAATAAACACTCGACCCTCATCTTTCCAAGTCCCCCATTTTTTTTCCTGAATTCTCGAAGCCTCAGTCCCATGATTGATCCAAAACATGTAAGGGATTTTTATTTGTCTTATTTACAAAAAAATTAAATTTGTAAAATAATTTCTTTATATGTATCTATATTTAGTCCTTTTTTTAGAAATCATACGAAAAAGTATATGTTTTATATTTTATTTATGACCCATGATTTGAAAAGTTATAGGTATATGTACTTAATTATTTTCTTTTATTTTAAATATTTAAATGAATTTTAAAACTATCATTTTATAAGGGTTTAACATTTATTATTGAGGAATTTATATTGTGTAAAAATATATACATACATATATGTATGTATATTTACATATATCTATATAACTTTCCATTCATTTCAGAATTTACAAGATAGAGGTTTTTCTAAAAGCAATTATCTCTAAGACTATATATTATAGGAGGTTCATTTATTAGAATAATTTCTCATGTTTTTAAACAAAATTCTTTGTATAATGTAAAATGATTTATATTTACGCATATACATATATGTATATTAATTTACTTATAAATATGGATAATATTTTTTTTCTTAATCTATATACAAAGGATAGAAATTTTTTTGAATATATCATTTTATTGTATATATTTATCTGATATATGATAATAGTAATCATTTTATATACTAATCATAAGAAAGTTATTATTTTATGTGAAAATTTTTATCTTCATGCCCTCGTATGTCATGTATAATTATGTATGGAAATGATTTAACTTATAGGTTGCATTCCATGTAATTTTAATCAACCCTGGAAATATTTTATTATGCATTTTATTAATAAATTTTTAATAAATTTAGAGATTTTTTAGCATAATATTATTCTAAAAATGGTTTTAGAAACTATCATGAAAATGATGATGTAATTTTATAAGAAAGTTTATTTTCCTCAAGGAAATTAATTTTATGTTAAATTTTTTGAAATGTTTTGGGTTATGATTGAGAATGTCAAGTCTATTAAAAGTTTTTTCTTATAATTGTAACCATTATAGTGAATGTTATGTTATGGGGAGTGAACCCATGCATATTAAGTGGACTTTGTTCCATATGAGTTATGAATAACAGCCTTATAGTTTTTTATGGTCTTCCAAGTATCACAAATTACCATCCAAAAATTATTACTTTCATTGGATAAATCCCAGTAATCTTTTCAATTATAATTATTTTAATAAATTAATAATTTTTAAAATTATATGTTCCTATTCTAATTTTAATTATACACATATATATTTTTATTTCAAAAAAATATTTTAAAATTTTTTATTAACGTTTTCAAAACTCCTTACTTGGAATATTAAATTCTCACCCTATGATTTAAAATTATTTTCACATGTCACTTTGAATTCCTATGTTGGACGACATTGATAAATGATTAATGCGTATGAAGAATATTATATGAGTTTCCTCCTTTACCTTTCTAAAGCTCAAACAAATATTTAAGGTCTGTCTATTCTCTAAAACCTAGGATATTAAATGTCTTCTATTGTGTGATGTGTTGTGTAATTATTCAGTCTCTTTTATAAAACAATTTACACAGTATATTTTAGCACCAAATCTGGAAGCACAAGTTTGGGGCATTTATAGTTGGTATCAAAGGAATGATCTAGACAAAATTGGTGATTAGATGTTTTCAATGAAGTATTGAATTTTAGGAGGTTTTTCTTAATTCTAAATATGGAAATTAAAAAAATGAGGCTGATTAATGAATTGTGAGGATGTAATTCTTTCAAGAGGGAAGAATGTAACAAAAAAATATTAATAAATAATTTTCTTTATAATTTAAATAAATAAAATTTTATAATAATTAAAATAATTAAATAAATATCTTTATTGTAAATTATGGTATATAAAAAAATATTTATCAAATATGCTCTAATTCATTTTTTTATTGCTTTCAAATATCATAATATCTTTTTATTAAATCCCTATTTCGAAAAAAAGATTAAATTAAGGTTTGTTTCGTTAAAAATGTTTATTTTAATATAAACATATTTATTTCAATATTATTTTATAAAAATATAATATTTGAATAACTAAACTTGAAAATTGAAATTATATTTTTAGAATAGAATATATATATATATATGTTTGTATATATGTAATAAAATGATTATATCTTAGATACAAATTTAATCATTTTTTTAAATAATGACAATTATGATTTATATGAATTAATAATTATCTAAAGTACACTATTAGTACTTAAATAGTTTTAAAATGATATAATTTATTTCAAATTAATAAATTTAGAACGTTCAAATTATATTAATATGTTTTAAAAATTATAAATATATGAATTGTGATATTTTTTAAATTATAATTATATATAAAATAAAAAACAAATTTAAACATTTCTAAAAAGTTGCACATTTTGTTTTAATATATATAATTATATTAATTTAAAAATAAAATCATTTAAAGAATAATACAAAGAGAATAAAAATGTGATATGTTTTATAAATATACATATGACTTGAAAATATAAATTATATGTTTTATAAATATAAATATAAATATAAATATATATCAATTAAATGATTTGAATATATATATGTTTATAAATATGATGATTATTTTTATTATTTTACATATATCTATTATTTTATTATTTTATTAATAAAAAACAACACAGTTTATATATAGGTTAACAAAATCAACATTATATATATATATAATGCTTTAATGGTTTAAAAAAATCATGTATGGTTTTAATAAAAATGTAACGAGTAAAAAAATATAATAAAACTGAATAATATAAATGTCCTAAAAACACGAAAACTAAAACTAATATAATTATATTATTATAATAATGGGTTTTATATATTCATAATATTGTATTTTATAATATATTATGAATTATATTTTCAAATTATACAAAAATCAAATCATATAAAATATTTTTTTCTTAAAAAATGTTAAAACATTTAAAAGAATGGATGAAATGATTGTTAAATATAATAATAAATTATTAATATAATTAAGTTGACTTGGAAAAACCAAAAAAGGAGAAAGAATCAAGGGATATAAAAAATGTGAAACATGATGGATAGAAAGAAAAAACTGAAATGACATGACAAAAAAATGCAAGTGGACTCAAGATATGGATAAAAAAAGAAACTCAATTTAAATAATTAATATAATATAATATGAAATTTTGATTTAAATGATGAAAATTTAAAATATTAATAAATAATAATAAGAAAGGTAAATGAAAAATAATTTTTTTATTTTAAATGGAAACCAACAAACGGTCGCATTTCATAGAGGATTTATAGATCTACAAATTGTTCTTTTTTAAAACCCATCTTTTGAAGGGAGATTTAAAACATCATGTCATATATTTAGATATCATATTTGTACACCCCATAATACCTTACCCTCATCCTACCAATTTCCCCATTTTTATTTTTCTCAAATTACCGAAGCCTTAGTGCTTCGATAGATCCAAAATAGGTAAGGGGTTGGTTTTTCAAAATATGTGTCTGATTTATAGAAATTAAATATATATATATATATGATTATATTCATATGTATTTACATATAATCATTATTTTCAGAATTCATAGGAAAAATTATATGTTTTAAATTGTATTTATGACCTTTTATTTTCAAAGATATAAGTATATGTATCAAATTATTTTCATTTTCTTAAGGATTTAAAAATCTTTTAAACCATTCATTTTATAAGAGTTTAATTTTATTATTGATCCATTTATGTTATTTAGATAGATAAAAATAAATAAATATATACATATATATAAAAATATTAACATCTATCTGTATAACGTTTTGTTCATTTCATAATTTACAAGATAATGGTTTTTTTTTAATTTTTATCTCAAAACCTTATGTAAGAGGTTCATTTATCAAAGAAATTGTTAATGTATTTAAAACATCATTCATTGTTCAAGGTACAATGGTTTATATTTATTTATATACATATATGTATATCAATTTATTTTTTAATATGGATTATATTTTTTTCCAAATCTATATACAAATGTTAGAAATTTGTTCTTAATCTATAATTTTATGATTAATATTTATTTGTTAAATAATAATAGTTATCAATTTATGTGCTAATATTAATAAAGTTTTTACATCATGTGAGAAAATTTATCTTCACCCTTGGTATGTAATGCATAATTAGGTATTGCTATTATCTAACTTATAAGTTTCATTCCATGCAATTTTAATAATGTGCGAACATATTTTATCATGCATTCTATTTATAACTTTTAAATAAGTGTAGAGATTTTTAAGCATGGGATTCTTCTAAATATGGTTTTAAAACACTCATGAATATGTTTAAGACATGTTATAACATTGGTTATTTTTTATAAAGAAATTAATTTTATTTATGTAATTTTATAAATGTTTTCCATCATGATTGAGAAAGTCAGGTCCATTAAAAGTGTTTTATAAAACATTAAATTAGTATAATTAATATAATGTTATGGGGAGTGAACCCGTAAATCATAAGATGACTTTTTTCAATATGAGTTATGACTATAGGCCTTATGGTTTTATTATGGTTTACCAAGAATCGTAAATTACCCACTAAAAATTATTATTTTTTATGGAGAAAACCCAATGATCTTCTCAAAAGTAATTATTTTTAGAAATTAATATTGTTTAAAATTATATGTACATTTCTCCTTTTAAGTATATATATATATTTAATTCATGAAAATATTTTATTATTTTTTTATAAGTTTTTTTAATACAACTTACTAGGAATATTAAATGCTCACCCTATGTTTAAAAATTATTCTCACAGGTTACTTTGAGGCTTTATGTTGGGCTGCTTTGATAAAGAGTTAATGCATGGAAAGTATATTAGAGGTGTTTTTCTCAATTCCTTTTGAATGGATCTGCAAAAGATGTAATGTTATTCTATTCTCAAAAACCTAGAATGGTAAAGGTCCAATATTGTGTAATGTATTGTGTAATTACCTGTTTCATTTTTAAAAATATATTACATAGAATATTTAAACACTGAATCAAGAAGAGCAGGTTTAGGGAATTATAAAAGCAAATGAATATTGGGATCTAATAACACTTTGTAACATCTTGAATAAGTTTCAACATGTCGGTGCCCTGAATCGACCAACTATATGACTTTAGGCACGCCTCCCAAATGGAAGAGTCTTCAGACTAGTAGAAAGGGTCCAATATCAATCATTGGGAGACTACACACTCTTATTATTAGGTCAATACATCAGTGGTATATAATAAACAACAAAATAATAACATATAGTTAATAACCAAGAAAAACAAGTATATCAAGATTACCCAAACTAGAAATTAAATATCAAAACATAACAGTAGATATGCCATGTTAATGTATGTGTGAGGTGTTAAAATAAAAACTCAATAGTAAACACACTGAGAACTCCCAGTAGGTCTTGAACCATGTTTTGTTCCCTTATCCTTTCTCTATACCAAATAAACTATCTAACACTGCGCCTTTATCTTTGATCAGTCCTACAATCATGTAATTTATTCTGGTCAAAATAAAGAATCCCATGTTGGGTGTGAGTACAACTTAGTAGGTCGCCACCAATGACTTCTAAAAAGATATCCAGTATATTGAAAGTGTATGCAGTTGTATAAAGAGATATTTACAATTCATAATTAAATATTTCTCACATTATTAGTTAATATTTATTTGAAAACATAAACCCTCAGGTCCCCTCAAACAATCGTACCTCATTTATTTCACAAATCATGTCAGATTCCAAACTATCCCCGAGAGATATCATTCTCAGAATACATTTGTTATCATTATTTATCTCAATCAACACATGAATGCCATTATTACTATTCATCGTTCTAATTAACCAATAAATTCTATTGTATCCTTTCCTTGTTCTCAATTAACACATAAATGTCATCGTTATAATTTATTGTTCTTAGTTAACACAAAAATGCCTTTGTTACCATTTATTGTTCTCATTTAACACATTAATTATAGTATTACCATTTATTGTTCTTACTTCACAGATAAATGCAATTTTTTCCATTTATTATTCTTAATTAACATATAAATGTCATTGTTACAATTTATTATTCTCAATTGACACATAAATGTCATTATTGCCTTTTATTTTTCTCAATTAACACTTAAATTCTATTATCACCATTTATTATACTCAATTGACACATAAAATTCCATTCTTACCTTTTACTATTATCGACTAACACATAAATTATATTGTTACACTTTATTATTATCAGTTAAAACATAAATTCCTTTTCTTCCATTTACTGGTCCCAATTAGCACATAAATGACATTATTACCATTTATTTTTCTCAAATTCATTTCCTTAATTAAACCAACAATTAATTAATCTTCTTATTCCCATCAATAATTCCACAATCAGTTCATCACATCAATCCCCTTAATAAATTCATGAATTAAGTAATAAATTCATTCAAATTAATTAATTCACTAATTTATTAGTCAATATTTGCTAACTCGGTATACCATAACTTACTCGGCCTTTAATTATCTGAAATCAGCAATCTCAATATATCATAATTAACTAAATAATTAATTATCGAAAATCAATGATCCCAATATCCAAAATTATATTTTTCCCTCAATTAATTAATTCAAAAAATTAATTAATTCAATCAAGAACTCAATTTCTCAATATTTATTAGAAAATATAAAATTACCTACACATAAATGTAATCAATAATTTGGGATTTAAATTATAGACCACATACATCAATTCATTGATGAATGATCGCCTAAGGTAAATCTGAAATTTGAATAGAATAGTGATATAGAGTGAGATCTAGATCTAAAATCTAAATCCAAGATTAAATAAACAAGGATCAATTAAATTCTAGATCTAGATCCCCAAACCATGATCTAAATACATAAAAAATAGATTTAGGTCCAACAAAACATATGATAGTAACCCATTAAAGTAATCAAAGAAGAACGAGATATCATTTAGGAAGAAACCACATACTTGAAGAGATATAGATCTTCTAATTTGGGCTTTGAATTACCAATAAGATAGGTCGAACAACCATGGAATCCCTCTACGAGGCTCTATAATTAAGGTAAATAGATTATAGGTCAAGATAGGCTATTCAGGGGAATTAGACAAGGATTGGTAAAAAATTAATGATTTTTTTCAGGAATAAAATATTGTACACATGGTTCCCCATAACCGAGTGACTCTTCTAGGGGGTGTATAGTTTTTCCTAAGTGGGTGCACATTTTGAAAAAATATGCAGTTGCTGTGAAATTTCCAACTCTCTACGGTTATATGGTTTGCTGGGCCAAGGTGCACGATTAGGGAAATCCATTGATTTTCCTCTTTCTTCCATTTTTCTAAAATTTTTACTGAAACACACCCCAAAGTAAAACCCAAATCTAAAGTACTCAACACATGGAAAAAAGAGTACCTGTAATCTGTAAGGGTTGGGGTCCAGAGAACCAACTATTTTGTACATTGATTACATGAATGTTCACTTATTATATATATTTTTGTTCATTATTCTGTATGACTATAATATAATAATGTCCTGGAATATTTGTTTCATTGATAAGGTCATGGAAGATACCCGCTATGATGAGATCCATAAAATTCTATAACAATATTCTTAAATAATGTTCTACGTTTGGATGACATGCTTTGATAAGACACATAGTATACAGATAATCATGTGCGAGTACTCGTAAGAAGACGAGACTCTCTCTCATGGAGTTCGCACTTGGTAATCTACAAGATGGGAGATTATGAGAACAGACCCGCTAGTAGCAAATCATCATGACTCGGTGTCATCAGACATTGTTATCTATAAGAGTGTGTAATGGTCCTTAGACTGGAAGATTATCATTAACTCATGTCATGACTCGCGCACTTAGATTTACTAATGAAGATCGTTATGCAAATAGTTGGAGGGTAGTAGGGTATGTTGGGTGTGTCACAAGCGACATGTTGTTAATGGATAAGTCGAGAAATGATTTTTCCTTCCATTTATGGAATGTTGATATCTCGGCCCTTTGATTGAAATAGAACTGTTGCATTAAATTACATGGTCATGGTGTAAACGAAAAGTTTATTTCAGGTATTCAAAGAACGACATATCAAGCATATAGGTTTATGAGACGTACATGAAACCTTCTTGATGAGATATTGAGACAATGGGATTAAATTCCTTAGTAAGTGTTTGTATGAGGTGATACATCATTGCAGCGTCAACTTCTTTCTCTTGGGTGTCTTGACCCATTGCTAGACAGTAATCTTGGACTTTAGGCAAGCTCGACTAATGCCAACGAGAAAGAGGCCTAGAGGGTCACACACTAAGTGTATTCGAGTATCTCAAGTAGAATAAAGATTATTCACATACTTGGTTTAATAATTACTCAAGGAAGCATAAATCGTGTTAATGATGGAGAAAGAAGGAAATGAAAAACAAAATATACAAACCATGTATTAAATATTACATGTCGTGTAGTTTTCCATGGAAAACAGGTACACGCCGTGTAATAATAATTACAGGACGTGTAGTTTTCGATGAAAAACAATTACATGCCATGTATTTATTAATACACGCCATGTAGTTTTTCCAGTCATGATTTTAAGGATATAATATTGTTTTAAATTATATTTATAATAATCAGCGTGGGCGCATGTCAATGAATTAATTATTCGACATGGGGGTTTTAAATAAGAGTCAATGAAATAAATAAAATGCGTAGAACATTTATTTGTTGTAATAACTCTAAAAACTCAAACCTGGTTATAAATATCCTCACAACCCCAACTCTTTTCTGACACACAAGAGAATTGTTGGGCACAACAACTCAGGATAATTCTTTCAAGGCCGAAAGAACTTCTTCCTCCATGAACGCTCTCAAGACCGAGAGAGATCATCTTCCATCGGATCAATACAATCTAAGGTGGACAACGCAAGAAAAGGTTTATCCATGCTAGCACCTGTATACTCCTTGGGCGACGTCTTGAGATAGGAGGTAAACGTGTGGATCACCACTAGAAGAAGTCTACACATGGCTTCTATGACACACCGACGAATCACATCATAACGTGATCAAGAAAATTAAAGATGAAAGAACACCCAAAAGTTATTTCTTTTAAATTGATTAAATTAATTACAATAAACCTGTAACGATCCAACTTTTTGGTTCTGGGACTTTCCTTTTCTTTTTCCATTTCTGTGATTCGATCCGTGGAGACTGGCATTCATCATCGTATTCATCCTGGATTGATCATTGTTAATAACAAAAATCCAAGTTGGAACATCCACCCACGCGCTTCCGCTGCGCCCAGAACCTTTAAATGGTATCAGTGGGAGGTTACAATGTTGATTATAGTTATTTAATTTTCTTTGATAATTTACACATTTATATTTGATTCAATTCAAAATAAATCATTTTATAAATCTGAATAAATGAGATCTATTCTTCCTCCTTTGTTTCTCAATTCATATCACAGAAACAGATTTAAATTTTAATTTTTTTATTAAAATAAAAACAAGTAACTCATCCTTAGGAGCCGATCTTTCTGTCTATACAACACCGAAATACATGGCGTGTAATGAAAACTACACGCCGTGTAATTTGGTTCAACAAACCGGCACTAGTCTGCCAAACTGCGCCATGTGAATTGAGTATGACTATGTATTTATTACCCGGTGTTGACCAGAAATGAACGGCACGTGGAAAATAAGAATACACGGCATGAATGTTGAAGCAACACGTTGTGTAGTCTGATCCGGCTCAAGTGAAACCGTGTACAAAGGAGAAGCCATGTACCACGTACACGAGATCGCCAGGCCGGTTACTGCGTAACAAGGAAGTACATGTTGTGTATGACTTATCTACATTCTGAGTACTCCAAATATCCAAAGTAAAGAGAACACTCCAAAGCCCTGACATGTACTTCGGATAAAAGGTGAAAATAAATACACACCATGTAAATTTAAACTACACGCTATGTACTTTCCAAAAAATTCACCAGGATTCCTCCAAAAGTACAAAGACCTATACAAAAAATTTAGTTGAGAATAATCTCAAGGAATTTTAGAAATGAATTTAAGATAAAGATTTGATTAATTATAAGATCATAATTAATTGAATTCAATCATGTTTTCTTGAATAAATAGAACAATTAAATGAATTTGAATTCAAGATATGCACAAATGTCGATGCATGATATGGATGATCATGAGATAGACCAAAGAACCTTTGTATGTGTGTATGGTTTCATTTAAATTTATTTAAATTTCTTGCCCTGCGATCCTTCTTCCAATAAAATGTAAGGCCTGCATGCCCATGGTTTTTTTAATGTAAACCCATGTAATGGAGGATCTCCCAAGCCAGAGGAGATGGTTCAAAACCTGAATTTAAGGCGAAACCAACCCAATAAGATACAAAGATGGATAGGTGGGAGCTGCAAAACACGAACCATCGGTTCAAGGTGTTTTTCCCTAGGTCAGGATTAGCTTATCAAACCACTAGATAAGCTAACCAATAAAAGCTCATGATCATACCTTCTTATTTTATTTATGTCTGATTACATAGTTTATTTATTATGAATGTTTTGTCGCGATCACATTATTGATGAAATAAACAAGCATGAAAAGATGGAATAAAATAAAAACTGGACTATGCGTAAACATTATCAGTACATGGTTAATCACTTAAGCAAGCATCAATTAATATTAACAAGCATGTGATAATGAGAAAATACGCATAAATATTAAAATCCCTCAATACCATATTAAGTCAGGCCAAGCCTTCCATTACTTGATTAAGGTAAATACTCAACAAAACTATGTGTTTGACCATCCCTTGTTGGGACACTTACTTTTATAAAGGAATCCATTAGGAAAGGTTTCCGGTTGACTTAACCATATTACCTCAAGAGAAGTAGCCCTTGCTATACATGGTGTAATATTGGAGGCAAGAGTTGAGGAAATCCAATTCAGGACATTAGGATTGGGGAGTCCACTCAATAGATCAAGGAACTGTAAGCTCAAAGTTGGAAAAGAACTACCTACCTAAATACCTTCAAATACCTTGACCAACCCTTTTTGGGGTTATGTGAATGGGAATATGGATCCTTGACACTATAATGTCAATACAACTGGACATTTCGAGTTCAATGGTGAGGGCCACTGGGACTTGATAAAATAGTGGGGGAATTAATTCATTTATTATTTCTCATAAAATTTAATCGAGAAAGTACTGATAAATCTGCTCTTTTAATTTGTAGAATCGAAATGAAAAACGCATAAACCACATTTTCTCTGCGATCAATTCTGGATTAAGACAATATCCTCACCGGCAGTATCTTTTAGGAATGTTTTAGGCATCTTCGGCTTATCCTAAGACATGAACAAAAATTTTATGTGTTGGAGTCCTCACTTCCTGATTCGACCACCCAATGGGCAAGTGATGAAGATTTCCTGATCTATGATCAACTTCTGAATGATGCTCTCAACTTTCAATGTTTGATGCTATCATCAATGTCTAGCAAGCTTATGAAGTCTCATGAAGACATGGATGCCTATAGCATGCTCGATCACCTCTGTGGTCTATTCAAGGAGAGAGAAAGACATGAAAGGTTTGAGATCTCTAAGGCTCTATTCCAAAGAAATCTTGGAGAGGGTTCCCTAGCTGGGCCTCATGTAGTCAAGCTCATTGGCTACATTGAGCTCTTGGAGGTTATAGGGGTTAAACTCCTCAAAGAACTGGGTACCGATCTCATTCTCCCGTCACTCCCCCAGAGCTTCTCAAACATTGTTGTGAACTTCAACATGAACAACATTGAGAAGTCTTTGTCTGATATTCTTATCCTTATTCGCCAAGTGTAAAATAACATGAAGTGTGAAAAGCCTTCTGTTCTCATGGTGGATAAAAGGAAAGGGAAGGCAATGAGATTTAAGCCCAAATATTCTTCAAGGCCTTCCAAGAAAAGTAAGATCAACAGGGAGTAAAAGGAACAGGATGTTGTTTGTTTCACATGTGGCAAGATGGGCCACTAGAATAAAAACCGCACCCCGCCAAGGAAGCAAGGGGAAGCTTCAGGTATGTTTGTTATTGAATGCAATATATCTATTTCTAATAATTGGGTATTAGATACTGATTATGGTTCTCAAAACTGCATCCAAATACAGAAACCTAGTAGATTAGGGAATATTGATCAAGGGTAGGTAGATCTATGAGTATCCAACGGAGCCAGACTTACTGTTGTAGCTGTCAGGGAATAGCAGCTCACATTGCCAACTGGAATGATCTAGGTATTAAATGGTTGTTATTATGTTCCTTCTATTACTAAAAACATTATTTCAGTATCCAGATTAGATATTGATGGATTCATGTTCAAGTTTGGAAATTAATGTTGATACTTTTATAAAGATAGAATTTTTTTGGTAGGGAACATTTATATAACGGCCTTTATGTGCTAGACTACAAAAACCAAGTAATGTCAATTGATGACAAAGTAAATTCACATGACTCATACCACTCCCAAATTTAGCATCACCGGCTAGGTCATTTCAATTATAAACGTTTGACAAAATTACATCAAGATGGGTATTTAGATTCGTACGAACTAAAACCACTTGGTGTATGTCATACGTGTCTACAAGGAAAAATGACCAATGCCCCATTTAGTGGGAAAGGTGATAGGTCTAAAGAGATTCTATAATTAGTTCACACAAATGTGTGTGGACCATTTCTAGTTGAAGCAAGGGGTGGTTTATATTACTTAGTAACTTTTTCTGATGATTTTAGAATATATGGATATATCTACTTAATGAAGTATAAGTCAGATTTTTTTGATCGGTTCAAAGACTACATGAATGAGTTTGAGAAAAAGATTGGTAAGAATATTAAGAAACTTTGCTCAGATAGAGGAGGAGAATATCTTAATCAGGACATCATATGTTTCTTATGGGTGTTTGGGATTCTATCTCAACTCACTATTCCTTACAAACCTCAATGGAATGGTGTAAGTGAAAGGAGGAACCGCACCCTGTTGGATATGGTGAGATCAATGATGAGTCGTGTGAGTCTTCCATTATACTTTTGGGGATATTCTTTACAAACAGCAGTGCACATACTAAAACAAGTACCAACTAAATCGATAAATGGTATTACATATGAGTTATGGAGTGGAAGAAAATCCATGTTATTCAATTTACATGTGTGGGGTAGTGAAGAATTTTTTAAGGCCTCTTCAGGAAACAAAAATGCACCCCGAGGCACAAAGTGTATCTTTATAGGATATCCCAAGGAAACAAGGGGATATTACCTATACAAACCCTCATAAAAAAGGTTACAGTGGAAAGAAACGCCATATTCCTTGAGAGGGAGGACATCTCCAAAAGAGATAGTGGGAGCGAGATATACTTTGATGAAGTCGAGGCTCAAGATACACAGGAGTTGGGAAATCAACAAATTCCACAAAGCCCCGTGGAAGAATAATCTATTCCAGAGACACAAGAACTACGTAGGGGCACGAGAGAGGTGAGAGAAACAAAACAATATGGTTTTCTTATCACCGTGGATGGTGACTCATTATTTGTTGACAATGATGATCCATTTACCTACAAGGAAGAAGTTGAAGGCACAGATGTTGCCAAGTGGCAAGAAGCCAGGAATTCTGAAATGGATTTTAAGTACCAAAAGAAAGTATGGATTTTGGTAGATCCTCCAGTTGATGTAAAGCCTATTGGTAATAAATGGTTATTCAAGAAGAAACTGGACATGGATGGAAAAGTCAGCACCTATAAGGTACTACTGGTTGCAAAAGGTTTTAGACAGCATCAAGGAATTGACTATGATGAAACCTTTTCAACGGTTGCGATGCTGAAATCCATCAGAATCCTATTGTCCATTACCTCTTACCATGACGTTGAAATTTGGAAAATGGATGTCAAACCATAATTCCTTAATGGGAACCTCCGGGAAGATGTGTACATGACACAACCTGAAGGGTTTGTGACTCCAAAGGATGCAAACAAGGTATGCAAGTTTCAGAAATCCATTTATGGATTAAATAAAGCATCATGGTCATGGAACATTAATTTTGATGAAGCTATAATGGAATTTGGATTTGTTAAGAACAAATGTGAGCCTTGTGTCTACAAGAGGTTTAGTGAAAGTGCAGTCGTTTTCCTAATAGTATATGTTGATGAAATATTACTAATTAAAACGAAGTACGTGTCTTATAGTCAGTTAAGGCATGGTTGCATAAATGGTTCTCCATGAAAGACTTGGGCAAGGTAGTATAAATTCTTGGGATCAAGATCCATCGTGATAGATCCAAGAGAATGTTGGGCCTATGTCAAAGTACATATATTGACATGATACTGAAGAGATTTAGTATGGAACAGTCCAAGAGGGGATTGTTTCCAGTGTCACATGGAATTCATCTTTCCAGGAAAATGTGTCCTCAGACACATGAGGAAAGAAAGAGAATGCCAAGGATCCCTTACGCATCTGCGATTGGGTCAGTCATGTATGATATGCTATGTACAAGGCTAGATGTTGCTTATGAATTAATTGTTGTAGGAAGATATCAAACTGATCCAGGAGACAACCATTGGATGGAATTCTAGACAATCCTTAAGTATCTGAGGCATACTAAGGATATGTCCCGGGTTTATGGAGGAGATGAGGAAGTAGTCATCATAGGACATGTAGATGCCAGTTTCCAGATTGATCAAGATAACGTGATGTCACAGACTGGATACATCTTCAGTTTTAATGGAGGTGCAGTGAGCTGGAAAAGCTCAAAGCAAAGCATGCTGGAAGATTCTACAGTGGAGTCCGAGTATATAGTAGCTTCTGAGGCTGTTAAAGAAGCATTATGGATGTGAAGCTTCGTCTAAGATCTGGATGTAGTACCAAGCAGTAAATATCCTATCACACTCTATTGTGATAATACTGCAGTGGTGGCACGTTCAAAAGAGCAAAGGTCACATCAGCGGACAAAGTACATACTTCGGACGTATCATCTCTTGAGGGATTTTTCTCAGAGAGGTGAATTTGCAGTGAGCAGTATTTCCAGAGAAGACAATGGGGCAGACCCCTTGACTAAATCCTTGACTCAACAAAAAAATTATCATCAAATGAGGTATAGCAGACTAAAAGTCGTAGGCAGTTGGCTCTAGTCCAAGTGGGAGTTTGTAAGGGTTGGTGTCCTGAGAACCAACTGTTTTGTACTTTGATTACAAAAATGTTCACTTATTATATATATTGTTGTTCATCGTTCTACATGACTATAATATAATAATGTCCTAGAATATTTATTGCATTGATAAGGTAATGGAAGATCCCCGCTATGATGAGAACCTTGAAATTCTATACCAATATTCTTAAATAATGTTCTACGGTTGGATGACATACTATGATAGAATACATAGTATGCAGACCGTCATGTGTGAGTAATCGTAAGAATACGAGACCCTCTCTCATGGAGTTCACACTTGGTAATCTCCAAGATGAGAGATTATGAGAACAGACACGCTAGTTGCAAATCCGCATGTCTCGGTGTCATGAGACATTGCTATCTACGATCGTGTGTAATGGTCCTTAGACTGGAAGATTATCATTAACGCATGTCATGACTCGCGCACTTAGATTTACTGACAAAAACTGTCATGCAGACAGTTGGTGGGAAGTATGGTATGTTGGGTGCGGCACGAGTGACATGTTGTTAATGGATAAGTCGAGGAAGGATTTGTCCCTTCCATTTAGGGAAGTTGATATCTCGGCCCTTTGATTTAAATAGAACTGTCACATTAAATTCCATGGCCATGGTGTAAATGACGAGTTTTTTTCAAGTATTCAAATAACGACAGATCAAGCATGCATGTTTATAAGACTTCCATGAAACCTGCTTAATGAGATATCGAGATAAAGGGATTAAATTACACAGTTTGTGTTCATATGCGTTGATACATCAATGTGGCGTCAACTTCTTTCTCTTGGGTTCCTTAATGCGTTTCTAGAAAGTAATCTTGGACTTTAGGAAAGCTCGCCTAATGACAACGAGAAAGAGGCCTAGAGGTCACACACTATGTGTATTCAAGTATCTCAAGTAGAATAATGATTATTCACGTACATGGTTTCATAATTATTAAAGGAATCCAAAATCGTTTAAATGATGGAGGAAGAAGGAAATGAAAAACAAAATATACACATCATGTATTAAAGATTACACGCTGTGTAGTTTTTCATGGAAAACAAGTACACCTCGTGTATTAATAATTACACACCGTGTAGTTCTCATTATGGAAAGGAAATAAATAAATGAAAAAAAGATATACACGTCGTGTACATTGAATGTACACACCATGTAGTTTTCAATGAAAAACGAGTACACGCCGTGTAATTTTTCCAGTTGGGATTTTGAGGATATAATATTATCTTAAATTATATTTATTATAATCAGTGTGGGTGCATGTCAAGGAATTAATTATTAGACATGGGGGTTTTAAATAAGAGTCAATGAAATAAATAAGACACGTAAAATGTTTATTTATTATCATGACTCTACAACCTCAAACCTGATTATAAATATCCTCACAACCCCACCTCTATTCTGACACACAAGAGAATTGTTCTTCCCAACAACTCTGGGGAATTCTTTCGAGGTCGAAACAACCTCTTCCTCCAAGAATGCTATCAAGACAGAGATAGATCATCTTCCATCGGATCAAGACTATCTACAGTGGACAATGAAAGCAAATGTTTCTCCACGCTAGCACCCGAAGACTCCTTTGGAAATTTCCTGAGATACGAGGTACATGTATGGATCACCGCTAGAGGAAGTCTACACTTGGCTTCTGCGACGCATTGATGAATCACATCGGAATGTGGTCAAGAACATCAACAAATAAAGAACACCCAAAAGGTATTTATTTTAAAATGATTAAATTAATTATAATCAACCTTTAACGATCCTACGTTGTTGTTCTGGGACTTTTCTTTTATTTGTTCATTTCTGTGATTTGATCCATGGAGACTGATGTTCATCATCGTATTGATCACGGATTGATCACTGTTAATGAAAAACAGCCAAGTGGGGTCATCCACCCACGTGCTTCCACTGCGCCCAAAGCCTTCAAATGGTATCAGAGGGAGGTTACAACATTGATTACAGTTATTTAATTTTCATTGATAATTTACGCATTTATATTTGATTCAATTAGAAATAAATTGTTCAATAAATCTGAATAAATGAGATATATTCTTCCTCCTTCGTTTGTCTATTCAAATAATAGAAATGGCTTTTAATTTTAATTTTTTTATTAAAATAAAAATGAGGAACTCATTCGGAGGAGCCTCTCTTTCTGTCTGTACAACACGACGATGTGTACTTAGGTTCAACGAACCGGCACTGGTCCACCAAACCACGCCATGTGAATTGAATATTCCTATGTATTTATTACCCCGTGTTGACTAGAAATGAACGATGTGTGGAAAACAGGAATACACGGTGTGTATGATGGAGCAACACGCCATGTAGTCCAATCCAGCCCAAGTGAAATTGTATACAAAGGAGATGTCGCGTACCACATACACGAGATCACCAGGACAATTACACTGTAACAAGTAAGTACACTCCTTGTATGATGTATCTACATGCCATGTACTCCAAAATTTCCAAATTATAGAGAACACACCAAATCCTCAACGTGTACTTTGGATAAAAGGTGAAAAGAAATACAGGCCATGTAAATATAAACTACACACCATGTTCTTTCCAGAAATTTCAACAGGTTTCCTCCAAAAGTAAAAATATATGTACAAGTAATATGGATGAGAAGAATCTCAAGGAAATTACGAAAGGAATTTAAGATAAAGCATTGATTAATTATAAGATCATAATTAATTGAATTCAATGGTGACTTATATTGAATAAATAGAATTATTAAAAGATTTTGATTTCTAAATATTCTTAAATTTCGTTGCATGCTATGGATGATCATGAGCTAGACTGAAGACCCTTTGTATGTGTGTATGGTTTCATTAAAATTTATTTAAATTTATTGGCATGCGAGCCTTCTTCCAATAAAATGTAGGGCCTATGTGCCCATGGTTTCTTTAATGAAAACCCATGGAATGGAGGATATCCCAAGCTAGAGGAGACGGTTCAAAAACCGAACCTTAGGCAAAACAAACCCAAGAAGATACAAAAATGGTCAGGTGGGAGATGCAAAACATGAACCATCGGTTCGAGGTGTTTTTTCCTAGGTCAGGGTTAGCTTATCAAACCGCTAGATAATCAAACCAATAGAAGCTCATGATCAAACCATCTTATTTTATTTCTATCTGATTGCATGGTTTATTTATAACCTATGTGTTTTTGTGATCACATAATTAATGAAATAAACAAGCATACAAATATGGAATAAAATAAAAACCAGACTATGCGTAAACATTATCAGAACATGGTTAATCCCTTTTGAAAGAACCACTTAATATTAACAAGCATGTGATAATGAGAACCTACGCATAAATATTAAAATCCCTCAATACCATATTAAGTCACACCAAGCCTTCCATTACTTGATTAATAGAAAGACTCAATAAAACTATGTGTTTGACCAATCATTTTTGGGACACTTACTTTTATAAAGGAAGCCCTTATGAAAGGATTCAGGTTGACTTAACCATATTACATCAATAGAAGTAGACATTGAAAGACTTGATGTAATATTGGAGGCAAGAGTTGAGGAAATCCAAGTCAGGATTTCAGGACTGGGGAGTCCACTCAATAGATCAAGGAACTGTAAGCTCATAGTTGGCAAAGACCTTCCTACCTAAATACCTTCAAATAGCTTGACCAACCCTTGTTGGGGTTATACGAAGGAGAATATGGATCATTGACACTAGAATGTCAAAGCAAATGTACATTATGAGTTCAATGGTGTGGTCTATTTGGACATGATCAAATAGTGGGAGAATTAATTCATTTATTATTTCTCATAAAATGTAATCGAGAAAGTACTGATAAATATGCTCTTTTAATTTATAGAATCGAAATGAAAAACTCAGCAACCACATTTTCTCTACGATTAATGCTGGATAAAGACAATATCCTCACTGATAGTAACTTTCAAGAATAGTTTAGGCACCTTCGGGTTATCCTATACCATGAATGAAAATTTTACGTGACGGAGTCCTCACTTCCTGATTCGCCCGCCCAAGGGGCAAGTGATGAAGATTTCCTGGTCTATGATCAACATCTGAACGATGCTCTCGATGTTCATTGATTGATGCTATCATCAATGTCCAGTGAGCTCATGAAGTCTCATGAAGACATGGATGCCTATAGCATGCTCGATCACCTCCATGGTCTATACCAGGAGAGAGCAAGACATGAATGGTTTGAGATCTCCAAGGCTCTATTCCAGAGCAGGCTTGGAGGGGGTGCCCTAGCTGAGCCTCATGTAGTCAAGCTCATTGGATACACTGAGAGCTTGGAGGTTATAGGGTCTAAACTCCCCGAAGAACTGGGTACCAATATCATTCTCACATCACTCCCCCAGATCTTCTCAAACATTTTTGTGAACTTCAACATGAACAACATTGAGAAGTCTTTGTCTAATCTTCTTATCCTTATTCACCATGTGGACAATGACATAAAGTGTGCAAATCCTTCTGTCCCCATGGTGAATAAAAGGAAAGGGAAGGTGAAGATCGTTAAGCCGAAAGCTTCTTCAAGGCCTTCCAAGAAAAGGAATATCAAAGGGGAGGCAAAGGATCAGGATGTTGTTTGTTTCGCATGTGGCAGGAAGGTCCACTGGAAGAAAGAACTGCACCCAGACAAGGAAGCAAGGGGAAGCTTCAAGTGAGTTTGTTACCGAATGTAATCTATCTATTTCTATTAATTGGGTATTAGATACTTCTTGTGGTTCTCACATATGTATCCAAATACAAGAACCAAGTAGATTCAGGAAGATTGATCGAGGGGAGGTAGATCTACCAGCAGCCAACGGAGCGAGACTTGTTGTTGCAACTATCGGGGACTACCACCTCACATTTCCAACTGGAATGATCTTGGTATTAAAGGGTTGTTATTATGTGCCTTCTGTTACTAAAAACATTATTTTAGCATCCATATTAGACACTGATGGATTCATGTTCATGTTTGGAAATGAATGTTGCTACTTTTATAAAGATAGAATTTGTTTTGGTAGGGCACATTTATATAACAGCCTTTATGTGTTAGAATACACAAACCCAGTAATGGAAATTGATGACATAGTAAATTCACATGACTCATACCACACCAAACTTTGGCATCACCAGCTAGGTTATGTCAATGAGAAACGTTTGACAAAATTACATCAAGATGGGTATTTATATTCTTTCGAACGAAAACCACTTGGTGTATGTCATACGTGTCTAAAAGGAAAAATGAACAAAGCCCCATTTAGTGGGAAAGGTGAAAGGGATAAAGAGCTTCTAGAATTAGTTCACACAGATGTGTGTGGGCCATTTCCAGTTGAAGAAAGGGGTGGGTTCTCGTACTTCATAACTTTTACTCATGATTTTAGTAGATATGGATATATCTACTTAATGAGGTATAGGTCAGATTCTTTTGATCTGTTCAAAGAATACAAGAATGAAGATGAGAACCAGCTTGGTAAGAATATTGAGAATCTTCGCTCATACAGAGGAGGAGAATATCTTAATCAGGACTTCAATGATTTCTTATAAGAGTTTGGGATTCTATCTCAACTCACTCATCCTTACACACCTCAGTGGAATGGTGTAATTGAATAGAAGAACCACACCCTGTTGGACATGGTGAGATCAATGATGAGTCATGTGAGTCTTCCATTATCATTTTGTGGATATGCATTACAAACAGTAGTGCACATACTAAACCAATTACCAACTAAATCGATAAATGGTATTCCATATGAGTTATGGAGTGGACGCAAAGCCATGTTATCGAATTTACATGTGTGGGGTAGAAAAGCATTTTTAAGCCCTCTTCAGGTAAAAAACTTACACGCCAAGGCACAAAGTGTATCTTTTAGGATATCCCAAGGAAAAAAGGGGATATTACCTATACAACCCCTCATACAAAAAGGTTACAATGGAAAGACACACCATATTCCTTGAGAGGGAGCACATCTCCAAAAGTGATAGTGGGAGTGAGATAGACTTCAATGATTTCGAGGCTCAAGATACACAGGAGTTGGTACAAGAATAGATTGCACAAATCCCCAATGGAATAACAATCTGTTCTAGAGAAACAATAACTGCGTAGGAGCACAAGATAGGTGAGAGTACCATACCTATATGTTTTTCTTATCATCGAGTATATTGACTCATTATTGTTTGAAAATGTTGATCCTCTTACATACAAGGAAGTAGTTGAAGGCACAAACATTACCAAGTTGTATGAAGCCATGAATTCTAAAATGGATTCCATGTACCAAAACCAATTCTAGATTTTGGTAGATCCTCATGTTGATGTAAATCCAATTGGTAAAAAATGGGTATTCAAGAAGAAACTGAACATAGAGGGGAAAGTCAGCACCTAAAAGGCATGACTGGTTGCAAAATGTTTTAGACAGTGTCAAGGAATTGACTATCATGAAACCTTTTCACCTGTTGCGATGCTGAAATCCATCAAGAATCCTATTGGCCATTACCACTTACCATGACTTTTAAATTTGGAAAATGGATGTAAAAATAGAATTCCTTAATGGGAACCTCTAGGAAGATATCTACATGAAACTAACTGAAGGGTTTGTGACTCAAATGGATGACAATAACGTATGAAAGTTGAATAAATCCATTTATGGATTAAAGCAAGCATTAAGGTAATGGAACATTTGTTTTGATGAAGCAATAGCAGAATTTGGATTTTTTAAGAACAAATGTGAGCTTTGTGTCTGCAAGAGGTTTAGTGAAAGTGCAGTCGTTTCCCTAATAGTATATGTTGATGACATATTACTAATTGGGAAAAATGTATGTAGAGACCCGAATCCTGACGTACATAAACATTACATTACTTTTGCAGAATACATAGTACATAATAAAAACACACACACAAGGACCATAATAGTTTAGTGTCTTTGGAAACTCAGAATATAATCTTCTAATGTGGTGAAAGATCTTCAACATCTCCCATAATGATCTTCTTTTTTTAAACCTAAATCCTTTCTTTATGTCCTGGGGAAAAGAAAACATAAAAGGGGTGAGCTCAAATGCTCAGTAAGGGTAAGCATGGATAAAATAAAACATACCATATACATTTGAACTTAAAAACATGAACATAATGTTTAAACATCAAAAGCTTGAGAAATGACGTAAAACATGGAAGTATGTAAGGCATAGATCATAAAGAAACATTAAGAATGAAAAAATAGCATGGGAATAAAACATGTAATTGTGGCATCCATTAAGCACATGTAATTATTTCCATAGTAGCCAAGGAATTTCTGCCAAGACCATCTTAGTGGACAAAGTCCCTTTCTGAATCAAGTTCACTCCTCATTTCAGTCCTGTTTTACTGAACCGGTTTAACCTGCCGTTCCAGCCATGTCTATATCATGAGATATAAATCTTTACCCAATTAATTGGAGGGAGATATAGGTCCCACCAATATCATAGTGAACTTATTCATACTTGTGCCACAAAATAAACTTAAAAAATTCATTATAACCCAATGAATAAAATGGGTTTCATAAACATCATCCCATCATCACATAATCCATATAAAACAAATGGATATTTCACCATAAGAAAATTGAAACCATGTAAATCATAGAGACATTATACTTGAAACATACACATATGAAATAATTTCATCTTAGATGGAAAATGGTTTTGATAAAACACATGAAATTAATTCTTGAGGAAAATATCCTTTTTCCTTCAAAATCATTTTCTTTTCACAAAATTTCATGCAATTTTAGAAGAAAAGTTTTTTTAAAATAGTCATGAAATATTTTGAAGGGAGTTTCATGAAAATAATTCTTTATAAAACCATAATAATTTTTTTGTGACGTATAAGTTAAAAAAACATTCTTTTCATACTTTTGTCAGAAAAGTCAAAATGTACCTCGTAACGTAAACAAAAGAAAGATTAATTACATAACATGTAGTAAAAGTCAAAAATGGGTTAAAATGACTTTAAACATACATGAAAAAACTTTTATGGATGATAGAAACAACCCTAGTAAATACTTACAAATATGCAATCTCGGATAAAAATGAGATTTGCAAAACTATCCCTTACCTTAGGTCTGATATGCTTCGTACGTATCCAAAACTCATGTATAATGATTTAAATAATGTTTTTTACTTATTAAAGAATCATATTAATTGTTATGATATCATATATGGTTCACTTATGAGTTTATATTACCATTTCTTTTGTAAATTCAATGTTAAAGAGCGTTTTGGGTAAAATCGTTTCATTTGTTGTCCATGTTTTGACTTGTAATTATTCATATGATTACTTAGATAATGATTAATTACATCCCGAATGTAAAACATGATTTATATATAATATATATTCATAATATACATATATGTAATAGATCGATAAATGGAAATAAATACACCGTTCATGGAGACGGTATACCGTACGTACGCATGAACGTTATTTTCGTTTCCTCATTGAATTTAATGGAATTAATTGGATGAAATACATATATATATATATGTACATAAATAAATTATCATAATTATGTCATATATTTCATTATTACTTATTATATATACTTTATAATCATTTATGAATGGTCAATCATTGAGAATGAATCTAATCGCGTCGTGGAGACGGTATTCCGTACGTACGCACAAGTGATGATATCGTTCCCATGATCGTGAAATTTTATTGGAGTGTATGTATACTATTACAAAATCATTATCACTTTACAATAATCATATATAGTTATTATATACACCATTATACCCATCCAAGTAAGGTGGTGGAAAATAGATTATACCACGGCGTGGAGACGGTATTCCATACGTACGCACGCGCGGTGATTTCGTTTTCTGTAGGATGGATAGATGGTGAAATAGGGTTATTTCATAATTATAATAAAATATCAATATATTAGTGATACTGATGTTATTACTTCATAATGAAACAACCTAATAAGAAGATGTTTAAGAAGAAATAAAGGTGAAAGAATTGGTAACGGAAATTACCTCTTCTTTGAAGCGCCTATTTGAGACCTCCTCTTAGGGCACTAAAATTGGTCTTTGAAAAAGACCAGGACCTCTAGGATGTTTCTAGGAAAGTGGAGAGGAGAAATTTTCAGGTTTTGGCCGAGCATGAAGGCTCAAAGTGGTGTGAGGAAGAGGGAGGAGGAGGTGCCCTTTTATAAGGGAGGAGAGGGGTACCATTGGAATAAAAAATACTATTATTTTATTATAAAGTCAAATTCGGTTTTAAATAGCTCCAAATTGATTTATTTTGAAGCTAATGTGGGTATGGGACGAAATTATCACATCAAATATAATTTATAAAAATTTAGGTTCCTATTTTAACCTTATAAATTAGATTTAACATTAAGTTAAATAATTTTACTTTTACCGTGTCTTCTTGTGTTCTTATACTATAAGGTTAATAAACATACTATAAGAAGCCAAACGAACCCCAAGTTGTTTAGTATTAATATATATAACCTTATATAAGTCATTTGTTTGAACCTTAGATTTTTAGGAATAAAATAACAATTAATAATATAATATTTGTTTTAAAAACTATTTTATGTTAATTTTGACACTATTTAGTAATTGATTTTTCTGAAAATCATAACAGAGTGATTAGTTCGAAAACTTTTACATACATAAATACTAACATGTCATATTAACCTATAAAATTACTTTAATTCATAAAAAGTCTTAAATTACATTTATTTGTGTATTTATAACATCAATTATGTCAATATTTCATTAATAAGGCAATTACTGCATCATCTTTCTGTCATAATAAATTATAATTATTTAATCCCTAAAAATTCTAAATAAATTCCTATGATTTAGATAATTGTATTATCTTTCTGTAGACTATTCATTTTCGAAGTTTCATGAAGTGTATTACTAAATTAAAATTATTATACTTATAAGATTTAAGAAAGTGACATGTTGTCACATTCATTGGTTTTAATAATAATTAAATTATTTTCATGGACAAAAGTCCATTAAATGAATCTAATCCTACCCCTAGGTGATATGGGTCGACGTTTACTCATCCAATAGGATTTTGACATGGGTTAGGATAATTTTATAATATTATATTTATCCTTAATTACCTGATTTACCTTTAACTGTGGTAAATAAAATTTACCGTAGTTACTATTTATAATTCCAAAAAATAAAAAGTAGCTTATTAACATAATTTGGATCCACTGATTCCAAATATGGAATCCATTTTTCCAAATTCAATACACAAAATTTGCAGAAATTAAATTAAAATTAATCCCATTGTCGAAAGAAAACAGGTTTTTCTTTAAAAGATTGCAAAATATTGAATTGATTTATCCTACGAATTCAGGGTATAATCAATGCTAATGACATAAATTATATTAAATTGTAAAAATATATTCTATTTATACTTTAAAACCATTAAATATTATAATTTAACCATATAAATTATTGCGATGAAAAAAGTTGTTTTTAATTAAAATATCGCTTGTTTTTGCTATTCATCAAAATATGAAAGTTACCAGAATGATATGAAAATTTATCCAAAGTAAATTTTTATTTCATGATTCCGTAGAAGAATTTTATTTTGTCAAATTGAACTTATAAACATGTCAAAAACTAGATTTAATGTGGGTGCTCCATCAAAATGCGGCAAAACTGCATTTTTTGAAAAATACTTATTTTACCAGAAAAATTTATTTTGTTCTTATACCATGTTTTAGAAAATGTGAACGATGAATAATAATGTTATAAGTTTCAAAATTTAGTTAATACGATTCATAAAGTCTAGTTCATAATAATATTATAATAACATATCGTTGTTTAGTAAAACCCGATATTGCGTACAACACACGCTATCGAGGAAGGTCGCGATTGCGTGTAATGAAAGCCAAGTCAGGGATTCATGCTGTGAAATAATCCTTTGTTGTTTCGTATAACATAATACAACCATATTTCATTTATACATTTAATATATATATATATACTCAATGTTGCATAAAATAACTATTATCAAAATTGTGTGTAACACGATCTAAGAATAGTGTTGCCTATACTGCAAGCTAATACGGTGTTGCGTATAGCGCAAGGTAATCTTGGTGTAGCATACAACACAAGAAATTAATGAAATTAAAATAATATTTTTCATAAAATCTCGGGGTGTTACATTCTAACCCCCTTAAAATGAATTTCGCCCTCAAAATTCGTCGGGGTTATAAATGGTTTACTATTCGAAAGTTTCTTTAATAGAAACCCACATCGTAAAAAGGAATACCAAAACCAATCATTAAAAACAAAAGTATGAAACGTAATGGTTACCCAAATAAACTAATCACTGGGTTTCCACATAGGTGAAAATATGGATATGGAAGAAAAATCTAACCATCATGTTCTGATAGAGAGTGGTAGAGAACATGGCTATGGAAAATCCAGCAATCACAAAGCCATAAATTTGTGACTATCTAAGGTACCATCTGATTTATCAGATATAAGAGCACTAGGACAACATTTTTGGTTTTCAAGATCATTTCCCTAAAGTTGATGAAATTGGAATAAGAATAAATACTTTCGTTATTTTGGTATAGTCTCACCTTTGGTCGTTCTTTGGACAATTTCCACTTCATCTCTTAAATAAATGAAGTTGAATTTTTCATTCATGATGTGTTAGCAGATCATGTGATAGAATGAAGGGTCATTCCGTCTGTCTCAAACAAAAGGTTTGAAAAGTTATCAAAAAATACGTAAGTCCATCTATAGTGAGATTAATCATATATATAGTTCCTAAAATGGACTTATACTTCTTATATTATACTGCTTAATATAATAAAACTAGTTTCTACTAAACAGGGACTTCCTGTAGGCCAGTGGTAGGCGATAAAGGCCAGTCGCACTTCGGTTGTGGGTTCGATTCCCACAGCCTTGTCCGACGTGATGGGTTGTCACCCGTCCTGCAGGTTGTCCTTTTTCTAAAGTTATATTACTATAAAATCCCATCAACAATATCGAAAAAATGTATATCCTTAAACAATTCAAACTTATGTCCAACATAATCCATTCCAGCCTTTTGGATTATCTAAAATACTTCGGTCCAAGCTCATAGTATAAAGAAAATGATTACTTGAAATGTCACATAACAATCACGTGAATTCCTTCATTTATCCCCCATATATCATAAGATATATCTTGTCGGTCAAATTACAAACATGTGAATACCTTAATCATGTATTCTCTTGAAGAATGATTACCCATTAATTGAACCATATTGAAAAGATGAATGCAGTCAAAAGTTAACTCTTTCCACATTACAAAATCCAAAAATTCTATATACTCAAACCATGATATAACCGTCTCCTTATATCAGTCATGAGCTAATGAATACTGTCAAACATTTCATTCTTTTCCTTATCCCTTCATTATGAGCATATCATATTTTTTCCAAAAATATCTCAATCACATTCTATGGTTACCGGTACCATTGGAAACCACAATAGAACAATACATAAATATTCCAATATTCCACGATACTATATACAACATTATTTTGGAATCCCATTACATAAACACTTAATCATTACACCACATTTTTGTCATATTCAACATCTCCAATGGTGATCGCATGTGACTTCCCTTTGTCCTTTTCCTTAAGTTGTTGCTCATGTCGATCATCACTAACCCTTGGATTAGGGAATTTATTAGCATAATGCCCCATTTACTTACACTTGAAGCATTGAAGTATTGGTGGTGCGTTCTCTGCAGTATTTTCTTTATTCACATCATTAGAAACCCTTTTTCCATTACTTCGACACTCAGCTACTCGATGACCTTCTTTTCCACACATAAAACATTTTCTAGTCCCTTTAAGACAATCTCCACCATGCTTCTTTCCACACTTTAAGAATAAGGAAACATTCATCTTCTTTTCACCATTATTCTGAGATTTCTCCTTGAACTTTATCTTTTATTTCTTGACAAAACTATGAGATGGATATGTAACACCAACTTCCATTTCTACCTTGATAGAACAACGCACAATTTATTCATAGCTACTGAAGTCTATTATAGATAATTCCCTTAGAAGATTTGGTTTTAAGCCACTGAAGAATCGGTCAACTTTACTTTCAGGTTGGATGATAAATCCAAATGCATACCTGGCAAGCCTTGTAAAATTCGCATCGTATATACCAACAGATTCATCATCCCTTTTCTTTAGTTCAAGAAACTTCTTCTCTATCTTTGTTCTAGGAATACGAGGGAAGTACTTATTGAAAAATAAGTTTTTGAACTCGTCCCATTCCATGGACTCAATTTAATCTCTTGGCCTTGTATTCTTGATAAGATTCCACCATTGATTAGCTTCACCTTCCAAACGATATACTTCTAAGATGACTTTATCATGTTCAGAACATTGAAGAACTGAAAATATCTTTTAAGTAGTACTGATCCATTATTCAGAAACAAGTGGATCAGAAGACCCACTGAAAGAAGGTGGACGTTGCCTCATGAAGGACTCAATAGAATATTGTTCCCTTCTCTACTCATTTGGATGTCCGGAATGATTCATAGCTTGTGTAAGTATACCAATAAGATTTTGCACTCCATCTCCCATAGCATTTGTTTGTTCAGGAGGAAAATCATTGCATTTTCCATTACATTGATCAACACGGTTCTTTCAGGTTCCAGCCATCGTCTAAAACCCAAAAAAAAATAGTGTGAGAGGCAAAAATCACCCTAGGGAAAACAACATAATAAAGGGGGAGTATCCTCAATATCTATCATCTTAGGTTAAATTATATGATCATTACCGTAGTTCTAGGACTGTATCCTATACGTATACTTATCCTTATGGACATCCCTAGACATACCTTAGAAATATCTCTAGGGATCTCACTAACATTTTCGCATCCTAGTTTACACAGGTTGACTAAACCTTGCCTCTGATACCAACTATAGAGACCTGAATCCTGACGTACATAGACATTACATTACTTTTGCAGAATACTTAGTACATAATAAAAACACACACACAAGGACTGTAATAGTTTAGTGTCTTTGTAAATTCGGAATATAATATTCTAATCGTGGTGAAAGATCTTCAACATCTCCCATAAAGATCTTATTTTTTTAAAACCTAAATCCTTTATTTATGTCTTGGGGAAAAGAAAACATAAAATGGGTGAGCTCAAATGCTCAGTAAGGGTAAGAATGGATAAAATAAAACAAATCATATACATTTGAACTTAAAAACATGAACATAATGTTTAAACATCAAAATCTTGAGAAATGACATAAAACATGGAAGTACGTAAGGAATAGATCATAAAGAAACATTAATAATGACAAAATAGCATGGGAATAAAACATGTAATTGTGGCATCCATTAAGCACATATAATGATTTCCATAGTAGCCATGGCATTGCTACCAAGACCATCTTAGTAGACAAAGTCCCTTTCTGAATCGAGTTCACTCCTCGTTTCAGTCCTGTTTTACTGAACCGGTTTAACCTTCCGTTCCAGCCATGTCTATCTCATGAGATATAAATCTTTACCCAATGCATTGGAGGGAGATATAGGTCTCACCCATCTCATAGTGAAATCATTCTTACTTGTGCCACAAAATAAACATAAAACATTCATCATAACCCAAAGAAAAAAATGGGTTTCATTAACATCATCCCATCATCACATAATCCATATAAAACAAATGGATATTTCATCATAAGAAAATTGAAACCTTGTAAATCATAAAGACATTATACTTGAAACATACACATATAAAATAATTTCATCTTAGATGGAAAATGGTTTTGATAAAACACTTAAAATGAATTCTTGAGGGAAATATCCTTTTTCCTTCAAAATCATTTTCTTTTCACAAAATGCCATGAAATTTTAGAAGAAAAGGTTTTTTGAAAATAGTCATGAAATCTTTTGAAGGAAGCTTCATAAAAATAAGGCTTTATAAAACCATAAAAATTCGTTCGTGCCATATAAGTTAAAAAACATTCTTTTCGTACTTTTGCCAGAAAAGTCAAAAAGTACCTTGTAACGTAAACAAAAGAAAGATTCCTTACATACCATGTAGTAAAAGTCAAAATGGGTAAAAAGGACTTTAAACATACATGAAAATACTTTTATGGATGATAGAAATAACCCCAGTAAATACTTACAAATATGCAATCTCGGATAAAAATGAGATTTGCAAAACTATCCCTTACCTTAGGTACGATATGCTTCGTACGTATCCGAACCTCCTGTATAATGATATAAATAATGTTATTTATTTATTAAAGAATCATATTAATTGTAATGATATCATATATGGTTCACTTATGACTTTATATTACCCGTTCTTTTGTAAATTCCATGTTAAAAAGTGTTTTGGGTAAAATCGTTTCATTTGTCGTCCGTATTTTGACTTGTAATTATTCATATGATTACTTAGATCATGATTACTTACCTCCAGAATGTAAAACATGATTTATATATAATATATATTCAGAATATACATATATTTAATAGTTCTATAAATGGAAAGAAATACACCGTTCATGGAGACGGTATGTCGTACATACGCATGAACGTTATTTTCGTTTCCTCATTGAATTGAATGGAATTAATTGGATGACATACATATATATATATATATATATAAATCCAATATCATAATTATGTCATATATTTCATGATTACTTATTATATATACTTTATAATCATTTATGAATGGTTAATCATTGAAAATGAATCTCATCGAGTCGTGGAGACGGTATTCCATAGGTACGCACGAGCGATGATATCGTTCCCATGATCATGAAATTTTATTGGAGTGTATGTATACTTTTATAGAATAATTATCACTTTACAATAATCATATATAGTTATTATTTACACCATTATACCCATCCAAGTAAGGTGGTGGTGGAAAATAGATTACACCACGGCGTGGAGATGATATTCCATACGTAAGCACGCACGGTGATTTCGTTTTCCGTAGGATGGATATATGGTGAAATAGGGTTGTTTCGTACTTATAATAACATATTAGTATATGAGTGATACTGATGTTATTACTTCATAATGAAACAACCTAAGAAGAAGAAGTGTAAGAAAAAATAATGGTGAAAGAATCGGTAACGAAAATTACCTCTTCTTTGAAGCGCCTCTTTGAGACTGTCACGACCCGACCCAACGGGGCTCGAGCCGCGACTCCCCAAGCCCGCCTCCAATAGGCCAGGGGCTGGCGACTAGCGCCGAATAGGCTATCACACACATGGGAGGCATTAGCCTATGGTACCTGTACACACGCACCCACAAACACCTCCACGCAACAGTGCAGAGATATAGAAACTGAAAAGTATATGCATGCATACAATCTATCCCACAACCAGAGAGTAACAGAAAAAGTACAAGGGAAAAACAGGGCCCACCAAAAGAAAACTACAAAATCATATCCAACCTGCTCTGAAGAAGGGGAATGCTGCCACAAACACCCGCCGGAAAGCTCCCTCGGCACAGCTCCGGTAAACACCCCGGTCAACTCGCTCACTAAGCTCCGCCTACTCCAGGTCCTCCTGAGACTCCGTCAATAGCCCTGTGGTCTGCACAAGACACAAACATGTGCGGGCAAAGCCTGTGCAGGGGTGAGTATAAACATACTCAGTAGGCACCCCAAAAACCCAAAACCCAAGGGAGAAACTGAAAGGCAACAGTCTGCTCAACCCAGCCAGAGGGAACCCGGACGAGAGAGAAACTCCATCTCGTGACCATCCTCGGCTAACGCAACTAGTAAGCTCAGCTCAGCTCAGGTGTATGCCCATACATACACCTTGAACAATCCAGATATACACAGCTCATGCCACAAAGCCACACGAGGTACGGACCTCGTCACCAGCAACTGTCCACAACAAGGAGAGTACACCACGAACACTGTCATACCAGATGACACTCATCCGAGAGATACACTCCATCGGGTCCCAAACAAACATCTCAGATGCTCACCCGAGAAACCATGCTCGTCGGACAACATCACTAAGGAAACATCACTGAAACAACATAACCACCAAACTCCTCGGAGAGGGGATCGCCGCTAGGGTCCGCTAGGGGATACCAAGACCCACTCCGGTATACGTAGCTCACATATAGGGGATCACTCCCAGGGTTCGCTGGGGGATACCATGACCCTATCTGGCATACGTAGTTCTCATAGATGGGGGATCACACCCAGGATCCGCTGGGGCATACCAAAACTCGATCTGTACTAGACAGAAGCTTCACACTCAGATAGAGGATCATCGTCCATATAAAGATCGTCACGACGATACCGGAACCCTATCTGGTATAACTCGTGGTGTAGGGGATCGAACTGACAATGCCACAACCCTACCAAAACCACGCGCTGAGTAGGGGATCACATAACCAACGATACCGCAACCCTACCGACACCAAGCGCTGAGTAGGGGATCGTATAACCAACGATACCGCAACCCTACCGACACCAAGCGCTGAGTAGGGGATCGTATAACCAACGATACCGCAACCCTACTATAAACATCATTCTGAGTAGGGGATCGTAAACCCGATGATGCCACAACCCTACTGTGCACGACCCACCGCATAGGGGATCATATTCCCGATGATGCCACAAACCCTACGGGGTTAACCTGCTAGATAGGGGATCGCCACCCGTGAATAAGCGGTCACAGCGATACCAAGAACCCGATCTAGGGTAAATATGCTAGAGGATCCACTCCAGGCCCACCGAAGGGATACCACAACTCTAACAGTTTAAAAATCCCATCGAGAGGATCGCAAACTCATACGAAGGTAGTGATACCACACGAACCCTCGTAGGAAAGAACCAAGGGAGAACCCTCAACCACTACTGGTCCAAACGTCGCTACCCGAGCAACTCGCCCCAAAGCCACACTGCCTACCTCCGAAGCGAAAACCGAGGCCACCATCGCGTTCCACGCGGAAAAACACGCAGGATAGGCTGTTTACTCGCCCGAAACAGAGCACCGGTGAAAAAGGCATTATTCACCGTAGCTAGCTCGTGCGGGGCCCACACAATGATCCCGAAACCCATTGAGCGGAACAGACCACAGCGATCCCCTCGGAAAAACAAGCGGAATCGACTACTCACTAGCCCAAAACGGACACCCGGTGAAAAAGGTACTATTCACCGAAGGCCGGCTCGGGTGGGGCCCACGCCTGGATTCCGAAACTCGTCGAACGGATCGCACCATTGTGATCCTCTTGGAAAAACACACAGGATCAACTATTCATCTGCCAAAATCGGACTCCTGGTGCAAAAGCTGTGTTTCCCCGCGAACGCAAAAACCCGGCCTCGTGGGGCCCGCACCCCGTTCGCAGTCCCAACACCCAGAAACCATCTCAAAAAGTCCGCCGTACCATCAGGGTCTCAACGCCACTGACGGCATGTCAATCGGACGCTCCGGGTAGAAGTTACAACGGCCCGAAGTCGTAAAATAATAAAATAATATTATTTTATACGACGTTTCTAACTCCTGGGCCACGATCCCGAACCATAAAATTCTGAAAGTTAGTTCAAAAGGTCCGTCTCGACGCAAGGAGCGCGTCGCCACAAACGGCTCGTAAATCGGAGTTACGGTTTGCGAGTTACGGGGGTTTAAAGAACCTCCGGAACATTCTGGCCGGACCACCGCAGGGTCGCCGGAAACCACCGCGTCGCTGCCGCACCGCCGCAGAACTCACCGGAATCCACCATGGCCGCCGCGGGTCTCACCGGAAAACCGGGTTTTTGCTGGAAAACTTCCGGGAGCCACCGGGAGCTCCCCGGTGCTCCAAATTCAGATCCGAAACATGTTTCGGAATGCTCGGGACCCGAACTATTCAAATCTTATGAAAATTTGAAGAAAAACAACAGAAAAACGGGATCCGGGATTGTAAAACTCAAACTGCCTACCTCGCGCGCGAAACGCCGACGTTCTCCCTCAGATCCGCGCTCCAGAACTTCCGATGCGCGCTCCTGGAACGTCCGCCGTCGAATTTTGAGCTCGTGGGCGCTCTGTTTGCTCGCTTCGGCGGAGTGGCGGCGAAGAACGACGAAGAACGGTGAAAAATGATTAAAGGGGGGGGGGGGGGGCGCTGATATTTATATCAGCGGCCCGCCGGCGCCAAACCCGCATCGGACCCGACGCCCGATGCGAACAAAAGTAAGGTCACCCCTAGGGTAAACGCACCGTTCTGAACGCAACGACAGTCTCAGATTTTCCATCCGAGACTCCGTTCAGAAGTTATTCGAGCCGACGCTCACCCACTAACTTGCTACTTATTTACAGAAACGCCCCTAGTGGCGTTTCTCACCGCAGGCCCGCACCCACAATGTTTACACCCTGCCTAGGGTAAACGGCACGTTCCGGACGCAACCGTGCCCTGAGATTCCCGTTCTGAGCTACCGTTTAGGAGATATCACACCCCCGCCACGTGCATAGTATAAAAAAACTTAATATTTTTATAAAATTAATTTCGGGCACACCGGGCCTCGGAATCACACGCCGTCTTCGCGCCTAACTCTGGAATTATTCGTAGAAATATTTCAAAGTCTGACAGGGCCAAAAACCCGAGTCGATACAGAGACCTCCTCTTAGGGCACTAAAATTGGTCTTTGAAAAATACCAGGACCTCTAGGATGTTTCTAGGGAAATGGAGAGGAGATATTCCCAGGGGTTGGCAGAGGTTGAAGGCTCAAAGTGGTGTGAGGAAGAGGGAGGAGGAGGTGCCCTTTTATAAGGGAGGAGAGGGGTACCTTTGGAATAACTAAAACTATTATTTTATTATAAAGTCAAATTCGGTTTTAAATAGCTCCAAATTGATTTATTTTGAAGATAAGGTTGGGATGGGTCGAAAGTCTCTCATCCAATAGAATTTAGACAAATTTAGGTTTCTATTTTAACCTTATCATTTAGATTTAACATTAAGTTAAATAATTTTACTTTTACCGTGTCTTCTTGTGTTCTTATACTATAAGGTTAATAAACTTACTATAAGAAGAAAAACGAACCCCATGTTGTTTATTATTAATATATATAAACTTATCTAAGTCATTTGTCCAAACCTTATATTTTTAGGAATAAATGAACAATTAATAATATAATATTTGTTTTAAAAACTATTTTATGTTAATTTTGACACTATTTAGTAATTGATTTTTGTGAAAATCATAACAGAATTATTAGTTCGAAAAGAGTCAATTAAATCAATAATAACATGTCATATTAACTTATAAATTTAGTTTAATTCATAAAAAGTCTTAAATTAGATTTATTTGGGTATTTATAACATCAATTATGTCAATATTTCATTAATAAGACAATTACTACATCATCTTTGTATCATAATAAATGATAATTATTTAATCCCTAAAATTTCTAAATAAATTCTTATTATATATATAATTGTTTTATCTTTCTGGAGACTATTCATGTTCGAAGTGTCATGATGTTTATCACTAATTTAAAATTATTATACTTATAAGATTTAAGAAAGTGACATGTTGTCACATTCTTTGGTTTTAAAAACAATTAAATTATTTTCATGGAAAAAAGTACATTAAATGAATATAATCCGACCCTTAGGTGATATGGGTTGACTTTTATCCATTCAATAGGATTTTGACATGTGTTAGGGTAATTTTATAATATTATATTTACCCTTAATTACCCGATTTACCTTTAACTATGGTAAATAAAATTTACCATAGTTACTATTTATAATTCCCAAATATAAAAAGTAGCTTATTAACATAATTTGGATCCACTGATTCCAAACATGGAATCAATTTTTCCAAATTCAATACCTAAAAGTTGCAGAAATTAAATTAAAATTAAACCCATTGTCGAAAAAAAACGGGTTTTTCTTTAAAACATTGCAAAAGATTGAATTGATTTATCCTACGAATTCAAGGTAGAATCAATGCTAATGACATAAATTATATTAAATGGTAAAAATATATTCTATTTATACTTTAAAACCATTAAATAGTATAATTTAACCATATAAATTATTGCGATGAAAAAAGTTGTTTTCAATTAAAATATAGCGTGTTTTTACTATTCATCAAAATATAAAAGTTACCAGAATGATATGAAAATTTATCCAAAGTAAATTTTTATTTCATGATTCCAAATAAGAATTCTATTTTGTCAAATTGAGCTTATAAACATGTCAAAAACTAGATTTAAAGTTGGTGCACCATCAAAAGGCGGCAAAACTACATTTTTTGAAAAATACTTATTTTACCCGAAAAAATTATTTTGTTCTTATACCATGTTTTCAAAAATGTGCAAGAAAAATAATAATGTTATAAGATTCAAAATTTAGTTAATACTATTTATACCGGCTAGTTCATAATAATTTTATAATAATATATCGTTGTTTAGTAAAACCTGGTATTGCGTACAACACATGCTATCAAGGAAGGTCGTGATTGCGTGTAATGAAAGCCAAGTCAGGGTTGCGTGCTATGAAAGAATCCTTCACTGTTTCGTATAACATAATCCAACCATATTTAATTTATACATTGAATATATATATATATATACTCAATGTTGCGTAGAATAACTATTATCAAAATTTTGTGTAACACGGTCCATGAATAGTCTTGCGTATACTGCAAGCTAATACGGTGTTTCGTATAGCGCAAGGTAATCTTGGTGTAGCATAAAACACAAGACATTAATGAAATTTAAAGAATATTTTTCATAAAATCTCAGGGTGTTACAAAGTACCTGGATTACAGTCAGTTAAGGCATGGTTGCATAAATGCTTCTCCATGAAAGGCATGGGTGAGGCAGCATATATTCTTGGGATCAAGATCCATCGTGATAAATCTAAGAGAATAATGGGCCTGAGTCAAAGTACATACATTGAAAAGATACTGAAGAGATTTAGTATGGAACAGTCCAAGAGGGGATTGTTTCCAGTGTCACATGGCATTCATCTTTCCAATAAAATGTGTCCTCAGACACATGAGAAAATAAATAGAATGGCAAGGATCCCTTACGCATCTACGATTGGGTTAGTCATGTATGCTATGCTATCTACGAGGCTAGATGTTTCTTATGCATTAAGTGTGGTAGGCAGATATCAAGATGATATAGGAGACTGCCATTGGATGGAAGTCAAGACTATCCTTAAGTATCTGAGGTGTACTAAGGATATGATACTGGTTTATGGAGGAGAAGAGGAACTAGTCATCAAAGGACATGTAGATGCTAGTTTCCAGACTGATAAAGATATCATGAAGTCGCAGACTGGATACATCTTTAATTTGAATGGAGGTGCAGTGAGCTGGAAAAGCTCAAAACAAAGTGTGGTGGCAGATTCTACAGCGGAGTCCGAGTATATCGCAGCTTCTAAGGCCGCTAATGAAGCAGTATGGATGCGAAGCTTCGTCCAAGAGAAGGGTGTAGTACGAAGCAGTAAAGATCCTATCACACTCTATTGTGATAATACTGCAGTGGTGGAACTTGCAAAAGAGCCAATGTCACATCAGCAGACAAAGCACATAATTCATAAGTATCATCTCTTGAGGGATTTTTCTCAGAGAGGTGAACTTGTAGTGAGCAGTATTTCCATGGAAGACAATGTGGCAGACCACTTGACTAAAGCCCTGACTCAGCAGAAACATGATCATCATTTGAGGTCTAACTGACTAAAATTCATAGCCAGTTGGCTCTAGTTCAAGTGGGAGTTTGTAACGGTTGGTGTCCTGAGAACCAAATGTTTTGTACTTTGATTACATGAATTTTCACTTATTATATATATTGTTGTTCACTATTCTACATGACTATAATATAATAATGTCCTGGAATATTTGTTGCATTGATAAGGTCATGGAAGATCCCTTCTATTATAAGAACCTTGAAATTATATAACAATATTCATAAATAAAGTTCAATAGTTTGATTACATACAATGATAGGGCACATAGTATGAAAACCATCATGCGCGAGTACTCGTAAGATGATGAGACTCTCTCTCATGGAGTTCGCACTTGGTAATCTCCAAGATGGGTGATTTTGAGAACAGACCCGCTAGTAGAAAATCTGCATGTCTCGGTGTCATTGGACATTGATATATAGAGCATGTGTAATGGTCCGTAGACTGGAAGATTATTATTAACTCATGTCATGACTCGCAAACTTAGATTTACTAATGAAAACCATCACGCAGAAAGTTGGCCGGATGTAGGGTACGTTGGGTGGGTCACGGGTGACATGTTATTAATGGCTAAGTAGAGGAAGGATTTATACCTTCCATTTATGGAAGTTGATATCTCAGACCTTTTATTTAAATAGAACTATCGCATAAAATTACATGGTCATGGTGTAAACGACAAATTTATTTCAGGTATTAATAAAACGATGAATCAAGCATATAGGTTTATGACACTGCCATGAAACCTTCTTGATGAGATTTCGAGACAAAGGGATTAAATTACTCAATAAGAATTCGAATGAGGTGATACGTCAATGCGGCGTTAACTTCATTCTCTTGGGTTCCTTGACCCGTTGCTAGACATTAATCTTGGAATTTAGGAAAGATCGTATAATGCCAATGAGAAAGAGGCCTAGAGGGTCACACACTAAATGTATTCGAGTATCTCAATTAGAATAAATATTATTATCGTACATTGATTAATAATTTTTCAAGGAAGCCTAAATTGTTTTAATGATGAAGGAAGAAGGAAATGAAAAACAAAATATACACGCCTTGTATTAAGGATTACACGCCGTGTAGTTTTTCATGGAAAACAATTACACGTCGTGTATTAATAATTACACGCCGTGTAGTTTTCTTTATGGAATGGAAATGAATAAATGAATGCAAGATATACATGCCTTGTACATTGAATGTAAATACCATTTAGTTTTCAATGAAAAACAAGTACACGCCATGTATTTATTAATACTCGTTGTGTAGTTTTTCCAGTCGGGATTTTGAGGATATAATATTGTTTTAAATTATATTTATTATAATCAGCATGGGTGAATGTCAATTAATTAATTATTTGACATGGGGTTTTAAAATAAGAGTCAATGAAATAAATAAAACATGTAACGTGTTTATTCATTGTCAAAACTCTATAACCTCAAACCTGATTATAAATATCCTCACAACCCCAACTCTTTTCTGACACACAATAGAATTGTTGTGCACAACAACTCTGGAGAATTCTTTCAAGGCTGAAATAACCTATTCCTATAAGAATTCTCTCAAGACCGAGAGAGATCATCTTCCCTTGGATCGAGACAATCTAAGGCGGAAAACACAAGAAAATGTTTCTCCACGCTAGAACCTGCTGACTACTTTGGCGACATCCCAAGATATGAGGTACATGTGTGGATCACCGCTAGAGGAAGTCAACACATGGCTTCTATGATGCAACGACGAATCACATCATAATGTGATAAATAACATCAATGAAGAAAGAACACCCATAAGTTATTTCTTTTAAAATTATTAAATTGGTTATAATCAACCTGTAACGATCCTACTTTGTGGTTCTGGGACTTTCCTTTTCTTTGTCCATTTTTATCATTCGATTTGTGGAGACTGGCGTTCATCATCATATTGATCCTGGATTGATAATTGTTAATGATAAAAAGCCAAGTGTTCACATCCACCCACGCACTTCCGATACGCCCGGAACCTGCAAATGGTATTAGAGGGAGGTTGCAATGTTGATTATAGTTATTTAATTTTTGCTGATAATTTACGCATTTATATTTGATTGAATTTGAAATAAATCGTACTATCAATCTGAATAAATGATATCTGTTCTCCCTCCTTAATTTCTCGATTCATTTCATAGAAATTGATTTTAATTTTAATTTTTTGATTAAAATAAAAACGAGGAACTCATATAGAGGAGCCTCTCTTTCTGTCTGTACAACATGGGAATATAGGATGTGTAATGAAAACTACACGCAGTGTACTTAGTTTCAACGAACCGGCACTGGTCTGCCAAACCACGCCATGTGAATTGAGTATGCCTATGTATTTATTACATCGTGTTGACTAGAAATAAATGGCACATGGAAAACATGAATACACGGTGTGTATGTTGAATCGAAACGCTGTGTAGTCCGATCCGGCACAAATGAAACTGTGTACAATGGAGAAGCCACGTACCACATACACGGGATCGCCAGGCCGGTTACTGCATAACAAGGAATTACACGCCATGTATGATTTATCTATATGTCGTGTACTCCAAAATTTCAAAAGTATAGAGAACACGCCAATGCCTCAGTGTGTACATTGGATAAAAGGTGAAAATAAATACACGCCATGGAAATATAAACTACATGTCATGTACTTTCCAGAAATTTCACCAGGTTTCCTCCAAAAGTACAAAGACCTATACAAGAAATATGGATGAGAAGAATCTAACGGAAACTCAGAAAGGAATTTAAGATAAAAAATTGATTAATTATAAGATCATAATTAATTGAATTCAAGTGCGACTTATCTTGAATAAATAGAATGATTAAAAGTATTTGAGTTCTAAATATGTGAAAATGCCGTTGCATGCTATGAATGATCATGAGCTAGACCAAAGACCCTTTGTATGTGTGTATGGTTTCATTTAAATATATTTAAATTTGTTGGCCTGCGAGCCTTTTTCCAATAAAATGTAGGGCATGCATACCCATGGTTTCTTTAATATAATCCCATGTAATGGAGGATCTCCCAAGCTAGAGGAGATGGTTCAAAAACTGAAGTTGAGCCGAAACCAACCCAAGAAGATACAAAGATGGACAGGTGGGAGCTGCAAAACACAAACCATCAGTTCAAGGTGTTTTTCCCTAGGTCATGGTTAGCTTATCAAACTGCTAGATAAGCTAACCAATAGGAGCTCATGATCATACCATCTTATTTTATTTCTGTCTGATTGCATGGTTTATTTATTATGTATGTGTTATCGCGATCACATAATTAATAAAATAAACAAGCATGCAAAGATAGAATAAAATAAATACCGAACTATGCATAAACATTATCAGAACATGGTTAATAACTTAAGCAAGCATCACTTAATATTAACAAGTATGTGATAATGCATAACTACGCATAAAATTAAAATCCCTCAATACCATATTAAGTCAGAACAAGCCTTTCGATACTTGAATAACGGCAGGAGTCAATAAAACTGTGTGTTTGACCAATCCTTGCTGGGACACATACTTTTATAAAGGAAGCCCTTATGAAAGGTTTTAGGTTGACTTAACCATATAACATCAAGAGAAGTAGCCCTTGCTAGACTTCGTGTAATATTGGTGGAAAGAGTTGAGTAAATTCAAGTCCGGATTTCAGGATTGGGGAGTCCACTCAACAGATCAAGGAACTGTAATCTCACAATTAGCAAATACCTGCCTACCTAAATACCTTCAAATATCTTGACCAACCCTTGTTGGGGTTATGAAAAGGGGAATATGGATCCTTTCCACTAGAATTTCAATGCAACTGGACATTATGAGTTCAATTATGAGGTCCATTTGGACTTGATAAAATAATGGGAGAATTAATTCATTTATTATTTCTCATAAAATGTAATCGAGAAAGTACTGATAAATATGCTCTTTTAATTTGTAGAATCAAAATGAAAAACTCATCAACCACATTTTATCTGCGATCAATTCTGGATAAAGACAATATCCTCACTGGCAGCAACTTTCAGGAATGGTTTAGGCGCATTCGGGTTATCCTATGCCATGAATGAAAATTTTACGTGCAAGAGTCCTCACTTCCTGATTCGCCCGCCCAAGGGACAAGTGATAAAGATTTCCTGGTCTATGATCAACATCTGAACGACGCTCTCGAAATTCAATGTTTGAAGCTATCCTCAAACTATTGTGTGATTTAAACAAAATAAAATTTATGTATGAATATATTTATATGTATTTTTTATTTTCATAATTCATAGGATAAAGTATATGTTTTATATTTTATTTATGACCATTTATTTGAAAAGATATAAGTATATGTATCTATTTATTTTCTTTTGTTTTAAGGATTTAAAAGTCTTTTAAACATATCATTTTATAAGGGTTTAATTTTATTATTGATAAATTTATGTTTTTTACAAATATATATATACATACATACATATATATATATCTTTATGTTATTTTCAGAATTTACTAGAAAATTGATTTTTTTAATTTTTATCTCTAAGCATGTATATTGAAAGAGGTTCATTTATCAAAAAAATTGATTATGGATTTAAAGAATAATTTTATATATAAAGAATAAAGATAAATATTTATGAAAATAAATATATGTATGTTAATTTATTTATAAAGAGGGATTATATTTTTTTCCAAATATATATACAAGGTTAGAAATGTTTTCATAATCTATCATTTTCTAGTTTATATTTATGAGTTAAATGATAATAGTAAGCATTTTATGGGATAGTCCTATGAAATTTATTATTTCATGTGATAAATTGTATCTACCACCCCTGACATGTTATGAATAGTTAGGTATGCCCATTATCTAACTTATAAGTGGAATTCCATGCATTTATATTCATGTGTGAACATATTTTACTGTGAATTCTATTTATAACTTTTAAATAAGTGTAGCAATTTTCAACTATGGGATTTTCCTAAAAATGTTTTTACAAACTATCATTAATATTTTTTTGACATAATATAAGAAATTGTATTTTCCTTTAATAAAAATAATTTTATGTATGTAATTTTTGAAATTATTTGGGTTATGATTGAGAAAGAAAACTCCATTAAAAGTATTTTCTAAAAAACTGGAACTAGATTAATAAATGTTATGTTATATGGAGTGAACCCAAAAATATTAATGGGGCTTTTTTCCATATGAGTTATGACTAGAGACCTTATGGTTTTATTGTTGTCTACCAGGTAATATAAATGACCGAACAAAAATAATTATTTTCCATGGAGAAATCCCAATGATCTTTTCAAATATAATTATTTTGAGCAATTAATTGTTTTTCAAATTATATATACCTGTTAAACTTTTAAATATATATATTTTTATTTCATGAAAATATTTTAAATGTTATTTATAAATGTTTTCAAAACCCCTTGTTAAGAATATTAAATGCACACTCTATGTTTTAATATTATTTTCGTAGGTCACTTTCAATTTGTACGTTTGGAGGAATCAATAACATGTTAATAGATGTGAAGTATATTAGATGTGTTTTATCCTTATTTTGTAAAGCTCTAAATTTTTTTAAGGATTATATATTCTCCCAAAACTAGACCGGTGAAGATTCTCTATTGTGTAATGTGTTGTGTAATTATTCAGTTTCTTTTATAAAAAAATTTACATTGCATGTTTCGGCACCAAATTTGGAAGCTTGGGTTCAGGGAATGTACATTTTATATTAGAGGAATCGTATAGATAACATTAGTTATTAGATGTTATCAATAGAGTATAAAAGTTTATCAGTTCTAGTTTTTCTTAATTATAAAGTTGGAAATTCATAATTTTTTTGAGTTCGATGAATGAATTGCAGTGATGAAATTCTTTCAAGGGGGTAAGATTATAACCACCTGAATATTAATAATTAATTAGTTTTATATTTTAAATATATAAAATTTGATAATAAGTAAAATAATTAAATAAATACCTTTATTCTAAGTAATGGTATACAAAAAAAATATTTATCAAACAAGATTTTATGGAATTTTTTATTGTTTTAAAATATTATTTTTTTCTAATAAATCACTTCTTCCAAAATAAGATTATAATAATGATGTTTCGATTCAAAAAATGTGTATTTAATTATAAATATATTTATTTAATTATTATTTTTTAAAAATATAATATTTGAGTAACTAAACATGAAAATTGAAATTAAATTTTGGTATAGAATATATATAAATAATGAAATTATTATATATAATATACTAATTTCATCATTCTTATAAATAATTAAAATTATGATTTATCTGAAATAATAATTTTCTAAACTACATTACTAAAATTAAAATTATATTAAAATGATATTATTTTTTTGAAATTAATACATTTTGAATGTTTATATCATAGTAATATGTTTTAAAAAATATATAAATATAGTAATTTTGATATTTTTGAAATTATAAATATATATAATATAAGAAACAAACATATAAACGTATAAAAAGTTAAACTTTTTGTTTTTATAAATAATATTATATTAATTAAAAATAAATGAATTTAAAGAAAAAAAAAGAAAAAAACTTATACGTTTTATAAATATATATTACTTGAAAATATAAATTATACGTTTTATAAATATATATTATTATTTTGTATATTTATAAATATCAAAACATGATTTAATATATTTATATAAATGTTTATAAATATAAATATCATCATCATCACTATATATATATATATTGTTTTATGATTTTATTATAAAAAACACACTATATATATATGTTTCAAAAAAATATATAAATATATATATACGAAATCCTAAAATGATTTTTTTTAAATGAAATTCATATATAGTTTTAGAAAAATGAAACGATTTATAAAAAAGAATAAAATGAATTATATATATATATATTAATAAATGCTAAAACTAAAACTAATAAAATTATATAATTATAATAATGGGTTTTATACATTAATAATATTGGGTGTTATAATATATTTTATAATTATTCTAAAACATGATCATATAAATCCTTTTTTTTCTAAAAAACAATAAAAAATTTAAAAGAAACGATGAAATGATTATTAAATATAATAATATATTATTAATATAATTATGTTAACATGAAAAAACAAAAAAAAGGATATAATTGAGAGATATAAAAAAGGAAAAACGTGATGGATAGAAAGAAATAAAATGAAATGATGTGATAAAAAACACAAGTGGACTCATGATATGAATAAAAAAAGATTCTCAAATATAATATTTAATATAATATTATATGGAATGTTGATTTAAATGATGAAAATTTAAAATAATTACATACAACAATAAAAAGGGTAAATGAAACTCCAATTTTTGTTTTAAATGGAAAACAACAAACGAACACATTTCATAGAGGATTTAGAAATCTAAAAATTATTCTATTTAAAAAAACACATCTTCTGAAGGAATCTATAAAAAATCTTGTTTTATATTTAAACATCATCTTTTCACACCCAATAATACCCAACCCTCATTATCCAATGTCTCAGATTTTGGTTTTGTTCAAATTCTCGAAGACTCATTCCCGTGATAAATTCGAAACAGGAAATGGATTTTTTTTTATTTTTTTATTTCTGTTTTTTATAGAAATTATAATTTATATTCGAATATATTTATATTTATTTATATCTAATCTTTATTTTGAGAATTTATAGGATAAGGATTCTATTTTATATTTTATTTATGACTAATGATTTACAAAGATATAATTATATATTTTAAATTTTATATCTAATCCTTATGTTTTAATTTAGGTATGTCCACTATCCGACTTATAAGAGGAATTCCATTCATTTTTAATCAATTATGCACATATTTTATTATTTATTATATTTAAAACTTTTAAATAATTCTAGAGAGATTTAATCCTGAGGTTCTCTTAAAAATGGTTTTAGAAACACTCATGAATACGTAGATAGAATGTTTTAAGAAAGGTTATTTTTTTAATGAAAATATTTTTTTATGTAATTTTTGAAATGCTTTTGGTTATGACTGAGAAAAACAGGTCCATTGAAAGTATTTTATAAAAGTTTAACTAGTATAATGAAATTTATGATATGGGGAGTGAACCCATAAATCTTTAGGGGAATTTATTTTGTATGAGTTATGAATAGTATCCTTATAGTTTATTATGTTCTTCCATGTATCATTAATGAACCATCAAAAATTATTTTTTTGATGGATAAATCCCAATGGCATTTTCAAAAATAATTTTTTTGACAAATTAATTGTTGTTTCAAATTATATATACCTATTATACATTTAGTTATATATATATATACTTCCAAAAATAGTTAATAAGTGTTTTATTAACATTTTCAAAACCCCTTACTGGGATATTAAATGATCACCCTATATTTTAAAATTATTTTCATAGGTCACTTTGATGTTCTAAGTTGGGCGGCTTTAATAAATGGTTAATGCGTGAAAAATATAGTATATGTATTTTTCTCCTTTACTTTTTAAAGCTCTAATAAAAATGTAAGGTTTTTCTATTCTTGAAATCCTAGACCAATAAAGATTCCCTATTGTGTAATGTGTTGTGTAATTATTCAGTTTCATTTATAAAAAAAATTACACAACTTGTTTCAGCACCGAATCTGGAAGCAAGGGTTCAGGGAATTTATAGTTGGTATAGGAAGAATGATCGAGAAAACTTTGGTTGTTATATGTTTTTGATAGATTATATAACTTTAGTTTACATAGTTTTTATTAATTCTGAATATGGGCATTCATATTTTTTTGATCTTGATGAACGATTTGTGAGGACCCAATTCTTTCAAGGGGGGAGAATGTAACAACCTGAATATTAATAAGTAATTTTTTTTCTAATTTATATAAATGAAATTTTGATAATATGTGAAATAATTTAATAAATACCTTTGTTTTAAATAATGCTATAAAAAATAATATTTATCAAATATGATTTTATGATTTTTTTGTTGATTTCAAATCTCATAATATTTCTTTAATAAATAATTTTTTCCAAAAGAAGATTAATTAAATGATGTTTTGTTAAAACAAATGTGTATTTTAATATAAATATTATATTTTAATAATCGAACATGAAAATTAAAATTACATTTTAAAAAAGAATATATATATATATATATGTAACGAAATGATTATATATAATATATTAATTTCATCATTTTTTAAACAATGAAAATTATTAATTATTTTAAATAATAATTGTCTAAATTACATATTATTATTTAAATTTTATTAAAATGAAATAATTTATTTGAAATTAATAAATTTTGATTGTTCATATCATAGTAATATGTTTTATGAAATATAAATATAATAATAATCATATTTTTGAAATTATAAATATATATAATATAAAAAATAATAATTAATACATCTATAAAAAGTTACACTTTTTTAACGTATAAAATTATAAAAATAAAAATAAAAATTTATTTAAAGAATAAAACAAAAAGAATAAAATTTAGATATGTTTTATAAATATATATATATTACATGAAAATATAAATTATATGTTTTATAAATATATAAAATTAATTTATATATATATATATATATAAATATAAAACATGTTTTAATATATATATATATATACACTCATAAATGTAATTATCATTTTTATTATTATATATATGTTTTATTTTATTATTTTATTATAAAAAACATCACAATTTATTTATATGTTTAATAAATCTAAAAGGTATAAATAAATATATATATTTATGTACAAAAGGCTAAAATGATTTATTTTTAAAAAATGAAATTCAGGTATAATTTAAAGAAATGTGAAACAATTTGAAAAAAGAGAATAAAAAAAATTATATATATGTGTGTGTGCGTGTGTGTGTTAAAAATGATAGAACTAAAACTAATATAATTATATAATTATAATAATGGGTTTATATATTCATAATATTGGGTTTTATAATCTATTTTATAATCTATTTTATAGTTATGGAAAAACTTAATCATATAAAAAGTTTGTTTTTATAAAAATACATAATGTTAAACATTTAAAAAATGGTTGAAATTATGATTTAATATATAATATATTATTAATATAATTATATTTTCCTAACAAAACCAAAAAAGGAGATAGAAATGACAGATATAAAAAAGGTGAATCATGATGGATATAAAGGGAAAAAATGAAACAACATGACAGAAAATCCAAGTGGACTCACGATATGAATAGAAAAAGAAAAGAAAATATTATATTAAATATAATATAACATGAAGTGTTGATTTAAGTGATAAAAAGTTAAAATAATAACAAATAAAAATAATAAAGGTAATAGAAACTCAATTTTTTGTTTTAAATGGAAACCAATAAACAATCTCATTTCTCAGAGGATTTGCATATCTACAATTTTTTTCCAAAAAAACCTTTTTCTAAAGGAATGATTAAAAAAATATTGTTATATATTTTATAATCATCTATGCACACAAAAAAGGACCCTACCCTCATCCTTCCAAGTCCCCCATTTTTTTCCGGAATTCCCGAAGCCTCAGTCCCATGATTCATCCAAAACATGTAAGGGAATTTTATTTGACTTATTTACAAAAAATTAAATTTATATAATAATATATTTATATGTATCTATATTCAGTCCTTTTTTTAGAATTCATCAGATAAAGTATATGTTTCAAATTTTATTTATAACCCATGATTTGAAAAGTTATAAGTTTATGTACTTAATTATTTTCTTTTATTTTAAATATTTAAATGACCTTCAAAACTATCATTTTATAAGGGTTTAACATTTATTATTGAGAAATTTATATTGCATAAAAATATATACCTACATACATATATATATTTTCATCTATCTATATAACATTCTATTCATTTCATAATTTACAAGATAGAGGTTTTTCTAAAAGAAATTACCTCTAAGCCTATATATTATAGGTGGTTCATTTATTAGAATAATTTCTTATGTTTTTAAAAAAATTCTTTTTATAATGTAAAATAATTTATATTTTTGCATATACATATATGTATATTAATTTATTTATAAAGATGGAAAATATTTTTTTTTCTTAATCTATATACAAAGTTTAGAAATTTGTTCTTAATCTATAATTTTATTGTTTATATTTATGTGTTAAATGATAATAGTTATCATTTTATGTACTAATCCTAAGAAAGTTATTATTTCATTAGAAAAATTATATCTCCATGCCCTCATATGACATGTATAATTATGTATGGGAATGATCTAACTTAGAGGTGGCACTCCATGCAATTTTAATCAAGCTTAGACACATTTTATTATTCATTATATTAATAAAATTTTAATAAATTTAGAGATTTTTAAGCATAATATTATTCTAAAAAAGTTTTTAGAAACTATCATGTATATGATGATGTAATTTTATAAGAAATATTATTTCCCTCAAAGAAATTAAATTTATTTATGAAATTTTTGAAAAGTTTTGGGTTATGATTGAGAATGTCATGTCTATTAATTGTTTTTAATAATTGGAACCATTATATTGAATGTTATGTTATAGGGAGTGAACCCATACATATTAAGGGGACTTTTTCCATATGAGTTATGAATAATAGCCTTATGTTTTTATTATGGTCTGCTGAGTATGACAAATTACCAGCAAAAAATTATTACTTTCGTTGGTGAAATCCCAATAATCTTTTCAATTATAATTATTATAATAAATTAATAATTTTTAAAATTATATGTTCCTATTCTAATTTTACACGGAGATATCGTATACATGTTGGGAGGGGAATTTAGTAGGGGATTTTCTGGCGTCACAGGCTTCACCTAACCACGGTATGGTTTCTTTTTTCAATTTAGGATCATTTCATAGTGAAGGGATGGAGTTTGTGGTTAGTGACTCTTTGGGGTTTCATTACTTTAGACCTCCGGGATGCTTCTTTATCTGTGTATTATGATCTTTTTAAAATAAAAATGTTAACTTTCAGTCAAGAATGTAACAAAAAAAATATTAATAATTAATTTTTTTTATAATTTAAATAAATAAAATTTTATAATAATTTAAATAAATAAATTAATACCTTTATTGTAAATAATGGTATATAAAAAAATATTTATCAAATATGCTCTCGTGCATTTTTTTTATTATTTTCAAATATCATAATATCTTTTTATTAAATACCTATTTCAAAAAAAGATTAAATTAATGTAGATTTGTTTAAAAATGATTATTTTAATATAAATATATTTATTTCAATATTATTTTATAAAAATATATTATTTAAATAACAAAACGTGAAATTGAAATTACATTTCTAGAATAGAATATATATATATATCTATGTATGTATGTATGTATGTATGTATGTATGTGATGAAATGAATATTTCTTCTATACAAATTTAATCATTTTTTTAAATAATAATAATTATGATTTATATGAATTAATAATTATCTAAAGTAAATTATTAGAACTTAAAGTGTTTTAAAATGATATAATTTAATTGAAATTAATAAATTTAGAACATTCAAATTATATTAAAATGTTTTAAAAAATATAAATATAAGAATTGTTATATTTTCTAAATTATAATTATATATAATATATAAAAAAATTTATACATTTCTAAAAAGTTGCACTTTTTGTTTTAATATATATAATTATATTAATTTAAAAATAAAATAATTTAAATAATAAAACAAAGAGAATAAAAATGTGATATGTTTTATGAATTTAAATATGACTTGAAAATATAAATTACATGTTTTATAAATATAATATATATATATATATCAATACATGATTTAAATATATATATATATATATATGTTTATAAATATAATGATCATTTTTATTATTTTACATATATCTATTATTTTATTATTTTATTAATAAAAAACAACACAATTTATAGATAGGTTAACAAAATGAACATTATATATATATAAATAATGCTTTAATGGTTTTAAAAAAAATCATGTATGGTTTTAATAAATATGTAACGAGTCAAAAAATATAATAAAATGAACAATATAAATGTTTTAAAAAACACTAAAACTAAAAATAATACAATAATATAATTATAATAATGGTTTTTATATATTCTTAATATTGTATTTTATAATATATTTTAAAATATATTTTAAAATTATACAAAAATCAAATCATATAAAATATTTTTTTCTTAAAAAGTGGTTAAAACATTTAATATAATGGATGAAATTATTGTTAAATATAATAATAAATTATTAATATAATTATGTTGACATGGAAAAACAAAAAAAAATATAATCAAGGGATATAAATAATGTGAAACATGATGGATAGAAAGGAAAAAAATGAAATGACATGAAAAAAAAATTGCAAGTGGACTAAAGATATGGATAAAAAAAGAAACTCAATTTCAATAATTAATATAATATAATATGAATTTTTTATTTAAATTATGAAAATTTAAAATGATAATACATAATAACAAGAAAGGTATATGAAAAATAAAACTTTTATTTTAAATGGAAACCAACAAATGGTCGCATTTCATAGAGGATTTGCAGATCTACAAATTTACTTTTTTAAAACCCAGCTTCTGAAAGGAGATTTAATATATCATGTCATATATTTAAATATCATCTTTGCACACCCCGAAATAACATACCCTCATCCTCCCAATTTCCCCATTTTCATTTTTCTCAAATTACCGAAGCCTTAGTGCTTTGATAATCCAAAATAGGTAAGAGATTGGTTTCTCTAAATATGTGTCTAATTTATAGAAATTAAATATATATATGATTATGTTCGTATGTATTTACATATAATCATTATTTTCATAATTTATATGAAAAATTATATGTTTTAAATTTTATTTATAACATTTTATTTTCAAAGATATAAGTATATGTATCTAATTATTTTCATTTATTTTAAGGATTTAAAACTCTTTTAAACCTTTCATTTTATAAGAGTTTAATTTTATTATTGATCCGTTTATTTTATTTATATAGATATAAATAAATAAATATATACATATATATACATACATATATACATATATTAACATCTATCTATATAACTTTTTGTTCATTTCACAATTTACAAGATAATGGTTTTTTTAAATTTTTACCTCAAAACCTATTGTAAGAGGTTCATTTATCAAAGAAGTTGATAATGTATTTAAAAAATCATTCAATGTTCAAGGTAAAATGGTTTATATTTATGAATATACATATATGTATATCAATTTATTTTTTTATATGGATTATATTTTGTTTCCAAATCTATATACAATTGTTAGAAATTTGTTCTTAATCAATAATTTTATGATTAATATTTATGTGATAAATAATAATTGTTATCAATTTATGTGCTAATATTAATAAGGTTTTTACATCGTGTGAGAAATTTTATCTTCACCCTTGGTATGTAATGCATAATTAGGTATGGCTTTTATCTAACTTATACGTTTCATTTCATGCATTTTTAATAAAGTGTGAAAATATTTTATCATGCATTCTATTTATAACATTTAAATAAGTATAGATATTTTTAAGCATGGGATTCTCCTAAATATGGTTATAAAACTATCATGAATATGTTTATGAGATGTTATAACATTGGTTTTTTTTAAAGAATGTAATTTTATTTTTGTAATTTTATAAATTTTTCCGTCATGATTGGGAAAGTCTGGTCCATTAAAAGTGTTTTATAAAACATTTAATTAGTATAATGAATATAATGTCATGGGGAGTGAACCCATAAATCATAAGATGACTTTGTTCAATATGAGTTATAACTAGAGGCCTTGTGGTTTTCTTATGGTTTACCAATTATCATTAATTACCCACTAAAAATTATTAATTTCTAAGGAGAAATCCCAATGATCTTCTCAAAAATAATTATTTTTAGGAAGTAATAGTTTTTTAAAAAATATCTACATTTATACTTTTATGTATATATATATATTTAATTCATGAAAATATTTTTTTAGTTTTTTATTAATTTTTTTAATACAACTTACTAGGAATAATAAATTCTCACCCTATGTTTGAAAATGATTTTCACATGTTACTTTGAGACTTTATGTTGTGATTCTTTGATAAAGAGTTAATGCATGGAAAGTATATTAGTTTTGTATTTCTCCATTCCTTTTGAATGGCTCTACAAAAAATGTAATGTTTTTCTCTTCTCAAAAAACTAGACTGGTAAAGGTCCTATGTTGTGTAATTTATCGTGTAATTACCTGTTTCCTTTTCTTAAAAATATTACATAGAATCTTTCAACACTGAATCAAGAAGAGCAGGTTTAGGTCATTATAAAAACAAATGAATAATTGGATCTAATATCACTTTGTAACATCTCTAATATGTTTCAACACATCAGTGCCCTGAATCGACCTACTATATGACTTCATCCACACCTCCCAAATGGAAGAGGCTTCAGACTAGTAGCAAGGGTCCAATATCAATCATGGGGAGACTACACACTCTTATTATTACGGTAATACACTAGTGGAAAATAATAAACAAAAACAGAATAACATATAGTTAATAACCAAGAAAAACCAGTATCTCAAGATTACCAAAACTAGAAATTAAATATCAAAACATAACAGTAGAAATGCAATGCTAATGTATGTGTGAGGTGTCAAAATAAAAACTCAATAGTAAACACACTATCAACTCCCAGTAGGTCTTGAACCATGTTTCGTTCCCTAATCCTTTCACTATACCAAATCAACTATCTAACACTGGGCCTTTTCCCTTGACCAGTCCTACAATCATGTAATCTATTCGGGTACCGATCAAGAATTCCTTGTTGGGTGTGAGTACAACTCAGTAGGTCACCACCAATGGCGTCTGAAAAGATATACAATCAATTTAAATTGTATGAAGTTTTATAAAGAAATATTTACAATTCATAATTAAATAGTTATCACATTATCAGTTAAAATTTATTTGACCACATAAACCCTCAGGTCCCCTTAAACAATCATACCTCATTTTATTAACAAATCATTTTGGATTCCGAACTATCCCCGAGAAATATCATTCTCAGAATACATTTGTTATCATTATTTATCTCAATCAACACATGAATGCCATTATTACTATTCATTTTTCTAATTAACCAATAAATTCTATTGTTACCTTTCATTATTCTCAATTAACACATAAATTTCATCGTTACAATTTATTGTTCTTAGTTAACACATAAATTCCTTTGTTACCATATATTTTTCTCAATTAACACATTAATTCTAGTATTACCATTTATTGTTCTTAATTAATAGATAAATGCAATTTTTTCCATTTATTGTTCTTAATTAACATATAAATGTCATTGTTACAATTTATTATTCTCAATTAACACATAAATTTCATTATTGAATTTTATTTTTCTTAATTAACACTTCAATTATATTATCACCATTTATTATACTCAATTGACACATAAAATGTCATTCCTACCTTTCACTATTATCGATTAACACATAAATTATATTGTTACACTTTATTATTATCATTTAACACATAAATTCCTTTGCTTCCATTTATTGTTTTCAATGAACACATAAATGAAATTATTACCATTTATTTTTCTCGAATTAATTTCCTTAATTAGTCCAACAATTAATTAATCTTCTTATTCTCATTAATAATTCCAATATTAGTTCATCACATCAATCACCTTAATAAATTCCCTAATTAAGTAATAAATTCAGTCAAATTAATTAATCCACTAATTTATTGGTCATTATTCGCCAACTCAGTATACCATAACTTACTCAGCATTTAATTATCTCAAATCAGCAATCTCAATATATCATAATTAACTAAATAATTAATTATCAAAAATCAATGATCCCAATATCCGAAATTCTATGTTTCCCTCAATTAATTAATTCAAAAAATTAACTAATATAATCAATAACTCAATTTCTAATCATTTATTAGAAAATATAAAATTACATTAACATAATTGTAATTAATAATTTGGGATTTGAATTATAGACCACATACATCAATTAATTGGTGAATGGTCGCCTAAGGAAAATCCGAAATTTGAATGGAATAGTGACGTAGAGTGAGATCTAGATCTAAAACCTAAATCCAAGATTGAATAAACAAAGATGCATTAAATTCTAGATCTAGATCCACAAACCATGATTTAAATTCATAAAAATATACTAGAAGAGTCGGGTCCGGTTAAACCATCCCCCAAAATTAATAAAGAAAAAGTAAAAATACACAGTCAGATAGGGAAAGGGGCTTTACAGAGCCTAGAGTGGGAGACTCCCCTCATATCATCCTCAACCAAAGATGCATAAAAATCCGGCGCTTGTAAGGACCACATGGTAGTCATCTCCATGATTTCCCTCTTGTACAAGGCATCAACCACTTGATTATCCTCCCGATATGGATGAGTGATAACCAGGTTGAGATGTTCTACCTGATTAAGACATCTGATCCATTGAGGTAGAAGTCTTCATGGAGCATCCCGAGTACGCATTTTGAGAACATTCACCGCATGTTCGGAGTCAGATTCAATCCATAATATATTCCAATTATGAAAGACAACATGGTTCACGACATAAATAATAGCCCATAGTTCTTCATAAGCAACTCCCGTCCCAATAAAATGATGAAAGCATCCCTTGACAAAACCACGATGCGTGCGGTAGACACCCCCACAGCCTAATCTGCCCGGTACTCTAGTTGTGACACCATCAACATTAACCTTAACACATGGATAAATTGGTGGTATCTAGAGAATATACTTAACCATCAATTGTTTCTTCATTTTACCTGAAATTCCAAGCATTCGCAGTGCAGTTAAATCTGTGCAGGTATTTTCCGTGCAACCATATTGTATGGCATTAGTATCATGTATGTCCTCAGGAATAGGCATGGAGCATGCATGAAAGGAAGGGGCCTTGTTGTCAAAAAGAAGGCTATTCTGGGTTGTCCATATGGCATGACAAATAGCCGATATAGCGACCATCAACATGTTCTGAATCTACGCACTCCTTCCAGACTTGGAGATGAACACCATCAAGTCTTCCAATAGCCTGTATGAGCAGAGGTCCATGTTGAAGATATCTCCAATGTATTTCCAGAGCATCCGAGCAAAGGGACAATATATAAAAAGATGTTGTGCAGTTTCAGCTTCATTCAGACACAAATAATAGGCAAAAACAATACATTGTCCAGCCTTCCTTAATTAATCGTGTGTTGGCAACCAGTTTCTCCATAGTCTCTAGATAAGAATAAGCTGGGAGGGCTGGATGAAAGGCACTTTAAAAGTAAAAAGAAAAGGGTCGCTTGTGTGTATCTAACAAGCTTCTTGTTGTAGAATTATTTTATATTAAAATGACCATTCCTATTGGGCCTCCAGACCAAGGTGTCAATGTCCATGAAGGAGTAGTTCTAGATTTCATGCTTGGCTTGAGGAGTGAGCATGTTTTCAAGGCCATGATAATGATCTAAAAATATGCAATAGACGTGTCCATTGGATGAGGGGGAATATCAACAATATATAAGGGGATGTCTTGCCAGGGATTATTGCAACCGTTAAGACCAGATTGTCTGCAGACAAGCCATTTAGAGTTTTGAATCACATCATTGAAGGAGTGACGTAGGGAAGTCTATACTGATGACTAAATATAATGATGGTAGCCATTAATAAGCTTCATTTTGAATCTGCATGAAAGAAAATCCAGGGATGAATCATTGGAGGTTAACAGATTCCATGTGAACTTATTAATATTTAATTCATAAAAATATAGATTTAGGTCCAAGAAAACATATGATATTAACCCATTAAAGGAATCAAAGAAGAATGGGAGATAATTTAGGAAGAAACCACATACTTGAAGAGATTTAGATCTTCCAATTGGGATTTTAATTACCAATAAGAGAGGTCGAACAACCATGGAATCCCTCTAGGAGGCTCTATAATTAAGGGAAATAGTTTATAGGTCAAGATAGGCTATTTAAGGGTATTAGACAAGGATTGGTAAAAAATTAATGATTTTTTTGGGACTAAAATATTGTACACATGGTTCCCCCTAACTGAGTGAATCTTCTAGGGGGTGCATAGTTTCTCTTAAGAGGGTTCACAGTTTGAAAAAATATGCACTTGTTGTGAAATTCCATACTCTCTAGGGTTACATGGTTTGCTGGGCCAGGGTGCACGGTTAGGGAAATCCATTCATTTTCATATTTCTTCCACTTTTCTTAGATTTTCACTGAAACACACCCCAAAGTAAAACCCAAAGGTAAGGTACTCAACAAAAGGAAAAAAGAGTACCTATAAACGAGCTTGAGACTTGTCCATAAAAGTTTCAGATCATGCACCATGAATCTTTACTCTCAACCCCCCTATTACAGGTGAGGTGGTCTTAGTCATATATGATTCTAGAGAGGTGATTCCAGGTGAGAAGGCCCATGTGAGGGAAAATCTACTTATTTATAAGGTAAATGAGGATAATATTGGGAAAATAATGTCTAAAATGGCCTTAAGTCCATCAAATTTTTATTTATTTTTGAGAATACCGATTTTAAGGGTTGAAGGGGGACCTTTAAATACCTCGCAGTATTCATGATATTACAGAACCATTATATCTTAGAAGAATGAATCCTAGACAATGGGTACTTGAAACTTCCACTCCCAAACATTTTCATCATGATCAGCTCTCCACCTTCAAATGAAAGTTCGACTAGATGTATAATGTAGATATTCACATTCCTTGGAAAATAGAGACATCATTTCAAAATTATAAGGATAATCTCCCTCCCTATATAATTATAGATGACCCCCAATACCCATTCCTAGATCTGAAAATGTTACTGAAAAAACCTTTGTTGACCATCCTTCCCTTGAGAGGCAGGATTGAATTTTAGCTGGAATTTTTAAGGAATCCAATCCATCAAATAGTATTAACCTCCACGGATTTGTAGAAACTTCTTATCTAAGTATGTTATTGTATCTGAACAAAAGTGGATCTAGAGTAAAATGGTTAAAGATGATGAAGAAATAGAGGATCACCATTCTTCTTCCCTTATTTTCTAAAACCCAATACCAGGATATTATAGATATGTATAGATCAATGTGGATGTTATAGATTTTAGTAATAACGCTCTATCTCCTCTTTTATAAAAGGCTCATGTTAGTTTTGTGAATAATGTTAAAAATAGGGTCATTATCAGGTAGGTTGATGTTTCAAAGATGTCCTCAAACCAAAAGAAATCAAGAAGAAAGAAAATAAAAAGAATCCCTAAATATAAATCTAGTTAATATTTTATATAAATTTCTAAAACATAAAAGGGGTTTCAAATTATGAAACTACCAACTCCAATCACAGGTATATTCGAAATCAAAAACCCAAGGTCCTGGGAGTTTTAGGAAAAAGAATCAGTACCCTCATGGCATTGCATGTCTGAATAAAATTGGTTATCAAGTAGTTTCTATTAATAGTAGTTCAGATCTAGTGGAAACCCTCAAGGTCATTTATAATTCTTTAATGGGTAATGTGTATGCCTAAAACATTTATGATCAAATGGTGACATGTGCATAAACCTGATTTGAATATTTTATGATATTTAATTTATTCCAAGAATATGTACCAGGATAATATATGACTATGGAATGAATTTGACAAAATCAATGGAACTGTTAGTGATCCATGGTTTTTTAATGGGAAAATTGACACCATCCACTACCCCAGTGAAAAAATTTGCATTTTCTACTCTTCCTTCTCCCTTAGAGAGTTTAGGGCCTCCATTGAGGGAAATAAACTCATTGATATCAAACTGGTTGGTTCCAAATATACTTCTGATAGGAAGTACCTCGAAAAGTAGTTTTCTGTAATCTTGATTGAGATTTTAGAAAGAAAATGGCTGTTGATAAATGGGACATTGTATTTAAAATTACACTTAACAAACTCAATTATAATCAAAATCCCATTCTTGTCTTTCTTATGACTAGGGATTTGAGGTCTCCCCCCTTAGATTCAATAATTAATGGGAAACCCATATTGACTATGAAACAGTCATATGGAGTTCTAGAATTACATGTATCGTGGAAATGATTTTTTTCTTATATCTTGAAATTGAAAATCAAGAAGTACATTCTCAAGAGATAGATTTTATGGTCTTTTAGAATAATTAATTGGAAAATTTCCACTCTTGAATCCTCAATAATATGGGTTTAGGATGAAATCACAAATAAAGACTTGTAATTGTATTTCTCTCAAGATATTGTCATCACATCCAAGATTAATTACCATCTATCAATGAAAGAAAAGTTTAAAAACAAATTCTAATTAAACTGGCTCAAAAAAGGATATCAGAACTCAATGTTCTGTAAATACCTTATGAGGGCCCAAAATTTTGGTATACATCTTTCCTTCATGAATGTGGTTGATAATATCATTTATAATAAAGAAATACTCACTAATAAAGAGGTTTACTATTACTCCATCTTCTTCAATGGTCTGATAATTGAGGGGGGCATGATTGAGGTCATCATCTGTAACCTTGTATGCCTCGTGGAGAACACCATGCTCACCATTATGTTGAAAAGGATTATGTTGTTCCAACATATCTTGGTTTTTATGTGTGCTTTTATGATTCAATAAATTCCTATTTTTTCTAATGATATTATCTTACATGGTTCCTATTATACTTTTATCAAAGGAATTTATCTTATAATGACTATAAGTTTTTTATCTTACATCGAGTAGTGTATTCAATCAACAAAAATTATTTTATCTTATGAGAATTGATGTTTGAGAGAATATATTTCATCTACTATGAATCAAGAAGCTCTATGTTGGGTTTTTATATTATTATGTATGATATTATCTTACAAAGAGTATGATTGACCTGCCTCATGTTCATAGTTATATTTTATAGGTAGAGTGTGTGCACAAAAAGTATTCATATTATGAAAAGGATAATCAAAATTGTTTATATTAAGAGCATTAAAATTAGTTTTGAAAGCTAAGTGTCAAGCTTCAGTAACATATTTATCTTCCACTGAATAATTATTGTACACAATGTTTAATTCAATATATCTTATCCACAGTATATGTCAATGATTTTTTTATCATAGGAAGACGTTGTGACATCACTATTGTAGGATCTTGTTCCATATATTGTAAAGAATCGATGGGTTCCATTAATATATTTTTCAATAAACTATTCAATTGATTATCAACTAGACCATTGTGATTATCTCACTAGTTAAGTAAAAAAATCAAAGATGAGTTATAATAGGAATATATATTTATTGAATGTATATATATGAACTAAAAGACCCAAACATTCACACACTCTCTAATATTGGTAATTAATAATGCTTAGAAATAAATAAGATCATATACATCACTAATGTGTTGTGATTTCAAGCATATCAATGAAATCAAAAACCATCCAGAGTTGAGATATAAAGTTTATCATCTTCTCAGAATGTATCTTCATCTACTGTTAGTTGGTTCCTACATCTGTGGGCCAAAAAAGTTCTTAAAAAGTTTATTATATCTTTTTTACACTCATTTAAAGTGATTATATTAAGGTCGTGGGTAGGTATTGTTATGGGAGAGCCCATTTGAAATATATTGTACCTTTGTAATAAGTAATAGTTTCTTGTTTTAATATATTAGCCCATGATAAAAGGTCTATCATAGTGAAAATCACCAAACTCATGGAATAGAGTATTGGTGGAGTGGAATTGGGGGGGGTTCAGTTCCCCAAACCACAATAAATATTTTGTGTTTAATATCCTTCCATAAATTTTTTATATTTTTGTGGCATATTTTTTTTAATGAAAATATTTGAACTCGTACACCTAGAAGATGGAGGTTTAAAATAAATAAAATACTAGGAACTCAATTCACCCTGCATCAATAGATTTTTTTAGTTATCCATTTATCTAGGAAATTAATTGGTATAAGAGCCTATGTCACCCAAGTTCACAACATTTAAAGGTTTACGTACACATATATAGTTTTAAATGGATGTTGTGGATAATAATCAGGAAGCTATGTAAATTGTTATATCTCCTTACTTTAATTGAGAACATTATGGTTGTTGGAAGGCTAGTATAACCATGTATTTTAAGAATCATGGATTAAAATTTTATCTTAAAGTTGTAAAACCTTCAAAAATTCCAAACATAATACTCAAAATATGGGTTTCTACAACCAAATCAGACTGTGATCTGAATTATAATGGTATGAATTCTATAATATATGGATTCAAACTTGAGAAATTCAACAGAGTTTCTCAATGCCATTCAATATATGAAATGTGTACTATAATAGTAGTTTTTTGATGAAGGTATAGACAATGTAATGTCTCTAAGATATAATACTGCCAAAATTATGTTTGACACATTAAAAATGGACAAAGAAGAAAGAATTACTCAATTTAATGGAAGACTCATCATGATTTTGAATAATGTTTCTACTATAGGAATTCTTATTACTGATCGAGAGAAAGAATTAAAATTTTTAAGTGTTTTACCACCTAAGGGGATTGGAATCTCAGCTACCATCAGAAAATATAAAGACACCAAGAATTTAAAAATAAAATATCTCATTAGAGCCCTTATGATGTATGATGATGAAATTGAATTTGAATCTGATGAATATAAAATGATATGTACATAAACATTTTCTTGATGTTTTTTACTTCTCTGGATCATAAGAAGAACTAGTGTATACATATCTCTAAAAAACCGGAGGAAAACGATTATTCAAGATATTTTGGATTTAATGATAGAATTTCATAGTTTTATCGAATGGTCAAAAAAATTATAATAAAAGAAGATGTTTTTTAATACCCTTCAACAAGTATAAGATGTATGGTGACAGTTATAATGAAGTAAGATGTTATGAGTATAAAAATTTAGGAAACAACAAACCACACTATCCATAATTTAATAAAAATAAGAAGTATGAAAACATATTTCTTCACGATTATTGGATATAAGAATAAATACAATAATTATATGGAGGACATGTGGAGTGCTTCTGAAGAATATAGAAAATATATATCCTAAAAATCATAATTTAAAGCACTTAATCAAAATTCTAGCATATTCTTTATTGAACATTATGATAAGGATCATTTTTACTACTGTTATAAGCATGAGTGAGAAATAGAAAATAAAAATTTCTCATATGAAGAATTAACTGAATATTGTACCATGTTAGAAACTATTTATGAAAGATTAAAAAGAAAACAAATATATCATGAACCCCTATAATAAAATTTTCAATGAATATGAGGACATAAAAAATTATATTTTAAATATCAATTTTAAAATTCTACTGCCTCATATACTGAACAAGTTAAGAATATATAGAACCTATAGAAAGAGGTTCAAAACATTAATTATTTTTTAAGTGGTTTCCCTAAAGGGTATGATTATCTAAAAAAATTATGGGTCAAAATAAACCCCAAAATGGAAATTTTGGAATATGAAGTAAGGGAAAAAGTCTAAAACTTAAAAAAATGGTTTTGTGAATAGTTGTAAAAAGAAAAACCATTCCAAAGTTGTATGTTTTCATTATGGATAAATAATACAATATTCTAAAATATATAATCTTAAAAATCCTGAATTTTGTGAAATCAAAAAATATTTTTTTACAAAATATTTGTCAAAATATACTGGTAAGTGTTATGGAAAACAAAAAGAGATTTAGAAACCCAATCCTTTTTTGTCTATTATTGTTAGACCCAAGATAATTTAGGTACCAAAAAATCATGTTGTTTGATTTATCATTACTAGGAAAAAATCACACGAAAAACAATGAAAATGGTCAATATAAAGTGGTTTTTCTGTAAACATGAGTGTATATTTCAAAATTATTCATTCAATACCCAAAAATGGATGGTATGTCACATTTAGTGATAATAGAAAAGGAATAATTGTTTTTATGGGATCAATCAGAAATCCAAAATCCATCCCTATAAAAATATATTTATATTGAAGGATCAAATAACCACCTAATAAGTATTTCACAACTTTTTGATTATGGTAATTTAGTTAATTTCTCAAAAACACATGTTCAGTTTTCAAAGAAAAGTCAATAAAGTTAAAATCACCTAGAACTAATAATGTATACATATTAGATCATAATTCTTTGTGTAGAACAAATAAAAATTGTTTGAATACTAAAGTTGATGATTTATGGATTTTTCATATATGTCATGTACATTGTAATGTTCACTTCTTGAAAAGGTTTTCCAAGAATCATTTGATTTATGACTTTCTAGACCTTACATTGGATAAAAAACCTTGTAATGCATGATAAATTAGAAAGAAACACAATTAATCTTTTAAAAAAATTAAATCGGTTGTTACATCAAGACCTCTAGAACTTATCCATAATGATCTATTTATAAATACTAGAACTAAAAGTCAGTAGGTTAATTTTTTTATATGTTTTTGATGAATTTTCAATATTTTTAGAGGTTTACTTATTAATACATAAAAGTGAATCTTGTTCTACTTTATTAATTTATTTAAGCCTATACAAACTAAAAAGATTCCAAAATTGTGACTTTAAGAAGTTATCATGGAGGCGAATTTGGGAATATTAAATTTAATTCATATTTCACAAAACAAGGTTTTAAAAATAATTTTTTACACCAAAAAACTCAATATAATAATTTTGTTGAAAGGAGGACTATGACCTTGTGATAAATTTCTTTAACAGTGTTAAGTGAATATAACATGCCCACTATTTTTTTGCATAAATCTTTTAATATAGTATGTTAGGCCATTAACCAAGTTCTAATAAGGCTTATATTAAAGAAAACACCCTATTAGTTATGGAATAATTGAAAACCAATGGATGGGTACTTTAAGGTATTTGGATGCAGAGTTTACATCTTGGATAACAAGGATAATCTTATTAAGTTTGATCCAAAAATTTGATGAAGGTATTCTGCTAGATAATTCTACTACTTCCAAGGCTTATGGATTTTAGATTAAAAAATTCATGTATTGTCAAATATTCAAATCATGTGAATTTTAATGAAAGTTATCCTTTTGATCACAAAATGACTCAAAATGATGAACTAAAGGATTCCCTTAAGTACATGAGAAGTAAACCACTCCTTATCAATAATAAGGATGATGATTTTGAATATGATTTTCTTAAACCAAATCCTGTAAGAGTTGACAATAGGGAACCATAATGTATACTACCTAGATTAACTATAAATATTAAGGACCATCCATTAGAAATAGTTATATAAAGCTTAGTTGAGGGATTTATAACTGGAAGAAATATAGGGAACCACGTAATTTAGCTTCCCTTTTCTCTCAACTAGAACCGAAAACTATAGAAGAATATTTATCTCATGAAAGTTAATTTTTATCTATATAAGAAGAGTTAAATCTATTCTAAAAATACAAATTATGGGAATTAGTTGATAGAGAATATGATTATCCTATTATTGGAACAAAATGTTCATTTAGAAACAAATAAGTAAATCAATGAATAATCTCTAAAAATAAATAACGTATTGTTTCAAAAGGTTACAATTAAAAAGAATAAATATATTATAATGAAACCTTTAAAACTATAACTAGACTAGATGAAATTATAATAATTATATAATATGCATTTATAATAATTTTAAATTTTATTATATGTATGTTAAATCTAAATCATTAAATGAATTTTAGGGGAGGAAGTTTATATTAAACAACCTCCTAGTTTTTAAGACCCTCACTTTCAAAACTCAACATTTAAAGATACCAAAGATCTATATGGACATAAACAAGCACCAAGAGAATTGCATGAGAGACTAAGCTCTTTTATTTTATCAAATGATTTCATGGTAGGAATGGGAAAACCTTAGTTATTTAAGAAGACATAATCCTTAGATATCTTTTTTTTAAAAATATATATTTTGGATATTATTTATGGATCAACAAATCAAAAATTATGTAATTATTTTTCAAAACATATGAAAAAATGAATTTGAAATGAGTATGATGGGTGAGATAAATTATTTTATTGGATTTAAAACTTACAAAAAATATTTTGGTAACATCTCAAATCCAATAAAATACATACTTTATTTATATAAGAAGTTTGGAATTGAAAACACTAAGAGTTATTCAACAATTACGAGCTCCAATGATAAAATTGATATAGATGAGACTAGAAAACTAGTTTACAACATGTTTTATATAAGAATCATTAGATTTTCATTATACCTTATAGTAAGTAGACCATAAATTATGTATTCAATATTTATTTATATAGGATTACAATCTAATCCAAAATAATCTCATTTAAACAATATCAAAATAATATTAAGATATTTAAAATGAACCATATCACTTTCTAATTTTTTTAACAAAAACCTAGAATTTCAATTTAACGTCATACTTAAATGTTGATTTTTCTAAATGTAGACCTAATAAGAAAAGACCCTCAAGAAACTTTCATTTTCTTCAAAAATCTCTAGTATATAGGTCAGGAAAGAAACAACACAATGTATAATTATAAACCACTAAAGTATAATATATTGTAGTTGGAATTATTTTTGAAAAATTGTTGTGGATGAATCACACTCTAATAGATTTTGGATTCAAGATTAATTTCTTTCCAATCAAATGTGATAAAACTAGTTTTATAAACAATTAAAAGAATATTATTAACAATTATAGAACAAAGAAAATTGATCCCTGACATCACTTCTTATGATATCATTCACAAAAAGGTGATATCTCTTTAGATTTTTTTCATAGAAAATCAATTAGTATATATTTTTACTAAAGCATTTTCGTTTGAAAAATGTGATTTAATATAATAAAAATTAGTTTTCATTAATTTTACTTGATTTTATCTTACCTAGTAACACAATTTTGTAATTTAATAAATATTTTATTTATGTTATATTTTTTGAGATTTGGTATCGTAATGTTAAATTTTAGTCACATAAAAATAGTACATGTCACTTAATTTTTGTTATGATTACTTTTCACATCATAGAGCATGACCATTAGATTTCCATAAAAAAACAAAGTGTTGTAGTTATATATACAAAACTGTTGAAAACCTTCAAACCCTCATCTCTATACAATCTGTTTCTTATTTCCCAAAGTCTACAATTTTCCAAAACTCATCAATAATGGAAGAAACCAAGAGAATCAATGGTTCTTATTCAAGAAGGATCAAATTCACAAGGACAGAATGGAATGTTTTATGGGGAGAATTTATAGATTTTTCTTGGCTAGATAGAGAAAACATATTTATCGGGAATTTCATAAACTATCAAGGATGGGAATGTAACGACCCGAAATTTTGAATAAATCTTGTTTCCTAATTTTGTGTGTTATTTTATTTTTTATACTCAACAAAACTGTTTCATTTGATAACAAGAGTTTAATTAAAATGAGACCGTTGGGTTTTGACTATTATATGACCATTAGTCAATATGACCGCTAGAAACTAAACGTTTCGATTATTGTCTCTAAATACAAGTAATCTTGGTTAATTAATATAGAAAGAAGATTCGATGGCCTCACCCGGTAGTCTTGGACCGATCGAATCCCATATAACGGAACTTGGGAAGGGGGTCGCACCACTGGGCTTTGTTCTGGACCAAAACCAAGCCAAACTTCATCATGTGAAGCTAGAACGTAATCACCTTCGCAAGAAGTTCAAACTGATAGAAATTATTACTCGTGCGATGTTGGCTAAGCCTCCCTCGGATTCTCTCAACTTAGCACACCTTACACTTAGGTCCTATACAGGTGTGATAAGGGGCTATGTAAGGAGACTGTAACTTCCTTGTGTAATCCTTTGTTTTACATAAAAATTGGTATTTATTCTTATGATGAAGTTTATGAATTTTCAAATGACCGGATAAATATAGTATGCATATTTTTGATGAATTTTAGAAAAGGGATATTTTAAAAATGTTTCTGTAAACCTTAAATAATTAAAAATGTGTAATGATTTTCGAAAAATGGTCTTCTACAATTATGATCAGTACAAAATTTAGAGTCTAATAAGATCAACTTGATTTTTGATGAATAGTAAATTATGAATAGTGATTTTATGCTTAGGATTAGTAATGTGACCAAATGGATTAGTAATCTCACTTAAAGAAAGTATTAATATAATCTAGGCACCTTGATTAAGTAATGAGATTCAATAAAATGGTTAAATAACGGTTTCATAAATTATTATTCAAGTATTATTTTTTTCGAGTGAATAGTGTTTTTTAATTAAAAAAATTAAAAAAATTTAGAAAATTATTTTTATAAAATGGATTTCATTTTTGGACTCAGAGCATCGATATTATGTTAAGGTAATTTTTTGGGATTTTTCTGAAAAAAATGAATTTTCGGGGAATAGTGTATTTATTTAAAAATTAAATTAAAAATATTTATAAAATTATTTTTATAAAATGGGGTTGATTTTTGAAATTAGAGCATCTATATTTGGGTAAGGGGAGATTTTGGTATTTTTCAGATAAAAGTGAATTTTCAATGAATTGTGAAAATATAGTTTTTAAGTTACGGGTGTTTAATGACATCATTAAATGATGTATTAAGCATGTAATCAATATGGTCGACTTATGAATAGTAAGATAAGGTATGAGGTGTCCCAAGTGGTCAATACCATGGGGAAATACAATGGTCAAGCCCATGGTTTTACCAAAACCACCAATGAGGTGTCCCTTGGCCATTAATGCCTTGTCCCCTCACTTTCCCTATAAATACCAAGTCATCCTCTCATCCATTCGACTCCCAACTCTCCCCCAACGAAGTTCTGGTCTCATTACCTCCGAAAGAGTCCTCCCAAGGTGCCCCCAAGCCCTCAAGGTCCCAACCATTGAGTTTTAAGAGTTACGTTTTAAGGTAAGGGATCTGACCTCTCTCTTTCTTTTCAAGTGATCTCTTTTATGTCAATTCTTTTATGCTCCATGTTCTTATGTTGGAGGATGTTCTTTTATATTAATTATACTGTCCTTTTTATGTAAATATGATTATATACCCCCTCTTACTCTCATCATTTCGTTTTATGAATGTCTAAGTGGTGCCGTTAGGGTGCCGAATTTTTAAGGGATTCTTTCACCTTTCTCATTTTTCAAAGTTCTACTTTCATGTCAAGTATTTCAAGATCCTTTTTATAATGTTGGGGTATGATATATATATCTATAATACTGATATTTTATGTTCATATGATGACAGACCCTATTTGATCTTGTCAATTCATTTTTGATGACGTTTAAGTGACGTCGTTAGGCTGCCGAATTTTTAAGGGATTTGTTCACCATTCTCATTTTTCAAAGATCTACTTTCATGTCAAGTATTTCAAGTTCCTTTTTTATTATATTGGGGTATGATATCTATATATTTCATACTGATCTTTTATGTTCATATGATGTGATACCCTATTTTATCTTGTTAATTCATTTTTTGTTGATGTTTATGTGACGCCATTAGGCGCTCGAATTTTTAAGGGATTCGTTCACCTTTCTAATTTTTCAAAGATCTACTTTAATGTCAAGTATTTCAAGTTCCTTTTTATTATGTTGGGGAATTATCTCTATATCTATCATACTGATATTTTATGTTCAAATGATTAGAGACCCTATTTGATCTCGTCAATTCATTTTTGTTGAAGTTTAAGTGACGCCGTTAGGCTACTGAATTTTTAAGGGATTCTTTCACCTTTATCATTTTTCAAAGTTCTATTTTCATGTCAAGTCTTTAAAATTCTTTTTTATAATGTTGTGGTATGATCTCTATATCTATCATACTGAAATTTGATGTTCATATGAGGAGAGACCCTATTTGATCTCATCAATTCATTTTTTTTTATGTTTAAGTGACGTCGTTAGGCTGTCGAATTTTCATAAGAGAAATCTTATTTTTGTCTTCCTTACATGTTCGTAATTTCATATGGTATATATTTCAAATTTCATTACCATGTCCTCAAATACTTTATATTCTGTCCCTCTACTGTTTTATGGATCATTTATGAATGTTTGACCCATGTCCCCTCTCTTTTCAATTTTTTCTAAAACCCCGAAACATAGCTGTTATGATGCAGAATTTCCATCTCAAAATGTCTCTCTCTTTTTCTAAAGTTATTTTATTTTATTAAGTGAATACTCAAATATCTCTCTTCTATATAAGTATTCCCATATATACCATGTTTTTCTATTTTAAATTCTGTGATTAACATACATGAGACCCTCTTTCCATTTCTGTGGGTTTAAAGTGACATAATGATCATGTATTTAAAGCAGTTTTAAAACGTTATGATTATGAAATGAAACCCATTTCTTTTATAATATATGGGTTTTTTATGAAATGATTTATGATGATATATTTTGCTCACATGATAATAAAGACATTTCAACGGTGCGCCCTGATAGCGCTTCAATGCATTGGGTAAAGACTTAATCTCTAGAGAGGACCTTTTAGACTGATACCTTGGTGAATAACCATTGTAATTTTTAATGACACCTTGGGGATGGACCTTGGTGAAACGGAATGATTGTAAATATTAAATTTTGTAGCCACATATTCATGTTATGAAAGATGTTATTTTTATTATGATATGCCTCACGATTTCTTTCTCATGCCTTAATGTGTTTTTCAAGATATTGTTGATGTATCCCAATTTCACATGTTAAATGTTTACCCTTATTTCCCTTACTGGGCCTTCTGCTCACCCTTTATTTTGATGTATATCCCCAGGTTATGAGATGATGTAATGAACCTGGGATGAACATGAGTAGAAGCCTTTCAAGTGTTTAAGAAGAATGTTTTATGTTTTCATGTTTCAAGTTCCTGGTTTCTAAGACAGTAAACCTTAAAGATCCTCGGTTTTGTAAAATGTAATGAAAGTTTATGTGATAAAAAGGCAGGATGCTATAGTTGGTATCAAAGGATTGTTTAGTTATTTGTGGAAATTAGGATATGAAAACTCTAGGAAGAACCCTATAAGAAAAGTTTATATATAGGAAATCTTCCAAGTATATTGGCGAGTATTGAGTAAGGGGTTTCCAAGGAAATACATCCCTATCTGGATAAGAGCATGTAGAGGTGGCTATGGCACCGATGTACATAGGGGTAAAACCTGAAAACACCACTTTGAGCTAGACTCGAATGGGAACTGGTACAAAACAACGGGCCTTGCTACACACTTGGTTACGACACTCCCGGGGGATATGCATTGGTAAATTCATCAGCTTAGTATGAACCATTATTAAAAAAACAAAAATAATATAATATAAAGATTCACACAAGAATATATGATCATGGATAACCTAGTTTTAAACCTAGGGGATCACAAGTTAGGTTATACTTTTCTTCTACAAGTTATCCTTATATGCTTTAAGTTCCTTTTCATGATTATTGGCTAAGTATTTAGGACCCTAATTATACTTTCTCTTCTTAGTTAATGGTGGGAAATGGAATAACATGTCCCAACAACCAATGTGATAGGAAATGAGACAGTTGTCATATTAATATGATAGAGATGATTAGGGGATTAAAAGATGATTATTATTTTGGAAGACGTTCACTATTTTGGGGACCCTATATGATCGAGGTAAGTAGATTACTATGGTATTTTCATTCAGTAGTATGGTTGAGTTATATTTTGAAGAATCGATGAATTTAAGGTGGACTTATAGAAATTTAGGTTACTTATGGAAATTATTAACCAATCTTGGGTAAAATATGTTTAGGTTAGCTACTTTTGTTTTAAGATGTTATGAGTGGTTGATATTGTTTGGAGATGAACAATGAAGTTTATTTTGGAAAACTATGTTATCAAATCCTTCTTGTATTTGGGTTTCAATCTTAGTTTGGTTTATTTTGAGGAATTTTAAGGACCGTTATTTATGGAATGGTCTATGATGAACTTTGGGTAGTACCATGGAACTTTGAAGAATTAAAAGTAGTTTCCATTCTTATGGGATTATTTATTTTTGAAGATTTGTTTTACCATACCCTTTCTGTTTTTGGGATAATATTTAAAGATTGAAGAAATAGATAGTTAATCTTTTGTGGATTATGTGATTATCTAGAAGATGATTCCTGTGCTTTTGATGAGACCAAGTGTTTTTCAATTCTCATCTTTTGGAGAAAAGATTAGTTTTGGTAGAGACTTATTAAATGATGAAACTCTACTTGAAGGTAGGTATATTTCCTTATGTTTTTGTTCTATGAAGTAAATGAATTCCTCAAAATTATGATAAGGAATTTAAAACAAAAACATTGTTGGTTTATGTTTCTTACTAGGTAATCAAAGACTGTTTACACAAATAATAAGTTTGGGATTTTCTCATGGTTGACATTCTCCTTATCATGTTTTCTATCACTCTCCCTTAGAACTTGACCCTTTGTTTTCTCCTCCATGTCCATGTATTCCTACATGGAATCCTAGTGTGGGTTAACTCAGGTGACATTTGTACTTCCCTTTATTTCTTTTAAAGTAATAGTTTTACTGAATCCTTTTCTGATGTGGGACTTTCAATGAAATTTCAAAACTGAATTTTAAAAATTGCGAGGACACAACTTCTTATAGGTGGAAGATTGTAACAACCCGAAATTTTAAATAAATCTTGTTTCCTAATTTTGTGTGTTATTTTATTTTTTATACTCAATAAAACTGTTTCATTTGATAACATGAGTATAATTAAAATGAGACTATTGGGTTTTGACTGTTATATGACCATTGGTCAATATGACTGCTAGAAACTAAACGTTTCGATTATTGTCTCTAAATACAAGTAATCTTGGTTAATTAATATAGAAAGAAGATTCGATGGCCTCACCCGGTAGTCTTGGACCGATCGAAGCCCATCTAACAGAACATGAGAAGGAGGTAACACCACTGGGCTTTACTCCGGACCAAACCCAAGCCTAACTTCATCGTGTAAAGCTAGAATGGAATCGCTTTCGCAAGAAGTTCAAACTGATAGAAATTACTACTCGTGCGATGTTGGCCGTGCCTCCCTCAGATTATCTCACCTTAGCACACTTTACACTTAGGTCCTATGCTGGTTTGATAAGGGGATATGTAAAGAGACTGTAACTGCCTTGTGTAATCCTTTGTTTTAAATAAAAAATTGGGATTTCTTCTTATGATGAATTTTATGAATTTTCAAATGACCGGATAAATATAGTATGCATATTTTTGATGAATTTTATAAAAAGGATATTTTAAAAATGTTTATGTAAACCTTAAATAATTAAAAATGAGTAATGATTTTCAAAAAATGGTCTTTTACAATTATGTTCAGTACGAAATTTAGAGTCTAATAAGATCAACTTTATTTTTGATGAATAGTAAATTATGAATAGTGATTTTATGCTTAGGATTAGTAATGTGACCAAATGGATTAGTAATCTCACTTAAAGAATTATTAATATAATCTAGGCACCTTGATTAAGTAATGAGATTCAATAAAATGGTTAAATAATGGTTTCATAAATTATTAGTCAAGTATTAGTTTTTTCAAGTGAATAGTGTTTTTTAATTAAAATTTAAATTAAAAATATTTAGAAAATTATTTTTATAAAATGGATTTCATTTTTGAACTCAGATCATCGATATTATGTTAAGGTAATTTTTGGGGATTTTTCGGAAAAAATGAATTTTCGGTGAATAGTGTATTTATTTAAAAATTAAATTAATAATATTTAGAAAATTATTTTTATAAAATAGAGTTAATTTTTTAAATCAGAGCATCTATATTTGGTTGAGGTGAAATTTTAGAATTTTTCTGAGAGTTGAAATTTTGATGAATAGTGAAAATATAGTTTTTAAGTTACGGGTGTTTAATGACATAATCAAATGATGTATTTAATATGTAATCAATATGGTAGACTTATGAATAGTAATATAAGGTATGAGGGGTCCCAAGTGTCCAATACCATGGGAAAATACCATGTCCAAGCCCATGGTTTTTCCAAAACCACCAATGAGGTGTTCCTTGGCCATTAATGCATTGTCCCCTCACTTTCCCTATAAATACCAAGCCATCCTCCCATCCATTCGACTCCCAACTCTCCACCAACAAGGATCTGGTCTCATTACCTCCCATGGAGTCCTCCCAAGGTTCCCCCAATCCCTCAAGGACCCAACATTTTATTTTTAAGAGTTAGGTTTTAAGGTAAGGGATCTGACCCCTCTCTTTCTTTTCAAGTGATCTCTTTTATGTCAATTCCTTTATGCTCCATGTTCTTATGTTGGAGGATCTTATTTTATATTCATTATACTATCCTTTTTATGTTAATATGATGAGATACCCCTATTACTATCATCATTTCGTTTTATGAATGTTTAAGTGGTGCCGTTAGGCTACCGAATGATTAAGGGATTCTTTCACCTTTCTCATTTTTCAAAGTTCTACTTTCATGTCAAGTCTTTCATGTTCCTTTTTATTATGTTTGGGTATGATATATATATCTATCATACTGATCTTTTATATTCATATTATGAGAGACCCTATTTGATCTTGTCAATTAATTTTTGTTGATGTTTAAGTGATGCTGTTACGCTACCAAATTTTAAGGGATTCGTTCACCTTTCTCATTTTTCAAAGATCTACTTTCATGTAAAGTATTTCAAGTTCCTTTTTTATTATATTCGGGTATGATACCTATATCTATCATACTGATCCTTTATGTTCATATGATGAGAGACCCTATTTTATCTCATCAATTCATTTTTTGTTGATGTTTATGTGACGCCGTAAGGCTGCCGAATTTTTAAGGGATTCGTTCACCTTTCTCATTTTTCAAAGATCTACTTTCATGTCAAGTATTTGAAGTTACTTTTTTATTATTTTGGTGTATAATATCTATATCTATCATACTGAAATTTTATGTTCAAATGATGAGAGACCCTATTTGATCTCGTTAAATAATTTTTGTTGATGTTTAAGTGATGTTGTTAGGCTACTGAAATTTTAAGGGATTTATTCACCTTTCTCATTTTTCAAAGCTCTACTTTCATGTCAAGTATTTCATGTTCCTTTTTATTATGTTGGGGTATGATCTTTATATCTATCATACTGAACTTTTATGTTCATATGATGAGTGACCCTATTTGATCTCATCAATTCATTTTTGTTGAAGTTTAAGTGACGTCCTTAGGCTGCAGAATTTTTATAAGAGAAATCTTATTTTTTCCTTCCTTTCATGTTCTTCATTTCATATGGTATATATTTAAAATTTCATTACCATGTCCTGAAATCCTATATATTCTGTCCCCCTACTGTTTTATGGATCATTTATGAATGTTTGACCCATTTCCCCTCTATTTTCAATGTTTTCTAAAACCCTGAAACATAGCTGTTATGCTGCAGAATTTCCGTCTCAAGATGTCACTCTCTTTTTCTAAAGTTCTTTTATTTTATTAAGTTAATACTCAAAGATCTATATTCAATAGGGGTATTCCCATATATACCATTTTCTTCTATTTCAAATTCTGGGATGTACATACATGAGACCCTCTTTCCCTTTCCGTGGGTTTAATGTGACATAAAGATCATGTCTTTAAAGTAGTTTTAAAACGTTATGATTATGAAATGAAACCCATTTAATTTATGATATATGGGTTGTTTATGAAATGATTGATGATGATATATGTGGCTCACATGATAATAAAGACATGTCACGGGTGCGCCCTGATAGCACTCCAATGCATTGGGTAAAGACTTAAACTCTAGAGATGACCTTTTAGACTGATACCTTGGTGAATAACCTTGGTAATTTTTATTGACACCATGGGGATGGACCTTGGTGAAACGGAATGATTATCAATATTAAATGTTGTAGCCACATCTTCAAGTTATGAAAAATTTTATTTTTATTATGATATGCCTCACGATTTGTTTCTCATGCCTTAATGTTTTTTTCATGACATTGTTGATGTATCCCAAGTTCACTTGTTAAATGTTTCCCCTTGTTTCCCTTACTGGACCTTCTTCTCACCCTTTCTTTTGATGTATGTCCCCTGGTTATGAGATGCAGTAATGAACCTAGGATGAATATTAGGAGAATCCTTTCAAGTGTTTAATAAGAATGTTTTATGTTTTCATGTTTTAAGTTCCTGGTTTCCATGATAATAAACCTAAAGATCCCCGGTTTTGTAAAATGTAATGAATGTTTATGTGATAACAAGGCGGCATGGTATAGGGAATTTTCTTTTGATGAAAGAAAAACCAAATTTTTTTCTTAAAAATAATTTCATGAGTTTTACGAGACTGTAGTTTTTCATTTTGGTGATAATGCCAACTTAGTTACTACAGTGGTGAACCAAAAAATTTTCTTGATAGCCCTATTGGTATCGGTAAAGTGTTAATGTGACCACATAACGGATATGTAGACTCCAGTACTTATTTTCTCACAATATATGAATTCAATCCACTAGAAATCATGAAGTTTATATTCACCTCTATAGATGTTGTGATAAAGTACATGAAATACTTTGAAACTAAAAGAAAAGTTCTAATAATGTTTCTTAAATCTACTATCACACAGTATAATGTTGTGTTAAAAAATGTTATTTTTAAAGAAATTACATTATTTTATTTTTTTTATGATATAGAATCCCATAAATATAGAACAATACACTGTAATATATAATTTTCATGTTCCAAATAAGTTGGTAAATTTTTATCTATTTGGATGAATGTTAACTCTAGTTTTGCGTAATGTTGGTTTTTTTCTAGATGAAAAAACAAAAAATTGTTGTCATAGATTGAGAACATGGAGCATAAATATTTCAAAATGAAGTAGTTTTGTTGGAATTTATCCATAAATAAGTTATTTGAATTAGTTATGAAGAATATGTTGATGTATATCATACATTGACTCAGGGGAGTCATCCTGAATGAAAACATCTAGTGATGATGTTGTTGTGACTCCAATAATTGTATTAGTTTCTATATAATGTCCTGAATAAACTATTTATTTAATGGATTTTTTTGATAATGAAACTCTTCCTAATATACATAAAAGTTTAAGGGTTATTTTTTAGTCAAGGGAAAGAATTACTTCCAAAGTTAGTTCACCTCCTGCATCTGCAAAACCAAATGTTATACCAACATAGGTAGTTAGATAATATCTAATTAAAGCTACTGACACATGATTTATGAAGTAAAATCATTAAAAAATCAGATGGTTTAATACATAAGTGATATTAGTAATATCCATAATCATTAAATATACAAGGAAAATGTCACTAAATTAAAATTGTTGGTTCGGTCAGTAATGGAAATTTTTTAGTGGAAACCACAGGAGAAGACACAAATGAGGTGGGAATATTTCATTATTAGAAGGAGTGTCACTGTAAATAGAAATAATGACTTTTAACATTGATTCAATGTAATGTGAACTTATAAATGGGGAAATGGTTCAATTTATACAAAGATATGCGATTTCCCAAAATCAAAACGTTTCATACATTTCTTCAAAGTTTGATTGTACCAATTGATCAATATTGAATGGAAATCAATTACTTATTAAAGGATAAAATACCTAAAATTCAAGATTGTTATGATCAAGTACAACTGGATGAAATATATATTATTAATAGTTTTCAAAGAATGGTTTGGTGCTTTGAAAATAATTTTTATGTTTCATAAATGATATTTTAAGATCTACATCAGTTGGTCACAATTAGTGTAAATCCATAATATTTTTAAGAAGAAGATGAACAATAGCCTAATAATTTTATTTATCCTCAATACCTCCAAGTGTCTATAAAATTAAAATTATTGTTTATTTTGATTTTGTAGTTAGTATGTTAGATAATCAGTTTAAAGGGTTGAATATTTTGGTCATTGATTGCGCTAGGAAGGGATATGTGTAGAATATCATTGGAAATTTTTCTTAGTGTGTATGGAATGGATTCACAACACTTCGAAATTACTAAAAATGACACGATGAGAAGAATTGATTATTTTTTAGAGGTACTATTTCATATTTGAGTGATACATATACTAGGACCTCATATTTTCAATCTCTAGGCCTCTACCTCAATAAGACGTAAGGATATCTGTGACCCTACTGATGTTTACATAAGGGAAAATCGTAGGTTTGCTGAAAAAGTCTCCTTACCTTTACCTAAACCATATTCTAACTTATCCTATGTACATACAGATAATTTTGATATGGCAATAGGTTAGATTGATTCTCTCAATGTAAAATACAACTCTATAATGATCACTTGAAGTGATCAATCATGACATGAAGCGTCTTTACTAAAATTAGGTGATGTTGTTGGAGAGATAGAAAATGGTCTTTTATCCACATCATCTCCAACTCTGATCTATCAACTTTCATTAAAGAACCCACCTCGGAAAATTATTTCACATTCCAGAGCTAATATACTTTAATAGTTTGCATTACTAGTTTAATTGGCTCTTTACAAACATCTGAATATTTTTTGGGGAAAACATTTGAATGCTTTTATGCTTATTCATAATACTTTTCTTTCATTATTTCATTCGTATTATGATTTTTTGAATCTTTTTATCTATATTATTAGTATATTTTTACATTTTTTATTCTCTATCTTTGTTTAAAATTTGAATTTATTAAATTATTTAATGATCAATTCTACTTGTTATATTTATTACAAGTTCATTTTAAATTCTTCTCACATTAATTAGTATTCAATATTTACAATTATTCATGTGAAATATTTATTTTGTTTTTTTTCATTTTATACATCTTTTTAATGTCAGTAAATGGGTTAGAAGAATAATGAGATACAAAAATTTACTAATTTATTTTTGGAAGAAATATAAGAAAAAAATGATAATTTTGTTTTTAAAATCTCATTCTCAAAAAATTTCTTCTAGTCAATGGGTTTTATGATCATAAAAATGGTGATATTATTGGATAGAAATATTTTGTTCCATCATATCTAAGTTTTTATGTGTTTTTTGATGATTTAAAAGATCCTTATTTTTGTTCTAATGAGTTTATCATAAGTGTTTTATATTATTATTCTATCAAAGCAATTTATCTTATGATGACTGTAAGTGTTTATCATATGTTCGGTAGAGTATTTATTATACAAAAAAATTATTTTATCTTATGATAATCGATTTTTTGATAGAATATATTTATTTTACTCAAAATTATAAAACTCCAAGTTATAAGTTTATCCTACTACATTATATTCTATCATACAAAGAGAATGATTGAGTTGTCACATGTTTAATGTTATATATTTAAGAGAGTGTAATTATATGTTTTTATCTTATGATAATGATATTCACTAAAGATTATGTTGTAAGTATTTTAAGATTTTTTTAAAGTTATATATCACACATCAGTAACATATTTTTCTTATAATGAAGAATTATCCAACACAATATTGGATTCAGTTTATCAAACGCATTGAATAAGTCAAAGATTTTGTATCATACTAAGTCTCTATGGAAGTTCCCTTATGAGAATAGAATTACCTATTGGATATATTATAAATGATTAATTAATTTTGTAGAATCACATGATCGATTTCATAATCACTTGATAAGTCACTTTAAAATTTTTAGAATATCAGAAGTGAGATTATTCATTTAAGGAAATATTCATCTATATAAATTGTCATTTTTAAGGAATGGAAAGATCCAATGTAGAATATCTCTGACATCATCACTATAGAAGATTATTACAAATTTTTAAAGAATAAAAATGTTCCCCCAATAAACTATATTATAAAATTTTCAATGGATTATCAACACGACCATCATGATTACCTCTCTTCTTAAGTTGAAAATAAAATAGGGCATATAAAAGGATGATTTAGTTGTTGCATGCAGATATATGTACTAAAAGACACAAACAGTCACACATACTCGTATAATAGTAATTAAGATTAATTGTACATAAACAATATCATATACAATACTCTTGTGCATCACTATCAATCCTATAAGTGTAATAGAAGATCATCTAGAGGAGAGATTTAAATTTTATCATCTTGTCAAGAAGCATCCCCATCTACTATTATTTCTTTCTTACAACTGTGTATTGTAATAGTTTTTCAAATGTTTATTCAAATGTTTCTTTACACTCATTGTAAGTTAGTGTGTTAAGGCCATGGATGGTTCTTGTAATGGGAGGTCCTTGTAGAAATCTCTTTTCCCTTTTTAATAAGTAACATATTCTTGAACCTGTTTGGGATCCCATGGAAAAAAATTATTATAGTGAACATCACCACACTTGTGGAGTAGTTTTTTGGTAGTGTATACTAGGAGATTTACATTCGTTAAACTAATATAAATATCTATTTGGGAATCTCTTTATATTGTGTTTTGATATTCCTTCTACCTGTTTTGTTTAAGTAAAATGTTTGATGTCACACAACTAGAAGAGGGAAATATAATGTAAAAAAAATCAGGAAATCAATTCAACCCCCTCTTAAGTCTGTAATTAACCATTTCTCTAGTACAACACATTATACCTCTTAAATTTTAAATCAAGGATACTAGGATTCACAATAATCCTATCAGGACACCTAACCCTGATGGATTTACGAATTTTTTCTTTTATAAATATTAGGATGTTATATATGATTATGTTTTATTATTAGTAACTTCATCATTTGTTAATCTAATCATCCCTCGGAGCCTCAATGCTCAATTTCTTACACTGATTCCAAATATTTTGTTTTTTAAAATAATAATTTTACATCCCATTTAATTAATTTACTCTATCTATAAATCTATTAATAATATTATTACATAATATATTTCCTCAATTAAAAATAAAAAAATCTTCGTGAACTAGTTTTGATTTATTAAAGGTAGGTTCATTTTGTATTCCATTGAAACTACTTCAGAGTGTCTCAAAATTAATCAGAGGTGGTAACATTGGTCTAATGATTGATATTATGATATATTTTGACACCAAGGATTAGAATTTCATTTATAAAGTGTTATAAGGTTTTCACTTTAATAGAAAATTCATTGTCTAGGGAAAATATCTTTTGGGTTCAACACACATATCAGTACTCATTAATGGATATCCTAATGTATACATCACGGGATATCAAGGGGTATTTTAAGGTGACCCTCATTCGATGCTCTTATTTTCTATTATGGATGATTACCTTAGTAAACTTTTTACATGCATGGTTGATCATGGAATTCTCAAACCCATCCATGAATCTAGGGTCCTTACTACTCTAAATCATATTATTTATGTTGGTGACATTATTCTATTCCTACAATGTATCATGAGAAACATTCATTAATTAAAAAAACTTCAACAATATGAAATTTTTTCATTTAAATCTATTAGATTATATAAGTACTTTATTTATTTTTGGATTATGTTTCCCCTTTCTAAATAAATATCATCTTGATGGAAATAGGAATTAGAGAGGGGATCATACTCATTATTTATCTTGGTGTTCCTTTTCATTGGGGGAGACCAAAGGTGATACACTTCTCCAGTCTTACCGATCTGACAAAAATATAACTCCTAACTTAGAAGGGAAATACTATCTCAATGGCTGGAAATATTTTCATTTTCAAGTCTATAGTCCTTTCCAAACCAGTACATTCTTTCTTGATTCAAAAATGGGCCATGGGTCTGGTTAAAAATCTCAATCATTGTTAATTTTTCTTGGAGTAGAAGCATACTAGAATGAAATATGGTCATTGTACCCTGGTAAAAATGCTATTAAACTCTCACCAGTAGAGGCATGGTAATGAAGAAAAACAATCAATTTAATAATGCTCTTTAATCTTGGTTCACTTATAATCTCATAAATAAAAAATTTGGAGGCTTGTAATTCATCATAACTATATTTATGTAAATTTTGAACCAAGGTAATAGTTCCTACAAGGATTCAACCATTTGGTAAACAAAAAAGAGATACTTCTCTAACATCATTACATACTCAAGATGTATTGATAATAATAAATCATCTCTCAATTTCAGGCCGAATAATTAGATTGTATCACAATTTATTTATGACTTCCATCATCTAGATTCTAATTCATATTATCCCACCCGAATGGCCCGAAGGCCTTCTTTTTTTTATTTTATTATAGATAATCTCCCTTTTAAGTGTTGAAGGGGAACCCATACATAACCCATAGGCCCAAGGCCCAAGGTCCGACATAACCCGTAAACATGACCCGAAGGCCCAGAGGCATACCATGCCCAATACATGACCCATAGGCCCAACCCACTAAAACTGCCCCTCCCCATCTTCTGCATCATTGATTTACATTAGCTTCCCAATTCATATTATCATATCACTATTAAATATGTATTTTCTAAACCTCATCCACATCTATATAATGGAGTAAATGAAATCCTTAAAGGCTACACCATTTCTCCTCATCTGTATATTCAGATTTGGTAACCATCAAAAAATGTCTTTTTAATAGTGGATTATATTACTTGTTCACTATTGTGGGGTCAAACCATGATTATTATTGGATTAAAATATCTAATAAGTCATGGATTAGTCCCTCATGCTTAAATATATAATTTATATTAGTTTATTAAAGAATCACCATGTATAGTGGATTAAAATTATTTTGTGTTTATCTTTATTCTTTGAGTATTTTTTTCAAGTAGCATAGGGAGGAATCAAATATTTTATTCCACATTTGTGAAACAACATCATCTCTATAGAAGGTGGTTTATGTTCTATTTGAAATACCATATCTATTTTTGGACTATTTAACTCTCTTAACTCTCCTTAGCACTAGAGTTTCTCTCTCTCTCTCTCCCAACTTACAAACCAATGTACTGTGGTAGTTATGAATCTATTACACTCATTTTGGTATGGATAGAATTCTCTATTTAATCATATAACGTCTTTTAATAATTCTTCTTCCCCTGGTAAAATCATTATCTCGATAATGGAATCAAATGATCTCCAAAGAGGCTACTATGATAATTGTGTATGATATTTCCCAGTATTGAGAATATTGTACATCACTAGGAACTACAAGACACCTACTTGTACCTTTTATGTTTTTTGAAAACCTCATATGCATAATTGGATAAAATTAAATGTGGGTTGTGCCTTAAAATGAAACCATAATACCTTGGGATGTGTCACTATATTTCATGATCTTAGTGGGATGTTTATTTGATTCGTCTATGGATCATGAAGATCGACATCCTCCCTGGAAGATGAGATTATTAGACTCATCAAGCTAGTCTAATTTTCATGTTACAAAGGTTGGAAAACATTGTGACTTGAAAGTGATTCCACTACCATTATTCAATCCATCAGAGGTGGTACATTGCATCTTTTACAGAGTATCACTTCTTTAAGGGTGGAATATATGAAATTTCTCAGTGGCCCCAACATTATTATCACAAATGTTTACCATGAGGAATGTTATGTAGTGGATGGTCTCACAAATAAGGTAATGTACATTAATCGCACTTGTTTGGGTAATTTTTCTTCCAAATTTATTTTCCATTATGAAAGATATTGTTCTAAAATCTCATCATGTAGACTTATGTAATAGTTTCCTTTTGAATAATTTTTCCTTGGCTATATAGGCTTAGAAAATATTAGAAAAAATATTATTTTAATTTTATATAATTATATATAACATTATTATTATTATATCAAATTATAATTGTATCAAATTATATTCATTAGGTGTACTTTTTTATTGCATTTATTTTTTAATATATATATATATATAATTATTTATTATTAATTATTTCAAATTATAATTATATAACTTTTATATCATCATTATCACATATATATATATATAATATAATTCAATCAAATTATTATTATTATATGTAATATTATTATTTATATTACTATTATTATTATTATTATTATAACACCCAACACCATGGTAGAGTAATTTAGGACGAGTGCTAATACACAAAAAATATCAGTTCAAATGTCGATGTAGATCGATTTTAAGTATTATTTTAGTATTATTTTAGAAACAACTATAGAAAACAGCATACTGGATACTATATCATGTATTTTAATAGAATCTCTTGAAACAATTTGGAAGGAATTTGAGCCTTGAATTAATACCATTGGTCTAGTTAAAAAATGTATCTACGAAAAAATATATATAATTAGTCTAACTATGGGTGGGTCACCTCTTTGGAGGAGGGATAATGGTTTGGAGAAATTTAACCTAGTGTATTAGGTGTTCTTAGTTGGTTACACTGGGGTTAATGAGGATGAAGCCCACATTTTAAGGGTTTAAAATTAAAAATCCTTTAAGATCACATTTCCTGATGGCTTTAAAACCTATTTCTGGTTTACATGCCAACCAAAATATAAAAACCCATGGGATAGCCCGCATGATATTAATTTTTTTAAAAAATAAAAATATACATGTTAAAAGTACAATATTGTCTCTCATACTCATTATTATACATACATATAAAAATTAAATGTTTTTAAAAAAATAAAATAAATAAATAAAGGAGAAAAAAACTTGTGACATCTTAGACACACACTCACAGATCTAATTACCAATGATACATACTTTCGATAATTTATTTGATACCATCTGTAAAATTCTGGATATAATCATCTATAACTACAAAATAAATAACAAATATTTCATATTTTAAATAATAAGGATATTTTTTGGTTTAGATATTTAGAGAAATTAGACACATAATAAACTCATAAATTCCCTAATATTTGAATCAAGTTGAATTTGGATTCCATTATATATAAAACTAAATAATATGTAACGATTCTTCAACATCTCCTAGAAATTATCCCACATGTTCTATCCCTTTTAACATGTCACATGTACTACTTTTCTTTATAACATGTGCAATGGAATCTTAAGAAATGAGAGATCTCAAACATAGAGTAAGGAAAACATGTAACTGAAGAAATCATGGCATAAACATGGTGTACATATTATGGAAGGAATATGTGTACAACATGATGCCACAATCAAATTGAAGAAGATATACTTATATATCCATAATAAAAAATTAAAACTTGTATATAAATTATATTTACGTCATACTGATAAAATGAATAATGTCGGACATAAAAAACATTTTGTCAAGGAAATTGGGATAAAAAAAATTACATTTCATTGAGACTAAAATCAAGAAATCATGTTGAATTGGAAAGGCATATACCAAATACCCAAAATTGTTTTGTCTCATGAGGCCTGCCGATGCATCAAGGGGATATATAATTCTCAGCTGAATCCATCATCTGACTATTTAAAATACAGTCACTATAAGGGTCATCAAGATATTTCATAGAATTCCACAAGGAACCTCTTACTCAATAAAACACAGATATCTATGTAATGAGAAATTCAAAAATCAAATACATTGTCACCCTAACATAGTAGTAAATAATTATAAAGAATTAAAATTGTATTCCCCTTTTAAATAAAAGGGATAACATGATCATAACCCACCTGAATAAATAATGTGGGTGGATAAATAATACATAGTCAACTTTTCAATAATCATCCGTATTACAATAACAACATATAGAATGCTAATACTTTTCCCCTTGTCAATAGAATAAACATATTTCTAGGTGAATATATTCCAATATCAATTAGGTAAAACGGTAATGTTCACACCATATAGATCTATGAGTATATGCCTATGTTATTAGTTGAATAAAATGATCATATCCCATCTATATAAATAAGTTAGATTGTTTCAAAAGAGTATAACCTGAGAATCTAGAAATATTTTTTATATGGTTTATATGGTAGGAATGTATATATCTAGAAAATAATTATACAATACCACATTATATAATCAAATGGAATAATTCACCCAATTTATTTGGAATATGTCAATAGAATGATATCTCAATGAACATATGTTGAGTTACCAAAAATCATTACTAATGGGGAAAGAATGAAATAAATATACATATGAACAAGGGAAGACAATTTCAACAGTAAATCCCATGAAATAAAAATATTTTGATAAAAATATTTACATTGGTAGAGAATACACTATACAAATAAAACATGGTTCAAAAAATGTATTATGTCTCAAAGCATCTATATTATGACCAAGAAAACCTTTATAAAACTAGAAATATTCAAATAAAAACCCCTTAAAATATTGGTATAGTAATTTAACTTCAAATACCATTATTAAATGATAATTCATAATATAATATCTCAAATAGGTGGTATATACACCACATAAATGACATTAGGTGCATAAAAAACATGTCTCAAAAAGTGGAATTTGAGACCAAAAACCATTACCTATTGTTCATGAATTCCAACAATATAATTTAACATCCTATATCAAAAACATATATATCTTAATAAATTAATTAATAACATTAATCATAAATATTTTTATTCATACTCTTCATAAATAGTTATTCCCTCTATGAATTATTCTAATTTTTCACATTAGGCATTTATAGTCTTGATTAATTGTAATAGTTGAATAATAATGGTGTTGTGTTTATTATTATTTCAAATTTCATCATAACTGGGTCATTAAATTTATTTTTAGTGATGATTTATAATTATTTATGTTTTTTTAATCTACTTTAATTATTTCTTTAGTCTTTATCCTTGATGTTTAAAATAATAAGAAGCATGTTTTAGTGATTCGTGATGATCGATGTGTGTTTTCTTAATTAATGAAGTCAATTTAAATATAACATATCTAGAACCATGAAAATCCATATTTACACATTTATATCATATTATTCCAATAATTATTTTCTTATAGTCATTGAGGATACAAATTTATATTATTATTCAATTATATTGTTAAATCAAACCAAACATAAACATACCCTAATTTAATTCATGATTATGAAGAATTTTTTATAATATCATGAAAACATAAGAATAATTATCTTATTTAGTGTTTATTTTTATGATATATTATAATTTTAATATATAATAATATTAATTAATTGATATGAAAATCATACATGATTTGTATAAAAGATCATCTTCTTAGAAAAACTATTTTAAACGATTAAATTAATGTTGATCATTTATTAATCATATCATTAATAGGTTATCCAATTTTTCATAACCAAAACTTAATGATATCATAAAATAATATATATCCTTTAATCCAATCCATAGTTCAAACCTTGTAAGGTAGTGAAGGAAAAAAACATGTTTCATCGTGGTGGTGGTAGTTTACACAACACTTGAACAATGTTTTTTATTAATGGATTGGGTATATATATAAAAAATGATATTATCCATAATACATTAAAGCTTTTGTATATAAATAATATTAATATCATTATATTATCATCTTTAGAATAATTTTAATGAGTACAATTAAGGAGGAAAACTATCTAGTTGACATTACTCAGGTGAAGAGTTGAATTTTTCATGGAAGTATCCTTAGAAATGAAGGCCTTATAAAAACTAATGGTGAATAATAAATTTTAAGGTGGTTGAGGGTTCTAGGAGGAGAATAATATAATGGTTTAAATTATAAATTATAATGAGAGGTGTTTTTTGATGTGCTGAAGATGCTACACTTTTATAAGTAAATAAAAGGGACTTTTTGGGAGCGACCCTTACATTTTAAAAAATATAAGGTTACTATTCAAATGAAAATGGCCAAAAAATATAAAAAAGAGGAGGTAATTATGATTCTGGGTCATAACTAACATAAAAACCTCTTTTTTATGGAATATTGTATTATTGTATGGATTTTTGCTTTAATGTTTTTCCTTTTATGCAGATATACTTTTACCTTGATAATTTAATTCTAAACATAGTAATTAATTTTAATGAAAAAGACTAAGATTTAAATTTTAACATATTTTGATATTTATAAAATTCAATTTGGAAATAATTTTACCCAACATAATTCAAAATTTTTGAAATCATAATTCTAGAATAAACACACTGAATAACTTATTAATAATTTATAGAGAAATAATGTTTTTAAGAATTAAATTTACATATAAGCTAATATTAATTACTGATAATAGTTTTAATGAAATAAATTGGTTTATTAAAAATTAAATAAGGGATTTGAGGCTTCAAATAGAATTAAAAACTAAATCACCCTTAAAAATACATGATTAAAAAGAGATTAAAAATAGTTGATTATATTAAATTGAAATTTTAATTAGTTTCAAAAAATATTTCCATAGTTTTTCAAAGTTCAAGTAATATTATAAAGTAAATAATTCTATTCCTTAAATTCATATTTGATTACATAATAGGTTTTAAAAAAATTTAAGTCATTTTTATGTATAAATAAAGTCATAAAAATTATGAGTTTCCTTAAAACCAAATTTTTTGATAAAAAATAAAACATTTAAGAAAAAAATTAAATATTCATACTATTTCAATTTTTATATAAAAATTTTAAAACACAAGTTCATTTTTATTATTTTTACATTCTAAAATTTATAAATTTATTTTTTGAAGAAAATCATAATATATAATTTAAAAATAATTTTAATGGAAAAATGTAATTTCAAATATTAATTATTATTAATCTTATTTCATATCTTTTAACAAGTAAATTGGTGTTTAAAAAGTTATTAATATCAAAAATAAATTTTTTATTTGGTAATATGTTTCTTAAAATATAAATTTTTATGACTTAAAATCAATTTTTTAGAAAAATGATTTTATAAACAATAAATGGTCTCATTAGTCATTTTATGTAAACTAATTGAATTAAAAGTAAACTTTATTGTCTATTTAAGCTTAATTCACAAATATAATTCTCGTATTATTTATCTACTATTAAATAACTAGTATTTAATGACAAAAATTATACATTTATATTTTATCTAAATATATAATATTTTCTGTTTAAGTTTGAGGTTTCATCTTGAAAATTCTATCAATATTTTATTTGGTTGTTGGTAATCATATATTACAAAATATCGGGGATACATTCTCCCATATGAAATAAATTTAATCCTAGAAATTTTACTCATAGGATCACAAAAAGTTTTCAAGGGAACTTTTAATTAACCATAAAATGTATATGATCATTGGTTTCTTTTGGATATGGAATGAGATATATCCATTACTCCCCGAGATTTAATGAAAAATATATTTTTTTAATTTCATTAATGTCTTGTGTTGTACGCTACACCAAAAGGAGCTTGCACAACACGCATCCTTGACTTGCCTTTCATTACACGTAATCGCGACCTTCCTCGATAGCATGTGTAGTACACAATACTGAGTTTCACTAAACAATGATATGCTATTAAAATATTATTAAAACTAGCTGTTATGAATAGTAATAACCACTTTTTCAAATTTTGTAAATTTTAAAATTGACTTCATTTTTGGATTCGGAATATCGAAATTAGCTTAGGGTGAAATCTTGGTACTTTTCGGATAACTTTCATTTTCTGATGAATAGTGAAAATTACTAAATTTTAATTAAAAACAACCTTTATAATAGAAATAATTAATAGTGATAAATTATTAATTTGAGTGGTTTTAAAGAATATTTAGAATATATTTTTACAATTTAATACAATGCTGGTCATTGGATGTAATTTCACATTTAAACCAGACATAAACAAGTGTCAATCTTTTGATAGTTATTATCTCTTAAGAACACGCTATTTATTTTGACGATGGGAATTAATTTTTAAATTAATTAATGCAACTGATAAGTTTTTAATTTTGTAAAATAGATGTCATTTTTGAATTCATAATATCAAATATAGATTAGGCCTAATTTTTGGTATTTTTCTGGAAACTTTCATTTTTTGATGAATAGTGAAACCACTAAGTGGTAGTTAAAAAAATGAATTTTTCATAAAACTTAATTTTATCACTTGAGTGGAATTTCAAAAATTCTAGAGACACGATTGATGTCAGTAAGTAAAATGTGGTTTAATGAGATGAAAATAATTTTTGGTGAATAGTAACTTTTTACTTTTTTTACCACGGTTAAAAGTAAATAGGGTAATTAAGGTTAAAAATGATATTATTATTACCCTAACACATGTACTAATTCTATTGGATAAGTGTAATTCGACCAAAAACAACCTTAGGAAAAAAATATTACCATTTAGGCCCACTTGGATTAGATTAGAACATTTATTATTAATTTATTTAAAGAAGGGTTGAAATAGTTAAAATCAAAGTTTAATAAGAAAAGAATTTTTAATATAGGGTTATACATAAGATAAATTAGACTATAAATATTCATTAGAAATATAAAATGATTTCCTACATAATGATATTTTATTTGTCATTTTTAGACTTTAAATAAGTTAATTTATTTATGATGCAAAGATGATGCAGTAATTATCTTTTTAATGAAATATTGACATAATTGATGTTATAAATACCCAAATAAATGTAATTTGAGACTTTTTATGAATTAAAATAATTTTCAAGGTTAATATGAAATGTTAGTATTGATTTAATTAACTTTTTTCTAACTAATAATTCTGTAATGATTTTTACAAAAATCAATTACTAAATAGTGTCAAAATTGACATAAAATAGTTTTTAAAACAAATATTATATTATTAATTGTTATTTTATTCTTAAAAATCTAAGGTTCGTCCAAATGACATAGATAAGGTTATATATATTAATAATAAACAACTTGGGGTTTGTTTGGCTTGTTATAGTGTGTTTATTAACCTTATAGTATAAGATCACAAGAAGACACGGTAAAAGTAAAATTATTTAACTTAATGATAAATCAAAATGATAAGGTTAAAATAGGAACCTAAACTTGTCTAAATTCTATTTTATGAGAGGATTTCGACCCATCCCCACCTTTTATTCGAAATAAATCGATTTGGAGCTATTTAAAAGTGAACTTGACTTTATTATAAAATAATATTTTTAGTTTTTCCAAAGGAGCCCCTCTCCTCCCTTATAAAAGGGCACCTCCTCCCCCTCTTCCTCACACAACTTTGAGCCTTCAAGCTCGGAAAACCCCTGCCAATTTCTACTCTCAACTTCCCTAGAAACATCCTAGAGGTTATGGTCTTCTTCAAAGACCTATTTTAGTGCCCAAAAAAGGAGGTCTCAAAGAAGCACTTCAAAGAAGGGGAGGTTCGGACACTTATGAAGCAAATCGGACCTAAGGTAAGGGATAATTGTGCAAATATCATTTTTATCCGAGATTGCTTATTCATAAGTATTTACTGGGTTTATTTCTATCATCCATGTACATGTTTTATAAAATTTTATTCATGTATGTTTAATGTCCTTTTACCCATTTTAACTTTTACCCCATGGTATGGAAGGAATCTTTCTTTTATTTACCCTACAAGGTACTTTTTGACTTTTTCGACAAAAGTACAAGAATGTTTTTTTAACTTATACGGAATGAATGGATTGTTTTTAAAACATTATTTCCAAGAAGCTTACCTTACATGTTTTGAAGTTTATTTTTAATCAACATCTTTTAGTTTAGAATTGTATGACATATTAAGAAAGGAAAAGTGTTTTTGAAGTAAAAAAAGATATTTTCCTCAAGAATGGAGTTCAACTGTTTTATCAAAATTATTTTCTATGTAAGATAATAAAGGGTTATGTTTTTATCCCTATTATTACATTAATTTGATTATTTTGTGATGGAATTATTTTTATGAATTCATTTATCTTATATGAATTGTTTTATGATGTCATGTTGCTTAAGAATCCCATTTTTATTACATGGGTTATGAAATGATGTATGATTTTTGATTTTGTGGCACACATAAGAATGGTATCATTATGAGATCGGTGGGACCTATATATCCCTCCTATGAATTGGGTAAAGATTTTATATCTCATGAGATAGACATGGCTGGAACGGCAGGTTAAACCGGTTCAGTGAAACAAGACTGAAACAAGGAGTGAACTCGGTTCAGAAATGGACTTTGTCCACTAAGATAGTCTTAGCAATGAGTCTTGACTAATAAGAAATGATTCTCTATGATTATGTTTGTAGGCCACAAAGTTTCATGTTTTATGTTATGATTATTGGGATTACATTTCACTACTATGATTTATCCCATGTTATGATATTATGATCTATTTTGCAGGTTAAGATTTCCAAAATGTTATGTTCTTTTGAATATGATGTGATTGATATTTCTTTTGTTTACCCTTACTGAGCATTTGAGCTCACCCATTTATGTTTTCTTTTCCCGAGGATATAATGAAAGTTTTTAGGTAAGAAAAAAAGGGAAGATCATTATGGGAGATGTTGAAGATCTTTCACCACGATTATAAGATTATATTACGAGCTTCCAAAGACACTAAACTATTACAGTCCTTGTGTGTTTGTTTTTGTAATGTACTCATTATTCCGCAAAATTAATGTAATGTCCATGTACGTCAAGCTTATGGTCTCTACAGTTGGTATCAGAGGAAAATTTTAGTCAGCCTTTGGAAACTAGGATGCGAAAACGTTAGTGAGATCCCAAGAGATATTTCTAAGGTATGTCTAGGGATGTCCCTAAGGGTAAGTATACGTATAGGATATAGTCCTAGAACTATGGTAACGATATTAGATTAAACCAAAGATGTTAGATATTGAATTTACTCCCCCTTTATTATGATTTTTTCATCTCAGACTATTCTTTTTGGGTTTTAGAAAATGGCTGGAAACAAGATGATTCACGATAATGGAGGATATGATGGAAAATGGAATGATATTCTTCACGAGCAACCCAATGAAATGAGATTTGGAAGTCCAAACATCATTATTATGGTGAATCAACAATCTCATAATATGATAAATAAAGTAAAATTTGGTAAGTTTCCTAACTCGGCTAATAAGAGAAAGATGGAGTTTCATGATGATCATAGAGGAAAGAAAGTTCAATTTCCCCTATGTAAATAATGTGGGAAGAGGCATAAAGGGTAATGGTTCAAAGGAACTGGAAGATGATTTGGGTGTGGAAAATAAGGACACAAAGCCAATAAGTGCAAAGGAAAAGGTTCATTTAACACTAGGTATGAGGATAATGGTATTGCTACGACATCAACAATGGTTAAATGTTTTAAATGTGGAATATACGGGCATTATGCAAACCAATGACCTAAGGGAAAGTCTCATGAAGGGAATCAGTATAGTCGTATGGGTAGTATTTATGTTTATGGTGATGAAGAGACTACAAATGATATGTGATATGAATGAATTTTGGAAGCTCGGTCAAAAGTTTAAGAATGTAGCGGAATGATTACATGTTCATCATGTGTAATGTTGTATAAGTAATCTCCTGGTACTATGGAATAAAGAGACATCTAAGGATTGTTACACTGTTTTCTTTCCTTGAGTTTTCAATGTGTATGATTTATGGTACCAGTATCCATGAAAAGTTATTCAGATATTTTTGGAATGTAGATGATATGCGCATAATGAAGGGATAAGGAGGAAATTAAATGTTTGATAGTATTCATGAGATCATGACTGATATAAGGAGAAGGTTATCTCATGGTTTGAGTATATATAATTTTTGGATTTTGGTATGTGGAAAGAGTTAACTTTTGACAGCATTCATGTTTTCACTAAGGTTTAATGGGTATTCATTTTTCAAGAGAATACATGATTAATTTATTCACATGATTGGAATGTGTCCAACAAGATATATGGGGGATAAATGATGGTATTCACATGCTTGGTTGATGAAATTTCAAGTAATAGTTTTCTTTATACTATGAGCTTGGACCAAAGTATTTTAGATAAGCCTAAAGATTGGAATGGATTATGTTAGACATAAGTTATTATTGTTTAAGGACATAACTTTTTTTGATATTATTTATGGGATGTTATAGTAATGTAGTTTTAGAAAAAGGACAACCTGCAGGATGGGCGATAGCCCATCGCGTCAGACAAGGCTGTGGGAATCGAACCCACAACCGAACTGCGACTGGCCTTTATCGCCTACCACTAGCCTACAGGAAGTCTCTGTTTAGTAGAAACCAGTTTTATTATATTAAACAGTATAATATAAGAAGTATAAGTACCTTTTAGGAACCATATATGATTAATCTCACTATAGATGGACTTATGTATTTTTTGATAACTTTTCTAACCTTTTGTTTGAGACAGATGGAATGACCCATCATTCTATCACATTATCTGCTAACACATCACGAATGAAAAATTCAACTTCATTTCTTTAATAGATAAAGTGGAAATTGTCCGAAGAACGACCAACGGTGAGACTATACCAAAATCACGAAAGTATTTCTTTTAATTCCAATGTCATCAACTTTATGGAAATGATCTTGAAAACCAAAAATGTTATCATATTGCTCTTATATCCGATGAATCATATGGTACCCTAGATCATCACAAATTTATGGCTTTGTGATTGCTGGATTTTCCATAGCGATGTTCTCTACCACTCTCCATGAGAACATGATAGTATGATTTCTCTTCCATATCCATATTTTCACCTATGTGGAAACCCAGTGATTAGTTTATTTGGGTAACCGTTATGTTTCATAATTTTGTTTTTAAATATTGGTTTTGGTATTCCTTTTTTACAATGTGGGTTTCTATTAAAGAAACTTTCGAGTAGTAAACCATTTATAACCCCGACGAATTTCGATGGCGAAATTAATTTTAAGGGGGGTAGAATGTAACACTCCGAGATTTTATGAAAAATATTCTTTTTAATTTCATTAATGTCTTGTGTTGTACGCTACAACAATAGGATCTTTCACAACACGCATCCTTGACTTTCCTTTCATTACACGTAACTATGACCATCCTCGATAGCGTGTGTAGTACGCAATACCATGTTTTACTAAACAACGATATGCTATTAAAATATTATTAAAACTAGCTGTTATGAATAGTAATAAACACTTTGTGAAATTTTTTAAATTTTAAAATGGACTTCATTTTTGGATTCGGAATATCGAAATTATCTTAGGGTGAAATTTTGGTACCTTTCAGATTACTTTCATTTTCTGATAAATAGTAAAAATTACTAAATTTTAATTAAAAACAACATTTTTAATAGAAATAATTAATATTGATAAATTATTAATTTTATTAGTTTTAAAGTATATTTAGAATATATTTTTACAATTTAATACAATGTTGGTCATTGGATGTAATTTCACATTTAAACCAGACATAAACAAGTGTCAATCTTTTGATAGTTATTATCTCTTAAGAACACGCTATTTGTTTTGACGACGGGAATTAATTTTTAAATTAATTAATGCAACTGATATGTTTTGAATTTGGTAAAATAGACATCATTTTTGAATTCATAATATCAAATATAGCTTAGGCCTAATTTTTGTTATTTTTCTGGAAAATTTGATTTTTTGATGAATAGTGAAGCCACTTAGTGGTAGTTAAAAAAAATGAATTTTTCATAAAACATAATTTTACCGCTTCTCGGAGTGGAATTTCAAAAATCCGAGAGACACGGTTGATGTCAGTAAGTAAAATGTGGTTCAATGAGATGAAAAGAATTTTTGTTGAATAGTAACTTTTTACTTTTTTACCATGATTAAAAGTAAATAGGGTAATTAAGGGTAAAAATGATATTATTATGACCCTAACACATGTCCTAATTCTATTGGATAAGTGTAATTCGACCAAAAAAAACCTTAGGAATAAAATATGACCATTTAGGCCCACTTAGATTAGATTAGGACATTTATTATTAATTTATTTAAAGAAGGGATAAAATAGTTAAAATCAAAGTTTAATAAGAAAATCATTTTTAATATAGGGATATACATAAGATAAATTAGACTATAAATTTTCATTAGAAAGCTAAAACAATTTCCTACATAATTATATTTTATTTGTAATTTTTAGACTTTAAATAAGTTAATTTATTTATGACGCAAATATGATGCAGTAATTATCTTATTAATGAAATATTGACATAATTGATGTTATAAATACCCAAATAAATGTAATTTGAGACTTTTTATGAATTCCAATAATTTTCAAGGTTAATATGACATTTTAGTATTGATTTAATTAACTTTTTTCGAACTAATCATTCTGTTACGATTTTCACAAAAATCAATTACTAAATAGTGTCAAAATTGACTTAAAATAGTTTTGAAGACAAATATTATATTATTAATTGTTATTTTCTTCCTAAAAATCTAATGTTCGAACAAATGACCTAGATAAGGTTATATATATTAATAATAAACAACTTGGGGTTCGTTTGTATTGTTATAGTGTGTTTATTAACCTTATAGTATAAGCACACAAGAAGACACTGTAAAAGTTAAATTATTTAACTTAATGATAAATCTAAATGATAAGGTTAAAATATCAACCTAAACATGTCTAAATTATATTGAATGAGAGGATTTCGACCCATCCCCACCTTTTCTTCGAAATAAATCAATTTGGAGCTATTTAAAACCAAACTTGACTTTATAATAAAATAATAGTTTTAGTTTTTCCAAAGGAGCCCCTCCCGTCCCTTATAAAAGGGCCCTCCTCCCCTCTTCCTCACACCACTTTGAGCCTTCAAGCTCAGCCAAACCCTGTCAAATTCTTCTCTAAACTTCCCTAGAAACATTCTAGAGGTTCTGGTCTTCTTCAAAGACCTATTTTAGTGCCCTAAAAAGGAGGTCTCAAAGAAGCACTTCAAAGAAGAGGTGGTTCGGACACTTACGAAGCAAATCAGACCTAAGGTAAGGGATAATTGTACAAATATCATTTTTATCCGAGAATGATTATTCATATGTATTTACTGGGGTTATTGCTATCATCCATGTACATGTTTTATAAAAGTGTATTCATGTATGTTTAATGTCCTTTTTACCCATTTTGACTTTTACCCCATGGTATGGAAGGAATCTTTCTTTTATTTAATCTACAAGGTACATTTTGACTTTTTTTGACAAAAGTAAGAGAAGATTGTTTTTTTAACTTATACGGCATGAATGGAGTTTTTAAAACATTATTTCCAAGAATCTTCCCTTACATGTTTTTAAGTTTATTTTTAATCAACTTCTTTTAGTTTAGAATTGTATGACATATTATGAAAGGAAAAGTGTTTTTGAAGTAAAAAGGATATTTTCCTCAAGAATGGAGTTCAAGTGTTTTATCAAAATTATTTTCCATATAAGATAATAAAGGGTTCTGTTTTTATACCTATTATTAAATTTATTTGATTATATTGTGATGGAATTATTTTTATGAATTCCTTTATCTTATATGCATTGTTTTATGATGTCATGTTGTTTAAGAATCCCATTTTTATTACATGGGTTATGCAATGATGTATGATTTATGATTTTGTGGCACACATAATAATGGTATCATTATCAGATGGGTGGGACCTATATCTCCCTTCAATGCATTGGGTAAATATTTTATATCTCATGAGATAGACATGGCTGGAATGGCAGGTTAAACCAGTTTAGTGAAATAGAACTGAAACGAGGAGTGAACTCGGTTCAGAAATGGACTTTGTCCACTAAGATAGTCTTGGTAATGAGTCTTGACTAATAAGAAATGATTCTCTATGATTATGTGTGTAGGACACAAAGTTTCATATTTTATGTTATGATTATTGGGATTACATTTCACTACTATGATTTATCCCATGTTATGATATTATGATATGTTTTGCTGGTTATGATTTCCAAAATGTTATGTTCTTATGAATATGATGTGATTGATATTTATTTTGTTTACCCTTACTGAGCATTTGAGCTCACCCTTTTATGTTTTCTTTTCCCCAGGATATAAATAAAGGTTTTAGTTAAGAAAAAAAGGGAAGATCTTTATGGGAGATGTTGAAGTTCTTTCACCACGATTAGAAGATTATATTCCAAGTTTCCAAAGACACTAAACTATTACGGTCCTTGTGTGTGTGTTTTTGTAATGTACTATGTATTCCGCAAAAGTAATGTAATGTCCATGTACATCAAGCTTAGGGTATCTACATTATCTGTATGAAACATTATTATAAACACATTATAAATGTATCTAACCCTTTACTAATTTCATATATAATTATACTAATAGATATTGATCTAGATCCATAATGAATAACTTCCAAAATCCTTGAAAATTATGTATATAATAATCATAATACTAAGTGTTTTAATTTATTAATAAATATCAACTAGTTGGTGAAACCTTACATGGGACAGGTAGTTAGAGAATCTAGAGGGAAAACACACTATCTAATTCATTAGTAGTTGTTGTATAGTCCCTTCTATGTTTTCATGGTTTTTTACTATTTACCTCGTTATTTATTAGGTTGGGGTATTCCATTACAATTGAAGAAACTTATTTTCATAGATTATATATTTTCCTTACACTTGTGAGTCTAATATCCTTCATCTTTAAATGTATATAATTTACCTATCTATTTAATGAAATTCCCCAATACTTCCTCCCATGTTTTTGATATATATAAAATTCAATCCTATTTATTTTATCATCTTTATCAACTTATCTTTAATGAGAATCCATCATTCTCTTACTTGGTGTGTTTGGAACTTTTAATATGTTCACATGGTTAATAATATTTCATGATAGATAGTTTGGCATGGGCATATGGTTTCTCACACCAACTCCCTTTTCAATGGGTTTTTCTTTTAGGTAATCTTGACATTTTCCCTTGCACACATAATGCCTTATATTTACATCCATGATTTAAACCCAAATAGTTAATATGAGCATTGATCATTATAATATAATTATCATAAATATCTATAGGAAAATTTAACCTCCAGATGTCTCACTTTATAACACTATAACGTTTTCCTGAAATTCTTACAACTCAACTTTCATCAGAATCAATTCAAGCTATACAACTCTTAGTTTAACGTATATCATTCCCAGTTCAATCTAGATTATTTTTAATTGGGTTCACTAATTATTATTAACATAATCTTCGAAATAGAGATTACAAATTACCAAGAAAATTATTAAAATATTTTAAATAAACTAAAAATTGAAATTAATTCACTCAAAATCAAACTTACCCATCCTCAAACAACATTATTAATTCCTAAAATCATACACCCAAGTATTTATAGACCTTAATAATAAACTATGAATAATTTACATTTCCAAAACCCTAATTGAATATATATGTTATTAAACCAAAATGAGATTATATATTCCTCAAAATGTTACTCTACTTCAACCATTAAATGGTAAAAACCATTAGTTAAAAAGATCACACACTAGTTTCTATATATAATAATACAAAAAATGTGATTAACTTCACCAAAAATATCATGAATCAATTATCAATATCAATGATTTCAATTAATATCTAACTTACTTCTTCAAAATCAATCCAACCTTTATTATATCGTCACTAAACATATAACAAAGCTAAAACTTATCCTTCCCTCAAACAAGTGTTTTAAAATAGTTATATCCAAAAATATAATTGTCGTATAAATTCGTTTTTCAAGGATATTTTTATCATTTAAAATATAATTTCAAATCATTAATAGAAAAATACGGAATAAAGAACCTTATATATTTCAAATAATCCTAAATAACATTTAGAATATACCAAAATGTCATAGATAAATATAACTTCCCTAATTAAAATAGATATGTTTATCAAGAATTAATTTATATTATCATATCAACCTCCCTTCCAAAGGCAAGAAAAGGAAAATCACCATTTCCATCATAATACTCATAAAACAACCCCACATTTATTACACACTTAAACATGATTTGTTACATAAAAACATTCATGTGGTATGACATGGAAGATCTATAGGGATAGTGTCTTTGTGGATTAAGAACATTACATAACAACTTAGAACATAAAACACAACATCTTTATTGAAAACTTCATTTACATGAACACTACATTCCTTCGTACTTAGCATTGCATGGGATAACTTGAGGATATGTACAAGAAAGGTGTGAGATATAAATCCCAGTATGGTAGTAAAAAATTCATCACATGAAGAATACAATACATGTTAGGAAATAGGAATATAAATATAGAATAATAGAAACATGAAGATAAAGGCATAATATAACACGATTAACTTAACATGGAAATGTGGTAACTACATTTAACATGATAGCATGAGCCAAGGCCCATTGCACATGGATCATGAGTAAAACCTTATTTCACTTGAATTATCATGAGTAAACCCTCATTGAACATTCTGTAACATTATAATTATCTTTACCCAATGCATTGGAGCACTATCAGAGAGCACCCATCTTAAACATTTCATTTCATTCATAAGTGTGCCACATGGATCATAAAACATGGATTCATTAAACATAATAATTTATTCTATGATTAAGGAATGTAGAATTAATACATGGAACTATATAATAAATATGTAAATCTAAAAAAAATGTGAATACTGTTGATAGATAAATGTGCATGGTATTCACTACAGAATGACTTTCTCTTGGAAAATCACGGTGCAATTTCGACAACATATTGGTGTGACATAAGAATTCATAAAATTTTTGATAAGAGATAAATGGGAGTCTCATCATATTTATATGAAATTTACAGTAATTGTTTCACATAGAAACAGTTACCAACTAATGTAATGGAATATAGATTCCTAATACAAAACATTTTCTTGAATGTAAATGAGGAGAGAGAAATTTCTAATAGAATTTCGACATGGAAACATGTGTACATGGGAGGCATCAATGAGAGAGAAAGGGGTATCTAATCATTAAAACATAAAGATGGAAGTATATAAGAGATTATAAATCATAACTTGACATTTATAATTTAAAATAAAAGGACATAACAATATCAAAAACATGGATACAATGAGAAAAGGAAGGAATCCCTTATGGAATTTCGGCATAGTAATAGGTATACATTGAAGGAATTAATGAGAGAAAAATGGGTCTATAATAATTGAAAAATAAAGTGTAAAATATAAGTGAGGTTTTAAATCATACCCCAACATTTATAATTGAAAATAAAAGGTCATAACAATATTAAGAAACTTGGACATAAATAAGGAATAAAGAAATCCCTTACATTGAAGTGTGATAACAAATGATTGGGAGGGGATTGAGAGAGGCTAATTGAGAACTTGGGGCACCTTGGGAGGATTCTAGATATAGGAGGTCAGAGTTTGGTTGAGATCCAAAGGATTTTAGTGAATATGAAGTGGTTGCATGGGTGGGTTTTTATAGGAATATGAAGGGAATTCTTTATTATTTAGGTTTTGGGAACCTCACAATAAACTAATAAAAACCAAATACCAACCCCTTGTTTTTCCATGTTTTTACCAAATAGGTGTGGAAAAACATTATTTTATAAGTCCAATGGCCGATATTCTTAAAATATTAGGTTTTCTTATGTGGATGTGAGTCACACTCTCAAGGAAATAAATTTAAAAAGATACAATGTTTTATAAGTCATGAAGTGTCCACTAATTCTTTGTAAAATATATCAAACAAACCTAAAATAAAATTATTTTAATGGTAGAACATATATTTGCTGAAAATTATGTTTATAGTATTTTACTACATCACTATTGGGTCATTATGATGTCATAAAACACATTATATATTTAAATGGTATTTAATTTTTACCAAAATATTTGATTGTCTTAGAAAATTATGAAAAATTCCCATTTGGAAAATTTTGATGTCTAGATTCCAAAAATAATATTCATTTTATCTAATTTTTTTTAAAAATATTTGAATTTTGACTTTTAAAATAAAAACTAACATTTATTGAAAGTTCATGGGTTTTGAAAAAAATAGATTTCAAACCATAATAAAAATCACAATTGTATTCCTAATAATTATATGGTAATTTTATATTTAATGAAATTTAATGTAGTAATAATATTTTAATAAAATATTATTTAATTCAAAAATCCATTAGTTCCTCAAAATATATTTCTTAATTAACTAAAAATGATATTTTTCATTAAAAACTATTTACAAAGTAACAATAATAAAATGAATTTATATTCTCTATAAAAAATAATGTACATAATCATAATACTAGGGTCTCATTACATAACCTCTTATAACACATTCATATGACTGAAGGGTAAGGTGTGTGATGGTGACAGTCTCTTGGGGTGGCTCGGATAAAATCGCTCGGGTGGTAATCTCTATCAACTTCCACTTCTCCCGTAGGCAGTTTTTATAAAGCTTCTTGTGTTGAAGCTTAGATTGGGATTAGTCAAGAGAGAAGCCCAATGATGCCACCTGCTTTCTAAGATCTGAAAATTGTGATTCGTATGGAGGAATTCTATTGGATGAGGTCATCGCTTCCTTTGTGTGAGTAAATTGGATTTTTTAAAGCCCTATATTTATACTAATCATGTTATCACTGTTCAATGGATATATTAGAAATAGTCACAATTCATAACAGTATTTTAAAATATAAAAACATCAAACCAAGGAAGTGCATATGTTATATAACCATCTTACATAATAAGACATTTAATTAGATCAAGATGAATTTTCCTTAGTAAATATTTGGGTCATTACAATCTTTCCCCCTTAATAAATTTCTTCCATGAAATTTCATTTCCCCACACTAAAACAAATGTGGGTAACTTTGCTTCATCACTTTCTCCAATTCCCACATTGCTTCTTCAAACTAGTGGCTTCTCCAAAACACATTCACGAGTAGCATTGTCTTATTTTGTAGAACTTTTTCCCTATGATCTAAGATTTTCACTGGCTTCTCTTTATAGGAGAGGTCATTCTCCAATTGTACCACCTGTGGATTGTGTAAATGTGATGGGTCGGGTATGTACTTTCTCAAGAGTGATACATGGAATAAATAATGTACTTGAGATAGGTTCGGTGGGAGTGCTAGTTGATAGGCCACTACTCTAATAGGATCAAAGATCTCAAAAGGGACGATGTACCTTGGACTAAGCTTTCCCTTCATCCCAAATCTCATAAATCTGTTCCAAGGTGATATGTTGAGGAATACCATGTCTCTGACATCAAACATTAGGTCTCACTGGTGATTACTATCATGGCTATTTTTTCGTCTCTGAGTAGCTTTATTGTGATGTTGGATGGCCTTAACCTTCTCCACCATTTCATCGACCATTTCCAGACCTATGATATTTCTCTCCCCAACTTCATCCCAACATGCTGGTGTTTTGGACCTCTTCCCAAATAGAGCTTTATAAGGAGCCATTTTGATTCTTGAGTGGAAACTATTATTGTATGAGAACTCAACAAGAGGAAGATTTTGATCCCATCCCCCTTTTTTAGTCCATTGATAATTCTCCCAACATGTCCTCATGTGTTTGGATAGTCTGGTCAGATTGGAAATCAGTTTGAGGATGATAATCTATACTAAAGTTCAGCTCATTATCTAGATAATTTTGAAGACTCTTTCAAAACATAGAGGTGAATCATGGATCTCAATTGGATACAATTTATGGTGGTACTCCATGAAGCCTTACCATGTCTCTGATGTATATCCGTGCGAGTTGATCTAATGATACATCCTCCCGAATAGCAATTAAGTGTGCAGTCTTTGTAAGATGATCCACAGCAACCCAAGTAGCATTGTTTCCCCTGGATGTCTTCAGATGTCTGTTGAAAAAGTCCATGGTGATTTTATCCCATTTCCATGCTGGTATGGGTATTGGTTGCATCATACCTTAAGACTTCTGCCTCTCAATCTTCACATGCAAACACACTACGCACTTTGATGTATAATCAGTGATCTCATTCTTCATGTTATCCCACCATTAATGACCTTGTAGATCTCAAAACATATTTTTGTTTCATGTGTGGATAGTGAAATTTGAACAATGTGCATCAACCAAAAGATCCTTAAACAGCTCCGTACATGATGGAACACATAGTCTTTTCCAAAATTTCACAATTCCTTCTTCATTAACATTTATGTCTGAGGATTTACCTTTTTTGATAGTTTCCAAATTCTTCTGAATTACCACATTATACTTTGAGAATCCTTTATCCTTTCCAAGAGAGATGGTTTAGCAATGATTTGTGAAATGATTGATGATGTTCCATTATTTATGATTCCCATTTACATCTTCACCAAATCTAAGAAGATTGGATCCTTTTCAATTCTCGTCAATGATATAATATTTGGGTCCTTTATACATAGAGTATCTTCCACCTTGTTCACTTTCCCAAGGTGGTAATGGATTGAGTTGTAATAGCCTTTGACCAGATCTAACCATCTTCATTGGTGCATGTTCAACAATTTCTGTGTGAATAAATATTTGAGGCTTTTTTGATCTGTATATATTTCACACTTATCCCCAAAGAGGTAATTTTACCAAATTTTTAAAGCGATGATCACTACAGCCAACTTCATATCATGTGTTGGATATTTTTTCTCATGAAATTTCAATTTCCATGAAGCATATGCAATGAATTTTTCATTTTTCATCAACACACAACCCAGGACCTTCTTCAAATCATCACTAAATACCACAAAAATTTATCCACTTGTGGGTAATGTGAGCACAATCATAGTGATAAGCCCTATTTTCAATTCCTTGATTCTCTCTTCACATTCACCACTCCAAGAAAACATGACTCCCTTCCGAGTTATCTTGGTAAGAGGGTTTGAAAATCATGATAAATATCTCACAAATCAGTGATAGTATCCACCTATCCCCAAGAAGATACAGATTTCCTTTACCGATGTTGGCCTCAGCCATCCCTCTATTGCAGTTGTCTTCAAGGTATCAATAGATATTTCATTAACTGTGATGATATGACCCAATAATGAGGCCTCCTTCAACCATAACTCACAATTTATGTACTTTACATAGAGATTATCATATCTCAAGTTCTCTAGTACAATTCTTAGATTCTCCTCATGATCCTCCATGGTTTTGAAGTATATTAGAATATCATCTATAAAGATTACCACAAAATTGTCAAGGTATACACTAAAGACTCAATTCATTTGGTCCATGAAGCATTCCTAGGCATTAGTGAGTCCAAAAGGCTTTACTATGAATTCATAGTACCCATAGCTTGTACAAAAAGAAGAATTGGGGATATCCTCCTTCTTCACCCTTAAGTTGTAATATCCTGACCCCAGATCCACCATAGAGAAGTATTGTGCCCCATGTAGCTGGTCAAACAATTCAATAATTTGGGGCAGAGGATACCTATTCTTTATCATTATTTTTTGATCCCACGATAATCAATTCAAAGGTGCATTGACCAATCCTTCTTCTTGATGAAGAATATTGGTGCACCCCATGGTGAAGCACTTGGGTGTATAAACCCTTTATCCAGATTCTCTTGTAGTTGCTTATTCACCTCCTCATGCTCCACAACATCTATTCTATAAGGATTCATGTATATTTTCAATACACCAGGTATAAGATCAATTGAAAATACAACATCACATCTAGGAGGAAGATTAAGAAATTCATCAGAAAAAACTTCAGCAAATTCCATCACAATAGGCATGTCTTCAAGGATGGTTACTTCTTAAGACTTAATCGTCTATGCCAGATACACATCCTAATGGGGTAGTAATATCCATGCTTGATATTATGGTGCTATAGAAGATTCATCTTCTTCACTACACATGTATATAATCGGGGGTCGATTCTCCCTATAGAAAGTGATTTCCCTCTCACGGAAATTTATGTTGTATCTATATAGGGAAAGCCAATCCAGGATGAGAATTTCATCAAATTACACTAGAGGGAGTCTAATGAGGTTCTCTGGGTAGTTAAATCCACCAACTATGACATGGGAGGAGTTATATTCATGGGATGCAATGATTGCCCCATTTTTCTTAATCACAGAAATGTTTACATCCATGATTTGTGGTGGTATTGGGATTTTTCTACTAAACGTTTGGGATACAAAAGAATGCATAGAACCAGATTAGAAAATTATGTTTTCTATTCGTGAATGAATAACTAGCAGACCTATCACCACTACATTTTCGGGGTTTACTTCGGAAGTAGTGATAGAAAAATCTCACCCCTTACTTCCTTGGATATTATTGATTGCCTCTGAAAACCCTTGGCTTATGGAACTGATTTTCAAGGTGCATTGGTTCTTTGTAGTTGAAGCAATGAACAATGCGTTGAGAGTTGAACAGAGAATTCATCTCATCTATTAAATCTTCATGTTTTTCTTGTCATCAATTAATGGATAGGTGCCCTTCTCTTCCACAACTAATGAATTTCCTCTTCCCCATCAGGAAATTTCTAGGGCGCTTCTTTCCGCACCGTTGGCAAGTGTGGTGCTATATTTTATTAGCACCGTTGGATTTAACCACCAGACATATAAAATTGAAGTCCACCTTACAAATAGTATCCCCATTATACCACTATGATTCCCTGATCTCCATTTCAACCTTGAGGTAATATCAGACAATTTCCTCGTAGCTGTTGAAGTAACAGATCTCCAGGGCTTTCTACAGGCTAGGATTCAGCCCACTAAAGAAGCGGTCAACCCTGCATTCATGGGTAACAACAAAGACAAAGGAATACCATGAAAGCCTTGTGAAATCTTCCTAGTACTCTCTAACTGATTCGTCATCTTTTTCATGAGGGAAAGAAATTCCCTTTCCATATTATGTTGGAGGGTGCATGGAAAATATATATTAAAAAATAATCCTCTAGAAATCCTTCCATTCCAACACCTCGATCTCCTCCCCATGCATCATATTTTTTATCAATGTTCCCTATTCATCAGTTTCACCCTTCATACAACATGAATCTAGAAGAACATTCCCTTTTTCAGAACATTGATGGATCAAGAAAATCTTCTCAATGGATTTGATCCATTGTTCATAAAATGAGGGACCAAATAATCCATTAAAAGTAGGAGGCCTTTGTCTCATGAAGCTCTCGATTGTGACTTTTTCTTTCTTGGGGGGGGGGGGGGTTGAACATTCTTCTTGACCCATGTTTTTATTCAATTTTTGAGTTAACTAAAAGAGTATCAAGGAGTTTGTGATTCTTGGTCCCATTAGATTGATCATCTCATTAGAATAGTCATCACATTGATCATCCCATCAGTTGTTAGCCCAAGTCCTCCTATTACCGGCCATTATCTATAATGAAAGGGAAGTTAGGGGTAACATATAAAGGGTAATCCAAAGACAAAAATGGATTACTAATAAATTACTACAATTTCTTTAACTAATGAATCTATGGTCTTCAATGCATGTTATCTATGATCTAATTCCAAAAATATATTATTAAGGTCATTTTTTCCTTTAGTAATGGTTCATACTAATATTGTGAATTTAACAAAGTATATCCCCTGGGAGTGTCATATCAAAGAGTGCATGAAGGACAGTTGTCGTGTACTAGGATACCCTGGGTCAAGCCCGAAACTCCTTATCATATTTTTCACTCTTAGGTACATTTGTTTCAGAGGCACCTCTACCTGCTCGTATCTAGATAGAGATTTATTTTCTTGATAAAAAAATAACTCAATACTAACAAAAAATTAGGTATGATTTTACTATACTTAGTCTTATCTCTAATGTTTCACTAGGGTTTTCTAATCCTAATCCCAAAAATAACTAAACCTATCCTCAGATTCAAACTATAACAACCCTGATTTTATTACACACATAAACATGATTTATTACAAAAAAACGTTCACTTGGTACAACATAGAAGATCAAGTGGTATAGTGTAATTTGGTATTAAGAACATTACATAACAACTTAGAACACAAAACACAACATCTTTATTGAAAAACTCCTTTACATTAGCACTATATTCATTTGTACATAGCATTGCATGGGACAACATGAGTAAATGTATAAGAAACGAGTGAGTTATAATGCCCAGTAAGGGAGTAAAAAAGGAATAACATGATTAATACAATACATATTAGGCAAAAGGCATATAAATAGAGAATAAGAGAAACATGAACATAAAGGCATGTTATAACATGATTAACTTCACATACAAATTTGGAAACATCATTTAGCATGATAGAATGATCCAAGGCCCATTTTATAGGGATCATGAGTAAAATATCATTGCACATTAAATACCATGATTAAACCCTCATTGCACTTGACGTATCATGATACTAATCATTACTCAATGCATTAGAGCACTATGCGGGTGCACCATTTTTAAACATTTAATTTCATGCATACGTGTGTGACATGGATCATACAACATGGATTCATTAAACATAATCATTTATTCCACTATAATGGAATGTGGAATTAATACTTTGAACTCTATAATAAATAAGTAAATGTAAAAAATGGTGAATACCCTTGATAGAGAAATGGGCATTATAATCACTACACAATGACATTGGCTTGGAAAATCACAGGGCAATTTCAGCAGCATATCGGCGTGACATAAGAATTCATAAAAATGGTTGATGAGGGAGAAATGGGAGTCTCTTATTATGTACATGAAACAGACATTAAAGGGGTCACATTTACAATAAGACCTCACAACACCTTTCTTTGGAAGACATCCCCAACCATTTCCAATATATGGATTGTGATCTTGAGATGATAGGAGTCCTGGCCAAGCCAAAGAGGGCCACACATTCCTCTTATTATGTTGAGATGCTTATAGAAAGGGTAAATTAGGACCTCTTAAAACTCGTTTTCTATACTAGGTGAGAAACATTTCCTTAATAGTGAGGAATTTGTCAGGGTGGATCATGACCCGGACCCATTGGTTGATACAGATACATTCTAAGAGTAAATTGTCGAGGCTTCAGACCTAGATGAGCCCAAGGAACTGGACATATAGGAGGACTACTTTAGATCCCCAATGGGAAAGGGGAAAAACAAATTCATGGATTCAGATGGATTAATTTCAAACAATTGGAGGGCACATAGAAGGGAGGATTACCCCAACCTTCCTAGTCATCCTATTACTAGATATTATTCTAAGGGAATGTTATCCCTGAAGTCCTCTACTAAGGTTGGAATCTCAACCCTGAACAATTCCAAAGACCTTGGCCAATAAGAGGTGGCCACCATCCCCAAGGATCTCGTTATGGAAGGATGTGAGGCTACTTATCCAGCGTCTTCAAGAGGTGGTGTGGAGCTAAGTGGTCAGGGGAAGCAATGAAAATTATGTTCCAAAGTTGACTCCCAATACCAGATGTCCTTTGTGCTAGAACATAGGGATCTAATCATGCACTTGGACAAGTAAATGGTTGATTATACTTTTGATATTAAGGCTTTGAATAAGATAAGTCTGATCTAGGTGGCCACTACAAAGGAGCAAGGAGAGTGGACTGATAAGCAGACACAAATTCTGCTTAGAGGACTCAACATGGGGAATATTAGTAAGGAGTAATACAAGATATCTTGTGACAACATGTCACTTCTTTTTTAGGGATCCTTAAATGATTTCCCCATCATGAAGGTAAATGTTACTCCCTGGGTTTTGTTCTGGGAAAATGATTCCACCCAACATACTCTTTTCTTTAATATATCTACCATATCCTTTGGTACTGAAACTATTTAGTTGTGAGGGTTCCAAAATTCCCCTAAAAGTTCTTTCTTTAATAAAAAATTAACATTGATGGAGGAGAGAGAAATTCCTTACGGAATTTCAGCATGGTAACTGGTGTATATGGGAGACATTAATGAGAGAGAAAGGGGTCTCTCATCATTAAAACATAATGAGGGTAGTATGGGGGAGGTGTGAAATCATACCCCAAAATTTATAATTGAAAATAAAAGGACACAACAATATTAAGAAACTTGGATACAATGAGAATGGAAAGAATCCCTAACAGACTTTCGGTATGGTAACATGTATACATGGAAGGCATTCATGAGAGAGAAATGGGTACCTAATTATTAAAACATAAAGAGGAATGTATAGGGGAGGTACAAAATCATACCCCAACATTTATAATTGAAAATAAAAGGGCATAACTATATTAAGAAACATGGAAATAAATAAGGAACAAAGAAATCCCTTACATGGTTGTGTGATACAAAAGGAATGGGAGGGGCTTGAGAGAGGATAATTCAGAACATGGGGCACTTTGGGAGTACATTAAAGAGAGGAGGGGATAGGTTGTTCCATTCCCAAAGTCTTAGAGTGAATAGTAAGTGGGATCTTGAGAGGGTTTATATAGGAAAAGGGAGTGAGTTCTTTATGATTTTTGTTTTGGGAACCATACATTAAACTAATCAAAAACACAAACCAACCCATGGTTTTTCCCATGGTTTCTACCAAGTGGTGTGGAAAACATTATTTTATAAGGCCAAATGTCCTAAAATCTTAAAATATTAGGTTTTATTATGTGGATGTGAGTCACACTTTCAAGGAAATCAATTTAAAAAGTTAAAATGTTTTATAAGTCTTGAAGTGTCCACTAAACATTTTTAAAATAAATCAAAAAAATCTAAAATAACATTATTTTAATTTCAAAAAATATATTTTCCAAACATAATGTTTATATTATTTTATTACATAACTATTGGGTCATTAGTATGTCATAAAAACACATTATATATTTAAACGGTATTTAATTTTTACCAAAAAATTCAACTTTCTCGAAAAATTATGAACAATTCACCATTGCATAATTTTGAAGTCCTGATTCAAAAAATAACATTAATTTTATCAAAATAAATTTTTAAATATGTTAATTTTTACTTTAATAATATAACCTAATATTTATAAAAAATTCTTGGGTTTTGTAAAAAATAACTTTCAAACCTTAATAAATATCAAAATTGTGTTCATAATAATTATACGGTCATTCATATTTAATAAAAATTAATCTAGTAATAATATTATATTAAAATATTATTTAATTCAAAAATTCATTAATTCCTCAAAATAGATTTCTTAATTAAATAAAAATGATATTTTGGCTTTAAACACTATTTACAAAGTAACAAAAATAAAATGAATGAATATTCTCTATACAAAAAATTTTCACATAATCATAGTACTAGGGTCTCATTACATAACCCCTTATAACACATGCATACGACTGAATGATAAGGTGTGCGATGGTGACAGACTCTTGGGGTGGCCCGGATTGTAGGTTCTGGGCACAATAGTAGTGAATTGGTGGGTGTTACCAACATTAATTTTAGCATTGAACACTGTTCAATCTGAGATCCATCACAATAATAAAACACTGGATCATCAGAATAGAACGAAGAACGAAAAGAAAGAGAAGGGTCCTGGAACCATTGAGAGGATCATCATATGTTGGTTATAATTAATTTAATAAATTGACCAGAATTACATTGATGGAATTCTTTCTTTATTGATGTCTCCGACCACGATCCGATGTGATCCATCATGGCGTCATAGAATCCATGTGTAGGATTCCTCTAAAAGAGATCCACACGTGCTCCACATATCTCTAAATGTCGTTGAAGGGATATACAGGTGCTAGCACAGAAGAACCTTCTCTTGCGATGTCCACCTTCAAATGCCTTAATCTGGTGGTGGTGGATCTCTCTCAGTCTTAATAGAATTCTTGGTGGAAGGAGTTCTTTCAGCCCTGATAGAATTCTCTAGAATTGTTGGGCACAACTATTGGGGAAAAGTGTTGGGGTTGTGAGGATATTTATAATCGGGGTTGAGGTTATGAAAATAAATAAATGTGTTACATGTTTTATTTATTTAATTAACTCTTATTGAAAACCCACATGTCGAATCATTAATCCTTGACATGTGCCCACACTGATTATAATAAATATCATTTAATAAAATAATATTTTTTCCTAAAAATACTGACTAAAAAACTACACGGTATGTAATCATTAACGCACAACATGTACTTGATTTTCATTTCCTTTATTTCCTCCACCACATTTTGTGACCTTGAATAATGGATATTTATTTCTGAAATAAATGTAAATGCATTACTCGCTATTAAATAAATTATTTCGCCCAAAATATATTCTATCAAATAACTAGTATTGAAATAAATGTGATCAGGCATCCCTGAATAGTTATTAAACCACATTCAAGAATAATATTTATTCAACTTGTTAAATTAATATTTAACTTGAGATACGTGGACAAACTTTGTGTGTGGCCCTCTAGGCCTCTTTCTTAGTGGAATTAGGTGGAGTCTGCCTAAAGTCCAAGGTTATCATCCTGAAACATGCCAAGGAACCCATATAGAAAGCAGTTAACACTAAAATGATGTGTCACCTCCTAAAAACACTTACCGTGTAATGTAATCCCTTTTCCTCGATATCTCTAATCAAGCGGGTTGCATACTAGTGCCATCAACCCATGTGCTCGATTATTCTTTCTTTGACTTCCAGGAATTGAACTCGCTCATACCTTACCATGAACATGGATTTATTTAGGATATATCAATTCTATCAAAGGGCCTCAAATATCTACTTCCATTATGGAATAGAAAGGACAAATTCTTTCTCACATTATCTATTAATGTAGTATTACTCGTGACACACCCAACGTATCCTACCTCGCTACGAACAATGTGTCATCACGGTTTTCCTCAACACATCTAAGAGAACGAGTTTTAATACCCATTAATAATAATCTTAAAGTCTAAGGACCAATACACACATCTAGAGATAGGAACATCCAATGACACTATGAAATGTGTATTTCCTACTGGCGGGTCTCGTTCTCATAGTATCCTCCTGGATATTACCAAGGGAGCACACCAGGAGAAGGTCCCTCAAAGTTTTATGAGTCCTCACCCCTAATGGCATGTATTATTTGTATCCCTCAAATAAAATCATTCTTCCATAGAACATATATTAAAGAACAGTGTTATGGAATTTCCAGGTTCTCATCATAGCAGGGATCTGCTATGGCCCTTTAATGCAACAGTTGTCCTTAGGACATTATCACATGCATTGTCACAGAGAAGAACAATCAAGATGTGCTAAGGTATTTATTAATGAAAAAAGTACAAAGTAGTTGGTTCTAGGACACCAACTCTAACAAGAATAAAATCACTCGAGTTGTAATCTCTATCAATTTCCACTTCTCCCGTAGGCAGTTCTATTCAAGATCCACTTATTGAAGCTTGTCTTGGGCTTGGTCAAGAGTGAATACCAATGACGCCACCTTCTTTCTAATCTCCAACACAGGGGATTCATATAGACAAATTCTACTTGATGTGGCCATTTCTTCATTTTTTTGAGTAAATTGGATTTGTTAAATGCCTTATTTATACTAATCATGTGATCACTATTCAATGGCTATATTAGTAACGATCACAATTTTTTACAGGATTTTTAATTCCGAAAACATAAAACCAAGGATGTTCATATGTTATATAACCATATGACATGATAAGACATATAGTTAGATCGATAAGAATATTCATTAAAGCAAATTGGGTCATTACAAAGAAAATTATAATATTATTTACCATTTATATATGCTCCCTTATCTGGTTATAAGCCATAATGATTTCAAGATACATATCTTTCTCTGCTACATCTCCATGATAATTTCTCAATCAAATACTATGACCAAAATTGTTATGATAGTATCTAAAATATGATTATTAAAACATAAATTGAAATATATCTTCCATTTGGATGTGTTTTTTAACATGCTATACTTTTGGATCAACATATGACTCCCTTGTTCAATCTTAGGTTATCCATGGTCATTTATCTATTAGGTTTTTTATCCTAATTAGTTAACATTATTCATAAATCCTTTATAATGGTACTCAAAGATAATTTTATTTACAAAATCATATCCAATGGGAGTTTTTTCTAGGAGTGTAATCTTAGGACCACTCATCATACATTAGGGTGATGATTGAGTAAATTATCAATAAACCATTTTTGATTGATTATCAATATGTGTATCCATTCCATGACCAGATCAACTAGACGACATAAAATTTATGTGTCATTTCTTGGGAAAACCACATAATATCTACTTTACCAAAACATAATTATTTTATCTAATACATATAATTATCTCTAGGGTTTTTAAAAAAATTTCATTACACTAATCCATAAATAAAATGTGTATTATTTACTTGGAATTATATCATATAGTTATCCAAAATAGTTATCAATAAATTTGAAATTATCATTAACCATAACTTATCATCCCTTAAATTATTCTCTGTAGGTTCTGGGAAAAGAGGAATCGCCTTGTGGGTATATAACCATATTGGTTTTTTCTGATTTTATGGATCATATTCCCATTGATCAATATGTGAATCGCATCAAAAATTTATTTTTTTCCTTCAAATATTGACAGAGAGAAACATGGAACCTAGAGAGGATATTTTTATGTCAAATATATAATTAATTTAATTTATAACTGAATAATGGTTACCTCATATTATAACCTTTAATTGATGATTATTTTATTGATAATCTGAAAACCACTTTTCGGATTACCATCATTACACATGTAGGATTAAAGTGTATAACCCATCTAGTAGTGATCCACACATTCTCCATTAATCTCAGAATGACAGTAATTGATTGTTAGGTTCTACCATGGAGGATTGATTATCATGTACTATTTATCTTGACCACTTCAAGATCATTTAGTATTAATGGTTTTCTTCTTATTGTTGAGAATATTATAAAGTGAATAATCTGAGAGAGATGTCTGTTCTGAACAACGATTCTCAATTCCCAATTTTTTGAATAAGCCTACAGAATAGACATAACCATCTATTTATAAAGGTAGAGTTTTGGTTAAAATATTATTTAATCATGTATTATCACTCAAATAATATAATAAACCATTCCTGATCTCATTCCATTATAATAATAATATTATTATTTTATATCCTATGCTAACTGGAATAATGATAAATATTATTTTAATGGCATGTAAATTAATATTTATCAACAGAAATTATCTTGGTCTTCTCAAATTCCACCACATTAATTTAATATCTAAAAAAATATTTAATTAAAAATTTAAATTATAAAAATATATTTTATCCAAAATCTTGAGAAAAATTATTTATTAAATATTCAATAAATAAAATAAATATTCTATTCATATTCAAGTGAATAAATATTTTTTAATATCAATGTGTTTGATAAAACATGAATAAAATTATTCCTCATTATTGAAAATAAATTTAATTTCAATAATTAAATTCAAATATAATTTAATCTAGATAAATTGAAACCCTTAGTGTGTGACCCTCTAGGATTATTATTTTTATTGTCATTAGGTGAGCTTGCCTAATGTTCTAGATTACTATCTAGTAACGGTTCAAAGCACCTAAAAGAAAGAACTTAATGTTGAGACATAGATAACCACATATAAGTGATCATGGTGTAATATAATCTATTTTTCTCAGTATCTCATCTATAAAGTCGAACATATGTTTCATCAACCTATATGATTAATATGTCTTTCTTTGACTATTAGAAATAAACATGTAGTTACACCATGAAAATGGAATTTAATGTGATGGTTCCATTTCAAACAAATGGTTGTGACATAAACACCCATAAATATGGAAGTTAAATGACCTTTCCCAACATATCCATTAATAACATGTCATGTATGATTTATGAAATATACCCTACTTCCTAAGAACATATGTTGTCACTGTTTTGGTTAGTAAATCTATGTTCGTGAATCATGTCATGTATTAATTGTAACAACCGCTACAACAGTATCCTAGAGTTTTGGCCTACATTATTAAATTGGAATAAAAAGGGATATATTTATAAAGGACCAATCACTTTAGTAGTCTTTGAGATTTAGATACATACATGATAACAATTTAACATTTGGAATAAAATACTAAACATAAAAAAATGTTTTTCATTTTTCAAAATCAGATAAATATTTCTCCTTCAAAACCTCAGGGAATGAAAAAATAAGGGTGCGATCAAATGATTAATAAGGGTTAGATAAAGTGTAGCATACCATGATTAAATAAATCATAATAAATATGGAAATGTAGATATCTAGAAATACATTCCATTTAATCGACAATTTGAGCATGAAATGAATCCAAGGATAATATCAATGAAATAATATCATGGATAATAATAATTAAATTCACAATAAAGTAGTTGAATTATATTAGAGGTGATGATATCAGACATCATGATATCTATACCATCAATACATTGTGCTAAGATAGTTTAATTTATTGGTAGGTATACACTAAAAATCAATTTAATATATCCAAATGATTTGTATCATGAAACCTATCGATTCATCAAAGGGGAATATAATTTGGAGCCCCTTCCATCCCTACAAATATAATTCATTCCAACTATATATATTGAACAATTTATTTCATAAACAAAATTCCTTATCTATAAATGTGTGTATTTAATAATGAATAATACATATCAATATTTCCCCTCTCAATCAAATAACTCTCCAAGTAAAACATTATATGTAAATTTGGTATACAATTTATGCAATGATCATATCCATGATACAATCAATATAGATATTTTAAATACATGTAATGTACATTTATCATAAGAAATTAAATGTTTTAAGATAATATTAATGAAAAAAATTAAAAAGAGGTAAAATATGACCATTAATTCATCAGAAATATGGGTATTTTAATAAATTCAAGTCATTTGGAGAATAAAAGAAAATGGAAGTGAAACATTAAAATAAGTTTTCGTTAAAGGGTTTTATTTGTAAAAAAATATAAAACTTATAGTAGAATCTAAATAATTTAAAATTGTTACAATAGTGGGAAAGTCATGTAATACAAGATACATTTAAAATTATTATTCTTTTTACTTTTTGAAAAGAAGGTTCAAAATTTACCTTCTGGAAATAATTATTAACATTCGTTAAAAATAATTTAAAAATTAGACAAAAAAACAAAATTTACTTATTAAATAATTGGAGTAAATAAAAGGACTTTTCTAAAAAAAATTAAAAACTAGGGATATGATAGAATAATGTGCCCTATCAATAAGAGAAATAAGATAAACTTTTATTTTAAACATTACACTTGAAATATTAAACTTGATAGGAAACCTTAATCAACTTGAATAAATGGATACTCATGTTAAATAACTCAAAGGATAATTATATACACTACATAAAATTTAATAGGTTCATAATACAAAATATTTATAAATGGAGTGGAAGTTGAGATGAAATATCTTACATCACGGTTCCCTTTAGTTGAATGCGCTTTCACCTCATGTATAATGTTTTTTCCATGTTATTAATTTATATAAGAACAATATTAATATTTATAATATCATATTTTATCCTATTATAACACATTATCACATATTAATTAATAATATTTTATTATTACCAATTTAGTATCTTTAATTAAATTTGGATATGAAAAATGAATCACATCGCGTTGTAGAGATGTTAGGCCGTACATACACATATTTGATGTTATCATTTTCATTTCGAGTGAAAGGGAAAGGAACTGAATGATAAATTAATTTTATATTATAAATATTACTTCAACATTGTCATATATATTCATGAGTTCTATCATTATGACTATATATTTGAGTCGGTTATGGAAAACAATTTACATTAGTTTGTGAGGCGGTAGTCTGTCGTACACAAGAGGGATGGTTTTGTTTCCCATTTGTGTTGAATGAGATAGATAAATATTATTAAATAAAGATAATAACATCTCACTATATGATAGATATATTTGTTATTATATTTTAATTTTTAAGAAATAATTTAAGGCGGTAAATGAACAAGTAAAAAAAGAACTTAATGAAAATGATTAACTTCCATTAGAAAAATATCTTTTGGATCTCTTATTAAGGAACCAAGGATTGGTTTTGGGGAATAAAATCACCTATATAACATGTATAATGATTTTGGGGACATATTTTGAAAGTTTTTTCTCATCCAAAATAGCTCAAGAGGTGTTAAGAATTGAGAGGAAGAGGTTCTTTTTATAAGATAGTGGAGGGATACTCTTGGAATTTCATAAAGTATTAAATTAATTGTAATTTTTTATCCCTGAAAATGGATCTAAATGATATATTTATAATATAGGATTATGAAGATTCGAAATACTCTCATATAAGAAAATATGGACATGTTTAGACTATTATTTACACTTATCTTTTTGTTTGAACCCCATGCTATCATTTTTTAGAATTATGGAGATAAAAATGTTTTTTACTATTTAGGGGTTAAGATAGTTACTATAAAAGGATAGTTAAACAAAAAATGAACCATGTTTTATATTTTTAATAATATACCAATAATTTGGATTAAAATAATATATATTTTTTAATTCCAAACCATTTAATAAAATATTATTTATTATAAAGTATAAATAATGTCATTTTTTGAACTATTTATTTACATTGACTTCAATAATTTCAATACTATAAGGGAATTAGAATATAATAAATTTAATCATACCTAAGATGTTATGGTTATATAGAAAATTTGTGTAACACGACAATTAATTAATATTATATTTCATTTAACATTTTTAATATCATTTATTTTATTTTTCTATTAACAGAATAAATATTGTGTTGGTGTTGTGTAAGTATTTAATGAAATTATTTAATTCCTAAAAATCAAAATTAAATTCCCATGATAAAAAAATATTTTCTTTTTAAAATAATTATTTATAATTGAATATAGAATATCTTTATCCCTATCACAGAATATTATGGAAATTTAAATCAAGAAAGTAATATTTTTTACTTTTAATTGTATAAAATAATATAAAGGTGAAATTCAATGTCAAATGGAAAAAAAATTATGTATTAAAATATTCATGATTATTGATAAAATATATTCATCTAATAAAATTCTAACAAGTGTCGTGATAATTTTTTTGTGCTTATCATATAATTTTTAACATTAATTAACACATTTTACCTTTATCGTGGTAACAAAAATAACTATGATTACTAATCATAAAGAACAAAAATAAAAGGGACCCATTTAAAAAATATTTATTATGATTATTAAAAATATTTAATATATTTTTTAAAATTCAATTCATATATTTGGTATAATTAAATTCATAAATAGACCCATAAAACTTGTTTAAAAATGGTTTTTCATGAAATGCATTTTTCTTGTTTATGATGATCTTACATCAACTGTATGAATATAAATCATCATTATATGGATTTAAATTAACATATATATTAAATATAAAAATTTGATTTAAATCGTTCATCATTAAATGTAATTTTAATTAATTAAAATTGAAAGGCAATATGCATAAAAAATAGTTTTCTAAAAAATATCAATTTTTATGTCCAAATTCTATTATTTCCTTTTCTATAAAATTGATAATAAATAAATAGTTAATTAATTATATTATAACAAATATTTATAAATAAAATTATGAATAGGTAAATACTATATTTTCAATTATTCATAAAATCTTAATTCTAAGGAAAATTTCCAAAATCCAATCTAAAATAATTTTGACTATATAAGATCAAAATAAAAAATCATCTTATAAAATTATAATTATTGTGACCAATACTATTAAAATGTGAATTTTATTATATAATTATTAAAATATAATTCCCACTTACTATAATTGAATTTTGGGTGTAACATTCTTCCCTCCTTCAAAAATTTGGTCCTTAAAATATTCATGGATATTATTTTCTAAAAAAACGAAGGTGATTCTTCTTAATAACATCCTAAAGTTACCACATTGTTTCATACATTTTATTATTTCTCCAATGTACCTTTACCAGTTGAGTCATCTGATTCCACAAAACATCTTCTCAAGTTTCATGAATCTGGATAGGCTCTTTATAGTTATATTGATCAGGTTCTAATTGTATTTCTTCATGTGTAATCACATGCATTGGGTCTGTCATGTAAATCATTAACAATGTGATATGGACAATATCAATTACTCAATAGAGACTCGGTGGATATTTCAAACAATAAACCACATCTAAAATTCTTTCCAAATTTTTTAAAGGTCTAATATATAGGTGAATTATATTCCCTTTTATTCCAAACCTTATAACACCCTTCCATGGAGATACATTCGTGAAAATGTGATCTCCCACCTGAAATTACAAATCTTTCCTCCAATTATCAATATAACTACTTTTCTTACTTTGAGTTTCATTAATATGATTATTAATAGTATTTAACTTTTTCATTATCTCCTTAATTTTTTTTTTGCCTACAAATTCGCCTTCACCAAATTTATCCCAAAAAGATAGAGTACAACCTATCTATCCATATAATGCTTTATATGATTCCATATGAATAATTAAATGGATGGTATTATTATAGAAATACTCTATAAAAGGTAAATTTTGATCCAACATAACTTAAAAATAAAGTGATCTTGACCTTAAAATTTCCTCTAATGTTTGAATAGTCCTTTCAGAATTTCTATTAGCTTGAGGGTGATGAGTGATTCACAAATAATTCTCATTATCTAGTTCCTTATAAAGAATTTTCCATAAAATTAATGTAAATATTAGATCATGATTAGACCAAATTGAATTTGGTGTTCCAATAAAACTTCCAAATTAATTAATATAGAGTCGTGCAAGGTGATCAAGATATAAATTTTCTCTTATAGAAAGTAAATGTGAATATTTTGTAAGGAGATCAACAATAACACATATTGAATCATTCTTTCTAGGAAACATTGATAACCCAATGAAAAATTTCATAAAAATTTCATTACATTTCCATAGAGGAATAGGTATAGGTTGCATGAATCCTATATGATTCTATCTCTCAACCATTACCTATTGAAAAACCAAGTATCATGATACACAATCACCAATTTCCCACATCATATTATCCAACCCAAAATTTTACCCCAAATCCTGATACATATTAGTACTACATGGGTGTATCGAAAAATTTAGATTATTAAAATCATTCAATAATTCTATTCTCATCACATTTATATATACCAGGAAAGCTCAGCCAGGGACAAAGTCCCTGACCATTTATTAAAGAAAAGGAAAAAGTACAGTAAAAGCATGTTTAGGAGAACCGAAAACCTTACAACCAAACAACTGATCCCCCAAGCACAAACGACATTCGAAATTCAAAAATCAAAAACCACGAACCCTGATCCTTCCTCGAGCCACGCGAAAACTCGAGAAGTGTTTCACGTGATAGCCATTACACAGCCAGCGAGAAATCTGGAACCACGCACATCTCCACCACGTGCATCCACCACTGCAGGTCGCCGACGAGACCCGCATCGCCGGTGAGAGTCAATAATCAACCTCGACTTCGTAGAATCAAACACCAAAACCAGAGTGCTGACCGAGATGGGCATTGTCTCCGCGGTTCCACATAGCGGAACCCCCCATAAGACAATCCTGCAGAAACCCAACCACAAGCAAATCATCATCACCACCACATAAAAAAGAAAACAGATCCACAAATCATCAAGAAGAAACGAAACCACCCAAGGAGGACCCAGTCCGTCGCCATTCATACCGACATAGCACACACAGAAACAGATCCCCAAACCAGCATCATCACCAAAACCCGTACAAAGATTAAAAGATGAAGCAAAACCCACCACCACCTTCCGAAACACAACTAGTGGCCAGATATGCCCAAAGCACAAGCTCCTGACACCGAACACGACGGAAACCCCAGAGCGCAGCACAGATCCCGCACCCTGGGGCATCATCACGCCTCCAAGACAAAGAGGGTGAGCGACGATGCAAATGCCGAGGATGATGACGAGTCCGTGCAAGCAGAGGGCAGCCGCACCGTGAGTGCACCTAGCTGAGAGCCGAGGAGAGAACAGCCGCTGCGGGGATAAGGCGGTGGCAGATGGGAACCCTAATCGCCGCAGAGCCCCTTACGGGAACATAAAGTCAAAACGTGTGTAAGGGTAACGCTCGTCTCCCACTGGGGGCCCCGCCATGCCAGAGCGCGCCGCACGTTCCCCGACTAGGCAAATGGCTTTGAATCGCCCTATGCATAATACACACAGTGTCCGAGTCTAGCGGGACTCGAGCCTGGGTCAGTTCCCACAGAGAGCGAGGGGTACAACCAGCGGGTACCACTCGGCTAACACCCCATGGGCGCTCATCACATTTATATATATAACACATAGTCTCTTTCAAAATTTTGAAGTTTCATATTCACAGAAAAGTTTTCCAATTTTCATTAATTCATGGATCAAATTTTCTTTTGAAAATTATATTCCTTAGGTTTTAAATTTTTTATCTTTTCCAATAAATATTTTTTTAAAATAATTTGAAAATGTAGATTTGTCACCACTTACTTAATAATTCCCTTATCCATATTTAATATAAATATGAGCATCAGATCACTATCAATCATAATTTTATTTAGAACACCATTATAATTCCTACTCAATGTATCTACAACATTATTTTCCATCTTTTATTGGATTTTTATTAAGAAATCATAATCCCTGAGTATCTTGAACCACTGAATTTTCTTTAATTTGAGATATTTATGTGAAAAGATGTATTTTAGACTCTTGTGATCTGTGTAAATATCACACATTTCCCCATAAATATAATGTTTTCATATCTAGAAATAAAATATTAGGACTACCAACTCAATGTCATATGTTGGATAGTTCTACTCACATGTCAGAGCTACTTTGATGCATAAGAAATATCATTATCATTATATATAAAGACCCAACCTAGTTTCATCTGTGTTACATTACTATATATCACAAATCCATCATTTTTGGATGGTATATTCAAAATAATATCATTGATCAATCTTATGTTCAATTATTCACAACAATCTTCACATTCCATTGTCCATGGGAACTGAACCCCTTTATATGTAATCCTGGTTAAGGAATTCCATATCAATATCATTAATCCTAATTTCCTTTTCTTTATAATAAATGTTTGGCATCATATTTCGAAAGTTATTACATACAAATTTTTATATCAAATCCAACAATAATTATAATAATAAATTTTGAAATAGGTCTAATTTATTTGTTTCAATGGGAATTTCCCAACACATTCTTATTGCAGTTATATTTCTAGTAGTATTCTTGACTTACAACACTCTTATTATGGTTCTCAAAAAATATCTAATTTTATTAGTAAACATATAAGATATAAAAGAGTGATATGGTCTAGAATAAAATAAATAATTTTATAAATATGAGGATATAATTAAAGTACCCTCCACAACAGTTTTAGTGACCCATCCTCAGTTGTACTGATCCCATAATCTTGGACCACACCCCTTATCCTCTTTTATGGTAAATCCCCTTAATGATTGTGACACTAGTTTGAAAAATGACCCATTTAATTATTTTTGAAGCATGAAATAGTATTGGTTTCTTTATTTCCCTTCCATTCATTTTCTTGATGACCCTTATCTTTACAATTCTAACAAACATTCTTGACCATTAAGAATTTTCTGGGATGATTCTTTCCATAATTTTCACATGATGGGAATTTCTTCATTTTCTTCCTCTTTTTTGACATGTCCCCTTTTTTATTGGTGTTTATCCAACCTCTTAATCTCTTGATTTCCCATAAATATATAGGATCTATAAAACTTATTATCTATTTTTATGGTACATAAAATTCTTTCATCATATGATGCATTTTTTTAAGAAACTAGTTTAGTTTGGAGACTTGGCTTAACCCCTATAAAGAAATGGAATGTCTTACTTTATTTATTACATATGTAATCAAAATAATACATGTAAATTGATGTATATTAATCCTCGTACTCTAAAAAAATTTCTTCGTCCTTTTTCATTAAGTTGATAAACATTATCTTCATTTCAGTTTGTTTCTCATGTGGGAAATAATATTCAAATAATTTTACTTTAAATTATCTCCATAAGATGTGTTATATTTTATCATCCTACATAGTATTATGGATCAACAATAACTATTTATCAACATCACATTTGAGAAAATATACTACCAGTAAAACGTTTTCACTTTCATCACATCCCATGGAAAGAAATTTCTTTTTGAGGGACTTAATCCATTTTCTAACTGTCATGTGATTAATAATCCCAATAAAATATAGAGTTTTATTTCACATAAAGTGATCAAAAATATGTGTATCATGTCATATAACATCATGTTACTCTGTATTTTAATGTTTATTAGTCATAACCTGGGCCAACTACCCTTATATGGCCAGGATCTCCTCAGCTCTAACACCAATCATATTGTCATGCTCAGCTGGTAAATTTCAACATTTTCCATTAGTATTTGTAATATTATTTCTTATTGGCTCAATTATAAAAAATTTAATGTAATATATTATCTAATAACATTATGAATTTTAAATAATAATATATAATTATAAAATTGGTGTAAAACTGAAAAAAAAACTTTAAAATTTATGAATTATTATTCTATGAATCATAAACATCATTTATTTTTGAAAATAATCATAAAAATATTATCAAATATTTTATAATTATTTGTAAAAAAAATATAAATTTACCAAATAATATCCCCCATTAGTATCAAACCATATGTGTACTAAGGGAACACATACCATTTACATGAATTGTGGTTGAGATATACTAAACAAACTCTTTCGGGGTTATTACCCCTAGATGCATTTACACCAAAAACCACATCTATTTATAGTATCTATATAGAGACATAATGCTTAGATAACCATATAATATCTTCCTTACCAAAACCTATTATGATATTTTCCCAAAATTAGACAAATCCTCAAATTTTTTAATAAGTTTATATTCCCTAATCAAGGTTTCCCAAAATCTAGTTCCCAATGTTCTACTAAACATCTTATAATTCTAACTGTAACAACCTTAACTCGAGTAACCCAGAATTGATGTCAAAATTATTATATTGGAATTGATACAAGGGATCTAATCCAAAAGGATTTATTAATTTAGTATTATTATATATATTTTTATATATATATACATATATATATATGACGCTCATTTTATATTTAAAATAAAATATAAAACATAGCAAAAAAACATTCTGCATCCTTGAATATCATTCTAATATTTATTATTCATAACGTGGGGAGGAAAAAAATAGGTGTGAACTCAAATGATTAGTAAAGGATACATACAAAAGAAGCTACCATGAGTAAACAGTTCGTAATAAATATGTATGGTAGATAACTATAAACACATACCATTTAATCAATAATTTGAGCATGAAATGAATCCATAAATAATATAAATGCAATAATCTAATGGATACTAATAATTCAATTCTCTATAAAGGAAATGAATAATATTGGACATCATGTTATTAGATATCATGATATCTTTACCATCAATACCTTAGGCTATGACAGTTTAATCAATGGGTCGGTATACACCAAAACCCAATTAATTTGGTCAACTAATTTGTCTCATGAGAAAAGTTGATGAATCGAGGGATTATATAATTATGACCCACATCCACCACTCCATGCCTAATAAATTACTTATATATTGAAAAAAATAATTTGATAAGCAATATTCCTTATCAAAAAAAATTCTATATTGAATAAATAATATAGTATATTAATATTTCCACAGTCAATAAAATGATTTTCAAAGTAAAACACCATTTATAGAATTGGTATACAGATTATGAAATGATCAGATTATTGATACAAAGAATATAAATGTTTAAGAGAAATTTAATTTCCAATTAACATGAGAAATTAAATGTTTCAAGAGAAAGTTAACGACCAAAAATTATTAAGTGGAAAAACATGGCCATAAATTCATCAGAAATATGGGTATTATATTATATTCAATTATTTTAAAGAATAAAAAAATAAAATTAAATCTTTAAAATAATTATTCTTTAAAGTTTTTTATTTTTTAAAAAATTTATAACATTTATAAGAATTTATATATGGTAAAATGGTTACGATAGAGGGAATTTCTATTAACACCATATATGTTTAAAACATTAATTTTTACTTCTAGTAAAAAATGTTGAAAATGATCCTTTTATAAAAAATAATAAATTTTCCTTTTAAAAATTTTCAATATTAAAGGATAACATAAAATGTTCTTAATAAATAATTTGAGTAAATTAAAGTACTTATTTTAATTTGTTTTGTAAAATATGGATACGGAAAAAAATTACCTGATCTATAAAAGAAATAAGACCATATATTTTTAAAACAATATTGTTGAAAGATTAAACTTTAGATGAAAATTTAATCATCATGTATAAATTTATATTCATGTTAAATTACTAAAAGAGGTAGTATATACAATACATAAAAATAAATAGGTGTATAATACCAAATATGTCTTAGTATAGTTGATATTGAGATGAAATATCTTACCCCATGCTTCCTTTTAGTTGAATATGATTTAAAATCATGTGTAGTGGTTTTTAAAATATTATTAATTTATATTATCACCATATTAATATTTAGAGTATCATATATTATCCGATTATAATATCATATCACCTACTTGTTAATAATAATTCATTTTTATCATTATTTCAGGTGTTAAATGATTCGTTTATTCGTACATGTTTTGTCATGGAAGTTATTATTATTGTGACTAGAAATTGTTATATTATCTTCAAAAGTATATTAAGTTGATAAATATGATATTATTTCATTATATACCTTTTTATAATCATTCTTGAAATTTTTACATGGAAAATGAATCATATCTATTTGTGGAGATGGTAGGCCGTACGCACACATGAGAAACCTTATCATTTCTATAATGGGTGGAAGGGAAAGGAATTTAAGAAATATTAAATTTATTGAATCAGTTTTATGCCATAATAATCATACTTATTCATGAGTTTTATCATTATCACAACCAATGTGAGTCAGTGATGGGAAACAATTCCAACGGTTCACAAGGTGGTAGCCTGCCATACACACGAGAGATAGTTTTGTTTTCCATTTGATGGAGTAGGAAATGGATAAAAATTATTTCATCAAAATAATATATAAGTATATTGTATATAATTTGTTATTATATAGGAATTTTTAATACAAAATTGAATGTGGTAAAAGAAGAAGTAAAAAATAATGAGCTTGGTGAAGATGTTTACCTTTACTTAGAAAAACCTCATTTGGATCTCTTATTAAGGATCCTAAGTTTTATCTTAAGGGAATACCATTACATCTAGAAAATGGATATGTTATTTTTGGAGAGATATTAGTAGGATTTGGTGTATCTAAATGGATGAATAGGTTTGAATAAGTGAGTAGAGGTGGTACCATTTCATAAGAGAGGGGAGGGGCACTCTGGGAATTTCTTAAAAGTACTAAATTAATTGAAATTATTTATTAAATAAAAATTTCTGAAAAATTATATATTTAAAAAATATGACGATTATGGGTTGAAATATTTCCATCCAATAAAATTTTGATAAGTTTATACTTTTTTAAACTTATGGTTTTTGTACCTCACTTATCCTTTTTAACAATTATAATGACAACAACGTTTTTTACTATTTAGGGGTTACGATAGTTCCTATAAAATGAAAATGGATCAATAAATTGACCATGGTTGATATTTTATATTATATCCCAATTATTTTTCAAAATATGGGATTTTTAGGAATTTTTTTTCATTTAATAATATATTATTTATTATAAAATATCATTAATGTCGTTTTCAAAACAATTAATTTACATTGAAATTAATAACAAAAAAATCAAGGTAATTCGAATATAAACAATTAAAAATTCCCTAACATGTTATAATTATCTAAAATATTATATCATTACAAAAATTTATTAAAATTATATTACTTTTAACATTTTCAAAACCGTTTATTTATTTTTTCTATTAATTGAATAAATATTGTGCCAGTGCTGCCTAGGAATTTAAGGTAATTATTTCATCCCTATAAATTAAAATTAAATTAACATGATATAAATCATTTATCATTCAAATAATTATTTTCAATCTAACATAATTTTTCTTTATTCGTAAACCAAAATATTATAGAAATTAATAGTATGAAAGTTACATTTTTTAATTTTATTTATATAAATTTATATAAACATGAAATTAATGAACATATGGGAAAAAAGTAAAATATTATAATTTTAGATGATTATAGAAAAAATATAGTAGTAAAATAAAATTATTTCAAGTGTTATGGTTATTGTTTTGTCCATATAATATTATTTTTAACCTTAATTAACCCATTTTACTTTTACCGTTGTAATAAAAATTTACTATGATTACTACTCATAATTAAAAAAAAATAAAAAGGAACTATTTTCCAAATATTAACTATTCTTATTCCAAATAAAGAACCTGTTTTTTCAAAAACAATTCACAGAGGTGATATAATTTAACTTAAAAATAAACCCTCAAAATGTGTCAGAAAATGGTTTTTCAAGAAATGAATTTATCATGCATAAGTTTGTATAACATTAACTGTACGACTCATAATCATAATTATATGGTTTTAAATTCATATATTAAGATATATAATATATATATTTCATTTAAATAATTCATCAATATAGATTATTTTAATTAATTAAAATGGAAAGGCATTATGCTTAAAAAAATTTTTTTTGAAAAATATCATTTTTTATCTTGAAATGATGTTATCATTTTTTCTATAAAATTTATAGTAAATACATGGTTAATTATGAATATTATAAAAAAAATTATAAATAAATCGAGTAATATTTCAATACTACATTTTTAATTATTCAAAAAAATTATTTCAAAGGAAAACTTGAAAAACTCATTCTAGGTTAATTTTGACCAAGTAAGTTCAAAATTGATATCCATCCTATCAAATTGGTATTCTTTTACCATGAAATATTTAAATGTAAATTTTATTATAGTTTTATTAAAATAGAATGTTCACCAAATATAATAGTATATTGGGTGTTACATTAATGATAATCTTAAAGGCTAAAGACTATTATACATGCTCATATATAGAAATATCCAATTAGACATAAACATGTGGAATTCAGAATGGTGGGTCTATTTTCATAATCTAATATATTAGAAATTACCAAGAGATAACGTCATGAGATGAAGTCTCATCCACTTAGGAGTACTCACACCTGACGCTCATCACACTATGCACCCCATCTTAGAATGTTATCTGATTGTAAAACTATATTTAAGAATTTCATCTTGGAATTTCATGATCCTCACCATATTAGGGATCTTTTATTACATTATCAATGACACAGATACCATAGTAAATTATTATATCAAATTCATACTGAAAAATTAATGATAAGTAATAATATATTTTTCAACATTCAAATCATTGAATATCCATGTGATCCAAAGTAAAAATAGTCAGTTCAAAAACACAAACTCTGATAGACTCCAACATGGACTAGATCCAACTGCCTACGACTTTCAATATTCTATATCTCACATGATGATCATGATTATACTGAATCAAGGGTTTAGTCAAGGGGTATACCATTTTTTCTTCCATGGATAATCATCCCACTACAACTTCACCACATAGAGAAAAATCCCACGAGAGTTTATATTTCTAAATTAAATTATTCATCCACTTATGTGACCTTAGCTCCTTAGAAATATCCACCACTATAGTATTGTCATAGGATAGTGTGATAAGTTATTCACTTCTAGGCACAACAACAGGATATTTGATGAATTTCTATACCCAAAATACTTTATCTTTCTCAGAAGCTGCAATATACTCAGACTCTACTGTAGAGTCTATAAGCATAGATTTCATTACGCTATTCTGCTCAAAAAACCTCCACTATGAGGGAATATTTATTTCATCTATGATTTAATGTCATCTTAATATACTTTTAAACTAGCATCTTCATATCCTCTAATGGGAAGTTCCTCATATACTCCATAAACCAGGAACATATTCATAGTAAACCTCTGATACTTAAAGATAGTCTTGACTATCACCAATCGGTGGATACCTATGTCATCTTGATATATTACTACCACAATAAATGTATATGAAACATCAAAAATATTACATAGCATGATATAGATGACGGATATAATTCCATATTCATATTTATTCCTTGTCATCCTCTTTCTTTCCTCATGTTTTCAAGGAAACATGTTCATGGAATGATGAATGTCATGTGATAGTGGAAACAATTCTATCTTGTATTATTCCATACAAAATATCTTATGTATCTTTTAAATAAAGGTACCTTGACTTAGATCAAGTAGCCACTTTGGTCTATCATGATGGATCTGGATCCCCAGAATATATGTTGCTTTAACCAATACCATTATAATGAAATATATATCCAACTAAGATTTAACATATTATAAGACTGGTATTTATTTTCTGATATGTAATATGACAAAAATATATACTATTAATAAAATAACTAGACTCCCATTATACCACTTATAGAACTAAGGATTTTGTTCTTTATTTATGAATCAAAATTTCATTAAGGATTTCCCAAATCAAATGTTCGATGACCTGAATTCATACTTTAATCCATAAATTGATCTTTTCAATTTTTATACCTTTTCGGAATCCTTTGGAGTCACACACCCATCAGGTTTTGTCATATAGAAATATTCTTGTAGTTGCCCATTAGTGAAACTATTTTGAAAACCATTTCCCAATACCAGAGTCATGGAAGTATGTAATGGAAAGTATAATTCTAATAGATTTCAGTATTAAATTTGGTGAAGATGTTTCTTCTAGTGTATGTCATGATGTTGTTTAAACCCTTTTTCAACCATTCATTCCTTTTAAGTACTAACGTTTTCATCAGTGTCGAGTTTTTTATTTAATACCCATTTACAAAAAATGAGCTTTACATCTATAAGAGGATATTCCAAAATAAAGACAAGTTTTTGGTACATGAAATCCTTTTCTGAATTCATATCTTCATACCATTTAGCAAAAACTATTCCACATACTACTTCTTTATTGGTTACATGATCATTATTATAAAATAATAATGACCATCCATTATTGATGACTAGTACCTATATCTTTATAGTTTTCTAACCTCTATTTTAATCCTACATAGTACTAATGTCTCTAAAACTTATTCTTTCAGGGGGATTTATGGAATTTTTTCCTATGCCAACTCTTATGTACCTTGATCCCAGACTTTATAAAACTTTTATTGGTCCAACAATATCTTTTAGATATGTGATCCCTCTCAAGAAATAAAACTTTTATTTCAATTATAACATATTTTTATGGGGGTTCATATATGTAATATATCATTATTTCCATAGGGAATCTTATAAAGTAACACTTTTTGCTTCCTGATGCAAGCTTGTTTGATGAATAATGCTTAACATATGATTCATAACCCCACACATATATGTATGACGACATGAGTTTCTTTACACTTCATAATAGGTATTTAATATATACTATCATTTTTGTTGGTGCTTGGTTTAGTATATAAGATATTTTCTATAATGCATATCCCAAAAAGGATAATGGAATATCCACATGACTCGTCATTGATATCACTATTTCTAACAAGGTTAGATTTCCCTGTTCTATTACCCCATTCCATTGAGGTGTATAAGGACTGAGTTGAGATAGAATCTCAAACTCCTATAAATAATCAATGATTTCTTGATTAATATGTTCTCCCCATGATCTGAGCGGTGTTTCATACTCTTTTTACCAAGATGTCTCTCAACATCATTCTTGTAATCCTCAAATCTATCAAAGGAATCTAACATATACCTCATCTTGTTGACATATCCATATATACTAAAATTATTAATAAAAGTTATGAAGTATTAGTACCCACCCTTTGGTTCAATTGAAAATGGTATACTCATATATGTATGAACTAATTCACGAAGTTCTTTGGCCGGTTCAAATTTACACTAAATGGGACTTTTGCCATTTTGTCTTATAAAAACATGTAACATACAAAAAGTGGATTTAGATGAATGGAAACTAAATATCCATCATAGTGCAAATTTTTTAAACACTTTTCTTTTACATTACCTTGTTAGTGATTTCACAGTTGGGTGTGGTATGAATCATGAGAAGTGGTTTTGTTATCAGTTCCATTACTTGGTTTTGTAATACAACACATAAAGACCAGTATTTAAATATATCTTACCATAAAATATTTTATCATTATAAAAGAAGCAACATTTATCCTAGAACATGAAAATAAATCCATATATATCATTTATGGATATAGATATAATATTTTTGGAAGCATATTTTACATAATAAAAAACGTTCAAAACCATGATTAATCTCATCAGCAACATGAGGTGGTATTTCATAATGACACAATAGAAATTTAGATTCATAAGTGATCATATATCTACCTCCCCTTTGGAAATCTATATAAATATTCTTGGATTATTTATTTTAATAACTATGTGAGCACCAAATATTGTATCTAATAACAAATTTGAAGAAATGGATAAATTTCAGTTGATAATAAAAACACCTCAAGATTCCCTTTTATTCTTTGGATGGGCATTGTTTTTATTCCAGTGTCCCTTTATACAACATGAAAAATAGATATCATCCTTCTCCCTTGATTTCCCAATGATATTTCTCTTCAGGTAAGGGCATTGTGAATAATATTTAGGCATGGAGCTCTTTACCTGGCCATTCCTTTTGTTTACTATAAAGGAAAAAGTATTTTTACACTTAATATCCTTATCAACATGAATAATTAGAGTCAATATATTATTGATAGACCTCCCAATGTTGTTCATATTGTAATTAACAACAAATCTGAAGAATCTATGTGTACATGATGTATGAATGAGATTGGTGCATAGTTCATCAGGTGGTTTAAACATTTTCACCCTGAGGTGCTCAATGTAGATAAAAAGCTTCACTATGTGAGGCCCAACTGGAACACCTTATCCATTATTACTCTAAATGAGGGCCACAGAAATATCAAACAATTCCTATCTAAATCACTCCTAATATAATCCAGGGAGATATTGTAGCATACTATAAATATCCATGTTTTCATAAGACTTCATGAGTTCAATAAACATGGATGAAATCAGTAAACACTTAACATTGACCGCATCTCAAAATTGTTTATCATAAAAAAAATAATTGTTCCTCACTATCCTACCTTTCAGGCTGATTAGGCAGTGAGGATACTAATCCATAAAATTTTGTTTCATGGAAAAACATAGCTTGAAGGCATATAAAACATTCCTAGAAGTTACATCCTATAAGAAGAATATATTTTCTAAATATTAATCATAGGGATAATTTGGATGAAAAAATCTCCATTATTCTATAATTATATAAGAGACGATTATTAGTACTTCACTCGATTAAAATTTATTTGATACATAATGATATAATTTTTATTAGGTCTCCCGCTATTTTATCATGTATCAACGTCCCTCTCCATTGGAATCATAATTTATAATTTCTAGGACATTCTATTGGAAGGATCTGTATTCTACTTTCTATAACTATAAAGTGATGGTCCCAGGAACAGCGGAAGCTCATGGGTGGATGTTCCCACTTTACTTTTTGTCACTAGCAATGACCAATCTGGGATCAATACGATGATAAATTCTAGGCTCCACATATCAAATCACAGATAGAAAAAGAAAAACAATATTCCCGGAACCACAAAAGAGGATCATCATAGGTTGATTATAATTAATTTAATTAATTAGAATGAAGTACCTTTTACGGAGTTCTTTATTCATTGATATTTCTAATCACGTTCTGATGTGATTCGATGTTGCATCGCAGAAGCCAAGTGTAGACTTCCTCTAGTGGTGATCCACACATTCACCACGTATCTCTGGACGTCACCAAAGGAATATCCAGGTGCTAGCATGGAGAAGCCTTTGCTTGTGTTTTCCACCTTAGATCGCCTTGATCTGATGGAGGTGGATCTCTCTCAGTCTTGAGAGCGTTCTTTTAGGATGGACTTCTTTCGGTCTTCAGAGAATTCTCCAGAATTTTTGTGCACAACTATTCTTCAAAAAAGTGTTGGGGTTGTGAGGATATTTATGATCGGGTTTGAGGATATAGAGTTATGACAATAAAAAAACGCGTTACGAATTTTATTTATTTCATAGACTCTTATTGAAAACCCTGTGTCGAATCCTTAATTCCTTGACATGTGAACACGTAGATTATAATAAATATCCTTTAATAAAGCAATTTTATTTCCTCAAAACCCCGATTGGAAAAATTGCACGGCGTGTAATCCTTAATACACGGAGTGTACTCGTTTTTCATTGAAAACTACACAACATGTTCATTCAATGTACATGGATTTTATATCTTGTTTCATTTTTAATTTCCTTTCCAAAATGAAAACTACATGGAGTGTACATTCAATGTACACAGCGTGTATATGTTGTTTTTCATTTTATTCTTCCTCCAATATTAAAAAGATTTAAGATTGCTTGAATAATTATTAAACAACATAATAGAATGATATTTATTCTACTTGAGATATTTGGATACACTTAGTGTGTGACCCTCTAGGCCTCATTCTCGTTGGCATTAGGCAGATATGCCTAAATTCCAATATTACTGTCTAGCAACGGGTCAAGGCACCCAAGAGAAAGAAGTTGACACCACATTGACATGTCAACTCATATGAATTGTTACCATGTAATTTACTCCCTTTTTCTCAATATCTAATCAATAAGGTTTCATGGAAGTGTCATAAACCTATATGCTTGATCTGTCATTCTTTGACATCAAGAAATAAACTCATCCTGACACCATGGCCATGGAATTTGAGCGATAATTATATTTCAATCAATGGTCCCAAGATATATACTTCCATAAATATAGAAGGGATAAATCCTTCCTTGAATAATCCATTAACAACATGTCATTCGTGATGCACCCAACATACCCTACTTCCCGCCAACTTCCTTCGTTATGGTTTTCATCAAAAAATCTAAGTGTGTGAGTCATGACGTGAGTTAATGATAATATTATAGTATAAGTACCATTACACATGCTCATAGATAGCAATTTTTGATGACACCAAGACATTCGGAATTGCTACTGGAGGGTCTATTGTCATAATCTCCCATCTTAGAGATTACCAAGTCTGAACTCCATGAGAGAGAGTCTCATCTTCTAACGAGTACTCACACATGACTATTTGTATACCATGTGTCCTATCATAGTATATATCCAACCATAGAACTTTATTTAAGAATGTTGTTATATCATATCAAGGTTTTCATCATAGCGAGGATCTACCATGACATTATTAATGCAACAAATATTCTAGGACATTATTATATTATAGTAATGAAGAATAATGAACAATATATAATAAGTGTACATTCATGTAATCAAAGTATAAATAGTTGGTTCTCAGAACACCAACCCTAAAAAATACCACTTGGATTAGAGCCAACTGCCTAGGACTTTTAGAATGCTAGACCTCACATGATGATCATGTTTTTGCTATGTGAAGGCTTTAGTCAAGGGGTCTGCCACGTTGTCTTCCGCGGAAATACTACTCACTGAAAATTCACCTCTCTGAGAAAAATCCTTCAAGAGATGATACTTATAAAGTATGTTCTTTTTCCATTGATGTGACCTTGGATCATTTTCAATTTCCACTGCTACAATATTATCACAATAGAGTGTGATAGGATATTTACTACAGGGAACTACGTCGAGCTCTTGGATAAAGCTTCACATCCATACTGCTTCTTTAGATTCATCAGAAGCTGCGATATACTGGGACTCTGTTGTAGAATCTGTGACCATATCTTGCTTTGAGCTCTTCCAACTCACTGCACCTCCATTCAAACAGAATATATATCCATTCTGCGACTTCATGTCATCTGGATCAGTTTGGAAAATAGCATCTATATATCCTCTGATGACTAGTTCTCCATCTCCTCCATAAACCAGGAACATATCCTTAGTACGCCTCAGATACATAAAGATAGTTTTGACTGCTATCCAATGGCATTCTCCTGGATCATCTTGATATCTTCCTACTGAACTTAATGCTTAAGCAACATCTAGCCTTGTACATAGCATATCATACATGAATGACCCAGTTGCAGATGCATATGGGATCCTTTCCATTTTCTTTCATTCCTCATGTGTCTAAGGACACATTTTCTTGGAAAGATGAATTCCATGTGACACTGGAAACAATCCCCTCTTGGACTGTTCCATACTGACTCTCTTCAGTTTCTTATCAATATATGTACTTTGACGTAGGCCCAACATTCTCTTAGATCTATCATGATGGATCTTGATCCCAAGAATATATGCTGCCTCACCCAAGTCTTTTATAGAGAAGCATTTATCAAATCATGCCTTAAATGACTGTAATATAGGTACTTTGTTTCCAATTATTAATATGACATCAACATATACTATTAGGAAAATGACTACACTTCCACACTAATCCTTTTGTAGACACAAGGCTCACATTCGTTCTTAATAAAGCCAAATTTTGTTACGGCTTTATCAAAATTAATGTTCCATGACCTTGATGGTTTATTTAATATATAAATGTATTTCTACAACTTGAATACCTTGTTGGCATCCTTTGGAGTCACAGAACCTTCAGGTTGTGTCATGTAGACATCTTCCAGGAGGGTCCCATTAAGGAATGCTATTTTGACATCCATTTTCCAAATTTCATAATCATGGTAAGTGGTAATGGACAATAGTATTCTGATTGATTTCAGCATCATAAATGGTGAAAAGGTTTCATCATAGTCAATTCCTTAATGGTGTCTAAAACCTTTTGCAACCAGTCATGACGTATAGGTGCTGACATGTCCTTCCATGTCCAGTTTTTTCTTGAATACCCATTTATTACCAAAAGGATTTACATCAACTGGAGGATCTACCAAAATCTAGAATTGGTTTTGGTACATGGAATCCATTTTAGAATTCATGGATTATTTCCACTTGGAAACATCTATGCCTTCAACTTCTTCTTTTTTTGTAAGACGATCATCATTGTCAACCAATAACGAGTCACCATCCTCGGTGACAAGAAAACCATATCATTCTGGTTCTCTCACCTCTCTCGTGCTCCTATGTAGTTCTTGTGTCTCTGGAACAGATTGTTCTTCCATGAGGCCTTGTGGAATCTGTTCTTGTACCAACTCCTATGAATCTTGAGCCTTGACTTCATCGAAGTCTATCTCACTCCCACTATCTCTTTTGGAGATGTGCTCCCTCTCAAGGAATATGGCATGTCTTTCCACTATAACCATTTTACATGAGGGTTTGTATAGGTAATATCCTTTTGTTTCATTAGGATACCCTATAAAGTTACACTTTGTACCTCGGGGTGCAATCTTGTTACCTGAAGAGGTCTTAACAAATGCTTTGCTACCCCCTCACATGTAAATTTGATAACAAGGATTTGCATCCAATCCATATTTCGTATGGAATACTATTTATCGATTTAATTGGTACTTTTTTTATTATGTCTGCTGCTATTTGTAATTCATATCCCCAAAAGGATAATGGAAGACTCGCATGACTCATCATTGATCTCACCATGTCCAACAGGGTGTGGTTCCTCCATTCACTTACACCATTCCACTAAGGCGTGTAAGGAAGAGTGAGTTGAGATAAAATCACAAACTCTCGTAAGAAATCAATGAAGTCCAAATTAAGATATTCTCCTCCTCTATCTAAGCGGAGTTTCATAATCTTCTTACCAAGATGGTTCTCAACTTCATTATTGTATTCTTTGAGCCGATCAAAAGAATCTAACTTATACCTCATTATGTAAATATTTCCATATCTACTAAAATCATCAGTAAAAGTTATAAAGTACAAGAACTCACCCATTACTTCAACTGAAAATGGTCCACACACATCTATGTGAACTAATTATAGACTCTCTGTATCCCTTTCACCCTTCCCACTAAATGGGGCTCTGGTCATTTTTCCTTATTGACACGCATGACATACACCGAGTTGTTTTAATTTTAAATAATCTAAATATGTTTCTGACGCTTTCGTCGGGGCGCACACATCCATCTATGGAGGATGTGTAGGTTTTTCCCCACATTACCGCTTTCTAATGGCAGGCGATATCCGGTCCTTTGTTAGGGACGTTTTCTCTTTGATCGAAATGGGATGATGGGATGTCGGTTCTTCCTTCCGTGGATTCCTCCCCGGAACTCATTACCTAGCCCGCGTCTCCCTCATAGACATAAGACGTTGTTCGTGAAACTCTTCCTAGTTCCATATCTTTATGGATGTCTGTTAATTACACTGCTTCTGTCAGGATGTTCCAAGGGGTCCGGTCAGGGTAGCAACCTTCGGTTAGGGGAGTATTCACGTTGGACATCATTAGATTGTCTTGACGCTGGGGGATTGGTGTGTCTATCTTTTGTCCCTTTTTATTGGGTTTCTCAAGGGTGAGGAAGCTCAAGGAATCCCACATCAAACTCAGGGAATCATATTCATTGGGCATGTATCTGAGGTTTTCCTCTACTTCCCATGTTTAACACAGGGTATGCTGAAAGTTAAACATCCAACAGAATCATATCGGGATGATTAGAAAAATGGAGAGACTCAATCAGAAGGAAGAACCCCCTAGAAGGAACACTGGAACTGGGACCATCGTGTGGGTGGCCTCCCGAATACTGTTAGTTGGAATGGGGAATGGGGTGGCATGATCCCACCGAGATGTGGCAACCTAGGTAAGAATCCGGATGGATGATTGAAGTTTCTGTGAGGGGGTGGTCAATGGGATAGAAATGTCATAAATATGACGATGGTTTTGGGCTTAATCCTCGAAGAGGCTTCCTATGTATCCTCATGGTAGGGAATCAAAGTCCACGTAGTTCGTCTGATGGTGGATTTTTGCAGAACAGGGTCACAATGGCTTACCAATGGATGGAGTCACAACGGCTTACCACTGGATAGTGTCCACATTTTAATTTCATACAGGACGGGGGGGGGACCAATGTGAAGTGGGTCGAAACTTTTGGATGTTGGGATTAAACCTCGTGGAGGCTTCCTACGTACCTTACCTTGGAAAGGATCAAAGACCACATAGTTAATGTATGGGGCATGGAACAGAATGGTTGGAACCAATGGGTGTTGGGATTGAACCTCTTGGAGGCTTCCTACGTACCCTACCTTGGCAGGGATCAATGTCCACGTAGTTCAAGATATGGGGGAATTTGGGGCTTACACTTGGAGGCAGCCCAAGGATTTGGTGGACCGACGTGAGGGTGGACCTGGGGTCCAATGGTGGATGGTGGGCTTGAACCTCAGGGAGGCTTCTTACATACCTTATATTGGCAAGGAGGAAAGAACACATAGTTCATGTTTGGATGTTGGGATTGAACCTCAAGGAGGCTTCCTACGTACCCTACCTTGGCAGGGATCAAAGTCCATGTAGTTCGAGATTGGGGATTGGTAATCCGATGTGAAGAATGTCAGGACCAATGGCTGTTGGGCTTGAACCTCAGGGAGGATTCCTAGGTACCATGCCTTGGAATGGATCAAAGATGACATAGTTCATGTTTGGGTGTTGATGTTGAACCTCGAGGAGGATTCTTACATACCATTACTTGGCATTGATCAATGTCCATGTAGTTCTAGATTAGGGCTTGGTACACCGATGGGAAGATAGTCGGGACCAATGGTTGTTGGGATTGAACCTCAGGGAGGCTTTCTATGTACCATGCCTTGGCATGGATAAAAGTCATCGTAGTTCAGGATGGTGGATACAGTTTATCATCATGCGGGATGAAGATGAACCGATGTGAAGGGGTCGAAACAAGTAGGTGTTGGTGTTTGAACCTCAAGGAGGCTCCCTACGTACCCTAACATAGAAAGGATCAAAGACCATGTAGTTCAGTTATGAGGCATGGGGCTTAAACTCTAGGATTCCCAAGGTGGATCTCATGGTCGGTGCTTTCTCTAAGCCCACATGAGTCGTGCACGGTGTGAGAAACAAAAGACAGTAGAGACCTGACGATCATGTTGTGAAAGGTGCGTCTGTGGGAAGTGGAGTGGGGCTTACACATGATCGTAGCCCAAAGAGGTAACAGGGGCTTATGCATGGTTAGTATCCCGAAGAGGTTGGTACTTACTCCCAGAGGGAGGCCTGATGGGGAAAAAGCATAGTGGGAGAGGGATTTAAGACTGAATAATGGAGAAGCATCGTTCCCCATCACGCCCTTTGCAGGCCCTGGGGATTGAAGAAAAAAGGAGCAGGGATGCTGCCATCTACAAGAAAGATAGGGGCTTACATCGAGATGGTTTCCCTTTCCCTGTGGACAAACGACACTCCCATAAGGAGGATATCATCCCCTATGGAGACCATTGGGCATGTAGAATGTCCAAGGTGGGGGTACCCCGCATGCGAGGCACGGGGCGAGGTCACAGTTTAACATCATGTACTGAGGACGAAGGTGCTTGGCAGTTTAACGTCCAGCAGCTCGGATGAGGTGGATTTCCTCTGCACCCATAGAACATACATAACTGGTAACCCTTGATCCTTTGTGTAGAGAGGGGACAGAAAAATCTGTGGATAGGGGGTGTAATAGAGAGAACTATTGGGGGGTCCACGTTAGCGTGGATATGTGAAGAAGCAATAGACATTAGCCTGCCTATGAGATTAATAATGAGGTGAAGAAATTCCACATTTAGTATCCTCCAGGGGACTTTGAAGTTAATTCGTATGAACCTAGGAGGTTTCATGGGAAATGAGTATATGGCGAAGGTGTTGTGTGCGTGTGAGGTGCTCGAAAATGATGCATGGAAGAGGAAGATCACGGTCGCACAAGGTGGGAGGCTTGCATGTAAAAGGGAGAATTGCGTGAAAGAGGGGATGATCCGGCACGCAAAAGGAATTGTGCACGAAAAAAAGTTTGGGTCGACGTGAAATTGAGTGTTGGGTGCGATAAAGAGAGGGCCAGCACGCAAAAGGAATTGTGTGCCGAATACCTAATTGCACGCAATCGGAAAGAATTGCACACGGGGGAATGGGCTTGAGGGAATTTGGACAAGGATCAAGCCCAAGTAGTCACGCTCAAAGGCGGACCACCAGGTGACCTGACACAAAAAATTTAATACCTGAGAGCCATCTTTTGTGTGCGTGCGGGAGAAGAATATCACGCGGGAGAGATGGTTCAGATTCTTCGGCAAGAAGTCGAACAGGTGTCCTTCTATTTATAGGCGCTCGGGGTCGTGGGTCCGTGCGAAAAAAACTTCGGAACGAAATATTGCACGACCTAATGTTGGCAGTGCAGAGATCTAACACACAGGGTGGTGGGGCGAAATAGTTTCATGCCAGTGTAGAAAACTCTCACGAATTCCAGAGTTTTTCACGCAGGACATATTGTTTTCATGTGCCCTAGTATGTTTTTCCCACCGCCCCTCCAGGACCCCCAGAATAGTTCACCGGTTCCACATATGGATTTTTTTGTCATGCCCAAACGTTCCTCACCCCTAGAGAACTTTTCAGCATATAAAAATCCCCCCCCCCTCCGGATTATATTGGAAAGGGGATGAAAATCTCAGATTCTAAGGGAAATGCCAAGATACAGGACTCCCTGGGGCCATCGCGGGCTTTAAACTAAAGTGGCGTGAAAAACCATCACGGAGAGCACAATCCAATTTTTGCGCATGCCCAGATCCTGCTCATCACACCTATAAAATGACTCGCGGGTCCCCTGGTCTATATGGATTTTCTCGCGCAATAATTTCAGAGCTCTTGTGCATGAAAAAATTTCCTCTGCCAGTGCAAAAAACGCTTCAGTTGCGCATAATTCTCCGCAATCAGTCATCTGTTTACGCGCCAACCAGAGATTTTCCATGCCAGTCTAGATTTTTCGTGTCAGCTGCTGATTTTTCATGACGACTCCGGATTTTTCATGCCAACTCCTGCGTTTTCATGTTGACTCCATAAAATCTTGCAGGAAGGAGATGGCTGCCAATCGGGATGATGGTGAGAGGGAAGCTGTATATGCTACTCGAAGTGCTAAGATGGTCGCCAACTCTGAGGATTATGGCACCCGAAGGATAATATCCAACAACCATACTCTCTTCAACATTTTGACCCCAGCAGGGAAGAAGTATGTACTGTCTTCCAATCTTCCGATCTGGGAATTTAGAATCTTGGAGGAGGTACCTATGCCAAGGCTTGACGTCGACACACCGTAGTCATGGGTGACCCGCAAGGATGACCTAACATGGTATAACATCACCTACAATGGCCATCCTACTAGAGAAACCAGACACCTAGATGTTTACTTCTTGAATCTTATGACCAGGACCATCTCGGGGAGTGACCCTGTCGCGGAGAGTTCTCTAGCCCTTTACTCAAGAACATTTCTTCAGAGTGTTACTGACGATACCAAAGGCTTGGTGTAAGATTGGGATCATCGTTCTGGAGGATACATCACCAGTTAATGGGCTTTGGTGTATTGGGTTCACCAGATATGAGACTTGTTTGGGGAAGAACTATGGCATATCGGTTTGTTTGAGGAGGTGTGGATGTCACAGTTTCATTTCTATCGCCAGCTTGAGCTCGAGCCAGAGTTGTTTACTTGATGGTCTCTCAACACCAATACCTTCCGCCTTTATCATGGGGACGTCGGCATCAGCCTGTGGGACATCCATTACATCGGGGGTATCCCTTTGGATGGGCATCAGTACGATGAATTCCTCCCAACAAGGAACACCTAGGGTGACGGATCACGAACTCCTATGCTGACATGGCACCTGTTGGAGCTGGCTAAGGAGAGGCTGGGGGTCAAGGATTTCCCAAAGGATATTGCTTACCAGAAATGGTTCAGCTTGTTCCTACAAAGAGATCAAGATGTCAAAATGCAGGGGCGAGGGAGACAGTGTCCGACCGCAGAACAGAGGAGCAAGAGCAGATCGTACTAGAGGATCCTGGAGGCAAGGGAATATTAGTCCCAGGGATTCAGCATAAATGAGATTCGGGACCCGAACGTCTGATACGCCAGATTTCATTCCAAATTTCTGAGTTGGTGGCTCTTTCCGATGAGGTACTCAAGGATGGGAGTTCTGCTAGAAACCCTAGTTATAGCAGGCATCATGACCTCCAATCAACGATTCAATCTGGGATTCCTCGTGTTGGCTTGTCTGTATGCCATTTTGGGATGCATTTTGAGAGGAGGGTCACCGAGGAGGAACTGTGGCCCCTTCCAGATCTTTTATGGCTAGGTCACAGCCCATTGTGGTGGATATACCTTCCCAAACACCATTCTTCCCCCAGGTAATGGCATGTGACCTTCCTTGTTGAACATCACCGGGGTCATGACTTTGACGCTAAATGAGGAGGGAGTAAGGATCAGAATCAGCAATCATGCCAACTTCACTTTCCGCCCATTCCCCACCCTGACAGGCTAGATGATAGATAATGGGAAAGGATCACTAGAGCAGAGGGAATACTTCCAGAGCATCAAAGGAGGGGTTCTTGTGGCCCAGATTAACAAAAAGATATTTTACGAGCCCTACGTGCCGTCCAGGTTTTCCATGCAGTTCGGATACCTTCAAGGGATGCCGAAGAAGGTTTACACAGATGTTCAAGAAGAGAGGAACCCCTGCATTCTTCACCAAATGTGGCTGATGTTCACATCCTAGGGCTTTTTCAATGTCATTACCTTTCCCCCCAAAGGATTTGATGCTGGCCTCCCAAAAGAATATGTCGAACATTGGGATATAGAATTCCCTGAGGGACTTTTGTGGAAGTGGGACTAGCAACTCAAGGTAGCCAGTGTAGAACCTGGGAGGCGAGAGAGAAGACATGGTACTGTTGAGGGGGGAAGGTTGGAAGCACGCCAGGCAACCAGGCCCGCATAGGTCGGGACTTTAGTAGTGAGGATGTCTCATGGCGTGTCATGCCCTCATCACCTAGGTGGAGAGGGGCTCATATAGTGGCTAAGGAACTCATAGGGAAGCAGATAAGGTATCTGATCCAACCCTCCAGTGACACAATCTTCTCAGATTTTTGGTCAGCCTGGATGACCCTACGACAATCTATGAGTACTGAAGCACTTTGGAAAAAGATAGTGCGAGACAGAATCTATCTGTCGGAGGTTGGACTTATTCAGTTCGACGACAGGGTGAATTTTCATCGTCAGCATGCATATATGATGGCCATGTACATGTATGCATTCTAACAAGTTTGGCATGAGGATCCATCTTTCTTGGTGAAAGTTATGCTCAGCAAAGAGCATGATCCAGAAAAGATGCCATCAGAGGATGATGACAGCGATGATGAGCCGGAGGGAGACGAGACGGAGGAGACAGATGAAGGAGAAGGTGAAGGAGGGGGTGAAGAAAATGAGGATCCTGGAGGTGGAGGGTCTCAGAGAGTATCCCACCATGGGAGTTTCTGGGAGATTAGTGAGATCGTCAGATCTGATGTGGATATAACTGAGCTGCTTGAGGTACGTCTTAGCCCTTATCCATCCTTTCCCCTCATCCTATTTTGTAGCCCTCAATTAGATCTCTTTGTAACAGCCCAAGATTTTATGAAAAATATTCTTTTTAATTTCACTAATGTCTTGTGTTGTACACTACACCAAAAGGAGCTTGCACAACACGCATCCTTGACTTTCCTTTCATTACACGCAATCACGACCTTCCTTGATAGCGTGTGTAGTACGCAATACCGAGTTTCACTAAACAAAGATATGCTATTAAAATATTATTAAAACTAGCCATTATGAATAGTAATAACCACTTTTTAAAATTTTGTAAATATTATTTTTCAAAATGGACTTCATTTTTTGATTCGTAATATCGAAATTAGCTTAGGGTGAAATTTTGGTAATTTTCAGAAAACTTTCATATTTTGATGAATAGTGGAAATTACTAAATTTTAATTAAAAACAAATTTTTTCAATCAAAATAATTAATAGTGATAAATTATTAATTTTAGTGGTTTTAAAGTATATTTAGAATATATTTTTACAATTTAATACAATGTTGGTCATTGGATGTAATTTCACATTTAAACCAGTTATAAACAAATGTCAATCTTTTGATAAGTTATTATCTCTTAAAAACACGCCTTTTGTTTTGACGACAGGAATTAATTTTTTTAAATTAATTAATGCAACAGATATGTCTTTAATTTGGTAAAATAGAACTCATTTTTGAGTTCATAATATCAAATATAGCTTAGGCCTAATTTTTGGTATTTTTCTGAAAACTTGCAATTTTTGATGAATAGTGAAACCACTAAGTGGAAGTTAAAAAAAACTGAATTTTTCATAAAACATAATTTTACGGCTTCTGTGAGTGGAATTTCAAAAATACGAGAGACACGGTTGATGTCAGTAAGTAAAATGTGGTTCAATGAGATGAAAATAATTTTTGGTGAATAGTAACTTTTTACTTTTATTTACCACGGTTAAAAGTAAATAGGGTAATTAACGGTAAAAATGATATTATTATTACCCTAACACATGTCCTAATTCTATTGGATAAGTTTAATTCGACCAAAAACAACCTTATTAATATAATATGACCATTTAGGTCCACTTGGATTAGATTATGACATTTAATATTATTTTATTTAATGAATAGTTAAAATAGTTAAAATCAAAGATTAATAACTAAAACATTTTTAATATAGGGTTATACATAAGATATATTCGACTATAAGTATTCATTAGAAAGATAAAAAGATTTCCTACATAATGATATTTTATATATAATTTTTAGACTTTAAATAAATTAATTTATTTATGACACAACGATGATGCAGTAATTACCCTTTTAAGGAAATGTTAACATAATTGATGTTATAAATGCTCAAATAAATGTAATTTGAGGCTTTTTATTAATTACACTAATTTTATAGGTTACTATGATATATTAGTGTTGATTTAATCAACTTGGTTCGAACATATAATTCTGTTATGACTTTCACAAAAATCATATATCAAATAGTGTCAAAATTGACACAAAATAGTTTTTAAATCAAATATTATATTATTAATTGTTATTTTATTCTTAATAATATAAGGTTCGGCCAAATGACTTATATAAGGATATATATATTAATAATAAACAAATTGGGGTTCGTTTGGCATGTTATAGTAAGTGTATTAACCATATAGTGTAAGAAAACAAAAAATCACGGTAAAAGTTAACTTAGAGTTAAATCTAATTGATAAGGATAAAATAATAACCTAAACTTGTCTAAATCCTATTGGATGATAGGATTTCGATCCATCCCCACTTTACCTTCGAAATAAGACCCTTTGGAACCATTATAATCCGATTTTGACTTTAATATAAAATAATAGTTTGAGATATTCCTAAGGTGCCCCTCTCCTCCCTTATAAAAGGACACCTCCACCCTCTCTTCCTCACACAACTTTGAGCCTTCAAGCTCGGCCAACCCCTGCCAAAATCTCTTCTCCACTTCCCTAGAAACATCCTATAGGTTCTGGTCTTCCTCAAAGACCAATTTTAGTGCCCTAAGAGGAGGTCTCAAAGAGGCGCTTCAAAGAAGAGGTAATTTCCGTTACCAATTCTTTCACCTTTATTTCTTCTTCCACTTCTTCTTCTTAGGTTGTTTCATTATGAAGTAATAACATCAGTATCACTCATATACTGATTTGTTATTATAAGTATTAAAAAATCCTAATTCACCATCTATTCATCCTACGGAAAAAGAAATCACCGCGCGTGCGTACGTACGGAATACCGTCTCCACGCCGTGGTGTAATCTGTTTTTCCACCAACAACTTACATGGATGGGTATTATGGTGTAAGGAATAACTATACATAGTTATTATAACATCATAATGATTCTGATATATTGTATCATCCACTCCAATTCAATTCAATAATTATGGAAATGTTATCATCGCTTGTGCGTACGTACGGACTACCGTCTCCACGACGCGATGAGATTCATTCTCCATGTTAAACATTTAAGAATGATTATAAAGTATATATAAGAAATAATAATGAAGTATATGACATTATAAAGCTACTGGATTTATGTGTATATATATGTATGTCATCTACTTAATTCCACTCAATTCAATAAGGAAACGAAAACAACGTTCATGCGTACGTACGGCCTACCGTCTCCATGAACGGTGTATTTCTTTCCATTTATCGATCCATTATATATATGTATATTCTGAATATATATTATATATAAATAATGTTTTATATTCTATAATTAAGTAATAATGATCTAAGTAATCATATGAATAATTACAAGTTAAAACACGAACGACAAATGAGACGATTTTACCCAAAACGCTACTTTAATATGAATTTACAAAAGAACGGGTAATATAAAGTCATAAGTGAACCATATATGATATAATAACAATGAATATGATTCTGTAATAAGTCAATAAAATTATTTAAATCATTATACAGGAGGTTTGTACACTTACGAAGCAAATCTGACCTAAGGTAAGGGAAATATCACAATCTCATTTTTATCCGAGATTGTTTATACTTTGAAATTTACTGGGGTGTATTTTATCATCCAAATCCATGTTTCCTCAATATGTAATATTATTTCCAATCACCTAAAATTGTTTAAATCCTATTTTACCCTTCGGTGAGTTTTTAGTAAAAGATATGAAATGAATCTTTTGTCGTTTTTCGTACGAGGTACTTTTTTGACTTTTACGACAAAAGTACGAGAAGAATGTTCTTTTTAACTTATACGGAATGAATGGATTTTTAAAACATTATTTACAAGAAGCTTCCTTTACATGTTTTCAAGTTTATTTTTAGTCAACTTCTGTTAGTTTAAAGTTGTATGACATGTTAAGAAAGGAAAAATGTTTTTGAAGAAGAAAGGATATTTTCCTCAAGAATGGAGTTCAAGTGTTTTATCAAAATTATTTTCCATATAAGATAATAAAGGGTTCTGTTTTTTTCTCTATTATTACATTGATTTGATAATGTTGTTATGGAATTATTTTTATGAATTCCTTTATCTTATATGAATTGTTTTAGGATGTCATGATGTTTAAGATTCCCATTTTTATTACATGGGTTATGAAATGATGTATGATTGATGATTTTGTGGCACACATAAGAATTGTATCATTATGAGATGGGTGGGACCTATATCTCCCTCCAATGCATTGGGTAAAGATTTTATATCTCATGATATAGACATGGCTGGAATGGTAGGTTATACCGGTTCAGTGAAACAGGACTGAAACGAGGGTGACTTAGTTTAGAAAGGGACTTTGTCCACTAAGATAGTATTGGCAATGAGTCTTGACTAATAAGAAATGATTCTCTATGATTATGTGTGTATGCCACAAAGTTTAATGTTTTAAGTTATGATTATTGTGATTACATTTCACTGCCATGCTTTATCCCATGTTATGAAATTATGCTCTCTTTTGCAGGTTAAGATTTTCAAAATGTTATGTTCTTATGAATATGATGTGATTGATATTTATTTTTTTTACCCTTACTAAGCATTTGAGCTCACCCTTTTATGTTTTCTTTTCCCCAGGATTATAAAGAAAGGTTTTAGGTATAAAAAAAACGAAGATCTTTATTGGAGATATTGAAGATCTTTCACCAGGATTAGAAGAATATATTCCGAGTTTCCAAAGACACTAAACTATTACGATCGTTGTGTGTGTGTTTCTGTTATGTACTAAGTATTCCGCAAATGTAATGTAATGTCCATGTAAGTCAGGCTTCGGGTCTCTACAGTTGGTATCAGAGGAAAGGTTTAGTCAACCTTTGGAAACTAGGATGCGAAAACGTTAGTGAGATCCCTAGAGATATTTCTAAGGTATGTTGAGGGATGTCCCTAAGGATAAGTATACGTATAAGATACAGTCCTAGAACTACAGTAACGATCATAGAATTTAACCTAAGAAGTTAGATATTGAGGATACTTCCCCTTTACTATGTTGTTTTCTCTAGCATGATTTTTTCCTCTCACAAAATTATTTTTGTGTTTTAGTTAATGGAGGGAACCAAAAGGAATTCGGTTAACATTAAATCCAATGGACAAATTGGTGACTATGAGAAACAAAATTGTGTAATTCCTAGAGAGAAAGATGTTGTGATTATGCCGAATCAGTCATCGCGATATATGATTAATAAGGTGAAATTTAGTGGTATACCTAATTCATCAAAGAAGAGGAAGATAGACTATTATGCATGTTCGCATGTTGAGGAGCATAAAGAAAGGAAGATTGAGATTTCTAAAGAAGGGAAGAAGAACCTTGAGGAATACCTCAAATGGAGGGACTGATGTTATCTGTGTGGAGAAAAGGGTCATAGAGTGACAGACTGTTATGGAGTTCAATGTCTTATTTGTGGAGAACATGGGCATTACCCAACTCAATGCCCTGACCTAAAAAGTTACTTCTAAATCAAGGAAGGACTTCTTCCAGGACAATCATTAAAGTGGATGGACTGAAATTTTTATGTATTGGTATTCAGGAATAATGTTGTTGAGGTACTTTTATGGTGTATTGAAATATTTATGTATTGGTCTATTGTAGTTTTCAATAATTTTAAGGTACCGGTAACCATGAAAAGTGATTCAAATATTTTGGAAAGTAGATAATATGCCCATAATAAAGGGATAAGGAGAAACTGAAATGTTTGACAGTATTCATGAGCTCATGATTGATATAAGGACTTAGTGATATCATGGTTTGAGTATATAGAATTTTGAGGATTTTGGTATGTGGAAGGTGTCAACTTTTAACTGCATTCATGTTTTCACTATGTTATTCAAGAGAATACATGATTAAGGACTTTGAATGTTTGGAATGTGACCAACAAGACATATCTTATGATATATAGGGATCAACGATGGTATTAAATCTCTGGTAATTGTTTTCAATATATTATGAGAGTGGACTGCAGTATTTTGGATAAGCATAAAGATTGGAATGGACTATGTTGGACATAAGTTAGTATTGTTTAAGTATAGAAGTTTTTTCGATATTATTGATGGGATGTTATAGTAATATAGTTTTAGAAAAAGGACAACCTGCAGGATGGGCGACAGCCCATCGCGTCGGACAAGGCTGTGGAAATCGAAACCACAACCGAAGTGCGACTGGCCTTTATCGCCTACCACTGGCCTATAGGAAGTCCCTGTTTAGTAGAAACTAGTTTTATTATATTAAGCAGTATGATATATGATGTATAAGTCCATTTTAGGAACCATAAATGATTAATCTCACTATAGAATGACTTATGTATATTTAATAACTTTTGCTAACCTTTTGTTTGAGACAGATGGAATGACCTGTCATTCTATCACATGATCTGCTAACACATCACGAATAACAAATTCAACTTCATTTATTTAAGAGATGAAGTGGAAATTGTTCAAGGCACGAACAACAGTGAGATTGTACCAAAATAAAGTAAGTATTTATTCTAATTCAAATTCTTTAACTTTAGGGAAATGATCTTGAAAACCAAAAATGTTGTCCTAGTGCCCTTATATCTGATTAATCAGATGGTACCTTAGATCATCACAAATTTATGGCTTTGTGATTGCTAGCTTTTCCATAGCCATGTTTTCTACCACTCTCAATCAGAACATGATGGTTAGATTTTTCTTCCATATCCATATTTTCACCTATGTGGAAACCCAGTGATTAGTTTATTTGGGTAACCGTTACGTTTCATACATTCGTTTTTAAAGATTGGTTTTGGTATTCCTTTTTATGATGTGGGTTTCGATTAAATAAACTTTCGAATAGTAAACCATTTATAACCCCGACGAATTTCGAGGGCGAAATTCATTTTAAGGGGGGTAGAATGTAACCGTCCAAGATTTTATGAAAAATATTCTTTTTAATTCCACTAATGTCTTGTGTTGTACGCTACACCAAAAGGATCTTGCACAACACGTATCCTTGACTTGACTTTCATTACACGCAATCACAACCTTCCTTGATAGCGCGTGTAGTACGCAATACCGAGTTTCACTAAACAACGATATGTTATTAAAATATTAATAAAACTAGCCGTTATGAATAGTAATAACCACTTTTTGAAATTTTGTAAATATTATTTTTCAAAATGGACTTCATTTTTGGATTCGGAATATCGAAATTAGCTTAGGGTGAAATTTTGGTAATTTTCGGATAACTTTCATATTTTGATGAATAGTGGAAATTACTAAATTTTAATTAAAAACAATTTTTTCAATAGAAATAATTAATAGTGATAAATTTTTAATTTTAGTGGTTTTAAAGTATATTTAGAATATATTTTTACAATTTAATACAATGTTGGTCATTGGATGTAATTTCACATTTAAACCAGTTATAAACAAGTGTCAATCTTTTGATAAGTTATTATCTCTTAAAAACACGTCTTTTGTTTTGACGACGGAAATTAATTTTTTTAAATTAATTAATTCAACAGATATGTTTTTAATTTGGTAAAATAGAAATCATTTTTGAGTTCATAATATCAAATATATCTTAGGCCTTATTTTTGGTATTTTTCTGAAAACTTTCAATTTTTGATGAATAGTGAAACCACTAAGTGGTAGTTAAAAAAACTGAATTTTTCCTAAAACATAATTTTACCGCTTCTGTGAGTGGAATTTCAAAAATCCGAGATACACGGTTGATGTCAGTAAGTAAAATGTGGTTCAATGAGATGAAAATAATTTTTGGTGAATTGTAAATTTTTACTTTTATTTACCACGGTTAAAAGTAAATAGGGTAATTAAGGGTAAAAATGATATTATTATTACCCTAACACATGTCCTAATTCTATTGGATAAGTTTAATTCGACCAAAAACAACCTTATGAATATAATATGACCATTTAGGTCTACTTGGATTAGATTATGACATTTAATATTATTTTATTTAATGAATAGTTAAAATAGTTAAAATCAATGTTTAATAACTAAAACATTTTTAATATGGGGTTATGCATAAGATAAATTAGACTATAAATATTAATTAGAAAGATAAAAAGATTTCCTACATAATTATATTTTATTTATAATTTTTAGACTTTAAATAAATTAATTTATTTATGACACAACGATGATGCAGTAATTACCCTTTTAAGGAAATGTTAACATAATTGATGTTATGAATGATAAAATAAATGTAATTTGAGGCTTTTTATGAATTCCAATAATTTTATAGGTTACTATGATATATTAGTGTTGATTTAATCAACTTGGTTTGAACATATAATTCTGTTATGACTTTCACAAAAATCATATATCAAATAGTGTCAAAATTGACACAAAATAGTTTTTAAATCAAATATTATATTATTAATTGTTATTTTATTCCTAAAAATCTAAGGATCGGCCAAATGACTTATATAGAGAGATATATATTAATAATAAACAAATTGGGGTTCTTTTGGCATGTTATAGTAAGTGTATTAACCATATTGTGTAAGAAAACAAAAAGTCACGGTAAAAGATAACTTAGAGTTAAATCTAATTGATAAGGATAAAATAATAACCTAAACTTGTATAAATCCTATTGGTTGATAGGATTTAAATCCCTCCCCACATTACCTTCTAAATAATACCCTTTGGAACCATTATAAATGGATTTTGACTTTAATATAAAATAATAGTTTGAGATATTCCTAAGGTGCCCCTCTCCTCCCTTATAAAAGGACACCTCCACCCTCTCTTCCTCATGCAACTTTGAGCCTTCAAGCTCGGCCAAACCCTGCCAAAATCTCTTCTCCACTTCCCTAGCAACATCCTAGAGGTTCTGGTCTTCCAAAAAGACCAATTTTAGTGCCCTATGAGGAGGTCTCAAAGAGGCGCTTCAAAGAAGAGGTAATTTTTGTTACCAATTCTTTCACCTTTATTTCTTCTTCCACTTCTTCTTCTTAGGTTGTTTCATTATGAAGTAATAACATCATTATCACTAATATACTGATATGTTATTATAAGTATGAAACAATCCTAATTCACCATATATCCATCCTACGGAAAAAGAAATCACCGCGCGTGCGTACGTACGGAATATCGTCTCCACGCCGTGGTGTAATCTGTTTTTCCACCAACACCTTACATGGATGGTTATTATGGTGTAAAGAATAACTATACATTGTTATTACAACATCATAATGACTCTGATATATTGTATCATCCACTCCAATTCAATTCAATAATTATGGAAATGATATCATCGCTCGTGGGTGCGTACGGACTACCGTCTCCATGACGTGATGAGATTCATTCTCCATGTTAAAAATTTAAGAATGATTACAAAGTATATATAAGAAATAATAATGAATTATATGACATTATAAAGCTACTGGATTTATGTGTATATATATGTATGTCATCTACTTAATTCCGCTCAATTCAATAAGGAAACGAAAACAGCGTTCATGCGTACGTACGGCCTACCGTCTCCATGAACGGTGTATTTCTTTCCATTTATCGATCCATTATATATATGTATATTCTGAATATATAATATATATAAATCATGTTTTATTTTCTATAATTAAGTAATAATTATCCAAGTAATCATATGAATAATTACAAGTTAAAACACAAACGACAAATGAGATGATTTTACCCAAAACGCTACTTTAATATGAATTTACAAAAGAACGGGTAATATAAAGTCATAAGTGAACCATATATGATATAATAACAATGAATATGATTATGTAATAAGTAAATGACATTATTTAAATCATTATACAGGAGGTTCGGACACTTACGAAGCAAATCAGTCCTAAGCTAAGGGAAATATCGCAATCTCATTTTTATCCGAGATTGTTTATACTTTGAAATTTGCTGGGGTGTATTTTATCATAAAAATCCATGTTTCCTCAATATGTAATATTATTTCCAATCACCTAAAATTGTTTTAAATCCTATTTTACCCTTCGGTGAGTTTTTAGTAAAAGATATGAAATGAATCTTTTGTCGTTTTTCGTACGAGGTACTTTTTTGACTTTTACGACAAAAGTACAAGAAGAATGTTCTTTTTAACTTATATGGAATGAATGGATTTTTAAAACATTATTTCCAAGAAGCTTCCTTTACAAGTTTTCAAGTTTATTTTTAGTCAACTTCTGTTAGTTTAAAGTTGTATGACATGTTAAGAAAGGAAAAATGTTTTTGAAGAAGAAAGGATATTTTCCTCAAGAATGGAGTTCAAGTGTTTTATCAAAATTATTTTCCATCTAAGATAATAAAGGGTTCTGTTTTTATCTCTATTATTACATTGAATTGATAATGTTGTGATGGAATTATTTATATGAATTCCTTTATCTTATTTGAATTGTTATATGATGTCATGATGTTTAAGATTCCCATTTTTATTACATGGGTTATGAAATGATGTATGATTTATGATTTGGTGGCACACATAAGAATGGTATCATTATGAGATGGGTGGGACCTATATCTCCCTCCAATGCATTGGGTAAATATTTTATATCTCATGAGATAGACATGGCTGGAATGGTAGGTTATACCGGTTCAGTGAAACAGGACGGAAACGAGGGTGACTCGGTTCAGAAAGGGACTTTGTCCACTAAGATAGTCTTGGAAACGAGTCTTGACTAATAAGAAATGATTCTCTATGATTATGTGTGTATGCCAAAAAGTTTAATGTTTTAAGTTATGATTATTGTGATTACATTTCACTGCCATGATTTATCCCATGTTATGAAATTATGCTCTCTTTTTCAGGTTAAGATTTCCAAAATGTTATGTTCTTATGAATATGATGTGATTGATATTTATTTTGTTTACCCTTACTGAGCATTTGAGCTGACCATTTTATGTTTTCTTTTCCCCAGGATTATAAAGAAAGGTTTTACATATAAAAAAAAGGAAGATATTTATGGGAGATATTGAAGATCTTTCACGAGGATTAGAAGAATATATTCCGAGTTTCCAAAGACACTAAACTATTACGATCCTTGTGTGTGTTTTTTTGTTATGTACTAAGTATTCCGCAAATGTAATGTAATGTCCATGTAAGTCAGGCTTCGGGTCTCTACACTCTTTATCCTGTTCACAAGAATATGGGAGTCGACCAAGGGTCTCCATTTGAATGGGAGGAGGCGCCTGTAGAACAAGGTGGGGAGCCGATGCCCATTATTGAATTGAAGAGCGTTGAGGGATCCCCCATAACGGCAGCTCCTGTAGTAGCTAGAACACCGAAGGACAGTGCTTTGGGCTCCTATATGTTCATTACTTCAACGCTGGTTAATCACCATTGGAGAGATCAATTGATTAAGGTATTCCATGTTTGTGCAGTAATCACAGCCTTGGAGGCTTTTCAGGCTGTCGTCGGGACGTCCGCAATTGACTTTGCTGCAAATGTGTCGTCCCATTCGGGCCACACTTCTCAGACTGAGCTGACCCCGACACTTGGTGATTAGAGAGCGGTTGACATTAGCGGTACTCATGTCGGGGAAGGCCCGGAAGTTGGCGAGGGAGCTACCGAGACTAAGGCGAGAGGGGACAGTTTCCCCAACATTGAAGAGCCCAATCCCTTGGGAGGGGAACCCGAAGAAGACTATGATGCTGGTATGTTGGATACTTTCCCTAACTATCAGCCCACAGAGCCTGAGGAGATTGATGATTCAGACTCAGAGGTGGCTGAGGAGAGCCGAATGACATGACTAAAAGGGTGGAAGTGCATCAACCTCTTTCTCGGTCAGCCCCATACAGAGTGGGTGAAATGGATGGGATCACTCCATACCTGGTTGTGCTCTCTCTGTGCTGGAGGGGTGGATGCTCAGTGCCTTCATTCAATGGTTCATGACTACATGGCCGAGAAGTTTTGTGAGAGCAGCTGACACTCCGACATTGCCCAGTGTCGGGAGGAGTCAGGGAGTACCCAAGTGTTCATCCAGGCAAAACAAGAGACCCAAAGCCTTGAATAATAGGTGAAAGAAAAGTAGATATTCATCGCAAACTATTTTGAGCATGTGCAGTAGTTGGGGGCCCAGCTGACAGATGCCCAAGAGCAACTAGTTGTGGTGGGTCATCAAATATCTACACTTCATACTAAATAGGTGCAAGCACAAGCTAGATTAAATGGACTGCGCTATGTAGCTGTTGATGAAGAGATAGTTCTCAGGGGGTGGGAAGCAATCCTGGATGCCACCAGCCAAAAGGTAGCAGTACTGGAACGGTCCATCCCAGAAGCTGACCATTAAGGGCCCAGTTTTGGACTAACTCATAAACTCATTTCTTTTTACTGCTTCTTATTCTGAACTGCATGAATAGATTAATTTATTTACTTGTCTGTTGATTTTAATGCATTCAACCATAATCTTGGCATAAATAGCAATCCATTCCTAAGCTCGCATGGGTCGTACCCAATGTGAGAAACAAGGGATTTTTATACTGTTACTTCCTTGATCGTGGGAGTGTCAACCAAGCTTTGGGCATCCAGGGTTTGAATAACCAGCCTGGATTTTCGAGAGGAAATTAGAGAGACCTGACTGAAGAATGAAGCTCTCGGAATAGCCAAATTACGGTTTTCCTAGTGTGATTTTGTGCACAAATGGGATAATTCCAAGGGCACTAGAATCAATCTGTATAGATGGTAATGGACGGTGTGAATCATGATACCCAGGATTCGGAACACTGTTGGGGGTGGCGTGACAATCAAGAATATCTATTGAAGGTATTCAAAACACAATATCCTTATTGTGTTAGCCAGGAATGGGGATCACAAATGAGGGTTGACTGCTGACCATGTTCGAAACATGGGTCCTGACTCAAAATGTCATCCATTAGCCTTCCAGAACATTGGCCCGGGACAATAGGTGGGCCATAGGTTGAGCATCCATACTGTTAGGGGGTTCCCTTACACATGGAATTGGACGATGGTCCGAATAAGTGGCACACAAAGCGTGGACAGTGGAGCGATGGTTTGTTCGAGCAGAATCCAACACTCTTGAAATTACGCCACCATGGAGGAAGCTCATTAGATGGGCACATTAGTTTGATCATGGATCATTCCCCTTTTTTTGACAGGACCTCTCTGGTGAGGGAACCGTCACTTCCCAATGTCATCATGGGGCATATCAAACTTGTTCCGGGAAAAGCTAAAGTTACATGGTTCCCCACAAGGAGTCAGGCCAGGGGGCTGGAACTGAGGAGGAATATGATTTATTATTCCTGGGGATAGACCCAAGGGGAAATGCTTGGGTTTCTCTACGTATCTCATAAGGATGGGAATCAAGCCATGCATAGTTCTGGAGGATGTCGTGCAGTTTAACGTCTTGTGGAAAGGATGTATAGTGGTCTTGGTTTATGCTCATAGATCTCGGACCATGGATCGGTAAGGTGTGTTGGGGACACATGGTAAGTGATTATGAAAACTGACGTGAATGAGGACCCAAAGTCTAGATTACCACGTGTTCCCCAGGATGGTTTCAGGTCAAGGGACCAGAAATGAGAGTTAAACTGGCCCAATGGGGGAAGCGCTCGGGCGTTCCTACGTATCTCATGAGAATGAGAATCAAGCTATACATAGTTACAGAAGGGTGTCATAGTAAGGTACTAGTGTCAGGGATGAAAGGGGCGTGCAGGTGTGGTCCTTGGACCAAGAGAAGTGGTATTTGATGTATCTTGTTTTTCCGTTAAGGTGAATGGTTTTTTTGTGAAGCGACATTCCTAGGATAGAAAGTCCCGACATCTCCACAAGAATCAAGCTATATGCAGGCGTCAAAAAATGGTATGGCATGTGACCAATACCAAACATGGTGTCCCCTTCAGTGAGGACATCCCGATGTAGTGTTGTTTTTCATCATATGGTCAGGACGATAATGTCATGGTTTAGGGTCATGTGATGGGACCAGGCATGCATTTTAACGTCATGTGTAACAGATATAGTAGAAATGAGGCTAAAGTGGGAATGTGCATGGTACAATAAAACATACCCGACGTCAATGAGGTCATAATCTCATACCACATCGAATGCAATTCCGTGAATGAAACCTCAGTCCAAGGGGAAAAGATAGAGGTAAGGGAGTAAGGGGCATGGGAAACTAGCTCCCAATTGAGCTGAACCCGAAAATGAGATGTCTGGGTGCTCTTGTATATTTTTATAATAGATTTTATTTTATGGTCTTAGAGCTCGAACCATGGAGAGCAGGATTATCCCAAGTAAAGGTGGACCTAAACCCAATCCCAAAGCGTACATGATTCGATCTCTGTGTAGGAAACAAGGGTAGATAAGGTATCTTCCATACATTGAATATATGCAAATTGGGGAATCGGTGTAGCCCCGAATGATTAGATTATCACGAATTTATTCCTCCTAAAATGCGGATGCTCACTGAGGAATAGTACCAAGTGTTTTGAAGTTCTACTTGGGCATGATGAGGTGGATACGAATGTGAATCATGTAATAGATATTTTGGGCTTAATGGGGTTGGCTTGATGATGGAGGATAACTGTTGACTGCGTTCGAAACGTAGCATCTATATCGTGTTAGCCTGAAATGGGGACAATCAAATGAGCGTGGACCACTGACCATATTCGGAATTTAGGATTTGTATCAATTTGTTGTTCGTGACTGTAGACGCCGGAAAAGTCCGTTGTTCCCAAACGAAGCTCCGGATGCGGAAAGTGATGTCATATTTGGAGTCGGAAGAATGTTTCGGAGGGCCCGGAGGCCTTGCGCGGAATTTCAGAGTTCTGCGCGCAAAGATGATGATCCGCGCGCAAAACCCCCGGGATGCGCGCAACTCCCTTGCGCGCCGTGCCCGATTCCGCGCCCGCGAGGAGAATTCCGCGCTCGCGCCTTGGATTCCGCCCCCGGGGTTGCCTATAAATACTAGGCGACCCCCAATGTTTCAAAGGTTGCTGGAAGCCGAACGGTCTCCCGCGCGCGCAATTCAACCCCTTCCGCGCGCAATGCCGATCTTCAGGTAACCTCCTTTCTTTCGCGCAGTAGAGCCTTGGGGTCCGCCTTCGCGCGCAATCCCCTTGGCTCATTTCCTTTGAATAAATTTCAACCCGAAGGCCTTTGCGCGCAAAAGAAGCCTCTTGCGCACAATTGCCCCCCCGGGTGCGCGCAATCCAGCCCGATTGCGCGCACCCCCCATTTTCAAAGTGGCCATTCGTTAGAGAATGAGCCGTTGCCCCCGCGCGCTACCCGAAGCCCGGTGCGCGCAATCCCCATCATCCGCGCGCGAAGCGCTGGCCCAATTGCGCTCCAGCCCGCCGTTTTGCGCGCCGACTCGCGGTTTTGCGCGCAAAGCTCCTCTTTTGCGCGCAACCCGCCAGGGTCGCCTCCCTTGACCCCCTGAGGGTACCCGCCTGCGTGGCGCCCGATGATCTTCATCCTGGGTGCCCGCACCGTGCGTTGTCTTCCCGTGCGGCCCTCCAGGCTTGCGCGAAGTGACACACACGTATGTCCAGCATGACGTTAAACTGCATATTCGTCCAGCATGACGTTAAACTGCATATACGTCCTGCACGACGTTAAACTGTACATCGTCCGAGCTACAAGACGTTAAACTGTTCAGCATACGTCCAAGCTGCACGACGCTAAACTGCCTAGCCCCCATCGTCCGCGCTGCAAGACGTTAAACTGCCAAGTGTTTCGTCCTCAACACACGACGTTAAACTGTACTTCGTCCGACAAGACGTTAAACCGTCCGCCTCGTCCTCAACATACGACGTTAAACTGTACTTCGTCTGGCAAGACGCTAAACCGTCCGCATCATTCGATCCCGTGCATCGCACGCAGGGTCTCCCCCGGTTTGGATGTGGCCCCCACCCGCTCGTCTCTGCAGGGATGTCGGGATTGTCCCCCTTTTGGGACGATTTAATGGGAGCGGCTTTTCCCTACGGGGGCAGGGTATTACAAACCCCTAGTTTCTCGTGGGAGGCTGCACATGTGTATCTCCATTGCGCCTCCCCACGGCCGAAGCCAGTAGAGGGTATGACTGGGATCGAGGTGTCTTCTGCTTTCGGTCCAAGTCCCTTCCAACTGAGTTTTGCCACCCGGGCTGTCTCAAGTGCGTAAGTCCTGACAGAATGAACTACGTGGACTTTGATCCCTGTCTTCTATACAGGGTACGTAGGAAGCCTCCCTGAGGTTCAAGCCCGCCACCTGGTCGTCCCGGTCGTATTTACGTCGGTTCGTCCATTAGTGGACCCCTCCAGGGTTCACGCTTGCGTCGATTCACCTATGAATCCGCCCCTGTGGGAGACTGCTCGTGTGTATCTCCATGGTGCCTCCCCACAGCCCCCCTTTTCCATTTCTCCTTTTATCGTCCAGCATGACGTGAAACTGTGATCCACCCGGCCGTTCCATCCCCCTCTGTGCGAGGTGGTTCGGTTCAATCCTCCGCCCGGCGGCCTCGACCTCTTCGTGAGTCGGCTTGCCGACGTCCAGCATGACGTTAAACTGTATACCCGAACTACGTTGACTTTGATCCGTGCTAACGCGCGGTACGTAGGAAGCCCCTACGGGGTCCAAGCTCTTCACTCCATCATCCATCCTGATCCTTACCCGGGCCGCCACATCCCGGTGGGGTCATGCCACTTCTCTCCACTCCACATCATTTGGGAAGCCGCCCATGCGCTGGCCCCAGCGTCGGAGGTTCCCCGCAAGGGGTTCTGTCATCCGATCCACTTTTCGTGTTGATCGGTCCGATGCCGTCCCCGCTGGACGTTAAACTCGCGGCATACCCCGTGTTAAACATGGGAAGCTGAGGAAAACCTCAGGTGACACAGTTCCCCGCACCCAGTACGGGATGCCTCAGGCCATCATGCCTTCGAGAAGCCCTATTAGGGACGGAAGACAGACGTGCAGAGCCGTAGTGTTACGACACGCCCCCAGCACCCAGAGCCACCCGGCCTTCTCACTGCAGGTTGCTGCCCCGACCAGACTCCTTGGAGCGTCCGGGCGGAAGCAGCGTAATTAACCGGTGTCCATGAAGATATGGCGCCGCGAACGAGATTCACGAACATTATTAAGTCTATGAGGGAGACCCGGATTAGGCGACGAGTTCCGAGGAGACGTCCAAGGAAGGAGGAGCCGACATCCCATCATCCCGGTTTCGATCAAGGAGCAAACGCCCCTGAATAAGGGACGAATGCCGCCCGCCCTTGGAAAGCGGGACTGCGGGACCCCAAGCCGCGCGCCCATCCCCTCGGGTTGACGGGTGCACGCGCGAACGCGTCCTGGCGGAACAGCGTAACCCGACGCACATCCGCACCGAAACAGAAAAATGGTGAACCCGACGTGAATCTCTTCTCCTCGATACGAAGACCGATGGCTTTCAGAGGTGTTGGAAGACCGGCATGTTGCCCGGCCAAGCATTCAGTCTTACCCGCCAGGGGCTGGGGAAGTGAAATCGGGCACTCCGTCTCGCAACGTCGAGGGCCTGGGTTCCCCCCACGGAAGGCGTCGTGGCGCTAATGGTTGGTTGACGATTCCTTTTTCCTGTCAGTGTTAATGGGTTCTTCTCCCTGCTTTCAGAAATCAGGTCGCCCGATCCAGTGCCCGATCGCCACCCGCCCACTGGCGCAGGGATAGGGGAAACACCGACGCGGCTACTCCGCGCGGTCCCACCCGTTCCACAGTCGTCCCAGCAGCCGCAATTGCGGGACGACCACGCCCTCTCTCCCCCTCGGAGGTCATCCAGAGAAGGGTGATCAACACCCTGGTGCGGAGATACGAGGAAGAGGGAGTCATCCCCACTAGGGAAATGGCTCGCCTAGACCTTGAGGAGGCTGCGCCTCGCCACCACCGCCGCCCTCGAGGGCCGCGCAGGGAGGCACCGCTGCCTACCTCAACGTCCAATCGCTTCGGGAGTTTATCCCCGGAGCGCTCTGACAGTTCCCTTCCCTATGCAGATGAGGTGGAAGATGCCCGGGATCACCCTATACGGGGTTCGCTCCAGGGATCTACGGTAAGGACTCCCGCCAGGCCACGGCGACACCGCCGCCAGGTCTCTCCAGTCGAAGAGCGGGCTCTCCACCTGCCCGCGCCGCTCATCCCGACTCGTCTGTCTCGACGCCAACGTCGGGCACGAGCGGAAGAGGATGCCCACCTTGGGGCTCTAGCAACAGTGGCCGCACTGGCCCAAGCCACTGCTGGCTCCAGTCGTCAAGACCACGCTCCCAGGGGCCCGCGACACCTGACTTACTCATTCCACGAGGATCAGGTCCCCGGTTATTTCCGGAGCGCCCTGGAGCAGAGGATTGTGCGACTGCCTGAGTGTTGGAAGCCAGAGGAGGCACATATTACGAATAACCCCCGCTACTGCCCCTACCACCGGGCCCTGGGGCACACCATCCAGCGGTGCTATGTGTTTAAGGATTGGCTCCAAGACCAGATTAACAACAATGTAATCAGGTTGGGCCCAGCTCCAGCACAAGTGGCGGGCGTGTTCGTGGGATCAGATGACGATAGTGGCAACGAGGACGAATGGCAGCTGGTCTCCGACCGCGGATCCCAGAAGTACAATAACTGGATGGCCCGCAAGACGACCATTCGCGCCCATGGAATCATCCGTGCGCGCTTGAATCAGCCTGAGCCCCCAGAACCTGTGGGTGCTGCTTCGGCATCGTCGTCCCAGTCTGCCTCCTCCAAGAGGAGAAAACGGCGGCAGCGCAAGAAGGAAGAGCGCGCCCCGCCAGTTCCGCCACTATCCCGTACTCTCGGCGATTTCATGCCCCCGGAGATGGGGGTCCCTCCTCGGATCCGCCCGGTGATGGATGATTCGTCCGATGACGGTATTGGGTACGCTTCGGTTAATACCGTCGAGCTGGTAAATCCCTTTTCGGTTCCCGACGTTGAAGAACACCAGGTGGACCTCCCTAGTGTCCCCGGTCGTCGCCACCGTCGGATGAACCGCAACAACAGGAGTCGCCGGGGCACAGCCGTTGGTACCTCCAGCCAGGCCGTGCACGCCACTGAGACTAGGCAGCAGGCTCAAAATCGAGCTCAGCGCGCGCAGCCCCCCCATCCGGGGATGACGGATTCGCCTCCGCCACTGTTTGTGGTGTGGGACCAGGCAGAACCGCCTCAGCCGCGTCGCGACCAGCTCCGCCCTGCCACAAGTCCATCCCGGCCTCCTGACTCCAGTACGGTGACCATTTCCCGGACTGCGACCAGTGAACAGCGAGATGCGCCAAGTACCAGTCGGCCGCCGATCCAACCGGCAAGGCCCGTCATGCCACCAACCGCAGAGCAACCTCCTGCAACCAGGGGCTCGCGCTTGTCCAAAAAGTATGATGTCCTGAAGCACTTGGCCGACATCCCAGCAAGGCTCTCCATCCTTGAGGCTCTGCGCATGTCATCTGAGATGCGCGAGGCACTCGCTGAAGCCCTGAAAAGCCCCCTCCAGTTTGAGACAGAGGTTGCGGCTGCAGAGGCCTTTCACGCCGAAACGATCGAGGACGCCGAATGTCAGGCAGTTATCTCGTTCTCTGGTAAGGATGAGGACCCTCCTATACAGGGACACATTCGTCCGCTGTATGTCACTGGCCAGTTCAATGGCCTTGAAGTCCAGCGCTGTCTTGTCGACACGGGGTCCGGGATTAACCTGATTCCAACTCGGATGCTCCGGAGATTGGGGTTGTCTGAGGATGACTTGATTCCCTCCGACCTCAGGATCCAGGGGTACGACCGCACCGAGCAAACCCCGGTTGGCAATATACGTTTGAAGACCCAGTTCGGTGATTTGGTTGCCAACACCGAATTCATGGTAGTCTCTCAGGACACTGCGTATAACGCATTGATGGGCAGGCCATGGCTTCACCTTCACGCGGCGGTTCCCTCGTCATACCACCAATGCCTCAAATACTCCCTTAATGGTCGAGTAGGCGTGCTTCAAGGAGATGCCTCTCCTTTTGCCTCATGTGAAGCCCTCTATCTGGACGCGGACTATTACAAGAACAAGGATAAGCAGATCCTGGCAGGTGAGGTTGAGCCTGTCGCTGTTGCGAGCGATCCCTGGGCAAGTCTGGATGACGCTTACGTCCTCCCGATTCACCGGTTGGATGTCGCCATGGTCTTGACGGTCCGCGAGTCTCCTGATGAGATGGCCGCGACCGCCCGCGCCAGCACCAGTGGCCCAGCAGGATCTGGTAGCCCCAATGCAGTTTCCAACGCAGTCTCTCCCGTGGATGATCCCTCCCCGAGCGGAGAGGATATGGAAGACGCACCCCCAGCCTTTGAGGAGGGCGTCCCCGCCACGGTCGATGAGTTAATACAGGTGAACCTTGGAACTGAGGCCGATCCAAGACCCACATTGGTTAGTGCCGCCATGCCCTCTAAGGAGCGGCAGCAGTACGTGGACTTTCTCAGGCAGCACCGTGATGTGTTCGCTTGGGGCTATGACGAGATGCCGGGGCTAGATCCTCAGGTAGCCGTCCACCGCCTTGGTCTCCCGGCGAACCATCGCGGGTTCAAGCAGCCTCCCAGGAAGATGCACCCATCCCACGGTGCCATGGTTGAGGCCGAAGTTGACAAGCTTATCAAAGCCAACTTCGTGAGGGAAGTTCAGTACCCCAAATGGCTGGCCAACATTGTGCCGGTCAGGAAGAAAAACGGGCAGATTAGAGTCTGCATCGACTTCCGCGATCTCAACCGCCACTGTCCGAAGGATGATTTTCCCCTTCCAGTGACAGAGCTGTTGATTGATGCCACGGCAGGGTTCCAAGCCCTCTCCTTCATGGATGGATACTCCGGATACAACCAAATTCGGATGGCCCCTGAGGATGAGGAGTTCACTGCCTTCAGGGCCCCCCAAGGTACCTTTTGCTACCGGGTCATGCCTTTCAGCCTGAAGAATGCAGGTGCCACCTATCAACGGGCGATGCACCGCATATTCAAGCCAATCCTCGGCACACTGGTGGAATGCTACGTCGACGACTTGGTGATCAAATCGCGCCAGCGTCAGGACCATCTCAAAGATCTTGAGAAAGTGTTCAGCTTCCTCCGGTCTCGCTGCCTGAAGATGAACCCGTTGAAGTGTGCCTTTGGGGTCACCTCCGGAAAGTTCCTTGGATTTGTGGTAAGATACCGGGGTATTGAGATCGACCCAGAGAAAATCAGGGCGATTAGTCAGATGCCTCCCCCAGGTACCGTCCGGGAACTGCAAGGGTTCCAAGGCCACTTAGCCTATATACGCCGATTCATCGCGAATCTGGCCGGCAAGTGTAAGCCCTTTTCTCGGCTCATGAAGAAAGGTGCCACCTATGTATGGGATAAAGAGTGTCAGACCGCTTTCGAGGAGATCAAGCAGTACCTGCTTCAACCTCCGGTTCTGATGCCGCCTGTATCCGGGAAGCCGCTAGTCCTCTATGTGACCGCCCTGGAACGGTCCCTGGGTGCCCTTCTCGCCCAGAAGAACAACGAGGGAACGGAGAATAGCCTCTATTACCTCAGTCGCATGCTCCTCGATGCGGAAGTTAGGTATTCCCCCATCGAGAAGAGCTGCCTGGCGCTCGTATTTGCCGTACAGAAATTACGGCACTACTTGCAGCACCATGAGGTACAGTTGGTTTCTCGGGTAGACCTGTTGAAATATATCCTGAGCCAACCTATGTTGACTGGCCGTCTAGCGCGGTGGGCTGTGATTCTCCAGCAGTTCGACATCAGGTATGTGTCTCAGAAGTCCATCAAAGGGCAAGCATTGGCAGACTTTCTGGCAGCTCACCCGACCTCCGCGGATCAGCCGCTGGATCTAGGATTTCCTGATGAGACCATTCTCTCGGTTGATCGAGCCGATCCATGCTGGCAGATGCACTTTGACGGTGCCTCCCGGAGCCCCACCGGTAGAAGACTCGATAATCCTAAGCTCAACAGAGTAGGCTTGGGTATCGTCTTCATTACCCCGGAGCGAGCCGTGCTGCCATACTCATTCCTGTTGTCAGAGGGCTGTACCAACAATGAGGCGGAATACCATGCCCTCATCACCGGCCTCGAGTTGGCTCTCGAGATCGACGTGCCCCGTCTGTGCGTGAAAGGGGACTCCGAGCTGGTCGTTAAGCAGATCAATGGCGACTACGTTGTCAGGAAGCCGGAACTTGTGCCATTGTTGGAGTGCACCCTCCTTCTGATGGCCCGGTTCCCTTCTCGGCCGGAAATTGTCCATGTTCCCCGGTCGCAGAACGGTCGAGCAGATGCTTTGGCCAGCCTCGCTGCGTCACTTGCGGAGCCTGAACAGGACAACCTGATCGTCCGCGTGACGCGCCGCAGGCTCATCGCTCCCATTATCCCGGAAGAAGATCGCGGCCCGTTGGTAAGTAACCTCACCACGGTTGCCCCTATGCCCGGAGCCCCGAGTACCCCAGATATGACAGTCGGATCAGCCCCTGATTGGAGGACGCCTTTGGTTGAGTACCTCCAACATGGCATTCTTCCATCGGATCGGGCCGAGCGCGAGCGAGTTCGATGCCGCGCATCGCAGTTCGTCCTCCAGAGCAGTCCCGGCCTGGAGCAGATCCTCTACAAACGCGGATTTGATGGTGTTCTCCTCCGTTGCCTTTAGGGAGTTGAGATCCCACGAGTCATGCAAGAGGTTCATGCTGGTTCATGTGGCGCCCACCAGACTGGGCCGAAGCTGTCCCACCAGATTCGGAGGTTAGGATACTTCTGGCCCTCTATGATCCATGACTGCATCGAGTATGCCAGGAGGTGCCATGCGTGCCAGGTTCATGCGAACTTCGTGCATCGGCCGCCGGAGCCTCTCCATACCACAAGGTATTCCTGGCCCTTTGCAGTCTGGGGACTGGACGTTGTGGGACCTTACCCGCCGGCGACAGCTCGCCAGTGCCGGTTCATTCTGACCGCCACGGACTTCTTCTCCAAATGGGCAGAAGCGATTCCGCTCAGAGAGGTCAAATCATGTTCGATCGCTGACTTCGTGACCTCCAACATCATCTATCGATTTGGAGTGCCTCACGCTATCCTCACGGATAACGGAACCAATTTCCGAGCTGCCGAGTTGAAGAAGTTGTACGCCAAGTATAACATTCGCTCGAACCATACATCTCGCTATCATGCGCAGGCGAATGGACAGATCGAGGCGTTTAACAAAACCCTCTCTAACATTCTGCAAAAGATGGTTGGTCAGAACAAGAAGAGTTGGCCGGACAAGCTCCCCAACGCCCTCTGGGCTTATCGGACGACGACTCGCAATTCCACCTAGATGACCCCTTATTCCCTGGTGTATGGAGCTGAGTCCGTCCTGCCCATCGAGATCCAGTTGCCGTCCTTGCGCACTGCGGTCTACGACCAGCAAGCGCCGGACAGAGTTGCTGAAGCCCGTCTAGTCGAGTTGGAAGCACTGGATGAGAATAGACTTCGCGCTTTGCACAACTTGGAGAGGCATCAAAGCAGAATGGCTCGAGCTTTCAATAAGAAGGTTCGCCTCCGCTCCTTCCTGCAGGGTGATCTAGTGCTAGCCCTAAGAGCACCAATGATCCCCGGCAGGAAGCCGCCCAAGTTGGAGCCCAAGTGGGAGGGACCTTTTTTTGTCCACAAGGTCTATCCCAATGGCGCGTACTCCCTAGAGACTATGGATGGTGAGCGTGTCACTCCTCCCACCAACGCTAGGTTCCTCAAGCAATACTTTGCCTGAGTGTCCGTTCGTCCCGCATGACGCTAAACTGCACTTCGTCCTGCATGACGTTAAAATGCACCACGTCCTGCACGACGTTAAACTGCATTCGTCCATGCTACAGGACGTTAAACTGTTCAGCATTCGTCCGTGCTGCAAGACGTTAAACTGCCAAGTGCTTCGTCCTGCATGACGCTAAACTGCACTACGTCCGAGCTACAAGACGTTAAACTGTTCAGCATTCGTCCTGCTTGACGTAAAACTGCCCCTCAAGAACTACGTGCGGCTTGATTCCCATCCTTATGGGATACGTAGGACCGCCTGAACATTCATGTTTCAGGCCCAGCCCCACCCTTCGGGAATTTCCATCCCATCTCGGGCCCTTGGCCCAGTTGCCCCCGGGTGTGCGGCGTATGGTGTGAGCGCGGGGCTATGCCCTCATTCACGTCAGTTTGCTCGTCACGCTGTACGCCCCCCCACGTTTGGGGATGCGTTCTGCTCCCCCCTTCTTTTTCCCTCATCGTCCTGCATGACGTTAAACTGCACTTCAAGAACTACGTATGGCTTGATTCCCATCCTTATGGGATACGTAGGACCGCCTGGACATTCATGTTTCAGGCCCAGCCCCATTTTCCGGGAATCCCTATCCCGCGTTGGGTCTCTGGCCCAAGTTCCCCTCCTTTTTGTGCGAGGCGTATCGCGTGAGCGGGGGATTATGTCCTCATTCACGTTGGTCTACTGGCCACGCCGTACGCCTCCCCCCGTGTGTGGGACCACCTCACACCTCTCATCGTCCTGCATGACGTTAAACTGCCTCTCAAGAACTACGTATGGCTTGATTCCCATCCCTATGGGATACGTAGGACCGCCTGGACGCTTGTGTTTCAGGTCCAGCCCCGTCTCTCGGTTGATCATGGGGATCTGCCCTCTTTTGGTTGCTCTCAGGGTGAGTCCTCCGACCCTTTCCGGAGATCTGTTAACATGTTTTGGGTACTTCGGTCTATGACTCGTAGTGTCAGATTCAATCCCGACAAGTCCTGTGTTACTTGTCAGGGCTCGCGCTTCCTCTTGTTCGAGCCTTCACTCAAAGGGATCCTCGTTAGCGGTTTTGGTACGATGCCTCAGTGCTCTCCCACCGCTCCGGGTCGATTTACCGGCGGGTCTTGGGCCGCAAATCGATATGAATCCTGCGATTGAGCGGTCGATGCTCGTTTGCTTGCCCCGTCTTAGGCTGACGCGATCGGATGTTGTGTTGCGAATGCGTCAGCAACATCCTTGATCGCCATGTCAGCTCTTTCAGGCTCTGAACATTGGTTGCGCAGTCCTCATCACACTCCGCCTTTGTGCGTTGTAGTGGAATCTTGACACTCTTTTCATACTGACCTTCAGTACACCTCTACACGTTAGGCAGACCAACCAGGGTAATGATGTCGTTCGAGGCTCCCATGATCTGAGCACCAAGGATATATGCGGGTATCCTCCTTAAGGGTCATGCGTAGCTAGACCCTCGTCCCCATAAGGAGGAGGGAGTCGCCCGAACAATTGCGTTCTGGGCCCAGTATATCTGGAGGCTAGCATCTCTGCCCCTCGGGTGATGGACATACGCAGACCCCCATCCCAAGAATCTTCTCCTGGAATCGTGCGTGACCGCAGGGCTGGGTATGTTCCCACCTCCGCCGTGTCCGCCGTACCGCGGTAAGCGGATTCCTCCATGGTCCGAACCACACGACCTTAAACTGTGTTGTCTGGTCCTACCACACGACCGTAAACTGTGATCGTCTTGGCTGCCCGACGAGAAAACGGCACTGCATCGTGATGTTCCCCTCAGGGGACACTCATGTTGGGTGCTGGTTAATAACCACGCCATTCATCAATGCCTTTCGTGGCTTGATTATTGTGGCGACGCCAGAGATTTCTCAATCACAGGCATGTCGCCGCACAAAGAAAAACCATTCATCTTTAAGGACAAACAAGAAATATCAAATGCCGCTCCTTCTGTGTGCGAGGGTCAGACCCGCACTCTTCCCCGCGCTGGTGCCCGATTGTGTTGCGCCGCGCTTCAAGAACTACGTGTGGCTTGATTCCCATCCTTATGGGATACGTAGGAACGCCCGGATGTTTGAAACTTCGGGTCCAGCCCCCCACCTCTTAGAGATTCCCCCTTCTCTGGGGAATCCGCCGCCTTCAGGTCACCCTCAAGGCGTGTTCCCCGACCCCTTGCAGTGGTCCACCGGTGTCAAGAGTACTCTGGTTTATTGCCAGGAGGGTCAGGATCCGCTTGGTCAGGTTTCCTCCGCTTTTCAGGCTTCGTGCTCCCTTTCATTCGGACCCATCGTCTACGCCCTGGGTGGAGCCCCCGTGAACGGTTCGGACACAATGCCTCAGTTCTCTCCCACCGACTCGGGCCGGTACCCCCAATGTCCTCGGGCAGCAAATCGATATGAATCCTGCGATTGAGCGGTCGATGCTCGTTTGCTGCCTCATTCCACCAACGGTTAGTGCGATGTTGATGCTGCTTTTCCGCCATGGTCGGCAGTACTCTCATATCGTCACGCCGGTGCTCCCGGTCCTCGAGTGAATGGCCGCATGATTCACATTTCCCACCTCCCATTCTGACCAGGCGAAAACTCGACACTCTTGACACTATCCCTCAGTGCATCTTCGCATATCCAGGGGATATGACCAGATGCGGCGTACTTTGAGGTCTTTATGGTCCGAGCTCTAAGACCTTAAACTAAGATCTCTCCTTATGGTCCGAGCTCTAAGACCTTAAACTAAGATCTCTCTTTATGGTCCGAGCTCTAAGACCTTAAACTAAGATCTCCCCTTATGGTCCGAGCTCTAAGACCTTAAACTAAGATCTACCCTTATGGTCCGAGCTCTACGACCTTAAACTAAGATCTCCCCTAAACGGGATTCTACGTCCTGCATGACGTTAAACTGCACTCTCAGAACTACGTGTGGCTTGATCTCCAGCCTGATGGAGTACGTAGGAACGCCCGGGCGTCTCAACTCGGGTCCAGCCTCAGGGGTCGTTAAGTCCCGCCCCTCCTCGTCGCCGGCCGTCTGGCCTGACTTCGGGTAGAGTGGTGCAGTTGTGATATTCTCCCCGATTCAGCTCGGGATGCCCCATCGCAAGGATGGGAAGCGACGGTTTCCTCGTCAGAGAGGTGCTGTCTGAGAATTGAGGTGACTCACGGCCAGATTAGTGCATCTGCCTAATACGTTTTCCCCACGGTGGCGCAATTTTGAGAGCGTTGGATTCTGTCCGAACAAATCGTCACTTCGCCCCACGCTTCGCATGCCCTGTTGATCTGGATTTTCCACCCTTGTGTCTGAAGGAACCCCAAAGCGGTATTCATGATGACATGTGGTCCGCCTCCTGCAATATGAATGATGGCCTTTTTCGGTCCGTCTATTGCAGTTGTTATGGTCGATCCACTGTCCGCCTACCGTCTTGGGAATTTCCTGGAAGGCCGACCGTTGTGGATGTCTGGATTCGGGACACGCGATTCACCCTTTCTCATTTCCCTATGTTCGGATAAAATCTCAACGCCCCTAGCATTGTCCCGCTCGTGTGTTGGAACAGGTTGGGGGAATGGTACATTGATTAGGTCTGAGGTCTCCTTTCCTAGGAATGACCTCCCTCTTTTCTCCAGAAATCCAGGCCCAATTATGGATGCCTGATGCTTGGTTAACACTCCCGCAAGATAGTGAATTGTGGTTGAGCATATTAAACCAAAAGATGCAGATAAATATATTGATTCATACAGATGGATCAAAGTAGCGGAAGCAAATGTTTTGGGAATGGAAAAACAAAGACCTTAGGGATTAGCGTGCTGAATGAGTCTTTCTAATTCCGCTACCCTTTGGCTGGTGGCCTCCAGAGCTGCTTCTCGCTCTCTGCGTGCCCTCTCTTCGTCGGCGGTCGCAGCGCGCAGTTCGTCGATTCTGGCCTGTGCACGCTCCCGCTCGACCTGAATTGTGACCATCTGTTGGCCCGCCTCCGTCAGCTGTACCTGGGCGTCAACCAGCTGGGCTGCTAGTTGCTCCACAAGCTCGGTACACGTTGCGACGAAGGCCTCCTTCTCTGCCGCCTGCCCTTCGAGGCGCCGGACTTCCTGCTCCGCCGCAAGGAGCGCCCGCGCGCTCTCCGACATGTCCCGACTTTGTGTGACGTCGGCACGCCGGCAGCTCTCGCGCATCTTTTCGGCCATGAAATCACGGACCGTTAGATGGAGGCGTTGAGCATCAGCTCCCCCGGCACACAGGAATCGCAGCCAGGTTTGAAGTGATCCCATGCGCCCCAGCCACTCCGATGGGTCTCGCTTGAGGAAGCGCTGGATGCACTTCCACCCCCTGCGGCGCGTTATCCGGCTCTCCTCGACCGCCTCCGTGTCTGAGTCGTCCATCTCCTCGGGATCGGCAGGCCGGTAGGCAGGGAAGGCAGCCAGCAGGTCTGCTGCAGGGTCCGCCCCTGGGAGGTCCTCACGAGGGATAGGTTCCCCAACATCCGGGCGACCTTCTTCTCTCTCCCCAGCGGCGCTGACACCCTCGTCAGCCCCCAACCTCTCTCCGATGTCAGCACCGCCGATGTCCGGAGCCCCTTGATCAGCAGTTGGTGGGGCCGGCTCGGTTTGGGAAGTCTGTTCTGGAGCAGGCGGCATGTCCACCACTGGTCCACTCGTAGATGGCCCGGGTTCGGCAACCCGACGAGCCTCCAATGTTGAGATCACTGCGCGGGGCATGCCATGGTTAGTCACGGATCGTCAACGGCAAGCACCAGCAGTAAAGTAGGGAGACTTACGGGAGTTCGGAGCGTCATCTTCCGCTATCCCGGCCGCCGCAGGAACAGTTGCAGCAGGGGACCCTTCCGCGCTTGTCAGTTCAATGATGGGTGTCTGGCCCCCGCCTTGTCCTGCTGGCGCCCCTCCTACTCCCGCTGAGGACGCCTGACCAACATCCGTACGCTCCTGAGAAAGATGGAGAAATGGGTTAGAAGCTGCATAAGAGAATGGATGAAGCAGATTGAGTAGGGATGGAAGCGGACCTCGAGGAGCTCAGTGACATCAACGTCGTCAGAGCCGGCCACCTCGCCGCTCTCCCGCGGACTCCCCTGATGGGATCTTCCCTCGGAGCCTTCATCCTCCCCCATTTCCTCCTCTTCCTCGGAGTCGTTGCTACTGTCGTCTTCTTCCGGCGGCATCTGTTCCGGAGCGGGCTCGAGACCGAGCATCACCTTCACCAGAAGGGATGGCTCCGCGCGCTGACCACGTTGGCGCGCGTACTCGTCCATGGCCGTCAGATACACATACTGCCGGTTGAAGTCCACCCTGTCGGCAATGTGGAGGTGCCCGACCTCTGGCAGATGGATTCCTTCTCTGAGAATCTTTCACCAGATGGCGTCGGTCCCCAGTGACTGCCACAGGGTCATCCAGGCCGACCACAGCGCCGGGAAGACTGCATCGTGGGAGGGTTCGAGCAGACGTCTCACCAGCTTCCCGGGCCGCTCTTCGACCACCACGCGTGCCCCCTCTCTGGGCGCTGAGGTCGTGGCGGCAGCTCGCGATGTGCCCGCCGCCGAAGTCCCTGCCCGCGCCGGCTCCGCTGCTTGGCGCGCCTCCGTTCTCCCCCGTGTGGCGGCGCCTCGCCTCCTTCCTTGACGCCCGGTCTCCGCACGGGTAGCCTCGAGCCGCCGAACTAGCTTCCGCAAGAGCCCCTCGGGGTACGCGATGGCCCAGTGTTCGGCGTACTCGGTTGCCAAGCCTGCGTCAACTCCGGTAGGAGGGAGAGTGATGACGTCGCCAGAGCCGAAAGCGGCAAACATCAACCACATCTTGCGAAGGACGCAAGGGTTCGTCTCCTCCCGGACGGCAGTGAATACCCTCTTCGGCATCCGTTGAAGGCACCCGAACTGCCTGGCGAAACGGGTCGGCACGTAAGGCTCGCAGATCACCTTCCCGTCGATCCGAGCCACGAGCACCCCGCCCCGCATGTTCAGGAAGTATTCATGCTGCTCCAGCGGACCCTGCCCATTGTCGATCATCTGGCCGACGGGAGTGGGGAACGGGCTGAAGTTGAAATTGGCATGATTGCCAATCCGGATCCGCACGCCCTCCTTACTTAGGGTCATCGGAGCGACCCCCGCGATGTTCAGCAGGGAGGGTCGCAGGCCGTTGCCCGGAGGAATGATGGCGTTCGGAAACGTGTACCCACCGAGGTGAGCAGCCACCCAGCCGTGGAAGAACTGAAAGGGCCCACAGATCCTTCGTGGCGACCCCCCTCGTGAGATGCGTCCCAGGATGGCATACAACCTCGCCAACACTGGGACCCCGAGGTTGTATCTCTTGTTGGCGGCCATAGCGCCCGCCATCGCCAGTGTCGCCGGGCGAACGCCCATTCTCGCGTCACGCACTGGCAGGAGCCACCCACTCAGAAAGGCGGACAGGAACGCAGCGTACCGGACATTTGGGTCCCGGGCCTCGATGACGTGGTACCCCCATGAGCGGTAGTCACCCGTCTCCAGGACCCGCCAGTACGACCCGTTCCGGCTCCTCTGAGCTGCGGTCGGGCACCGCTTCCCCCTGCCTGGCATCTTGACCGCCGGGTCATGCTCCAAGAACCGGCCGAACCACTCCTTGTAGGCTATGTCCTTCTGGAAGTCTTTGATCCCGAGCCGCTGCGTAGCCAGGTCAAGCAGATGCCAGGTCAGGATGGGAGTCCGTGACCTGTCCACCCAGGTGTTCTTCGGTGGCAGGAACTCATCGTATTGGTAGCCCTCCAGCGGGATACCTCCGATGCAGTGGATGTCCCAGAGACCGATGCCGACCTCCCCATGGTGAAGATGGAAGGTGTTGGTATCCGGAGACCATCGGGTGAACAGCTCCGGCCCGAGCTCGGACTGCTGGTAGAAGTGGAACTGCGACGTCCACACCGCCTCGAACAGGCCGATGTACCGCAGCTCCTCTGCGAAGTGATCGCAAGTGTGGTGTACCCAGAACGCCCAGGCCCACTCACTGGTGAAGTTGCCCCCAGACCGCAAGTCCCAGTCCTTCAGCCAGCCCTTGGTGTCGTCCGTGACGCTCTGGCGATATATGCTCGAGTAGAGGGCTGGAGAATTCTCCGCAGCAGGCTCACCCCCATCAATGGTTCGCGTCCTCAGGTTCAGGACATAGACATCCAAGTGTCTGGTCTCCCTGGCAGGATGCCCATTGTTGGTGATGTTATAGAGGAGAAGCTCGTCCTCCCGGGTCACCCAGGTCCGCGGCGCATCAATCTCGAACCCTGGCACCGGAACCTCATCTAGGATGCCGAAGTTCCAGAGCGGCAGGTTGTCTGACAGGGGATATGTCTTCTGGGCCGGCGTCAGTAAGTCGAACAAGGATTGATTGTTGGAAACAATCTCCTTGGCTCCGTAAACCTCCTCGTTCATCGCCATCTCAGCCCTGCGAGTGGCGGCATCCCCCTCATTTCCTCTGTGCGCGGCCATCTCAGAAGTTTCGGGAGTCGTGCGGGTTAAGGGATGAAGCGTGCGGGATCGGACGAGGCTGGTAGAGAAGTTTGAAGGCTGGCGCGCAATCCAAGTGAACGGCGCGCAATTGGGAAGACTATCGCGCAAAGTTCCGGGTTTTCGCGCAAAAACAGGCGAAATCCGGATGGTTTTGCGCGCCGATCGGGCGAATTTCGCGACCGGAAGAGGCAATTTCGCGCACGAGAGCTTTGGAGCTTATCGCGCGGAAGGCCAGAGTACGGAACGCGGGACCCAGCGCCCCTATTTATAGGCGAGGCCGGGTCCACGCTGCGCGGAAAGCGCTTTGCGCGACCGCAGCGGCGAATTTCGCGCCCGACGCCCCTTTTTGCGCGCCTAAGTCCCGCGCAGCCCAGGATTTCGGCATTCCGGCGTCTCCCTCGAAACCCGGTCGTTGCGACCTCTCGCCGATCAGATTCCGAGGGGGGGCTTTTGTAGACACCGGAAAAGTCCGTTGTTCCCAAACGAAGCTCCGGATGCGGAAAGCGAGGTCATATTTGGAGTCGGAAGAATGTTTCGGAGGGCCCGGAGGCCTTGCGCGGAATTTCAGAGTTCTGCGCACAAAGATGATGATCCGCGCGCAAAACCCCCGGGATGCGTGCAACTCCCTTGCGCGCCGTGCCCGATTCCGCGCCCGCGAGGAGAATTCCGCGCTCGCGCCTTGGATTCCGCGCCCGGGGTTGCCTATAAATACTAGGCGACCCCCAACGTTTCAAAGGTTGCTGGAAGTCGAACGGTCTCCCGCGCGCGCAATTCAACCCCTTCCGCGCGCAATACCGATTTTCAGGTAACCTCCTTTCTTTCGCGCAGTAGAGCCTTGGGGTCCGCCTTCGCGCGCAATCCCCTTGGCTCATTTCCTTTGAATAAATTTCAACCCGAAGGCCTTTGCGCACAAAAGAAGCCTCTTGCGCGCAATTGCCCCCCCGGGTGCGCGCAATCCAGCCCGATTGCGCGCACCCCCCATTTTCAAAGTGGCCATTCGTTAGAGAATGAGCCGTTGCCCCCGCGCGCTACCCGAAGCCCGGTGCGCGCAATCCCCATCATCCGCGCGCGAAGCGCTGGCCCAATTGCGCGCCAGCCCGCCGTTTTGCGCGCCGACTCGTGGTTTTGCGCGCAAAGCTCCTCTTTTGCGCGCAACCCCCTAGGGTCGCCTCCCTTAACCCCCTGAGGGTACCCGCCTGCGTGGCGCCCGATGATCTTCATCCTGGGTGCCCGCATCGTGCGTTGTCTTCCCGTGCGGCCCTCCAGGCTTGCGCGAAGTGACACGCACGTATGTCCAGCATGACGTTAAACTGCATATTCGTCCAGCATGACGTTAAACTGCATATACGTCCTGCACGACGTTAAACTGTACATCGTCCGAGCTACAAGACGTTAAACTGTTCAGCATACGTCCAAGCTGCACGACGCTAAACTGCCTAGCCCCCATCGTCCGCGCTGCAAGACGTTAAACTGCCAAGTGTTTCATCCTCAACACACGACGTTAAACTGTACTTCGTCCGGCAAGACGTTAAACCGTCCGCCTCGTCCTCAACATACGACGTTAAACTGTACTTCATCTGGCAAGACGCTAAACCGTCCGCATCATTCGATCCCGTGCCTCGCACGCAGGGTCTCCCCCGGTTTGGATGTGGCCCCCACCCGCTCGTCTCTGCAGGGATGTCGGGATTGTCCCCCTTTTGGGACGATTTAATGGGAGCGGCTTTTCCCTACGGGGGCAGGGTATTACAAACCCCTAGTTTCTCGTGGGAGGCTGCACATGTGTATCTCCATTGCGCCTCCCCACGGCCGAAGCCAGTAGAGGGTATGACTGGGATCGAGGTGTCTTCTGCTTTCGGTCCAAGTCCCTTCCAACTGAGTTTTGCCACCCGGGCTGTCTCAAGTGCGTAAGTCCTGACAGAATGAACTACGTGGACTTTGATCCCTGTCTTCTATACAGGGTACGTAGGAAGCCCCCCTGAGGTTCAAGCCCGCCACCTGGTCGTCCCGGTCGTATTTACGTCGGTTCGTCCATCAGTGGACCCCTCCAGGGTTCACGCTTGCGTCGATTCACCTATGAATCCGCCCCTGTGGGAGACTGCTCGTGTGTATCTCCACGGTGCCTCCCCACAGCCCCCCTTTTCCATTTCTCCTTTTATCGTCCAGCATGATGTGAAACTGTGATCCACCCGGCCGTTCCATCCCCCTCTGTGCGAGGTGGTTCGGTTCAATCCTCCGCCCGGCGGCCTCGACCTCTTCGTGAGTCGGCTTGCCGACGTCCAGCATGACGTTAAACTGTATACCCGAACTACGTTGACTTTGATCCGTGCTAACGCGCGGTACGTAGGAAGCCCCTACGGGGTCCAAGCTCTTCACTCCATCATCCATCCTGATCCTTACCCGGGCCGCCACATCCCGGTGGGGTCATGCCACTTCTCTCCACTCCACATCATTTGGGAAGCAGCCCATGCGCTGGCCCCAGCGTCGGAGGTTCCCCGCAAGGGGTTCTGTCATCCGATCCACTTTTCGTGTTGATCGGTCTGATGTCGTCCCCGCTGGACGTTAAACTCGCGGCATACCCCGTGTTAAACATGGGAAGCTGAGGAAAACCTCAGGTGACACAGTTCCCCGCACCCAGTACGGGATGCCTCAGGCCATCATGCCTTCGAGAAGCCCTATTAGGGACGGAAGACAGACGTGCAGAGCCGCAGTGTTACGACACGCCCCCAGCACCCAGAGCCACCCGGCCTTCTCACTGCAGGTTGCTGCCCCGACCAGACTCCTTGGAGCGTCCGGGCGGAAGCAGCGTAATTAACCGGTGTCCATGAAGATATGGCGCCGGGAATGAGATTCACGAACATTCTTAAGTCTATGAGGGAGACCCGGATTAGGCGACGAGTTCCGAGGAGACGTCCAAGGAAGGAGGAGCCGACATCCCATCATCCCGGTTTCGATCAAGGAGCAGACGCCCCTGAATAAGGGACGAATGCCGCCCGCCCTTGGAAAGCGGGACTGCGGGACCACAAGCCGCGCGCCCATCCCCTCGGGTTGACGGGTGCACGCGCGAACGCGTCCTGGCGGAACAGCGTAACCCGACGCACATCCGCACCGAAACAGTGACCCTCAAGGACGTTGGCCCGTAACGGTAGGATGTCCCATAATTCTAGCATCCATGCCACTTGGGGGTCCCTTCGGGTGTGAAATGTGATGTAATATCTAATTATGGAGAACACAAAGCATAAAAAATGGGTGAAACCATGTCTGGGTAGAGTATGGAATTCTAGGTACTAAACTAGAGTAACCTTAGGCACATTGGTGAATCGCCGAAGAGGGTCAAAGAGGGTGACCAACTTGAGAGTAACCGATTTGAAGGGATGAGAATAGAATATAGGGATAGAGAACTCCCAGGAGGGATAGATACATGGCATGGTTGTTACAAACCCAACGTGAATGAGGACATAATCCCATGCCAGACAATATACTCCACTCCTTGGGAAAGGGTAGGCCATGGGGCCAAGGTGAAAGGGAGATTTCTGAGATATGGGGCTAAACCCAAAGTTTAGACATTTGGGCGGTCCTACGTATCCCATGAGGATGGAAATCAAGCCATAAATAGTTCTTGAAGGCACATAGGGGTATGATTCCCTAATGAGGGGGGTGTATGGAACGACGAGTAACCCGATGTAAATGAAGACATAACCCCATACCACACCGTAAAACCCTAAATAGAAACTTGGGCCAGGGCCTGAAAAGGCCAAGGGGACTGAGGTTGGCCCTTGGATGGGAAGGCCCAACTAGTCTACAGTTTAACATCTTGTTGTGAGGAATAAAGTGGGTATGATACCACACATATAGGAGGTGTATGGTGCGGCAAGTAACCTGATGTGAATGAGGAAATAATCCCATGACACACCATACAATCCCAAATAGGAACTTGGGTCGAGGTCCTGAAAAGGAAAAGGGGCCTAAGGATGGGCCTCGAATGGGAAGCCATACATCCTCTTTTGCGGTTACCACCTCATCACATCTCATAAGCCCACAAGAGTAGTTATCGGTGTGGGAAACAAGGATCCGGTCTCGGCTCTCCCTGTCATATAGGGTCTAATAGCTGGCATTTCCCGAAGGAAGTTCATCTCTTGGAGACATAATGGGGTAGAATGAACCACTACACTAAATGTTTGGGACATCTTGGGGTGGTTCAAATGATGCAAGATAGATTTTTTCCATGTTCGAAACATAGCATCCCCATAGTGACCTGAAATGGGAACAACAAATGAGCATCGACTGCTTACCATATTCGCAATGCGGGACTTGAATCAGATTGTTTCTCAACATCCTCGAGGGCGTTGGCCCGATGTTATAGGAGATAACTTAGGCCTAGAATCCATGCCATTCGAGAGCCCTTCGAGATGGGCAGGATGATGGAGTCCCAATCAAAGGACTGGGTGAAGCATAGTTGTACCCATACATTTTCATGTCAAGTAGGATGGTGAAAGTGGTGGACACCTCTTGGGAGTGGGACGCATGGCTGGATCGAGATGAGCTCGACGTAAATTGGGGAAAAAGTATGCACCCCACCATATGTCTTGTCCTGCACGGAATATTCTCGCATTTGGGTTGGGCCAACATACAAAATAACCAGGCATTCCTACATATCCCATAAGGATGGGAATCAAGCCATACATAGTTATTGAAGGCCATGTAGTTAAACGTCATGCGGTGAGGATGTGGGGGGATAGAAGAATGGGTAGTGGGTACCTGGTGCGACCATTATAATTCTAGCATGGGTGGAGATAAAGAAGCCTACACCATATCATGTGAGGACCCTTCGAAAGAATTATACCCAAGGGGATAGTCAAAGGGAAGAGTTTGGGGTTGGGCACAAGACAAGGCGTCTGAGTGTTCCTACATATCCCATGAGGATGTGAATTAATCCATGTGTAGTTCTCAAGATGCAGTTTAACGTCATGTAGGACAATGCGCAGTTTAAATTTATGTAGGACCAGACTGTTTAAGGTCATGCTAGACTGGTGTGCAGTTTATGGTCATGTGGGACCATCCATATTATGGTCGTGCAGGACCAGTAGGCTTAGTCAAAGTATTGTTTGAGTAAATTGGCATTGGTGGGATGATTTATACACTCACCACCCATGGTCACTAGGGAGTATGCTCCATTGGGGTAAATCCTGTGATTTATGTATGGTCCTTCCCATTTGGGCTCCAACCTAGGTGGTTTCTTGTCGGGGATCATTGAAACCCTTAGGGACAATACTAAGTCTCCTTGTAGGAACGAGTGAATGCGAACCTTCTTGTGAAGGCCCTATATATCTTATTCTGATGACTTTTCAGATTGTGCAGGGCGCAAAACCTATTCTTGTCAAGCACTTCCAATTCAGCCATAAGAATTTCGGCTACCTTATTTGGTGCTTGCTGGTCATAGACCGCTATGCGTAACGAATGCAGCTAGATCTCGATGGGCAGGATGGACCAAGCTCTGTACACCAGGGAATATGGGGTCACCTGGGTGGAATTACAAGTTGTCGTACGATAAGAACAGAGGGAATTGGGGAGCATGTCTAGCCAAATCTTCCAATTATGTACAACTGTTTTTACAAAATGTTAGAGATGGTTCTGTTGAACGCCTCAATCTGCCCATTCACCTGCACGTGGTAGCGGGATGTATGGTTCGAACGGATATTGTACTTAGTGTATAATTTATTCAGCTCGTCTGCTCGAAAGTTGGTTTCGTTATAGGTGAGGATAGCGTGAGGGACTCTAAATCGATAGATGATGTTAGATCTCACAAATTCAATGATAGAATGGGCCTTGACTTCCTTGAGCAGAACTGCCTCTTCCCACATAGAAAAGAAATCTGTGGCGGTCAAGATGAACCTGCACTGTCGAGCTGTCGTCGGTGGGTATGGTCTACCGATATCGATTCCCCATACCATGAATGGATAAGTGTACGTGGTCGAGTGGATAGGTTTTGACGGATAATTCAAGAAGTTAGCATGAATTTGGCACACGTGACATCTCTTGGAAAACTCGATGTAGTCATGGATAATGGAGGTCCAGAAGTATCCCAATCTCCAGATCTCATGGGACAGCTTCAGCCCAGTCTGGTGGACGCTGTAGGAACCAACATGAACCTTGTGCATGATTTGAGAAATCTTGACTCCTTGGATGAAACAGAGGAGAGCACCATCGAACCCATTCTTGTAGAAGATCTAATCAATATTGGGACCACACTAGAGGGTAAACTGTAATTCATGGCATCAGATTCGCTCATGCTCTACCCAATCAGCCAGGAGGCAACCATTTTAGAGATACTCGACAGAAGGGGCTCTCCAGTCGAGAGTCGATTCAACCACTGCATATTAGGGACCTAGGGATCCTAATGTTGAGGCTCCGGTAGTAAGATGGCTTAATCATAGGTCGTCGTCATCATCCGTGGTGATGGTAGAAATGAATCTCCAATGTGCCATGTGTATAATCAAATCATCCAGCTCAGGTTCTGCAAGTGATGCAGCTAGGCCGGCCAGGGCATCGGGTCGACCATTCTAAGATCGAGGGACATGAGTAACTTCTGTATGAGATGGAAACAGGGCCATTGGCTGTAGGTTGCGCTCCAACAATGGTGCGAGATCTAGATTTCTAAAGATGTAGTCACTGTTGATTTTCTTGATGACCAGTTTAGAATCCCCTTTCACATGAAAATGGGGCACATCGATCTCAAGGGACATCTCCAGGCTAGTGATAAGTGTCTGATACTCTACCTCATTATTGGTAAATCCCTTTAAAAATAGAAATGAGTATGGTTGAATGGCTTGCGCTGGGGTGATGAAGACGATACCCAAACCTAATCTGATGAGCCTAGGATCATTGAGTATCTATTAGGGGGGGCTCTGGGAGGCCCCATTAAAGTGCATCTGCCAACACGGGATGGCAAGATCTACCAAGAGGATTGCCTCGAAAGGAAAATCCAGGTCCAGGGATTGGTTCGTAGGGGTTTAATGGGAAGCTAGAAAATCTGCCAATGCTTTTCTCTTGATAGCTTTCTAAGGCACAAACTTGATGTCCAACTACTAGAGGATGAATGCCCATCGTGCTAGATGGCTGATCAACATATGGAGGTTCAGAATGTACTTCAGTGGGTCTAACTGAGACACCAGTTGTACCACTCGGTGCTGTAGGTAGTTTCACAACTTCTACATGAAAAATACGAGTGAAAGGAAGCTCTTTTTGATGGGGAAGTATCTGGTCTCCATTTCTAGGAGTATACAGATGAGGTAGTAGAGGTTGTTTTCTATCCCCTCATTGTTCTTCTAAGAATGAAGGGAACCAAGAGATCATTATAGGGCAGTCATGTATAGGATTAGTCGTTTTCCAGAGTCAGGTGGCATCAGGACTGGAGGCCGAAGTAGACACTGCTGGATTTCCTCGAACGTGGTCCGACACTCTTCGTCCCATTCATAGGCGGTGCCTTTCTTCATGAGCCAAGAAAATGGCCTACACTTGCCGGCTATATTCTCAATTAATCGACGTATGTAGGCTAAGTGGCCTTGAAAACCTCGAAGATCTCGAATATTTCTCGATGGAGGCATCAGGATGATGGACTTGATATTTTCTAGGTCGATCTAGATTCCCCAGTACCTGACAACAAAGACAAGGAATTTCCTAGAGGTGTCCCCGAAGTCACATTTCAATGGGATCATCTTCATGTGGCAAGAATGGAGGAAGCCGAACACTTTCCCAAGGTCCGTGAGATGGTCCTGAAACTGGTGATATTTGACAACCAGAATATCCACATAGCATTCCACCAATTTCCCAAGGATTGGCTTGAATATGCGGTGCGTGGCCCACTGATTGGTGGCACCTGCATTCTTCAGGCTGAAGGGCATAACTTGGAAGAAAAAAGTACCATGGGGCGCCCTGAAAGCTGTGGACTCCTCATCCCCAGGGGGCCCTTTTGGATATGGTTGTATTCGAAGTAACCATCCATGTAGGAGAGAGCTTGGAACCCAGTTATAGCATCGATCAACAATTATGTCACCAGAAGGGGAAAATCATCTTTCGGACAGTGGCATTTGAGATCACTGAAGTTGACATAGAGTCTAATATGTATGTTCATCTTCCTGACTGGCACAATGTTGGCTATCCACTTGGGGTACTGGACTTCCATGACGAAGTTGGATCTGATGAGCTTGTCAACTTCGGCATTGACCATAGCACCATGGGAAGAGTGCATCTTTTTGGGAGGCTGCTTGAACCCATGATGATTTACCGGAAGACCGCGGTGGTGGATGGCTACATGGGGATTCATTCCTGGCATCTCATCATAGTTGCAGGAGAATACATCACATTGAAGTTTCAAGAAATCCACGTACATTTGTTGCTCCTCAGGGGGAATGGCGGCACTGATCAATGTGGGTCTTGGATCTTCCTTGCTACCAAGGTTCACCTGTACCAGTTCATCGACCATGGTGGAGACACCCTCTTCAAAGGTAGGAGGAGTGTCCTCCAGATCCTCTTATTCACTTACGGAGAGGGAATCCCCAGTGGGAGGTGCTTCCACTGGGTCAACGAATCCCGATGGAGAGCTGGTAACAGCCTGGGTAGTGTTGGACAGCGTATCTGGAGATTCACTTGCTATCGAAACCATACCAATAAAGGCAGTTGATCTTATACCATATGTTCTTCAACATAAGGGGACACACTTTATGATATCAAAGTAGTAGTGGCACGTTGGATTGATATGATTAATCCCAGCCCGGAAGAACAGACACGTATGACGTACTGCCGTTTCAATGGGGTAGACATCCTGATATCATATGGGGGTAGGAGGCTCCGGGATCACCTGAGCCTGGTTTGTTTATGAGAATGAGGTGATTTTACATCATTTAATGGACTTTGGAACATGATTCCCTCTTGTACTAGAAACAACAAAGCATTGACCCATATCAGGGGTTGTGGTCTCGAATCGATGGATTGGGAAGATGTTGGCATCATCTTGACCTGCCCAGGGGTCAGTTGCGACCATGGCAGGCTCATCCTTACTTGCCTGAATCTGTTTATCCTTGCACTTATAACAGCCAGCATCCAAATAGCATGCTTTAGAAAAGGAAAAAGGAGATGCATCACCTTGGAGTACATATACCCGAACATTAATGGAGTACTTGACGCACTAATGATAATATGAGGGGACCGTCTCGTGTAGGTGGAGCCATGGCCTGCCCATCAATGTATTGTACGCAGTGTCCTAGGAGACAACCATAAACTCGGTGCTAGAAACTAGGCCACCGAACTGGGTCTCCAAGAGGATATTACCAACCGGGGTTTGTTTTGTCCTTTCGTACCCTTGGATTCTTAAATCAGAGGGTGTGTGGTCATATTTGGATAATCCTATCATCTTCATCGTCTGTGTCGAGATAAGGTTGATACCAGAGCTGATGTTAATGATATAGTGAAAAAACACCACGCTGTTAAATTGGCCAATGATGTATAGTGGGAGGATGTGTCCCTGAATGGGAGAGCCTTGAACTTCTCCATAGAACGAAATGATGGCCTCATATTTATCATTCACGACCACTTCAGTGTGAAAGGATTCTACAGCTGCTAAATCTGTCTCAAACTGGAGGGGGATTCGTAAAGCCTCAACGAGGTCCTCACACATATCTGATGACAGGTGAAGGGCCTAGAGGATAGAAAGCCTCGCTGGGATACCGGCGAGGTGATTTAGATCATCATACTTTTGTGATAGGCATAAACTTCTGCTTGCAAGAGGATGCTCTATGATCAGAGGCATGGTGGGACCTGTCGGCCGAACCGGTGGCTAACTGGTGCTGGTTATATCCCGCTGCTCACTAGTCGAAGCCTGAAGAGTAGCTGTCGGATAAGGAAGGAACGACTAAGATCGGCATGTAGCAGGGAGAGGCTGGTCACGGCCTGGTCGAGGCAGCTTTGTCTAATCCAGTAGCACAAACAGTGGTGGAGGTGGGCCCGACAACACTAGATGAAGAGGTTGTGCGTGCTGAGTTCTACGCTCGGCCTGCTGTTTGGTATCAGGGGCATGCACGACCTGGCTGGAGGTGCTAACTGATGTGCCCCAATGACCCATATGGCTGCAACTCTGCCAATGTTTCCATTGGCTGGGGATGTTGGGGAGGTTCTCCTGGCGCTCCCAATTTTCAGGAGTCATATAGGGATTTACCAACTCTACGGTATTAACCGAAGCATACCCATGACTATCACTTGAAGAGTCATCCATCACTAGTCAGATTCTGGGAGGGATCCCCATCTCTGGGAACATAAATTCACTGAGAGTGTGGGACAACAATGGCATCGGTGGGGCGTGTTTCTTTCCCTTGCACCGCTGATGATTTCTATTTTGAGAATATGTCGGCTGATATGATGATGCAAAAGTGGTGGCCATAGCTTCTGATAGCTCCGAATGATTCTAGAATGCTTGAATGATGCCATGGGCATGGGAGACCATTTTTCGATCCATCCAGTCATCATATTTCTATGACTCGTGTTTAGGAATCTACTGCCATTCACCATCGATGTCGCTACTGATGTCTGACCATACAAAGACACCCACCACTTGTGTCGAGGTTGAGCCCAACCTGACTATCTTGTTATCAACCTAGTCTTGAAGCCAGTCATTTAACACATAGCACTGCTTGATGGTGTCCCCCAAAATCTGATGATAGGGGCAGTAGTTGGGGAGATCAGTGAGATTCACCACTTCCAGTCTTCTGCACTCAAGAAAGCATACAATACCTTGCTCTATGGAACTTCTGAAATAACCAGGAACCTGATTCTTGTTGAATGAGTAGGTCTGGTTTCTTCTGTCCAGAAAGGGGGCCTTGGAGTCTGGACCTGGCGAGGAGCTGGAGGGGCCTGTCGAGGAGGTAGACCCTGATTGTCCCGCCTGGGCGATGACGACACATTCTGGGGGTGCACCTGCCGATTCTGAGGGGGCTGCTGCTGAGCTAGAGGTTTCGACTGAGGTGGAAGTCCTCTATAAGGCTTCTGGGCTGGTGCCATAGGTAGCAATTCTAGTTTCCTAGGGGGATTCTATTTGGTCCAACTTGGTAGGATAGGCTCTGGAAGCCCTCCTCGCTGGAATTATAGGGGGCAACGGGCGTGTTGGGATGGCCTGTTGTAGGGCTTCCTCCAGGTGCATGCCCTTATCAGATAAGTCTCAGAATCCTTCAAGGTAGTTCTGGGTGATCAGGGAGGGAACAAGTTCCATCTTGACGTTCTCTACACACATCATCAGTAATTGCTTCTAAGTCAGTGTCATGTCAAGGGAGTATGTGAGACCCTTCCACCGGGTGATAAAGTCTGCAACTCACTCATCAGGAATTTTTTTCACTTTAAGAGGTCTGCGATGCTTGTTTACTAGGTGGTAGAGCTGAAATGGTAGAGGAATTGCCTACAATGGTCCTCCCAACTAGTTACAGATCCGACGGGGAGCTGGCTGTACCAGACGAATGTCGGCCCCTCCATTGTCTGAACAAAGAAGTGGATCTTGGTAGCCTCCTACTGTGCTGGAGTCCCTAACATGGGCCCACACATTGAATTAATGTGGGTCATGTGCTGCGGCAGGTCCCTCGTCTTATTAAATGTGTAGAAGGTGGGATTCCCAAATCCTGGAGGTGCCAGCATATCATCGACCCATGCCGGATATGGCTTACCATCTGCTGGGATTTCCACCTGTCAAATTTCCAATGCCTCAAGGCAGGCAATGAGTTCCACCATTGGATCATCTGGGCGGGGGGGGGGGGGGGGTCCCTATCTTGACAAGTATCCCTTACCATGAGCGCTTTTCCGGGTTCCTCAACATGGTAAACAGGCCAATCGGCTTGTAGGGCGGCTGGTGGAGTGACATGCGGGGTAGCTGGTGGAACCCGAGCTGGATTCCTTGGGTTGACACGTTGTTCAGGAGGGTTTGGTGAGACATACAGATCCCTATTTCCATGAGCTCCGACTTCAGCCCTGTATATGGGAGAAGCATGATCATTGTTTCTTGGGGGCATCTCGCCAAGGGGAAGTTGTTCCTGCCCCTGCTGTACTAGCCTATGATTTCTATAGTCGAGTAATCGCTCTACAACGCATTCATCTAGGAGTTCTTCAACCATCTTCTTTTGCTCATCAATTTTTTGATGCATTGTATCCTTCTTGGGGTCCTCCTCCAACTTCTTCACTAAGGCGGACGGGTCAAAGTGTTTGACAGCTCCGACGTGCTCTTTGCCTTTACCTGAATTCCGGCTGAGTACCAATGCCTCAGTGGGAGTAGGGAGACCAAGCACATTCCTCTAATGGAAAGTAATCCTATCTGATTGGTCCAATAGTGATGGCATGCCATTGGGGGGGTAACAATCCATCTAGAAGCTCCAGCTCATCCGCCTCGTCCACTATGTCGTCCATGTTAACCATGACCCTTCCTGGGGGAATATCCTCGATATTGCCAATCGAGTCAGGATGCTGCTAGATAGGGCTAAAGAGGAGGGCGACACACTACCCCAATCAATGGATTTTCACATGGGGGGTAGCCTCCTTGATAATTTTTCAGAGTACCCTGATACTCTAAAAGCGTTGCTGCTGGAGGGCCTCACGATGACCTGTTGACATGGGGTGTTGGACCACAGGGAGTGTGGACAGATCAACCAGGCGACATTGTTAGCTGATGTCATTGAAATGCGCTTGGATCCTGTAATAAACCACTCACTGATGAAAATTAAAAAAATGGATCACCCAGAGGGTGTCTCGGAAACACTCAACTTTCTCCAAGGTGAGGGATTCCAGTATGTGGTAATTCTGTGTTGCCACGGGCTAGAAATTCTTAGGGAAGTAGTCTACTGTGAGGATGTTCCCAAAGCTCCTTGGCTCAGATTCAGGGTCTATCCATTTATTACCCAATTTTTCAACTAGTGGTGACTGAGGAACTGATAGTGGAACTGAGGTGGACCACTGGGATGGCAGGCAGGCCAGTGGAGAGTACGGAGAATGGGCTGACTGGATGCCAAATCATAGGTTGTCCTCTGAAGAGTGTAGCGACCTGGCCACCACATCGCGATAAGATGGGCTAATGGCTGTCATTCCTAGATCATGGGCTAGGGTTTCCAGTGATAGGCCGCAATGCTGCTCACCCGTCATTGGTCCCCAGAATAGTTCTTTGTGATCTCTTGTGGAGGTAGAGAGTACTTCCGTTGACGACGGTGGTGATTGCACGACCGTAACCTGCGGGGTCGCCAGATTTTCATCCACCTAGTTATACCTATAGAGGTAGGTAGGAATCGTATGGACCTCACATTCTGGGAGTACTAGGCTGATGTGCCTTATTCCTACCCGGACCCCTGACTCAGATGAGCAACGGAGAGGGTTCCCGAGCGGAGTGGTCCTCCAATTCAGAATCCGAGAAGCGGACCGGTTTGATCTATTTATGGAACTTCACAAAATTATTATTATGGCGGTGACGACCCGCCTTCCTACCCCTAGGTGGCTCCTTGGGACAGGACAGATTTCTGACATAGGGTCCTTCGGATGCACTGGTGCTGGGGCGGAGAGGGTTTCCACCCGAGAAAGCTAGGGTGCAAGGATCACCAGGACAAATGTCAAAGTGGACATGGGGACGACATCCATGGGTAGCACGGGAGTGGGAAAGACCACCGCTGAAACTGGAAGAAGCATGAGGAGGACCTCCATTCTTGTTTTCCCGGGGAATCTCAGTAAGAGGAGAGTCCTTGTACCGGTCTTGCTGAACACAGGTAGGAACTCCGTGCTGGGTGCCGGTGGAGCGAGGCTGGCCCTCACCCCTCTAGTTTCCTAGGTGAGGAGGACATTCACTGGCTACTGAAATGATATGGGGAGGGTCCCCACGCGGAAGAGTGACAGGATGGGCAATGTCCCTGTACCGGCTGATGGGGGTAGGAGGAATGACTACATACCCAGTGTAGTTGGCACGGGAGAGACCCTGGTACTGAGCGTCACTGCCACAAGGAAGACCCTCATTTATGTTGAGGGTGGCATGAGGAAGACATCCATGCCATTCCTCGAAGCAGGGAAGCTCGCGCTTTCCACGGTAGTGGTATGGGGAGGACCTCCGTAGTGGGTGGCATCATTGTGGGTTGGTTGGTAGCGGCCACTTCTTGTACCAGAAACCAAGAGAGTCAACCCATCCTGTTCATGGGGTTGTTGGGGCCTCGATCCTGGTCGGGAATATATGTTCCCCTGCTCATTGTATGCAGGGAACCGATGATATGCATCGATGGTGGCTAGGTCCATAGTTGTCGTCGACGTTGATGCCCCCTAGAGGGTGTCTTCATCTTGTGCCTGATACTGGCATCATGTCGGACGAACCATGGCTGGTGGTGCATGTACGTGGCCTACCTGCTCTTCATCTAGAAAAACTGGGCAGTGCAGCTGAATAAAAGTGATTACTGGATACGTCATGTCTGATGGGGGACTGCACACAACATAGCGTCTAAAACTATCTTTAATTAGTTATCCAATTTATGATACCAGAACATTAATGATATAATAACATCAAATTTACTTCAATTCAATCCATAGTTCCATCCTTGTAAGGTGATGAAGGAAAACAAAACATGTTACGTTATGCAGGTGGTAATACACACAACACACTGACCACTATTTTTTTTCTTAATGGATGGGGTATATGAATGAAAAATGATAATAAACATAATATAGTAAAATTAAATTACATAAATGATACTAATATTATAATATTATTGTCGTTATAAAAAAATTTAATAATAAAATTATGGAGAAAACATAGGTAGTTGACAATTCTCATTTCAGGGACATTAATTTTCATTAGAAGTCTCTATGGAAATTAAGGTTTGATGCTAACTAAGGGTGATGAGATTCTTTTGAATGTCGGATATGGTTTTAGGAGGAGAAAAAGAGCAAGTTTCAATGAGAAATTAGAATCAAATGTGAATTTTTAATTGGTGATATGTGAAGGAATGGGTAGTTTTGGGAGTGAGCGTTACATTATCAATAATGTATGGTTACAACTCAATTATCAAAAAAAAAGGACAAAATAGGAGTGGAAAATGAGTGTTGTTCAAAAACCCACTAAAAAACTCCAGAACAAGGTAAATTTGAGTGTTTTATCGGTTTTTTCAACTTTTGTCCATTTACCAAAGCATGCTTTTACTATGGTAATTTATTTCTAGACATAGTAATTATTTTTATTGAAAAAGATTAATATTCTACTTTTTACCAAATTTGATTAATATAATTCCAAATTTTAAAATCATTTTATCATATAAAATTCTATATATGTGAAAAAATAATTTTAAAATAAACACACTTAATTGTGTAAAAACAGTTTTCAGATAAATGTTACTTTTATGTTTTAGTTTTATATCTATGATAATATTATTTTGAATACCGATTATAATGAAATAAATGGATTTATTAAAATAAATAAATAAATTATGAAACACTTCAATTGAAATAAAAAAACGAATCTCTTTTAAAAATACTTGATTCAAAGAATGTCAGAAAATGGATTTTTCACATTAAAGTATCATTTTAATTTGTTATAAAAATGTTTCTCATAGGTTTTCTAGGTTCGATGAATATTTTAAAATAAAAAATGTTATTATTAAAATTCATATATGATTATTTTAAAGGTTTTATAAATTTATATGTCTTTTTTATATAATAGTAAATTCATATAAATTATAAGTTTACATTTTCAATAAAATACTAAAATGTAATTAATAACCCTCTTTAATTGGAAATTGACATTTTCAAATATTAATATTCATTGTTTTTATTTAATATCAATTACCAACAAAATTTGTGTTTACTAATTATTAATATGAAACATAATTTATCATTAATAATATGTTTCTTGATATTGAAATGGTTATCTCATATATTTAACATCCTATGTTTTGGACAGGTGAGATTTATGAAGGAATTTAAATTTTCATTTTTTTGGATAGTTCAATTATAAATTGAACATCATAATGTAAATTTAAAACCATTAAACAGTTAAAGGTAGTTTTTTGGGTGGGGATTTGGTCTCAATTTTTTGGGAGATCGGTTGAGTTTCGAAAGCATCAGGATTCCAAAGCACCACTTTTTTGGAAAGGAAACATGAGGAACACGGTTAGAACACAGTTAGTTTAACTATACGTGTCAACCATAAAACCCCAAATCCTTGAGGTAGTTAGTCTATTTAAATTGTGTGAGGGTTCTATAGGCTATACAGCTCGGTTTATGTGGGAATGTGTTGACTCACATAATCTATACATAGTTTTCTGAAACAGTGTACCTAGACTGCACCCTTAACTCCAATTAACCAATTTCACCACATAGTTGGTGCACAGTTAGAACAAACCATGTGATCTAACCACACATGGTTTACCTCATAGGTATAGTAGGTCACATGGTTGGTGCGTAGTTTTCCAAGCCATGCTACCAAACTATGTGACTCTTTAAAAATACGGAATAATTGGTTATCCCTTAGCTTATTTTAATTATTCTTCCCTCGTTTTCTTCCCCCCACACATGAATCACCTCTTCCTCTTCCACTTTATATCCTCCTCATTCCAAGGTAGGATTTGAGATATCTCTTCCATATGGCCTCTGATTCAAGCATCATCTGTCATAATGGAAGCCTCTCAGTAAGTGATTGACTCCTCTTTCTTTATTTTTTTGTTCATATTAATAATATTTTTTCTATCTTCGTGTGAGCTAATTCACCCTAGTTTCATGTAATTTTTCTATTTATTCAATTTATCTCAAACTAGCTCAAATAAAATATTGTTATTGGATGAATATACCATCATAAATATGTGGTATGTGGTCTTCATTTTCTACCTCAAAGCCTCATCATTTTATATAATACGTCATTGTGTCGCACGGTGAATTCTCTATGCATTTCCCTATTTTTAATTCATGTTATAGATCCTAATTCCTTGGAATAAATAGATTTTACCATTAAATTGTATTTGTTGGAGTTTTCTCTCCTCAACATAGACCAATCCTTAGAGTTTATTCATTAATGGCCATATAAATGAAGAAATTTCTTTTCAAATAAAACCACCTATTAAGGTGCGTTGTCTTATAAAATGTAAAAGGGATAATAAAATGGTTTTAACTATAATGTGAAAGGGTTTGAAACTCTGCTATATTACACATTGATGTCAAAGTCATATCCTATGTGGTCATGGCCTAATTATTATTCAATGTATCCTTGAATTAAATGTATAGTGAATGGTAATACCGTGTCGTGTAACCTTTATGTGATTAGGGATTTGAGTTGTTGGATAATTGAATGAACATGACGTTTTTTATGGAATGAATGTTATCATGGACTAATTTATATATTTATCTTGAATGGTTTTGACAACCAATGGATAGTTCACTTGTCCATTTTCATTATTAAATGATTGTCATAATTTGTTAATGAAATAGTAAAGGACATGGACACTAACATGGTCCTTTGTGTATCATTTATATGTGAGTTATTTTATGAATTTAATACGAATTTATTTATTGGAAAATGTCATGGACACTAACATTCCCCCTTTGACCTCATACGTAAAATTTACGATGGTTTTGGACATCTCGGTATATAAATGAATTCTTATGAATGTATGTCACCTATTTCAATATGGTATGGAACCAACTATGTGATCAAGGTATAGCACCTAAGACTCGTAGTTAGGATTACTTATGGTATGACACTAATGAGGGGGATTGAGGTATGGAACCTAAGAGATTTATATACATTCACATATATGTATATATTTTTTCCTAGTTATCCCATTATGACATATCCCATTTAAGTCTTCATTATACAGAGTTTTCTATGGATTCACTCCATGGACATGAACATGATGTCATTGGTTATTGGCCTTGGGTTCTGGACCTTGTGAGTCTATTACTCTACAAGATATATCTATCATATTTCATATCATATGATTTAATTTTCATGTAGTTTCTTTTCATTAATAGACTACATATGATATATTTTCTTTGAGACTTATGGGCATGGAGTCCCTTATATTATACTGATAATTATGGAACCTGTGTATGAAACCCCATTTTATATATGACCCCCATATGTAGAATCATTAGTACTAAACCTTGGATCTATTCCTATACATGATGGCATGTATGCAAAGATAATTATAGAATAGGCTGAAGTAGTTACGGTCATATAGGAGTTTTTGAGGATCCAAGCCCCGACTTCTTTATTTTATTTATTTATTTACTGATTTATCGGTTATACCAGAACACAGCTATATGTTATATTCAAGGACTGGATAGCTTTTGACACCAATGGTGGTGTGATGATGAGTATATATCACACCATGTTTGGAATGCAATTGTACATGGGTACCCGAATAGTCCACATGGTTACAGGTTCAAGACCTTTGGATTATGATTGGGTTGTTATGTGTGTACCTGTGAGTTAAGAGCAAGGGATTGAGTCGGAGCTCAGGATGCTCATAGAGAGAGAATTGGTGATTTTTTTTTCTTTTTTTATTATTCATGTATTTCATTTTACAGCCTATAATACTTTTTCTAGTTTTACATTGTAGAATCTTATATACATGGATACCTTATTGTATATTTGGTGTCTCCCATTTCATTTTTATTCAGTTATTATTATCCACTACTCTTCCTTTTATTTATATTTCTTCTGATATATTTATTACATATCAATAAGGTATAGTCTTCCCAATGAACCTCCTTTAGATCCTTACTACTAGTTGGAAGCCTCTGGTGTATGGGGATGCATGCTTGAGGCCTATTGGAAAACTGGCTTGGGGCATCATTGTTAGTGAATTTTGGGTTGTGGCACTATAAGTGGTATCAGATATGTTTTTTATTTGCTGTAATACTATTATATGTTTCTAGGTATGAGAATTAGAATTTGTTATTACTTTTTAAATAGATTTTTTTGGTAGTGATCAACCCACGCACATGGAAAAGACCAAGATTCAGGGATGGTACTATTGTTTGTGTTATTCATTGTTATATTTTATTATTATTTCTCCTCTAATGATTAGTGTACATTCCATTGGTTACTGATTCAGGATGTTTTGGTATTTAACCTTGGACTGGTATGGAAATGAAGTTTTGTTACATGTATCATTGTAGGCATATAGATAGTCACATGTCATACATATGTCATGGAATGTAGGGGGGATTTTTTGACTTCCTGATAACATGTTATATGTGTCTTATTTGTTTTAGCAACATACTTGTCTTTGTACAATGTTTAGTTGATTTATTATCATGTTTTTCTTGTAATCTTTGTTATTTTATTGCCTATTTTTTGGTTGGTATTCAGTAATATTATGTAATAGCATTCATTGTTATAAATATGATCTATGATTGGTTATTAAAGTATTTTTATAAATCTAAATGATATTTTCCCATATATCTTGATTGTGGTACTTTAATTAAAAAATCCAAACATGTTTGTTCCATGAACCATTAGTTTATTGAGAGGAAAAATTTATAGTTTTTATTAAATGGGTGCTAATAAAAATTAATAAAATGTACGGGCCTTTAAATATTTGGAAGGGTAACCCACATAATCAAACCATTATAGATGAACATGTTACATTCTAGAATCAAAGATAAAAACCTGTTTGCAACTAACTTCTTTCCAATTAAAATTTATAGAGGAATGTACCTTTAAAAATTAGAAATGGTGATGCATCTATGGAACCATGAGATTTTCTAAATGAGGTTTCTTAAAGAAAATGGTTTCTTTATTAAAGGACCATATCTATACTATTTCATCATAATGACTGATATGTCCAAATTCCTAAATGAACAACTGGACTCAAGTAGGACAGTTGAGGCTTGTTTCTTATCAGATAGACTTTACTTGACCTAGGTAGGTTGGTCATGGTAATTTAGGATTATGAGATAAACCACTAAGGGTGTTTCATAATCTAAATAATTTTAAATGTCTCAGTTTTCATTTAGATGAACCTAAGATGGATTAATGGGACCCTCATAGCTCACATTTATTTTGATATACCTTAGTAATTCAATGTATTTTCGATGATAAACTGCATAAATATGATAGGATTTCAATCAAAAATCAATACATTAAAATATTCTTCATAAAAGTTGCATGTAATCCTTGTGGCATTAGCTAAATAGATCATCTATGTACAAGATTCCTTATAACTGGTAATTTACATTTAAATTTCTCCCATAAAAGGTTTAAATATCAATATAAATTGTCGGACAGTGTGAGTATCTCAATAGGGGAGGTAAATTGGGTACCCAATAAAAATTTATGTTAAAAAATAATTATTTTTGAATCCCATAAATGTTTAAATGTATGAATATTTTTCAAAATAATTAGTATGATTCGTATCTTAAAATTTATAATTTTTCTCCAAATATTTATTAGTTCTTAGATGAATAATTTAAATTATTATATGATCATTTGAAATAATTTTACTTGATAAAAAACTATATGAACATGAATTAAGATAAACTATCAGAGTATGGATTTTATTTATCAATTATAACAGTATTAAATTTTAAAGAAGAAATAAAGTAAAAAAAATTAAAACACAAATTGAAAAGATTGAATTCTAGAGGTTTAGTCTCAAGTAGAGAGTTAGCCTCTCTAATTGGTGATCATCCACCACCATGTAGTTTAAATAAAATAAACTAAATGATCCACAACCTAGATCGGGTTTGTACAATATTTTACAATTTTCCAGGTCACACATGACCTCTTACATGGTTATTTATGGGAGAAAAAAGAAAACATGCCACACAAGGACATCTACAACTCTAATCCTTGGGAGAAACAAATAAGAAATGTGTCTCAAAAGATATCCAGTATCTTTCAATTTAGTATAGGAGATAGTATGCATATATAAAATAGACTATATAACACACTACTCAATAAGTAATTAATATAAAGAGAAAATAGTAATATAGGAGTGTAGAGTTTAAATATGACAGGTCTGTTTCAATATAGCATGGTACTCTTGATTTGATTCAATAATAGAATATTGAGTCAGGTTCTTTCAAAATATGTAGGGAAATAGAGTTTACTGACTCTTGTTTTCTAATAGGTGGAGAGCACTGGATATGATGGGATTTGTCTTCATTAGTCTTTTTTTCATAGCAAGCAAGCTATTCATGTTTACAACAAGTTCATCTCTCTTTCTCTCAGATATTCAGTTAATCACCAACACCTTCTTTCCACAGCATTTCCTTATCATCATGTTGTTCTATATATGACTCTATGTATGTTACACGAGGGAGTGTGCTCCACTTTTATTATCATTAGTAGGAGCATCTGAATCAGATTATTCATACTGCATGTTCTGATGTTCTCTTAATCAAAAATTTAATAAAAAACCATTAAAATAGTAAATAGCATTAAATTTGATGAATATATCCATTAGAGTAATATAATTCAAAAAAAGAAAAGTAATAAAAACAGTGATGGTGTCTTGGGATATAGAAGTGTCAAGATATGAAAGTATGTTTCTCTTGGTACATTGTTGTGGAATCACATTGCTCTTGTGGTATATCTCTAGAATTGTCTTAGACTTAGTAAAATTTTAATATTCTAACAGTGTCTACGGTCTGATCTTGCATGCTATTTCAGGGTCTCAGACATAGGAAATTTTTCTATGTCAATAGTATGTGTCTAATTGTTTGATATATGGTGGTATCTCATACGTAGACAGCTTTACATTATGGTTCCATGACATCCTAGTAGTCTGTTGATCAACATTGTCTCATACTTTTTCAATTCTTTAATCCAGTTGTATGATAGTCTAATGGTGTGAAATCCCAGTAGTCTCTCAAACATAGATATTTTTATGATAGAAGTGCATCATGAACAATGGGGTCTGTCTCTATAGTGTCTCATACTTAGATAGATTTATAATCTAGGATTATAAAACAAATTTTTTATAAGAAAACAAGAAATTAATCAGTGTTGTTAGAATCATAAATTTGGGATAATTTAAATTAAGAGGTCAAAAATTTATCCCTTTCTAATGATCATAAATCATGGCATCAAAAGAATATTAAAAATGTGAAAACATTTCATTAAAAATATTTAAAAATTTAGAAACATGATATCCAAGGAAAGATCCATATACAAATCAAGGCTTCTCATTGAAAATATGTGTAGATGGTATCTAAGACAAAATAAGAAAATATCAAAGGTAAGTATCATAATAAATAGTATCAATAAAAATAATGTTAGAAAACAAGTAAACATAATTTCCTAAAATAATTCAAAACATATTTTATTTATTCCATAAAAATGATCATAAACACATATTCCATAGAAATTATCCAACATTTGGGATTATCAAAAATGTAATGAATGGGAAAAGAAATACAATAACTTCAAACAGAAAATTTGAATGGAATATAAAAGTAAAAACAGATAGAATAAGAGGTCATATAGACATTCAAAATTATGAGTAATGAGTTATTACAATAAAGGTCCCATCATTGATAGAATAGTATAATTCAATAAAATATAAAGGTTAAGGTTTAGTAGAGGGATCCCTCAGTTCTTTTCTTTTAGCCTTGGTTTTCTCTTTCTCCTTAGTTGAGGCAGCTAGAACCACCTAAGGTAGAGTGGAGGGAGATGTAGGAGAATGAACAAGGGGATACCGAATAGGATGATCTTACAAAAAAATGGACTGAGCTGGCACATAGCTTGAGAAGGATCCATAAAATAAGGCTGAAAATGTCTGGAAGAGGTACAAGGGAATCACCAATAACACCAGGTCTAAAGGATAAAATAGAAGTAATTGGAACGGTTGATTGGGAAACCACTTCTTGGACATGAACATGAGGAAAATTATTCCTGATATTTATGAAATCCTTGATGATCTAGTCACCCCTTTCCATGGAACTGATGAAGTCACCCTTATCTTCCATAAACATGTTCAAAACTGGGGTCATCTTCTTAATTTGGTTAACATTCTCTTTGAATGTTTGAGACACAAGAGGCATTCAAATATTCTAATCCAAGATTTTGAAATTTTATTTTATTGCTTGATTTTTATTAATTCAATAGAGATGGTACTGAATGGATTTAGTAATATTTTCTATTCCATTATTCATGTTATTGAAAAAATTATATATCATCAAATGATCATGCTTAGATCCTTTCTCAAATTTACATAGAACATATAAAGGGAAGACAAATTATCCACTACTAGGGCCATTAGAGGTAGCTGTAACTTCTTCTATGAAAATGGTTCTTAACTGATCAACATTCACATCTAGAGTCCAAAGAATAATAGAATCTTAGAAAATATCCTCAAGACATTTAAGGATACCGAGCAAAGAATCTTTAAACTCATATCTCATTTCCATAAGAAAAGACTTAATAGAATGAAACTCATTTCCAATTTGTTTATTTCCAATATCCACTACATGTATGTGATGAATCATTTTTGGTTAGATATGCAGGATAACCAGATCAAATAGAAAACAAGAATCCAATTCACCAAGATTTTCCAAAATAGAGATTGATTTGTCCCACACTTGTGAAACTCAAACAATAGATTTTCACAAAAAACATTCAAGTCATCTTGAGTTACCACATCCATTGGAACAACAGTTGGAGATGAAATAGGTTTAGGTACATGAGGTCTTATAGTACTGAACATTTCAAGTAGACCTTAAATATCAAACTGGTCTATCAAATATTCCTTAGGATCACCCTTAATACTACCTTTGGGTTTTAAAATATTTTGAGATCTTCCTACACAATTATAGATATTTCCCAACCCCTCTTCCGTATTATCCACCAAATGATATAAAAAAATACTAAGGAATGATGGACCGCATTGGAAATAGAATTTAAACTTTAATGTTCCTCAGACCTTATGAACATTGAGCAGCCACAATGTATTCTAAACTAGTGTGCTCATCTTATAACTATTTACCAATAGTTGTTTCATCTTTCAACTCAAGATTTTTTTGAGTATCAACAATTGTGGACTCACTATCCACATTTTGATCCACATGAGACTTATGAAAATCTATAATATATTACTATTCATTTCCAAATTCTTCTTCAATAATATCCATTTTCTCTTCCTTGACAACATGTTGTTACATAGTAGCTATAACTCTCAACCATTGAGAAACAACAATATTTGAAACTTCTTGACCTATATGAACTGAATATGCCTCAACATCATCAAAAAATGGAGCTACATGAAAAATATCCACTAATGGGGAATGATCCCCCTCACAATATTCATCCTTATTCTCCAAGAGAATTTAAAAATATTTTTTTATTCGACCACTATCATCATTTGGTTCAGAATAACTTTCACCATTACATACATCATCTACAAAAACATTATCATTACTAGAAATAAATTTTCCATACATAATTTCTTCTTATTTTTCTTCCACAACATCATCATCACCATTACTGTATTTATAAGATTTATGTTGATCCTCTTTAGATACTTCAGTCTCTTCTTTATCACTTTTGACCAATTTTCTCTTTTTTTGAAACCACCTAGGTGGACTAGGAGCTCCAAAGATAATAGGATATGTTTTTGGAGATAGGTCAGGGTAACATCCTATATCAAAAGATTGTTACTTTTATACATTTTCATCAACAAATTATTATTATTTACCATTAGAGTATTCCACTATTTAATCAGGTTCCAAACGTGGGTCAATTTCTTCCTTAGGACTGGTTGGATAACCAATCAGATTATACTCAACATATAATTTCTCACCGTCACAAACCCATTGAATATCACATGGGTTCAATATTATCTTCATCCTTTATCAAGTATAAATTTTAGGAAAAAACCCACCACAGTCTATAACAGACTCTTCATCATCCCGAACTAGGATCGTGGCCTTCAACATGGTAGAAATAATCTTCAGATAAATCAATGAATTAGATCTGGAGTATGGTTTGATCGTCTCACACATATATACCATTAGATATCTACAAGGATTAATCTGGTGACCTTCAATCATCAAATAAACAAAATAAACATATTGGTATCTTAGTGTAGAAAAATCACCCTTCGTTGGGAAAATAATATGTTGCACAAACTTAAAAAGCAGCCTACATTCTCCATCTAGCACAGAGGTGACAAGCCCCCTTGTTATAACATCTCCTCTTAGAATAGCAAGGAAATCCTCAAAAATGAATAAGTCTCTATCTTCTAGAATACTTTCTTTACAGTCATCATAGAATTCTTTATGAGCTAAATTTAAACAATTACCCATTTTCTTGAAGAATACCCAAACACTTATCCCCTGACCTAGCTTCTAATAAAATCGTCACCATGTCCATTAAAGGAAAAATGTACATGCTGATAAAACTCATGTATCAACTTCAAGTGGAATGGAATTTTATTTGATGAAAACAATTTCAACCCCTTGGGTCTTGGATAATATTAAGTACCAGAGACTTACTCGACAATAGTCACATCAAGTATACTTCCTTTTCTATAGAAACATCTCAGTTGAAAAGATTTGGACTAACTGATGAAATAAGAGCAGGTGCTCTCGACTCTTTACTCTTATTCATAAATTTTTTTGACATAAAATGATAAAACTCAAAAGAATTTTTCATTATCAACATTCGAATCAGTATGGCACGCTCAGTTGAAGGTAAGGAAAATGTTTTAAATAAAATAGGCAAAGGGTTGCACTAGGCTCAAGTGAGAGATATGAGAGTATCATGCGGGAATAAAGGTATGTTGGGAATAGGAATTGTGTAAATTTAATATCATCTAAGATATTCGGTATTCTAAAATTTAAATCAAAATAGAGACAAAAACACACATTTATTTTTAGTAAATAAAATAATTCGGGAAATAAACTCGCGGTTTGAAATACAGAAAAATAGAAGAGAAAATTTTCAAAGGAACAAAATTCCACGACATGAAATATCAAATTGTGTGACCGAACAAAAGAATAAAAACCCAATGGTAAGGATAACCAACGGTATGACAAGTAATTTCAATCATAACCAAAACATTTCATTCTTAATTCTTGTTTGATATAATTCATTCCCTCCTAATTCAAAGAGTAATTGAATATATTAGCTAACTGAAGTTATATGGTAATAAATATAAGAGTGATATATACCATTTGAAAATAATCTATCAAAATGTGATTTCTTATATCTATGTGATTTTTCCAAGAATTAGAAACATGATTCCTAGAATTGGATATTTTACTTGTATTTTCACAGTTTACTCGGACATGTCAGAATTAATATAAATATTATATTAAAGTGTGTTTCATCCAAATAAAATTGTGTGCATAAAATACATGTATCTATTTATTCAGCTTTAGTATTATACAATGCAACCTAATTTTTCTTTTTTATTTCACCATGAAACTAGAGACATGCCTAAAATGTGACATGTCCGAGAGGTGTTTTTTCTATTTAAATAGCATCCACCAAAATTATTATTAGAATAACTGAATAAATCAAATTAATATTCTCTAGGGAAAAAATTTCCTAAATTGGTAGTATACTTGATGTATTTGAAAATTATTTTAACAACAACACGATGTGACTCATTTGTGTTTTCTTGAAAATGAGAACACATACACACACTAAAAGTAATATCTAGTTGACTTGCAATGAAATAAAGAAGATTTCCATTTGTATGATTATAAATAGATTGATCAACTGGTTTTCTAGGTTCATCAATATCCAATTTACAAGTGGTACTCATAGGTTTATCACTATTTTATGTTTTATCTAGATTAAAAAGATTTTAATTATCTTTTTTATATTTACTTTATTTCAAAATAATTACTTCCTTATTTTAGAAAATATAAAATCCAATAATGAATTGGAGTTCACCCATTAAAATATATTCAAATTAATTATTCATTATTTAAAAAATAAGTAAAAAGATAATTTTTTTGAAGATCCAAAAATAATATCATTAGAATAAATTTGTACTAGTAATACAAATTTTGATTTTTTTATGAAAATTGTATGATCAGCTATACCTTTTGAAAATCCTTTTGAAATTATAAAATCTTTCAGACTCTCATACCATTCTCTAGGAGTTTATTTTAAACCACATAAATCTTTTTTTAATATAAAAAATTGATTTGGAATGTCAGGATAGTGAAAACCAAGTTTGTTAATAAAAAAATCATCAATTATAAGACCATTTATGAATGAAATTTTGAAATCCATTTGATTTTTTTAGAGAATGATCAAGGCTATGCTTATTTTATTCAAAGCAAGCAAATAAAGGAAACCAAAGAGAGTCCAGGTAAACAATTCATAGTGCCCAAGGAAAACAACTAGCAGCTGATCTTTTTTCTCAATCTCTCTGTTAGAATCTTATCCTATTCTAATATTATATTCCATCCAGTCCATCCTCAACCACGTCCTCGACCTCTAAATCTATCCCTGATTGGGGGAATTGATTGAATCCTTTTAAGTAGAGTCTCGGTATCAGTGCTTTCTAAATCAGAACTGTCTTGCTTCTCCTTGCATGAATCAGAATTGACCTCTCTTTCCATTGGAGTCGTCACCTTCTTGGCCTCTATTTCATGACTCGGAGAGATAATATCCTTGTATGTTTTCTCATTTTACTACATCTCAATGGAAGTAACATCATTTTAATCAGAAGAGGTGCAGGGATACCTGCATTCAGTTGTTCAACCACCATGGAGGTTACAAATAGAGACTTTGTCGTCTTATATGAGACAAGCTGTAAACCCTCGCTATCCACCACAGTTTTTGAAGAAGTATGAAATGTTTTAGAAATGACCGATGTGTCATATTCTAAAATTTATTTACCCTTTAGGCTACCTAGGGCGTCCACCATTTCTTGTGAGAGAATATGATCAACCTCTTTTTGGATTTCATATTCAGTAACTTGTATCGTCATAAATTTATCATCACTACCTAGCTCAGTACTGGGAACAATTTCTTCTTCTGAGAATATGGCAGCCCACGATTTCATCTTGTCCTCAGGTGGTTCACTTGGCTCGCAACCCTTTTCCTCAAAATGTGACTTGATAACATCTTCAGTAATGGTACTCTGAGCATCTTTATCATTGGTGCATGTTGACAGCAGCTGGGGAAGAATATCAACCTTCTAAACGGATGCATTTTTCTTTTTTAGACAATTTCTCATCTCATCACCCCACAAGGAGCAAAAGCTGTAGACTTTGGAGCATCTACAGTGAGCTAATTCATGACCTATTACATTAAATTCCTTGCAAAATTTTGGCATTTTTTCATAAACAATATTTAACTCAATAATATCATCATCTATTTTAAGCATAATCGTTTCAACTAGAGTCAAACCCAATACAACTTCCACCAAGAACCTCACAAAATGTCAAATAGAGCTACTTCTATTTCATTATCATGTTTAATCAGAATGCCAATAGATAGTGCAATATCATACAAGATTTTGGGATTCCATAGTATCCAATTTAGATCGTAAACTCTAACCCAAATTTGAGTGGTGGAGTTGCCAACCTCAAATGGGTTAAATTAATTATCCCATTCCCTAATGTGAATGATGCTCGGTTTGAGTGCGATGGATCCAAATCCCCAAGCATGCATTTTCAGTTCTTCCATTGGGAAGAGTATATGAAAATATCCCTATCTTAACAAGATGAATTTCCAAGTTGAAAACCCCAAATCAATGATATTCATTCCTTGGTTTCCTCAATTTTCAGAGGCTGAGAGACTTTAGGAAGAAATAACTAAGCTATGATTGAGAAATCACCCATTTTGAGTCACTCTAAAATAGCTTCAGGATCTGCTGTGATGTGCACATTGTTTTCTTTTTCGTTGAATTAAAGGATCTCCCACACATTTGTAGTTGGAAAAGGCTGTGTTCACGAGATCTTCATTTGATCCAGTCACCCCCAAAGACCCCTTCGGCAGAGAATCAGAAGGCTCTTGTCTATCAGTATCCAACACCCTCACAGGTCTATTTGGGACCGTATCTCGCACCTCCTTGGCTGGCGTCTCAGATCTGGGCACAACCAACCCACCGAATCCTCCTACGCCGGTTGTTCCAGACGTCGTCACGCCCTGAGTCACCACCTGAAATCCGATTAATACCAAATAGGTCGCCTCTTTACACTTCACTGTATCATTATTCTACGCAACCAAGCCGCTCCTTGGCTCTTTGCTCTCACTGATCTCATCTTTCACCTCGGTTAAGATCAAGCCATAGTCGCTAACCATAACAGTCTCCTCCTTGTGTATCCCTATTTCCTGCACAACCGAATGACTCCTCATCCCATTGTACGCGCTGAGACCATCCTTTTCCATCGTTGAGCTCATTCCATACCCTGTCATCAATCCACCTCCATACCTATGGCTATCGAACCGATCTCGATCAAGAAAAGCAGCTGTCGTGGAATCCATATGCTAACACTAGTGCGCCGCAGTAGGGTCAAGGGAGAGCATCCCGCATCCTCTATCATTTGAAATCCATTTGATAAATATTGAAATATTGATGATCTGCATAACCAAGAAATGTTTTTGTGGACTCATGTCTGGCTAAAGGTGCAAAGGTTTCCTCATAGTCAATCCCTTCATCCTAAATATAACCTTATGTGACAAGTCTATCTTTGTTTATAATGATATTTCTTGACTCATAAACTTTATTCCTAGACACCCATTTAGTGCCAATAGTCATGGTGTTCTTATGTCTATCTAAAATTTCACACACTTCTTTCCTTTCAAACTATTTTATCTAGTCTTTCATTGTTATTACCCAAAATTCATCATTAATCGCTTAATTAATGTTCACAGGTTCAAGATAAGATAGTAAAGATTGATGGTCAACCTGATTTATAATAGAATATTTAGATTGTGTTCATCTATTTAGATCACCTACCAAGCAACTAAAGGATTAAACTTAATATTTAAAAAATATCCTGAGAATGGGTGATCGATTACTTCTATATTTTTCGGTTTATGTTTTCAAAGATATAAAAATTCTTCAGAGCTGGGTGATTTTTCTTCTAGTTTTGTGGAAGAATATAAAAATTTATAATTTAAGTTAAGGGAAAACAAATAATACTAAATGTTTTCAATGAAGGCCTTAGGATCATGTGGATCAGTTTCATAAAATTATATATGAACTAATTCTTCTATATTTTTAGTCTTCTTATTGAACATTCTACATGATTTACTGAATATTTAATAGCTATGGAAAATTCCTTCATCACTTTTGGGAGGAAATTTGTCCAAATTATCCTTATTTTTATGAATAAGGACTTTCAAACAAAAAACTCTAAATTAATTAACCATAAGTTTTATTTTATTCCACAACTCACAAGGATTCCACTAAAAGATATTTTCAATTAAGAGTCTACTAATAATATAGCAGGTTGTATTAATAGATTCTACCCAAAAATAGATTAAAAGATCATACTCATTCAACATGGTTTAAGATATCACTTTTAATGTTCGATTGTTTCATTCAACAACTCAATTTTTATGGGGTGTATTAGGTGTAGTAAAGTTATGATGAAACCATTTTGTTAGAAAAATAAATCAAAATCAGGATTTTCAAACTCATGACCATGATCTCTCCTTATGGTCTTGATCTTAAGTCCACTTGGATTTTCATCAAACATACCATACTTGATATAATAAGAGAAGGATTCACGCTTGTTAGCTATAAAATAAACCCATGTATACCTTGAAAATTCATCTACAAGAACATAAACACAGTGCTTCCCATTCAGTCTTGAAACTCTATATGGTACAAAAAATCCATGTGAACCAACTCAAGAGGTTGAGAAGTTGACAATTCATTCTTTAATTTAAAAGAAACTTTTTATTGTTTTCCTTTTTGATAGAGGTTATAGACATTATTAGTTGGGAACTCAAGTTTAGGTAGATCCTAACTAACCCACTTCTAGTTGTCTTTATAAGTGAGTGAATGTTACAATGGAGTAGTATTCTGTTCCAAAGCCAAGACTCCTTATAAAAGAAACCTAAGCATAAACCATTTTGAGAAACTAAATAGTTTAAATCAACCACATAAACAGTGTCATTTTGTAAAGTAGTAAAAATTAAATAATTTTTAGAATAAAAATAATTACAAGCATCATTATCAAACATAACATAAAAATCGTCATCACAGAACTGAGAAATTCTAAGCAGATTATACTTTAAACCATCAACATATAAAAAATTAGATATTAAAACTGAATTTTTGTGACTAATCTAGCCTAGGCCGATGATTTTTCATTTTTCATTGGACCAAAGGCAACATCCCACCATCAACCATTATCAGGATCTTAAATAATGAATAAAATCCTTTCATATTCCCTGAAAAAATCTATCTATATACCATATACTTGTACTGGAGATCTACAAGCAGTTTTCCTATAAAAAGAATGTTAAACCAGAAATGATTGTTGTACCAAAAACGGTTTGGGTCCAGAAATTTTATATACAAAAGATGTGGGAACCCAAATTTTCTTTATGGGTTTCTTATAAAATGATTTAAAACATTTAGAAATAAAAACGTTTTTGGGTTCTTTTGAAAAATGATTCATATTAGAGGATTCAGGTCTAGATTTAGGAACAAAATTATTCTTTATTATTCTCCTCTTTCGAGGTTCATATCCAATCCCAGAAATATAATAGGGAGAAACAAGATTTCTCAAGATTTGTGTGAATGTCTCTATACAATTTTTAAAATTATCAAGGCCTTTCAACAGTTTCTCATTTGAAAGTTTACATTCACTATTCTCTTTGAGCAGTTGAACATTTTAATAATTTTTATAGATAGTTAATATTTTGTATTTATAGTTAGATCATGATTCCTTTTACAACTATTATATATATATCCTTAAATTAAATTAAGGTAACCTTTATAATGTTTAAATATTTGAATAACTCATCATTTGACATATCATTATCATCATGTTGTTCGTTTTTAGAATAATCAAACATATTCATGTGAAAAATATAAAAAAAATTGTTAAAGGAGATACATCACTAACTTTAGCCACAATGAACATGTTTTTTCTATCTAGTTTAATTTCTTGTGATGAATTAGAATCACTTGAACTATATTCAGATGCACTCTAGGTGGATTTCATAGCTTTAATGTATCTTATGTACTTGTATTAAATTTTATTTTTGTATTTCATATTTGTACATTCATATTTTATGTGACCTTTTCCTTTTCATTCATAGCAGAAAACTTTGTTTGAATTATCATCCATTATCTTCCATTATTTATTCTATTTTCCTATATTTTTTATACCTTTCTTTATAGTTGGATTTTATGGAAAACATATTCTTCCTATAGAACTTATTAAACCTTCTATCTAGGTGGGCCATTTTCTCATCACTGTTAAAAACATATTCACTATCACTCAAATCTATGGCTTGTACCTTTTCTTTTTCTTTTTCACTTATTTTGTCTAGGATAAGTATACTTTAAATCAATGGAATTACTCTTGGTATCCCTATATTGCTCATGGTTTACCTATATTTATTATTCAAAAATCATACGTTTATATATCAATTCCTTTGACTGGTAATTTAATTATATCGAAATATTATTTGATTGACACTGAAGTGCCTCTCCATATTTCAGGTAGACATCTTAGCAATCTAATTATCTGATCCTTATCAGATAAAGGATTTCCCAGTGAGCTCATTGTATTTAAAATGTTATTAAACCTGAGGTAAAAATCATAAATTGATTCATTTGGTTTCTTTTTAAAATTTTCAGAATTAATACTATAAGTATTAAGATTCATTTCATAAACACTTTATGTTCACTAATGGGAAATATAAAGAGTCTCCCAAATTTCAAAATAATTTTTTCAAGAAGATATTATATTAAATTATTCATCACTAAGTGAAAAATATCGGGTATTCGTAGCATTATAGTTATTATTATAGGAAAATTTTGCAGCATCATCCCAATTGCTTCAAGAAGTATCAGGTATTACATATTCATCTTCTATAGAAAACCAAATATCAACACTCATGGTCTCCATGTGAATTTTCATATATATTTTCAGTTGGTAATAATTTGATACAATTAATAAAGGAGTTCCATTGGTAGTATAACCTTCTAGACAATTATCCATATTAAAGAACTAAATTTATAACTAATAGAAATTTAATATCTTTAATGTATTACTAAAATCATATTTATTTTTTAAAAACATGTATACCAATGAAAGATAAACCTTTGATACGAAATGTTGGTCGGAGTGAGTATCTGAAGAGGTTGGTGAATTAAGTAGACAATAAAAATTTCTATTAAAAAAATTATTTGGAAATCCCCAAAATGTTTAGATATAGGAATGTTTATCAATATAATTAGTATGATATATATCTTTATCTTTCTTAAAAATTATCAAAAGATTGATTAGTTCTCAGATGAATAATATATAAGTTTCTTTGATACATTTAAATAATATTACTTGATCAAAAAACTATATTAATAAGAATTAAAATACAATATCAAATTATTAATTTTTTATAGGTAAAATAAGTTTTTAGTTTTATAGAAGAAATATGGTTAAACAAAATTAAAACACACAGCGGAAATATTGAATACAAGAGGTTCAGTCTCAAGTTGAGACTTGGTCCTCTCTACGTGGTGATCAACCCCCACCAAGTAGTTTATATAACATAAAATATATGATCCACACCCTAGATTGGGGTTTTAAAACAATTTACAATAGTCTAGGTCAAACATGACCTCTTCTATATTTATTCGTGTGAGTAAAAATAAAACAGGCCACACAAGGACTAATACCACTCTTATTCAAAGAAGAAACAAATAATAAAAGTGTTTGAGATGATATCCAATATCATCCAATTTAGCAAAAAAGTGAGCAATAATATATATAATAGGGAATAGAATACACTGATAAAAATTATTAAATATAAATGGAAATGAGAAATATAGGAGTGTAGAGTTCGTAGATGGATGGTCTGTTGCAATGCACCTTGTGACTCTTTATTTGATTTTTAAATGAAAGCTTGAGTTGGATTATTTCAAAAAATTTAGGAAAATGGAGTGTCACAACTATTATTTTTTTACTAGTAGATAGCACTAGATGTGATGATCTTTGGATTCCTCATTTGTGTGTTCACTGTTCGTGTGCTCTTTGTGTTTGCAACATGTTCAGTGCTTTTTTACTCAGATATTTAGTGAATTATTGTCTCATTATATCCATAGATTTTACCTATCTTCATGTTGTTCTCTATATGACTCTATATATGTTTAATGGGGGAGTGTGATCCACTTTCATTAGTATTAGTATGAACATATGAATCTACTTCCTCATACTACACATTCTAACATGTTTTTTGTTAAACGTTTATGATACAACCATTGAAATTATAAATGGAATTAAATTTTACTAATATATTTTCAAGGGTAATAAAATTCAAAATAAGTAAATTATTTAAAATAGTGATGGTTTTCTAGATTTGACGGTGTCATGCTCTGGTGGTATGTTTCTAGCGGTACATTGATTTTTAGGTACGTTGTTGTGGCGGTTTGTTTCTGGAGGTGTCTTAGAATTGTACCAATTTTAGTATTCTGATGGTGTTTATGGTCTAACAGTGTATACTATGATGGTGTCTAATACATAGGAAATATTTTTGTGTCAGCAATATGAGTTTGATGTTGTTATATCTGGTGGTATATCATACTTATCAAACTTTACATTCTGGTGGCATGACAACCTGGTGGTGTATCGATCAATAGTGTCTCATGCACTATGTAGTTTTCAGTCCAGTGGTATGACATTCTAACAATGTAAAATCCTAGTGGTATATCAGACTTTGAGATTTTTATACTGGAAGTGTGTGATAAACAATACTGTCTATCTCAACGGTGTCTTATACTTAGATGGATTTATCACCTATTATCAAAATAAATTCTTACATGAAAACATGAAATTCATCAGTATTTTTAGAACCATGAATGTTTTATCCTTAAAACTAGGAGGTAAATTGAGAGAAAATAATCATCTCAAATGAAACTTTTAGTGGTGTTCTTAGTTCCAACCCTCATGTAAGGGTAGTTTAAAACATCATAGGGTTTTTCCTTGAATCAAGAAAAGGATAATTACCCATAGTCTTTTGTAACTCTTAATAGGCTACATTGAACCTATGTGGTGGGTGATAGAGCATAGTGATTTTGTACAGCAAGAATCTATTGTAAAGAGTTGATGCTTCATACCTTAATGAGGGGCTAGCCTAGTGTAGGTAGTGCCCTTATATTTTTATGATTTTCAAAATTCCTAGGAGCAATTTGGAATGAAAGGTGTTGTTCAGGTGTTGATGTCCCAAGTAAGACTTAGTAAGGAAATGAAACCTTTTCCTTGACAACTATTCATTCAATAATTTGGGCCTTGTTAAATTCATGATCAACACATAATTCTTAGTTTCATTGGGTTAGACATATCTAGGGCATGGTGATATGATTAGTGGGTCACGACACCCCTATTCTTATTCTTCTTCTGTGATTGATGACTTGTTATATTTCCAGTCAGATTATTATTGTATGAGATGATATGACTATGGGATAATTCTTTTAAGGGTCATCTATTACTGGGATTCATATTTCTAATGAGCCTATGGATATTATTAAGGGTGTGTTGTTTTGTTAACGAAATGGTAGTACACAATGATACACATGGTAATCATCAAGTTGATTAATGGTGCAACGAACAATATGAGTTTAGAGGTAATATTTTAAGTGTTGAGCTATTATGCATCAATCATAGGTGATCATTGAGGTATAGTGACTGATCATTAGTGGAAATCGATCCCATCCCAATGTCTGGGATGATGTTATAAAAGGACTAGGTGTCGTATAATTACAGGTCAGGTTGGTTATGATTTTATGCCTGATGCTATGGTGCATGTAGGAATAACAGGAGAAGAGTGTAACACGTATGTCTGAAAGTGAATATGGTCTAGTGCACTTTTAGTCAGCTTATCTCCTCTTATTTTCATGTTAGCACATGGTAAAAGTTTGTTGGCCAGGTTCAGGACCTACGGTCTATGGATGATGGAACGTGTGTCTCGGGATGAGTCTGCATTCCATGTAAATGACAACTAGGATAATCCTATGGTGGGGTGAGTCGCAAAATAAGTATTATCATGTCCTTCCAAGCAGTGGGACCAAAACTAAGAAGGGCCATTTGAAAATGGTAAGTGGTTCTATTGAATTCCCATGGGGATGGTGAGTTTTGTTTTATGTCTGTGCTTTTGAGGCATCACGACGATGATATGGCGGGATGTGTATAAAACTGTTGAAGAAGTCATTAGTTTGGTTGGACTTTATTGGTTATTATAGAGAGATCATGGGATGAATAAGGTTTTAAATTCATCATGGTTAGGTTATGATGATTTTTCGACTGGTGCAGCTGATCTCTTTTAAAGGAAGTTGACCAGTAGTGGTAGGACTGATCTTCTTTCTTGTATTTGGGTATGGATAGTTAGAAACAATAATTATCACTTAATATTTGATATTTTGTAAGTGTATCTCATCTGTATAGTAATTATTCATACCCTCTTAGTGTACTCTTTCCTTAGTGATGATCATGTCCCCTGCCTTGACATCACATAGGGTGCACTAAGGTAGTGTTGGTTATAAATTGAGCTAAAGAAATAATTAAAATACATGTTTTTTGATAATTATACTATGTGGGGGTAGTACATTAAAATTTTGGTTATTGTGGATACATGATTAGTCATGAGTGATACTTCGGTTCCTGAGTAGGAATGCCTCGGAAGGACTCATGGGAACCAGACAATTCATGACATAACTCTCATTGGGATCAATCAATGTTCAGATGTGTGTACATTTCATCTATGTACCAACATCTAAATTATAATTTTCAATGAATGGAATACCTGGTTTGACATACTTGGACTCTAGTTGATGATTCCGATTTTACCCTAGACTTCATCCAATCTCAGATAGGATATTTTAGGGGTGAAAATTCAAGTGTGTTGGATTAGTTATACACCCATTTTAATGCTGGGGAATGAACACTTAATGAATTTTTTGCCTTGAATTTTTACCAAACACCAGTTATGGGATTTAGTTATCATACTTGGAGTAATATTGAGGTACCCTCATTTAACGTTAAGGGGTTAAAGTTTCGTAAGTGCATCTATTTTCTATGCCGATCATTTAGAGAATACTCATCCGAATGTGTATCGATTTGTTTATCTATGTTTATTTCATACGGTCATTGAGAAACCACTTCTAGATGACTATGTAGTGAGTGTCGGCCATGGATTTTCAAGAAAATCTGGCTCGACCAAGCTTCTTGAGTCAAATAAAAGTCGATTGTTCGGTTGAGTTTAGAACCATACTGATAGAATCGTTAAAATTCCAAGAGCATGCATAAATAGGTAATTATGATAGTGGTGATACCATGTCTTGGAATATGAAATTAAATGATAGAACCTATAGTGGGGAGTGGTATAGGATGGATGTTTAAATAGATGATGATGTGACCTTGTCTCCAATTTGATGGGCTCGGGTATGCTTCATCTCAATGTTTTCATTTTGAATTAAAGAATTGGCTCGAGTTTATATGGATTATGTACTATATGACTGAAGTAGTGTTTGATGTGTGTTTATCATTATAAATGAAATAAAATAGTTTAAAATAATATTCATGAACTGATTAGGTTGGGTGATGATTTTTTTGGTTCCCCAAGGCTTCTCATGAGCCAGAAATTCTAAGGTGGGGAGGGGGTTGTAACATCCCTTGTTTTCGATTGGGCTAGATTTCTGTAAGAATTTGAATTTCTATTTTTTTGGATGGTTCAATTCATAAATTGAGATTCATAATTTAAATATAAACCTTTGAATACAAGAAGGTTTTGTTTTGGGTTAGGTTTATGTCTCATAAGATTTCACAGGATTTCAGTTGAGTTTCAGAAGCATCGGGCTCTGAAAGCACTGGTTTTTTAAAAGGCAACATGAGGTGCATGGTTGGAACACGTTTAGTTCAAATGTGAGGGTCATACATACGACCCCAAATCCTTGAGGATCATAGTCTGTTTAAACTGTCTGATGGGTAGGGAGGATGTGCGGCTAGATACAGGTGTACATGAGGTGACTCGCACATGATACACATGATTTTATCAAACCACACACCTATTCCATGCCCTTAATGCTCTTAACCAATATCACAACATGGTTAACACACGGTTTGTCCAAACTATGTGACCTAACCATGTGGGGTGAGGATCCTAGGTAAAGGAGGTCACTAGTTTGGGACATGGTTTGTCAATTAAAATACATCTTTCATTATTTTTCATGTTTATCTTGTCATCATTGGAAATATCATTGTGTGAGGTAATTCACTATATTTTCATGGAGTTTATGTATTTATTTGATTTGTATCAAATAGGATTTATAAAAAAAATTAGGTGGACTTTATATTTCTCCACAACATCTCATTGTTTTATATGAAACATCATTCAGCAAAGAGAATTCTCTGTGTATTTCCCAAAAATGTGAAATTCATGTTATATATAACGACCCATACATTATATACATTGTAAGTACATCAAAATTTAAGTTCACTTATTACAACATATAACAAAACCATGAAAGTACCGTATAGGTATAGTGTCTTTAGAAACTGGGAAACATAAATAACTGGTTCATAAAGCGTCTACATTGTCTCCCATTTATTTCATAATATCTATATTCCCTTTTGGAATATCATACTTAATAACCTTCTTCCTGACCTGGGGAAAGAAAAAATACAAAAGGGTGAGCTCAAATGACCAGTAAGGGTAAACAAAATAAATATCAATCACATCATATTCATAAGAACATAACAATTTGGAAATCTTACCCTGCAAAAGAGATCATAATTTCATAACATGAGATAAATCATGGTAGTGAAATGTAATCACAATAATCATAACTTAAAACATGAAGCTTTGTGTAATACTCAAATAATCATAGAGAATCATTTCTTATTAGTCAAGACTCATTTCCAAGAATATCTTAGTGGACAAAGTCCATTTTTGAACCGAGTTCATTCCTCATTTCAGTCCTGTTTCACTGAACCGGTTTAACCTGTTGTTCCAGCCATGTCTATCTCATGCGATATAAAATCTTTACCCAATTCATTGGAGGGAGATATAGGTCCCACCCATCTCATAATGATACCATTCTTATGTGTGCCACAAAATCATAAACCATACGTCATAGCATACCCCATGTAATTAAAATGGGATTCTTAAACATCGTGACATCATAAAACAATTCATATAAGATAAAAATAATTCCATCACAACATAATCAAATCAATGTAATAATAGGGATTATCTTAGATGGAAAATAATTTTGATAAAACACTTGAACTCCATTCTTGCGGAAAATATCCTTTCTACTTCAAAAACACTTTTCCTTTCTTAACATGTCATACAATTCTAAACTAAAATAAGTTGATTAAAAATAAGCTTGAAAACTTGTAAAGGAAGCTTCTTAGAAATAATGTTTTAAAAATCCATTCATTCCATATAAATTAAAAAAACATTCTTCCTGTACTTTTGTCGGAAAAGTCAAAAAGTACCTCATACGAAAAATAACAAAAGATTCCTTTGATATCTTTTACTAAAAACTCACCAAAGGGTCAAATTGGATTAAAAAAATTGTAGGTGTAAGGAAATAATATTATATAATGAGGAAACATGGATGTGTATGATAAAATACACCACAGTAAATTCCAATGTATAATCAATCTCGGATAAAAATGAGATTGTGATATTTCCCTTAACTTTCGTCCGATTTTCTTCATAAGTGTCCGAACCTATTGTATAATTATTTAAATAATGTCATTGACTTATTCAAGAATCATAATTATTGTTATGATATCATATATGGTCATATTCTTAGCTTATTATTAGTAATATTTCATTGCTACTTGTTATTCGGGTGTTTATTACTTTTTGTTATTATGCGTGTTTTGTCGAATAAATTCTTATTTTTATTTTTAGGTTTTAGATACCTAATTTACAGAATTGTATTAGTGTAATATATATCATATTAATTCACTCAATTCATTTATGTAATCATTATTCAATGAAGATCATGTAGAACGAGTCGCATCACATCGTGGAGACGGTATTCCGTACGTACGCACGAGCGATGATATCGTTCCCATGATCGTGGAATTGTATTGGAGTGTATGTATACTATTTCAGAATCAACATCACTTTACAATAATCATATATATTCATTATTTACACCATTATACCCATCCAAGTAAGGTGGTGGTGGAAAATAGATTACACCACAGTGTGGAGACGGTATTCCGTACGTACGCACGCACGGTGATTTCGTTTTCCGTAGGATGGATAGATGGTGAAATAGGGTTGTTTCATACTTATAATAACATATAATTTTATGAGTGATACTGATGTTATTAATTCATAATGAAACAACTAAAGAATAATAAGTGGAAGAAGAAAAAAATGAATGAATCGGTAACGGACACTACCTCTTCTTTGAAGCACTTATTTGAGACCTACTTTTAGGGAACTAAAATTGGTCTTCGAAGAAAACCAAGACCTCTAGGATGTTTCTAGGGAAGTGCAGAGGAGAAATTGGCAGGGTTTGGACGAGCTTGAAGGCTCAATGTGGTGTGGGTAAGAGAGGGAGGAGGTGCCCTTTTATAAGGGAGGAGAGGGGAACCTTTGGAAAAACAAAAAATATTATTTTATTATAAAGCCATATTCGGTTTTAAATAGCTCCAAAATTATTTATTTCAAAGATAAGGTGAGTATGGGTCGAAATCCTCTCATCCAATAGAATTTGGACAAGTTTAGTTTACTATTTTAACCTTATCATTTAGATTTAACTTTAAGTTAGATAATTTTACTTTTACCGTGTCTTTTTGTGTTCTTACACTATAAGGTCAATAGACATACTATAACAATCCAAACAAACCCAAAGTTGTTTATTATTAATATATATAACCTTATATAAGTCATTTTTCCATACCTTATATTTTTAGGAATAAAATAACAATAATAATATAATATTTGTTTTAAAAACTATTTTATGTCAATTTTGACACTATTTAGTAATTGATTTTTTGTGAAAATCATAACAGAATGATTAAATCGAACGAAGTTAATTAAATCAATATTAAAATGTCAAAGTAATTTATAAAATTGTTTTAATTCATAAAAAGTTTCAAATTAAATTTATTTGGGTATTTATAACCTCAATTATGTCAATATTTCATTAATAAGATAATTGCTACATCATATTTGTGTCATAAATAAATTAAAATATTTATTCTCTAAAAATTACAAATAAAATACCATTATGTATTAAATATTTTTATCTTTCTAATGAATATTTATAGTCGAATTTATCTCATGTATAACCCTATATTAAATTTTTTTTCTTATTAAACTTTGATTTTAACTATTTTAACCCTTCTTTAAATAAATTAATAATAAATGTCCTAATCTAACCCAAGTGGGCCAAAATGGTCATATTTATTCCTAAGGTTGTTTTTGGTTGAATTACACTTATCCAATAGAATTATGACCTGTGTTAGGGTAATAATAATATCATTTTTACTCTTAATTACCCTATTTTCTTTTAACTGTGGTAAATAAAAGTTAAAAGTTATTATTCACCAAAAATTATTTTCATCTCATTGAACTACATTTTACTTGCTGAAATCAACCATGTCTCTCGGATTTTTGAAATTCCACTCACAGAAGCCGTAAAATTAAGTTTTATGTAAATTTGCAAATTCTCCCTAGATGTGGTTAAAGACGGTGAAAAGTTCAATAATATTTTTATATATCTAAAATTATTATAAAATTACTCCAATGAATTACATTGATCCTATATAGGTATTCTGTATCAATTTTGAACTAAAATAAATTTAAATAAAATAAATAATTATTTAAATAAAAAGTCGGTTTTTAAATAATAACCCAGTGTTTTCACTATTCATCAAAAATTGAAAGTTTCCAGAAAAATACCAAAATTTCACCCTAGGGTAATTTCGATATTCCAAATCCAAAAACGAATTCCATTTTGAAAAATAAAATTTACAAAATTTCAAAAAGTAGTTATTACTATTCATAACGGCTAGTTTTAATAACATTTTAATAGCATATCGTTGTTTAGTGAAACTCGGTATTGCGTACGCTGCAAGCTATCAAGGAAGGTCGCAGTTGCGTGTATATAAAGCCAAGATAGTGTTGTGTGTAGTGAAAGAGTCTTTTGATGATTTATATAAAATAAAAACAAAATATTTCTTATAAAAGTCTCTGGTGTTACATTCTACCCCCTTAAAATGAATTTCGCCCTCGATATTCATCACTTGTAACAAACAGATGAGGATACCTCTCCCTAATCATATCCTCAAGCTCCCATGTAGCTTCTTCTAATTGGTGGTTCCTCCATAAAACATTCACCAAGCGAGTGGTCTTGTTCCATTGGAGTTTTTCACTACGATCGAGAATCTCTATCGGCTGTTCTTCATAAGAAAGATCTTGTTCCAGCGGTACAACTTCTGAGCTGAGTACATGTGAAGGATTATGTATATACCTTCCCAGGAGAGATACATGGAACACATCGTGAACTTGAGAGAGATTTGGTGGAAGTTCCAATCAGTAAGTTAACTTCCCAACATGATCCAATATTTCGAAAGGACTGATATACCTAGGGCTTAGATTTCCCTTCTTTCCAAATCTCATTACTCTCTTCCAAGAAGATATTCGTAAGAAGACTTTATCACCCACTTCAAACTCTAAGTCTTTTATTAGGTTGTCATCATAACTTTTTTGTCGAATCTGAGCTTCTCTTATGTGTTGTTGAATAGATTGGACCTTTTCTACCATCTCATCAACAAGATCATGTCCTAATAGCTTTCTTTCCCCAACTTCATCCCAACAAGTTGGAGTCCTGCATTTCGTTCCATAGAGATCTTCAATGAAGGCATCTGAATACTAGAGTGAAAGAGAATATTATAAGAAAATTCCACTAGAGGTAGGTGTTGATCCCAACAACCTTTGAAATCCATAGATCAAGATCTCAACATATCTTCTAGAGTTTGAATTGTCCTCTCAGACTGACTGTCTTTCTGAGGATGATAAACAGTGCTGAAACTCAACTCTGTATCCAGAGTATGCTGAAGACTTCACCAGAACTTTGAGGTAAACCTCAGATCCCGATCAGATATAATAGAAAGTGGTAATCCATGTAATCTTACCACTTTCTTTACATATATCCTGGAAAGATGATCCAGAGAGAAATCCTCTCTAATAGCAATGAAGTGTGAAGACCTTGTAAGACGATCAACTATGACCCATATAGCTTATTGCCTTTGAATTGTTTTAGGAAGTACTGTGACAAAGTCCATAGTGATGTTTTCCCATTTCCATTCGGGTATGGGTAATGGTTGTAACATCCCCTTAGAATTCTATCTCTCAGAATTAACTTGCTGACAAACCAAACATCGAGAGACATATTCAGCAACATCTCTTTTCATTCCATCCCACCAGAAGTACTCTATCAGGTCCCTATACATCTTCATGCATCCAGGATGAATAGAGAATAAAGAACTATGAGCCTCATCTACCAGCACCTTCTTTAATTCAGGGATGGGAGGAACACAAACCCGATTCATGAACTTTATTATCCCATAACAATCAAGGGTGAATTCAGGAACATTTCTCACCTTCTTTTGTAACTCTACATCTTCTTTCTGTGCCTCTTTTATCTTCACATGTATAGATGGTTGAACATTAATTTGAGAAAGATATGATTTTTCCCTTTAATTATAATTCCAAGATCCATCCTTTGTAAATCCATAAATATTGGATCTTTTGTGATCCTCATCATGGATAAACTGGCATGGTCTTCTCGACTTAATGCATCTGCCACCTTGTTTGCTTTCCCAGGGTGGTAATGAATTGAGCAGTCGTAATCCTTAATCAGCTCCAACCATCTTATTTGGCGAATATTCAGCTCCTTTTGTGTGAAAATATACTTTAAAATTTTATGATCAGTATAAATATCACACCTTTCTCCATAAATATAATGCCTCCAAATCATTAATTCAAATATTACCATAGCTAACTCCAAATCTTGAGTTGGGGGTAATTTTGCTCATGGATTTTCAACTATCATGAGGCATAAGCTATCACCATATCATTTTTCATAAGAACACACCCCAATCCCTTCTTAGATGCATCACTATAGATCACAACCCTTTCTCCACTACAAGGAAGTGTGAGCACATGTGCACTGGATAACCTTCATTTCAACTCCTTGAAATTCTCTTCACATTCCTCCGTCCAAAAAAACGTAACTCTATTCCAAGACAACCTGGTGAGTGGATTAGATAATCGTGAAAAATCATTCACAAAATGTCGATAATATCCAGCCAAACCAAGAAAACTTCGGATCTCAGTTACAGTTTTTGGTCTCGACCATCTTTTGATAACCTCTGTTTTTGATGGATCCACAGATATCCCCTCTTTTGAGATTATGTGACCCAAAAATGAAACCTTTTGAAGCCAAAATTTACACTTGGTAAATTTGGCATAAAGCTTCTCCTTTCTCAGGGTCTTCAATATAATTCTCAAGTGATCTTCATGTTCATCCTTGCTCGTTGAATATAAAAGAATATCATCTATAAAGACTACCACGAACTGATCAAGATAGTCTCTAAAGACTCTATTCATCAGATCTATGAAGATAGCAGGGGAATTAGTAAGACCAAATGGCATCACTATAAATTCATAGTGTCCATACCTTGTACGGAAATCCGTCATTGGTATATTATCCCTTTTGACCCTTAATTGATGATACCCGGAATGAAGATCAATATTGGAAAAGTATTGAGCTCCGCATAGTTAGTCAAATAAGTCATCAATGCACGGGAGATGATATTTGTTCTTGATAGTGATCTTGTTATGTTCTCTATAATTAATTCAGAGTCTCATTGATCCATATTTCTTCTTAACAAATAGAAAAGGTTCTCCCCAAGGCGATGCACTAGGGCGTATGAACCCCTTATCAAGATTCTATTGGAGTTTCTTCTTCAATTCCTGCAACTCAATTGGGGCCATTCTATAAGGTGTCTTTGAAAAAGGTAAAGCACCCGGTACGAGTTCTATTGAAAACTCAACTTCATGATTTAGTGGAAGACCCATCAATTCCTTCATAAAGACATCATCAAACTCCAGTACAATGGTCATTTTCTTAATCATGAGCTTCTCATCAACCATTTGAGATAAATAACCTTAATTTAGCGGAATCAAGACCCATAATATGGAAGAAATTTCCACTGAAAGGTTATGTTCATCCTTGCATCAATAGATGATCAAAGATTGATTTGGAATATGAAATGTGACTTCCCTTCTTTGGAAATTGATATGAGATCCATATAGAGAAATCCAATCCATGCCAAGAATCACATCAAATTCCACTATAGGGAGGATCACAAGTTTTGTAGGAAGCACTTTCCCACAAACTTCAATCGGAAAAGAATTATAAACTTTTGATGCGACTATTGTGCCATTAGGGGTTGTCCCTACTAACTCAACATCTAATTGTTGATGTAATATGGTGATACCCTTAGAAAATTCTTCAGAAATAAAGGAGTGGGTGGATCCAGAATCAAATAAATAATTTTCTACTTTAGAGTGGATTGTAAGTGTACCTTTCACCACTTCGTTATCATACTCCACATCTTTGATAGAAATTGCATGTGACATTCCTTTTTCTTTAGCCTTAAGAGTCTGTTGACGTCGATCATCATAAAAAATCCTTGGATTAGGGCATTGATTGGCATAATGCCCCATTTCCTTGCACTTATAACATTGAAGTGTAGGAGGTGCACTCTGTGTAGCCTTTTCATTGTTCACATCACTAGATATCTTCTTCCAATCGTTACGGCATTCAAATACCCGATGACCTTCCTTTCCACATTGGAAACATTTACTTGTCCCTTTAAGAAAACTCCCTCCATGTTTCTTTCATCACTTTGAGAATAAGGGAAAAATCATCTTCTTTTCAGTGTGCTCTTTATATTTTCCTTTGAATTCCATTTTCCTCTTCTTATGAAACCCATATGACTGATGGGTTACTCCAATCTCCATCTCAACTTTGAGAGCACATCGAATGATTTCCTCGTAGCTATTGAAGTCGCTTATGGATAACACCCTTTGAAGACTTGGTTTTAAGACACTAAATATTCGATCGATCTTACTCTCAGGTTGGATAATAATACCAGAAGTGTACCTTGAAAGTCTTGTAAAATTTTCTTCATAGGTACCAACATATTCATCATCCTTTTGCTTTAGCTCAAGAAACTCTTTCTCTATCTTTGTTCGGAGAATACGAGGGAAGTACTTATTGAAAAATAAGTTCTTGAACTCGTCCCATTCTATGGACTCAATTTCATCTCTTGGCATCATATTCTTGATAAGATTCCACCATTGATCAGAATCACCTTCCAAACGATACACTGCTAAGATGAATTTATCATGTTAAGAACATTGAAGAACTTAAAATATCTTTTCAGTAGTACTGATCCATTGTTCAGCAACTAATGGATCAGTAGACCCGCTGAATGAAGGTGGACGTTGTATCCTGAAGGATTAAATAAAATGTTTCTCCTTCCTTTTCTTGTTTGGAAGTCCTGCAAGATTCATAGCTTGAGAACGTTTTGTGAGCATGGCTACAATATTTTTCATTCCAGCTCCCATAACGTTTGGTTGCTCAGGGGGACAATCATTGCATTGCCCGTCGCATACAACATTAACACGATTCCTTCAGGTTCTAGCCATTGACTAAAACCAAGAAAAATAGTGTGAGAAACACTAATTATAATAGTAAAACCACATAATCAAGAATAAAATTTCACACTTAATGTCTTGTACTAGGTTATTCATGGCCATTTCTAAAACACTAAGATTGTGTTATATGCTTAGATTTATCCTTAGGATTCTTACTAAGGCTTTCACATCCTAGTTTCCAAAGGTTTACTATACCTTTCCTCTGATACCAACTATAATGACCCATAATTTACATACATTGTTAGTACTTCAAAATTGAAGTACACTTATTACAACATATAACAAAAACATGAAAGGACTGTATAGGTATAGTGTCTTTAGAAACAGGGAAACATAAACAACTAGTTCATAAATCGTCTACAATGTCTCCCATTTATTTCATCATATCTATAGTCCCTTTTGGCATATATTACTTAATAACCATCTTCCTGACCTGGGGAAAGAAAACATACAAAAGGGTGAGCCCAAATGCTCAGTAAGGGTAAACAAAAGAAATATCAATCACATCATATCCATAAGAACATAACATTTTGGAAATCTTACCCTGCAAAAGAGATCATAATTTCATATCATGGGCTAAATCATGGTAGTGAAATCTAATCACAATACTCATAACATAAAACAAGAAGCTTTGTGGCATACACACATAATCATAGAGAATCATTTCTTATTATTCAAGACTCATTGCCAAGACTATCTTAGTGGACAAAGTCCATTTCTGAACGGAGTTCATTCCTCGTTTTAGTCCTGTTTCACTGAACCAATTTAACCTTCCATTCCAGCCATGTCTATCTCATAAGATATAAAATCGTTACCCAATGCATTGGAGGGAGATATAGGTCCCACCAATCTCATAATGATACCATTCTTATGTTTTCCACAAAATCATAGACCATACATCATAGCATAACCCATGTAATAAAAATGGGATTCTTAAACATCGTGAAATCATAAAACAATTCACATAAGATAAAAATAATTCCATCACAACGTAATCAAATCAATGTAATAACAGATATTATCTTATATGGAAAATACTTTTGATAAAACACTTGAACTCCATTCTTGCAGAAAATATCCTTTCTACTTCAAAAACACTTTTCATTTCTTAAAATGTCATACAATTCTAAACTAAAAGAGTTTGATTAGAAATAAACGTGAAAACATTTAAAGGAAGCTTCATATAAATAATTTTTTAAAAATCCATTCATGTCGTATAAGTTAAAAAAACATTCTTCTCATACTTTTGTCAGAAAAGTCAAAAAGTACCTCGTACGAAAAACGAAAAAAGATTCCTTTCATATCTTTTACTAAAAACTCACCAAAGGGTAAAATTTTATTTAAAAAATTATAGGTGTATGGAAATAATATTAAATATTTAGGAAACATGGATGTGTATGATAAAATACACCCCAGTAAATTCCAAAGTATAAACAATCTCGGATAAAAATGAGATTGTGATATTTCCCTTACCTTAGGTCTGATTTTCTTCGTATGTGTCCTAACCTCCTGTATAATGATTTAAATAATGTCATTGACTTATTCTAGAATCATAATCATTGTTATTATATCCTATATGGTCATATTCTTATCTTATTATTAGTAATATTTCATTGCTACTTGTTATTCGGGTGTTTATTACTTTTTGTTCTTATGCGTGTTTTTTCGAATAAATTCTTATTATTCTTTTTAGGATATAGATACCTCATTTCCAGAATGGTATTAGTGTAATATATATAATATTTATTCACTAAATTCATTTATGTAATCATTATGCAATAAAGATCATGTTGAACGAGTCGCATCACACCGTGGAGACGGTATTCCGTACGTACGCACGAGCGATGATATTGTTCCCATGATCATGGAATTGTATTGGAGTGTATGTATAATATTTCAGAATCAATATAACTTTATAATAATCACATATATTCAGTATCTACACCATTATAACCATCCAAGTAGGGTGGTGGTGGAAAATAGATTACACCACGGCGTGGAGACGGTATTCCATACATACACACGCACGGTGATTTCATTTTCCATAGGATGGATAGATTGTGAAATAGGGTTGTTTCATACTTATAATAAGATATAAATATATGAGTTATACTGATGTTATTAATTCATAATGAAACAACTAAATATGAAGAAGTTGAAGAAGAAAAAAAGTTGAAAGAATCGGTAATGAACATTACCTCTTCTTTGAAGCACTTCTTTGAGACCTCCGTTTAGGGAACTAAAATTAGTCTTTGAAGGAAACCAGGACCTCTAGGATGTTTCTAGGGAAGTGGAGAGGACAAGGTATCAGGATTGGTCCGAGATTTAAGGCTCAAAGTGGGGTGAGGAAGAGAGGGAGGAGGTGCCCTTTTATAAGGGAGGAGAGGGTTACCTTTGGAAAAAAAATATTAATTTATTATAAAGCCATATTCAGTTTTAAATATCTCCAAATTGATTTATTTCTAAGGTAAGGTTGGGAGGGTTCTAAAAACTATCATCCAATATAATTTGGACAAGTTTATTATATTATTTTAACCTTATCATTTAGATTTAACTTTAAGTTAGATAATTTTACTTTTACCGTGTCTTTTTGTGTTCTTACACTATAAGGTTAATGAACTTACTATAACAAGACAAAATAACCCAAAGTTGTTTATTTTTAAAATATATAACCTTATCTAAGTCATGTGGACAAACCATATATTTTTAGGAATAAAATAACAATTAATAATATAATATTTGTTTTAAAAACTATTTTATGTCAATTTTGACACTATTTAGTAATTGATTTTTGTGAAAATCATAACAGAATGATTAATTCTAAAGAAGTTAATTAAATCAATACTCACATGTCATATTAACCTATAAAATTATTGGAATTCATAAAAAGTCTCAAATTACATTTATTTGGGTATTTATAACATCAATTATGTCAATATTTCATTAATATGATAATTATTGCATCATCTTTTTGTCATAAATAAATTAAATTATTTAATGTCTAAAAATTACAAATAAAATACCATTATGTAGGAAATAATTTTAGATTTCTAATGAATATTTATAGTCGAATTTAACTCATGTATAACCATATATTAAAAATTATTTACTTATTAAACATTGATTTTAACTATTTTAACCCTTCTTTATATAAATGAATAATAAATGTCCTAATCTAATCCATGTGGGCCTAAATGGTAATATTTTATTCCTAATGATGTTTTTGGTCGAATTACACTTATCCAATAGAATTAGGACATGTGTTAGGGTAATAATAATATCATTTCTACTCTTAATTACCCTATTTACTTGTAACTGTGTTAAATAAAAGTAAAAAGTTACAATTCATCAAAAATTCTTTTCATCTCATTGAACAACATTTTACTTACTGACATCAATCGTGTCACTTGGATTTTTGAAATTCCACTCACAGAAGAGTTAAAATTATGTTTTATGTAAATTTGCAAATTCTCTTAGGAGGTGGGTATAAGACGGTGAATTGTTTAATAAAATTTTTAAATATCTAAAATTATTATAAAATTACTCCAATGAATTACATTGAACTTATATAGGTATTATGTATCAATTTTGACCTAAAATAAATTTAAATAAAATAAAAAATTATTTAAATAAAAAATTCGGTTTTTAAATAATAACCCTGTGTTTTTAATATTCATCAAAAATTGATAGTTTCCAGAAAAATACCAAAATTTCACCCTAGGATAATTTCGATATTCCAAATCCAGAAATGAAGTCCATTTTGAAATATAAAATTTACAAAATTTCAAAAAGTGGTTAATATTATTCATAACGGCTAGTTTTAATAATATTTTAATAGCATATCGTTGTTTAGTGAAACTCGGTATTGCGTACGACGCAAGCTATCAAGGAAGGTCGCGATTACGTGTAAAGAAAGCCAAGCTAGTGTTGTGCGTAGTGAAAGATTCCTTTGATGATTTATATAAAATAAAAACAAAATATTTCGTATAAAAGTATCGGGTGTTACATTATAGATCATAATTATTTGAAATAAATGGATGTTACCATGAAATAGTATTGTTTATGTTTGATCAACTCAATGTAGACCACCACTTTGGGTGTTTTATTAAAAGGAATTATAAATGAAGTAATTTATTTTCTAATAAAACCACATGTTGAGGTGCGTTTTCAAATAAAATGTAAATTGGGTAATCAAATGGAACTAACTAGAATTTGAAAGGGAGCGAAAGTCCACTATATTATCTACTGATGATAAAACCATATCCTAAGTGTTTTAATCTTAATTATTATTTGATGCCTCATGGAATTAAATGTATAGTGAATGGTGATACCATTTCAGGTAACCATTATGTGATTAGGGATTGGAGTCTTGGGATAAGTGAATGAACTTGATGGTTTGTATTGAATGAATGTTAGCGTGGCCTAATTTATTCCTTTTATATGTATGTTGTTGACTTACTATGGATAGTTCTACTAGGCCTTTTCATTATTAGATGATATTTGGCATAATTGTTTCGTGAAACAGTAAAAGAGATGCACCCTAACATGATCCTCCACTGGGTATCACTTATAATTGAGTTATTTTATAAATTTAATATGAGTTGTTTAATTGGAAAATGGAATAGACACTAACATGGATCCTTTGAGCCCATATATAAAATGTATGATTTGGTTGGACATCTTGTCATGGCACCAACTTCTTATGATGGTATGCCACAAATTTCATTATTGTATAGAACAGACTAGGGGATCAAGGTTTTCCACCTATGACTCCTCTGTAATATTACATATGGTATGAAACCAATGAGTGGGATCAAGGTATTTCACCTAAAACCTCAATATACGTTCACATCTCTGTATATAGGTAGCCCTGGTTATCACATTTGGACCTGGCCCATGTAGGAATTTATTATACCATGTTTTTTATGAATGTGCTTCAGGGACTCGAAGAAGACATTGTTGGTCATTGACCTTGGTTCTTGAATCTTTTGGGTCTGATACTGGTACATGATATATCTGATGTATATCATACCTAATGTTTTACTTTTCATGAAGTTTTTTTCATTCATAGACTACCTTTGATCAACTTTCATTGAGAGCATTGGCTATGGAGTTAGCTATATTATGTTGATAGGTATAGCACCTAGGTATGTCACCCATTCTTATAAGATCCCCTTATATGGATGTCTTAGTAATAAGACTCAATTCCAAGCTAGTGAATTTATATCTATGTAGAATAATGTCTGACGTATGCATATATATATATATATACATGATGATAGATGTTCTGAGATAACTTCGTCTTATGTTGAAACAGGTATGATCAGCCAAGTTTACTTGAGGATCCTGAGCCTGAGATATTTATTTGATTTGTTTATTTTACACTTTATTAGTTATACAAGAACACTGATGTATTTTATATTCATGGAATGAATAGTTTTACTGTGGGTGGTGGCCTTTTGAGTATATCCCACATCCTATTCAGATTTAGATTGCACTATTATACATGAACAGACCTCATGGGTTTAGGTTCAGGAACTTTGGATTATGGTAGCACTGTTATGCTTGTACCTAGAATCACATGAATAAGCTTGAGCTTTGGATACTCAAGGACATAGCCTTCAAACCTGTGTTTCCATCAATCTCAGCACCCGACCCAGGTTGCCCACAAATTTGGCACCTAACCTATTTTTTTACATACTTGATGGGCGTTCCTAATTTCCATGGGCTGGAGACAAGCACCAGGAATTAAAAAACACAATATAGGGAACAATTTCACAAAACCTAAATAAAAACATGGAATAAATGTACTAAAAAAATTAATTGAAGAAGTCAAACAAGATATATATGTCATAATTGTAAGAAAATAGAGGAAATAAACAACAACAAAAGCTGTTAAAAACACTAATGGAGAATTTCAACTACAAAGGACCCTATCCAAATAGCTACTCCAAATGATTTCATGGAAAAACTCCCACAATCGCACCACTAGCTACCCAACCCGAAGACACAAACCTCACCACCTCACTGTGGAGTATTTCCTTTCCCTACAGTGGAAGAAATAAAAAGGTATAAACACCACCGATGAGGTGGACAAGGTGTAGGATAATAGGATCAATAGGATTCCACCCATGTGTTTCATAAAAAGCCTCTACATAATAATTATTTTATGCACATTTTATGTAAAAACATGGAACAATAAGAAGTAAAGAAATTTTATATAAAACATTTCCCTTTTTCCATCGTTCTAAAAAAAGCAAGTATATAAATTTCAAATCATGTTTTACATATTAATTTTTACAACCAGAAACATGCCTTTCAATGAAAACACCGAAATACAAGAAATACAAAAAAAAAGTATCAATACACTAAGAAATACTACAGGTTCAAGTCATAGAATACACATTCCAAAATAATCAAGTGCACAAACAAGTTACTAAAAAAATGGGCCTTAGAAGAAGAGGAATATCATGGGAGTAATCCCACCGCAAATGTAAATATAATTCCCCTAGAAAAAAGGTCTTAGGAAACAAAGGAAATCCATAGGAAAAATCTCATTGATAATCACAAAACAATTGATGATGGAGCAAAGAAAAACCATCCACGTAAGTACCCAAGGTAACCCATGTTCTGTTTTTCACATTTCATTTCAGTTTTTTGAATACCATTTCAATTTTCATTTTAATTCTTCAAAAATACCCCTCTTCCCTTCTATTTATAAAAAATTAGGGAGAAACCATTTTCCATTGAAAAAAAATTCTCAACACACAAAAAATAATCTTGTAAATATTTCATTATGAATGAATTTCTAAAGGAAAACAACAAGATAAATTAGCATAGGTTAGAGATTGAACCACCTATCTCAAAACATGGGTTGCACACACCTACAATGGGATCCACCAATAAAACCCCCCAACAAAGACAAAGAAGATCCTAGAATCCAATCCACATCACATGGTTGTTCTGAATATGAACACAAGGGGTTAGTGGAAAGGAATAAAGTTATATACCTCAAGAACGAATGCCCATTGCACCCCCAAAATAATAAAGGAAATGACTATAGAGTTATATTGTATAATGGATCTAGAGGAAATTAAGAAGAAACACCATCTTAACCCAATAGATCCAATAATGCCACCCAATAATAATAATACGGTCAAAATAAATGAAGAACCGGAAATATCGCTTACCCAGAGAGATGCAACACAACTCCAATGGAGATCCAACTCTAAATGGATAGATCTATAATGATTGGTGACTTCAAAAAATGCATAGGTCGAGGGTAAAGGAGTCTGGGAAGAAAGGACTGAGAAAAACTACCAATAACTTGTTTCAAAACTGGATGCGGGCTATTTCATTATGTGATACTTCCATTCACATCCTAATGTCCACACATGATACGTATGCCAAAAAGCTTATAATATCAGAAAAAAATACATTATTTAAAACATTCATGGTGTGAACCCACCATTCACTATGTGAAAACACCATTCATGATGTGCAATCATTCACAGTATGAATCCCCTTTCACATCTTGTACCCGATAACAATTACACAACAAATAACCTAATTACAGATCATGAAATCCTTCTACATCCTACAAAAATATCTGGTTAAAGTTTAATGTCCATGAAATATCTAATTTAACCATTATAGGTATCCTCAAAATCTCAAAGGAGGTAAAACCGTAATATGGTTAGGGGCATACATGATAAAACTACAACTTGATTTTACATACTCCCCACCATAAATACATTTCATCCCTGGGAAATCATGTGAAAAATGTAAAACCTAGATAAATATGAGTCCACTACTCCCTAATAAACAACTCAGATTCCCAAGCCTCATGAGAATATGATCCTTGTTTCCATATCTCTTTGATCAATGAAATATATTTCCTATTAAAGACTTTCACTTGAGAGTCGATGATCTCAAATGGTTTGTCCAAAACAAAAACATTTTGGTCTAACTAAATTTCATAACAACTAATAACGTGAATGTGATCAGGGTGATACTTCTTGAGCTGAGATATATATAAAACATCATGAATACCTATCAACTGAATAGATAGTACTAACTGATAAGTAGCCTCTCTGAGCTGCTCAATGACCTCAAACAATCCAATATATCTCGGAGCCATCTTTTCCTATTTTCCAAGATGTCGTGACCCAACATAGGAGAAACTATCAAGAAAACCCATTCACCTACAAAAAACTCCAAAGGTCACTGTCGCTGATCCATATAATATTTATTTTGGCTCTGGTTTTCATCATACATCAATGTACATATTAAATCTTCAAAGACATGTCCTTAAAAAAACTTGGTGTAACTGGATATACATCTCCCACATCATCCCAACTAAGAGGTGATCTAAATGGGTGACCATAGATTTCCTTGAAGGGAGACATTCTTATGATTTATTTATAACTATCTTTTTAAAAAAACTCAACCATTCCCATATTCTTATCCCATGATCCTTCGAAATCCAAGACATAGGTGCAAAGCATATCCTCCAGGAGATGAATCACATGCTCTGTCTATGGATGGGATGTTGTACTCAACCTAATATGAGTTCCCATTTCCCCTTGAAGAATCCTCCATAATGTGAAAGTAATCATATGTTCCCTATACAAAACAACAATATAAGGAATCTCATGTAACCTCACAATCTCTTTCATATATAGCTTACTCAGATCTTCAACTTTAGAGGTGTCTTTGATCAGAATGAAATGAGAAAAATTCATCAATTGGTTAACAACCACCCAGATAGCATTACTCTTTCAGGGATTATATGGAAATCCAACAAAACAATCCATGGATAACTCATCCAGATTCCAAATTGGCATTGGAAGAGGGTAAAGAAAACTAGAAGGTTTCAATTTCTCTACAGTTATCTGTTGGTAGGGGTAACTATGAGAAACAAAATCCACGATGTCACGCTTTATACTCAGACTATAAAATCACAACCTCATGTCATAATATATGTTTTTAGTGCCTAGATGATTGACCCATGAAGATATGTGACAATCTATTAAGACTAAACTTCTTAAAGATTCTAGGAAAATAATCCTTTTCTCAAAGTGAATCATACCATCTGAAGAAAGAGTCCAGCCTGAAATGATCTCCCCACCATAAATAATTTCTCGAGTCTTCTAACACTCATTATCTTAATGCTGACTCCACAAAAATAGACTATATGAGATATTGTTATTACTCAACACTAGTAAGAACCATTTTTGATAATACTTCTTGATCATCTATGTGAAATTAAGAAAAAATTTCTATAAGGTTCCACTCATCATTCAATTCCAAAACAGCCGGTGATAGTACCTTCCTGTTAAGAAAATCTAGAATGAAATTTATCTTCCTTGGGGTGTAGTCAATAGAAAAGTCAAACATATTAAGGTATTCTATCCATCATCTCTGCCTAATATTCTATTCCTTCTAAGAAAAGATGTAACCTATACTCTAATGTTTGTAGAAGACTATGAACCTTTCACTAAAAAGATAGTGTCACCAACATTTAAGAGAGTTCATTACTTTAGAAAGTTGTAAATTATGAGTGGGGTAATTATTTTCCTGAGGTTGGAGCTAAGAAGAGCTCTAAGATACCATGTGATCATCCTGTATAAACACATATCACAAATTATCACTCAAAGAATCATAAAACACTATTTACCCCTTACCAGGATCATATAAGATCAAGATAAGAGCTGATGTTAGAAGCCTTTTTAGTTCATTAAAAGAAGACTAGCAATTCACATCCCATTTAAATTTCAACACTTTCATGGTAAAAGTAGTAAAAAGTGATTTCATCTTAAAGAAAACTTTGATAAACCATTGGTAGTATCCAACACGACCAACAATTCATTGTATCTCAAAGAAATTTGGTGGCTCCTTCCATTAAAAAAATACAATTTCCTATTCTGGATCTACTGATAATCCATGTCCAGAAATATTTTCCCCAAGAAAATCACTCCTTGATCCAAAAACTACATTTATAAATTTTCCAAATAAATTATAAATTCTCAAAATTTCCAGTACCAAAAATAGATGGTTCTCGTTCTCATGATCATATTTGGAATATACAAGAATATCATTCATGAAATCTACCCCAATGTCTCAAGATATTGATGGAACATATAATTCATATAGGCCATAAAAATTTAAGGAGATTTATTCAAAAAAAAGTCATCACAAGATATTCATAGTTTCTATAATTTTTCTTAAAGGTTGTATTTGGTATATTAGGATCCTAAACTATTATTTGATGATAACCCAACTGATGATCGATCTTTGAAAACCACTTCATCCACATTAACTGATCAAATAGATCATCAATATTAGGAAAGAGATATTTGTTATTAACTGTTACCTATTTTAATTTCCAATAGTCCAAACATAAATGAATTTAAGCATCTACAATCATGGAAATAGATTTGGGGCTACCTAAGGAGAACCACTAGGGATAACAAATTTTTTTTCAATCGGTCATCCAACTGAATCTTGATCTATTTCAGCTTCACTAGTATAATATGATAAGTAATTATCAATATCGATTGGGTACCTGGATCTAGATCAATCGTAATCTCTACCTATATTTATGAAGGACAACTCGAGAAATCATCAGAGAAAACGCCAAGAATGTCTTGCACAACAATAGGAAAGTCAATGAAAAGAGAGACACCATCAGGATCAAACCCAATGACAACTAAAATACTTCTGATCATAGGGTGGGAAGACCCTATACAAACTGACCTTAGGTTCCACTCCCATTGAAATAAATGAGAGATCCCATCGACATAAATAAATGAAACACACCAATGAGAAAAATCAACCTCATCTCAATGAGTGACATGACAATACTTACCAATGATAAAATAAAATAGATCCATATCAAGAACAAGAAACACCTAGACTAACTCTGTATATGATATTGTTAATTAATAAAAAGAAACTAAAACCCATAATTTTCCTCTTTCTAACAGGTTTCTCTAACTCCATTGTAAAGGAAATATGTTCCTTTGGTTGTTTAAGACCATCAACTAAATGTGAATATATAAAATAATAGGAGACACCATTATCAAATAAAGAAATTACTACTGAATATGAAATAAGGATAGTAACTCTCACAGTTGTGGGACTTGCAATAAATTTTTCTAGACATTCATCTACTGTGTGAAAATTCCTCACTCCTATGGCCTATGGATGGATCCCTATAGTCTATGAAGTTTTTGACTACAACACAGTAGCCTTTGGAGCTGATGAACCCAGACTATAAAGAGCCATAGTCACAACCTAATAGAAATTTTTTAAATAACAAACACATCCAAAACAGTTTCATGTCTTTGTGAAAATAGAAAAAAACATCTTGTGTGTCCGACTTTTCCACACTAATAGAAATTTATAGGCACATTACATGCTAAAACAGACGGTGTAAAGGAGTCTCACGGTAGAGACATAGTTGGAGTACTTCTATGATGATCCTGCCAGTTCCTTTTTATCCCATGCATGCCATTAAAGTTATAACTAGATGAAAAAGAAGAGGTGGTGAAATAGACATTGCCTACCATATTCGTCTCTTCCATCATAGAATTATCCATCGTATCTGCATATGTATAATGTTTCAACATAAAAACATGAGATCAAATATCTATTCAGAAACCCTATAGGTACTTCTGAGTCTTTGGCTGGTCATTCTTCACTATGTTCATATCAAAATAGAGAAGTTTAGAAAATCAATTGGTGTATATAGACACCAAACACTATCCTTATTGCAAATAAAATAACATGAGAGAAATATCCAATATCAGTAACTCTAAGAAAAAGTACTGGAAGAATAGAGTTTTCAAATCCTTCTAATCCAATTCCATGTGTCTCTCTTCTTGGACAATCGAAGCTCACCACTGCATGATATATCCCTTGAGTCTGAATGATGAACACTTTACCCTGATGTTCTTATGTGTCTCTAGAAATTCATGGGTTTTATCAATTATATACAGGATTTACTCCACCTTTTGAGGTTCTATTTTTCATGTATAGGATGGTGGCTTCTCACGCAAGAACTCCCGTGATTTATCTCTCTCTCATCCAGCTTCTGGATGTACCTTAGCCACTATGTTCTGAACTCATGGTGCATCATGGTCAACATCATAGATTTATCTTATGATAGTCTCGGAGATATTATAATCTATAGGTGGTTTCCCTTGAGGACCATCAGCTACAACTTCCTGAGGAACTCATAGAAGATGTCTTGAATGAATAATACTAAACACCAAGGCATAGGAATGATTTGACAACAAAACAGATCATAGTTCAAACTAGAAAACACATAAACAAAAATTTGATATTTAAATACAATAATCAACAATAAAAACACACACCACAACATCCCATGGAAACATGAGGCTTTCAGAGACAAGATCAGGCCAGACACATATCTTTATATACTTCTCATGTCCTAGAAATCCTATATATAGTCTAATAGACATCCCAAGAAATGGAATCTTGATGAAAAACCGAATCTAATATAATATTGTAATGAAATGACCTGGGTTTCCCTCAAACATGTCACGTAGAGCATTCGGTTACATTCCTATGGGAAATTTCTGATCCCCATGGGCCGGTGACAAGCACCTGTGTATCGAACAACCCAACAGAGGGAATGATTTCTACCAATGTGATCAAACACATGGAATATATGTTCTAAAAAATTAATAGTGTAATATAAACAAGATATTTATTCCATAAATATAAAAAACATTGGAAACATAAAACAATAAAAGCATCTAAAAATCCATAGGAAAATTCTGAATACAAATGACCCTATAAAAATAGCTAATAAAAATGATGGCATGGACAAACTCCCACCATCTCACCACCATCTACCCAATTGATTGACATGAATGTCCACACCAAACTATGAATCCTTTCCTTTCCTTACATTAGAATACAAACCGAGGTCAATGCACCACCAAAGAGGTGAGTAGGGTGTGATTTGACATGCTCAATTGGATCCCAAACAAGTGTTCCATAACAAGCCTCTATATTAAAATTTGTGTATGATCATTTTATATAAAAACATGGAATGATAAATTGTTAAGTATTTTTATAAAAAACATGGTAAACATTTACTTTTTCCATAGTTATAAACAAAATAATGTATATCAATTTCAATGAAAATTTTACATATAATTTCTTATAAACAGAAACATGCATATCAAGTCTAACTCAGGAAGACATGCAATAAAAACAGAAGAACGGGTATAACAACACTGAGGAATAATATTGGTCTAGGCTACAGATAACTCATACCACAATAATTAATAACACAAAATAGTTCCTAGAATAATGTGCCAAAGAAGCAGAGAAATTCCCCATGAGTATCCCCAAATAATGTCAATATCGGTCCCCTAAAACAATGGGCCTAGGAAATAGAGGAAATACTTAAGATAAACCTCCTTGATAATCCCAAAACAAGGGATGATAGCCCCAAGCTAAACCTTTCATCTAAGGACTGAAGGTAACCCACATTCTCTTTTGGAAAATTCATTCCAATGATTGGAAAACTATATCAAAACCATTTCAAATTTCATATTAATTCTTTAAAAATACCTCTTTTCCATTCCATTTATCAATAACTAGGGTAAACCATTTTTCATTTAAAATTATTCTCTACACACACAAAATAATAATTCTAATCATTCATTATGAATCTGTTTGTAAAAAAACAATAAGATCCATTAGTATATGCTTGGAAAGAAACCACCTACATTAAAAATTCTGTCACACATGCCTGTGAAGGGTTCCACCAGCAACAAAAATCCAACAATGACAATGAAGGCCCTAGAATCCAATCCACATCACATGGTTGATCCAAATTTTTAAAAAAGGGGTTACCAAAAAGTAACTTACATTCCTCAAGAACGAACACCCACCACACTATGAATGAAAATAGACAAGGCATTTGGAGTGAGATTGCATAATGGATATAGAGGAAACCATGAAGAAACACCATCTTAACCCATTATATCTAAAGGAACCACCCAAAAATTATACTGTGATCCAACGAAATAAAGATGTAGAAGGGTCACTTACCCGAAGAGATGCACCGAAACTATAACAGATATCCAACATCGAAAAGATCAGTCTAGGAAGAACCATGTTTACAAAAAAACCACTAGGAGAGACCCTGGGTTGAGGGTGACGGATTTTGGAATGAAATAAATGAGAAAATCTGCCAAGCATATGTTTTAAAACCGGATACAGTTCGTTTCACGGTGTGAAACTCCCATTCACAATGTGAAGTCCACACTGGATAAGTAAACTGAAAAAACTATCAGTTGTATTAAAAATCCATCATTTAAAGCATTCATGAGGTGAAAATACCATTCAAAATGTGTAATCATTCACATAATGAATCCCCATTCATGTCGTGTATTCCACAACAATTACACAACGTGTGGCCTAGTTGCACGACATGAAATCCTCCTACATCCGGCATAAAAATATGGTTAATGTTGAAATTCCAAAAAAATATATGATTTAACCATTATAAGCATCCTTATTATCTCAAAGGTGGGGAAACCATTAAGAAGTTAAGGGAGTACATAATAAAATGATAATGGTATGTTTCAATCATTATTCGTGTACCTAGGAGCACAAGACTAAGCTGGAGCTCTGGATATTCAAGGATGTATCCATGGGGATTTTGTTCATTTTCCTTATTCATATATTTCATTGTACCATTTATAATAACTTTTATACTTTTACATAATATAATCATTTAAAAAAGCATGGATTGTTATATATTTGACATTGGTCATTTCATTTTTTCTTCTATCATTCTTTTTCTTTTGATGCTCTTATTTTTATTTATATTTTCTTCAATTATATTATTTAATAATCCATAGGGTATAAAATCTCCACTATACCTCCTTTAGACCCTTGCTAATAGTCTGAAGGAACTGACATACAAGAATGCACACTTTAGGCCTAGTAGAAAACCAGCTTGGGGCACAATTTTCAGTGGCTCCCGAATCTGGATGCAATAATAATATAATTTTTTAGAAAATTAATTTTCTAAATGAAAAAATGATTTTATTATCCATTTTAGATAAAATAATTTAGTTAAAAACAGCCTATTATTTCTATATAAAAAAATTCATAAAAATATATTTCTATTTATTATCACTAATTAAAAAAATAGATTTTAACAGTCATACCTAAACATTTATATTTTATCTAAATATATCACAGTTTCCATTTAAGTTTGCTGTTGCATAAAATAAATATATCAAAAAATTGAATTATGAACACACATATTTCTATTATGAACACACATACAATAGAATATACTACACACACACCTTCATCTATTGCTTCTATAAACACATATGATGTTACTGCATTCAAATGATGCTACTACTGCACATACACGTTGTTGTTGCTGTAAATAGTAGAGGAGGAGACTAATAAACTCCTAAGTATGAGTACACTACTTCTTTTTCAACACATTGATTCACACACATGATATTAAATGAATTTATGATTGTATTTTAAATCTAGTAATAAATGTTTAAACATAATTAAAAATTGCCTATGTTGTATAGAACAATTCAAACATTATTTGAATCAACCTCATCTTCATATTCACCCCCCTAATTCTTATTTCCAAACTCTAAAAATTGGATCCAATATATTTTAAATAAAATATTTTTTGAATTAAAAATAATATAGTAAATAGTTAAAAATATTATATATTTATGTAAATTCATGAATCCATATTTGTGTGAAAATCAAGGCTTCAATGCTGTTTGGAATAAGGAGAAACCTATGTTTTTTTAATACATGATATCCTATTTTAAAATCTTATTCCGATGATAAAATTATATTAGGGATTTTTTATAAATCAGTACCCATGATAAATAAAATGGGAATCATTGAGTTTCAATTATTCCACTATTTTAGAACAAGAAAAGTTATTCCATAAAATTTTAAATATAATTCATGTTGAGATATAGAAATTAAGATATAACTATCCTCATCATGATCCATTAAATATGTTTGTGATTATTTTTACAATTTAGATAATTAATATTGTATGAATACAACATTTGATTTTAAGAAAATATACGAGTTTAAAAAAAATTTAAATCCATATTATCATTAGAGCCTGATGGAAATGTATGATCTAATGATGTAGGAATTTCATGACATTGTATATGTGCCGAACTAGAGAAATATCTAAAATATTACTCATAAAGAACAAATAAATTTTGTTTCACCACATTCAACTTTTCTTCAAACATAAGAGTTTCAAACGCAGAAAATTAACAGTTTAACAGTTAAAATTTTACTCTTTGATCAAGAACCATTTTCATTGCAAGAAAATCATTATATTGAGCCCAATAATTTTTGATATTTTTTTCATATAAAATCTATACCTTTCAACACCTCATCTTCACCATTCAAGTGACATTAGAAGAGAAACTAAATTATCAATACATGATTAAAATAAAAGATTTCAGTTTTATAACTAATTCCATAAATAGATTTTTTGATAATATAAAATGAAATAATAAATTGATAAAATTTTCCTCCTTTTGTAAACTCCTAATTTGAAGAAAAAATATGTAATTTTTATTATTAAAGTCAAGCATTGAAAAAACTCTCTTGAACATAATATCAATTTAAAGCATCAAATGTGTTTAATTCTAAGGAGCTGAGAAATTTGAGGCCAAATAAACATTTATACCTGAATTTGTATTCATTAAACACTTTTCAAAAAAACATTATTCGTGCTCATAAAATTTTGAAATATTTAATAATTTATATTATTATTTTATTAGAAAATGAATCTACTTTAAATCCTTCTGGAGTAATCGGGTTTTTGTTTTGTAAAATACATATAATAGAGAATAATTCACCACCATAAAGAAAGGAATCTTACAAGAAAGGTTTTTCTTTAACATTAGCCTATAGATTTTAATTATGTGAAGAATTGTCAAGTGTAAAATAAAATAGTTTCTTCTTAATTCCCAAATCTCCTAAAATATGAATTACATTCCTAGAAATCTCAATACCTGAATGTGCGGGTGGAATATCAAAATTGAATAGAATATTACTATTCAATTTACATTAAAAATATATATAATGAATAAATAAAAAAAATATCCTTTATTGAAATAACCAATCCACAAGTCACATTTAAGACATATTTTTCCATGAATATCTGTCAATTGTTCTTTTAACTTTGTTTTTTTTCTAAATACATTTTCTAAAAATATATTTCATCAATGGTAAGCTGGATTGTGCCCGCATGGTGCTGGTGGGATAGTGTAGGGTTGACATAGTCCTTGAGGCATGGTTTTAATGTGTGATGGATTTTGATCCCCCATAGCTTGTTCAAACAGTTAATGACATGGGATTTCTTATAAATTGGAGGGTTTTAAAAGTGAAAAATTGATGTGGGATGTATAGAAGCCACATACTGTTCCTCTATCATTAAAATGACGAACATAACACTATATGTTTTGTCTTTTAGATCTCTATAATCTGATCTCCCATGCCACACATATTTGATTCAACCTATCATATTAAACCACTTGACCATCAATGATCCCACACCCGAGCTTGAAGAAAAATAACAATCACCGAGCGAAAAAAATCAAATATGTGATTCAGTCAAATGTAATTCAACAAAACATGCATTAAATTATAAATAAATGCATGAAACTTCATATATAATGAATACTATGAACCCATCACATAAATCTATCACAAGAACTAGTGACATCGCATGATAAAGTTATGTGATGTTCTATAGATCACACGATAGTTGAGAAAATCTAGAAATGCATCATAGGAAGAAAAACATAACTTCTCTCTTAAGAAGGTTATATATTTTATAATTATCATTGAATTGAGGTTTTTTATTATCATTTTACTATCCAATGTGGTGTATCATGAAGAAAAAAAGATCACCTGGAGCATTGAGGTGCTACATGATCAAGTGAAGTGATCATGCGATCTCCTAATCACCTAAAAAATCATAGAGAAGCCAAGAGTTGCAATATTTATTGAGATCCTTAGATCTTAAAAGGTTTGAAACCATCCTTTTATCTCCCTTTTTATAAGAAACAACAATTTTATTGGATATGGGAAGTTGAAGTATTCTTATATAAATATAGGTGGGGTTCAAGGATTGATGCTCCTTGGGTCTTCAAAAGAGATATCATTTCTCCCTGAAATAGAGTATACAGATACCATGATCACAGAAAGGATAGTGATAATCTACATGATCCATTCATTTAAAGGATAAAACCTTTTTAATGATTAATTCATGTGATGGAATTATTCTCACATGAACCTCATCACATGAAATACAACTCACAAGACACCATGGTTACACAATGTAAAAGAGGAGACAGTGTGAAAAATCTATTATCATGCAGGGGATATCTCATGAAGCAAATTTTTTATCACACAAAGGAACTAGAGGAGACACTTGTGGTTATACTCTTTCTAATAGAATGATCCCATAGAAAGTTCCTTGATCACGTGAAGGTGTTTCATGAAGAACCCTTGATAATAACGTGAGCACATCACATGAAGATATGAGGAGAACTAGAATTCTTCATTTTAATTATGAAAAGGTAGGAAAGGCCGGTATTATGAACCTTGCTTGGTCATGTAAATACTATAAAAAAATTAATAATAAGACAATAATGTGATCATTATCTTGCCTTGTGAAGAAAATACTGTGATCAGGGAGTGGATAGTGCATAAATGAATGATTTATAAGCAGGCATAATTAAGTCATATTAATTAACTTGACATTGAACATAAAATATTAAAGGGATAATTTATATTTATAAGGGATTAAAAATTGAGTATCACATGCATAAATTTAATTTTGAAATTCACATGTGATATGCTTTTCATGAAAAGTGTGCAGTAAACTTGAGACTAAAGTTAGGAAAAATTTCAGAAGAGTTTATATCTGAGTTTAATGTGTGCCGAGATTGTGAATGTATCATTTTCATAAATACCAAATAAGGTTGTGCGCATCACTTTCACACAATATTGAGGCCAATAACATCATCACATAAGGTTTATATCCCCATGAATTTGGTAATGCGAGGAAGAAGACAACTTTCATTGGGTTGAAGGATTCTTCAGTTGATCATTATGAGAAAGTAATGAGTTGAAGTCGAAAATGTATCTTCTACTTTTTTATGAGTAATAGGTTTACATGCATATAATATTATTGATACAATATAAATATAACACCTTCATTATAGGAACACAATTATCCAGTTGATGCAAATACATCCATTTTCGTAGATATATATTTTTCAAAGTTTTCATTGGATATCTTTGAAGAACTGGTGGTTACATTGTAAACAACAGCATTGAAGTATAGTATTTATAATATAAAGAATTACACAGACCGATAATGATTTATAATTTCCTACATGAACATCGTGTGCCAATTATATATATTTTTAATCTCTAAAAATTCTATTGATAAGAGAATCTATGAAACAACCTCAAGTTGATCATGTAAAGGAATAGGTATTTGGACTGAACCTTATAAAAATATATTTGTGTTGTTTTTTCTTTTGTTATCTACATTTAATGTGTATGTGATTGTTGATAGTGCACAATATATCTATTCTTATTAATCATGGTAGAGGTTTGAGATTAATAGAGACTAATTGAAAATGATGTATAATCTTAGTAAAAAGATTGGTACATTGAATAACACCCCCCCTTCAGTTTCCTTACATGATCTATTTGGGATATACAAGTGGTATTCGAGTGAAATTATTCCATTTATTTGATCAAATTTTAATCCTCAGTTGTTTTAACATGGCTAATATAATATATATATTTGAAGCTGATTCAAAATCACCTTATGTGGAAGAATTAGTCTCTAATCCTATATAATAGGTCATGAATGTATATGAAAAGACACTGAAAAATAGGAAGAATATTAAATAAATGAGATTTATGAAAATATCCAAGAAATAAGGGAATGATCAATTATCTCTTATAAAATCAGTTTACAATGATCATTTTGATGAAACTAGATCAATATTTGAAGAGAGGAAGATGAGTAAATATAAATTGTTGAAGACTTATAATCTCAATTTTAAAGATATTGGAAGAATTTTCTTGAAGAACTGATCTAATAAATACTTTTTTATTTCAATTATATTTTTATGATAGGGACAAACTTTAATGGGAAATTAATAAATAAGTGGATTCACATGGAAATAAATTCAGGAGGTTTAATGTTCTCACAAACCTTATTAAGGTAAATAAGGAATCTGTGACACTTTTATATGAAAATATTTCAATAATTTAGGAATAATTGTAATGGAATTTTATTTCGAGTAATTCAAGTAAAAATGTTTTTAATGAAGTAATCCATACAATTGAAACAAAGTACAATGTTTCGATGAATGTTAGAGATTCTCAACCTGAAGAAAAAACTTATAAGGTCAATGATCTTAAAATTTTAAAACATGAAAAGACTGAGTTTAAGGAAGATTATAATTAGAAGGTACATGCTCTAAATGAAACAAATTAATCTAATATCAGTGTCAAGGAATCCCAATTAGAATTTAAAACCATAATAATCAAATACCTTGACAAATTTCTAATTAAAGGTAATAGACAACAAAAAGATAATATTCATAAATTGAAAAGTGAATCAGAATTAAAGATGACATCAATTGAAAATGATAAGTTTACCTTATCAGGATATGTCTTGAACAAGAAGTAAAATTGAGACATTTTAAGGAGATACATGTTGTAATTTCCCATGTTGGCGTGAACAAGAACTATTCCACTCAAATATATACAAAGATTCAACACTAAAAAGGGATGTTTTTATAATTTTTTTATGTATATCATTTATTTAATGAGAATCATATTGGTGTAAAGAAAACTCAAAATTATATCTTTATAAACCTTTTAGAATTTTATAGAAGCAGGTAACCCTTTACCAAGATAATCCAGTTTCTACTAATAAACTTTCATCTGCTAGTGAAAGATCAGAGCTAAAATATAGAAAATAAGTGGGTTGATAGAAATAATTATAATTTCACAAAAACACCAATGGTGGATACTAGAATGAACAAGAAAAATAACTCCAAAAATGATGCTCTAAAGAAGGAAAGTCAAACATAGAAACAACACTGTAATAAATAAAGTCAAAATGGAACTACTAATAAAATAAATAGATTTATTGGATACTTTTAGTGATACTAGAAATTTGTGCATCAGAACATTAATTGTTGGAATAACATGTAAACACATAAAAAATAGAGAAATAAACTATTCAGGGTGTAAGATTTGATGTGAATATCAATCCTACAAAACTAAAACAAAATACAAATATAAAGAATATTTTTTATCAAGTACAGATTTTTGTATCTTGATTTTTTCTGTTAGTACTGAAACAGAAGTGGTCATAGTTATGATTAGTGTAGGTATATTCCAACCATGCACTATACATATTCTTTGAGAATAAAACCCAAACAAAAAATTTAAATTCAATGAGAAAAAGTATAAAATTCATTCTTAGGGAATAAACATAAGAAATAATTCAAGAAAACTGTTAAAACATCAACTCCATAGAAGAATGGTAAGATGGATTCCAAGAATGTCATGTCAACCTAGAAAATATGCTTCTACTATGAAAAATGAAATCATACCATAGACCATTATAAATATTCTATGGAAATTAATGTAAGTAAGTTGATATATTTAAGAGAATAAATTTTGGAGGGAAAAAAGAGGATATTATTGATTGGATAAATTTTTAAAGATTAATTTGTTAATTTACCCAATAAAGGTAACATAAAAATATTGAATAAGACATGCAAAGGCTCCAAAACGGAATATTTCAAGAAGTAATACTCGATGATTTTTCCTTAACAAGTGAAAACTACTAGAAAAATGTACAAATATGAAGATGAAGAACTAGCTAGAGAAACGTCAAATGGAAACAAATTCCACATGAAGAAGAACTAAAATTTCATGTGTGGTTGGCAGAAAATGAAAAAATTGGTTTCTAAAAAAATTGTGTGGAAGGTAAAAGTAATTAAAAAAATTATATGGCTATTATTCCTTCTTAGAATGAGAAAATTAAGATAAACAATCCAACATGAAGTGAATATATTTTACTATTGGATGATATGAAGATAAATAATCCACACAAGATAAAGTTGAATGAATGTAAAGAATTCATGATATCAAATAAATTTAAAAATGTGAAATGTAAAGGACACATAATCATGAATAGTAGTAGAAACATTTGAGCTAGAAGGAAAAGAGTCATGTATTCGAGAGAAAATTCTCATCCCAACTACACTTATTAAGATTCTGATAACTGTTGAAATATATTCCATTTATTTATATGATGTATTTGTGTAGTTAAATTAATTGGAATTGAGGGTGAAGTTTATTAATAATAAGAAAAATGGATAAATAATGTGAAATACAAAAAATACAGAATTATTATTAAGTATCTAATAAACATATCCACTAGTTTAAATAAAAGGGAGTCCACCCCTTGATGTGGAGAATAATTAAAAGAGATTCTATCACGGTTAATTTAATTAATATTTGAAATATAAATCCATCTCTATAGAAGATGAAAATAGAGGTAATCCAATTAATATTATTTACCTTATATTTATTATATAAAATATGTGCATCAAGGGGGGTGTTGGTTTATCAGTAATCTCATAGAAAGGGGGAGTAAAATATTCTTTTATATGAAATTTTTGACGTGTTTACTGAAGTGTATAGGTGAATTTGATTATTGATAAATCAATTTTATATACGCCCTCTTTGAAAAATAAGGATGTTATAAGAAAGATATCAGATGCATGGTTTTTAATGGATAATAAAGATAACCTTAGATATATCTCTCTTTTTTTACACCGAGTAAGGCCACATAGACCTAGATTTGATTAACTAAAGTTTCTTTTATAATAGAACCATAGGATATCATCCCTCTCTAAGAAGTGTTCCATAATGTTTTAAAAGGGAGTATAATATGTTTTTAGAAGATAGACGAGATTAAAACACCTCAATTATTCTTTTAATTTAATTTTCAATAAGGGGGAGAAAGTTCTCAACACATATTGACTAATGATATGTGTTAATATTGATATAAAAATACAAAGGGGGAGATTGTTGATCCCAATTTCCATTTTTGTTGTATTTGTTTTCAATGAGTCAATATGTTTTGTTTGATGAAGTTGTGGTGTTTGGAGAATTTTTATGGACCCAATTGATGTCATTATATATTCTACTCAATAAATTGTTTATGATATAAATGTGATGATTGATAGAATTAATCATCATTTTTAATGCATTATCTATGGTGTGAGTAATATTTATAATAGTTGAATCCATCCTTCATTTGGGTGAAGTGGATGTGATAAATTTTATGAAATATATTTACTTCATGTAGTTGTGAAGTATTTAAAAGGCCATGAAAAAAGAAAAAATATATATCTATTTTTCATAAAGAATCATTTATTTTGTATGGATGAGTTTGAGGTGGTTTTGAAATAATTATTCAGGATTATAATTTAACTCTACACATAGAATATATTCTATGACTTATTTAAAATGGAAACCTCATTCAAAAATATGGCCAACTATGTTAGCCATGTGGACCAACTCAACCCCACACATGTAGGAGAACACCTCAACCTTGGGGGTCCATTTGAAGCAAACCATAGAAAGGAAGAGTATTATAGGGTATGTTCATAGGGATATAGAAGAGTACTATTATATAAGGAACATGGGTAGGTTGTATTAGGCCCACAGGGTGTCAGTGGTCTTGAATAGGTTTGACGCAGCTTATGAGGTGTGGGCATAAGGAATGATATGTTCTAATTACCTGTAGTAAGATCGAACAATTAACAAAATAGGATTGATTATAAAACAAAGTGTAGTGCAAGTGAAAAATAAACATGGGATATAGAGAAGTATCATACTATTTCTCCATCATTAAGAATATATACATAACACAGATAGAATATTCATCCATATCTTTGCTATTCAATCACCCACATAGCACATATTCAGTTCATCATATCATCTTTGACCTCTCTACCATCAAACATCCCACACCAAGTCTTAAAGATAAATTAAAATCAATGATCGATATAAACCTATTGTTTCATCTAATAAAATTAGATGAAATAACACATGCGTTAAATCCTGAATCCATACATGTAACTTCATTTTGCATGAATTCCATGAACCAATCACATGAATCCATAATAAGAACTAGTGACATCGCATGATGTCATCACTTGATACTCTATGAAACATGATTGTTGGGAGACAACCATGGATCCATCACATGGAGAAGAACATATATTCTATCACAATAAGGTTCCATCATTTAAATTTATTATCACTCTAACAATATAGTTATTTTCAAGAAAATTTCAAACATGGCATCGCATGAAGAAAATAAGATCACCGAATGTAACAGGGTACCACATGATCAGGTTAAGTGATCATGATTTCATATGATCACATCAAGAATTATTAGATAATTTTAGAGTCTTGATATTCATTAAAATCTTCAAATCTTTTAGGGTTTGAAACCATCATCGTCTTTTTGTTTTTATAGGACATAAAACCATTACTGGGGATAGGCAGTGGAAATATTCCAATATAAATAGAAGAAGGGTTTGATTCATGTTGTTGTTTTTGACATAAAAGGAGATTTATTTTATTATTCAAATAGATAAAAAACATTACTTGATAACATGAAGGATAATGAGCATCTATGAGATCCATTAATTTCAAGGAAGAATCCTTTCACACGATTCATTCATGAGAAGGTAGTAATCTTGCATGAAACACTTCACATGAAAGAAATATCACAAGCCTCCATGATTATGTGAATTAAATGAGGATAAATTAAGGAAAATACCTTTTCATATGAAGGAGATCACATGAAGCACATTTTTTCTCACACAAATGCACTTTAGATGATAGCCACATGCAAACACCTTTTACATGAATGATCCCATGAATAGTTCCATGAACATGTGAATGCCTTCATTAAGGAACCCTTGATTATAACCTGACCAATTTACATGATGAAAAGAGGAGAACCTAAAAGCCTTACTCGGATTATGTAAAGGCATGGAAGATTGATCATGTGATCCTTTCATGGTCATGTGATGACCATACATGAAGGAAGATAATGAAGGACCCCGAAACACCCAGAGAGGGGAAGGGTGAATTTGGGTGACAAAATTTTAATTTTAAAGGGAAATAACTTGTCCCAAAATTCATAGAAACTTGTTAAATCAATATTTTGGTAATGTATAGTAATTTAACCATTCACATGCAGAAGGACCAGACAGTAATTTTAATTGGATCACCACTAAGGGATAATACAATGAGCATAAGACGATAGGTTATTAGTAATACTAATGTCCACTAATAATTACTAGTTTTGGATTTAAAATTTTTACCATAGTCACTATGTTCCAAGGGATCTTCCTTTACATGTTTTTAGGGATAGCACATTGCGTCCCTTAGATCACTTCCATTGACACACCCTTGCTCACTACATTGGGAAGAATCTGATCTCAGTTTATCGACATGAAGTTAAATTCAATGGGTTAACATTAAATCATACATCCCTACTATATTTATATTCTCTCTTCAAGTCGTGTTTTTACCCATAGATCTAATCCACTTTTCTGCACACAATTAGTTCGTGAACCGTTCCTTCTTGAAATGCACTTCTCTGCATACCACCTCTTCATAATTCCTCTACAATCTAAAACTGTGTACTACCTTCGCAAAGAGAATATGCATATTGAATTCTAAAACTATGTATTAATACTCCATCTTCTTTATAGACCAATTCATCTTTTTCAAACTATCTTCCATAAACCGTTATCCAAAAACCTCCCCCGTGAACCATCTTTCACGAACTTTCTTCTGTAAACAATATTCCAGGAACCATCTAGGAGTTCAACTAATTCTTTTTGGATTTATAATATTAGTTCATTTATTAATGAAGTTATTAGTGCTTTATATATAGGTAAATAGATACTCTTAATATGATAAATTGAGATTTACCAAATCTTTGATATAACACCACCTTTACCATGTACCATGCATCTCCTATGAACCATTCTACTCTACGTGGTCCTCATACTATCACTCTTACTTCATGGTGGATGAAATATTCTAGTAACTAATATCCACCACATTTTCTCCAATTAAAATCCATCTCGCGTACCTCCATCCTTCCATGAACCTTTTTCCATTCATAAATCGAAAGCCTCCCCACAAAACATTTTTCATTATGTGAAAAGTTTCTTGTATTATGCCCATGTACCATGCTTCATGGTCCATGTACCATTCTTCTCTATTAGCGAACTATTCTTCATGGTCCACATAATTTTCACTCCTATACAAAAATACTTACTTTTCCAAAAAACAAACTACTAATTTTGAGGCTCAAAATGTTTCCAAACATTGGGAAACTACACTACCTTAAACACTTGCTTTAGCCTGTACTATAAGATAAATTGAGTTGCAAACCCCTTGATCAACCCAATGTGAATTGAAATTTTTCTAACGATAGTCCATTTCTATCAAAGAACAACATTGGTTCAAATAGAGGAATATGATCATGTGATTGTTATGTGGTCATGTGAAGAAAAAAATGGGCTTTAGGAGTGGATAGTGAATAAATTTATGATTCTATATGCATGAATATTCAAGGAATACTAATTAAGTTTACATTTCACATAAAATAATAATGTAATAATTTATTTGTGTATGTTTTTTCAATATGAGTATAAAATGCATAATCTGAATTGATAAATTCACATGTGATAAGTTTTTTATGAAAAGTGTGCAGTAAAATTGAGACTGATGATTTGAAGAATATAAAGAGAGTTTATATTTGAGTTGAAAATGTATTGATATTGTTGATTTACCACTTATATAAGTACGGAAGAAGGTTGTGTGCACCAATATGACACATTATTGGGGCTAGTAACTTCATCACCTAATGAGTATATACTGGAGTATTTGATAAATTGAGGAAGAGGAAAACTTGTAGTATATTGAATGATTATTTAGTTGATAATTCCAAGAATGTAGGGAGTTGACTTATATGTTTCATATTCCACATATTGAAAAGTACTAGGCTGACCAGCTTATAATAATATTGATATAGTAGCATTTGAAGAACTTCATTTGAGGATTAAGATTATCTAGTTAATGAAAATACATCCAATGATGTAGAGATCTCTTGTTCAAAGTTTTTATCGAATATCTGTGAAGAACCAGTGGTTCCAGTATAAAAAATCCATTAGAGACTAGTGGTACCAGTATAGTTAATGCCACAAACTCATGAAGATTGATAATTTCTTTTAAGAACATTATGTGAAATTTCTAGTAATTTTTAATATCTATAAAGTTAGAGTGATAATAAAATCTGTGAAACAACCTTAGGTTAATCACAACAAAAAGTATGTCTTTGTAAAAACCTTGTAAAAATATTTTCATGATTCTTTTTCTTTTCTTATCTGCAATTCATGTGTATGTTATTATTGAGAGTACAAAACAAATGAATTCCTCTTAACTAGTCATAGGTTCGAGAGTAAGATGGAATAATTTAAAAGAATGTATAAACTCAATAAAATGTTGGTTACAGTGATTCAACCCCCCTCTCAGTGTCCTTTTACAATATATCTAGGCTCTAAAAATAGTGGGAAGGAGGCATATCCTGATAATGAGAGAAAAATACTGTCACATGTGTAAAAATAACATCGATCATGTGGATTATTAGTAAATAAGAGGATCAAATGTGTAGTCTCTAATTTAAGTGGAATATTGTTGGGTGAAAACCCAATACCACTTCAGTTTATATAATGAGTGGTTCCTAACACATAATATCAGATGGACTATTCCGCTTGTTACTAATTAGATTTTGGATGGAACCCAGAAGGGCATTTTTATTTATCTTGGAATGACTAGGTTAGTGAGTGGTATTCCCAAAATAGCTTTTGGGTTATCCTATAGGCCCATAGACTAGTCCATAAAACCCATATATTTTTAAAAATTGGTCCAGTCATAATTATAGGGTATTCATAGATTGAAAGATACAAATCAAGATGGTGTAGGAAGAAGTTTGGCTTCAAGACGTTGGTATTTTGGATATATTTTGTTATTTATGTTTGTGATAAACTACTTCTATGATATTGATCCTTACATTTAATTTTGGTTACAACTCCATAAAATTTAGTTTTCATCTACCTTATCTTCATTTTTTAATTGAATTTATAATCTTTAATTTAGTTTTATCCATATTTTATGTGTATTAGGTGGTAGAGATATCATGATTTGAATTTTCTCTAGTGTAATGTCTCTAAAGAGAGGGGAAAATTGGGTAAGAATAACTACTAGCCTAGAGTATTATGCCTTTTTAGAATAATTAATGATGTTGGATATCTATTTCTATCGTCTTACTCATATAAAGATTAGTAATCTCATATTACTCCATGCCTTTACATGAAGAGTTCATGTTCCATATATACATGATGTATTCATATATGTATGAATATGTTAAGAATTTATATATGGGTGAGTAACACATACTATGGTTCATGTAAAGAGTTAGAAATTAATTTTGTGGATTGAATAAGGATTATAAAAACAAATCACTAGAATCATGCACACACTAAATAAACAAAATTTGAGAACAAAAAAAGTCCATGAGATGAAATAGTTTTGAATTTAGTATTCATATTATTTATATTAATCAGGTGAAACATTTTTTATACCATTAAATACTAAGTGTGATATTCCTTATATAGAGGCACTTATCAAGACCTTGATCATTCAACGGGGTAGGTCACTCTCAATCTAGATTCCCCTAAATTATTTTTTCTAAAGAAAGAAATCTATGTGTAACTATCTATTATCACATTTGGTAAGTCATGCTAATGATAGGATCCAATTGATCATCCTTTGTTAGCTTATTCCTATAATTTTTTGGGATACACTGGTTAAGGGACCCTAATATGATTAGTTTTTACTATAACAAAATTGGATGATAGTGGTATTATTTTTTGTTTTCGCAACATTTTAAACTGCCGCTATATGGTTTTTTGAAGGTTCCTAAAAACCTCCATGAATATTTTTGTCGACATCCTACTCACTTTGGTTCCTTATATTTAGTGGGGTTTTTGAGGAACTGTCGTGGAATTATTGTTTAGAAGTATTTTCTTTTGTTTCAGTAGTGCTGTATCCTCACAAAAAATTGCTATGGAAATAGTGATGGATTAAACCTCTATTATCACCTCACTATTTGGGGGGACCCCAGTATAAAATTTACCTTATATAGGGGTGCTTTAAACCACCACTAAACAATAATTTTCCATATAGAGAGGTGATTTAAACCACTTTTATATATCACTTTTGAAAAAACAATATAGGTACAGAATTTGAAACCACAAAAAAACAAACAAAAAATAGGAAGATATGAGAAAATACTAAACGAAATCATCATAATAGTAATAATAACATTATAAGAAAATTATAAAAGGCCACAAACAATTACACACTATAATCCCTAGGGTTGTGGCACAATCTCTCATTGTAATAGTAATTAAATCTAAGGATCACCCCAACCATTCTATAATGATCACCTAAGAACCCAAACCATCATTGGATCCTCCTTCCACAACCAAAAACATCTCCTTGAGATATTCTAATTCTCAAATTCCCAAAAAGAGTATCCATTTATGAAATGACCCATGATTGAAGCCAAATTTCACTCTTTAAATTCCACCAATCTATTGTATCATGATTCATTACATAGACAATCCAATTTATGTCCAATCTATGTTTACAACTTGATCACTAATCTAAAGAATAATAGATACATAAAAACATACAATTGTGGATTTCTCGTGTGTTCTAAATTGGACCAATTGGATTTCACTAAAGAGTCTATAAAATTCCATTAATTAAAAATTTCATAAAATTTATATTGAACATCATTTAGGAAATATGTTATTGAAAATGAAAATTATAAATAAAACTAGTATCATACATTTTATTTTTTCATATCTCTAAGGTAAAATATTTTTATTAGAACAAAAACATTATTCATCTTGAAATCCAATATTTCAATCCCATGTGAATAAATCAATCATTCCACTAAAACCATTAACTAAAAATCACATGTTTATCAGTTGAGGGGTTGATACACCACAATCTAAAATTATACTGTAATATAATTAAAATTAGGACATACATTTTTATGATAAAAAAATCAAACCAATTTTTATCTTTCGAAATGATTCAAAAATTCAATTTTGAAAACAAATTAAAATATAAACCAATCTATAAAATTAAGAATGTAAATGAACAAACATGAATAATAATTTAAATAAATCATAAAAAAATAAGTACTTCCAAAAATCTATGATGGGTACAAGGTGATGCAAACACAGTGAAAATTGGTAATTCCAAAAATAATATCATCAACAATGAATAAGAATCACTAGATTCTTCTTAAGAAATTAATTTCTCAAAAACACCAACCTAAATCCACCAGAAAACACACACCTTAAATGGTGCATTCACAACCACTTAAGGAAATAACCTCTACAAGCCTTATCCAACCAATTCCAAAAAAATATCCTCCCATACCTTAATTTTGACCATCACTTCTATTATGGTTTTTAGTGGAAAAAATCAATATGAAGGGGAAAATGGAAGGATAATTAATAGAGAAGAAGAATCTTAACTTACCAATATAATATAGATCTGAGAAGAAATAACATTAGAAGCCATGAAGAAAAATGAATAATCTCTATTGAGCTCTCTATGGGATGGACAAAGGGGATATTTATGAGAGGTAATCCAAATGAGATTATAAATGGGAAAGGTTATATAAGTAAATTTAAAACATGAAATTTTTTGAAAATATCATTTTTCATTTAGTATACCAAATCATGAACAAACTATATAACATATAGAGTAATGAAGCTTCACCCCTAACATGGTTCACTCAAACAGTTATTAAAACCATGTGAAAACCATGTTGACCCCACTAGAGAACAACCCGTCTCTAAGAATCTCCCACACGATTCACCCTAAAAGTATAGTTTTCCACACTATTTTCAATAATCCATAAACTAAAAAAATTCTTCTAAATCCTCATGTCTATGTATTTGTGCACGGTTACTACTGAAACTCACATGGTCACGAACTAACCATATGCCATTGGGTAATATCATCCCTAAGATTCATATTCATTGTTTTTACCCAAACATAAGGATTTATACACAGATACACATAGCCATATGGAAACCTTTCATTATAAAAGGTCCTACGAAAAATCAAAGATAAATCTAAAACTCATAAAAATATATAATACTAGTAATTATATCATATTTAATATACATGTTTCATGGTAGATTCACGATTCATCATATATAGAATATTTAATGAAAACTAATCATAAGGTAAACATTGGAATAAAAGATATAAAATCAACAAAGTGAATAGATTTTCATGTAATGTAATGGAAATAAAGATATCCCTACTAGAAACCACAACATGGTTTCAGAATCACCATATTTGTGTTATAGCATCACATGCTAAGTTACACATCATCTCCAAATCTAATTTTAACACTAATCACTACATAATGAACATTGATCGACACCCTCTATATCTCCATCTCCAATCCCTGTAAGAAGAACTTTCATAAAAATTATGTTGAAAATCAAATAGTGTCTAATATTTAAATTTAAACATCTAATTAAAAACAAAACTATAATAAATTATCTTTAAGTTGTGAGATTTACCTTCTCACTTCCCTCCATCAAGGGAATATCACCCAGGAGAGATCCAGTTGTCTTCTAATATAATTCAATAAACCCTTTCTTTATAGAAATGATCTTTTCATATTGCATCCTTATATGTTCCCCCTATTCTTGAATTATACTTTTCATTTAAAAATACCCCCTTTTAGAATATCTAGTTTGGAAGTATCTACAACCAAGGGTATATGCTTCTCCAATCCTCGATGGCATGCCAAATTCCTTTGATGGTAATGGTCCCAAAACCATCCCATTCACATGACCGAGATACTCTTTACCGATAACATGAACAACAAGATCATATTATGAGTCTAAGAAAGACTCTGAGGGATTTACATCCCATAGTTCTTTAATTTTTACCTATAAATGAAATATCATTCATATTTGAAGCAATAGATATTAATATAAGGACCACTATAAATATGTTATTATAATGAAATAATAATTCATACCCTAACTTCTTTGGTCGGATCATTTACATAACTCCCATAATATTTTGTATGAACATTCATCCAATGTTTTATTCAGGAGAATTGCTACCATAAATTATTTGACTGTATTAAATAAAGATAACTCAAAATTTTAATACATGAAAATGATAATGATAACCTATAAATAAGGGTAGAGGTTTCACCTCTTATATTAAAAGCAAGTAAAGGAAATGTCCGAGAGAGTACAAGAATCAAAATTACCAAAGCCCATAACCTACAGTTACCTGCATATCTTTTTCATCAAACTTTCAGTGAGTTTTCTTTCCTCCTCTTGAAAAACAAGCCATCCCGCTCTACCTCGACCGCAACCCCATCCTCTTGCTCTCCCCATATTTGAGGTTAGAGACTGAAGTCTTTCGAGTAATGTTTCATCATCAATGCTATCATCAGAGCTATCTTCTTTGCTTTTCTTAGGAGAGACTTTCTGTGCCACTATATTCATCTCCTCTTTGTCTTCAATTGATTCAGATGTAGCAATACTCTTTTGCTGCATTAAATCTTCAGATTTTCCCAGGATAGAGACCTTCTACTTATTGACACCATTAAAATTTTGGTCAGAGGGGGGAGGGAGATTACCTATAGTAACCAGCTCATCCACCATTGTAGGAACAACCAGATCCTTTTTCTTTTTATACGAAACAAGCTGAAAACCATCTTTATCCACCAACTGTTTTGGGGGTGCATGCAAACTTTCAGAAATGACAGAAGAGTCAGAATCCAAAATTTGCTTGCCCTTACGGTTACCTGATGTTACCATCATTTCCTGTGAAAGTTGATGATCAATCTCTTTTTGAAGATTATCTTCAACCATTTGATCATCCATCAAATCATCAACACTGCTTAATGAATTTTTGTCATTGCAAGCAATATTTTCTATGTAAAATATGTCATCCAATGATTTCTTGCATAAGATGACCCCCTTCTTATCACCTGTGAATGTGTTCACTTCCTTGGGCACATTATCATTCATTTCTTCCAACCACGTACTACTCTCAGTAGTCTTTTGAGCCTGTGTGGTTTTATGTTTCTTAAAACAATTATTTGAATCATGTCCCCATAGAGTGCAAAAGCTACAAATGATGGAGTGTCTACATGTAGATTGATCATGACCAATCACAATACAATCCTTCCAAAATTTTGGTAATTTTTCATAAATGATCTTTAACTCAATGATGTCCTCCTCCGTGGAAAGAATTACCTTGTCCATAAGAGTAGAACCCAGTTCAACTTCAACCAGGAATCTAGTAAAGTGTCCAAAGCGAGCAAATTTCATTTCCTTGTCGATTTTAACTGGAATTCCAATACACATCGCAATATCATATAAATTTTTTTGATTCCATATAATCCAATTTAATTCATAAACTTGAACCCAAACTTGAGATTTAGAATTTCCCACTTCAAGAGGATTTAATTTCTTTTTCCATTCACGAAGATGAATAATTCCAGGTTTCAGTGTAATAGAACCATTCCCCAAGCTCTAATTTGAAGGTCTTCTGTGGGAAAAAGATCATGAAAATATATTTTTCCCAATGAAACACATTTCAAGGAAGAGAAGCCAAAGAAAGATGAAATTCGTTCCTTAAGCTCCTCAATTTTCATGGGATGAGAACCATTGGGTAAATATAGTTGAGCAGTGATTGTAAATTCACCCAATTTGAGTCTTTCTGAAACAACACGGGGGCCTACTTTTATATGAGCAATGTTCCCTTTCCTTCTAATGGAAGAATCAGATGTACCTTTAAAGAAGGAAAATGAACGATTTGCAGAGGATCCTTCATAAGTAGTGTTGTGTGGCAACACATCCATTTCCAGAACTGAGGAACTATTCTGGACATCTGTAGAATTCAAAAAAAACACTAGTCTCCTGGGTCACCGGATTTTCACCAGCCACAGAGATCTGTTCAATTTGTGGCTCCAAAAAACCACCAATCCTTGCAGCGACACCGTGGAGTTCACCCTGGGAATCCTTCACATGGATGGTTTTCACCACATCGACTGTCTGAGAGGCTTCACCGATAACAGAACTAGAGATAGCCGCTTCAATCCTTGCCATCTGCACAACCTTCTGTGCTGACACTCCATCGATCTTCGCCGCACCGCCGCCAGCATCTCGAACCATGACATTACCAGTGACCGCCACATAAGTTACTACTGCAACACACCGCGCAACCTACAGTGTCATGATCTCGTCGTTCGCATAAACGGAAAAGGAGCCTCCAACATTACAACCTTCGATCTCGGGCTCCATTGTAGATCTAGGTGTCGACACCATGAAACCCTAGATCATCGCTTGGTTAGAGAGAGGCGTTTCGTCTCTCATCCTACTCCATCAACTTTATCAAGATTGGACTGATATCTTATAAATATTTAAACTAATGAAAACATTACCAAAGTCGATATATTTCTAGAAACAATCTTTGACATGGCAGTGCGGGGGATTATTTTTTCAGCTCAAATTGATATAATTTTTCCTTGAAACATCCTAAAATAAAAAAAATGTACTTTAATAGTGATGTATGAAATGTCATATCCTTTTCATATTCATGTATATATATAAAATGATATTTTTATAATAATATCTATTTTAGTACCACATGATTCTCATGATAATGGATATCAACATAAACCTACTATTTCTCTCTAAGTTCCCCTTCAGGTACAATATCATACAGCTATTGAGTGGTCAACAAATCATCCTTCAATTCATTATACAATCTTCATTTCAAATACTTCCATTTTTTACCCAATTTTATCAATGTACACTATCGTGGGATAAGATCTGCAACTATAATGTGGAATAACCTCTGTAAAAAGAGATCAATTTTTGAAATATTAGAATTTAATAAAATAGTGGCATTAAATTACACCATAATATATTAAAATTACTTTCATATGGGATTCAATGACTTCATTTTTCCATGATTGAGGCACATATCTAAAATCAGCTTAGGTAATGGGAAGTGTAATCAGATCCACCACCACCTGGACTAGAATCTAGCCAAATAATCCCATGAAATCATCCTTGGGGACCCCATAACAGTAAACTGGGGAAAATATATTCATTCCATTTAGATTAAAAACATCTTAATTTTTCATTTTTATCTCAACAGTAACATTGTTCACATCTTTTATGAAAAAATAGTTAGTAGTATAAAAAATGAAATAATTTTATCCACATTAAAAATTTTACCTATAATTATCACCCTCCAATATCTTCAATAAGGAATTTGAAAGATTACTTCTTCAATCACTACTGAACCTACTGTATTTGGAGGCACTGTATTAGATGATGCTAGGATAGAGATGGAGGGTGTGCTAGATGCTGACCAAATGGATGTTGTAAGAGACACTAAAGGGGGAAGATAGAGGGTGTCTCCGATACAGTAGAGAGGGAGACTGATGGATCTTTATTTATTATTGTTGTCGAGAGAACATCATCTATGAGTCTATTGGGATAATTAAAATGTTGTTTCCTTGAAATTCCTATCATTTAATCAAATAAAAATATCTTCAGAACATATATTTCAAAAAATTCATTCAAAAAAATTAGAAATGATAATAGATGTATAATACTATAAACAAAATACACATATCTATGAAATGAATGACTACACATATAACATAAGTGTTTGATAAATTAAAGGATGACAACACATAAAAATATTTTATCCTCCAATAATGATGTTTTTTGACTTCATCATTACATTATCTACTTAATACACCCTTGAACACTAATATTTTCAATATCATGATGGGAAAATGAGTTCTTTTCATGGTATTGTTGGGATTCAATGTTAGATGAAAAATCTTCCACATCATCACCCATATCATAAAAGTCTGTTAGTTTTTTGTTAACAACTACACTCCACCTTTCATCCATGGCATCTTCCACATAATATAACATGTTCACTAGTGATTTGAAAATATATGAATCATGTAATTCATGGTCAATAAAATCCATCAAGAGAGAGAGGTTCACTAAAGTAAATTGGAAGTAATCCCTTTTAATACCCTTAGTAATATCATCCCACATGAATTTGAATAAAACAATTGAAAATTTTCATGATAGATTAATTTGATAATATCAGTAAATTTGTTATAGTATCCCAATTCAGAAACTGCAAATATACCACTATTATGTGTTTTCAAACCCTCTTCTCTAACAACTACATGAAATTTAGATACATCAAAATTGTATGTATTGAATTTTCTTACCTGTTTTAGAGGACCTCAAGCCATAAAGATCAAATCTTTTGGAAAACCATCCTAAGTATTAGTATTCATGATCTAGAAAAATTAATAAAAATTATTATATTTAAAAAATTTGTGTCATCCTAATATATAAACTAATCGTAATATTTATGAACTTACACGATGTGGAAACCATTATACAAGATCTTTATTAACATATTTTTTTATACCTATCTCATTTAATATTCGGTCTATCATATTTCAATTTATTTGTATAATGATCTATCCAATAAATCGATCTTCAATTTCACTATTCATAAACACATATCTATATGCATGTAATAATACCATTTTTATCAATGAAACATTTGAGATTCTCCCAACGGATCGGCCAATAGTAGGAAAGATTTTTTATTTCCCATGTAGTTGAGATTGAATATATGTGTCATCAACATGTCCAACTTGATTTAATCATGTCCCAATATCATTCAATTATCTAGAACAAAAGGTAATACACCCCTCTACTAAATAGCCACCAGAAATAGAGCCCTCAGGTTGAGCATTGTTTTTAATGTATGATTTAAAATTACTAAGATATCTATGAAATAATATAAATAACACATAATCACATATTTAATGAAGTTTGAATAATATTTTACTTAGGATTAAAAGCATATAAATAAATTACCTCTCAATTGGATACATCCATTGATAATGTATAAGGGCTCCTAATTTATTTTCCTTGACCAAATGCATAGATAAATGGATCATGAGAATAAAAATGATGGAGAAAAAATAATCTCTATTTCACAAAGTGTCAATAATAATCTCTCCTAAAGGTTTTCAAGCTCAACTGTTTGTAGTGTTTTTTCACATAGTTGTCTACATATTATTCATAATTGGAGTACAAATATAGAAACATTTTCAAGTAATAATGTACGCAATTCCATTGGTATTAACTATCATAACAAAATATGTGAATCATGAATTTTCAATCCATGTAACCTACAATGATTTAAGTTGAAACACCTTCATAAGTTACATAAATACATAGAAAACAGCTTCACATGTTTTAAAATTTGAGTTAATGTATCTTACCCCTTTTTTTCATTATTAAAATTGTTAGAGCATACTTTCCATTTCCTTCTATCCAAATATAATGATATATGTTCATTGTTTATAAGTCCTTCCAAGCATTGAGATAGTCCTTGGATTTTCTATTCTCATTAATCCATTTTATGATCAAATTATCACAACAAATCTTCTCATTATGTATAACATCAAGAATATGCTACAAAAAATTAAATTCTCACTACAGAAGTTTGAATAAAATACTTTTTTCTTTCATTATTGCGTTCTGATTTCACTTGATGGTGCAATTTGAGCTCATTTCCCATTATCACTCAAATGATTCACCTTCACAAATTCTATTTCAACATTTCCAAGTTGTGACAATATTTTATAACATATAAAAAAATCTAAAAGTGTTCTATGATCAATAGAGTCATTGAATTTTTTATTATTCAATTGAGATCTTTGATATGCACCGAGAAATCCTCAATTACACTAGAAGTACCATTTTCTAATGTAAGGTATTTGTTCAAGATCAAAATAAAATTTACAAATAGGAAAATCCAAACTTATGTAAGTGTTCCAACAAGATAATTTCTCTTTTCTAGAGAAGTCACTAATGGTAGACATTAGAGTAGTATGCATTCTAAAAATTGTTCTATAATATGCATCATATGTCTCAAAACTTTTTCTCCAAAACACTGGTAATTCTTCAATTAGGGACTACATATATACATCAATATCGTTTCTATAAATTTGGTTTCCTTTATTAATCATAAAAATGATATGAGATGTTTGTGGCATATGCATCCACGAACGTTGATTGTAAGGGATCAAAACAACCGGACAAATTCTATATCTAGATCTCAGAATCCCATATGGGTTGAATCCATTGGTATCCAACCCCAATCACATATTCCATGGAACAGATAAGAAATATGGATGTAATGATTCAAATATATTCCATGATATTGAATCTATTTATTGCCACATTAACCCATCATTATTATTATCTATAGAATTATACATCATGTGCATCCTAGGTTCTGATAATATGAATAATATTTTCAATTGGGGATTTAAGGGGAAGTAACACAAAACATTTTCTAGTGTGTTTTTTATTATTCATCATAGTAGTGTGTTGATTGAGACTTACAACATCACCCATTGACAACCATATATAAGAATATTTTTCCTAATCTTGCCTACTTGAATCCTCTATTAAATAAAGCACACAATAATTAGGACAATAATGAATTTTATAAATAATTCAGACCATTCTTGTTAACAACATTTTTCATATCATAAAAACACTGAGGTATCTTAGCTTTTAGAAATTCCTCATGCAACAATTCCAATATCATGGGAATCAGATTATTTGTAATTTCATATAGAAATTTGATATGATGAAACTTCATCAGAAAATAATGTTATGGATATTTCTGAAATCCATTATATAGCTCTTGATTCCCATCAAAAACTAAATCTCAAAAAACAGGTGTCTTCTCAGTTAATTTCTCTCTCACAATAGTCTCCATAGAATCAAGAGGATGATACAATGATATGTCATAATCTTGATCTGGTTCTCCTATAGTCCCCAAAACATCACATGTCTTGTTATTATTTATAACACCCTCGACTGTTTGTTCTAATATTCTTTTATATTTAAGTTTATCTCTTGTAATGTATAATTTATTTTTATAAGGTTTTTCATTTCATTTTCCATTTTCTACAATGTTGGGATATCTTTCTGCTTATTGAAATAAATGCACAATATTTCTGTAATGTTCAATTCTCTAGGCCAAATATAACAAAAATATTAATAACATAATTTACTTAATATCAAGTGTTCAAAAACATCATGTGTCTTTAACCATCTTATAAATTTACATTTAGGACATGTACATCTTATTGTTTCATTAACTAATCGATTGGAAATCAAAAAATATAAAAACTCCTCCAAACCCTTAGTATAATGAGGTGACTTCCTTGGTAATGTGATCCATATTTTATCTATATATATAATAATGTGCCCACACATTATTAAAAAAATTAAAAAACATATGTATTACTTAGTAGGAAAATAGAAAAATTAAATTGAAAAAACGACAACCCAAGTAGTTATAAGAAGATTTATAAAAGTACTAATAAAGTCAAAGTAGAAAAATAAAATCAACCATGGATGGAATTATAAAAAATATAATCAAGATAAAATTTATAATATCATTAAGAAAACAACATTTCCAATGTTATTTGAAAATAATTTATCAAACCGCACATTGAAAACCAATTTTGAAATCTATCTATTTCAAAAAAATAAATTTTGATGGAAATACACCCCTCTTTAAAGGAAGTTAACTAGGGTCAATCACCCATTTTTTCAAGAACAATATTTCACCTTTTAAATAAAATTCAATCCACCATGAGACTTATGGTCTCCAAACCATTTAAAAAATATTAACTATCAACTAACTTAAATTCCTAAAACATTACTCCAAAACAACCCACAGACATTTTAAAGATAAAACCGGTGTGAAAAACCCTTTGAAAATGTTTATGTGGTTTGGTTTTATAAATAAATTGAAAATGGAATAAAGAAAAATGATGATGAATATTTCTCAAAATTCTGAAAATGATAATGGGGTAATATTTTCCAAGGACGGATTTATCATAATGATGTTGGAGGATAGAAAAATTATAATAAATATATAAAAAACATGTGGTGATTTTTTTCAATATTTTCATAAATAAAAACACATTATATAAGAGTTTAAAATAAGGGAACCATAAATGTATTAAGATACATAGTCATTTATGGAATAACAACATTGCAAAACTCATCAAGGATAAAGCTGTGAGGAATATACATGTGTTAAATTGTGATAGTTTCAAAACATTTCACATATATCTCCAATGAAAAATGATAAAAAGGAGACACAATCTAATAGAGATAAAATTAAATTAACTTCTCCAGTTTATGTATTCTAACGTATGTGGTTTAATGAGATTAAAGTCAACCAATGGAGATAAATACTCCATGTACTTTTTTATTTATTTTATATATAAGACTCATGTATATTTTTTGTTGAGTAAATCATTAAATTTTATGATATACAATATCCTTGGAAGGAGTAATAAAATTCAAATAGGATTTTTAATCAAATGGTTTAATTTTGATAATTTATCTGATTATATTAACGGAGACTTTGAGGCATATATTGAGATTCCTGTAATAATGGATGAGTATAGTTCTCAACATACACAAAAAATGAAGCAGCTAAATGAAATAACAAATGTTTTATGGACTTAATGAGAATAATGTTATCAGGGAATAAAAATTTAATTTTTTGGGAGAAAAGTTAGGGAAAAAAATTTAAAATTTTAATGGGGTTTTAATCTAACAAAATATATAGGATAAACCATATTTGTTTTTAATTAGAATGAATATGAACATAAAGAGATTAAATGTATTTATTGGAATTTTTTACATTAATTTAATGGAACAAAATTTTTAAAGTCTTTATAGTGATCCCAAAAATGTACATTTATTTGTTATACACCCAAAAAAATGATTTATCAGTGATACAATAAGGATTTTATGAAGATTATTGATATAATTGATTCCATTATGTTGGTAAATAAATATATTTCACAAGAATCACTTCAAATTGATGATTCCCTTGATTAAGATCATAAGGAATATATTGAACCAACATGGGAGTAATTGTGAAGCCCAAGTATATTTTGAAAACATTTATGATAATTTAGTATTATAAAATAATAATCAAATCCCCATAAAAAATTAATTTCTCATGGTATAGAAAGTATGTGTTACCTGATGACCCTATGGTAGTGATTTCTTAGGGGAGAAGATGCTATAGATGCTGATGGAAAGAGATAGGGCTCAAGGGTCTTAGGGAAAACTTTATAGTCAACGAGAGCGAGGTCCAATGGGGCTCTGGAGAAACTGGAGCACTATTGAGGGTGAGGGTTAATGGGGGTCAGGGTAAAATGAATCACTAGTGATAGATAAGGCTTGGTGGAAATAAGATAATCCGTAATGGATGAAGGGGCCTTGAGGAAAATAGAAGCATTAATGAGGGGGAAATTACTGCAGCATTGACAATGGGAGAAATTTCAAGTGGAAAAGGCTTGGGGTAGGGGTTCTTTGGGGTGAAGTGGGGGGGGGAGCTCATGAGAAACTGTATTTTGTTAATAAATGGATAAAATTTAGCAGTTATTTAAAAATAAAGTTGCTAAAATTTCACATTTTTTTAGCAATGGTTTATTAAACCAGCACAAAAAACCCATCACAAAACTATGAATTTGGTGTAGTGTTACCATAAGAATATTATTATATCAATATGATGGATTAGGATAGATAGTTATATTCTCAACCATATAAGATCCAAAACTGTTTTGATTATGAAGATTACCTACCTACATAACTAAGTGGTGAGATAAATCCCAAATTGGACTCATTGCATAGTAAAATATGAATATTGGATCACTAAATTGGTATGATTCAGGAGGACATCATTCTTATTGAGAATACATCACTAAATGTCATTGATAAAAATATATAACATATGATATTCATATAAAAAATCCTTTTTTAAAGATAAATAACATCATCATTAAACTAAAATTTGAATTTAATCCTTAAATAGAGAAACATAATGTAAGTAACTACTAATACTAGTAACTTTAGAAAATGTTCTTAAGAAAAATAAATTCAATATGATAGAACAACACCGTCCTAAGTATCCATATGTTAAAAAATATCAACAAATGAATCTATATGTTTAGTATAATCATAAAGTAATTATATGAGAAATGTACTGATAAATTTTAGTATTCACTCATATAATCAATATGATTGAGTATAATAATGACTGGGTTAGATTATATTTTTCAACATGGCTTATTCAGGTTAATGAATTTTTTCAGTTTTTCATCTATAGATATTTTCTTATATGATTGAAAGTCCAAAAATGTTACATCAAAGTTCATTGAGACCAATACTTATCCCAAATAGGTAATAAAAACCCCATATATGTGATTTTCAAAGATACCTAAAGAAGGTTTTAAAACTCCATGGAATATCCATGATAGGTTTAGATGTTATGAAAATATTTCTCGAATTTTGATTCTTATATAATATCAAATGTATATTTTACAAGTGTTATAAATATATAAGAGTTAAAAATCATGTTAAAATTGATATATCTTGTAATTTTAATTCATGTGATAAAGAAAAAGATGATACATGTGATATTTGAATGTATGACAAACTTAGATGAATCCATGAAAAGGATGATCATATTCATCTTATTTCCATTATATGATAACATATGTTGTCTCTTACTAAAATGTTGTTACGTACAATATGAGATGATTAAATTTATAAAAAATATTTATTATACATCAAATTATATAACATGATTTAAAAAGAAGACAAGGATAAAAAATTGTCTAGTTTTTTGTTAAAACATGAGGTAAGTTATTCCCATCAATCATTCATTAAATTTTTGAAGAATAACTTATTTTCATGAAAAATACTCTGACCACATAGAATACCATATGAGATATGGAAACAATAGATTACATATTATATATTACTATTAAAAGGAAATAAATTTTATTTCTTAACAAAACATTGTTTCTATTGAATATTAGTAAAATATTTTGAGAAGTAATCAAATTTCTAAGAAGATATTGGTAGTATGTTTGAACTTAGATACGCTCATAGTTAACAAATAAAATATTGTGCTACTAAATTATTAAGTTATATTTCACTTGATATCATGAAGAGTTGGTATATGTGTCAATTGTTTTTTGAAAATATATAGTTATTTTGGTGAAGTTAAATACGCTTTTATGCTATCCAGTTTACAGAGTAAGTTTTATTTGACAACCTAAAAGTGCTTAGTGAATTATAGTAAATGAAAGTTTAATGGGATATATTTATTAAATATAATTAAGTAAATATCACTTTATCCAAAAATAAATTATTATCATATAGATAATAAAATTGTAAATGGTTACATTGGACTTAATGAAAATGTTTATGGGAAAACGTTATTGGGATGATGATATTATGATTAGAAATTGTTCATAATAGATAATAAATGTTAACATTCTCACAATTGATGTTATGATGTTAAGGGATATAAATATGTTCAAGGAGTTGATAATTTTGAATATGATTCAAAATTCTTATCATTATTAAAATTAGATTACATTGTAGATGTTACTTACTAAAATAGTTTGGTATTATATTTTTTATCAGGTGGTCTCATAGAGATGTAATTGGAATTACATAGAGATGAAATGAATCATCCAAACAATTACTATGAAATAACATGATATTCAAGAATAATATTGAGATGTTAAAATGGTAATATTTTAGTTTTAATGGTTATAAATATATATTGTTAATAAAATAAATGTAATATTTATTTAATATTCATTCATGTGTGCTGTGATTTACTTCACATGAATAAAAGAATGATAATGTCCACTCAAAGTATAAAACATTGTGTTGTACCTAATAAATTATTATCAGTGATTATTATGTATTGTAATAATATTTTAATATTAGATTTAATTTAATATATTAATCATCATAATTGGTTGTATAATAGGTATGAAGAATACATTCATGATGTGATAACTAGAGTCTTATTACATGGATTGATCCGCAAGTGTATATCACATGAAATTTCATACATTTGATGATATATATTGTGAAATATACTCATTCTCAATCCATCTTACCTTAGGTTGAAAATATGCCTAGAATGATAAACTCCATACATTGATACCATACTTACACAAGTCAAAATATAATCATACTTAAAAAGGGGTATTTTGGTATTTTTATGATCATGTATTCAATTGGAGTATAACCTAAAAAGGATTTATGAACCTATAAGAAAAGTAAATATAAAAATAACTAGATTGAATTACACTAAGGAAATTAATTTACATGATTATTTTAGTGACATATGATGTGTTAAACTACTTGGATAAGGGTGATGTGAATTATTTATACATAAGATGAATGACATGTGATGTATTCATCAATTTGGTTAGTGTATTCCAGGGAATCATGAAAATATAAGTTATACTGTAATATATTTATATGTTCTATTTCTAGTGGCCACTCGATATCCTATAAAAAAGGATTATATAGGCATAAATACAATTTATATGAATAATACTATGATAGAGATATTATTTTAGAGATATGTGTATATTTGATGGAGATCACACCATACCCCTTGGTAGCTTGATTGGCACTGGTTCTTTTCAAGAGGCCACTCCTTTCTTACATATATGAAATTTTTGTTTCATATTCGTTTTCAACAGTACTAAGGCCAATAGGGCCACACAGTTAGAACATTGAATAAGGATAATGATTTAGATAAAATAGTTTTTCCAAATTGAATATTTTTTGAGGAAACCATATCCATAATAGTTTTGGATAGATTCACAAAGCATTATGAAGTTTAGTACAAAGTCTTTAAGGATTTGTGTGAATTTGGGAGATTTTTGGATATGTTCACTACAATCATATTAATTTGGTGCATGCAACATTGATTTATCAATTATGGATGGTCTAAATGTGTTTCTAATTTATTTTAATGGGATTAAATGAATAATTAATTCAAGAATAAATTGATACATTGAATATGGTTATTGAATTTCATTAAAAATACCACATCAAGAATGGATACATAAATGGACATGATCCATCTTAATGAGAATAATGATTTCATAAAATCCTCCCAATATATTCTTCTTTATAATCCTCATTCATCTATCCTAGATAATGTGCTAACACCATTTAATTTTATTATGGTATCCTTTTATAGACACCATAATATAATGGATGGTGTTATACATAGAAGTAATTCATCCTTTTTTTACGACTGAGGTGATTTCAATCAATTGTACTCTATCATGATTAAATATTGAGGCTACTAAATAAGATATATAAAGAAGGGGATAACACCTATTTGAGAGCTTGGATAATCCTCTAATAGAAATCGATATCAAAAGGTCTTTTTAATCCCTCAGAGATTGGAATCCTTTGTTTTATGCTATAATGATCATCATCAAACATTCTCAATTGGGATTACATAATGAGGAAACTATATCATTTATCTAGGTATGCATATTTTATGTTCATTATTTACAATACACATTCATTATATGAAGTATAGATCTCATATGTGGATTTTTATTCCAATTTCATGGTTCATATGGTAAACCCAAAAAACCCATCAAAATACTAAAGACTTTGAATTAATTTCAAATTTAAGGGGTGGGGTCATGTGTGTGGTGGGGCCAAGGGGTTTGGGTTGTGTATGATTGAAGGATATTAAGATCATGTGTATGGTTATCTCTAGGAATTACTTATCCTATTTTTTTACAATATTCAATGTGCTTTTATCAATGTTAAAAAATGATAATAAAAAAGATTATTTCATTAGTGGTAGGAAAATTATAACAAATTCAAAATTTTATAGATGTTTTTTAAATAAGATAAATGTTTTCTGAACATTATCACCATTGGAATGGTTAATTCTTTACCTAGTGTTGATAAATCATTTTGGGTACTAATAAAACCCCAAAATAAATTACTATACATTGTTATAATTTTTTGTAGGAATGATAATCGATTATAATAATTTTTGGTCATTCCATTTAATTTTTTTTATTTCAATGATTAATTTACAATTAAATTTATTTAATAAATTTTATGTTAGGATCCTTTATATTTTTGTTGGAAATAATTTTTACCATCAATTTTTTATAATTTAATACTATGTTGTTTATGTAATATTTAATGAGTGATATTTTTCAACCAATTTTAGCACAAATATGTGGCTTGATTTTGTATGAATAGACTCTTTTCATTTCACCATTGAAATTTAACAATTAAATCAGACTTCTAATTTATATATAAAACCAGAAAATGAGACCTTAAATAATTTTGAAGAAATAATTATATTTATAAAAAATAATAACATTTTTTGAGTCAATGATAATTTAGAAAAATAATTATTTAATTATAGAAGTCATTTTTATGGAATTAATTATAGTTTTATAATAAATGTTATATTTAAGACACATTTGAATGCTTGATTCTATTCGTAAAATTGTTTTTCATTTCTAGTACTTTAGGATCTTTAAATTTTATTATTGTTTTTTTGAATATTCTTTGAAATGGTCACATAAACATTTTTGAAAATGATTTAGTCTAATGATATGGACTAATGTTCCCCGTTGATAGACCCTACTTACCACTACTATAATATTAAGTAGGTCTATAAATTTTCTAAATTTCATCAACCATGTTGTAATGTACTGGTAGTAGTGTTTGTATTTGGGTGGAAGTATTAATGAGTGGAATTTTAAGGGAGTGAGGGGTGATATTAATGAGGTCATCAATGGTAAGGTGAATCGGTGGGTAGTTAGTTTGGTGAGTCAAAAAGGTTCATCAAAACACAGGGGGGATAAAAAAATATTGATTCCATGTTCCATATTAGATATTAGGGTAGGGTTTCTACACATGAATGTGGGGTGTGACGATTGGGCATATGTTGTTTTAGTCTCTCACATCATTTTTTTCGAATTCAGCAACTCACAGATGACAGGTATATATAAGGGGTTTTCCACACTGTTTAACTAAATATATGAGCTATCCGCATATAAATACTTATAAAACAGATTTATAAGAATATTGTCTATACTCAAAAAAACTTATCTTGTGACCCCATAGATTGTTATGATTATTATATAAAACTACTCATTTCAACTAAAAAACATAACATAAAAAAAATATTTTTATATTTTCAAATACAGACATAACCAAATTATCAGTTGTTTTTAATAGAAACCCAACAAATCCTAAATACACATTTTTTTATATAATAAATCATATATATAAAAATAAAATATATTGAAATTTTAAAAAAATATTAAATGAGTAAATTTTGAATATTGGAAAATATAAATAAATAAATTTTATTCTTTGATATTTAAACTCATAATTATTGTGAGTTTCTTGTATTAAAAGATAAAATCAAGCATAGTTAAGACACTAAATAATTTATTCATATATTGAAATGAACATACAATTCATTTATATATATTTAAATATACAACAATATATATATATATACTATCCTCTCCACTTTGACACATCAAGAAGGATAATTTGAATATGATCTTGACTTTTAGTGAAAAAAATCCTATATTCTTGTTCTTTTCATATCCAAAGATATAATACAATTATTAATATATTATTTTCATTTAAAATATTATTCCATAACCCAAAAACTTTATTAACCATTTAATTAAATTCATAAAAAATAGTACCTTTCTTTTAATAGAGGCATTACATATACTAATAAAAATTATTTTTCTTGGAATCTACATAACCTAATACAATCTAATAAGTACTAACACATAAAAATATTAAAAGTGAAAAAATATATTATTAAAAAATTTAAATTAATAAATTTCGATGCTTCTATAATTGAAAAAGTAATTTTAATGGCTTTCTTTTATTATGAGATATAATCCAACACAATAATGATATTCAAAAAATTATTCAGTTGATGAAATTATCATTACATTCTATTTTATAGACTTAATTCCATAACAATAATCAACATATAATGGGTTAATGAGTTTATATAGTTTAATTTTACCCATAGAAACAAATATTAACAAATTATAAAAGTGATATTAGTTTCAATGATTATCTACAACATTCAATTTATCGTCTTATAGACGATAATATCTCATTATACTTTTGTCATAGGAAATAGAATACTGATTTCATATTTTGTGAATATTTATCCTATGAGACTAAATGCTTAAAAATATTCCATATTCCATGATTTACAATATTCATATATCATAATATGTTTTTTATTGCACAAAATTACAAATTTAATTAATATTATATTTTTTAAATTATTTTAAAACCTATATCACCTTATACTATAAAACCCAATAGTAAGACAGAATTGGAAAAAATAATTCTTATCCACATTAAATATTGAAAATGAGATATTTTTTCATGAATCTATCTTCAAAATTTACCCACTAGGAATAAATTATAACAACCCCTAAATGTTGAGATTTCAAACTAAGCACATGTTATCACTTTTTGTTTATTATTTTGAAAGGATAAAATAAATGAGAGTTTTTAAATTTTTATTACAAGAATGAGGAAAAAACCAATACAATTAATGGAGTAAAGTGAGTGATTGTTGGAAAATAAAATTATTTCACATGGAAGGAAGTGATTAAACAAATTTATGGAAAATAGCCATGAACATGTATTTTCCTTATTACACACCCTTATTTATTAACTATTAATGTTTCTCCACTTTAATTCATCAATGTACAGTGTATTCCCTTAAAATTTACAAATAATATTACTAGAAATTAATACTAAAACCTTAGTATGGATATTATTCATCCCCTAAATGTGATTTAATTTTTTAAAATTCCCCAAAGTAATTACTCCCAATCAAATTATCTATACTTATAAACAAAATAATGATTAAAAACTCAAATAGATAAATCAATTAATTTTTCATTATGGATTGAACTATAATTCAGAATAAAAGAAGAAGAAGACATTTTATATTCATTAATTAAATCAACCAATTTCATTTAAGAATAATAATGTTTAAAAGAATTTATTTGGGTTAAAAGAGAAATCATGACTTACAAGGGTGGTCTGCAAGCCTACACTATTCACTAATACCAATGGTTTTAACTGGATATGCCTAAAATTATTAAATAATCCATATGCATTTCTTGAATTTTGATCCCGAGACAAGTTGTGTTGTTATATTCTGCCTAAAAACGCTCCATTTCTCTCTCTACCTCCTCAATCATCTTAAGTTATCTCAAATTTTTTAAATACCTATCATAAATATAAAATTACCTCTGGTTTCTATTTTTTTTGAAATATATGATTCTTATAATTATCTCTACATTCCATTATCCTTGATAAATTTATTTAATTTTATATGAAAAAATTGTTTCAATTTCAAATTCCGATTAATGCATTCATATAGTAAAAGAAAAGGGAATAATTTTTAATTGTCATGTGATGTTGTCACACCATGAAGATGTGTTTTTAATTACATAAATCCATGAAAGTAAACTCGATATGAAATAGTTATTTATAATATTTCCATCATAATTCACCATAATACAACTACCACTAACATGATACAATTCGATAAAATGTTACTCCTAGTTGATTGGCCGGATAATCCATTATGACGTGGCTCTAATATTCTTAGCTGAAGTCTTTGATTATATTATTTGAAAAATATAAATCTATAGTTGAATATCATGGTTGAAATTTTACCATGATCATAACCATTACAAAAAATCCTTTAATCTGGAATGACCTTGTATTTTTTTCATAAATAGGATAAAATCCACCAAATATAAGACTTTTAACTATGTAGGAAACATTATTATTGTATTAGAATCTATTTTCTTAGGAAATGATTTTTACTCTAATGTATCACTTAGGAGAAGAATTTTACTATTATGTATTGATTGAGGTAACCTTTACGTATTATAGGGTTGTATGAAATATCACATCCAATAGTAAAAATTTTTTATATGTTAGTGTATCCTTGAAGAAACTTTTTTATTTTGCCCAATTGACTCATACATATTCCCATGACATTCCGAATTCTTTAGTTTAGATCCAAAATGACTTTTATGTACTCCATTCAGTGATTCTGATGATATTTATGTATGAACTCAAAGTTAATATTATATAAATTTTGTTGTTATATTTCTTCTCCACTATTATAGAATGACTCTTACATGTCAAATAATTTATTTTATTAATATATTTCCTTTTTTAGATTCATATTTAATTGTTCAAAATAACACTTACGCACTTCAGGATCATGGAATAATGGAACCTATATAAGGATTTTTTAATTATCTTTATGTGTTAAAAAATAAAAATATATATTTGGATTATCAAATAAATATAGAATACAAATAAATCTAATAATATAAATAATTAATCCAATTTCAGAATAAAAAACCTAAAATATTCCTATAAAATAAAAAATATGAATTTTAGAATTTATTATCAAAATATTGAGTATATAATCATTAGATTACAAAGTGAAAATAATAAAAATATATGATTTTTCATTTCCCCCACAATAAGTCCATGAGATTCATGATAAGTGAGCATAAAAAATATTACCAATGTAAAATTCATAACACTAGGCAGTTTGATTTTACTTTCTATGAACCATGAAACATGAACCCATCCTGAATTATCTATGTTCCTAATTAAATTTCCTCTATTAGTTATATTCAATCCATTTCAATTTTTTTCCTCCCATCCAAATTAATACCAACCTCACTATAAATATTTCTTCTCACCAAAAAAATTATGAAATTTAGAAAATATTTTCTCAATCCAAACACATGAAAGTATAACTACAAGATTTCTAATATTTTAAATCTATACTCAAGGTGTAATGTATTTGTGTTAACCATGATTAATTTTTAGGGGTTTTTTGTGGTTATGGGTTGGTAGGTTTCATATGTTAATATTTATAAGGCCTAATGAGGAGTTGTTTACCTATTTGATGAAAAATATGTGCTTCTCATTTTATACTCAATAATGGAATCCTCATAAATCACCATTTTAATTATTTATCTCCCAACACTATAAAATTAATGAATAATTCACACTTTCATCATTTTAAGAGTAAAAAATTATTCTTCAACTCTTTACATCAAAAAAATTGTTTTTTCTATTTTTGTTTTAATATTATGAATAAATTATTTATTTTTCAAGCTATAGAGGATTCCTTAAAATTAAATGTGTTTTGAACTTTCCAGCCCAATTTGTTTTATGGATATCTACCCTTCCATTTTCTGAACATGATGTTTCATTATTTTTTTTATCATTTCTCCCAAAAAATATCTATTATTTCATTTTATATTTAAAAGTATTATATTAAAATACTTATGTTCATATAGTTTTAAAATAACTTCATAGAATGGTATTTTCCTCTCAATTCTTATCACAAACAACATCATTAAATGTAACACGGAAAATGTTTTACTCTCACCCACACATAAGTATAACAAGGGTCATACAATTACTTCTAGAGAAGGTTGGGAAGGGATTTAAAATTTGAAATTTGAATTCCTAACATTTTCTCAGGTATTATAGGTTATTATAATAGTAATATTTGATGATAGGATAAAATAAATGTTTAATTATAAAAAATTATTTTTAAACCAAAATAATTCCTCAATCATCTCAATACATGATCCTTATTGATTTAATGTTCTTGAAGAATCATAAAAAATTATCATTAATCAAGAAATAATTGGAGATTTAAATATGTAATTAAATTTTAAATAATATGTAGAAAATTTATTCACATGCCTCACATGCATGTTAATTCAAATTTAAATAGTTTTTCATGTTAGGGAAGTCAAAATCAGTGGCCCCTTCATAAATTTCTAAAACATTGAATATGAAACAATGTTTATTTTAGTATTCTTATTTGTTTAGTTCCATGGGTAAAATTATGTTCACACATTTATATAGGATGTAAATATTACAATAACATTTCATTTAGGCTAAAAAAAAATAATTAAAAAAATCACGCAAAAATGAAAAATGAAAACCAAAAAACCCAATATACAATAGTAAAAAATGATATTCCTCCCACAACGCATATTTTGTGAAATTTACTCTTTGTGAAATATTTAATATTATAAATTAATAAAAATAATTATAAATACAACACAAATAATTAAGAAAGAAGGAAACAACTTATCCTTATATTTATTCAGCATCTTAAAAAAGAAGAACCTATACCATATTCTTCTCTTTAGTACTTTATTTGAACAAAATAAATCAATTCCAATTAACTATTGTTGGATTATCATTCCATAATTATTTAATATACACTAAAATAAAGTAAAAAATCCTTAATAATAATAAAATTACTATACTTTTAGGTATGAAATTTGCCTAGAAAAAACTTAAATATGGAATCAAACAACAACACCTTATATCCCTTTTTGAAATTATTACTAATGAACAATTCTTCAAAGAAAACATTAGTTCTATCCTAATAAATCCTAATTATTTCATTAGCATTTTTTTATTTATTGTAACTCTTGAATGAAAAATTCTTTTTATTATCCATCTTTAAACAGATCTTTTTTATATATCTTGAAATCCTAAAATTCTATATGTTCTTACTATATATGTAACATCCCAGGTAAATAAAGAATAAATAATTTTCATATATTTTCTAATTAAATATTAATTTTACTTTAAAGGGGTTGCTATGTTCGATAGCGTACCCGATACACAACAATGAGTTTCTTTGAAATCTTACATTGCACACTAGTAATAAAATAATATTATTTTAAATTGTTGTTAACAAGTAGCCATTTTATTGGCGAGAATGAATAGAAATGACCAAAATATGATTATATATGTTTTTTTAAATGGTTTTATATTTACCCAATAAAAGATAAAGGCTTAAAATAAGAAAAGAATTAAATTTTAGGCATAGATACTCTAATATTCACTAAAGGTCCACTTATCGCCTTTTCATGGAGAACCTTCTTTAAATATAGTTTTGTTCACTATTATACTTTCTATTGGACCAAATAAAACTCTCCTTTAGAATCAGGATATCAAAATTTACTTTCTGTAGATTTTTGGTATTTTTCCGATAAAGTTCATTTTTTAATGAATAGTGAAAACTGTTGTATTTTAATTCAAAACCGCTTTTTAATATAATTTATTTATATGATTAGATTATATTTTGAATTGGTTTTAATGTAAAATTAGAATATATTTTTACCATTAAATCCAATAGTGGTCGTTGAAATTAATTTCACTTTGAAATCGGACTTAAACTAGTGTCAATCTTTTGATACTTATTGTTTCAGAAAAACACGCTATTTGCTATGACAGCGGGAATTAATTATTAAATTAATTAATGAAACTTATATGTTTTGAATTTTTTAAAATAGACTTCATTTTTGAATTCAGAATATCAAATAAATCTTAGGGTGAAGTTTTGGTATTTTTCTGAAAAACCTCAATTTTTGATGAATAGTGAAACCACTAAGTTATATTTAAAAAACTAATTTTTCATTTAAATGAAATTTTACCGCCTCTGTGCTTTGAATTTCAAAAATCATCCATACATGGTTTTCATTAATAAGTAAAATGTGGTTCAATGGGATTAAAATAATTTTTTAGGGAATAGTAACTTTTAAGTTTTTAATTGCGATTAGAGGTAATTAGTGTGGTTTAAGGTAAAAATAATGTTTTAATATTATAAAATGACCTAGACACATGTCCTACCCTCATTGGATGTTTCATGTCCGACACATACAATCCATGTGTCAACTAGGGGACCCCATGGAGCCACTTTTGTAGTAAAATTACATTAATACCTTTTTATTTAAAGTTAAAATTAAAATGTCACAAACATGTGTTGTTTTACTAAAACAATATTTACATGGGGTTATACAAGTCGGATTTTTGACTACAAATATTCATTAGAAATCTATAAATTTTTCCTACATTGTGATAGTTTTTTTATAATTTTTAGACATTAAATATATTAAATTATTTATGAAACCATGATGATGCAACGATTACCTCATTATTTAACGATTTAAATAAAATGAAAATATAATTTAAATATAAGAACTACACTTTTCAAAAACCTATTGGATGGGTATATTTAGAACCCTTATCACCTTATCATCAACTTATATCAATGTGGGACCTTTTCAATCATAAAATCATTTTAAAATAAAGTAACATTTCTTTACTTTCCAAGAGTGCCCCTCCTCTCCTCTTATAAAAGGCCCCCACCTCTACCACCTTACCCACAATTACAAAGCCTTTGGATCTGCCAAACCCTGCTCATTTTTTCTCTCCACATCTCTCTATAACTCCTAGAAGCCTCACATTGGGAAGATGTCTTCCCAAGGAAGCCTTTGAGCTCAAATCTAAGAGAGTTACCCAATTTTAAGGTAATGTCTTCACTTGTGTTCTTTTGTTTTATTTTTCTTCTTCAACCCCATAAACTCTTTTTATTCATTTCCTTTGTAAAAAAACCAGTATCATAAATATACTAGGATGTTGTTATAAGAATAATTCTAGATACAATTACACACACCTACATCTAATGGTTATAGAACATATTATTTCTGTGGTTGGTGAATTTCAGCCTCACGAAACGATGATTGATCAATCTTATTTTAACACCTATAATGGTGTCCATTAAGATGTCACTATATTTATATATGATATATATTATGTTTATGTTTTCCTTATTCTTCTATATTATTAATTTGTGGTATAACATTATGGATTCCATTATGCGTATACGCGATATCTTCATTTTAGGAAGTGCGGACTACCGCCCCCTCAAAGTGATTTGATTCGTTAAAGCCATATGTGGGATGTATAATGGATGGATTTAAAGTTATCATATATGATGTTATAAGGGAATTATAATATACCTTTATATCATTATTATTTCATTCCATTAAAGTATGACATAGAAATGAAAGTAGCGTTCATGCATACATATGGCTTACCGTCTCCGTGAACGGTGCATTTCGTATTTTATCCACAAATGTAATGTACTATTATAAGTACATATACATGATGGATATATATGATGTATGTTACATCTAAATTATTAATATAATTCTGGAATTAAAATATACATATCTCTCATTTAGTTTTAATTCAATTAATATGACATAGAAATGAAAGTAGCGTTCATGTGTACGTACGGCTTAACGTCTCCATGAACGGTGCAATTCATTTCATACCTCTAAATGATTATTTAATATTATAAATACATGTATATTCTGGATATATATGATATATATGACATCCAAATCATGAATATCATTCTGGATATAATGAATATTTGACCACACGATCAACGTGTAGTTGTAAGAAGTCCACTTTCGACTTAAGATCCAAATATCGACCAAACAAACATTATTAACATAAATGTTTACATAATGTTTATAACATGGAAATAAGTGATATAAAAGGAGAAATGAACTTTAAAAAGGTTCTTAAGCAATTGTAAATTATCTCAAGTTTAATATTTAGGACGTTGAAGAACGATCGAGTCAAGTCGGACCTGAGGTAAGGGACCTCATCTCAATCTCCTTTCATTGAGGGATACTTCGTTTTATACAGAACATTATTTTATACGGTGTATAAAACCCTTTGACTTTTACTTTTATACAAAAGGAATCCTTTTCTATGAATCATTTTACTAAACGACAAAAATGAATGTTTATTTTAATGTACGCGGTGACAACGACCATTTTCTGTCGCTGCGAGTATTATTTGGTCTTTGGCTTCCTCAACAAGCCATAATGTTTTTTTTAATTAAATAAATACCATATACTGTTTTATGTATTTTGGAATTTAAAAGGGTTTTTTATAATGGATTTGTTATGTCAATATATTTAAGTGATATATTGTGATCAAATTGTGGAAATGTTTTCTTTCCATTATATTTGTTTTATGTCTTATGATTTTATAATGGTACTTGGACATTTGATGGGTGGTTACATGATAAACCATATGACGAGTGGTGCCGTGAATACTAGGATGGGTGGTTACGTTATAACCTCCAATGCATTGGGTATGGAAGTCGGCCGTATGGCTATTCCATTAAGTGATATGTGTGGAAGTCGACTGTATGGTTATTCCATTTAAGTATGTTTATGCCCCAAGTTACCTTTATATGTTATGTGATCTTTGTATGGGTTTTATGGTAATATTTGGGTTACAAAAGGGTACGTAATGATCTATTATTCATTGAAGAGTTTTTACTACTTCATAAAGGTGAAAAGTATTACATTGATAAAGTATACATGGTTTACTTGTTGTTTTGAAAAACTAACAGTTTTCATTCATTGTGTATCCCTTAAAGAGATTTTTATGCTCACCCGAAGTTTTTTTGAAATGTTTTTCATAGGACTTAATGTGGAATAGGGTCAAGGATGGGATCATGTGAAATTCATGCTATCTAAAAACTTGAACTAGACATGTTTCCTTTTAAGAGTTTTTATTTTATGGAAATTTAGTAGAATTTTCTTCTTTGTAATCTTTTGAGATGTAATAGTTATGTCCTAATTCTCTAAAACTCTAAACTGTGAAAGGATCCTCAATGTGAAATATTCATTTAATTCAATATTACGTAAGGTTTTAGGTCAGGGGCTTATAGTTGGTATCCGAGGTTGGTTTAGACAACTTTAGGAGTTAGAAAATTGTTAAATTATAATTTATTTTATGGTATGACTGAAATTATATAGCATTTAAAGATTACCATGTTGCTTCACCTAAGATATTTCTATGTTTTGAATGGTTTTCCGTAGAGGAAACAAGGCAGCTATGTTGGGACGACATCAGGAGGAAGACAACCTTCCAAATCAGCAACCTGAGATGGTCGGAATTGGAACTGAATAGTTTGTTGTAGTGATGGCACAGTTGACTCAGGCTATAAATGGTGGTGGTATCCATGCACAAGATCATGCAGATCAACCGCAAAGGAACATGTCAGTGGTGGAACATTTCCTGAGGCAACATCCCCCATCATTCAGAGTATTATCTGACCATGTGCTAGCTGAAGGGTGGATTAAAGCACTGGAGAAGATTTTTGATGTCATGGGGTGTTCGGAACATCAAAAGGTTAGTCTTGTTGTTTACCGTTTTGAAGGAGAATCTGATCAGTGGTGGTCGATGGTGAAAAATATCAGGGATAGTGATGAGATTGATGATCTTCACTAGGAAAAATTCAAAGGTATGTTTCTTGAGAAATATTTTCCTAAGGTGGTTCGTCTAAGGATGGAAAAATAGTTCTTTAAGTTGAGGTAGGAGGATGACTCAGTGGCTGCTTATGAAGAAAATTTCACTCGATTGGAAAGGTATGCTCCATACTTCATACGAGATCATAATAGTAAAATAAACCATTTTTAATCAGGGTTAAATCCAATGTATCAAAGGGCTTTAGCTTCTCATGAATTCAAAAGTTATGAAAAACTTGTTCGATGTGAGAAGAAGGTGGAAATGGAGTTCGCTGATGAGCAGGTGTTCTTTGACAAACAACATAATAAGAGGTCCAGTTGGCAGGAAAAGGGGAAGAATTCATCAAATAAGCAAGGAGGTAAGAAAACCAAATATCCATCCTGTGAGAAGTGTGGTAAAATGTATCCTGGAGAATGTTTATCCACGTCTGGTAAGTGCTTTCAGTGTTGTAAGTTTGGTCATATTGCTCGTAACTGTAAGGAAGATGATCAAGAAGGCAATGAAAATCCAGTGGTAAGATGTTTTATGTGTAATGAAATGGGTCATTATGCAAATGACTGTCTAAAGAAGAACTCAACTGGGGAAAAGCAGCCAAACTACAAGCAGAAAGGGGTGGTGAAATCCATTGCAACTACTTCAGCAGATCTTGGGCCATTGAATGAAGTAGTATCTGGTACAGTGTTTGTTTGTTCAGATTATGCCAATGTGCTATTTGATCCAGGGTCTACACATTCATTCATTTTTGAGAAATTTTCTAGTAAATTGGAAATTCCATCTCATGATATGAATCCTGAACTTATGGTAAAAACACCTGGAGGGAACGTTGAGACAAAAAAGAATTATAAGAATCTTCCTATCCTTCTGTGCGGAAAGAATCTACCAGCAAACCTTATTGTTTTTCCTCTAGTAGAGTTTGATGTTATTTTGGGCATGGATTGGCTTTCTGTTTATCATGCAAAGATTGAATGTAGAGCTAAAATGGTTTCTTTTCAGAAAGATTTTCAGTTTGTGTACAATAATGAACCCTTGATTTTGATAACATATCAGTAAGTTGAGAAACTAGTAAAAGATGGAAATGAATGTTACCTTTCACATATTGTTGAAAATAAAGGAACTGTTCAGATTAATGATGTGGCAGTGTTAAATGAGCATCTTGATGTTTTTATTGATGAGTTTCTTGGTATTATTCATGATCGGGAAGTTAAATTTACTGTTGACTTAGTTCCTGATTCTAAGCCAATTTCAAAACCCCCTTATCGAATGGCTCAAGTTGAACTTTTAGAGTTAAAGAAACAATTGCCGGAGTTATCAGATAAAGGTTTCATTCGACCTAGCACATCACCATGGGGTGCTCCAGTCTTTATTATTAAAAAGAAAGATGGTTTAGTGAGACATTTCATTGATTATAGATCCTTGAATAATATTACTATTAAGAACAAGTATCCTTTTCCTCGTATCAATGATTTTTTTTATCAGCTCCAGGGAGCTTAGTATTTTTCGAAGATTGACTTGAGGTCGGGGTACCATCAGTTGAAAGTAAAAGAAGCAGACATTCCGAAGACTGTGTTCTGTACTAGATATGGCCATTATGAATTTGTAGTTATGCCTTTTGGGTTAACCAGTGCACCTGTTGTATTCATGGACATTATGAATAGAATTTTCCATGAGTTCTTGGATAAGTTTGTGGTTGTTTTCATCGATGATATTCTGGTGTTATCTAAAAGTAAAGAGGAGCATGAAAGTCATTTAAGGGTTATCTTTCAAACCTTAAAAGAAAAGAAACCGTGTGGAAAATTTAGCAAGTGTGAGTTTTGGTTAAAACAAATTTCATTCCTTGGTCACATTGTTTCAAAAGATGGAACAACTGTTGATTCTGCTAAAACAAAAGTTGTTGAGGAATGGACAAGACCCACAAATGTAACCGAGATCCATATTTTTCTTGTTTTGGCAGGTTACTATTGAAGGTTTGTTGAAAATTTTCACGGTTATCTAGTCTAATGACTAAGCTAACTCGGAAGGGTGTTATGTTTATCTAGACAAAAGAATGTGATGATTGTTTTCTGGAGTTGAAAAGAAGATTAGTGAATGCTCCAGTTCTGGCACTTCATTCCAGAAATGGTGAGTTTTTTATCTACAGTGATGCTTCATTTAAAGGACTTGGATATGTCCTTATGCAGAATGATTAGGTAATTTCATATGCTTCACGTCAGTTAAAAAACCATGAGGTAAATTACCCTACACATGATTTGGAATTAGGTACTGTTGTTTTTGCTCTAATAATTTGGAGGCTTCATTTGTATGGAGTAAAGTGTGAAATATATACTGATCACAAAAGTTTAAAATATATATTCACTCAGAAATAATTGAACATGTGATAGAGGAGATGGCTGGATTTAATCAAGGATTATGATTGTACAATTCATTACCATCCATGAAAATAAAATAAAGTGGTTGATGCTTTGAGTCGAAAAAGTAATGCTTCATTAACAATGTTGTGTTTGGAACATGATACTTTGGTTAAGGATTTGATAAAATTTGGCATAAAAGTTTTTGGTGCAGGATGTTCTTCTTTTTTGTTTCAGGTATCAGTGAAATATTCTCTATCAGATAGAATCAAGAAAGCACAGAAGCAAGACAGCGAGTTGCAGAAAATGGTAGAGCTGGTTCAGAAGGGTAAGTTGCCTGAATTCAACATTGATAATGATTGTGTTTTGAGTTTTGGGAAGAGATTGTGTGTGCCTTGTGATTCACAGTTGAAGAGAGAGTTGTTATGTGAAGCTCATAGTTCTCCGTTTTCAGTTCATCCTGGCAGTACTAAGATGTACCGAGATTTTCGGGAGTATTACTCGTGGGAAGGAATGAAAAGAGATATTGCTGATTTTACTGTGATGTGTTTGACTTGTCAGTAGGTTAAAAGAGAGTTGAAGTTACGGAAAGGGATGAATCAGCCTTTACCAGTGCCAGAGTGGAAATGGGAAAATATATCCATGGACTTTGTTGTGAGATTACCGAAGACATCTCGAGGTAATAATAAAATCTGGGTTATTGTTGATCGCTTGACTAAATCTTCTCATTTCCTTGCTATACGAGATAATTTTTCCCCAGATCAACTTTCTCGATTGTATCTTAAAGAGATAGTCAGTTACATGGAGTTCCCCTATCCATTATGTCTGATCGTGATCCCAAGATTACTTTTATCTTTTGGAAGGGCCTTCAGAAGTTGTTGGGTATTGAATTAAATTTTAGTACAACATTTCATCCTCAATCAGATGGGCAGTCAGAACGAACAACTCAGACATGGGAGGATATTCTACGTTCTTGTTCGATGGATTATCAGGGAAGTTGGGACGAACATCGTTCTTTGGTTGAGTTTTCTTATAATAACAGTTTTCATTCCAGTATACATATGGCACCATTTGAGGCATTATATGGGAAGCGGTTCTGAACTCCAGCTTTTTGGGATGAAGTGGGTGAAAGGAAGCTGATGGGACCAGAATTGGTAGAATAGATGGCAGAAAATTTTCAGTTGATTCAGAAACACATAAGAACAGCTCAGAGCAGGCATAAGAGTTATGCGGATAACTGGAGGAAGGATCTATCTTTCGCGGTAGGTGATCATGTTTTTCTCAAAGTTTCACGATAGAAAAGTGTGATGAGATTTGGTAAGAAAGGAAAGGTGAGTCCAAGGTTCATTGGACCATATGAAATTCTGTTGAATGTTGGATCAGTTGCATACCGAGTGGATTTACCTCCGAGTTTATCTCAGGTACACAATGTTTTTCATGTTTCGATGTTGAGAAAGTATATGCCAGATTCATCTCATGTTTTGAGCCCAGAGGTAGTTCAGTTGGGAGAAAATATCTCTTATGAAGAACAACCAGTCCAGATTCTTTACTGAAGAGAGCAAGTGTTGCGAAATAAATTAATTCACCGGGTAAAGGTTTTGTGGAAAAACCATTTGGTTAAAGAGGCAACATGGGAATCTGAAAAAGCTATGAGGGATAAATACCCCACTTATTTTGATAAGTGAATAAAATTGCAAGGACGCAATTCCCAAAAGGGGGGAAGGATGTAACATCCCAGGTAAATAATGAATAAAGCATTTTCATATATTTTCGAATTAAATATTAATTTTACTTTAAAGGGGTTGCTATGTTCGATAGCGTACCCGATACGCAACAAAGAGTTTCCTTGAAATCTTACGTTGCACACTAGTAATAAAATAATATTATTTTAAATGGTAGTTAACATGTAGCCAATGTATTGGCGGGAATGAATATAAATAACTAAAATATGATTATATATGTTTTTTTAAATGTTTTTCTATTTACCCAATAAAAGATAAAGGCTTAAAATAAGAAAAGAATTCAATTTTAGGCATAGATACTCTAATATTTAATAAAGGTCCACTTATCACCTTTTCATGGAGAAACTTCATTAAATATAGTTTTGGTCACTCTTATACTTTCTATTGGACCAAATATAACTCTCTTTTAGAATCGGTATATCAAAATTTACATTGTGTAGATTTTTGGTATTTTTCCGATAAAGTTCATTTTTTAAAGAATAGTGAAAAATGTTGTATTTTAATTCAAAACCTCTTTTTAATCTAATTTATTTATATTATTATATTATCTTTTAAATTGGTTTTAAAGTGAAATTAGAATATATTTTTACCATTAAATCCAATAGTGGTCGTTGGAAATAATTTCACTTTGAAATCGGACTTAAACTAGTGTCAATCTTTTGATACATATTGTTTCATAAAAACACGCTATTTACTCTGACAGTGGGAATGAATTATTAAATTAATTAATGAAACTTATATGTTTTTAATTTTTTAAAATATAATCCATTTTTGAATTTGGAATATCAAATATAACTTATGGTGATGTTTTGGTATTTTTCTGAAAAACTTCAATTTTTTAGGAATAGTGAAACCACTAAGTGGTACTTAAAAAACTGATTTTTCGTTTAAATGAAATTTTATCACCTCTGTGCTTTGAATTTCAAAAATCCAACATACGTGGTTTTCATTATGAAGTAAAATGTGGTTCAATGGGATTAAAGTAATTTTTTTTGGTGAATAGTAACTTTTAAGTTTTTAATCGCGATTAGAGGTAATTAGTGTGGTTTAAGGTAAAAATAATGTTTTAATATAATGAAATGACCTAGACACATGTCCTACCCACATTGGATGTGTCCTGGCCGACCAATAAAATCCATGGGTAAACTTGGGGATCCCATGGAGCCACTTTGGTAGGAAAATGACATTAATACCTTTTTATTTAAAGTTAAAATTAAAATTTCACAAACATGTGTTGTTTTACTAAAAAAAATTTTACATGGGGTTATACAAGTCATATTTTTGACTATAAATATTAATTAGAAAGATAAAAAGTTTTCCTACATCATGATAGTTTTTTTATAATTTTTAGACATTATATAAATTAAATTATTTATGACACCATGATGATGCAGCGATTACCTCATTATTTAACGATTTAAATAAAATGAAAATAAAATGTAAAATATAAGAACTAAACTAGTCAAAAACCTATTGTATGGGTATACTTCGAACCCTTATTACCTTATCCTCGAATTATATCAATGTGGATCCTTTTAAATCCGAAACTCATTTTAAAATAAAGTAACATTTTTTTTACTTTCCAAGAGTGTTGCTCCTCTCCTCTTATAAAAGGCCACCACCTCTACCATCTTACACACACTCCTAAAGCCATTGGATTGGCCCAACCCTGCCCATTTTGTCTCTCCACATCCCTCTATAACTCATAGAAGCCTCACATTGGGCAGAAGTCTTCCCAAGGAATCCTTTGAGCTCAAATCTAAGAGAGTAACCTGATTTTAAGGTAATGTCTTCACTTGTGTTCTTTTGTTTTATTTTGCTTCTCCAACCCCCTAAACTATTTTTATTCATTTATTTTGTAACAACACCAGTATCCTCAATATACTATGATGTTTTTATAAGAATAATTCAAGCTACACTTACACACACCTACATCTAATGGTTAAAGAACATATTGTTTCTGTGGTTGGCGAATTTCTGCCTCACGAAATGATGATTGTTCAATCTTCTTTTAACACCTTTAATGGTGGCCATTGATATTTCACTCTATTTATATATGATATATATTATGTTTATGTTTTCCTTATTCTTCTGTAATTTTCATTTGTATTATACCTTTATGTCATCCATTATGGGTATACGCGATATCTTGATTTTAGGAAGTGCAGACTACCACCCCCTCAAAGTGATTTGATTCCTTAATGCCATATGTGGGACGTATAAAGGATGGATTTAAAGTTATTATATTTGATGTTATATTTGAATTATAATATAACTTTATATCATTATTATTTCATTCCATTAAAGTATGAGATAGAAATGAAAGTAGTGTTCATGCGTACGTACGGCTTACCGTCTCCATGAACGGTGCATTTCATTTCTTATCCACAAATGTAATTTACTATTTTAAGTACATATACATAATGGATATATATGATGTATATTACATCTAAATGTTTAATATAATTCTGGAATTCAAATATACATATCTCTCATTTAGTTTTAATTCCATTAATATGACATAGAAAGGAAAGTAGCGTTCATGCGTACGTACGGATTACCGTCTCCATGAATGGTGCATTTAATTTCATACCTCTAAATGATTATGTAATATTATAAATACATGTATATGCTTGATATATATGATATATATGATATCCAAATCATGAATATAATTCTGGATATAATGAATATTTGACCACACGAACAACATGTAATTGTAAGAAGTCCACTTTCGACTTAAGAACCAAATATCGACAAAACAGACATTATTAACATAAATGTTTACATAATGTTTATAACATGTAAATAAGTTATATAAAAGGAATAATGAACTTTAAAAAGGTTCTTAAGCAAGTAGAAATTAACTCAATTTTATTATTCAAGATGTTAAAGAACGATCGAGTCAAGTCGGACCCAAGGTAACGAACTTCGTCTCAATCTCATTTCATTGAGGCATACTTCGTTTTATACACAAATTTCTTTTATACTCTGTATAAACCTATTTGAATTTTACTTTTATAAAAAATGAATCTTTTTCTATGAAGAGTTTTACTAAATGACAAAAAGGAATGTTTATTTTAATGTATGCGGTGACAACGACCCTTTTCCGCCGCCGCGAGTATTATTTGGTCTTTGGCTTCCTCAACAAGCCGTAATGTTTTTTTTAAATTAAATAAATAACATTTACTGTTTTATGTATTTTGTTATTGAGAAGGGTTTTTTATAATGGATTTTTTATGTCAATATATTTAAGTGATATATTGTGATCAAAGTGTGGAAATGTTTTCTTTCCATTATATTTGTTTTATGTCTTATGATTTTATAATGGTACTGGGACATTTGATGGGTGGTTACGTGATAATCCATATGATGGGTGGTGCCATGAATACCAGGATGAGTGGTTACATTATAACATCCAATTCATTGGGTATGGAAGTCGGCCGTATGGCTATTCCATTAAGTGATATGTGTGGAAGCTGACCGTATGGTTATTCCATTTAAGTATGTTTATGTCCCAAGTTACCTTTATATGTTATGTGATATTTATATGGGTTTTATGGTAATATTTGGGTTAAAAAAGTGTAAGTAATGATCTTTTATTCATTGAAGAGTTTTTAATACTTCAAAAAGGTGAAAAGTAATACTTTGATAAAGTATACATGGTTTAATTGTTGTTTTGAAAAACTAACAGTTTTTATTCATTCTGTATCCCTTACTGAGCTTTTTATGCTCACCCCAAGTTTTTTTGAAATTTTTTTCACAGGACTTAATGTTGAATAGGGTCAAGGATGGGATCAAGGTAAATTCATGCTATCTAAAACATGGAACTAGACATGTTTCCTTTTAAGAGTTTTTTTTATGGAAACTTAGTAGAAGTTTCTACTTTGTAATATTTTGAGATGTAATAGTTATGTCCTAATTCTCTAAAACTCTAAACCGTGAAAATATAATCAATGTGAATTATTCATTTAATTCAATATTAAGTGAGGTTTTAGGTCGGGGCCATATAGTTGGTATAAGAGGTCGGATTAGATAACTTTAGGAGTTATAAAATCGTTAAATTATAAATTAATTTATGGTATGACTGAAATGATGTAGCATTTAAAGATTACCATGTTGCTTCACCTAAGATATTTCTGTGGTATGAATGGTTTTCCGCAGAAGAAACAAGGCACCTATGTTGGGGCGACATCAGGAGGAAGACAACCTTCCAAATCAGCAACCAAAGATGGTCGGAATTGGAACTGAACAGTTTGTTGTAGTGATGGAACAGTTGACTCAGGATATAAATAGTGGTTGTATCCATGCAAGAGATCAGCCAGATCAACCGTAGAGGAACATGTCAGTAGTGGAACATTTCATGAGGCAACATCCCCCATCATTCAGAGGATCATCTGACCCTGTGCTAGCTGAAGGTTGGATTAAAGCACTGGAGAAGATTTTTGATGTCATGGGGTGTTCAGAACATCAAAAGGTTAGTCTTGTTGTTTACCATTTTGAAGAAGAAGCTTATCAGTGGTGGTCGTTGGTGAAAAATATCAGGGATAGTGATGAGATTGATGACCTTCACTGGGATGGATTCAAAGGTTTGTTTCTTGAGAAATATTTTCCTATGGTGGTTCGTCTTAGGATGGAAAAACAGTTCCTGGAGTTGAGGCCGGAGGATGAATCAGTGGCTGCTTATAAAGTAAAGTTCACTCGATTGTCAAGGTATGCTCCAAACTTCATTCGAGATCTTGATAGTAAAATAAACCATTTTTACTCATGGTTAAATCCAAAGTATCAAAGGGATTTAGCTTCCCATGAGTTCAAAAGTTATGAAAAACTTGTTCGATGTGTGGGGAAGGTGGAAATGGAGTTTGCCGATGATCAGGTGTTCTTTGACAAACAACAGAATAAGAGGTCCAGTTGGCAGGCAAAGTGGAAGAATTCATCAAAGAAGCAAGGAGGTAAGTAAACCAAATATCCATCCTGTGAGAAGTGTGGTAAAATGCATCCTGGAGAATGTTTATCCCAGTCTGGTAAGTGATTTCGGTGTGGTAAGTCTGGTCATATTGCTCGTAACTGTAAGGAATATGATCAAGAAGGCAATGAAAAGCCAGTGTTAAGATGTTTTAGGTGTAATGATATGGGTCATTATTAAAATGAGTGTCTAACGAAGAACTAAACTTGGGAAAAGCAGCCAGACTACAAGCAGAAAGGGGTGGTGGAATCCATTGAAACTACTTCAGCAGATCTTGGGCCATCGAATGAAGTAATATCAGGTATACTGTTTGTTAGTTCAGATTATGCCAATGTGCTGTTTGATTCAGGGTCTACACATTCATTCATTTATGTGAAATTTTCTAGTAAATTGGAAATTCCATCTCAAGATATGAATCATGAACTTATGGTAAAAACACCCAGAGGGAACGTTGAGACAAAAAGTAATTATAAGAATCTTCCTATCCTTGTGTGCGGAAAGAATCTACCAGAAAACCTTATTGTTTTGCCTCTAGTAGAGTTTGATGTTATTTTGTGCATGGATTGGCTTTCTGTTTTTCATGGAAAGATTGACTGCAGAGCTAAAATGGTTTCTTTTCAGAAAGATTTTCAGTTTTTGTACAAGAATGAACCCTTGATTTTGATAACATATCAGGAAGTTGAGAAAATAGTAAAAGATGTAAATGAATGTTACCTTTCACATATTGTTGAAAATAAAGGAACTGTTCAGATTAATGATGTGCCAGTGGTAAATGAGTATCTTGATGTTTTTCATGATGAGTTTCCTGGTATTATTCATGATCGAGAAGTTAAATTTACTGTTGACTTAGTTCCTTATTCTAAGACAATTTCCAAACCCCCTTATAGAATGTCTTATGTTGAACTTTTAGAGTTACAGAAACAATTGCAGGAGTTATTAGATAAAGGTTTCATTCGACCTAGCACATCACCATGGGGTGCTCCAGTCATGTTTGTTAAAAATAATGATGGTTCAGTGAGACTTTTCATTGATTATAGATCCTTAAATAATATTACTGTTAAGAACAAGTATCCTTTTCCTCATATCGATGATTTGTTTGATCATCTCCAGAAAGCTCAGTATTTTTCAAAGATTGACTTGAGCTCAGGGTACCATCAGTTGAAAGTAAAATAAGAAGACCTTCCTAAGACTACATTCCATACTAGATATGGCCATTATGATTTTTTATTATGCCTTTTGGGTTAACCAATGAAACTGCTCCATTCATGGACTTTATGAATAGAATTTTCCATGAGTTCTTGGATAAGTTTGTGTTTATTTTCATCGATGATATTTTGGTGTTTTCTAAAATTAAAGAGGAGCATGAAAGTCATTTAAGGGTTATCATTAAAACCTTAAAAGAAAATAAACTGTATGGAAAATTTAGCAAGTGTGAGTTTTGGTTACGACAAATTTCTTTCCTTGGTCACATTGTTTCAAAAGATTGTAAAACTGTTTATCCTGCTAAAACAAAAGTTGTTGAGGAATGGACAAGACCCACAAATGTAACCGAGATCCGTAGTTTTCTTGGTTTGGCAGGTTACTACCGAAGGTTTGTTGAAAAATTTTCACGGTTATCTAGTCCAATGACTAAGCTAACTCGGAAGGGTGTTAAGTTTATCTGGACAAAAGAATGTGATTATTGTTTTCAGGAGTTGAAAAGAAGATTGGTGAATGCTCTAGTTTTGGAACTTCCTTCTGGAAATGGTGAGTTTGTTATCTACAGTGATGCTCCATTAAAAGGACATGGCTGTTTCCTTATGCAGAATGATCAGGTAATTGCATATGTTTCACGTCAGTTAAAAAATCATGAGGTAAATTACCTTACACAAGATTTGGAATTAGCTGCTGTTGTTTTTGATCTAAAAATTTGGAGGCATCATTTGTATGGAGTAAATTGTGAAATATATATTGATCACAAAAGTTTAAAGTATACATTCACTCAGAAGGAATTGAACATGAGACAGAGGAGATGGCTGGAATTAATCAAGGATTATGATTGTACAATTCATTACCATCCAGGAAAAGAAAATAAAGTGGCTGATGATTTGAGTCGAAAAAGTAATGCTCCATTAATAATGTTGTGTTTGGAACATGATCCTTTGGTTAAGGATTTGATGAAATTTGGCATAGAAGTTTTTGGTGCAGGATGTTCTTCTGTTTTGTTTCAGGTATCGGTGAAATCTTCTCTATCAGACAGAATCAAGCAAGCATAGAAGCAAGACAGTGAGTTGCAGAAAAAGGTAGAGATGGTTCAGAAGGGTAAGTTTCTTAAATTCAACATTGATAATTATTGTGTTTTGAGTTTTGGGAAGAGATTGTGTGTGCCTTGTGATTCACAGTTTAAGAGAGAGTTGTTATGTGAAGCTCATAGTTCTCCATTTTTCAGTTCATCCTGGTAGTACTAAGATGTATAGAGATCTGCGGGAGTATTACTGGTGGGAAGGAATGAAAAGAGATATTGCTGATTTTACTATGAAGTGTTTGACTTGTCAGCAGGTTAATGCAGAGTGGCAGTTACCGAAAGGGATGCTTCTGTCTTTACCAGTGCCAGAGTAGAAATGGGAAAATATATCAATGGACTTTTTTGTGGGATTACCGAAGACATCTTTAGGTTATAATGCAATCTACGTTATTGTTGATCGCTTGAATAAATCTTCTCATTTCCTTGCTATACGAGATACTTTTTCCCTAGGTCAACTTTCCCATTTGTATCTTAAAGAGATAGTTAGGTTACATGGATTTCCCCTCTCCATTGTGTCTGATCGTGATCCCAGGTTTACTTCTAACTTTTGGAAGGGACATCAGAAGTTGTTGGGTACTGAATTAAATTTTAGTACAACATTTCATCCGCAATCAGATGGGCAGTCAGAAAGAACAATTCAGACATGGGAGGATATGCTATGTTCTTGTTCGATGGATTATCAGTGAATTTGGGATGAACATCTTTATTTGGTTGAGTTTTCTTATAATAACAGTTTTCATTCTAGTATACAGATGGAACCATTTGAGGCATTATATGGGAAGCGGTTTCGAACTCGAGCTTTTTGGGATTAAGTGGGTGAAAGGAAGCTGATGGGACCAAAATTGGTAGAAGAGATGGCAGAAAATGTTCAGTTGATTCAGAAACACACGAGAACAGCTCAGAGAAGGCAGAAGAGTTATGCGGATAACCGAAGGAAGAATCTATCTTTTGAGGTAGGTGATCATGTTTTTTCTCAAAGTTTCACCATGGAAAAGTGTGATGCGATTTGGTAAGAAAGGAAAGATGAGTCCAAGGTTCATTGGACCATATGAAATTCTTTACAGAGTTGGATCAGTTGCATACAAAGTGGCTTTACCTCCGATTTTATCTCAGGTACACAATGTTTTTCATGTTTTGATGTTGAGAAAGTATATGCCAGATTAATCTCATGTTTTGTGCCCAGAGGTAGTTCAGTTGGAAGAGAATATCTCTTATGAAGAACAACCAGTCTAGATTCTTGACCGAAGAGAGCATGTGTTGCGAAATAAGGTAATTCACCAGGTAATGGTTTTGTGGAAAAACCATATGGTTGAAGAGGCAACATGGGAATCTGAAAATGCTCTAAGGGATAAATACCCCCACTTATTTTGATAAGTGAATAAAATTGCGAGGATGCAATTCCCAAAAGGGGGGAAGGATGTAAAATCTCAGGTAAAAAAAGAATAAATAATTTTCATATATTTTCGAATTAAATATTAATTTTACTTTAAAGGGGTTGCTATGTTCGATAGCGTACCTGATACGCAACAAATAGTTTATTTTTTAAATCTTATGTTGCACACTAGTAATAAAATAATATTATTTTAAATGGTAGTTAACACGTAGCCATTTTATTTTCAAGAATGAATAGAAATAAATAAAATAGGATTTTATATGTTTTTTTAAATGTTTTTATATTTACCCAATAAAAGATAAAGGCTTAAAATAAGAAAAGAATTCAATTTTAGGCATAGATACTCTAATATTCAATAAAGGTCCACTTATTGCCTTTTCATGGAGAACCTTATATAAATATAGTTTTGGTCACACATACTTTCTATTAGACCAAATAAAACTCTCTTTTTGAATTGGGATATCAAAATTTACTTTGTGTAGATTTTTGGTATTTTTCGGATAAAGTTCATTTTTTTAATGAATACTGAAAAATGTTGTATTTTAATTCAAAATCCCTTTTTAATATAATTTATTTATATGATTATATTATCTTTTTAATTGGTTTTAAAGTGAAATTAGAATATATTTTTACCATTTAATCCAATAGTGGTTGTTGGAATTAATTTCACTTTGAAATCGGACTTAAACTAGTGTCAATCTTTTGATACTTATTGTTCCATAAAAACACGCTATTTGCTCTGATATCGGGAATTAATTATTATATTAATTAATGCAACATATATGTTTTGAATTTTGTAAAATAGACTTAATTTTCTAATTTTTAATATCAAATATAGCTTAGGGTGAAGTCTTGGTATTTTTCTGAAAAACTTCAATTTTTGATGAATAGTGAAACCACTAAGTGGTACTTAAAAAACTGATTTTTTGTTTAAATGAAAATTTACCACCTCTATGCTTTGAATTTCAAAAATCCTACATAAATGGTTTTCATTAAGAAGTAAAATGTGGATCAATGGGGTTAAAATAATATTTTGTTGAATAGTAACTTTTAAGTTTTTAATCGCGATTAGAGGTAATTATTGTGGTTTAAGGTAAAAATAATGTTTTAATATTATGAAATGACCTAGAAACATGTCCTACCCTCATTGGATGTGTCATGGCCGACCGCGATAATCCATGGGTCAACTTGGGGACCCCATGGAGCCACTTTGGAAGGAAAATGGAATTAATACCTTTTTATTTAAAGTTAAAATTAAAATGTCGCAAACATGTGTTGTTTTACTAAAACAATTTTTACATGGGGTTATACAAGTCAGATTATTTACTATAAATATTAATTAGAAATTTAAAATGTTTTCTTACATCATGATAGTTTTTTATAATTTTTAGACATTAAATAAATTAAATTATTTATGACACCATGATGATGTAGCGATTACCTCATTATTTAACGATTTAAATAAAATGAAAATATAATGCAAAATCTAAGAACTAAACTTTTCAAAAACCTATTTTATGGGTATATTTCAAACCCTTATCACCTTATCCTCAACTTATGTCAATGTGGGACCTTTTAAATCCGAAAATCATTTTAAAATAATGTAACATTTCTTTACTTTCCAAGAGTGCCCCTCCTCTCCTCTTATAAAAGGCCGCCACCTCTACCACCATACCCACACTTCCAAATCCATTGGCTCAGCCAAAACCTTCCCATTTTGTCTTTCCACATCCCTATATAACTCCTAGAAGCCTCACTTTGGGCATAATTATTCCCAAGGAAGCCTTTGAGCTCAAATCTAAGAGAGTTACCCGATTTTAAGGTAATGTCTTCACTTGTGTTCTTTTGATTTATTTTGCTTCTCCAACCCACTAAACTATTTTTATTCATTTCATTTGTAAAAAAAACAGTATCCTCAATAGGACTAGGATGTTTTTATAAGAATAATTCTAGCTACACTTACACACACCTACATCTAATGGTTAAAGAACATACTATTTCTGTGGTTGGCGAATTTCTGCCTCATGAAACGATGATTGTTCAATATTCTTTTAACACCTTTAATGGTGGCCATTAAGATGTAACTCTAATTATATATGATATATATTATGTTTATGTTTTCCTTATGCTTCTGTATTTTTCAATTGTGGTATACCTTTATGTCTTCCATTACGGGTATACGCGATATCTTCATTTGAGGAAGTAAAGATTACAACCCCCTTAAAGTGATTTGATTCGTTAATGCCATATGAGGGACGTATAAAGGTTGGATTTAAAGTTATTATATATGATTTTATACTGGAATTATAATAGTCCTTTATATCAATATTATTTCATTCCATTAAAGTATGAGATAGAAATGAATGTAGTGTTCATGCGTACGTACGGCTTACCGTCTCCCGAAACGGTGCATTTAATTTCTTATCCACAAATGTAATGTACTATTATAAGTACATATACATAATAGATATATATGATGTATGTTACATATAAATGATTAATATAATTCGGGAATTAAAATATACATATATCTCATTTAGTTTTAATTCCATTAATATGACATAGAAATGAAATTAGCGTTCATGCGTATGTACGGCTTACCGTCTCCATGAAAGGTGCATTTTGTTTCTTACCTCTAAATGATTATGTAATATTATAAATACATGTATATGATAGATATATATGATATATATGATATCAAAATCATGAATATCATTCTGGATATAATGAATATTTGACCACACGAACAACATGTAATTATAAGAAGTCCACTTTCGACTTAAGAACCAAATATCGACAAAACAAACATTATTAATATAAATGTTTACATAATATTTATAACATGGAAATAAGTGATATAAAAGGAATAATGAACATGAAAAATGTTCTTAAGCAAGTTGAAATTAACTCAAGTTTATTATTCTGGACGTTAAAGAATGATCGATTCAAGTCGGACCTGAGGTAAGGGACTTCGTCTCAATCTTCTTTCATTGAGGAATACTTAGTTTTATACACAAATTTCTTTTATACGATGTATAAACCCCTTTTACTTTTACTTTTATACATAATGAATCTTTTTCTACGAAGCGTTTTACTAAATGACAATAAAGAATGTTTCTTTTAACGTACGCGGTGAAAAAGACCCTTTTCCGCCGCCACGAGTATTATTTGGTCTTTAGCTTCCTCAACAAGCTGTAATGTTTTTTTAAAATTAAATAAATACCATATACTGTTTTATGTATTTTGGAATTGAAAAGGGTTTTTTTATAATGTATTTGTTATGTCAATATATTTAAGTGATATATTGTGATCAAAGTGTGGAAATGTTTTCTTTCCATTATATTTGTATTATGTCTTATGATTTTAAAATGGTACTTACACATTTGACGGGTGGTTACGTGATAAACCATATGACGAGTAGTGCCGTGAATACCAAGACGGGTGGTTACGTTATAACCTCCAATGCATTGGGTATGGAAGTCGGCCGTATGGCTATTCCATTAAGTGATATGTGTGGAAGTCAACCGTATGGTTATTCCATTTAAGTATGTTTATGTCCCAAGTTACCTTTATATGTTATGTGATCCTTATATGGGTTTTATGGTAATCTTTGGGTTACAAAAGGGTAAGTAATGATCTTTTATTCATTGAAGAGTTTTTAATACTTCATAAAGGTGAAAAGTGTTGCTTTGATAAAGTATACACAGTTTACTTGTTGTTTTGAAAAACTAACATTTTTCATTCATTGTGTATCCCTTACTGAGCTTTTTATGCTCACCCCAAGTTTATTTGAAAATTTTTTCACAGGACTTAATGTGGAATAGGGTCAAGGATGGGATCAATGGAAAATCATGCTATCTAAAACATGGAACTAGAGATGTTTCCTTTTAAGAGTTTTTATTTTATGGAAACTTAGTAGAAGTTTCTACTTTTTAATCTTTTGAGATGTAATACGTATGTCCTAATTCTCTAAAACTCTAAACCGTGAAAAGATCCTCAATGTGAATTATTCATTTAATTCAATATTAAGTAAGGTTTTAGGTTGGGGCATTATAATATAGGTAGGTGAAAATTTCTCTTATACAATAACCTAAAAGGTTACATCTTCATTGGATTATTATAAGATTTATTATAAGACCAAATAGTATCATCTAATCTCAAAATCCAATATATCAAATTTGGATAAACAAATTTCTCAAGAATGTATTTACACTATCTATTTGTTAAATGAAATATACCATTTTATAATAGTGTTAAAAAAAATAAAACTTATCATTAACTATATATTTTTCAATAAATACAATCTTAAATAATATTGAAAACTTGTGTGTCAGTGTAAGTGACGATAAACATTACAATCCCAAACCTACAAAATAAGATGACTCATAAAAGTTTGGGGACTACTTTAACAACATATTCTCTCTTAATAGTATTTTATATCCACATGGAAACATATTATATTGACAAAATTATATAATTTAATCTAAAAGAGGCAGTTAATAGACTAAAGAAACCCATACCCTAAACATATAAAAATTCACTGAACAATATGGGTCATTGTGACATCTTATTTATCTTTGAAATATTCCCTTCAAACTGATATGTTTTACATGTTATAAATTAGTAATAGTATCCTTGAAAATGGTGGTCCAAAAATCATAAATCAGAAACTTTTATAGTTATTATTTTTTTTACAATGTATCCACCACCACTCAAAACATGGAAGAATATCAAAATTGATTTTATTTCATAATTTGGAATGCATATCCCAATAATTTAGACACTTATAAGTTTCTAAAAATAAAGATATAACTATATTTACTTTTTTGATTCACTCACTAAGATATAAATTTTATGGATTGAATATCTGTGTGTAATTTCATTCGAAATTGAGTAATTAATAAGGTTATAAACCATGGTCTAAAACTCTCAAAAGCATAATTTTCTTCATCTGGAAAGGTCTCCCTAATAGGTGGAAATATTTTTTATTTTTCATCTATAATAGTGGGATATCTAATCTAATGTATATCCATTATGTTCTCTCTAAAATCCCCATTCTTATTAAAATAAGTTTTTGAATAAAAAAATCATCCCAATAGGCTTTGTTTTGACTCATGTTTCCTCATAAATAATAGATGGAAGAATGTTCATGGAAGGTAATTGCTTTTGATAATATCATGTAACAACTAAAATTATATAAGGAGAAGATAAAATATAACAGTTCCTTCAAAAATATTGTTTAATTATCTTATACTGAATCTAAATTCTTATAGTTATAAGCTATAACATTAGACCTATTTTTAATTTTTTGACTCAAAATAGCCAATAGAGAAAATTTTGATGCATATGAAACTAATTAAAAATGTGAATCCCATATCAATGGATGAATAATGTGTGGGGATATAAAATCTTATTTCAAATACCTAAAATCTTCTTTATAACTCTCATCCAACACAATTTGTGACTAATTGTGTAGTAATCTAGACAATGTTATGGTAATCCAGCTAAAATATTTTATTAACTGTCCCTAAAACCAGGAATGGATTTCGAAATGTCACATATCCATTATAATTTTTATATATATAAGAGAGTAATTAACATATACCTAGTACTTATCAACTTGGATTCCATTCTTATATACTACACGTCCCATCACAATACCTCTATCCATCAAAAAATGGAATTTCTCATAGATGAGAAAAATGTTTCATTCAATGAAAGTTTTGATAATATAAAAAATAATCTTCAAAAAAAAAACTAGACTCATACATTGTGAAATCATCCATAAAAACTTCCATACAATGCTATAAAAATTTAAAAAAAACTCATCATACACCTTTGAAATGAATTTAGAGAAATACATAGTTCAAAGGCAATTATTCTATGTGAAAAAAGTATAAAGGATAAGTAAATGTTTTATTTTATCAATTTTCATGTATATTTTTATTTAAATATGTCTAGAAACCCATCAAAAAAATATTATTGGGGCATTCCCACATGTATCTCAATATTTTGGTCATGGAATGGAATAAGAAAATAATATTTACAAGTCACATGGTTGAATTTACTATAGTTTATAAATACCCTCCATTTATTTATAAATCTTGAATGCACATGTTCTCTAAATTAATTCTTTGAAATTGTTAATCCACTCTTTTTATAAACTATTTTTAGTGGATTCACCCATTACCTATTAGACATAAAAATGTATCCCAAAACACTCAAAGTTTCATCCTAATTTTTAAATACATCTAAAATTTTAGTATTTAATCTTATTTAACACTACCAAATAGGTTTTTTTCATAATATTATAAGATTATATGAATTTATACTGAAGGACTAATTCCAATCTGGTTAACTATGGAGAATTATATTTCTTTCTTATTATATTTAAGGACTCTTGAAAGCTTCTTTTCCTAATCTGTGGACAATATTTTTGAAATGATCACATGAAGCATCTTATTCTATTATAAAAAATAATATTTGATATCCTTAGGAAAATGTTTTAGGTCTATAATTGGTGGGATTCTTCTACTTGGGAAAGAGGGTTTTATTGACTTAACAACTTTTAATTCAGCTCCTAAAACCCTCCAAAAACATAGATGTTTTGATAGACAATAGGACCAGAAACGATTTTATCTAGATGTGAAAAATAATTATTCATAGAAAAATATTCCACATTTCATAAAATATTCATATCAAAATTTCAAGCTTAAATTTTAGTAGTTTTAGAACATTATCACTTGATCGATATTCAATTTTATCACTTTATTCAAGAAAATAGGTAGTGTATTAATAAAATAAAATTTTTATTTGTTTTAATGGGATAAATATTATTATTTTCAGAAACATCACATGAAATAACTTCAACAAACCAGATGTAATAATTTTATAATCATTGAAAATAGGTTTCGAAGTAGACAAAGACTCATTTTCAGAAGAATTATATAGAAATTAATTAATTAGAAAACATAAAATATAATATTTTATAATAAATCAATAATATTGACCTAATGGGATGAGTGATCAACCATTGTATGTTTTATGGATTTAAAAATGTTAAATTTAATCATTTGGTTCAAAATTTTAGTAAAATTGTTTCCTTGTGATATATTTTTATTACTTTAGTAGTTTCAAGAGAAGGTATTTATAGAAATAATGTATCATTTAGTCTAATCCTATCATCATCCATGTCTAAAACATAAAAATCATCATGGAAACCCATATCTCTTACTCTTATAAACATGCATTAAATGATTCAAATTGTCTTCGAAGTGCTTCTTTGGCTAACTAGGTCCCAATCCCTGTAGGTTTTAGTTATCTATATAATAAATTGGAGTAGATAGAGTAAGTTATAACATTTATTGAATATAATAAATATAACATAAAATCAATAAATTTAATCTCCCTTATAGTTCTTGTAATGGTAAATATTCCTTGATCTTTACACTTGACATGTAGATCATATTAAATCATGGAAGAAACATTCCTCCCAAGGTACAATTTTTCTCCTATATTTAATTTCATCTTGTGAGATCACATCTCATTTTAAAATTTATCAAATATTGGAACACATTTCACTATATGCAGGAAAGTAATGTTAACCAAAACTTACATAAATGTCTCTAAAATATCCTTATCTAATTCACTCTCAATAGTATTTTTCATTGGAAAAAATTGTGACAACCCATGTAAGCCAAGAAATAAATCATTTTTATGATTTATAAGTATTCATTTTACGATTTATAAATCCTTTTTCGTGTATTAAAATATTTTATTAAATACTAAGATTTCATAATTATAGAATTTTCAATTTATTAAATGTACATATTTTTTGACATCATCATGTCAAAATAATATTAAGATGTTTTTTTAAAATAGTTTATTTTTTTATGAATAGTGAAAAATATTTATTTTCTAAATAGTTTCATTGTTATGATATTATCATGTTATTATATTGACATTAAAGATTATGAAAACTTATTTATAGAATTATTATATATTTATGAATTAATATAATTCATTTAAAATTATAATTCTGAATATATAAATTAATTTTTTATGTTTTGGAAATCTAAGAAAACTTTTAATTCTAATAAGTAAATTTCTAGATCTTCACTTTTAGTAATGTATTCAAAACGTTCCATTCAATTTTTTGTTGGATTTAAATCAAAATAGTAATCCTATTATTTAACCTAATTTAATTAAATCCATGGGAATCAATATTATATTTTTTTAAGTAAAATCATTTTTATGACTTAAAAGGGAATTGTTCTAAAAATGGGGTTTCATTGAGTTTTTCAAATTTATATTTAAATGTAAATTTTAACACTTTGAAAAATGAATCTTTTAAAATCGATTCAGTATTTTCAATTATAATGGTTAATTGTTTTTAATTATTTTTATTTCCTTTTTATTCATCATGAATAATTAGCATGGTAAAAGTTTGTTAACATAAAAATATTAATAAGGCTGAGAGATGGGGGTTAAACTAAGATATAGGGATTAAAATATATATAAGTATTTTAAAATTATGATATATTGAGTATATTTCTACATTATCCTATCTTATTTAAAAAATTCTACTAAATTAGAGACACTTTATTTTATAAATAAATTTAATATTTTTTAAAGTTTGTAATATTTATAAGAGTTCCACTCCTCTCACTTATAAAATGGAACCTCCACTTTTCACTTCTCAACACACATTGATATATTTATATTGAATATTTTATACCAATATACCTTACCTAATCCACTTCACACACCCTATTGGTCCTTGTCTCACAAAAATACCAATCAAATAAGGCTTAAGGTGTAATATAATGGAATATATTTAAGGAGGCGGTATAAGTATTGACCGAATTCATTCAAGTATATTTATTTATATACCCCCATAAAATATATTTTACCCATAATAATATAATTTACTCGAGATATTTTCTATATTTAAATTTCATTATGTTTATGGAATAAATATTTTATATACCATTTCAATCTTAAGGAAAATTAAAACTACACTCATGCGTACGTGTGAAATACCACCTCTACAAAGTGATGTGTTTCTTTTTTCATCACCGCATCACAAAACGATTTATCAAGATTTATTTAATATATATATATATGATATTTATGACATAAATATGATTATATAAAGAAAATAGATTATTTACCTTATTAATCTTCTATATATTGGAAAATTATAATGCCTCTTGTGTGTACGTGTGGACTGCCACCTTAACAAAGATATGTGATTTATTTTTCATTTTTTACTTGCATGGATGGTAATAAAGTATAATTTAATAAATAAATATTATATTTTTTATATTATCATGATTTGGGAATGTTAGACATTTATCCTCTTTATTTAATTTTCTTTCATTAGAAAAGATACTATTTACCTTCTTACTCTTCCATACATTGGAAAATTATAATTTCGCCCATGTGTACATGTGGAATACCACCTTTATGAAGCTATGTGATTCATTTTTTTAATTAAATAGATGACCATAAGAATGAATTTAAAAAATAAATATAATATTTATTATATTTTTATGATTCGGTAAAGTTAAACATTTATCTTATTTATTTCATTTTCTTCTATTAGAAAAAAAAGGTAACGTCGATCATTTGTATGTGTGGACTACCGCCACCATGAAAGGATGAATTTCAATTTGTAAGACTTCATTACATGAATGGTTTTAAAATTATATTTAATATAATAAACTTAAATAAAACTTTTTTAATATTTTGTATATGATGTAACCAAAACCCATTTTACCATGTTCATCACACAAAATCTATTTTGTACTGAATGACCAAAAAACAACTAATATAAAATTATCTGATTTAATAACTAAATTAAAAATGATTATAATAAAATAAAAGGAAAAACAACAAGTGAGTTAATATTAAATAGTTTTTTTATCCATTAATTAATTAATTGAATTATATTATTTAAGAATTTAAAATATGTGTGTGACATGTTTGGACACAAGCTAAGGGATTTTCTTTAAAGCCTTGTTTTAAAATTCACCTTTCAAAATATTTCTCTTCAATATCCTTGATCTATAAAATCATTTAAATTTTTTTTATACATAAATGATTGATAATGGTACTCTTAAACTATTTTTTACTTTATTTTCAATGGTCATAAAATTAATATTTTCATTGTTCACCATATGGGTTATTTTTAACTTCCTTTACAAAAGTGTAAAGAAAATGGTTTTTATGATTTACCGTATTCCTGAATTTTCCCACCCTAATAACTAATATTTTTTTATCAAGATTTATATAAATGGTTTAATAGTTTTTTAATGAATTAACTATTCCAATTTTTCTATGAATTTTTATCTTCTTTTTGGAATTATTTCAAAATAGAACGATATTTCTCATAATTTTTTTTGAGATAACTGAAAACACATTTGATTACAAGTTTAAATTAGATTATCAGGGGTTTAATGATGAAAAAATTTGATGTTATCATTTTTTTTGTAAATTATAAGTTTTTTTTAATTTTTATAAGAAGATGGATGGGTTTATATAACATTATAATTCATTAGGTAATGATAAGTTCTCAATAAGAGTCATGTTCAATCAACTATGAAGGTTATTACATTATGAGGGGTTATATAAAAATTATTTTTCGGATGATTGTAAAGATAATTTTCAAATATGGATAAATGATTTTTATATTATTTGAAATGTGTTTCTAAGGAAATAATTTTATTTTATAAGGTAAATGAAATGATATTATGATTTAAAGTATGGTTTATGATATTATAAAGTTAAAAGTTTTGATTTCAAGGAAAAAAAATTTCTTGAGTTCTTTTATTTTATCAAGAAGATTTATGGTTATTTATGAAATGATTTCTAAAAAATGGTTTATGAAAAACATTGGGAAATAAAAAAATTAAGAGAAAATAATTTATTATTTGAGTTCAAAGTTTATTTTTTAAAAAGGTAATATTCTTTATAGATTTTACTATTTTTAAAAATGGACAAACAATTTTACTTTATTTTTATATTCCTTAATAATATTTTTTCCCATAACATGTGTTCAAATGTTTTTAGACAAGCCTAATGATGTATAGGGACTATATCAATGCCAATGGTGAATCGTCTTGATCGAAGAAAAACTGTCTGGAATGAAACATATGTGTAAGCAGAAAATATGTTTTTGTCGAAAATGTACACTATAAAGATATGTCTACATTATTATGTAATGGTTTTAAAAATTAACTAAAACTATAAACCTAAACGATCCTGGAAATGTAGGAATGTGAAAAAATCATTATAAATCTTATAATTAGGTGTTTATTATGATATTGGGTGTTATAATTTCTATCATAACAAGGGTTTATATATGTTTTGAGGTTATGATGATATTAGAAGACACTTTTAAGTGATTTTATGTTTTTTTATATTATCATGAGATAGATTTGGTATATTTATATATTTTTTTATATAATTAATGTCTATTTAGAATGGTTTTTGTTTAGTAAACGAGGAAAATAAAGTATGAATGGAATACAAGAGTGATATCCTTCTAAATTAGAAACCAAGAATGGTTAGAATTGGAATATATTTGAATTTTTATTTATTAATTTAGATGAATAAATCTATTAATAGTGGTTCTCATGCTTGGAATTGAAACAAATATCTATAGAGGAACATGTTTATAAAAAATCATGTCATAAAAAAACACCCTCTAGATTTTGGTGGATCTTTTGACCCAGTTGTAGATGATGTATGGATCAATATTTTAGAGAAGATATTTGATGTTTTCGGATGCTTAGAGAATCATGTATTAACTCTCACCATTTTACATTATGAAAGTGAATTTGATCAGTAGTTGTCATTGCTAGGAATACCAATGATAAAAATGAGATAGATTCCATGTAATTAACAATATTTAATAGTAATTTCCTTTAGAAAGATTTTACGAATGTTTATTGACATAAAATGGAAATGAAATTTATTGAATTGATAAAAATAATAGAGGGATCAATTGATACATATGAATAAATTTTTTAATGATTGTCCATGTGTAAACCAAATATTATTCTGTCTCATGATATAAAAATTGATATATTTTACTTGGGATAGAAAACAAGTTTACAAACGGATTTCGTTATCCATGAGTTTTGAAGTCATGAAGACATTGTTCGATGTGATGATAAGGTTGAGATTGAGTTTTTTATTTTTATATCAAAAAAGAGGAGAATTGGTCTAGTTATAAAGATATACAGAAGAATCCATCCAATAAATATAATGGTATGAAAATTAAAATTCATTCTTGTGGAAAGTGTGGTAAAAATAATTTTGATAAATATATTAAGAGATCTTGAATGTTTTACCGCTGTGGTAAGTTGGGAAATCTATCTCATGACTAAAAATAAAAGTGAACTAGTAATGGTCATATCAATAATTAAAATCCAATAGTAAAGTGTTTTAATTATAATTATATAGGACACTATATGGGAAGATATATTCAGAAATGTATAAATGACAACGTTCATTAAGACCATTAACATAAGGTAGTAAAAATATATTTTTATTCTACCTAAATAAATGGTATACCATTAAATGAAGTGGTTTTAGGTACATTACATATTTATTCATATTATTCCAATGTATTGTTTTATATGGGGTCCATAAATTCTTTTATTTATGGGAATTTTTCTAGTAAAATGAAAATACCACCCTAATAAATGAAGATATAAATTTTGGTAAAAACTCATAGTAGAATAATTCAGGAAATAGTGATTTATTGGAACCATTATATTATCATATGTGGAAAGGTTATTCCTATAAATCGTGTTGTCTTACCCTTAGTGGAGTTTAATTATATTCTAGGTTTTTATTGTATTTTATTATATCATTCTAAGATAGATTACAAAGCTAAATAAATGACATTAAATTATTTTAGTGAGTTTTATTTTCTATATAAGAATAATTTCATACCCATGATAACATATCAACAAGAGAAAAATTCAATAAATATAGGTATGACACTTATCTAGCACATGTCACTGAGATTAGAGTAATTATTTGTTTTTGTAATGTTCTTGTGGTAAATGAATTTTCTGATATTTTTTCTAATGATTTACCTAGTGTTTATTTCTAATTTGGAGGTTGAATACAAGGTTGAGTTTGTGTCTTACACTAATGGAAACCCAAAATAACTTTATTTAATTACCATATTGGAGACAATATAAAACTAGTTACAATAATTAATTTATAAGGGTTTCATCCACCCCATCAATTCTCCTTAGGTTTCTCCTATTTTTTTTAAATAAATATCGTTCTAAGAGGATTTTCAATGACTATAGAGCACAAAATATTATTAATATTAATAGAAAGTATATGTCACTAGATATTGACTAATTATTTTATTAGCTCCTAGGTGCTCATTATTTTTTACAGAATAACATCATATCTATATTCCATCATCTGAAAGTGAAGGAAGAGGATATTCTTAGGTTGGAGTTTTGTACTTGTAATTTCTATTACGTGTTTTTGGTTATGAATTTCATGTAAAAAAAGGTACATGCTCTATTTATATATCTAATTTAATAGAGTTTTCAATGAATATTGGTATACACTTTTGGTGGTATTTATTGATGATATTTTAGATTATTAAAAAATATATTAATAAATTGAGTAATATTCAAGGATTGTTTGAAAATCTCTGGAAGAATTTTTTTGTAAAATTTCTTAAATGTGAGTTCTGGTTATAATAGTTTTTATTCCATGCGTATATTATTTCAAAATATAAAAAAACCATTGATCCTAATAAAATGAATGTTTTTCGAGTAGTTTCCAAGACCTAAAAATATCTCTAAGATTTAAAACATTCAAGGAATAACTGGTAATTTCATACGCATCATGTCAATTTACAATTAATGTTTTCTTGGATCAATCAATGGGTTGTTTAGAATATTTCTCTATTATCTATCCCACTAACTAAGTAAACTCTAAAGAGATTTAAATTCATCAGGATTAAGGAATTTGATAAATCTTTTTAGGAATTGAAAATAATATTGGTCCATGCATCAGTATTAGCACTTCGAAAAATAAATAGTGAATTTTTTATTTATAATTATTCTTCTTGAATGGTCAATGGTTGTTTCTTGTTTCAAGATGATAGGATAATTATATATTCATCACATCAATTGAAAATCAATGAGTATAATTATTCTACACATGATCTTTGTATTAAAATAGTGTTTTTTGATTTACAAATATAGAGGAATATTCTATATGGGGTGAAATTTGAAATATATATAGAGAATAAAATTTTGAATATATTCCCCCAAAAATAGTTAAACATGGGGAAAATAATATGGTTGGAATAGATAAAGGATTATGATTTTATAGTTCACCATCATCGAGGTAAATATTACAAATTAGTTGATGCCTTGAGTTGAGAAGATATTACATCACTAACTACGTTTTTTTAAAACATGATCCATTATTTAAGTATTTAATGAATTTTTTAAGGGATGTTTAATAGGAAAAAATAATTCTCTTTTAGATCAAGTATCGGTATAGTAAACATTTTCAAAAATAATTTAGATGCCACATATGGAAGATTGTGGTTTTCGGAGAAGGGTATAATTTCTCCGTGAAGGAAACTTGATTGTGTTTAATGTTTAAAAGGAAGGTATTATTAGTTTTGGTAATTGGTTATATGTTATGATTGATTTTTAATTTAATAAGGAATTATTAATTGAATATCACAAATCTTAATTTTTTATTCATCTTAAAAGCACAAAGATGTATATAGTTCATTAAGAATATAATTTTTGGAAAAAAATTGAAGTGATATACTATTAATTTTTCATGAAATGCTTTAATTTTCAATAGTTTAAACCTTAGAAATAGCCATATAATGGTATTCTTATATATTGTCTAGTGTCATAATAGAAATGGTAAAATATATTGATTGATTCCATGGTGGGATCACCAATGAAATGTCAAGGTAATAATATAATTTGTGTTATTGTTAGTCATTTGTCTAAATACATGTATTTTAATCCTATTAAAGATATTATGTGTTTATATAATCTTATAAGACTCTATTATAAATTGATAGATAGGTTACGTAGAGTTATACTCTCTATTTTATTTGATCATGATCCCATATTCAAACCATTTTTTTAAAAATGTCATCGAAATTAATTAGGTACAGAATAAAATTTCTATATACCTTTTAATCCTAAATTTTTAAAGATATGATTTTGGATTTCTCATTTGATTATAAATTAATTTGGGATAAATATATTTCACTAGTGTAATTTTCTTATAATAATTTTTCTCATTCTAGTATATAGATGGAACCATTTGAGGCATTATATTGAGAGAAGTTTGAGACTCCATCATGTTAGGATAAAGTTAGAGAAAGAAAGTTATATGTACTAGAGTTGGTAGAAGATATGATTGAGAAATTAAATATGATTTAGCATTATATGAGGGTATCTTAGAGCATATAGAATATTTATGAAAACAACTGGATGAATGTTATTTAGTTTGATGTAGAAGAACATAATTCTCTTAAAATATATCTTTGAAATGGTGTTAATAATTTTAGTAGTAATGTAAAATTAATACCATTGTTTATTTAAATGTATGAAATTCTAAAAAAAAATTGACTAGTTTCTTACTAAGTATCCTAAACTCTGATTTTATCTCAGGTACATGATGTGTTTCATGTTTCTTTATTAAGAAAAATTGTATCTGATGTGTCTTATGTTTTGAGTCCTGAAGTCATAATTTTAGAAGAGAATCTATATTAGGAGTAAATTACAGTTTAGAATCTATATCATAGAGTACATGTTATATGGAATAATATAACACACCTTGTTAATGATTTATGGAATAAATATATTATTGAAGAACCAACAAGGGAATTTGAATAATCTATGAGGAAAAAATATCCTCACTTATTTAAGTAATGAATAAGGTTATGATGACAAAATTTATTTTAGTGGGATGAATCTGACAACCAAGGTAATCCTAGAAATAAATCAATTTTATTTTTTATAAGTATTCATTTTGTGAATTTATATTCATCATAGTTTAATAAATAATTTTACATTATTTTTCAATTTAAAAAGGAATAGTTTTATTTAATTAAATTTTTTCTCTATGCATAATAGGGTATTATATTAAAGTTAAATATAATAATATTATAATTTTAAATTTATAAAAGCTTATCTGTTGTTGACATCATCACATCAAAAATATATTAAGATGATTTTTTTATATTTTTCTGAAATAGTAGATTTTTGGGTGACAAGTGTAAATTAATGATCTTACAAATACTATCATTATTATTATATTATAATGATATAGGAATGAATTTAATTTTTAATAATCTTTTATATAAAATATATATTTAATAAATAATATAATTAATTTAAATTTAAAATTTATAACTTAGAAATCAATGTTTGACATTTTGGAAAGCTAAATACTATTTTTATTCTAATAAAATATGTTTTTTTGATATTATCTTTTAATAAATTATTCAAAAGGTTAACCGCTATTTTTTTTGTTTTATGGTCAATTAAATCCTCTTTTATATAAAATAATTTATTTAATTCCATGTTAATTAAAATTATACTTGATTTTTGTGTAAAATCATTTTTATGCTTAAAAATAATTTTTTTCTAAAAATGATTCTTTATTTCATTTTCAAAAACGTATATTAAAACTAATTTTTAACACTTATATAAATTGAATCCTAGAGAATATATTCCATATTTTTAATGATAATGTTGAATTTTTTTAGTGAGATCAATTTCATTTTTAGTCATAATAAATTGTTACAATGATAAATGATTCCTTCCATGATAATGGTTAAAAGGGTTAATGAGGGGGGTTATACTAATAGAAAAGAAATATAATATCTATAAATATTTTATAAACGTAACTGTTTGAGAATATTTATACCTTAAACAATAATATATTTTAAATTATACTTCATTTTAGCCACCTTCCATGAGAAATATATTTATTTAAAAGTTCTTAATATTTATAATAGTGCCACTCCTCTCACTTATTAGAGGGTACATAATATCTTCAATTATACACACACATTTATAAATCTAGATCAACAAATATCTTCCCAAATACCTTTCCAAATATCATCCCCATTTCTTAGATGTAATTTTATTACCCAAGGACCAATCCAATAAGGATTAAGGTGTAAGATAAAGGAAGATATCTAATGAGGGGGTATAAGTATTAAAAACTTATTTTATGTTTATTTATTAATTTATCTCATCTAAATCTCTTATAACCATCATAATATAATTAATTATTTATTTTTTCTATAATAATATGTTATTATATTTTTTAACAACTATTTGTTACCTCCTTTACATCGTACGAGAAATGAAATATCTGCTCATGCATATGTGTGGAATACTACCTCCACAAGGAGTTTTGTTTCATTTTTCATCATCATCACACACATATGGTTATAAATAAATATTTAATGGATATATATGATATTTATACCATAATTAATGTTATTTTAATATAATATATTATCTATTATATTACCATCATATCCATCAGATAATGATAACGTCGCACGTGCGCACATGTAGACTACCACATCCACGAAGTGATGTGATTTATTTTTCATTTACAACATACATGGATGGTCATATATATATATTTAATGAAATAATATTATATTTATAATTTTATTATTAACTTTTTAAGGTAGTAAATATACTTCTTCTTAATTTCCTTTTCATCCATTACAAAAATTGAAATGTCACTCATGTGTCTGTGAAGACTATCACATCCATGAAATACTGAATTTAATTTATCATGAACACCATACATTTATGGTATTAAAGGTATATTAAATTAGTAAAAAGTATAATAACATGTTTAAAATTCTATATATAATGGAACAATATCTATGTTTCCCACAGTTAACACACCAAATCTATTTTGGATCGAACGACTGCAAAACATCTATCATGAACTTAACTGAATTAACAAATAAATAAAACATTGTAATAGATGAAATAAAAAGAAAAAATATTTGGTAATTAAGTTGAAATTTTTTTAATGAAGGATATAATTAATATAAAACTATTATTCTGAAATGGAAAATATTCACGTTTGGAGTTGGGACACAAGGTAATGGATTTCATTTTGAATCATTTTTTAATGTTCTCCTTTCCAAATCTTTAAATTCTATATCGATGTGATTTTAAATGATTCAAGAATGTTATTATTTATAAATTAAATATTTTAAATGTTCATTGTAAACTAATTTTTTACTTTATTAACAATTTTTTGAAAGGAGATATTTTTAATGGTTACCATATGGTTTATTTTTCACTTTCTATAAAAAAATAAAAAGGTAATGATTTCTTATCATTTACTATACGAAAACTGTTTCCCCACCATAATAACCACTATTAATTATCAATCTTACTATTCAATTTGTCTTGGTTTTTAAAATAATATCCTATTTCCATTTTCCAAGTATTTTATATTTTATTTTTAAATGCTTTAAAAGGAAAATTATTTTTATTCTAATTTTTATTAGATAACAGAATACAGTTTGGATTATGCGTTAAAATTGGTTTTTGAAGTGTTTTATATTCAAAATTTGTACTATTTTTTTACGTGATAAGGTCTATATACAATTTATATGATGATAGTAGAGAAAGATATATCCCTTTAATGCATTTGGTAAGGATATGTTCTTGAGAAGAGCCATATGGAATCAACTCTGAAGGTTATTCCATTTCAAGTAATATAACATTGGTTATTGTAAATGTGATTATAAAGATAATGTATTAATATTACTAAATTTGGTTTCTATATTCTTTATATGGGGTGTTTTTTATGCTTTCTCCATGTTGTGCTCCATCTGTGGGGTCGCACTAATCGTTTCCCTATATTCCCTCTTTCCAATGGTGGGTGGAATTCATCACTTCTTCAGTGATGTTTGATCCTTGATCGAAATAGGATGATGGGATGTATTTCTCACCTTCCATGGATTCCTCCTCTTAATTCTTCACCTAGTCTAGGACTCCCTAAAATATAAAGAAATTGCTCATAAAATACTTATTGGTGACATATCTTTGTGGACACTGGTTAATTACACTACTTATTTCATGACATTCCAAAGAGTCAAGTCATTGTAGCTTCCTTCAGTCAAGGGATTATTCATGTTGAGGCATCACTAGTGTTTCTGGACACTAAAACAATGGTTCTCCAAGATTTTACCTTATCAGTGGGCTTTATGAGGGTCTGGAATCCCAAGAAATCCCATGTCGAATGCGGGGAATTATATGTTACAGGTATGTCTCTGAGGTTTTCATCAGATTCCAATGTTTAACACAAGGTATGAAATGAGTTTAATATCTAACAGAGATATATCAAACGGATTGAGACCCTGATTGGAGTATACTAGATAGGTACATCCCTTGAATGGATCACTTAGATTGTTTACTAGATGGGTGGGACAGAACACCCAATGGGGACTCACCCAAGATGGTGTGTCCCACAATGTGGAATGTTTCACACCGCGAAGACTATTCTGGATGCCCCAAAGGGTGGGCCAGAGAGGAGGGTGGATCCGTGTAAAGGGGACACCAATGTTTACCATTGGCTAGTGTTGGACCTCTAAGAGGTTTCCTACATACCCTATGTGGAAGATGTGGATCAAAATCCATGAAGTTGGAATGGGTGAGGCATGAAATCGGGGTGTACACAAAGGACAGTGACCTAGAGATATGTTTGGGCATATGCATGATTACAAGCCCTTCCAAAGAGGGGAACTATTGGATATAATAATATGAATTGTATGGGGAATATGTATGGTTAGCTTCCCAGGTGCTTCTTGGAGCTGTGAGGAGGTGAGTGGCATGACCTCACTGGGATGTGGCAGCCCAGGTAAGAATCAGGATGGATGTTGGCAGATGTGTCGAAAGAGGGAATGAATGGGATGTAACTGATGTGGAGATAATGGTGTTTTTATTGACCCTTAGAGAGGTTCCCCATGAATCCCTATGGAAGGTAATTAAAGTACACATAGTTCCAGAATGGGGTGATAAGTTGCCTAAGGAGGAAGCTCATGAGAATGAATGCAAGTGTGTGGACACAAAGGAAGTAGGACCTCTCCACTAGGGCATGGTCTTCCAAAAACACAAAGGATCAAATGAGAGACCATGATAGGAAATGGATTATGTGATTAAACCTTAGGAAGGACTCCTATCTATCTCCATGTTAAGTAATCAATATCCACATAGTTCATGGGGGGGAATAGAATCAGGTTTTACACAAAGAACAACAAACCAGAGACATACTAGGGCTTATGTGTGGTTAGAATTCCATCTAAATAGGGAAACTAAGTATTGGAGGATTATGGATTGTGTGTGGGACATACACGCTGAGATTGATAGAGAACTAGCCTGACCTAGCTAAGGGGATGACCAAGGATGTAGGTCCCATCAAAGGGGACAATGAAGTTTACAAGTTTTTTGGGGTTGAACCTCAGGGAGGCTTCCAATGTACCAAATCTAGGGTATAGGGATCAAAACCCACATAATTTGAAAGTATATACTTTAACTATGTGTAGGAAAAAATGGTAAAATATTTTAACATCACTTGGAATGAGGGTGAACTGGTGTGAAGTGGTTGGGAACAATTGGTGATGGGCTTGATCCTCAAGGAGGCTTCTTATGTACCTTTCTTGAAAGGGGAATGGATCAAAGTCCACGTAGTTTGGTGGATAGGGGAATGTTTATTACATACTAAGGAGGTCCAAGATAATTTCATGGTCTATTCTTACTATAATTCAATTTTTGTTATGCTATATTTGAGAAACAAGAGGTAACAATAGACACAACGATCATGTGGTGAAAGGTGATCCTATAAGGTATGTTGCAGGGATTATGCTGTATTAGTGTCCCAAAGAGGAAACATGGGATTACATCGAATGGGAAGCATAAGGAGGATGTCTAGATGTACGAGGAAGATATGGTCTTCATACAAGGATCGCCCAATTATGTTGGGTCAAGGCTTACATAGATTCTTCCCTAGGTTCACATAGAGACAAAGGGTAGAGGGAGAGGAGGAGATAGAGGGTATTGGTACTCATCCCATTTATGGTCTTCTTGGGTATTTTCAGTCATAAAATGGTCATAATATAATATCATATGTTGAGGATGTGGGTTTTGGGTAGTTTAATTTCCTCCATCTCGGATGATGAGTATTTTCACCTCACCCCTAAGACTTACATAACTGGCTCACCTTATCCCTTGGGGTAGGGAAGGCACCAACAATTCCAATGATTAATGGGGTAGTGGGGTGATCCATTTAGGGGTCCATGTTAGTATGGATATGTGAATAGGAGATAGAAATAAGCATGCCTATGCGAAGAATCATGAGGCAGGGCAATGCAACATGATGCACCACTTTGGGATCCATGAAATAACTATATACTTTCATGGAGGGTTTCATGGAAGAATGGTTTGAAAACAAGAAGGCCTTTCAATGAGGGACTTCGTGAAGCTATGGGGCTTCAAAAAGTGAAGGGGATTCATGAAGGAGAGTACATTGTGAAGTATAGTGAACCAGACTATACGCGGATTCTACATGTTCTTGGTGGGTTTTTCTAGAACACAGAATGATTCATGAAGACCTAGGTACCCAAAAATGTCTCCTTCCTTTGAGATGGAAAAAAATCTTCACAAAGGGTATCCCCACATGAAGGGGTGATAAAATGTATCATGGGGAAATAGGATTCTCCAAGATCAATTACCTAGGATGCTTCATCTTCCTAATCAATCATAGAGTATAAGATACTTTGTGATTCGAGAATTATGATGATGGAAGGTTACAGTGCCCCCCTTTAGAGTGAGGGGATCCAGGTATTTATAAGTGAAAGGGGCATGATATCCTGAGGTAGTGTTGTAAATAAATTCATGCTTCACAACCAGTGATCGATCTGTTAAGTTCCTCAAATTCATAGAGGAGCCCACTACTCCCTCCGTGGCAGTTGTAGAGGCTCCCGACTCCCATCAACTTCATCGGACTTGCAGAGGTGTCTGTCACCTCCTCTACAGCAATCACAGAGGCTCTAGACTCCCATCAAGTTCCTCAGACTCACATAGGATTATTTCACTTTTTCCATGGTAATTTTATAGGTGGAATCTAGGCGGTTTCATGGTTTTGTAGTGTTGGAGGAATTTCTGAGAAGCATCATGGGGAGGCCCTTTTTTTTAATTTTTTCTTGTTACTTTCCACATTTATTCCGATGATAGGATTATGGAACCAATAAATGAATCCCCTTATAATGGGAGCCTAGGATAAAATGTGGTTCATATTCTGTGGTTAGATCACAAAAATTAGGCAGATCACATAGCGGAGTCGCTATGTGAGTAGGTGGAGTGCAGGTTGAGAGTGATGAAATGCTCTATATGGCCAAGAACACCGTGAAACTCAGGGGGGGTAATCGGCTATAAATAGATCATGAGGATCTATCTTTTATCTGCATATCTCCTTGAGAACCCATGTTTTTAGATCTCAATTCACAAAGATCCGTCCCTCTATGAAATCTCCTTGAGATTCCTTAGGATCTATGATCAATTTTGGCATTGTGCTATGTAGCAAGTCCTTTGGATCTATGATCATGTGCTTCATGAGTCTTGATTTTTTGATCGTGCTCTATGAGGTAGCTCTGTGACTGTATTATGAAATTGGTCTCTATGATCAAGCGCTGTCATCAAGAAATAATAACACCAATGTATTTGGGAAGTAATGTCCCACCAAGAAGCTTCTTGGGAGGTCCTTGTGGATCCTGCTCAAAGGGAAGAGATGACAGAAAATATACATATCAGATAATACATGAAAATCCATTCTGATCAAAATTCCCTAGTGGTGTTACTATCTGAAGGGAAAAAGAAATACCCCCTATTCAAGAGACTTCCACTGTATGGATTGGGTCTGAGGGATGAAATTATTATCCCTAAAAAAATTAGGGATGAACCAGCTTACTGGTGTAGGATTACATCATGTCAGTGCCAAAAGTTCATGTTTATCGATGGTCATACATGGGAAGAACACATTTCTATAAATGTTGACTTACTATAAAACCATGTCAAAAAATTTCATGGGAAGGTGTTGCATCCTTAGGTATCTCCCCATAGTACCCCACCATCCTCAATGATGCTTTAGGGAACCAGGAGAAGGGGTAGAATGATTATTGGGACCTGTGCTAGGGCCTAAAATTCATCGATGAATGGGCATATGCCTATAGGGTTTGTTCATCTTGTGAGGATTTCGGGGAAGGGATAAAGTGAGTAGGCCTATATGATGATGTATGGGCATCCCAATTTCATATCTACTAGCTGAAACACATGACACCATATTTTCTAATCACGTGGTCATCAAGGACCAAGACATTCTATCATCATAATGGGGATGACAACATTGGCTTCTGGGATATTCATCATATTTTAGGAATTCCCATTCATGGGTGATGTACGACGAGTTAATTCATACATAGAAACCCAAGGATGATCAGAGAAGATTCTATGAGTGTAAAAGGCACATATTGAATTGGTGTCCGGTGGTTGAAAATATTCTGAGAGGGATGTCCATTTTCAGGCTATGTTTTGGAAATTTCATAAACATCCCACCAAAGAAATATATTGAAGGGGAGTAGGTGCCTGAGAATATACCTGTAAGGCCTCCCACCTCCCCCAAGTGACCTCATCCCAAAAAATAGCATTCCTACAAGAGAATTTTGGAGGATATCTAGTGGAAGCTATGGGGGTACAGTGTCAACACCAAGAAACAACTGGTGGTTAGGATATCTAGATTTATTTCTACACTTTATTGCAGCTAAATGATTCCAGTTAGGGATACAAACATGGGTGTATGACTGAGAACATTTATTATAGTTTCGGTCCTAGTGATTGAGGAACATGTCAACCTTGGGATCCTAGTGCTAGAAAATCTGCACAAAGTGCTATGGAACATCAGGAAGGGAAATAAGTCATGAAGGGTGTGAAGATCGCTCAATTTTTTGTATGGATGGATTACAACACAAATGGTAATATAAAAATATCCAAACCTTATTTTCCCCCTTGGTTTAGACTTCTCTCCAACCATATTGAATGTTGTGGGGATCTTTTCGGCCATCCTATTTCCATCGTTGGTGCTAAACAGATTCTAAATGGCTGATGAATTCAGCTTTCATAGTTTTTCTCTAACAACGGGGGTATTCACTAATGACATCTATATAAATGGGAAGCATCGGTCCTATATCCTCAACTTCCAGGACAGAGTTATGGTTCCATGGGTCACCTGTGAGCCCATCTATGAGCCATATACCGCACACTGCTTTGTGATGCAGTTTTGGTGCCTAAAGATATTAACCCCCAAAGTATACCTTCGAGTATGCCATGAGGATCATCTCTGAGTGTTGAGACAGATGGGGCTTGTGTTTATGTGGGATGACATAAAAATGAAGAATGAGCTACCTCTACCCATAGTTGTTTATGGGATAATCATGGAATATGCAATGAGTTGGGAAGCAACCTACCCAGAAGAAATGTTGAAGTGATGAACTACCAATGATGGTTATGGGGAGCCTCCTCAACCTTGAGGTCGGGGTCAAAAAATGGAAATAACACACTGTGATGGTGGGTTGTAGAAATTAAAAGTCAAAAAACTGCATGGCCTACATCTAGCGGGAGGAATGTGAAAACGGAGGACCCAATGATCTGAGATGAGTAGAGTCTGTAGGATGGGAGGCCACCAAGGGGGTTACGTAGTATATCCACTCAAGATCCTGGGAAGCAGCTGTTCCACATAGACAAGGATTCTATTTTTTCATAGGCTTGGGATTCTTGGGGCATCAATAGACAAGTTATAAGTCCTTTAAAGATGTGGGACTACCTAAACCATTTTCGGATGGATATTTAAGAGATCAGACTTTACAATGATGACTTCTTGGTCTCTCAAAAGAATGTGGAGCAATACACCATAGATTTGTAGGACTTCATGCATTCTTAGGGTACGCTTCACACCATGACAGATCGAGTGAAAGTACAACTTGATCATATAGTCCCTCTGAAACCATTTTCCACTAAGCTGAGGGAGAATTTCCCTTTACATTAAGAATCCAAGGGGTCAACTGGGGTGAAGAGGATAACAGAGGGAGGCCTTTGTAGGAAAGTGATGTTGTGACCTTGGAGATAGAAGAGTTTGTTAAGACTCTTTAGGTAAACACCAAACCATTAGACTGTGACACTTACTTAGGTCATCCAGGATTTATCAACTGACATTTTCTCTATATAGTAGAACCTTATACACAAAACCCATTTCTGTATGATAGTTGACGTAGCTTCGGGGTCTACACCTAGAAATATGCTGACTGTCGAATCCAGTAGGGCTGTGATGACTAGGGTGACCCTTTTGAATCATTCTGAGATTCTAAACATATATAGGGGAAATTTCATGGGGTTATAATAGTAGCATCTCGAGTAAGAGACCAATTATTTGATATTTGTAAGCCCTCTCCCTCACAAAATCCACAACGTTTGTCTACAAGACTAGGCAAACTGACCATTGCGTATTTCTATATGAATAGTTATTACAATGGATTGGGCCATACTAGGGAGAATAGATGGGGCTCCTGGTACCCCTCTCTTAGGGGGAATGCAAATTTTCATTGAATTGGATTCCCAACCTAAACAAATCACGACAGCTACATATGCAAGTAGGGTGATTGGTGATACAGAACAGTATATTATCGATGTGGAATCCAGTGATGAAAACCAACTGCATCATAGTAACCCAACCAATATGACAAGATTCTATACATAGAACATGATGATGAATTCCTATAGTTTTTACCACAATATCATATTATTAACCCAGAATAGTTGGATGAAATCGCTTCGGATGAGATGGATAGCAAGGATGTCTATTTCCGGTCATGGAAACTAATCAAGAACATTATTAAAGACACCCAGCAAGAATAGTGGGTAATCCTGACGGGGATACTTTGTTCCTATCAACGTGAACAATTCACTAAAAGTGTGTAGGCCTAGTGCCATAATATTCTCATTCGAGAATACATGGAGGAGAAAATATGAGAATATTATTATGGCCTCAGTGTGAGATGGTAGAGGGGGAATTCTATCAATACCAACAAACTTTAGGAGGATAAACAAGAGATCCATCACTTGAGGTCATGGGTGAATGAACACTCTACTTTCATCTATGGAAAATATGAACTTATAACACGGTTGAAGGAATAGTTGTTAGAGGCTGAGGAGGAAATGAGGCGAGAATCTAAAAAATGGTTGACATTCAAGATGATGAGTATTAGGTATGGATCCAGTCTAGTTGACTATGATCGATAGACAATGAAGAAGAGAAGGAGATTAGTAGGTGAAAAAAAATCCTATAGTCCACAAGTTAGAGATTAGTGGAGCTTCGATTCTCCATTGAATATTTCATCCCATCTATCATAGGGGTTAATCCATTGGGGTTTTAAATTGTACAAACTAAAAAACATACTTTCATGCTTTCTTTCTTATTTTGGGTTGTTTTCCTTAATCTCGTTATCCACATTGGTGACTACATCTCAATTGTATATGTGGAATAACTAGTGATCAATCCCTAAGCTCATGTGGGTCATGCCCATTGTGATAAATAAGGGATGACCACGTAATTATTCACATTAAATATGTGAGCATCATTAAATCACCAGACATCTAGGGTCTGAATGACCACTCCATGTTTTTGGGAGGGAGGGTGTGTGGTTAGATAATAGAGTTCTCAAAACATCCAAACTTACCTTTCCCAACATTCCCTAGAGCACAAGAATAATAACTCCTTTGGAATTAGAATAAACCGTAAAAAAGGGGAATGTAATGTTTGAATCACGATACCCAAAATATGGAAAATAATGAGGGTGGAATGAAGATGAAGGATAACTATTGACAAAATTTTAAACACAGCTTTAGCATTATGTTAACCTGAAATGGGAACCAATAAATTGGTGTTAACTAATGACCCTTTCAAAAAACACTGGGTGAAACTTGAAGTGTTGTTCGATGTCTTCCAGAATGTTGGCCCTAGATGGTAGGTGAGACTTAAGGCCAAGAATCCTAACCGTTAGGGGGTTCCTTAAAACTTGAATGTTAATGAGGATCTGAGATAGAGGGAATGCAAAGATTAGTGATGGAATGATGGTTTGTTCAAATAATTTCTAACACTCTTGAAATTCATCCACCCTAATGGAAGTACATTGGGTGGGAATATCAGTCGGAGCAAATATCAAACCTATTCCAAACAGGACGTATCTAGCGAGGTTCAAGAATGACCTATAGTTTCATGTCATGTAAATGTGGAATATAGTCATGAAGTTTAGAATCATATGGTGAGGACTATATCTGTAATAATTTAACATCATATGAATATGAAGTTGTATATTGTTTAAATTCATAGTGCATGGAACCTAGTTGATAGTTTATGGTCATGTTACATGGACTATGTATTCCTAATTTAGGGTCATATAGTTTGTTCCAAATAAGATGTGGATAGGTGGAAGGGTTAATGAACATGTGGATGTTCCCAAGGCAAGATGCTTGGGTGTCTCTACATATCTTACAAAAGTAGGAATCAAGCTACACATAGTTTCTGAATTACAATGTGGTTTGAGTCCAACACTGGTGGAGGTAATCCTCTTTGGAAAGGAAATGGAAGCATACCATGATTTTTATGGGGAATCATAGTCATATCCAATGAGGGGTTGTATATTAAGATCATTCAATGAAAGACATGAGCACCAAAAAGGAGAGATATGTGGTGAAGTACTTAATCCAGATTTGAATGGGGAGAAAATAAGTCTACACCACACTATACGTTCCTAAAAGTGGGATAGGTCTAAGAAGCCAGAAAGATGACAGGGTTTGAGTTTGAACCTTATATGAAGAGTTTAGGCATCACTAATTATCTCATGATAATGAGAATAAAGCCACACATAATTCTTAAAAATGTTATAGTAGATGGAAAATACCATAAGGAGCAATATCCTCTCAGGCGAGTAAAATCATAGCTATTATGATGTTTAATGTCATGTGAACTAGGAAACTAGAAGACTTAGTTTAAAGGTCACAGAGTGTGGACCTCATGGGGCTGAGAGGTGAAATATTATGTCATGAGATAACCTAACATGACTAAGGAAAAAATAATTCCATATCAAACATCACTTTTCCACAGAGGAAACCCTAGACCGAGAAGGGGGTGGGAATATTCATATCATTGTGACTGGACCCGGGGGTAAAGTATATGGGTGTCACTACATACCTCACAGGGGTGGGAATCAAGCCACACATAGTTTTGAAAATGTGACATGGAAGAGGGATGATTCTAAATGGGTAATGTATTCTCAAGAAAAGACATCATATGGATTGGTGATTTATCATCACACGGCCTTGATGAAGAAGATGTAGTTTAATGTCATACAATAGGGATGTAAGAGATATTATTTTATGGTCATATAGCTTATACTAAGGGGGTGGTTGATTCTTCCACATGGGATCAGACCTTACCCATATCCCTAATCCCACTTGAGCCATGCTCAGTGTGGGAAATATGGATGGAGATGTTATTTACAACATAGGGAAGAGAATGGTAGGGAACAAAGGTGTGGAGTCAAGGATGAACCCACGATGTTGTTCTTTCCTCTCAACATGAAAAGGTTCATGAAGGAATAACACCGAGGGTGTCGATGATTTGTCTGAATATGTTGAAATAGAAAGTAATGAGAATCATGAAACTAATATTTAAGGAATAATGGATTTGGTGTAATCATGGAGGATAATGGTTGACCGTATATGAAACACAACATCGATATCGTGTGACCTAGGGATGAGAAAAAATATTGAGGGTTAGCCACTGGCTGTATTCTCTATGGGGGACTAATCTCAAATATCGTTCAACATCTTTTGGGATGACGACCCAAAATTGTAGGCAGTTCATAAAGTCGAGCCTCCATACCGCTTGGGTGTCCATTCATATGTGAGAGATGATGGAGACCCAGACAAAGGGACACGTGAAGCATGGAAATAGAATGAGATCATATCCATATAGAATTCAAAACCCTAGGTCCTAAACCAAATCACACATGAGAACATTGGTGAGGCATAAAAGAGGTTGGTGGGTCCAGTTAAGAGTAGACGACTCGAGGAGATTAGAAAAAGAAAGAGGCAAAAATGAGTCAGTGAACCTGGGGATGGACCTGAGGCCAAATTTTGGGGCATTAATTCATATCCTTCAGGGGTAGGAATAAATCCATATATATTTTCTAAAATTGCATGTGGTTTAATATCATGCAATAAGTACAAAATGAAAGGGTAAATTCCATAAGGGGTACATGGTATAGCTTTTGTAATCCCGACATGAATGGAACAAAAGGCCACATGTCACACCATGAAATACCATAAGAATCATGGTTTATGGGTTAAAAACAAGGGATAATTTGTGGATCCTAGGTTGGGCCCAAGATAAAGATTCCCATGAGTTCCTACATATCCCATGTGTATAGGAATCAAGCCATGCGTAGTTCTTAAGTGTCTTGCATTTTAACATCATGTCGTAAGGACGTAGAGGGGAGGTAGATATTCCAAAGGGAGGCACATGGTGTGACTATTGTAAACATAAAGTGAATGGGGAAAACGTCCACACCACACCACATGCTTAAAAAAGTAATCTCAGTTCTTAAGGATGAAAATAGGGAACTTGGTATCAGCCCCAAAGTCAAAACATCTGGGTGTTTCTATGTATCCTATGAGGGCAAGAATCAAGCCACATGTAGGTCTTAAGATGTTGTGCAGTTTAACTTCATGTGGTAAGGAAAAATATGGGAGATACCTAATTTTGGGAAATGTGACATGGTAATTGTATGACCAATGTGAGTGGGGGAAAGATTCTATATCGTGCCACGTGCTCTAAGATACTTAGGTTGATAGGCCAAAAGTAAGGTAAAATCTGTGGTACCTGGGGCTGGACCCGAGGAATAAACATCTGAGAATTTCTACATATCCCATAAGGCTGGTAATGAAGACACACGTTGTTCTAGAATGTTAGTCAATTTAAAGTCAAGTAGTAAAGATTAGAGAGATCTTATTTTAAGGTCATAGAGCATGGACCATAGATGCCAAGTTTAATTTCATGCGTGTTGGATAGAAGGGCAGAAAAAGATGAATCACCACACCTAATATTTGGGAGACCATGGGGATTGAGATAGTGATAGAGTATAACTTTTACCATGTTCTCAACATAGTATCCATATCATGTGATCTAGAAGGGGAATAAACAATTGATCATCAATCACTGAACATATTCGTAATGTGGAACTTGATTTAAATTTTCATTCAAGATCCTTCTAGACTTTGACCGAGAATGGTAGGTGAGCCAAGTTGTCATAAGATTAGGTTTCTTGTGGGTCATTTCGAATGTAAAAGATGACGAAGACCCAAATGAAGGTATTCATGAAGCGTGGTGGTACACATACAGTTTAACATCTAGTGGCCCAGATGAAAGAGATCTCAGTTTAAGGTCGTAGATCTCAGACTGTGAGGTATATGTACCACTTGAAGTTTATTTTCATGTAGGATGAAATTTATCTTAGATTATGGTCATAGAGATCAGACTATATTTAGTTTATATTCATGAAGGACGATAGGGACCACTCACGCGAAGTACTAGTCATGGAATCTATCATTGGTGGGAGGAGTGATATGCTCACCATCCATAGTGACTAGGGAGTATGAAACACTGGCGTATACCTTTCAAATGATATCAGGTACCTCCCATTTGGGTTCCAACATTGTTAGTTTCCTAACAGGTATCATTGGTGTCCTCAGGACCAATACAATGTCACCTTGAAGGAATGAATACAAGAAAATTTTCTTATTGAAAGCTATATCTATCTTGTTCTGATGCCTCTCTATATTATGCAAGGCATGAAGTCTATTCCCATCAAGGGATTGCAATTTATCCTGAAGTATTTATACAATCTTTTATAATGTTTTCTAATCATAAATGGTTGTATAGGGTGACTACAACTGAATCTAAATGGGAAGTACAGCCTATGTTCCATACATCAGGGAATATGGGGTCACCTGGGTGGAATTACGAGTTGTTGTATAGTAATCCCAAAGGGCATTTGAAAGCTTGTCCTACCCAATATTCTTATTCCAACCAACCATTTTCTATAATATGTTAGATATTGTTTCATTGAACTCATCAATCTTCTCAATTTATTTAACATAATACAAATATGTATGATTAGAATGAAAATTGTAGTTGGCGTACCATTTCTTCGGCTTGAATGAATGGAAGTTGATGACATTATCGGTGTGGATGATATAAGGGGATATCAATTGGTGGATGATATTGGATCCCTCAAAATCAATGATAGAATGGGACTTGAATTCCTTTAGTGGAATTTCCTCTTCCCAAATAGAAAATAAATTCATAGCGTCCAGAATGAACCTACACTGGTGAGCTGTCCTTGGTAGATGTGGTCCCACAACATCATCTCCTAAAACTGCAAAGGGGCAAGAGTACTTGGTATTATTGATAGTATTTGGTGGATGATTCCTAAAACTATCATGATCTTGGAACATGTGGTACCTATTTCCAAATTGATACATTCACGAATCATGGTGGGAAAAAATATCCCAAAAATTTAATATATTAGGAGAAATTCAGCCGTACCCAATGGGCTCCACTAGAACTAGCTTGAACTTCCTGCATAACATGGGGAATATCATCTCCTTCAATGTAGCAGAGGATAATCCCATCAAACCATCATTTTTAGAGAATATAATCAAGACTGGGACCACACTAAAGGGTGAAATGAACTACATTCTAAAGGACTCACTCATGTTTAGCTCAGTTTGTCAGGATATTACCATACTGGAGATACTTGATAAAGGGTGTTTTCAAACTAGGGGCCCCTTCAGATATAATGGATGGGGGAGCTTTGGGTCCTGATGTGGAATCATCGGTGGTAAGGGGGCTCACATGCTGGATATTGTCATATTTTGGGGTGATGGGAGAACTAAGTCTTCGATGCACCACATGGATAATCATATCATCCTGGTCAAGCTCTGTTAGATCTACAACAAGGATAGCCAAGGCATCATCTTGACCATTCTGCGACAGAGGAACATGAGTAACTTCTAGATGATAAGGAAACAAATCCATTAGCTAGAGAGTGTACTCTATAAAGGGTATGAGCTCTGAATTCCTAACTATATAGTCATTGTTGATCTATTTTATGACCATATCAGAGTCCCCCTTCACATGTAGACGGGTAACATAAATCTCCAAGGGTAGCTTGAGTCTAGTGATGAGATCTTGATACTCTATCACGTTGTTTGTGGAGACTTCAGACAACAAGAACGAATAAAAATAAATCTCCTATGCAGGTGTGGTAAAAATGATACATAGGCCTTCTCAGTAAAGTCTAGGATAAATAATTCTTTTATAGGTTGGACTATGCGAGGTGCCTCCTAAGTTCATTGGACAACATGGCCTGGATTGATCCACTGAGAGGATTTCCTCGTCTAGGAAATTATTATCCAGATATTAATTTTTAGGGGCCAGATGGGTAGCATGTAATTCTTCAAGTTATTGTCCCTTGATATTATTTTGGGGACAAACTTGATGTCATACCATTGAAGGATCACTTCCCATAGAGCTAGATGGCCGGTTAACATGGGGTGGTTCAAAATTTACTTTGGAGAATCCACACGGGACACTGGATGTATTTCATGGTGCTATAAGTAATGTCACAATTAATTGACTACAAATACTATTGAAATGAAGATCATCTCAATATAGGAATATCTAGTATCTGTATTGAGGAGAAAGCGACTGATATAGTATAGGATATTCTCTTTCCCTTTGTTGTTCTTTGGATAGATAAGGGAATCAATGGAACATTATAGAGTAGTCACATAAAAAACCAATGGATTTTTAGAGATGGTTGGAATCAGAACTGGAGGATATAGTAGGTACTGCTTAATCCCCTCAAAGGCATATAGGCACTCTTCATCCCACTGGTATTCATCACCTTTTTTCATGAGCTGAGAAATGGACGTACACTTTTCGTCCAAGTTTTCAATGAATATTCATATGCGAGATAAGTGTCCTTGAAAACCTTGGATCTCCTAAATGTTACTCAGAGTATAAATCTGAATGATGGACTTGATCTTCTTTGGATCGATCTCAATATCACTACATCTACTAAAAAATCAGAGAACCTTTCCAGTTGTAACCCTGAAGTTTCACTTCAAGGGGTTCATCATCAGGTGATAGGAGTGGAGGAGGCCAAACACTTTCTCAAGATATATGAGATGGTCCTGATGCTGGTATTATTAGAACACCAAATCATCCACATAAAATTCAACCAATGTCCTGAGGATCATCTTGAATTTTCATTTCATGGCAGGGTAAAAGGTGGAACCTACATTCTTGAGACCTAAAGGCATTAAATGGTAACAAAAAGTACCTTATGGTTCTCTGAAGGCTGTGGACTCTTCATATTCAGGGGCCATGTGGATAAGATTATATCCCGAATACCCATCCATGAATGAGAGAGCTTGGACTATAGTAGTAGCGTCGATCAACAAATCTATCCCGAGAAGGGGGAAATCATCCTTTGGGCAAGGATAGTTGAGATCCTATAAGTTAATATACACTCTGATCTATCTGTTCTTCTTTCTGATGGGAAAAAATTTATGTAAACATCATGGGTACTACACATCTTCATCAAATTCATATTTAATGAGATTATCAAACTCGGCCTCAACCAAGACACCTTTTGAAGGGTTTATCTTTTTGTGAGGTTGTTTGAACTAGTGGTGATTTATCAAGAGTCTATGGTGATGGATAGCGACATGATGGTCCAATCCTAGAATCTCACCATATAACTAGGAAAATAAATCTCAATAATGCTTCAGGAAATACACAAACTCATTAGGCTCCTCTACATACATGGTTGACCTGACAAGTGTTGGTTCCGGATATGCATCGCTGCAGAGGTTCACATGTACCAACTCATCAAAAATGGTGGAGAAACCTTCCTCAAACGCGCGCAGGGGGGTCCTCCAAATTCTCTTCATTGTCTACAATGATAGTTTCTTCGGTAGAGTAAATTCTTCTGAGTTGGCTGACCATGAAAGAATGATGGATCCAGCTTGATTAGTAGTGGAATATTTATCATAGTGCTCTTGTACTCCTGAAACCATGGAGAATAATGTTTCTGATCAAATCCCATTAGGTCTTCAACCCAAGGGGTCACTTTTGACGGTATCAAAGTATTAGAGGTGAGTTGTCTTGATTTAGCTCAACCTGGCCTAGTGAAATAAAACATTACGACATATTATCATTTATATGGGACAAAAATCCTGATACTGCATGGCGACAATGGGGCTCTAGGATCACTCGAGCCTAATTCGTGTTGGAGGGCCAAGTGATCTTCTTGTATTCATTACACTAGGGAATGAGCTCCCCTTTTCCATGATATGACAATTATGTTTCCCATATTTGGGGTTGTGGCATCCAATTAGTGAATTAGGAAAATGTAGGAATCCTCAATGTCTTCTCATGTGTCATCCACAATAGTAGTATAATCATCTTTAATGGTCTGACCCAGCTTTTCCTTATTCATATAGTAATAAGAATCTAGGTAGCAGGCTTCAAAAAAGGAAAAGGGAGACGCATCACCTTCGAGCAAACAAACTCAACCATTAAGGGAGTACTTGAGGCATTGGTGATATGAGGAGGGGACCACCGCACGCAGATGGATCTAGGGTCTACTCATCAGCGCATTATAGGTGGTGTCATGTGAGACAACCATGAACTCTGTGATGTAAATTTGACTACTAAACTGAGTCTTGAAGTGGACATTTCCCTTAAGAGTATGCTCTGTCTTTTCATTAACAAGAATATTTAGGTTAGATGGATCTATATCCTCTTTAAAAAACCCCATCTTTTGGAGCTTCTAGGTTGGGATGAAGTTGATCCGTGAACCCGTGTCAATGAGAAAACATTGGACTTCCATGTCATTGAATTAACAGGTGATATACAATGGGTGGATGTTCCCATTTATGGGAGAACCTACATCTTTTCTTGATATTGAAATGATGGCCTGAAATTCTCAATGCTTGACTTCCTCAGTATGGAAGGCTTCTATGGCCGCTTCCTCTATTTCAAACAGGATGGGGGGCTTCATAAAGACATTTTGATGGTTTCACACTTGTCTATATATTGGAAGAGTGTATCAAGGATCTGGATCCTTGCATAAATTATGAAATGGTGGTTAAGTACATCATGCTTCAATGCAATGTGGAGACGTCTTCCAATAGAAGGTTGCTCAACAACAAGAGTCATGGTAGGTGATGATGGTAAAACCAGTGGATTATGCATAGTGGTGGTAATATCCACTGTTCACTAGTCGAATCATATAGAGTGAAAACCGAATAGTGACCAGATGGTTGAGGTCTATCCAAAAATGAACATGGTTGATCATAACACGATCATGGTGTCTCTTCCTGGTCAAACAATACGAACAGAGGTGGGGGTGAATCTAACGAATAAGGATAATAAATATGTGCATGTTGAGCTCTATATTGGGCCTACTATGTGGTCTTATTGGCATACACATATTGGCTAAGAGCATTGATCTGAAAATTCTAGAAATTTTCATACTGACGCCTCCTTCATTGCTGACATTAACTGGGGATGTCAAGAGGGTCTACATAGTGGTCCTTGCCGCTAGGTAGTATGTAAGGTTCCACCATTTTGAGGATATTCACCAAGAAATACTCATATTCTTCACTAAAATAGTCTTATATTGCTGGGTGAATTATTGGATATATCCCTATCTCTAGGGGCATGAAATCACTGAGAGTACGAGACTGATTTGGAATAGGTGGAGGGCTTCAATCTCTTTTCCATCATTAGCGCATGCTCCCCCAAGATGGTGTAAGATGAGGTGTTGATACAGAGGTGGTAACTGTTAGAAGAAAAAAACATAGATGGATCATGTTGATGCAAATGGGAACCAATATTACTATGGGACCAAGTGACTACCTTGCATACTATCTGGTCATCATACTTTTGAGACCAGCAGTTATATATCTACTACCATTCACCCTCAAAGTCTGTACCAGGGTTTGTAGACACACATGCCATCTAGACTAGGGCTGGACCCAATATGAATATGTTGTTTTTGACCCGATCCATGATCCATAATTTAAACACATAACACTATGTTAGAGTATCCCCATGTAACTAGTGATAGGGGCGATAATTGGGACAATCAGAAAGATTTTCCTCTTTGGGATTCTTGTATTATGGTTACTGTAGGATTCCATATTATTTGGAACTTCAAAATAGTCAGGGTGATAATCCTCATTGAATGATTAGGTCCAGTTTCTCTAGTCAAGGAAAAAGGCTCAAGGATCTTAGCCCCATCGAGGGGCTAGATCCTAGAGATGTTTTTGGTACATGGTAGGCTTTCTTAAACGGCAGTGGTGAGTTACATAGTGGCACATACCAATTACGAGGCTAGTGTTTCTAACTCAAAGGATGAGTTTGAGGAGGTGGCTCTTAGCGAGGCTATTTAAGTGGCTCTGTCGGTAACAATTACATCTATCTAGGGGCCTCTTGTTATGTAATAGTAGTAGTCTCAGACTTGGAGTCTCATCTTCTAGGAGCTTCAGGAGGCAATGGACATATCGTCTTGGCTTGGACGAAGGATTCGTCCATCCATTGAGCCTTGTTATAGAAATCTCATAATCCACATGGGAAGTTCGAAGAGATTAATTAAGGAACTAGATTAGTCTTTAAATTACCTATACACGTTTTCAGAAGCTATTCCCAAGTCAGCAACATATAGAGTAAATACATGAGGTTCTTCCACTTGGTGAAAAAGTTTGTGACACACTCATCTGACCTTTTCTTTCACTTGAACAGGTCGATAATATTAGAATTCTAGGTGGTGGAATTTAACTAGTAGATAAACTACATTTGAAGATTATACCAATCATCTATGTACCCAATGGCTAACTTGCAGTACTATACAAACATGGGTCCTTCTAGTATTCATATGAAACACCGGAGCATAGCAGCTTCCTGCTGTACTGGAGTTCCCAACATAGGTCCACACATTTAAATAAATTGGGTCATATATTGTAGTATATTTCTAGTCAAATTAAAATGGTAGAAGGTTAGATTTACTAAATCTGGTGGTGTTGGAATATCATCCACTCGTGCGGGATATAGCTTACCATCATGCATGATTGCCAGCTTATGAGTTTCAAGAGCATTGAGGTGATCAATAAGAGAAACCATCCGATTATCCTGGGAAAGATTACTATCATGACGAGGATACCTAACCACCAATGCATTGGTAGTTTTCTTAACATGTTATGATGGTTGAACAGCTCATGGAGCGGTTGGTGGGTTGACCCAAAGGGCCACTAGAGGAACCTACAAAGAAACTACTAGAACTTGATGAGCGGCTGGTAGAACCTAAGTCATGCCCTGAATTGGATTCTCATGTAACTCAAGTGGATTTGGTAATTAATACCATGCTCCCTATCAATAAAATTCTTATTCAACCCGAACTAGATGGGAAAGTTGTCGATATCACTAGGAGGAACCTCGCCGAGGGGATGTTGTACTTGTCCCTTCTACCCCTGTTGAGAATTACTGTAATCTAGCCACCACTCTGAAATGCATTTGGAATGTATTTCATCAACAGTATTCTTTTTTATTGAGTTTCTAATGCAACACAATATTTTCAGGATCATCCTATGTGTTATTAACTGGGCCATATGGGTCAGGGTGCTTGAGGGTCCTAGCGTTCTCTTTACCCTTGATGTGGTCTCAGCCAATAGTTAATGACTTGGAAGGTGTAGAAAGGCCAAGAGAAGTTCTTTGTTGCCGAGTGTGGAAACCTAAAGGGTCTTCCGGGTGTTTTGATACCCCAGAAGGATACTCATCTTATTTAGAAACTATATTGATGCCTCCTTCCAGATATATGTTAAGAACGACCATGTTTACAATGAGGATGCCCGAAGGTATATCCTTAGTATCACCAGGTGAAACAGGTTGGCGCAAGATTGGAATGAAATGTAGGGAATTGTACTGCTCATATCCATGGATCTGGGCATGTGTGGAAGCATCCATAATAACTATCTAGATCATTGTAAAGATTTGAATGCATCATTGGTGGGGGGGGGGGGGGGGGTTCTGATGATAACTAGGAAATATAAGGTGATTATCAATAGAGAGTGCAGCCAAATAAACCAGGAAATAGTACAAGCCAATGTCATCGATGTTTTCGTAGATTTTTTAAGAAAAATATCGATGATGGAGATGGAAATTCATCTTCCCTATGGTTCGGTAGAAGCACATAAACTCACACTAAGTGAGATACTCTAGAATATTGAATCTTTCAATTTCAATCAGCCTGAAAATCTTGAGGGGATGGTCCACTATGAGAATGTCCCACAAATTTCTTGGCTCAAACTCAAGATCCGGACCTTGGTTTCCCCATACAATGTCTAAGAGTTATTGATGGTATGATAATGTAACTTATGTGGAAAATTAATGTTGAAGCCAGGTCATAGGAGAGTATGGTGCATGAGCTGAAAAACCTATGCATCTTGGGCCATCTTCCAGATAATGCATTGGATATATAGCCACATCCTTATAAGATGGGGTTCTGACCACTACTTTATGAATAGAAGGGGAAGTTATTGGTAGTGGATTAGGATGGTTCTCATCATTGACAGGTTCCCAAAAAAATTCTCCATGATATATTGTCAAGGTAGAGAATAATCATGGTGATGACAGGGAGTATTTCACTGCAATACCCTAGAAAAGTGCATAATCAGTTTCCTCCTATATGAGTATATGGAGGGATTTGTGGATCTGATGCATCTTACATTCTACAAGGACTAGGATGATGCATATAGTTCTTTCCCCACACCCCGATACAAAAGATCAGGGATAAGGTTCCATCACTGAGTCACACTCTACTTCATAGTTGGAAAAGAGGATGGATTTGATTATGAAATGAGGCTTCTCTGGGTTATTCCTCTAGAGAAACCAACCCAATCTCCTACCTCATGATGGTTCCTTATTTCAGGGTTGATCTTTGACATGGGGAGGACCTCCTCTTTGATGATTTGGGGTGAATGGTGCACTTGGGAAGAGTAGTTTGTGAAGAAGAAGAAGACCTCACAAAGAGTGGATTTACGAATATCTGGGTTTTTTTTATTTCAATGGGCTTCGCGAAAGAGGGTACTTTGTGAAGCATAGTGTCCCATTCTAGGTGTGGAGTCTACATGTGCATGGAGGGTGTTTCAAGAATACATAATTCTTCATGAAGACCTATGTACCAAAAAAGGTCTCCTTCCTTTATGATGTCCAAAAGGCTTCGTGAAGGGAATACCCACATGAAGAGAAGGTAAAATGGAGCAAGGAGAAAGTGCTTTCACAAAGCTCATGTGGCTCAGATGATTCAATTTATCAATGAATCACAGAGTAGAAGATGCTTCATGATTCGAGAATTCAAATGGGAAAAAGAAAAGTTTTCTCCCCTTTAGACTGAGGGGATCTATGGATTTATAGGTTCTAGAGGGTGCGATGTGATTAGGGTGTTCCATGATGAATTTTCTGCTTTGCAACTGAATTTATATTCCTCAAGTTTCTTGATGTCATAGTGGATCTCGTCACTCCCCAAGTGGTGGATATAGAGGCTCCTGACTCCCATCAAGTTTCTCAGACACGTAGAGGAGTCTATCACTTCTTATACAGCAATCACAGAGGCTCCCATCTCCCATCAAGTTACTCAGAATCATATAGGATTCTCTTACTTCCTTTATGGTGGTCGTTGAGGTGGAATCCATGTTGCTTCATGTATTTTCACTGTTCGAGGCTTTACAAGGGAGGTTTGTGGGGAGACCATTTTTGGAAATTTATATTGTTCCTTTTCTAATTTATTCCAAGGCTCAAATTTTGGTGCCAACATGGGGATTTATGAAAAAACATTTATATGAAAATTTATGAAAATGAGTTTATTATTTAAAAGAATATTTATTATTTTTAAAGGTGAATAGTTTTATTTAGTGGAAAATATTTTAATGATTTATTATTCTGTCTTGGTTGTGATTTTGACTTTAAACATTCTATAAAATTTATTATCAAAAAATTTGGTTAATCAAGTTATTTTAGGAGTATGTAAATTACTATTTGAGGTCAATATTTATTCTATAATAATTCAAACTTCCTTGGGGATTTCTATTTTATTCAAATGGTATAAACAATTTTACTTTATTTTTATAAACCACAATGTGAATTATTTTTCTCATCCTATGATTTAAAATGATTTTAATAGGTCCTAAGGATATATAATAACAATATCAAGGTCAATTGTGAAATTTATTTAATGAATAAAATGTTTCCTGATTGAAATATAGGTGTCAAAATACGAACATGTTTTTAAGGGAAAATTGGACACTGTGTGGTTGTGTCCTCTTTATTATGTATTTTTCTTCCTAATAAATTAAAATAATAATCCTAAAAGTTCATAGAAATTTAATAAATTCAAACCATTATAATAAATTTTTTATTTTTTAAATTTTTATGATATAGGGAATTATAATCTTCCCCTAGGGTAATGTAGGGGTGGTTTTGGAATTTTTTGGTCATCTTTATCACTATTTTTGAAACTATATGATCTTATCATTCTCCTCTAGGTTTCATGGGTTCACTAAAAGAACACCCCATGTGACAATTTTTTTTATTTCACAATAGATTTTAAATTTTTAATAGGATTAATATTCTTTGGCCACTGTTTAACAAGCTATAAATCATTTAGAAAAGGTGTGGAACCCTGAATAAAAAAAATATTTATTTTTATTCAAAGTAAGGGGATACAATCCCTAAAAATGATAGATTGAGTAAGTCTAAAGTGATGTTGGGATAAAATTACACAGCCACTATAATATCAATGTTTGGTGTAAAAGTTCATAAATATAAAAAAAATATTTAGATATAAGCATTAATACCTATGGATAACATGATGTATGTCCCCTTATTTCTCCTTCTTCTAGAATGACTAGTCAAAATGTTATGATTAATATGTTTTTTAAAATTTTTAGGAATGGAATTGGTAATTAACTTGAGGTTTGGGGAGACGATTTGAAATTATTTGATGATCATGGGAAAATTAGACTCCACTATATAGAGGGAATATTTAAATTATTTTAGACAGTGAGAACAATAAGTAAGGAGTTGTATTCTACTAACATTATGTTAAATTCACTGTAGTATTCAATGTAGACCAAAATTATTGAACCATAATCATCTTGAATAATATCCCCATCATATATAAATATATTCAGGCATATAGCTTCAAATTTTAGTTTAAAACCTAAAACATGTTGGATTTATTTGACCTAGTGATCAGGGATACAATTTCAAGGGTGCTAGAAGATAGGGATTTGGAAGTGTTAATTCCAAATAGCTATAATAGAGCAAGAGATATTAGAGAGAATATCCCAATGATGAAATAATATAAGATACTTGATTTAAATACACTGATCCTAGAAAGATGTTTAATTATTCCAAGTCTAATTTCATAAAACCATGATATCCCAACAACTTGTAGTGAGAGTATCCTTACGAATAATTCCCTCATTAGAGGTGAACTCAAAAACCATTAATCCAAACTTCCTAGAATAGATCAAATGAGATGAGGTAGGGGTGATGTCTAGATTCTCTCCAATGGAAAATAAAATGCACAAAGCCCATTCACCATTCAAAAATAAATTTTCATCCATTTCCATACGAGGTTGGATGGAACAAAGACATTTTATGTGTTGGATGTTCACTAAAACAACCACCAATACATTGTGGTGGTGTATATGAAGTCATGGTTGAAAAATGCATTTTTTTAATGTTCACATGATACAGATGTGGTTTCATATCCATATTAACTAATTTCATTTGTCACAAACAAAATAGATGGTTCTTCTATGAATGGTGTACCTTATTTATTGATGTTCTTAGTTAATGAACACACTAATAAGAGTAACAACAGAGTTTAATGTGATAACAATCTAACCACTTCACATAGAATGAACTCTTAATTTAATAAATATAATTGAGGATTTCTATAAGGGGATGTTATCTTTTCCAATTTTGTGGGTGGTTCTTATGATTATTTCATGCAATTTGGAACTCCGTTTCATTACTAAAATATGTTCATCTCTTGGAGAAGATGATAGCACCCCTTTAGGCATTCAAGAGACCTCAAAAAAATATGTGGATCCATTTTTTAGTGTTTCCCCTTTAGAGGTAAGATATATTCACCCATTGAAAAACGTTTTATTCAACAATAACAGTTCATCGATGTAGAATATTGAATCTTCTGATATTTTAGGGGTTTCAATACATTGATTTATGCACTATTTTTCAAATATGTTTATAAGTTTGATTCATTGGAGATAGATCTATCATTGTTTGGATTTTAATATACTTCCATGGTTTATATTATGATCATTGGAACTAATCAATTTTATAAAAGATATTTTCTTCAAGGATTAAACATTTTAAATACATGTTTTTGAAAATCATCATTGGAATCATGATCTAGTGACTCCCATAATGGTTCTTAATTTGGATTATCTTGGAACCATGAATAGATCAATAGTGTAGGAGTCCCCATGGTCCTTTGAAATACCTTGATAACTAGTGATAATCCATATTGAAATCCATGATTCACTTTATATGATCTTGTTCCTTGAATTACATGTTAGGTATGTATCCATGAAATATAGTTTTCATCTTACCTTAACCTCAATTTTTAATTCTATTTATGATCTTAAGAATAATTATTTATTATAGTTTGTGAATATTATTGGTTACATATATAATTAATTGGATTATCTCTTCAATAATGTATCCTCACGTATATGGACTTGGGTTTGGACCATAGATCTACCTCAAAGATATGCCTTGTCTTAAAATGTGAATGTGGTTGAATATCTATCGCTTTAGGCGTACTCAGGTGGAGATTTTTAATATCATATAAATCTAAAAATTTACATTAAATTTTTATATACCATAGGCATATGAATCATTTGTATATGTGTGAATATATTTTTTTACAGTATTTGGTTGTGTATGAAAAGATTTTTGGTTGTGTAAATAGATACACACAATTGTGGTGTGAACACCTTAATTTGGTATGTAGAATAAAGAATCCATAACTAAAATATTAAAAGGCTACATACACAAAAATAATAAAACATGAGAAGATAAATATTGAATAAGATATAATATTTATGAATCTAATTTTAATATAATATATATTAAATTAGTGATATTGAAAAATCCCTAAATACTATGTGTGATATTCCTTCCAAAGAAACATTTATCAAGATCTATATCATTCAACTAGGTAGGTTATCCTCTAGTAGGGTGCCCCTAATTTACCTTATATAAGGCTGGAATGTGACAGATAACATTTGAGCATCTTTGGTTAGGATTTTCTCTAGCAATATTAGTATGTAATTTCTTTTTTTATTTTTGCCCTAGTGTTTACTTTGGGATACCCTAACCTAGGAAACACATAGGAAGGATACTATAGGAAGAGAGTTAAGAGAATCCATATGATGGGTTTGGTTAAGGAGTTATCTGCTCAACTATTCATGTATCACAACTATGGTCATTGAGATGATTCCATACCTAAATAATTTTTTGATGAGAGAAATTTTGTAATAGAATCATTACATTGTGAAATATGGATCTTAGATCGCTAAATTGATATGATTTTTGATGTCATCTTTTTTAGTGGGAGAAAATTTATTTAATGTACTCAATGAAAAGTTATAATACATGAAACCCTCTCACTAATACATATTTATATTAAATTCTAGTATTCTTATTCAAAATGATATCAAGATCAATAATAGGTATAACCTATAAAATATTTAAAGATTGGTATATAGGATTGAGAATTTTTTTAAAGGAGAAATATTCAGTGTACTAGAATGTGAATGTTATATATATTAATTCCAAAAACTCTTTCTCATGGGTAATAGATACTAGGTGTTTGTCACACATCAGTTCTTATAAACATATAATTAGAGATATTATGGAATTTATTAAGGGTAAAATAGATCTTCTTGAATGTAATAAATAAATAATTACTATATTATAAGTTGATACTTATGGTCTATGTCTACCATGTGAATTAGTCCTTGTATAGAAGAATTGTTATTTTTTTCCGATCATAAACATGAATTTTATTTCTGTATCATTTTTAGAAAAGATGGAATTTTTATTCATTATTATGGAAAATCGTTTTTCTATATTTAATAATGATATGTTTCATGAAATGGGGATTATAGTGATTTTTTATACATTAAATACATTGATAATCTTTTTTATAACATTCATAACAAGAAGGTAAATATTGGTCATAATATGACCTTGTTATTGGGAATTTGGACATATAAATTAGAAAAAAAATCAATGTCTTCCTAGAAATAGATTTTTCAAATCATTTGACTGTGAATTGTTCAACACATGTGAAATTTGTTTGATGACAAAAAAACAAAGAGCCTTTTTGGAAAAGGTGAAAGAGATAGTGGAAAAATAGATCCTATACATTGTGATGTATATTGACCAATGATTACCCAAAAAATGGTTGTTTAATATACTTCATTAATTTTATATATGACTTTAGTTGGTATGTTTTAAGTGTTTCTAATGAATCACAATTATGAAACATTTCAAAATTTTATAGAGTTTTAAAATGTAGTATATAATCAACTAGGAAAGAGTATTAAAATTACCTGATCTGATTTCAGTGGTGAATAATTGATCTTGGAATTCCCTGATCATCTGAGGAATTGTTGAAAATTTCCACAAGTTAATCATCCAAGAACATCACAGTGGAATAGTGAGCCTAAAAGGAGGAATTGTACCCAGTTATACATGGTTCGATTGATGATGATTTAGTGTGGCCATATAATATAATTTTGGGGTCATTCTCTAGATGTAATTTACTATTACTAAATAAAATTCCATATAAAATAGTTATAAGGATTCCATATGAGAAATGGTATGTGAAATGTCCTAGTTTGACCTTTATGAAGATTTATTTTTCTAAAAAATTTGTAATGAAATTAATTTTAAGCAAACTAGACCCAAAATACGATATGTTCTTATTTTTTGGTTATCCTTAGGAAACAAGGGGATATTATTTCTATAATCTTATTTGACATAAAGTTTTCATGTCTTGATATCTATATTATAATAGAAGGAACACATAAATAAACATTCCAATAGGTTTAAATTTGATCTTGGAGAAGATCAATACCAATAAAAAGTAGGAGTTCTTGGGATGGAGGTTGAGTCAGTTCTGTACAGATTTATAGAATTAGAGACAAGACAAGTTACACATAAAACATAAATTTTTTGGAGGATTAATTAAGAAACAAAGAGATATGTATTTATCATGGATAATGATTATAAACTAATTTTCATTATAGATGAAACTTCTACCTTCCAAGTGGAAATTGAGGGTTCTTATAAGAAAATTCATCCATACGGGATGAAACTTTTTGAGAGTTTTTGAATTTTTTAGTATATGGACCAGTCATTTTGGGAATGATGAATCAAAATGAGGTTATAAGAAATTTTAAATCGCAAAATGGTTTTTTGAACATGTATTAAGGTTTTATTGATGAACTAGGAGTTTGGGAGGCCATTGGAGGAGTTGTTGGAGCCCCATGCTACTGAAAAGTGTTATTACATATGATCCATGTTATGAATATGGTATTAATGATCTGAAAAAGGTTCATGGGGTGAACCTATATGTTTCATGATTTGAAAATTCCCCCAAAGGATAAGGTTATAAAATCATTGTGTGTCACCTTACATCACACCATGAAAATTTCTAGCCTATTTGTTTTAATTTAAAATGGATCATTCCTCTTCCTTTACATGAGTAGCGATGCATGGGAGGGCCTTATCTGGAAACAATCTCAATCATTTATCCTCCATTTTGGGTGGTTTTGGGTGTGATTAGATGGTTCAAGAAGTAAGGTGCTTCCTCCCATACTAATATCATTTATCCCACTCTCTCTATCACTAATTTTAAGGATTCTTAGTTTAAGTAGAAATATTGATTTCAATGGAGGATGGTGAAATAGAAAATGTTAGATTAGATTTTCATGGAGCCTAGGAAGGGGGGAACCTGAAATTATGTCTTCCTAACTCTATACATTTTCCCATTGAGTTACTTCATTGTTTGTAAATTTTCAAGGTAATTTCCTTAAATTCAATTTTAGATTGTTAAATCCAAAAATTGACTTGGGGGTTTTGCATTATGTTGGTTTGGGTGACAGTTGGGAGTGGACTATAACCCATAAATAGTGGTTTTAGTGTAACCCAATGACCCAATTAATTTTCCCCAAATATTTAGTTTGGGATTCATTTAATAATTAATTATAATTGATTATAATTAGTTATATTGGGTGCCCTGGTGTTATATAGGTTCCTAGAATAAGGAAAGTGACTTTTTAAGTGTGAAAAAGATTGGATGGGTCTTGGTGATCTTAGATGAAGATTCCAAACTAAGACATTCAATTTATATGATTTAGTTAAATTTAGGTGGTCTATCACACATTCTCTTTTAGTAAATTTTATTAAATTTATGTGTTATGTGGTGTGCTCTGGTAGCTCCACTAATAGCGATGGACCCTTAATTAAATTTGATTATTAATTAAATTATTAAAACTACATAAATAAATAAATAATTTTTTTAAATAAATCTATTTCCTTAAACTATAACTAGAGAAAATATCCAAGTGCCACTTTAGTCCCTAGGGAATTAGATTAATAGATTGGTCACTGTAGTCTACGACCTTATTCATAATATTTTCCTTGGATTGAAATGGACCTATTATCAAGATTTGTAAATTTGGAATATGTGGGATAAGCCTACTATACATAAAACTATATGACTTCAATAACTACTTTAATAGGATGGTTCTCACAAAATAATATATTGTTCTTGGTGTCCTTTCATGACCCGAAGACCAACTATTTAATTTCATTAAGATTTTAAAGGTCCTGAAGTGTTAGAGGGTACATCTTAGGCATGGTTTTTATCTTAGGTATGTGATTAAATGTTAAGCTAGGAATTTTTGGGGACCCAAATCAGGGTTACCTCACATTAAGACCCCAGTAAGTGAGAGTTGAGAGCGGGTGGTTATGACCAAGGGTATCCCCTAAAAGTATGATTAACCAACACAACCACTAAGGATAGTAACATAATAGGATGGGTTTGAGAATTTAGTTTACCCTACAGCTTCATGTCGAAAATTAAATCACTTATCATTTATTTTTTATTTATATAATGTTATATAATTATAAATATATGGTTAGTTCTTGAGTCATGAGCTTCCCTCAACAACTTTCATGGACAGGTGAATATGAATATAATGTATATATTTATAATAATATGTATATTTTTTACTTGTGTATTTGGATATATAAAAATAAGTACATATCTAGTTGGATTCCTAATATATTTGGATCAATATCATAATTAATGAAGATTTCCATTTAATGGTAATTTAATGTTTGAATTGAATCTGATTAACAAATGAATATCCTTGGATTATTGGTGACGTCTAGATCAAATATTTGATTCTATTATTTGTAGAATTCCTATAATCTCTGGGATTCATCACAACATCAGTAAATATATAAGGTTATATTGTTTATCTCATAATCCTATTTGAGTTATGATATCACCCAAGATGAGTATCATGTTAATACCTGGAAAAAGCTAGAGGTTACAAGTTGTACATATTTCACCTAAGTAATTTATGCTTGTGATTTATGTTAGGATAATGATGATCACCTCAATTGGTTCATGGGTTACTCTCTAGGATCATATGGATTCACAATGATTCTATTCATAAATTTTTATAAGATAAAGATATACAGTTGATGATTGATGGATGCCGAGTTATCATTTGGATCAATAGAGTATTTCTATTAAAATGCATATGATTCATCCCATTAGGAATGAATTCCAGTTTCAAAAGTTTAGACTGACTATGGATAATGACCTCAGAATATGACATAGGATATGAATAGGGAACTTTGATGAATTTTATTGGTTACTCTGATTACCCATGGATTAAGTTGTATGACAATGATGCATTAGATCCAACTTCATGACTTATTTATAGGATTTTCTAGATGATACTGAGAATTCTAACGTATATTTTGTGGAGGAATGTAAAGACAATACCATAGTAAGGACTTCTATCCCCTATGGTGATGTAGATTTCTCAAGGATATTTTGGAGGATGGCCAAAGTAGGTATGGTTAGGATAGTCTAGCCATTGGTCCCTAGGTATGACATTGGTTATTAAATTTATTCCAATAGTTTATTATTATTTTTATTTATTTGAGTAGATTATATAAAAATACACTAATTTTAATAGTTAGGCATGGGAACAAGTTGGTTTCAATGTAATGAGTTTTGTACTCACATCCAACTCGTGCTGCCATTGCACTTGGGTACTTGATCAAACATTCACTTGGTTAGAGTCACACGCTGGGATGATGCCTAACATTGATTGAGCATATTGATTATACATGTGTAAGGAGATTTGTTTTAGGTATATGTTAGGGTTTTTTTGATTCCAATATTATAATTTCTTAATTATGGTTTGTATGTATAACTGAACCAGTTGGAGGTTAGTGTATGTATGTCATGGATGTCGAGACCCTCACCGAATTTCATTTTTTAGCAGCTATTTATATATATATTCTTCAACAATTAGTTAAATTGATATATTTATGATATTTAATTATTACACATTTTTATTAATATGATACGGGGGGCATAGTATCACACGGTCACACCCTAGTCCCTCACTACTAGTCAAAAACCTCTACTGTATAGGGAGGTTCCCTGGGGTCCATGTGGAAACCCAACTTTGTTGTTGATCATAGTAAACTAGGATGGGAATGAAAAGTGATATTATATTTGTTTCTTTCATGTTATCTTACTATTTAAGATATCGTACACATGATCAATAAGAATGTGTTAGATCATGTAATGGATGTCAGACTGGTGTATTATGAAAACTTGTTCCAATAATAATTTGAGGTTAATATGGATATGAGATTGATGTTCTTGGTTGTGATGTTACAGTTTTATATGATTTTGACTTTGATCAATGAACATGTGGTTTTTATTTTAAGAATTATTTTATATTTTTTTCAATTTTCCAATTGGATAGAGTTCGGTGAAAAGATTTTTAATTTGGTCCAGTAAATACAAGAGGAATCTCATGCATCATATTTGGCACATAGGACCCACATGTTATTGAATTTCCAGTGTGTGGTTTATATTATTTATGATATTTCTATATATTTAAATTTTCAAAAAAACCTAAATAGTTTATTCCTATATAGTTTATCAGTGGAATTCTACTCAGTTTGAAATCATTTTTTTACATTCATCTTTGAAAGTGCATGTAGACTATTCCATGATGTGAATAGGTAATGGTGAAATAGATTTAATCCCTTCTTCACATTAGGCATAGAAACCATTATTAGATTATAATTGAAACTATGTGTCTCATTAGTAACACAAGTAGGTCACTAGGGGCATGATATGCCTTATATAGGGACATTTAGGAGAATTTTTTAAGTTCTTGATACTCTTGTATTGACATCAGTAGTCTAGAATTAATGTCAAATTCCCAAATGTTGACCCTTGTAGTTAAATGTGGATAGCTAAAAAACTTCTAGTAGACTACTTGAGGGGATTTCCTATTGTTTATGGTCATCTAATATGATTTTCTAAACCTGATATCAATAGGTACTTGGACTCTCTTTGGTGATATTGAACATTGAGGGGTTATTATCATGTATATATTCCCAAAAAGGTTAAATTATTCATATTCTCAAAGTTGAAATCATGACCTCTAGGGTGTAGTCCCTTATTAGGATACTCATAGGGGATCTTCACCTGGTAGGTTATGCTAGGAAATTGATTCCATAAATGATTAAGGAATTAGAAACCACCCTTAAATAAATTTTTTATTAATGGGTTTCAATTAAATGCGATTCTAATTACAACATGTAGGGTGTTTCTTATCTAACATGGAAATGAAAACCCGTATATCTGAAACCATTTATGTATGTTTTAACCTTATTAGGTTGATATTATTTTTACCCGCCTTCAAAAGTTTCTCATTTAGAGTGAGTTTTTAGGGATTTTATATGTCACGTAATAGTCAAGGATGGAATAAGGATGTTTACATTGCATTTAAATCAAAATAGTACATGAAATTTATTTCAGTTCCCTAAATATGTGTGGTGGTAATAATTTGATACAATTATATGTGAATCCCATGAGTGGATGATTGGGAATATCGATATTGTGGTTTGAGATGGAAGCCTATATTTCATCCTCTGGGCTATGAACTTTTTCAGAAGTTTGAACTATGGGATATGTAGATGGATATAGTTTCCTTGGCATGAGACCTGATAGGTGGGGATAGGTAGAGACCTATATACCATTAATTATACTTTTAACCTAGTTATTTAGTGTTTAGTTTTATCGAGGGAAACCCGCGAGAGGGGTTATCCTAGGTTTGTTGTTTCCTTTGAGACAAAGCAAAAGTACATTATTTAATGTGAGAGATCTATGCACGAGAGTTTCTAAAGGTTTAAATCATAAGAAATATGATGGTTATGGTTTTTAATGAGGCACATATTGTGATTGGGTATTACAAGTGGCTTTGATGAGGATGATTTTTGGTTGCTAGCATTGATGACTAGGGTTTCAGTTGTTAACTGTGCGGTCAGAGCACTAGTAGATGCTTATGAATGGAATGAATATGGGTGGTGGTCACGTATGTGGATGAGACTTACATTCCACATAGAAAGGTCAAGATATCCTTGGTGACATGTGGCTCATAGGAATGTGAGTTGAGTGTAGAAATCAGTGATGGCTATAGGCATCCGAGTCCTAATGGTAAATAATGGGATGGATATAGGTAAAATGGCATGGGGGTTTAGTGGAAAGACTAATGTCCCACCATAGTATAGGAGATATCAAACTAGGTTCATGTGTAAGAGAATAAATGATCTAGGTGAATTCAACATTGGTTTTGACAGAATGAAATGATCACGGATCATGATGAGTGACACCTATGCTTAGGTGATTAAAACATTGATGTGGTACTCAAGGAGTGGTAAACAATAAGACATAGGGTGGGGAGGTAACCATTTTCCATTTGAGGGTGTGTCCTTTATTATGATTGATTTTTTTTTCATTGTCATTTATGAAATTCCTATGATCTGATAATGGTTTCTAGTTATTGTATCATGTTTGCAATTAAGTATGAGTGGGAAATAAATGTATATAAATTACTTGTGGTAGTGGAAAAAGCATGAACATTTATGGTATGACACAAAGACAGTAGTGTTAGAGAAGTTGGACTAGTCCTTGGATGGTTTTTTGGGTATTTTGATGTTGTTGAATAAATGTAACCAAATTCTACCGGATTCCTCAGTGAATGTTAGTAGGGAATTTAGATATAGTATAAGGTGGATTTTGTGTGTTTGAATCAAACTTGGGTTGATATCAGCGTGAAATGAGGGTGATACATGTGGTGGACATGTTTCATGACATGGTTCATGGGGTGAACCAATTTGGTCTTATTTTTTATGGGGTGAATCCTTATTTCATCACAAGGATCGGGGGGTGAATAATGTGATGAAATATTTCATGCCATGTTTTCAGAGGGTGATACATGTGAGGAAAAGTAGTGGGAATTTCGTTTGGGGTTAAAATTCTTATAAAGTGTGATGGTATGGTTCTATATATCAATATACAAGCATGACCCTGTGTGTTGGGTTATTATTGGAATTTTTGGACTGGTGGTAGGAATCTACTTTTAAGGATGCGTCTATAGGTACAATTGAGTGATTTCAGACAAATACAGTCATAGGAAGTCTAATTAGTGCTTTTTCGTTTGGTTATAAATGGAAATATGGGATAATGTGTTTGGATAATCATGTTGGAAGTAGTTATCCGGTTTTTGGACAACTAAAAATGTTGTCTGGAGAAGCAACCTTAATGGTGGGAAATGTTGTGGGTCAGAAACAGTTGAGACCAGTTGTGTTCTATAGTGGGGAGAACCAAGAACCTGTTGATGACTTGAGTTATGGAATTATATTGTTCTAGGGTAGATGGGTGCCATGGTGTGCCAGATAAGTGTTTTATTGTTGGATACTAGTGGTGTATCAGGTTTTGATTAATTATTCACCCCATTTTAAACCCTTATAACCAATGATAAAACATTAATACCACTTTAAAACCCAAAAACCCCTTAAGACGCTCATGGCTAGAGTTGTGCAGTGAATGCTTTTTTAGTTATCTAGAGTAGGACCTGGTGAATTGAACATGTTTTTGATACCTTAGTGGGTTGGGTTCATTTGGTAAATACATAAAAAGACTTATTAGGGATGATATGTTTCTTAGTGGGGGATATTTTAAGAACCCTCATCCATATGGGTTGAACCTTTCATCATTAATTTTAATTTTTACCTGGGGGACTAGTTTTTTTTATTTCTAAGAATCATAAGAAGGTTGTGAGAGTCTAAAATCCCTAAAATGGTGTTTCCAAACATTGATTAAGGTTTTATTTAGGATACAAGGTTTCAAGAGGCCACCATAGGACTGGTGAGGGGCCTCATGTTGTTGAAATTTTTTGTTACATGGTATTCATGTTGTGACTAGGGTATTCATGATATCAATATAGTTCATGGGGGTACACCGAAGGGTTTAGAGATTTGAAAAGGGTCCTAAGATACTATCCTAAAAAATCACGGTGTGATGAATTATTTCATGCTATTATTTTTTCCAACAAATTTTTTAATTTAAAAGGGGAATTATCCCCCACCATCCTTAAAATGAGTAGTGCCACAATGGGAGGGCCTCTATATGAACCTCTATCGCTTCATTTTCCATTGATTTAGGTGAAACTAGATGGATATATATGTATGGTTCCTCTACCCCTAGCCCTCCCCGTTATCCCCTCTCATTGTCACTGATTAAAGGAATGTAAAGACATTTTCTGGGTTCCCCTGATTACTCATAGATTGAGTCGTATAACTAGTATTATGAAGATCTTACTTGATTACTTATTTACAGGATGTCTAGTTGAAACCTCTAATTATAGCTTATATTTAGTGAATGTGATAATGTGTGATCCTGAGGCTAGGACTCCCCCCTACGGTGATGTATCATGCTCAATGGTATTTATTGCACTAGTAGATGCAGGTATGATTATACCAGGGTAGCCATCATGCCCTAAGTATGAAATTAGTTATTAAAATTTATTTCAATAGTCAATTATTATTATAATTATTTGGTTTTGTATCTTAAAAATGCATTAAATTCTTTTAGTGGATAGTCTAGAGACCACAATTGTGGTTCCCTACTTAGTTTTGTACTCACACCCTTCTTGGTCCACTATTACACATGGGGATCATATAAAACATTACTTTGTTATATGAAAAAATTAGGATGGGATATGGGATTTATCAATCAAATGGAACAGATATGTATATGGTTCTTTTGATGATGTAAAAATCATGTTTATTGTGGGGAAAAATTATTTTCATTATTCTGGTCTATAAATGTCACCAACCTAGTGGTTTTTTAGTGTATGTATGGAATGGTTGTTCGGGCCCTTACCGTATTTCATTCGATATCACCTGTTTATAATTATTTACTTCCAATTTTAGTAAAATTGGTATGTTTATCATTTTTACTTATACTACTATTTTTCTAGCACTGATATAAGGACATAGTCTCCCAACACATACGCCCTAGTCCCTTGTTCCTAGTCATCAACCTCTAGCATATGGGGGGGCATAAGGCCATGTGGTGACTCGGCCCGATTAATATTCATAGTAACCCTGGTGGGGAAAGAAAATGTTTTATTAGACTTGTTAATTTTCTATTTTATTACTATTTTGGATATGGTAGGATCTATATTGGGGCTATAGGACCCTATATCACTATATTGTCCGCATTGAATGAAGTGGTGGCTCTCTACCCATCCCCCTCTTAATGGGTTGTTTTATTGGGAGAGGATTATTGGGGAATATATACCATGCTGAACACACCTTTAGTATCATATTAGGGATAAGTAATTAAGTGTCATGACATGACACCCATAGTTCTCATTGTGACACCCCAACAGCCTGCAACCATGACCCGTAGGACACACATTTTCATTCATTTGGGACTCTAACAATAGACCCATAAGTGATTTCTTTATGAATTAAAGTATTCCTACATCGTTTGATATAAATTATAGGATATAAATTTGGGTTGTAGGACACTCCAACACAATACTATTCTATTTATGTCACTCCCTCGTTGTTTTTTTCTTCATGAGGGATCACTTGTAACGCCCCGACCCTAGTTACCCAGAGTCGGTGCATTATTTCATAACATTGGAATGATCACAAGAAAGATCAAATCTCGAAAGACCGATTGGTTTAGTAGCCTTGGAAACACTAGATATATTCATAAGTTTTACATTACATCATAAAATGAAAAACTACTACAACAACATAATGTCTCCACAGTCCACACTATTATCCACTCATAATATCCCTGTAGGTCATTCATAACTTACTTCTTCACATCCTGGGGAAAATAAAACATAGAAAAGGGGTGAGCTCAAATGCCCAGTAAGGATAACAATATAGCGGAACATTCAAAATAAGCATAAACATTTAAGGCAATGCATTACTAAAACAAAATCCTTTTAAACTTGAACTTCAACATAGTATGGCAAAAGTAAAATGAAATAATGCCATTTACTTATTCACATGGATACACTACTAATCGAATAATCACATGCAAAATCAATAACCACTTTCATAATGATGGAATGCATAATTCTAAACTTTAATTTCTTTGTCAAGGCCTCGTCCCAAGACCTTGGGGCTAACTGTAACCAGAACCCAACCCGGAGTGCCTCTAATAACCGGACACCAACCCGGAGAGCCTCTAATAACCGGACACCAACCCGGAGTGCCTCTAATAACCGGAGACCAAACCGGAGGGCTTACTTTTACCAGTCCCTAACCTGGAGGGCTTACTTTTACCAGTCCCCAACCTGGAGGGTTTACTTTAACCAGTCCCCAACCTGGAACATACTTGTCCAACACATTCATATGAAGTAAAGGTTGAAATATAACATAAACATTCTAATTGGAACTAGCATACGAAATGTCAATACTTTACTCATAAACCATGAATGATATATAAATGACACATCTACAGTCAAACATATCACAAAACTTCATTACAATATGGAAGTTTTAAATCATAATAAATCAACTTCAAATAATCTTAAAATCCATCAAAGGATGTTGACATAGATGAAATCAAAATTCTTCTTAAAGAAATTACTCCTTTTATTTTGAAATCATTTAAGATCCATATAAAATAAAACATTTTCTTTGAAAATTTTCTTATAAGATTGTAAGGGAAGCTTGGAAGATTTTATAACGGCGGAAAATAGCTGCACCCTCCGTATAAGTTAAAAAAACATTGTTACCTTAATTTTGTCGAAAAGGTTAAAAAAGACCTTGTTTTGAAAACGACGGAAAGATTCCTTTATAAACCTTTTATAAAAAATTCAAACAAGGGTATAAATGACTTTAACCCATATTTTTGTAAATAATAAATATGTTTTGAAATACATTTCTAAGAAACATGGATGTGGATGATAAAGAAATCCCAGTAGATTATTACGTATAAACAACCTCGGATAATGAAGAGATTGTGAAATAACCCTTACCAATTTGGTAACTTATGAAACATACAACCCATGAAAGAGGTATCATACAATGAAAATGTAAACACACATAAGGTAAATTGTATTACACAAAGAATACAATTATGGGCAGTAAATACACCACACAAAAGATAATAGTGGAAATATGGCATGAATCTCACGGAAATAAAGAGTGAGATGAAAACCCCTTACCACGTTAATCAACTGAGTCGTATGGCCAAAAGTTAATAACCACCAAATGATTTATATAATAAAATGAATATAAAGAGAATCATGATAATATATATCAAATGGCAGTACACAATACACCACTTTCAATAATTTAGTGGCGAACAATGGAAATCTCACGGAATTGAAAGTGAGATAAGAAAATCCCTTACCTTGTACTTTTACTTGGTTAGGGTAGGTTAACCTCCTATATAATATTGAAATAATTGTTATTAAATTATACAAGAATAATATATATTAATATCATATCATATATGATCTTTTAACTTTTCTTTGTTAATAATGTCTTAGTATTATCGTTGTTTCGGGTGTTAACTTACCCGTTTTCTTTTATATGTTTTATTACGTAACCCATGTTTGTAATGGATAGGTTGTATATTATTCATATCCAGAATGATATCAAGTCCTTAAAAATCATTTTTAAATCAGCAAATGATAATTATACTTGAATGGATATGATGGAGAATGAATCTCATCGCGTTTGTGGAGACGGTAGTCCGTACGTACGCACGAGCGACAATATCATTCTTTTGATATTAAAATAATATATAAATGAATGGTATATCATATATACAGAATCACTAACATGTTATATTTATTATTTACATGAGTTACACATCATTATTATACCCATCCAAATAATAATATATTGAATAACAATTACACCACGACGTGGAGACGGTAAGCCGTACGTACGCACGTATGGTGACATGTTATTCAAAGGGTGGATAGAATACTGAATATGGTTGTACCATATTTATAATAACATCACAGTATATATATGATATTGGATTTATTATTTTATAATGGTAACAACAAATTAATAAGAAGTGGAAGAAGAAGGAACTTGGAAAAAGGGTGGTGAAATCATTACCTCTTCTTCGGGTTCTTCCTTTTGATTTGATCAAAGGGGCTCCTTAGGTTGGCTTTATGATCAAACTAAGGCCTCTAGGTTGTAGTGAGGGATGTTGGGAGAGTATTTGGGCAGAGTTTGGCCGAACCAAAAGGCTTGGAAGGTGTGAAGAAATGAGAAGGAGGAGTGCCCTTTTATAAGAGGGGTGAGGGGCACCTTTGGAAAAGCTAGAAATATTAATTTATAATAAATTCATAATCGGTTTCCAATGGCTCCAAAGTTGACTATTCAAAAGTTAAGGTGGGGATGGGTCGCAAACAACTCAACCAATAGAATTTAGACAGGATGGGGTACTTATATTAACCCCATCTTTAAGTATTAACTCTAAGTTAATTAGTTTCACTTTTACAATGTCTCTTTGTATTTTTATATAATATGGTTAATAAACTTACTATATACATCCAAGAGACCCCCAACTGGTCCATTAATGATGAAACTATCATGATATAAGTCTCTTGGCCGAAACATATATTTTTAGGAATTTAATATTAATTAATAATATAATATTTGTTTTAAGAACTCTTTTATGTCAATTTTGACACTATTCAATAGTTGATTTTTGTGAAACTCATAACAGATTGATTACTTCGAACAAAGTCAATTAAATCAATCCTAATATATCATATTATCCTAGAAAATTAGTTTAATTCATTAAAAGTTTCATATTATATTTATTTGGGTATTTATAATATCAATTATTTTAATTTTTCACTATTATAGTAATTACTGCATCATCATTGTGTCATAAATAAAATAAATTATTTAATGTCTAAAAATTATAAATAAAATATCATTATGTAGGAAATATTTTTATATTTCTAATGAATATTTATAATCTAAAATCCAACATATATAACCCTATGTAACAATTGTTTTTCTAAAAGATATATGCTTGTGTCATTTTTGTATTCATTTTAACTTAATTAAAATAAAGTGTCATTATCACTTACGAGTGGATCCATGGGGTCCCAAAATCGACCCAAAGATGCCCATGGTAGACCATGTATCAAACAATAGGGTTAAGACACGTTTTAGGGTAATTTAGTATTATTATAATATTATTGTTTAACCCTTATTTACCGGATTTACCCTTAACCATGGTAAATAAAATATTTACCGCAGTAATTATTCAAAATGTCTAAAAATAAAAGTTACCTATTTACACAATTTGAACATCCTGATTCCAAATATGGAATCCATTTTCCTAAATTCAAAACACAGAAGTGTCAGAAATTAATTTAAAATTAATTCCCACTGTCAAAACAAAAAGCGTGTTTTTAAGAGATAATAACTATCAAAAGATTGACACTTGTTTATGTCGGTTTAATTGTAAAATTATGTCCAATGACCAACATTATATTAAAAGGTAAAAATATATTCTAAATATACTTTAAAACCACTCAAATTTATAATTTATCACTATTAATTATTTTGATTAAAAAGTTTGTTTTTAATTAAAATTTAGTAATTTTCACTATTCATCAAAATATGAAAGTTATCCGAAAAGTACCAAAATTTCACCTTAGGCTAAATTCGATATTCTGAATCCAGAAATGAAGTCCATTTTAAAATATAAAATATATATAATTTCGAAAAGTAGGTATTACTATTCATAACGGCTAGTTTGATTGGTTGTGGTGTGTGTTAAAACTCAAGGTTGCGTACAACACACGCTACTGTATTATTCAAAGAAAGCGTACCGTGGAAGCTTGGGATGTTTCATTTTAAATTTTTGATGTCCCCATTTAGTCAAAAAGTTTAAAATATTGTATTTAAAAAGGGTTCACTATTAAAAGTTGATAAAAGTGAAATACTGAAAATGAATTTGTTCTTGCATTATATCTAAGAAACTCATAATATGGATTCTAAAATTATAAGGATTATATAAAGTTTACAATTTAGATAATACTATTCATAACCTCTTTTGAATGGATTTTTTTTTGTAAGTCATGGTGTGATTGAACTCGGTGTTGCGTGTAGTGCAATTTATTGAATTATTTTGAAGAAATAACACATTATGAATTCTTGGGGTGTTACATTCTCCCCTCCTTCAATAAATTCCGTCCTCGCAATTTGAAATTGTTCTTCGAAAATAAAAGGTTGAAAGTAGATAATATATTTGTGGTAAAACCCACATCGGAAATTGGGTTACTAAAATTTAGTCTTAATATGAGGAAAAGAGAAATCAAAGGGTCACCACCAAATTATGATCTCGATTAGGAGAACATTGGTGGCAATTAGAGACATATAATTGGAGGGAAAACATAAATATTTATAGGTAGTGATTGAGGCCATCAATCACAAACAAGTGTAAAATTTAGGTCCTTAAATTCATCAATCTATGTTGATTTGAAATACCATCGGTTCAACAAAACATAGGGTATTTGGATAACACATTTTTGACGTTTCAAAATATCTTAGTTGAAATCCCACATCGAAAAATGAATTAATGAGGCCTCTATTTATAATAAAGAGTCGAAAGTATGAAGATTACCGAAAATAACACATACTAGGGTTCCATGTAGGAAAATATGGATATGGAAGAAAAATATAACCATCAATTATCTAATGGAGAGTGGTAGAGAACATGGCTATGAAAAGGCCAGCAATCCCAAAGTCATAAATTAGTGATGATTTAAGGTACCATCTAGGAAAACATTTTTGTTCTAAGTTGCTTTTCTTAATGTTGAGGAATTTATTTATGAGATTGGATAAGATCATAAGGAGATATACTTACTTTATAATTAGAGTTTTATCCATTAATAAATTTCTACCACAAACTCATCTTTCACTCTAAAAGATAATAGAATGTAAAAAATTCTATTTACACTATTCGTATAGGGTTCCAAAATAAACGAATTTATAATTAATCTACAAGATCTTTTAATAAAAACTACATTATTTAATCCAGGACACCTCGTGGGCCAGTGGTAGGTGATACACCCTTGTCGCCCTTCGGTTGCGGGTTCAAGTCTCGTAGCCTTGCCGGACGCGACGGGTTGCCGCCCGACCTCCGGGTTGTCCTTTTATGGGAATCCAAAATAATCCAAACTAGAACTATCAAAAATACTTCTGTCCAAACTCACATTCCAACATTTATAAGGAAGGTAAACATAATATAGATCCTTTCTACCCCGTAATAGCATATTAATACCTTCATCATGTATTACCATATTCCTTATTGATTACATTCATGATCCCTTATTCCATATAGAAAGATGGATATACTTCATTAATCCAAAAATGTTTTAAACCCCAACAATGATGGAATATACAAATCATTAATCAGTTCCAAGGTAGTCAAGAATATCCAATATAATTTATCCAAAACAATCACATATTATTCCAAAATCACTACCTCAGTATCAGAACTATATTATGATTTATCATTCTCTCAACCATATATTTTCCAAAAATTTATCCTGCTATTGAGTCACTTTTCTTTGTTCCACACAATCTCAAGTCCTTAATGAAATAGTACTGCAGTACAATCCTTATATACTCCATAATTATTATAACAAGTACATTGTTGATACAACAATCAATTGACATAATCAACATAAGAACTCTAATCATTCCTCTTCATCTGTGGTAGTATCATAACTTGATTATTATCCAATAACATCATTTGCGGCATAGTCTGATGACTGGGACATAAGTTCACGTAGTGTCCAAACTCCTTGCAAAAGAAGCATTGTACATTTGAAACCATTTTCTTACCCTTGCAGTCACGTACTTTGTGCCCTTTTCCTCCACACTTATAACAAACTCTCATTCCTTTCAGGCAAGTTCCAGGGTGTTTCTTTCCACAGTTACCACATATGAGAAAATTCTTCTTTTCCCTCTACCCTTTATCCATATTTCTCTCTTCCATCCTTTTCTTCTCTTGCTTCCCTTCAAATCCATAGGACTCAGTAAACTCTTTACTTATCTTATCAATACATGATATTATTTCTTCATATGATGATAATACATGGGAGACTATTTCTCTTATAAATTCTAGCTTATGACCATGAAATATATGATCCTTCCTTCTCTTTGGATCATGTGCATTGTTGGAGTTCTTATTCCTTCTACTAGGCACCATTTCTAAACAATGGCATACACTATATTAGTTTATAAATCAAAATACATAATCCCATACTTATAAAACACTTAACATAAATTGAACTATTTATGGATATAATCCATAATCATAAAAAAAAATATTTTCTTTGAGGAAGTATATACTCATAAACCCTTCATAATGATCTGTAAAGAAAATGAGAGTTATCCTAAGCATATCCCCCGGGAGTGTCATAACCAAGAGTGCAGCAAGGCCCGTTGTCGTGCACTAGTTCCCGTTCGAGTCTAGCTCAAAGCGGTGTTTTCGGGTTTTACTTCTAGGTACATCTGTGCCAGAGCCGCCTCTACCTGCTCGTATCCATACTGTGATGTATTGCTCGGAAAACTCACAAAATCCCTACAATAACAAAATTCTAGGAAGTTCTTCTATACTAATCCTCAAAGTTCATCTTAGGTCTACGTGCTCTAATCATAGTTTATCTAAATCTAGTTTCCAAGGTTTGTACTAAACTTCATCTGATACCAACTGTAACGCCCTGACCCTAGTTACCCAGAGTTGGTGCATCATTACATAACATTGGAATGATCACAAGAAAGATCAAATCTCGAAAGACCGATTGGTTTAGTAGCCTTGGAAACACTAGATATATTCATAAGTTTTACATTACATCATAAAATGAAAAACTACTACAACAACATAATGTCTCCACAGTCCACACTATTATCCCCTCATAATATCCCTGCAGGTCATTCATAACTTACTTCTTCACATCCTGGGGGAAATAAAACATAGAAAAGGGGTGAGCTCAAATGCCCAGGAAGGATAACAATATAGCGGAACATTCAAAATAAGCATAAACATTTAAGGCAATGCATTACTAAAACAAAAGCCTTTTAAACTTGAACTTCAACATAGTATGGAAAAATTAAAATAAAATAATTCCATTTACTTATTCACATGGATATTCTACTAATCGAATAATCACATGCAAAATCAATAACCACTTTCATAATGATGGAATGCAGAATTCTAAACTTTAATTTCTTTGTCAAGGCCTCGTCCCAAGACCTTGGGGCTAACTATAACCGGAACCCAACCCGGAGTGCCTCTAATAACCGGACACCAACCCGGAGTGCCTCTAATAACCGGACACCAACCCGGAGTGCCTCTAATAACCGGAGACCAAACTGGAGGGCTTACTTTTACCAGTCCCTAACCTGGAGGGCTTACTTTTACCAGTCCCCAACCTGGAGGACTTACTTTAACCAGTCCCCAACCTGGAACATACTTGTCCAACACATTCATATGAAGTAAAGGTTGAAATATAACATAAACATTTATATTGGAACTAGCATACGAAATGTCAATACTTTACTCATAAACCATGAATTCTATATAAATGACACATCTACAGTCAAACATATCACAAAACTTCATTACAATATGGAAGTTTTAAATCATAATAAATCAACTTCAAATAATCTTAAAATCCATCAAAGGATGTTGACATAGATGAAATCAAAATTCTTTTTAAAGAAATATATCCTTTTATTTTGAAATCATTTAAGATCCATATAAAATAAAACATTTTCTTTGAAAATATTCTTATAAGCTTGTAAGGGAAGATTTGAAGATTTTATAAAGGCGGAAAATAGCCTCACCCTCCGTATAAGTTAAAAAAACATTCTTACCTTAATTTTGTCGAAAAGGTTAAAAAGGACCTTGTTTTGAAAACGACGGAAAGATTCCTTTATAAACCTCTTATAAAAAAGTCAAACAAAGGTATAAATGACTTTAACCCATATTCTTGTAAATAATAAATATGTTTTGAAATACATTTCGAAGAAACATGGATGTGGATGATAAAGAAATCCCAGTAGATTATTACGTATAAACAACCTCGGATAATGAAGAGATTGTGAAATAACCCTTACCAATTTGGTAACTTATGAAACATACAACCCATGAAAGAGGTATCATACAATGAAAATGTAAACACACATAAGGTAAAGTGTATTACACAAAGAATACAATTATGAGCAGTACATACACCACACAAAAGATAATAGTGGAAATATGGCATGAATCTCACGGAAATAAAGAGTGAGATGAAAACCCCTTACCACGTTAATCAACTGAGTCGTATGGACAAAAGTTAATAACCACAAAATTATTTACAGAATAAAATGAATATAAAGAGAATCATGATAATATATATCAAATGGCAGTACACAATACACCACTTTCAATAATTTAGTGGCGAACAATGGAAATCTCACGGAATTGAAAGTGAGATAAGAAAATCCCTTACCTAGTACTTTTACTTTGTTGGGGTAGGTTAAACTCCTGTATAATATTGAAATAATTGTTATTAAATTATAAAAGAATCATATATATTAATATCATATCATATAGGATCTTTTAACGTTTCTTTGTTAATAATGTCTTAGTATTATCGTTGTTTCGGGTGATAACTTACTCATTTTCTTTTATATGTTTTATTACGTAAGCTGTTTTTGTAATGGATAGGTTGTATATTATTCATATCCAGAATGATATCAAGTCCTTAAAAATCATTTTTAAATCATCAAATGATAATTATACTTGAATGTATATGATGGATAATGAATCTCATCGCGTTCGTGGAGACGATAGTCCGTACGTACACACGAGCGATAATATCATTCTTTTGATATTAAAATAATATATAAATGAATGGTATATCATATATACAGAATAACTAACATGTTATATTTATTATTTACATGAGTTACACATCATTATTATACCTATCCAAATAATAATATATTGAATAACAATTACACCACGACGTAGAGACGGTAAGCCGTACGTACGCACGTATGGTGACATGTTATTCAAAGGGTGGATAGAATACTGAATATGGTTGTACCATATTTATAATAACATCACAGTATATATATGATACTGGATTTATTATTTTATAATGGTAACAACAAATTAAGAAGAAGTGGAAGAAGAAGGAACTTGGAAAAAGGGTGGTGAAATCATTACCTCTTCTTTGGGTTCTTCCTTTTGATTTGATCAAAGGGGCTCCATAGGTTGGCTTTCTGATCACACTATGGCCTCTAGGTTGTAGTTAGGGAAGTTGGGAGAGTATTTGGGCAGACTTTTTCCGAACCAAAAGTCTTGGAAGGTGTGAAGAAATGAGAAGGAGGAGTGCCCTTTTATAAGAGGGGTGAGGGGCACCTTTGGAAAAGCTAGAAATATTAAAATATAATAAATTCATAATCGGTTTACAATGGCTCCAAAGTTGACTATTCAAAGTTTAAGGTGGGGATGGGTCGAAAACAACTCAACCAATAGAATTTAGACAGGTTGGGGTACTTATATTAACCTTATCTTTAAGTATTAACTCTAAGTTAATTAGTTTCACTTTTACAATGTCTCTTTGTATTTTTATATAATATGGTCAATAAACTTACTATATACATCCAAGCGACCCCCAAATGATCCATTAATGATGAAACTATCATGATATAAGTCTCTTGGCCTAACATTAGATTTTTAGGAATTTAATATCAATTAATAATATAATATTTTTTTAAGAACACTTTTATGTCAATTTTGACACTATTCAATAGTTAATTTTTGTGAAACTCATAACAGATTGATTACTTCTAAAAAAGTCAATTAAAACAATTTTAATATATCATATTATCCTAGAAAATTATTTTTATTCATTAAAAGTTTCATATTATATTTATTTGGGTATTTATAATATCAATTATTTTAATTTTTCACTATTATAGTAATTACTGCATCATCATTGTGTCATAAATAAAATAAATTATTTAATGTCTAAAAATTATAAATAAAAATATCATTATGTAGGAAATTTTTTTATCTTTCTAATGAATATTTATAATCTAAAATCCAACATATATAACCCTATGTAACAATTGTTTTGCTAAAAGATATATGCTTGTGTCATTTTTGTATTCATTTTAACTTAATTAAAATAAAGTGTCATTATCACTTACAAGTGGATCCATGGGGTCCCAAAATCGACCCAAAGATGCCCATGGTCGACCATGTATCAACCAATAGGGTTAAGACACGTTTTAGGGTAATTTAGTATTATTATAATATTATTTTTTAACCCTTATTTACCGGATTTACCCTTAACCATGGTAAATAAAATATTTACCGTAGTAATTATTCAAAATGTCTAAAAATAAAAGTTACCTATTTACAAAATTTGAACATCCTGATTCCAAATATGGAATCCATTTTCTTAAATTCAAAACACAGAAGTGGCAGAAATTAATTTAAAATTAATTCCCACTGTCAAAACAAAAAGCGTGTTTTTAAGAGGTAATAACTATCAAAAGATTGACACTTGTTTATGTTCAGTTTAATTGTAAAATTATGTCCAATGACCAACATTATATTAAAAGGTAGAAATATATTCTAAATATACTTTAAGACCACTCAAATTTATAATTTATCAATATTAATTATTTTGATTAAAAAATTTGTTTTTAATTAAAATTTAGTAATTTTCACTATTCATCAAAATATGAAAGTTATCCGAAAAGTACCAAAATTTCACCTTAGGCTAAATTCGATATTCTGAATCCAGAAATGACGTCCATTTTAAAATATAAAATATATATAATTTCGAAAAGTAGGTATTACTATTCATAACTGCTAGTTTGATTGGTTGTGGTGTGAGTTAAAACTCAAGGTTGCGTACAACACACGCTACTGTATTATTCAAAGAAAGCGTACCGTGGAAGCTTGGGATGTTTCATTTTAAATTTTTGATGTCCCCATTTAGTCAAAAAGTTTAAAATATTGTATTTAAAAAGGGTTCACTATTAAAAGTTGATAAAAGTGAAATACTGAAAATGAATTTGTTCTTGCATTATATCTAAGAAACTCATAATATGGATTCTAAAATTATAAGGATTATATAAAGTTTAAAATTTAGATAATACAATTCATAACCTCGTTTGAATGGTTTTTTTTTGTAAGTCATGGTGTGATTGAACTCGGTGTTGCGTGTACTGCAAGTTATTGAATTATTTTGAAGAAATAACACATTATGAATTCTTGGGGTGTTACATCACTGCCCACCAGGGTGGTTCACTTCCCATCCCCCTCTGAAAAGGCCTTATGATGGGGAGAGGAGTTATGGAGATTATCTTCTATTACCAAAAACAATCTAGTGTTTTAATATGGGGATACTAAATAGGTGTCATATTTTAAAAACCATATTCCATACTATAAAACCCCTATATCCAGCAACCATGACCCATGGGACAGACATTGTCTTTCATTTGGGACTCAGACATTTTTTGGGAAAAATCATCACGGTGAATTTCAGGTGTTTTGGGGTTGATTTTATTTAAATTCATATTGAAAAGGTATTTTGTGGAGCACCAGTGTTATTTTTGACTAGGTATGTAGAAAAAGACTCAAGGTAGTGGTATAGATGCACTGGAAGTGGTATATAACATTTTATGTATATGGTGGCATCTTTTCCCAGTGTTTTCCAAATTTTTGGGTCCCAAATTTGGAGGAACGAAAATATTTTTTTTGAAGGAAGGGTTTTCACATAAATTATAATAATTTCTCTAAAGGTTGATGTAGTTTTACAATGTTACACATAAGAGAACATTCGGGTCCATTACATTTAAAATAAGACAAAGGCTATTATTGTATAAAATCTTGGAAACATCATGAAAGTCTGCGTTGCATGGCATAAAAACTGTTATGCATGCCCTTAAAATAGATATAGAGTTTTGTACTAAAGGTTGCATAAAAATATGAATTTAATAACATGAGTGAAGTTTCATTCACAATAGAAGACATGAAATGTAGTTTTGTGAATGGTCGACTGCTTCTATAAATATCCGGCTACCCATCTCGTTTCAACAGATAAAAACTTAGTAAATATCAGGGTTTTGAATTGCACAAGAGCTATGTGAAGCTATTTTTTACATTTCATAGTGATTTAAATATAATTTGTGCCTATAAAATGGAATTGTGTCTACAATACTATAGAATTTTCATGAAAATCCAAAAAATGCATGAAAGTTGGGGGTTTCACAATAATTTAAAAGTTTCTTGAAAGATAAAAGTTCCCTAAAAAACAAAAAAAAATTCATGAAATTTAGGAGTTCCATAAAAAATAGAAAATTTTCAAGAAAGTTGGGACTTACATGATGAAACATAAATTTTGGGATAAAGTCGGTAGAGTTCCATGCAAGTGATGTTAAATTTTCACGAAAGAAAATTTTTTGTAAACATATAAGGATTTTCCCATTATTTTTTGGTAAAGGGGTATTCATCATGTGGATGAAAATGAACATAATGATGCTCAAAATAAGATGTGATAATTTTTTATTAATGTGATTAAAGGAATAATATTTTAATATAGAAGTTAGTACACTTCAATGGAGAGAGTATTGAGATTTCAAATTGGGATTGGTTTTAATCCTGGAGGGACAGTGAATCCACTTAGAACATTTCAACAACAATGTGCTTTAGTGGTTGTGTTACATATTTACATTGCCTTTCTATTCTCCCTATATATATCCCAGTGTGAGACAACCCAGTAAAATTTCTATCTCTCATGCATCCTTTCATTTTTGTTCATACATTTTCATGGGAAAGTGGGAGAAGAAATATTTGTTTGAAAATGAAACAAGATCTTAAGGGGAAGTGTTTTTAATCAGTAATACCCTAATTTACCCCTAGTTATGGTATTTATCAAAGTTGGGATAACAACTCATATCTGAGAGAAAGGTTAATATTAGTGTTTCTGTCTCAAGGGTTTCAATGGAGGTAGTTAATCATTAAGGGATTTCAATATTTGATGGAAAAAATTATCAATTATTTAAGAATCATACATAGGAATACTTCAGATATTTTGGTACGGATTTCATTACAATAACAATGCATGGTATTTTGACCAGTGTGTATCATGGCAATTTATCAGAAGTATACTGGAAGGAATTTTATGTTGATTCTAGGGAAATAAAAACATTAGATGAATCATTGTCCAATGAAATATACAAAAATGTGATTTCATGTAAGTAAAATTGTGCCAAGTGGGAAATGATCTTAAATATGTATGAAAGAAATTCGAAATTTATAGAAGAAAAATTGTAGGTTCTTCATAACAAATATGAGGATCTGTGAAAAAATTTAATGAGTCTATAGATTAATTCTTTTACCAAGTTAATGTTTCTCTGGAAGACAATGGTCTCAGATAAATTATGAAAAATGTAGCAATTATTAAGCACATCTTTAGAATACAACCACATTAGTTAAATCTCAATGTTTCTTCCTTGGAAGATAAAGATCCAAAGGATATGACATTAGATAGTTTGTACAATACAATTTTTCTATATGAGATAAAAAATTATGATAATGAATTTTTGTGAAAAGGGATGTCCAATTTAGTGGAGTTCAAGTCCATAAAAAATCTTACTATTGATGGTGGGTAGAGAGAAGAAGATATTGATTAAGTCATTCCATTACTTTAATAAAATCTATAAAGAGGAAAAGGAGATTTCAAAAGGAAACATCCACATACATGATCTCAATGTGGAAAGGTCGTACGTAATGCATAATGGTTCCCCAAAAAGTTTCATTATTATGATGAAGATGAATTTTAAATTCCTCTGAATAAGTCTTCAAATTATTTTAGAGTTTAGAACCATTTTAAGAGAAATTTATTCAAAAACAGTAATTTTCTTTAAAAGAAAAGAACAGTTCTGGAGAATATGAGGTTGAAGGGATGAAGAAAAACCAGTATCATATAGAAAATTCTATGGTGGTGGTTTTTTGTTTCTCCCATACAAGGGAAAAAATTGAAAATGATAAACAAATAAGCCAAATAACGAGTTGATCTCCCTGGTAAATTAAAATCTACTCTTGAAAAGATAGATGTTTGGAGACCGAATAATAGATTGTTTGATGATTCTGAACATTTTATATAACAACAAGAAGAAGATAAGTCTAATTTGAATAAATAAATTGAAAATATTAAGTCTTCAATTACAGAGAACTTAGAAAAGACTGCCGTGTACATTCTTAATGTTGAAGAATAGAGAAATTTTCTTCATGGTTTAACTAAAATAGGTAATGATCAAATAAAAAATTATCAAAAAACATGAATAAGAAGTTATTATCCTATGATGAATGGTATAATATCAATAGAGACTCTTGACTCTTGGCATTAAGTCAAGAAATAAGATCACGCATACGATGGAAAAGATGGAAGTTGAGCATAGATAACTAACAAGATATAAGAAACTGTCATATTTAAATGAAAAGGATGGTATGAGGATTGATCACAGACCGAAATTTGTAGTGATTTATATAATACTATAAGATCCCACCATAAGAATGAAAATTTAGTTAGGTACAAATCAAAATAATAAGACTCATAGAACCGAAGAAATAAGTATTCCTATAATAGTGTACAAAAATAAACCTCATATCATGTGTTGTTTTTGTGGGAAGATGGTACAATCTCAAAATGTATGTTCCATATCCAAAAGGTACATAAGGGAAAAGATAAAAAATATGGCCACATAAGGTTCAATATTCTGGGAATGATTTTTATTGTCACTATTTTTGGAGTGGTGGATTTATACACATGTCCAAATATTTCTCATCAACAACACAAAGGAATGTACCAAAGTATATTGAGAGTGGTCATGAGCAGAAGCTCAATGAATCATCAAATGGTTTTAAAACTCAAAATACATTTGCAAATCAATAATGTAAAGATATTTTATTATAATCTGAATAATATAAATATTATAAATCCATAATGGATATGCAGTAAAAGAAATGGTTAAAAAATAAAATATCTAATTAGGCAGTGGTTGTAGATATTTCCCATAAAGCTTCAGATCATGATAGTTTATGGATCTTTGATAGTGGATGCACATACCATATGCTGGGAAATAAGAATCTTATTACAAGAATGAAATATGGTAAGGAAGTTCTTTTCAAATATATAAACAATGAAGCCCTAAATATTATTTTCTTGGGAAAAGCCAAATTTAGTGAAAAGAAATGATATGTGTTGATGTATTGGTTTTTGATGGTCCCAATCACAAATGAGTGAGTGTTAGTCAATTTTTTTGACTTAGGTCATGTTATAATATTTACCTAGAAGATGTGTGTCGTCGATGAAAAATATGGTATTGTTGTCTTATAAGGAAAGCACATAAAGGAGAATATCAACATTGTGAGTGTAGAATAAGATATGTGTTTTCTACCAGAGAATAAGAAAATAGGTTGTGGCATAAACAACATGGACATCTCTTCCAACCATCCCAGGAACATTTCGTAAAATGTGATGCTGCTAGAGATCTCTCAAGCTATGATGTGATTATTCTCATATGTGCAAAAAATCTCTATAACAAAATATTATCAAAAAAAATTACAAAAAATAAACCATAATTCATGAATTAGTGAATGTATATGTGTGTGGACCTATCACCCTAGGAGACATTGAAAAGAATAGGTATTACATTTCATTGATGATTTCATCAAAATAGAATGGTTATTTTTCATTTACCATATTTTTGACGTGTTCAGTATCATAAAAAATATTAGAGGGAAAATGGAAGGATGCTCGGATAGAAGATCCTTGTGTTTCATACTTATAATGGTAAATAATTTAAAAAAATTAAGAATAATATTATCTCTAGAAACATGGTATAAGGAATCATGTTATAATAGTGATATATCCTCATAAAATGGAGTGGTTGATAGGATAAATTAAATAATAAAAAACATGGATACAATAATGCTTACTAAAAATGACCTACTAGATAAATTCTGGAAGGAGGTACTGTTGACATCGGTCTACATATCCAATATTTTTTTATTGTGTCTGAAAAAAGAAACTTCTATATACATTTTATGTTATGGAAAGAATCAAACATTAAAATACATTTTAATATTCTAAACTACGTGTTTTATACTCAATAAAGAGAACCATGTAAAACTTGAATCACATTCAGATGAGGAGATATTTCTTGGCTACTCATGAAAAATAAAAGCATATAAATGTTTCAAAAATTGGCTGAGAAAAGTGGTTGAAATTAATGATGAAACTATAAGAGATAATGAATATAACCATTAATAACAGTGTACAATTCTTTGATGATAGTGATGAAGATGTAAGAAACTCAAGTGGTTTATATGAGGAAAATGATGATTCATAATAAGATACTGATGATGAGTAGGACAAATCCAAATCTATATCTGCATGAAATCCAAATATTTGAGCTACAATTGATAGTAAAAACATCATTGGTGATTAATAAGCACTTGTTCAAACATAGGGAATTGATTTTTTATAGTAAACATCATTTCCATATCAGGAAGAGACTAAATATTTTGTGCAAGATTTCAGAGATGAAAACTAGGTTTTTTCTATGAATGAAGAGCTTAACAAAATTGAAAAGAATCACACATGAGAGATTTGTTCGAGACCAGTATATAATAATGTCATCAAGACTAAATAGTTATTCCAAAAAATAGATAAATGAATATGGATTGGTAATTGGAAATTAATCATGAATAGTGTGCAAGGGATACTACCATATTTAGGGTATCAATGTTGATTAAACATTTGCGCTTATTGTGGGTCTAAAGATAATAATATTTTTTTTTTCATTGTAGTGAAAACAAATATCATCTTTTTAAAGATGGATTGCAAGTCATAATTTTATAATGGAGTTTCAAAATAATAATTTTATATCGAGTATCAAGAAGTTTTTTACATTAATGAATATGTGAACATAGTTTATTGGCCGATAAAGGTGCTATATGGGTTGGAGAAATCACCAAGAGTGTGGTATTCAATACTAGATAAATTTTTAAAGAAGATCAATTTTTAGTATGGTGGAGTTGATTACAATCTATATGTAAAAAATTATATTAATCAAAGAATGATAGTGTTGGTGTGTGTCAGTGTCATAATCTCTGGTGGATTAGATTAATTACAAAGAATAAAGTTCATAGAATTTAGGAAATGGGAGTTTGAAATGTCAATGATTAAGGAATTAAACATTTCACTTGGATTACATGTGACATAGGGAAGGAATGACACATTCATTTCTCAATGAAAGAATTTCCTGGATGTTCTAAGAATATTTAGAATGGGAAATTCCAAGGAGATGAAGACTCTAGTGGATACTGAGATGAAACTATCAAGAGATGATGAAGGGAGAGAAATTAATGTCATAGAGTATTGGAAAATTATTTCCATTTTGTTGTACATAACAAAAACAGAACCGAATATTGTTTTTTCCACATTCCAAGTAGCATGGTATCAAAGAAATCCCAAAAAAATCCACATAATTTTATTAAAAACAATACTTCAGTATATCAAGGGAACAATGGATTTTGGTTTTTTGTACAGTTAAAAATATCAGCAACAGTTATTAGGTTATACAAATGAAGATTGATCCAGTTCATAAGATGATAGAAAATTGGAATTAGGTAGTTAATTTTCTCTTGGAGGATTTTATATTTCATGGCTTATCCAGAAATTATATTTAATTTCATTGAGCACTACAGTGGCTGAATATATTTAGGTAACTCAATATTACACACCATTGTTGTGGATGAATAAGGAGCATGATGATATGAGAGTTAAAGTGATTTCTCTGATCAGAATATATTATTATAATTAAAGTTCTATAAATCATATTAACAATCTAACTCATCACTCATGCATGAAGAAAATGGAAATCATGTATGACATTATTGAAGAAAAGTTGGAGAATTGGTTTGTGAGGTTGGATTATGTGCCTATAGAACTAATGTTTTCCGAAATTCTGATTGCGGCCTTACCCAAAGAGGTGATTGTCCAGAATTGAATACTTTTTAGAGTTTAGTAAACTCCATATGCATAAAAATGTTTAGATGTGGGACCACATCTCCTTGTGTTATGGTGTTTTTTTCCTATATGTACCAACATGTATTCTTTACAATGTTGCATCAAAAAAGGAGTGATATTTGTTTCATTGAAATAGTGTGAAAAAATAACTTGATCAAGATAGGGGAGAAGCTGATATGGGGAGCAGTGAGGTAGAGAGCAGCGATGTAGTAAAATTCTATAAAACTGATGATGCTAATGATATTCGTTCTAAGGTTATATATTACTAATTATGGGATTTTTTGTAAAAATAGTTGATTGTTTTGGGAATAAAGTAATTCTTTTTATTAACATTGCATGATACTCTTATTTCCCATTTTGAACATGGCTCATGTGGTCTTAGATCCTGTGTTGAGTATATCTTTTATAGCTATCTACAATCACAAGATTTATTTTTTAGTAGACAATAGAAGAATCTTTAAAGGGGTATTACAAAGGTGATGTGTTTTAAAACAAACCCAAAGGGAGATATTTTTGGGAAAAATACATTGAGGTGAATATTGAATGTTTTTTGATTTATTGTGTTTGTTGAAAAATATTGTTGAAAATGTCTATTGTAGAGTACCATTTCAATTTTTTATGATGTATTTTGTAAATTATTCAATAAAAATTATGAATTCATTGGATGTGGTACAAAGTTATTGGTGTACAAGGTGTAATTGTTTCCCAATGTTTTCTATTTTTATAAAATTTAGAGAATAGAGAAATGTTTTTTTGGAAACAGAATAATTTTCACATAAATTATAAAAGTTTCATGAAAGGTTGAAAGAGTTTCACAAAGTTTTGTGAAATAGAATATTCGGGGCCATTACATCAAAATATGATAAAGGCTAGTGTTGCAATAAAATCTTTGAAACATCATGACAGTTGGATTTATGTGACATAGAAAGATTTGTGTGCACCCACAAAATAGAGATGGAGTTTTTCACTAAAGTAGATGTCAAAGAATGTTTTTAAGTGCATCAGGTATGTTTCCCACATATTGTAAGGTTAAAAAGGTATTTCCAAAAAAGTTTGTTTGTTTCTATAGATAGGAGGGTACCCCTCTCATTTCAATAGATCAACCTTTAGATAATATCAAGTATCTGAATCAAAAAAAAAATTTGAATCTTTTTATAATGCACACAAAATATTTATATAACAGTTTCTTGAAAAAGGGACTTGTATCTATAAGACCACATGAGTTACCCAAAACTCCAAAAGTTTCATGAAAGTTGGGAGTTCCAAAACAATCCAAAAGTTGTCTAAAAGTTATGAGTTCTATAAAAAAAATTGTGTTAATGTTTGGAGTTCTGTGAAAAATGAAAAAATTTTATGAAATTTGGGACTTGCACAACAAAATAAAATGTTTCATATAAGTTGGTAGAGTTGCACGCAAGTGAGGAAAAGGTTTAACGAAAGACAAAGTTGTGAAAACCTATATGTATTTTCCTAGTAATTCTATGGTAAAGGGGTATTCATCATGTCGATGAAAGTGGAAAATAATAATGCAATATATAAGGTTTTATATTGATTGATTCAAGTGATCAAAAGAATAATATTCTAATGGAGTAGTGAGCACACATCATTTGAGAGAGTAGTGAGATTTCACAGTGTTATTTGTTGTACACTAGAAGAGATAGTGAGTACACTCTTAACAATGTAAAAGTAGTGTGCATTGTCAGATTTTGTACATAGAAACATTAGCTTTTTATTCCCCCTATACATAGGCCGGTGTAAGTGAACCATTTTTTTTGTGTCTTATGAACATTCATACATTTATATAGGAATGGGAGAGAATATTGTATTTTTTAACAACCAAACAAGATCTAAATGGGATGTTGTTCTAGTCTATCATACCCTGATTCACCCACCTCTTAGTGTATTTTGTCTATTTTGGATAACAATTGGAATCAAAGGGAATGGTTAATACCACTGTCTCTATCAATGGATTCAATGGAGTTTTTCAATCATAAAGGGATTCATATCTTCGTTGGAAAGAATTTATAATTTTGGAAGAATCAGATGTGGACTACTTTCAGTCTTTAGGTTTGGATTTCTTTATATATACAATTTATGGTATTTCAACCAGTGTAGATGTTGGTCCTTTATCAGAAGTATAATGAAGGGATTTGGTGGTTGACACTAGAGGAATCAATACATTAGGGGCAGTATTGTCTAATTAAACCAATAAAAAGGTGATGTCATGTAAGTCAAATCATTTCATGTGGGAAATGATTTTTAATATCTATGAATGTGATTCAAAATTCAGATAAGAAAAATTCATAGTTTTCTGGTACAAATATGTGGATTTTAGAATGAATCCCAATGATTCTTTAGATGCATTATTTGACTGGGTGAATGTTTTTGTGGAAGACTTGCATGGTCTCAAAGAAATTATTGAAAATTTAAAGATAATTAAGTTAATGTTGATAAGACTTACACATCAGTTCAGTCCAAAAAGTTTAGTAATGGAATATAGAGATCCAAAGGATATGACATTAGATAGATTAAATTGCACTCTTATCTCATAAGAGATGAAAAAATGATGATATAGAGTCTATGAAAAAATGGAAGTCCAAAAAAGTAGCCTTACAGACAATAAAAATGAACACTATTGAAGGTGTTAAGGAATAATAAGTGATGGATGAAGTTATTTCATTCATTTAATCAATGATACACAGTGGAAAAGGAATGTTTAAAGGGAAACATTCACTTAAATTATTTTGATATGGAATGGTTGGAAATATAACAATAAGGTGCACAAGATATTTCAAGATGAATAATAAGATGAAGTTGAAATTCCCATGAAGAAGTCTTGAACCAATATGAATGGTAAGATAATTTTCAAGATAATTATTTTCAAAAAGAATAATATTATTTCATAATTAAACAATGATTTAGAAGAATTTGAGTTTGAAGAGATGGATGAATATAATGATCATAGAGAGAATGATATGGTGTAAATTGTATATATCTCCTATAAAATTTAATAAAGAAACATTGATGAATAAGAATGTGAAGGAAGAGTTGACCACTAGGATGAATTAAAAGTACCTCTTGAGGAGATAGATGTTTATAGATCCAAAATAAAGAAAAAAATAGAGTGGTTCGTGATTCCACAATTTATATGCATAAAAAAAAGAATAGATGTATGATCCAAAGGAAAAAATATAAAAGAATAAATATTAAATGCTAAAGAAATTAGAAAAGTTCACTATATAAAAGCCTAAAGATAATGAAAATATAAATGTGACCAATGGTTTTACTAACCCTAGAAAAGTTAAAATCAAATGCATAAAAAAACATTAATAGGAATTTATTACCCTGTGAAGAAAATTAGAAGACCCGAAGAAACTCTTAACTCCTAATATGTCATCTATAAATCAGATCACTCGGGAAAAAATGGAAGTGAGGCATAGAGATCCAACATGATAGAAGAAACAATAATATTCAAATGACAAGGTTTCTAAGGGGATTTATCACATATAAGTGGTTATAGTGATTGGTGTTAGACCACATGTTCCCATTCTGTAGTTGAAAATTGATTCGGGTACAAATTAGAATCAGAAGACTCATATAACCCATGAAAGAACCAGTTCTATTAGAATGTACAACAATATAAAACACATCAGGTGTTATTGTTTTAGAAAGAAGATATATTCTCCAAATTTATGCTCTATAGACAAAATGTACTGAAGGGAAAATTAGAAACAAAGAAGGAAACATAACATTAAATATTTCAGGAATTATTTTGGTGGTCACCATTTCTAGTGTGGAGGATTAATACACATGAAAATATATTTATCATCAACAATGGAAAAAATGTGCCAAGGAAGACTTATGTTGGTCTTAATAAGCAGCTCAATGGATCATCGAGTGGGTTTAAAAATAAAAAACCATTTTCATCTCTGTAAGATGATGTTTCGCCATCATACTTTTAGGATAATCAATATTATCAATCCATATTAGGTAAAAATTCAAATACATGGATAAAAAAGAAAAGAGAAGAGAATTAATTTGGTGCATAAATTTCCATTAAAGCTCCAGATTGTGCTATTCTGTGCATCCTTAATAGTGGATTCACATCCCATATGATGAGAAATAAGGATCTTGGTAAAGGAATGAAATATAACAAGGAAGATGTTTTAAAATTTTGAAATGATGAATTAATAAATATTATTGGCTTAAGAGAAGAAAATTGTGGGGGTAAGGAAATGAGAGATGATGGTGTATTGGATGTCGAAGTTCTCAGTCACAACTTATTGAGTGTTTTTCAACTGTGTTACTCACGTCAGACTAAAATATTTACATAGAAGATGTATATCATCAAGGGAAAAGATTGTATAATTGTTTTACTGGGAAATCACACAAAGGGTAACCTCTACCTTGTGAGTGGAGAAGAACATATGTTATTTTTATCAATATAAGAAGAAAACATGTTTTGGTATAAATGGATTTGAAATATGTGCAACCATCCTTGGAATATCGATTCAAATTTGATACATCTCAAGATCTCCCCAAGATATCACTTGATCATACACGCACATGTGATGCTTTCTTATTAGGGAAGATTATTAGAAATATTTACAAAGAAAAAGGGGAAAAGTGAAACAGAGTTCTTGAATTGGTAAACGAATATTTGTGTGGACCTTCCTAAAAATTATCCATTCACAAGAAGAGGTATTGTGTTTTTTTTTTGTTGATGATTTCAGGAGGATAGAATTTCTATTTTTCATTTCCCACAAGTATGACATGTTTACTTGCATAAAACAATATAGGAGTTAATTGGAAAGGATTCTTGGAAAAAATACTCTAATGTTTCATTAAGATAATGATATGAAATTCAAAAAAATTCTTGTGGAGAATTTTCTCAACAAACAATGGATAAGGATTCACGTTTTGATAATGATAACTCTTTAAAAAATGGTGGGTGAGAGGAGAAATAAAATCATAATCAACCTATCTATAATAATGATTATTGAAATGGACATACAAGGAAAATTATATAAGGAATAAATCTTAAAATCGATCTACATGTACAATATGGATCTATTATGTCTGAAGGAAGAAAAGACCCCATATAGTATGTGTTGTGGAAAAAATTCTAGCATTGAAATTTTTTTAATCATTAGAATTAAGTGTTTTATTCTTAATAATGGGAAAAAAAATTGAATAATGTGGAGATAAGGGGATATTTCGTGGTTACTCAGGAAAAATAAATACATATAAATTCTTTAATAAGAGGCTTGGAAATGTTTTTAAAATCAATGATGTCACTATTTTAGAGAATGGACAAAATCTTCAACAAATTAGTGAATAGTAATATGTTGATAGTGATGATCAGATAAAAATATTAGTGGGCGTTGAAGTGGAAAATGATGATCCAAATTAATATATTGATGATGAGAGGGAGGAATTCAAATATGTATTATTATAAAATCGAAAGAGTAGATATAAAATTGATAGGGAAGTTATCATTGGTGATCTGGAATCACAAGTTCAAACATAGAGAAAGATGTCTTTACAAAATAAATCCAACCAGTCCCATTTGGAGCCTAAATGTCTTAATGAAGCAAATAAAGATGGAAACTGGGTTTAGGATATGAATAAAGATCTTCACCAAATTCATAATAATCAAACATGGGAGATTGTTTCGAGACTATAAGATAATAATTTCATTAATAGAAAATGTTCCTTTTACAAAAAATCATACTCATATAGATTAGTAATTTTAAACAAAGCATGTCTAGTATATAAAATATACTACTAAATAGATGGAATCGATGTCAATTATGTGATAATCGGGTCTCGGTGATAGCACAAACACCCCGCCTTAACATGGACGTCGGGTCCTGTCCTACCAGGAACCACCAGTTGCCCCCGCAGACATGTGGGACCCACCCCAAGGTCCACCCACATGCCTGAAAGGGTCATCTGACTAATGATAGTCCCCACATTCCAACACTTGTCCTTCCCAGTGTTCTTTGTCCTCACTCACACACACCCTGGGAAACTTCCCAGAAGGTCACCCATCCTGATCACTACTCCAAGCCAATCACACTTAACTGTGGTGTTCTAACCAGGAAGGCTCCCGAAAAGGAAGGTGCACCTTGTTGACATGAGTCATATCATTTAGTCATTTAACCCTTTTATCATTTGGGGATATTACAATCACCCCCCCCCCCTTTAGAGCACAACACCCTCGTTGTGGGCCCTACATCTCAACCCAAGCAGTGCACTGCACTTAAGGCTGGGTTCCTCCTCTGATACCAAATGTGACAACCAGGTCCCGATGACAGCACAAACACCCCGTCTTAACATGGTCGTCGGGTCCTGTCCTACCAGGAACCACCAGTTGTCCCCGCAGACATGTGGGTCCCACCCAAGGGTCCACCCACATGCCTGAACGGGTTATCTGACTAATGATAGTCCCCACAGGACAACTCTTGTCCTTTCTAGTGTGCTTTGTCCTCACTCACGCACACCCTGAGAAACTTCCCAGAAGGTCACCCATCCTGATCATTACTCTAGGCCAAGCATGCTTAACTATGGAGTTCTAACCAGGTAGGCTCCCAAAAAGGAAGGTGCACCTTATTGACATGAGTCATATAATTTAGGTATTTAACCCTTTTATCATTTGGGGATATTACAGATAAATCATTTAAAAATGTGGTGATTCTAGATACAATCATGTAATCCTTTCCATAGTTGTACAAAGAAAGTTCAATGTTTATCAGATGTATATAAAGTCAGCATTTCTAAATGGGTTCTGAAAGAGGAAGTTTGTATTGAGGAGGTTGATATTTTTCTCATTCCTGAAGATTATTACATATTTTTTTCTTGGAAAGGTCCTATGTTGGTTAAAGAAAACACAGAGAGTATGGTTTTCAAGAATTTATTAGTTTTTGAGGAATCTCATTTTTTAACATGGTGGAGTTAATTACATCCTATATTTAAACAATGATAGTAATCAAAAAATGATAGTGTTATTGTATGTCAATGACATAATTGTTGCTGGATTAGATGAATTACAATGAAAAAGGTTTTCATAATTCATGAAAAGTGAGTTTGAACTATCAACGATTGGGGAACTGACTATTTTCATTAGTTTATAGGTGATATATGTAAGGAATGAAAAATAAATTTCTCAATCAAAATATTCCAAGTATGTTCTAAGAATATTTTAAATGGATAATTCCAAGAACATGGCAACTTTAATGGCTACCATGATGAAACTATCATGACATGATGAAGGTAAAGCAGTTTATAACACATAATACAGGAAGATTATTGTCATTCTGTTGTACTTAAAGGAAAAATGACTGAATATTTTTTTCACATGCTAAGTATCATCGTATCAAATAAATCCAAAATAAATACACTTACTTTTTATAAAAATAATAATTTAGTATATCAAGGACACAGTGGATTTCATTTTTCTATATAATGATAAAACTCAGCAAGATATATTAGGCTATAAAGATGTAGATTGGACCAGTTCTGTATATGATAGAAAATCAACTTCAGGAAGCTCATTATTTCAAGAAATATTATGTATTTATTATCTTATAATTAATGAATATTTCATTTGATTGAGAATCTCATAATCTGAATATATTTCAGCTAATCAAGATTGCATGTAGTTACTGTGGATGAATTAGTAAATTGATGATATGGGGGTTGAAGTGAAGTATTTGATCATAATGAATTGTGAGAATTAAGGTGTTGTAAATATTTTATAAAATCCATTCTATCACTCATGGAAGAAGAAAGATAAAATTTATCATCATTTTATAGAGGAAAAGGTATACCATGTTTTTTAGATTATGGACTATGTGCCTACAAAACGATAGGTAGTAGACATTCTGAAAAAGGCCTTACCTAAAGAGGTGTTTGAGTGGCATCGACTATCTCTTAGTGTTTAATAAAATTGCAACACTTGAAAAGTGTGGGTATGGTACCCCCTAATCCTATGGTATGGTGTGTTTTTAACTTATGTGATGATATGTGTTCTTTACAGTGTTCCAGTCACAAAGGAGTGACCAGTGAGTTCATTGAAAAAGGGGGATAAAATATATTGATCTGCATAAGGGAGAAGCTGAGAGGGGGAGATGTAAAGTAGGTATTAACTAAGTTGGGGTATTTTTTAAATCTAAATTTTATAATGATGTTCAATCAATGGTTATATATGTCATAGAATATGGGGTTTGTGGTGAAAGAAGTTGACTTTTTTGAGAATGAAGTAGTTCTTTGAATAAATTTTTACCTTGCACTTCTTTATCACACCGAGCATGGATAATGTGGGATTAGAGTGTATGATGAGTAAATATTATATCAGTATCTAGAATCACATGAAAATTTCTTTGGTAGAATATGGAAGATGAATTAAAGTGGTGTCACAGAGGTGAAGTGTTGTAAAAAAACCCAAAGGGGGATATTGTTGGGAAAAATCCATTAAGGTGAATTTTTAGTGTTTTGAGGTTGATTGTGTTTCTTGAAAAAACATGTTGACAAGATATTTTGATGAGTACTATTTCAATTTTTGATTAGGTATATTGAAAAATCTTCATAACAGAGGATTTTATGCAATATATGAGGTACCTAAGGGTTCATGTACAGGATTTTGTCATTTCCAAGTGATTTCCAAATTCATGGTTTCAAAATTTAGAGGAAGGAAAAACATGTCTTGGTAAAATGAATTAGTATCACATAAATTATTAAATTTTCATAAAAATGTTACATAGTTTCATAAATTTGTGTGAAAAATAATATTTGTGTCCATCACATCAATAAAACGATAAAGGATAGTGTTTTGTGAATGTTCTAAAACATAATAAAAGTCAACGCTGTGAGACACAAAAAGAGTTGTGATAACCCAAGAAATAGAGATGAAGTTTCACACTAAAGTAGATTCAAAAACATAAAATTAAACATAAATGATAAGTTTTTCCAACATCGGAAGGTGTACAAGTTTGTTTCTTTAATTGTCATCCATATTTATAAATAGGCAGCTACCCCTCTCATTTTAATAGTGCAACCCTTAGAGAATATCTGGGATATGAATTATGAAATAGTCACACCTCTTTATTTATTATATGAAAAAATGATTCAAATATTAGTTGTACATAAAAAAATTTCTTTAGAATATAAGACTGTAGGAGTTCCACGTCAATACAAAATTTGCATGATATTTGGGAGTTTCATGACAATCCAAAATTTGCACAAAAGATGGGACTTGACTAACAAATAGAAAATTTGGATGAAATTTTGGAGTTCCATGACAAATATAAAATTTTCATGAGAGTTGGGAGTTTCTAGAAAATATATAAATGTTTCCCAAAAGTTGGTTGAGTTAAGCGCAAGTCATGCAAAGGTTGCGTGAAAACCAATAATGTGAGAACCTATAAGGATTTTCCCAGTAATTATGTGGTAAATGGGTATTCACCAAGTGGATGAAATTGGAAAATAATTATTTACTAAAATAAGTGTAACAATTATATATTAAAGTGATATAAATAAGGATATTCTAAAGGATTAGAGAGTAAAATTCAGTCGATAGAGTAGTGAGCTTTCAAATTTCAATATGTTGTAAACTAGGAAGGATAGTGAGTCCACTCCAAACATTGTAACAATAGTATGTTTTGATGTATTATGTACATAAGAAAATTTCATTTTTATTATCCTTAGATGTGTCCCAGTGCATGTAAACCAAGTATATTTGTTGTGTTTCATGCATGCTTTCATTTTTGTTTATAAATTTCTACAATAAAGGGATATAAGAGTGTTTTGTTTAACGACGAAACAATATATAAAGTGGATTTTTTTAATATTTCATACCCTGACCCACCCCCCTATTAGGTTATTTAACCTATTTAGGTAAAAAATTGGAATTATAAGGAACGTTTAATATCAATTTTTCCTCTCAAAGGTTTAAATGGAAGATTTCAATCATAAAGGAATCCTGATTTTTGATGAAAAAAATTTCAATTATGGAATAATTGAATGTAGTACTACTTTTGATCATTTGTTATGGATTTATTTATAGTATAAATGAATGGTATTTTAGATAATATGGAAATTGATGATTTATTGTAAGTTTTCCAGATGTAATTTGATACTAATTCTAGAGGAATCAACACAATAGTGGGATCATTGTCCAATGAAATATACATATAGGGGATGTCATGTAAGTCAACTCATGCCATGTTGGATAATATTTTACATATCTATGATGGTAATTGAAATGATAGTTAAGAAAAATTGAATGTTATATAGAAAAAATATGAGGATCTGAGAATGAACCTCAATGAGTCTATAGATGAATGATTTGACTGGGTGAATTTTGTTGTGGAAGACATGCATGGTCTTGGAAAAATTATTGAAGATGTAATGATTTTTAAAAACAAATTGAGAACACTTCCACCTTAGTTCAATCCAATTTTTTCTATTCTAGAAGATAAATATAAAAAGGTGATTACATTAGATATATTGAATAGTACTCTTATCATATTCAAGATGAGAAATGATGATAATGAGTTTATGGAAAAAGTGAAGTCTAAAGAAGTAGAATTCAATGCCATAAAGAAGATCACTATTGAAGGTGGGCAGGAAGAAGAATATATAGATGAGTTCATGTCATTCATTTCATCAAATATACAAAGAGGGAAAAATTTAAAAGGGAATCGTCCACTTGAATGCTTTAGCTGTGGAATGGTTGGGCATCTTGCAGTAAGGTGGACTAAGAAATTTCAAGTTGATGAATAAGATTAAGTTCAAATTCCCATGGATAAGTATTCAGCCTATAAGAATGGTAATAAAATTTCAAAGGGAAATTTCCTGAAATAAAAGAATATTTTTTCACAATAAAATAAAACATAAAATAATATTTGGTTTAAGAGATAGAGAACTGAATGAATCATGGATAAAGTGATATGGTGGTAGTTGTAGATAGGTCCCAAACAAGGGAAGAAAAAACAACGATGATGAAGAAGTCAAAGGAATAGTTGATCTCTAAGATGGATTAAAATCTGATTTTGAGGAGATAGATGTTTCGAGATACAAAATGAAGAAATTAAATAGTGCTGTTAATGATTCAAAATTTTATATGCGACAAAATGAAGAAGAGAAGTATAAATTGAAGGAATAAATTAAAAATTATAATTATTCAATGTTACAGACCATAGAAAAGGTCATCAACTACAAGCTCAATGTCAAATAATATAGAAGAGTGATCAATGGATTAGATAATATTTAAAAAGATCGAATCAAATGTATTGAAAAACAGGAAGAGAAATTTATCGAATTATGAAAAAAACTATAAGATGAGGAGAGAATCTTGACTCCCAGTATGAAATTTGTATAATAGATCACTTTGGTGACAAAATAGATTGAAGTGGGGCATAGAGATACCGCAAGATAGAAGAAATAATCATATTCAAATGAAAAGTCTAGTATAGGGATTGATAATAAATAAAAATATATAGTGATTGATTTCATATCACAAGATCCCACTCAAAGGTTGAAAATTGATTTGTGTACAAATAAATTTCACCAGACTCATAGAACCCAAGAATGAACAGGTCTTATAATAATGTATAAGAATACCCCTTCTATTAGGTTTTATTGTTTTTTAAAGAAGGGAAATTATTAAAATTTATGTTCCACATTCGTAAGGTACATTTGGGAAAAATAGAAACAAAGGTAATGACATAAAGTTCAATATTTTAGTAATTATTTTCATAGTCACTATTTTAGGTGTAGATGATACATACTTGTGGATATTTATTTCTTATCAACAATTAAATGGAATGTTCTAAAATAGACTAAGAGTGGTAATAAGAATCATCTCAATGAATCATCAAATGGTTTTAAAAGTACAAATAAATTTTCAGCTCTACAAGATGAATTTGGTCCATCATACTCCCAGGAAGACCAATATTATCAGTCCAAAATAGGTATGAAGTCCAATACATGGATAAAAAATAAAATATATGTGTAGGAAGTGGTTGAATAGATTTACCTTAAAGCTTCAAACCATGCTAGTGTATAGATCCTTGATAGTGGATGCACATAACATACGACAAGAAATACAAATATTTTTATAGGAATAAAATATAATAATGAATGTGTTGATGAACATTGAAATGATGTAGTAGTAAAGATTATTATCTTGGGAAAATCCAAATTTGGGGGAAAAAATGAGGTGTACTGATATATTGGTTGTTGAAGGTCTCTGTCAGAAATTGTTGAGTGTTAGTAAATTTTTTGACCCAGGACATGCTATGATATTTACCAAGAATATTTGTCTCTTCATGGGAAATGATTTATCATTTTATTTATAGGGAATGTATATGAAGGGGAGTGTGTACATTATGAGTTGAGAAGAAGATATGTGCTTTAGATCTAGAGAGGAAGAAAAAACATGGTGTCATAAATGATTTGTCCATCTCTACCAACCCTCACAGGGAGATCTAGTAAAATGTGACGTAGATTGAGATCTCCCCATGATATCATGTTATTGTACTCGCATGTGTGATACTTTTCAATCAAAGATGATTGCCATAAATAATACTAGGAAAAAAAAGAGAATAACCCAACCAAAGTTCTTGAATTGGTGCATGGAAATGTGTGTGGAGCCCTCTAACCAAGATTCATTGATGAGAAGAGGTATTAAATTATTATTTAAAATGATTTTAGTATGATCGCATGGATATTTTCTATTTTCCAAAAATTCGACATGTTCAGTTGTGTTAAATAATATTAGAGGAAATATGAAATGATTCTTTGACAGAAGATTATTATAACATCCCAGGTAAATAAAAAATAAATAATATTTATATTTATTAATATTTACAAATTAAATATTAATTCTAATTAAAAAGGGGTTTCTACGTTCGATAGCGTACTCGATATGCAATGATGAGTTTCTTTGAAAACTTACGTTGCACACTAGTAATAAAAAATATTATTTTAATTGTCAGTTAACACGTAGCCGTTGTACTGGAGGGAATGGATAAAAATAACTAAAATATGATTATATATGTTTTTAAATGTTTTTACATTTATCCAATAAAAGATAAAGGCTTAAAATACGGAAAGAATTCAATTTTAGGCATTTATACCCTAATTTTCACTAAGGGTTCACTTATCACCTTTTGACGGTGAACCGTCATTAAATATAGTTTTGATCAATATTATAAATTCTATTGGACCAAATATAACTCTTCTTTATAATCGGGACATCAAAATTTACTTTGTGTAAATTTTTGGTATCTTTCCGATAAAGTTCATTTTTTTATGAATTGCGTAAATTGTTGTATTTTAATTCAAAACCTATTTTTAATATAATTTATTTATATGATTAAATTATCATTTGAATTGGTTTTAAAGTTAAATTAGAAAATATTTTTACCATTAAATCCAATAGTGGTCATTGGAATTAATTTCACTTTGAAATCGGGCTTAAACTAGTGTCAATCTTTTGATACTTATTGTTTCATAAAAACACGCTATTTGTCATGAAAGCGGGAATTAATTATTAAATTAATTAATGCAACTTATATGTTGTGAATTTTGTAAAATGGACTTCAATTTTGAATTCGGAATATAAAATATAGCTTAGGGTGAATTTTTGGTATTTTTCTAAAAAACTTCAATTTTTGACGAATAGTGAAACCACTAAGTGGTACTTATAAAAACTGATTTTTCGTTTAAATGAAAATTTTCCACTTATGTGTTTTGAATTTTAAAATCCGCCATACATGGTTGTCATTAAGGAGTAAAATGTGGTTCAATGAGATTAAAATAATTTTTTCGTGAATAGTAACTTATTAAGTTTTTAATCGCAATTAGAGGTAATTTGTGTAGTTTAAGGTAAAAATAATGTTTTAATAATATGAGATGAGCTTGAAACATGTCCTACCCTTATTTTATGTGTCATGGCCGACCAACACATGCCATGGGTAAACTTGGGGACCCCATGGAGCCACTTTGGTTGGGAAATGACATAAATAACTTTTTATTTAATGTTAAAGTAAAAATGACACACACATGAAATGTTTTAGTAAAACAATTTTTACATGGGGTTATAAATGTCATAATTTTGACTATAAATACTCATTGAAAAGATAAAAAGATTCCCTACATCATAGTATATTTTTATAATTTTTATACATTAAATAAATTAAAATATATATGACATCATAATGATGCATCGATGACCTCATTATTTATCAATTTAAATAAAATGGAAAGATAATGTAATATCTAAGACCTACACATTTCCAAAACCCATTGGATGAGTGGATTTATAACACTTATGACCTTATCCTTGAAATACATCAATGTGGGACCTCTTAAATCCGAATACCATTTTAAAATAATGTGACATTTCTTTACTTTCCAAGAGTGTCCCTCCTCTCCTCTTATAAAAGGTCCCCAACTCTACCTCCTTACCCACACTCCCAAAGCCTTTGGCTTGGCCAACCCCTGCCCATTTTGGCTCTCCAAATCCCTCTCTTACTCTTTGATGCCTCACATTGTCCAGAAGTCTTCCCAAGGAATCCTTTGAGCACAGACCAAGTGGAGTTACCCGATTTTAAGGTAATGTCTTCTTTTGAGTCCTTTTGTTTTATTTTGCTTCTCCAACCCCCTAAACTCTTGTTATTATTTTCTTTTGTAACAACTCCAGCATCCTCAATATACTAGGATGTTGTTATAAGAAGGATTCTAGCTACAATTACACACACCTACATCTAATGGTTAAAGAAAATACTGTTTCCGTGGATGGCGAATTTCTGCCTCCCGAAACGATGATTGTTCAACATTCTTTTAACACCTTTAAAGGTGGACATTAAGATGAAAATATATTTATATATGATATATAATATGTTTATGTTTTCCTTAAGCTTCTGTATTTTTCATTTTGGGTATACCTTTATGGTTTCCATTATGGGTAAACACGATATCTTCATTTAAGGAAGTACGGACTACCGCCACCTCAAAGTGATGTGATTCGTTAATGCCATATGTGGGACATGTAAAGGATGGATTTAAAGTTATTATATATGATGTTATACTGGAATTATAATATACCTCTGTATCATTATTATTTCTTTCCATTAAATTATGAGATAGAAATGAAAGTCACGTTCATGCGTATGTACGACTTACCATCTCCATGAACGGTGCATTTCATTTCTTATCCCCAAATGTAATGTACTATTAAAAGTACATGTATATAACAGATTTATATAATGAATGATATATATAAATGATGAATATAATTTTGGAATTAAAATATACATACCTATCATTTAGTTTTAATTCCATTAATATGAAAAAGAAATGAAAGTAGCGTTAATGCGTACGTACGGCTTACCGTTTCTATGAACGGTGCATTTCATTTCTTACCTCTAAATGATTATGTAATATTATAAATACATGTATATTCTGGATATATATGATATATATGATATCCAAATCAGGAATGTCATTCTGGATATAAAGAACCTTTGACCACACGAACAACATGTATTTGTAAGAAGTCCACTTTCGACTTAAGAACCAAATATCGACAAAACAAACATTATTAACTTAAATGGTTACATAATGTTTATAACATGGAAATAAGTGATATAAAAGGAATAATTAACTTTAAAAAGGTTTTTAATCAAGTATAAATTAACTCAAGTTTATTATTTAGGACGTTAAAGAATGATTGAGTCAAGTCGGACCTGAGGTAAGGGACTTCGTCTCAATCTCCTTTCATTGAGGAATATTTCATTTTATACACAACTTTCTTTTATATGGTGTATAAACCCCTTGGACTTTTACTTTTATAAAAAAAGAATCTTTTTCTACGAAGCGTTTTATTAAACGACAAAAAGGAATGTTTTTTTAACGTATGTGGTGACAACGACCTTTTCCGCCGCCACGAGTATTATTTGGTCTTTGGCTTCCTCAACAAGACGTAATGTTTTTAAAATAAAATAAATACCATATACTCTTTTATGTATTTTGGTATTGAAAATTGTTTTGATAAGGGATTCTATTATGATATATTGTGATTGAAATTTGGAAATGTTATCATTCCTTTATATTGGTTTTATGTTTTATGATTTTATATTGGTACTTGGACATTTGACGGGTGGTTACGTGATAAACCATATGATGGGTGGTGCCGTGAATACTAGGACGGGTGGTTACGTTATAACCTCCAATGCATTGGGTTTGAAAGTCGGACATATAGCTATTCCATTATGTATGTATGGAAATTGGCCGTATGGCTATTCCATTAAGTGATATGTGTGGAAGTCGACCGTATGGTTATTCCACTTAAGTATGTTTATGTCCCAAGTTACCTTTATATATGTTATGTTTTATTTATATGGGTTTTATGGTAATACTTTGGTTACAAAAAGGTAAGTAATGATACTTTATTCAGTGAATATTTTTTACTACTTCATGAAGGTGAAGGTATTACTTTGATAGAGTATACATGGTTTACTTGATGTTAAAAAAAACTGTTTTAATTCTTTGTGTATCCCTTACTGAGCTTTTTATGCTCACCCCAAGTTTTTTTTTGAAATATTTTTCACAGGAATTAATGAGGAATAAGGTCAAGGATGGGATCAAGGGAATGTCATCCTATATAAAACATGGAACTAGAAATGTTTCTTTTTAAGAGTTTTTTTTTATTATGGAAACATAGTAGAAGTGTCTACTTTGTAATATTTTGAGATGTAATAGTTATGTTCTAATTCTCTAAAACTCTAAACCTGAAAAGATCCTCAATGTGAATCATTCATTTAATTCAATATTAAGTAAGGTTTAAGTCCGGGGCATTATAGTTGGTATCAGAGGTCGGTTTAGAAAACATTAGGAGTTAGAAAATTGTTAAATTATAATTTAATTTATGATATGATTGAAATGATATAGCATTTACAGATTACCATGTTGCTTCGCCTAAGATATTTCTGTGTTCAGAATGGTTTTCCACAGAGGAAACAAAGCAGCTATGTTGGGACGACATCAGGAGGAAGGAATCCTTCCAAATCAGCAACCTGAGATGGTCGGAATCGGAACTGAACAGTTTGTTGCAGTGATGGCACAGTTGACTCAGGCTATAAATGTTGGTGGTATCCATGCACGAGATCAGCCAGATCAACCGCAGAGGAACATGTCAGTGGTGGAACATTTCATGAGGCAACATCCCCCATCATTCAGAGGATCATCTGACCATGTGCAAGCTGAAGGGTGGATTAAAGCACTGGAGATGATTTTTGATGTCATGGGGTGTTCAGAACATCAAAAGGCCAGTCTTGTTGTTTACCGTTTTGAAGGTGAAGCTGATCAGTGGTGGTCGATGGTGAAAAATATCAGGGATAGTGATGAGATTTAGGATCTTCACTGGGAAGAATTAAAAGGTATGTTTCTTGAGAAATATTTTCCTAAGGTGGTTCGTCTTAGGATGGAAAAACAGTTCCTAGAATTGAGGCAGGAGGATGATTTAGTGGCTGCTTATGAAGCAAAGTTCACTCGATTGGCAAGGTATGCTCCAAACTTCATACGAGATCTTGATAGTAAAATACACCGTTTTACTCAGGGTTAAAGCCAAAGTATCAAAGGGCTTTAGCTTCTCGTGAGTTCAACAGTTATGAAAAACTTGTTCGATGTGTGGAGAAGGTGGAAATGTAGTTTTCCGATGATCAGGTGTTCTATGACAAAAAACAGAATAAGTGGTCCAGTTGGTAGGCAAAGGGGAAGAATTCATCAAAGAAGCAAGGAGGTAAGAAAACCAAATATCCATCCTGTGAGAAGTGTGGTAAAATGCATCCTGGAGAATGTTTATCCAAGTCTGGTAAGTGCTTTATGTGTGGTAAGTCTGGTCATATTGCTCGTAACTGTAAGGAAGATGATCAAGTAGGCAATGAAAAGCCAACAGTAAGATGTTTTAGGTGTAATGAAATGGGTCATTATGCAAATGAGTGTCCAACGAAGAACTCAACTGGGGGAATGCAGCCAGACTACAAGCAGAAAGCAGTGGTGAAATCCTTTGCAACAACTTCAGCAGATGTTGGGCCCTCGAATGAAGTGGTATCAGGTACACTGTTTGTTTGTTCAGATTATGCCAATGTGTTGTTTGATTCAGGGTCTACACACTCTTTCATTTCTGAGAAGTTTTCTAGTAAATTGGAAATTCCATCTCAAGATATGAACCCTAAACATATGGTAAAAACACCCAGAGGGAACGTTGAGACAAAAAGGAATTATAAGAACCTTCCTATCCTTGTGTGTGGAAAGAATCTACCAGCAAACCTTATTGTTTTGACTCTAGTAGAGTTTGATGTTATTTTCTGGATGGATTGGCTTTATTTTTATCATGCTAAGATTGACTACAGAGCTAAAATGTTTTCTTTTTAGAAAGATTTTCAGTTTGTGTACAAGAATGAACCCTTGATTTTGATAACATATCAGGAAGTTGAGAAACTAGTAAAAGATGGAAATGAATGTTACCTTGCACATATTGTTGAAAATAAAGGAACTGTTCAGATTAATGATGTGCCAGTGGTAAATGAGTATCTTGATGTTTTTCCTGATGAGTTTCCTAGTATTATTCATGATCGGATAGTTGAATTTACTGTTGACTTAGTTCCTGATTCTAAGACAATTTAAAAACACCCTTATTGAATGGCTCAAGTTAAACTTTTAGAGTTAAAGAAACAATTGCAGAAGTTACTAGATAAAGGTTTCATTCGACCTAGCACATCACCATGGGGTGCTCCTGTCTTGTTTGTTAAAAAGAATGATGGATCAATTAGACTTTGCATTGATTATAGAGCCTTGAATAATATTACTATTAAGAACATGTATCCTTTTCCTCATATCGATGATTTGTTTGATCAGCTCTAGGGAGCTCAGTATTTTTCGAAGATTGACTTGAGGTCGGGGTACCATCAGTTGAAAGTAAAAGAAGCATACATTCCGAAGACTGCGTTCCGTACTAGATATGGCCATTATGAATTTTTAGTTATGCCTTTTGGGTTAACCAATGCACCTGCTGTATTCATGGACCTTATGAATAGAATTTTTTCATGAGTTCATGGATAAGTTTGTGGTTGTTTTCATCGATTATATTTTTTTGTTTTCTAAAAGTAAAGAGGAGCATAAAAGTCATTTAAGGGTTATCTTTCAAACCTTAAAAGAAAAGAAACTATATGGAAAATTAAGAAAGTGTGAGTTTTGGTTACAAAAAATTTCTTTCCTGGGTCACATTGTTTCAAAAGATGGCATAACCGTTGATCCTACTAAAACAAAAGTTGTTGAAGAATGGCCAAGACCCACAAATGTAACTGAGATCCGTAGTTTTCTTGGTTTGGAAGGTTACTACCGAAGGTTTGTTGAAAATTTTTCACGGTTATCTAGTCCAATGACTAAGCTAACTCGTAAGGGTGTTAAGTTCATCTGGAAAAAAGAATGTGATAATTGTTTTCAGGAGTTGAAAAGAAGATTGGTGAATGCTCCAGTTTTGGCACTTCCTTCCAGGAATGGTGAGTTTGTTATATACAGTGATGCTTCGTTGAAGGGACTTGGTTGTGTCCTTATGCAGAATGATCAGGTAATTGCTTATGCTTCACGTCAGTTGAAAAATCATGAGGTAAATTACCCTACACATGATTTGGAATTAGCTGCTATTGTCTTTGCTTTAAAAATTTGGAGGCATCATTTGTATGGAGTAAAGTGTGAAATATATACTGATCACAAAAGTTTAAAGTATATATTCACTCAGAAAAAAATTGAACATGAGACAGAGGAGATGGCTGGAATTAATCAAGGATTATGATTGTACAATTCACTACCATCCGTGAAAAGAAAATAAAGTGGCCGATGCTTTGAGTCGAAAAAGTAATGCTTCATTAACCATGATATGTTTGGAACTAGTCCTTTGGTTTTTGATTTGATGAACTTTGGAATAGAAGTTATTGGTGCAGGAAGTCTTCTGTTTTGTTTCAGGAATCAGTGAAATCTTCTCTATCACACAGAATCAAGCAAGCACAGAAGTAAGATAGAGAGTTGCAGAAAAAGGTAGAGCTGCTTCAGAAAGGTAAGTTGCCTGAATTCAACATTGATAATGATCGTGTTTTGAGGTTTGGGAAGAGATTATGTGTGCCCTGTGATTCATAGTTGAAGAATGAGTTGTTATGTGAGGCTCATTGTTCCCCGTTTTCAGTTCATCCTGGCAGTACTAAGATGTACAGAGATCTGCGGGAGTATTACTGGTGGAATGGAATGAAAAGAGATATTTCATATTTTAATGTGTAGTGTTTGACTTGTCAGCAGGTTAAAGAAGAGTGATAGTTACCTAAAGGGATGCTTCAGCCTTTACCAGTGCTAGAGTGGAAATGGGAAAACATATCCATGGACTTTGTTGTCGGATTACCGAGAACATCTCGAGGTAATAATGCAATTTGGGTTATTGTTGATCGCTTGACTAAATCTGCTGATTTCCTTGCTAAACGAGATACTTTTTCCCTAGATCAACATTCCCATTTGTATCTTAAAGAGATAGTTAGGTTACATGGAATTCCTCTCTCCATTGTATCTGACCGTGATCCCAGGTTTACTTCTAACTTTTGGAAAGGCCTTCAGAAGTCGTTGGGTACTGAATTAAATTTTAGTACAGCTTTTCATCCTCAATCAGATGGGCAGTCATAACGAACAATTTATACCTTGGAGGATATTCTACGAGATTATTCTATGGATTATCAGGGAAGTTGGGACCAACATATTTCTTTGGTTGAGTTTTCTTATAATAACAGTTTTCATTCCAGTATATAGATGGCACCATTTGAGGCATTATATGGGAATCAGTGTCAAACTCCAGCATTTTGGGATGAAGTGGGTGAAAGGAAGCTGATGGGACCAGAATTGGTAGAATAGATGGCATAAAACGTTCAGTTGATTCAGAAGCACATGAGAACAGCTCAGAGCATGCAGAAGAGTTATGCGGATAATCGGAGGAAGGATCTATCTTTCGAGGTAGGTGATCATGTTTTTCTAAGGGTTTCTCCTTGGAAAAGGGTATTGAGATTTGGTAAGAAAGGAAAGCTGAGTCCAAGGTTCATTGGACCATATGAAATTCTAGAGAAAGTTGGATCAGTTGCTTACCGAGTGGCATTACCTCCAAGTTTATCTTAGGTACATAATGTTTTTCATGTTTCGATGTTGTGGATGTATATGCCAGATCCATCTCATGTTTTGAGTCCAGAGGTAGTTCTGCTAGAGGAGAACATATCTTATGAAGAACAACCGGTCCAGATTCCTAACCACAGGGAGCACGTGTTACGGAATAAGGTGATTCATCTGGTAAAGGTTTTGTGGAAAACCCATATGATTGAAGAGGCAACGTGGGAATCTGAAAATGCTATGAGGGATAAATACCCCCACTTATTTTGATAAGTGAATAAAATTGCGAGGACGCAATTTCCAAAAGGGGGAAGGATGTAACATCTCGGGTAAATAAAGAATAAAGAATTTTCATATTTATTAATATTTATGAATTGAATATTAATTTTAATTAAAAAGGGGTTTCTACGTTCGATAGCATACTTGATACGCAACGATGAGTTTCTTTGAAAACTTACGTTGCACACTAGTAATAAAATAATATTATTTTAAATGTTAGTTAACACGTAGCCGTTTTACTGGAGAGACTGGATAGAAATAACTAAAAAATGATTATATATGTTTTAAATGTTTTTACATTTATCCAATAAAAGATAAAGGCTTAAAATACGGAAAGAATTCAATTTTAGGCATTTATACCCTAATTTTCACTAAGGGTTCACTTATCACCTTTTGACGGTGAACCGTCATTAAATATAGTTTTGATCAATCTTATAAATTCTATTGGACCAAATATAACTCTTCTTTAGAATCGGGACAACAAAATTTACTTTGTGTAAATTTTTGGTATCTTTCCGATAAAGTCCATTTTTTAATGAATAGTGTAAAATGTTGTATTTTAATTCAAAACCTCTTTTTAATATAATTTATTTATATGATTAGATTATTATTTGAATTGGTTTTAAAGTGAAATTAGAAAATATTTTTACCATCAAATCCAATAGTGGTCGTTGGAATTAATTTCACTTTGAAATCGGACTTAAACTAGTGTCAATCTTTTGATACCTATTGTTTCATAAAAACACGCTATTTTTCATGAAAGTGGGAATTAATTATTAAATTAATTAATGAAACTTATATGTTGTGAATTTTGTAAAATGGACTTCATTTTTGAATTCGGAATATCAAATATAGCTTAGGGTGAATTTTTGGTATTTTTCTGAAAAACATCAATTTTTGATGAATAGTGAAACCACTATGTGGTACTTATAAAAACTCATTTTTCGTTTAAATGAAATTTTACCACTTCTGTGTTGTGAATTTCAAAAATCCGACATACAAGGTTTTCATTAAGAAGTAAAATGTGGTTCAATGAGATTAAAATAATTTTTTGGTGAATAGTAACTTATTAAGTTTTTAATCGCGATTAGAGGTAATTAGTGTAGTTTAAGGTAAAAATAATGTTTTAATAATATGAGATGAGCTTGACACATGTCCTACCCTTATTAGATGTGTCATGGATGACCAATACAAGCCATGGGTCAACATGGGGACCCCATGGAGCCACTTTGGTTGGGAAATGACATAAATAACTTTTTATTTAATGTTAAAGTAAAAATGACACACACATGCAATGTTTTACTAAAACAATTTTTACATGGGGTTATACAAGTCATATTTTTGACTATAAATAGTCATTTTAAATATAAAAATATTTCCTACATCATAGTGTTTTTTTATAATTTTTAGACACTAAATAAATTAAATTATTTATGACATCATGATGATGCATCGATGACATCATTATTTAACAATTTAAATAAAATGGAATGATAATGTAATATCTAAAACCTACACATGATCAAAACCTATTGTATGAGTGGATTTAGAACCCTTATCACCTTATCCTCTAAATACATCAATGTGGGACCTCTTAAATCCGAATACCATTTTAAAATAAAGTGACTTTTCTTTTCTTTCGAAGAGTGCCCCTCATCTCCTCTTATAAAAGGCCCCCACCTCTACCTCCTCACCCACACTCCCAAAGCCTTTGTCATGGACAAAACCTGCCCATTTTGGCTCTCCACATACCTCTATTACTCCTTGAATCCTCACTTTGGGCAGATGTCTTCCCAAGGAATCCTTTTTGCTCAAACCAATGGGAGTTACCCGATTTTAAGGTAATGTCTTCTTTTGAGTCCTTTTGTTTTATTTTGCTTCTCCAACCCCCTAAAATCTTGTTATTATTTTCTTTTGTAACAACTCCAGTATCCTAAATATACTAGGATGTTTTTATAAGATGTATTCGAGCTACACTTACACACACCTACAACTAATGGTTAAAGAACATACTGTTTCCGTGGATGGCGAATTTCTGCCTCCTGAAACGATGATTGTTCAACATTCTTTTAACACCTTTAAAGGTGGCCATTAAGATGACACTATATTTATATATGATATATAATATGTTTATGTTTTCCTTAAGCTTCTATATTTTTCACTTTGGGCATACCTTTATGGTTTCCATTATGGGAAAACACGATATCTTCATTTAAGGAAGTGCGGACTACTGCCCCCTCAAAGTGATGTGATCCGTTAATGCCATATGTGGGACGTGTAAAGGATGGATTTAAAGTTATTATATATGATGTTATACTGGAATTATAATATACCTCTATATCATTATTATTTATTTCCATTAAATTATGAGATAGAAATGAAAGTAGCGTTCATTCGTACGTTCGGCTTACCGTCTCCATGAACGGTGCATTTCATTTCTTATCCCCAAATGTAATGTACTATTAAAAGTACATGTATATAATGGATATATATAATGAATGATATATCTAAATGATGAATATAATTCTAGAATTAAAATATACATACCTCTCATTTAGTTTTAATTCCATTAATATGACAATGAAATGAAAGTAGCGTTCATGCGTACGTACGGCTTACCGTCTCCATGAACGATGCATTTCATTTCTTACCTCTAAATGATTATGTAATATTATAAATAAATTTATATGCTGGATATATATGATATATATGATATCCAAATCATGTATGTCATTCTGGATATAAAGAACCTTTGACCACACGAACAAAATGTAATTGCAAGAAGTCCACTTTCGAATTAAGAACCAAATATTGACAAAACAAACAGTATTAACTTAAATGGTTACATAATGTTTATAACACGGAAATAAGTGATATAAAAGGAATAATGAACATTAAAAAGTTTCTTAATCAAGTAGAAATTAACTCATGTTTATTATTCAGGACGTTGATGAATGATCGAGTCAATTCGGACCCGAGGTAAGGGACTTCGTCTCAATCTCCTTTCATTGAGGCATATTTCATTTTATACACAACTTTCTTTTATACGGTGTATAAACCCCTTCAAATTTTACTTTTATACAAAAGGAGTCTTTTTCTATGAAGCATTTTACTAAACGACAAAAAGGAATGTTTTTTTAACGTACGCGGTGACAACGACCTTTTCTGCCGCCGCGAGTATTATTTGGTTTTTGGCTTCCTCAACAAGACATAATGTTTTTAAATTAAAATAAATACTATATAATCTTTTATGTATTTTTGTATAGAAAATGGTTTTGATAAAGGATTCTATTATGATATATTGTGATTGAAATGTGGAAATGTTATCATTCCTTTTATATTGGTTTTATGTTTTATGATTTTATATTGGTACTTGGACATTTGACGGGTGGTTACATGATAACCCATATGACGGGTGGTGCCGTGAATACCAGGACAGGTGGTTACGTTATAACCTCCAATGCATTGGGTATGGAAGTCAGCCGTATGGCTATTCCATTAAGTATGTATGGAAATTGGTCGTATGGCTATTCCATTAAGTGATATGTGTGGAAGTCGACCGTATGGTTATTCCACTTAAGTATGTTTATGTCCCAAGTTACCCTTATATATGTTATGTGTTCTTTATATGGGTTTTATGGTAATCCTTTGGTTACAAAATGGTAAATAATAATACTTTATTCAGTGAAGAGTTTTTACTACTTCATGAAGGTGAAGGTATTACTTTGATAGAGTATACATGGTCTACTTGATGTTTGAAAAACTAATAGTTTTCATTCTTTGTGTATCCCTTACTGAGCTTTTTATGCTCACCCCAAGTTTTTTTTGAAATGTTTTTCACAGGACTTAATGTGGAATAAGGTCAAGGATGAGATCAAGGGAATGTCATGCTATATAAAACATGGAACTAGACATGTTTTTTTAAGTGTTTTTTTTATTATGGAAACTTAGTAGAAGTGTCTACTTTGTAATCTTTTGAGATGTAATAGTTATGTTCTAATTCTCTAAAACTCTAAACCTGAAAAGATCCTCAATATGAATTATTCATTTAATTCAATATTAAGTAAGGTTTAAGGCTTGGGCCTTATAATTATTAAGTTCTGTAATGATCATGGTACGAAATTAAAAAGAAATAAAGTGAAATATTATGTTGAAAAATACAGGATAAGGTATCATGTTTCAAAATTAATAAATACTCAAAAAATGTAGAAGTTGATAGAAAAAATCGAATCGAAAACAACATGGAGAGAAAAATTCTTATTAAAAAGGACCTACCAGGGAAATTGTGAAAGGAAGTAGTCTTTACATCAGTCTACACATCCAACATGGATCTATTATGTCTAATGTCAGAAAAGACTACGTACATGATGTGGTATGGAAATAATCCAACATTGAAATACTTTTGAATCTTGGGAAGTAACTGTTTTATTCTCAATAAAGAGAGACACAAGAAATAAGAATCATATTGAGATAAGGGGAAATTTCCTGGCTACTCGGGAAAAATAAATGCCTATAAAAAATCAATAAGATGCTAATAAAAGTGGTTTAAGGTAGTTATGTCACTTTTATAGATAATAAACAAAATCATTAACAAAATTGTGCAGAGTTCTCTAATAATACTGATGTGGAGGTAAAAACTCACGAGGAGTAGAAGTGTAAAATGATGTTTCGGAAGAAGATTCCAATGATGAGAAGGATGGAGTCAAATATATATCTGCATGAATAATGAATATTGGAGATGAAATTGATAAGAAAAACATCATTGTTGATCAGGAAGTGCTAGTTGAAACACAGAGAATGAAGGATTTACAAAAAACTGCCTTCTTATTTCAGGTAGAGCCTAAACGCATCGAGGAAGCATTTGAAGATGAAAATCGGTTTCAGGTTATGAATGTAGTGCTTAATCAAATTGATAAGTATCTAACATGGGATATTGTTTCAGCACTAGAAGATAAGAATTTCATTAGGTACAAATTGGTCTTTCACAACAAGCCGAATAAATATGGATTGTTAATTTGAAACTAAGCATGAATAATTTCCAAGGGAAACTCCTTGAATGAGGTCATTGATGTAGATGAAATTTTTTCACCAATTGTGAGGATAGAGACAATCAGATTATTCTTGTCCATAATAGTGCAATAAAATTTTAATGTTTTCTAGATGGATGTTTGTTCAGCTTTTCTTACTGGGGTTCTAAAAAAATAATTTTATAACAATCATCCATATTGATTTCTCATTCATGAATACTAGAATAAAATTTTTAGTTGATAAAGGAACTATATGGGTTGAAGCAAGCATTGAGAGCATGGTATTCAGGACTTGATTAGTTTTTGAAGCTCGGTTTTCAACATGGTTTAGTTTATTACAATCTCTACATCAACAATGAAAATAATTAACAAATTATGGGGCTAGTGTATTTTTATGGACTAATATTTGGTGCATTAGATGAACTGTAGTGAAAATAGTTCCCATAATTCATGAAAAGTAAGTTCTAAATGTTAATGATTGGGGAACTGACCTTTTCCCTTTGTTTGCAAGTGATATAAGGAATAAATGACACATTAAATTATCAATAAAAATATTCCAATAAAGTTTTGATAATATTTTTAATGGATAATTCCTAAGAGATGACAACCCTAGTTGCAGGAAGATGAAACTATCCCAAGATGACGATGATAAAGTAGTTAATATCACAAAATATAGGCAAATTATTGGAAGTATGATGTACTTAATTTAAAAATGAGTTGATATTTTTTTTTCTAATGTGAAGTATCATGGTATTACTGGAATCCCAAATAATTCTAATTACATGTAGTAAAATTAATACATTGATATATCAAGGGCCTGATGGATTTTAGTTTCATTTGTAATGAAAATTACCAACAAGATCTATTAGGATATATAGATGAAGATTGGTCTGGTACAAAAAAATGATAGAAAATCAATATCAGGTGGTGCATTCTAACTTGGTGTATTTAGTATTTTTTATCTTATCTAGAAACAATATTTATTTTCATTGAGAAGCGTAGAAGCCTAATATATTGCATCTACTCAAGATTTCACACAGTTATTGTGGATGGAGTAGTAACATGAAGATACTGGAGTTTAAGAGATATCTTATATCAGAATCCTTTGCAATAATTCAAGTGATATTAATCATAGAAAAAAATCCAGTCTATCACTCATGGATAAACAAAATTAAAATCAAGTATCATTTTTTTCAAGGAAAAGGTGGATCATTGGATTATAAGGTTGCAGTATGTGCCTACAGAATAGTAGGCTACAAAAAAATGTGATGATGGCCTTACCCAAAGAGGAATTTTAGTGGTATCGACTAGATCTTAGAGTGTATTTGACTCTCCAAACATGAAAAAGTGTGGATATGGGACCCCTCTCCCCATGTTATGGTGTGTTTTCCCTTATGTACAAATATTTTTTATTTATAATGATCGAGCCACAAGGTATTATCCTTTGGGTTCATTGATGAGGGGAGGGTATCTTGATTAAGATAGGGGAGATGTTAAATGGTGGAGAAGCAAAGTAAGGAGAAGTGAAGTAGGGGGATTTTAAATATGACGATGCTAAATATATTTAATAAAATTTTATATATTGTGAGAGATGGGGTTATTGGTGAAATCAGCTGACTATTGTGGGAATGAAGTTATTCTTCAATGAACTTTGCATAGCACTCCTGTTACTCACCCTGAGCAAGGTTCATATGGTCTTAGAGTGTGTATTGATTAAAAACTTGATCACTATGTGGAATCACAAGAAGTGATTTTTTGAAGAATATAGAAAAATATTTAATGTGGAATCACAATGGTGAAGTGATTTTAAAAAAATAAAAAGGGGGATAATGTTGCTAAAAAAATCCTTCAAGGTACATTTGTAGTGTTTTTTGGGTTATTTTGTATCTTAAAAAATCATGTTTAATAGGTATACTGGAGATTACTAGTGCGATTGTGAACTACTTATGTTGAAAAAGCATCAAGACAGAGGTATGGATGTTCTAGAATTGGCATAGAATGTTTTCTGCACAATGTGGCATCGTTTACTAGTGTTTTCCAAAAAAACATTTGTCCAAAATTTAGTAGTTGGAAAAATGTTTTTTTGGAAAAGGAATGATTTTTGTATAAATTATCATTTAAAGATGAAGGAGTTTTAAAAAGTTGCATGCAAGAGAATATTTAGGGCCATCACATTAAAATATGAAAATGTTTAATGATTTTCACAGGTATTGAAATATCAAAAAACATAGAGTTGCATGACATAAAATGATTTTCAAGCACCCACAAAATAGAGAAAGAGTTTCACGCTAAAGGTGACATCAAAACATGAACTCAAGTTCACAAGGTAAGTTTCGTGCATAGTGGAATGCACAAAAGGTATTTTCATGAATGGTAGGATGTGTCTATAAATAGGCGTATACCTCTCTCATTTCAACAGGTTATCCAATTGATAATATCAGGGTTCTAAACCGCACAAGAGTTTTATTGAGCAATTTTTTAAATGCAATAACAATTCATATATTAGTTTCATGAAGAAAAGAAAATTGTGTCTAAAAGACCAAATGGGTTCTGAAGTAATCCAAAAGTTAAGTGAATTTATAGTGTTGTATGAAAATACAAAATATTCATGAAATTTGTTTTTCTATGAGAAATGAAAAAGTCACATGAAAGTAGAGAGTTCCATGAAAAATGGAGAAGTTCGCAAAATCTGGGAGTTCCATGAAAAAACTTAAATTATTCATGAAATTTGGTAGAGTTACATCAAGTCCTTTAAAATTTTCATAAATTTGAAGTTGTGTGAACCAATAAGGGTTTTACCACTAATTCTATGCTAAAAGGGTATCCATAACGAGAATGAAAGTGGATCATAATGAGGTACTAAATGAGGTGTAATACTGATTGATTCATGTGATGAAAAGTAGAATCTTTTAAAGGAGTAGTGAGAACAATTCAATTGAGATAGAATTGAGCTTTCAAATTGTGATCGGTTGTAAAATAGAAGGTAATGTTTGTCCACATGAAAATTTGTAACAACAATTTGTTTTAGTGAATTTGATACATAGGAAAATTTCCTTTATATACTCCTTAGATGTAGTCCGGTGTGGGTAAACCAAGTAAAATTTTCGTGTCTCATGCATGATTTCATTTCAATTCATACAATTCTACAAGAATGGGAGAGAAGAGTGTTTTTTAACAAAAAAAACAAGATACAAAGGGGTGACTATTTTAATCATTTATAGCCCAATTCTCCCACTAGTAGGGTATTTAACCTAGTTGGGATAATAATTGGCATCAAATAGAATGTTTAATATCAGTGTTTCTCTCTAAAAGGTTTCAATAGAGGTTTTCAATCATAAACAAATTCTGATATTTGGTGGAAACAATTTTCAATTATGGAAGATTCAGATACAACACTACATACAATATTTAGGTATAGATGTCTTTACAACAGAAATGCATTGTATTTTGGATAGCGTGGATTGTAGTGATTTGTCATAAGGAGACTAAATGGAATTGAATATAGATGTTAGAGGAATCAATAAATTAGGGGGATCATCATCCAATGTAATATATAAAAATGAAATGTCATATAATTAAACTCTTGGAATGTAGGAACAAATTTTAGATTTCTATCATGGTGATTCAAAATTTAGAGAAGAAAAATTGAATGATTGGTGGAACAAATATTAGGATATGAGAATGAACCCCAATGAGTAGGTAGATACATTTTTTTCACTATGTGAATGTTGATGTGTAAGAAATTATTTGTCATAGAGAAATAATTGAATATTTATAGATTGTTAAGAACATCTGGACAAGACTTACACCTTGGTTCAATCTAAAAGATTTCATATTGGAAGATAAATATCCAAAAGAGCTGACATTGGGTAGCTTTTAGAGTACTCTTATCTCATATGAGATGAGAAATGATGATAATGATTTTGTAGAAAAATTTAATTCCAAACAAGTGGAATTTGAGGCCATGAATAAGCTCACTATTGAAGGTGGAAAAGAAGAAGAAAAGACATATGAAATTAGGTCATTTCTTCCCCAAATATACAAAGATGAACGGGAATGTTCAAAGGGAAAATTCCATTTGCATGATTTTGGTGCAGAAAGTTTATACATCTTGTTGTATGGTTCCCCAAGAATATTCAAGATAAAGAAGAATATGAAGTTGAAATTCCCATGAATAAGTATTCAACCTATATGTAAGGTAAGAAAAATTTTAAGAGAAATTTATTAAAAAATAATAATCATTTTTTATAAGAAAATGAAAATTCAGAATATTCTAAGGTTGAAGACGTGAAAAACTACAAAGATCATGGGGAAAATTTTATGGTCGATGTTTTATGAATCACTCGATGAAAGAGCATTGTTATGGGATCCCTCAAATGATTAGTGTTTTTGGAGTACTTAGATGCATCATAGTGGCTGACCAAGGTCGTCTCTCAAAGGAGGAAGTAAATTAAATCAACTTCTAAAAGGTATTATAAAAATAAAAGAGAATAGAATTAAAACACTACTTAAAAGGATGAGGTTTTTTTATAGTTTATAAATCTAGAAGAAGTTAGCTAGAAGAAGATTTTATTTTTTTTAGTTTTAAAATGAAGTTCGATTAAAATGACACAATAAAAAGACGTTTTTTAGAAAATACGTAAAAGGAGTAATCGATCTAACACTACGTCTTAATTTAATTATTAATCATTGTCATTTAAATCAATATCCACTTAACTATGATCCCCTAATTTGTTAACCCTTGAACCCTACAAGAGTTAACTTAACCACAAGGATGTAATTACTTAAACCCTATGCTAGCTTCGGAACACGCAATCTCAGCAACCTACTTTGATTGTTGTTCTAAGGTTAGCTTATGTTCAGTGGTTAATTAGATAACATATCATTTCTTGAAATGAGGAATAATTTTATTTAGGGATTATATTTTAACTCTACAAATTTATCCCATGTGGTCTTGTATTACCAATTAAGATCGTGCTCTCACAATTTACACAAAATCTCGACCTCGCGTGTTTTTGTGTTAATTGTTCATTTGCTTTATTAGTTTCTTAAAATTTAAAAACACAATTCATGGATCATATTATGTGAATTACAGTATCTTAATGATTCAAAATAAATAAATTAAGAGGGTAGAAGATAGATAGATCAATAAAAACTACTCTTCCATGGGCGGTGTGGTCATCGTGGAGACGTTTTGAATGAGCAAAGGATTGAAAGGGTAGAACACAATCTCAAATCCACTCTTGATTCCAAACCAATTATGAGGATTAAGAGAAGAAGAAAAGAGAATGACACAGAAGATTATTTGAAGAAAAATTTAAGATACAAACATGAATGAAATGAAATACAAAGAGGAGGTGGGAGAGGAGGGCCTTTTTGGAAGAGAGGTTCGCACAAATCCTTACTTCTTCCAAGAGTTTTGAGGGTCTACCAAGAGACTCCCTTTTAGACACACCTTCCCAAAGCCTCTACCAGCCATCCAAAAGAGTGAAAAACCACTTTAAATAGAGTTTGTGAGGGATAGGGTTACATAACTTTTTAAGTGTGAAATGAAAACATGGCCAAATACTTTATTCCAAGTTGCAGCGCATATTTGACCTCCAAAACTCGTGATTTGGACGGCCTTATAGAAGGATTACTTGTTCCAAATCATCTTCCCAAGATTTCCTCAAACTTTGGGCTCACTCCAAGCTAGTATGAAGATGCTACGACCCAAATGGTGAAGTAATTTCCAATCTGGATAGTTCAGTCCATCTTTGTCTTCAGGACCCATTTAATCCACTCATATTCACGATCTAGCTCCCATGTCCAGAATTGAATTTATATCCCATTAATTCAGGAACACATTAACAAAATTTTAACTCATAATATTTTACTGAAAAATATTTATTCTTGAAATACTATAGTGATGTTTTAAAGGGTAGAGATGGATTTTTCATCAAATTTGCAAAGGAATGATCTAATCCCAAATATTCCATAATTGAACATATATAGCATAATATGAGGAAATTATGTCATTTATCATCAATAAAATATTCAACAAAATAGTGTTTTATCAACTCCCCCACACTTACCCTTTTGCACTCCTGGGAAAAACCTCATATCAATTAATCATCAATATCAAATCAAAAAAAATTTTAAAATACATATCGTTGAGATCAAACAATTACACACCAAGAAAAAAAAGATATCATTCCTTATAAAAAATTATTCCATGTTCATCATTTATATAATTCAATATATTTCCACTTTATTTATCCTCTCATGCACAAAACACTTACCTCACTTGAATTTTCTCTTATCACAGAAATGTCATTTTTTTGCAATGTCTTTCTCATCCAAACTCATAAAAGGGTCACCATATGCATGATAAATTTATACATTGCTATCTGATGTGAGTCAACAACATATGTTTATCATGGGAAATTTTTAGGGTTGTTCTATGACTTTCGGTTGGTAGGATTTAGATGTGAAAAACTTTGAGGCTGAATGAGGAGGGCTTGACTCTTTTTGAAGCAAAATTGCATTAATATAATTTTCACTTAAGTATGGTCTTCTATGCAATCCCCATAGTATCAATTCAGCTCCATCATCATGAAAAATAAAGTAATTTTCACACTATTTAACATTTCCTCATAAAAATGTCAATCTTCTTGAACATTATTTTCTTAAAAGATCCAAATAGGCACAACTTTCCCCCTCTATTAGAATCTCTAGAAAGGAACAACTTTTAAAATAATGTTTTTTTCAGCAGAAAAAACATCTCTTCATAATTTAATTTTTTATCCGAAGTATCACAAAATGTGGTACCACAACACAAGAGAGCTTCTCCCACACTTAAGCTCAACTAGATTATGCAATTTTACTTCAAGATTTGGTTGGATAGAGAAAATTGGCTTGTAATGTGGCTAACCTAGCAGGCTATGCATGGATTCTATGGGCTACAAGGATTACATCTTCAAGTTAGGCCATTATAAAAAAATGATTCTTCGAAATAGGGTCTTTAATACCAAACAAATTCCTCAATATTTTAAACAAATGTACCTAAAACCCTCAAGTTTTGACAGGAATAAATCAAATTATGGTTAAATCATGCCTGGTTTGGTTCTCTCAAGAAGTGAGTTGAATGTTTAGAATATGAAAATAATGGTTTATAAGCCTCACAGGAAAGTGGTTTCAAATATAAAGACAGTGAGATGTGGAATGGGATTCAAAATTCAGTGTAATTTTCATGAAATTACTAAATATATGAACTTGAAACAAAGTCATTTCAACATTCATTTAAGTTTAGTTTCGAGGGATAAATTTTTTCACTTATTGATCTGGATTTTAAAATGGTGATGAGAATCATTTCAGCTCAAAAGTTTCAAAAAACACAGAAAATTGAAAAATAAACACACATATTTGAAAAACACACAATTTTTTTTAAAACAGGAAAACAATTGAAATTTATATACTAAAAGGTTCCATCCCCCACACTTAAAATATTGAATTTTCCTCAATGTGAACCCATGAGATGATATATGCACATGCAATGCATAATTTTAAAAAGGAAAAAGAATAATAAAGTTATAGGGTTAGGAACAGCTTGATGTGCTCATGTGATGATGGGGTCATGCAGTGTGATAAAATCGACTACATCAGTAGGAATTCCAACAATCTATCTCTTCAAAAATTGTCCATTGACTATAAAGATCCTTCTTGTCTCCTCTTGTGTGATCTCCACTGCACCATAAGTAAAAAAATTAGCCACAACAAAAGGACTTAACCATCTGGAATGCAACTTACCAGGCACCAGCTTCAGTTGTGAACTATAGAGAAGGACTTTCTCTAAAACATGAAACACCCTTTTTTGGATCATTTTGTCATGAGCTTCTTTTGATCTTTCCATGTAGAGCCTTGAGTTCTCATATGAAGACAATTGAATCTCTTCAAGATCTTGAATTTGCAGCTTCCTTGGGATTCCATCTTTGGACAAACCCATGTTGTATTTCTTAATAGCCCAATAATCTTGATGCTCAACTTCCATAGGGAGATGACATGCTTTCCCAAAAACAATCCGAAATGGGGACATACCAATGGGTGTCTTATATGCTGTCCTATAAGAACACAATGCATCATCCAAGAGCCTGCTCCAATCTTTCCTATTTGGTTACACAGTTTTCTCCAAAATTTGTTTCCATTACCTATTTGAAACCTCAACCTGGACTTTTGTTTGAGGGTGGTATGGTGATGATGTTTTGTGTGTCACCCCATACTTCCAAAGAAGGGAAGAAAATTCTAATTGTAGAACTGTGTCCCTTGGTCACTTATGATGGCTTTCAGTACTCCAAACCTGCAAAAAATTTGTTCTTTGAAAAAGTCCATAACAACATGAGAATCATCAGTCCTGGTGGCCTTAGCCTCAACCCATTTGCTCACATAATCAACAACAACCAAATAATATAAAAATCCAAATTAACTGGGAAAAGGACCCATAACATCGATTCCCCATACATGAAAAATCTCATGGAATTGAATGGGTTGTTGGGGCATCTCATGTCTCCTAGAAATGTTCCCAGTGTGTTGGAAATGAGAACATGACTTAAAAAACACATGGGCATCATGGAATAAGCAAGGACAATATAATACAGGGTCAAAAACTTTCCTAGTTGTCTGTTGGGGTACAAAGTGTCCACCGTAAGCAAGTGTATGAAAAAATGTAAAACAGACTCCAAATCATGATCAAGAACACAACTCCTAATAACTTGATCACTACACATGCTCCATAGGTATAGATCATCCCAAACATAATACCGAGACACACTTTTTAATTTTAGGAATTGATGTTTATTTAAATTTGCAAGGATTTCAGAGGAATCAAGGTAGTTAACTAAATCTGCATACCAAGGATGCGTACCTGAGATAGAATAACGATGCTCATTAGGGAAAGTGTCCGGAAGTGGTACCCGGTCCAAGGTGTCGTTTTCTAGTGTGTGAGTAAGCCTACTCATGTGCTCTGCCACCATGTTTTCTAGCCCCCTTTTTTCCATAATCTCAATATCAAATTCTTGAAGAAGGCTCATCCATCAAATCAGTCTGGGCTTTACATCTGGCTTCTTCAAGAGGTACCTCAAAGCTGCATGGTCAGAAAAACAACTAATTTAGAGCTCAATAAATATGAATGGAATTTATCTAAAGAAAATATGACAACAAGAAACTCCTTTTCCGTGGTTGTGTAGTTTTATTGGGATGAATCCAGTCTCCTCAATGCATTGGCGATCACATGTGAACGTCCCTCCACCCGCTAAGATAATACAGCTCCAACCACGAAGTTAGAGGCATCACACATAAGCTCAAAAGTAATCTCCCACCATGGGGGCATTATAATTGGTGGAGTGTTCAGACACTTGTTTATCTCATCAAAGGAATTCCTGGAAAAATCATCAAACAAAAAATCAGAATCCTTTCGGAGTAATCATGACATAGGAAGAGAAATCTTACTAAAATCATTGATGAAGTGCCGATAAAATATTGCATGCCCTAGAAAAGATCTAACATCACGAAAACATAAAGGATAGGGTAAGAATGAAATAATTTCTATCTTATATCTATAAACCTATATCCCATGTTTTGACACTACATGCCCTCAGACAATTCCATGCTCAACCATGAAATGACACTTCTCAAAGATTAGGACCAGATTCTTCTCAATACAATGATTCAATATCATTCTCTAAATATTTAGACATTCATCAAATGAGGATCCATACACTGTAATATCATCCCTAAATACCTCCATGTAGGTCTCAATAAAAATCAGAAAAAATTCTCCCCATGCATCTCTAGAAGGTACCTGGGGCGTTGCAATGTCCAAATGGCATCCTATGTTAGGAAAATGTGCCAAAGGTACAGGTGAATGTAGTCTTCTCCTGATCCTCTAGAGCTATAGGAACCAGAAAATATCCAGAAAATCCATCCAAGAAACAATAGTGTGTATTCCCAGCTAGTCTCTCAAGCATCTGAACAACAAATGGGATGGGGAAATGGTCTTTGTAAGTGGAATGATTTAGTTTCCTTTAATCAATACACACACACCAACTGTTTTGTACCCTCATTGTAACTAACACATCTTTCTCATTTTTAACAATAGTAACACCACTTTTTTTAGGCACAAGCAGAATAGGACTTACCCACTGAGAATCTGAAATGGGATAGATTATACCTGCCTCAAGAAATTTTTCAACCTCTTTTTTAACAACCTCCAGAAGGGTTGGATTGAGTCACCTTTGTGGTTGCCTCACTGGTTTAGCCTCATCCTCCAAAAGAATCCTATGTATGAAAATGGAGGGGCTAATAACTGATATGTCAGTCAAGGCCCACCTGATTGCCCTGATTTTATCCCCCAAAAGATTCAAAAGTTTTTCTTCATGTTCAAAAGGGATATTGTTAGAAATGATAACAGGTAATTTCTCACCACTTAACAAGTTTGAGTATTTGAGATTTGGTGGCAATGGCTTTAGTTCCAGTGTAGGGGGGCTGTGTGTTGATGGGGTCATAGAAGGAACTGAAATATGTGTACAAAGAGCATCAGTATCAGAATATATATCATCAAAATCAGAGAATAAAGTGTCAAATCCACCAGCATACTCAGCAACCATGTCATAATTAGAGTTCACATGATCAAAATTAGAATATAATTCAATTTTAAAATCAAATCTTAGAGAGTCTGGTTCCATAGAAATGGGTGTGGAAGTACTCTTAGACACCAAACTACAACCAATACTCATAATATCTCTAAGCATAGTACAATCCAATTCCTTGGTGTTTTTACTTGGTGGTTCAAAATGGGAGATAAAAAATGCGGAATGATCCTCTAAGGGGTACTTCATGGAATCCATAACATTAAATATCACAACTTCATCCCCAAATTCCATGGAAAGTTTACCCTCATTTACATTTATGATAGTATTTGATGTTTTGACAAAGGGAGTACCTATGATAATGGGGGCATGAGAAGTTACCTTATCATCCTCCATGTTAAGCACGTAGAAATCTGCTGGAAATATCATGTCTCTTACCCGGACAAGTACATCCTCAAGAACTACTGCTAGATATGTCGTATCTCTTTTCGCCAACTGCACCACTACTCTCATCGGTTTCAGCTCACCAACCTGAAAAGAAGAGAATATAGAGTGAGGCATCACATTTATGGAATCTCCATAATCAAAAAGTTTATTAGAAAAGTGTAAATCCCCTATGGTGCATGGGATAGTGAATGTCCTGGGATCCTTGCACTTTGTTGGCATTGCCAGAGTTGGTGTAATGAGTGCTAACACATTCTTTCCAAGATTGATCCTCTCATTTCCCTTGAGCCCTCTTCAATTGGTACAAAGTTATTTTAAGAATTTTTCATACCTTGTAATTTTATTAATGGCTTTAAGTAGAGTAATGTTGATCTCCACATGCTTGAATGTGCCCAAAACCTCCATTTGCATTGCTTCTTCAGCCATCTTCTTGGTTTAAACAACCCTGTTTGGAAAAGGAAGGGGTTTAGGAGGAACATCATTAATCTTTTGCTTACCTTTATCTTTCTCCTTATGTTTCTCATTAGTTGATGTGGAATTGGGCTTTTTTTGGAGTTGTGGTGAATCCCAGTAGAATCATAGGTGTAGAAGCATCAGTTGTTTGCTTCCCACTTCTCAATGTGATGGCACTAACATTCCCCTTTGTATTTGGAGTGGGTTGGGAAGGTATATTTCTAGAATTCTTACTTACATGTTCATGGAGGGCGGTGGAAATCTGGCTCATTTGAGTCTTCAACTCCCTTATCTCTAAACCTTGACTCTTTATCTCATTCTGTTGATTAAGAACAATTTTTTTCAAAAGATCATCCATATTAGAATCTACCTTTGGTGGTGGATTCCCTTTTTTGTTTCCTTGTTGATGCTTGAGATTCATATCTCTTTTGGGGTTGTTGGAATCCCTGCTGGTAAGGCGGAGGCTGCTAGAAGTTTTGTTGAAAAGGGGGCCTTTGTTGTTGTCCAGAGCCACACCTCATGTCCGGTTGATCCTTACACCCTTGGTTGTATGTTAGATAAAACATTTTTGGGGATATTGTTGCTGTTTTTGTTGCTTATATGGTCTCCCAGAGAACACTACTGCACAATATTCTGTTTCTTAGAGTTGTGGGTAACACTCAGTTTGGTGGATCGTCTCAGTGCAAATACCACAAGGCCTTGTAGGAGGGGGATTGGGATGAATTTTAAACCAAACAATCTACCTCACTGTAGTTTTCAATTTTTCTAACTCGGTATCAATCAAATGACTCTCAAGAGAAGAAGGACTTACCTGATGTACGCCCCTGATATGTGGTGTTCCTAGATCACCAAATTGTTGGGAGTTTCGGGCCATTTTGTCAATCAACTCATGTGAAGCTACTGGTGTCTTTTCCACCAATGCTACTCCAACCACAACATCCACCATGCTTCTCTCCATAGGTGTGAGTCCTTCATAGAAGTACTAGATGAGTAGTTTCTCACTGATTTGGTGATGTGGGTAGCTTGCACCCAACTTCTTGAATCACTCCCAATACTCATACATTGACTCCCCTTGTGCTTGCTTGATCACCAAGATCTTCTTACAAATAGAAGTGGTCCTCAATACTGGAAAAAATATCTATAAGAAAAGGCGTTTCAAATTCTTCCAACAAGTTATATCTTCAGGTTGTAAATAATACATCCAGTATTTTGCAGCTCCATCAAGTGAGAATGGTAATTATCTTAGTTTGATTTGATCTTCAGAGACATTTCTAGGTTTTAGGGTTGAGTAAACCACATTAAATTCTTTCAAATGTTTATTGGGATCCTAACCAGAGAATCCACAAATCTTTGGATGTAAGTGAATTAACCCAGATTTTAGTTCAATGTTTGATTCGAGATTTTGGTATGCAATATAATTTGGTTGATAGTTAATATGAGGTGTAGCCAATTCTCGACTGGTTCTATTAAGTTAGTTTCCATTATTTTTAGCCATTGGTTATTGTTTTATGGTTGAATTTGAATTGCTTCCAATTTCAATGTGATATTGGAGTAATTCTCCAACTCGTTGAATGTTGAAACTTCTCGTAGACTGAGAATGTCGGATTTGAGCCCTAACGCTACATTCAATGTCAGGGCCAAGATCTAAGAGATCTTCAGGATTAGTTCATGTCATAAATCAAATAATAATTTAAATAAAGAAATTGTACCATAGTAAAATAAAAATAATAAGTTTGAGTTGATGGTCCAAAAAGAAGTAGAAGAAAATAAAAGTAGAAGAAAAAATCAGATTGGGTAAAGAAGGAAGAAAGAAGAGAGGAAGAGAATAAAATGTAAAAAAAATAACTACCTCTAATTTTTTGAAATAATTACTTGCTCCCCAGAAATGGATACAATTTGAAATAGCAATATCGTGGGCACCCTCAAATGATTAGTGGTTTTGGGGTTCTTAGGTGCAACAGAGTGGCTGACCAAGGTCATCTCTCAAAGAAGGAAGTAAATTAAAACAACTTTTAAAAGGTATTCTAAAAATAAATGATAATAGAATTAAAACACTAAATAATAGTGTGGGGTTTTTTTATAGTTTCAAAATATAGAAGAATTCTGTTGGAAGAAGATTTTTTTTTAGTTTTAAAATGAAGTTCGATTAAAATGACACAATAAAAATATGTTTTTTTAGAAAATATTTAAAAGGAGCTATCGATCTAACTCTACCTCTTCATTTACATATTATTCATTATCATTTAAATGAATATAAACTTAAATATGATCCCATAATTTGTTAACCCTCAAACCCTACTTGAGTTAACTTAACCACAAAGCTGGAATTACTTAAACCCTATACTAGCTTCAGAACAGGCAATCGTAGCACCCTGCTTTGATTGTTTCTCTACGGTTAGATTATGTTCAGTGGTTAATTAGAGAAAATATCCATTTTTTTAATCATTATGAATTGTGTTTATGGATTATATTTGAACTCTACAAATTTATCTCGTGTGGTCTTGTATTACCGATTAAGATCGTGATCTCACAATTTACACAAAATGGCGACGTCGCATGGTTTTGTGTTAATTGTTCAATTTCTTGCATAGTTTCTTATAATTTAAAAACACAATTCATGGATCATATTAAGTTAATTACATTAGCTCAATTATTCAAAATAATTAAATTAAGAGGATAGAAGATAGATCGATCACTAAAAACTACTCGTTCATGGGTGATGTGGTCATCGTGGAGACGTTTTTTCATGAGAAAAGGATTGAAAGGGTAGAACCCAATATCATATCCACTCTTTATTCCAAACCAATAAATAATATTAAGAGAAGAATGAAATGGAAGAACACAGAAGATTATTTGAAGAAAAATTTAAGATACAAACATGAAAGAAAAGAAATATAAAGAGGAGGTGGGTGAGGAGAGCCTTTTTGGAAGAGAGGTTTGCACAAAACCTTACTTCTTCCAAGAGTTTTGAGGGGATCCCAAGAGACACCCTTTCGGCCATGCCTTCCCAAAGCCTCTACCATCCCTCCAAAAGAGTGAAAACCCCCTTTAAATAGAGTTTGTGAGGGATAGGGTTACATAACATTTTAAGTGTGAAATGAAAACTCGGCCAAATATTTTACTCCAAGTTTCACCACATAGTTGAACTCTAAAATTCATGGATTTTCCATAATTCTATAAGAGTATTTGTTTCAAATCATGTCCCTGAGCTTTCCTCAAAATTTGGGCTCAATCCAAGCTCTTATAAAGATGATACGACCCAAATGGTGAAGTAATGTCCAATCTGAATAGTTCAGTCCAACTTTGTCTTCATGTCCCATTTAATCCACTCATATGCACAATCCATCTCCCATGTCCTGAATAGAATTTTTATCCCATTACGTTAGGAACACAATTACAAAATTTGAAGTCAAAATAGTTTACTGGAGAATATTTATTCCCGAAATACTACAGTGAATTTTAAAAGGGTAAAACTGGATTTTTCATCAAATTTGCAAATGAATGATCTAATCCCAAATATTAGATAATTGAACATATCTAGAATAATGTGAGGAAATTATATCATTTATTATCAATAAAATATTCATGAAAATATTTTTTTATCACTCAGAAAAGAGAATAAAGTGAAAATGATGAATAATATGTTGGAGGAAGAGTTACTCTATAGTATGAATTAGAATATACTCTTGAGGAGAGAGATGTTTGGAGGGCCAAAACGAAGAATGAAAATAGAGTTTTACATAACGCAAATCTTTCTTTGATTAAATATGAATAAGAGAAGTTTGAGATGAAGTAATAAATTATAAATATTAGGTCATCAATGCCAGAAAACTCAAAATAGGTCACTGAGTACAAGATCAAAGTTCAAGAACATAGAAGAGCGATCGATGGTTTGACTAACATAAGAAAATATAAAATCAAATATATAAAAAACAGGAAGATGAATTTATCAGCATGTGAAGAAAATTTTAAGATCAAGAGAGACACTTGACTCCAAGTATGACATCAGTAAAGTAGATCTCTCAAGTAGACTAAAAGATAAAAGTGGATCATAGAGGTCCATAATGATAGAAGTAATAATCATATTCTAATGATAAGGCTGGTATGTGTATTGATCATGAAAATAAACCTATAGTGATTGATGTCATACTACAAGCACCCACTCAGAGGTTAAAAAAAGTACATAAATTTTAATTAGAAGAGTCATATAACCCATGAAAAAACGGGTCCTATAACAATGTACAAGAATAAAACTTGTATATGGTGATATTATTTTCTAAATATGGATCATTATCAAAATTTATGTTCCATATCTAAAAGGTACCGAATGGAAAAATAGAAAAAAAATGTGGCCACAAAGAGTTCAATATTCAAGGAATGATTTTTATGGTCACCATTTCTAGTGTTGATGATTTAGTCACATTGCCATATATTTCCCATCAACAATGAAGAAGAATGTACCAAACTAGACTTATATTGGTAAAAAAGAGTATCTCAATAAATAATAAAATATTTTGAAAACTCAAAATTGATTTTCATATCTTCAAGATGATGTTTTTTCCATCATACTCTTAGGAAGATCAAGATTATAAATCCATAATAGGTATGTATTCAAAGTCTTGGATCAAAAATAAAATAGTTGAGCATGGAGTTATTGGAGATATTTCCTATAATGTTTTAGATCATTATAGTTTATTGATTCTTGATAGTGGATTCACATCCCATATGATAGGAAATAAAGATATCGTTAAAAGAATCAAATATAAAAAGTAAACTATTTTAAAATTTGGAAATGATGATGTCTTGAAGATTATTTTATCAGGAAAAAAGAAATAATTGGTGAAAAAAATGAGACTTGATGATGTATTGGTTTTTTAAGGATACAGTCACAACTTGCAATGTTTTAGTCAATTGTGTGACACTGGTCATGCTGTAAGAATTACCAATAAAATTTTTGTTGTCAAAGGGAAAATATTTTATAGATTTTTTACAAAGAAATAGAAAGAAGTGGAATATTTACCTTGTGAGTGGATAAAAAGATATTTTCTTTCTTTCTAGAGAGGAAGAAAATAGGTTGTGTCATAAAAAAACATATCCATCTATTTCAACCTTCCCAGGAAGATCTGATCAAATGTGATGAAACCCAAGATTTCCCTGATCTATCACATGATCTTACTCACACATATGATGATTTTTAAAAAGGTAATATTATTATAAATATGTACAAAAAAGTCAACTAGATATCTTCAATTGGTGCAAGAAGATTTTTGTGAACCTATCACACCAATATCTCTTGATTACAAGAGGGATTATGTTTTTTCATTCATGATTTTAGTATAATGGCATGGGTATTTGTCATTTACCTATAGTATTATGTGTTTATTTCCATAAAAAAATTATAGGGAATCAAAATTTATTCTTGGATAGAATATTCTAAAGGTTCGTATTGATAATGGTAAAAAATTCGAGATGTGTCAAGTGAAAGATTAACTTGAGAAACTTGGGTTAAGGCATCAAGTTTCCATGGTGATAACTCATCGAAAAAATAAATTTATTAAGAGGATAAATCGAATCATAAAAAACCTGGAAAAAATAATGCATATTAAAAAGAACCTACCTGAGAAATATTTGGAGGAAAAATTCTTGACATCAGTCATTATATTCACCAGGGCTTTGTTGTTCCTGAAGGAAGAAAAGACTTTGTAAGAGCTATGGTACATAAATAATCCAACATTGAACAACATTATAATCTTTGTAAGTAAGTGTTTTATTCTAAATGAGTAGAAAAATTGTAAATTTGAATCATATGGAGATGACGGGATACTTCATAGCTACAATGGAAAATGATTAGATTATAAATGCTTCAATCAGAGGCTGTGAAAAGTGGTTGAAAGAAATGATGTCATTATTGTAGATAATAAAAAAAATCTTCAACAACATAGTGAATAGTTCACTGATAATATTTCTGGGGGTAAGAAAATAAGGGGGTAATAGTGGAAAATTATTATTCAAAAGAAGATACTAATGATAAGCAGGAGGAAGTAATGTTTGTAACTACATGAATCAAAGAGTGAAGTTGAAATTGATAGGTAAAACATCATTAATGATCTGGTAGTACCAGTTCAAATTTGGAGAATGAAGTATTTATATAATATAACCTTCATATTTCAGGTAGAGCCGAAATGTTTTGAGTTAGTAGTTAGAGATGAAAAATGGATTCATGGAATGCATGAAGAGCTTGAACAAATTTAGAATAATCAAACATGAGATATTATTTCGAAATAGGTAGATATGAATTTTGTTTAGTCCAAATGGGTATATAACAACATGGTGAATGAATACAGTTTAGTAATTAAAAACAAAATATGAATAGTGTTCAGGGGATACTCCTAGATCAAGGGTATCGACGTTGATAAAAAAATTTCCCATGTTAGAAGCTAGAGACAATTAGATTATTCTTTTCCATAACAGTGTACATAAAGATTATATTTTTTTCAATATAGGCATCAAGTATTCATATCTGAATGAGGTTTGGGAAGAAAAAATTTATATCAAGAAACAAAATGGTTTTCTCATTCATGAAGATTATAATAGAGTTTTTTAGTTTAGAAATGATCTATATGGGTTGGAGAAACTACCAATAGTTTGGTATTGAAGACTTGATTAGTTTTTGAAGAAGCCTTTTTTCAGCATGGTGGACTTGATTACAATATCTATGTCAAAAATAACAGTAAAAAAGAACTATGGTGTTGGTGTATTTCAATGAAATAATCGTTCATAAATCATATGCATCATAGTGAAAAAAATTTACAAAATTAATTTAAAGTTTGTTAGAAAGTTTAATGATAGGGGAACTGTCCTTTTTTTATGGTTTACATGTGAAATAAAGAAGGAATGGAACATTCATTTCTCAATACAAATATTCCAAGGAATTTCTAGGAATATTTTGAATGGATAATTACAACTATATTTTTTCTTTTGTGGATACCTATATTAAACAATCATGAGATGATGAATGAAAAGTGGTGTATTCCATAGAATACTAGAATATTATCAGTATTCTATTATACCTAATAGTGAAATGACCCGATATTGTTTTTTTTCACATTCCAAGTATCACTATATCATAATTATTATAAATAAAGATAATTAATTACAGTATGAATAATAGTTCATTGTATCAATGTCATGGTTGAGTTTATTTTTCTTTACACTTAAAAATCTCAACAATATTTATTGGGATATACAAATGCAGATTGTGTCGGTTCAGTAGATGATAGAAAATCAACATCAGATGGTGAATTCTATCATAAAAGATTATACATTTATTTTATTATAAAGAAACAAAAATTCATTTCATTAAGAACCATAGAAAATAAATATATTTTAGCTAATCAAACTCACATGCAGTTAGTGTGAATGAAGTACCAACTTGAAGATGTGATAGTTAAAGTGAATTATTCAATCCGAATCCACTACGATAATTTATGTTTTATAATGTTTTGTAAAAATATAGTCCATCACTCACAAATGATTCACATTGAAATCAAGTAGCAATTTATCAAGGAAAAGTTGGATCATGGTCTTGTGAGGTAAGAGTATGTGCATATATAACTATAGGTTATAGAAATTCTGATGAAGGCCATAACAAAATTGGTGTTAGAGTGGCATCAACTATATATTAGACTTCAGTCGACTGCCCACACATTAAAAACTGTGGATGTGGGACCCCCACTACCTATGGTATTGTGTGTTTTCCATCATGTGATGATATGTGTTCTTTAAAATGTTTCAGCCACAAAGGAGTGACCTTTTGGATTATTTACAAGGGGGGTATCATGATCAAGATAGGGGATAAGCTGATAGGGGGAGTAGGGATGTAAGGAGCAATGAAGTATAGGGAATTTTAAAATTTTATGATGATAATGATATTTTATTAATGGTTATATATCATGGAAGATGGTGTTTAAGGTGAATATAGTTGACTATTTTGGGAATGAAGTGATTTTTTGATGAACTTTTCATTACACTCTTGTTTCTCACACTGAGCATGGATAATGCGAGATTATAGTGTGGGTTGAGTAAATCATTGATCGCTATATAGAATCATATGTAGTAATTTTTTATAAAAAGATGGAATAAGATTTAATGTGGTAACACAAAGGTGATGTGTTTTCAAATAACTGAAAGGGGAGATTGTTGGAAAAAACACCTCAGGGTGAAATTATAGTGTTTTTGGGTTTATTGTGTTTGTTGAAAAATAATATTAATAATGTCTGTTGTGGAGTACCAGTGAAATTATTGACTAGGTATGTGGAAAATCATCCAGAAAGAGGTATGGATGCATTGTAATTGGTATATAATGTTTTGTGTACAAGTTATCATAATTTCCTTATGTTTTCAATAGTTTTGGGGATAAAATTTAGAGTAAGGGAAAAGATGTTTTTTCAAAGGAAGGATTTTCAACTAATTTATAAAACTGGTGTGAATGGGTGATGTATTTTCACAAAATGTTTCACAATATTAGAATCAGGGTAATCAAATCAAAATACAAAAAAAATCTATGTTTTAATACAAGTTGTGAAACATTGTGAACGTCATATTTATGTGAAATAAAAAGAGTTACACACTCTCATGAAATAGAGATGGAGTTTTTCTCTAAAGGTGAAGTCAAAACATTAAGTTAAGCACATAAGTGACTTTTTTAACATAGTTCATGTTGTAAAAGATATTTTTGTGAATGCTCAACCATGTCTATAATTTTTCAGATACCCATTTAATTTCAATAACCAAACCCTTAGAGAATACCATGGATCTTAATCATGAAGGAGTCACACAAAGCTATTCCTTGCGTAAAAACAATTATTCATATATCAGTTTCTTGTAGGAAATGGTCATGTGTATATAAGACTGAAGCAGTTACATGAAAATATTAATGTTTTGTGAAAGTTTGAATTTCTATAACAATATAAAATTTGTTTAATGGTGGGGAGTTTCACAACATTTGGAAAAGTTGTCAGAAATTTGTGAGTTCCATGACAAGTGGAAAAGATTCATGAAATTTTTTGTTTCATGAAAAAACATAAATGTGTCCTGAATATTGGTAGTGTTTAATTAAAATCATCCAATGTTTTTGTGAAATCACAATTTGTGGGAACCTATAAGGATTCTCCCCGTAATTCTGTGGTAAAGGGGTATTCATGAAGTGGATTAAAGTGGAACATAATGATTCACTAATTGAGGTATAATATTGATTGATTCAAGTGATGAATAGAATATTTTTCTATAGAGTAGTGAGCACACTATAATTGATAGAGCATTGAGATTTCAAAATGAGATTGGTTTTAAACCAGGAGGGATAGTGAGTCTTCTATGAACACTGTAACAGCAGTGAGCTTTAGTGGATTTGGTACATTGTAAAATTTACTTTTTATTATATCTGGACATAGCCCAGTGTAGATGAACCAAGAAAAATTTATATAACTCTTTCATGATTTCATTTTTTTGATACACTATATGGGAAAGGTAGAGAAGAGTGTTATTTTATAATGAAAAAACAAGATATGAACGGGGTGTTTTTAAATCTATCATTCCTTAATTCACCCCAACCCCACTTAGTGAATTTAACCCAGTTGGGAAAACATATATGCTAAATAGGATTATTAAAAATGTGTCAAAGATCGTGATGGATATTAGATTGGTTCTTCAATTACACTTATTTCGATAATAAGTCCATGTTACTAGGGATAAGAGATGATTGTTCTTTGTTATGATGTTATGACTATGTTCCATTTACTATTTTAGTGAAACCCATGTGGTTTGGATTTGATGATTTATTATGGATATATGTATCTTGGTAGATTAGATAAAGGACGGTGAATGGAGTTTTAATCTTGGACTGTAGAGGTGAGAGGCATCTCATTAATCTTATTCAGCATGTAGGGCCCACTTCATATAGGCCTTCTAGTGTCTGATATATGTTACTAATTATGAGGATAATTAAGTGTCAACAACAAAATAAATATCATTTTCCCATATAGGTTCTTAGTGGAATTCTACTTAGTCATACAACAATGTTTAAACTTCTCTACGATACACCATTTGAACTATGCCATGATTCGACATAGAGATGGTGAATCTGAAGTAATCCCTTCTTCATCATAGGTGAAATGACCCATAGTCAGTTAGAATTAGAACACTGTGTATTTTTATTTTCTAAAGAAGGTGTTTATAGGCATGTGATGCAATAGAGATGGACTGTTAGGAGAACCTTTTAGGCACTCAGTGCTCTAGTCTTTACCCTAGTCGGTTGTACATGGAATTGAATGCCTCAGTGTTGACCCTTGTAGGTTTATGTGGTAATTTAATGCCTTCTAATAGACCCCTTGTGGGTGTATCCTTTTTGGTGTGGTTAACTAAAATGTCATGACAACCTATATAGTGATTCTTCATCTAGCATTCTGTGAAATACTACTTAATCAAACTTCATTTATGGTTATCTATTTGGATCATCTAATCCTCAGGTCGATAAGAACATGGATTCTCCTTTTTGATCTATAAATTCGAGGGGGTATTACCATATACTAATTCCTGGTGAGGGTCATTTCATAATTTATTCTTTATTGACATTTTGAAATCTATAGAGTACTCCCTTATATGGATTCCTAGAGAGAATTGGTTCATAGTAAGACGATTTTTGATATGTAAATATTTAAATGATTAAGGAATTAGAAATATACCTTAAATAAATATATTCATAATTGGATTCACATAAATATGATGCTAATAAAAACTTATTAGGTGTTTTCCCTTATAACATGGAATAGAAAACCTGAATAAATAATCCCATGTAAGATTATTTTTACCATTGTAGTTCGATATTACTTGTTCCTTTATTTTAAAGTACCTAATTTAGTGTGAGTTGTCTGTTATGTCATATGATTTGTAACAGTTGATGTGGGAATGATTATATTTCATGTATGTTATAATAAAAATAGGATATGACTTTAATGTGGGTTCCTTAGATGTTTGTAGTGGTTAGTGTCTAATGTCATCATACGTGAGACCCCATAAGGGGTTTTTGGACATGTCGATTCCATGGGTTAAGGTGGAAGCATAGATTACATCTCCGAGGATATAACCTTCAATGATAGGTTTTACCTATGGGATATATGGATGGACACAGTGAACCAGCTGTGAGACCTAACAGTTGGGACTAGGTAGAAGACCTGGAATAAGAATAATGTTTTTAAATTTTTTTTTTAAATGAAGAGATTTTGGTGAAACCATACCTAAAGGAATTTGGATATATTAAAAATGATTTATAATGCTTTCCATAAATTCATTTTTGGATTTTAGTGTAAGTGGAATATTATTGGATATAAACTAAAAAATCTAACTCTACACCATGGTGGTGCATGTAAAGCCTTATTTGATTCCCATATTATTTTCATGAGGTTATGATTCATGTGTGGTGTCACATCCCTCTTTCATGATTACACCAGTTATGAACCATTTATTTATTCCATCTATGTCCAATTCACCTCATTAATTAATGTATATAATGAACTAATACACCAAAAAGAGTAACAATTGAGTTTCATGGGATGAAACCCAAACCATTTCACTTGGAAAACACTCTTTATTTAATAAAGAGTATAGAGGATGCCTATAATAGGAAGTGATTCCAACCTATTGGTTGGGTGGTTTATATTATGATTTAATGCAATACAAAACTCCCTTAAATTCATGAATCCTATTTTCACATGATAAAGGTAATATCATCCCTTTAGGCATTCATGAGACCTCACAAAGTGTTAATGGATCCATTGTTTGGTTCCCCCGCCCCTTTAGAGGAAATATGAATTCTTCTAATGCTCATTATTTTGTTTATCAAGCGCACTCCATCAATGAATAATGTGTAAGATAGTGATATTCAGGTATTCTAAGTAAAATGATTGGTGCTCCATTTATCAAATATTTTTATACATTTTATTTATTCGATATATATTTGTTTATGTTTGGCTTCATTTCCAATCATAAGGGTCATATGATGATCCAAAAAACCATCGTATTGGCTAGATGAACATCTCTACACTCAATAAAATTGTTCGTGGGGATATAATGGTGATAATCACACTATATTTTAGGGTACTGGTTAGGTATTTACTAGAGAATGATAAGGATGGGGTAAATAATTATTGGTGACACTTAATATAATTTATAATTTTTATCCATATAATATTTATCTCCTTCACTTGTTAAGATGAATGGTTTACTTGTTCTCTCTACTTACGTTTGTTCTTACAAGCAGCACACCCTAACACACCCACACAGGTACCATAACAACTTACATGATTAACCACCCAATATGATAACCATATTCATTGGTCTGATATGAATTTCTATTAGATCACACTACCAAATAGAATAATAATATAGGTATAATTGAAAATGGTATACTATTTAAACTAGTTTTTTCCCATTTCATGATTGTTCTTTGGAGTACCCCACACTTAGATTCCTCTGCACACATTATAATGAAATAATTGGATTAAAATAAGATAAATATGTCTCAAATATAGGCTTTAACTTAAAATTAATATGATATTTTGTTTTTGTTATTATTATTCTTTTACTTACATAGTAATGTGAAATTACTTCTTCTTTTGTATATAAAAGTGACACACATAACCTTATTATCTTCATGTAAATTAATATCAATGTTCCATTTCTCTAAAAAAAATAAATACTTATTCTTGTCTATGAAATAGTAATGGTATTGGTTGGACACCTTAACTATTCTTCTTATTCTTCTTCTTCAATGAAAAACAATCTTCATTAGATCAAATAATTCACTTATACTTTGACACACAAAGATTCTTCAAGCTAGATGGTGTGTCCTTTCTCTTTCCTTTAATACACAAATATGATTTTTTAAATATAATAGTGTCGAGTATCATACAAAAATAACCTATTATACCAATAATATATATATATATATATATTAAATTAATAGATTATATTAATTCTTTATATTTCTCTTATTTATTTTTATATTCACTAAATATTGTGTGAACAAATCAATATGAATCTCTTTTAATTTTGACAATTCAAATCTCCTTGAATTTCTATGTATAATAACCTTAGAGACTCAGATCTACACTTAATATTCCTCTATCAATATCTATAAAAAATATGTAATAACTATTTTGGATTCCCTACTTCATATTTTTTCACTATACCATATGAAAATATTAGGTTAAATTACAATAATTTTCAATAATTCAAACTACATGAATATTTGATCATTGTCCCTATCTAGATCCCAAAAAATAGCCACTTATTTTCTATATAATAATTATTCATAAACTATATAAATGTATAAATAATATAGTTAAGTAATCAATTTGCATTTATGTATCCTTATTTTATGGAATTAATCCCTCCAAAATTCTTATCCTTCCTTCACCACAATCTGAAATCATAATTTTTTGAATTATGTTATTTGATATCTTGAGAATCAGATTACATGGAATATACTTATTTTATATTTAATATTTTGATACTTCCATAATATATATTATATCTTATAAAACAAATATCTTACATTCTTCTTTTATATCTCATTGGGAATTATCATACAAAGGATTATCTTACTGGTAAAATAATTTTATTAAAAACTCCAAATATCTTATGTATAACTAAATTTTCATTTTTGAGCTATAGAAAATATCATACAGAAATTGTTTTACATGATCTGTATAGAATATCTTAAATTGGATTTTATTAGATGAAATTATATTACACATAAGATAATTTACATTCATGTTTCCATTTTTTTCAACATAGGATCACAACATTGAATTCATTCCCTTCATTTATCTTCAAACCCAATAGATTGAATCATTATAAAAAATCATCATGATAATTTTATCATTGAATGATTGATATCACAATCCTCATATTTCATCTCCTCTCCAAATTCATATTAATAAACATCTTGTTTAATTACAATGTACATGAGCTTCCTATAATCCTCCCCAAGTATCTTCTAATATTATCAACAACAATTATTATTCTTATTTTATTCAAATATTATATATGCATATTCCTATAACTACTCATTCATGGAAATAATATTTTAGTTTCTAGTTGAAATGTTGGAATTGTGTCATGAATCCAAGTGGTGAAGTGAATAGTTTGAAATGGGTTCGTGAGGATGACTAGAACATCGTCTTCTCTATTTTGAACAAAGCCTTCAAATATTTTCTTAAGTAATGAGTAGTAGCCAAAATGAGATGCATCCCATGTCAAATTATTCTCTGAAATTCCACCCATTAATATGTTTAATAACCTCATCAGTGAATAAATAATGTTCATTGGATATGATTTTATCTATTGATCCATCATTTTGGTCTGCATGGTATCCCAAGGATTAACCAATGATATTTAATCCAGTGTGGACCTGCATAGTTTATTCCTCTTTTATATAGTCTCTCATAGAAATCTCTAAAATTAGAGTTTGGACACTCATTGAGATGACCAGGTAGCTTAGTTTATTTCTATCCTTATGTTGGACTATTTTTTAACTCCTCTTAAAATAATTTTTCAAAATTAACCATTAAGATTCCAAACATAAACACTCAACTTCTACTATTCGTTTTCATTTTATTTTTAATATTCAAAATTAATCTATTATTATCATAAACATATATTGATATTTCCAAATTCATTCAGTATAGAGATATAAGAATCGTAATTATGAAATATCCATGAAAGATTAAAATTTTAAAAAACTTTTTCTTTCAATAATAAATGGTTTCCCAATTTATCCAAGGAAAGTAATTTTTTAGTACATATAATTACAAGAATCTTTATCACCAATATATGCATTACAACATCTATATTACATCTGTAAAATTTTTATACCACCTCACTAACACTTTATGTTCTATTAAAAATATATATAACATACACAAAGTGGGATAACCTCCCCCCCACCCCACGTTGTATTTGTATTTAGTACCAGTATAACATGATATGTCGATAGGTTCTCTTCAAATATTACCTATCTCCACCTTTATCATCATTCATTAATTTCATTTTAATCTCTAACCATTTTTTATAAGAAATATAAATTCAATTATATAGGTTAATAATAATTCATACAAAATAAATATTCCACTAACCATTCCCATTTAATTCTTCATGATCCATACTCGATGTAGAAACCAAGAGGGTTTGATTTAGACAAAAAAGATTTCCATTATCAAAGGTTGTATGATTATTTAAGGGAAAAACAATTGATATATTTAAATTGAGATAAAAAATTTCATTTATATTAACATGGATTCTTTCACTCACTTTAACACTCAAATCAAAATAATTAATTTACAATAATACTGTTTTTATTTTTGAAAAAGCTGTAAATCATCATAAAAAATTATAAATTTCATGTCAAATATTAAATAAATACTCTATATATGATTGGATATGATTTTATTAATTAAGGATGAGACATTATTTTATCATACCTTTTTCCATAAAACTCTTTTATACACATTCCAAAATATTAATATTTCCATGAAATGAAAATTCTATATACTTCTGTATTATTCTATTCCCCCTTAAGAAGACAATCCACTCAATATTCATAATAGTAGATATATTTAAATGATCTTTTTAAATATGTTCCAAGTATATATCACACTAAAATAGATCACTTCACACTATAATATATTTTTTACAAAATCTATATATTCTCAATGAATGATATTCATTAATACATGTTTTTGTGAAAATAAAGATATGTCATTCATGATTTAATTTTCATCATTTTTCTAACTGAGTATTAATAGAAACTACCCCTTATCTAGTTATACCCTCAATAACATTAGTTAACATTATTTCCCAGAAATATAAGAAAAAATAAAACACACAAATATTAAGGGAATATGATGGAGATTCTTTCTATTTAATGTGAATAATAGGGTTGAGAGTATTTTATCAACAAATTTTCTCTAGAATTTATAAATCAAAGTATATTAATTAAATAACTATTGTATTTTGAAATAATGTGTCTCTTTAAATCCCCTTATTCATTGTATGGGAAACCTATATTTTCATGAGTCTTCATTACTGCTAAAATTTTAATTCACTTTAAGGATTCTTTTTTTGTTGGTTGTATGGTCAAATAACTATTGGAATTGTGTCTAAAATTCTTGAATCTTCCCCAAATTTATTCTTTTTCACTTTTGATATAATTTTTATAAAACATATCATGAAATTAAATACCTTCATTGAGAACATATTTTTTTCCACTTTATAATGTGTTTTCTCTTGTTCATATTCATGTTTATTGATTTTTTCAATTCCTCAAGCAAGTTAACTAAACATTTTAGGTAAATTTATAGCTTGTTTAGTTATTTTATATATATTCTCATGAGTTCCATTCTTCTCATAATTCAATTTTTTGATGGAGCACTATCCATAAACTTATTGTACATGTTTTGAATTTAATTTTTTTTTCTGCTTGTTGTCCAAGGAAAACTCCCCCTTCATCAGAAACATTTAGGGACTATTTTTGGTTTTCACCCTTTTATAGATTAATTCTATATGATAGTTTTTTTAATCCCATTTTGATTAATTCCTTCATTTGTACTTCATACATTATAAGATAAGTATGAATTATTTTTTTACCATAACCACTGAAAACATCACATATATTTTCAAGAATTCAAAATCTATTTGAGGTTAACATATTTCTATTAAATTTGGAATGTTTATTCTTTTATATATTACTCCCCCTTAAAATGGGTTTCCTATAATGTTTATAATTTAAAGTATAATACAAAAAATATAATTAAATATGCCTAAACATATTGAAACACCAACAATATATAATAATCCTTGATCTCTTTCCATTAACCATTTTAGTCTAGAATTTGAACATTGATATTATTAGGAGTTTCACATCATGGGTGGGGATGATTTTCGAGAATTTCCTGCTATACTCATTATTTTATCCATCATGTATATGGTGGTAGGATTCTCATAACATTTACTTATCCATATTTGTATAAATTGTTTATTTAGACCTAAAATATATAAAAAAAATATTTCAAACATGCATTATAATTTTTAATGGATGGAACATTTCTTATTAAATATACTTAATGAAGATCATCAGTTGATTTTATGATCATTTTTCCACATAATTGTGATTTTTAGCATCAAAATCCTCCTTGCAAAATTTTATGGTAGCTTCTTGTTTTTTCTTTAATTAAGATTACGTTTCTTGAGTGGCCTCTATATTTTTCACATTAATATTTTATTCAAAACAAATTATGTTGAAAATTCATTTTTCATTTTCAATAGCCTTTAATATTTATTCACATTCCATTTTGATTATTTAAACTTCATTATCATAAATCATGACTGTTTCATGTAATAACGAGACAATATTTTTGATATTCCTAGATTTAATATCTAAATTTTCATTATTGATAATAATGTTACTTTTTCATATTATACATTAATTAATGGATCTGTTCATCAAATTATTTAGTGGAATCATCCTTATCGTAAATAGTATTGAAAAAATACTCTTAAAACATGGATCACTTTTCTTTTTGTATAAAATTTGTAAATTATTTTTCTCGAACATTCTTGGGGAGAATTACGCAAGATAATATCTTTTCATTAAAATACTTCTCTAATTCATCTAATTATTCATCATGACATGTAGTTTATTTTTACTGAGTTTCAAAAAATATACAAACGATTGAAAATAAAACATTAGGTAAAATGCATCACATAATTTATAGAATCAACAGGTATGTCTTGGGAATATGTAGATATATGATCAACATCACTAATAACTAGATTTTATTGAGGATAAAATAAATAAAAAATTTCAAATATATCCTTATCACATGATTTTATTTAATAATTTTAGGAAGAAGGATATACCAATTTCTTGATGGTAGAATGAAATGTTTTTTATTATCCGTTGAATAATGAAATATCCTATATTCATGGAGTACCTAGATCTTTTTCTTCATTATACAACATGGGATTATTCTTATTTCTCATTTTCTCTTTAGTTTCCATCTTTAATATAATGTTGGCAGAGTCTTCCTTATTTAAAAAAACATGATTATAATTCGATTCTAACATTGAATAAAATTTTATTCTTTAAACATATCAAATATAAACTTCATAATTAATTTTGAAAGTGACTCAAATATTTAAAAGGGAATAAATTTAAAATATAGAATCTCATTAGAGGTGACCCTTTATTTGATATCAACTGAGGAGACATGTTTTTGATAGACTCATTATTAAGTGGGAATCAATGAATCAATTAAAATGACACTAAACCCAATATATACATTTTATACATTTTCCAATTACATCTATCTTTTTTTAAGGTTAATGGTTCTCTTTTTCACTCCACTAACAATATTTTTTGAAAGAAACACACCCAAAAAAACCCACATAAGGAGTAAAATAATTTACAATTTCAACATATCAAAGTGAAATTTATATTCATTGTTGTGATTTGTTTTCTATATGAAATAACACTACCCATTAAAATAATCATGTAGGTAAAAACAAGAAGGTTGTAACCTTGAAACTCTATTTTTTACGTCCCCTCATAGTCTCTAGTGCATCTTATTCTCACGTGCATCCAACACATTATAATGAAATAATTGGGCAAAAAACAAGATAAATCGATCTCAAATATAGGAATTGATTAATATCAAAATGTGGCTTTTATTCTTACTATTTTCATATATTACATGTACTAAAAAATGAAATAACCTATTCTTATTTTTTATAAAAATATTCACATATGAAAATATAATCTATTTCAATGGTTCTATACCAAAAGTTTAAAAAACCTTTGGAAAAGGCCAATATTTTGGGAAAACCGATAGGTCGAGAACATGGAACCTATACCAATATTTTGACCAAACCATTGGTATAGGTATTTTTTCTTGAAACATATACCAATTGGTTAGTCAAAAGATTATTATAGGTATTCTATATGGCTGCCTATACCAATATTTTGACCAAAATGATAGTATAGGTGTTGTTTTTGGTCACATATACCAATAGTTTGGTAGAACCATTGGTATATGTGGTGAAATAATTTATGTATTATAATTACTATAATAATGATCAATTCATTATAAATAAATGTTTTATACATGCATATATATATATTTGTATATAATAACATATAAAATATTATAGCATTGTGCTAATGACTTTGGAATATAAGAGGGAAGTTGTGGGATGAATACCTAGCTCTATATTGTTTTTCAATAGAAGGGTTATACATATAGTTTGACCAAACCATTGGTATAGTTATTTCCTTTGAAATTACCTATTCAAAGAGTTAGAGAAACATTGGTATAGGTTTTCTATATCACAAGCTTGGTAAAACTATTAATATAGGACTATACTTGAAAAAAACATCCAACGACCACTCAAACCATTTATATAGTCTATACCAATAGTTTGAGGGTTTATACTAGTGGTTCCAAACTTTTGTTATTGAAATTTTTTATAGTATTTAATAATTCAAAAAATCTCCATCATCCTCATAGAAACTAATATGAATGTTTCTTATCTTTCATAAAATAAATATTTCATCATTTCTATAAAATTATAAAATAAAAAAGGCATAAAAACGTCTATATTATTATACTTATTATGTACACAAAAAACTATATTGGATCACCTTCTTCAAATCAACATTGACACTTGGAGATTTTGTAGGTTCGATGATTGGTCAAGGATTATTTCATAAATAATCAATGTTGATTTTCAAATAGAACAATATTGGGTGTTGTACATACATAAACTCTTCAAAAAGAACATGATATATATATATATATATTAACTAAGGAGTGTCATTTACTACATTCTATTTCTAATTTCCATTTCTATATTCATTAAATATGTGTGAGAACATCAACTAGAAAATCTAGTAATTTTGGTAATTCAAATATCTTTTTATTTCTATATATAATTACCTTGAAGTCCCATATCCACACCAACCATTCCTTTGTATTTATATGCATACAATATAAAGAAACTATTAAATATTCCATCTTTCGTCATCTATTGAATATACCTTTTTAATAACTTGGTTTAATATTATAATATTTTTTTTTAATTTGAAATCCATGAATCTTAACTCCTTGTCCTCATCCAGATCTACAAAACTTGGACTCTTCTTTTCTCTATAAAACTGCTTCATAAATTTAACCTACATATGCATAAAATAATGTATTAACCTTATTGTGTTCCTTTATCATTATTTTTTAGATAAAAAATATCAAAAAATCTTATCATTCTTTCATAACTTGTGGTATTTACAATTTTTATAATCATGATATTTGGTAATGTGTGATATCAATATACATGGTATCATCAAATTTTTTGTTGAATATTTTGAACCTTTCGTAAGAATTATAATATCTTATGAAGAAAATATCCTAGGTGTTTTAAATTTCTCCACAAAATTTACCTAGAAGCTTAAATACTTCCCTTAAAACACTTCTGGGGTGATCAAATACACAAATTAATAATAAGTAACCTAAATAAACTTTAACATCCTTTGAGGATATTGGTTTGTAAAGTGTGAAAATTTAGGGTTTATTTTAATAGAATTACTAGAACACAAAAAGACCGAAGTAAAATTTATATAGGAGAATTGGTTGATACAATGTTATTTTTAGGGGTATATTGGATGAATTTCGTTTTTATATGGTTTCAAATTCTAAAATTTGAGAGGTATTAGTTCAATGTAATCAATCCACCATCGTCACATACTATTTTAAAACCTATAAAACTGAATGATAATCACCAATACACGAGGAGGATAATTTTATGAGCACTCTTAGGTAATAGATAATATTATCACTTGATATGTTGGGATTAAAATTAAATAAGGATGAATGAATAAATTATTGAATAAAAATATCAATTAAAATAACTTATTATCCATTTATGGAGTGAGATATAATATCCAATATAGACCTTTTAAACTTCCTTAGATCAACCAATAAGAGTTTATCCCTCCATTGATTCAACTATTTCAATTGAGCACATAAGTTGACACATGAGGGATGAAATGAAGAGGGGAAACATGTAAATAACCAGCGCTCCTCTATTATGTGAATAAATTCACATTTTTTGGTGAAAATAAATTAAAAACATGAGTAAAAAGTATCAATTTGTTAAATAAAAATATAATAACATAATAAAAATTAATTATTTTAAGAATGTAGTGTGATTTAATTAATCTTACAAGATAAAAAAAATATTCATAGAAAAAGAAATAATATAACATTACAATTAAAAAAACAAGAACACCCCTTAATTTATTCACTAATACTACCTTAAATAGGAATTCCGAGAACATTGGGTTGACCCCCATCAGTCAATTGCATCCTAATAAATTTGAATAGACATATTTTTTTGTAAAATAAATGAAGGGTGAACTTTTCAATGTTTGACAGAAAAATCATAGCCATCTTTTATCCCTAAAATTCATACACACAAACAACCTTGATTCTAAGAAAGTTTGGTGGATTTATAGAAGATGAAATTATTTCCCTTGATTTCCCTTAATATTATGTAAACATTCATCTAATTGGATTTATCATTCAAGTTTTATTGTTGAAATGATAGGCTAACTTTTTGGGCTCTAAAATATTGCCAAGAATTTATACTTCAATTTGGGCCACCAAGATCACCTTCTAAATGATGGAATTATTATTGGTCATAGTTTAATGAAATGTTATTGATGATGTACCCTATGTTTAATTTATATTTTAAATTCATATTACCTGAATTGTGGGATTCACATATGTTTTAGTGGCCTAATTTACAATTTATATTGCCCATAAATTTCTATTCAAGGCTCAATATATCAATCTTTATGAAATATCCATTAGAATTAAATGATAAAATATTAAAAAAATGTGTAAAATATATTTTAAAAATTAAATTTCAAATCATGAATATATATTGTTCCATATGTTTATGTTTAAATGGTTCACGTTTATTATATTTTAAATAAGAATTGCTCATATGATGAGAAATGAAGCATAAAATTTATAATGTAATAACCTAGTGTTTAAATAACAATGAATCACACAAGAATAATCAAAATTCAAGAAAAATTATGCATTTTTAGTGGCTAATACAATTTTCCAACTTGCGTTTTATTGGTCCCTAATAAATTAACTCACATGAAGATAAAAATTCAATTCCCCTTTCAACGAACATTTTAATATACAATGTTATCTACAACCACCTTACATACACTTATGAATCCAATCAAAATTATTTTAAAAAAAATCCAATTACACAATTGAATCCCAAACATAGTCCCATTAAAATGTTCAAATTCACTTCCACCACTCATCAAATTATAATTAATCATAAAGATTCATTGCACACACAAATTAGGTCTTTGTCAATTTTTATTCAAGGGGGGAAAATAGAGTTTCTAGGTGGAAATCATATTTGAACCTTAATATATGTATTTATATTTTTATTTTTTACCTAAATATAGATTAAAGAACCATGTGTGGGTATGAAAACTATAGAGGAGCTATCCCCAAGTTATATATACCACACATTAGATCAATTCAATTCTCTATGATGGGGATTCCAGGGCTTAATATTTTCCATAAAACAATGTATTCAATATCCCCACGTGTTTAATGCCATGAATTTGGTTATAATATTTCTCTATGTGGTAATTTTATTATTATTTGGATTTTTTAAAATAATTGGATACTATAATTAAACATAAAGTGATCCCAAACCCTTTTCTACAAAGAATTGATCCAAATATCTCAATTTCAACCCCCACTATACAAATGATGATAATTGTGAAACTTTTATTCTAATGGATAAAAATGTAGATGGTGAAAATTAACAATATAAAAATGTGCTTACCAAAATAATTCTCATAAACATAGAATTTCTAAATGATTATAATCAAGTAAAGTAAATTAATTTTAAATTTTGTTTTCATTTTTGAAAAATTACATTACCAAATTAAAGGATAATAAAATAATTTTTTTTAAGAAAAGCCAATTTTGTTTCCTCAAAATATCATATTTTCACTATCCTGAATTAGGATTAGAATTCCCTCCATGTTAACATGGATGAGAAGAGGGCGTTCATAATTGGAACGAATGTTAATAATAGAAGTTCAAGAATGGAATTAGAAATAAAATCATGAAACAAAATCACCCAGGTTAAAGATGAAAACCCAATAAAAATAAATTAATAATTCTTATTTGATGAACTATTTAGACTCCAATTAGATGAATGAAAATTGGTTTTGGTCTCTAGAAGATATGTGGATCAATTTAAAGTCCTCAACTTCTTCAGATAAAATATATCAAACACCAACATCGGTGCACAATTGAAACAGTCTGTTGTTCTGAAAAACCCCGATTTTTTTATTTAATGAATGTGAAAAAATGAATCAAATACCAAATAAAACAACTTAAAATAAATTGGTTGGGATTCCTCTCAGAAAATTTTTTTCTTACAGTTTATAGGTTAACATGAACCCCAAACTTACCTAATAATATATTTCTGCATTTAATTGATTTATATTTTAAAAACATTTATTAAATTCATATTTATTCACCATTAGTGTTGGTGAGAATGTTTAGAATAATATATAAGATTAATTTTATGTTTCCCACTGAGTGGTATATTATCAAGAATATATAAAAGGGTCCATCCAAATTTTTTTTATTCTTTTTTAGGACATTTAGAAGATTTATCTCTTTGTAGGACTCATGATAAAAAGAAATTAAAACATAATAGTTTGGGATATCCACTATTTATCCATACTAAAGAGAGTATTTGAATACCTTGATTTCATTATCCTATTATTCAAAACCACATGAGGTATCTTTTTAGTTTAAATGAGTCTCAATTTCATTTCTATATTTCTAGGAAGAATTAATTCTATTTTAAAATATGTTTTATCCTATAAAATTTCGATTTCACTGAAAATAATGAGTATAGACTCAAATAGAATGATATATCCCAAGGTTTTAGAGATTTATGATCTATAAAATTGATTAAAGGAACTATATTCAACAGATTAAATCTAAGAAGACAAATTTACCTCATGAGAATGAAGTAAATAAATCTGTTATTGAATTAAACAACCTTTAAAAATTTGTTCATATTAAAAAAATTTACTTTCAAAACTACCCATCAAATTCACCTCATGAATCTCTTCATCATCAATAAATTGAGAGATTTAATTATAGATGCTCAAATCATGGATCATGTTTTTGAAGGTTATTGTCAAATTCCCATTCCTATCATGGAAGAAGGGTTTGATTATTTCTATAAAGGGGATTTCAAAGAATGATGCGGGTTTTATATTTAGGACATAATCATAGATTATTTTCTAGAAAAATGATGATAGTAGGGTAAATGAAAATTTTAAATATTACCAAAACATATTTTAAGATACTCTTATGTACTCGAACATAATGATCATCAAGATAGAAATTCTATAATGTGTGTTGGATGTCATCAAGCCCTAATTGGAAATACAAGACATATGGAATGAGGTTCATAAGGTACCTTATAACATATAAGTCTTTTAAAACCATTTTCTCACCCAGTTCTTCATTGATGTATGAACAATCATTATCTTTTAATTTTGAAGGCATGGTTTCTTAAATGGTGTGCTCAAATTATTCACCAAAATTAATTAATATTTATTATTGAGATACTATAAAAGTACTTAAGTTACATTTATTAGGTAGTTAATGTTATGATTTCATCAATAAGGGTTATATTAAGTTTATCCTGAATGGATATTTCCCTTTAATGTTTCACCCAATTTGGGTTTAGATTGTCTCCTAATTCATTAATGGAATAATCATATTCTTGGATTATTTTTGGAGCCAGTTTTTACTCTATTGTTTATTTATATATCCTAGATGACATTGTTATTTATTAATATTTATCATTTGATTTTGATGTTCCATATATTTTTGGAACAATTTATTTAGGTTTTTAATGGGTTTCCCACTTCTTAAAAATATCATGGCATTCAGTTGTTCATCATAAGTTTGTGGTAACATTATTTTATCTTCATGTTTATGGAAAGGATAAACAAGAAGGGAATGGGTGCCATACCAATTTTTTATAATTTTCAATTCAAATTTTTTTGTTGAAACATTATAATTTATTCTCTCTATTTTATTATACAATTGTTGAAGTCTTGGTGTTGGAATATATTATATAAGGGTTGAGCTAATTATTTTACCCATAGTGAATATTTAGGTTATTATAATTTCAGTATAATATTTTTGAATTGGTATTTTTGGTTTTGAAACTAGTTATATTTGGAATATTATTGTAGGGATGTGATTTTGAATGATCGGTAGATTTAGTTGTTCATTATCCCTCCAATGGAAGATCGAATAGACATTGTACCTTTGATTAAAAAAATTCATTCTAAGGATTTTTAATATTTATGGAATTGAAATCCATAGATGGTTCTCATATAATTACTTTATATTCTATATAAATGATTGGTAAATTATTAGTCCTATGGTTATGGTTTGTAAACAAATGTGGAAATAGGGTCAACATTTTGAACTTCATTTGATTTTTAAAGTCTGCCTCTTTGAACATCCAAGCGAGGGATAAATGTTTATCCCTAAGGATTTATTATTCCCAAAGAGTTAACATCCCACTAGATTCATGAGGTTTTTCATAGTGTGAGGATCCCCTTATTTTGTTTTATTTTCCAAGACCATCTAGATACTCATAAGAATTATTAAAGTATTTGTTTTAAAGGATCTATTACACATCATATTAATGAGGTGATGGTTTCATATACCTAACCCTTTATAAAATATTTAAACATGTTATAGGATTTATAATTCATGGAAACCTACCACATTTATCATGAAATTAAACCTTTAAAACGTTTTAGAAAATTAATCTCCCCCTTCTGGAAAATAATAATAATAATTTCTCTTTTAAATTGTAATTATATAGTGGTGCAGATAGTATTTATTGTAAAATTATATTTTCAATTGGTAAAAATACCATTTGGATGTTGGTCTCAAAGTTTAACCATTTTGGCTTGATCCTTTTAGGAAAAATAAAATAAACTTATCATAGCTACTAAAGTTGATGTAGGGGGGACATGGTTTAAAAATTTTCATTTAAATACGTGACAGAAATCCATGGAATCTCTTAATCCGTCCTATTATAGGATGTAATTTTAGGTTCTGGGTAAAGGAAAAGTATCCTTTAGTGGTATAACCATCTCAGTCTTTAGTTTTAAATAATTTGTAATCATTTCATAACATGATCAAAACATATTTTCCAAAAAAAAATATTTAATTAATTGACTTTATTAAAACAATGGAACTTGAAGTTAAGGATCATCAAATATAATATATAATTACTTTATTAAACGATATAGATTTATCTCACCTTGTAATTCTACTTTTGTTCATGATTCAATGGAATAGATATTGTTTCCCCATTGTTGTAATGAATGATCAATGTGTATAATCCTTATATCAGTGATTGACATGTGCACTAAAATCTCTAAATGATTCCAGATAATCACTAGGCTCTATCATGTATGATCTTGATTACATGCATTGTTCATGGTTGACTACAGTTGTATTATTCTCAATAGAGGAATAAATCTTCATGATCTCTCATTATCTTCAGAGAGGAGGGGAGGATATCACTCTAGATCTTTTTATATCTCCCATGTGGTTGAGAGAGTCTCACTCTATCAGTTGTTGACACACAATAAAATTTATAAAGAAGATATAATTATATATTTATTATGGACGGTTTAGGGTTGGAAAATCATGCACATTACCCTAAGAATATTTATTATTCTTATTTTTCCCAATTTCCATTATTATTATTATTAATCTATTAGCACGTGAAACATATTTAGAATAAAAGGAAATATCATTTATTTCTAATCAGACCATTATTCTTGGATCAAATCCATTATTCATGTTTTACCAATCCTAGAATGATGAAAATTTAATTAAATAAATGTCACATAATTATTTGACAATAAATATAATAAATATTATATTTTATATAATTTCAAGATAAAAATTATTATTATTATTATTTAACTCACTTATTTTTTGAATAAACATTGATTACATTATAATATTTAACTCAAGAGAATAAATCTCATTTATTCTAACTTGTTAAATTCATTACTTGAATTTAACTGATAATGCAAATACACTTAAGGTGTGAACCTATATGAATATTTCATAGTGGAATTAGAAATAACTTCCTAAAGTACATGGATAGAATCTAAAAACATGAAAAGGAATCCATATATAATGATGTTAACATCATAAATACATCCAACCTCATACAAATTATTACCGTGTAATATAATCCTTTTATCATAATATCTGAAATCAAACATGTTTCATGTTACTTCCACAATCATATATGCTTGATGTATCTTTCTTTAACTTTCTAGAAATGAAATTGGCTATCAAAAACCATTTACATGGATTTATTTAGGTAGTTCCATTTCATCACTATTTCTAGTATGTTATATTTCATCAAGAGACAAAGGGATAAATCATTTCTTTCATAATCCATTAATGAAATATAACCTGTGACACACCCAATGTATCATACCTTACTAAGAATATATTTAATAAATTTTTTCAATATATCAAAGTAAATGAGTAATTATATCCGTTAATGATAATATTAAAGTCTAAATATCAATGTACACATCCCCAAATATGAACATCTTATGACACATAAAAATATGGATTTCCTATTAATGATTCTATTGTCATAACCACCTATCATAGAAATTACCAAAGGTGAATACCATGAGAAGGTGATTCAATGTCTTAGGAGTCTCCCATCCTAAATAGCCTATATTTTCTGCCCCTTAAGAGAATATAAATATAACATAAAATAAGTTTCAAGAATAATTTCATGGAACATCTAGGTTCTCATCATAGTGGTGAACTGCTATTAACTTACAGTCAAATAAATATCATGTGATGAAAATATTTATGTAGAGATAAAGAATTAATTTAGGGGTCCACCATATTATATTGTGTGGATAATATTCTCACTAAAAATTCCCCTCAATGAAAATAATCCCACAAGTGATGAAACTTTCAAAGTATGTTCCTTTTTAATTTGTGTGACCGTGTAACATTGGAGAGATCTACCACAATAATGTTATCATAGTAGACTATGATAGGATATCTACTTTTAGGTAACACATCATGATCTAGGATAATTTTATGAATCTAAATTTATTATTTGGATGCATTTAAACCCATAATATACTAGAAATCCACTGTAGAATCCGCAAAAACTGGATACTTTAAGTTCTTAATTATCATAGGTCCTCTATTGAGACAAAATATATATGTAGTCTCTGACTTCAAATTATTTAGGTCTATTTGAAATCTATCATCTATGTGACCCTAGGTGACTATCCATTTATCTCCTTCGTATACCAAGAATATATCCTAAGTTCACCTCAAATACATAAGTATGGTTTTAATAGAAGTCTTGTTCAATTCACATAGATTTTCTTGATATCTTTCTACCATGCTCAGAGAATAGGAAACATTAAGACTTTTATATAACATGGAATACATGATGGATACTATTTTATAAGCCTATGGGATTTTAATCATTCTCTCTCTTTCCTCTGGCGCATGAGGATACAGTTCTTGGAAATATGTATACAAAATGACACTAGATCTAGTCCCCTCTTGGATTATTCAATACTAAACCTCTTCAATATCATGTCAATGTATGTACCTTGAATTAGTCCAAGTAACCTATTTTATCTATCACACATGATCTTGATCCCTAGAATGTAGGTTTCTTTACATAATTCTTTCTTGAATAATCATTTTCTCAATCATGCATTAACCACTTGTAAGGATGGAATATCCTACCTGATTAGTAATATGTCTTCAAGATATACTACAATGAAAAATAGTGTACTCCCACTAAACCATTTGAAAACACATGGCTCACAATCATTTTCAATAAATAATATTCATATGGCTTCATTGAATAAAATTTTCCATGGATGGATTCTTGATTTAATCCATAAATAGATCTATAAAACTTGCATACATTTTTGACGTTTCCTGGAGTCACAAACCCTTGCGGTTGTGTCATATTCCCATCCTCTTGAAGTTCCCATTAAGGAATTCATTTTTGAAATCCATTTTCCAAATATCACTTCCAGGGTATTCTACTATGGAAAACAAAATTTTGATGGATTTAAACATGGAAACTAGAGAAAAATATTTTTTATAGTCAATTCCTCCTTATTGTTTAATTCCTTTGTCCACCAGTTGTGTTTTATAGGTATTCAATTCACCTTCCATGTTCATGTTTCTATTGAATACCCATTTAGACGCAATAGGATTTACATCAACTAGAGGATTGATCAAAAACCAAACATGGGTTTCATACATGGATCACATCTCAAATTTTAGATGAATTATTACCATCTTGTGGCTTATAAGATCTCCATTACCTCCTTTTAAGAGAGATGAACAATTTTGTTTCAGGAACATCTTCTTCAAAATGGACCTTTGGACCCAGTTCTTGTAACAAATCATTTTTTACATATATCATTTACTTCATCTAAGTCATCCTTTCTTCCATAATCATCCTCAAGGATGTGCTCCCTCTCATGAAAAAATGCTCATCTTGAAATAATCACTTCCTTATTTTAAGGGATATATAAGTAGTATCTTATTATTTATTTCAGATACCAGTTAAAGATACACTTCATTCCTTAGGTTTCTAGTTTATTTCTTCAGATAGCCTTAACAAATGTGTCACAATCCATTGCTCGAATAATTGATAAAATAGGTTTCTTTTCACTCCATTACATGAAGGGAATACAATTTTATGATTTAGATGGTACTCTATTTATTATGTGTGATGTATTCTGTAATTCATATCCCTAGGAAATGATAGAAGACTTGAATGACTCATAATCGAGTTTACCAAGTCCATCAAGGCACAATTCCTTCTTTCACTAACACCATTCCACTATGGTGTAGAATGTTGATTGAGTTGAGATAAAATCCCATAATCCTATAGAGAATATAGTGTATTGGTTAATATATTCACCACATTGTTCCAATCAAATCTTTTTTTATCTTCATACCTAGTTGATTCTCAACCTCCTTCTTGAAATCTTTGAACTTCTCAAAGGATTAAAAATTATACCACATTAAGTAGATATAACCATACCATCTATGTTCATTGATAAAAGTAATATATTATGATAATCTACCTCAATCCTCCACTTGAAAAGTATTACACACATTAGTGTGTACAAAATCTAGATATTCTGAGGATCTTTCACCTTGACCACTAAATGGTTGTTTGGTCATCTTACCTTGTAAACAAGTGTGACATATTTCAAGTGCATTATGATCAAAATTTTCTAATTAACCCTATTGATTGATTTTTTTCAAATGATTCACGTTTATGTGACCATGATGGTGATTCCATAACTAGGGTTTATATAAATCATCCATATTTGTTTTATTATCAATTACCAATATTTTCTTATCTTAATTAAATACATAAATACCATTATTTAATTATTTCATACCATAATATGTAATATTTTTATAGAAGTGGAAAATTTTATTTCCAAATATGAAAATAAAACCTCTCATATCTTAAGAAGACATGACAATAATGTTCTTGGTAGCACTTGGAACATAACAATTGTTCTTTAAAATAAAAAACAATCTTATCGATAATGTGAGATGGCACTTATTAATGGATAGAGCAGATAGCCTCAATACATTTTATGTCTTTAGATCCACCTCATATATGGTAATATCCCAACATATACTTGGTTCATACATTTGGATACAATTTTGAGCACTATAGGTAGAATTTGATCCCCATATTATAGATATTGAAAGTTTACACTCAATAATTAACACACTTGAAGCTTCCCATTTCTACTTTGGTTGGTTTAATTCCTCTTCTAGTGGCCCAAAATGCCACATGAAAACCATAATACATCTTTTTTACTTTTCTTTCCTTTGGATCTTATTCTTCTTGGAAGGATGGTTTTCTAAATCCTTAAACATGGAATGATTCATTGGACCCTTTTTCTTATTCTTCATCTTCTTATTCACCATAATTACAGTGGTATTTTCATGTCCCATGTATTTATCAACATGGAAAATAAGTTTTATCATTTCTAAAAGTGTCTCCACATGATTTCTCACATTATAATTCAATATACAACTAAATATGTGTTACGGTAGGGATGATAGAATGGCATTTTTTTCACAACACATCATCCGTCCGTCCATCATTATATTTTTATTCAATAAAGAAAAAAAGAGTAGAACCAAAGGGGACAAGAAACAAAAGAAGAGACAAGAAACAAGTACTAAGAAGCAAGCCACATTGACCACTAGATAACAAGGCCAAAAGTAATGTAAACCAATAGAATCTTCTCTAATCAATTTAAACTCCTCTGGTTTCAAGAGACTAGTCGAAGTAAGGGAAGTGATATTGGAACCCAGATTCGAAGTAGATGAAAGATGATTCGCAAAATTGTTCCCCACATGCCATGTCTGGGTCACCCTGATATTGTAGAGGAGGGTATGACATATCCTAACTATGTAGGATATGGACCAGGGTATATGACCCTTACCATTCAGGGAGTTATAAAGAATTAAATAATTAGTCTTAACTTGGGAGATCACAATATTCCACAGTTTTCACATTTTTATCCCTGTAAGAAGTGATTTGACCTCTGCCTGAAGTGGACAACCATTCTTATAAGATGTAGTGAAATACATCACAACCCTTCCAACATGTCCCGAACCATTCCCCCGCCTTTAATTTATCCCAACATACATGAACCGTTCAAGTTAATCTTGTAGCTCGAGACTGAACATCGCCAGTATATCCATTTCCCTTATTGAATATACTGGAAGGAATTAACTGGAGGTAAACCCACCTTCAGCACCTTTAATGAAGGAACCTTTTTCAATTTGGGGATATGCATGACCACATCCACTAGAAGGTTCCGAGTTCGCACAATCATGGACCACATTGTAGGAAAATCCCCTTCGAATCGAGCTTGGTTCCTGGCTTTCCATACACCCCAGCACCCTAAACTGAAGATCATGGATCACGCCATCCTCTCCATATCCATAAGATTCATCCCATGATACCATCTACCTAGGAAAGACACATCACTATGAAAGCTGTAAGAGAATGGTATGAGGGTTCCAAAGAATGAATAGACTGTATGTTCCCATTCTCTTTAAAAAAATAAGTGAGTCGTGCTCTCTTCCAACTCACTATAGCAGCAGTGGCTTCTGGATACCAGACTGATACCCACCTTCTTGACTTGCTCATTTGTGGCCACAACATGGTTTCGAATCCTCCAGAAAAAAATTGTATTTAGAAGGGATCTTTTTACACCAACTAGTGGCATTCTAGGTGTCGTGGTGGCCCTGAAGAACTGAGATCTTCCTATAACCCTTGGTAGATAAATTCCTCTAGGAGGATGTAGTAAAGACATATGTGTTGGGGTCCAAGTTAATAACAATTGACTCAAATATCTCCTTTTGTTCTATATCCATCACTTTCATGATAAGTTAGGGGTGGGGACATGATTCCTTGGAGGAAATCAAGGGGGGCGGGCAACTAGGAAATCCAATAATAGATCCTGACCAATTATTTTTCAAAACAATAATGTTACATTCCACCACAATCTAACGTGAGTTTTGTCTAAGGGTGCTGATGAGAGGTTAAATCCTGAACTAGAAAGGGGATACAGTTCCACCAGTATGCAACTCAACACCCACCCAGCTTTAATACATAGACTTCCCTCAATGGGTTTTCCCTTCAATCACTTCCCATTCAATATTGGCATACATACAATGGAGCGTGGAGTCTAAGCTACTCACATAAACACCCCCCTCATGTATGGGTTTTTTCATTCATTCCCATGAAACACAGTGATGCTTCCCCACAGAATTACAATCCCACAAAAAACAAGACAAGAGCCTATCAACAGTTCTAATGAAAAATTTAGGCAAAACAGTGGAGGCCATTTCATGAATGGGGATAGAAGATATCACACTATTAACAATTGTAATAATCCACAAAGGAAAGGAAGCGGTTCTTCCAATTGAGAACCCTCCTTGTGATCTTGCTCAAAATAGGATCAAAGTCGTGAATCCTAAGCCTCCCTGAAGATATAAAAGCTCTGATTTAATCCATGGGAAAAGACCCACGTTGCATATCAATCCTACTACAAAGAGAGGAGGCCCTTCGAGGTAGACACCTGTTAGAGATGTAATGGTTTATTTTAGCATTATTGATAACCTACCCACTCCATAATAAATAATCCTCTAGAATTATCTTATTGAGATTAATCGATATCCTACCACCATTAATGAAAATCAGAGTATCATCCATGAACATCAAGTGGGAAATTGGAGGATGGTTCAATTTCCTACAGTAAGGGAGTAAGTCACCATTAGATATACCCTTGTGAATGAGGAGTCTAAACATTTCATGTGCAAGAATAAAAATATTGGGGGAGATTTAATCTCCCTTCTAGAGCCCTCGGGTAGCCTTGAAGAATCCATAAGTCTTTCCAATGAAGGATACAGCTACCCAGGAGGTGCTAAAGCATCTGAAGATCAGATCTGAGGACTTATAAGAGAACCCCATCATTGTATGCACTCTATTAATGAATCCCCACTCCATCCTATCGTAGGACTTATTCATATACAATTTTATAGCCATATTTGAGTCGTGGGTCTTAGTGTTGATATCTCTCAAAAGCTCCAGATCCATGCCAATAGCCACTTGTATAGATTAACCTTTGACAATCCCATGTTGTTCAATGGATGTCCAGTGAGGAAAAAATTTGGACATCCACAATTTGCTGATACTGGATAGGATATTATAGAGGAAATTACACATAATCATTTTTCAATAATGCAAGAGAGAAGAGGGGTCTCTAACCATCGGAATGAGCACTAAGGTCGTTGCACAGACAAACCTCAGAAGGCTGCCACCCCAAAAGATGTCCTAAATAGGAGAAGTGATGTAACCCTTAACCACCTCCCAAAAATCCCTATAAAAGAACATGGGATGTCTTTAGGGATAGGGGAACTCTTTAGATTAAGATTCATCATGGTCGTGTGAATTTATTCCTTGTCTGGGATAATTTCTGAACAATCACTGTCCCTATTTGAGACATAGATGACCACTACATCCCAAATAGTCTCATTTACACTAGGGTACCCCATGGACATCCTTGGGTTAGGGACGGCCAAGAGATCTGTGAAAAAATGTTTTCGCCATGCTCCCCACCATATCTTTGTTATTTGTATATGTACCATCATCAAGCATAATGTTCAGTTTCTTGGGAATCCTTATTTCCTTCAAACTATAATAGAAGAAGTCGAAGTTCCTATCACCCTCATGCAGACACATTATTTTGGATCTTTCGCATGCCACATGTTCCTCCTTAAGAATCATCTCCACCCTTGTGTTCTTCCTGACTGAGAGCACCGCAAACATCGAGATTCTCCAATTCTCTTCCATACAAGACTCCAGACTTTCGATTCTTTTTTCCATCTCCTCCATGTTCTTATCAGGGTGCAGGAGATCCTTGTCCCACCCCTTCAACCCAAACATCAACCATCATAGTTTGTTATGAACTACCACCCACGAGGTCCCTTACGCCAGCTCACCCCACAACTCATTGATGATCTGTGTTTAACCAGGGATGAGATTCCAGTAGTGAGAGCCTAAATCCCTTCATGGTCTTCGGCCTAGGAGATAGGGAAATCAACAGGGGCGAGTGGTCTGAGATACCATGAACAATGTTCTTGACCTAGGCGTTGGAGAACCTCGAGATGGTAGTGATGTTTTCAAGGAAATAGTCAAGCTAGATCCAACACATCCTACCTTCTTTTCTAATTATTACATCAGGTTTAGGGGTCTCTGGAGAAGCCTAAGTCCTAGAAACCATTCTCAGCCCTAAAACGAGTGAATCCCAAGCTGGCCCTCCTGGGAAATGACCCTCATCCCTTATTCTACATAGGATCAGTGATGAAATTGAAATCTCCACCCATGAGGCAGAGAGAATCCCCCAGATCAAAATAATAGAGATCCTGTCACAAACAATCATGACACTGGGCGTCACAACTATGATACATGAAGGAAACCAACACACTATCCCCACCATTCATCACCTTCTCTCTAGTGAATTGGTCACACAAACAAATGAAATAAATCACAATTCCCTTAGACGAGAATAACCATATTTTCCTATTCATCGGATGCAAATGCATAGATCCATGCAACATGATCTTGAGATAGAACTCTTGGAGCTTAGAAGGCTTCTACATGTGCTCGATGACAAAAACCTGATCCGCTTGTTTCTTGCTAACCTCTATAAAAATAAAATCAGTTTTCACCTAGGCTCTGAGTCCTCGGGAGTTCCAGATGATAATATTTAATATTTAAACAATAAGTGGCCTGGATGTTTCCCTAAGCCCCTCTGTCTCACTGAAATGGGTGGAAAATTACTCCCTTATCTGCCTATGTTTCAAACGCATACAATACCTGGGACTAGAAGTAGTGTGGTATGGTGTAGGCGGAGCCTATGTGGGATCCATTCTGGTGGATTTTACTTTCACAACACTAAGGGGAGTGGGATTGAGGTTCTGGTATCGTAGGGGCTAAAAACATTCGGATGGACGTCTAGGAACCACGGGAATCAGACTGCACACTGAAAACATCCGAAGAAGGAAGGCATGAAAAAGGCCTAGCCACCTTCGGCCATCTGAGAACACTGGGGGACCCTTTATCCACCAGGGGCTCCCCCTAAGGTACTAGGAGCATAATAGTGTGACCCAAGAACATTTCAAGCAATCTCCCACCCAAGAGGAACTGGCTGGGGGTGAAGAAATAGGCACATAAAGAATGTGACACTAGGGAGGAGGCCATTGATGGAGGATGCGCTACCACCAGCCTGTTAAAACCAGCAATTGAGGGGCGGGGGGGGGGGAGGGATGAGGGGAAGAAGTCATTTCTACAGAATAGATGGAATTGGGCGTCACAACTACGATACATGAAGGACACCAAGACCCTATCCCCACCATTCTTCACCTTCTCCGTAGTGAATTGGTCACCCAAAAAAATGAAATCAATCACAATTACATTGGACTACAATAACCATATTTTCCTATTCACTGGATGCGAATGAATAGATCCATGCAACTTGATCTTGAGACAGAACTCTTAGAGCGTAGAAGGCTTCTACATGTGCTCGATGAAAACAACCATATCTGCTTGGTTCGTCCTAACCTCCATAAAAATAAAATCTGTTCTCACCCAGCATCTGAGTCCTCAGGAGTTCCAGATGATAATATTTAACATTTGGAAAATAAGTGGCCTGGATTTTTCCCCAATCCTATATGTCTCACTGAAATTGGTGGAAAATTACTGCCTAATCTTCCTTAGTTTCAAACGTGTACAAGACCTGGGACTGGAAGCAGTGTGGTATGGTGTAGGCGGAGCCTATGTGGGAGCCATTCTAATGGTTTTTTCCTTTCACAGCACTAGGGGGAGTGGGATTGAGGTTTTGGTCTCGTAGGGGCTAAAAACTTTGGGATGGCCGTCTGGGGACCATGGGAATCAGACTGCACATTGAAAACATCCGGATGAGGAAGGCCTGAAAAAGGCCTGACCACCTTCGGCCATCCGAGAACACTGGGGGACCCTTTATCCATAGGGGGGCGGGGGGGGGGGGGGATCCCCCTAAGGTACCGGGAGCATAATAGGGTGACCCATGAACATTTCAAGCAAACTCCCACCCAAGAGGAACTGGCTGGGGGTGAAGAAATAGCCACATAAAGCATTTGACAGTAGGGAGGAGGCAATTGATGGAGGATGCACTACCACCAGCCAGTTTAAACCAGAAATTGAGGGTCGGGGGGGGGGGATGAGGGGAAGAAGTTTTTTCTCCAGAATAGATGGAATTGGGATGGCCTTAATCGAATCATGGAGGGCCTACTAGGGTAGAACAGACTCAGTTGCATCCGATGATCGAGGGGCATCCTGGGAAAGACCATGCTCAGTATTATCCAAGCATTAGGGAACATAGATGGGGAATGTTCAAGTGGGGTGACTCCTCCCACCGTGCCTTCAGATCCTGCACAGGTGAGCAGAATGTCCTTGGAGAGTACATGAAGTTATGTACCTGGGAAACATCGAGATGACAAGGTACTACCTCCAGTACAATGAGCCTTCCACTTTCAAGGATATGCTTTCCAGGAGGGGAAGGGGGGGTGTCCATATCCACACAGATCTGAGGTTCTAGAAAATCCTCGCTGTAATGGGTACGAGATTCCGAGCAAAAGAAACCCCCAAGAGAGTGCTCAATTTACATGAGAAGAGATTTGTTCTAGATTGGCAAGGGAGTCCACGGAGTTAGACCCATACCGCAGCTCGGGGACACTCCATCTGGTGATTGGCCTCCATCGACAACCGCATGAGGTTAAAGCGCCAGTGCCCGAATGACCGGGGTGAAATAGACCACGCAAGAACAAAATCCCGCTCCGAAGCCAAAAATAGATAGAAAGAATGCTAGTGAAGGGTGGAAACTCTCACCAAATCCTGCAACCCACAAGAATCCCAAAAATGCTTGAAGGCTATGAGAGATGGCTTCACAGCACCAAAACGAGCCGCAAGGGTCAACCTGACACACTGAACTGCATCATCAAACGCTGAAGAGGGGAAATCCAAAGAGATATAAGAACCATCTTATGACACCGACATAGAGAACAAATAGTTCTCGGGGAAACAGGCCTACTGATAATGAGAAGAGCCACTCAACGCATCCCTAAAAGAGAAATCTAGCCGAACAAGCATGGAAGAAGCGTCATGCAGCAGAGTCAGCATGACATGAACCGGATTGGGGCCCAGATCAGAGGGCCACACACCTGGGATCCCAATTTAGCCGATCATCTTTACTACATGTTCCATAACTATCACCATGTCTCCAAGATTGTAAGTGAATTGTGCATTGGAGATCTCCTATCTCTCAGATCTCCCTTAAGGTGAGAAATGATGGTATGTGAATCCATATCCTCTTATTTCATTAGAATATCATTTTACATGGAGGATAAAATGAAACATTTTATATGAATAATATCATTCACATGCTTAAAATAGAGTGATACTTCTTCCACATTAACCTCTTTGGAAATGAACTCAGGAAATGGGTCCTCCAGCATGTATAATTTTGATTCATGATGTAGTATAACTCACAAGAACTTATGACCTTCATGGAAATTCATGTTAGTGATAAGGGTATCCTTATCAAGTATGGATCATAGTAATATTTTTGAATTCATTTTATTTTACATTTCTATAAATTAAAATTATATGATTAGTTCTTCTTTTTATTACAAAAACAGATTAATAAATTTTTAATTTAATTAAATCCCATTAATATCCCAATATTTTTCAAAACCTAAAATCAGTCACCATCAATTATAGAATATTATATAACTTTGATATTATAGTGGAAACAATCCATATTCCATTTATCCTAACCCGTACTGGGACTTGCGAAATTACTTGAATGGTTTTAGGTGGGTGTGACTTTCCAATTACATTAACTCCTAGTTCCTAGATCCATTGATTGGGTTTCCCATTCCTAAAATATATTTTTATGATTTTCTCAATCTTTTCCTCTTAGATACACTATCTACTACTTGAGAAGTAAAAATTGTTGTATATTGACCATGTTTGTTAAAACATTTATGCATAATAACATTATATTTTATTCCATCTTTCATGTTTGTTAATTCATTTATTAGGTGATTACATAGAATAAACATACATAAATAATTAACAATGAAACTAATATAAATAAATTTTAAGTTGCATGATCATGATATTCTATAATTATTGGTGCATATAGAAGATAATAAACTAACCTTAAACCCTAGGGGAAACACCTTGAACAATATCTTGGTTTGTGTTGCAATATTCCACCAGGGATCCTATGTATCGCCTCAATAGGTTTCACCTCATATTTTTTACTCTGATTTCCTCCCCTTAATAAGTAGCTACATCCTTAAATAATATTTTAATCACATTTAGGTGAGGGGATCTAATGGATTGAAAATTGGAGGTTTACATAAAATAAACTAAAAGAACATAGGACATTATATAATAAAGAGGATGATATGACATGTAGACCAAAAATAATTATTTAACCATAATAAATTAAATGAAACCAATTACGTATAGGGGCTGGTATAATCAAATGACCATACAAACATCAAGAAACAAGAATACATTTTCAATCTTGTTATTAATTAATTTGATTCTTTCTTTAATTAAGATAATTCACCAAAAATAAATCTAATTAATTCAATTTATCTTTATTACATAAAACCATCCTTAACTCACCATCATATATAATTTTAATAAAAAATATTCATTTCCAATTAATTTAATAAGAAAGTGTACTTGGTGGAAATCGTCTGGGTTTGTCAAAAATTTTAACATAGAAATTAATTTAATTTATAATTTTTAATCATATTTTATGGAATGTACTATCAAATGAATGACACATGAAATACATAATAAATAGGTTCAATTATTGTTTTAATTATTCTTTCTGAGAAAATTGGACAACATTACTGAACGTAGACTATAGGACATGTACAAAAGTATGAGGTGTGTACTTTCCATCTACCCATGTCCGAAACACATGCCTTAGGTCTGGATGTGTTCTCCTCTATGGACAATCTTGAGGTACATGTCATGTAGTCCAATAGAAATTAAATGTGGACTTGTTCTTCAGGACATGTTAGTTCATGTTTCATGTATCTGATGCAAAGAATGCTTGGGAAACCATGTGTACTCAACCGTGAGATAACTAGGACTACCCATCGTGTAATGTTGTTATATAGAATGCAGTTCAAAATATAGTGTGACAACTAGTTTTGAACTAAATGCCGATATGATCTATTGTGATTTTTGATCCTATTTTTTCAGTTCTGACCCGTTAGATAAAGATACATAGATGGAAAGAAGTACAAGGAACATATAATGAATTTACACACTGCGTATTATGGTTTTTTCTAGGAAGATACATCATAACTTCCATATGGTATCATTCAGCTGATTATTCATATTTAATCATTAACTGATTACTTCTTATGTTAGTGATAATGATAAAATATAAGATATGATGATGTCAGATAATAAAACAAATCGATATAAGAAAAATAACACACAAATGAATGAATCCAAAAAATAAATAATAAATAATTATAAATTAAACATATAACCCCACTCATAAAATTTATAGGTTTCAAGCATATAAGAAGAATCCTAAAATGGTATGATCATCTCAACTTTTAGTCATAAATCACATGTACTCTGTAACACCCTGAGATTTTATGAAAAATATTCTTTTAATTTCATTGATGTCTTCTATTATACACCACACCATGTTTAACTTGTACTATACGCAAAACCGTATTAGCTTGCAGTATAGGCAACACTATTCTTGGATCGTGTTACACACTATTTTCATTATAGTTATTCTACGCATCATTGAGTATATATATATATTTATATATATTCAATGTATAAATGAAATATGGTTGGATTTTTTTATACAAAACAATGATGGATTCTTGCACAACACACAACACTAGCTTGTCTTGCTTTACACGCAACCGTGGCCTTTCTCGATAGCTTGCGTCGTACGCAATACTGAGTTTCACTAAACAACAATATGCTATTAAAATATTATTAAAACTAGTCGTTATGAATAGTATTAACTAAAGTTTAAATTTTATAACATTATTATTCATCTTGTACATTTTCTAGAACTTGTTAAGAGAACAAAATAAATTTTTCGGGAAAAATAAGTATTTTAAAAAAAATGCAGTTTTACCACCTTTTGATGGCGCACCCACATTAAATATAGTTTTTGAAATGTTTATCAGTTCAATTTGACAGAATAAAATTCTTCTTTTGAATCAGTATATAAAAATTTACATTGGATAAAGTTTTGATATTATTCTGATAACTTTCATATTTTAATGAATAGTAAAAACACGCTATATTTTAAATAAAAACAACTTTTTCCATCATAATAATTTATGTGGTTAAACTATAATATTGAATTGTTTTAAAGAATAAATAGAATATATTTTTACCATTTAATATAATTTATGTCATTAGCATTTATTTTACCTTGAATTCGTAGGTTAAATCAATTCAATCTTTTGCAATGTTTTAAACAAAAACCTGTTTTCTTTTGACAACGGGATTAATTGTTAATTTAATTTCTGCAACTTTTGTGTATTGAATTTGGAAAAATGGATTCCATATTTGGAATCAGTGGGTCCAAATTATGTTAATAAACTTCTTTTTATTTTTGGGCATTATGAATAGTAACTACGATAATTTTTATTTACTGCGGTTAAAGGTAAATAGTGTAATTCAAGGTTAAAATAATATTATAATAATTACAAATTACCTTGAAACTTGTCCTAACATTATTGGATGAGTAGTGGCCGACCATGGGCATCCTTGGGCCGATATGGGACCCCAATGTGCCACATGGTACTGAAAATGACAATTTGGATTAATTAATTTAATGTAGAGACAAAATTGACTTTAACAAAACTCTTTTAGTAATTACTTTTTATAAGGGTTTATATAAGTTATATTTTCGACTATAAATATTCTTTGGAAAGGTAAATTAATTCCCTAAATCATGTTATTTTTTCATAATTTTTAGACATCAAATTAATTAAATTATTTAAGACACAATAATGATGCAGTATTTACCTCATTAATAAATGATTTAAATAAATAAGATTAAAATGATTAAAATATCATCCAAATCCTGTCAAATTACTATTGGATGATTTTATTTAGAATATTAGGAATCTTATCTTTGACATTAATGTGTTTTGGACCTATTGAAACTGAAGATAAGTTTATAATAAAATAACGTTTTCACATATTCCTAAAGAGCCGCTCCACTCCCTTATAAAAGGAAACCACTTCTATGAAATTACTCACACCTCTAAAGACTTTTGTCTTGTCCAAAATCTACCCAACTAAGATCCCTACATCCCTCTCCTTCCCCTTGAAGCCTTACACTAGGCATAAGACTCTCCAATAAGTCCTTTTGGTTCAAACCAAAGGAAGTTACCAAAATTAAAGGTAACAGTTTCTCAGAAGTTGTTTTCTTTTATTCTACCTCTCCAACCCCTAAACTCCTTTTATCCTTTATTTTGTAAGAACAAAAGTATCCAGAAAATACTATTATGTTTATATGAGAAGGATTAGAACTACACTTACACACACCTCCATCTAATGGATGAAGAACATAATGTTTCTGTGATGGCAAACTAACGCCTCAGGAACGATGATTGTTCGATTTTCCCCTACCGCCTCTCATGGTGGCCATTATGATGGAAATTTATTTATATATAATATATATTATGTTTATTATTTCTTTATTCTTCTTTACTTCCCAATTATATCAAGCCATTACGATTTCCATAGTCGGTAAATACGATAATCTCATTTGAGGAAGTGCGGACTACTGCCCCCTCAAAGTGATGTGATTCGTTAATACCTTATGTGGGATGTATAAAGGATGTGGTTAATGATATTATATAAGATATTATACTGGAATTATAATATACCTATGTATCATTATGTTTTAATTCCATTAAAATAATAAATTGAAAAGAAAGTAGCATTCATGTGTACGTATGGCTTACCGTCTCCATGAACGGTGTGTTTCATTTCTTACCTCCATATGTTATGTACTATTATAAATTCATGTATATGCGGGATATATAATGCATTTATATGATATATAAATCATTATTTAAATTTTTTAGGTATGTAAATCATGATATAAGTAATAATAACATCAATAACAACAAGTCCAAACACGTACGATAAATAAGATGATTTTACCCAAAACACTACTTTAACATTAATTTACAAAATAATGGGTAATATAAAGTAATAGGAGAACCATATATGATGTCATAAAAATGAATATGATTCTGTAATAAGTCAATGACACTATTTAAATCATTATATAGGAGGTTCGGACACTTACGATGCAAATCAGACCTAAGGTAAGGGAAAATATCACAATCTCATTTTTATCAGAGATTGTTTATACTTTGGTATTTACCGGGGTGTATTTTGTCATCCACATCCATGTTTCCTTAATATTTAATATTTATATCCTTCTAAAATAGTTTATATACAATTTTACCCTTCTGTGAGTTCTTAGTAAAAGATATGAAAGGAATCTTTTGTGTTTTTTTCATACGAGACACTTTTTGACTTTTCTGACCAAAGTACGAGAAGAATGTTTTTTTAAACTTATACGGCATGAATGGATTTTTAAAACATTATTTCCATGAAGCTTCCTTTAAAAGTTATCATGTTTATTTTTAATCAACTTCTTTTAGTTTAGAATTGTATGACATGTTAAGAAAGGAAAAGTGTTTTTGAAGTAAAAATGATATTTTCCTCAAGAATGGAGTTCAAGTGTTTTATCAAAATTATTTTCCATCTAAGATAATATAGGGTTCTGTTTCTAACCCTATTATTAAATTGATTTGATTATGTTGTGATGGAATTATTTTTATGAATTCCTTTATCTTATATGAATTGTTTTATGATGTCATGATGTTTAAGAATCCCATTTTTATTACATGGGTTATGCAAGGATGTATGATTTATGATTTTGGGGCACACATAAGAATGGTATCATTATGAGATGGGTGGGACCTATATCTCCCTTAAATTCATTGGGTAAATATTTTATATCTCATGAGATAGACATGGCTGGAACGGTAGGTTATACTGGTTTAGTGAAACAGGACTGAAACGAGGAGTGAACTCGGTTCAGAAATGGACTTCGTCCACTAAGATAGTCTTGGAAATGAGTCTTGAATAATAAGAAATGATTTTCTATGATTATGTGTGTATGCCACATAGTTTCTTGTTTTAAGTTATGATTATTGTGTTTACATTTCACTACTATGATTTATCCCATGTTATGATATTATGATCTCTTTTGCAGGTTAAGATTTCCAAAATGTTATGTTATTTTGAATATGATGTGATTGATATTTCTTTTGTTCACCCTTACTGAGCATTTGAGCTCACCCTTTTATGTTTTCTTTTCCCCAGGATATGAAGAAAGGTTTTAGGTAAAAAAAGGAAGATCTTTATGGGAGATGTTGAAGATATTTTACCCCGATTAGAAGATTATATTCCGAGTTTCCAAAGACACTAAACTATTACGGTCCTTGTGTGTGTGTTTTTGTTATGTACTAATTATTCCACAAAAGTAATGTAATTTCCATGTACGTCAGGCTTCGGGTCTCTACAGTTTTTATTAGAGGAAGGGTTTAGTCAACCTTTGGAAACTAGGATGCGAGAACTTTAGTGAGATCCCTAGAGATATTTATAAGGTATGTCTAGGGATGTCCCTAAGGTTAAGTATAAGTATAGGTTATCGTGCTAGAATTATGGTAACCCAAGATGTTAGATATTGAAGTTACTCCTCCTTTATTGTGTTTTTTCCCTAGCATGATTTTTTCCTCTCACATGATTCTTTTTGGGTTTTAGAAAATGGCTGGAGACAAGATGATTCACGATAATGGAGGATATGATGGACAATGGAATGATATTCTTCATGAGAAACCAAATGATATTGGTATTGCTATGATATCAACAATGGTTAAATCTTTTAAATGTGGAATGTACGGGCATTATGCAAACCAATTCCCTAAGGGAAAGTCTCATGAAGAGAATCAGTATGGTCGTCTGGGTAGTATTTAGGTTGATGATGATGAAGAGACTACAAATGATATGTGAGATGAAAGAATTGTTGAAGCTCGGTCAATGGTCTAAGAATGTAGTGGAATGGTTACATGTTTATAATGTTTAATGTTGTATAAGTAATCTCATGGTACTATGGAATAAAGAGACATCTATGGATTGTTACACTGTTGTCTTTCCTTGAGTTTTTGAAAGTGTATGATTAATGGTACCAGTATCCATGAAAGGTTATTCAGATATTTTTGGAATGTAGATGATATGCGCATAATGAATGGATAAGGAGAAAATTAAATGTTTGATAGTATTCATGAGCTCATGACTGATATAAGGAGAAGGTTATATCATGGTTTGAGTATATAGAATTTTTGGATTTTGGTATGTGTAAAGAGTTAACTTTTGACCGCATTAATGTTTTCACTAAGGTTTAATGGCTATTCATTTTTCAAGAGAATACATGATTAAGGTATTCACATGATTGGAATGTGACCAACAAGATATATGGGGGATAAATGATGGTATTCACATGCTTGGTTGATGACATTTCAAGTAATAGTTTTCTTTATACTATGAGCTTGGACCGAAGTATTTTAGATAAGCCTAAATATTGGAATGGATTATGTTGGACATAAGTTAGTATTGTTTAAGGATAGAACTTTTTTTATATTAGTTATGGGATGTTATAGTAATGTATTTTTAGAAAAAGGACATCCTGCAGGACGGGCGACAACCCATCGCGTCGGAAAAGGCTGTGGGAATCGAACCCACAACCGAAGTGCGATTGGCCTTTATCGCCTACCACTGGCCTACAGGAAGTCCCTGTTTAGTAGAAACTAGTTTTATTATATTAAACAGTATGATATATGAAGTATAAGTCCATTTTAGGAACCATATATGATTAATATCACTAAAGATGGACTTATGTATTTATGATAACATTTATAACCTTTTGTTTGAAATAGATGGAATGAACCATCATTCTATCACATGATCTACTAACACATCACGAATAACAAATTCAACTTCATTTCTTTAAGGGATGAAGTGGAAATTGTTCAATTCACGAACAACAGTGAGATTGTACCAAAATCATGCAAGCATTTCTTTTAATTCATCAACATTAGGGAAATGATCTTGAAAAACAAAAATATTGTCCTAGTTCCCTTATATCTGATGAATCAGATGGTACCTTAGATCATCACAAATCAATAGCTTTGTGATTGTTGGCTTTTTTATAGCCATGTTCTCTACCACTCTCCATCAGAACTTGATGGTTATATTTTTCTTCCATATCCATATTTTCACCTATGTTCTCCTACGTGGAAACCCAGTGATGAGTTAATTTGGGTAACCCTTACATTTCATACATTAGTTTTTAAAGCCATGTTTTGGTATTCCTTTTTACGATGTGGGTTTCTTTTAAACAAACTTTCGAGTAGTAAACCATTTATAACCCCGACGAATTTCGCGGGAGAAATTCATTTTAAGGGGGGTTGAATGTAACACCCTGAGATTTTATGAAAAATATTCTTTTAATTTCATTTATGTCTTCAATTATACACCACACCAAGTTTATCTTGTACTATACGCAACACCGTATTAGCTTGCAGTATACGCAACACTATTCTTGGATCGTGTTACACACAATTTTGATAATAGTTATTCTACGCAACATTGAGTATATATATATATACTCAATGTATAAATGAAATATGGTTGGATTCTGTTATACGAAACAATGAAGGATTCTTGCACAACATAAAACACTAGCTTGGCTTGCTTTATACGCAACCGCGGCCTTCCTCGATAGCTTGCGTCGTACGCAATACCGAGTTTCACTAAACAACGATATGCTATTAAAATATTATTAAAACTAGACGTTATGAATATTATTAACTAAATTTTAAAATTGATAACATTATTATTCATCTTATACATTTTCTATAACGTGTTAATAGAACAAAATAAATTTTTCGGGTAAAATAAGTATTTTTCAAAAAATGCAGTTTTACCGCCTTTTGATGGCGCACTCACATTAAATATAGTTTTTGACATGTTTATCAGTTCAATTTGACAGAATAAAATTCTTCTTTTGAATCATTATATAAAAACTTACATTGGATAAAGTTTTGATATTTTTCTGATAACTTTCATATTTTAATGAATAGTAAAAACACGCTACATTTTAATTAAAAACAACCTTTTCCATCATAATAATTTATGTGGTTAAATTATAATATTTAATGGTTTTAAAGTATAAATAGAATATATTTTTACCATTTAATATAATGTATGTCATTGGCATTTATTTTTCCTTGAATTCGTAGGTTAAATCAATTCAATCTTTTGCAATGTTTTAAACAAGAACCCGTTTTCTTTCAACAACGGGATTAATTTTAATTTAATTTCTGCAACTTTTTTGTATTGAATTTTGAAAAATGGATTCCATATTTGGAATCAGTGGGTCCAAATTATGTTAATAAACTACTTTTTTTTGGGGCATTATGAATAGTAACTAGGGTAATTTTTATTTACTACAGTTAAAGGAAAATAGGGTAATTCAAGGTTAAAATAATATTATAATAATTCCAAATTACCTTGAAACTTGTCCTAACCTTATTGTATGAGTAGTGTCCGACCATGAGCATCATTGGGCCGATTTTGGGACCCCAATGAGCCACATGGTAGTGAAAATGACAATTTGGATTAATTAATTTAATGTAAAGACACAATTGACTCTAACAAAACTCTTTTAGTAATTACTTTTTATAAGGGGTTATATAAGTTATATTTTCTACTATAAATATTCTTTGGAAAGGTAAAAATATTCCCTACATCATGTTATTTTTTTCATAACTTTTAGACATCAAATGAATTAAATTATTTATGACAGAATAATGATCCAGTATTTACCTCATTAATAAATGATTTAAATAAATAAGATTAAAATGATTACAATATCATCCAAAACCAGTCCAATTTCTATTGGATGATTTTATTTCGAATATGAGTCATCGTATCTTCGACATTAATGTGGTTTTGACATCTTGAAACTGAAGATTAGTTTATAATAAAATAATGTTTTCACACTTTCCTAAAGATCCCCTCCACTCCCTTATAAAAGGAGACCACTTCTATGCAATTCCTTACACCTCTCAAGCCTTTTTACTTGTCCAAACTCTTCCCAACAAAGATCCCTACATCCCTCTCCTTCCCCTTGAATCCCTACACTAGGAAGAATACTCTCCAATAAGTCCTTTTGGTTCAAACCAAAGGAAGTTACCAAAATTAAAGGTAACAGTTTCTCTTAAGTTGTTTTCCTTTATTCTACTTCTCAAACCCCTAAACTCCTTTTATCCATTCTATTGTAAGAACACCAGTATCCTGAAAATACTAGGATGTTTTTATGAGAATCATTAGAACTACACTTACACACACCTCCATCTAATGGATGAAGAACATAATGTTTCTGTGATGGCAAACTAACACCTCACGAAACGATGATTGTTCGATTTTCCCCTACCACCTCTCATGGTGACCATTATGATGGAACTGTATTTATATATAATATATATTATGTTTATTATTTCTTTATTCTTATTTAATTCCCAATTATATAAATCCTTTACAGTTTCCATAGTCGGTAAATACGATAATCTCATTTGAGGAAGTGCGGACTACCACCCCCTCAAAGTGATGTGCTTCGTTAATACCTTATGTGGGATGTATAAAGGATGTGGTTAATGATATTATATATGATATTATACTGGAATTATAATATACCTATGTATCATTATGTTTTAATTCCATTAAAATAAGAAATATAAATGAAAGTAGCGTTCATGCGTACGTACGGCTTACCGTCTCCATGAACGGTGTATTTCACTTCTTACCTCCATATGTTATGTACTATTATAAATTCTTGTATATGCTGGATATATAATGAATGTATATGATATATAAATCTTGATTTACATTTTTGAGGTATGAAAATCATGATATAAGTAATAAAAACATCAATAACAACAAGTCCAAACACGTACGATAAATAAGATGATTTTACCCAAAACACTACTTTAACATTAATTTACAAATGAATGGGTAATATAAAGTCATAAGTGAACCATATATGATGTCATAAAAATTAATATGATTCTATAATAAGTAAATGACATTATTTAAATCATTATACAGGAGGTTCAGACACTTACGAAGCAAATCGGACCTAAGGTAAGGGAAAATATCACAATCTCATTTTTATCCGAGATTGTTTATACTTTGGTATTTACTGGGGTGTATTTTATCATCCACATCCATGTTTCCTCAATATGTAATATTTATATCCTTCTAAAATAGTTTATATCAAATTTTACCCTTCGGAGAGTTTTTAGTAAAAGATATGAAAGGAATCTTTTGTCGTTTTTTCATACGAGGCACTTTTTGACTTTTCCGACAAAAGTACGAGAAGAATGTTTTTTTAACTTATACGGCATGAATAGATTTTTAAAACATTATTTCCAAGAAGCATACTTTAAAAGTTTTCATGTTAATTTTTAATCAACTTATTTTAGTTTAAAATTGTATGACATGTTAAGAAAGGAAAAGTGTTTTTGATTGAAAAAGGATATTTTCCTCAAGAATGGAGTTCAAGTGTTTTATCAAAATTATTTTCCATATAAGATAGTATAGGGTTCTGTTTCTACCCCTATTATTAAATTGATTTTATTATGTTGTGATGGAATTATTTTTATGAATTCCTTTATCTTATATGAATTTTTTTATGATGTCATGATGTTTAAGAATCCCATTTTTATTACATGGGTTATGCAATGATGTATGATTTATGATTTTGTGGCACACATAATAATGGTATCATTATGAGATGGGTGGGACCTATATCTCCCTCCAATTAATTGGGTAAAGATTTTATATCTCATGAGATAGACATGGTTGGAACAGTAGGTTATACCGGTTTATTGAAACAGGACTGAAACGAGGAGTGAACTCGGTTCAGAAATGGACTTTGTCCACTAAGATAGTCTTGACAATGAGTCTTGACTAATAAGAAATGATTCTCTATGATTATGTGTGTATGCCACAAAGTATCATGTTTTAAGTTATGATTATTGTGTTTAAATTTCACTACTATGATTTATCCCATGTTATGATATTATGATCTCTTTTGCAGGTTAAGATTTCCAAAATGTTATGTTCTTATGAATATGATGTGATTGATATTTCTTTTGTTCACCCTTACTGAGCATTTGAGCTCACCCTTTTATGTTTTCTTTTCACCAGGATATAAAGAAAGGTTTTAGGTAAAAAAAGGAAGATCTTTATGGGAGATGTTGAAGATCTTTCACCCCGATTAAAAGATTATATTCCGAGTTTCCAAAGACTCTAAACTATTACGGTCTTTGTGTGTGTGTTTTTGTTATGTACTAATTATTCCGCAAAAGTAATGTAATTTCCTTGTACGTTAGGCTTTGGGTCTCTACATACTCATTGATTCACATTATCAAAATGTCATATCCAACGATAATAGTATATTACTTGACTAGATTAAAATGCCAAAACCAAAAGTAAAGGATCTTCAAAAGTAATTTACAATTAAATTTTTAGCAGATATATATTTACCTTAACATTTAATTGAACTTTTATTTATTATTTGATGGAATATATCTTATTACACCATTATTTCACTGTAGAATCCAAGTGATTAATCCCTTTATATGTGATCCAAAAATGCACTAAAATCTCTGAATGATGTTGTAGAAATTCTAGGTGCTTTTATGGTTGACTGCAATAGAATTATTCTCAAGAGAGGAATAAGTCCTTATGATCTCTCATTATATTGAGAGAGGGTAGGCTGAGAGAAATATTGATCTATTTGTCTCTCTATATGGGTTGAGAGAGATTCACATTATTTACTGTGCACACCCAATGTAATTAAGGAAATAGATATATCTAGATATTTATTATGGAAGGTCTAGGGTTGGAAAAGCACTCATAATACCTTAACCATCTTTAATATTCTTAGTTAAACCCATGTCCATTGATACTAATAATATTTTTATTTATATTTTTACATGTGAAAAATATTTGGAATATAAATAAATATCATTTATTTATAATTGGACCATTAATCTTGGTTTTCTTTCCCTTTTCAATTTTTACTGATCCTCAAATAATGACTATTATATTTAAACAAATTTCATTACAATATTATATGAAAAATAAAAATAATATTATAATTTTCAAACATGAAAACTAATATTTATTATTACCATTTGACACACTTATTATTTCAAATCTAATTTTATTAAAATATAGTGATCAATCAAACTGAATAAATCTAATTTATTATAACTTGTTAAATTGATTGTTTAATTTTATTGAGATTGATGAAACAATTTTTGTGTGAATTTATAGGCCTCTTTCTTAGTTTCATTAGTCCTAAATACCTAAAGTCTAAGTATATATTCATGGAACATATCAAGGCATCAATAAAAAAATAAGTTAATGTCACAATAAAATCCATCCTCCAAAAATCTCTTTATGTGTAATGAAATCCTTTAATCATAATATCTAAAATCAAGTAGGTTGAATTCTAGTGACATCAACCTATGTGCTCGATGTATCTTTATTTGAATTTATAGAAATAAAATATCCCATAAAACAATATAGACAAGGATTTATTCATCATGTTATATTTTTATCAAAGGGCCAAAGATAATAACTTTTTTCAAGAGATAAAATAGATAAATCCTTTCTTACATTATCCTTTAATACAGTATCATTTGTGATGAGCCAAACATATCCTACTTCACTATAAAAATATGTCATCACATTTTTCATCAATACATCAAATTACATGATTCATGATATCTATAAATGATAATTTTAAAGTCTAAAGATCAATGTATATGATTGTAGATAGGAATAATAAATTACAGATGAAAACAATGATTTCCTATTAACGAGCATGTTCTCTGAATCTCTTACCTTATATATTCCTGATGGATAATACCTTGATAAGGTGTCGCAATGTATTATGATCTTCCAACCCCTGATATAATTTATTTTTTGTGTCCCATTGGACAATATCATTCAGGCAAAGAACAAGGATCAATAATATTATTCTGAAGCCTCTATGTTATCATCATAACAAGGAACTTATTTGACTTTTCATCATGATGGATATTATAATGAAATTATCACATAAAAATATTATGCACAGGAATAATCATGATGTGATAAAAAACATCATTAATAATAAAAACATGGAATCGAGTACTAAACAAGTTGGTTCAAGGGAACCAACTCTAACATGAATATGGTTTAGGAAATTGGGTATAATGACATAGTGGTCATCCCTTAGAGAATCATTTATATTGTAGTAGGATTAATTGGTTCATGAATGTGTGATATATTCATCAATGGTTGGATTGACCACATTCCTCATGTTTGGGGATCTTATTTTGGGTTTCCATTTTGGTTCTTTTCTGTGTTTATTATTTGATTTTTTGTAACACCCTATATTAGAGTATTCCCATGTCTAGAATATAATGTTTTTAGAAGATTATGATCTAGAGTAAAAATTCCCTTAGATATAATTGATTATCTATCCCTTGGATCTATCCAAACAAACTAGTTAGTTTTATTCGTCATGAGTATAGGACATACATGGATCATAGGGAAAGAAAGGATAAATGATAAGGTAAATAAAGTGAGAATAGGAAAATAGTATTTCAATAGAATAAATGTCTAAGATGAATGACTTGGGTACCCATAAAAAATGCCAAAATTTTGGATCATCTAAATTTACCGAGAATTTTGAAGTGTCCCATAGCAATACGATTAGGGTTATTGAATCTATAGAGACTAAAAATGTAACCTAAAATCACTTTAACATCCTATGAGGGATATTTGGATATAAAGTGGAGACATTTGGGGTATATTTGAGTTAGATCACTAAAATTATAAAAGAATTAATTTAATTTAATTTGTGATAATGGGTTGACCCTAGGATATTTATTGAGGCAGATTAGATGAATTTCTTTTTAAATGATTTCATATTTTTGAATTTGAAGTGGATTAATTTAAATAATAAAATCAAACTCAAAACTTATTGGTTTAATACCTAAATATAATAATAATATTCTTCTTTACAATAGGAGGATCAATTTGATGATTTATATAAGGTAATGGATCATATTAGCACTTGATATGTGTATCCTTAAAATTCAATAAGGATGAATAAGAAAGAAATAGTCAATTAAAATTATCAGTTAAAAGAAATGATTAGTCATTGATGGTGTGATAAAAATATCCAATCCATCCCATTTAAACTTCCATAAATAAACCCCTAAGATAGTTCAACCTCTGTTTATGGAAAACTATCAATGGAAGACAGAACCTAACTTATTATGGTATAATTGAAAAGGAGAAAACAAGTAAATAAGGAACACTCCACTATTGAATGAAGAATTTTACACATTCCGATGTGAAGAAATATAAATATTGATTAAAAGTTATCAAAGAGTTAAAGAAGAATAGAAAAAAGAAAAATAAAAAAATTATTAGGAATAAATAATGTTTCTATTTTTTAAACAAGCGTAAAGCATGTTTTTATTGACAAAGAAGTAGAATGAAATTACAATTGAAAAAAATTACAACTCTCCTCAATTCCTTATGATCACTAACTTAAATAGGAATTCTTGGAGACATGGGTAGAACCCAATTATTTAATGTTTTCCCAATTAATAAGGGTAGGAATATGTTGGTGGAAATAAAATGGAAAGTGTACTTTTTGATCTTTGACCAAAAGAATTAGAGCCATATTTCTTACGAACAATTGGCATGCCATAACAACCTTCATTCGAAGATAATTTAACCAGGTTATATAAGATAAAAATTTTCCCCAAATTCCTTTAATATTTTGATAAATTTGATCCCATTTGCAACTATCATTTAGAATTTATGGTCGAAATGGTGGGATGACTTTTTGGGACATGAAATCATACCAAGTCTTTATTCATGAACATGGGATGCCTTGATTACCTTCAACATGATATAATTATATTTGGGAAGGATTTAATTAAATTTTACTCATAAATTATCTTTGGTTAAAATTCCATATTAATTTGTCTTTTATTCTTAGATTCACATAAATTTTAGTGGCCTAAGGTCCATACTAGCTTTCCAAGAAATTTGTATATTTGAGGCTCAATATATCCATATTCATTTGTTAACCATCCTTTGGTCTTGAATGAAATAATTTTCACTATAATATTTATAAATAGATCATGAAATTTGATAGTCAATTCATTAATAGATATAGTTTCACAAGGGGATGTTTATATGGTCCTAGATTAATGAATTTTGAACAATTATTGCAGAAATAATGAAAAATGAATTAAAATATTCTTTTAGGATTAGTAATGAACAAAAAAATTATAGAAATGTAATAAAAAGTATGAAATTTTAGTAGAAAACCATTTTATGACATCTTATGAGTAATTATTTTACATAGAGTTATAATACCTGTAGGAGGATTTTCTTTCAAAATATAAATATCTTCTATGAAACCATGTTTTCTTACATGAATTGTATACAAAATCTTACAAAAAAATTTCTTATGTGATCGATGTAAAATATCTTACCTAAATGTTCTTACATATAATTATCTTATTCGTAAGGTAATTTACTTACGTGCGGTCATTTATCTAAAAAAACATATTGACACAAAATTCATTCTCTTCTTTTGTCTCTAAAAATGTATCCTGAAACAATATCAATAGTTATGAAGTTATTTTCTTATTTTAAATCCTAGTATCATCATCGTTTGATTTCATCACCTATCCATCTTAATCATTATGATCTCATGGTTATAGTGTATACGAGATTCTAATATTCCTACTCGGTTATATTTTAATATCAATTACAACATTTGTTCATCTAATTTACATAAAAAAATATGACTAAAGTTTTAGAAAAATTCTTTATCATGGAATTAACTCATTAAATTTTCAGGGTAGTGTTGGTCTCATGAAATTAAAGGTAGAGATGTGGTGAATAGTTCTAATTGGGAGGTTTAAGACAGTCAAGAAGACATCATCTCAATTTTAAGTAATCCATGCCCTTATTTATTTAAGTGATGAAAAATATTCTATATTAATATGTTCTATATAAAATTATCCACCAAAAATACACTCCTTAATATGTTTATGCACCTCATTAGCCAATCTATGAAGTCCATTGGATCCAGTTATCTCTAGTGTCCCATCATATCAATCCAAATGGAAGATTAAGAACCAACACACAATCATCATTTCTATGATGAACCACAAAGGATATAACTCTTTTATAAAACTACACTTGTATAATATCACCCTAGTTCTTTGATGGCTATCACATTGATATTTTTAGGATTCCTGGGTCTGTAGCTTTCTTTATGATGGAATATTTTTTTTTGGAAAACTCCTCTTAAATTCATCTTATAAAATAATCATCTAGTATGCCAAACATAAATACCAAATATACTATATTCCTCTTATTTTTTTTATTATTAAAAAATCATCCAATATTATCATAAACCTGGATGGATATTTTTAAAATTCCTTCTTCATAGAGACATAATAATAAAAACATCCCAAAAATCATTACTAATCTGATTTAATCCTTTTTTTATTGTAGGATGTGATAGTAATCCATAGAGTTTCAATGAACTAAACTAATCTAAAGAATTCTAAATGGTCCACTTTTTCAAGAAAAATAAATTTATTGAATAAATATTTATATTCTTCATTGAAGAAATAAATGGTGAATGAAGTACATTTCTTCTATATTTTAAAAGTGACGTCTACCATCAGTATGGGACGTTAAGAAAATATATCTCCCCACATAGTTATCTTTCTAGAAGAGGAATTTCCTTATCCAATACTTCAATATGAGTGACCAAGGAGGGAGTTAAGGTATTAATGTAGGATTTTATAAAGTAAGTAATAAGAAATTGGAACATGATAAATGACATAGTGATCTTTACCATAATTATTCATCATGAACATAGCCCATATAGAGTCACCCATGATAATATTACTCATGATCGTTTCATACATGGAATTCATGGAATCTTCTAGACTCCTTAAATTGATACCACATATGAAGATGGATTTTAACATACGACAATATCAAGTCCAGTGGAACTTATCCTAATTATGGGAGTAATAATAAAAGGCATTAAGAGTATTATAAATTATATAATGAACACCCTTAGAGACTCTTATGATTTATAGTATGTGAATGGATGTTAAAAATAACATTAAATTAATCTAAGTTATTCACCCACAAAAATAGAGGTTCCTTCTTTTCTAGTTAGTGATGTGTTCCATGATTCTTTGAAATAGGCCATCAAAGTGTTAGATCTTATTTCTTAAATTATACATTTTATCTCTTACATAATATATGGGGATACTATTTTTTGTTAAACTAGTTAAATTCATGATAAGTTATGCTTGGATCTCTATATAACTACTGAAAATGAAAATAAATTCTTTAAGATGGAAAACACATTTTCCACTCCATGAAATATATTTTTTTAGATTTTCATTGAATTTGAATATTTATTTTTATTTACCATTAAGAAAAAATTCCATATCTTTTGAAAACAATATGTGAGAGAACTAGTAGAACATAGTAAAAACCCTAGAAATAATCTTTCTAATATAACCTTGTGTGATGAAAACAATAAAGTGAGAGATATATTCACCTTATTATAGGCCTTTAGTAGATTTTAAAAATCCAAAAATTCTCCCCATCACAGTGATTAGGAACCAAGGGGAGAAGAATCATAAGAAAATATCATAAAATATCTTAGAGATATTTTTTTTCCATATAACCTTGATAATATATATCCATTCTAACGCATCATATGGATTTTACATCAACTATACCATGATGTTTGTACCCTATAATTCCTTGTTCATGTCATGAATTGTTTCTTGAGAATGCATGATGTCCCCTGGATATATATATATATATATATATATTATAACATGATATTTCTATTCTGATGTCACTAATGATTTTAGGGGAGTGGTTGATAATATTATCTAGAACATCATAGGAGAATCTACAAAAAATTATGGGACATAACTATTTCAAATAAGTAGGAAAAATCACTATTGGGATGAAAACTAGTGAATTAACTAAAGTGTCTATAGATTGGTGGAATCTTGTAAATTAATATTGAATATCCCTTAAGTGGTCCATCTCAATAATTTTATACGATTACAAGAAGAAAGAACTTGAAAAAACATCATGTCTTGAGGCACTATCTAGATTAAGGTTTCTGTGAACACCAATAATTTTATAATCCCCTATAATATCCTGAAGCTGAAAATTGTTTTGGTAAAGAATAGAGTGAAGAATAAAATTAAATAAATATTCATTGCTAACCTCTTTGGGATAATTACCCTAGTTATTCGGGATAATTCTCATTAGAAGATTAGAGAAGTGACAAACATAACGAGACAACGATATAACTCGGGTGGAGGAGTCATCTTATAGATGAAGATTAAGGTTACTAATGAACCTCCTTTATTTAATAAAAGCATGAAAGTATGAAATGTTTCTACCACATTATCTAAAAAAACAAATATATTATTTTTAATGGGAATTTTATTCTACCTTTAACAATCTTTCTTCTAGATCCTTTTATTTAACAGTAAGTGTGATAAATGTATCGTCAATTTAGGTATCTTATATACTACAATACAAATGATGAATTTAATTTTCAAAATATTCAATGATTTTTTGTGGATATATCTTTATAATAAGCCTAAATATGAATTAAATCATTAAGGTATCTGAGTTTATTATGAATTATGTCCCATGTATGGCCATGCATGGGGTTATCCTAGGATAACTGAATCCTTTTCTAAGATCATGGGTTTTATTAGGAGGCACAGATCCTTTCAATTTCTTTAAACCTTTATTTTTATCCATTGGGAATTTCCAAATAGATTTAAATATATTTCGGTAGAATCTGGGGCTCATTCATAGCACAAAGATTTGGGTTTTGGAGGAAATAGACCAGGCACATGGTTTGGTCAAACTATGAACCTAAGGTTGCATAGTTTAATAAAACTATTTGGGGTTTTATAGAGGGGTGAATGAGATGCATAGATTTTTCTAAAACCATGTGACTTGCTTGCACATTTTGTGACACATAGATAGTGGGGGAACATAGTTGGCACATGGTTTGGCCAAACCATGTGGTCGGACTGTTACCCTTTAAAACTGCGTGAAATTACAATTTCACCCCTAACTTTTTTAAATTTTTAGACCACTGTTTTCCTCCTCAAATTTTACAGCACCTCCTCTCCTCCTTTAAATGTTCTACTATGGATTTTAACTGGGTTTTAATCCCCCTCCCTCTTATGGTATCTGATTCAATCATTTTTGGTTGTGTTGGATAGCTATTTGTAACCCGTTTAATAAACTTTATCCCTTTCTTATTTTATCTCATAGTATGGAATAATAATCCCAGGAGAGATAATATGCCCTATTTTCAGGGTATTGGTCTATTTCTTCAATTTCTCCCATTCCTGGTCGAATTAATTGCCGAAAATGGACAAGGAGACTACAACCCATCTTTGCTAGGTGGTTTAGTTATTTCCCCCCAAAGTCTTGATGTTTATACTATGTTCTATTGATCCACATACCAGAACATCCATGTTATGCCTCATAAATGTCAAATTAATTAAATTAAATGATATATCCTTTATTAGGGTTGTCCCAATAACCCGTTTTTTATCAGAGGATGTCTACCTCAAGGAAATCCACTGCTTAGAGTGAGTTTCCATTAAAGGTCATTAGCCTTCAGCATTAACATGAATTTGAACCACCACTTATGGTGTTTTGGGTTATACATATTAAATGAAATAGAAAATTGACTTATGTTCACTATTTAATAGTATGGGTTAACATTAGCCATGATGCATCCCACATGTCACTATTCCAAAATTAGGATTTAGCGGCAGTTTAAATGGCCACTAAATCATTCTGCGATAGTTTTGGAAAGTTGTGTTTAAATAGTGTATCAACAATCAATTATCATTGTTTCTTCAAAACCATCACATGATGATTTAGTAGTAGTTTTATAGTGGCAGTTTTAATTTTTATAAAAAAACTATGAAATTTTTGTTTTTTTATTTTTTCAATTGATTAATTATTTAATTAATTAATTTTCATAATGAATAAATGAATGAATGAATTAAATTATTTATTTATTTTCAAAAATAATTATTAATTATTAATTATTAATTATTAATTATTAATTATTGATTATTGATTATTGATTATTGATTATTGATTATTGATTATTGATTATTTACGATATATTATTTACCATATATTACCATGCACATGTTATATATAAATTTTTTACATCAGGTGAGATTTGAACCCCTTACCTCTTACATATTCTCTAAAGACTCTACCACTCTAGTAAGCACTTCATGTGGTGAATAAATAGAGTTTAATATACTTATATATATATATATATTAAAAAAACAAATAATACACAACAAATAGATACAAACTAAATAATTATTAATCGATAATGATTAATCAGTAATCAAAACTAAATAATCAATAATTAAAAATAAATAATTAAAAATTAATAACTAATAATTTATAATTTATAATTAATTAATTATTATTAATATTTAGTATTTAGTATTTAATTATTAATATTTAATAATCATTAATTACAAATTAATAATTAATATAAAGAATATAAATGAATAAGAAATGTTTAATATGGTAATAAAAGGTACATAATAAATAATAACTAATAAATAGAAAATATTAAATTTTAAATAGTAAATAGTAAATAGTAAATAGTACGTAATATATAATATATAATACATTATATATAATATATAATATATAATATATGATATATGATAAATAATAATTAATAATTAATAATAATATATAATATATAATACATACATAATGTATAAATAATAAATTAAATAAAAAAATTAATATAAGATAAATAAATAATAAGTTAATAAATAAAAAATAAAAAAATAAAAAAATAAATAATTAATATATAATAAATAACTAATTAATAATGCTTAGTAATAAATAAATAATATAAAAATGAAATAATTAAAAAATTAAAAATAAATTAATCATTAATCATTAATTGATAAATAATAATCAAATAATGTATAAATATATAATTAAAAAATATATTTGAAATAAATAATAAAATAAAAATGGAAGATAAATAAATAATAAATAATAAATAATAAATAATAAATAAGAAGTTAATAGTAAAATAATAATAAAATAATAATAAATGAAAAATAAATTAATAACCTATGCACACATTATAACTAAATAATAAATATATGATAAATGATAAATAAATGATTTATAAACAAATAAATAAATAATATATAAATAATAAAATAATAAAATAATAGCATAGTAAACTAAGAAAATAATAATAAAAAATAAATAAATACCAGATAAATTATAAATTATAAATTATAAATAACATTTAATAATTATTAATTAATAATTAATAATTAATTTATAATTTATAAATATAATAAATAACAAATGAAAAATGAAAAATAATAAATAATATATAATAAATGGATATAAATATCTATAAATATATGTACATATAAATAAATTTACATAGATATATGTAAAGACGCATTTACGTTATATAAACATTTATAAACACTCAGATATATACTTGTATATTAATATAAATATATATAAATAATGTAAATATTAATATCATTATATATATATATTTACTAATATAAGATATTAAAATTTATAAACATAAATATGTATAAATATTTACACAAATATTTATAAGTTCATATAATCAGATATATTTAATTAACAATAAATAACCAGAATTAGAGAAAACACAATAATTGAAACACCATCAAATCAATATGAATGGAAATGAACGGAATAAAATCATAAATGACATAAAACGCATATGAAGACACTCTTAAACGAAGATGAAATCCCTTCAAATGTGTATGATATATATATACATAAATATATTTAAATACGTTATATATTATTATTCATTTAAAAATATCAATATATATATATATATATTTATATCTGTGGGTGTTTGTGTGTGTTTATCAATACACACACATATGAATGTATAAACATTATTTATATGATCACACATATATATATTCATATGGTTTTACTCTAAATTCATTTACATAATATATTTAATGATAATTATAAATTTATATAGAAATAAATTTATATATTATTTATACACACAAATATATATATTAATTTATTTATATTTATTAGAATATACACATAAATATAATTTTTTTATTAAGATAAACATATTTATATATAAACAATAAATGTATAGGTATATATATACATATTAATGCATTTTTATAAGGTAAATGAAGTAAAACATTATTAATTTCAAATGAAATGAATAATAAATATTTATTTCTATCTTTTTTATATGTTTAAACATACATTTATATGTAAATATGTATTAATACAAGTGATTTATTATTATTAAATATAATAAAATATTCATATATTTAATTATAAATTAAACTACATTGTATAAAATGATATAATTTCAAAACCATAATATCTATATGAATGTAATCCCTACAAATAAATTTATTCCTCACTAAAAATAGGAAAAGGTCCCCTTAAATAATGATGAAAATCTATAGAATGTTAAAAAGTTGGGGTACCCCGACTAAAAACACAATTTTAGAAGCCTTCTAGACCTTTTGGGCCTCAAGAAACGTGAAAGATATTTACTTCTATCACTAAGGGAAAAGATATATTCTCATACTATGATTTGATATGTGGTAGATCCAAAACAGACACCCAGATCAAAATTTATGGTCGTTTGAAGTTCGAGTTTGATTTCTAACATTTCTGGAAACTATAATAAATTTTATTTTTATAATTATTTTGAAATATTAATCTAATATGGTTTTAGTGATTTTCATTTGCTTAGATTTTGACTGGTTGTTGAGCTATAATAGACCCTCAGATCATATGTTATGGTAATTTGATGTGGGAGACTGATTTTTAACTTATCAATGATTTGTTTTCAGTTTAAAATTATTATTAACTAATAATAATAAATATTTATTAATTTATACATTATAATTAATTAAAATTATATATAATAGACTACATATGATAGTAAATTATTTATAATAAATCAATATATTTTTTAATTTTTTTACTTAAATTTAGCGGCCATTTTGAAAAAACTGCCACTAAAAATGATTTTTTTGAAAAAAATTATTAAAAATTAAGAAAAATATTTTAAAAACATTAAAAAATGGTTTTTAAAAATTCTGTTAAAAACCCTTCACAAAATATTCATACATTAATTATAACATTTTAGGAGTGATACATGAGTTATTAAATAAAACACCTGGGATGATCTCATTGGTAGGATGCCTTTATAATACTCATTAGAGATACCTTATTCCCTAGTGAATTACCTTGGATGGGCTTGGAGGTCAATGCTACTGTACCCTCCATGAGTTTGATGACCCAAAATTTTATTAATGAACATTACCCTTGATCTAATTAAATGCGTTATTATGGAAAATGGTTATACAAAACATATGCACTTCCTTGGTTTTCTAATTTTGGATTTTAAAATGTTGTTATGAATTTTTACCATTGCTAATATAGTCGTTGAATAGTGACCACATGATTTGGATAAATATAGGGCATTAACAAAAACAATTTACTCAAATAAAGGAAGCGATGACCTCATCCAATATAATTTCTCTATACAAAGCTCATTTGTCGGAGCTCGGAAAGGAGGCAGAGTCACTGGGCTTCGATATTGACCAAGCCCAAGCTAAGCTTCAAACACATTAATCTTGAACAGAATTGCCTACTAGAGAAGTGGAAGTTAAAAGATATTACCACCTGATAGATATTATTCGAGCCTTCCCCCGAGTCTATCACCACCACACACCTTACCCTTAGGTATTATGTGGGTGTTATAAAGGTTATATAACAAGAACCTATCACTATGATTATGTGCACTGTTTTTGTATAGAATAAAGAATATACACTCATTTTGTTATTATTACTTTGTAAATGGTTTTTAAAAAAAATATTATTTTTAGTTAATATTCAATTAATAAAACTATTTTGATGAATTAATGGGTTTTTGAATTAAATAATATTTTAATAGTGTATTATTACTAAATTTATTTTTATTAAATATAACTGATCATTTACTTTTTATACAAATGTAGTTTTTATTAATGTTTGAAAGCTGTTTTTGTAAAAAACCTAAATTTTTGTAATAAATATCTGTTTTTCTTTTAAGAGTAAAAATTCACAGATTTTTGAAATTACTTAGATAAAATGAATATTATTTTTGGATTCAGGACGTCGAAATTATCTAACTGTGATTTTTTTTAATTTTCTGTGACAGTCAAATTTATGGGTATAAATTAAATATTGTTTAAATATATAATATGTTTTATGCTATCATAATGACCCAATAGTGATGTAATAAAATACTATAAATGGGTTATTAGAGAAATATATCTTTTACCTTTAAAATAATGTGATTTCAAATTTTTTTGATTAATTTTAGGATGCCTTAGTGGACCCTCCAAGACATATAAGTTATTTTAACATTTGAAAATGATTTCCATTAGAGTGTGGCTCACCTGTACATAAGAAAGCCTAATATTTTAATACGTTTTGACATTGAGCATATAAAATAGTATTTTCCTCTCCCCATTGGTAAAAACAATGGGCAAAAAACCATGGGTTGGTTTGTGGTTTTGAATAATTAATTATATATATTCCAAAACCTATGTTTGTGAAATATAAAATATTTCCCATCTATTTTCCAATATAAACTCACCCAAGTTCCCACTTCTCTTCACTCAAAACCCTTTTATCTGGTCCCCACTTTTCCCCCATCTTTCTATAATCCTCCCAAGTCTCCCCATGCTCGGAATAATCCCCTCTCCAAGCTCTTGAAGTCACACACTTCCAAGTAAGGGATCGTCATATTCCTTCCTTCCTTATTTATGTCCAACTTTCCTTGATTTTGTATGCCATTTTATTTTAAATAAAAAATGTTGGGGTATGATTTAAACCTCCCTTATACTGACCTCCTTATGTTTTAATGATGAGATACCCCTTTCTCTCTCATTAATTCTTCCCATGAACACCTGTTACCATGCCGAAATTCCGTAAGGGATCCTCACTTTTCTTCTTTTTTATTTATGTCTATGTTTTCTTATAGATTTATAACCTTTATAATTCAATTAAAAATATTTTGGTATGATTTTTCACCTCTCATATACTTCCCTACTTATTTTTGAATGATGATATACCTTTTCTCTCTCATTAATTCCTCCCATTTACACCTGTTACCATGCCAAAATTCCGTAGGGGATTTCTCTCTCCACATTTAAATTCATTAAATAATTTTATATTATTTATCTAAGTTACATTAAATATGATGGGATATTATTCTCCATGACCCCGCTTAATGTTAATTTCATTTATAAATGATGAGAGACCCATTTCACTCTCATCAACTCATTTTAATATTTCTATTTGACGTCGTTATGCTACCAAATTTACACCAAAATATTCCATGCCAAAATCAATGTGTAAGTGAATACCAAAACCATTTCCCAATCAAGGTTATTCACCTTTATGAACATGTATTATATGATTTAGTATTACATTTATGTATTCCACATCTCTTATTCATTGAATAAATTATGACGTTTAATGTATACAGGTTGAATAATCTATGTGGCACACTTATTCATGAAAGGAAATGATTAAAAAGTGTGTGCCCTGATAATGCTCTAATGCATTGGATAAAGAATAGTATCATGACACACCATGTGAAATGAGGGTTTACTCATAATAATTAAAGTTCAATGAGGGTTTACACATGCTAATTCATGTGAAATGAGGGTTTACTCATGATTCGTGTGCAATGAGCCTTGGATCCGGCTAATATCATGTTAAATGTTGTTTCTGCGTCTCCATGTTATGATAATCATGCTATATCATGACTTTATGTTAATGTTTCTCTTATGATCCATTTATATTCCTATTGACAATCATGTATTTTATTCTTCATTTTATGCCTTGTTTACTCCCTTACTAGACTTTATAACTCACCCATTTTTTATGTATGTCCTCAGGTTATCCCATGAAAGGCTAATTACAAAGGACTGTTGTCGTCATGTAAAATAGGTTTTAAATAATGATGTGGTATTTTATATTTTATGTTTTTATTTAATTATCCTAATTTCCCAAGACACTATACCTATTGATCCTTAAAGTTGTCTTAAGTTCATGTTTATTTAATAAATCATGTTTAAGTATGTAATAACGAGCAGAGTTGTCATAGTTACTATTAAAGGATAGGTTTAGTTTTTTTTGGGATTAGGATTAAAAAACCATTGTGAAATCATTAGGGAAAATACTACGTATAATAAAAAATCCCTTAATTTTGGCGAGTATAGAGTAAGTGGTTTATCGAGAAGATAAATCCCTATCTGGATACGAACAAATAGAGGTGGCTCTGGAACAGTTCTATTTAAGGGTAAAACCTAAAAATACCGCTTTGAGCTACCCTTGAATATAACAAAGTGTACAAAAATGGGCCTTGTTTCACTCTTGGTTTGACACTCCTGAGGGATATGATTTGGTAATATCATATGCTCAGTATGAACCATTATTAAGGTAATATAAAATCCCCTATGAATATATGTTGTGATGTAGATCATGGATAACATAGATTGAAACCTATGAATTCATAAGTTATGAAAAATAAATTTAATTTATAAGTTATCTATTTTTTTCATTGGATTCTCCTTTATGTGTTACCCCTAACTTTCCTTTTATTCCATCCAATAGTCGGTAATAAGAGGACTCGGGCTAACAACTGATGCGAAGATCATTGTGATGAATGTTTTAATGAGATGCCCAATATGATGGAAGATGGAATCACAAAATTTGTCACGATACTCCCTCATTTAAATAATGTGTAGAATAGAAATGTGGGTCATGATGAACATTCATCCCACCCTATGAAAGAAAAGGCCACAATTGATAGCTTCATAAGACAAAGGCCTTATGTATTCAATAGATCATCTAATACCTCAATCATTGAACAATACATCAACTAAATTGAGAAGATCTTTTCCATTAGTCAATGTTCTGAACAAGAGATGGTTCTTCTGGCTGCTTATCATATGGTGGGTGAAGCTGATCAATGGTGGAAATTGATAAAAAAAAATACGAAGCCCAAGGAAGAGATCAAGTCATTGGAATTGAAGGATTTCTAGAAAAATTTATCGATCAATATTTTCCACACACCCTCCAACATAAGATCAAAAGTTACTACCTTTCCCTCCAGAAAAAAGATGACGAATCCATCAAACCATATAAGGAAAAATTCACAAGGATCTCACGATACACCTTTGGATTTTTCATTACCCTTGAATGCAAGGTTAACCACTTCATTTGTGGTCTAAAACCTAGCCTATGAAAATCCCTAGTAATCTGTGACTTTGATAGCTATGAGGAAATTGTCCGATGTGACCTCAAAGTCAAAATGGAGATTGGTGAATCTCAAGGGTATCATGGGGATAAGAAGCAGAAAGTGGACATTAATTTTTGTGGTCTGATGGATAAATCCAATGGTGCTAAGTAATTTGAGAACCCCGCTTTCCAAAGGTGTGGAAAGAAGCTTATTGGAAATGTTTAGAAGGGGATGAGGAAATTCTTTAGGTATTGAAGAGAAGGGAACCTTTCCATTAATTGATGACAATAAAAACCTGCTGTTGTGACAGAGGAGAAGGATGCTCTATTTGACCCTCAACGCATTGGTAATTGATTCAACTATAAAAAATAATGGAACTTTTCAAACCAATTCCATAAGCCAAGGGTTTTCTGAGGCAACCAATATCCTCTAAGGAATCAAGGGTGAGCCTTTTCCATCACTACCATGAAAGAGAGCCCCGGAAATGACGTGGTGATAGGTACTCTAGCTATTCATTCAAGAATAGAGAACATAACTTTTTATTATGTTTCTATGAATTATTTTATATCCCAAAACTTTAATAGAATAATCCCAAAACAACCAAAATAAAGGAAGTAGATATGTTAGTTAGAATGAAAAATGGGAAAATTATTGCATCCCATGAATATAACTCTTCCCCTATCAAAATTTATAGATTGAACTTCCCATAAGACATTATCATACTCCCTCTACTGAAAGTTAATGAAATTATTGGCATGTATTGTCTTTCCCTATATATATCCATCATAAATTTCTATGAGTGGGAAATCACTCTCCATATGTAGGATCGAACTCCAATCTATGAAGTGTAAGGAGAAGGATGAATTTTCTTTAGAACCATCATCTCAAGCATGGATATTATTGCCCTATGAGCATGAGTATCTTGCTTAGATGATTGAGTATAAGTAAGCAACCATCCTTGATGACATTCCTATTATGATGGAATTTACTGAAGTGTTTCTTGAGGAATTTCGTAGTCTTCCTCCTAGAAGATATTTTGAATTGTCAACTGAACTTATACCTAGGGCATTTACAATATCCATGACTCCATATAGAATGGATGTTGTAGAGCTTGAAGAGATAAAGAAACAACTATAAAAGAATCTAGATAAAGGGTTTATATGCCCAAGTGATTCACCCTGGGGTGCACTAGCCCTCTCTATGAAGATTTAGAATGGGTCAATGTGCCATTTCATTTATTATCATGAGATCAACAAAATCACAATAAAGAACAAGTATCCCATTCCATGAATTTAAGTCTCATTCGATCAGCTATGTGGAGCACAATACTTCTCTAAGTTCGATCTATGTTCGAGATAATACCAAGTAAGGGTGAAAAAGGAGGAAAGTCCCAAGACTTCTTTTTGTACAAGGTATGGGAACTATTAATTTGTAGTAATGCCTTTTGGTCTTACTAATGCTCCATCAGTATTCATGGACTTTATGAATAGAGTCTTTAAATATTACCTCAAAAAAATTATGGTAGTATTTATAGAGGATATTCCAATATAATCCAATACCAAGGAAGAGCATGAGGAGAACCTATGAACTATAATAGATACCTTGTGAAAGGATAAGCTCTATGAAAAGTACAAAAAGTGTGAGTTCTGGTTGAAGGAATTCTCATTTTTCTGTCATATCATCACTAGCAATGGGATATCTGTGGATCCCTCCAAGATAAATGCAATTGAGGGATAACTGAGGCCAAAAATTGTGACAGATATCCGTAGATTCCTAGGGTTAGCAGGATATTATCGCCGATTTGTGATAAATTTCTCACAATTTTAAAACCCTCTTACCAAGGTAAATCGAAAGGGAGTCATGTTTTCTTGGCCTGAAGAATGAAAAAAGAGCTTCATGTAGTTAAAAATGAGGCTTATCCCTATGCCAATGATCACACTACCCACAAGTGAAAATTTTTTGTGGTAATTTATGATTCTTAGAAGTGAATGGGATGTGTGTTGATGTGAAATGATAAATTAGTTGGCTATTCTACAAGGCAATTGAATGTTCATGAGAAAAATATTTACAACACGTGATCAAGAGTTAGATGCAGTAATCATCTCTTTAAAAATTTAGAGACATTACCTATTTGGGGAGAAGTGTGAAATATATATAAATAAAAAAAAATTCAAATATATATTCACATAAAAAGAGCTAAATGTGCCCCAATGAAAATTTATAGACATGATCAAATACTATGACTTCTTAATCCATTACCACCTTGGGATACTGAACAAGGTGGCATATGCTCTAAGTAGAGAGGACCCAATAATTTTATCATTAATGAGAATTGAAAAGGATACAATCTTCTTATATTTGATGAATATGGACATAGGAATCATAAAGAATGAAAAAAAATCTATCCTTTAACAAATTATTTCACAACCGTATCTTTTTTTATGGTTAAATGATGATCAAAAGGATGATATGAGAATTCAGAAGAAAGTGGAAACTATCAGAAAATGGAAATCCTCAGAGTTCAATGTTAATGAAGAAGGAATTGTTAGATTTGGGACAAGACTATGTGTTCCATCATGTCTGGAGTTAAAGAAATAAATTTTGAATGATGTACATAGTTAGAATTTCTCCATTCACCCAAGAAACACAAATATGTGGCAAGATCGCCAAGAGAATTATTGGTGGGATAACATGAAGAAGAAGATCAATGAGTGTACTTCAAAGTGACTGGTATGTCATAATGTGAAGGGTGATATACATAATTATAAGGGGATGATCCAACCATTACCCATACCAACATGGAAGTTGGATAACATCACTATGGTCTTTGTCACTGGTATTTTAAAGAAATCCAAAGGAAATAATTCTATCTGGGTTGTTACGGATCGTCATACAAAGACTTCATACTTCATTAAAATTCAAGATGATTTCTCATTGAATCAATTGGAATGGATATACATCAGAGAAGTGGTAAGGATGCATGGTGTACCACTATTGATTGTATCCGATCGAGATCCAAGATTCACCTCTATGTTCTGGAAGAGTATCCAACAAGCTCTAAATACTGAGCTAGACTTTAGAATGAATTATCATCCTCAAACTAAAGGCGAATCTAAGCAAACAATCCAATCACTTCACAAAATATTTAGAGAATGTTCAATGGACTTTAAATGATGATGGGTCCAACATATTCCTCTAGTTAAGTTATCTAACTTTAACAGTTTCCACTCAAGCATGAAAATGCATCCTTATGAATCCCTATATGGGAGTAGGTGCATAACACCGACATGTTGGGATTAAGTTGGGAAACAGAAAATCATAGGTCTAGAAATGGTCGAAGAAATGGTGAAAAAGTTTAAGACCATCCAACAACATATTAAATCTTCCTAGAGTAGAAAAAGGATCTATGTTGATAATCGTTGAAAAGACCTAGAGTTTGATGTTAGAGACATGGAATTACTCCACATATCACTGTCGAAGAGAGTTATGAGATTTGGGAAGAATGGAAAGCTTATTCCAAGGTACATCATCCCTTTTAAGATCCATGATCGCATTGGAGTAGGGTCCTATTAACTAGAACTAACACCGAACCTATCTCAAGTACATGATGTATCCTATGTACCACTCTTAAAGAAGTAAATACCTGGCCCATTGAATGTACTCAATTCAGAGGTGGTACCATAGTATAATGACCTCTCATATGAAGAGAATCTGGTGAATATCTTAGATCATAGGGAAAAAGATCTACGAAATAAGATAATTCCCCTCATCAATGTTTGGTGGAGAAACCACATGTTTGAAGAAGAAACTTGGGAACTGGAGGTAGTGACGAGGAAGTGTTACCCACATATGTTTTAGTGTGGGAAAAAGTAAATTTTGAGGGTGAAATTTCTTAATGGGGAAAGATTGTAATGACCCAAACTTTTATTAATGAAAATTCAGCTTGATTTAATTAAATATATTATTATGTTAAGTGGTTATATAAAACATATGCACTTCTTTGGTTTTATGTTTTTGGATTTTAAAAAACCATTAATAATTGTTACCATTTCTAAAATAGTCGTTGAATAGTGATAACATGGTTAGTATAAATACATGGCTTTATCAAATCCAATTTACTGAAAAAAACGAAGTGATGGCCTCATCTAGTAGAATTGCACTCTATAAATCCCATTTTTCAGAGCTTTAAAAGGAGGTAGCATCACTGGGCTTAAATCCTGACCAAGCCTAAGCTGATCTTCAACATGTTATGATTGAACGAAATAGCCTACAAGAGAAGTGGATTCTAATAGACATTACTACCCGAACGATGTTATCCGAGCTACCCCAAGAGTATGTTACCATCGCACACCTCACCCTCAAGTCTTATGCAGGTGTTATAAGAGTTTATGTAACAAGACCCTATCAATATTAATATGTGTATTATTTTTGTATAGAATAAATAATATACATTCATTTTATTATTCTTACTTTGTACATGGTTTTTAAAGATCAAATATTTTTTTAGTTAATATTCAATTAAGAAAAATATTTTGATGAATTAATGGATTTTTTACTTAAATTATATTTTAATAAAATATTATTACTAAATTAGTTTTAATTCCATATAAATGATCATATAAGTTTTATACAGTTGGAATTTTTATTATGGTTTGAAAGTTGTTTTTGTCAAAACCAATGAATTTTCGAAAAATGTCAGTTTTTTAATTTTCGAAGTAAAAAAATTTAAATATTTAGAAAATTATTTAGATAAAATGAATATTATTTTTTATATTCAAGAGTTGAAATTATCTAATGGTGAATTGTTAATAATTTTCTGAGATAGTCTAATTTTTGGGTAAAAATTAAATACCATTTAAATATATAATGTGTTTTATAACATCCAAATGACCCAATAGTGATGTAATAAAATACTATAAAAGTAATATCCATGAAATATATGTTTTACCTTTAAAATAATGTGATTTTATATTTTTTTGATTAATTTTATGATGCCTTAGTGGACCCTTCAAGACTTATAAAATATTTTAACATTTTAAACTTATTTCTGTGAGAGTATGACTCAACTTTACATAATAAAGCCTAATATTTTAATAATTTTGGCCAATGGACTTTTAAAGTAATCTATTTCAATCCCCTTTGGAAAACTCCTTGGTCAAAAACCATGGGTTTGTTTGTGGTTTTGAATATTTAATTATATAGAATCCAAAACCTATGTTTATGAAATACTAAAGAATTCGCCTCTCGTTTCCTATATAAAACCACACAATATCCCACTTCTCATCACTAAAAACACTTTAATAACGTCTATAATATTCCCTCCTCTTTCTATAATCCCCCAAAGGCACCCCATGCTCTCCCGAATCCCCTCTCCAAGCTCTTAAGTCACACACATCTATGTAAGGGATCCTCACTTTCCTTCCATCCTTATTTATGTCTAAGTTTCCTTATATTGTTATGACATTTTATATTCAATTACATATGTTTGGGTATGATTTAACACCTCCCATATACTTTCATCTTTATGTTTTAATGATAATATTCCCCTATTATGTTATTAATGCCTCCCATATACACTAGTTACCATACCGAAATTATGTAAGGGATACTCACTTTCCTTTCTTCATTATTTATGTCCATGTTTCCTTATAGTGTTATACCCTTTTATTTTCAATTAAAAATTTTTGGGTATGATTTCTCACCTAAACTATACTTTCTTGATTATTTTTTAATGATCGGAGGCCCCTTTATCTCTCATTAATACCTCCCATGTACACGTGTTACCATGCTGAAATTCTGTAAGGGATTTCTCTCTCTTCATTTACATTCAAGACAGTATATTATATTATATATATAAATTCCATTACATATGTTTGTATATTATGTTACCTGAACCCATTAAATTATATTTCATGTATAAATTATTAGATACTCCTTTATCTTTCATTAACCCATTTTAAGATTTATATTTGACGTCGTTATGCCACCGAAGTTGCACCAAAATTTCCCATGCCAAAATCATCGTGTAAGTGAATACCATACCGATTTCTATATCAAATGTATTCACCTTTATCTACATGTACTTGTTGATTTATAACATACATATATTTATTCCACATCTCTTATTAGTGTAATAAATTATGACTTTTAATGGATCCATGTGGTATGATCTATGTGGAACACTTATATATTAAATGAAATGATTTAGAAGGGTGCCCCCTAATATCGCTCCAATTGTAATGACCCAGTGTTTTATAAATGGAAATTTATTTCTTATAAACATTGCATATAATCACATAAAATCACAACATAATGAACTACTAAGTTCTATGTGACATTTGAACATATGTTTTTCACTTATGTGTTTGAAATTTAAAAAATCTAACATACACAATTGCGATCAGTAAGTTATTTGGATTTTGGTAAGAAAAACAAATTTTTTTGAATAGTAACCTACCCTTACAAAAAGTAACATAACTTTATAAATAGTGAAATACCATAATGAATAGTAACCTTAACTATGATAGTATAAAAATAATATTCAAGTGAAAGTATGATGTACCTATATTTTAGAATAAGTAAATGAATGTTTCAAAACTGGTTTTTGATAATAAATTATTATTTCAATAAAATATTAATTTAATCACACATAGAAAATTATTTTTGAAAAATGGATTTCATTTTTGGATTCTACACAATGAAAATTTTTTATGGTGATATTTTGGGATTTTTTTGAAATACTTGAATTTTTGGTGAATGGTAAAATATATTAATTTACCGTATAAATACTTTATAACTTAAATCCACTATTATTGACATTAAAAGTGGTGTAAGAACCCAAATATGGAACTAAAACGAAATTATGAATTTTTTTCCTTTAATCATCACTATTTCTGGTCTTGATGGAAATTAATTAACTAATGATTATAAAATTATGAAAACCCTCCTATCCTTTACTATAACCCCCCCCCACTCCCTCTTCTCTTCAGTACTATAAATCCTTGTTCCTTGACAATATTCTTCCCAAATCTCTCCCCAAGCTCATAACCCACTTCAAAAGGCCCCTAGTCTCATCAAATTTCCAAAAACTATCCCCTTAAGAGGTTCTCAAAGGAGGTATACTGAAGAGATAAATTCCTCTTTCCAATTCATTCCCTTCTTTTATGTTATTTTTTCCCCACCTCCATTCACCCAAATGGTATGATAACTCTAGTAAAATAAATGTAATATAATGATATTATTCTAATGGGATACTTCACTATCTTCTCTTTTTTCCCCATCTTTTATTTGAAAGAAATGAAATCACTGTTTGAGATGTTCCAATTTAGCACATTCAAGGACAATGATTTATCAATTTCAATTATCATATTTAATTTTGGTCATGAAACCATTTGTGTTATGTTTGAATGATATTATTATATATGTATATATTCATGTTATGGTTCTGTATTACTTTATTATAAATGGTTTTATGTTATAAATCAAAATATTCTCGTTGTAATCAAAACCCACCGATTAACCAAAATGGTTATCCATAAGGTTTTATATAATAATTCATCTTCACTCCCAACAACGGAATGAATTTTTATAAACCTTTAATCTCATTTATGATCACTAATAACAAACAACATCAATTCTTTACATCCACTTTCATCATACATGTTTATCCGAACTTGAATATAAGTGAACTATACATTGAAACCAAATAAGCAAGCAGACCCAAACAATGAAATTGAACCTTATAACCCATAAAAAGGTATTTAATGAACTAAAAAGGGTTATATAAATCAGTTAAATATATATTAGGTTATGTAATTATTAATTAATAAACCTAATTTGTTTATTTAGTTATTTAATAACAAGTGTAGAACACCACCAGGCTTGAGGTAAGGGAACCTCCCCATTTCACTTTTATTCAAAATGCCATCTATGTTATGACTTTTTCCATGTAATACAAAATGATGGGTTACAATTTTTAACCTCCCCCATAATTTTCCCATGATGTATGAGTGATAAAAAATCTATTTTCCCTCTCATCAAGTCCTCTTAAGAACACCCAACACCATGTCGATAAACCGTAATGAATTCTACCCAAACAACCTTTGTTATTTCAGGTTATCTTATCTTTATTTATTTGAAAATGGAGTTATATTATTTTTTATTTGAATATTATAGATTCTGTGTTGTTATAAAATATTCATTTATCAAGACCCCTTAATTACTATCTTTTTCGGATAAACATATTTTTAGAAGACTTCCTCCTTAGTACCTACCGATAAGCAAACTCATTTTAAGGGAACTACATGGATTCTTACTCAATATTAACTGTAATATATCCTCTATTTTAATCCATAATTGTCTTTATAAAATCGTTATTTTTATTATGAAATATTTCTTGGTTCAATTTTGGTTTTATATAAAATATTTTCCTCCTTTCTATTTTAAAAGCTCTATTATATATTCCTTAATACCACACAAAAATTATTTAAGGCTAATTTTTCTAAAATAAATTTCTTATATATTTTAACTTATGTTTGACAACACTTATTGTGTTATATGACTATTTTAACTTATGAACAACCATCTATGTTCTAGTTTCTTTTTTTCATGGACACTTTCATGATACACTCATTGGTTATGCATTATGTCATGATTGTGGTACCCAATTCCTTCCTTGGGAAACCTTATGTTTTTTATGGTTGATTATGAATGATTATTTATTTGGAAATAATATTCATGATTATGTTGAAATGGGTTCACCTATATTGTTCTCCAATGCATTGGGTAAAGTTAAATCTTATGAGATGTGATGTGAAATGGAATTGGTGGTTAGCCTTGACCCGTACTAAAATGGGAAATGGGATTGGCGGTTAGCCTTGACCCATACTAAAATGGGAAATGGGATTGGAGGTTATCCTTGACCTATACTGAAATGGGAAATGGGATTAGTGGTTATCCTTGACCCATACTAAAGACATCTGTTATGATTCAATCACATTTATATGATTCCATGTTTATATGATCCCATGTTTATATGATATGATTTCATATGTTCTATGATTTTGATATCAATATGTCATGCCTCAAAACTCATGTTCTTATATTTTATTCTTATTTACATTCCCTTAATAGGTTTTTAGCTCACCCCTTTGTTCATGTGTTCCCCAGGGTACCCTTTGAAGATGTAAGGTCTCAAAATAAGTTAGGAGATCTTTATGGAGATTAAATAAAGAAGTTTTTCCCCATTTTTTATATTCTTTGTACCTATTCATCCAAGACACTTGACTTAATGATCCTTGTCTTTTACTATGATGTATAATTATGCATAAAAACATGTAATGTTATATGTAAAAGTCTAGGGTTTCTACAGTTGGTATCAGATGATGATCTAGTTGTTTTTATAGATTGGGAATAGAGGACCTTAGTGAGAACCTTAAGGACAAGACTAAGTATAAGGGAAAAACCATATGTTTTAGTAAATATAGATTAAGTGGTTTATCAAGAAAATGTTTCCCTGTCAAGATACAAATAGGTAGAGGTGTCTCTAGAAAAAATGTAACTATCATTGAATACTCTAACAAGGAGTTTGGGGCTTGACATGCGGTATACTGGTATACAACAACGGGCCTTGCTGTAGGCTTGGTATTGACACTCGCGAGGGATGTGCTTTGGTAATTTCATGAGCTTCATACAAATAATTATTAAGTGAAAAATCCCATAAGAATATATATTGAGAAATAGATCAAGGATAACCAAGATTTAAACCTATGGATTCGAAAGTTATGATATACTTATCCTCTACAAGTTTATATTTTTATGTTCAAAATATTCCTTTTTATGTTAAATAACTAACTATCCAATACCTCTAATTATATGTTCTTTTTCTTATTTAATGGTGGGAAATAGAAGAACATGTTCCAAAAATCAATGTGATAGGAAATGTGATGATTTTTCTAATGTTATTTCATATATAACGGGAATAGGTACTCAAAGCTTCTTGACAGTACTTGCTCAGTTCGCTCTATTTATGAATAATTACTTGAAAAATGTAGAACAAAATCCTCCTTTATTTAAAGAACAAGTTGACATAGAAACCTTCATGTGGAAAATTCCTCCCATGTTTAGCAGATCTTTTGATCACCTCCTTGAGGAATAGTGGACTAACTCCATTAAAAAGATAATATCTATCCTCTAGTGCTCGTAGGAAGAGAAAGTGGTACTTGTGTCCTATCGTTTTGATTGGGAATCCATTCATGTGGTGGATACTGATCAAGAATAAAACTTCCTAAGAGTAAATTGATTCTATGGATTGGTAGGAATTCATGAGGATGTTTTTCATCAAAAATTTTCCGTGAACCCTCTGTCTCAAGATATAAAAAGTGTTCCTCACACTCAAGAAGAATAAAGATGAGTCCATCAGGGCATATGAATAAAACTTCATAAGGATTTCATGGTATGCCTATATCTTTTTTCATGTACACTTAAAGAAAGTTGGATCGCGTATTTAGTAGACTGAAGCTGAGTATAAGAAAATCAATAGTGATTTGAGATTATGACAATAATGAGGAGATTGTCCGTTGTGCCCTCAAGGTTGAAAAGGAGATTAGAGACTCTCAGTGGTATCATGAGACCAGTGGAATGAAGCGAAAAATAGAGAAAAATATGGGTGGTTCGACAAAAAAACCATGATATAAAAAAGCATGATATTTCCCCTTGTAAAAGTTTGGGGAAGAAGCATCCTGGGAACTGTTTAAAGGGAACCAAGAAATGATTAAAATGTGGAAAATTTGGTCATCTCACTAAAAACTATAGCCAGGATATGAAGAATCCTACTAATATGGAAGAAGAAATGAAGTTCTAGATCAAAACCCATCCTGTAGTGCAGTGTTACAACTGAAAAAAGCATGGGCATTATGAACAAAATTTCTCAAAGCAACGAGTTGTCGTAGGAAATAAACAACAACATCCAAGGAAATAAGGAAGGTCATATTATATCACTACTACTAAGGTGGAGCTAGACAACGATGTGGTGACAGGTACACTAGTTATTCATTCAAGAATAGAAAACATACTATACGGTTTTCATTCTACACATTCTTTCATATCATGCAAGTTTAGTAGAACTATTCAAACACCACCTCAAAATTTGGAGGTAAATTTATTAGTGAGAATAGTGAATTTGGAAATTATTGCATCCATGGTGTATAACTCCTCCTGGGTTAATGTTTGTGTGTTGAACCTCCTAGAAAATCTCATAATACTTTTTTTAGTAGAGTTCGTTGCTATCTTTGGCATGGAATGACTATCTTTATACAAATCCAACATCAACTGTTGGGAATGGGAGATCACTCTTCACATCCCAATGCATCCTCTAATTCTTTACAAGTTTAATGAGGAATATGAATCTCCATTAGAATCATTGTCTCATGTGTGTATATTGATGACCCTAGATTAAGCATATCTTTCTCAAATGATTGATACAAAGGAAAGAATCATTCTTGAACACATGCCCATCGTGAGGTATTACACTGATGTATTCCCTAAAGAGTTTCATGGTCTTCCTTCTGACTAAGATGTTGAGTTCTCAATTCAACTTATCCATAGATATTTCCTATCTCAAAGAAACCTTACATAATAGCCACTATAGAGCTGTAAGAGCTTATGAAGTAGTTATAGGAGAATATGGAGAAGAGTTTTATATTCCCTGGTGCTTCACCATGGGGTGTTCTAGTAATCTTCATCAAGAATAAGGACAGATCAATGTGCCTCTGCATTGATTATTGTTAGCTCAATAAAATCACCATAAATAACAAGAATCTCCTACCAAAGATAGATGACTTGTTAGATCATCTTTGTGGGGCTAGTTATTTATCTAATGTGGACCTTTGGTTGGGATATCACCAATTAAATGTGATTAAGGAAGATGTTCCCTAGACTACCTTTTGAACAAGGTATGGACACTATGAGTTCGTAGTGATGACCTTCAGACTCACTAATTCTCTAGAAATTGACATGAATTTAATGAATATAGTCTTTAGAGATTACATTGACAAATTTGTGGTTGTTTTTATTGATGATATTATGATATACTCCAAGAATAAGGAGGAACATGAAGAGAATTTTAATACTATGTTAAAGACTTTACGAAGGGAGAAGTTGTTTGAAAAGTATAGTAAATGTGAGTTTTGGATGGAGAAGTATCATTATTGGGGCATTTTATCACCACCAAAGGGATATCTGTAGACCCTTCGAAGAAAAGGCAATTGAAGAGTGGCCCATGCCATCTTCTGTAATGGAGATCTATAGATTTGTGAGTCAAACTGGGTATTATTGAGGATTTGTGAAGAACTTTTCATGATTTTCAAACCCAATGACTAAGATGACAAGGTAAGGAGTAATGTTTTTCAGGACATAAGAATGTGAAGACTATTTCATAGAGTTGAAAAATAGGTTTATCACTGCGCCATTAATCACACTCCCGACTAATAGATAACTATTTGTTGTGTATAGTGATGCTTTAATGAAGGGATTAGGATTTAATCTGATTCATAATGATAAATTGATACCCTATGACTCAAGGCATCTGAAAATCCATGAGAAAAACTGTCCCATGCATGATTTGGAGTTGGTGGCTGTGATCAATGCAATGAAAATCCGGAGGAATTATCTCTATGTGGAGAAGTGTCAGATATATACTTATCACAAGATATTATAATATATATTCACCCAGAAATAGCTTAATATGTGCCAAAGAACATGGATAGAGCTTATCAAGGATTATGACTCCACAATCCACTACCATCCCGGTAAAGAAAATAATGTGGTATATCCTCTAAGTAGACAGGATCCCACATCTTTATCAATGATGAGAATTAAAAATGATTCTATCTTCTTATATTTTAAAAGGATGTACATCGGAATCATTAACGTAGGAACATCATCAATCCTTTCTCAAATGATTTCTCAACCAATCTTAGGGAAAATAAAAGATGCTCAAAGAAAGGATATGGAAATTATGAAAAGGGTGGATGCTATCAGAAATGATAAATCCTTAAAGTTCTATATTTATGAGGAAGGAGTTGTAAGATTTGGGTCACGATTATGTGTACCATTAAATCCAGATATAAAGAAGGCTCTTCGAAATGATGCACATAGGTAAACATTCTCTATCCACCTAGGGAGCACAAAGATGTATCAAGATCTCCAAGAAAAAATTTGGTGGGACAATAAGAAAGGGGAGATTTCTGAATATACAACAAAGTGTCTGGTATGTCAGTAAGTGAAGGCTGAGAGGCAAATGTCTTAGGGGATGATGCAACCACTAACCATACCAACATGGAAGTGGGAGAACATTAACATGGACATTGTAACAAGACTTTGAAGGAAATCTAGAGGAAAAAATGATATATGGGTCATTGTGGATTATCTTACAATGATAGCTCACTTTACTGCAATTTGAGAGGACTTCTCATTAGATTAACTTGCACGGATTTACATTAAAGAAGATGTAAGGCTGCATGGAGTACCACTATCTATTGTATCTGATCGTGATCCAAGATTCACTTCAAAGTTCTAGAAAATTCTCCAACATGCTCTAAGCACTGAATGGAACATCAGTACAACCTATCATCCTCAAACTGATGGCCAACCTAAGTGAACTATTCATACACTAGAGGACATGTTGAGAGCATGTTCTATGGAATTCAAAGGAGAGTGGGACAAATATCTTCCACTTGTTGAATTATCCTACAACAATAGTTTCCACTCAAACATCCAAATGGAACCATATGATGCCCATTATGGGAAAAGGTATATAACACCAGTGTTTTGGGATGAAGTCATTGAGCGTAAGCTAATAGGACCTGAAATGGTTGAAGAAATGGTGGAGAAGGTGGAAAACGTTCAGTTGCATATCAAGGTAGCCCAAAGTCGATAGAAGTGTTATGCAGATAACTGTCAATGATACCTTGAGTTAAATGTTGGAGACATGTTATTTCTACACATATCTTTTTAGAAGAAGGTCATGAGGCTTAGAAAGAAAGGGAATTTAATTCTCAGGTACATCAACCCCTTCAATATCCTTGATCGAGTTGGAGCTATAGCCAAACGACAGGAACTTCTACCTACCATGGAAAAAGTACATGTTTTCTTTCATATATCTCTCTTAAGGAAGTACATAGTAGACCCTTCACTTGTACTCTCTTTAGAGGTGGTACAGTTTGAGGATGATATTTCTTATGAGGAGCATCCAGTGAAGATATTGGATCGTAGATATAAACTTTTACACAACAAGACTAATCACCTGGTAAAAGTACTATGGTGGAACCATAAATATGAAGAAGCAACATGGGAACTAGAGGAGGCAATGAAGAAAAAGTGCTCACACCTGTATATAGCTTAGAGTGTAAATAAAAACTTCTAGGGTGAAATTTCATAAGGGGGGAAGAATATAATGACCCAATGATTTATAAATGGAAATTACTTTCTTATAAATATTTTATATAATCAAATAAAAGCACAAAATAATGAAATATTATGTTTTATGTGACTTTTAAACATAATTTTTTCACTAATGTGTTTAGAATTTCAAAAATCTAACATACACTCTTGTGATTAGTATGTTATTTAGAGTCTGATAAGAAAAACATAATATGTTTAGGGAATAGTAACCTACCCTTATGAATAGTAACATACCCTTATGAATTAATATATTCAATAATTAATATGAACCATAACTATGATAGTATAAAAATAATATTCAAGTGAAATTATGATATACCTATATTTTAGAATAAGTAAATGAATGTTTCAAAAATGGTTTTTGATAATAAATTATAATTTTAATCAAATATTAAATTAATCACATTTATATTTTTTTTAAATGGATTTCATTTTTTCATTGTACATGTCAAAAAATGGTTAGGGTGAATTTTGGGGATTTTTTTTGAAATACATGAATTTTTGGTGAAAAGTAAAATGCATTAATTTACCGTATAAATACATTATAATTTAAATATACTCTTCCTGACATCACAAGTGATATAAGCAACCAAATATAGAACTAAAATAAATTTATGACTATTTTTGGTCATGTATCCTACACTTTTTAGGGTCTTAAGGGAAATTAATAAACTAATGATTATAAAATTAGGAAAACCCTCTTATCCTCCACTATAACCCCCTCACTCCCTCTTATATTAACTACTATAAAGCCTCGTGCCTTGCCAATATTCTGACCAAATATCTCCCCATGCTCCTCCCCCACGTCCAAAGGAACCTATTTACATCAAATTACCAAAACATCTCCCCTTAAGAGGTTCTCAAATGAGGTAGACTCAATAGGTAATTTCCTCTTTCCAATTCATTCATTTATTTTAAGTTCTTTTCTTTTTGTTTTTTCCCTCACCTCCCTTCACCATAATGGTATGATAACTCATGTAAAATATACTTAATGGAATTATATTATTCTAATGTGATAATTAATTATCTTCTATCATTTCTCTATATTTTATTTGAAATAAATGAAAGAACCATTTGAGATTTTCCAATTTAGCACATTCAAGGACAACCATTTATCATTTTTTATTATAATATTTAATTCTGGTCATGAAAAAATTTGTGTTATGATTGAAACATATTATTATATATTTAATATATCATTTTTATGGTTATTTATTCCTTTCATACCAATGGTATTAACTTATAAAGAAATTTTTTTGTTGTAATCAAAAACCACTGATTAACCAAAACGGTCATCACTAAGGTTTTGTATAATAATTCATCTTTACTCCCAATATCTGAAAGAATTTTTATAACTAAATAATCTCCTTTATGTTCAATAATAACATACAACATCAATTCTGGACAACCACTTTCATCTTACATGTTTATCCAAACATTATTATAAGTTAATCGGACAATGAAACCATGTAAGTAAGCAGACCCAAACAATACAATTGAACATTATTACCAATAAAAAAGGAATTGAATGAAATAAAAAGGTTTATAATAAATCAATTAAATATATATGAAGTTATATAATTATTAATTAATAAACCTAATTTTTCTATTCAGGTAATTAATAAAAATTGGAGAACACCACCAGACTTATGGTAAGGGATCCTCTCCATTTCACTCTTATTCAAAATGCACTCTATGTTATGACATTTTGTGTGTAATCCTAAATTATTGGGGTATGGTTTTTCACCCCAACCCCCATACATACCTCATGATTTATATGTGATTATAAACCCCTTTTATCTCTCATCAATCCCTCTTAGGAACACCTGACATCATGTCGATAAACCGTAATAAATTCTACCTGAACATCCTTTGTTCTTTCGGGTTACCTTATCTTTCATTATATCAAAATGGATTTATATTATCTTTTCATGATAATATTATAAATGTTTTTTACTCATGATAACTTTTTTATTATAAAAAATTCCTTTGAAGGACTCCAATGTTGACGGGTTTTTATAGATATACTAGAGAAATACCTAAGTTCCTTATATAGAACACCATGGATAGGCTCACGATGAAAATTAATTAAATAAATTGATGCATCTACCAAGTCAAAGAACATACATGGGTTTGTTAGATGATTTACATACTTGAAAACCTAGTTATATATCCTTCCTAAGTTCAAATGCCAAGAGAATTATGAAATCTATTATCAATACGTACGAATTCCTTGGGTTATGACCTCGAAGTTGGGGTAGTATCACATATCTATATATATTCACATATATATATATATTAATATGCATTATATATATATATACATATATGTTTATAAATATATAATTATATATATAGGGATACATTAGTTCAGAAACATTCTGTCTCAGGGTGAAGTAAGTAGTATCAGTTTGGTGTCCTGTGAGGAACCTGAAGTGAATTGATTTATTTTATTTATTTTTATACATAGATTATTACCTACACATTGTCCATTTTATTTTCAAAAAATGTATAAGTCTAAATACCATTTTAGTTCCCTATTGAGTTTATTTCCCACCCTGTTTGGGCCACTAATTTGTAGCCAAATAGACTTCATGCAAGCAGGTAGGAACATAGGAAAGTGTCCATCTTTGGATGCCTATTTTTTAGTACTAGTATGGTGTATTTGAGCAGATGACTAATCTTATGCTTGTGAATTTTTTGGAGATATATATTTTTCTTTTTTTCTTTTTTATATCTTTTTGTATATTATTTATTCTCTACTTCCTTTTATTCACATTTTTATAGCATACGTACATTGAATCGTTTTGTATATGATATTTTTTCTACCACTACCTTTTTATTATAATTGGATGGCTTATGTTGTTATAATATATTTTATATATTTTTCCACTATTTAAAATTATCTTACAATACCATGATACACTCTGATCATGAAATTATATTCTCCTTATTGTACCTTGATAGACCCTCACTAATAGTCATTCGTATCTGGCATACGATGAGGTGCGCTTGAGGGAATGTGGCCAACCAGGTTCAGTTACCTTAGATTGAACAACGTTTGGGATATTACAAAGTGGTATAAGAGGTTTTCCTTTTACTCTTACTATTTAGGTTATTATACATTGAGTAGTAATGTGTTGAAATTTAATATTGAGTATATTTCAGGGAGTATTTAACCCACATATAGGTAAAATCTAAATAATCTAGGAAGGGAATTTCTATTTAGGTTTTTTCCTATTGCAGTTGTACTAATTTCACCATTGGATAATACACATGATTTTTAGGGTCATTATTGTTATTATAATGATGGATTTTTTTATTTCATGGTCTAGTATGGAAAGTATGTATAATTTCATACAGAATAGTAGGCGCTTGAGGATTAAAATGTCAAGTATATGCCATATGATATTTATATTATTTTATGCATTGAATGATACATATTACTAGAGCCTTGACTATTATATTTGGATATGTGATAATGTTTTTTGTAAGGTTAAAATAATTGGATTAATTAATGTATTTTTTTTAACCTAAACTTTTTCCCTATATATATTGATGGTATCAATTTAATTAACTAATTATTCTATGTTTGATCCATGGACCACTGGTCACATGGGAAGAAATTTTAGTTGATTTCAATTACATGAATCCAATTGTAATTTATAAAGCTTGAACATATATAAATTAGGAATGGAGATTCATCCTATCAAATAATTTTTATCAACCTATTACATCTTGATATTGGATGTAAGGGCCATGTTGTAGTTACATGATGTTCTAATTGAAACTTATAAATATTATTCCATAATAAACTTGGAATAGAAACTCATCTAATTGGACCATGATAGATATATACATATAAATTAGTAAAAACATAAATAAATTTTAATTCTTGAATTAAATGGTTACCATTAAATGTGGATGAAAATTGCAATGTAACGGGTGTTTTCATATATATATTATAATTGATACTCTATATATCGGAACCTCTTCTATGTAATGTGAGACCTTGACCCTGAATCAATATTATTAGTTGGAAGTAGGGAGTGTGTCTTATGAACCTTATGAAATTCTATGTAACCAATACCTAGCTTTATGATCTGGAATATGGGTTAAATCCTATATAGGGATGTTATTTATCTATCATTTTCTTGAATTTAATCATCTATTCTATTATCAATTACAATTTTGAGTCTTGTGTTTTGAATTGTATAGATATTCCTCCATAACAGCCCTGAGTCGTGCACTTCGAAGGTGGTGATGACCATGCTCTTGGGGTGGTGGGCCATAGGACACCACTATTACCTTCTGTAGTTCCACCAATGTCACCACTATATATAATTTGTTTGGGTGCTCATGCCCAGTTTCAAGAGGGTTTTCTGTGGCTCATGCATACTATGCAGGGAGCCCGTGAACGACACCTACTTTAACATAGTTGATGTGGAAGTTTCATTTGTAGTGTATGCATATGTTTTTAGGGGATGATGGTCCTCAATATACTAAGTCATGGTTGGAGGACACGATGTATATAATCAATTATTTAGAGAAGCATCTATAGAGTCTGGTAAAGATCTTATACTATATATTGTGTAATTATACTAAAAAATAGTGTAATGTTGTTTCCTAGGTTGATCTTCATTAGGGTATGGTCTGGGAGGAATTTTAGATATTATTATATGACTATTTCTTCCCTCATTTGCTGAGAATGGACAGATATTTGGAGTTTATGAACCTGTAATAGGGTTCTATGTCTGTGATGGAGTATCCATCTTGTTTCAACAATCTTCAGCTCTTTTAATCAAAAATTTCTCTTGATGAGTTAATGTGAATGATATGTTTTTAGGATGGGATTATGTATTCCATATGATCGTAGGTGAACATTTTCTAGTTAACTACAATAAGGACTCAACCTTATTACATAAATAATCTTGAATTTTGTCAAGAAAACACTTCTTTTCACACTGAGGATCCTTCCATGTTAATAGCTTTAGAGAATTGGGACATAATACATTCATAACATTACACATTATTACAGAGTGGATACCATAAAAATAGTTTCAATTTTTTTTCAAAATATAAAACATTACAAATTAAAACAAGACTCCTTGACAATGCTTCAACATTTAACATGGCTTCCTTCCTTGACTAACACATCCATTATCCTGTGAAAATATTTTAAAAACTTGGGATGAGCATAAAAATTCAGTAAGGGATATGAGAAGAAGGAAAGAATACATTAGTCCATGAATACTTGTAATGTATGAAATCTTTTACAAAAGACTTACTTATCACCTATATATATATATAAACTTACCTGGTGAAACATGATATCTACAAAAATAAATAAGAAAATGAGTAGAAACATAAATGTATCTTGGGGAATTACTTACAGAATATTATAACCCTCACGGCTACCTTATAATTTGTAACCCTCACAACTACCTTACAATTTGTGTAACCATTACAGTTAAACTTGGAGTAACCATACGACCAACCTCCAACTTACACATACCTAATGCATTGTATGGAAAATATAGGTCCCACCCATCGTCATAATCAATTCCCATGAACCAGAACATAATCATACAACATTAATAATAGCATAAAAACATTGCTTTTTAATTTTGTAAAACAAAATTTTAAAAGAGGATTAATAAATAAAAGCCCCTTATAAAAACCATATACTTGAAGTGAGACTTAATAGAGTGGATTTAATATGTATATACACTATAATTAAACATAACTCAACATAATATAAACAAAAACCATCCCACAAACAATTTAAATACCATATAAAATCGAAGTAGAAGGTTAACTCAAAGAATGAGAATTGGGTTAAGAATCCCCTTACCTCAGGTTTGTCTTACTTAAAACATGCTTAAACCTCCTGTATAATGGTTAAGAGAGTGTTGATGATATTTAAAAGAAACATTTTCATGTTTATAACATCTTATATGATAATTTAATAAAATCATTTCACCCTTAATTGTTAGTATTTTTCCCTTGGACTGTTTTTGGGTGAATTCTCTACAAGATTTCTATAATTGGTTCATGGTGGACATTCTTGTCGATTGGAACTGAAACTCCAGAATTGAAATGGAGTAGTATTTACATATATTAATTTACATAAATTATTTTATTTATAATTTTGAATTCTTACATGATGATGATTCATAAGTTAGAACATTAATGATGTTCGTTTAGATCATTTTAGTGGTTCTTTGATAAAAACAACCACTTTTTGTCTAATAAATTAGAAAAATGGGTACAAAAGAATTCTAGAACAATGAGTGAGTATTAAAACATATATTATAACCTGGTTCAATAATAAAAATGGTTTCATGACCACACTTTAAATATTTAATGAAAATTGAAATCACATTGTCCACGATGTCAGTAATTCGACACATCGCGGAAAATATTTTAATTCTTTGAATAACTGGGGGAGGAGAACAATAATGACGAGGAATTTTATATGAACATGATATCTTCAAAAATATACAAGATTCTAGATTGTTAATTCCTCTTGATTAAGAGTGGGTGAGGAAAGAAGAAGAAAATAAAGGAATCTTAAAATAAAAGAAAACTTGATAAATTTCTCATGGAAATTCGGCAGCCTAACGACGTCTCTTAAAATTTCATAAAAATAGTTTGATGAGTGGAAAGGGATATATCATCATTCATACATAATATGGGCAGTAAGGGGGATATTTAATGAAATATTACATCATAATCCAAAGGGAAGGGAAGAGAATAACATAAAATGAAAGAAAAGAAAGAAAATAAAAGAGGATGTTTACTTCTTGATCTCTTCTCTTTGAGATCCTCTTTAATGGATTTGGTTTTGTTATTTTGGTGAGACCAGAAGATCTAGGAAATGAGAAAGAATATTCGGGAGTGAATTTGTTAGATATTAAACAATGCTAAAGGCTTGAGAGGTGTGGGGAGAAGAGGGGAGTGAGGGTGGTATTTATAGTGGAGGAGGGGATGTATTTTAGATTATTTTAATCATTATTATAATATTTTACTCAAGACTATGAATAATCTCAATTCATGTGACCCCAAAGAGTAATAATGTCATTTTTGTTTGAACGAAGTGGTCTTACATTATCCTTTCATATCATATGATGCATTAAATCAAGTATTTGGCATTTATTGTATTTTATCATATTTTACTATTCATAAAAATTCATGAATTTCAGAAAAATACCAAAATTTACCCTAACAATTTTTTGACGTGTAGAATTCAAAAATGAATTCCATTTTTGAAAAATAAATTTTGAAATATTATTAATTTATGTTGTAAATAAAATCATACTTAATTCAAAAATTAACTGTTCTAATTCTATAACTACTTTTTTATCACAATGAAAAATTAACCAAGATGTTATTATCTTCTATATTTAAGAAAATAAAATAATAATAAAATTTACTATTCATTAGAGTCATATTACTATTCATATTACTATTCCGAAGGGTATGTTACTATTCACAAAAAACAAGTTGGTTTCATCAGACCCCAAATAACATACTAAACACAGTTGTAGATGATAGTTTCTTGAAATTCAAAACACTGTGGTAGTAAAGTTATTTTCAAAGGCTAGTTATAAATATCTACTTTAAACAAAGTTTCATGCATTTCAATTTGTTTTTAGAAAACCTTGTGGTGTTAAATTATCCCCACCTACTGAAAATTGCGTCCTCGCAATTTTATTTACTTATTAAATAAGTGAGGGTATCGTTCCCTCATAGCATTTTCGGACTCCCATGATGCTTCTTCAACCATGCGGTTTCTCCACAAAACCTTAACCTGGTGGATAACCATATTCCGCAACACCTGTTCCCTTCAATCAAGAATCTGAATTGCTTTCTCTTCATAAGAAATGTTCTCTTCCATCTGAACTACTTCTGGGCTCAAGACATGTGATTAATCTGGCACATGCTTTCTCAACATCAAAACATGTAAAACATTCTGTACCTGAAAAAAACATGGAGGAAAAGCTATGTGGTATGAAACTATTCCAACATTCTCTAAGATTTCAAAAGGACCAATGAATCATGGACATAGTTTCCCTCTATTACCAAAACGCATAACACTTTTCCAAGGAGAGATTTTAAGGAAAACATGGTCACCTACCTCGAAAGAGAAGTCTTTCCTTATGTTATCTGCACAAATTTTCTACCTACTATGAGCTATCCTCATGCACTGCTGGATCATCCTCACTTTCTCAGCCACTTCTTCAACTAATTCCGGCCCCATCAACATTCTTTCACCAACTTCATTCCAAAACTCTAGATTCTGACACCGCATCCCATACAAGGCCTCAAAAGGTGCCATCTGAATACTGGAATGAAAACTGTTATAATAAAAAAACTCAACTAAAGAAAGATAATGATCCCAACTTCCCTAATAGTCCATTGAACAAGCTCGAAGCATATCCTCCAATGTCTGACTCGTTCGTTCTGACTGCCCATCTGATTGAGGATGAAAAGTTTTATTGAAATTTATCTCTCTGCATAACTAATTCTGAAGTCCCTTCGAAAATTTAGAAGTGAACCTGGGATCTCGGTCAGAAACAATGGAAATAGGAATTCCATGTAACCTAAAAATCTCCTTGAGGTACAATAGAGAAAGCTGATCTAAAGACATTGTATCTCGAATTGATATAAAATGTGAAGACTTTGTTAGCTGATCAAAAATTACCCAAATCGCATTGTTACCTCGAGAAGTCATTGGTAGTCCAACCACAATGTCCATGGATACATTCTCCCATTTACACTATGGCACTAGGAAAGGTTGAAGCTTCCCCTTCAGTAACTTCCACTCTGCTTTAACCTGTTGGCATGTAAAACATTCATGGTAAAATCCGAAATATCTCTTTTCATTCCATCCCCCCAAGAATACTCCTGAAGGTCTCTATACATCTTAGTACTGCCTCGATGAACAGAAAATAAAGAACTATAAGCTTCGCATAACAAATCATTCTTCAACTAAGAATCACTAGGAACACACAACCTTTTTCCATATCTTAAAACAAAATCATTATCAAGATTAAATTCGGGAAAGTTACCCATTTTAACCAATTCTACCATTTTCTATAGCTCATAGTGTTCCTTCTACGCTTGCTTAATTCTTTTAGATAACGAAGACTGTACTGAATCCTGAAACAAATAGTGGTATTTCCTTGCACCAATAACTTCTAAGACAAAATTCATCAAATCATTAATCAAGGGATCATGTTCCAAACATAACATGGTTAATGATGCATGATGTTTCCGAATTAAGGCATCCACTACTTTTTTTTTTCAGGATGGTAATTGATCATGCAGTCATAATCCTATATCAGTTCTAGCCATCTTCTCTGCCTCATGTTTAATTACTTCTGAGTGAATATATACTTTAGACTTTTATGGTTATTATATATTTGGAATTTGGTTTCGTATAGATGATGCCTCAAAATTTTCAAATAAAAAACCACAGCTACCAATTCCAAATCATGTGTGGGATAATTTATCTCATGAGGTTTAAGATGTCTCAAAGCATAGGAAATTACCTAGTCATTCTACATCAAAACACAACCATGTCCCTTCAAAGAAGCATCACTGTAGATGACAAAATCACCATTTTAGGAAGATATGCCAAAACTGAAGCATTCACCAATCTCTTCTTCATTTCCTGAAAACAACTATCACATTCTTCTATCCAAACAAATTTAACCCATTTCTGTGTTAACTTAGTTATCATGATAGATAACCGAGAAAAATTCATAACAACCCTTAAATAATAACTTGCTATGCCTAGAAAACTACGAATGTATATAACATGTTTGGGTCTTTTCCATTCATCAACTACTTTTGTTTCGGCAGGATCAACTATTATTCCATTCTTATTTAAAATTTTTCCAAGAAAAGAAATCTGTTACAACCAAAAATCACACTTGCTGAATTTTAAATTTAGTTTCTTTTCTTATAAAGTATTCAAAACAAACCTTAGATGTTTTTCATGCTCATATTTATTTTTAGAAAATACCAGAATGTCATCAATAAATACAACCACAAACTTATCCAAGAACATATGAAATACTCTATTCATAAGATTCATGAATACAGCAGGTGCATTAGTTAATCCAAACGACATAACAACAAATTCATAATGCCCATCTCTAGTACGAAAGGCTATTTTCGGGATGTCATCCTCCTTCACCTTCTGTTGATGGTATCCATATCTCAAGTCAATCTTTGAAAAGTACTGAGCTCCCTAGAGATGATGAAACAAGTCATCGATATGAGGTAGATGATACTTGTTTTTAATAGTGATGTTATTCCAAGCTTTGTAATCAATGCAAACTCCCATGGAACCCTCTTTCTTTTTAACAAATAAAGCAGGGGCTCCCCATAGTGAAGTGCTAGGACAAATGAATCCTTTTTCATGAAAATCCTACATCTAATTTTTCAATTCAAGAAGTTCTATTGGATCCATACGATAAGGGGGTTTTGAAATTGTCCTAGCATCAGGAACTAAGTCAATTGTGAACTAGACTTCTCGATTAGGTATAACACCGGGTAACTCATCAGGAAAAACATCAAGGTATTCATTTACCACCTAAACATCATTAATTTGAATAGTTCCCTTGTTTTCAAAAATATGAGTAAGATAACATTCATTTCTATCACTCAATAGTTCCTCAGCTTCCGGATATGTTATCATTTTTTTGGGTTCATTATTGTATACAAACTGAAACTCGTTATGAAAAATAACTCCTTTATCTCTATATTCAATCTCAGCATGATAATCAGAAAGCCAGTCCATCCCCAAAATAACATCAAACTCGAATAAGGGTAAAAAAATGAGGTTTGCAGGTAAATTCTTTCCACATACCACAATATAAAGATTCTTATAATGCATATTTTTAATAATATTCCCCCTTGGTGTTTTACCAACAAGTTTGGGTATCATTTTTTGAGGTGATATTTCCAATTTACCAGAAAATTTCCCAGAGATGAAAGAATGTGAAGACCCCATATCAAAAAAAACTTTAGAAAAATCTGAGTGAATAAACAAAGTAACTGAGACAAATACATTGGATGGCCTGATATCTACTGACGTAGTCACAAAGGATCTCATTACACCTTTCTTTTTGTAGTCTGGATTCTTTGCATCATTTGGATATCTCTTTGGGTAGGACTGAAAGTTGATTTTTTTATTATTATCAACACTTTTGAGGAAAAAGTGAGCAACCAAAACATCCATCATTAAACCAAAAAACCATTAAAAAGATAATTCAGATTAAGACAACAAAATATAACCCTCTCCAGCCAATACACCAAGATGTCAAGCCTTCACCATAGCATGACCAGTCTGCTAGAAGTCTCGTGAAAAGTTGCACGGGCACGGAACCGATGGAAGAGCCATACCATCTCGAACATCCAAATCCAAATGACATGCGCATGTGAAAGCTTCTTTCTCTAATCCTCATCTAGCGAAGATACATATAGAAATCTATTTTCATGATTATCCAAAATCCACCTCCAAACCGCAATACCATCAGGAGCTTTAGCTTCATCATAACATCACCACTGCTTCAAAAAATCCAGCAATGATTCCTCAAAAAGTCACCACTGCTCATAAAAATCACCACTGCATCCTCAAAAAATAACCACTTCATCACCACCAGGAGTGTCTGCTTCAGTAGGACATCAGCACTGAAAACTATAATGCATCCTTCACAATCTTTTTGGGCAGACATTGGCATAATGACCCATTTCACTACATTTTAAACACTTTATAGTGTTCTTATCATGATAATTCTTAGGATCATTTTCATTGCAATCCTGGGCTAAATGTCCAAACTTACCACATTTAAAACACTTCCCAGTTTTTCTAAGACATTCCCCAGGGTGTTTCTTGCAAAAATTTTCACAAAATGTAAATTGGATTTTTTACCATCAGATTTCTTTGGTTGATTCTTACCCATTGCTTTCCAACTAGACCTCTTCTTCTCTTTGTTTCCAAAATGCATGTGATAATCAGAAAACTCCATCTCTTCCCTCTCACCACATCAGACAAGTTTCTCACAAATTTTGAATTCACAGGAAGCCAACGCCCTTCGATACCTTGGCTTCAGTCCTGAGTAAAAGCGGTTGATTTTGCTATCATGATCCAGAATAATTTTTGGAGAATACCTCGCCAGTCGGGTGCACTTCATACACAACCACTAAATCTTCCTCCTTCTGTTTCAATTCAAGGAATTGCTTCTCCATTCTATGTTGCACCACCTTAGGAAAATATTTTTTAAGGAAAAAACTTTTAAATTCATCCTAGTCTAAGGCATAAAAATCCTCTCTACCCCTGATATTCCTTACCATTGACCACCACTGACAATCTTCCCTTTCAAAACGATAAATGGAAATAATTACCTTTTGATTGTCTAAACATCCCATAACAAAGAATATCTTTTCAAGGGCTTTCATCCATCCTTCAACTGCTACTGGTTCAGACGATACGTTGAATGCAGAAAGACGCTATCTCATAAAATGTTCCACTACTGTCATGTTCCATTGTGGTACCTCTATTGTGAAGGACCCCAGGACACCCTGAGAGGGGAGGGGAGAATCAGGGTGATAACTTTTTGTTTTAATATGATGGATCTTATTCCCACGTTGGTTGGAACTTGTTGAACCTGTATCATGAATATGATCAGAAAGAAAACATTCACATACACAGAGAAGACACAACACTTTTGACTTGGTTAACCACTAAGGGCTACGTCCAAGGAGCATACGCTGACAAGTTTTTGGTCATACCTAATTCCACTAATCTTCACTAGATGTGGATTACAAATTTTCAGGCACAGTAACTCTGTCCCAGGCTAACTGCCTTTACAAAGGTTCAGGGATTTCTCACTGCTTCCCTCGGGTCACTCCCGTTGACTCCCCCGGACTCACTACCCTTGGTGAAGTCACGCTCAGTTTATAGACATGAAGGTCTCTTTCATCATTGCATAAGAATGCATACTTTATCGTATGTAGGTTCTCTATTGAAGTCCAACTCTCACAAGAAGATGAATCTCACTTTGTGCTGAGGGTACCGGGAGATATTCCATCTTTTGTGCAGCTTCAAAAGGACAGATGAACTTTAACAACCCTGGCGTGCTTCTACAAGCCTGGCGTGCAAGTATCAATCCCGGCGCGCAAGTCACTTGTGCGGTAAATATTCGGCATGCAGGTGACACCAAACTACTTGCGTAACACTGCCTCCCTCAACACCAAACTTGCGCAACGTTGCGCCTTTTACTCCCCAACTACCTTGGTCGCGCAACCAACAATCGGTGCACAACCTCTACTAGCGCGACCCAACAACCACTTGCACGACTCAACCACTTGCGCAACGAGAGCTCGAAAAATCTCTAATTCTTGAACTCCATTTCAAAATGAGGGGGGTCCTCTATTTATAGGCAAACTGGACCCCCTTCTGGGTGGCATGCCAGTCTTCCCTCGGCGCGTAGGTTCTGGCGCACAGCTCATCCTCCCTAGAATCTGTCGTGCTACTCACTTGCGCGACCACACAAATAATTGCACGACCTTCTTTCCATTTCCATATTTTGATGTTATGATATTGAAAAAAATAGGCGCGCAAGTTTTCAGTCCTCCTAGGCATCGGCACGCAAGACTCTTCACTGTGCGCAGGTCACTTCTGTGACCAACCCAAAACTTGCGCGCACCTGATCCCTTTTCCATTTACCCATGTTCTGATCATGAAAAACATATGGCGTGCAAGTTTCCTCTTTATCAAGTACACAGCGCCCAAGTCTCTTTCCCAAAAACACTTTTCTCCATTTGTCAATTTTCAGGCCCCAAAATTTGGCAATCTCTAGGAAATGGCACCACCTTCAATACTGTTGTCTGCTTGAACTGTATTATCTCATTGCTGGTTAACATTTTGATCTTCCACTGAGGATTGAAAACAAACACAAATAATACTCCAAATCATGCATATAAAACCATGGTTCCAACATATTAGTTCTTATGAATGGATTCCACCACCATTTATTTCATAGCTGAGCCATTAATATCACAAACTGCTCGATTTCAATCCCTACCATTCCGGGCTGTAGTTCTGGAAGGATATCACTATGTCGGTGCCTCTCCACTTCAGAATCCCTGTTCCTTCTACAGAAAACCATTCGGAACAAAAATTTCTTAGACGAGGAAAAATCGTAATCTTTAAATGCTAAAACATTTCAAATTAAACATAGAGTAAAAATCATTTATGGCATTCTATTAACATCACCCTAACCCCTGAAGTTATCTAAACCATCCTACGATACAAACTATAAGGACCCAACATTATTACATACATAATCTTTAATTTAGTCAATAAAAAACTTCTTTTTAAATTGAGGATATTTCCATGTATATATATTTAGAGAATTGGGACATAATAAATTTATAATGTTACACATTATTACAGAGTGGATACCATAAAAACAGTTTCCATTTTTTTCAAAATATAAAACATTAAAAATTAAAACAATACTCCTTGAAAATTCTTCAACATTTAACATGGATTCCATCCTTGAATTACACATCCATTAACCTATCAAAATCATTTGAAAACTTTGCATGAGCATAAAAACAGAGCAAGGGATATGAAAAGAAGGAAAGAATACATTAGAGCATGAATACGTGTAATGTATGAAATCATTTCCAAAAGACTTAATTATCACCTGTATATATATATATATATACACTTACCTAGTGAAACATGATATCTCCAAAAATACATAAGAACATAATTAGAACCATAAAGGTATCTTCGGGGAATTACTTACATAACATTGTAACCCTCATGACTACCTTATAATTTGTAACCCTCACAGCTACCTTACAATTTGTGTAACCATCACAGTTACACTTGGAGTAACCATACGGCCGACCACCAACTTACACATACCCAATGCATTGGATGGAAAATATAGGTCCCATCATTCATCATAAACAATTCCTGAGAACAGAACATAATCATAAAACATTAATAATAGAATAAAAACATTGTATTTGAATTTTGTAAAACATAATTTTAAAAGAGGATTTAAAAAGAAAAGTACCTTATAAAAACCATATACTTGAAGTGAGACTTAATAGAGTGGATATAATATGTATATACACTGTAATTAAGAGTAATTAAATATAATATAAACAAAAACCATCCCATAAACAATTTAAATACCAAATAAAAATGAAGTAGGAGGTTATCCCAAAGATTGAGAATTGGGTTAAGAATCCCCTTACCTCGGGTTTTTCTTACTTACAACTTGTTTAAACAACCTGTATAATGGTTAAAAGAGTGTTATTAATATTTTAAAGAAACATTTTTATGTTTATAACATCTTATATAATCATTTCATAACATCATTTTACCCTTAATTGTTAGTATTTTTCCATTTCACTGTTTTTGGGTGAATTTTTTACATGATTTCTATGATTGGTTCATGGTGGACATTCTTGTCAGTTGGAAGTGAGACTCCAGAATTGAAATGGAGTAGTATTTACATATAACCAGTTTCATTAATTTTTCTATTAATCATTTTGAATTATTACATGATTATGATTCATAAGTTAGAACATTAATGATGTTCGTTTAGATCATTTTAGTGGTTCTTTGAAAAAAACAAGCTCGTTTTGTCTTATAAATTAGAACCATGAGTAAAAAATAATTCTAGAACCATGGGTGAGTCATAAAAAATATATTATAACCTGGTTCAACCATAAAAATGGTTTCATGACCATACATGGAAGAGTTAATGAAAGTTTAAATCACATCATCCACGATGTCGGTAATTCGACACATCACAGACAATATTTTAATTCCTTTAATAAGTGGGGGAGGAGAAAAATAATGTTGATGAATTTTATATGAACATGATAGAATACATAATATAAAATATTATAGAGATTTCATGCCTCTTTATTAAGTGGAGGTGAGGAAATAAGAATAAAAGAAAGGAATCTTAAAATTAATGAAAACTTGATAAATTTCTCACGAAAATTCAGCAGCCTAACGATGTTTCTTAAAATTTCATAAAAATAGTTTGATGAGAGTAAGGGGATATATAATCATTCATACATAATATGGGCTTTAAGGGGGTATATTTAACGAAATATCCCATCATAATCCAAAGATAACGGAATAGAATAACATAAAATGAAAGAAAAGAAAGAAAATAAAAAAGGATGTTTACCTCTTGATTTTCTCTCCTTGAGATCCTCCTTAAGGGATTTGGTTTTGGTCTTTTGGTGAGACCGGAACCTCTTGGACGTGGGGAAGGAGATTAGGGAAGGAATTTGGCATAAATTAGACAATTCTCAAGGCTTTAGAGGTTTAGGAGGAAGAGGGGAGTGAGGGTGGTATTTATAGTGGAGGAGGGGAGATATTTTAGATTATTTTAATCATTATTATAATATTTTACTCAAGACTATGAATAGTATTAATTAATGTGACCAAAAATAGTAATAATGTAATTTGAGTTCGAACCAAGTGGGATTACATCATCCTTGCATCACCTCTGATGCAGTAAATCTAGTATTTAGCATTTATTGTATTTTATCATATTTTACTATTGATAAAAAATTCTTGAATTTCAAAAAAATCCACAAAATTTACCCTAACCATTTTTTGATGTGTAGAATTCAAAAATGAATTCCATTTTTGAAAAATAATTTTCTAACTATTATTATTTTAACTTTTAAATAAAATCATACTTAATTAAAAAATTAACAGTTCTAATTCTACAACTACTTCTTTATCACAATGAAAAATTAACCAAGATGTTATTATCTTATAGACTAAAGATAATAAAATAATAATAAAATTTACTATTAATTAGGGTCATATTACTATTCATATTACTATTCATAAGGGTTTGTTACTATTCACAAAAAACAAGTTGGTTTCATCAGACCTCAAATAACATACTGTACACAGTTGTAGATGACAGTTTCTTGAAATTCAAAACACTGTGGTAGTATATTTATTTTTAAAGTATAGTTATAAAAATATACTTCAAACAAAGTTTCATTAATTTCAATTTATTTTTAGAAAACCTTGGGGTGTTACAACTACCATTTCAAAAATAGTGAAGAAAACACTCATCATCAAGCTATACCTGAGTGAAGATGATGATGTAGGCTAGGGTTGTTTAGTACATAGATGGGGAAGTGGTTTGTCTTGTGGTAGGAAATGTCGCATTGAGTATACTCATTGGGGAAGTGATAGTTAGACGGAATGCAATGATAGTTATGTGTTATGTGACTAGTGCATTAGGTTGGTCCATAAGAATCATTTGTGTATAAAAGATCCAATTGAGTGTTGGTTTTATAGTAAGATTTAAATATTCATAATTTTGGTAGAAATTATCACCTAGTTCCTAGTGAGAATGGATCAAAATCGACTCAAAATTCGAGTACGAGATCACTAGCTCTATATCCATTGGGTAACTAGGAAAATACTAGTCGATCAGGATGAGAAGAAAGTCATGGATATGGAAGCCATTCATATGAGATGTAGTGCCATTATTGTGGGTCAACATAGATTAATGAGGATACATATTAGGGTTGTGTATCAGAAAAGTTACATACAGTTCATCCTATACCAAAGGATCATAGTGTTAGGACTTCTATAGTTTGAGGTATTATTATAGTATCTTCTACTTTAGTATCTTCCTTATTCGATATATATGATTCACATAATTCATATCTTGGCTGGTTTTGTAAGGTCAGTGCCTAGAGAAGGAGTACTTCTATGGTGTAATGATTCTCAATACACACTTGGTGATCTGATCCAATAGCGTATTCAGATATATGGAATTCACCCCTGAGATAGGTGGTTATATTTTTGTATGGAACCTATTTTTCCTTTAGATGATGAGATTCCATGTCATACTCAGGATGGACTGGTTAGAATCCTATCATGCTCAGGTTTATTTCCATCATCGAAGGGTGTCTTTCACATCACCTGAGGGTGATACTTATATTTAAAAGGGTGAATGGGATTTCCAAGAGTTTCTATCTCGACCACAACATCATGGGATAAGTATAGTGGAAACAAATAATATAACTCTTTTTATGAGAAATTAGGGATTGAGATGTATAGATTTACCTCCAATAAGGGATCATTTCAGGGTCGTCTTCCATGAAAACATTTTTGGATTACCTCTTGTTATGTAAGTGGAGTTTACTATTGATCTTGTTTTAGGGGAAGCAACAGTGTCTATTACTCCTTATAGGATGACACTTATCAAGCATTAGGAACTCAAGAACTAGCTACATAACCTGGAAGATAAGGGTTTTATAGGACACAAAACCTTACCATGCGGTATACCTATACATTTATCTAAGATTTCATATGGTACCCTCAGGATTTTTCTGGGTTATTGTAGGTTAAAACATCTCATTATGGAGAATTAATATCATTTACCTCATATTGATTATATCTCCAACCAGTTTTGAGGAGTTATGGTCTTCTCGAATATTAATTTTATATCTGGCTACCATGAAGTTCATGTTAGAACATTAGATATACCATGTAAATTTTTTTTTGTAGTAGATATGGATAGTATGATTATTTGGATAGGCCTTTTAGTATAAATAACACTTCTTCAGTCTTTATGGATCTAATGAATTGGGTTTTCCACACATATCTAGATTCATATTTGGTAGTCTTCATGGACATGATATTGGTGTATTCCCATACACTTCATAACTATTCCAAACATGTTGAGATCATACGAAATACAATAAGAGTGCATTAGTTGTATGATAATCTCAACAAATTCCCATTTTGGATCGACAAATTTTACTTCCTAGGTCACAAAATCTTAGGGAAAGTAGTATATGATGATCTAGAGAAGGTGAAAGCTGTAGTTTCTTATGGGAATCCCAAAAATATCTTTTATATAAATAGTTTATTGAGGATGGATAAATATTATAGGTATTTTACACAAAATTTCTCACATCTTGTAGCACCACTCATAGGATAGACTAAGAAATGTGTCATGTTTACATGGTTTGGAGCATGTGAGAGAGATCCTTAGGAGATGAAAAGGAGATTGAGTTTAACGCCAATATAAATTCTTATAGAGATGGTAATAAGTTATACATTTTTTATCCATCTAGTATCAATCTAGGAGTATTAATCATGAGGGATTGAGGCCAAATGAGAATATTTATCCAATGTGTGTCCTCAGTTTGGAAGCTATGGTTCATTACTTGTGTAGTTTAAGGAACTACTTTTTAGGAGAGAATTTTTTGGTGTATATAGTTAAAAAAATACTCAAATAAATAATTACAAAATGTTTCATAAATCTTAGATAGAAAAGGTGTGTTGTGTACCTACAGTCGTTTTATTTTGAGCATGCATATATTCCTGGAAAGGGTAATGTAGTGGTTGATGGTCTAAGTTGGAAGACTTAGACACATGTTTTTCAAGAGGTTATTAGTGAGTGGAAGTTGATGGCCTTGTTTTCTAATATGAACTTAGAGGTCTAGGATCATCATGAATATCATATACACACATCTTTGTCTATGAACTATACACATTTGTATAGATTGAAGAGGAGCAAAATTTCTGATCTCGAAGGCTTAATCTTAAGGGAGAGTGTCTCAGGTGAGGACCCACCACCTAGTTGGGTTGATTATGAGGATGAGGTCTTGAAAATTCATGGTTCTTATATTTTCATACTGATGTATGGAATGATTTGATGTGATATATTGATTTCTCTACTTGGGAAGTAAATTTTAGACTCAAAAATCTATACTGTGACATAATCCACAAATACTAGGGGATAGGGATGATGAAATAGATAACTGGTTTTGTTACGCAATCTTCGACTTGTCCACAGGTCAATTCAGGACACCAGCAACCAATAGGGATTATAAAGACATTTCTCATTAATGAGTGCATATTAGATGATAAAACCAAGGTTTTTTTGACTGGATTACCAAGATCCCCTCTAGGTAGGGATGTCGTATGGGTGATCATCAACTATCTAATGAAGGTCAGTCACATTTTTTCTATCAAGGTGAACTTGTCATTAGATGATCTTTGAAGGATATATGTTTAGGATAACATACAACTACATGGTGTTTCATACACTATTGTATCAAAAAAAAGATTATTTTTTTAGATCATGGTTCTAGAATGGGTTATAAAAGGCTCTGGGTATACTGGTTCTTCTGAGCACAACCAAACACCCACATACCAATTGGAAATTCGAGTGTAGTATAAAGGTGTTGGAGGACATTTATTAGAAATGATTCCTCAGTTTTGGAGGTTCTTGGGTGAATCACGTAACACTCATCATGTATTCTTATAATAATATCCTCCATGTGACTATAATGATGGATCCTTCTGAGGCCCAATATGGTAGGTCATTTTGTTCCCCTCGATGTTGATTAGAGATATGAGAGGCAGTGCCACATGGACCATGTCTCGTATAGGAGACATCAGAGAAGGTAAAACTTATTAAGAATTATAATGATATAGTTCATTCTAAGAATAATTCTTATACTGATCATCATTGATGACCTCTAGATTTTGATGTTAAGGATTGGGACTTCTTACACATTTCAACTTGGTTGAGTTATAGATAGATTCAGAGTCAGGGAAACTTATAAACTCGTTTTGTTGGGACTTTTGAGATACTGGAGAGAATATGGACGGTAGGCTATCATTTGTAGTTACCATAGAGGTTATAGGCCATGAATAATGTCTTCCATGTATCACAACTTCTTTATTACCATAAGGACCCATCTTGTCTTCTTTTGCCTAATGAGACTGAGTTAGATGTTAATAATTCTGATGAAGAGTACCCTATATGGATAGATAATAATAGCCCAAAATCTATATGATACAGGTTAGTTCATCTAGTTCTAGTGTTATGGTAGTATGAACATGTACAAGATGAGAAATGGGAGTGAGGGGCTGATAAACATGCTCAATGGACAAAATTGTTCTCAGGAGACACTCAACCACCCATAGAAGGATACTCGAGGATCAGTTGTTTTACATAGGAGAAATTATATGATCATAGGTTTCCTTATGAAGTAAAAATACAATAAATTTCATTTTAAATATTTATTTTTATATATGTGGAAGTTCCTAAGAGATTAACTGAGATTTTGGGATCATTAGAGGATCATTCTTATACCAGAGTTCTAGGTTTTATAGGAAACATACTATGTTCATGGTTTGGTCAAACTATACACCTAAGGCAGCATGGTTTGGTTAAACCATGTGGGGGTGTTGTAGAGGGTGTACAGAGTGGTGCATAGGCTACAAAAGGTTCTCCAATACTCTGTTCCTATCCAGCACACATAGTTCCACATATGTAGTCTGGGAACCCAGCAGGCTCATGATTTGGCTAAACTGTGATGCCAAACCATGAAACCTCTAAATCTGGTTGAAATTACAATTTCAATCTTACTTTTATTTAATATTTCAACCCCATTTTCCTTCCCAAAATCATTCATAACATCTTATCCAGTTATGAAATGTCTACCATGGATTTTATCTCAAATTTTTACCCCTCCCTCATATAATGTCTGGTTCAATCACTGATGCTTGCATTGGATAACTAATGGTTATACCATCGATCCTCTTTATTCCATTAATTGTTATCTATTTGTATGTAATGATAAAACCATACAAGCTTATATGTCTTATTTTTTTTTTGTTTTTTAATTATTCAATTTTACACATTCAATCCCGAGTTAAAGGCTAACAAAAAATTAGGAGAGTAGTACCCGTATAAAGTAGGTGTTATGGTTATTTTTCCATAATTATTTAATGATTATATTATGATATGTTATAACAAAGACTATAATTTCCCTAATACAAATTGTAAATGTGAAATTAAATAAATAATTTATATTTCCTTTCTTAAGGTAGTCTTACCAACCCAAATGTTTTATTGTAGGAAGTCTACTTGATGCAAGACAAACCCTAGGGGTTGTTTACTTTACATTTTTTGAGCCTTATATATTAACATGAATTTGAAGCACCACTTATGGTTTGTTGAGTTATGATTATGAAATAATATATCCAATTTAATTAAGTTTATTATATAATTTTTTTGGTTAACACTAGACTTGATTCATCCTGAATGTCATGTTTCGGGTGATACGGGGTTCAAATTTTGAATGACCTGGATGGCATCATCTAGAATATTAATTAGAATATTCATATATGAATTATAAAATTATAGGAGGGATTCATGGTTTATTTCATAGAAAACCTTGTATGGGATCAATGTAAAGGTTCCATAACAATACCAATGTGTGATACATGGATACATAGTAGATTTCCTTGGATCGAATCAGAGGGAAATGCTAACATACCATACCATGATCAATTCTTGGTTCCCTATATGGTATACCATTGATGAACTCACAGGGTTATTCTTTTATAATAGCTCATGAGTTATACCTAGGTTCTTATATGGAATACCCTAGAAGGACTCCTATAGTGATGGGTTTTTATAGCGGTCATGGAGCGATGCGTGGGTTTCTTATACAGTACACCTTGGAAGGGATCATGATTAAAATTAATTAAATCAATTAACACATCTTCCTAGTCAAATAACATACTAATATTTGTTCTACACTTCACATACTTGAATACCTAGTTGTACTTCCTTTGTAAGTACAAATGCTATGAGAATTATTACATCTCTTATGAATATGTTTCGAGTCCTTGAGAATACACCTCACGTTCAGGCTAGAATCGCACACACACATATATATATGCATATATATATAAATTTTTTTAAATATATAATTATATATACCTGGTGATATCTATTCAAAGACATTTCGTCTTAGGCTGAGGAAGGTGGTATCAGTTAGGTTCCCCATGAAGAACCAATACAATTGTTAATTATTTTATTTACTATTATAAATTTATTATTACCTTAAAAATATTCATTTTATTTATAGAGACACGAATGTTCAAGAAACCATTGGTGGTAGCCTATATATTTTATCTCACACCCTTTTCGGGCCATCAAATGGTAGCAAGACATACTTTATAGATGCTGGTAGGGAAAAGGGAAAGCATCTAGCATTTTTTACAGAATTTTTAGTACTAGGATGGAGTATGGGAGTAGTGTACCGAGCTCATACTCATGATTATATTGAACATATCTTTTGTTTATTATGTTTTTTTTGTTTCTTATTATATTTTTCCGGCGCTCTGCTTCCTTATATTCGAATTATTTATAGTATATAGACATGATATCATTTTATTTATAATATTTTTCCTAGATATTCCTTTTTATTATATGTTGACAAATTATGTTTCTGTAGTAAATTTATTATATTGGTACACTATTTAATGTTATTTTATACCATCGTGATACACTATGATCATGAGTGTATAGTATTCCCATTGTACCACCATAGACCCTCATTGCAAATCACTAGCCTTGGCATATACGGATACATGCTTGAGACCATGTGGCCAACTGATCTTGGTTACATATGAGTAAACCAGGTCTGGGATGTTACAAATTTGAAAGAAATATATTTCTAGTATCTATTTCATGGATAATAAAAACTGATGGGAATACTAACTAGTTCCTTCAATAGTGAGAAAAATATAAGTGTGGTTTGATAAAGACCTAGTAAAATAGTTGATAGTGGATTCAGAAAGAATGATATCCCTTAAATACTAGATATAAACCCATCATGATTTATCATAATTCTAAAGGGACCTTGTTTATTGTTACACTAGGTAAACTGGTAACATGGTATTTCCAAGTTCAGTAGGATGTTAACCACTAAGATGTTATTAAAGTCTATAATTATCTTCCTAGAATAACAACATATTTCTCCTTTGTCAGCTTGATCAAGAATAGTATTAAAGCATGTTACGTTGAACTGGGCCTACTGACCATTATTAAATGAACAGAAATATTGCCTAATATTTTCTTGATGCATAATTTTTAATTTTGTATTAATAATAGAAAACTAAAAAGTTGTTTTATTAAATCAACTTTGTATTAGTGTGTTGGTGAGAAGAATTAACTATCCCCATAAATAGTCTCTTCTTCTAAAACATATAGATGTGATTTTTAGTCACACTATCATGAAAGTATGGTATTATGAGAATCCTAGACACAATATTTTGAATATAAATCTCCCATTTATTATTTCATAGAATTTATATTAATGAGAAACCAAATTACTAATAATTTATAAGGATATATTCACATTTTACAGGGGAAAATATCACCTTGAGAATCTCTATGAATATGGAAACAATTATTACATCAGTTTCATGGAAATGTTGAAATTTATTTCTAATCTCTTAAATGGTTATGGAGAAACTTTGGTTAGATACTTTTATTTTAGTTTATTGGTCATTACACCCGAATCAAGTGATATTAAAGTAGTTATTTTAGACATTTTTTCATTGATTTGGAGGTGACCTAATGAGCCTAATCCATCCCTCATAGTGAAATAAAGGAATTAAAAATAGAAATGGAAGGGGATTTAACTATATTTGAATCATGGAATAAAAAATATGTGGTAATAGGTAGAGGGGTATTTTTTAATTAATCATTATTGGAACCCAGAACATGAGGTAATCAGGGGAAGAGTAGATGAAGAATTTAAAAAAACCGAGGGAGTAAATATTGAAGGAATAACGGGATGGGATGGTACTATAAAACCAACACAATTAAAGGTAAATTAAACTCTATCATGGATTTAAATAAATGAAAATACCATTTTGAATAATATCATCGGCGGATGATATAATAGTAAATTGTTTGTTCTGGGTAATTCCACCAAATAGGGGATATCCAACTTTCTTTCACTTCATACTTTCATAGAAGTAACATTTAACTTTACCTTACCTTTTGGATTTACATAAGTTTGTGAAGTAATCTCTCCATTTATTTGATTTCATATGATACCAATATTAGTATCCATTTCCCCTATTTAAGTTAACAAGGTTTTAAATATTACTTGTTATTGTTTAACAGTTTTCACAAGGATGTTTTTTGATTTATCAGTGGGATAAGCAGGATATAAATTCCTTCCAAGATGAGAATTGGATTTCTCTTATAATTATAAATTTAATGGGTTACTTTTTAAGACATTTTAAAACCATTCTAGTTGATTATTATTTCTAAACATGTCATTATATTAGTTATTATATCCCATATTTTAATTCTGATTTTGTTGAAAAGACTATGATTTGTTATTTTATTGGAATAAACTTCTTAGAAATATAACATTGAAAGAATCATAAGAACCTCCCCTTTTTGGTAACTGGTCACTTTTTTGAGGTACATATTCTATTATTAATATGAGGTTAGAAACTTGGTTTAAATATGGGTTATGTTGGTGAAGTGTCGAACAACATCATAGACCGTACAATGGAGGTCAAATCACTGTGATGACTCAAAATATTCATATTTTTATAATTATAAGTACGTACTTCAAGGAGAAGTTATTGCATAGATCAAGCTTCTAGTTCGTAATTTTGGGTCCTTTTAGCCCATGTTATCAATAATATTCCTATAAGTATCTATGGTTTTATCTACTAAAGCACCCCTTATATTAACATATATAATTCTCCTATTAGATGAACTAATCCTCCAAAACAACGATGAATCAATAATTTTCCACCAATTTTATGGTGGGGATCTTAAAAATATGATATCAAATCTCTCAAAGTAATTATTTAAAGTTATATAATAATATTTTCTAATTGTATAGTTTTATTTATTAATTGAATATATCCCAGAATCATGTAATTTTTTTAAAGTAAAATTTTCTTTAACCCATTAATATCCCTTATTAGTGGAGTGGTTGTTGGAAACAAATATATATATTTATTTATTTGAATTTTAATAAATTTTTATTAGTATTTAAAGTATTATAACGGTATTTTTGTATCTAGTAATGGTTTAAATAATTTAGAATTCATGAGAAAAACAAGAGAAATGGGAGTGTTTCTATACCACTTCTCACACCATAAAAGAGATGATCAATTTTTTTTATCTTCATCAATGAGATGAGGTTACAATATAGACACTGGGTAAGAGTATTTTAATATATCCTAAATATTTTATGACTTTATTCCACCTCTAAAAAGGCTACATCATATTATGAATGTCTTGTGTATCTCCGTGATGTAGGAGGATATTACTCCAATGAGGGTTTGTATTTTACATATCAAAGGATATTCATGATATTTTAAGTTGAACAAGAGTTTTGGAAGTGTCAAAACTATAGTCAATAAATATTCCATACTCTAAATGAAGAATAAGTCTTCTACATAGTATAAATATATTTCACTATAGTTCATCTAAATTTGATAGTTAGTTAAACATACTTCTCACCATAATTATAGGGAGGCTCACCAGAGAGGATTTCTATGCTGAACTCAATTGAGTGAAATGAGTTATGTTCCACAAGAGAATATGATTCAAAATAAAGTAAGGTTAGACAATAATAAGTGGTTTTTGAAAATTAGGGACCTTCATACCACAATACATATTCCACACTATGAGTCTTCATGCAATTAAATAATTCTTGATGGAAGCCAACTAGCTATGCTATAAGACATGGTGTCATTACATGACTGATATAATCTATGATATTTTTAAAAAACCTGATAATATGGTTCAATTTGGTGAGTATGGTAGTTATTATATAATTTTTTAACTATCATTTTTAATTCAAACAGATGAGATTAAAAAAAAGATAACACAAAACTAAATTTGAAGTGGGAAAAGATAGAAGTTAAGTAATGATTTAATTTCAAATTTGAAATTAATTTTTTTGGATATTGATGAGAGATCTGATATGTAATATGAATAATTAAACTGAATAGAATAGAGATGACTTCTGAAAATAAGGATTGAAAAGAGTGTTATGAAGATGAAATATATAGATGACAATGATTGAAATAAGAATATACTATGAATATCCTTGATCATTTAAAATTACAACATTAATAATTCCCAAAAGAACACCGTTATTATTTAGTGTTATTTATCTTTATCAGAAATATTTTATAAGATCAACCTAATTTTTGACTCTATATTTCATCCTCTTGAAAATTAATACATGTAAGATAGGAAGAGATCATAAACCTTGGATGAGCAGTGATCTCTACCTAAAGTTTTTATCACATACTTTGGAGGTAGTGATTGATTGTTATATCAAAAAATTGAGGATATGTGATCCATAGAGTATCCTTTTTTATTGTTGAACTATGAAAATTAGTGATATGATGATCCTTAACATTTAATATTTTAATAATATTCTTAATTATATTTATGTTTTATTTGGATGGGTGATGACAAGATCCAATTTTAAATAAAGAAAGGTAAGATGTTTTTTCACCCTCATTCTCACCCTCTTAGGGTGTATAATGGGATTGAGATATAATAATGTTATATGGGGAGTAGGTTATTTTTTTAATCAATTGATATATTTATACTAATCTATAATACATTATAAAATCTAGATGAGTTCCATTGTTTGATGTATACACATACCATATTTAAAAAAATGGAATGATATGTCACCTTTTATCCCTTTGTATGGATTATTTTTCTTCTATAGTTCATGGGATACAAGTATGTCATCCCATAGAAAGGTCAATGATAAGAGATACTAAGCGGTTATTAATTGATGATTATAACGCACATAATTCTTGATCAAAAGTAGTTTATAATCATATTCATTTGATGGTGATGGATTTCTCAATTACCAAATGTATTTGGGATAAACATTCTAATATATTTTATGGTTACACCAAAGAAAATTAGAAAATTTATAGGTTGCATAATTATTTTTTTAGTATCTTATAATATATACCAATGAAAACATATATAGTTCCATTAGTTTTTATTCTAATGTTTTGGTTCCATTTGAGGTCATGGTTAAGAAATAAATTATTCTATCATTGTAAACAATATTATTAGATGATTAGCATATATATATAATCTAATGGTATTAGATATTGAGGAAATAAATTGTTGTTAATTATCTCTTGATGACTTGTATAGAATTTTTTTTCTTATGATATGAGTGTAAAGCTAAAAATATCTTTTGAACATTATTCTATGGAAATAACATTCAAATCTATTTAAAATAATGAATTTCAGGTTTCTAAAAATGAAGATAATATATGTGATGATTTACTATCACTATTTTCGAGTAAGTTTAAAAGAGGTAAGGGAATATTTGAAGGTACGATATCTTTATCTTGTTTTCATTGTTGAATAGTTTTCCATATTACTGATACATTTCTAATTAAATTTGATAAAGAGGGTGATGATTATGATTTTTCACCAAAATAGAAGAATAATCATCCATCTATATGGAACTTTAATTATAGAAATTATTGTAGTAAAAAGTTTCATTTGAATATAATCATATGTATGGAGGAAGAGGATGGTAAATAATATCAATTGGATGGTATTGAAAGTGAATTTATTTTTTGATATAAAATATGTTATGATGAAAATAGAGGAAAAATTAAAACATTATCTTGAATAGTATGGACAATAAAGAGTTACTTATATATATATGGAGTTGTAAGGATCTATTAAAGAGAATGATTTATAAAAAAATAAGAAAAATTAAATTGGAGGTTTAAAAAATGAATATTAAATCCGTGTTGATGAAATTGATGTTGTGGTTGATTATTTTGAGAAAATTATGGAAGATTATGAAAAGAATCATGTAAAATCAGAAGAATCTATGAATTAATGGTTTACGTTTGAAGAATATTCTATGATCACTAATGTCCATAAACTATATAATTAGAAGAATATTAATAATTTTAAAACTCTTGAAGAATAAGTTTACTATTTGAGATAGAATATTGAACCGTAAATAAAAATAGATGATTCAAAGAAGAAACATCAATTTGGAAGAATTTCAAATAATGTTTTGTAATAAAGGTTTTAGTGAGGTATAAAAATATTTTAATAAATGATGAATTATAAAAGGAAAAAATAGTATGGGATAAATCAATAATTGGTTGTCATGGAGAAACATTAAATAAAATGTCTTTAATAATGAAGAACACATGGAATTAGTTTAAATGAAATGTTCTCAACCAATAAGAACTTATCAATAATTTCATAATTATTCAAAAGTTTGATATATGTGGATAAGAGATAACAATGGAATATTTCCATTAAATAAATATATGTTCTCTCATTTTCTTGGCCAAACTATGTCCAATTATTGTGAAACTAAAAACTATCAAATAGGTCTTAATGAGAATTATTGAGTGTTCAATATGGGGGTTCATTGAAATTTATAAATATTTTAAACAAATAATCAAATTTAATATAATATAATTATAAATAGAAAAAAAACATATTGATTTTTATAGTATTTTGGATCTAAATGATCCTACTCTAATATTCACTACTCTTAAATAAAGAGAGACATGACACTAACTATAGTAGACTCTATGACTTTTAAAGGGGATCAAAACCCCTTGAAAATTCATTTTAAAACCATTGAGGAGCTATATTGGATACACCATTTCAAACTTGTTGTCTCAACACAAATATCCTTCCTTGTTCTATCTAGACGCACTAACAGAATCGTACCACCTTTTTCTACCCAGATGAATAACCTAAAATACCCTCCTTTATTTCCACCTAGTGAAACAACCCAAAAAACAACTTTTATGGGCAGTATAACTCAACAAGATTATGAAAAAATAATAATAGAAAGGAATAATAACTATAGAAACCAAATTAATAATAAAGGATCTAAGTGTTAAGGTAGTAAGGTTCTCTTTAGTAGTAATGGATCAAAAAATGATGTTTATTTAAGTGAAAAAACTGATAATCATGGTATATCACACTATACATTTCAAGAATATCCTCATCATAATTATCTTGGCCGGGTTCTATCAAACTCTTATATAAATAGTTTCTTATTTAATAGTTGTTTTAAAACTTTTTCAACTCAATAATAAAATGTTACCTCAATGTTCTTATATGTTGTGGTATCACATCAATTTTTTATTTAATTCACATGAAAAAAATATTCTTGTGGAATGTATTCAATAATCTATTAAGTTAAATAGGTTTTACAACACAAAATGGAATAATATTTAATATAAAACATAATATTTATAATAATAAACATTAAATATCTTTGGAATATCCCCATAGCATGTGTGATTCAAACTATTCATATTTAATATAATTAAAATTGAAAGAGATCATGTTCCATGGATATAGAGTATATATTAATACATGTATACTGATATTTAATCTAGTTTAACTATGGAATAAAATATAAACAAATAAATTTATTTAGGAAAAAATAATTATAGAACATTGAAGGAATAATAATATCAAGAGAAACCTGATAAATAAACATGTTGTAATTGAAAATATAAAGGTATAAGAAAAACAGAGCATGTTTTGAGAAAAGAATTACAATGAAAATAAGTGACTATGAACTTAAAAATTGATAATTCATGAATGGTATAGACTTAAAATCAATGAAGATCTATTTTTTCTCCTAGAAGATCTATTATAGAAGTATCATTTCCACGTATGGAAGTAACCTCATAGACATTGATTCATGAATGCTCATGTATTATCCCAACATTATTTTTATTTCTCCTCACATAAGCTCTATTAAAGAAGAACTATTTCTTCTCAAGAAATAAATATCATGGAATCTCTATACATCACCTCATGAAAGATCAAATTCTCCTAATATAGGATCCATTATAGAAGAACCACTTACTCCCATGGAAGATCAACCTATTATAATGTAATTTAATTTCATATTATAGATTATCCATATCATTGATGGATGAATAAGATACGGAATGTTATGGGCACAACAAAAGCATAGGATGGGCATGTACCCAACTTTGCAAATTTCCATAATCGATGATCAATATGAGATGAATACAATGATGAAAACTATTATCCATGGAAATTAATCAATGATAAACGGAAAAAGAGATAACCCATAACTTAGAAGAGAGGTTTGACATATTTTATATAAAATTAATTTAAATAAATTATAGAATTAACTCCATGGTGATTCTTTCTTTGTTAATGTGTCCAACCACGGGTTCGAGGTGCAACTTCATTGCGATGTAGAATCCAAGGATATAATTCCTCTAATGGTGATCCACAAGTGGTACACATATCTTTAGATGTCTCCAAATATGTCTCCAGGTGCTATAATGAAATGACCTTGCGTATTCAATGTCTGCCTTCGATCACCTAGAGAATCACTTCCAAAGAATTCTCCTCGATCTGGCGAATGAGTATATCTCTCGTTCTTGAGAGAATTCATAGAGAGGGAAGCGTTCTCTTGGATTGATAGATTTTATCCACGGATGTTGTGCACACAACGATTGGTTAGCTGGTGGAATGACCCCTTGTCTTATATAGAGAATAATAATATAACGAGGAATTTAATTCACTAGGTAATAATAAATAATTACCACATCTTCCATTAATTTATTTATTATTCAATGTTAAATCCCCATGTCAAATAACAATTTCAATGTTATTATTTCAATGACATATGCTTAATGTATTTAATTCACCAGGTAATAATAAAAAATTATCATAGGTGTCGTTACTTAATTTATTATTCTATGTGAAAACCCCATGTCAAATAATAATAGTTAGGATATTATTTCCATGATGCATTCATAACTTGAATGTTATTTATAAATATTATTTAACAAAATAATATTTAATATTATTTCTCACTCGACACATTACTTGGTCTACCAATCCTCCTCAATATTTACTAGGCCTTGAATAATGACTATTTATTTATTAAATAAATACAATTGCATTATTCACCAATAAATAAATATTCCATCTGAAATATATTCTCCCAAATAACTAGTGAAGATATAAATGATATTAGGAATAATAAAATAAATATCAAACCACAAATGTGAATAATATTTATTTAACTTGTTAAATAAATAAATTATTTAACTGAGACACTAGCAATACATAGTGTGTGACCCTCTAGGCCTCTTTCTCATTGGCATTACGCAGGATTGCCTAAAGTACAATATTACCATCTAGTAACGGGTCACAACACCCAAGATAAAGATGTCGATGCCACAATGACATGTCAACTCATACATACTCTTAAAATGTAATATAATCCATTTTTTCCAATATCTCCAATCAAGTGGGTTGCATACCGGTTACACCAACTAATGTGCTTGATTTATCATTATTTGAATTCTTGGAATTGAAAATTCCTAGAGAACACCATGGAAATGGATTTAGTATGGATATATAATTTCCATAAAAGAAAGTGATATATCTACTTTCATAGAAGTGACAAATTCATTCCCACATTTCTCATTAATGTAATATTATTTGTGACACACCTAACATATCCTAGCTCTTCCTGAACATCTATTGTTGAATTTTTAGTTAATACATCTATGTTTGTTAGTCATAAAACCCATTACCTATAATATTAAAGTATAAGTACCAATACACACATTTGTAGATAGGAACATCCAATGACAATTATGAATGTAGATTTTATAATGGAGGAAGGTCACACACTATAAGAAAGTTCTTCAATGTTTCATGAGTCCCCACCCTTGATAGCCTATATCATTTATGTCCCCTTAAATGATATCATCCGACCATATAAAATATATTCAAGAATTGTTTCATGACAATTCTGGGTTCTCAACATAACAAGGTTCTGCTAGGACCTTTTAGTGAGATAGTTATTCTTATAACATTATCACATACCATGTAATGTAAAAGTACAATCATGATGTGATAAGGAGTTTATAAATATTCATCCAATGAACATAGGTTTATCATAAACTATAAAGAAGTTGGTTTCTAGGGAAAAAACTCCAAGAGACTCCCACTTGAACCAGAACTAACTTCCAACAACCTACATTCCGCTAGCTCTCACATAATATTCCTACTTCTGCTGAGATATGCCTTTAGTCAAAGGGTCTACCAAATTCGCTTCAATGGACACTCATCTCATAGAAACTTCACCCCTTTGATATAAATCCTTCAAGAGGTGATACATTTAGAGTATGTCTTTTTCCCATTGATATGACCTTGTCTCTTGCAAGAGCCACCACTGCAGTATAATGACAATACAATGTAATGAGTTATTTACTACTAGGTACAACATAAAGATCCTAGAAAAAGTTCCAAAACTAGATGGATTACTTGGATGCATCAAAATCCACAATATATTCACACTCCACTGTAAAATCAATGACAGCTAGTTTCTTCGAAATCTTACAGCTCACAGCTCCTCTATTGAGACAAAAAACATATCCTGATTGTGATTTCATATCATTCTGATCTTTCTAAAAACTAGCATTAGTATACCCTCTGATGATAAGATCATATTCTCCTCCATAAACTAGGAATATATCCTAGGTTTTTCTCAAATACCTATAGACTATCTTGATAGAATTCCAATGTTGTTCTCCTAGATTTTCATGATATATTCCTACCATGCTCAGTGCATAGGAAACATTGAGTCTGGTACATAATATGGCATATATGATAGATCCTATCACTAAAGCATATATAATCTTACTCATCCTATCTTTCTCATTCTATGTCTCTAGAAAACATTTATTGGAAATATGTATACCATGTGATACTTGAACCAATACCCTCTTGCATTGTTCTATACTAAATCTCTTCAGTATTTATTCAATGTATGTACTTTGAATTTTTCCAACTAGCCTCTTGGATCTATCATCAATGATCTTGATCCTTAAAATGTAGGATACTTCACCTATGTCCTTAATATAGAATCACTTTTTTAACATGTCCTTCATTGACTGAAAGACGAGTGTGCCATTTCCAACAAGAAATTTGTTTTCAACATACACTACTAGGATAACAGCTACATTCCCATTGAACTTCTTGTAAACACATGGATCACATTCATTCTTAATTAAGAAAAATTATTTTATGGATTCATTGAATTGAATGCTCCATGATCTTGATGCTTACCATTATCCAAAAATTGATCTCTACAAATTTCATACCCTTTTAGCATCACCTGGTGTCACAAATCCTAATGGTTGTGTCATATAGAAATCATACGGAAGGTTCCCTTTAAGGAATTCATTTTTTTCATCCATCCTCCCAATCTCATAGTCATGGAAATATGTTTTGTCAAGTATGATTCTTATTGATTTAAACATTGAAACTAGCGAAAAGATTTCATCATAGCCAGTACCTTGATGTTATTTAAAACCCTTAGCCACTAGACACACTTTATAAGTACAAACGTTACCTTCCATGTCCATTTTCTTTTTGAATACCCATTTATTTCCAATAGGATTTACATCAACAAGAATATCGCCTGGAATCCAGACATGGTTTTGATACATGGAATCCATCACATAATTCATCGATTCTATCCATCTTAAAGATTCTGATCTCTCTACTTCTTTCTTATAGGAGATAGGTTCATTATTATCCAACAATAACGAGTCAACCTCTTTGGTGACATGGAAACCATTTCTCTCCAGATCTCTTACCTATCTTGTACTCCTATGCAGTACTTTTGTTTTAGAAACTATCACTTCCACGGGAACATGTGGAACCTGTTCTTGTAACAAATCATGTGAATCTTGAGAATCAACTTCATCAAAGTCAATATTCCTCCCATTATCCTTTTTTTAGGATGTTCTCCCTCTCAAGAAAGATAGACTATCTAAAAACAGTCATTTTATTATCTGAGGGGTTGTATAGGTAGTGTCCCTTTGTTTTATTGGGATACCCTATAAAGATACACTTCATTCCTCAGATTTTTAGTTTTTTTCCTAATAAATCCTTAACAAAACCCTTTCATCCCCTTACATGTGTATGTGACAAATTTTGTTTATTTCCACTTTATAGCTGAAAGAGAATACCATTTTCCTCTTTAGTTGGTACCTGGTTTAATATATATTCCATAGTTTGAAATGAATATCCCCAAAAGGATAATAGAAGATCCGCATGACTCATAATTGACCTTACCATGTCCAATAAGGTATGGTTCCTCCTTTTACTAACATTATTTCACTGTGGTGTAATGGGGGAGTGATTTGAGATAGAATCCCATAATCTTGTAAAAGGTTGATGAACTCTTGGTTAAGATATTATCCCCCTCAATCATATAGAATTTTTTTTATAATCTTACAAAGTTGATTCTCTACTTCATTCTGGAACTACTTTAATTTCTCAAAAGACACTGACTTATACATCATTAAATAGATATAGCCATATCTACTCAAGTCATCAATAAAAGTAATGAAGTAAGAATATCCACCTCTAGATTCTACTAGAAATGGTCCACACACATTAGTGTGTAGCAATCCTAGAATCTATGTATACCTTTCAATATTTCCGCCAAATGGTGGTTTGGTCATTTAATTTTGTAAAAAATCATGACATATATCCAGTGGTTTAATCTCAGAAGAGAATAAATAACCATTTTCACATAACTTTGTTTGGAACTTATCGTTTACATGACCATGGTGGTGATTCCACAACTAGGTGTTTTATGAGTCATGTGAACTTGGTTCTTCATCAATTAGAATAACATGATTCTCATAATTTAATACAAACATACAATTATTTAAATATTTCATTCCATAACATATGTTTTCATTATGAAAATAACAACATTTTTTTCCCAAACTTGAAAATAAATTCATCTGTATCTAAACTTGATACCCAAATGATATTCTTGGTAACACTAGGTACATAATAATAGCCATGTAATACCAAAATAATTCTTGTCAGTAATGTGAGGTGGTAGTCACCAATAACAAGATAATCCATCCTCTCACCATCGGTAGCTCACTGATCCACCTCTCCTCTGGCATTTTTTTTTCAGAATCTACTTAGTTCCTTCATTTGAATATACATGTGAGACCCACATGCTTTATCTAATACCCAATATATAGAAATGGAATGATTTCACTTGATAACAAATTCACCTTTTCTACCACTTTTATTTGGGTGTAGTTCCACTTCTAGTGGCCTGACATGCCACATGAAAAGCACACTGCCTCATTTTTCATACCCTACCTCTAGATCTTCTTCTTCTGGGTCAGAAGGTGCTCAGAGGCTTTAGATTGTTTATAAATCTTATCCCCCCTTTCCATTTCCTTACTCTACCTATTCACTATAAGGAATATGGGATTTTCACACCATATATCCTTGTTAACTTGGATAATTATGGTAAGAATCTCTGATAGACTCTTCTCATTATTTCTCATATTATAATTCACAATAAAACTAGAGAATTACTTAGGCAGTAATGATAAAATGAGATCTGTATGAAACTCATTTGGGAAATTAATCCCTAAGATATCCAGACCCATAATGTATCCAATAAGATTGACTAGATGTGGTCCAGCTAGAACAAACTCTCTAACCATAATATTGAACAAAGTGTTGAGAGATATCATACCTCTCTTATCTCACGTTCTCTTGATAGAGATAATAAAGGTGATACGTTATGTTATAAGCATCCATTTCCTCATGTTTATTCAAGAGATCATGGGTTATGGGTGATAATATGAGTCCCTGAACATCCGTAGCATTATTCAGATGTTCCCCAAACATAGATATTTCTTCAACACTCACATCATTTCTAGGAAAAACTCATAGAATCTATTCTATCACATCATGTTTCCTTTCATGGTGGAGGATAACCTGAAGGAGCCATTTCGACACTTGGAAATTAGTGCTGGTGAGAAGGTTTTCCATCTCAAGTATGGATCAAAATGATATATTTGATGTCATTTTGATTTCTTTTTATAAAAATCAAGTTTATCCTAATTTTATTACATTATCTAGATAAATATAAACAAATAAACAAATTAATATTTATTAGTCTCCCACTATTTTTTTGAAACCCAATAGCTCTCACCACTATCATTGTAATATCTCGTTGCTTGGACATTCTAGTGACAAGGATCTATATTTCCCTTCGTATTACCCCAACAAGGGTTAGTCAAAAAACATGAATGGTTTTAGGTATTAATTTTAAATTCAAACTGCATTAACTCACAACTCCATGATCTGCTGAGTGGACTCCCCATTCCCAAAATCCTTAATTTTGGATTTCCTCAACATTTTCCTCTCAGTAACACCATGTCCTTATAGGGAAGTCAAGCCTTGATGTAAAATAAGTTAGGTCAACCCAAAACATCAAATTAGAATTCCCCAATAATTAAAAACCCCCCAACTAGTGTTGGTCAAGTACTTTGAAGTGTTGTTCAATTCTAACTGATGTAATGGAAGGTTATAACAAATTAATATTTAGTTCAATTATTTTAATCCCTTATTCCTAGATTTCCACTTATAATATTTTCACATGACTATTAATGTTATGTGGGATATAATTAAGTTATTAACCATGTATAGATAATATTTACGCATAAGTCATTTTTATTTTAGTTCCATATTGTATGCTTTCTAGTTAATTAATTATGTGATCACGTCAATCATTCATAATGAGCAACCATACAATTCAGAGAAATTAAATAAAGGGTATGATCATGAGATTTACTATTGGATTGTTTATCTAGAGTTTCATAATCTTACCCTAACCTAGGGTAGAAATACCTTGAACCATTTAAGGTGCAGGCTTACAACTTTCCACATATCCACCTTTGTATCTCCTTGGGATGGTTTTCGCATTGAATCATAAATTTAACTACCTAAACTAGCTTGGGATCTCCAACCATTACATATTATTTTAACTAACAGATAGGTGAGGGGTAAAAAGGGGTTCACATAAAAGAAACCATGGGTATGAAGTCCCTACATATTAATGAGGACAAGGAATAGAAGGAAACGATTTTAATTTAATAAATAAATTAATATGGAACCAATCACATACAAAGGAATGGTCTAGCTCAAGATCATCCACATACATGCTATGAATTTCGCATGTAATAAAACTAGAATTTAATTATTTAATAATTCCTATTAAGATAAACTATGATCAAATTGATAAATAATTATCTTTAATTAATCAATATTTTTTATCTTAATCCTTTTCTGAATTTTCTTATGATTATCATCCATAACTTTGTAAAAAACATGTACCATAGAATAAACTCAGTGAATACCCATCCAAAACTAACCAAAATTTATTAATACTTGTATACACTTTACTCTTTGTGACATGTATCATGCACGCATAATTATAATTATAACACAACTCAGACATGATCTGTAGATCTATGAACATTATGCAGATGTTAATTAAACACACACACACACATATATATCAAACAAATATCACATGTTCTGTCCCAACTTTACTACCACAAGAAGGAACATTTCTCAAGGGTTACATAATATAATAATAAAATTTTCAATCTACGTAATCTAGAACCAATAAACAATGTGTATATTGGACTACATGGCAGTACTCTGCTCACCGTCCATCCAAAGTACATGAATGGGAAAACATCATGTGAGGTGTACTTCTAAAATCTTCTGAGCACATGGTGTGTCTAGTGGGAAACAATCCCTGTAGAATTTGTGTTACACAATCATCATCCTAGAAAGGTGTGTATGGGTAACATGACTTGGCCCTGACTAGAAGAGACTACCCGCCGTGTCTAGTGGGCCACATGGTGTGTAATCCAGATGACCAAGCACCTATCTCTCCTGGTCAACATAGAGTGTGAGAATTAACTGAACCATGTGTGATAAATGCACATGGCTTGATTAATTTCTAAATTACTCCTGATGCACTGAAACAATACACGACATGTAGATCCGACTACATGGCATGTATTCTTGTGTTATCTAGATAGAATTTTTATCACCTCCAGATGATATCCTTGATTTAATTTTAATCATAAAATTATTCATTTCTATTTAATCTGTGAGAAATGATAAGGGAGGTATAGATATAAAAATTCATATTACAAGAAATATTAAACATGAATTGAAAAACTAAATTATGAAAGATAAAATTATTAATTAATTATTTAAATAATTTTTAATGAAAATATGTTCCCTCTGATACCACTTGAAGGTTCTGAGAACAAAAAAACCATAGGATGGGCTTGTACCCAACTTTGAAAATTTCTATAAATGATAATCAATACAGGATCAATACGATGATGAACGAAAGTATCCATGAAATGGAATAAATGATAAAAGACAAAAGATATAACCTAGAACCAAGAAGGGAGGGTCAAAATATTTTATTTACAATTAATTTAATTTAATTATAGAATTACCGCCAAGGAGATTCTTTCTTTGTTGATGCATCTGACCACAGTCTGAGGTGTGTATTCATTATGATCTAGAATAAAAGTATATAATTCCTCTAGTTTATATCCACACATGCTCCAGGTATCTCTAGAAATCATTGATGGATTATCTGGGTGCTAGCATGGAAGATCCTCAAGCTTGTGATGTTTGCCTTCGATCACCTTGAGAATCACTTCCAAAGAATTCTCTTTGATCTAGTGGAGGAGGATCTCTCATGTTCTTCAGAGTGTTCTTGGAGAGTTAAGTGTTCTCTTGGATTGAGAGATTTTATCAAAGGATTTTGTCCACACAATGATTGGTTAGCTGATGGAATGACTCCTTGACTTATATAGAGAATAATAATATAACAAGGAATTTAATTCACTAGTTAATAATAAATAATTATCACACGTGTCATTACTTAATTTATTATTCCATGTGAAAACAAAATGTAAAATAATAATAGAAATGTTATTATTTCCATGATATGTTATTAATGAATTTAATTCACCTGGTAATAATAAATAATTATCATATGTGTCATTACTTAATTTATTATTCCATATGAAAACCCCATGTCAAATAATAATAGAAATTCTATTATTTCAACGACATGTTATTAACTTGTACATTATATTTAAATATTATTTAACCAAATAATATTTAATATTATTTTTCACCGGACCCATAACTTTGTCTTCAAATCCTCCTCAATATTTACTGGCCCTTGAATAAAGACTATTTATTTATTAAATAAATATAACTTCATTATTCACCGATAAATAAATATTCCATTCTCAATATATTATATCAAATAAATAGTGAATAAATAAATGTGATAATGCATACTTGAATAATTATTAAACCAAAATAAAGAATATACTTATTCAACATGTTTAATAAATAAATTATTTAACTAAGACAGTAGAAAAACTTAGCGTGTGGCCCTCTAAGCCTCTTTCTCATTGGAATTAGGGGGCTTGCCTAATGTCCAAGATTACTGTCTAGAAATGGGTCAAGGAACCCATGAAAAATAATTTGATGTCACAACTACATGTCACCTCATACGAATGCTTACAATGTAATATAATCCCTTTTTCCTAATATCTCTAATCAAGTGGGGTGTATGCAACTGTCATCAACCCATGTGCTCAATTTCCCAATATTTGACTTCTCAAAATTCAACTTTCCTATAGAACACCATGGACATTAATTTAGTTAGGATATATCATTTACGTCAAAGGGCCTGAGATATCTACTTCTATAGAGGTTGCAAATACTTTCTAACATTATTCATTAATACAATATTACTCATGACACACCCAACATATCCTACCTCACCACGAACATCTATCGTCATGGTATTCATCAATAAATCTAAGTGTGAATGTGAAAATACACATTAATAATAATATTAATGTCTATAGACCAATACACACATCTATATATAGGAACATCCAATGACACTTTTGAATGTGGATTTCCTACTAGCGGGTCTTTTTCTCCTAATATCTTCCTGTATATTAATAAGGGAACACACCATGGAAAGGTTCTCCAAAGTTTCATGAGTCCCCACCCCTAATATCCTATATTATTTTTTCCCTTAAAATTATATCATCCGACCATAGAACATATATTCAAGAATAGTGTCATGGAACATTCCGGTTATCCTCAAATCAGGGATCCACTATGACCTTTAAGTGTGACAGCTATTCTTAGGACATTATCACATAATATGTAATGCAGAAGAAGAATCATGATATGATAAGGAGTTTATAAATATTCATCCAATGAATACAGGTTTCTCATAAAGTACAATGAATTTGGTTTCTAGGGTACTAACTCCAATAGATATATCATAGAATGACCACTTTAATCAGGGAAGAATCATTAATTTCTTTAGAATCTTAAGTTCATTTTATGGAAACTCCATCTTATTCATGAAATAATATAATATCTCATAGAATAATAATCACATAAACTTAATATAACACAAAGAAGAATCATGATACCTCATGGAAGTTGAAAATATCTCATACAATCATACTCAAAAAAGACTAAAATAACTCATTGAATAATCACGATATATCAATGATGATATAAGACAAAAGATCTTTATAAAACGTGTTAGAATACTCATATAAGAAAAACTAGTCAAAAAACCCATTACACTCATAGAATATCAAGAAAGATAAATTTTCAATCATGGAAATTTTATTTTTCCTTTCAAAAACTTTAGACTTTTCCAAATTTTTATTAACAAGATAACAATTGATATACTATAAGTCATGTTAGATGTAATGAATTTTTGAAATAAAAGAAGTTAGAAATTATAGTTTTTCAATAAAATAATATTACAATGATCAAATCATAAATAATAATGGTATGTGAAGGAGGCACTTTATTATTTAGAATCCAACAATGGAGATTTATGATAAAATATTTATATCAAGGAAGAAATTGTTTCTACGGATTCTATTTTTGTTTTTTAAATATTGGGAATAATTTATGTAATTACATTAAAATAAGAGGAATATAATCATATGAAATAAAAAAGGAAAATTGATAAAAAAACAATATAATCTAGATAAATTGAAGAAAACATTTTATGCCCTCGAAGATGAAGAATTTTACCTGATAGCTCAAGATGAAAAGGATGAGATAAAACCAACAAATTCCATAAAATATACAATAATTTCATAGAAGAAAAGGTTAATGATTTAAAAGAAATAATTGGTGGATATTTATTATGTTTTACTCAAATTTATGACTTGGGGTTGAATTTCACATTTGATAGTAAGGTCTTCTATATCAATGTAAAATCTAAAAGTTCTTTAATGAATGGCAGGTGAATAAAAAAATTGTGTCAAGTTGATAGAATGGAAACCACCTTCATACAAAATAATAGAAGAAGAAAAAAATTGGCCTTAAATGATAAACCATTTCAATCAACAGGGTTCAATAAATTTTTATGATTAAAATAAATAATGTATATTTATAATTTGAAGAGAGATTGGGAAATGCTTTTTGATTAATTAAAGTGAGTAAAAAAGGATTGTAATCCATATCCTCCAAATCATAAGAGATAATTAGGGTTACAAAATTTTATTCACACCTATATGTGTGGTCTAATTAGTTATTCAGTTAACTATGGTCGGATAATTTTCATCCTATTTGTAGATTACTATAATAGGATGGGATGTGATATGGTCATATGTTCAAAAACATAAGTGAAAGACAATATAAAGTGGTTTAAAAGAAGATAAGAAAATGAAATTGGAAGGACTATTAAATTGTGTGATTAGATAATGGAAAAAATTACATATATTATGAGGATGATAATTACATTAAAAACATGCTATTAAACAAGAAGTTTCAATTGTGATAACCCTTTAAGAAAATGGGGTTTTGGAAGGAAGAAATCATTTGGTTAAAATTATTGAAAAACATTATTAGTAGACCATGGTATCTCATGTAAAAACTGAAATACGTGGACCAAGTGGCTATCAATACATAAAATAGAGTATCACTTAATTTTTGAGTATAATGGATTCTATATGAAATGTTTCATGAAAGAAATACATCTTTGAATCATTTTAGAGTATTTTAAAGAAAGTGGTTTATCCCATATAAAAAAGGAAATTAGGGGAATTATGGTGATATAGTGGATAAAGGTATGTTCTAAGGATATTCAATAAATATTAATGCATACAAATGATTCAATAAGAGGCCTAAAAAATTATTCATAGTAGTGATTTAATTGTTATTTATAATCAATGAAAACATAATTTTTTAAATTATGATTTTGAAGATATATTTGAAGAATGAGAAGAAAAATATTATGATTTGTGAAAATCATTAGGTTTTCAGATTGATGAATATTCAAAGATTTAATCTATAAAACGGAAGTGATGAGACAACATATGGCTCACTCAAGAATGACGAGGGATTATGTATTTTGAAGAAATATCCTTAGGGACAGATCTAAACTGGTCCATATATAAATAATGAAAAAAGGAATAAAATACTCTATTGTTTGAGATTTAAAATACTTTATTTAAATAAGTAGCTAAGGTGGATTCATGGGTGAAATCAATAAATGAGGAATTTGATAAAACTGAAAAAATTTAGACATTAGATGTTATATAAACACCTAAAAATCATAATATAATTTGTAAAAATTGGGTGTTCAAGAAAAGATAGATGAAAAAGGGTAGGTTATAAAGAATAAAAAAATATTTATATATAAAGGACATTCTCAAATTTAAGACAACGATGTCATAGAGAAATTTTCTTTTAGTGGTAAAGATATATACTACTAGAATCATCTTAGAAATGGTTGTTGAAGGAAATTTCAAATAATTTTAGATTAATTCAAAGACCATATTTCAATACATATACTTGAATGAACATGTATATGTAAAAAACCCATTGGAATTGTTCTTATAAATTATGATTCTAATGTGTGAAGGGTGAGAAAATATTGTATGACCTAATGTAATAATGTCATTCCTAGTATGCAAGGTTAGATACATTTCTAAGGTAGATGTTGTTCAATATAGGATAGTATATTTAATGTTTTAGTGTATGTCAATGATATTATATTCGGTGGAATCAAGAATAATTATATTGATAAATTAGGGAATTTAATAACTATAGTGTTTGAAGTGAGGATGATTGGTGTGTTGACATACATTCTATGGAAAATATTTCATCAATGTGAAGGGAAAAAATTAATTTCATAGAGAAATTAAGAAATTTAAATCTTTAATAAATTTATAATAGATGTGTTCAAGCATGTTTCAAATATAATTTTTGTTTAAAAAACAATTGGTACTCAAGATGAAAATGAGGATGAAGAATCAACCTTATACAAAAGAATATTTATCTAGTTGACTTTAATTTAAAAAAACAAGGATGTATATTTTCTATGCTACATTATTGTAATAATGGCTTTATATTTCTCACAAAAAGGAACATTTCGTGGTTGTGACAAGAATAGTAGTGTATGTTCAAGGAACACTTCATTATAGTTTGTTGTTTATATCTATAAGGAATATGGATTTATTAGCCTACTCAAATGTATATTGACCTATTGTAATTGTGGTTATGAAATACATAAATAGTGGTGCTTTCTACATTGGGATTAATTATGTTAGTTAAATTTTTAAGAATAATGATTGTGTTTAATTAAAAACAACTGAGGTAGAATATTTTTTAGTCATCGAAGCATGTATTCAACTTCTCTGGGTGAATTAATAATTATAATAATTTGTATAAAAAGTTAAATAACTAATGATGATATAATATAATTACAAAATTTCTATTGAGTTGTCTAAAAATAAAATTTACCATTACTTTATAAAGAACATTGAGATCTGACACCATTTCATAAATGATAAAGTGTATAATAGTGTTGTAAAGTTGTAATTCATTAAAACTCAAGATCAAGTGGTCGATATATTAAAAAACCATTTAAGGCTCACTTATTTGAAAGTAAGAGGTTAAACCTTGGAGTTTAACTAGTTTTCTTAAAATAATAGGATTTAATGTTCCCAAATATTTCCATTATACATAATTCTACAAATGGTACCTTTTATGGTGGAAGGATTATCTATTGTAATGGGAGTAAAAAAATTGGTGGAGATTCTATCTTCAGGGATTTTTCAAGAATATGGATAATATTAAATTTCATTATCCACATTGTAACACTTTATTCTTTCTCATGTTTCCTACATAGAGAGTTAACTCACATAGGCTTTGATAAATTATTAACAATACCTTTTCATTTTTAAAGAAATGTAAATCAAAGGACCCAATTATTTTTATTGTCAAAGGGGGAGTAGGAAAAAGTGAATTCCTATGATTTGAATTACCAAAAAAACAAAGGGGGAAATTTTGCAACCAAAAGTATATATATGATGGTTTGATTTGTTTTCTAGTGTTTATAATTATTGAAGGATATCCAAGGTCCTTTAATGGTATTTTGTGTATATGGTAATGGTATGAAAAATCTAAAATTCTAGAGAAAAATAGTGAAATGGGTGTTTATATAGTGAAAACCATTGTTCACACCGTACAAAGTTTAAACAAGTTTTATCTTTACTATGGAGATGAGGTTAGGCCATATGTGCTAGAGAAGAGTATTTAAATAACACATAGATTTTTAATGATTCTTCTCTTTAGTTTATGAGGCTACACCATAGTATTAATATCTATATAGATCCATGTTATAAGATGATATTACATTGTGGAGGGAATATATTTTACAGATAAAAGGATATTCATGATATTTTCTGTTGTTTTGGAGTTCAAGTAGTTTCCACATCATTATCAATGACTAAATCACAGTTCGAATGAAGAAGTATTTTACACTATATAAGGATATTTTACCATAGTGTGTATATATTATATAGTGATTTAAATGGGTTTACACCAAAGCTAAAGTTAGTATCACTATGGATAACCTCTATGCTAAAATTCATTTAGTGTACGGATTTGTATGCCAAAATAGAATGTGATTCACCGTAAAAAAAGACCATAAAAGATTCGGTGGTTCTAAAAAATCAAGCACCCTCATGATGTAGTATATTTTTCTTATTTTAAGGATTAAATTGGTTAGATAATAACTTCTAGAAACCAACTAGATATTTTTTATAACAAGGTTTCACAATTTAACCAATGGAATCTGGGTAGTCTTTAATAGATGTACTGAGATGGTTCAGTCGGGTGAGTTTGGTGGTTATTATAACATCTATTAACTAATATTTCTAATTTAAATGTCTAATAATAAATTAAGGATGATCTAAAGGAATAATTTGATGTAGGATAAGTTGTAATTTAAGTAAACATCAACTTTCATATTTTAAATTCAGTTTATTATGAATATAGATAAAAGATATTATATGTATGATTAATAATTAAATATAACATAAATTTAATGACATAGATTTTTCAAGTTATATATTTTTTAAAATTATATTTCTGTTATATTATGTTATATGGTATTATGAACATACAAAACATAGGAAAATGAACAAAATATTATTAAATAATTTGATATCTTAGAAAATAAAAAAATAGAACATTATGTGTAATTATAGTGAATAAAATACAACGTGATGAATAGATATTTATAGGTTACAATGTGACTATTGGAATAGAATTGTGACTATTGGAATAGTAATCTGAATATTCAGAATAGTAACCCAATCATTGGGAGTAGTAGCCGAAAAATTAGAATAATAATTTGAACTCAAAATAATAAAATATAAAATAAATAATATTTATAATGCATAATTTAACAAAATATAAAAATTATAATTCCATAAAATAAATTTGAAGATTAATAACTCAAACAAAATATAAGTACATTTTTAATAAAATGTATTTTAATGTATTTCATAAAAATCATAATTTTTTATATTAAAAATGGAAATATCCTATTTTAGAAAATTATTTTGGTAAAATGAATTTCATTTTTACAATAATCATGATAAAATGTAATCAGGGTTTTTTTAATTTTTTTAAATACTTTAATCATTAGGAGAATAGTTAAAATATAGTTTTTTATAACCAATATGTTTTTAATGACATTATTCATGTTGTAATAATGACCTAATCAATTCTAGATATGTTATCTTGGAAAAAATAGATAACGATAAAAATGATAAATTTAAATATATTAGTTATGTATCCCAAATTTAAATGTATTTTCAAAATTCAAAAAAGGTCCAAAGTTTCCACATAAGTAAACATTTTTTCATTTTTCTCCTTTACTTTTGGATAATCAAATAAATTGTAAATATAAATTGATTCATTGTGCTAAAATCAATTTTTTCTCGTATATATGTCATAATGTAAAAAAATTACAATTGAGAGGTTTTACTTGGATAAAATAATTTATTCAATAATTTATCCTTAAAATACCTCTATTCTCATGCAAAAATTACCCCTCACCCTCCTTTGGAAAACCACTCCTCCATTACTCTACAAAGAATAAATACTACCCAAATCACCTCTCTAAATCTCATTAGAATCATTAGGGAAACTCTACGGAAATAAAACTCCAAGATTTCAAGAAATTATGATCCGTATAAAAGGAAAAACTTCAAGTAATATAAATTATCATTTCATATGTTTATTTCATTTTCCTTTTCTTATTTTATATTATCGTTTAATTTTATAATAAAAATTATATTAAAATAGTTAAATAGTATGTTCAAATTATCTTGATAGTGTTAATATACTATAAAAAAGTTATATTTAACATAATCACATATTGTATTCCTCACACATTTTCTTTGGACAATGTCTTGTTATGAGTCGGTTAACCGATAAAGAGGACGTTTCCAATTATTTTATTATCACAACCCCTAAGGATGATTATAATAAATTATTTATAATATGTTAATGTTAAAATATATTTATTTCTATGCTTCTGGATTAAATCATTATAATCTATTAATAAAATAAAGAAAGATCCCTAGATTGAACCGTGGAGGGATATTTAAAGGAAAATATGATATCAAAATGTATCATCTTTAACAAAGGGAATTGAGGAATATAATACAATTATTTTAATTGATCAAGAGTGAAACCATGAATATAATTATCATCTGGATCCATGTTTTAATAAATCTATGTTTATTATTTTGGATGTGTAAAAGGCATGAAATAAAGAGAGATTTAAGGTAAGGTAATTCTAAAACCCAATTCTTTTTTTGGGTTATCTTACCTTTAAAATTATTATTTTTGTGATTGTTCATATATTTTATTTAAATTTTCATTTCACAATTATTTTCATTTATTTATCAGGATATACATGTTTTTACCTTGTCAAAAGGGATTGTATGGCAATTGAAAATATTTTTTAACAAGGAATTTATTTTTGAAAACATCTCTTTAACTCCTATTGATTTGTTTCTTCTTCAATGATCATTGAAATTTTAAACTAAATTATGATAAAAATTATACATTTGGGAACCAAAACGTTTATTCAATGAAGTATGATATGTTAAATTCTTTACCAAACACATTCTATTCCATCAGTTTATTTCATAAAATTGATATCTATATGTTATCTTTTCATGTGGCATGCATGATTATGAGAATTTAATGATTTTAAGGGTGGGGATGAAATTATATATCCCTATAATGAATTTATTAGTGTGATAAATCTCATTATATTATGTTTATTATGTATGAATATTATTCTATATTTTTTTATAATTATGATGTTACAATTTATGTACATTTTCTATGGGTGAACATGATGCCAACCCTGTCCACAAATGTTTGTGGTATTTGACCAATTTTTTGTGATGTTTCGTTATTATGCATATTCTACATTCCATCCCATTATCTAATGATTCCCTCATAATTATAATGGCCATCCTATTATTATTATATTATGATGTTTATTATTATCCTCCTTGTACTATTGATTCATGTCCCTTATATCTCCCCTTACTGGGCTATTAGCTAACCAATTTAGTTGATTTATATACGTCGGTGATGAAAAGGACTAAGAATAATTTGTGATATTTTATGAGGATAATGAAGAATTATTTAAATAAGGTTTATGGTTTATTATGTACAAGTGATGTATGAGGCTAATTTTCCCAAGATAATAAACCTATGGATTTAGGATTGTATCCCTATTATGTTTTTCATCTTAAAAATGATGTCATAGTCATGTAAGAAAAAGTTGGGTCACTATAGTTGTCATTAGCGCACATTTTTGTAAATTTTGTAATTTAGATTAGAAAATTTTATTTAAAACCAAAATTATAAATCTATATATTGGTAAGAATCCTATATTCTGGAAAAATATACGATTATGTAGTTTTTGGGAAATGAAATCCATTTTTAGATATTATAAGATGATGTGGATCTAGAATAGTCATACCTAGGGGTACTATCCTAGAAAAGAGAAAATTGGGTATTACTAGATCATCACCAGGTTCATAGAAAAACAGACTTTCTACACACCTTGATTATCACTCCTCGGGGATATGATTTGATTAATCACAATATCTATACATGTAACAACCCCGAACTTGGTATCCCATATTTGATGGTTATTTTTTTACAATGGAATAGATTCAAGAGATCATATCACAAAAGGTTGATCTGTTTAGTAGTCATGAAGAAATAAATACATATGTGGTTACATTATTACATTGGTAATTAAACATAGAAAATAATAAAGCAAAATTAAATTCATCCATGGAACATATTCAAATATTTCATCTTCATAACCAGATAATGAAAAAATAAAACGGTGAGATCAAATTATCAATAAGGGATACATATAGAAAAAATTATTCAATAATTAGTGAATTACAATAAATAATTAATAATCAATATTTAAATGTAAATAACTGAGAAAAATATTCCATTTAATCAATAATCTCAGAAGGAAAATGCATCCATAGATTTTGATATAGTAAAAATATAATGGATAGTAATAACTTAATACTGATTGAAGAAAATGAGTATTTATTTTAAGACATATATCTAGAACATGAACTAATATCGTCAAGACCATTAATAATATGGTTTATGTATATGGGTAGAAACACATTTGATTCTTTTTGAAAACAAATGTGAATGGTTTGTTGCCAACTATTTTTTGTCTCCTGAGACATGTGGATGCATCAAGGGGCTATATAATGTCAGTATCCACCCTTAACTACAACTAGAAAACATTATTCATACATATATTTATATCAAGAATAATAATACTTATCAAAATGTCTATATTGAGAAGAGGATAAAAATTTATCAATATTTCCCCAGATAAAATAACATTAAAAGTAAACACTATATGTAAAATCAGTATACGACTCAGAAAATAATCATATACGTGATACAAGAAAAATAGATATTTTTTGAATTAATAAAAGATTTATGATTTTTAATAAAATGGTTAGTACACAAAGTAAATAAGTGGTGAATTTTTCATAAGTCCCTCATAAATTAAAGTGAGACCAAAAAACACTTATCACTGGTAATCAATCGAATCATATGACCATAAAATTAATTATAATAAAATGAGACATTTAATATCATGAGTATAAATAGATTCATGATATCATAATTATATATAAATGGGAATTATGTATCCACCAAACATAATATATAAATGGTGAATAAGGCATAACTCACAAAAATAAATGTGAGACGAGACAACCCTTACCACTTTGTAATCAGTCGAATTATATGACCCAAAAAAGAATAAAATTTAAAAAATAATTAAATACCATGAAAATAAATATATTCAAGATATAATATAAAAAGGGGGAAGAACATACATAACATAATGGATATAATTGTTAAATATTACATATTTACCATAGAATTAAAATGTGAGATGACAAAACTCGTACCTTATGTCTGAAAGCGTTCCACACATGAACTTAATATCCTAGATAATAAAATTATATTAATTAATAAATTAATTAATAACCTATAAAACATATATTTTATTTTTTATAATTTTATTGAGTACATTTATGGACATTTAGATGAGTTATAATGCTTAGTTTCTTTGTTCAGGGAGCTCTTGTTTCATAGTGTTATAGTCGGTTCCCTTGAGTATAATTATGGGAGTTCTTGAAAAATGGAAAAAAATCCATAGGTGAAATTATTTAGTATTAATTAAAATCTATATGTTTAAATGGTATAACATATAATTTTGTTATATGTAACAAGAAAAATTCATTAGATAAAATATTGATAAAAAATTTTAAATTTATTTTGGTGGGTTTTAAAACTATCAAAAACTTGTGTAATTTTATATAATATTATGATTATATATTGGTTCAAGAACATTATAAAACATATAATATGTATATAAATTATATTATTTGAATGTGATATATTTTTATATCCACCCTTGAAGGTGATAATGGAAAATTATAACTCATCATTCTGCAAGGCGATGACTAATCACATCAGAGACAATATTTTCATTTTTAAAATAAAAGGGGAATAGAAGAGACTTGATGATGGATATTCCATTAGAAAAATAAAATTACTATATATATATATATTATAATTTATTTATCATGTCTATTTAGATAAGTGAATGTGAGTAGAGGATAGGAAAATAATCGAAAATAAACAAGAATGAAGATAGATTTTATCTCTTGAATATCGTCTCCTTGGGAACCTCCTTTAGACACATGGATTTGGTATTTTGGTAAGACCATAAGGTATTAAATGTGGGGAATATGATTGGAATGTTAATTGAGATGATTTTATAAATATTTCAAGGTTTATAAGGTATTAAGATAAGGGGTGGTTAGGGGTGGTATTTATAGAGAGAGGAGAGGAGTGTTTTCTATTATTTGATTCATTTGTTTATTATTTTAGATTAATATTATGAATAGTGACGATTTCCATGAATAAATATACTAACCATAGAATGTGAGTTATTAATAATGGGTGATAAATTCATCCATACATCATCCATACATCATCCATGACATAATAATTCGTGAATTTGTAAAATACTGTAAATTATTGCATTTCACTAATCACCAAATTTTTTAATTGTTTTATTAAAATCCCAAAAATTCACCCTAAACCATTTTTGATGTGTATATTTAAAAAAAGGACTTCATTTTAAGAAAATTATTTTCCAAATATTATAAATTTAATTTTGAATTAAAATCACCATTTATTCAAAAAATAACCATTTTAATGTATAACCGATATTAAAACACATTGAAAAATTAATTCTGGTCTAAAAAATGATTGTATATATATAATACAATAAATTATTAATTAATGAATCAATTTCATGAAAATAAATTTTATTTTAAATCAATATATTAATTATTAAATTATTAATAAACATTTACATTTTCAAGAAATACCAACACATAATTTATCATTTTTAAAACATTTATTTACATATTATATGATATAAATAGAATGTATTTTAATTTATGAGACAAATAAATTTTATTTATAAATTCATAGGTGAGGTTATTATTCTAATGTACACAGTATTATTCATAACTATGACATTACTATTCCAACGTCAATGTAAATATTAAATTGCATATCACGATTTGTTCAAGCATGGTGTTATGTGAAACATAAGCTATAAAATAAATTGAATTTATTTATGAATATACATACCATAAAATCTTGGGGTGTTATATTCTTTCATCCTTCAAAAATTTAATCCTATAATTATTTCATGAATATTTACTTCTAAACAGATGAGGGTGTTTTTTATTCAAATCATCCCCAGGTTCACACGTTGCTTATTCCATTTTATTGTTTCTCCAAATAACTTTTCTAGTTGGATATTTCGGTTTCTATATACTTTTTCTAATATCAAAAATCATTATAGGATCACCGTAGTAAAACAAATCATTTTCTATCTCTATTTATTCATAGGTGAGTGCATGTGTTGGTACTTTCATGTACCTGTTAACAATTATATATGGAACAAATGATGAACATTGGAGAGACTTGATGGAATCAGTAATCAGTAAGCTATAACTCCAATTATTTCTAGAATTTCAAATGGTCTAATATACCTAGGGATTACTTTCTATTTATCATAGAACCTTATGAAACCCTTCTATGGAGATACTTTTAGAAAGTAATGATCACCCAAACGAAATTCCAAATCCTTTCTCTAGCTATGAGTATAACACTTTTTCCTACTTTGAGTTGCTTTAATATGAACATGAATATTCTTTAACTATTTCATTGTATCTTCAATAATTTTTCGGCATATATGTTTCCTCTCACTAACTTCAACCCATAAAGTTAGAGTATGACATCTCTAGCCATATAATTATTTTTATGGAACCATATTTATACTATAATGGAATATATTATTATAGGAAAAATCTACCAAATATAGATAATGATCCCACATTCATTGAAATTCAATGGAGCATGATATAAGCATGTCTTCCTATAAGATCTGGAATTTAATTAAGGTATGTTTTGGTTTATATTTTGGTTTGGACCTCTTATTTTTGGATAGAGAAGTGTTTACCCATGTTGATGTGAAGTCTTGGGAGTGTTCTGGGGGGTTAGGACAAGAATGTGGATGAAAAGGGTTTTTTTTCATGTTGCACGGTTTTCGAACAGTTAGCACAAACCGTGCGGAGTATCCTAGGTAACTGTGCAACCATGGGAAGAGGATTGTGCTTTTGTATTTCATGGTTAAGCAAAACATGTGGAGTCCCCTATGAATCCATGTGAGGGGGGGGGGGTGATGGGTGGGAAATATATTCCACATGGTTTGTGCACGGTATGGAAAATAGTGCATGAAAACAGTGTGGCCCAGCAATGTTGGAAAATTTACAAAAATTTCATCCCAATATTTTAAAACCCAACTCGGGTTTCTCTTCCATTTCACCAAATTCATTCCTAGTGACAAAATTGGAAGGCCCAATCTTCTAAGAGGTGATTATCCTTCTATTTTAGTCTATTTGGAGCACCGTTGGTTACAGATCGAAGCATTGGGTATGTATAACGCTTCTCCTTTTTCTCATTTTTAGATTAGGGTTCTTGGGTTCTCCCATTATCTTAAAAAATCCAAAAAACCCAATTTTTATTATGGAACCTTGTTTGGGGCTTCAAGGGGGTTTTGAATTCGGATTGAAAGCTATGATTAAGAGTGTGTTCATCATCATATTTGAGGTAGGTGGTCTATAAGTATTATCCCATAGTATTACTTTATATTTGTTCACATAAACTTAAGTTCTTCTTTCTCTATAATTGTGTTCTTTGTTTCATGGGAGTTTTTGATGAAAAGGGGTGGATAAGTGGCAAATTGAAACCCTCACGATCACCATGGTATGCGTAGAAGAGGACTTGACCATTTTAGGGCCACCCATATCATGTGCTAGAAATCCCAGACCTAGTGAATGGTAGGGTTAAGTGAAGTATTTCCAAGTAAAGTGTAAAGACCATGTAAAACATGGTTTAATGATTGAATAAGTTTTCAATTTCATGATAATTGATGTTCGTAGGGTGATATTACAAAATAGGTTGTTTTGCATGACTTGAAGATGGGAAAATGGGGTTTAATGGGATTAGGTCAATAATTTAACAAAATTTGGTTAAAATGCCTAAGGGGGTTAGTGCATATTAAATGGTGAACATATAATGAGATGATGAAATGGGAAATGGGGAATATGATAATTGGATGTAATAAGTAAATAGATGAATATGTTGAATGGGTTTATACATGGGAAGTGGTGGTACTCCAAATGGGTTGAATGTAAGTAATTTGTTGTGTTATGAGATATGAAAATGTACTTGAAATGATAAATGGGGTAGTGGGTTAATAAATGACCATTGATGAATATTGAATGAGGAATAGGGTTTGATGAATAAATGTAATGGGTTAAGGCATGATAATGGGAATTTGGATAAATAAAGATGAAATGTAATTGGTAAATGGGTTAATGGGTTATGGAATATTATTAATACCCATGATGTTTTTATGTACTATGATTTCCAATAGAATTGGATGTGATGTGTTTTGTTGTGGTATGTTATGGTGATTTGATAAATAATAATGTGCACATGGATTGGTACAGTTGGGTATTTTCTTGAGGTTCTATTCCCACTAGTCGAGTTAGACTAAGGCTCTAAACTCCACCATAAAATGTATGGGTTAAGAAAGGGGAAAAAAGTTATATTCCCCTAATGGTTGCATTCCATCCGGACCGAGGATTCGAGGATAGGATAATGTATTGATGTGAAATTTGTATCCCTAGTGAGATTGGGACTTGATTTATTTCCCCTATGAATTTTTATTCATTTCCTTATACCCTTGTGTAGATGAAATTTGTTCCCAACCCATGGAACATTTGGTCATAATGAATTAAGTAATGAAGATGGTATAAGAAATGAAATTGGGATAAATTTTAGGAATTAATTAAGTGATCCTTGTATATCTAATGGTACCTAAGTTTTACTTTGTTTACATACCATTTATTTTATACTTGCATGAACTATCTATTAGACTATATATCTTTTAGACACTGGTGGTGGTGGCCTACTATTATTTATACTCACACCCTATTCGGGCCACCGTTGGGTACCTGGGAGGAGTTCTTATATGCAAGCCAAGAGAAGGGAAAAGGCCCTACAATAAGATGTTGATTTTGGATCTGGATGTACCTAGAGAAGGACCTATACATAAATTCAAGAACCATTTTTAGTTTTGGACATTAGCCTTATTTTGGGTTTCATTCACTTGTACTACTAGTATAGTTTGGAATGGTTGTATTTGATTTGTGGTTTGTACCCTTCTTGGAAAGTGCCTGGTTACGCATGTTCATTGGTTTTTCATAATTCATCTATAATATATATTGTGTGTTTATGTGGATCAATTTTATAATGAGGGTATAGTCTATCCACATGACTTATTAGACTCTCACTGCTAGTCGACAACATCTAGCATACGTGGAGGCGCGCTTGAGGTCATATGACTACTCAGCTCGGAGCACCGACTTAGTTTCTTCTGGGTCGAGGACATTAAAAATTTTTATTAGAGGAATTATTTTATTTTTATTAAAATATGTGGATGGAAGACAGGATATTAGGATAGTTTTAGGACTTGGTAATGAGCTCGTTCTTAGGAGTAGCTGACCCATGTACGAGGGAAACCCCAAGTCACCCTGGGTTGGAATTGTTGTTTTTGATGTGTGTTGTTATAGTTGAATGATATTTCACCATTGGTTGATTCACATGTTGTTTAATTTGATTTATTTATGAAATTTTACTCATTGTTGGAATGGAATTAGGTTGTTCATTCATTCATCATTTTAGGAAGCTAAGGATAATGTTGGGATGCATCATTATAGGCTTACACATGGGATGGGTGTGCGAGGAATAGAGAGTAGAATGTATTTTAATTAATTGAAAAATTTGAAGAAATTGATGCCTAATAATGGTAATAAAAGTGGGTGAATGGAAATAATGCAAATAAATAGTAACGGAATATTGTGTATAAGTAAATTTTATGAATGGGTTAACATTTTGGGTTTTGATAAATTGTAAAGGTTGATTTATTGTCAAAAAATAAAATGTATTGCCTAGTGATGATAAAATTTTCAATGAATTATTCGTAATGAAAGGTGTAAATGAGTTAAAATGATGATTTTAACAAGGTGTGAAATGGGGAAATGTGCCTAAGAGGAAGGTATCATGTGGTAAAAGAAATTTTTTTTGAAGAGGTATCGACAAAAGATTTGTGGATAAGTAAATTGGTTACCCCATGTAGACCATAACTCGTGGTAGGTATGGTAGACTGTATTGTTATAATTGTGATGATGACCTTTCAGATATCGAATGGAGGGTGTCTTGTTTAAGGTTTAAAGCGTGAGACCTTTCCCATCAATGGTTAAATCATGTTATTCATTCTTTGAGGTGTAGGGTGAATGATAAATTTAAAATGAGAATGCATGAGTTCAATGGTGGGTATCCTTTGTGCTTCCGGTTATATCCTTGTATGTATAGGCTGTGGAAGTGAGAGTGACCTAGTTTGAGAATATGGATTTGTATTGTGAGGAGTTATCGGTTATTATATAGCCTAGGTGGTGTGTTTATGGAACCCTTGGTAGGGTTGTGGTTGTTTTATTGTGAGGTGTTGTTCAATAATTCCAGTGTGGAAACTCTCATGGTTCGTGACTTTACAGAGTGGTTGTTGGACCCTATTGATGATGTCTGGTCCTTGGGGACCTGGTGAGTAGAGACCATAGGAGTTGCATTTTGAATCCCAAAGAGGATGTTTTTCTCGTACTGCTGATGAATGTGTAAATCTTTGGAATGGAACCTATAGTAAATGGATATTTTGTGCACTAGGAAAATTGTGCATCAAAATAGGGGAGAGAGTTCCATTCATAAGAATTTATTTGTTCATGTCATTATATATATGGTTTGGAGATACGACTAACAGATTCTTCTGGTTGTGACTCCAGTCTAGGGATTTGGTATCATTCAACCTTCAAGGTGACCTATGAGAGGGGTCGGGTAGGGTTTTTAGTGCTTTTTGGTGTGTGTCTAACATGTAGATGTTTTGGTCTTTGGAAGTGGGACTCAGAGTGTTCCATGGTGTAAGTTTGGCCTTTTGGTTTAAGTGAGAAGTTTGATGGTTGGATGTGCCACTCAATTTGTGGTTATATGATGATAGTTTTAGAAACTCAAGTGTGACCTCATGGGAGGTTAGGCTAGCAATGCAAGTACCTTGGAATATGAAGAATGGGAGATACATCATAGGTTGTGTCAATGCATACTATGTACCCCAAGTCTTATTGAATGGTACAGTTATGCCTGGGACTTTCATAAGGTCACATTAGTGCTTGTGATATGTGGTAAAGATTTTTTAAAGGTTTGTGTTGTATGAATGCTTGACTTTCTTGTTTGGGTGAGGGTTAAGTGAGGTATTTATGTTTTTTTAGCAGAAAATACAAGGGTGGCTGAAGTGTGGTGTTATGGTTTCGATCAATGGTTACACCCGTGATGAGGATGGTCACATGACTGAACTTTTTTGTAAAAATGGTTGGGCTTTTGGGTGAGATGCAGAGGCCCCCTAAGGGCTGATGAGGCTGACTAACCAAGTTACATGGTTATGTAAGTAAGTAAGAGATGATAAATATGGATGTTAATTTTGTTTTGTGAAATAATTATGGTTTTGATTGTGTGGTGGACCATTTTCTTTGGTTGTTGGCTATCAAGGACACATCAGAAGAACTCGAGCAGTGTGGGGGAAGTAGTGCCACATGAAACATTGCTTTATGGATGCTTGGTGATTTGGTCATAGAGAGAGGGTTAAACTTGGTTGGAAATCACACCTGAGGGGTGGTGGTTAAGTGTTGATGAGATGTGTATGCGAGAGAGCCATAAATCCTTGGTAGGTCATATTCATCCATAGTCCGACATTAGAAATGGATAACCAGGTGGTTGTGTTCTTTGAAAACTTGATAGCGTAGCTCAGCTAGTGACGAGCATGCCCAACATCTTGAAATCATCCCAAGTACATAGAGAAGCTCTATCTCGTGCCAAGATACATGATTGTGTTAGGTTTTATGAGGGACATTATGAAATTTATTCTCTTGGAAACGGTATATTTGGATCTTGATGATGGGATATACACCCATGATGGCTTTGGGTGAGGTCCTTGGGATGGACCTAATGTCGTCAAATGCCATGGGTGCCATTAATGGAAGATGAAAATAGTCACTGATTAATGTTTATTTTTTTGTTTTGGGAAAATATAGATATCCATGTCTACATTTTGGGGTTCTTCTTGTGACCGAATGTAAGAAACAGTGGTTTTAATCCCTCCTGAGAGCAGTGGTAACAACACTCCTAAGGTGGGATGTGATAAGTGAGTACTAAATATGGAAATGAGAATATCGAGTCGGTGTAGTGGAACTTGGATACCAAAAAGAAACCTATTAGGTGCATGTTAGGTTCCTAAGAGAGATCATGTGGGGCCTTGGATTTAGTGATTAAGGATCCAAGTGTTGGCTTCGGGCTCAGGGTGGTTTCATATGAAGTTTTGATGTTTGTGCGGAAGTCGTAAAGGGTGTGGTTGGATACGGCGACAGGTTGTGGCTCAAGAGGTTGGGTTCTATAACTAAAATCATTATTTGTGTTAGACATGGGAAATTAATCCTTTGGTGGCTTTATAACATCATGAATTTTATGGAACCTTGGCCATGGGATGTGGTTTTATGCAAACGGTGAAGCCGATGACATTTTGGAGGGAAGTAATGCCATGATAATGGAAATACATTGGAATTTAGAGAGTGAACTTATTGATTTTGTAGTATTTTAATTAAAGTATTCTTGTTAATAAGAACCTGAGAAAGGTGAGAAGGGGGTAGGATACCATTCACGAAAAGTGGGTGCTCTGGGGAAAGTCAATCGGGGCGTTTTGATGAGAGATGGTAAGCTTGAATGGGTGAGGTGAGAGAGTCCGACTACCAGGTTGATATTGTGGTGGTAAGTGTCTTTTTGAAATGAAGTCATACTGGAAGAGGTTGTGTTGATTTTATTCCTTGAATAGATATTGGAGGAATGTCCTTTCAAATGGTTTTGACGATGTAGCTGGATGGAAAAGCAGAGTAATTCTACTATGATGTTTGGGAGTAGTTAGTTGGATCATGTCAGGTGATGTGAAGGTTGGGTTGAGGCTCGAGGGGGATTTTTAGAAATTGGAGGTACTTTTTACCCAAATATGGTATAGAGATCCATATTGGGATAAAATATTGGGTTGATTACGTGACCAAGTTTTCATGTTGGATTGACTCGAGTGGTCATCATTTAGGTGAGTTATCCCTAATTGAGAGCTTTGGCACGGGTTTACTTGGCCGAGTACCTGAGAGTTTTGTGTTTCATTTATATTTATAGTTTTGGAGTGATTTCGTTATGAAATATGGTTAGGAGGATCATGTGTTCTCCCCTAATTGTTATTGGGTTTGGTCATCATTTGAGTCTGGAAAACAGAGGAAAATGATGCCAAGTGATTTGGGTCATGAGTTGTGTAGGGGATCGAGAAGATGTGGTGCCGATTGGTTCTCCCATGGTAATGTGATATTGTGTGTGATGTTTCCGTGTGTAGTGAGTAAAAAATATTGTCTGTGTTTTTTGTCTCAAGCACTAGTGGTTGGGTATGGTTGGAGTTGAGGAATCCTTGATGAGTTTTCAGTTCATGTTATGGTAGTTGTGAGGAAGACTTGTTGGGAATGTCCATGTCGTTGATCTGTGTTCGGTGAGATTTCTGATTTGAGACCAGAAACTTTGAAGACACAAATGGATAGGAAATCCTAGAGGAATTGTATCTACTTACGAAATCCTAGTGATTATTATAAGAGCATCTCGAGGACGATCTATTATAAGGTGGAGAGGTTTTTAAGGCCCCATATTTCCCTAAGGAATGTTTTTTTTATGTTTTGGTTTTGAAAAATTATTTTTTTGGCTATAAATGTGTTTCCCCATTTCTATGAGATGGATTAGGGGTGTTCTGGGGGTTTGGGACATGAAAGAAGAAGAAAAGGGAGTTTATGTGCATGTTTAATTGTTTGGGCATGATTAGTACAAACTGTGCTGAGTATCCCAGGTAATCGTACAATCATGGGAAGAGACTCACACACATTTAGCACACTATTAAGATAATCATGTGGATTCCCATAGGAAACCCTGTGATGGGGGTGATTTTCAGCCAGTATCTTTTGCACGGTTTGCGCACGGTTTGGAAAAACATTTGGGTAAACGGTGCAGCCCAGTAAATTTGGAAAATTTACAAAAATTCTATCTTGGGATTTTAAAACCCAACTCAAGATTATTTTCCATTTCATCCTCTGTAACCCTAGTAATGAATATGGATTTTCCAAGCTTCCAAGAGGTGAGTCTCCTTTGTTTCTAGGCCTTTTGGAGCGCCATTGGTTGTCGATCGAAGCCTCGGGTAAGTCTAGAACTCTTCTTGATTCTCTTTCTGGGATTACTGTTAATGGTTTCTCTTTTCTTTTCCGAAAACCCTAAAACCCACATTTTCTAGTGGAACCTAGGTTTGGGATTAAATGGGTATTTAAATCCCGATCAAAGGCTATGACTAAAAATGTGTTCATCATTGAGTTCGAGATAGGTGGTCTATAAGTATTATCCCATAGTAATACATTAGATTTGTGAATGGAAACATATGTTCTTATTTCTCCCTAATCGTGTTCTCAGTTCCATAAGTGTGTTTGATGATAGTGGGTGTCTAAGTTACCAATTGAAACCCTCATGATCCTCATGGGATGCGTAGATGTGGACTTGACAATTTTAGGGTCACCTATTTGGTGTGCCGAAAATCTCAGACCTAGAGAATTGTAGGGTTAAGTGAAGGATTTATATGTAACGTGTGAAGCCCATGTAGAACATGTTTTAATGATTTGTTATGTTTTAAATGTAATGGTAATAGATATTCCTAGGGTGATAAGACATAAGGGGTTGTTTAGAATGACATGGAAATGGGGAAATGCCGTCGAATGGAATTATGTCAATTTTTAACGAATTTAAGTTTGAAATGCCTATGGGGGTTAATGCATATTAAATGTTGAAATTATAATGGGATGATGAAATGAGAAATGGAAAATATTGTAATGGTATGTAACAAAAATATATATTAATATGTTGAACAGGTTAATACATGGGAATTTATTGTATACCTAATGGGTTGAATATAAGAAAGCTACTATGTTATGAGATATGAGAAATGTACTTGGAACGTTAATTGGGCTAAATAGGTTAATGAATGACCATTGGTGAATATTGTATAATGTATAGGGGTTTTTGAATAAATGTAAAGGGTTAAGGCATGATAATGGGAATTTTGATAAATAACTATAAATTGTATTTGGTAAATGTTTTTATGGGTTATGCCATAGTTTTAATTCTCATGTTGTTGTTATGAATTGTGATTTCCAATGGAATTGTTTTTGAGGTGTTGTGTGATTGTATGGTGTGGTGATTTGATAAATAAAAATGTTCACGTGGCTTGGTAGTGTGGGGTATTTACATGAGGTTATATACTCATAGGTCGTGTTAGACTGAATCTCTAAACTCATCCCGAAAATGCACAGATTTGGGAAAGGGACAGAGGTTCTATTCCCCTAATGGTTGTATTCCATCTAGAATGAGACTTCAAGTTGAGGATAATGTATTGATGTGGAATATGTATCCCTATTTAGAGAGATAATTTATTTGTCTCACCTATGCATTGTGATTTATTTCCTTATACCCTTGTGTAGATGGAATTTATGCCTAACCCATGGAACATGTGATCAAAATGGATTAAGTAATGAAGATGGAATAAGAAATGAAATTGGGCTAAATACAAGGAGTTAATTAAGTAAACATTGGAAATATAATGGTACCCAAGTCTTAATTTCTCTACAGACCATTTATTCTATACTTGAATGCACAATTTATTAGACTGGATATTTTGTAGACATTGTTGGTAGTGGACTACTAAGTTTTGAACTCACAACTTTCTTAGGCTATCATTGGGTACCTGATCAGATTTCTTGGCTGCAGGTTAGGACAAGGTAAAAGTCCCAATACTAAGATGTTGAGTTGGGATTAGGATGTACCTAGATATGGACATGGACTTAGATTTAGAAACCTTTTGGAGTTTTGTATGTTTTTCTTATTTTGGGTTTTATTCATTAGCACTACTACCATGGCATGACATGGTTATATTTTATTTTTGGTTTGTACCCTACTTGGGAAATTCTTGGTGATGTATGTTCATTGGTTCTTCCTGTTGATTCTACTATTTTTATTGTGGTCTACTGTGGATCACTATAATAATGAGGGTATAGTCTCCCCACATGACTTATTAGACCATCACCACTGGTCGACAACCTCTAGAGTACGAGAATACGAGCTTGAGTTCATGTGACTACTCAACTCGAAGGGATAGATTAATAGATTCCATGTAGGGGAAGTTTCACTTGCAATGTTTAAATAGTCCTTTTAGACTATCTATCCATTTTTAGGTGATTAGATTTACTCAAATGAATCTTATTATCTAGATAATTTTGAGTTATCACCAAAAAATATGATATAAAAAGGGTATCTCGATCAGACACAGTCGATTGAGGTCCACCATGAAGACCTATAAATTAATTAATAAAGAGTCATTTTAGGCTCACAAGAGGTAAATCTTATCTATAGAATAAAAATGTTCCAATTATGTATGTTTATAAACAGTAAACCATATTTTATTATTCTTTCTATGGGGTATTTTGTAATCTAGTGACAGAGTCCAAAATAATGACATCTCACTTAAATGAAAGAATATGTTGAGGGTTCATTATTCTTCCAAGATGTTGTCTCTCATTCTTCACTTGTTGAAAAACTATACATATTGACACATACTCAAAAAGTTTCTACTTCATATTATCCCACAAAAAATGTTCCGTAAGATATCTATACATCTTTGTACTACTAGTGTGTATAGAGAAATTTGATCTATGAGCATCATCCAATAATTCTCTTTTTATATCAGGTATTTGTGGAACACATAACCACTTTCCAATTTTAAAAATTCTACCCACATACACAAAGTATTATAATTTTAAATCGTTCAAGTATTTGATTTAGTTTTGAATATTATCATCATCATAGTGGGATCCTTTTATCATTTCCAATAAATATGGTTTCACAATCATTTGAAAAACGATTTATGTTTTCCTTTCAATATATATTCACATATCCATATTTAATAAGTCTATAAACATAGTTTATATTTTAGTCTTAATTGTGGTTAGAAATCAATGTATTTGCTGATTAATCCATCTGCTACCTTTTTTTCTTTTCCTGCGTGGTAGCGTATTGTGAAATCATAATCTTTGAGTAAATTGAGCCATCATCTTTTCATTATGTTGAGTTCCTTCTAAGTAAATATATATGTAAAACTAATTTGATTTGTATATATCTCACATATTTATCCAAATAGATAGTGTATCCATATATTCTGAGTAAAGATTATGGATTCTAACACACGATCATGAGTTGGATAATTTTGTTCATGAATCTTCAACTGCCTTGGTGCATATGTAATAACATTATCATTTTATATAAGGACACAACCTAGTCCTTTAATTGATTTATAACTATATATAACAAACCCTTCATTTCATAATAGTAGATCGAAAATTAGATAATTGACTAATCATATCTTTAACTCTTAAAAACATTCTTAACTTTCTTTTGTCCATATAAACATTAACCCTTTACATGTGAGATTGGTTAACGAGTAATCCAATCGGGACAAATTCTTAATGAAATGCCAATAGTAACCTACTAAACCAATAAAATTATTTACCTTAGGTATGTTATTTGGTGTAGGCCATTCTTGGAATTCTTTTTCATTACAAGATAAACTACGATTCTATCCTTAGAGACAATGTGGCTAAAAAAATAAATTTCTTAAATCTAGAATTCGAACTTGCTAAATTTTTCATATAACTATATCCTTTTGAGAGTCTCTAGAATGGTCCACATGTGATTCTCATGGTCTTAATATGTTTTATAATATAACATAATATCATCAATGAATACCACAACAAAATCATCAAGATATTCCTTAAATATTTTATTCATCAGATCCATAAAATAGAGGGTGAATAAGTCGATACAAATGGAATTACTGTAAAATCATAATAACTATACCTCATCCAAAAATTTACCTTTGTAATATCTTTATTTACTCACAATTTATGATACCCATAATGAAGTTCAATCTTTAAAAAACATCTAACTCCATGAAGTTGATCAAATAAATCAGCAATGTGAAGTATATGATACTGACTTATTATTGTAATGACATTGATTTTCCTATAGTCAATTCACAGACTCATGGATCCATATTTCTTCTTAACAATGAGAAAAATGTATCCTTATGGCGAAACACTATGGTGAATAAATCCATTATTACTCAAATCCTATATTTTTTTCTTCAGCACCACTAATTACTTAGTGGGCATTCTATAAGGAATCCTTAATATTAGTCTAACATCAAGGGCTAAATCAATGGTAAACTTAAATTCATTCTCTAGGTGTGTCGGGGTAATTATTTAGTAAATATATCAATATATTCCTATAAAAAAGATACATATTTGATTTGGATCTTACCTTCTTCATCCCAAGATGTTTTTTTCTCTTCATTCGTAATAATTTCATTCTATAGAGCTACTGGGGTTCAATCTAGATAAGAATATGTTGATGAGTTTCTTATATAAAGATAAGGAATTATAAACCTTCATCACAAATCATACATTCCTACTTCTTGAAATAAATTTTCACATAATGGGAATTGATTCATTGTTATATTATTATTTGATGCTATATTATTTTCATGCTTATTAGATGTCCTATTATTCTCTTTGACAATTTCTTCTTCCTTCTTCTTCATGTTATTGAATTTTTTTTATTTCATTTCATTTATCACTAGGGAAATATTTGTCAAATAATTTCTCATTAAAATTTATCCATTAAATTTTTTCTATTTAATCTTCCTCATTATTATAGATAAATTTCCACCTTTTATCAACACCACACTTTAATAAATATACCACTAGCACTGCCTTTTTCTTTTCATCACATCCCAATGATAGAAATATATTTTCAAGGGACTTGAACCATTTATCACGTACCACTATATTTGTAATCACACTTAAATATAGGGATTATTAAACATGAAATTATCTATCCTAGGTTTAGTATGTTTATTCATCATAACCTGAGTGGGTTTTCCTAATATGATCATGATTTGCTGACCTCCAACCCCAACTGTGTTGATTTTCTCGGTGGGTAAATCCTTACACTATCTGTGAGTATTGATTCCCATTTTTCTATTAAGAGCCATCACTAAATAATGGAACACTCTGAGTTAACTCATAATCATCATGATAATTGATATAAAAATTCACTATAAGGAAATTATCATGTTTATTTAGCAACCAATTTCCAAGTTTTCCACTAAACCTTACTAAAATACCAAATATAACAACCCCAACCAGAGTAGCCCAGTGTCAGTGGTAATTCTTTTTAATGGAATAGATACAAGAGATTAAATCATCGAGGGATTATTAATTTATTAGTCTTTAATAATTAGATAGATACATGGTTTCATTATTACATTGGTAATTAAACATTTAACATTAAAAAGGAAAATAAATGGCTTCCTTTACAATTATTCAAATATTTCATCTTCAAAACTTTGGGAAGGAAAAAAATAAATGTAATCTGAAATGATCAAAAAGGGTTACATAAAGAAAAAAATGAATCAATAAAAAGTGAGTAGTAATAAATAAGGAATAATCAATATGTAAAGGTATGTAACTGAGAAAAATATTCCATTTAATCAATAAAATAAGAATGAAAATACATCCATGGATTTTCTAATAGTGAAAATATAATGGATTGTAATAACTGAATACTGAATGAAGGTTATTCATAATTATTAGAAGCAATGTATTTGTAACATGAATCAATTCCATTATGACCATTCATAAAATGGTTTACATTTTTGGGTAAAAACTATTGTGATTATTCTGGGAAATAAACATGAATGGTTCATCTCTAACTATGTGGTCTCATGAGACCTATCCATGAATCAAGTGAATATATAAGGTTGGGAACAAAACAACACTATATGTTCAAATCATTATTCATATATATATTTATATCAATAATAATACACCTTATCAAAATGTCTGTATTGATAAGAGGATACATATTTATAAATATTTACCAAGTTAAAATAACATTCAAAGAAAACATTATATCTAAAAATGGTATATGTATTAGAAAATAATCATATACACGATAAAATAAATATATATTCAATGATTTAATATCATAAATAATGTGGTAGTATAAAAAGAAAATATGTGAGAATATGGCATATGTCCCAACGAAATTAAAATGAGACAAATAATCCTTACCACTTGTAATCAATCGAATTTTATGCCTGTAAAATTAGTGATCATAAAATGAAACATTTAATGAAATACAGATAAATAGATTCATGATATTAAATATCATAGGGTAGTATACATACACCAAAAAAATAAATAAGTTGTAAATAAGGAATATTTCATAGAAGTAAAAGTGGGATGAGAAACTCCTTACCACTTTGTAATCAGTCAAATTGTCTGTCCCCAAAAAAGATAAAAATATAAAAAATTATTAAATAACATAATAAAATATTCCTAATATAATATAACAAAGTGTTAGTAAATACATAACACAAAATAAACAAGTGGTTAATATTACATATGTCTTACATAAATAAAAAGTGAGTTAAGAAAACCCTTACCTTATGTTTGAAAGTGTTCCACACCTGTACTTAATGTCATGGATAATACAGTTATATTTATTAATTAATTAATTCATAGCCTATTAAAGATATGTTTTATTGATTATAATTTTATTAAGTCATTTTATGTCCATTCCTATTAGTTGTTATGGTAAATTTAGTTTTTCTAGGAGCATTCATTTCTTGGTTTTATGGTTGCTTCCCTTGTGTATAAATATGGGAGTTCTTTTAAAATGTAAGAAAAACAAAATAAGTAAAATTATTAAGTATTAATAAACATAAATAATTCTAAATGGACTCATATATAATTTGGATTTATGGAATGAGGATGATTCATTAGATAAAACACTGATGAAAATGTTTAAATTTATTTTGGCAGTTTTCACGACCATCATGAACTTGTGTTATTTTATGTAATATTAGGTTTATATATTGGTTATATAATATTATATAACATATAATATGTATATTAAATTATTATTTAACCATATAATGGTTTTATTAAAATCCTTGAAGGAATTAATGGAAAAAAACACTTTATTCACGAAGGTGGTGAATCGACACATCACAGACGATGTTTTCATTTTTAAAATAAAAGGATAAAAGAAGAGTTTCAATGATGGATATTCTATTTTAAAAATAAAATACATGTATGTATATGATACTAGAGTTATAATGTCTCTTTTTATAAGGGCAGTTGAGCATAGGATAATTAAATAAAATAAAATAAAAGTGAAATGAGGATTTTACTTCTTGAATATTGTCTCCTTGGGAACCTCCTTAATGCAAATGGGTTTTGGTATTTTGGAAATAATATAATGTATTAGACTTGAATAAGATGTTTTTTGGAAGGTAATGTTTTATACTTTTTACAATATTCTAGGCTTAGAAGGTGTGAGGAGAAGGGGTGGTATTTATAGGGAGAGGAGTGTGGTGATTTTATTATTTTATTTATTTGTTAATTATTCTGGCTCAAGACTATCAATAATGATGATTCCCATGAAAAAATAAAATTAATGGATAATTTTAGTTCTTTGTAATGGGATATTTACCCCATCCATAAAATATACATGAATCAATAATTCATGCATTTGTTAAATATTGAAAATTATCGTATTTCCCTTTTCACAAAACATTCAACTATTTTATGAAAATCCCAAAAAATTAACCTTACCATTATAAAATTTGTAGATTTATGAAATTGACTACATTTTATGAAACTATTTTTAAAAAATTCAAAAAAATATTTTTTAATTAAAATCATTATTTATTAAAAAACCCAATTTAAATATTATAACTGAGTTTACGACACTTTGAAAAATTAATTATGTACTCATAAAAATATCTTATATTTATAATAGAAACTAATATTAATTTATGAACTTATTTTAGGAAAATGATTTTTATATCATTATACTAATAATAAAATTATAAATAAACATTTATGTTTCACAAAAATATCAACATTTAATTTATCATTTTTAAAACAATTATTTAATTATTACACAATATGAAATTATCTTATTTTAATTTATGAGATGCCTAAATATTATATATACTTTCATAGGTAGTTTTATTATTATAATGGAAACATTACTATTCCTAATATTTACATTACTATTCCTACATCCATGTTAATATTTTAAAGTATATCATTGTTCATTTAAGCTATGTGTTTCATGGAATGTAAGCTATTGAATAAATTAATGGGTATATATATAAAGTAATTATTACTCTTAAATTTAAAAATGAATTAAAGTATATGATCTTAGAAGCATCATTTTAGAAAAGTCTATATAAAGTGATCTCATAAGATATGACATTAGAATTAATTTTCACATAAGAATAAATTATTTGTTCAAACATTGGTGATGTATATTTTGTTCAAAACTTTTATATTTTAGAATGTGGTATCAACCAGGAGAAACCAAACCAACATGCCATGTGAGGGAGAATACAATGATTTTTTGAACAACATTCCCAATGAAATGGGATTCTGAATTCAAAACATCATGATGAGTATTACCTAGATATATTAGGCTATGAACAATAACCCAAACCATATGTAACATCTACCTTCACCCAAGAAGGAGAAAATGGACATCAAGTACTTTATATGACAACCACCACCAATATTTTACAGAACATTTAATCCACTTGTCATGGAATTATGGTATATCTCAATATATAAGATCTTTTTTTTGTGATCCAATATTTTGAGAAGGATAAAGTCACCTTTTTTATCTATCATTTACATTGAGTGGATGATCATTGGTGAGTGTTGATAATGAACACCAATTAAAAGGATGAAATGTAAAAAAAAGAGTGGGAATACCTTAATAAGTTATTTCATAACAATAATTTTCTGTGAATTCTTCTAAAAAAGTTAGAGATAGAATTATTAGATATTAAGAAAATGTAGGGAGAATTTTTAATGTCTTACGGGGATAATTTCACAAGGATTTCAAGATGAGTGATTGGTTTGTAATAAATATTGATAGAAAAATAGATAGATAATTTAGTGGTTTAAAACCACACTATCAAAATGATCCATCTATCTGAGACATCGGGAACGATGAAGAAGTAGTTCGGTGGGATCTTAATTTAGAGATAAAGTTTATCTAATGTACCCAATTATATTGGGATAATAAGAGAATAATGTAATTTTGTGTTTCAAGATAAAATTAAAAAATATGAAATAAGATCCAACCTTCCACATGTCAAAATAGTGGAAGAAGCATCATGTTAATTACATCAAATTGATAGGGAAATGATTAATGTGTGGGAGATAAGGCCACAAAAATAATTAATGTAAAAGAAACATGAATAAGCTAACCAACATGATAGATGAAAGGAATGATCCTCCCAATTCACCATGCATATTTCTATGCTCTAACTGTAGGGAGAAATTGAATTATACAATAGAGTACACACAACCACGAGTCATCAAGGGGAATTGACATCAACAACCATCCTACCCATATGAAAATGGTAAATATTATTTCATCACTACCACTAAGGTGGAAAATGAGAATGAAGTTACACAATTTACACTTCCTATTCACTCAATAATGGAATAAGTTTTGTGTGATTATGATACTTTTCATTCCTTTATATCATGAATGTTTTTATAAAACTATGGAATACAAACCCTAATTATTTGATATAGAGATAGTTTTAAAACAAAAAATGTTTTGATTAATACATCCAAATTATTTGATTCTTCTCCTTTTATATTATTTAGGATGATTCTTTTAGAAAATATAATAATCGTTCCCTTTATGGAATTTGATTCCATACTCGGCCTGGATTGGCTCTCATTATGTAGAGCTAACATATAATTTTTGGACAAAGAAATATATTTCTATAATATAAACCATCCCATGATCCTATATAAATGAAAGTAATATCATGAATATCCTTTTGAAAATCCATCACGTTTGTGGGTGTTGATACCTTGTGAATGATAAAATATTCCCAAAATGGTTGAGTCAAATGAGAGTATCACCCTTGAGTAAATTCCCATTGTAAGGGAATATACTGATGTATTCCCTAAAGACTTGGTTGACCATCTCCTAGATTTTAAGGTAGGGTTATCAAACAAAATTATTCCCAGATCCAATCCTATCTCCAACTGCACCTATAGGATAACACTGATCAAACTGGAGGAGCTAAGGAATCAAATATAAGCTAATTTGTAAAAAGGATCCATACCCCCAGTTCATCAACTTGGGGTGAATTGGTGCACTTTTTCATGAAAAAGTATGGATCAATGAAGTTGTGTATAGATTATCAGTAGTTAAATGATATCAATATAAAGAAAAAATATCCCCTTGGAAGTATTAATGACTTATTTGATCAACTATATTGAGATCAAAACTTTTCGAAGGTGGATCTTCAGTTCAGATATCATCAACTAAAGGTAAAGAGTGATGATATTTAGAATAAATCCTTCCAAACAAGGTATAGAAACAATCAGTTCACAGTGATTCCATTTAGTCTTATATATACCCCTAAAATATTCATGGATTTGATATATAGAGACATTAGAGACTACCTTGAAAATTTTTTGGTAGTATTTATTAATGTTGATCCCATTTACTAAAACAACAAAGAGGAATAAAAAGAGCACATAATGATTGTTATGGTGACATTAATAAAAAATAAAATATATTACATGTTTTGTATGTGTTACATTTACATGTAGTATGTCACATTATTTGGGCATGTGATCACAATTGTGGGAATTTTAATGGTCTCTTCAATGAAAAATGCTATTTAGGAATGACTCAGACCATCATGTGTCATGAAAATCGATAGTTTTCTTAACTTAGGTGGGAACTAATAGTGATTTCTGATAAATTTATCAAAATCTTCTAGAACTATAAGTATATTAAAATGTATATGGGTAAAGAATGTCTAGATATAAGCATGTCAGTAAAGATTTAGGGAGCTCAAGAAGAGGCTAATCACTATGCCTACACTCACACTACAATTAAGTAGTACATGTTTTTATATATACTGGTGATTCAAAACAATTATTGGGTTGTGTAGTCATGTATAATAATAAAGTGATATCTTATGAATCATGAATGTTGAGGACCCGTGAGTAGAACCACCCAAATCATGATCTGGATTTGTCATATGTAATCACTGCCTTGAAGATTTGGTGTAACTAACTCTATGGTTAAAAGTGTGATTTATATATATAAATAATATAATGTATGTATTAACCTATAAATATCTCAACATGAATTAACTAAAATTGTTAGATATTATCAAGGACATAAATTTCTCTATTAAATACCATCATGAAATGGAGAACAAGGTTGGTGATTCAATTAGAAGAAATAACCTTCTACAATATTAGTGATACAGATCAAGAAAGACCCTATCATCATGGATACAAAAAGGATGGATCTAGAAATAAAATTCATGGGAATACATCCAAACTTTTCCAAAGTATATCACAACCATATATCTTATTGAAGATCTTGGAGGCACAAAATAATGATCCAAAGATTCAAAATACGGTGGAATCAGTAAAGCACTGGAAACTTCATGAATTCCACATTGATGGAGATGGTGTCATTTGGTTTGGAACTAGAATTTTTTTCCTACTTCACCTAAGATAATGAAATATATTTTGGAAAATGAACACAACTCATCATTATAAATACATCCAAGAATTACTGAGATACATCTTGAGCATTGAGAGCCCTTCTAGTGGGATAATATGAAGAAGGAGACCGATGAGTGAACATTAATGTGTTCCTTATGTCATAAAGTTAAATTATAATTATATAAGTCCAAGAGGATGATGAAAAAATTTCCCATACCCATATGGAAATGGGATAACATTACTACAGGTATTTTCACTAGTATCCTGAAGACATAAAAAGAATCAATTCTATTTTTGAATATTTTTCGCTTGAAAAACAATCTATGATATACATAAAGGATGTGGTAAGGCTTCATGGGTAACCACTTATAATCATCTCTGATAAAGATATAAGGTTTAATTCTAAAATTTAAATAAGTATTCCTCATTGTTTTATTACTAAATTTAATTTCATTATGACCCATCACCCCAAAACCAAGACTAATCTGGAAGGACAATTCAGACCCTTGAGGATATACTGATAGAATGATCAATGGGATTTAATGGTGAATGATATTAACATATCCTCTTAGTTGTGTCCTAATAAAACAACGACATTTAAAAAAGTATTAAAAGCGATCTATGAAAATATCTATATGGAATGTGATGTAGAAATCCTACTTATTGGGATAATGTTGGTGTATGAAAGATACATGGACTCGATCTTGTTCAAGAGACGACAGAGAATGTTCAACATATCCATTAATATATAAAATCAGACTAGAGTCAGAAAAAGATCTATGCTGGAAACCTTCCAATGAATTTAGAGTATGAAGTTTTAGAAAAAATTTTCCTTTGAATATCATCAAGAAAGGGAGTCATAATATTTAAAAAGAAAGGGATTCCTAATCCTAGGTACATGGCCCCTTTGATATCCTTTATTGAATTGGAGTAGTGGATTATCATATAGCACTACAACCAATCGTGGATCATGTTCATGATATGTTTCCCTTATCTCTCCTAAAGAAATATATACATGATCACACACATATACTGAATCTGGAGGTGGTACAACAAGTGTGTGAACTCTCTTATGAGACGAATCTGGTGAACATCTTGGATCATAGAGGTAATGTTCTATGCTATAAGAAAACACACCAAGTAAAAGTGCTATGAAAAAATAAAAAAATAAAGATGAAACATGGGAATGTGAGAAAACAAAAAAATAGAAGAACTTATGTCTATTCTCAACCGAGAATATGAGGTGAATTTTTAGGGGTGAAATTTATAAATGGGGAATATTGTAATGACACATAGTTTATAAGTTATATTTTATTCTTAAAAAATTATGTGTTATATTATATTATATAGCAGCGTCTGCAAACACCACATAATAAAATAAACAAAAGATTATTTCATAAATGGATATTTTTGCATTAGTTAGAAAATAAACCAATGAAAATTAGAAATATTATAATTGAAGAAATATTTAATATAAAAATTAAAATTGGAAAAATTATATCACTATAATCTGTTAGTATTATCACCCCCAAGAGAAACACTATAGAAAAGAAATAGAAAATTAGTAAACCAATTAGCATCTTAGAAAAGGAAAATTTATATCCATAGGAGGAATTTTAGTGAATAATTTATTCACGAATGAAGAGGTATTTATAAGAAGTAATGTTACCATTTTAATAGTAATTTGACCATTGGAATAATAACCATACCATTATAAATAGTAACCCGACCATTTGGAAAAGTAACATAGCTATTAGATTAGTAATTATACCTCAAAATTATATAATATAACATGTAAATAATATTTATAATGAATATTTTAAATAAATATAAATATTATATGTCCTTAAAAAAACTCAAACAAAATATAAGCACATTTTTAACAAACCATATTAAAATTTATTTCCTAAAAATCATAATTTTTTATATTAAAAAATAAAAATACCTATGCTATAAAATTATATTGATAAAATGAACATCATTTTTTTAATTATCACATTGAAATTTTCTAACGGTTATTTTTTGGTAAAATTTTAAAATGCTTCCATCATTATTTGAATAGTGAAATATAGTTTTTGAATACTCGATATGTTTTAAATGACATCATTGATGATTTAATATTGGCTTAATCAATTATATAAATTTTATATAGGAAAAAACATATTTAATTATATTAATGTGTCTTTTAAACAAAATAAACATGTTTTCCAATCCTTAAAAGTGTTTCGTAATGTCTAAAAGTCTAAAGTATCCCTTTAAATAATTTTTTTTAATTTTTAATCCTTTACTTTTTTAAATAATAAATTAGAATTATAAGTTGATTCAAATCTTAAATCATTTATTTATTCAGATACTTTTTAAAATGTCAAAAATATTATTATTGAAAGGTTTATCTTATATATAATAATTTATTCAATATTTAATCATCAAAATATCCCTATCCTAAAGTATAAATAATTCCTGACCCATCCCTTTTAAATACACTCCCCCATTAGTTAAAAAATTCAAACAAATTTACCAAATAACCTCTCATAATCTCTTAAGCATCCTTATGGACGTTTGGGAGTATTCAAATTCTAATCTTTCAAGATATTAAGGTTCAAAGAAAAGTAACAACTTCAAGAAAGTCGTAATGTACTTTATTCATTTTTTTCATTTTCTAGTTTCATATACTAATTTTATTTTATAATAAATACCTTTTATAAAAATTAAATATTATTTTAACATGATCTTGATGAATAAGGATAAAAAATTCTATCAAGACCTAACTGAAATATGTCTTTAATTAATGGGATGGCCCCCCTTCTCTCCTAGAACTCCCCCTCTAACATTCTACTCTAACTAGTGTTTCCCCATAAAATCTTTCATCCCAGACCAGTGGTGAACCTAATTACTCCTCTTTATTTCCATTTTTCCTCTTTGTTCCTTAACCCTACTTCGTCAGTGCTGCTCTTCCATGGGATCTTCCCCTCGTTCTAATTTTATGGACACGAATTTCCCTTTCTGATTTATCCCTTCCCAAATTTCCTAACAGCACTCGCATGTGGGATAACTTATTCCATTCACCTCCCCTATTTACTTCTTACCCTACACGTCATACCTCTATATTGGGTTTATGTGCAGGCAGTCCATGCGTCGTGCGTCGGCAACAGTGGCAACATTTGGTGTTCTTCCTCTCCTCTGTCGTTGTTTTCCAACCCATCAAGCTCCACCCCATCTTGGTCGGGATCGATGAGTGTTTTGGAGACTCTTGGGATGGTGTTAGGTGGGGGTGGGGGTGGTATGAGTAATTTTTCCCAGAATTTGTTGGATTCTTCTTCTTTCTGGTTCTCTTCCTCTCTTAGGATTCACTGGGTGTTCTCTCTGGTGACGTCTCTCTTCAACTAGTTTTCATTTTATTGTTATGATGTTGTTTGTATCTTTTTATTGTGGTTTATTATTCAACTTTTTCATGTTTTTCTATTTGGATTTGGTCCTCTACAATGATGAATCTGACGCTGCTCATGTTGGCTATGAAAAAGATGTTATGAGTTTTTATGAAACTTATTTCTATGATCTCAAATATTTAGGGTGTGGTGAATATTTTGATAAAAGTCCAAAGTCTGAGTGTGATCTCTTATGGGGTTATCACCAGCATGATGACTCAAGGGGTGATGGATAGACTTTTGGTGTGGATGGTGATGATGTGATGATTACAATGGTGTTTTGATGATGACAAAAACAAAGAATCTCTTTAGTGGTAGTGAGATGTTTTTGGTTTTTCACTAATGTGATGCTTCTTATGGCGATTCACAACATTTTTGATACTTTATTTTGGGTCTTGTTTTTGAATTTTGAAATTGGAAGGTGTAATCAGTCATGTGTGGTTCCCACTTTTCCCTCCAAAGTGTATTTTTCATAAAAATAACAAAAAAATTATTTGGAGTGAGTTGTTATGATAATTTTAATATAATATAAAAATTTATTTTTAATATAGTCCCATTTTTTATATCTTCCAAAATTTTCTTGGATAGTGTCTCGTTAATTTGCAGTTACCTCACAATGAGAAAATTTCTAGTTCCTTCCTTATCACCACCCTTAAGGATGATTTTAAAATTTATTTATAATATATAAATGTATAAATATTTGTATTTCTAACATTTTTGCGATAATCTAAATAATTTATAAATAATAATAAATAATGATTATTAAATCAAATCGTGGAATGATATTTAAAGGAAAATATGATATAAAAACGTTCCAATATTAAAAAATAATTAAGGAAAATAATCCAATGATTATAATTGATGAGGAGTGTAGAAAATGAGCATAATTAAATTATATTTTTATGTTTTAATAAACCTATTTAGTATTATTCACCAGGCTAAAAAGTTGTGAAATAAAGAAAGATTTAATGTAAGGGGATTCTCGAACCCAATTTTTTCTTTTTGGGTTATCTCATCTTTCAAATTACAATAAATGAGGATGTTTCTATATTTTCATTAAAGTGTAATTCAATTATTATTTCCATTTTATTTACGAGGATATACATGTTTTTACATTGTCAAGTGTACTTATATTCCAATTATAATGATTTTTCAAAAATTGATTTATTTTTTCAAATATATCTTTGACCCATATTGAGTTGCTTCTTATTAAAATAAATATAATCTTTTATTCCAAATTAGGATCTCCCTTATTGTTTTAAGAACCCAGAATGTTATTCAATAAATAATGATATGTTAAATCCTTTATGAATCCTATTCCTTTCCGTGGAGTTATTTCATGACTACAATTGTTATATGTTATCTATCTATTTGGAATGAATGAAAAAGAAAATTTTATGATATTATGGGTGGGACCATAATTATATAGCTCTATAATACATTAGTAAATGTTATGTATATCATGAGATTATGTGTATTATATGTGAAGATGATTCTATCATTGTTCAAAATTATAATAATATTATTTATTTCCATATATTATGCATAAACATGGTTGGAGATTTGTTCACAACTATGTGTTTAATTTTACCCTGATGTTATGATATTTTATAATTATTCATATTTTACATTGTATGAATTTATCAAATGTTCCCCTAATGATTATAATGATGATCCTATTCTTATGATAAGATGATATTGATTATTATCACCAATGTAATATTTATTTATGTCTATTATTCATCCCCTTACTATATTTTATCTCAACCCTAGTCTAAAATCTAACTTTTTTAATAATAAGTCATTGTTTGGTAAGTGGGAACCATACAAAAACCTCCACATATACCGTCCCGTACCCTAAAATTCAAAATTCAAAAAACACTACAAGGAAACCCTACCAAAACTACCACCTTCCAAAAATACACAAAAATATAATTTAAAAAAAATATGAAATCATCACCCATTGATAAATGAGTTATCTCAATCTTATCGCATCAAGTTCCACACCCTTCCTCAAGTCACACTCCTAATTCGATAACCTACCTTCATTAAACCTGAATACTGAAGAGTTCTACTATTGTCTTCCATCACCATCGATGGAATCACCATCGATATTTTTACATCATCACATAACCAGAGTATTCATCTTCCACACCTCGTTAGCACTGGCCAATCTGAACCAAACATGTTCGACACCGAAATAATCACCATCACCGTCTTCACTATCTGGAATTTATCATCATTAGAAACAAACTATTGAACACCACCTGCATTGACAACATCAAAAACTCCAATCCACTATCTTAACATACAATCATCACACCAAAATAGTGAAACCCTTCAAAAGAAGCCACAATCTCGACTTATCATCACAAACAACTATCACCATAAAATGATCATCGATGAAAGAAAAAATCACCATCGACAAAAAAGACCAAAAATGAAAACACAAAACTGGGGGGGGGGGTAACTCTGATGAAGGCCATGAATGAAACCCTGAAGAAGGATAGTGATGAAGCCCAAAAATAAACCTCAATTTCCACAGACTGTCTGCCCAAAACCCTATGTACCCATCTTTCCAACTCCAACCTAGAGATGCGTGATGAAACCCTAGGTCAGAGCAGATTTTGGTATCCAAGGATGAAAGACCGACTCCAACTGCAGCTAGAAACCCAACATCCACCCAACAAAATCCCAAATTTTTTACGTTTATTCCACGCCATCCGTGACGTAGAGATAAATGATGAAATTAGTGGCCATAGAATGTTAAGTTTCAAGAGGGAGTCGAAGTCACATATCTATGGAAAAAGAAACAAAAAAACCACAGAATAAAGACCTTAGTGGAGAGTACTGAAGAAGATGAGATAAAACTAGAATGAACACCAAAACCCTAGAGGAAATACGATAATAGATAGTTCTCTCCATGGATAACACACATTTCCTTTTACCTCACCCCTCTCTTTCTTGTTTATTTACAGGTGATTAAAACTACTAAGGAGAAGTTAATAACTTTTATGAGGATACTGAATAAGGATTTATATAATATTTATGTTTTATTATATAAAAGTGATGAATGAGGATATTTTTTCCATGATACTAGTCCTTTGGATCTTGAATTATGTCCCTATTATGTTTCTTATCTTAAAAATGATGTAATAGTCATGTATGAAAAAGTTGGGTCCCTATAAGAGAAGGGAGACTTCATGATAATTTGGAACTAGAGGAGCAAGATAAAGATGAAATATATTAAAGACAAGGATTAAAAGAATAATTTTTTGGTCATATATTTGAAGATATGGTTATGAAGTATTTAAGAATCATAAAGAAAACCCTTGTTTTATGGTGTTATTTATTTTTATGAAAACAATTATTAATATATATCTACTTTTTGACACTATTTATGAGGTTCTCTAGACCCATAATCCTAGATATAGTGATAAATAACATAATTTACACACTTTAATTGAGGCACACCATAAATTACATGGCCATTCGCAAATAATGTTGCATTTACATTCTAAGGAACATTTTAGGTTTTGATTTTTAGAGAGTTATGAAAAATATTTAACTTTTAGAAACCATGTTCACTGTATCAAATGTATAATTTTCCCTTATACAAGAAAATAATTAAACCATCACAAGCCTTTAAGATCTCCAAAAAATCCTACACATAAGACACTCTTCTAAACACATCTTACATATTAATTTTCATTATAACCTGAGGAAATGGAATCATAAGAAAGGTGTTATCTTTGATGGTTAGTAAGGGTAAACACAAGTGATAATAATTAAATATATCATTAGAACATTAGATTATCATATGAGTACAATATGAATACATAAAAAAGTCATACTCAATAAATAATAGATCATAAATAATGGCATAATGTTTGGAATAACATAATACATGAATCAAAAGATTATGTAGACAAAATTAAATAAATATAAGACATGATAGAATAACATAATCAATAGAATAATAATAAAACAATAGAATATACATATATATAAAATCTATATGTCAAGGATACCCACCAAGACATTCATCACATAATAGGTTCGGTCTAACCACCCATGTACATTCATGGGATTGGGATAATAATACGATGTACCCTTGGGATTGGGATAAAATCAAACATATTACCCTTTAGTTTGGGGTGAATTCTCTAATATACTCTTTGGTTTGGTTTAAATCCTCTTGTGTAAAATGTTTCTTTGGATAAATCATCTTGTGTACCCTTTGTCTTGGGATAAATCCCTTGATGTACATTTTGTCTTAAATAATCATCCCATGTACTATTTTCAGTTTATAAGGAATAAACACAAACAACTTCATTGGTTGTTTATATAAGACCCCAACCATCATAATTTATAAATATCTCTGCCACATAAAATAATTCATCATCATATCATAAAAACCCAATGAATGAAAATGGGATTCCTATCCTTTTCAAATGGAATCAAATTAAGAAAAAAGTTAAAATTCCATCAATAATCATAAAACCACATACCAATATAAAATAAACAGTTATCCAATGATATTTATTGGAATTATAGTTAAATACAAATCAATAAATATAATAGAGCATATGATATTTACACCACACAGATAAAGGGTATGCAGTTAAATCAATAATTTTGTTCAATTGATGTATGAAATCTATGTGAACACCCCTAAATCAAAAAAATAGAAAATAAGGAATTCAAAAATAAAAGGTATTGGGAGAAAAGTTATATGTATTTATGGTGAATGGTTCGGAATTATAGAGATTGTGATAAGAACATTACATTAAAATAGAAAGACTTTATATAATACATCTAAACAAATATGGTGGATAGTATCATCTAAATAATTTACACAATCAATTATATTATATGTGAACGAATAATGAATTATATGAAAATAACTGTTAGGAGTTTTAGGAAAAACCAAATAGTATAAAATAAATATTATTCATATTTTGAAATAATTTAAAAATAAATATTTTATATGTCTAAGAGAAAACAATTATTTTTTAAATCATCAAAACAGATAGATAGATTTTCATATAAAATTACAAACAATGTAGAAATATGTATTATTGTGGATAAACATTACAAATACATTTATAATACATTCTTTAAATGATGTAGTTTTATGTCACTTTCAAATGTTTTTTTCAAAAAAATAAAGTGGAATCTTTGAAAAACATTTACCTTTGAAAAGTAAACATAAATACTAGATCCTTAAAAATATATAATATTTACCAAGGGAAATTTTGGGTGGAAGTTAAAATATTTTAAAGGATGGAAAACCATTTAATTCGTATTGAAAAATATTTGTTGAAAATTGACATCATAAAAAAAGTAATAAAGATTGTTTTTAAAACTAGAGAAAGACAATATAAGGGCCGCATGAGATATAAATAATAATGTTTCTTACTATAAAGGAAAAAATTAGTAAAAATGGGAAATATTTATAACTAGGGGAATATTTAATTAATGATAATGATAATTATTCTAAATAATGATTTATTTTTTAATAAAATCTTATTAAGGAAATGATCTGATTTAATGAGTCATTTTCCACTAAATAGTAAGATAAAGTACTGTGAAATAAACTCATAAAGTTGAATAAACCAATATATGGATAAATAAGTGAATGATGAAGCTTTATAACACAATATAAAGAGTTAAGTTGAAAAAAAACCTTAAACCTTTATAAATTTTTAATTGAAATTAATATAAAGAGAAAACATGATATGGATCTTCAAACCCTATGAATTGAATAAATATTTTAAAATAAATTAATTTGGTAGTATATAAACCATTAAAAACAAAACATGTTTTATATTATGAAATATTTCTTAGGGGGTGGAATTTGATACAATAATCACTTACATTCAATTATCGCTTAATTGATGACATTCTAACTTCATAAAATTTGTTGAATTCTTCTTATGAGATTCCTCAGAAATACAGGTCTTAAGAAAATATATTTTGACTAATGGATCAATGATAAAGAATAAGAATATAAATTAAGGATAACAGGTTTATTTTTAAGTAGAAAATGAATTTTTCAAGTGGTCTTAAATGGGTAGTGAGAGGCCCTTTTTAAGGCTTGGGAATGATATTTATAGAAATATTTCAAACTAATATACATAGAGAACATGTTTTGCAGGTCAAGTGGATGTAAAAATCGGAAATAATATATTGTAAGATGTTATATTATTAATAATCTTTAATCCAGCCCATTATAATTTTTTTAAATGTTTCAACCCATTTACAACTTGATTTATTACGTTTTACTTTTTTAGATTTTACAACGATAACTAGTTTTTACCAAAATAATTTATTTTTCATGACTAGAAATAAAATGGATTTCATTACATAATTTGATCCAGCTAGTTAGAAATAGTAAATCAATTCTATTATAAAAAATTTATATGTGTAGGAAAAATTAATTTTAACATTAGCGCTTGTAATACGTATAAAACCATTTTTTGAACATTTTTATATTTAAGATTAAAATTTATATTGAGGATACAATTATAAATTTTTTTTATTTTAGTGATATATATTTTTATTATAAATCAAATAAATCTTATGTGTATTTCAAAGAAATCTAAAACCAAATTTTACAAAAATAATATTTAATAAAATTAAATGATAAAAAGCATTTTTTTTTGGAAAATATTACTTAAGTTACTAAAATTTCAATAATAGTTTTTATAAATATAGTATTTTTAAATTTTATATTTTTACAAAATATTTTAAAAATGAAAGGTTTTCATACCCATTTAGGTATTTCTTATATAATTATAATGTTACAATTTTGGTAGAATCAAAATTTTAACTATTCACTAGAAACGTTAATTATTTTAAAATAATATCAAATATTTATTATAGAATAATTCTGATATGATGATTTAAAAAATGAAATTAATTTAAAAAAATTAAAATTATAATATTTATAAATTTATCGTTCAGGGGAACATACTATATATAATGATTTTTTTTTAATTTCCCTTTTTAAAAATTATGACTATTTAATATTATTTTAATAGAATTTATAATTAAATAAATTTTGTTAATATCGGTTTTATTATTCTTAAATTTTGTGAATAATATATATGTCAAAACATATAATAGTTCAGTTTTTCATTTGGATCCTGATATTGAACAAATTATTTATTTACAAAGATATATTCCAAAATTTTAGGTGTTATAATCTATATCCATAGGGAAAGTGGTGTGTGGAAGAGGGGAAGAGGATATATACATTAGATGAGTATTGGTATCTTTTTAAAGATATTATAATATATTAGCAAGGTTGTGATTATTTTTAATATGGACACATTGCTGATATGTGCTCCTTGAAGTAGTATTTTTTTATAGGTAGACCATGTAAAGTAAGTACGCTCAATATCCCTACCTTTATACATTTGATTAAGATTTTTAATCATATTGATGTTTTATTTTCCAACATGAATAAAAGATTTAATTTGAATTAATGAAAGTGAATATGTTTTTTTCACCCTTATTCACCCCCTATTAGTGTGTATTGTGGGACAAGGGTACAGTAATGGGAGTAGTAAAAAAATTATTATCCACTTAATATAAAAAAATATAAAAGTTCTAAGCTTTATTGGGTCATCTTTCTCTATCAATGGTTTCATGTAAACAAATATATAATTAATCTTTTAATCTGGTTTGTCTGGATCTTCTGTACGATGCCCAATGAATTTTAGAAGTTGACGGATGAAACATGATTTAATTTCAAAACCAACATGCCCCTCAAGAAATTCCATATTATTTTTTTGATTATATTCATATATTATAGATATTTATTTAATAATTATGTTGCATTCTATGGTTATTTAGAGTTTTAAATATTCACTTCTCAGTGACTTGATTGGTTCAAAAAAATAATTAGATGTCTTATATTGATCTATGAAATTTTCCCCACTCACAATTGTGGGAATTTTAATGGTCTCTTCAAAGAAAAATTATATTTATGAATGACATAGACCATCAAGTGTCATGAAAATCCATAGTTTTCTAAACATATCTGGGTACTACTAGTGTTTTCTGATAAATTTATCAAAATCTTCTAGACCTATAAGTATATTAAAATAGATATGGGTAAATTATTTCTAGATATAAGTATGTCAGTAACGATTTAGGGAGCTCAATAAGAGGATAATCACTATGCCTACACTCACACTACCATTAAGTAGTCCAGGTTATTATATATAGTGATGCTTCAAAACAATTATTGGGTTGTGTAGTCATGTAAAATAACAAAGTGATATCTTATGAATCATGAATGTTTAGGACTCGTGAGTAGAACCACCCAAATAATGATCTGGATTTATCATATGTAATCACCGCCTTGATGATTTGGTATTACTAACTCTATGGTTAAAAGTGTGATTTATATATATAAATAATATAATGTATGAATTAACCTATAAATATCTCAACATGAATTAATAAAAATGGTTATATATTATTAAGGACATAAATTTATCTATTAAATACCATCCTGAAATGGAGAACAAGGTTGGTGATTCAATTAGAATAAATAACCTTGTACAATATCTGTGATACAGATCGAGAAAAACCTTATCATCATGGATACAAAAAGGATGGATCTAGAAATAAAAATGCATGGTAATACATCCAAATTTTTCCAAAGTATATCACAACCATATATCGTATTGAAGATCTTGGAGGCACAAAATAATGATCCAGAGAATCAAAATATGGTGGAATCAGTAAAGTAGTGGAAGCTTCATGAATTCCACATTGATGGAGATGGTGTCATTTGGTTTTGAACTAGAATTTTTTTCCTAATTCACCCAAGATAATGAAATATATGTTGGATAATGAACATAACTCATCATTATAAATACATCTATGAATTACCGAGATACATCTTGGTCATTGAGAGCTCTTCTAGTGGGATAATATGAAGAAGGAGACCGATGAGTACACCTTAATGTGTTCCTTATGTCATGAAGTCAAATTATAATGATATAAGTCCTAGGGGACGATGAAAACATTTCCCATAACCATATGGAAATTGGATAACATTACTATAGGAATTTTCACTAATATCATAAAGACATAAAAAGAAGAAATTGTATTTTTGAATATTTCTCGCTTGAAAAAGAATCTAAGATATACCTAAAGGATGTATTAAGGCTTCATGGGGAACCACTTATAATCATCTCTGATCAATATATAGGGTTTAATTCTAAAATTTAAATAAGTATTCATCAATATTTTATTACTAAATTTAATTTCATTATGACCCATCACCCCAAAACCAAGATCTAATCAGGAAGGACCATTCAGACCCTTGAGGATATACTGATAGAATGCTCAATGGGATTTAATGGTGAATGATATTAACATATCCTCTTAGTTGTGTCCTCATAAAACAACAACATTTACAAAAGTATTAAAATTTATCTATATAAATATCTATATGGAAAGCGATGTAGAAATCCTACTTATTGGGATAATGTTGGTGTACGAAAGATACATGGACTCGATCTTGTGCAAGAGATGATAGAGAATGTTCAACATATCGATTAATATATAAAATCGGACTAGAGTTAGAAAAAGATCTATGCTATAAACCTTCCAATGAATTTAGAGTATGAAGTTTTAGACAATGTTTTCCTTCGAATATCATCAAGGAAGAGAGTCATAATATTTAAAAACAAAGGTATTCTTAAGCCTAGGTACATGGCCCCTTTGATATCCTTTATTAAATTGGAGTAGTGGACTATCATATAGAACTACAAACAAATCGTGGATCATGTTTATGATATGTTTCACTTATCTCTCCTAAAGAAATATATACATGATCCCACACATATACTAAATCGGGAGGTGGTACAACCGGTGTGTGAACTCTCTTATGAGGTGAATCTGGTGAACATCTTGGATCATAGAGGTGATGTTCTATTCAATAAGAAAACTCACCAAGTAAAAGTGATATGAAAAAATAAAAAAAATAAAGATGCAACATGGGAATGTGAGAAAACAAATAAATAGAAGTACATATGTCTATTCTCAATTGAGAATATGAGTTGAAATTTTAGGGGTGAAATTTATAAATGGGGAATATTGTAATGACCCATAGTTTATATGTTATATTTTATTCTTAAAAAATTATGTGTTATATTATGTTATATAGTAGTGTCTGCAAACACCACATAATAAAATAAACAAAATATTATTTCGTTAATGGATATTTTGGCATTAGAAAGAAAATAAACCTATGAAAATTAGAAATATTATAATTGAACAAATATTAAATATAAAAATTAGAATGGGAAAAATTATATCACTATAATCTGTTAGTATTATCACCCCCAAGAGTAACATTATAGAAAAGAAATAGAAAATTAGTAAACCAATTAGCTTCTTAGAAAAGGAAAATTTATATCCATAGGAGGAATTTTAGTTAATAATTTATTCACGAATGAAGAGGTATTTATAATAAGTAATGTGACCATTTTAATAGTAATTTGACCATTGGAATAATAACCATACAATAATAAATAGTAACCCAACCATTTGGAAAAGTAACATAGCTATTGGGATAGTAATTAGACCTCAAAATTATAAAATATAATATGTCAATAATATTTATAATGAATATTTTAAAAAAATATAAATATTTTTTGGCCTTAAAAAATATCACGATTGAAAACTCACACAAAATATAAGCACATTTTTAAAACACCATATTTTAATTTATTTCCTAAAAATAATAATTTTTTATATTAAAAAATAAAATTACCTATGCTATAAAATTATTTTGATAGAATGAACATAATTTTTTAAATTATCACATTGAAATTGTCTAACATCGATTTTTTTGGTAAATTTTTAAAATACTCCCATCTTTATGTGAATAGTGAAAATAGTTTTTGAATACTCGATATGTTTTAAATGACATCCCCGATGATTTAATATTGGCCTAATCAATTATATAAATTTTATATAGGTAAAAACATATTTAATTATATTAATGAGTCTTTTAATCAAAATAAACATCTTTTCCAATCCTTAAAAGTGTTTTGTAATGTCTAAAAGTCTAAAGTATCCGTTTAAATATTTTTTTTTTAATTTTTACCCCTTTACATTTTTTAAATAATAAATTAGAATTATAAATTGATTTAAAGTCATAAGTCATTTATTTATTCAGATAATTTTTAAAATGACAAAAATATTACTATTGAAAGGTTTATCTTGTATATAATAATTTATTCAATATTTAATCATCAAAATATCCATATCCTAAAGTATAAATAAATCCTGACCCATCCCTTTTAAATACACTCCCCCATTAGTTAAAAAATTCAAAAAATATTATCAAATAACCTCTCATAATCTCCTTATAATCCTTATGGATGTTTGGGTGTATTCAAATTCTAATCTTTCAAGAAACTAGGGGTCAAAGAAAAGTAACAACTTCAAGAAAGTCATAATGTACTTTATTCATTTTTTTCATTTTCTAGTTTAATATACTAATTTTATTTTTTAATAAAAAGATTTTTAAAAATTTAAATATTATGTTAATATGATCTTGATTAATTAGGATTAAAAAATCTATCAATACCTAACTGAAATATGTCTTTGGTTAATGGGATGGCCCCCTTCTCTCCTAGAACTCCCCCTCTAACCCTCTGCTCTGACTAGTGTTTCCCCATAAAATCCTTCATCCCAGACTAGTGGTGAACCTAATTACTCCTCTTTATTTCCATTTTTTCATCCTTATGCCTTCACCCTACTTCGTCAGTGTTGCTATTCCATGGGATCTTCACCTCGTTCTAATTATATGGACACTCATTTCCCTTTCTGATTTATCTCTTCAAAAATTTCCCAATAGCACTCGCATGTGGGATAACTTATTCCATTCACCTCCCCTCTTTTCTTCTTCCCCTATACATCATACCTCTATATTGGGTCTATGTGCAGGCAGTTCATGCGTCTTGTGTCGGCAATAGTGGCAACATTTAGTGTTCTTCCTCTCCTCTACCTTTATTTTCCAACCCATCAAGCTCCACCCCATCTTGGTCGGGATCAATGAGTGTTTTGGAGACTCTTCTAATGGTGTTGGGTGGGGTGGTGGTGGTAGGAGTAATGTTTCCAAGAATTTGTTAGTTTTCTTATCTTTCTGGTTCTCTTCCTCTCTTAGGATTCACTGGGGTTTCTCTCTGGTGACGTCTCTCAGTTCAACTAGTTTTCATTTTATTGTTATGATGTTGTTTGTATTTTTTTTATGGTCTATTATTCAACTCTGTCATGTTTTTCTATTTGGATTTGGTCCTCTACAACGATGACTCTGACACTACTCATGTTGGATATGAATAATTTGTTATGAGTTTTTATGAATGTTATTTCTAGGATCTCAAAAATTTAGGGTGTGGTGAATATTTTGATAAATGTCCAAAGTGTGAGTGTGATCTCTTATGGGGTTATCACTAGCATGATTTCTTAAGGGGTGATGGATAGTCTTTTTGTGTGGATGGTGATGACATGATGATTACAATGGTGTTTTGATGATGAAAAAAACAAATCATCTCTTTAGTGGTAGTGATATGTTTCAGGTTTTTCACTAATGTGATGGTTCCTATGGCGATTCACAACATTTTTGATACTTTATTTTGGGTCTTGTTTTTGAATTTTTAAATTGGAAGGTGTAATCAGTCATGTGTGGTTACCACTTTTCCCTCATAGTTTATTTTTCATAAAAATAACAAAAAAATTATTTGGAGTGAGTTTTTATGATAATGTTAATATAATGAAAAAATTTATTTTTAATATAGTCCCATTTTTTATATCTTCCAAAAAAATTTTGGATAGTGTCTCGTTAATTTGGAGTTAACTTACAATGAGAAAGTTTCTAGTTCCTTTCTTATCACCACCCTTAAGGATGATTTTAAAATTTATTTATAATATATAAATGTATAAATATATGTATTTCTAACATTTTTCTGCTAATATAAATAATTTATAAATAATAATAAATAATGATTATTAAATGAAATCGTGGAATGATATTTTAAGGAAAATATGATATAATAACGTTACATTATTAAAATATAATTAAGGAAAAGAATCCAATGATTATAATTGATCAGGAGTGTAGAAAATGAGAATAATTAAATTATATTTTTATGTTTTAATAATCCTATTTATTATTATTCACCTGGCTAAAAAGTTGTGAAATAAAGCAAGATTTAATGTAAGGGGATTCTCAAACCCAATTTTTTCTTTTTGGGTTATCTCATCATTCAAATTACAATAAATGAGGATGTTTCTTTATTTTCATTAAAGTGTATTTTAATTATTATTTAAATTTTATTTATGAGGATATATATGTTTTTACATTGTCAAGTGTACTTATATTCCAATTATAATGATTTTTCAAAAATTGATTTCTTTTTTCAAATATATCTTTGACCCATATTGAGTCGTTTCTTATTAAAATAAATATAATCTTTTATTCCAAATTAGGAGCTCCCTTATTATTTTAAGAACCCAGAAAGTTATTCAATAAAGTATGATATGTGAAATCCTTTATGAATCCTATTCCTTTCCATGGAGTTATTTCATGACTAAAATTGTTATATGTTATCTCTCCATTTGGAATGACTGAAAAAAGAACATTTTATGATATTATGGGTGGGACCATAATTATATAGCTCTATAATACATTGGGAAATGTTATATATATCATGATATTATGTGTATTATATGTGAATATGATTCTATCTTTGTTCAAAATTATAATATTATGATTTATTTCCATATATTATGCATAAACGTGATTGGATATTTGTTCACAACTATGTTTTTAATTTTACCCTGATGTTATGATATTTTATAATTATTCATATTTTACATTCTATGAATTTATCAAATGTTCCCCTAGTGATTATAATGATGATCCTATGATTACGATAAGATGATGTTGATTATTATCGCCCATGATATATTTACTTATGTCTATTATTCATCCCCTTACTAGATTTTATCTCAACCCTAGTCTAAAATCTATCTTTTTTAATAATAAGTCAATGTTTGGTAAGTGGGAACCATATAAAAACTTCCACATATACCGTCCCATACCCTAAAATTCAAAATTCAAAAAACACTACAAGGAAACCCTACCAAAACTACCACCTTCCAAAAATCCACCAAAATATAATTTTAAAAAATATGACATCATCACCCGTTGATAAATGAGTTATCTCAATCTTATCTCATTAATTTCCACACCCTTCCTCAAGTTACACACCTAATTTGATAACCTGCCTACATTAAACCTGAATACTGAAGAGTTCCACTAGTGTCTTCCATCCCCATCGATGGAATCACCATCAATATTTTTACATCATCACATAACCAGAGTATTTATCTTCCACACCTCATCACCATTGGCCAATCTGAACCAAACATGTTCGACATCGAAAGAATCACCATCACCATCTTCACTCTCTGGTATTTATCATCATTTGAAACAACACTATTGAACACCACCTGCATTGACAACATCAAAAACTCAAATCTACTATCTTCACATACAATCATCACACCAAAATGGTGAATGCCTTCAAAAGAAGCCACAATCTCGACTTATTATCACAAACAACTAGCACCATAAAATGATCTTCGTTGAAAGAAAAAATCACCATCAACAAAAAAGACCAAAAATTAAAACACAAAACTGGGGGGGTAACCCTGATGAAGGCCATGAATGTAACCCTGAATAAGGATAGGGATAAAGCCCAAAAAGAAACCACAATTTCCACAAACTGTCTGCGCAGAACCCTCTGTACCCATCTCTCCAACTCCGACCTAGATATGTGTGATGAAACCCTATGTCAGAGCAGATTTTGGTAGCCAAGGATGAAAGACCGACTCCAGTTGCAGTTGGAAACCCAACATCCACCCAAACAAAATCCAAAATTTTTGATGTTTACTCCACACCATCCCTAACGTAGAGATAAATGAAGAAAATAGTGGCCATAGAAGGTTACGTTTCAAGAGGTAGTATAAGTAACATATCTGCGACAAAAGAAACAAAAAAACCACAGAATAAAGACCACAGTGGCGAGCACTGAAGAAGATGAGATAAATCTAGAACGAACACCGAAACCCTAAAGGAAATATGATAATAGATAGTGCTCTCCATGGAGAGCACACATATCCTTTTACCTCACCCCTCTCATTCTTGTTTATTCACAAGTGATTAAAACTACTAATGAGAAGTTAAAAACTTTTATAAAGATACTGAATAAGGATTTATATAATATTTATGTTTTATTATATACAAGTGATGAATGAGGATAATTTTTCCAAGATACTAGTCCTTTGGATCCTGAATTATTTCTCAATTATGTTGCTTATCATAAAAATGATGTAATAGTCATGTATGAAAAAGTTGGGTCCCTATAAAAGAAGGGAGACTTCATGATAATTAGGAACTAGAGGAGCAAGATCAAGATGAAATATATTGAAGACAAGGATTAAAAGAATAATTTTTTGGTCATATATTTGAAGATCTGGTTATGAAGTATTTATGAATCATAAATAAAACCCTTATTTTTTGGTGTTATTTATTTTTATGAAAACAATTATTAATATATATCTACTTTTTGACACTATCTACGAGGTTCCCTAGACCCATACTCCTAGATATAGTGATAAAAAACATAATTTACACACTTTCATTGATGTAAACCATAAATTACATGGCCATTTGCAAATAATGTTGCATTTACATTCTATGGAACATTTTAGGTTTTGAGTTTTAGAGAGTTATGAAAAATATTTAACTTGTAGAAACCATGTTCACTGTATCAAATGTATAATTTTCCCATATATAAGAAAATAATTAAACCTTCACAAGCCTTTAAGATCTCTAAAAAATCCTCCACATAAGACACTCTTCTAAACACATCTTACATATTAATTTTCATTATAACCTAAGGAAATGGAATCATAAGAAAGGTGTTATCTTTGATGGTTAGTAAGGGTAAACAAAAGTGATAATAATTAAATATATTATTAGAACATTAGATGAGCATATGAGTACAATACTAATACATAAAAAAGTCGTACTCAATAAATAATAGATCATAAATAATGGCATAATGTTTAGAATAACATAATACATGAATCAAAAGATTATGTAGACAAAATTCAATAAATATAAGACATTATAGAATAACATAATCAATAGAATAATAATAAAACAATAGAATATTCATATGTATAAAAACCATATGTCAAGGATACCCACCAAGACATTCATCACATAATAGGTTCGGTCTAACCACCCACGTACATTCATGGGATTGGGATAATAATCCAATGTTCCCTTGGGATTGGGATAAAATCAAACATATTACCCTTTGGTTTGGGGTGAATTCTCTAATATACTCTTTGGTTTGGTTTAAATCCTGTTGTGTAACATTTTTCTTGGCATAAATCATCTTGTGTACCCTTTGGCTTGGGATAAATCCCTTCGTGTACCTTTTGTCTTAAAAAATCTTCCCATGTACCATTTTTAGATTATAAGGAATAAACATAAACAACTTCATTGGTGGGTGATATAAGACCCCAACCATCATAATTTATAAATATCTCTGCAACATAAAATAATTTATCATCATCTCATAAAAACCCAATGAATGAAAATGGGATTCCTATCCCATTCAAGTGGAATCAAATTCGGAAAAAAGTTAAAATTCCATCATAATCATAAAACCACATACCCATATAAAATAAAAAGTTATCAAATGATATTTATGAGAATTATAGTTAAATACCAATGAATAAATATAATAGAGCATATGATATTTACACCACATAGATAAAGGGTATACAGTTAAATCAATAATTTTGTTCAATTGATGTATGAAATCTATGTGAACACCCCTAGATCAAAAAAATAGAAAATAAGGAATTCACCAATAAAAGGTATTGTGAGAAAATTTATATGTATTTATGGTGAATGGTTCAGAAAGATATAGATTGTGATAGGAACATTGCATTAAAATAGACAGACTTTATATAATGAATCGAAAGATATATGGTGGATAGTATTATCTAAATAATTTACACAATCAAGTATATTATATGTGAATGAATAATGAATTATATGAAAATAACTGTTAGGAGTTTTAGGAAAAAACCCATAGTAAAAAATAAATATTATTCATATTTTGAAATAATTTAAAAATAAATATTTTATAAGTCTAAGAGAAAACAATTATTTTGTAAATCATCAAAACAGATAGATAGATTTTCATATAAAATTACAAACAATGTAGAAATATGTATTATTGTGGATAAACATTACAAATAAATTTTAGAATACATTCTTTAAATGATGTAGTTTTATTTCATTTCCAGAAGTTTGTTTCAAAAAAAATAAAGTGAAATATTTGAAAAACATTTACTTTTGAAAAGGAAACATAAATACTAGATCCTTAAAAATATATAATATTTACCAAGGGAAATTTTGGGTGGAAGTTAAAATATTTTAAAGGATGGAAAACCATTTAATTCTTATTGAAAAATATTTGTTCAATATTGACATCGTAAAAAAAGTAAAAAAAATATTGTTTTTAAAACAAGAGAAAGAAAATATAAGGGCCGCCTGAGATATAAATAATAATGTCTCTTACTATAAAGGAAAAAATTAGTAAAAATGGGAAATATTTATATGTATGGGGAATATTTAATTAAATAGAATGGTAATTATTCCCAATAATGATTTTTTTTAATAAAATCTTATTAAGGTAATGATATGAATTAATGAGTCATTTTTCTCTAAATAGTAAGATAAAGTACCGTGAAATAAACTCATAGAGTTGAATAAACCAATATATGGATAAATAAGTTAATGATGAAGCTTTATAACACAATATAGGGGGTTAAGTTAACAAAAACCCTTAAAAATTTAGCAATTTTTAATTGAAATTCATTTAAAGAGAAAACATGATATGGATCTTCAAACCCTATGAATTAAATAAATATTTTAAAATAAATTAATTTGGTAGTATATAAACCATTAAAAACAAAACATGTTTTATATTATGAAATATTTCTTAGGGGGGTGGGATTTGATACAAGAATCACTTACACTCAATTCTCTCTTAATTGATCACATTCTAACCTCATAAAATTCCTTAAATTATTCTTGTGAGATTCCTCAGAAATACAGGTCTTAAGAAAATATATTTTGACTAGTGGATCAATGAGAAAGAATAAGAATATAAATTAAGGATAATGGGTTTATTTTTAATTAGAAAAGGAATTTTTCATGTGGTCTTAAAGGGGTAGTGAGAGGCCCTTTTTTTAATGCTTGGGAATGATATTTATGTAAATATTTCAACCTAATATACATAGACCACATGTTTTGAAGGTCAAGTGGATGTAAAAATGGGAAATAATAGATTTTAAGATGTTATAATGTTAATAATCTTTAATCCATCCCATTATAATTTTTTTAAATGTTTCAATCCATTTACAACTTGATTTATTACATTTTACTTTTTTAGATTTTACAACGATTATTAGTTTTTACCAAAATAATTTATTTTTAATGACCAGAAATAAAATGGACCTCATTAAATAATTTGATCCAACTAGTTAAAAAAAGTAAATCAATTCTATTATATAAAATTTTTATGTGTACGAAAAATTAATTTTAACATTAGCGCTTGTAATACATAAAAACCCATTTTTTGAACATTTTTATATTTAAGATTAAAATTTATATTGAGGATATAATTATAAATTTATTTTATTTTAGTGATATATATTTTTATTATAAATCAAATAAATCTTATGTGTATTTAAAAGATATCTAAAACTAAATTTTACAAAAATAATATTTAATAAAATGAAAAGGTAAAAAGCATTTTTTTTGGAAAATATTACTTAGGTTACTAAAATTTCGATAATAGTTTTTATAAATATAGTATTTTTAAAATTTATATTTTTACAAAATATTTTAACAATTAAAGGTCTTCATACCCATTTAGGAATTTCTTATATAATTATAATGTTACAATTTTGGTAGAATCAAAATTTTAACTATTCACTAGAAACGTTAATTATTTTATAAAAATATCAAATCTTGATTATAAAATAATTCTGATATGATGATTTAAAAAATGAAATTAATTTTAAAAAATTAAAATTATAATATTTATAAATTTATCGTTCAGGGGAATATACTATATATAAATATTTTTTTAAAATTTCCATTTTTAAAAATTATAAGTATTTAATATTATTTTAAAAGAATTTAAAATTTAATAAATTTTTTTAATATCAGTTTTATTATTCTTAAATTTTGTGAATAATATATATGTCAAAACTTATATTAGTTCAGTTTTTCATGTGGAACCTGATATTGAACAAGTTATTTATTTACCAAGATATTTTCCAAAATTTTAGGTGTTATAATCTATATCCATAGGGAAAGTGGTGTGTGTAGGAGGGGAAGAGGATATATACATTGGATGAGTATTGATATCTTTTTAAAGATATTATAATATATTAGCAAGGTTTCGATTATTTGTAATATGGATACATTGCTGATATGTGCTCCTTGAAGTAGTCTTTTTTATAGGTAAACCATGTAAAATAAGTATTCTCAATATCCCTACATTTATACATTTGATTAATATTTTTAATCATATTGATGTTTTATATTCTAACATGAATAAAATATCTAATTTGAATTAATGAAAGTGAATATGTTTTTTCACCCTAATTCACCCCCTATTAGGGTGTACTGTGGGACAAGGGTACAATAATGGGAGTAGTATAAAAAATTATTATCCACTTAATATAAAAAAAATAGAAAAGTTCTATGCTTTATTGGGTCATCTTTATCTATCAATGGTTTCATGTAAACAAATATATAATTAGATTTTTAATCGGGTTTGTCTGGATCTTCCCTAGGATGCCCAATGAATTTTAGAAGTTGATGGATGAAACATGATTTAATTTCAAAACCATCATGCGCCTCAAGAAATTCCATATTATTTTATTGATTATATTCATATTTTATAGATGTTTATTTAATAATTATGTTGCATTCTATGGTTCTTTCGAGTTTTAAATATTCACTTCTCAGTGATTTGATTGGGTCAAAAAAATAATTCGATGTATCATATTGATCTATGAAATTTTCCCCACTCGCATGTTCAATAACAGAGTTCCTCTCTTCTATATCCATCAATTATAAGGTACTGGAGTGATAAACAATCTATTTTATGGTCATGGGGCTATAAATAAATTTTGTAACTCCTATACAGTAAAAACATATATTTGATAATTATGTAGACTCTCTATAAAAATCATCAATTAAAAATATTATATTTTTTCTTTAGTCTCTATTCAAGATTTATCCCCTAGGAATGAATTATAGAAATATCTAATGATCTATAACATAGAGGATGTAAACTAAAATAGAGGATTTACTTTTTATTGATTTATAATTTTCAATAATTATAAGAAAAACATAGGTTTGTTGATCCTATACAATAATTATGAAAATAAAGGAAATAAAAATAAAAAATTTGAGTGATTGGATTTTGAAAAAAGTAGTTTAGAAGATGTTAAGTGACAAAAAAATTTATGTAATATAGTTTTGAATATTTTTTCACCTTTAGATTCACCCTTAATTATTTCCCCCAAAATTTTATACCATTTAATTCCCTAATATTCACTATTAACATAAATTATAAACTTAATCCTACCTAAAAACCATACTAAATACTCTCTATTTGTGTTTATCCTCCACAAGAAGTGATCTATTTACTCAAAGTAACTCTATGAACTTAAACATAATTGAATCCACAGTAGTATTAAATAAGTCCTTGATTGGGAAATATAAATAGATAAAATAATTAATCTATTTTCATAGATTTAAAAACATTTGAAGCGAAGAATAAGTGAAGTTAAATTTTGGAATAAAATATCCTAGATTAATTTAAGAAAAATATTTACAAAAAGTTTATGGAGGATACAAAAGGTAAATATATACTAATGAATGAGGTATATGGGTCTCAATTTCTCACTACTACTAAACATTTTCACCTAACGTGGGTATATAGATTGAAGACATCATATTCACTTATGATTGTTTGATAAGAATTAAAGTATTGTACTACCCACATTCTTTTATCTCTCTATATTCTCTTTAATATTGAGATATCTCATTGGTTTAAATCGACAAAACCACATAAAAATCATTATAATTTCTTCTAATTTAGAAAAGTTCAATGCTTTGAATTCACCCCATATTCCATTATCCTATGTATTCTTCTTGAATTACACCTTGGATCTTGGTTTCACTTACCCCTTAAAATTAATGTATTAAAAAAATAAGATAAAATGGAATAATTTTAGATGTAAATGGGATGATGCGTCACTATGAAGAAGTGTTTTTAATTATGTCACTTTGTGAATGGAATTCATCCATGGGGTGTTTCATGATTATTTTCCAATATTAATCCCCGATGATTTCACTATCACTCCTACAACATGATACCTTATAAATTTCATCTATATGGTTTTTATTTAGAATCCATTTTGGAATTAATTGAATATTCATGGAATAAGTTTTTATTTCTTTAATTTGAAAAATATAAATACTACATTTTAAAAACATGGTCTAAATAGTTGAAACTCATTGACCTTTAAACATGGGCATTTATTCTAGAATTAAATTTATGTATTCTTATCAATAGGTCTAAATCCTCCATCTGTAAGACATTAATGTATGAAAAAAATAAAATTTACATATTGATATATCCTTTCATCAGAAAAGTGTTTTACTCTTATGTATCACATGGGAGAAGTAAATGAATATTACATATTTTTCAATGTGATATTTACATATTACAGGGTATCATAACATTTAACATCTAGAAATAATGGATCTATTTTCACATATTAGTGTATACTTGAAGTTATGTTTACATTTCACCCAAAAATCTCTTTTTAATTCCAACACTTCTACAATAATTTTAGTGTAGTCTCAAAACTTTTCTTTGATAGGACCATTTCATGCTTATTTTGATGAAAAAAGTAATGTTCTGGTCATTTAATTGATTTTTTCTTCTAGTATTTAATTTTTTTATTTTTTTTAAGGATATAATATTTTGTTGAAAATAATATAAAAAGGAAAATTAGATCATGATATATGTTGAAATAAAAAATTCCATGATAATAAATGACTACATGATTTTTACAATGATTTAAATTGAGGAACCAAGATGAAATATAGGAAAATATACTTAGAAACACCCATTCACATCATGAATGAACTATCCATGATGTAAAATATTCCATAATTCTTGGTTTGGAGGATATTTTGTGAAAAAATAATTATTATTATTAGGACCTAAAGAATTCATGGTGTGACATATATGTCATGCTGTGAATGTGTCTAGATAGAGTTAGATTCAGAAGATTTTGATGTAACCATTGACGGACCACTATTATTTTGACCCAAAACCCCCTCAGAACTCTAGGATTTACTAGGAATGGAAATATTACTACATTTAGGATATATTGAGAGAGACGCAAGACTATAAATTTAAGTTTAGAGGGATTCAAAAAAAGATCTCTTGGTAAGGGGAAGCTCTGGACATGGACTTGCTGGAAGTTTTTTCTTTCTTAATTCATTTATTTTATTTAGTTTTAATTATCATGATTCATTCCTTCTCCCATATCATCTTGTTTACCCTTCACCTGGAGAAGTAAAATTTTCGAGGGATTTTAGAAGGGAAGGATTGGCCAATTTGTAATGCTTGAGTATTTTTTTCTTTATTTAATAAAACAAATTATTTCTTATATAATTTTGTTTCAATTTTAATTTTATGGGCTTTCATTATCTAACTATATTTTATTATATTTGGATTATATTAATATTTTTTATCTAATCTATTATACATAATCTCCCTCGACTCAATTCTTGTCTATATACAATGGGACATTATAGGGTTAGGTGGTGAGTGCTTAGTGATTGTCGTCACATGTGTGAAGTTGTGTTTGTGAGCTATTGTGTAAATGCCCTGACCCTAGTTACCCAGTGTCGGTGCATTATTACATAATATTGGCATGATCACAAAAGATCGTGTCTCGAAAGACCGATTAGTTTAGTAGCCTTGGAAGTACTAGATACATTCATAAGGTTTACATTACATCATAAAATGGAAAACTACAACAAAATTGTTTCCATGGAAAACACTTACATCCCTTAGAATATCATTATAGGTCATTAATAATATAATTCTTTGCATCCTGGAAAAAATTAAACATAGAAAGGGGTGAGCTCAGATGCTCAGTAAGGAAAACAATACAGTGGAAACTATTATAAATAAGCATAAACATTTAAAGCAATGTAAAGAACTAAAATAAAAGCCTTTTAAACATAAACATCATCATAACATGGAAAATATAAATCAAAATAATTCCATTTACTTACTCACATGGATATTCTACTAGTTTAATAATCACATACAATATCAATAGCCACTTTCATAATGATGGAATGCATAATGACAGACTTTCATAACCACATAGTCAAGGTCTTGTGCCATGACTACAAATAAAATTTTTTCAAGGCCTTTTGAAAAGATAATATTTTGTCTCATGAGACCTACCAATGCATCTAGGATCTATATAGGGATACACCCATCACTTACTATGTCTAATGCATTCCCTATATGAAAAGGTTTAAACATAACATAAACCTTCCTATTAAAACTGGCATAAACTATTTCAATACATTATCCATAAACCATGAATGGTATGAAATAACAAATCCACATTCAAACATATCACAAAACCTTCAATACAATATGAAATTTCTGTATCATAATAAATCAACTTCAAACAAACATAAAATCCATCAAAGGATGTTGACATAGATGAAATCAAAACATTTTTAGACAAATATCTCTCTCTATTTTGAAATCATTTAGTGGTCACATAATTATAAATGAAAACATTTATATTTGAAAATATTCTTATAAGATTTTATGGGATGCTTTGATGGTGTTATAATGGTATAAAATAGCCACACCCACTGTATTAGTTAAAAAAACATTATTGCCAAAATTTTGTGGAAAATGTCATAAAGTACCCTGTTTGGAAAATGCCGGAAAGATTCCATTCAAACCATTTTCTAAAAATTAAAAAAAGTGTATAAATGACTTTAACCCATATTCTAATAAATAGTAAAAATATTTTCGAATACATTTTTATGAAACATGGATGTGGATGATAAAGAGGTCCCAATAGATACTTACGTAAAAATAACCTCTGATAATAAAGAGATTGTGAAATTAACCCTTTCCTTGTAATTTTCCTTGGTTGAGGGTAGTTTAACCTCATATATAATGGTGAAACAATTATTATTAAATTATACAAGAATAATTTACATTAAGATGATATCATATATGATTTTTTAATATTTCTTTGTTAATAATACCTTAGTATTATCGTCGTTTCGGGTGTTAACAAATTCATTTTTCTTTATATGCTTTGTTATGTAAGTAATGTTTGTTATGGATAAGATTTATTTTATTCATATTCAGAATGATATTAAGTATTTACACAATATCTTTAATCATCTAATGAAAATTAATCTTGGATGGATTCGATGGGGAATGAATCTAATTGCGTTCGTGGAGATGGTAATTTGTACGTATGCACGGGCGACAATATCCTTATTTTGATATTAAAATAATATATAATTGGATATTATATCATATATAAAGGATCATTATATTCTTATATTTATTATTTAAATCAATTAAACATCATTATTATATACCCATCCAAATAATAATGTATTGAATAACAATTACACCATGATGTGAAGAGGGTAAGTCGTACGTACGCACGTATGGTGACATGTCATTCAAAGGATGGAAAGAATAATGAATATGGTTGTACCATATTTATAATAACATAATATTATATAGAATATACTAGAGTAATTATTTTAGAATGGAAACAACAAAGAAAGAAAAAGTGGAAGAAGAAAGGAACTTGAAGGAGTTGATGAAATATTAACCTCTTCTTCGAGTTCTTCCTTTTGATTTGATGAAAAGGGATCCTTAGGATGGATTTCTGACTAAATTATGGCCTCTAAGATGAAGGTAGGATAGTTGAGAGGGTGTTTTGGTAGGGTTTGGATTAGTCAAAAGGATTTTAAGGTGTGAATTAGAGAGAAGGTGGAGTGACCTTTTAAAAGAGGGGTGAGGGGAACCTTGGGAAAAGATAGAAATATTATTTTATAATAAAATCATTTCTGGTTTCTAATGGATCCAAAATAAATTATTTAATGGATATGGTGTGGATGGGTCTAAAACCACTCAACCAATTGGTTTTATAGCAGTTTGGGTCACTATATTAAATTTATGTTTTATATTTAACTCTTAGTTAAATAGTTTGACATTTACCATGTCTCTTTTTATTTTTATATTATGTGGTTAATAAAATTACTATAAACATCCAAGATAACCCAAATTGCTTCATTAATGATACACCTATAATTATATAAGTCTTTTGGCAGAACCTTAGATTTTTCAGTAATAGAATATCAATTAATAATATAATATTTGTTTTAAAAACTGCTTGTTGTCAATTTTGAAACTATTTGGTATTCTGTTTTTTCTAAATTTATAACAGCATTATTACTTCGAAGCACCATCATTACTGAACCTCAATGTTACATAAAATTTTTTCTTGACATTATTCAATAGGTCTGAATTATCCATTATGTGGGATGAATATCCAATATGAAGAATCTAGGTTCTTTTTTTCTTTGTATCTTTGAGGGATACTTATGTAAGATTGTATTTTTCAATTTTCCTGTTTTCTTTCCATGAGAAATTGGTTTTTGTGTTGGAAACTGATGGCCTTTAAATTCTCTCTTCCATGTACATGGTTTCTTCATAGCCAAATTCTTCTTCCAGAGGAGAAAAGTTTTTTGAAAGAGAAATATGGTAATCTTGATGAACATTAACTTGTCTCTAACATGAGTATGAGGCATCCATGTTGTTACTTTTCACACAATAAATAGCTTTATGGACAATTTTAGAACCCTGAAAACAATATCCATAAAAATTATTTCTTATGAAGTTATTAGGATATGTTTTTTATCACCTTTATTGGACTCCTAGCCCTCCAACATTCAGATAGATCCTCACCTTTTCGTAAAATGACATGGTGTGACCCAAATATCCCCATAACCAACACTTCATTGGAGGAAATGTATTATCACTTCTATATTTCCTCATACCTTATTCCTTGGGATGAAATTTTTTCTTCCTGTCATTCTTAGATTCTCAAGGATATTATTCTGTTCTATTTTTAGTTTCATTTATGAGCATCTTTTTCAGCACCTCTAGTGACCTTTCAACATGATCAACATTCATCTTTCCATTAATCTAATATACATTATTCACTTTATTTGATGTTCTGGAATTTTAATTGAATTAACTTTTACCCACACATGCGGGACTTTGACCACCCAGAATCATTTCAGCTCCATGAAAACCATGTTTTTTTATCTCCATCATCTCAGTATCTAAGAATCTTCATAATTGAATTTTCTTATTTGATTCTTTTGAAATTGTTTCACCCTCATGTCTAATCCAAAAATTAACAAAATCCTCTTCAAGAACCTCAGAAGTATTGGAAATTTCTTATAGTATATAGTTGAGTTCATTGATGAAATTTGACTACTCTTCAATTCTCAGATTCTGTTCCACTACATCATCCGTTATTTCATGGATTTTAGACTGTACTTTCGCAAATTGTTATAGTCTTTCAATTTCGGCTTCAAGCTAATCAACATATTTAGATGATTTTTACAGAATTACTTTCCACTTATTATAACTCTTATATTTATTATTAAGCATTACAACAACACCCTTAAGTTGATAGTCTAGATTTGTATTAGTTTTCAAATGATTATTTCCATTATTATCTTTTGATGGTTCAAATTTTTCAATAGTGGACATCATGGAATCTTGTTTTACAGATTTAAATTTTGGTTCCTCTTCCTCATAGAAATAATTATCCTTATATTCTTCATTAAACAAAATACTCTTTTTCTATAGTTTATTTGAAAATTTTAAGTGTCCATTTTCTAGAAACATTTTTGAGGATTCTCCATGTTTTCAAAATTTCTTTCTTCATCATTAAATTCTCTTGATCCTTAAGAGGCCATGTGCCCAACTTTTCCACAAAAAAAACAAAGCCATAGGTTGCCTTCAAATTTTCATTTTCTATTCATGAGCTTATTTTTTATTAGATAAAGAATTTATTTTTCCCCATCATCTTCATTTCCACAATCTCATGGAATATTTAGTTTTTCCCTATCTTTGAATTCCATTTCCTTTCTTACATGAGTCACAACTTCATCCGGTTTTATTCTCATTTCATATGATGATATATTTCTCAAAAAATCATCCACCGAGAGTGTGGAGAGACCTCTTTCCTAAATGGATGAAACCTTTTCATTTTAAAGAGGTGGAAGTCTTATAAATATTTTATTTTTTATCTTAATGTCTTTGATTTCTTCACCCAAACTTAAAATTTCTTCTACAAGGTTAGAAATTTGATTTAAAATATATTTTACAATACAATCAGGGTTTATATTCATATCATAAAAACTATTGTACAGTACATGAAGTTTCTCCTACTTCAATTATATATTTCCTTCATACATATTATTCAGTTTATCCCAAATTGACTTGGAAGATGTGAAACTCATTACATTTAGATAAATGTGATCAGAAAGAGCTGCAGTGAGAGCATTCTATGCTTTTTCATCAGCATCAAAAAAGTGTCTTCTCTGTATCATTCATTGACAGTTCTATGGGATCATTGACTTATATTACCTATATAGTAGAAAATAATACATACATTCCAAGAGTCCGTTGGGGAGATGTCATCCTGTTTTTTTTTCATATATGAAAACTACTTCCATCTAATAGGGGAACTCCACAAACATTGAATAGATTATCAATGACATCAGAACATAGATTCAACACTAGAATTACTTGGATCTGATACCACATGAAGGACCCCAAAACATCCTAAGAGGGGAGGGGTGAATTAGGGTTGCAACTTTTTCTTTTAAATAGGTGGATCTTGTTCCCTTGTTGGTAGGAACCTATTAAACCTATCTGAAGAGTAAGTGCAGAAAAACAACCAACCACATGAAAATAAATGACACAACAATTTTACTTGGGTCACCACTAAGGGCTACGTCCAAGGAGAATACACCAACTGTGTGTAATTAATACCAAAAACCACTAATCTTCACAAATTGAGGATTATAAGAGTTCAACACAGTCACTCTGTGACATGCTCAATGTTGTTACAATGATTTTGGGATATCTCACTATGACCCTCATATCACTTCCACTAACTCCCCCTTTCTCACTACGTTGGAAGAATCTTATCTATGTTTATGGACTTGAAGGTCGTGTCAACGGTTTATAATTAAATCATGCATCCCAAATATAAATGGATGATATTTTTATGTCTCGTTATTACCCATAGATGTACTTTACTTTCCCTCACACTGATAGGTTGTGGTAATTAATTTCACAAGCTGATTTGGTCACATTTTTGGCATCTTGGGTTTTAAGTATACAATTCACTACGATGTGAAAAACCTTCATTTTCCAACATTAAACTCTAGATATTGAGGCCTAAATGTTTTTACAACACTGGGAAACTACACCACATTTAATATTGCTTATGACTTGAACTGTATGATCCCTTTCCATGAAATCCCCCTAATCATCCCTTAGAGGATTGAAAACAAACACAAACTATACACAACCTCTATAAAAGAACATCCATGGTTCAAAAAGGAACATATTAAAGTGATATGTTTTTATATGGTTTGAGTTTTGAGAATTGAACTAGGTTCTTATATTTGTCTAATGAGTTTTAGGTAAAATTTTAAATGCTTACATATATTTATGTCTTAGGTGTACGGGTTTGTTTTCCCAGTTTAGAAGAAACCATGCATCACAATGATTGTGGAGAGCTTTTTGTTCAGTTTGTATAGTGCATCGTTTTCTAGATTGGTTGGTGTATGGTTTGATCTAAAGCATGGAGATTTTAAAAGAAACCATGTGAGCTATAGTTCTATATTTGTGACCTTGCACACTATTTTCTCACTATTACATAAAAACAATGTTAGTTGTTGTAAAGTGTTCTAATGATGATTTACATTGTTGTTAAACCATATAGGTTGGTCATATGAGGTGTGCTATATGTTGATAGTGATGACAAAATTGTTTGTAAAACCATGTAGTTAAGCTGTAAACCTCTTAAAAGTGGAAAATTACCACTTTTTCCTTCTGATTTTATAATAAAACCTCTTATTTTTCTCCATACACTCATCCTAAGAGAATCATGTGATATCCTCCCCTCATCTCTCTTTTCATAGGGCTGATCTCTCACATCAATTGTCTATTTCATCCATTATTTAGTGATATGAGGATTTTAAGGTGAACCTATGACTTATTTAACTTCTTTTCATTATTTTTTTCATTGTCAAGAAGTGTATCTCTTTTTTATCTCATATGACCTGTTTTTTAGGTAATATTCCTACTTATTCATTTTTGTTTCTAATTTAGGATAAACCAAAGGACAATACCATACTTTTTAACTATATTAAGGATAAGGAGGGTTCTCTCATAAAATTAATCCATATCCTTTCTTAAATTACGAGTAGTGTGTTTTATGGGAATACTTGGATTTTGGTGAATTGAATTAGTTTCCATTTAATCTTGTAAGATTATCCTTTCCCTAGTTTAAATGACCCAAAATTATGTTTTCAACCCTAGAAAATGGTACTTCCAAATGGAATCCCTCAGATATAGTTTTTACTTAAGGATGACATATTTATATGGTTTAGTTTTTCAATCATTGAAATGTGGGTTTTTGAGAATACGAATGACACAAAATTATCAAATGATAATTATATTTTAAATTCCATAAAAGTATTTATAATTTCAATTAATGAGTGGAATTTTATTTCATAGTCATCGATAATTTTAAATGGAATTTATCTTGTAATAGGACCCTGCGTAATAGAAAATCATTGATTAGGAATGAAATAATGTTTTTTAGATGGAATTAAATTATTAATTTTAATAGGATAACATTAAAATATGAAATGGGATCAATGTGGTTAATCACAAATAGTGAAATAGAGAATCCATATTAGAATTATATATTGATATGGCCCTTAATAAAAAATATTATATCTGTTGTAAATACCCATGGGGTGGTTTAGAAAATTCTCTTAGAGTGGTATAGATATTATGAAGTTCCCTTGGTAATGTCACTAAGTAAACTATAAATTATAGAATGGGATTGAAAAGTTTAAATTAAAATGTGACCTTATAAAATGTTATTGATATTAAATGCATATTCATTATGGTTTTCATGATCATTGAAATTAAGGAATGGTGGTTTGAATTCCTTGGATTCTATATGAGACTTCATGTGGGGAATTATATGATTATCATCTTGATTCATTATGATATGAGATATATGATGTTGGGAATTTAAAGATGATAACTCAGATTCTATGGGAATTCTAGGACGAGTACCTGGATTTTTTGTGATACTTAATGATTTAGGAATTCCTAGATAAGTACTTAGATTCCATGAGAGTTCTAATATGAGATCCTAGATTCTATGTGAAACATTATTATTTAGAAAATTTGGAATGATCACCTAGATTATTATGATACTTCATGATACTGGGGAATTCCAAGATGACCACCTAGTTTCCATGTGCATACCTGTGGAATTTTAGTTATTGTGATATGCTCAGAGACACCCTAACACTAGCCTAAGTAGGAAAGATAAATCAATGCCATTAACCTAAATATAAATAGTTTTATTTCTGAACATTAGTGTCCTTATGAACCTTGGACATTGGTGGTTGTTTATTTATTCTATTTAAATTGATTTAAAAGGTCAAACTATTATTTATATCACTCCTGTATACATTATTATGATACTGGTAATATTTAGGTATGTCATTCGTGGTGAATTAATTTGTTTTAATCACACACTAATTAGGACACCACAACACTTGGGTACCCAATAAGATACTACTTGGTTATATATGTAGGTATAGGAAATTCCATATTCTTAATGGGTTATATTTCTAGAGTAGAGCATGGGGGTTGGGACCGATCTACGACTTGGGAACATGATTCTGTTTTTTCCTAGTGTTGAATTTTTTTACTTTTTGGATATTTTTTATCTATGTTGATGTATTACTACAAAAAATGCAGCATCTTGTTTCATATTGATATAGTATTTTTATTTTTAGGTTATTTTTCATCCATTTCTTGGATTTAAGTCTCCATTTATTTAAATGTATGTGATTTTTTCCTCATCTACTCTATTATTATACACAAATATATGTCTATTGTCTCTAAACCACATCACTTTAGACACATTCCACTGTTCATTAGCCTCTAGTATATAGGAAGGTGTGCCAAAGGTACACCAGCAACCACCAATCTAGGAACCGATTAGTGGTTCGGTTTGGAGTGACATTACAAAGTGGTACAAGAGGATATTTGTATTGTCAATCACTTTTTGGGAATGGTATATAAGAGAGATTATATTTTTGGGTCATGGTAAGGAAAAATTTACATAGACTATCCATCCCATGTCCGAGGGACATTAATGTTTTTAGGGATGGGATTTTTTTTCTTGATGTTCACTTTTACAGTTGATCTGATTTCACCTCGAGTGGCATACATGATTATGATTTTACAATTTATTATAATTTTCCTCCTTCTATATGTGTTCATGTATTATATTAGGTATATATAATTCACCTATTATTTTCATGATTTTCAGTGATTTATTTCCTAGAACATGACATGGTTGAGGTATTTAAAGTGTAACAAACCATTTATACAATTTTTTTATAAATAAGTGTACATTAGAATACTAGTTCACTAGTCCCATAAATATATAAAATCATGTTAAGTGATTAAATACATTGTTTATTATGTGTTCTCAGCTAGATAAAATTACAAATCACACTTATAGAGAGTTTTACTCTATAACATTCAATTAACATTTCCTTTAACCAAGGCATAATTTTTAAATAGTCAAAATTTTATAAAATGATCCCACTATTTTATTATTTTAGGGTGTTAGGTAAATAAAATTCCATTTGAAACTTATAATGTGTTTTCCTCTATAACTTTTAATTTACAATTAATTTAATTGAGCCCTTATTATAGTAAAAATATGGTTAATGTAAAATGAAAAGAGGAAAATTATGGATTCTATTAAAATATATGATGTAGAGATATATGTAGTTTATGTGTACATTATGTATGGGTATTTGGGAATACTGAGAGTGACTAAATTATCTGAAGACTTTGTAATGTTGAGACCTTAAAGTAGATTTTTTTGATGTAGGTTGTGGCATGTGAAACCTGACATTGATATAGGGAAAATCGGGACCATTAAGAGAACATAGATTTAGGATGCATGGGATAGTTTAATTTTTTCCTATAGTATCTTAGTTTGATCTATAACTTTGTTTGGTGATGGGTTGTTCCTACTTATAACAATAGTAGTTGTGATTAACTTGAGAATGGGTAGGGAGAACACGAATTGAACCTGTGTTTGAGACCTGGTTTGTAGGGATTAGAGAGAGATCCTAATGTCATTAATATGTGACCCTATCTGGTAAGTATATTTTTGGTTATAATCAAGGGTGACCATAGAGTAGGTATTCTCATGGATATGGGTGCCTTTAGATATAAGGAGAATGCATAGATTCTCATGTACAAGACTATTGAACGAAGGGTGTTGTAAGTGTGAAGTAGAAGTTTCTGAGACTCCTCATAATGAATGGGATTAGGATTCTTAGTGTGTATGGATTTCCTTGGATGGGTGTGAGAAAAGGCATGTAGATGCATTGAGGTGATTTTGGTATCAAGTTCATTTTGGCGGGAATGGTCGCTCAGATTCCAAGCCCTTTATGTGCTTATAAATATTGGTCAGTAACAATCCTAGATAGCTATATATGGAGTGAATAGATCATTGTTAGATTCTTTGGGTAATATAATGACACTCAATTTATGAGTGGTCATGTGTGTTTTATTTGTTTTGAATTATTATATTAGATTTAAAGTGATGAGAGTGATTTCATTTAGAGATACTGGCATGCGGTAGAGGAATTACATGTGTCCTCGGATTTTAGAGTGGATTTTATGAGGCGTAACTCATTGGAGCTTGAATTGGTTTTTTGGTATCGAGTTTCATGGGAATTTGAAAATGTTGAGCATTGGTGGAACCTTAAAGGTAAGAACACGATAGAGAAAAACTATTCCATTTGGCTTGGATTGGTATGTATGGGAGTTGTAACAGCCCGAGATTTTATGAAAAATATTCTTTTTATTTCACTAATGTCTTGTGTTGTACACTACACCAAAAGGAGACTGCACAACACGCATCCTTGACTTGCCTTGCATTACACGCAATCACGACCTTCCTCGATAGCGTGTGTAGTACGCAATAACGAGTTTCACTAAACAACGATATGCTATTAAAATGTTATTAAAACTCACCGTTATGAATAGTAATAACCACTTTTTGAAATTTTGTAAATTTTATTTTTCAAAATGGATTTCATTTTTGGATTCGGAGTATCGAATTTAGCCTAAGGTGAAATTTTGGTACATTTCGGATAACTTTCATATTCTGATGAATAGTGAAAATTACTAAATTTTAATTAAAAACAACTTTTTTAATCGAAATAATTAATAGTGATAAATTATTAATTTGAGTGGTTTTAAAGTATATTTATAATATATTTTTACAATTTAATACAATTTTGGTCATTGGTTGTAATTTCACATTTAAACCAGACATAATCAAGTGTCAATCTTTTGATAGATATTGTTTCTTAAAAACACGCTATTTGTTTTAACAGCGGGATTTAATTATAAAAATAATTAATGAAACTTCTATGTTATGAATTTGGTAAAATAGACTTTATTTTTGAATTCGGAATATAAAATATAGCTTAGGATGAAATTTTGGCATTGTTCTGAAAAACATCAATTTTTGATGAATAGTGAAACTACTAAGTGGTAGTTTAAAAAACTGAATTTTTCATAAAACATAATTTTACCGCTTCTGTGAATGAAATTTTAAAAATCCGAGAGACACGGTTGATGTCAGTATGTAAAATGTGGTTCAATGAGATGAAAATAATTTTTGGTGAATAGTAACTTTTTACTTTTTTTTACCGCGGTTAATAGTAAATAGGGTAACTAAGGATAAATATGATATTACTATTACCCTAACACATGTCCTAATTCTATTGGATAAGTGTAATTCGACCAAAAACAACCTTATGAATAAAATATGACCATTTAGGCCCACTTGGATTAGATTAGGACATTTATTATTAATTTATTTAAAGAAGGGTTAAAATAGTTAAAATCAATGTTTAATAAGTAAATTATTTTTAATATTGGGTTATACATAAGATAAATTCGACTATAAATATTCCTTAGAAAGATAAAAAGATTTCCTAAATAATGGTATTTTATTTGTAATTTTTAGACATTAAATAATTTAATTTATTTATGACACAATGATGCTGCAGTAATTATCTTATTAATGAAATATTGACATAATTGATGTTATAAACACCAAAATAAATGTAATTTGAGACTTTTTATGAACTACACAAATTTTCTAGGTTACTATGATATATTAGTGTTGATTTAATCAACTTGGTTCGAACATATAATTCTGTTATGACTTTCAAAAAAATCATATATCAAATAGTGTCAAAATTGACACAAAATAGTTTTTAAATCAAATATTATATTATTAATTGTTATTTTATTCCTAAAAATCTAAGGTTCGGCCAAATGACTTAGATAAGAATATATATATTAATAATAAAAAATTTGGGGTTCGTTTGGCATGTTATATTAAGTGTATTAACCATATAGTGAAAGAAAACAAAAAGACACGGTAAAAGTTAAATTATTTAACTTAGAGTTAAATCTAATTGATAAGGTTAAAATAATACCCTAAACTTGTCTAAATCATATTGGTTGATAGGATTTTGACCCATCCCCACTTTATCTTCGAAATAAAACCCTTTGGAACCATTATAAACCGATTTTGACTTTAATATAAAATAATATTTTGAGATATTCCTAAGGTGCCCCTCTCCTCCCCCTCCTCCTCACACCAATTTGAGCACTCAAGCTCGGCCAACCCCTGCCATTTTCTCCTCTCCAATTCCCTAGAATAATCCTAGAGGTCCTGTTCTTCTTCAAAGACCAATATTAGTTCCCTATGTGAAGGATTCAAAGAAGCGTTCCAAAGAAGAGGAGCTTCGGACACGTACAAAGCAAATTGGACCTAAGGTAAGGGAAATATCACAATCTCATTTTTATCCGAGATTGTTTATTCGTAAGTATTTACTAGGGTGTATTTTATCATCCACATCCATGTTCCCTCAATATTTAATATTGTTTCCATCCACTTACACTAGTTTAAATCCAATTTTACCCTTCGGTGAGTTTTTAGTAAAGAATATGAAAGGAATCGTTTGTCATTTTTTCGTATGAGGTACTTTTTGACTTTTCCGACAAAAGTACGAAGAATGTTTTTTTTAACTTATACGGCAAGAATGGATTTTTAAACATTATTTCCAAGAATATTCCTTTATAAGTTTTCAAGTTTATTTTTAATCAACTTCTTTTAGTTTATAATTGTATGACATGTTAAGAAAAGAAAAGTGTTTTTTAAGTAGAAATGATATTTTCCTCAAGAATGGAGTTCAAGTATTTTATCAAAAAAAATTTCCATCTAAGATAATAAAAGGGTTCTGTTTTTATCCCTATTATTACATGGATTTGATTATGTTGCGATGGAAATATTTTTATGAATTCCTTTATCTTATATGTATGGTTTTATGATGTCATGTTGTTTAAGAATTCCATTTTTATTACATGGGTTATGCAATGATGTATGATTTAAGATTTTGTGGCACACATAAGAATGGTTTCATTAAGAGATGGGTGGGACCTATATCTCCCTCCAATGCATTGGGTAAATATTTTATATTTCATGAGATAGACATGGCTGGAACGGTAGGTTATACCGGTTCAGTGAAACAGGACTGAAAAGGGGGTTACTCGATTCAGAAAGGGACTTTGTCCACTAAGATAGTCTTGGAAATGAGTCTTGACTAACAAGAAATGATTCTCTATGATTATGTGTGAATTCCACAAAGTTTCATGTTTTAGGTTATGATTATTGTGATTACATTTCGCTGCCATGATTTACCCCATGTTATGAAATTATGATCTCTTTTGCAGGTTAAGATTTCCAAAAGTTATGTGATTATGTATATGATGTGATTGATATTTCTTTTGTTTACCCTTACTGAGAATTTGAGCTCACCATTTTATGTTTTCATTTCCCCAGGATATAAAGAAAGGTTTTAGGTATAAAAAAAAGAAGATCTTTATAGGAGATTTTGAAGATCTTTCACCATGATTTGGAGATTATGTTCCGAGTTTCCAAAGACACTAAACTATTACGATCCTTGTGTGTGTGTTTTTGTTATGTACTAAGTATTCCGCAAAAGTAATGTAATGTCCCTGTACGTCAATATATGGGTCTCTACAGTTGGTATCAGAGGAAAGGTTTAGTCAGCCTTTGGAAACTAGGATGCGAAAACGTTAGTTAGATCCCTAGAGATATTTCTAAGGTATGTCTAGGGATGTCCCTAAGGATAAGTATACGTATAGGATATGGTCCTAGAACTACGGTAACGATCTTATAATTTAACGTAAGATGTTAGATATTAAGGGTACTCCCCCTTTACTATGTTGTTTTCCCTAGCATGATTTTTTCCACTCACAAGATTCTTTTTTTGTTTTAGTTAATGGAGGGAACCAGAAGGAATTCGGTTAACATTGAATCCAATGGACAAATTGGTGACTATGAGAAAACAAATTGTTTAATTTCCAGAGAGAAAGATCTTGTGATTATGCCAAATCAGTCGTCGTGATATATTATTAACAAGGTGAAATTTAGTGGTATAACTAATTCATCAAAGAAGAGGAAGATAAACTATTATGCATGTTCGCATGTTGAGGAGCATAAAGAAAGGAAGATTGAGATTTCTAAAGAAGGGAAGAAGAACCTTGAGGAATACCTCAAATGGAGGGACCGATGTTATCTATGTGGAGAAAAGGGTCATAGAGTGACAGACTGTTATGGAGTTCAATGTCTTATTTGTGGAGAACATGGGCATTACCCAACTCAATGCCCTGACCTAAAAAGTTACTTCTAAATCAAGGAAGGACTTCTTCTAGGACAATCATTGAAGTGGATGGACTGAAGTGTTTATGTATTGGTATTCAAGAATAATGTTGTTGAGGTACTTTTATGGTGTATTGAAATATTTATGTATTGGTCTATTGTGGTTTTCAATAATTTTACGGTACCGGTAACCATGAAAAGTGATTCAAATATTTTGGAAAGTAGATGATATACGCATAATGAAGGGATAAGGAGAAAATGAAATGTTTGAAAGTATTCATGAGTTCATGATTGATATAAGGACAAAGTGATATCATGGTTTGAGTATATAGAATTTTGAAGATTTTGGTATGTGGAAAGTGTTAACTTTAAACTGCATTCATTTTTTCACTAAGGTTTTCAAGAGAATACATGATTAAGGACATTGAATGTTTGGAATGTGACCAACAAAACATATCTTATGATATATGGGGATCAATGATGGTATTAAATCTTTGGTAATCGTTTTCACTATGTTATGAGAGTGGACTGCAGTATTATGGATAAGCCTAAAGATTGAAATGGATTATGTTGGACATAAGTGAGTATTGTTTAAGGATAGAAGTTTTTTTTCGATATTATTGATGGGATGTTATAGTAATGTAGTTTTAGAAATAGGACAACCTGCAGGACGGGCGACAGCCCATCGCGTCGGACAAGGCCGTGGGAATCGAACCCACAACCGAAGTGCGACTGGTCTTTATCGCCTACCACTGGCCTACAGGAAGTCCCTGTTTAGTATAAACTAGTTTTATTATATTAAGCAGCATGATATATGAAGTATAATTCCATTTTAGGAACCATATGTGATTAATCTCACTATAGATCGACTTATGTACATAATTTTTGCTAACCTTTTGTTTGAGACAGATGGAATGACCCGTCATTCTATCACATGATTTGCTAACACTTCACGAATAAAAAATTCAACTTCATTTATTTAAGAGATGAAGTGGAAATTGTTCAAGGCATGAACAACAGTGAGATTGTACCAAAATAAAGAAAGTATTTATTCTAATTCAAATTTTCAACTTTAGGGAAATGATCTTGAAAACCAAAAATGTTGTCCTAGTGATCTTATACCTGATGAATCAGATGGTACCTTAGATCGTCACAAATTTATGGATTTGTGATTACTGGATTTTCCATAGCCATGTTCTCTACCACTCTCCATCAGAACATGATGGTTCGATTTCTCTTCCATATCCATATTTTTACCTATGTGGAAACCCATCGATTAGTTTATTTGGGTAATCGTTACATTTCATACTTTAGTTTTTAAAGCCAAGTTTTGGTATTCCTTTTTACGATGTGGGATTCTATTAAAGAGTCTTTCTAATAGTAAACCATTTATAACCCCGACGAATTTCGAGGGAAAAATTCATTTTAAGGGGGGTAGAATGTAACAGCCCGAGATTTTATGAAAAATATTCTTTTTATTTCACTAATGTCTTGTGTTGTACGCTACACCAAAAGGATCTTGCACAACACGCATCCTTGACTTGCCTTGCATTACACGCAATCGCGACCTTCCTCGATAGCGTGTGTAGTACGCAATAACGAGTTTCACTAAACAACGATATGCTATTAAAATGTTATTAAAACTAGCTGTTATGAATAGTAATAACCACTTTTTGAAATTTTGTAAATTTTATTTTTCAAAATGGATTTCATTTTTGGATTCGGAGTATCGAATTTAGCCTAAGGTGAAATTTTGGTACATTTCGGATAACTTTCATATTCTGATGAATAGTGAAAATTACTAAATTTTAATTAAAAACAACTTTTTTAATCGAAATAATTAATAGTGATAAATTATTAATTTGAGTGGTTTTAAAGTATATTTAGAATATATTTTTACAATTTAATACAATGTTGGTCATTGGTTGTAATTTCACATTTAAACCAGACATAATCAAGTGTCAATCTTTGATAGATATTGTTTCTTAAAAACACGCTATTTGTTTTAACAGCGGGATTTAATTATATAAATAATTAATGAAACTTCTATGTTATGAATTTGGTAAAATAGACTTTATTTTTTAATTCGGAATATAAAATATAGCTTAGGATGAAATTTTGGCATTGTTCTGAAAAACATCAATTTTTGATGAATAGTGAAACTACTAAGTGGTAGTTAAAAAAAACTGAATTTTTCATAAAACTTAATTTTACCGCTTCTGTGAATGGAATTTCAAAACTCCGAGAGACACGGTTGATGTCAGTAAGTAAAATGTGGTTCAATGAGATGAAAATAATTTTTGGTGAATAATAACTTTTTACTTTTTTTTACCGCGGTTAATAGTAAATAGGGTAACTAAGGATAAATATGATATTACTATTACCCTACACACATGTCCTAATTCTATTGGATAAGTGTAATTCGACCAAAAACAACCTTATGAAAAAAATATGACCATTTAGGCCCACTTGTATTAGATTAGGACATTTATTATTAATTTATTTAAAGAAGGGTTAAAATAGTTAAAATCAAAGTTTAATAAGTAAATCATTTTTAATATAGGATTATACATAAGATAAATTCGACTATAAATATTCATTAGAACGATAAAAATATTTCCTACATAATGGTATTTTATTTTTAATTTTTAGACATTAAATAAGTTAATTTATTTAGGACACAATGATGATGAAGTAATTATCTTATTAATGAAATATTGACATAATTGATGTTATAAACACCAAAATAAAGGTAATTTGAGACTTTTTATGAACTAAAAAAATTTTCTAGGTTAATATGATATATTAGTGTTGATTTAATCAACATGGTTCGAACATATAATTTTTTTATGACTTTAAAAAAAATCATATATCAAATAGTGTCAAAATTGACACGAAATAGTTTTTAAATCAAATATTATATTATTAATTGTTATTTTCTTCCTAAAAATCTAAGGTTCGTCCAAATGACTTAGATAAGGATATATATATTAATAATAAACAATTTGGGGTTCTTTTGGCATGTTATAGTATGTTTATTAACCATATAGTGAAAGAAAACAAAAAGACACGATAAAAGTTAAATTATTTAACTTAGAGTTAAATCTAATTGATAAGGTTAAAATAATACCCTAAACTTGTCTAAATCCTATTGGTTGATAGTATTTCGACCCATCCCCACTTTATCTTCGAAATAAGACCCTTTGGAACCATTATAAACCCATTTTGACTTTAATATAAAATAATATTTTGAGATATTCCTAAGGTGCCCCTCTCCTCCCCCTCCTCCTCACACCAATTTGAGCACTCAAGCTCGGACAACCCCTGCCATTTTCTCCTCTCAAATTCCCTAGAATAATCCTAGAGGTCCTGGTCTTCTTCAAAGACCAATATTAGTTCCCTAAGTGAAGGATTCATAGAAGCGTTCCAAAGAAGAGGAGCTTCGGACACGTACAAAGCAAATTGGACCTAAGGTAAGGGAAATATCACAATCTCATTTTTATCCGAGATTGGTTATTCGTAAGTATTTAATGGGGTGTATTTTATCATCCACATCCATGTTCCCTCAGTATGTAATATTGTTTCCATCCACTTACACTAGTTTGAATCCAATTTTACCCTTCGGTGAGTTTTTAGTAAAGAATATGAAAGGAATCGTTTGTCATTTTTTCATATGAGGTACTTTTTGACTTTTCCGACAAAAGTACGAAGAATATTTTTTTTAACTTATACGGCAAGAATGGATTTTTAAACATTATTTCCAAGAATATTCCTTTATAAGTTTTCAAGTTTATTTTTAATCAACTTCTTTTAGTTTATAATTGTATGACATGTTAAGAAATGAAAAGTGTTTTTGAAGTAGAAATGATATTTTCCTCAAGAATGGAGTTCAAGTATTTTATCAAAATTATTTTCCATCTAAGATAATAAAAGGGTTCTGTTTTTATCCCTATTATTACATGGATTTGATTATGTTGTGATGGAAATATTTTTATGAATTCCTTTATCTTATATGAATGGTTTTATGATGTCATGTTGTTTAAGAATTCCATTTTTATTACATGGGTTATGCAATGATGTATGATTTAAGATTTTGTGGCACACATAATAATGGTTTCATTAAGAGATGGGTGGGACCTATATCTCCCTCCAATTCATTGGGTAAAGATTTATATCTCATGAGATAGACATGGCTGGAACGGTAGGTTATACCGGTTCAGTGAAACAGGACTGAAACGTGGGTTACTCGATTCAGAAAGGGACTTTGTCCACTAAGATAGTCTTGGAAATGAGTCTTGACTAACAAGAAATGATTCTCTATGATTATGTGTGAATGCCACAAAGTTTCATGTTTTAGGTTATGATTATTGTGATTACATTTCACTGCCATGATTTACCCCATGTTATGAAATTATGATCTCTTTTGCAGGTTAAGATTTCCAAAAGTTATGTGATTATGTATATGATGTGATTGATATTTCTTTTGTTTACCCTTACTGAGAATTTGAGCTCACCCTTTTATGTTTTCTTTTCCCCAGGATATAAAGAAAGGTTTTAGGTAAAAAAAAGAAGATCTTTATGGGAGATTTTGAAGATCTTTCACCATGATTAGGAGATTATGTTCCGAGTTTCCAAAGACACTAAACTATTACGATCCTTGTGTGTGTGTTTTTGTTATGTACTAAGTATTCCGCAAAAGTAATTTAATGTCCCTGTACGTCAATATATGGGTCTCTACAGTTGGTATCAGAGGAAAGGTTTTGTCAGCCTTTGGAAACTTGGATGCGAAAACGTTAGTTAGATCCCTAGAGATATTTCTAAGGTATGTCTAGGGATGTCCCTAAGGATAAGTATACGTATAGGATATGGTCCTAGAACTACGGTAACGATCTTAGAATTTAACGTAAGATGTTAGATATTAAGGGTACTCCCCCTTTACTATGTTGTTTTCCCTAGCATGATTTTTTCCTCTCACAAGATTCTTTTTGTGTTTTAGTTAATGGAGGGAACCAGAAGGAATTCGGTTAACATTGAATCCAATGGACAAATTGGTGACTATGAGAAAACAAATTGTTTAATTTCCAGAGAGAAAGATCCTGTGATTATGCCAAATCAGTCGTCGTGATATATTATTAACAAGGTGAAATTTAGTGGTATGACTAATTCATCAAAGAAGAGGAAGATAAACTATTATGCATGTTCACATGTTGAGGAGCATAAAGAAAGTAAGATTGAGATTTCTAAAGAAGGGAAGAAGAACCTTGAGGAATACCTCAAATGGAGGGACCGATGTTATCTATGTGGAGAAAAGGGTCATAGAGTGACAGACTGTTATGGAGTTCAATGTCTTATTTGTGGAGAACATGGGCATTACCCAACTCAATGCCCTGACCTAAAAATTTACTTCTAAATCAAGGAAGGACTTCTTCTACGACAATCATTGAAGTGGATGGACTGAAGTGTTTATGTATTGGTATTCAAGAATAATGTTGTTGAGGTACTTTTATGGTGTATTGAAATATTTATGTATTGGCCTATTGTGGTTTTCAATAATTTTACGGTACCGGTAACCATGAAAAGTGATTCAAATATTTTGGAAAGTAGATGATATGCGCATAATGAAGGGATAAGGAGAAAATGAAATGTTTGACAGTATTCATGAGTTCATGATTGATATAAGGACAAAGTGATATCATGGTTTGAGTATATAGAATTTTGAGGATTTTGGTATGTGGATCATGTTAACTTTAAACTGCATTCATTTTTTCACTAAGGTTTTCAAGAGAATACATGATTAAGGACATTGAATGCTTGGAATGTGACCAACAAAACATATCTTATGATATATGGGGATCAATGATGGTATTAAATCTTTGGTAATCATTTTCACTATGTTATGAGAGTGGACTGCAGTATTATGGATAATCCTAAAGATTGAAATGGATTATGTTGGACATAAGTGAGTATTGTTTAAGGATAGAAGTTTTTTTCGATATTATTGATGGGATGTTATAGTAATGTAGTTTTAGAAATAGGACAACCTGCAGGACGGGCGACAGCCCATCGCGTCGGACAAGGCCGTGGGAATCGAACCCACAACCGAAGTGCGACTGGTCTTTATCGCCTACCACTGGCCTACATGAAGTCCCTGTTTAGTATAAACTAGTTTTATTATATTAAGCAGTATGATATATGAAGTATAATTCCATTTTAGGAACCATATGTGATTAATCTCACTATAGATCGACTTATGTATATAATTTTTGCTAACCTTTTGTTTGAGACAGATGGAATGACCCGTCATTCTATCACATGATCTGCTAACACTTCACGAATAAAAAATTCAACTTCATTTATTTAAGAGATGAAGTGGAAATTGTTCAAGGCATGAACAACAGTGAGATTGTACCAAAATAAAGAAAATATTTATTCTAATTCAAATTTTCAACTTTAGGGAAATGATCTTGAAAACCAAAAATGTTGTCCTAGTGATCTTATACCTGATGAATCAGATGATACCTTAGATCGTCACAAATTTATGGATTTGTGATTACTGGATTTTCCAGAGCCATGTTCTCTACCACTCTCCATCAGAATATGATGGTTAGATTTCTCTTCCATATCCATATTTTTACCTATGTGGAAACCCAGCGATTAGTTTATTTGGGTAATCGTTACATTTCATACGTTAGTTTTTAAAGCCATGTTTTGGTATTCCTTTTTACGATGTGGGATTTTATTAAAGAAACTTTCTAATAGTAAACCATTTATAACCCCGACGAATTTCGAGGGCAAAATTCATTTTAAGGGGGGTAGAATGTAACAGCCCGAGATTTTATGAAAAATATTCTTTTTATTTCACTAATGTCTTGTGTTGTACGCTACACCAAAAGGAGCTTTCACAACACGCATCCTTGACTTGCCTTGCATTACACGCAATCGCGACCTTCCTCGATAGCGTGTGTAGTACGCAATAACGAGTTTCACTAAACAACGATATGCTATTAAAATGTTATTAAAACTAGCTGTTATGAATAGTAATAACCACTTTTTGAAATTTTGTAAATTTTATTTTTCAAAATGGATTTCATTTTTGGATTCGGAGTATCGAATTTAGCCTAAGGTGAAATTTTGGTACATTTCGGATAACTTTCACATTCCGATGAATAATGAAAATTACTAAATTTTAATTAAAAACAACTTTTTTAATCGAAATAATTAATAGTGATAAATTATTAATTTGAGTGGTTTTAAAGTATATTTAGAATATATTTTTACAATTTAATACAATGTTGGTCATTGGTTGTAATTTCACATTTAAACCAGACATAATCAAGTGTCAATCTTTTGATAGATATTGTTTCTTAAAAACACGCTATTTGTTTTAACATCGGGATTTAATTATAAAAATAATTAATGAAACTTCTATGTTATGAATTTGGTAAAATAGACTTTATTTTTGAATTCTGAATATAAAATATAGCTTAGGATGAAATTTTGGCATTGTTCTGAAAAACATCAATTTTTTATGAATAGTGAAACTACTAAGTGGTAGTTAAAAAAAACTGAATTTTTCATAAAACTTAATTTTACCGCTTCTGTGAATGGAATTTAAAAAATCCGAGAGACACGGTTGATGTCAGTAATAAAAATGTGGTTCAATGAGATGAAAATAATTTTTGGTGAATAATAACTTTTTACTTTTTTTTACCGCGGTTAATAGTAAATAGGGTAACTAAGGATAAATATGATATTACTATTACCCTACACACATGTCCTAATTCTATTGGATATGTGTAATTCAACCAAAAACAACCTTATGAATAAAATATGACCATTTAGGCCCACTTGGATTAGATTAGGACATTTATTATTAATTTATTTAAAGAAGGGTTAAAATAGTTAAAATCAAAGTTTAATAAGTAAATCATTTTTAATATGGGGATATACATAAGATAAATTCGACTATAAATATTCATTAGAAAGATAAAATATTTCCTACATAATGGTATTTTATTTGTAATTTTTAGACATTAAATAATTTAATTTATTTATGACACAATGATGATGAAGTAATTATCTTATTAATGAAATATTGACATAATTGATGTTATAAACACCAAAATAAATTTAATTTGAGACTCTTTATGAACTAAAAACATTTTCTAGGTTAATATGATATATTAGTGTTGATTTAATAAACATGGTTCGAACATATAATATTTTTATGACTTTCAAAAAAATCATATATCAAATAGTGTCAAAATTGACACGAAATAGTTTTTAAATCAAATATTATATTATTAATTGTTATGTTTTTCCTAAAAATCTAAGGTTCGTCCAAATGACTTAGATAAGGATATATATATTAATAATAAACAATTTGGGGTTCTTTTGGCATGTCATAGTATGTTTATTAACCATATAGTGAAAGAAAACAAAAAGACACGGTAAAAGTTAAATTATTTAACTTAGAGTTAAATCTAATTGATAAGGTTAAAATAATACCCTAAACTTGTCTAAATCCTATTGGTTGATAGGATTTCGACCCATCCCCACTTTATCTTCGAAATAAGACCCTTTGGAACCATTATAAACCGATTTTGACTTTAATATAAAATAATATTTTGAGATATTCCTAAGGTGCCCCTCTCCTCCCTTATAAAAGGGCACCTCCTCCCACTCCTCCTCACACCAATTTGAGCACTCAAGCTCGGCCAACCCCTGCCATCTTCTCCTATACACTTCCCTAGAATAATCCTAGAGGTCCTGGTCTTCTTCAAAGACCAATATTAGTTCCCTAAGTGAAGGATTCAAAGAAGTGTTCTAAAGAAGAGGAGCTTCGGACACGTACAAAGCAAATTGGACCTAAGGTAAGGGAAATATCACAATCTCATTTTTATCCGAGATTGTCTATTCGTAAGTATTTACTGGGGTGTATTTTATCATCCACATCCATGTTCCCTCAATATGTAATATTGTTTCCATCCACTTACACTAGTTTAAATCCAATTTTACCCTTCGGTGAGTTTTTAGTAATGAATATGAAAGGAACTGTTTGTCATTTTTTCGTATGAGGTACTTTTTGACTTTTCCGACAAAAGTACGAAGAATGTTTTTTTAAATTATACGGCAAGAATGGATTTTTAAACATTATTTCCAAGAATATTCCTTTATAAGTTTTCAAGTTTATTTTTAATCAACTTCTTTTAGTTTATAATTGTATGACATGTTAAGAAAAGAAAAGTGTTTTTGAAGTAGAAATGATATTTTCCTCAAGAATGGAGATCAAGTATTTTATCAAAATTATTTTCCATCTAAGATAATAAAAGGGTTCTGTTTTTATCCCTATTATTACATGGATTTGATTATGTTGTGATGGAAATATTTTTATGAATTCCTTTATCTTATATGAATGGTTTTATGATGTCATGTTGTTTAAGAATTCCATTTTTATTACATGGGTTATGCAATGATGTATGATTTAAGATTTTGTGGCACACATAAGAATGGTTTCATTAAGAGATGGGTGGGACCTATATCTCCCTCCAATTCATTGGGTAAAGAATTTATATCTCATGAGATAGACATGGCTGGAACGGTAGGTTATACCGGTTCAGTGAAACAGGACTGAAACGGGGGTTACTCGATTCAGAAAGGGACTTTGTCCACTAAGATAGTCTTGGAAATGAGTCTTGACTAACAAGAAATGATTCTCTATGATTATGTGTGAATGCCACAAAGTTTCATGTTTTAGGTTATGATTATTGTGATTACATTTCACTACCATGATTTACCCCATGTTATGAAATTATGATCTCTTTTGTAGGTTAAGATTTCCAAAAGTTATGTGCTTATGTATATGATGTGATTGATATTTCTTTTGTTTACCCTTACTGAGCATTTGAGCTCACCCTTTTATGTTTTATTTTTCCCAGGATATAAAGAAATGTTTTAGGTAAAAAAAAAAGAAGATCTTTATGGGATATTTTGAAGATCTTTCACCATGATTAGGAGATTATGTTCCGAGTTTCCAAAGACACTAAACTATTACGATCCTTGTGTGTGTGTTTTTGTTATGTACTAAGTATTCCGCAAAAGTAATGTAATGTCCCTGTACGTCAATATATGGGTCTCTACAGGAGTGTACTCACATTGTGTTCAGGTGGTTTTAGAGTAGTAAATATGGGTTATGTGAGGTACTATAATTTGTGAATCCGTGAGAAGATGTGTTTGGGGTAACCGGTATGGAACCCTTGAGATGCTTGAAGTCATGATGACATAAGGATACCAATTTGGATTGTGATGTTCTAGTGGTAAAAATGAATTCAAGGATGAGTTAAGGTATGATAACAAGGTTGACATGAGTTTATACATTGTTATAACCTATCTTGGGGGATGATCAATGTTGTGAAGGAGTAAGAAATTGATCTTGATGGAGGAACATGATGTAGTTATTCTCAGAGAGTTATGAAAGCAGGGAAATATGGTTTTGAGTGAACCATTGGATCATTATGGTTGAGACCCTTGTTTTGAATAGAATTCCATCTGAACCCATGGATTAAATTCATAGTAATCCATGAGCAGGTGGCAGTTGGTGTTCCATACTATTTCTCATTAATGGTCATTAAGGTCACATCTATTTTTTGGGTGTAGTAATGTGTAAAATATGGATTTTGGATTTTGATTTTTGGTTCAATTGAGTAAGGATAAAGGTACTCTTGTGGCAGGGAGTATCAATCTAATGAAAAGAATAAAGATCCATATAGATAAGACTATGGATATAGTGAGACTATTTGGTGGGTGGTTGAAATAAATCTAGGATTATTGTGTCTATATAAATTTGGTTTTATCTATTTTAGAGAAATTTTTGGGTTGGATATCAGTTGTATTTTTTTTTATGTTTTGAGTATAAATGTTAGGCTCTTTGAAGATCAATGTCTAGTGGTGCGTCTGTGCACTTGGTAGATCATGATGGTAGTTTTGGTTGGTTGAGGCCCCAGTCATGGGATGAAATCAGGAGTTGGGATTAAACTATGATTAAGATACTTGAAAGTTCTTAGGATTCATTAAGAGTTATGCAATTATGATCAGGTGATTTAATTATATTCATGTGAGTATAGTAAAATATTTTTCGAAAATTAAACCAAAGAGTAATGATTTGTAGTGTTGTACTTGGTTTAATGTGGTGGAATGGAAACAAAATCAAGTGAATCATTGGATTATAGGGTTGTATTTGTTTATTTAATTCTAATGGTGGGGGAACCAAGGATCTAAATTAAAACTTTAGGAATATCCAAATGGTGTGGAGTGCCATAAGATATCTAGTGAAATTGTTTCTGCATGGGTGATATATTAGGATAAAAAAGTGATATATAAAATAATATCAGTGTTTTGGTAACAAATTTTTCATGGGTTCTGGTGTTTTGGTGAACTCAATTCCCTATTTTCTAGAACATGCTATAGAATATCATTTAATACTAAAAGTGTAACATGATGACTTGGCTATGGTTTCGTGAAAAGTGTAGATTCAATTAAGCTGGTTAGATTTCATCAAGACTTTTGGGGGTGATATTTATTAAGGCATAGTGATTTTATAACACCATCCCTTTACTAGTTACTAAATTCTTGGGGTTTAGTAATTTCTGAGTTCGGTGGATGGGCTATTTTTAAAACTAAGATTTGGATCAAGAATCTCATAAATATAGCATCTTAAAGGGTGTTTTTGGATAAATATTAAGTAATGAGAGGTTCCTTCAGATCTCTAATAATTCTTTGGGTTTTTGGGTTGAAATTAGGAAGTTTTATAAGATTTTTATCCTAGGTGCATGGTTTAGTGTGTGCAGGTTAGAAGAAACCATAAATTACACAAATGAGTGAGTGATTTTTTATTTAATTTGTATAGTGTATGGTTTTCTAGAACGGTTGGAACATAGTTTGAGGAAAATAGTATAGATTTTAGAGGAACATTTACAAGGTATAGTCATGGGTCTAGGACTTGGAGCATGGTTTGTGCAATGTTGCCGAAAAATAGAGTGAATTGTTACAAAGGATTCCAAATCAAATATGCAATATTGTTAAACTGTGTGGAATGACCTTGCAGGGTTAGGTGTTTTGGGAAAGTGTGGACCACACTATAGAGTAATGTCTTACAAACTATGTGGAAAATCAATGAGCCCCCTTAAAATGTGGAAAATTACCACTTTTCCCTTAAGGTTTTATAACCAAACCCTTCCATTGCTCCTCTACCATGAAACAATAGCCTCACATGTAACCACCCATTCCCACCCTCTTCCCATGGTTGATATAATTTATCCCATTACCATATCATACACTTTTTATTGGGATAAATATATTGATGTCAGTCTCTGAAACGTTTACTATTAATTATTATTTTTCATTATCAGGCAGTGTCTCACTAGTTTTATCTAATATGACCTATTTTTTGGGATATGTTTTGATTCAATGTTTTTATTAAATTTAAGATGAGCTATTGGTAAATTCTTAGTGGTGCATTGTGAGTTCATTCCAAATTTTCCATGAGTTGAAAAAGTTTCCATTTAATATTTCAAGAGTAGAATTTCCCTAGTTTAAATTCCCCCAGAATATGTTATCAAACCTAGTAAATTAAACTTATAAAAGTTTTTCCTTTTATATGTTTTTACCTAAGTGTGGATTAATTGTACTGTTACATTTTTAACTATGAAAATGTGGGTTTTTTATAATACCATTGGTATGATATTTTTAGATGATTATTATGTTATAAATAGTTTAAAAGTGGATTAGGATATGTATCAATGATTTCCAAATTATATTTCACAATAAAATATAATTTTAATTGAAATTTACCTTTTAATTAGACCCAACACAATGGTAAATGGTTTATTTGGAATGAATTAATGTTTCGTAAATATAATTGAGCTTATAAATGGAATTTCCTAACATTAAACAATTAAATTGGATAAATGGTTAAAAATATAAATATAAAAATGGTAAATGAATATTAAAAAGATGAATTGATATAGCTCATTTTAAAGATAATTCTAGGAGTTGTAAATTCCCATGAGGTGATTAGGTTAAAACTCTTGGATTTGTATATATATTATGATGTATGGTTGGTAATTATAAGATGAGATCTTGGATTCCATATTTCATAAAATTTATTGGAATAACAGGATGATAACATAAATTACTTCTGATATGTGATACATAATTTTGGGTATGATGATACGAGCAATTAGATTCCATGGGAATGATAGGATGTGCGCCTAGATTTCATGTGATACCTAATGTTTTAGGAATACTAAGACGAGTTATTAGATTCCATATGAGTGAAATGATGATTTCATGGATTCCTTGTGATACATTATGATTTTGTAATGTTGGATGAGTGCCAAGATTCCATATAATACTTTAGGATACTCAAGAATGACAGGATGAAAACATGTAATCTATATGGTTACATATAAATGCACAATCATCACGATGTCCTTAGGGATAGCCAGACACTATCCAAAGAATGTATAGTTGATTAGGGTCATATAACTAAGGATAAAAAATAGTATTACTGATTTTTGTTGTCTTAAAAAACTGGATCCATCAATGGTTATTTATTTATTTATTTTATATAATTTTAAATTTTTATACAATTATTTATATCTCTTGATCATAAAATTTTATTAGACTGGTTTTATGTAGAAATTATGTTGGTGGTGGAATATTGAGTTATACTCACTCCCTTCTTTGGACAGAATGGCACTTGGGTACCCAAGCATATGCTAATTAGTTATAGTTTATGTTTGGTAAATTCCTGAGGCTTTATGGGTTGGACTATTAGGATGAAGCATAGGATTTGGGATTGGGCTGGGACATAAAACCATGTTAAAAAATTTTCCACGTTTTTTATTTTTTTAGAACTTTTGGTTATTGTGTATATGGTTCATGTTAATATATAACTACATAACATGTATTATCTAGTTTTTTTGTATATATATCATGATTATTTTGGGTTATTAGTCAGCACTTTCGTAAATTTCTTTTTCTATTAATTTATTTGGATGTGTATGTTTTCCATTATTTACACTATTATTTTGCATTGATTTATCAGAATGGTCTTCCCATTATACAACCATATATATTCAAAACAATTTGAAATCCTCCTGCGTAGAGGGAGGCATGCTCAAGTTATAGTAGAAACATTTGTCTAGGGAAATGATTAGTGCTCCAAGGTGGTTGGACATTTCAAATGAAATATTATGATTTCCTTCTTCAAAGAAGCTAATAATTGAAAATTCAAAATCTCAATCTGAATTATGATCTTACTCTAGAAATTTGATTTTAAGAATCTATTTATATGAAATGGGTGAAGTGGATGGTATGTTTTTTTGTTAAAGAAAAACACATTCTCCATTAATTTCAAGGAATAAGTTTCTTTAAGTTGAACTATTTTTTATATTATGAAATAAGAGAAAAATAACTTAACTATAAATTGGGAATCATCCTTAAATAAATAGGTATTGATATTATATTATGGAAATCATCTCTAAAAATTAGAATCACAATATACTCTTCATTATTCTATAATATCTGAATGAACTAATAAATATTAAATTCATTACATTATAAATTCTATAAAATATTTATACATTGATTTTCCTTTAAATATGAAATGATATCATTAATAATTTCATCAATTAATTCCATTTTTATTTAATATTTTACAGATATAAGATATATTATATATTATCCCTCTAATTCTATTCTAAATATATCAAGAAACTGCATTTATTGTAATTTAAAGGAACCTAGGCCCATAATTTTCATATTGATCAAGATGTCATAATAAAACACTTATATGATCAAAGAAAATGAAAATTTATGCAATTGTGAATTATACATATTATCAATATTCCATTTTTTTATTTTTTAAAATAACAACTATATCCCCTTTAAATTTATATTTTTACAAATGGATTTATAGTTTATTTTTTAGATATTCAGATATTTACTGGAGGAAACAAAGAATATTTAATTAATTTATTTCCTTCCATTGATAATTTTTATTATAGTAGATCTAATTTCCCTCACTTATTTAGTTTTTTTATTATATATTATTAATGATATATATATATATATTATTTTATTTGAGTTCCACTACTTTGTCTTTTTCTTTGATTGAAACTCAATTAACACGCGATGTTGGTTAAGTGAAAACTGTTTATACATAATTTCATTATCAAACTCAAAAATACCAATATTGGTAATAAATTTCATATTAACTACTTTAATATCAAATATTTCTCATTTCGTGGTATGTTTTGATTATATAATTGTTCCTTGATAATGATGTATTTCAAAATTTAATAATTGAGAAGGACACTGTAAATATTTTATTCAAATATTGTTGTGATAAAATAATGATTTTTAATAGTATCCAAGTTAATACATGCTAGTTATGGGTGTTAATGAATTATGAGATCATAATAAAATTAAACTACTATTTAAAATATAAGGATAGAAGAATTACTGAAGTTTTAGATTGGGTATATTATTCTTTTATAATCTATTTTCTATAAAATAATATTTTCAGTTACTTCTTTTTTCTCTAAAACCATTCAAGAAACTCCCCAACATTTGATTTTATTTTAATACTTATATTTTATACATAAAAAGTAAAAAATGATTTTGATACTAGATACTTAAAAAAACCAAATACACACACATTTTTACGAATAGTAAATGTTTTTTTAAAAAACGTTTTTGAATCACTACAACATCGTGTAGAAAATTAGTACCATTTATCGGGAGACAAGTAATAATATCAACTTATTATTGAAGACTGTTTTCCGTTTATATTTTCTTTTTAATTTTTTAAAATTTTATCCTTATTTTATTATTTATTTGTTTATTTATTATATTTGTTTTTCTTCTTCTTTATTTTTTTTATTTTGAATTTTTTATTATATCCTACATTTTATCCTCTTATTTATCTATGAAATTAATTGAAATACATTTTAATGATATCTTTCTATGATTTTATTTATGTGGTGTCATGTTTTAATTTATAACATTATCCTAACATGATGTTATTTTTAAACCAGAACTTGAGATTGAACTCATATTTCATGCTCAAATTAAACAATATCAATCCAGAAGCAATTTTGAAATTTAGTATTGTATATATTTTCATAATTATAGTATTATATATAATGGAATTACTTCTCAAACTCATATAGAATGAACGTGGATTTCATACCCAATTTTAGAAATTGTCATTAAACTCAAATATATCGTAATATGTATACTTAAAAAGTTTTATGGACTTCCAGTTGATGACCTAAAAAAATGAAAAAAATTAATGTTGTTTTTTATTATGAAACCTATAAATGTTCTAAAATAAAAAATATAACTAAGATCTTTCCTATTATCACTTAATAGGGCATAAAAAGAATAAATTTATTACCTACAACATAATAAATTAACTCCCTAGAATGATTTAAAAATAATATTCATACAAAATATTTTATATCCTATATAACTATAAAAATTTTAAATTTGATCTCAATAATAAATAATTTACCTGGGAAGATACTCCACTGATTCTTGAAATGATTCAAGAAGTAATGTTTTTGTTTTCTACATCACCAAATTGATTAAATTCTCATTTTATAGTAATTATAATGTGTCCTCACACCTATTGATAGAATAATTTTTATACCATTATAGATAAGGGATATATTTGATAAAACCCCATCAATAACACAATCATTGATTAGAAATATGACAAAAAAATAAAAATTGTTCATCGATAAAGGAACACCAACTACCAGGTGTATAAATCTTGTAAGTTACCAAAATATTGAATTTTATATTTTATATTAATTCAGACAAGTTCATTACTATAATAATTCATATAACCTTATCTTAAAGGAAATAAAAACCCACTCATGTGAAGGTTTTTGGATTTTTTATAGCGTTGAACCATCATACTAATTTTATTCCACAACTATAGAAATAAGATATTGTTAATAAAAGCCACTAACTCATACAAATTACAATCAATTATCATTGATATAAAACCTGGGATAGAGTGATCATTTAGATATTAGTAATAGTATATGGAAGTAATAAAGGTCCCCTTTTCATTATTTTTTTTTGGTTTCATAGTCCCACAAGATACTCTATAGTGGGGGAAGAGGTGAGTTAGGGAATTAAGAAATCTTCTTTCATGATGGATGTTATTCCCTTGAAGAATGGACACTTGCAACTCACCATTCTACCAATATATATTCAAAATATAAAAAAATATTTTCACTAGATTTACATGGTTTGAAAAAATGATATTCATTTATGGAGAACACACATATATGGGTGTTGGTGTACCGATAAATGCTAATTTTTTATTATAATATTTAATAAATGGAACTCTAAGCCAAGGATCACTTCCATTACAGATTTTAGACATGTGTATAGCTTCCTAGGGATTCACTCTCCCTTCCTCTCTTCAGATGATACGTTAAGAATAACTTCTAATAATAAAAATATAGAACATCTTAAAATTAGTAATAACTTATGATAAGACTCAATGATAAATGTATTTTTCTCATTAATAAAAAAATACAATGATATTTATATTAATAGATCATTATTGTTTTGAAATATAGATGATCAAGAAAAATTCCACTCATCCATCTCAGTTATCTCTTTCATGTTTCTCAATGGAAGTCACTCTCTCTATTTTATCTTAACGAGGTTAATATATTCTATTTATATTATTTCAAAAAATTTATAAAACAATAGTTTCTATATAATTACCTCATGTTTTACATTCAAAATATATAAAAAACTCTCCAATTCTAACATAAATTATAAAAAACAATATTTACGTTTAATAATTTATATTATATTGTAAAATATATTTTTTAATCACTATAAAAATTAATAAGAAAATATTTTGAATAATTACTATGATTTCATTTAATATGTACTTGTATAAATTCAATATGTAAATCACTCATGCACAAGTAATAAAATATATCGATAAATCATATATAGAACCATATAATTCTAATTTTTTTAAATATTCATTCAATTATACATTTCACATACAAATATTGATCAAATTTATGTTGCTAGTTTATCCTTATATTAAATCATTTGTGACTAGTTTAAACACTTTTTAAATAAACCATTAGTAGTTTAATCTAAATATTAATATCACATCACTAGAGTAAGATAAAAATATCATCGATTATTGTTTCAAACCATTTATCCATATCTTTTAAAAATATATTTCAATCATACATAGTTATATACTTTTCAAAATAACTATAAACTTCTTTAAACACATTCAAAACATCTTTAAAAAAAAATATTCATTTGAAAAATATTTTTAAAACAAAATACCAATGTTGATAAGATTTGAAACATATGAATCAAAAATTTTTCCCTGGTTTCAAAAATATCCCCTTTGTATTATTTCAACACCTCATTCAAATAATTCTCTCTAGAAAGATTATAAAACATCTTTAGTTAAATTCTTCAATACTTTATATACCAATTTATTTCATGCTAAGAAACATGTTTCGGTTTACTTCTTCAAATAGAAAATCTATACATCATTAAATGAATAATTTAGATATTAATCTCTGAAATAATATCCTCCCATGAATTTTAAAATATATCCACCTAAAAGCATTTTATAAGACAAAAATACTTTCAATACTCCCAACTCCTCCTAATAAATTTCCTCTATTTAATAAAAAATAAAAAGGTTAATGACCTAGTTATTTATTTAAGGATTAAGCATCTAAAGGTAAATTATCTCAATTATTTTCCTAAAAAATATCATAAAGGAATTTTTATATAGAGATTTTAAGGGAAACATAAATATAAATGGTAATAGAATTTATATTCCATAGTTCTATTCTATATGAAAAAAATATATATCCAAATTTCACTTATTAAAAAATCACTTTAAAAATTAAAAACAATAAAATATTGTTTTCCACTATATCCAAAACCAAAACAAAATTCCTATACATGTAACTATATTTCCTATATATTTGGGTGATAATCCTTCTTATCCTTCATTTATATTTCTCAATACCATTCAAAATAAAGTGAAACAATTACAAACTATTTTATTTCAATTGGTGATGCACACTTCTTATTAATCATCTACAATTGATAAAGTATGAAGGGGTTTTTTATGGTGTCATAAATGATTTTAAGGATATGATGGAGTTGATGAATGAGATAAGATTATAATTCCATTGAAACATTAAACTATATTATAAAAATAGTGAGAATAAAACCCAAGAAGCTTCCATTATATCGTTCTACTCCATCTTGAATATAACTTGATTTAAGAGGATATGTTTGGATTTTTAGATATTTTATAGGGTTAATTTTTTTCATACAGTTAAATTTCCATTCCAATTATATAGTTTAACCCAAAATATATGGATACAATATTTCCTAGAATAAAGGAACCGACCATTCAATTCGTGCATACCAAATTGACAATAATCACAATTTTCCTTCTCTTTCTATTTGCTTTATTCTCATTCATATATAAGAATTATTGTTTAAGTCCATTTTAGTAAAATATATATGTGGTGTACTCATGAAAAATGATGATGAAACCTATCAATTTTTTTATCATAGTCTTTATTCGATTCTCCATATCATTATAAGAACCACTAATTCATTTTTAAAAATCATATATTCAAATACTATTGACATATTGTATCATTTAATCAAAAAATTAAAAAAACCAAATGCTATACAATAAATTTATATTGGAGAGATTGGATTCTATAGATGAACTCAGTCTTGGACGGATAACTGGATAAAAATGTTTATGATGTGATTCTCAAATTATAGTTTTTCCAGTGGTTTTGAAAAACTATCATCCAATTTATCCCTAGTTATACTGTGATCCACTTTGGTCACTCTTTATTCAAACATTTCTTTAAATAAATGATACCTAATTTCAATGTGTTTTTCCTTTAGTGATAAAAAATATTTTTAGTAATATCAATGACACATTTTATTTAATAAATTGCAATTATCTTCTCCACATGTTCAAAAAGATCGTTTAGTAAATGTTTCATCCAGAATAGTTGTGTATAAACCTCAATATCATGAATATATTTATATTGTATTTTAATAAGTGGTGTAATTATATTTATTTAATTACCATATTATACAATTTATTATATTATTAAAATATATTCCAATTATTTATTTTCAATCAAACAGTATTATTTCATAATAAACCACACTACAGGACATTAAATCAATTTTATGCCTCGGTGGACATATAACACATTATCCCTCAATTATTTTAATATATCTCAACATCCCCTTCACAATGATAAATAGGTATACTGTAGGAATAATCTGATATTGTACTCTAAAAAATGTTTTTTAAATAATATCATGTCTTATATCAGTCAAATAAAATAAACAAACAATAATTTTCCTGTATTGTTTTAAGTAAACCTCTATTAAAACTTCTCTTCTTCTATGTTTTATAACCACTATAATAAATATTTACAATTTATTTCTGTATTTAATACTAAATTTATTCAATATTTCATTTTTATATCATGTACCCTATTTGTGCTCACCATTTTGAAGTGTTTTAATGATTAAATATAAAAAAAATTCTAGATACATGCTTTGATATGTTTCAAATACATAATTTATAGATTTTTTTGGAAATATTACAATTTTAATGAAGAATAATTCTTTTGGAATGATTTCAGAAAATATTGAATAAATACACATCATGTAATTAATAAACTCACCCTGTGTACATTTGAAGATAATGACTCGGCCAACCACAATATATATCCAGCTACCAGCACATCAAATACATTCCATGTAAAGTGAAAACATAGTGTGTACATTAATTTAACGTTTTTATTGAATAAAATTACACTATACTAAATTTACACCATGACCACACATTGTATGGTTTACTAACAGACAACAAATACACCATATTCAATTGATATAAAGGTAGTCAACCCACTTAGAAAATAAAGATAAAATGAAAAGGTTTAATTTCTTACACTATATGTACTTGAGTATTTATCATGTAACTATTTTTTTACAAATAAAAATCCTTTGTGTCTGAATGTATAAATATTGATATTGGGGGGAAGGGCTTCCACTCCACTTAATCGACCCCTTGAAGCTTAAGTAGGTGTTTTTCTTCTATTTTCCACATATATTCTCTGGTTTCATTCTTACTCCTTAACTTCTCTATTATATCCAAGGATGAGGTTGTTTTAATTCTCAAAATTAATATCTTTTTCGTGGTCATGAGATGATAGAGGAGTCATTTTTCTGTTTCAATAAACAATTATGGATTATTAAAATAATTACTTAATTTTATAGTGTTTCTTTTTATATTAATATTTTTTACTTTTAATAAATTTTATGACTTAGTTATAAAATCAATTTATTGTGTTATGTAGTACTATAAATAACACAACTAGGTAAAACAAAATGAGTTGAAATGAGTGAATGCATAACAATTGGGTGATCCCATTGTAACCATTTTTGGGTGTTTTTTTATAAAAACTTAATTTTCAGGAATTAATTGACATACCTTGGAATTAATTCTTTATTAATAAATTCATTATTTTTAGAAAATTAAATAAAAATAAAATTTATTCCCCATAATTAATAAAATTATGAATAATTATATTCCACAAATAAATTATTTTAAGAATAATTCCTAATTAAAATTATAATCTAGATGCATAAATTATTTTATTTGTTTGTGTTGGTGTTTTTATTTCTTCTATCTAGTTTTCATTTTTGTTTTTCATTTTTCACCACAATACAGCACATGTATAATATGTCAAAACATCTCTAACTATTAACTACACTTTTTCCTCCTTGTGGATTGACCCTGATACTTTTCTACAATATAATAGAGGTAATGAAAAAAATTGGATGCCTCATGATCAGTGACACCGACATACTTAATTTTTAAGATAAAAGTGTACTCACCTTGTTTATTCAATTTTAGAAAATGAAAATATGATAGTTATACAATCATGTACATCCCAAATTTTTCTTTCATGTAGTTAGAAAACCATTCTAAAAATTCAACATTGTTTCCTCCAAATATGATATTGTCCAGATACACTAATATCATAAATTTTTTTCCAATTATTATTTTTACACAAATATTTTTATCTATTAAATTATATATTCTTCTAAAACACATCAAATTTTAAATACAAATCTTTCAATTATTATTTAATCCTATATAAATCACTATCTATGTGAAAAAAAAAATTCTCATCATTATCTAGATGAAATGAATAAGGTTTTCTAATATATATTTATTCTTCCAAAACACTATTTAATTTTTTTTCATCATATCAATTTTAAATATTTTATATTTAATTTGACCTAAAATTATAGGAAATTACATGATTACTTCTAGTCATTCCACTGGATAAAGTTTTTTCTCTACATCAATGCCTTCAACCTAAGCTTATCACCTATAAATAAGTTTATCTTTGTTTATTACTACCTTTTCTTGATCTGTAAGTTTGTTTTTAAATACCCTTATATTATTCTTAAGTGTTATATATATATAATATACCATGTATCATTATTTTAAATATAATCATGTTCGATATTCATTTATTTTCCACACAAATCCTCATTTTTTATACATTCAAATGATCTATGATCCATTTACGATAGTAGAGCAATTTTCTTAAAAAAATTATAGTATGAATATTTTTGGTGTCTTCACCCTATTTTATTGATTAATATATTTAAATTATATTTATTTGTATTCTAACTTATGAAATTTCTCTATCTTCTTTTTAGTAATCATATGGTTCATCATTATAATGTCCCTCTTGATATGTATGCTATTTTTCATGAAAAATTTCTCCAATATCACTTTCTTTAGTTGATTATAATTAAATGGCCCTAAGATTTTATGATATATTTATCTTGAAATAAATTTTATTTCTTTAATATCTTGATTTATATGAAAAACTGAGTTTAAATGGACCATGTATACTATTGAAATAATATTATTTTAAATATGACTTTTAAAGCCTTATTATTGAAGTGGTGGGTATTAATAAGAGTAACAACACTATGAAATATATGTATAATGGAACAAATAAATTGAAAATTATGTAATTGTTCTTAGGAATTAAGTACTCAATTTTTAGTGATGTCATTTTATTATTCAAAAATAATTTTTCTTCAAAAATGGGTTTTGTTTTTTTTGTGGGAAAAACATATAATTTATTTATTACACTTTAACAAATTTTATTTTATAGAAATGTAATATTTTTTAAATAATCATAAAAAATTATATTTAAGTGAAATATTGATATTTTTTTGGAAATATTAATTTTTTAGGGAATAATTAAAAGTACTGATTTTATATATAATATTTTTCATCAAGTATTTACAATGTCCCATTTTGTTTTGAATTGATTTTAAAATTTAATTAGTTAAATTTGATTAAAAATAATCCAATTATAGTCATTATAATCTACTTTATTCTTAATTTTGGTGTGAAAATCTTTTTATACTTAAAAATGCATTTTTATGGTAAATAGTTTTTTGTCACATTTTATGGATTTAGTTTAAAAATAATTTTTTTCTAAATATAAGGATATAATGTTGAAAAATATATTCCATATTCTGAATAATCATTATTTATGTTATTTAATAATATCAACTTAATTTTCTGTCATTATAGATAGTAACTTTGGAAAATGTCATTGTTATTGTAATGGTTAAAAGGGGTAAATGAGGGTTTAAACTAAATAGATCAGGGTTAAAATGACATATATTTTTTTCATAAATCCTATTTTATGTTCATATGTTGACCCTATATACTCTAATAGTAAAATACATTATTCGAGATCTATTTTTCTTGATTAACACATTACACTACTAGTAAACAGAGCATTTGTGTCACTTGAAATGGGTGACCCCCTACGGTGGTCGCTAAAGGGGGTTATCAGCGACCACCAAAGCTGGTCGCTGAGTCCAATTAAAAAAACTCACCCACCAACCCCCACCCCTACATTCGTGCCCCACCTCCCAGCAACCCTGACCCTTTTCACACCCTGACCACCTCCTTCATAGTTGTCCTCTCTCTGGAGCAACCACTCGTCAACGTTGCCATCTCCCCATTATCGACACCCCATCGCTACCACCATGTTACTCACCACCCTCACCCCGGCTATCACCCTTCGCCACCGCCCTCTCCTTCACAAAGCCTCCCCTAACCCATCTTCTTCCCCTTCATGAAACATCACCTAACCCTCTCACTGCATTCCCTTCTAGAGGTACCTCCGCTCCTCTCTACCATCGCCCCCAATCAGGCTGCCACCTACAATTGTAACCATCCCCTTAAGTAATTCCTAATTTCATATTTTTTGTGCTATCCATTAATTCCTAATTTTGGATTTAGTGTTTATATTTTGGGTAATATCATTAGATTTCATAAATCACTTACTTTCTAGTGTATTGTTTATATACTAGAAACCACAAGTGCGGTGTTTATATACTCGTAATAATAAAATATCATTATCAGTGTTTATAGGTTTTGTATATTTCACTTTTTAATTTTTTTTCATCTGAAATACATGTTGTTTCTATTGTACATCAATCAAGATAATGTTTATTAACCATCTCCATTGTTGCATTATCTTTATTTAACCCCCTCAACAAAATAAAAGTGACTTTATCTAGATGTATTCTAAATTATGTGTTCTATTAAACTATTTTTATCCTTCCAAATGAAGATATTTCAAATAAATCCTACCAATTATCTTTCATTATCAAAATTTTTTATATAAAATCTATTATAACATTTTTAATATGTGATGGCTACTAAATTGGTATGCTTAATGTTGCATGTGTTTGTAATGCTATTTTTTTGTTATTACTTGTTGTTCCCATGGACATCATTTAATGATGTCATATTTGATCAATTATGTTGTAATTCCATTATTTAATCTCAAAAGGTCAGTAACGGTAATTCACCAGTGATAATTATTGTTTAATTACAATTCAATGTACAATTTTTGTGTCATCCATTTTTTCATTCTCAAGTTGGATTCTATGGTCATTTTTCAAAAATGTTGTTAGATCAACAAATATATTATATTAGTAGGACGTATAGTAAACCCATAAACTTTATAGAATAGATCACAATAGTTTGGTTTTTATATATTTATGTTTTTTCCTAGTAATTGGTGTGCCTAGACTATGACAGAATTACGCATTCAAATTATAGTAATGACATATTTATTTTTTGTTAATATAAAATTCAATGATTCTACAATTGAAAATATATTCAAGAGCACATTTTTGGAAATATAAACAACTCTTCTCTATCTGGTATTCAATAAGGACCAGTTTAATAAACCTTTTTCTTTGAAGAAATGTTTATTTTTGCATCTCGTTTTTTGTTCTAGTTAGTTGCATGTTTAACATTGAAGTTCTATCCATAAATGTTTTTCAAACCCTAATTTTTTGGGAATACATGCTTTTAAATGGTACTTTTGGGTTTTTTACATAGGTTGGATTTTTTTTTCATCAAACGAATTGAAAGAAAAAACAAAACGGATTTGGTTATTTCATCCTTTTTCCATGCTATGAATCCTTGAAGCAAAGAATCTTTAAGGTAATAAATTAACCTTGATTGTTGTCAGGGAGGTTGAGGTTTTTCTCTTCCCAATAAAAATTTAACCTTGATTATTAGCATAGAGGTTAGTTCTCTATATAAAATATGTCTTGTTTGTTATGGAATCTAGAACTGTTCCCACTACAAAACTATTGTTGATGTGGATGGTTATAGATTTTTTTTGAATATAACTGATTACTCCTAGTATATTCTTTGTCCCATGCCTTTTCTTGGCCTTTCATTAATTATGGACTATTTATATACATTATGTTCCAGTTCATTCACTTTAATGTGAACTTTTTTAGGGAGTTATAGTGTATTATTATTCTAGTTTACTCATTTATGTGTTCATTATATATTCATGATTTTCTTGAATCCTCCTAATACTTGATCGCCTATAAAAGTACTTATTTTCATTATAAAAATATTGTTCATGGAAATAAAAAAAATATTATCCTCTTCTTATTTAATGTGTTCAAACAATACCTTATTGATTGATTCTTTTATAACTTTCTAAAATTCTATTTTTTTAACATCCCATGTTATATGGAAGAGAAAATGGATCTTTATTTATAGATCTAGGAAGAGAACCATCATAATTAACTGGTATGGTGGTTGTGGTTTTTTCTTATCCCTGGGTTTGATCTATAGGGTTTATTTAGTATCAATTTATATATATTCATTCCATGAGATAAATAGTGGGGGTGTTTTAGTCATTATAAAATATGGTAAACATGTTTATGCTTTTCTTAACTAGGAAAGCATTTGTAGTGACATTGTATTATGTAATCTGATCATTTCATTGTTTTCATATCATCTAAATCATTCCCTTTAACTATTCAAACTGATGGTATACTTTAGTCTATAATCATATTCCAATGAATTCAATGTTCATGGACTTGGATATGATACAGGTTAAAAAGTTTCCTCTCTTTAAATTTTTAGGTAGTATCATACAAGGCATTAACATGGTGATCTCCCTTGCATTGATTGGACTAGTTTTCAAATAATAGGTATTTAATAATCCTATTTTAATTAGGTTGTGTATTTTATTTCTATGATTTTGCCTTTAAGAGGGTGAATTTGGTGTTGTATGGGTGGCCTAAAAGAGGGAAACTACTACATACCATTGTGGTGATTCAATGGTCCTACATAAAATGTATGAGTGAAACGTATAATGGTAAGAGTCACTTCAAGGATATGTTTATTAGTTTATTTTATGCCTCTTTATTTTGTGTTAACTTCATCAATGAGAAATTATATTGAATATGGTGGACGTTGAAATTTCATGTTGAAGGAAGTAATTTTTGATTTGATATGGGACATAGCTAGACCTACCAGCCTTCCATAATCAAGAAACTATTTCTTCAAATTTAATTAGTCTCTTCTAGGAGGTACCTTCTAGTAATTTTTTATGTTACATTTAATGATTAATGCAATATTTTGATTTTATAAGAAGAAATTGGTTATGAAATTTTTAACCTGCCTATAAATATTTTGGTCATGATCGAAAGGAAATGGGGTTTATGGAACTCGGATATGGGAGTTTTGATGTGCCTAGCCCACTCATGTATGACAGACCTCTGAGTTACAAGTGATGTGATTTATATTATATGTTTCTAGTATTTTTTTATACTAATGCATCATCATAATGTACAAATAATCACATGTCATATATATACATCTTTTGTGTTCAATTGATGTTTTTTAATTATATTCCTTGAATTGCACTTTTTCATTCATATATTTTCACTCCCTACTATTGATGTGTATCTATGTGGGAATTAATTAGTTGAACTTCATAATAGGAGGTCATAACCTATGTCTAGTATATAATTAGACGAATCATAATATTTAATAACTTTGTATGTCGTAAGATTCTAAATATAATACCTTACAAAATGGGTTCATGATATTTTCAAATTTTATTAGACACTTCATAAAATGCCACAACCAAGGTTCTTGACTATAAAAAAATTTGGAGATAACCAAAATTATCAATATGGGTAGGAAAAACCAATCTAACCATAATCAATGCAGGGGGATTCACCATATCATTCTCTTGAACATGTTCTAGTGGTTTAGGCATTATAACCCCACTAGCTCAGAGTCATTTTAATTTTAACATCCCATGGAGGAGGTGTAAAAAGTACCATAGTTTACTATCTCCATGAATTTCATCTCCAAATTATTCTAACTCTATATAACATTGGAGGACTATAGGATTCCATGGACTAAATAAAAATAATAGAGGTAATACTAGACATGTTCGACACTTTGTTGAAGTGACATGCCAATCTTCCTAGTATCCTTAAATAGTGATAAAACACCAGCATCTATAGCTTTAAAGAATAATTTTCTATGTTAATCCCATAAATTACTAAATAAAAGTGATAAAAGAGGATACCTTGTATTAATCTATATTTATAACCACTGTAACCTTTGGGAGACCTATTAATCATTTTCTGAGAGGCTTGATCTGTTTCGTAGGGTACAAATATAAGCTTGATAAACTTGGTTGAGAAACCAAAATTGCCAAGTACATTAAAAATGAAATCCTGGATCCGAGTGTGAAGATCTTTAGAGATTCCAATATTTAAATAATGTTTCCAGTCTTGGATCTCCTCCATAGTATATTCACACATTCATAGAAAATTTATAAACAGTCATGTATTATCTTTCTAGGTATAAACTGAAATGGATTTAGGAAAAAATAGAATAAAAAATATCTCCAAAGCGAATAAAAACCACCTTATTGACAATCTTAGTAAGAGTATTAACCACAATAATAGGCCTATAGTCAATAACATCAAGGTCAGGTTCCCCCATCATAATGAGAGTTATGATTTGAGATTTGTTATCTAGAGAGACAATTTGTAGTCTAAAAAATTATTGAAAAAGTAAAACAAGGTCCAAACGAGTCACATCCCAATACTGAAAGAAATAATTGATTGGTAGATATTGTACTATCTAGAGCTTTAATTGTTCCAATCAAGAAATACGTGCATGAGTTACTGATGTTGTGGTACCAAGCACCTGATGTTAATTTGGGTGTCACGCATTACTCAACGGTAGTAGAATTGTGGTTGATGGGCGGTATACTTATTGATATAGTCAAAAAGAAATCACTCTTTCCAAGAGATTCATAGATACAACAACTTATTTACAAGTTCATGTTCTTGTAACCCCAAATGAAGATTTGTGGACTAGAGTGAGAAGGATTGTGAATTGGCACAATTATCATCAATGGACTCTATAGAGTTTGTCACTAGTTGTTTCTAATATGAAAATCCATGACATCAATCTCTTCTAAAATTGTTTTTTATATGAATTGGAATATTCTCAATGAGTTCCACCGTTTTTTTTCACTAGATGTTCCAAATATAGACATCCATGGATTATGAATTGACATGTGAATCTTCTATAGAGTCTATGGAGTTTGTCACTATCTATTCGTTATCTGGATATTTGTGGCATCGATCTACTCTAAAAAAGTTCCAATATGAACCTCCCACTATAATCTTAGAGAAAAACATGATGGATCATCTATAATTTGATGGTCTTGATAAGACTAATCTTTAGTTGGAATTTCAAGTGTTGCTTATTGGTTTTATGTTTGTAGGTTTCCTAGAAGAATTCATTTTTGGTACAATGACATAATCCAATAACTACTTAACTCCATAATTTTCTATTGGAAACTAATATTATGACATTCTCCTAAAATATTATGTGTTTTTTCCTAGAGATAAAAGAGACCATTTTTATTTTTATTATTTAATTTTTTTGTATAATATTTGTATATTAATTGAGAAAATATATTAAAAGGCCTGAAGTTGTCTGAATACTGGTTCATTATTTTGTTCGTTTTTTATTCTAGATGGAATATATTTATGGTGATTTTTATGGGATGATTTCATGATGATTTCATTTGGAGGAAGATCAATAATGGAAGACGCATGATTTTGGTTAATAGTTTTTTTTATGTTCTACAACTACTTTTCCCTTTTTTTTTATATATCTGGTTTTCCATTTTGGGTTTTTTTTGTGCTTTGGTTTATATTTATTTTGGTTCCTTCATTTTTGGGTTTGTGTTGTCTTATATTTCCTCCTGGGAAGATGGATGTCTCTGGAGCGGGGAAGATTCATCCAGACATTATTATTGATTTTGAATTTCTCTATGGACCTTATTATTATTTAGTATTTTGGAATATATCTGGAATCAAGATTTTTTTTAATGTTTAATCTTGATAATAAGTTATAAGTACTTTCTTTTAAAACTATTATATATGTGAATTACTGAAATATGATGATAACCCACCATTATAAAGTGAGATTACTTAAACATATAACTCAATGATAAAGATGTATAATGTGTATTTATAATTGGATTATGACCTTCATGTTTTACCTCCTCTTCAACTGGATTAGTTTATCATATTTTTTTTAAATAGATTGAATGGGTCTTCTATCTATTTTTATGGTTTCTGGTTACATGGGGTCTAGGATTTTCTCCTTTTAATTGTTTCTTTTGATTTTTTATTCTAAATGGTAGTATCTGATTCTTGCTTTGTTTTTTGAAATTTTAATATCTATTGACCCCCTATGGTGGTTTCTAATATGATTTTTTTCTACAAGTATTAGTGACCTCAATGGGATGTCCCTAAAAACCTACCCAGCGACCATCGTGCAGTTGCTTCCTGGACTCTTATAGGGACTACTTTTGGCAGTCGCTATTACAATTCAGAGACGAGGCTACTACGACCTCCAAAATTAGTCTACTAGTAGTTTCTAAAAGTATTTTTTGTAGTAGTGTTAATATATTTTAATCTTTTTAAAATTAAAAGTGTGTCTTCACCCTCCATTGTAAAAGGATACCACATATCACCTATTACTCAAAATTATTGAGTCTTCTAGTTTGTCTAATACTTACCCAAATATTTTAAGAAATTCCCTCTCCAAATACTAGTGTTATTTTATTTATCATAATACCATACTTTCAAGGATTAATGTTTAATCAAATGAGGATTTTCAACAAAGAGTCATAACTCATAACCAAGTAATTTCATATTAATTTATTTATAAAACATTTCCAAAACTATTTTATCCAGCATAAAATAATTAATACAATTTAATAAATTTATATATGTTATTATGATGATTATGAAAACTCTATTCATAAAATTCTCCATCAAATGTGAAATGAAATCATCTTTTATGCATACGTGTAGACTACTTCCTCATGAAGTGATGCATTTCATTTTTCATAAACATCATTCATAGTTGGTTATTAGGATTTATTTAATTTATATATTTTATTTTTTGATATAATTATTCACTCTTAGTTATGATATATTATATACATTTCTTCTTTCTTATCAGTTTGAAAATTATTATATTTCCCATGCGTACTTGTGGACTACCACATCCATGAAGCAATATGTATCATTTTCCAATTATGATTTACATGGATAGTAATAACTATTTATTTAATGAATAAATATTAAATTTATTATATAATAATTATTCTATATAAGGTCAATTATAATTTAAATTTACATCTTTCCATCCATCAAATGGTAAAAACATCACTCATTTGTATGTACAGACTACCATCTCCATGAAGGGAGGTAATTTATTTTTCATCAATAGCTTATATGAATAGTTATTCAAGTATATATAATGAATAAATATGATAATTAATTAATTTTTATGAATATGTAGATTATAAAACATGTACAAGGTGAAATTACTAGAATCATTAAATAGAAACATGTAAGGAAAATGGACAAGTTTTCACCAGAATCCCCATTTTAAGGATGAATTGTTAAAAAAGGAAAATTAGATATTATAAAGTGATAGATAATATTAATTTATGTATTAATACGGTTTTAGAATAGATTTATAATAAATATATATTTATTATACATGAGTCTTTAATAGGTAAAAAGAAAGATAATACTTGAGGTAATGAATTATGATATAATTAGATTTCATTTTCAAATTGATTATGAAAAAAAAATGAAAAAAATTATGTGATCATTATATTTTAAAACTTATTTATTTTAATTTATTTTTATTATCTTTGTGGGTTACATATTCTGTATTCATCATTTTCTATTGTGATTAAAATGATTGAGGAAATTTTTTTAAGTAAATTCAACCTTATTTTCTCTTTGGTTAGGAAACGTTTTCTTAAATGTATAAATTTTTATATAAATGTTTTCAAGAATTTTTAAAATATTATTAAATTATTTATTAAATTATTTATTACCCATATATTAATTTTAATAAACAAATTTAGTTGAAATATTTTTTCATTTTCCAAATAATTGTTTTTACTGAAGGTGTGAGAAGACTCTTTATTTTAACGTATACTGCATGGGAAAAATTTCACACTATTATGGATAATCATGTACATGATGTTTCTTTAAAAAGTTTTTATGTTTGTTTAAAAAAAGTTTCTTTAATAATATATTTGAATATTTTTTATTTTAAATAAGTGGTTTCAAAATTAAATGGATATTTTTCTAAAAAAATGTTCATGTGAATTTTAAAGGTATTTTCATTTATGAAAATATAATTTAATGTTATGTATGATTTCATAGGTACAATATTTATTTATATAATAATTATTATTTACCTATGTGGTTATTAATTATATTGATGAATTATTTATGAAACATGTTTTCTATTCCATAAGATAAACTTTGAATAAACAATAAACCTTTTCAATATGATGATTATTTGTGTGGATATGGTTTCATATATCTTTGTTCACATTTTCATGCATGAGTATGAGTGCTTCTGGATATTCTTTCCAGATTATGAAAGGATATTATTATGAATGGATATGTTTACAATTTGATGTGTGATTTTGATGGATTCCAAATATTATAAAATGATTGTGAATAGATATTATTTTGAATGTATATGATCAGATTTTAATTCATTATGATGATTTCTTATATCTATTCTCACAGTATTATTCATGTATGTCATTTAAAATAGATATGTTAACAAGATTTTGATTACCCATTCTTATAATGAAATATACTAAGGTTATGACTCTTGAATGGTGATCACTTCATTGATACCCTTGTTAATCATGATACTAAATGTTACATTTTTTTGGAGTTTAGGATCTATGATTTTCTAGGTATGAATATATTATATTGAGAACATTCATGCGATTATGTTATCATACCATCATTATCATCTTATGCATACATGATTGATATCTCTTATGTTTACCCTTATTGAGTACCCGATCTCACAATTTCTTATGTATTCCTTTCCTAGGTCTTGATAGAGGGTTTTATGTGTGATATGTCTATAAGTGTATTAATATAAATATAGTTATGGTATATGTTGAGGATATTTTAATATTTAAGTTTATTATGTATCTAGTCTCTAAAGACACTAAACCTTTATGGTCCTTGAGAATATATAATTGTAACATGTATTGAATATTAATCTATAATGACTTAATATTTATTATTTGTTATTATTGGGTCACGTTAGTTGGTATTAGAGGATTATTTAGTTATTTTTAAAGAGTAATATTATAATTTGTTTTTCTAAAACCAGATGGAAAAGTCTAAGTATTGGATAAAATCCTCAACCAAGGGTAATTTATAGATATTGTGGTTTTATTAAAAATTATTTCCCTATGTAGATGCTTGTATGTAAATACAATGGTAACACATATGAACCTTATGGAAAAAACTTTTAAAGGGTAGGATTTGGTATTAACTTAGTTTTCACTAATGCACGATGAGTGGGCTTGTGACATCACACTTGATTAGAAACTCTATAGTTATATTCTTAGGTCAATTCACATTCTCTTTACACAACATTATAAATTATTTGAATATATGATGACCCTGAATGATCTTTTTTAAACCTAAGGTGTCATATCTTGAAAATATAGTGTCATGATTTAGACATCCTATGAATGATTTTTCTTTATTATATCATTACTCACAAGGATTAATTGTTCTCATACTATGATTTTTGGCCTTAGTCAATAGATGGAATTAGGAGGGATCATGTTAATGGTAAATATATTGGGTATTATAATGACGGTACTAGAGAGAAACCAATCTAAATGAGAGTGAGGGTATGAAAGCTTAAGATTATGACAAACTACATATCTCAATATTTAATTAACAACCTAACCTTGGATGAGATTTTTAACACGTGTAATAAGTGAAAAATGGGAGTTCATGGGAGTTCAATTTTTGAATACCATAGAGGAAAGAAGATTTATCTTAATATACATCTAGAAAGGGAGAAGAATCACCCATTGTATTGTCTCAAAATAATGGGAAGATTTTTTATGTGTGGAAAATAATGTTATAATGAATGTAATTACATAGGAAAAATAAAGAGTTCGATGGTGGTAAATAAAGTATATCCTAATGTATAATTTATATTTCAATTCATTATATGTGGGGAACATGTGAATTATATAAGTCAAAACAATAATTTTAATGCTAACACTTATAACATGTAAGGGCCTTTGTGATTTCAATCACTTAATTAGATCATGATGGTTAAAGCACACTTATCCTCTACACTATTTGTGTATTTCATGTTAATGTTTTCAAGAATGTGCTCAAGGAAAATCTTTCTATTCATCCCTTAGTGAAATTTAATGATTTTATGACCATTGATTAGCTCTCTCTATATAAAGACCATATCAATTGTCTAGTAATTTAAGTCATGATTCATATTCATAATCAACCAATGATCATATTTATGTGTGAGGGTGAATATGAAATTCCAATGGATGTTTCTCCCATTGTATGTGTCATACATACTATTAATGAGGGATTTTTATCTCAAATGGTTGGGTAGAAACTCAAAATTTATGGTATTCCTATTTTGATATTATTGTAATTAATTTCTTGAATAATATCAAAGTATCCCCTTCAATAATGAAGATTATTTTTCAATAGAACTCATAGTTGGTGCTACACATATTTTAAAGACTTCATATAGAATGGTCCCAATTGAGTTTCATGAGTTAAAGAAGAAACTACAAGAGAGTATTGATAAGGTATTAATATTCCCTAGTTTATCACCATAGGGTTCATCTGTTATTTTTATTAAGAAGAAAGATCATAGAGACCCATACTGTTCATACATAGATATCACATCTTAATAGATGAATATTCAGTCCATAACATAACAATCCATGCCAGAATTATATAAGTCTAGTTCCTTTTGAAATAGATGTACGATCAAAATAATGATTTAGTTTCTCAATATAAAAGAGGGGGTGAATTTTATACTGTAAAAATTCATTTGGAACCTTTAACGTTTGTTAAAACTTTCTGTTGTTTAACAAGGTTAAACCTGGTAAATTCACAAGACCTCTTAGTTCTACAAATTTTCAAGATTCTGAAAATATGGTTTCAGAAATGAAACTTATGAAAAGTTTACAAAGACAAATATTCTACCTTAAAGCATACAGAATCTTACTAATCAACGTATACAATTATGAGAAAGTATAAGATAGTTATACATTCCTTTATAATCAAAATTCAACGGAAAACAAACAAGAAACAATACAAGTAAAAAGTAAGAAATATTTTAACCCAAAGCATAGGGTATCCAACAACCTTAGATAGAGGTCCCTTGATTTATACATTCAAGAATGTCTGTTTTACACACAGTAGGGTTATCCCTTGATAAGAATATTAGAGTGTGTCTTGCTATCCCAGAAAGCCCATGAACTTCAAGGTAGTCGGCACCTCTGTCTTCCTATCCCTGGAAGCCATTGATTGTACACAACAAAAATTAGATTTGCATAAAGCAATCGAAAAAATATGTTTATTACACACAAAGCATGAGAGTCTAACTCCCCAGAAATCACTTCAGAATCATGTAATCTCTAGATTGATCAATGTGTGTAAATTAAGTTCTGTAGTGAGCTCGTTCAAATGAGCTCCTATTTATAGGCACATTTCCAACAGTCAACTCGCTCCTCCAACAGTCATATTTTTCCTGGAATCTTGGAGGGACCTGTACATGTGTCACTGAAAGAACAGTTAGTTAGAAATAGATTTCACAACATTGTTTTATAACTATAACAATGATAAGAAAAATGTGGTTTATTAAGAAAATTTATTTTTCGATGTCTAAGGAAAAATAATTTTTGGAGTCTATATTACAAGGATATTCGGATACTGTTTTTCAAGGAATTTAAAATCAGAATTCTATTGACATAAGAGTATGGATTATGAGGAATTTAGAGTCTGAATTCTAAAGAATTCGAAACTTGAATTCTAAGGAATTGGGAGTCTGAATTCTAAGGAATTCAGAGTCTGAATTCTAAGGAATTCTGAGTCTGAATTATAAGGAATTTGGAGTAAAAAATCTAAGGAATTCAGAGTATAAATTATAAGGAATTAGGATTCTGAATTCAAAGTAATTTGGAATTTGAATTTTAAGGAATTCGGAATCCGAATTCTAAGGAATTATGAGTCTGAATTCTAAGGAATTCAAAGTCCAAATTTCAGAGAATTTGGATTCTGAATTTAAGAGAATTTAAAGTCTGAATTTCAAATAATTCGGAGTCTGAATTCATCTCTTAAAAACAGAATACTTTATATCTATGTATTTATAAAATTCTCGGGTTTTATATGTGAAACTGAATTTTTCACATAGGAATAAAAGAGTTATATTTAGAGAAACTAAAGCATAAACAATGAAATCATTGTAAGGATAAATTTTCCATGGGAAAGGAAAATGTTTTTTATTAAGGGAAATCTGAGTGGAAAAGAAAATTTCCATGAGATAGAGTGTTTGTGATTTTCAAGACATGAAGGAATGGATAGGTCATAAGAAAACCTTATTGTCTAAAAAATCTCCCCCTTTTTGGAAAGCAAAAAAATCCTTACGAAAAAGAATATAAGGACTTAGAAATATTATGGTCTTGTAAATAAAAACATATCTCCCTTTAATTATAGATCAAAGTGAATACGAATAACTCCTCCTTTGGATTTAGAAACCCCGAGGATTGTATTCTGAATTTTATGAATGAATTTTTTCATCTTCTTGAATATAGAAATTTTCTTGATGAAAGCACCCCCTTAGATGAACCCCCCTTACTTATCAAAATTTATTCTTTACTAAGTTTTATTTTTTGACATTCCTTTCTCCCCCTTTATGATTTTCAAAAAGAAATACAGGGAATGGAAAGAAAAATATGGTACCTGAATTATTAATACTTAACAAACAAAAAATATGAAGAGGAACTAGAAATCTATTATGTTTGAAATAATTAGTACAAGGAAGTAAATATGAAAAAATATCATATTTAGAAAATATTATCCTTCCTTCTCCATCAGCATTAGCTTATTCACTATGGTTTTTAACTTCTTGAGCTCCTTTTGATCCTCTTATATACACTTGATCAATTGACCCTGATCTTCAGTTTTCTTCTCTAAGGCTTTAATTTTTTCTACCAAAGCATTAAGATTCTCTACATGGGATTTCAAGAATTATTCCTGCTTAGCAAGACTATCATTAATCTCAATGTTGAGATACCTTTACATCTTCCAACTCTGAGCAACAAAATTTATCTTACCATTCAAATCCTTAATTTATTATTTCCAAAAATTCTGTTCAAGACCTAACTTTTCCTCAAAACTATTTGTGGGATCCTTGATATTCACATATTTGGTGTCAAAAGAATCCTTGACACTAACTTGAAATTCATCAAAGATTTTCATTTCTTCTATTGTCTTCCTTGACCAACTTGTCATCTTCTTCCAAGATCATCTGTGAGCCTCGTAACAAAGGAGAAAAGATTTGAAATCTGACTCAAGACTGACACATTTATCCATCACCAAAGAAACAGAATCTAATTTTCGATTTAACGTATACTGATGTAACTGAAATCATCGGTCTATACTAGGGAATAAAGGAATAGTCCCAAACTGATTTTTTATAGTCTGAACAAAAAAGTCATGGCCAAGAGAAGATGATTCTAAATCCGATACTTTTCTTAGTGTGGATTATTTTTCTATTTCAACAGCCTTCCTCTTCGATGAAGCACTAACTTTTTTCTTCTTTACCCCAGTTTTTATAGGTGTATCCAGAACCACTTGTTTTCCATTATCATCCTTCAGAATGATTTCTTCTTGATTAGAAGATTCATGTCCGCTATCTGATAGTAGAAATAATTTATCTTCATCAACTTATTTCTTCTAAAATATTGCCTCAACATCCTCTGAGTGTATGGAATCATGATTGATACTTTCCTTTTCAAACAACTTATTCACTTCTTCCTCACCCTTCTCATCTTTTCCTAGGGTAGAATGTTTTGAATACTCCACTTTAGAAGTTCGGAATGAAAATTTCTCAAAAGGACTTTCCTTCCCATAAAAATCCTCTACTTGCTTTATCAAGTCTTCAGTATCACCACTGCCTTCTTATTCTTCTTATTTCACTTCTTCTTCTTGGAATATTTCTTCTTCTTGATGTTGTTCCGGATCACTAATTTTTTTCCTGGAGTCTCTAGTAATGGTTCTTCTAAAAATGTTTCTGGTACTAGAATTCGTTCAGAGGCTTTTTCAGTAGCCTTGATAAGAGATTGAATAACATTAGCTTTTGAAAATTTCTCCCTTTACTTCTTTTATTTATCATCATTTTCATGATTCTCCATAGTCTTTTCCTTCAATTCTTTTGCCTATGTAGGGTCTATACCAAACATAGACTCCCATTATTTGTAGTTTTTATTGTCTTCTCTCCATTTAGAATCCACTTCATCGGTATACGTCTTTTGATTCTTAGGTTTTGGGGGTGAAGATTGAGTTTCCTTATCCAAAGTTGTTATGTATTTTCCCTCTAGTTCCTTCACCTTCCTCTTCCTTCCCCCATTTTTAGAGGTTTCATCCACCTCCTTTTTCTTTGAAATAACATCAAATTGTTTTTTAGATAGATCATAAAATTATCTGGATTGACTATTAAATCCAATATTCATCTTCAATAGAGTATCATCACTTAAAATCATCACCTTGAAATTTTTCAGCTTAGAAACACAAGGAATATTGAAATACTGAAGACAAATAACAATAATTTTTGAAACAATGGCTGGATACATGAAAATCATATACTTCAAATTTCCATTATTTATATTCTCAATCATAACCAAGATATGCTTAACCAGGTTTATCTTTCTTAGGTTCACCAGGAAATCTAGAATATAAATATCACTTTTATTCAGGGTATCCTTATCACCATTTATTAGAATGAGAATACCTTGAACCCATAGCTAAAGAGTCAGAAGATTTGTAGTAAAACATCTTTTAACTACTACATATTCAGCTTTAGCAGTAGAAAGTGCTACTGAGTGTTGATTTTTTATAACCAAGAAACCAATGAATCTCTAAATAAATTACAAGTTCCGGATGTAATTTTCATATCCATTCTACTTCAACCAAAGTCAGCATCCAAAAAACTTTTTAAAACAAAATCATTTCATAAGGTATAAAAGAGTCCTTGATCCACGATTCCCTTTAAGTTGTGAATAATCCTTTTCACTTTCTTGAAATGAGATTACTTAGAATTTTATTGATATCTTTCACATAAGAATATCAAAAACATTATGTCTGGAAAACTAGATGTCATGTAAAATAGACTTCCTATCATACCTCTAAAAGATGTTTGATCTACTGGTTTCCCAATTTCATTAGGATCAAGTGAATTTGAGGTACAAATGGGAGTACTTATACTCTTAGTGTTATCATATCCATACTTTTTAAGAAGATATTTAATATAATTATGTTGGGATATATATATTCCTTTTGGTTTTTGAGAAATTTAAAAACCAAGGAAAAATGTTAACTCACCCATCATACTCACTTCGAACTCAGATTTCATTAGATATGCAAATAACTTATTTAAAGAATACTGAGTTGAACCAAATATAATGTCATCAACATAAATTTGAATAATCAAAAAAAATTAATATCATTCTTTATAAAAAGGGTTGGATCAACATTTCCCTTAACATAATTGTTTTGAAGCAAAAATCATGTAATTCTATCATACCAGGCTCTTAGGGATTGTTTAAGTCCAAATAAATATTTGGTATGTTTTAAAACATGTTTAGGTTGTTTTTTATCTTCAAAACTAGGAGGTTTTTCAAAAACAACTTCCTCTTGAACATAACCATTAAGAAAAGTACATATAACATCCATTTGGAAATGTTTGAAGTTAATGAATGCTTCAAAGGAAAGTAAAATAAGAATAGATTCAAGTCTGGCTACTGGAGAATATGTTTCTTCATTGTCTATTACTTCTTATTGATTATAGTCCTTAGCAAGTAATCTAGCTTTATTTCTTACTATGATTATATTTTCATCACACTTATTTCTGAAGACCCTCTTTACTCGAATAATAGAAGTTTCCTTGATCCTTTCAACCATGGTCTAGACTTTATTCCTTTCAAATTCATTTAACTCATTTTGAATAGATTTTATACAATCATCATAAGTTAATGAATCATTATTTATTTTTGGTTATAATTGGAAAATTAAAAGCTATATGTTCTATTTCATTTCTTAACGAACATCTAGTCCTTGCAGTTTGATTTACATCACCAATGATTCTATCACTTGGATTATTCTTTAGAAACAACTGATTTGGGTTTTGTAAAAAAATTTAGAAACGTATGGTAGGAAGTCTTCTAGGGTAAATGCCTCAGAAACATTTTTAGGAAAATTTTCATTATTAGAATGATCTTCTATCAAGGGTTGATGATCAGTTTTTGAAAACACATCTGAAGATGTAGGTTGAGGATGTTTAAAAACAAAAGGTTCAATTTCCTTGAATTTAAAATGTATTGTTTCTTCAACAGTAAATTTTTTTTATTAAAAACTCTATAAGCCTTAGAAGCTGTAGAGTAGCCAAAGAAAACTCCTTCATTAGATTTTGGTGTGAATTTGTGGAGATTATATTTATTATTTAGAATGAATACCTTACAACCAAAAACATTGAAGTAGGAAAGTCTAGTCTTTCTACCATTCCATAACTCTTAAAGAGTTTTATTAAAAAAAGAAATAATAATAAAAAGATTTATAGTATAGAAAGAAGTACTTAAAGATTCAACCCAAAAATGTTTGGATTCTGAATATTCACTGTCACGAACCATACCCCAGGGCCCGTGATGTGACTACCCCAAGCCCGCCTTACATAGGTCAGGGGCTGGCGACTAGCACCAAAGGCGTATTCCCTAAAACTGGGAAGGAATTGCATTTATAACCTGTAAACACAAACAAAAGCATGAACACAACTGGATACAATACTCCAAGTAAACTGTATAACAAAAGAGTGATGAAAGTAAAAGGGGTCAGAATACAAGACCAATTGGAAAGTAAAAGTACAACTGTGATACAATACAAAAGACGAAACGGGAAAGTCAGTTGCTGGGTATTCCATTGAGGTTCCTACCTGAAGGGTAGGTACTGATCACCTCCTCAGTACTCCTCGTACATCTATCTCCTCTGTGTACCGACTCGTTATAAGGTCCACCTCCAAGTACCATCCAGACCTGGTACTCTTTTCCCCAGTCAGTGCTTTCCATCATCTGTACCAAACACAATGATGTGCAAGCATAGATCGTGCATGGGTGAGTATAATGATACTCAGTAGGTACCCCAAGACCCTCTAGGTCTCACAAAATCCTTCAAGGATAAACACAATGTATTAAAATCCATAGAAAACCATACATAGGTATATTCCCATACATATACCTATGTTATCCAATAATCCATCTAAATCATGAGGAAAACATAGAGGAACTAACTCAGCTCATAACAAGATTTATTCTAGGGTAGTAGTAATAAGTAACATTCTGAATTCTTGGATACTATAGAAATCATCCTCTATCGAGTATAGTGGGTCTACCTTGTCACACAGAGGTGCTTTCCACTAACCTTGGACTACTGAGGTGCTCCTCCTGTCGAGTACCGTGGGTCTGAAGCGTCACCCAGAGGAACTTCCCACCATGGGTCTGCCGCATCACACAGAGGTTCTCCCCCTCATGGCCTAATGAGTTACTCCTCCTGTCGACTACCATGGGTCTTCTATGTCACCACGGTGCTCCCCACTGGTCCAATCGAGCCACTTCGAGTCAAAACGGTCAGTAGTCGTCAAGTCTCATCTAGCTACTAGGTTCCCGCACAATGCTCGCTCGTCTCCGGGACGATTCTCTCCACAAGTTACTGGTCGATACACCAACTGCCATGAAGTGCCATGAAGAAGTTTCTCAAAGTTCCTCCATGTCATGAGGATATCAACATAATAGATGGCGCATCAATCAGATACCCAGTCCGTGAGTTATTAGCCTTTTAGTCCTTGGGGCCGGGTTGGATTCGTGCTCGATCAAACCTGACTATTCCCCATCTCAATCCAAAACACTATGAAATATACTCAAAAGTATCTTCTCTCTCCAAGAATCCCAACTCCATTGACGGTTTTTCAAATGGACATCCGGTGCCAAAGATATGGCCAAAAGAACGTAAAAGGGGTCATAGTGGGCCCGAGTCAGGTCCGACCAAGTCAGCCTGACCCAGTTTGGGCCAACCCGGCCTGACCTGCTAGGTCTGGACCAGCCTGCAGTGTGGCCAAGCCTATTGGATGTGCCTGGCCCGCTGGGTCTGGCATGACAGGCCGCGAGGGGCCACGGGTGGCCGCGAGGGCATGAGGCCGCGGGGCGGCTCAGAGGGTCGACGAGCAGCTCAGAGGGCTTTGGGAGGCACGATTCATGGCGTCTTGGAGGTTCGGCTAGTGGCATAAGCGAGGGCGGCTCGGAGGTCCATAGTGATAGCGGTTTGGCTCGGGGGTGGGGTTGTGTTGGCCAGGAGGCCGAAGCGCCGCGGGGGCATGGGGCTGGTTCGGCCTGGAGGCCGAAGCGCCACGGGGTCATGGGGCTGGTTTGGCCGGGAGGCCGGAGCACCATGGGTGACTCGTCCAGGACGCAGATCCGGGGCACGTGGCCAGTTCGATCAGGAGACCGGAACGCTGCGGGGGTGGAGCGGGTCGCGGAGGCCGCAGGTGGCGGTGTCGTTGCCTTCATCTCCTTCATCGCCTTCGTTGCCTTCTTCCATTTCGAAGTACACATCATAGAAGAACGTTGGAGGGGTCAGGCCATGTTCGTTTGGCCTGAACCCTCCGCCTTTAGAGTGGTAGCAAGTGGTTCAATTCCCACTTGAATTTAAAAGAATTTTCAAGAATAGAAGAGAGAAGAATATCAATCAACCACCCTATAACATCTAGAAAATAATCAAACACAATTAAACCCCTACTTCATTTGCTTATTGTTGTTGATGCATGATGTTAGTTTGGTCGTTGATTCATCTTATATAAGGACGTCCCACGCCAGAATAAGTCTCGAGGAAGAAGGTCGAAGGAGGTCGGCGTTCTTTGTTGGTGGATCGTTCTTTATTGGAGAGATTTCCACCAAGTTCCTCCTATCCCCAGTTCCACCAAATAGAATTCATAGCCCAAGATAATATAATATGTGTTCTATTATGTTTTTTGGAATAAATTCAAATATTTTAATTAATTAATTAATGTGTTAGATCAATTAATTAAAGGGAAAGGTTGGAAAGATTAATTAAAGAGGGTTGACACAACTAATGTAGGAGGAATTGAATAGGATCTCCCTCATTTATTGTGAGAGTTGAGAGGTTTAGGCCTCAGGTGGTCCCACCACCATAACCTCTCATGGGAGGTGTGGTTCGGGTTATCCCCACCACCATAACCTCTCATGAGAGGTTAAGGTATGGTGGTCCCCACACCTCAACTTCCACATGGAGGTTTTAAAAAACAACATAAAATAAAATGTGGGTTTATTTTATTTTATTATTTCCATGAAACCCCCAAAATAAATATCTTTCACCCTCAACCAAATGTTGTTGAGATGAATGTCTTCTTAAGAGAATATCAGCACTGCGAGATCAACTGTGCCCTCAGATTTCAATTCCATGCTTCGGCTCAAAAGTTAGAAAAACCCGATCGAACATTTACTAAACGCACATGAAACAATGTTCAGAAATTCATTTCGGGCACTGCAGGCCTCAGAATCACACGTCGTAAATTTTCATGGACTCGTAAAATTCATATTTATTTAAAAAAAATACATGGAAATTTGGAGTCTTTACATTCTCCCCACCTCCATCTTTACATCCCTGTAATCCACAACTCAAACTAAGGGAACAAGTGGGGGTACTGAGCACGCATCTGAGCCTCCCACTCCCATGTGCTCTCCTAGATGTTCCCATGCTTCCAGTGAACACACAATAGAGTTATTGACTATCTTCTAAGGATCCAATCCTATCAATCCTCAATCTCTACTGAAACCTCTGTAAAATTCTCCCCATCATCGACATCCATCTCGCCATGGTCGATGATGTGAGAAGGGTCATGCACGTATCTCATCAGCTGGGATACGTGGAAGACGTCATGCACCCAGTGCAACTGAGGTGGAAGAACTAAGCGGTATGCCACCTCGCCAACTCTACTGATGACCTGAAAAGGTCTGATGAACCTTGAAGAAAACTTTCAGCCTCGGACAAATCTCCATAGATCCCATCGTGGTGAGACCCATAGAAAGACGTGGTTGCCATCCTCAAAATCCAGAGGTCTCCGTCTCTTTTCAGCATAAGACTTCTTCTTGATCTATGCGGTATTCATTTTCTTCTGGATGATCTAAACCTTTTTTGTGCTATCCCAAATCATATTTGGTCCCACGAGGGCTGACTCCCCTAGGTCAGTTTAGCACAACGGTGATCTGCAAGATCGCCCATATAATGCCTCGAAAGGTGTCATCCCTATGGTGGAGTGATAGCTGTTGTTGTTCACAAACTCAACCAAAGGCATGTGATCCTACCAACTGAGACCGAAGTCAAGAACACAAGCCCAGAGCATGTGCTTGAGGGATTGAATGGTCCGCTTAGTCTGGCCATCTGTCTGAGGATGGAAGGCAGGGCTCAAAAGAAGTTTTTTACCAAAAGCCTCCGGTAACCCCTTCCATAGCTAGGAAGTAAAACACGTATCACAATCAGATACAATTTTCAAGGGTACTCTATGTAGCCAAACAATCTACTGCACATAGAGGTGTCCCAATCTCTCTACTGAACCCTGCTCTCTGATCAGTAGAAAGTGGGCCGACATGGTGAGTTGGTCAACGATCACCCAGATAGATTCATGTTCCCTAGATGTATGTGGAAGTCTTGTCATGGAGTCCATGGTTATCTCATTCCACATCCACTATGAGACTTATAATGCTAAACCAAGCATACAGGTACCTGATTGTTCGCCTTCACTTTCTGACAAGTGAGTCACCGAGAGACAAAATCTGCAACTGCTCTCTTCATTCCGGTCCACCAGTGTTGTCATCAGAGATCCTAGTACATCTTCGCCACTCCTGTATGTACCACTAGAGGGGATGTGTGTAACTCCCTCAACACTTCCTCCGGAAGTGACACTGGTACCATGGTACATCCTCTTAAGATGATAATGTGCTCCCCACATTCAGAAAATCCATCAGGTGTCTGCCCTGTGGATATCTGAGCACATCGAGCCTCATAGTCAGTGTCCCCATGTTGTGCCTCTCTGACTCACTGATGTAGTGGGGGAGTGACTGTAAGAGTCTGGAGAAAATACGCTCCATCACGTTTCACGAAGGATATCTACAATGCCGTTAGGTGCTCCATTGCTTTACCTAGAAGCTATATTCCAGACCTCCTGCTGAGTGCATCTGCACAACGTTCCCCTTCCCAAGATTACAGACTATCTCGAAGTCATAGTCCCTGAGGAACTCAAGCCAACATTGTTGCCTCCTTTTCAGGTCCTTCTGAGAAAAGATATACTTGAGACTCTTGTGATCAGAGTACACGGCAAAACACTCACCCATCATATAGTGTCGCCTCATATTCAAGGCGAATAACACTACTTCTAACTCCAGGTTATGGGTAGAATAGTTCTGCTCATGTTTTCTCAGCTGTCGAAAACCATAAGCGATCACTACTCACTCCTGCATAAGGAAACATTCATGTCCAGTCCCTGATGTGTCGCACTAGACTATGTACCCTACACCCTCCTCTAAAAGCCTCAAGATGGGGGCACTAGGCATCCTCTACCTCTTCTCCTAAAAACTCCCCTTTTATTTCTCAGACCAAATGAAATGTTTACCCTTTTTTGTCAATGCCGCTAGTGGTACTGCAACTCTGGAGAAGTTTGGAACAAATATCTGGTAGTAACCATCCAATCCCAGGAAACTCCGTACCTCTGTCACACTCCTGGGTGTCTCCCAAGCATGTACTGCCTCAATCTTCACTGGGTCTACTGCAACTCCAGCCTCCGATATGACATGTCTTTGGAATTGAACCCCTCAGAAGAAAATTTGTCACAACTCGTCCCCTGGGGCCCCTACTATGTCTACACCAAGCCTGCCTTCCATAGGCAAGGGGATGGAGACTAGAACCAAAGGAGTATTCCCTAAAATAGGGAAGGCATTGCCTTTATAACTTATAAACACACACACAAGAAAACACACAGCTGGATACAAAACACCAAGTAAACTGTATAACAAAAAGTGATGAAAGTAAAAGGGGCCAGAATACAAGACCAACATGAAAGTACAAGTACAAATATGATATAATAAAACTGAATAAAAGGGAAATTATTTTGTTGGGTCACCCTCCAAGGTTCCTACATGAAGCGTAAGTACAGATTGCCTCCTCATCACTCCTTGTCCATCCGTCTCCTCTGTGATGGATGAACCCCTTCCACTGCAAGTCCTCTAGATATAATTGTAGCTCGCAATGCTCCGTGGGAGCCATCTGATATGATGGAGTAGATTTCAGTGCCATCCTGGGGTACAAGTCAATGTAAAAATCCACCTCTCTTCGAAAAGGTAGACCTGAGACATCATCAGGGAAAACAGCCACGTACTGGTCCACCACTACAGGATAACTCAGACTCTCCACTTCAACCGCTCTAAGGGTAAGGCTAGTCAACTAATAAGTAATCGGTTGTACCCTTCTCCGGGTAAGTCCATCTTGCACTGCAAAGACTCCCTTCTCGCCGGTGAATGTAATCCTGGTCCCATCCGTGTGGACAAAATGCACTTTGAAACTAATACAGTGAATATGTGCATGGACTGTAGATAACTAGTCCATACCCAAGATGACGTCGTAAGGCCTTGATGCAACTACTAGGAGAGCTCAGACAAAGCTCTCACCTCCTAGAGTAAGCTCACACTGTTAGAACCGGTGCATAATCATCGAATCTGCTCCCATAAGAGTCTCTAGCCGTAAGGATCGAACCAATGACTCCGTTGGAATATGTCCCGAGGAAGAAGGTCGAAGGAGGTCGATGTTCTTCATTGGCAGAGCATTATTCATTGGAGAGATTTCTCCCAAGTTTCTTCTCTCCCCAATTCCACCAAAAAGAATTCGTAACCTAAAATATTAGATTATGAGTTCTATTATGTTGGTTGGCATAAATTCAAATAGTATAATTAATTAATTTATGTGTTGGATCAATTAATTAAAGGGAATGGTGGGTAAGATTAACTAAGGAGGGTGGACATAATTAATTTAAGAGGAATTGAAGAGGATATCCCTCATTTATTATGGGAGTTGAGAGGTTTAGGCCTTTGGTAGTCCCCACCACCATAACCTCTCATGGGAGGTTATGTTCGAGTGGTTCCCACCACCATAACCTCTCATGGGAGGTTACGGCTTGGTGGTCCTCACACCTCAACATCCACATGGAGGTTTTAACAAAAAAATGTGTGTTTATTTTTTTTATTTCCACAAAAAACCCAAAAAAATATCTTCCACCCTTGACCAACTGTCGTCAAGGTGAAAGACTTCTTAAGAAAATACGGGCATTGTGAGTTCAACGGTGCCCTCGGATTTCAATTCCAAACACCAGTTCAAAATTTATAATAACTCGCCTGCATGTTTACTGAATGTAGCCAAATAAAACTTCAGAAATTCATTCTGGGAACTCCGGTCCTCAGAATCACGTGCCGTAAATTTTCATAGAATCGTAAAATTCCCATTTTTTAAAAAACAATACATGGAAATACCGGGTATTTACATTCTCCCCACATCAGGATTTACATCCCTGTAAGAAACAAATCAAATTAAGGGAACAGGTGGGGGTACTGAGCACGCATCTGAGCCTCCGTCTCCCATGTGCTCTCCTGGAGGTTCTCGTGCTGCCAGTGAACTTGCACCAGAGGTATCGAACATACTAGAAAGACCCTATCCTATAGATCTTTAATCTCTACTAGAACCTCCATAAAAGTCACCCCATCACCAAGGTCCATCTCACCATGGTCGATTATGTGAGAAGGGTCATGCACGTATCTCCTCAGTTGGGATACGTGGAAGACGTCGTGCACCCGGTACAACTAAGGTGGAAGAGCTAAGTGGTATGCCACCTCACCAACACTGATGAGGACCTAAAAAGGACCGATGAACCTCAGAGATAACTTTCCACCTCATCCAAATCTCGGTATTCCTCATCAGGGTGAGACCCATAGAACGATGTGGCCACCATCTTGAAACTCCATAGGTCTCTATCTCCTGTCAGCATATGACTTCTGCCTGATCTGTGTAGTCTTTATCTACTCCTGGATGATTTGCACCTTCTCTGTGGTAGCTTGAACCATCTTTGGTCCTATGAGTGTCGACTCCCCTGGGTCAGTCCAGCACAAAGGTGATCTACAAGGTTGCCCATATAACGCCTCAACATGTTCCATCCCTATGGTGAAGTGATATCTGTTTTTGTACGCAAACTCCATCAAAGTCAAGTGATCCTCCCAACTGTGACCGAAGTCGAGGACACAAGAATAGAGCATGTCCTTGAGGGTCTGAATGGTCCACTCCTTCTGGCCATCCGTATGAGGATGGAAGGCGGGGCTCAAAAAAGCTGCATCTCGAAAGCCTTCTACAGCCCCTTCCATAGATGAGAAGTTAAATGTGTATCACGGTCGAAGACAATTGTCGATGGTACTCCATGTATCTGCACAATCCCCTGCATATAGAGGCATCCCCAGATCTCTACTGAACCTGGATCTCTGATCAGTAGGAAGTGGTCCGACTTGGTGAGTCGGTCGACGATCACAAAGATAGAGTCATGTCCCCTGGATGTACGTGGAAGTTTTGTCATGAAGTCCATGGATATCCCATCCCACATCCACTCTAGGACCACTAAAGGCTAAACCCAGCCTTTTGGTACCTGATTCTTTGCCTTCACTTGCTGACAAGTGAGGCACCAAAGATAAACTCTACAACTTTATTCTTCATTCCCATCCACCAGTGCTATCGTCGGAGATCTTGATATATCTTCGCCACTCTTGGATTTACCGCTAGAGGGGATGTGTGGAACTCCCTCAACACTTCCTCCTGAAGTGACACTAGTACCATGGTGTATCCTCGGAAGAGTATAAAGTGCTCCCCACCTTCAGAAAATCCATCATGTGCCTGCCCTATGGATATCTGAGCTTGTCGAGCCTCACAGTCAGCGTCCCCACACTGCACCTCCATGACTCGCTGAAGAATTGGAGGAGTGGATATAAGAGATTGAAAAAAAGATACTCCATCACGTTCTACAAAAGTTATATGAAAATAGGCTAGCTACTCCATCGCTTCTCCTAGTATCTGTATACCAGACCTCCTTCAGAGTGAATCTACAACAATGTTTCTTTTCCCAAGAGTATAGAATCTCTTGAAGTCATAGTCCTAGAGGAACTCAAGCCAACGTCACTGTCTCAGGTTCAGGTCCTTTTGAGAGAAGATATACCCGAGACTCTTATGATCAGAGTGCACAATAAAATGCTTACCAATCAGATAGTGTCTCCACATCTTCAAGGGGAAGACCACTATTGCTAACTCCATGTCAAGGGTAGCATTTTTCTCCTCGTGTTGTCTCAACTGTCGATAACCATAAGTGATCACTTCTCGCTCCTGCATTAGGACACATCTAAGTCTGGTCCCTTATGCGTCGCAGTAGAATAAGTACCCTACACCCTCCTATGTAAGCCTCAAGATGGGGTCACTAGTCAGCCTCTGCCTCTGCTCCTGAAAAATCCACTGGAATTTATCCAACCCAACGAAAGGTTGCCCCTTTTTCGTTAAGGCTGATAGTGGTGTTGCAAATCTGGAGAAGCCTGACCTAAATCTCTAGAAGTATCCAGCCAGTCCCAGGAATCTTCATACCTCTATCACCCTCCTGGGTGGATCCCAATCAAGTACCGCCTCAATCTTCGCTGGATCTACTACAACTCCAGCCTCTGATATGACATGTCCTATGAAGTGAACCCCTTTAATACCAATTTTTCACGACCCATACCCTGGGGCCCGTGCCGTGACTACCCCAATCCCGCCTTCCATAGGCTAGGGGCTGTCGACTAACACTAGATGCATATTCCCTAAAACTAGGAAGGAATTGCATTTATAATCTGTAAACACACACACAATCAAGCACACAACTGGATACGAAACACCATGTAAACTGTATAACAAATGAGTTTTGAAAGTAAAAGGGGCCACAATACAAGCCCAACTAAAAAGTACAATTACAAATATGATACAATAAAACTAATTAAAAGTTAAAGTCAGCTACTAGGGCATCCTTAGAGGTTCCTACCTGAAGGATAAGTAAATATCGCCTCCTTAGCACTCCTCGTCTGTCCATCTCCTCCGTGTCGGATGAACCCCTTCCCCTGCAAGTCCTCAAGCCATACCTGTAACTCACGAAGCTCTGTAGGAACAATATAATATACAGGTGTAGATATCATTTGCGTCCCAGGGTACAAGTCAGTGTAAAATTCCACCACTCTTCGAGAAGGTAGACCCGATACATCATCTGGGAAAACATCTGCATACTGGTCCACCACAACAAGATAACTCAGACTCTCTACTTCATCCACTATGAGGTTAAGGCTAGCCAAATGATGAGTAAACAGATACACCCTCCTCTGGGTAAGTCTATCATGCACTGCAAAGGCTCCATTCTCACCGGTGAAGGTAAACCTGGTCCCATCCGTGCAGACACACCACACTTTGATCCAAATACAGTCAATCTATCCATGGACTATAAATAACTATTCCATACCCAAGATGATGTCGTAAGGCCTCGACGCTGCTACTAGGAGATCCCAACTGAAGCTCCCACCTCGTAGAGTAAGATCGCACTGCCGGCACTAGTGTGTAATTATCGAATCCTCTCCTATAGGAGTCACTAGATGTAAGGATAGAACCAACGACTCCGTCGAAAGAAGTCCCAAGTAAGAAGGTCGAAGGAGGTTGGCGTTCTTTGTTGACAGAGAGTTCTTCATTGGAGTGAATCCTCCCAAGTTCCTACTCTCCCAAATTCCACCAAAATAATTTTTAGCCCAAAATAATAGATTATGAGTATATTATGTTTGTTGGCATAAATTAAAATAGTTTTATTAATTAATTTCTATGTTGGATAAATTAATTAAAGGGAAGGGTTGGAAAGATTAATTAAGGAGGGTTGGAAAAATTAATTTAGGAGGAATTGAAGAGGCTCTCCCTCATTTATTGTGGGAGTTGAATGGTTTAGGCTGCGGGTGGTCCCCACCACCATAAACTCTCATGGGAGTTTAGGATCGGGTGGTACCCACCACCATAACATCTCATGGGAGGTTAAGGTATGGTGGTCCCCACACCTCAACTTACACTTGGAGGTTTAAACAAATAAAATAAAAATAAAACAAGTGTTTATTTTATTTTATTATTTCCACGCAAAAACCCAAAAAATTATCTTTCACCATCGACCAAATGCCATTGAGGTAAAAGTATTATTAAGTGAATATTGGTGCTACAAGTTCAACTGTGCCATTAGATTTCAATTCCAAGCATCAGTTCATAATCTAGAAAAATCTGCTCACAGGTTTACTGAATGTACCCAAAAAATGGTCATAAATTTATTCCGAGTACTCCAGGCCTTGGAATCACACATCGTAAATTTTTGCGGATGCATAAAATTCCAATTTATTTAAAAAAATTGCACAGAAGTTATCGGTATTTACATTCATGAAACATGGTTCTTATTATCTCTTGAAGAATTATATTTCTTCTTTCCACAACAATATTTTGTTGAGGTGCTCTTGGTGTTGAGAAGTTATGAGTAATTCCTTTTCTACTACAAAAATCTTCAAAATTAGAATTTTGAAATTCTTCTCCATGATCACTATGGATAGTTATCAATCGAAGGTTTTTCTCATTTTTAATTTGGGCTCTAAAAATTTTGAAATAACAAAATGATTCATTTTTATTTTCTAGAAAAGAGACCCATGTAAATCTAATATAATCATCAACTTATAAAAATACATAATATTTGACTCCAATGCTTCCAGTTTGTGTTGATATAAAAAGATCCTTATGAACCAGCAGTAATGCATCAGTGGTTTAGAATTCATTGACTGATTTAAAACGTGATTTATGTTTATTTCCATATTGACAAGAATCACAAACTTTTGATGAATCAAATTGAGGATCTTATAGATCCTTAAATAATCTTTTCTTAAAGAGTTTCTATCAGTTCTTAAGGTTACAGTGTCCTAACCTTCTATTCCATAACCAAGAATGATCCTCCATTACACTAAGACAAGGTAGATCTTGGATCTTAAGATGTTTTATGTTTAGTGTATAAACATTTTCTTGCCTATGGGAAGAAATAATAAAATCTTATTTGGAATTTTGTACTAAACACTTTTAATTTATAAAATTCACAAGGTAACCTCGATAACATAATTGACTTATAAAAATATGGTTTTAATAAAGACCCTTAATAAATAAAACATTTTAAATCAATGTTTTTCCAAGAAAAACAACATTACCCATACTAATAATTTCTCGCTGAGAATTATCTTTGAATGTTACTTTTCCTCCCTTTGTCTTGATAGTAATTTCAAAGACATATTTGTTACCAATCATGTATTAAGAACATCTACTATCCATGTACCATGTATTTTTTTTGGTACTATCTTTACTTTCATGAAAAAAGTGTCAGACTTTCGAAACCCAAACTTTCTTGGATCGACAAAAATTAGATAGAAAAATTTTAGGAATCCACATTTTCTTTGAAAAATAATCTTTATAGAAACCTAAAGACTGAGTTTTGTTTAAGGAACAATTTTTTTCCCAATTCCCACCACACTGACACGTATTACAAAATGAAGCACTTTGAGGTACAAAATAATTGTTACTAAAAATCGGTTTTCAATGAGTATAACCAAGTCCATAATTATTCCTTAGAGGTCTAATTTAGGAATACATCTTATCAAAGTTTTCCCTACATAAGGTAAAGTTTGACAAACACTTCCTTAAGGAAAATATTGCTGACTTCAGCTTATTAACTATGTTTTTATCCTAAATAAAATTAGTTTTAGCACTAGATTTAGTCTCTAAAACATTTTTCTTAGAAATTAATTTTTTTCGATCCTTAGAAAGTTTATACTTCTCAAAATTAACTTCATCAAGGGTTTTTGAAATACTTTCAAAATCAGTAATTTTCTTATCAAGATCTTTTGAAAGATCTGATACATCTTTAGTAAGAATAGAAATCCAAGAATTTTCCTAATCAAGATTTTTCTTGACTTTAGAATTATTATTCTCAAGGAGCTTAGAAAACCTAGAGAATTATTCCTAAGTAGGTAAAGTATTATCCCTATTAGAAGACGATTATTTATCTAAGGATTAATAATATTTACTATCACTATAATTAAGGTTCATGGATATATTGGTTATGGATTTATCATTGTGTACCTTATCCATTAAACAATGATTTTTAATAGGTAGCTTGGATAATAGACCCAGATTCTTTTGACCAGAAGATTCATACATTGAGAATTATTTAGAAGATTCCCCACAACTGGCACTCCAGTTGTCATTGGCTTTCAAAACATTCTTAGATTTATCCTTGTAGTATTTTTTCAATTCCTCTCAGAATGTGTTTCTTTTCTATCTTTACTCTTAAGAAATGGAAAATCTGGCCTTATATGCCCTGCCTTTTTGCACTCATAACAAGTGAATTTTGAGTATTTATTTTCATTTTTTTTCTTTATTCTTGTATCTAGATTGAAAGTTCTTATATCCAAAAATCTTGTTAATCCTTTAGGCAAGATTGGATAACTCATTTTATGAAGATTCACTTCCACTAGATTCAGATTGAATAATATAATTCTTAGATTTGGATGTTGTAACTCTCTCAGGAGTTCTGGATTTCATATGATTTTAAGTAGTTGTAAAACCAACTCTTCCATTTCCATTCTTCTTCCAAATTAGATCAAAATCTATTTTCATTATTCTCTCATGTTGAAGAAGAGTCCCAAAAATCTCATCAAGAGTAATCTATGAGACTTTCATATTCTCATCTATAACTGTTTTCTTTGACGTCCACTCATTAGGTATGATATCTATAATCTTATCCACAAGTGCCTAATCATCTAAACCTTTTTCACCCATTGATTGTTTTGAAGAGGCGACATGGATTGGTAACCCAATCCATACTAAAATAAATTTATTAAATGAAAATCTTACAAGTAAATCCTGAGGTGTAAAATGCATACACCATCTTAAACAAAGAAAATACCAACAAAGATACAAATTTATAAATAGAGTAAGAATCGTAAGAAGATTCCAGAATAATATCTACAAGATCAGCCCCACCATATCCTCCGCATTCTGGAACATCAAAATCCAGTGTAGGTTCAACTCTGGTCCAAGCATATATGAATCAATCATCACATCATCTCAGCAAGTCCGTAACCATATAGGTTTAGGGAAAGACCAGCAGCAAAATCCAAAACGAAAATTGAGCAATCCGGCCAAATCAAGATTGGATCCTCATGAAATCAGACTTCCTTCATTGGTCATCCAATGAATGCTTACCTCATTGTTATCCATTGCAAGGCTTGTGGATCATCCAAACAGGTTCTCCATAAGGAAAGAAAAAACTATGATACTCATCTCTAGGCATAACTCTTATAGTTTTGATAACTTTGGAAGTTCCAAAGTGAGTAACTTCAAGCTACTTCCAAATACAATTTTCAGCTTCACAAGATGAAATTAGGCTATATATTTTCATAGTCATGGAACACAAAAAAGTATTGTGTACTTTATAGTTTATTTGATATTCATAATTTTCGTGATTAGTAAAAGTTATGAATTCCTTATTAGGAATCTTTTAATCTCCAGTAATAATTATAATGTTGTACACTCCAGTGTTAATAACCAATGTCTTCATATGATCTCTCAAAAATTCATAATCATTGCCACCAAATAAAGGTGGTCTAGTTGGATTAATATTGTCAATCGAATCAACATTCATTCTTGCCATCTCAAAGAAGATATATTTCCATAGAAACTTATTAGTAATGAATGTTTGTAAACAAGGATAAAAATACTAAGCAGTGAAAATATAGAACAATTAAAAATTGAGAATGAAAACTTATATATGAATATAAGTATTTCATAGACCTCCTCTGATACCAATTGAAGGATCGAAAAAATGATGTAGATGCTCAATATACAAGAGGGGGTGAATTATATACTTTAAAAATTCCTTTGGAAACATTAAATTTGGTTAAATGTTTTTTTGTTTAATAAGGTTAAATAGGGTAAATTCACAAGACCTCTTAGTTATACAAACATTCTAGATTCTGGAAATATGGTTTCAGAAATAAAACATTAGAAAAGTTTAAAAAGTAAAAGAATCTATTTTAAAGAGTATATAATCTTACTAATCAGATTATACAAGTATGAGAAAATATAAGATAGTTATACTTTCCTTTATAATCAAAATTCAGTGGAAAACAAACATGAAACAATACAAGTAACAAGTAAGAGATCTTTTAACCCAAAGAGTAGGGTATCCAATAACCTTGGATAAAGGTCCATTGATTTATACTTTCAAGAAAGTATATCTTACCCACACGAGGGAAAGACCTAAATAAGAATATCGAAGTCTGTCTTGCTATCCCCGAAAACCCTCAAACATCAAGGTAGTCGGAACCTATGTCTTCCTATCTTCAGAATCCGTCGATTGTACATAGCAACAATCAGAGTCGCACAAAGCAATCTAAACAAGACGTTCAGTATGCACAAAGCATGTGAGTATCTCTCTCTAAATATCACTTTAGTAGCATGAAATCTCTAGATTGATCAACGTCTGTAAAGTCAGTTCGATAGTGAACTCGTTCAAATAATCTCTTATTTATAGGCACATTTCCAATGATCGACTCCCTTCTCTGATGGTAATATTTTTCCTTGAATCTCTGAGGGACCTGTACTTGTGTCACTCAAACAACGGTCAGTTAGAAACAGAATGCATGACATCATTTTATAACTATAAAAAGGATAAGTAAAATGTGGTTTCTTAACCAAATTTATTTTTCAGAGTCTAAGGAAAAATAATGTTCAGAGTCTATATTACAAGGATATTCAGATTCTATTTTTCAAGGAATTGGGAATTAGAAATATGTAGAATTCAGAGTCTAAATTTTAATGAATTCGAAGTCTGAATTCTAAATAATTTTGAACTAGAATACTAAGGAATTAGGAGAATGAATTCTAAATAATTATGAGTCTGGATTCTAAAGAATTCCGATTCTAAATTCTAAGGAATTCAGAGTCCGAAATCTAACGAATTCAGAGTCTGAAATCTATGGATTTTGGAGTCAGAATTTTAAGGAATTTGGAGTCTTAATTCTATGGAATTCGGAATCTGAACTCTAATAAATTAAGAGTCTTAATTCTAAGTAATTTAGATTATGAACTTCGAATAATTCGGAGTCTGAATTTTAGAGAATTCGGAGTTTGAATTTCAGTGAATTTGGAGTCTGAATTTCAGATAATTCAAATTCTAAATTCAGATCCTAAAAACAAAATACTCTGTATCTAAGTATTTAAATAATTTCTAGGTTTGACATGTGAAACTAAATTTTTCACTTAGGAAAAAATGAGTTAGATTTAGAGAAACAAATGCATGAACAATGAAAACATGTTAAGGATAAATTTTCCTTGGGGAAGGAAAATTGTACATATTAAATAAAATCTGAATGGAAATGAAATTTTCCTTAAGATATAGTGTTTGTGATTTTCAAAACATGAAGGAATAGAAAATTCATAAGGAACCCTTATTGACTCAACAATAGACACATAAAAAATCGGTTTATAAAATATCAATATCATCTCCCACTAATTTCTTCATAACTAGAACCCTTCTTAGATAAATAATATTTAGTAAAATTATTCATAACATAGGGAAAGGAAACATAAGAAAGGGTGAGCACATATGCTCAGTATGGGTAAAAAAGGAGATATTAAGGATCAATTGAACATAACATAAACATAAGGGAATGTGAATATGATCATAACATTTGAAAATCATATCCCACATATCACATATCATTATATTTACTCATGACATAAATCTTGGAAGTTCATAAGACATGAATCATAATGGAATCAGAGATTATAATCTATGATATTTTAACATTGCAATGAGAAATAAGTTTGTGGAATACACATAATCAAAGAAAATCACTTACTTAGTATTCATGTCTCACTTCTAAGAAAATCATTGTTTAATGGGTTAACTCCCAAAACTATCATAGTTGTCATGGTTCACTCACAAAACTATTATGGTGGACAGATTCCCTTACTGAAATGGGTTCACAACCAACTACATTCTTTTTTATCTCATGAGATATCAATATTTCTCCAATTAACTATAAGGGGGATATAGGTCCAATACATCCTTAATTATAATACAACCACCGCCCTTGGTTATAATTTAAGCACTATCCATGATTATAATTTAACCACCATAACCTGATAAAAAATATACACATGTGTGAAATATGATCGTAAAACATTCATCACATCAGAACCCATAAAAATATAAGGGCATTATAAACATTTCATCATTTTATAATATTATCACACATATAAAAGGAATTTGTTTCATAAAACCATCTATAGAAAGAATAAATATGGTATTATTGGATCATATCCCAATTATATATTAATTCTATCAAATGTTTTCATATTAGATGAAAAATTATTTTGAATGATCAATTGGTACATTCTTGATGAAAATTTCATTCTTACTTTGAAATTACCCTTTTAAAATATAAAAATATCCCAAATAATATGGAAAATTTTTATTTTGAATTAAATATTAATAATTTTAAAGTAATTTTAAAAACATTTATTGGTCATGATATTGGAAAATTCAATTCAGGTTTTATATGTTAAAATAAAATATTCCTTTTACACTTTTGTAAAAAATGTCAAAAAATTACCTCATTTTGAAAAAGAAAAGAAGATAACTCTTAAAACAATTTAAAAAATGTAAAACATGGGTAAAAATGACTTTCAACTATCATAGGATAATCGTAAAAACCATATTTAAAACATTTTTTGAAAACATATATATGGAAGAAAAAGGTTTTTGACCGAAGAGAGAAATAAAGTTGATTTTTATTTAAAAAACATTTTTGGTATCTTAAGTACATAAGATGAAGAAAATGAAATGAAAAGATTTATTTTCATGAAATAAAGTGATGATAATAAAATTCATATGTTTTTTAGAGTTATATCCAAAAAAATTATCATTATAAACATAAACAAAAACAATCTCGAAAAATAATGCGATTGTAACATAAAACCCTTAACGATTTGGTAAGATATTAATAGTAAGCCCCATGAAATAAATAACATGATGTGTATATTTAAATCATGATAAAATCCAAATTAATCTTCATAAAATGAATTTATTTATAGTATAAACACCACATAAAATAAATAAGTGGTGAATATATCATGTGTCTCACAGAAATAAAAGTGAGACGAAAACCCCTTACCTTAGGTTTATCTTATTTTATACATGTTAGGAACTATTATAAAATAAATATATATTTATTATATATATATTCTATAACCATACTAATATATATCAAACTATATATTATTTACTTATAACCTTTTATCACCTGTTTGTTAACACATCTATATTAAAATCACTATTCCGAGTGATATCTACTTCATTTTTCATATATGTTTTGGTTCATTAGTTTTGGTCATTATTTTTTTTATCATGGTTACATCATATCCATAATTTTAATAATTATTTAAATATCATATATATTCAATATATACATTATTATAATCATCCATAAATGTATAGATAGAAAATTAAATACATTTTTATGGAGACAATATGTCATATGTTTGCAAAAAAGCTATTTTCATTTTTCAATAGCTGAAATGAATTAAACATACCAAAATAATTATTATAAATTATATACCATAAATATTCATTAAATCCATATTGATTACCATCCATTTAAACTAGAAATGAAAACAAATTCACATCGCTTCGTGGAGGTGGTAGTCTACACCTACACATGATCAATGTAATCGTTTTCCAACAGTTTTAAAGGTAAGAAAGTAGATATGATATTATCATTAGAGAGGTATAATTATTTCATATATATCATATATAATCTATAAAACCATTATTATAAATATTCATAAAATATTTTAATGGTAAATGAATTGTATTGCTACGTGGAGATGGTATGTCATACCTACACACAATTGTTATATTAACCTTCCAGGTGATGGAAAGATGTTGAATAAATGTTACTTAATAATCATAATAACATTTAAGTTTTTCTAGGAAACTGAAATTATTATTTTATAAAGAATATGATAGATTTATATTAGGTAAAATAATAATTAAAATGAAATTGATTGGTTAAGGTGATTACCTCTTATTTGAAATAACTCCTTTATGCCTCATCTTACGGGCACTAGGGTTGGTATTTTGGGAAGAAGAAAACATCTAGAATGTGGATATGGGATTTTTAATAGACATTTTTAAATTTTTGTTGATATATAATGCCCAACGTGGTGTAAAGAATAGAAATAAGGGGTTCCATTTTATAATTGAGGCGAGGGGCACCCTTGTAATTTCTTATATAATTACAATCGATTAAAGTAAATCTAGAAAATGGTTCCATACATCCTATATATTGGAAGAGTAAAAAATTTTAAACCTTATAATATCCCCATTATACTATTTTAAAATTTTAGTTATTTTTAAGTAAAATATTATTATCATAAAATACCATTATTGTCCATTTAAACACTATTCATTTCATTTGAATTAAAAGAAATAAATACAGAGTTAAAATTAGAATATATTTAATTAAAATAACACTAATATTTCATATTCATCCAGAAAGTTTTTGGCACACATTAAATCACTCAATTTATATTTCTTTAAATATTTTTAAAATCTTTCATTATATTATTTTATCATTTGGAGAAATACTATGTCAGTTTTGCATAAGCATTTAAAGAAATTATATAATTTAAAAAAAAATATAAATGAATCCATATAATTAAAATAATTTCATTAATATCTAAATATACACTTAGATACATTCCAAAATTTCTTTTTCCCTATTTGGATGCAGAAGATATATTTAAAACTAAGAGAGTGACATTTTCTAACTTTCTTTGATTCAAATATTATATTGGTTTTTTTCATTGGAAAATGTTCATTAAACAACTTAATTTAAATTATAAGGTGATAAGGGTATAAATAAACCCATCCAATATAAATTAAGATGAAAAAATACAGTCTGATCACTTAGTTCTAATCTAGATTAACCCGATTTACCCTTTATCGAGGTGATAAAGTATAACACAGTTACTATGCATATTGACCAAAAAATAAAATTATTTTTCCAAATTAGAACCTCCATATAAAAAATTTGGAATCAATTTTATAAAATTAAAAACATATAATTTCTTAAAATTAATTTTAATATAATCACAAAAAAATGCAATGAAAACCCACTTTTTAAGAAAATATATTTTTAATCATAAAACTTGTTTTATTCTTACACCATTCCTACAAAAATAATAAATATATATTATAAAACTTTATTAAATATTTAATACAATAATTTTATTCAAATAGTTCACTAAAATTGACTAATTTAATTCCTTATGATAAACATACATTATGCGCATAAAATAAGTTTTTTAGAAATATATTTCTTTTTCTTTAAAATGATTTTTATTTTCATATATAATCAATTGATAACCAATGAATTGATTTTATAAATATGTAACTACAAATGTTTCATTATTTAGTTTATCTTATTCATTCCCACCAATCCAAATGTTAAGAAATAACTATTACTTCAAATAATAATAGTTTAATAGTATATCAGAGTTCGTTTAAATTTGATTTTACTTAAAACACAAGCTTATGAATAACTTAAAATTATTTGGAAAACATTTTCCCCCAAATATCATGTTATTATATTCTACACCCCTTAAAATGGATTTCACCGTCAATATTTATCACTCTAATACAATGAAGTTAGAATATTTGTGTTTCACCATAGCCTTGGGTTCCCATGTAACATCATCGAATTTGTGATTTCTCCAGAGAAACTTTACCTAGTGAGTTGTCTTGTTATGTAGAACATTATCTCTTTAATACTATATTTATATTGGTGGTTATTAATAATTAATACCCTTTTCTAATGGAATGAATCCTTAATTTAGAACATGTGATGGATAATGTCTATACTTCCTCAGGAAAGGGACAAGGAAGACATTGTGAACATGAGATAGGTTCAATGGAAGTGGAAAATGATAAAAAACATTACCTAATAAATAATGAATCTAAAAATCTAAAATATACATAGGGATCAAATTTTCCTTCTTTTTTTAATCTCATTACCTTTTTCCATGGATAAATTTTTAGAAAACCCATCTCAGCAACATGAAATTTTATATTAGATCGACAAATATGAGTATAGATTTTCTATTTACTTTGTGTTAACTTGATGTGTTATCGAATAGATCTGATTTTTTTGATATTTCCTTATATATATCAAGTCCCAAAATATTTATTTCCCCAACCTCATCCCATCACGCTTTATTTTTATACTCATTTCCATAAATGGGATTCGTAAGGATCCACCTGTTTTCTCGAGTGAAAGATATTATTGTTAGAAAAAACAACTAGTTGGAGGTGTTAATTCTAACCACCTTTTAAATAAATCGAAAAAGATATCAACATACTCTAGAGGGTTTGAATTATTATATCAGATTGAATATATTTTTAAAGATGATACTCTATTTTTAAAATCAACTGTTTATCTATATTCTGCTGATGACATCAACAAAACATCAAGGTAATTCTCAAATCCTGATTAGATACAATAGAATGTGGTGATCCATTCAACCTTATTAATTATTTAATTTGAATTATGGAAATATATTCTAGATAGAAATATTATCTAATGGTAATTAAGTGCTCTAAATTTTTAATGTGATCAAGCAAAACCCATATAACATTGTTCCATTGGTATTTTTTGGGGAGCCAGATGAAAAAATCCATGGAAATGTTTTCCCATTTCAATTCTAGTAAGAGTAATGGTTGCAACTTACCATTATGATTTTGTCTCTAAGACATTACTTCCTGACATACCAACAACCGTGGTACATACTCAACAATATCTCTCTTCAGGCCATCCCACCAGAAATACACTTTTAGATGTCTATATGTCTTTATACATTCATGATGGAAAGATAATAATGACCTGTGAGATTCATACAATAGCTCCTTCTTCAAATATATTATGGTGAGAAGACAAGTATTATTCCTGAACCTTTTATTCCATCCCAAAAAAGGTTGATCTCAAGAACATTTCTCACCATCTTATATAGTTCCATATTATCCTTTTTTTCTTCATTAATCTTAACTTTGATAGATGTTTGACCACCCATTTGATGAAGACAATAATTCTCCCCTTTCTATAAGATTTAATGATAAAACCATTGAAAATATTGAAATATTTAGTCTTTTTTTATGCTCATCATAGATAATATTGTATAATATTTTTATATTAGATCATCATCTACCTTATTTAACTTCTTATGGTGGCAATGTATTGAGAAATCATAATATTTAATTACCTCCAATGGTCTTCTCTAGCACATATTCAACTCTTTATTTTTGAGAATATACATTCAACTTTAATAATCAGTATATATATCACACCTTTCTTCAAAAAAATAATTCCTTGATGTCTTTAATGAACAAATTACAACATCTGTCTATAAATAATGATTTGGGTATTTTTTATAATGAATATTCAATTAATGTGATTCATAAGCTATCACCATATAATTTTTAATGATAATAAATCCCAATCCATTTATTTATGCATAAATACATATTATAAACACTTGTATACTAATGGGTAATGTAATAATAGGTTTATTGACTATCATTCTCTTCATTTCCTTGAAAATTTTCATCATTATAATCTATCCAAAGTAACATAGCTCATTTCTGATTTAACATAGTGAGTAAATTAGATGGTGCTGAAAAATTCTCCACAAAGTGTCTATAATATCCTTCCAAACCAAGAAAACTACACATCTCGGTAACATTGGTTTGTCTGGGATAATGTTAAATCACATCTATATTTAATAGACTTGCTGATATAAAATCACTTTTGATTATATAACAAAAGAAGAAAAAATTACAAATCGAGAATTCACAATCAATTCATTTTTCATAAAGATACCCTTCCTCAAGGTATTCAGTATAAATATCATGTGATCTTCATGTTCATCTTTTCTCATTGAACAAATAAAAATATAATCTATAAATGACACCACAACTAGATCAAGGTAATCTCTAAAGAGATTATTCATTATTAAAATGAAGATAACATGGGAATTAGAAATAATGAATGGAATCAGTATAAATTCAAAGTATACATATGTAGTACAAAATGCTATCTTGGGTATATATTTTTTATTGAACATCAATTTATGTTATCAATAATGAATATTAATATTAAAAAAATTATTTATATCCACATAGTTTATCAAACAAGTCCAAAAAATGGGGTAATATATACTTGTTCTTCATATCGATATTGGGAAGTTATCAATAAACAATATAGAGTAACATTAATACATATTTATTATTAAAAATAACTGGTGAGCCACATGGTGACACACTTGGTCAAATTTATCCCTTATCAATATTCTCTTAGAGTTGGTTTTTATTTCCTGAAACTGAGTTTGGGTTATTCTATATGGATTTATTGAAATTGGTGTAAAACATGGTTTGAGTTATATTTATAACTAAACTTTTTGATGTGTTGGAATAATATACAATTCTTCTATAAAGACATCAAAAAACTCCAAAAAAAGAATATATTCAATTTTTAGTTTCTCCCCAACCATTTGTGATAAATTCCACTTTTCAATAGGAATCATGACCCATATGATAGATCTAATTTATATCAGAAGATAATATTTATCACTTTAATAATAGAAGATCATATATTGATTTGTAATATCCAACTCAACATCCCTTCCTTGAAATATTATGGTATTTTTATGTAAATAAATAAAATTCATTCTTAAGATAACATCAATCTCAAACAAATGGGTAATAAAAAGATTTACAAGAAGCATACTCCCAAAAACATCAATCAGAGAAGAATCACATAATTGGGATGCGATCATTGTACCATTAGAGGGTTTCATTTCTAATTAATCATCAAATATTTGAGGTGGTATTATTTTGACCTTAGAAGAAAATTCTGGTATAAAAGAGTGGGTATATTTATAATCAAATAATACATTATCAATTATAGATTTGATGGTAAGTGTACCATTCACCAAATTATTATCAAACCCCTAATAAAAAATCATGATCACTTGAGATTTACATTGGTATCTAGGTTTAAGAGGTTTCTTACATTGATTATCATCATCATTAACGTTCAGATTTGGGCACTAGATTGCATAGTTCCCTAACTCCTAGCAGTTGAAAAAAAGAGTTTGGGAAGTACATTAAATGGATATTCCACTCTATTCACATCATTAGTTTACTTATTCCTATTATTTTAGCATTCAATATCCTGATAGCCTATTTTTGTACATTTAAAAATTTTACCAGGTCCCTTATGACTGTTTTCTCCATGTATCCTTCCACACATTGAGCATAAAGAAAGGATATTCTTATTCTCTGTATGGTTTTTATAATATATGTTGAATTTAAACATTATTTATCTATCAAAAAAATGAAATTTATGGGTAAATCTAATATCCATATCAAATTTCATGGAATATATAATTATTTATTCATAGCTACTGAAGTCCCTTATGGATAACACCCTTTGGAGACTTGGTTTTTTTTGGAGTTGGTTCACTAGAACCAACATCAGTGTACTTTATGATAATTCATATTAATATTTTTTAATATTAATAAACTTTTTATCACATAGTGATATTTATTTTGTGTAACATAGTATGTGATAATGTCCTACAAGTAGGCATCACACTAAAATGTCATAAAATTTCCCCACTATGATGATAACATAGAAGTTATATGATACTATTCTTAAATATATTTTCTATAGCCAAATGATATAATTTTGGGGACACAAATGATATAGGCTACTAGGGGTGGAGACTCATAGGATTTTTAGTCACCTTCTTATGGTGGACTGCCTTAGTAATATCCTATTTAGTATATTATAGGAACAAGACACTCTAGTAGGAAATAAACATGTACATGTTTCATTAGATGTTACTATTTACATATTTGTTTGTTGATCCTTATACTTTAAGATTATTATTAATTAGTATTATGAGTTATGTACATTGATGTACTAATGAAAAACATGATGACAAATGTTCTCGTAAATGTATTCCATGTTGGGTGCATCTCGAGTAATATTGCATTTATGAATAGTGTGGTAAAGGATTTTTCCCTTATGTTTATTTATATAATTCTATATCTCAGTCCCTTCGATCAAAATGATATATCATAAATAAATCCATGGCCATGGAGTTCTATAGGAAAGTACTATTTTTAGGAAGTTAAAGAAAGGGACATAGATCATATAGGTTGATCGCACTAGCATGAAACCTACATATTTAGAGAAATCATGATAAAAGGATTATATCACACAGTAATAATCTATATAAGGTATTATTTCGTTGTATAAATAGCATCTTTATGTGTGGGATCCTTGGCATATTGTTAGATGATAACCTTGAACTTTAGGCTGCTTCACCTAATGCCACTAAGAAAAAGGCCTAGAGGTCCACACTAAGTGTATCTATAATCTCACTTAAATAATATATTACAATTTATTATTTAAAAATTTGAATAAATATTAATCCTTGACATGGTTTAATAATTATTCATGTGTACTTTATCACAGATATCTTTTCACTAGTTATTTAATAGAATATATTGTCAGTGGAATATTTCATAAATGTTTATTTTCAATTTAGTTATTATAATATTTAATTATTTGTTGGGGAATAATGTAGTGAGATTTATTTAATAAATAAATAGTCATTATTCATGGCCAAATAATTTTTTTGGAGGAACGGAGGGCCAAGATTAAATGGTTTGATGATAACTAATAAAAATTTAATATTATTTTATTAAATAATATTGAATTTAACTCTCAAGTTAAGTGCATGTTGATAAATAGTAATAATATTATTATTATTTGACATGTGGTTTTATATAGGATTAAATAATTAATAATGGGTAATTTTAAATTTAATTTATTTTATCTCTAGAAATATATAAACCCAATTATATTACTTTATCCAAGAGGTAATTAATTTGTTTGTTGCTGCATAATGCATTTGGAGAATAATCTTAATCACCACAGATATCCCTTTTCTAATAACTCTCCCAAAAATAGAGAGTGATATTCCTCCATCTCCCACTCTCAAGTCAATAAAGATCAAGGATAATTCATTGGAAGTGGTTCTTGTGGCGATCAATGGAAAACGATGTAAGTGATTGGATCTATCATGCTAACACCAAGAGATTCATATGGAGACCTTCAATGATTTATGGAACATGGTTGGATCACTACTAGAGGGAATCTAATCTTATTTCATATAATGTATCAATGGTGAAACACATATATATTTTCAGATCCACAATTGAATAAACAATTCTAATAATGAAATTATTAAATTAATTAAATTAATTGTAAATAATATGTGATGATCCTCCATTCAGTTCTAGTGTTTAATGAATTTATTGTTTTCAATTATTTAATTCCATTTATCACGACATTTATTGTCATCTAGATCTTGGATTAATCATGAATCATGACAAAAATAAAATTTGTTCATGACCCATTAGACCCTTTCAATGGATCTGAAACCTACAAGTGGTATCAGAATGGTTACATAATTATTTATATTTATTTAAATGTAATTGATTATTTATGAAATATTTATTTAGTTTCAATTAAAGTTAAATTGTTTTTTTAATCCAAATTGTGAGATCTTTTTTTCCTATTTAGTTTCTCATAGATCTAATCAAAATTATTAAATTAATGAATGAAATAAAATCAAAGAATTCATTTTGGATTGCCAAGGATTCTTTCTCGATAACACAGTAGTACAAGAAATGTAACTGGAGTTACATGCCATGTACATGTTTTCCGTACCCCTGGAATTAATTTGGAATTAATTAAATCTATGTTCATTGATTACAGATGATGCATTTAATTTCTTACATCATGTGTTTACCAGGCTATCCTATCACACATTCAGTTGATGAACATGCCTTATATCCCATGTTTATGGAATGTAGTCCTTTAAGTCATAGAAGGGTTTTGTATTTCCATACACATCCTACCTGACTGGTAACCAAGTAATATTTTTACCACACACTATGTATCCCACTGTACACACAGTGTAGTCCATTTTTATCAAGGCACTATTTACACATTGAGTCCCTATGAATGTTCCTTTGATAAACAGCGAGAGACGTACATGTCACGTAGCTTGCTTATACACATCATGTAATTTTTCCAAATTTTTCAGAATTAAAATTCATTTATTATAATGTGTAAAACATATCGACATGTCCTTTCTTTTATTCATTAAGTTGATAGAACACACCTTGTGATTGGTTTTAATATATATATATGTGTGTGTGTGTTTTTTTAATTAATTTTTATATAATGATTAGATCATCATATCATGTGATTCATGTGAAAAATGTTAATCTATGATCATTGAACCATGACAAGTTACAAAACAAAATGTAATGTTTTTAGTCATTAAGTTAATAATATATGTCATGAAGGTACGTGATAAGTCGTATATTCCATATATCACACTAGTAAACAGAATACGAGTATCATACATGTTGGGTAGATTCAGGTATATATTCAGCATGTTTCCTCTAAGGTACATTAATGTAGATAGTTAATTTAAAATAAATTTATTTAATTAGATTAAATTTCAGATGGATGGGAATATCAATGAAATTTAAATGAGAATTGAGATAAATGAATTGATTAATTAAAGAATATAATTAAATGATTTAGGCATGAATGGTCATAAATAAGAAATATTAAGAATTTAATTATAGTTTTAATATATGTGTAATGAATTATTTGTATGTGAATGATCATTAGAATAGACCATACCTTTGTATGTGACTAGTTTAATTTAATTTATTATTAAATTAAATGTTTGGCATGCATACCTTCCCTCCTCGTATTATGCAAGGGTTTACATTCCCATGGTTTCGTTTATGTAAACATATTGTTTCCCTCACCTACATATGAGTAAAATAATAATTAATGGATAGAGATCCAAAGCTTGTGTAGGCGGTTCAAGTTTGGATCCAAGGAAAAACTAATCCAAGGTACGTAGATACATAGGTGGATAGGTGGAAAGATGTAACACGGACCTTAATTGGTTCAAGGTGTTTTCCCTTTGGGTTGATAGTTGTTTTATCATCTTCTAGATAAAACACCATTAGTAAAATATCATGACCATAATACTTTATTATTTTATCTTTATCAAGTTTCATGGTTATTTCATTATGGATGATTTTGCATGATCAAGTGAATTTATGAATTTATGATCATCCAGGATAAAAATAAAATTGATTTTCTTCTATTTAAATATTATCTATGATGTGGTTAATCGCCTAATTAAATATACTTAATGTTAAGTATAATATAATAAATATAATAATTTGAAATTTACACATAAAAGGTTAAAATCCCCCAATTATATATATTATGTTGCTATAGCCTTCTACTACATCAGTTAAAATAAAACCATAGATCAAAGTGCTTGAATGCCAAAGATGGGGTGCTTTGAATAATCAAGGAATTATAACTTGATGTTTTCGGTTAAATTATCTTAGTTCTCATCAAGGGTTGACAGCCAAACATGGACTTGGTGTAACTAAGAAGAAAAAGTTGAAGAAATTCAATTTAATGATTTCAGGATTGGGTAGTCCACTACAACTATCAAGGAGCATTGAGTTAGTGCAGTTAGAATTTGGAATTCCTTCCTCAAATAATTAAATTTTCATAACCGACAAAATTTGGGGTAATGAGAATGGGAATATAGATCCTTTCCACTTGAATGCCCATGAAAAATTATATTTTGAATCCAATTTTGAGGGATATTCGGATTCGAAAAAATAGTATGAGATTAATAAATTCAATATTTATTTATTTGCCAAAATTTTCTCCAATAGTGTACTAAAATAGTTATCATATTATTTGTAGAAACCAAAATAAAATGACATCAAACATATCCATATGATCCTAATTGAGAACGATAACATTCCCACCAGTAAAAATTTTGAGGAATGTAAAATAATCTTTTGTGTTATCCTTCTCAATGAAAGCAAATTATATGTTCTAAATGAACCCATTCCTAAAGAACCTAGAAATTATCCTAATGATGAAGAGTTATCTCTCTACGAGAAACATTTGGATAATGCTACATATGTTCAATGTTTCATGATATCATCCATAAACAATGATATTTTAAAGCATCAGGAGGACAAGGATTCATATAGAATGTTTTCTAACCTTTGGGATCAATATCAAGAGAAGGTGAGAAAAGAGTGGTATGAGATATCAAATGCTTTGTTTACAACAAATCCTGGAGAGTATGTGCCAGCTGGGCCTCATGCAGTAAAGCTTATTAGCTATACTGAATGCATAGACATATTATGGGTTAAATAATTGGATGACTTTAATATGGATCTCATACATTCATCACTTGCCAATACCTTGTCTAGTTGTATTATTAATTCCAATATGAGAAATAATGAGAAGTGTCTTTTAGAACATCTTGTTTTTATTTACCAAGTGGATAAGGACATGGGGTGTGATAGACCCGTAATATTTATGGCGAATAATAAAATGAAGAACATGTTAAAGAGGCATAAGACTCAAAAAATGTAGAAATATTTTGAGAAACATCCTTCCAAGAATAATAATATCTAGAGTTATGAAAAGGAAAATTAAGAATTGTGTGTTTCATGTGGTAAGCCAGGCCACTAGAAGAGGAATTGTACCCAGAAGAAAGGGGAACCTAAAGGTGCCTTATTTATCGAGTGTAATCATTAAATATCTACAAATTGGGTATTTGATATACCTTATGGTAATCAAATCTATATCCAAATATAGGAACCAAGTATGTTTAGAAAGATTTTTATAGGATATGTTGATTTAAGAGCTACTAATTGTGTGAGTTTGGCTACTCTAGCCATTAGTGACTACCAACTTTCATTGCCAACATCAATGGTTTTGGTTTTTAAATATTATTATTATGTACCAATTATTATCAAGAAAATAATTTTTATATCATTCCCAGATGCAGATGGTTTTATTTTCATGGTAGTAAATAAAAGTATATTCCTTTATAAAGACAACCTATGTTATTGTATGACACATTTAAATAACAGTATTTATGTTAGAAATTGTGAAATAATGGTATTTTAAATTGATAATAAATCTAGTTCACATGAATAATATAACACCCAGAGATGGAATAACCATATTTTTCATAAAAATAGGTTTGAAAATACTTTATTAAGATTTTTATTTAGAATCACCTGAGCTAAAACCATTTTAAAGATTTCATGATTGTTTGAAAGGAAAAATGACCAGACCTCCTTTTTTGGACAACAATAAAGGGTCAAAGAGATTTTATTACTGGTTCACACTAATGTGTGTGTAATATTTCTTGTAGAAGTTATAGGTGGGTATTCTTACTTCATAACTTGTACTGATTACTTGAGTACATATGGTTCTGTCTATTTGATGAGGTATAAGTCTGAGTCATTTGAGAAATTCAAGGAATTCAAGAATTATGTAGAGAATAAACTTGTAAAGAAGATAAATAATGGTTAATCAGATCAAGGTGGTGAATATCTTAACAGAGAGTTTATTTAATTCTTACAAGAGTTTGGGAATCTATCCCAAATCACTCGACCTTAAACACCATAGTAAAATGGTGTTATTAAATGGAGAAATTTTACCTTGTTAGATATGGTAATTTCAATAATGATTGATTCACATATTACATTATCCTTTTGGGGATATGCATTAAAAATTGGGTTATACATAATAAACCAAATACCAACTAAAGAAAAAAATGGAATTCAATTCAAGATTTGGAGTTGGAAGAAACATGTTTTGTCACATACACGTGTATGGGGTTTCAATAGATTTTTTAGGGTATTATTAGAAAAAAAACTAGAACTCCAAGGAACAAATTGTATCATTATATGGTATCCCAATGAAACAAATGGATACTACCTATAAACCCCCTCAGACAAGAAAGTAACTATTTTTAGAAAAGACATATTTCTTAAGTGGGTACACATTCTCAAAAATTATATTAGGATCAATATTTAATTTGATGATGTTGAGGCTCAAGATACAAAATAGTTGGTATAAGAATTGGTTCTATAGGTCCTTATGGAAGAATTAGTTCCTAAAACACATGTACTATATAGGAGTGCAAGATAGGTAAGAGAACTAGGGATTTATATTTTTCTAGTCACCAAAGAAGGTGATTCATTATTTTTAGACAATGATGTACATGTCTCCAACAAAGAGGTAGTATAGAGATCAGAAGCTACAATATGTCATGAAACTATGAATTCTGAAATTGACTCCATGTATCAGAACCAAGTTTGGGTTCTGTTTGATTCACTAATTAATGTAAAACCCATTGGGTACAAATGGTTATTCAAGAGAAAAATCAAGATAGTAGTGAAATTAAATACCAATAAATAAAGGAAAGTGGATAAAGGGTTTAAAAAACATCAAGTAATTGACAATGATGAATTTCTTTTCCCCGGTTTCCAAATTTAAATCTATAACAATTCTAATTGTTATAGTATCTTAACATGACTAAAATATTCAGTAGATGGATTTAAAAACTGAATTCCTTAATGGTAAATTTCAAGAATATGTCTATATGACACAACCAGAAGGGTTTGTGACTCTAGGTGTAATGACCGAAACATTTATGAATAAAATTCACTTTCATTTAATTAAATGTATTATAGAAATAGAAAAAATGTACTCTATTTGTTATATCATATCCAATTGTATTTATATGACTGTTAAGTTTCCTTTCCATTGATAATATATTCATTGAATAGTGATCACATGACTTTTATAAATATTGGGTTTTAATAACTCCTTTTGACATAAAAAAGGAAGTGATGGCCTCAACCAGTATGATATTACCCTATGAGGCCCATTTATTAGAGATTCTGAGGGAGATATCATTTATAGGATTTTCCCTAGACCAATCCTAAGATGATATCTAACAACTTATACATGGGAGAAACCATTTAAAGGATACGTTCATCCTTATCGAAATCACAACCAAAACCATGTTCACTGAATGACCCCATAAAGGCCCCACCATCGCACACATTAAACTTTGGATGTATGCTGGTGTAATAAAGAGATATGTAACATGACCCCAACATTATGATTATGTGATTTATTTTTCTATAGAATAATGAATATACTTTCATTCTCTTATTTTTATTTTTTAAATTATATTTAAAGTACAAATATTATTTTTGGTTAATATTAAAATTCAATTAAGAAATCTCTTTCAATGAATTAATAGATTTATAAATTAAATATTATTTCATAAAAATATTATTATTAAATTTATTAAATATAAATGATCGTATAATTTTTATGTAGTCAAATGTAATTTTTTTAAGGTTTGAAAACATTTGTTGTAAAAACCCTTCAATTTTCAATAAATGTCATCTTATATTTAAAAATGTAAAATTAATATATTTTGAGAACTATTTAGATAAAATTAATATTACTATTTGGAATCATGATATTGAAATTATACAATGGTGAATTTTTCATAATTTTTTAAGACAATTATTTTTTGAGTAAAAATTAAATACCGTATAACTAAATAATATGTTCTATGAAATCATAATGACCTAATAATGATGTAATAAAATTCTATAAATGTTATTTTAGGAAAAAAAATTCATTTAAAATAATTTAATTTTAGGTTCATTCGATTTATTTTATAAATCCTTAGTGAATCCTCCAAAACATAAAAAATATTTTATGATTCTAAAATTATTTCCTTGAAAGTGTGACTCAACTCCATATAATAAAAGTAAATATTTTAATATTTTCCACTCTAATCCTTATAAAATATTTTATACCACTCCACTTTTTTAGAAACCATGATAAAATACCATGGTTTTGTTTGTGGTTTTGAATATTTTTTTTGTGTAGTCTCTGAAAACGAAGTAAAAAAGAATTCCCCCATCTTTTCTATATAAACCCACTAAATCACCCATTATCCTTTACTAAAACTCATTTTAACTCATAAAACTCTTCTATATACTCCTTAGTGTCCTCCCATGGTTCCCCAAGCCCCCAAGATTCCTCCCCTAAGACTTTTGAATCACACTTCCAAGTAAAGTTTTCTTCCTTTTTTATTTTTTCAAAGTTTCCTTATATTGTTACACAAATTTAATTTCAATTAAAATTGATGGGGTATGGTTTCTCACTACCCCATATATACCTAGTTATGATATAATTATTAGAGAAACCTTTTTCTCTCATTAATCCCTCCCATGTACACCTGTTACCATGCCAAAATTCCATAAGGGATTTCTCTCTTGTCATTTCTAGTCAAGAATTTATTTTATTATATATATATATATATATGTATTTCATTTCATATAATGGGATATTATGTTCCATGATCCCCTTATTTAACATCTCATGTATAAATTATGACATACCCCATTTTCTCTCATCATCCCAATTTATTAATTTTCATATGAGGTTGTTAGAGTACCAAAATTGCACCATGATTTTACACACCAAAGTCCTCATGTAGTGGAAACCATACCCATTCCTATATCAAGGTTATTCACCTTTATACAAATATAATTATCAAATAGTGACTTGATTGTTTGAATTCCATATTCCTTGATCGTGGAATAAATAATTATGTTGAATGAATTTGTGTTATATTATGTATATGGAACACTTAAGCATGAGATTTAAATGATTATCAAGGGTCCGCCCAGATTGCGCTCTGATGCATTAGTTAATGTTTAGAATCATTATACGTCATGTTGGGAAAAGGTTTTTCCAGATTCATTTATAGGAATTTTTTTCTACAATTTTAAGACTGTGGTTTACCTAATTCCTTTACATTAATGATGTAGTTTTTAACTTGTTTCCACATTTCCATGATATAATAATCATGATATATCATGCCTTTATGTTCATGTTTCTCTTATGATCCATTGATATTATTATTACCAAAAATGTATTATATTATTTATGTTATTCTTTTTTACTCCCTTACTGGGCTTTATAGCTCACACCTTTCTTATGTACATCCTCATGTTATCCATTACTTTGTTATGTACAGAGGAATTTTGTGGTCATCCAAAAGAAGTTTTGAATAAATATATTGTATTTAATATTCTAAGTTGTTGTGTAATTTTCCTAATTTCCCAAGGAACTATACCTCCCGATAATCTGATTATTATTAAGTGGATTTTTATGTAATAAATCGTTTTTAAATGTGAAATAAAGAGCATGGTTGTTATAGTTGGTATTTGAGGATTGGTTTAGTTATTTTTGGGATTATGATTAGAAAACTCTAGTGAAATACTTAAGGATAAGACTAATTATATGAAAATAATCAATAAATTATGGTGAGTATAGAGTAAGTTTTTGATCAATAAAATGTATCCCTATCTGGTTATGAACAATTACATGTAGCTATGACATATATGTATCTAAGGGTAAAAACAAAAAACACTGCTTTGAGCTAAACTCGAATGAGAAATAATGCATGAAAACAGGCCTTTTGTACTCTTGTTTTGACACTCCCAGGGGATATTATTTTTTAAATTCATAAGATTTCTATTGATCATTATTAAGGGAAAAAAGAAAAAAAGAATATATGTTAGGAGACAGATCATGGATAGAATAGATTGAATCCTAAAATTCATAAGTTAAGGAAATAAATGTAATTTATAATTGGTCCCTTTTAATTCATTGGATTCCCCTTTATGTGTTTAATTGTTGTAAATACTTTAACCTAATTTTACTTTTATTCTAGAAAATGGAAGGTAATAGGATGAATTAGGTTAAAACTAATGCAAAGGGCAATGTGATGACTGCCTCAATGAGATTCCCTTTCAGATGGGTGCTGAAGTAGGACATATCATGATATCTTCAATCCAACTATCAAAAAACACCATTAAAAAATCTAACATTGTTGAATACCCAAGGAAATAAAGGAAGAGGAAGTTGAAATATCACTAAAGTCAATCTAATAAAGGTGATAATGGAAAGAAGCCCCAATTTACTTCATGAAACAAGTGTGGAAAGAGACACCAAGGAAAATGCAACAAAGAGACTAGGAGATGTTTTGAGTATGGAAAGGCAGGACACAAAGTATCCAGTTTCCATAAAAATTGGATAATGTGATTTATGGAAATAATGATCCATATAAAGAAGCATACATTGTTCTGTGTCATAAATGTGGGAAGTCAGGAATTATCTGATATAATACTTTAATGAAAAGGGATGAGAAGTTTGATGATAATTAAATATCTCTATGATCAATGGCGAACAAAAATTCCTATGCTAAGAGGGATAGTAATGAATTAATTACATGTAACCTATCAAACTAGTCTATAGAGTAATGCATTTCAATTCATGTCTTATTCTTATATCGTTAATGTTTTCTACGAACATTAAGTACCCACATAAAATGATATTAAATCATTAAGAAAAATTCTATGTGTATTTTATCATATTTTTATGTTTGTGGTAATGTTCTTATGAAAAATATTATAAGTCTCCCTTTGGTGGAATTTGAGGAAAAATGAGAATGTAATTTCCTACTCCTCAAGGTAGTTTGAAATTCATGAGCAAAACAATCCCACACATGATCTGGATTTTGTAGTTGTGATCATTGTAATGAAAATCAAGCATCATTATCTATTTTGGGGGAATTTTGAAATATATGCGGATCACAAAAGTCTCAAATATATATTCACAGAAAAAGAGATGAATATTCAACAATGAAAATGGTTAGATCTCATCAATGATTACAACTTCTTAATATATTACCACTTTGGGAAAGGGAAAAAGGTGGAAGATACTCTATGTAGAAAGGACCCAAAAATTCAATCATTGATTAGAATTTAAAATGATCTATTATTTTTAGATTTGATGAATATGGTCATGGTAATAATAAAGAAGGGAACATCATAAATCCTTTTACAAATGATTTCTCAACAGTATCTTTTATAAAGGTTAAAGGATGCTCGAAAAGATGATGTGGTAATTTAGAAGAAGGTGGAAGCAATCAGAAAAGGGAAATCCTTGGAGGTCAATGTTAATGAATATGGATTTATAAGATTTGGTTCAAGACATTATGTTCCATAAAATATGGAGTTAAAGATCGATTCGTTGCATGATGCACATAGTTAGAATTTCTCCATTTACCCAGGTAACATGAAGATGTATCAAGATTTATAGGATCACTATCGGTGGGATAAAATGAAGAATGAGATTGCTAAATTTACATCATAGTGTCTGATATATCAAAAATTGATGGTTGATAGGAAAAAGTCTAAAGGGATCATGAAACTATTACCCATACCAACATGGAAATGAGAAAACTTCACCATGGACTTTGTCACTAGACATCTAAAGACATCAAAATGAAACAATTATATCTAGGTTTTTGTGGATCATCTTATAAATATTGGACACTTTTTTCTCAATTTGAGAGGATTTCTCAGTTTATCAACTAGAACAGATATACATCAGAGAAGTGGTAAGGCTGGATGGACTACCACTATCGACCGTGTCTGATCGATGTCCAAGATTCACCTTTAAGTTTTGGAAAATTCTCCAATATTCTCTAAACACTGAGTTGAACTTCATCACGCCCTACCACCCTCAAACTGGTGGCCAATCTTGGGGGATTGTCCAGCAACTTGAGGACATGTTTCCAGCTTGCTCAATGGACTTCAAAGGCGGACGAGACCAATATCTTCCTTTAGTGGAGTTCTCTTACAACATTAGTTTCCACTAAAGCATCCAAATGGTTCCTTATAATTCCCATTATGGGAAGAGGTGTATAACCCTGACATTTTGGTATTATGTTAGGTAATTAAAAATTTTAGGTCTAAAAATGGTTGAAGAAATGGTGGAGAATGTTAAGACCATCCAGAAACACATAAAATCTACCTAGAGTGGACAAAATAGCTATTATAACAATCAACAGTAAGACCTAGAGATTGGTGTTAGAGACATAGTATTCCTACGCATATCTCCATGAAAGAGAGTTTTGATATTTGGGAATAAGGGAAATCTAAGTCCAAGGTACATCTCTCCTTTTGAGATCCATGATCGCATCAGAACAGTGCCCTATCTACTATCACTCTTATTGAACATATCTCATCTACAAGATTTATTCCATGTATTACACTTAAGTAAGTACATACTACACCCATAACATGTACTCAATATTGAGGTGGTACCAATGGAGAATGAACTCTACTATGAGGATATGCTAGTGAAATTATTATATCATAGAGAAAAAGTTCTTCTAAATAAGACAATTCCCCTCATTAATTGTTGGAGAGAAACTACAAGTTTGAAGAAGCTATATGGGAATTGAATAAAGTGATGGGGCAGAGTTACCCTAATATGTTTTAGTTTGGGAAAAGGAAATTTTTTGGTGAAATTTATTAATGGGGGAAGGTTGTAATGACCCTAAAATTTATGAATAAAATTCCCTTTCTTCTAATTAAATTTATTATGGTTATAGAAAACGCATGCACTCCTTTTGTTTTATCATATCCAATTAGAAATAAATGATCATTTATTGTCCTTATCATTTATAATATTGTCGTTAAATAGTGTTCACATTACCTGTATAAATATGGGGTTTTAATAAATCCTTTTGATAGAGACAAATGAAGTGATGGACTCAAACAGTATGATCATAACCTATAAATTCTATTAATCAGAGATTCTAGGGGAGATATCATTTTTGGAAATTTCTCTAGATCAATCCCAAGACGAGAACCAATAACATAATAATGAGTGAAACTATTTATTGGAGACAATTAAGCTCATCAATATCACAACCCAACTCGTGTTCACTGAATGGCCCCATGAAAGCCCCGCCATCGCACACCTTACTCTTAGGGTGTATTTTGGTGTCATAAAAAGATATTTAACAAGACCCTAGAATTATGATTTTCTGCATTGTTTTTATACATTAATTAATATACTTTCATTCTATTATTGTTACTTTGCAAATGATTTCTTAAAAAACAAATACTATTTTTGGTTAATATTAAAATTCAATTAAGGAATCTATTTTGAGTGATTTATATATTTTTGAATTAAATAATATTTTAATAAAATATTATTGTGGAATTAATTTTATTAAATATAAATGATCATATAATTTTTGTGATGTAAAATTTTATTTTTATTAATGTTTGAAAACTGATTTTATAAAAACCGATCAATTATCAATAAATATCAATTTTTAAATTAAATGTGAAAATTCACATGTTTAAAAAATTTATTTAGATAAAATGAATATTATTTTTGGAATGAGTATTTTTAAATTATACAATAGTGAAGTTTTTATAATTTTCTAAGACACTCAAATTTTCAGGTAAATATTAAATATTGTATAAATATATAATGTGTTATATGACATCATAATGACCAAATAGTGATGTAATAAAATAATATAAACTGTATCTTACACCAAATATATGTCTTATTCTTAAAAATAATTTAGTTATATGTTTATTTTATTTTTTTTATAAATCCTTCATGAATCTTCCAAGACATATAAAATATTTTAAGACTTTAAAATCATTTACTTGAATGTGTGACTCACCTCCACAGAAGAAAGGGAAATGTTTTTATATATTAATACCATATCCTCATAAAATAATGTATACCACTCCCATTGTCTATAAATTATTAGAAAATACCATGGGTTGTTTTTTTGTTTTGAATGTTTTATTATGTAGTTTCCAAAAACTAATTAATAAAGAATTCCCCAATATTTCTTATATAAACCCATCCAAGAGCCCATTACTCTTCACTAAAACTCCCTCGGGCTCATCCACACTATACTATCTACTCCCTAGTGTCCTCTCGAGGCACCCCAAGATCCCAATAATCCCCCCCAATCCTTTGAGATCACACATCAAAGTAATGGTTTCTTCCTTTCTCATTTTTATCCAGGTTTCCTTATATTTTGACACCCATTTATATTCAATTAAACATAATCGAGTATGGTTTTGAACCTCTCATATATGACCCTTGTTGTGTTCAAATGACAAGAGACCTCTTTCTCTCTCATTAATCATTCATGTGTGGACCCTTTAACATGCCTAAAATTCTATAAGGGGTTTTCTTTCTTCTCATTTCCAGTCAAGAAATTATTTTATATTATGCATCTAAATTCTATTTAATATTTTGGTATTTTAGGTCCCATGATCCCCTTTCTGTACATCTCATGTATAAATGATGAGATAACCCTTTAACTCTCATCATCCCAATCTATGATTTTCCATATGATGTCGCTATGCTACCAAAATTGTACTGCGATTTCCCATGCTAATATCCTAGTGTAGTTAATACCTTACCCATTACTCTATCAAATGTATTCACCATTATGTACATATACATATCTAATACTGACTTGTATTAATTCCATATTCCTTTATTTTGTAATAAACTGTGATGTTGAATGAATCCATGTTATATGATCTATGTGGAACACATAAGCATGAGATTGAAATGATTATGAAGGGTCTTTCTGATAGTGCTCCAATGCATTGGAAAATGTTTAGTATCATGATATGTCATGTTGGGAAGAGGGTTTAACTGATTCATTTATAAGACATTTTTACACCATGTTTGGAAAGGGGTTTACCTTATTCCTTTAGATTAATGATTTACTGTATTAAGTTGTTTCCCCATTTCCATGTTATGGTAATCATGTTATATCAGGCCATTATGTTCATGTTTCTCTTATGCTATATTGATACGTCATTTTCATAACTTGTATTGTATTATTCATGTTATTACTTCTTAATACCTTACTAGGATTTTTATATCACACCTTTCTTATGTATATCCTATGGTTCTCCCACGCAGTGTTAAGAATGAAGGGATGTTGTGGTCATGTAAAATAAGTTTTCAGTAAAGATGCTGTATTTCATGTTATAAGTTATTATATAATGTTCCTAATTTACCAAGAAACTAGAACTATCAATCTATTTAATTTTATTAATTGAAATTTTATGTAACAAATCATGTTTAAATGTGTAATAAAGAGGAGGGTTGTTATACTAGGTGATTGTAAAAGGATTTTCAAGTGGCATTGATCTATTTATGGATTGGATCAAGCATCCAGGGCATGGAAAATTCAATTTGATGAATCTATAAATGAATTTGGTTTCAATAGGAATGAATGTGAGCCATGTCTTTATAATATGTTTAGTGGGAATATAGTAGTTATCATATTAGTATTTGATATTGACATATTACTTATTATAAATGACATACCGGTCTTATAGTATGTTAAGGACTGGTTAAACAAGTTTTTCTCAATTAAGGACTTAAGTGATGTAGCCTATTTTCTAGGGATCAAGACCATTCATAATATATCCAAGAGGTTTCTTGGACTAAGCCAAAGTACATATATTTACTAGATATTAAAGATATTTATTATAGAATAATCTAATTGGGGATTGGTTATAGTGTCACATGGATTACATATTAAAAAAAAATGTTTCCTTAACCACATAGGGAGAAGAAAAAATGAGTATGATCCCATATTAATCAGTGATAGGATCAATCATGTATTTCAAATTATGGACTAGACATGATGTAGACTATGCATTGATCATGGTAGGAAGATATAAAGTTGATCTAAGAGAACAACATTTGTATGTTGTTAAGTATATCATTAAGTATCTAAGAAGAACTAAAGAATATGTTCGTTGTACATGGAGGAGATGAGGAGCTATTAATTAGGGGTTATAATTATTCTATTTCTCAAATAGATCATAATGATCTGAAGTTGCAGTCAGGATATTTTTTCTATATCAATGACAAATTTGTGAGTTGGAATAGTTCGAAGAATCTAGTTTTCGGTGATTCTAGAGTGGATTCCTAGTCTATAGTGGCTTCGGATGTAGCCAAGGAAGCTGTTTAAATAAGAAACTATGTATAGTAGCTTGATTTGTTACCTAGATTTAAAGTCCCTATTACACGATATTGTGATAATATAGTAGCAGTGGATCTTGTAAAAGATCCAAGGTCACTCCAATGGAAAAATCATTTACTCTAGAAGTTTCACCTCTTGAGGGGTTTTTATCAAAGGGGTGAAGTTATAGTAATAAGAGTGTACATGAAAGATAATGTGGTTGAACACATTAATAAAGGACTATCTCACTAGAAGCATGAGTATCATGTGAGATCTATAAGACAAATAGTTATTAGTGGCTGGCTCTAGTGAATGTTGGAGTCTATTGAAGTTGGTGCCCAAGAAACAAATTCTCTATACTCTTTGATAACATGTATTCTTATTTCTGTATATTAACAAATTTCTTATCACATCATTATTTTTATTTTTTGTAACATACTATTAGAAAATGTCTTTAAAGTATCTATCACACTAAAAGGTCATAGTAGTTCCCTACCATTATGATAAACCATAAGTTCTACGATGATATTATTAAATATATATTCTATATCCATATGATATCATTTGAGGGAAAAATTGATATATGCTCTCAGGGGTGGAGACTTATAGGACTTTTAGGAACCTTATCATGGTTTATTCCCTTAGTAATATCTAGTGACTGATATTATGAGAACGAGACCCTCCAGTATGAAATCCACAAGTACATGTGTCATTAGATGTTCCTATTTGTGGATATCTGTATTGATCCTTATTCTTTAATATTATTATTAATTAGTATTATAAGTAGTGTAATGTTATGTATTAACAAAAATCATGATGAAAAATGTCCGTGGAAATGTAGGATACGTTGGGTGTATCATGAGTAATATTGCATTAATAAATATTGAGAGAAAGGATTTGTCCCTTATATTATTCAATGAAAGTTGATATCTCAGGACCATTTATGGAAGTGATATCACCTAAATAAATCCATCTACATGGTGTGGTATAGGCTAGTTCAATTTCTGAGAAGTGAAAGAAATAGACATCGTGCACATAGGTTGATGGTATCATCATGAAACCAGCTTTATTAGATATATTGTGATAAAGAGATTATATTACATAATAAGAATCTATATGAAGCATTATGTCAATGTGACATTATCTTATTTTTCTATGGGTGCCTTGTTGAGATTATAGATTCTAACCTTGTAATTTAGGATACTTTGCCTAATTCCACTAAGAAATAGGCCTAGAGTGTCACAAACTAATTCTATCCAGAATCATAGTTAAAAAATATATTATTTTTTATTATTTTATATGTTGAATAAATATTAATCTTGGATGTGGTTTAATAATTATTCATGTATGACTAATTTTATATATCACATCACTAGTTGTTCGATGGAATATAATTTGAGTGGAATATTTAATAAATATTTTTTCCTTATTTAGTGAATATAATATATATTTATTTATTGGAGAAAAATGAAGATATGTTTATTTAATAAATAAATAGTCATTATTCAAGGCCTGAAAAATATTATGGAGGAATAACGGACCAAGGTTAAATTATCTACTGAGAAATAGTATATATTAAATATTTTTTGATTAAATAATATTTAATTTAATTTCCATATTAATGCCATGTCGATAAATATTAGTATTATTATTATTAGTTGACATGGGGTCTGTAGGGGTTAAATTAATAATAAAGGGAACTTTTTCAATTATATTATTTTAACCCTAGAAATATATAAACCCAATTATATTATTTTATCTGTGATCCAATTCATTTGTTTAGTGGTACATGACGGATATGGAGAATCCTCTCAATACCTAGAGAGATCCCTTATCCAAGAACGCTCCCAAGAACAGAGAATGATATTCCTCCACCTTCCACTCTCAAGTCATGTGAGATCCCAGATAATGCTTTGGATGTTTTTCTCATTACGATCAAAGGAGAATGGCGTAAGAGATAGGTTCTATTGTTCTAGCACATGGATATTCATACAGTGACATTCATATATTTGTGGAACACATGTGGATCATCGCTTGAGGGAATATTTTACTGATTCATACAATTACATAATTGTGCAACATCGATATGTTTTCATATCCATCAATAGACAAAGAATTAAAAAAAATTAATTATTTAATTTATTAAATTAATTATAAATAATATGTGATGATCTTACATCAGATTTTGGAGTTTTATCCTTTTTCTATTTCCATTACTTTAATTTAATTGATCATAGTGTTTATCATTATGTAGATCTCGGATTGATCATATGCCATGACAAAAATCATATTTGGGCATGACCCATCGCATGCTTCTACTACACTAAGAACCTATAGGTTTAATCCACTAAATAATTGATCAACCTTACTTTTAGGTTGGATTATAATCCCAGAATCATACCTCACATGTCATGTAACATTTTCCTCAAAGGTACCCATGGATTCATTATCCTTATATTTAAGATCAATTAATTCCATATGCATTTTCATATGAAGAATATCTAAATATTACATATTGAAAAATATGATCTTAAACTTATCCCACTCTATGGAGTAAATTTCTTATTGTTGCCTCATGTTCTTAATAGGAGACTAATATTGATCTTCTTTATCATAAACAACTAGAATGACTTTCCCATCTTCTAATGAAAGGATAAATGAAAATATATTTTCAATGACACTGATCCATTTCTCAAAAACTAGTGAACTGGTGGATCCACAAAAAGAGTGTGGATGTTTTCTCATAAATGATTCAGCATAATTTTATTTCCTTATTATATGGTTTGGAAGGTCAATTTGATTCATAACATTATAATTTGGTGTGATTGTAATAATGGAATTTTTTATTTTATATCCCATAACATTTGGTTTTTAAGGTGGAAAATAAATACATCATCTATCTCATTCATCAACATGATTCTTTAATGTTTTGTCCAATGAATAAAAACAAAAATCATAGTGTATGAAATAATAATCATAGTGTAAAATCACATAATGCTGAACAATAATTTAAATGATCTCTAAATCATGAAACATTCTTTTTATGAAACCTTAGGATAAACCTACTTTATTCATGTACCAAATTTCTTGAATTTTATCTTATACTTAGAATTATCCATAGGTTTCTCACAGGTGATATCCCACAGTAGTTTCCAAATGTAAACTATTATTTTTAACACAATCTGCAGTGACCCGTACTATTCATATATAAATATCACATCTTGATAAATGAATATTCATTACACAATATTATAGTACACACTAGAATTGTATAGGTCGGGTGCCTTTGGAAGCTTGGAAACATAAATACTAGTTCATAAAGATCCATATCTTCCCCCACTATGTTATTTATAAATAGAAACATTCTTAGACATATCATACTGAATACCATTCTTCATAGCTTAGGGAGAGGAAACAATGGAAAGGGAGAGATCATATGATTTGTATGGGTAAATAATGGAAATATCAATGATCACTTGATCATAACATGCCCATAAGGGTATGATATCATGAGTATAACATTTGAAAATCATACCTTTCATACCACATATCATAATCTTCATTATTGGATAATTTATTGGTCGTTCATAAGACATGAATTATAACGGAATAAAAAAATGATCCATGAGAGAATAACATAAGAATGAGACATAATGTTTTGGAATAAAAATAATCATAGAAAATCAATTCATTAGTAGTCAAGGATCGATTACCAGACTATCATAGTGTAATCAATTCACTCACTAAACCATCGTAGTAGTCAAGGTTCACTATGAAGTATATCATGGTGGAAAACTTCCCTTATTAAACTATGTTCACTCCCCATTCAAGTCTTATTTATCTCATTAGATATTAATTGTAACCCCATACATTGGAGGGAGATATAGGTTACACCCATATTTTGTAATTATGTAACATCAATACTTGGTTATAACATAACCTCCATGTTCGTTTTTATCATAATCATTATCCTTTCTTAAAACATACATGTCATTACATGATGAAAACCTTAAATATAACAGAAATAAGGTCATAAAATATTCATCCTATAAAATTCCATGAAAATAATGGGTTTTATAAACATTTCAATGTAGTATAAGCCATGGAAATAATGGTTTTCATAAACGTTTCATCAAAATATAACCCATGGAAAAGAAACATGTTTCATAAACATTTCATCATAGTACAACTAGTTAAAAAATGGATTTATTAAACAACTATAAAATTAAATAATAAGGATGGTATCATTGGGTCATATCCCTTATAAATAATAAGTAACATAAAATTATATCATCTTAAATGGAAAATTATTTTTGAAACATCACATGGAACATTCTGGAGAAAAATATCATTTTCACTTTAAAAGAACCTTTTTAAAATATAAAACATTCCCAAGAAATATGGACATTTTTTTCTTTCATAGGAACCTTTAATCCATGTAAATAAACCTTTTAAAAAATTAACCCTCATAATTGTGGGAAATTATAATCATGTAGAATATGATAAAATAAAACATTTATTTCACACTTTTTTAGAGAAAAATAAAAAAATACCTCATTCAAAAAAATGAAAAAAAGATTCATGTTAAACAATTTTTAAAAAATCAAAACATGAGTAAAAATGAATTTAATCTATCATAATAGTATAGTAAAAAAAATTATTATATTTTTTTTTCTAAGAATGGATATGAAATAAAAAGGGTTTTTCAACTAAAGAGGGAAATAGATTCAATTTTACTTTAAAATGCATTTTCAGTATCATGAGTACATAAAATGGGAAAATGAAAGGAAAGAATGTATCCAACATTAATAAATATAGGATAAGAAAATTACATAGTTTACTGAGAGTTTTATCATAATATTTCATCATTATAAATACAATCATAAACAATCTCTATAAATAATGATATTGTAACAGAAAATCATTATATCTTTGGTAACATTTTAATCATAAACACCAGGGAAAAAAATCTTAAATATATATTTAAATACAAATAAAATTAATAATAATAATAATATACATTCATGTGTGGTATATACACCACATAAAATAAAAAAGTGGTGAGTATGCGATGTGTCTCATAGAAACAATAGTGACACGAAAACCCCTTACCTTAGGTCCAACTTCCTTTGTACACATTACAATATCATATATAATAAATTTATATTTATTATATGTCTATTATATAAACGTACACTTAAATATAACATACCATATATTATTTTTTATTTGTTTTTATCACTAGTTTGGTAAAACATATTTATTAAAATTACTATTCAAGGTTATATCTGCTTTGTTTTTCTTATAGGTTCTGGTTCTGTATTTTTGGTCCTTCTATTTTTATCATGGTTAAATAATATATATAATTTTAATAATGATATATATATCATGTGTTTTCATTTTCCATTTTATGTAATGAAATAAAGGTTAAAAATCTCTAAAATTTAAATAATAACTAATATAAAATATATATCATATTTATTTATTAAATTATTCCTTATTACCATAGAAGTAAAATAGTAATGAAAAATGAATCACATCGCTTTTTGAAGGAGGTAGTCCACATGTACGCATGATCGACATAATCATTTTCTAACGATTTGGAAGGTAAGAAGGTAAATATAATATTATAATTTCCTAGGTATAATTATTTCATAATTATAATATATATATAAAATAAACCCATTTTGATACCCCTTCATAAAATATGGTGACTAAAAATGAATTGTATTTTTATGTAGGGATGGTAAGTCGTACAGAGCACGAGCGATGTTTTCATATCGCATTCGATGGAAAGAGGGTAAATATAGGTGGTTTCGTAATAATAATAACATTTAAATATATTTAAAATATTTGTTTTGTTATTTTATGAATAATATAACAGAATTATAGGATGTAAAATAATAATTAAAAAGGAAGTGATCAGTTAAGGTGATTACCTCTTCATTGAAATAACCCCTTTATATATCATGTTAATGGAAGTAAGTTTGGTAATATTGGAATAGAAAATGTATCTATTTTAGTGGATAAGATGAATTGGTAGAGTTTTTTTGATCTATAAGGCTCAATTTGGTGTGAGGAAGAGTAAGGTAGTGTGATATTTTATATTTCGGGGTAGGGGAAGATTTGGAATTTATTAAACGATTAAAATAATTACAATTAATTATCATAAATAATTATTAAAATAACCTAAAAATGTAAAATTTATAAAATTTTAGACCATAACGTATCACCATTATCCTATTTTAATATTTTTATGATTTAAAAAATATATATGTTTATAAAAAATCATTTTTGGCAATTTAGACACTATTTATTTAATTTCAATTAAGACCTAAAGAAAAAGTAGAAATTTATACATTATTTCTTTAAATGACACTAATTTTCAATATTAATCTCAAAAAATTAATTCAACACATTAAATCACTCAAATTATATTACTTTTAATATATTTAAACTCATTTATTATATTTTTTATTAATTAATGAAAAAAACATTGATGTAGTATAAGAATTTAAAAACATTAAATAAATTCTAAAAATTATAAATAAATATATATTTAATGAAAATAAATTCATTAAACTCAAAATAGACACATATATTCATTCATAACTTTTTTTCCTTATGTGAACATATAATAGATATTTAAAACAAAGAGAGTGACATTTTGAAACATTCATTGATTAAAATATTATGTAGGTAATTCTCATGGAAAATTTCCTATTAAATAAATTAATTTAGAGTATAAGGAGATAAGTTTTTAAATACCTTCATAAAAAATTATTAGGATAAAACATTATGTTGTTATCACATTGTTCTAACCTAGATTAACCTGATTTACCCTTTATTGAGGTGACAAATTTTACTATAGTAACTATTCATATCGATTAAAAATAAAAGGGTAATATTTACCAAATTTAAAATATATGATTCCAAATATAGAATCCATTTTATCAAATTCAAATCATATTTTTTGAATAAATTTATTTTAAAATAAGCATTCCAAATAAGACAAAAATCACTTTTTATAAAAATACATTTTTGTGCATAAAACATAGTTTATTCATATCCCATGCTTATAAAAATATTATATAAATGTTAAAGGATTATATATAATATTTAATATTTAAATTTTAAAAAAATAATTCCCCTATAATTATTAATTTAATTTATTAAGATAAAAATACATTTCTCGTAAAAAAATAGTTTTTCAGAAAAATATTTAGTTTTCATTCAAATGATTTTCATTTTCATTAATAGTAAATTGATAACCAATGAATATTTTTTATAAATATGTAATGAAATTTTTTTAATAATTTATTTAGTCTTATTTATACCAACTAATCCAATTTCTAAGAGAAAACTATTACTGAAAATATTACTTTAATAGTATATTAGGGTTATTTAAACATGGTTTTGTGTGTAGCACAAGTTATCAAGGAATTAAAATTATTTGAGTAGAATTTTTCATAAAATTTTAAGGTGTAACATAGATGGGTAACTGAATCATTGGATCGATTATCAAAAACATAAAAATACCACAATCAAGAACAAGTAACCTCTACCCCATATTCAGGAATTGTTTGATCAACTATTCGGAGCTCAATTCATTTCCAAGATTGAACTTCATTATGGATATCATCAATTGATGGACAAGAATGAGGATATATACATGAAAACCATTCATACAAGCTATTTTCATTATGAATTTATTTAAATTCCATTTTTACTAACCAATTCTCCTATTATCTTCATGGATTTAATGAAAGGAGTTTTTAGATAATACCTCAATAAGTTTTTGGTGGTATTTATAGACGACATTTTTATATATTATAAGATAATGGAAGATAATTAAGATCATCTGAATATTGTTTTTAGGCCTTCAGAATATAGAATATATATTCTCAATTTATCAAGAATGAATTATGGTTATAAAAAGTTCCATTCTTAGGACATATAATCACAAGTGAGGGTATATGGTTAGATACATAACTTATGTAAGTTATGGAGAAATGGCCTACACCAACCATGGGAAAAAATATATATAATATTATTTAGTTTTATAGATACTATTATTTCTTTGTGATGGATTTATCATGTCTATCTAACCTAATAACCATGTTTACTCAGAAGTGATCCAAGTTCATTTTTTCATATGAATGTGAGAAACATTTCAAGGAGTCGAAATGAAGGTTGATTGGTAAACATATGATTACACTTCCTTCTACTATAGAATAGTTTTTGATCTATAGTGATACATAGAATAAGGTATTTATATGAATATTTATATAGAATTATATTTCTATATCATATTCCCCAAGCTAATTGAAAATTCATGATCACAACTACCATACTCATCATTTGAAGTTGGTAGTAGAAATTTGTGTATTGAATGTTTTGAGGAATTATATTAATGTGGAAAGATATGATATATAACTTGATCATAAAGTTATGAGTTATATATTAACACATAAAGAGTTGAATATATACCGAAGTATATGGTTGAAATTAATTAAGGATTATGAATTATAAATACACTACCAACCAAGGAAGGTGAACAAGGTGGATGATTCTATGAGTTAGAAATACCATACTAGTTTTTCTATGATGAGGATTTAAATAGATCTAATATTTATTGATTTAAAAAATATGCATCTTGAGATGATGAGAAAAGGTATAGATTTTATATTTCTTAGATAAATTTTAAACCATCCGTCCATTTGAGGATTAAATATGAATAGAAAAAGGATGCTGACAATAGATGAATGTAAGAAACGCTCAGGAGTTTAACAATGATCATAATGGAATGATATGTTTTATGGACCAATTATATGTCACATAAATACCATAATTGAAGAAGGAACTATTGGTTTAGGTTTATAGTTTATCATAATCTATTTTACCTAAAAGTACAATGATGTATTGATATATGAAATAATATTTCTGGTGGGATAACATGAAGAGGGATATTTTCAGATTAAGTATCTCGATGTTACAACCATTACCCATAACATAATAGAAATTGGGAAACATTAAAATGGATTTAAACACTGGACTCCCTAGAACATATAAATGGAACAATTTTATTTGTGTTGTAGTCAATCACCATTAAAAATAAACCCATATCATTTCCATTATAGAATAATTTTATCGTGAAAATGTTTCTATGATATAATTAAGAATGTTTTATGTTTTCATGGAGTACCACATTCTATTTTATCTGATCAGGATCTGAGTTTTACATCAATGTAATGCAGAATTATTCAAGAAGATTTGAATTTAGATGTGAACTTTAGCACTGAATATCAACCTCAGATATATGTTCATTCTGAGAGGACTATTAAATATTTATAAGATATATTGAGATCATATTATATGTATTTAAAAGGAGGTTTGGATCAATACATTCCTTTGTTATAAATTTCTTACAATAATAGCATTCACTCGAGTATTCATATGGTTCCTTATTAAACCCTCTATAATAGGAAGTGAAACAATTCATTGTTTTGGTATGATGTTTGAGAATGAAAGATATTAGGACTTCATATAGATGATTAAATTGGGTGAATGTTAGATCCATTCATCAACACACCTTGGAATCTAAGAGTCGATAAAAAGGTTTTTCTCATAAACATAAGTGAGATTAGGAATTCAATGTTGATGAGAAGTCATTCCAATGAATTTCTCCATGTATAAATCTTATAATATTTGAAAATAAGGGAAAGTTTATCCCTGCATATAATATCCCCTATTATATTCTTAATTAGATCAAAAATATTTCCTATCACTTGTAGCATCCATTGAACCTCTCTCCTTTTTATGATGTGTTCCATGTATCGTTATTGAGGACATACATACCTAATCCTTCATATATAATGAACTCAGAATCCAAATTGTTCGAAAAATATATTTAAAATGAAGAATAAGTGGATTAAATCTTGGATCAAAGAGATAATTATCAATGAAACAAGACTACTAACATGTTTAATGTTCTTTGGAGGAATAATAAATTTGAGCAATCAATGTGGGAGCTTGATGATGTGATGAGGTAGAAGTATCCTTTGTTGTTTTTATTTGAGTGGTTTAATTTCAAGATAATAATTCTTATAAGGGTGGTTGAATGTAAAACTCTAATATTTTATTATATATTTCACTTTAAAAAATTTATTTCTACGATATCTTTATTTACACCAAACAATGAGTTTAAATTCATTGTGATATACTATTGAAATAATATTAGTTTAAATATGACCATTATAACCTAGCCATTGAATTGGAGACTATTAATAAGAGTAAAAAATATATTGAATATATGTATGTCTTACTCAATTAAATTATATTTATTAATTTGAAGGAAGTAAATATTTAATTTTTAGTGATGTCATTTGAGGCTTTAAAAATATTTTTCTTCAATTATATATATATTTATTTTTGTGAGAAACTATTATAATTAATTTTTTCACATTTAGAAATTTTATTTTATAAAAATTATACATTTTAAAAAAATATCACATCAAAAGTTTTTTAGGGTTAAATTTTAGATTTTTTTTTGAAAAGCTTAATAATTCATTGAATGGTGAGAAAATAAAGATTTTATAAAAAAATTACATTTTTTATTCAAGTATTAACTGTGTACCATATTCATTTAAATTTATTTAAAAATATCATTAGATTATTTTGATTAAACATAAAACAATTAATTTCTTCAGAATCTATATTATTTTTTATTTTTCTATAAAATATTTTTATACTTAAAAATGCATTTTTCTGGAAATCTTTTTTTCATCATATTTTGTGGGTTTATTTTAAAAGTAATTACTTACAATTATATGGATTGAATATTTTAAAAGAAATTCCATTTAAGAATCATAATAATTAATATTATTTAATATTTAGAACTTATTTTTTGTTCATTATGAATAGTAACATAGTTAAAATTTCATTACTACTGTAAAAGTTAAAATGGGTGAACAAGGAATTCAACTAATGATATTACAGTTACACTCACCTGAAAATTGGTCTAAATCCTATTATATGGTCCTATTCCAACAATATATTATATAATATTTTAATATGGGTCATTAATTATCCATTTTAAATGAGTAATACATTAATATATTTTATTGTTTTGAAAACAACCATGCGTGACCTCTCCCTCACTTAAAAAAGTACACCACCTACTCTCTCTTCCTTATATATCATGATAATTTTGGTTCATCCAATGCATACTAAAATATTTTATTAACATCCCACCCCATGTATATAGGTTTTTTTATCATAATATTATCCTATTAATGGTTAACGTGTAAGAAAAATGTGTTTTTTCAAGGTTGATGTATAACACTTAACCTAGTAATTTTAATTTTATTTCTTCTTCCAACTTATATAAACATATTGTATCAATATTAAAATGATGAATTTTTTTTATAAATGCACTTATATGTTAATATTTTTATGTAACAACCTTTATTTATATACTTCTCTATCAAATGGTAAATGATAACATTTTTCTTGTGTACGTATAGACTATTGCCTAATGAAATATGTATTTTGTTTTACATAAATATATTTTATGGCTCTTTATTATGACTTATATAATGTTTATATTTGATATTTATAAAATTATTATGCATATATAATAATAATAATGTATCATATACATTCTTAACATCCCATTTTTTGGAAAATAATAACATCACTAGCGCGTACGTGTGGACTCGCACCTCCACTAAACAATGATATTTTTTTAAAATCCAATTTACATTACTGGAAATAAGGATATATTTAATGAATATATATTATGTTTATGATATAATAAATATTTTTTAAAAGTGAATTATCATTTACCTTTCTTTTGTTCCATCCATTGAAAAGTGGAATCATCACTCTTGTGTAGGTACGGATGATCATCTCTAAGAAGTGTTGTGAATAATTTTTCATCACCACATGATTTAAATGAATATAAAATTATATATGTTAAATAAATATGATACTAATGTCATGAATAAAATTATATATTTTATGAAAACATTCCCTTGGTAAATGTACCAAAACCATAGAATCAAAACATGCATGGAAAATGGATCAGTTTTTACCCGATTGTCAATTTTAAGGAATAATTATTAATAAAAGGATAATTTGAAAATATAAATAAATTTTACACACTAGTTTTTTTATTAATATGTTTTTAGAATAATGTTTTAACAAATATATATTTATTATACATGATTTTTGAACTTGTATAAAGGAATGTGAGACTTGAGGTAAGGGAATTATGATATAATCTCATTTAATTTCAAGATGTATTATGTTATATTTACATTGAAGAAAACTATATTATCCTTATATTTTAAACCCCATATATTTTATTCAATATGGTATATTTTGGGGGTTTTAATGTTTTCCTTTAATCTTCCTCTATTTTGAATTTAAAATATTTTAGAATTTCTTTAAGAAATATTAACTTTATATGCTCTTTCGTTGGGAATATTTTTCTTCCATGTCCATATTTTATTAAAAATGTTACTAATAATGTTTTAAATATTATCCAATCATTGATAAAATTAATTTCTATACATATTTTACTATCTATAATATTTTTTAAAATGTATTCTTGTTATATTCTAAATTAGGTATTGTTTACTAAGGGTGTAAACATAATCATTATTTTAATGTATACCGCATGAATGACATTCCCTATAGTCATGAATACTATTTTAATTTAAGACTTATTTATAATTTTTATTAATTATCTTCAATGAAAATTATTTTCCAAACATTCTGAAATCTATTATATTTTAAATAATTTTTTTCAAAATAAAAAAGGTATTTTCCTCATGGAATATTATAGTGATCTTTTAAAGGTATTGAAATATATGAAAATATAATTCAATGTTACTTATTATTCACTAGTTACATGATCCATTGATACCATCTTTATTGTTTTTCTGAATAGTTTTTGATTATGCTAATGAAATTTTGATGAAGTGAAATTTATTTTCCATGGGTTACAGATTGAAAAAATAAAAAAAACATAACATTGTATCTTACATATGTATGGATTTTGATTATGTGATAGTAGGGTCTGGTATATACCTCCATACATTATATAATGTGATTTATATATTTTTTATGAGATTATTTTGACATGTGTGAACATGATTTCATATAACCCTGATAAAATTACCATTCATGAGTATGATTTAATCTAGATATGCTCACAATATTATATTTGGACATGATTTTGAATGAATATGATCATATTTTTATTCATGAGTATAATTGATTCAAGAAATTTTCACAAGATTATGTACGAACATGATTTCTAATTGATATTTTCACATTGTGATGTATGAGTATCATTTCTTCTAGCTATACTCATAGGATTATGCATGTGCATTATTTTGAATGGATATTTTCAAAAGATTATTATTTATTATGCTTATAATTACAGTTTTTGAGGTTATGAATATTGAATTATAATTACATATTTGAAAACAATATTAATAAAGCACATGGATGTGACTTGATTTAAGATTTTAGATTAATGATTTTCTATGTATGAATATTTTATTTTTAGAACCTGAACATGATTGTATTATCATTCCTTTATGATCATATTTTTCTATTACAGTTTATATCTACCATGTTTACCATTATTGGGAATCTAATATTACCCTTTATTATATTTTTATTCCCCATGTTGTTATAGAAGGTTCCAATTATAATATTTCTAGAAGGGTACAAACATAGAAATCTTTTTGGGAGATGTTGAAGATATTTTAAGAAATAAGTTGATTATGTGTCTAGTATCCAATGACACTAAAACATTATGGTACTATAGAATGTATAGTTGTTATATGTATTAAATATTCACTGATAATAGTGTAATATTTATATATTTCATTTCATGATTGGTTCACTAATTGAATATGACATGATTAATTTCTATATTCTAGACCAAAAATTCTTACATCACTGATTTATAATGTTTTTTTACAATATTTTTTGAGAAATTTATAAGCCTTGATCTTTATAGAATATTTAGAAATATCCCTTCATATAAAACATTACCAAGAAATAATTTTTTCCCATATTTATTTATAATTAAGAACTTGATTCAAAATACTTTAAAGATTTTATTATTTGAATTCATTCCATTTCCATAATTATTATAGTTTTACCTTCTTTATATGATATTAAAAAATTCTATTATCAATATAAACTATGTCTTGGACAACCTCATTCCAATAATTTATTGATAGTCCATTTAAAATAGATAAGTATTTTTTCATTGTATTTTTTATTCTATCAATTCTCTTAACTAGTCTATTTTATTCTGTAGTCCTTGTAGATAATAATTTATGTTTTTTTAATCAGGTTAATTGAGGTTAAATTATTATCGTTATCCAACCTTATACATTTTATTGTTCTTCAACACTAATTTTTAGAAACCTCTAATATTTATAAATAAATATTAGTACATATTATTTTGAGTATAAAATAAAAAAACCTATCAAACTATATCTATTAACAAATAGGATAAAATACCTTCCACTTTGGTCCACTTTTATGATACAGTACCACACACATCATTATGAACATGATGAAACAAAATTACAAATTTTTTCATATTGCGTCTTTATAGATTTCTCAAACAATTCACCTTTATAAAATCATAAATAAAATTTTCTCATTGACTCAATAAAATCAATATATCAACATCATATTTGAACATTTATAATTTTCCAACACTTTTCTATTGAATATGATACAATATTCTATAGAATAACCTTCGCGATTCATGATCAGATTTCTTCTTTTTCTAATGAAACAACATGTTTTGTTCATAAGTAACTAACAAGAATTAAATTTCCTTACTATAAACATGAAAAACACTACCATGATTTCTTATTCCCTATATAATAGATCCTCCATATTTTTGTTAATTGAGTATCCCTTCTTTTTTAACACAACATCGAATCCCAATTCACAAAGTTATATTACACTTAAAATACTGAACCTGATTCCATAAAATATCATTATTTAGTATTCTTGTAATATTTTACCTTTTAATTTAATTTTTAAATCATTGTCATTTCAAAATTCTATTATTGTGTTAACTTACGTAATAACAATTTTCCAAAACTCTAAATTTAAAATTTTATATTATGGAAACCATCCATTAAGAATCCAGATGTTATTATTCATGATTTAATTCATTATAATCTATCAAGAGTTATATATTTCCTATTTTTATTTTTCATTAATCATTATTTAAGTTAATAATATTTCTATCATCAAAACAATTGACAATATTTTCATAATCACCACTATATTCCTCCAAAACTGAATATTAATTTTTCAAGGATATGGGTTGTAGAACTTATTATCACCTATTTTTGTGATATTTATAGAATCTTCATCAAGTAATATTTTCCTATAATAATATTCTTTAGGTTTAAAATTATAATAGCTAAACTAATTCACATTATATGTCGTTTGTCTTTTAAAAAATTCAATAAATCTTTTGTATCCACTTCCCAAAAATTCTTCTCTCATATATATTGTTACTTCACCAAAATATTTAATTATGTGACCAATATAACAAAAATAATTTACATTTCATCATGGGAAATATGTTCTCTTTTTCCCTCAATATCTTTTAAAAAAATCCTTATTTTTGATGAATTATTAGAATTTTATTCTGAGAAGTCTCCAAATTTTATCTGATGTCTTCCCTTCATACCAGCTATCTTACTATCACTGACGATAGAATTTGATGTCTATACCGTGTATGCGTACATAAAAATTTTCAATATAAAATTATATTTCCTTCTCAAATCATCAAAAAACAATATTTAATCTTCAAAAAAAATTCATAGTCAAAATGCCATATTTTCTATTTTTGATCTAGTATTTTAGAAATTTATTTAGGCCATAAGAATTATTTTCATAGTAAGAATTTTTCCTTCAAGATATTAAATCAATTATACATTCCCTAAATATAATCATTAAGATCATAAATTACCTTATATTGTTATTCCACTTTTTGTTTGAATTCAATCATTTATTTTATACTTTCATGAAAATTTCATTTTTATTCAATAAAAATTTCAAACCATAAAATATTTTTAATTCTATTTAATTAGTATATTCATTTTATTCATAAAATATATTAAAAATATTTTTATTATAATTATTTTTAGTATTTAATACTTAATGTGTGGCCTTAAGATCACACTTCAAGTTAATAATAATTTTTTTATACATTATCTTCAACAACATCCATTGTATCATTTTCTTCATATGATTTAAATTATTTTCTTTCTTTCACATAAATATATTCATCATTAAAATAATACTTACTAACAAAGGTTCTCTATTAATACATATTTTTCCCTTATAAATTGAAAATTTATTTTTTTCTCTTATAAAATCTATTCAAGATTTGACTTTAAGTATTAACATTCAATCCTCCTTCATCAAACCTTCTTGGACAACTTGTAAATAAATTTACAGAATTTTGGTATTTAAAACAATAAAAGGATAAATAACTTTCATGTATTCATTCGATCCACTCTTCAAGCTAGATAATGTGAAATTAACTCTTATTCAAATTTCCCTTATCCTTTTCTATATTTAATTTTATGATATCTATAGCTTCAAAATCAATCATTGTACTTTATTGAGAAAAACAACCTTATAATTCTTTATGTAAGTACCACTATTTTTTTTAAACATTTTTATTATATGATAGTATTATCCCAAATATTTTATTATAATATCAACATCTTCAACATTCCATCAATTACCACCAATAGTTTTGACAAAATCAGTTATTATATTAAAAAATCTTCTATAATTTCATATAGAATCGTATTAAAATATTTAAACTTATTTATTTATATTTTATTTGTCACTAGATTAAAATTTATATTCACCTCATTCATCCTAGAAAATTTATCCCACATTTCTTTAGAGTATATATAGTCTTTAACCTTCATATAAATTTAATTTTAAATGGATTCAACCAAATCATTTTATTCCTTTTCAAATGAATTCAAAATATTCATCTATAATCTTGTAAAAATCAATTAAATTGAATCATTGATTGGAATTACATAGATAAAATCAATATAAAAATCTATTCCAATGTACATAAAATCAATCTTCATCTTGTTTTCAATATTTGATAGTTATTCCTACCAAAAATTTCAACACATTTTTCATTAACTAGATTATATAGAGAAGTAGTGAAATATTTATGATAGAAACACTGAGATTTAAAATTTTGGTTCTAATATAACTTGTTAGTTATGTAGTCCCATAGGATACCCTGAGATATGGTGGTGGTGAATAGAGTTATAAAACATTCACCAATTTTGAAAAATATAGTTCCCTTATTAGAATGAATTTTTATCACTCGCCATTTTAATAATAAATAGAAGGAAATAAATATAATTAGAACACTGGATTTGATTATTTCACTCAAATATTTTTTATCCAAGGATTATACTACCAATAGGATACTAGTGTACTAATAACCAATAACTATGTTCTGATTACAATTTTTATCAATAGTCACTTAAATTCTTAGCTCACCACCATTACAAATTTTTAAATTTCACACTACATTCAAAAGAGTAACTCTACCTTCCTCTCAATATAGAGGAATTTTTTAAGTTATTTTAAAAATTATATTATTACATAATATAATTTTTTTATTAACTTTACATAAAAAATAGTTTTGTAGTGGTGTTTTATATATTCCAAAATTACATGATGAACTTTCCATTCAATGATCATAAAATGTTACAAAACCATATTTTCATGAAAATATTAATTAATCATAACTCTTTCACTTTATTGGTAGTTTTAATTAAAATCAATATCTTTATTTTTTCATCAAGAGTTGAATAGATTATATTGATATATTTTTTAAGAATATATAAAACAATAGATTCTATATAATAAATAAACATTTTCCTTTTTCAATATTCCCAAAACACTTGAACATTCAAATTATAGATATAGGAATAAATATATCCTTTCAATATTTTATAATTATTGATAAAAATATTATATAATATATTTTTCAATTTTATTAAGAATATTTTCAAAAAATTCAATTATTTTATTCAGTCTTCGCATGCATATATTCTAGATCCAAATCATTGATATACAAGTGATAAAAAATTGTCATTAATCCTGAATAACTCTATATAAATGTTATGTAATTGATTATAATCATAGTAAAATAAAAAATTACATGTTCAAATCAATTATGAAGCATATATAGTCAGTTCAACCTTTTATTCAATCATACATGACTAGTTGAAACATCCTTTCAATCATCCATGAGCATTTGAATCTTCTAATGCATCTTATATTGATAGAGTAAACGTAAAATATCACCCATATGGCTTCAACTCATTTTTAAAAATAATTTTAATCAACCATTCTAATGTTACATAGATCAATACTTTTCCATAATTATCAAAATAACTACAAACACTTTCAAAAAACCTATAGGGAAAAATATTTAGCAAATATACTCTTTTCGTACCTAAATACCAATATTTGAAAAAATATATATCTGAGAACACCATTATTTATTATTTACAATAACTTTCAATATCCCCATCCATACCAATAATATTGTTAATAAACTAAATATTTATTCAATAGATAGTATTTTATTATCCAATAAGGGAATACCAAACCAAAGGTATATTATAATAATAACAATATTTTTTAGAAAATAATTATTAAATAATTAAATATGTTGTAGTGTGAAGGTATAAAGAATAGGGAGTCAGAACATACATAAATCAGATTAAAAATGCATTAAAGAAATTAGTAAGCCAAAATTCTTTTCTCCTTACTTCTCTACCTACTCAAAAATACATGGTGATTTTTTTTCATTTTTATTAATGAGTATAAAATTATCAATACATATATTACAAAATTTCAACTAAGAAATACTTCATTAACTAAAATGATCTATTCAGGCCTGATTAGTGAGAAAATAAAGGATGAAGATAATGGTAAAAATCTGATTAATAAGCTAAATTAATGAACTATTCCATTTTGGAATTGGGTTTTAAAAAAATAGGTCTACTGAGGTGGTTCGAATATAGGTTTCTGACACATTTTAGTTAGTTAAGATTAACAACCCTTTACTTGAGGTAATTAAAAAAATACCAGGTATAAAAAATTACTGAGGGGTTTTTTCACTCATAAAAGGTTACCTAAGGTAGGTGAGAAGGCTATATTGTGTATGAATAATTTATCATTGATTCAGTCCTTATTGATAAAATGTAATGATTCATGGAAAGTTTTCATACCATGAAAGATAGTGGACCGTACATTTTTTAATCCTATTAATTATTTATTATATTTGAAAATATTGATTCCATATTTTTTAATTATTCATTATATGTTGGATATGTGATGAATATAAGGGTATTAATATACATTTATAATTAAAATACCACATATCAAACCATTATATCTAATAATGTTATGGTAATGGTAACATGATTAAATTTTTATTCATTTTTTTGTGTTGGATATGGGAGAGTTAAGAATGAAAAATATTGTCCTCTATCCATGGGAAGACTATTCTAAAAGTAAAATAGAATAATTATAAATATTATCAAGTGGAGTTTATAAATATAACTTGGGGATGAAATAATAAACAACTATATTGAAAATAATAAAAATAATAAAAAATAATTTTACCTTAAAATTAATGTTAATTTAATTAATGATATATATATATATATATATGTAAATTAAAAAGGATAAGCTTAATTCATTACTATAAATTATCTAAATGGTTATTTATATTAAATATTTTATTTAACATTTATTTACTATAAAAATTCATATGTAATGATTGAGTTGCGTTTGAAATATTTTAATATAAATGTTTACTCCATGCATGACTTAGATGTGAACTGAAGAAACTATATAAATAACATTTAATATCATACAATAATTGATTCTACATTACAATATGAGATATTTAAATATGAATTTCCATAAAATTTAATAACAAAAATTATATTTGATCCTAAATTTAAGATAAAATTATTGACCCTAAGGATTCCATTTTAAATCATGTTAGGATACAAGAAACATAGATATAAAATGAATAGAAAAATACATGAAAACAAAAAAAAGAGTATTAGTTATTCATTATATTTTAAAAATAATTCTACCCTGCATAATAATATGAGGTACATATTATAGTACTCATTGTATTAATTTTCTCTGAGTTTTATAAAGAATATGAATTTTTTAATCGATGAGAGGATTTTTTTTAAAACATTTAATTCATATTTCAATTCTAAGTGTTTGGATATCTCAAAAAAGTGTTCTTGGAAGTGGAATGAAGCTTTGTAGAATACCAAGTGTTTAAGGAAACATTATAGAAGTTTTTGTGTGGTTGGGTGACTTAAAATTTGGATTTCTGGACAATTCATGGTATGATGGGTCATTCTTTTGGTGAATGCTATGTATATAGGTGAAGGGGGTATCCTGCCTCATGTTATTTATAAAAGGAATCCAGTTTAGTTCAATGATACCCTTCAAACTTGCCTTTCATGAAATGAATGTAGAAGATAAGGGAGTGAGGCTACCCACAAATTCCATACATATTTATCACATATTATTATATGAATATTAATTATATATCATTGTGATCCACACCAAAATCGTAGTGGGTCATGTTGGGTACCTGGACGACAAATCAGAAGATAGTAGACTAGGAATTTAAAATTTTCTACATCACCAGAGTGACATAACCCTTTCAACTATGGTGATCTTGTCCCAGTTTGCTCCGAGGATCTCACAAGGTTTAAACAGATCACAAAAATAAAATAAACATGTAACTAGTTGGGAATTGACATGTGCAAGTCCATCGCAGGATGCCGACAATCTTTGCTCGAATACTTCGATGTCAAAGCCCTCTAGATCATCCACACATGCCTCTCAAATCTTCTCGTGCATCATTCTTCGAGATCTGGGTGCAAGTGTGGATTGTCAGTGTTCACTTTATCACAGTGATGATCATCACAAGGGAAGAAGCTTCAATCCAATATGGATGAACCTGAAGATATTCCTTCACTTGAGAGACTCTCTCTCTATATTCTAGGAGGATAGAGAATCTCTCAATCTTAACACATGAATATTTAACATCGGAGAGCCTCTCTCTCACTTATATAGGGAGTGTTTAAAACACGCGATATGGATTCCTGACCCCTGTCTAATAGACGTCTTCTATGTAAGTGTTATAAATAATTATTTATGAGAAATAAAATTATTCGATAAATAGTATTTATAACCTATCACTTACTTGAAATACATAAATATATTACATGATAAATAAGAATGTTTCACTCAAGTCACAACTCCTGCTAATATTAAACGAACCTAGGATATTAAAATGCATTCGAATAATATTAATACTTGTATTTACTATATAACTTGTAAATACATGTTATAAATAAATTCAAATAATTATTATAAACATGAATAATTAATGAATTTATTTATACTTTGGTGATCCATAGAACTTGGATAGTGCTCGGACCCTTTGGCGGGGCCCACCGAGTTCTATATTCCTATTCCCAGAATAGGGCAGATTCTCAAGGTGCTATTGTATGTGACCCTCTAGGCCCTTACCTCAATAGCAGTGAATAATATCCACCAACCTAGAGCGAGGTCTAGCAACCCATCGAGGCCCCTATAGAGATAAGGAAATTTCAAAACAACGACTGCCTTCCTATGAACACTGTCCGTATATTATACTCTCTTCGTCATCGATATCTCAATAAAGAAGAATGCATACTAGTGTCATCATTATTTATTTTTCGTTATTTTTTTTGTTGATTTTTCTAGGCAATCTTACCTTCCACTTCTATGGCCAAGGATTTAATGAAGGTTCAACCATCCTAATTAACTAGGCCCGAGATATCTCCTCCTGAACTCAGAAGCGACAAATCCTTTCTTGATCATTCAATCAATTTCATGCAATTAATTACATACCCAATACAAACTACCTATCCACTAATATGTCTCTATTGTTTTCACCTTGAATCAAATGTACGTAATTAAATGACATCCATTGAAATTGACCTCATGTCCAAAGACCATTACACTTTTCCATAGATAAGAACAACCAATGAAACCTAAAACAAGTGCTATTCGTATTCTGCGGATCTGTCCTCATAATATCAACTACTAGAGATCATCAAGTGTGATCTTCATGAGAATAAGTCTCAATGCTTATGATCCCCCTGCACCTGATGGTCACACATCATCTGTGTCCTTTCATAATGATGTAACCGGTCCATAAGACATTACTTTAAGATTACTGTGATGGCATCTTAGGGTACTCATTGTAGCATGGGATCAACTATGACCCTTTGATGCGACTGGTAATCTAAGTACATTTTCATAAATAAAGTGGATGCAAAAGTATTTACACTATTATGGCATGATAAACACATGTATTATAACAAACTGAATACAAGTTGTGGTAATCAAAGTACAAAACATGTTCGGTATAGGACACCCACTTTCAACACTCCCACTTGCACTAGATCCAACTCCTAAAATATTTCAATCCTCTTGCTCTCACATGTGAATCATGCTTCTACTGAGAAATAGCTTTAGTCAGAGGGTCTACCACGTTGTCCTCTATGGCTACTATGCTAACTTTCACTTCACCTCTTTGAGTAAAATCAATTATAAGATGAAACTTCTGAAGAATATGATTTGTCCTCTGGTGAGACCTGAGGTCCATGGAAAGCACCACTACAGTAGTATTATCACAATATACTGGTACATGGTATGTACTTCTAGGTATGACACCAATTTCTGAGATAAATCTGCGTATCCAGACTACTTGCTTTACTGCATTGGATGCAGCAATATATTCGGACTCTTTTGTAGAATCACCAACCACAGCTTGCTTCCAGCTTCTCCAGCTCACTGCACCACCATCCAGGCAAAAGATGTATCCTGACTAAAATTCTATACCATCATGATCTATCTAGAAACTAGCATCAATGTATCCCCTCACAACTAGTTCCTCGTATCTTATATATACTAGGAACATATTCTTAGTACGCCTCAAGTACTTTAGGATAGTTTTAATAGCTGTCCAACGCAGCTCTACTGGATTGGTTTGATATCTACCCACAATGCTTAAAGAAAAGGTGACATAAGACCTATTACATATCATGGAATACATGATAGAACCCATTTCCTAAGCATAAGGGACTCTACCCATTAATTCAATCTCCTCCTGTGTTTGGGGAAAAATTTTATTGGAGATATTTACTCCATGTGACACAGGTAACAATCCTCTCTTGGATTGTTTCATACCATACCTTTTGAGTAGTTTGTCAATATATGTACTTTGACTTACCCGAAGCATCCTTTGAGAACTATCTCGATTGATCCTGATTCCTAGAATGTAGGTTTCTTCACCTAAGTCTTTTATGGAGAAATATTCATTTATCCAAGTCTTAACTGACTATAAGACTTGCACCTCATTTCCTATAATTAATATGTCATCAAAATATAATACTAGGAAAGAGATGGCATTACCTTAAACCTTATTATAGACATAAGGCTCACATTAATTTTTGACAAAACCAAAATCTCTTATAGCCCCATCAAAACAGACATTCCATGATCTTGATGTCTACTTCAATCCGTAAATGGATCTCTGCAGCTTGCATAAATTATTGGAATTATTTTACATGACAAACCCTTCGGGTTGAGTCATATAGACATCTTCAACGAACGTCCCATTTGAAAAAGTAGTTTTGACATCCATCTGCCAAATTTCATTATCATGAAAGGCTTCTATTGCTATCAGTATTCTGATGGGTTTAAGTATTGATACTAGTGAGAAGGTTTTATCATAGTCAATACATTGGCGTTGTCTGAAACCCTTTGCAATCAGTCTTTCTTTAAAGGTATTAACCTCATCATCAATGTCCATCTTCTTATTAAATACCCATTTTCATCCAATGGGCTTTACATCAGCTAGACAGTCTACCAAAATCCAAACAAGATATTGGTACATGACCTCTATCTCAAAATTCATGGATTCTTGCCATTTAGTAGCTTATTTTCCTTCTCCTGATTCCTTCTAGGTTAGAGGTTAATCATCCTGAAGGCCTAATGTTTCACTTGACTCAGTGACAAGAAAACCATAACACTCTGGTTCTCTGAACTCTTGTGTAGACCTATGTATTATCTGTGTCTTAGGAACAACTTTATCTTCCACTTGTTCTTGTGGAGATTGTTCCTATACCAACTCTTGTGCATCTAGAGCATTAACTTCGTCAAAGTCAATCTTGCTCCCATTATTTCCAATATAAATTTGTTCCCTTTCCATAAATGTGGTGTATCTTTCTACAATGAATTTTTTATCTAAAGGGTTATATAGTTAGTATCCTCTAATTTCCTTAGCATAACCTATAAAGATGCACTTAGTGCTTATGGATACTAATTTTTCACTTGGAAAAGTCTAGACAAATGCCTCACACCCCCATACACGCATGTTTTTCAGGTTAAGTTTCTTTCCATATAATAACTTATATGGAATCCCATTTATATATTTATTTCGTACTTGGTTAAGGGTATATGCAGCTATCTGCAAGGCGTATCCCCAAAAGGATAATGGAAGGGTTGCATGACACATCATTGATATGACCATGCCAAGCAAGGTCCTATTACTCCTTTCGCTAACACCATTCCATTGTGGTGTATAAGGAATAGTGATATGGGATATTATTCCACACTCCTTCATGTGATCAATGAAAGATTGGTTAATATATTCTCCAACTCAGTATGAGTGAAGTGCTTTTATCTTCTTTCCAAGTTGGTTTTCTAATTCATTTTTGTATTCATTAAACATCCGAAAGGAATCTAACTTATACATCATTAAGTAGATATATCCATACATACTATATTCACCGATAAAAGTAATAAAGTATAGAAAAACATCCCTTGACTCAAATAGAAATGGACCACATACATCTGTATGTTTTAATTCCAGCACTACATTGTCTCTTTCTCCATTTCCTGAGAAAGCTCCTTTTGTCATCTTTACTTGTAAACAAGCTTGACATACATCTAAGGATTCTAACTATATCGAGTCTAGATACCCTTCTGGATTCAGTCTTTGTAATCATTTCTCATTTACATGACCAAGCCTAAAGTTCCATAGGAGGGTGTAATTAAAGTCATGTTGCCTATTTTTTTCATTGATTTCCATTATTGAGTTCTCTAGTTCCAGCATATATAAACCATTATTAAGATGTTATATACCATAACATATGTTATCCCTATAAATGAGAAAATATTTATTTATAAGCTTGAAATAAAAAACCATAGTGTCTAGACTCGACACATAGATAATGTTTATGGTAATAGAAGGTACATAATAGAAATTGTTTAAAACTAGAACCAAACCAATTGGCAAGGTTATGTGATAGTCTCCCACATCCAAGGATGCTAGAATTGCACTATTTTTAGATCAGAGATCCACTTGACCTTATTAAATTTTCTTGGACCTACTTGGTTCTTGTATATAAATAAAAATGGGTGAGCCACATGCCGTATCCAATACCCAACTTGTAGATAAGGATAGATTGCATTCAATGGAAAAAATACCTGAAGTAGAAGCATCAACTTTCTTCTTCTTCCCACCTCTGCAATTCATCTTCCAGTGGACTTTCTTGCCACATCCAAAGCAGATAGCTTCCTGGTCATTAATTTGCCTCTGAATCTTTGGCTTCTTTGCAGGACGATGCATTAGTGTCTTAGGCTTTGAATTTGCCTTTGATCCCTTTGACTTTCCCTTGTTTTCTTGTTCACCATAAGGATAGATGAATTGGTATTTTTCATATGCTTATCATCATGGAGAAATAAATCCAAAAGGTCCAGGAGAGACTTTTTCATATCATTCATATTATAATTGACAATAAAAGTCGAGAGGCTTGATGGTAAAGAGGCAAGAATGAGATCCATTGTAAGTTCTTGGTTCGGTTTGAACCTAAGGGCTTCAAACCTCTCAATATACCTAATCATCTTGAGTACGTGAGGACCGGCATGGTGCCCTTATACTATCCTACACTTATATAGCACACTTGAGATCTCATACCGTTTTTCCCTGGACCTCTCCTCATATAGTTCTTGGAGATGTGAAAGTATCTTGTAGGCATCCTCATTCTCATGAATTTTTTTCAATTGGATGGAAATGGATGACAACATGATGCATTGTCTGTCAAGTACATCATCTACATGATTACTCCATTTATCTTTTTCCACCATACTTTCTCCATTAAGAGGCTTAGTTGAAATTCGGGGATTCCAGCACATATAACTTCCTTTCTTGGTGTTGTACTGGGCACAAGCACTAGTACCACTCCTGGAAGTTATTACTGGTAAAGATATTTTCTTTATCCATGATTGATCACAGTGATAAATTACTTGTGGTGTTAGTGATTTCCATTTTGAATCTACATCAGATAAACATTTAGCAGTTAGTACTTTGTCTTGATTACCTTTTGACACTTATGATTAATAAATTATTATATGACTTTAATGCCTCCCACTATTTTAGAGAAACTTAATAGCCCTAAATTATATATCTAGAATACTCTATTGATTGAGTATTCTAGGGTAAAGGATCCTCAAAACATCCCCTGTAGTCTGCAAGCTGGGGCTATGCCACTACTTGGATGGTTTTAAGGTAGACACTTGACTGGCCAAACACTTGTTCTTGTAGTTCCTTGTGTTGTTGAGTAAAGTCCCAGCTTTTGGAATCTAAACTATATTCTCTCAAAATCTTGCCTCTAAAATGATAGCAAGTTAGCTAAGGCTAATCCTTGACTACTCACTTTAGTGAAGTCGGCCCATTTCTTTCTTGAAAATGCCACGGTAGTAAGAGGCACTCTCAACTATGGCGGACGAGCACCCCAAAATCCCAGTTTTGTTTTGATGGGAGAAATTTAAGGCTTTTAGACTTAATATATCTTTGAGGTATTTTTTTTTTAATGGTGAATAAAATCATTTTCTTTTTATTATGTTCAAGCTGGGTTGTCTCGCTCACAACTGAACAGACAATAGAATATAATTTGTCCCATCTTTATGAATTTTATCTTGTTTACAATTCTATGTGATAACACAATAATCATGCAGATGCATAAAATAATAAACTATGCATAAAGTAAATCATGTGATCCGACTAGTATTGAGCATTATATAAAGACCGATCCATAATGGATCAATCATGACCTAGGTGCATCTATACCTGAGTCATGACTTGACTCATGTTGCAGCTTTCCCAAGGTAATGTGTTTGGATCCTGTATGGTTTACCGCCTCGTCTTGGTGGGGTCTATGTCTTAGATCATCATTTAATTACAAATATACTCGCACACAAAAGAGGTGGTTTAGGGGTACAAAATACATCTTGTGCATTGGAAACGCAGGCCCGTATACACATTTAAAATTAAAAGGATGGTTCGTGACCGGCATTTATCTAATTAATTATTACAATCATCGCACACATTGAATAAATAAATAAATAAATAAATAAATATCAGACATATACAGTTCGGTCACTATCTCAATACTAGTTGAGTTAAAATATGTCCAAGAAAATTAAATTTAAATAAATTTAAATAGTGCAAGGGTATTCTAATAAATTAAATGAATTTTATTAAATTCAAATAATTTATTTTTTCTATTCCCTTTATTTAATTTAATTTTAATTCTAAAATAAAATTTAAACCATTAATTTACTTTTAATCTTATATTAAATAAATATTTCACATTAATATAATTTAAACCCCCAAATTAACTTTAATTAAGTTAATTTAAAAAACTAAATTAATTAAAATTAATTTAATGTAGGGTAACCTCTAGACAGGGAGTCCAGTAGGACTGCGAACCACTGTAGGGTGTCATCCTAGAGTAACGCCAATTACATAATTACCACGGCTTGACCGCAGTGTGACCGCGGCGTGACCGCAGTGTGACCGTGGCGTGACCGCGACGTGACCGCGGCGTGACCGAGGCGTGACTGCGGCGTGACCCCGTTGTGACCACCGCGTGACCGCGGCATGACCGCGCAGTCCAACGACTCCCATAGTGGCAGCAACTTCCGGCCTGGGGAGAAGGGAGTATGAGGAGCGAAGCAACGTTCCAGCCAGCCGCATGGCCGGAAGCTCGGTGCTCCGTTCAACCGGTGAGCCGGCGGCCCGGTCCGGTATGACCTGGACCAGCGCGGCCGGGACCGGCAGTGGTCGGCGCGGTACGGTCCGAGGTGGCACAAGGTGGTGGTCTGGTGGGTCCAGCGTGTATAGGGGGTGGCTCGATGGTGGCTGGGGTTTGGGAGCGGTGCTTCCAGGTGGTCCACCGAGCTCAAGGCAGCCGAAATTTGGGATCGGCACGGCCGTGCTGTTTGGTGAGCTCAGGGTGGCGGGTCTGGCATGCAAAGGGGAAGTGGGGTGGCCTGGTGGCCCAGCGCACAGAGGGGAGGTAGATCAAGGGTGTTCGGCACCAGATAGTGTTTCTCCCTATGGGGATATACCTCGTTGTGTGCCTCATTAAGGAGAAGACCCTTTTGGGCCATCACTTTTTTTTAAATTTTCCTTTAGATAAATGATGCCACCAACCCTTTTTTAAAATAAAAGGTGGATGACACCAAAATGGGGTCTTAGTCTCATTTTTTATTTAAAATTAAAAAGAGGAAGAACCCAAAATGGGGTCTGGGTCTCCCCTCCCCTTTTTTATTAAAAGAATTTGTGAAAAATATTTTTCACACCCATTTTGTGAAAAATATTTTATAATTAAATATTTTATTATATTTTATTAAAATAAAATATTGCATTTAATATTATCTAAATAATTATTGAGATTAACATCAAATGAATGAAAAATAAACCACAACGTCAATCCGATTAAAATTTTTAAATGATTTTCTCTTGATCATTTGAAAATGAAACAATGCTCGGTCATATCTAAATGAACCGTTTTGACACCTGCACTTAAATATAATGCATCTTAATTTTGTTAACTCAAAAAAACATTACAATCCCTCTGATACCACTGTTGGGTACTAGGACGGCGTAGCGGATGCCGATGGGTTTGGAATTTAAAATTTTCTGCATCATCGGAGTGACATAACCCTGTCAACTGAGGTGATCTTGTCCCTGTTTGGTCCAAGGATCTCGAAAGGTTTAAACAGAGCACAATAATAAACTAAACATGTACCTAGTTCGGAATTGATGTGTGAAAGTCTATCGCATGACTCCAGAGATCGTTGCTTAAAGACTTTAATGTCGAAGCCTGCTAGATCATCTACACATGCCTCTCAAATTTGCTCATGTTCCCTTCGTTGAGATCCGAGTGCTATCACGGATCGTCGACACTCACTTCAGCACAGCGACGATCACCGCAAGTGAAGAAGCATCAATTCGAGAAGGATGAACTTGAAGATCTTCCTTCGCTTGAGAGACTCTCTCTCTCTAGATTCTAGGAGGAGAGAGATGCTCTCAATCTTAACACATGAATAGTTAATGTGGGAGAGCCTCTCTCTCACTTATATATAGAGTGTTTAAAATAGGTGGTATGGATCCACGATCCCCATGTAATAGACATCTGCTATATAAGTGTTATAAATAATTATTTATAACAAATAAAATTATTCAATAAATAATATTTATACTTTATCACTTATTTGTAATATATAAATATATTACATGATAAATTTGAGTCTTAAACTCGACTCACACCTTCTTCTTATATTAAATAAACATAGGATATTAAAATCCATTCGAATAATATTAATACATGTATTTACTATATAACTTATAAATACATGTTATAAATAAATTCAATGAATTATTATAAACATGAATAATTAATGAATTTATTTATTCTTTGGTGATCCATAGAAATTGGATAGTCCTTGGACCCTTTGGGAGGGCCCACCAAGTTCTATATTCATATTCCTCAAATAGGGAAGATTCTAAAGGCACAATTCTGTGTGACCCTCTATGCACTTACCTCAATAGCAATGAATAATATGCACCGACCTAGAGCCAGGTATAGAAACCCATCGAGGCCCCTATAGAGATAAGGCAAAGTCAAAGAAATGACTGAATTCCTACGAACACGGTCCGTGTAATATAATATATTCATCATCGATATCTTAATAAAGAAAAATGCATACTAGTGTCATCATTCTTTATTTTTCGTTATTTTGTTTTTTTTTTGTTTTATCCGGATAGTCTTACCTTCCACTACCATGGACATGGATTTAATGAAGTTGCAACCATCCTAATCAACCAAACTCAAGATATCTCTTCTAGAACTTGAATGTAACAAATCCTTTCTCGATCATTCAATCAATTCCATGCCATTAATTACATACCCAATACAAACTACCTCACCATGACTTTGTCACCATGGTTTTCACCTTTCATCAAATGTACGTAATTAAATTACATCCATTGACAATGATCTCAAGTCTAAAGACCATTACACATGTCCATAGATAGGAATGACCAATGATATCTAAAACATGTGGTGTTCCTGTTATGCGGGTCTGTCCTCTTGATCTAAACTACTAGAGATCATCTGGTGCGGACTTCATGAGAAGAAGTCTCAATGCTATGAGCCCCCAGCACCTGATGTTCACACATCATCTGTTTCCTTTCAGAATGAGGTAACTAGACCATAGGAAGTTACTTTATTATTACTGTCATAGCATCTCAGGGTTCTCATTATAGCCTTGGATCTATTATAACCCTTTGATGCAGCAGGTAATATAAGGACATTGTCATAAACAAAGTGGATGCAGAAGTATCTACACTATTATGGAAAAATAAACACATGTATTATAACAAACTGAATACATGTAGCGGTAATCAAAGTACAAAACAAGTTGGGTCTAGGGCACCCACTTTCATCATTTTAGTGACTTTAAATATTTAGATACATAAAAATGGTTCATGAAAATGTACATCATATACCACATAAGTTCTTCATATCAAGCACCCTTCTTAGGAATAACATCCACTAAACCTTTCTTCGTATCATAGAGAATGCAAATTATATGAAAAAATTAGGTCAGATTCCATGTGAGGGTAAACATGGAAGATATCAACGATCATTTATGAATAACATGAGAATAAGGCTATGGTAATATGAACATAACATTTTAAAACCATTCCCATCACATCAGAGATCATACTCCCGAGTCTTGGAAAAAATATTTATAGTTTATATGATATGAATCATAACAGAATCAAAGAAGATAATCCATGAGATCATAACACTAGCATAAAATCATGTCCTAAAATGGTGTCATAAATCATGTAATAATAATAATCACAGAAATATTATTTCATGCTTACCCACCCATAAATTTTTAATATGTTAGTCTTGGGATAACCTCTTGTGTACCTACGTTGGGCTTTGTATAACCCCCTGTGTACCCTCTTTTGGGATTCTAATAACCTTCTGTGTACCCTTAGATCTTATAAAACATTAATATTTACCCAGTTAATTCGATTAATAAATGATTTTGAGCCCACTAATCACATAATCATAATCAATTCTAATATATGCCACAAAATTAAAAAACTTTTTTTATATCATCTTAGAAAAACTAGTGGAAGATAAACCGGTTTTGTAAAAATCACATCATTATCATCATAGGTCATCCAGAGAAAAAATAATGATGGTATCATTGGATTATATCCCCATTAGAGTATAAGTAACATAAAATTATGTTAGTATAGAATAAAAAATAATTTAAAATATCACTGAAATATTTATTTAAAAAATTAGTTTTTTATTTTTAAATAATTTATTTTAAACATAAAATTTTCCAAAATTTTATTAAAAAATATTTTAAAATAACCATTTAAACAACAAATCATTGATTTTTCATGATGATGTGAAATTGTTTTCTTGATGTAATCATTAAAAAAATGCCTATGTTCCCACCTTTAGTAACAATTACCTCATTTAGAAAAAAAAGAAAATTATTTTAAAAAACAATATATAATATAATACATGTGTAAATATATCCTGAAAAAATAATTGGATATTAGAAAAAAACCGAAATGAAAATATGATTTCCAACCAAAGAGATAAATAAAGTCAGTATTCCTTAAACAAATCATTCTATATCATGAATAATTAAAGAGGTAAAAATTAAAGGAAAACATATAATATAAAAAGTAACGAGAGGATAATAAAATAAAAGGATTTTATTATATATGCATCATATAATTTCCCTTATTGGAAATTGAAGAAAAAATAGTCCTAGTTAAAATGATATTGAAACATATATCCCTTACTGCCTTGGTAAAATTTTAATCATAATCCCCATTAAATAATAACATACAATTAAACTATAAGTGTCCTGAAAATAAGGATACTCATGATATAATATGTCAAAATGGGTAGTATATACACCATATGAACATAAATAGGTTCATAACATCAATCATGTATCAATGAAACAATATATAGATGAATAACCCTTAAAACTATGGTAACCATTGAATTAAAACAACATGAAAGAGACAACATTATAATGATTTTAAAATACCCATAATGTTCGTTAAAAAATCATAAAATAAATTCATTGGAAGTATACACTACATAAATTAAATCAATGGTGAATAAGGCATATGTCTCATATAAATAATAGTGAGACCACAAACCCTTACCCCACACTTGGAATGATTTTTAAACACTATAACATCGTGTATATTGATTTTTAATTTATTATAATTATATTATAAAACTATAAAAAATACTTATTATATCTTATAATATCCAATTATAACAATCGAACTCCCATTTATCAATAAATATTTCTTAAAATCATCATTTTTAGTGTTAACTATTATATTTTTCATTAATGTTTCAGTTTAATAGTTCTATTCCCTGAATAATGATCATGATTTCAAAATATGTATAATTATAATAAATATATAAATACAATATATATTAATTATAAACATATTTATAACTATCCATAAAAATTATAGATGAAAAAATGAATTTCACTATTCATATAGACGATAGTCTTTATGTAAACATGAATGATGATTTAGTTTTTTTTATGGATTGATAAAAATAAAGATAATAATAATTTACATTTTTATAAACATAATAATATCATACATATATTATATATTTATAAAATTCATCATTATAAATAGACAAATTAGGCAGTGATGAAAAATGAATCATATAGCTTCGTGGATGTGGCAATCCACACGTATGCATGAGGGATAATTTCATTTCTCATTTTATGGAAAAAGGAGAAGAGTATGGTTATAAAACTAAAATAATAATATATGAGTATATAGGTCTTTTTAAATTTATTACATTGTAATGTTTTATAAAAAATTGTAGGATGTAGAAGAATATGAAAAATAAGAATACTCTCTTTAGGTGATTACATCCTCTTTGAAGAACCTCCTTTATACATCTCATTACTAACCATAGGGATATTAATTTATGAAAAACATTACCTCCAACCTCTCTAGGTAAGATAAAAATAGTCATTTTCATGGTTTGGTCTTGCAAACTGGCACAATGTGGTGTTTATAAAAGAGGATAGGTGGTGTCCTTTTTTAGTGAAGGAAAGGACACACTATGAATTACTTAAAAGATTTAAATATAACAATATATTTTTCATGTAAAAGTGGAAACAAGTGGTAAAATTTGAGAATATAAGATAATTTGAGGTTTAAATACCTTCAACCAATAAAATTATGATTGATTTATGTTTCATTTTAAACCTTATATTTTTATTTAATGGATTCATTATCAAATTTTAATCGTAATACCGAAAAACAAAATTTTCAACACTAAAGGGTTATATATTTAATTATAAGAAAAGAAATGTTGCAAAAATGTTCATTAAATGTAATTTTGGACCTTATACCATCCTCCTTTCCTTATTTAAATATTATTTTGATTTTTAAATCATTTAATAATATATTAATTAACATAAAATACCATTAATTTAATTTAAAAACTATTCACATATTTTTCATTTAAACACATCAATACAAGTATTAAATATGATATAAAAACATAAAACAGTACCCAACATAAGATAAGAGGTAACATGTATGTATGTCCAATACTCAAAAAGGAAAATGTTTTAGAAATAAAAAGGTAAAATAGTACCCAATAGGAACACAAACATCCCAAAGGAAACATCATCCCAAGATGCTAACATCAAATCAATACAAATGGCCTCAATGATCTTGGGTGTCAATTGGAATAAATCATCATCGGTCACCATCACCACTTCATGGTCCAAATGATCGATAATATCCACCACCTCTGATTGGTTCTTTCCGTTTTCTTGACCTTTTATAATAAATTCTACAAATTACCAAAGGAAAATGTAGATCATGAGCTATAAATACTAGTTGGGTCTCACCGAGTGTTCCATAATCAATACCATAACAATTAGCCATTTATTCCATCAATTTAAATAAAATGAGGAATGGAATGGTATTTAAATATTTTCAAAAAAAATAATTTTCAATAAAAATATGGTATATATAACAAAAAAAAATTAAACTATCTTAAATACAATTTTTACATAAAATATATTATATAAATTAGTTGTAATGAATAAACTCATATGTTATGGCATGTACAATAAATTCAGGTAAAGAAATAACTGTGAATAAGTGTCGTATGAAATGTGAGTTTATTTAGTAATTAAATCCACACACTTATAATTTATCAACACTGATCTAGGTATGTGTGTACACTCAAATAAACACCCCATTCGTGGATCCACTTTAGGAAATTAATTTACACCCCATTTGTAGATCCACTATAGTCAATAAAGTCAAAAAAATTAGTTAGTTCTATTATCATAAATATAATTCTAGGTGATCAAGATCCTAGTGTTATTATTATAGTTAGCTACTAACTAACTAGGCGTACATATTATTCAATCAGTCAATCATTTAATTAAATTTGAAATCAATCATTTCAAATCAGTTCAAAATATAATTTCCAAATTTTTGTTTTCGACATGCCATTTTTTTATCAAAACAAAATCACAGGTTTTCATCATTTTGACCATTTCAAATCAAATTTCAATTTAATAAAGTTCCTTAAGATCAACATAAAATCATTTCATCAAAATTATTTCAAAATGAATCAATCATTTTATATAAATGGACCCGAAAAAATAAATTCCATTTAAATTGGTGTGTTTCCCAAATATCACACCAATTTAATATGAAATACAACTTCATCACAACTTCATATTTTTAAATAATTAAAAAAATAAATTTATTTTAATCAAGAAATTAAAGGTTTCAATTAAAGGGGAAATAATTATAGAACAACATACCATTATATCAAGGGATCACAAAGTAAAACACCTACAATGTGGAATTATAATGAAGAAAGATGGAGTGGAAGATCTATAAACTCAACCTATAATCAGATCCAACACAATGAAGTCTAGTTACATAAATTACATAATGTACTATTAAACACCGAGTATGAGAGAAATATAGATCATAAGAATCCACATGAAAGGCCATCCACTTACCCAGAGGAGATTTAATGATAGGAACACCACTTTAATCCACCAGGAAAACTGTTTGGATAATTCAAAATAGCCTATTGAGAGCCTCCACAGATGAAAACAATCATGTTATGTTCGAATATGGTGATTAGGAGTCTTAAATGGAGGGTTCATAATTTTAAATTAATCTTTAGAGGAATTAGAAATAATTTTAATGGTTTTATTAAGAGTTCTACATGGTTTGAAAACTCGTTCTCCCAAACCATCCACCCATACTAGACTTTTGGATGGGGTACACGGTTTTGATGCGTGGTTAACTAACCATGTAACAACCATATATTCCTCAATTTCCATGGGTTTCATAGTTTAGAGGTTCTAGCAACATATTTTGGATAAACCATGTGCCACCTTCTAATGTATTACTTTAGGGAACAAGGTTTCTAGGCCACACCGCATAGTTCACTCTTACCATGCACAACCCCTTGGGATTCCAAAACATTACAAGTTATTCTTGAATGACCCCAAAACATGAATCTAATTAAAGGATATAAAAACAAGGTTCAATAATTACCTCAAAACAATTAATGGGATGTTAAAACCTCCCCACAAAAGATACTTTTTGTCCCTATAAATCCTAATAAGAAGTTTCCATATCAAAGTATTGAGGCCACTATTATCTCATTAATGAATTATACCACTAAATCTCATCAAAATCAGAATCAATATTCAATATAACATGAACAAAAGGTATCTTCCTCCCATATCGATCCTTTTTCTCAGAATAAATAATCCCGACCAGATGCCCAGTCATGGATAAATCTGGATTATCATCAAGATCACTCTATTGGAAAACATGAGATTTTTCATTAAGATACTTTTGAAGATGATATACATAAAACACAATGTGGATATTATTCATCTATGATGGATGTTCTAAATTTTAAGCCACTCTTCACACCATCTCAACATTATCAAAAGGAACCAAAATGTGGGGAGAGATATTCCCTTGACTACTAAGGTGTTACTAACACAACTAAGGTTAAACTCTTAAAAACACATTGTCACAAATAGAAAACTACAATGGCCTATAGTTATGTTAAACCTAATATTTATACCATATATATGCCATCAAAATTCTCTGAAAAATAAACTAAATATTTGTTGTTATATCTTAGAAACAACTTGGTCCATATTGGGAAGTTTCACCAATATCTGACCAAAAAATAGAGACTTACATGGCCTTCCATAAAAGGACTAAAAGGGGGGAATCCGAAATGAAGACTAGAAACTATTATTATATGAAAACTAAACATTTCCTAAATATATATCCTAAACTCTCCCAATTTCAAAAATGTGATCCCATAATATATCCTTGAGAATATATACAGATCTTTCTATTTTTCCACCTATGTATAGATGATATGATGTATCAAACAAATTTGAGATCCCATCACCACCAAAAGGCCTCACCAAAAAGGAGAGGTAACAAATGTATCTCAAGAAGAAACTATAATATATTGAACGATGTGAAAATAAAAATTTTCTTTCACATATATTCATCCTAAATCCTAAACTTTTGTTGTATCATAAATGGGTGTAATGTGAGGTGACTTGGTTAGGCTATTGATCAAAAACCATATCAAATTATTTATTTTAGGGGTATATGGAAAGCAAATGATAATGCCCATAGAAATTTCATCTTAATTACACGTCACCACAAGATGTGGAGGAATTAAACCGAAACGACTTCGGTTCTTGGCCTTGGATTTTTTGAAAGTATAACATCATGGGAAATATCGTCAATGTATCATCTCATAACTAAAACAAATTTTGTTGTTGTATTTCATAAAAATATTCATGGTTTCAAGGTGTACCACTAACTGGGAATTATGGAAATCCCCATTACAACATTTCTCAAAGACATAGGAATAATAAACTAGTTATAGAAATATAGGATACTGTCATAAGTGAATGGAAACTCACCAAAAGTGTGCCCACAATAAAGAGAGTCCCTAATGACACAAAATTATTCATCAAATACTGATTTGGAAGAATCATCTTGAGAAGCATAGAAGTCAACTGAAAACATTCTCGGAAAATTTCATCTCCTTCTTCATAGACTCCTAAATGAATCTTTTCAAAATGATCCATTATGTTTCACTCTTTTGATGAATATTTTGTGTCATAGTTCGGAATATTCTTACTCAAAGCATTAGAAACAACATTCCCCTTCCCGAGGGAATAGGAAATGTCAAAATCAGAACACTATAAGTACTAAACACAATGCCAATACTGATTTTTAAAATATTTTTGAGAGAAGGTATAACTTTGGATCTTGTGGTCAGAAAACATGATAAACATTCCTCTGAAAAAGTAATTTCACTATCTTGAAAGTGAATGAATCAAAAAATATGTGTTCAAGGTCATTGTTCATATAATTCTTCTCATGTGGCCTAAGTGGTCAAGAACCATAGGCTACCATGTGATCACCATGAATAAGAATGCATATGAAACCCAAACCGGATGCATCACATAAGACCTCATTGGCCTTCCTAGGCTCTAGAAGAGTCAATGTTGACATATAAGTCAAAAGAGACTTCATCTCAACAAAAGAACTTTTACATTTATTATCCCAAGGGAATGTAAACCCCTTCCGAGTGGGAGCGGTCTTTAGAGAATCCATATTCAAGAAATCCCTTACATGCTAGAGACAGTACCCCACTAAAACCAAAAAGTTATGAATCTCAAAAACATTCCATGGTCTCTTCAATGACCCAACATATTTCACCATCTCACGATAAACTAAAATACCATGTTTAGATACCACAAGTCCAAAATGCTTCACTTCTCAAATCGAAAAAACACATTTCGATATATTGGCACAGTTTTGGTGATTTCCTAGCATTTCAACAATGAATATGAGATGGAACTAATAATGCTACTTGGAATGATAGAAAACTATAATGTGATCCATAAATACTACCACAAACACATCAAGATACTCATAGAAGATTCAGTTCATCAATTCCATAAAGACTGTAAGAGAATTAGTTAGAAAAAATGGTATGAAAAGATACTCATAATGGACATACCTACTACAGAAAAAGGTTTTTTGAATGTAATATTAATTAATTATCATCTTGTATTAACTAGATAAAAGATAAATATTTAAGAATCACTTTTCCAAATTTAACTATTCAAATATATCATCAGTCTGTAGTAATAGATACTTATTCTTCAATATAACTTGATTGAGTTTTTGGAAATAATCACATAGGTGAAGATTACCATCATATTTCTTAGAAAATAGAACAAGAACCTATTAAGGTGACACACTCACATGAATCAATATTATCCCAAATATTTTATCCAAATGATCTTTCAAATCTCTCAATTTATCTAGTTCCATATGTTAATAATGAATAGAAACTGGAAAATTACTAGACTCTAAATCAATAGAAAACACTACCTCTCTTATCTATGGTAAGGAAAATAAATCACAAGTAAATAAGTCAAGAAATTTGATGAAAACTAGAGGGATATCATCACTCAAAGATTCATACTACAGATAATAAAATGATCTTACTTTTCATAAATTTAGATAATACGGTTTGTCTCTAATTGTCCTCAAGTCCCATTCTCCCTGAAAACATGGAACACCCAATTATGTACAGTAAAGGAGACCCACTGAAGATGACAATAAATTCAATCATTATTATAAATTTTCCAATACATCCAAATAATTAGATCAATTGGTTTCATATCTAGAACTGACTGATTCTAGGAATGCTCAATCATTGATAATGAGAAGATACAAGTAGGATAATGTAGTCCCTTCTCTCTATTTGTTCATAGGTACATAAAAATAGCCATCACATAAGATAAAATATTTGTAGAAATATGTATCCGGTTCAAAGTAAACATCTATATAAATGAGTAAGATACACCAATATCAAATAATGTAGTCACTAAATAAGTTATTATAGTGATAGTACCTCTCAAAATAGTAAAACCTATATTAGCTTCCTTTGGAGACACTTCCACTTCATGAAGTAGCTTAATTTTTTATGCATGTGTGTGTGACCCCTTTTTTCATGAAGCATATAATTGCACCACATTATGTTTAAGAACTGATGATTCCATCAACTGTGTGTAGAGGAAAACATATGGCAGAAATTCTTCAGGTTCCCTAAGAAACATAATGATCTACAAATCTTGGGTTCCATAGAGAAAACCCATTTTGAATTCCCAAACTTTTCATACGATAAGAAAATCAAGAGGCTCTTCCAGGTACTACAGGAGGTCTAAAAGAAACCTACGGTCTAGATACACTATGTGTCTCATCACACATTCTTTTCCATTTAAAAATTACCCAAATTTTTTTGGAGAAAAAGTAACTCCCATAAACCCTGAATTACCAGCTAGATCATGATGAACAATTAACTCCCTATCCAATACATCAACAAATTATGTGATATTTAGTATTAAAACATATGAATGGATTTCAGGTTGGAGACCCATATAAAACCAACAAGCATTAATTTTATCATTCAATACAATCTTAGGTGAAACTTTTATAAGCTTAGTAAAGTAGTTCAAAAATTTCATCATGGTCCTATTAGCCTACTAGAGGTTAAAAAACTTTATAACCATAGACATTACCATAGCTTCTGGATAGAACTAATCAATGAAAATAAATCTAAATTCTTTCCACTCCAAACTCTTGTGCTTCATTACCATTACAATCGAATCCCACCATCTTATTATAGGCCCATCCAACTTGAATGTAGAACATTTCACATTAATTGGATATGAAATCACCAAAAAATTAAAAAAAGGCAACATTTCATGTTCAACTAATCTTTAATCTCTTGAGTTTCATTAGATACCTGAAAAGAAGATGTATTCTGGTGAAGAAACTCTTGAGAATGATTATAAGATTCATAACTTTGAGTTTCCACAAATAGATTATGAATTGGAAAATGTATATATTCTTGTCCCAAAGCATGGACAACATGCACAACTATCTCGACAAGGTTTTGGTCTATGTGAGGATCCAATCATTGTGCTCCACTAGTAGTTTCTTCTTAGGTCTTATTCAAATGCCTTCTCAAAGGAATGGGGTGACATAATATTATCAAAAAACACTAAAACTTCAGAATATTACTCAAATCAAAAACTTAAAAATGATTAGCAAGAATATAAATCCCATGAAATAAGATTTCACACTTTGGATTTCAACATACCCAAGTCAAAAAAAAGTAAAATACTAGAATAATATTAAAACATTCTTCAAGGACACTTTTCCCAAATACCCATGGTGAATTAAGGCTTTTTATGATGAGTGTTGGATAGAAACTCACTCAAAACAACCCTTTAGTTCATTCAAGGCATCCCTAACAACATACTAACATGAAGAAAATGTGTTAAAACCTACACCCCTAATACAACTTTTTCATGAATATTCCTAGATATCCAGATACCCTAATAACTAATCCAACTCTGAAATAGCCTGAATGTTGTTCCTGATCCCCATGGGATGGTGAATATCACATTCAATCATACATGATCAAATAAGTAACGAATTTCCCATAGAAAAGGATGAATATAATAAGTTATAGGTCATTATTTTCAACACTTCAAAATGATAAAATTATAGAAACAAACAGGTAAAATAGTACCCAATATAAATACAAACATCCCAAAAAAACATCATCCCAAGATTCCCACATAAAACCAGATAGAAAATTTCTTAATGATCCTATGTAAGAAGGGAAAAATAGCTCCATCGGTCACCATCACCACTTAACAGTCCCAAGGATCAAGAAAATCTACCAACTCCAAGTATCACCTTCCCTTTACTCAAACCTAGAATAAGAAAGTGTACCAATGCCCAAATTCATAGGTAGGGCATGTTCTATAAATCCCGTTAGGGTCTTACCAAGTGTTCCATAATCAATTCTATAACAATTAACAATGTGTGTTAACAATTTAATTAAAAATTCATCACATATAATTTACATATTAAAAAAAATTTAAATAAAATGATAGAACATATAAAACAAATAGATTTCAAATACTCGTAAATGAACATTTTATAAAAAATATTTTATATTAATCAGTTTTCATGAATAAAATATTTCATAATCAAAACATGTAGAATCAAACCAGAAAAGGAAAATATCATAAAAAAATAGCCCTATGGTATGTTAGTTTATTTAGTAACTAGATCCTCACACTTATTATTTATCAACATGACTCTAGGTATGTCTTGACAATCAAATAAACTCCCTATTTGGGGATCCACTATAGGAAAAAAATATACACCAGATTCAGGGAGTGACTACAGGCAGTCAGACAAACTTGTGTTAGTTAGTGTAATCATTATAAATCTTGAGCTAGGGGATCAAGAACCTAATGTGATTTTCCTAGTTACCTAATAACTTCCCACACATAGATGATCTTCAATCAATAAATCAAAATAGAAATTAATCATTTTAAATAATTTCAAAATATAACTTCATAATTTCAGTTTTATGTGGATGGACGCATGTTTAAACAAATTGTGCTCTCCTATTGAAAATTTGGTTCGATTTCACAGTTTGGTTGTATAGTTAAACAAAACAAGTACCAACCATGAATTCCCAAATATCCATCTAGTGAATGTTTTTAGGGGACTTTTTTAAATATTTGGATAAAATATTCTCCTCCTTTTAATGCCTTACATCACGGAACATGATTTTCTAGTCCAAATATCATGGTTTTCCCTAACAGTTCACCAATCGTGGAAACCCACTTAGGCTGCCAAATTTTTCAAAATTCTCCTGGAACGACCCCAAAATATGACTCACCTTAAAGAAGATAAAAACAAGGGTTATGAAATAACTGAAAAATAGTAATATGATATTTCATGTGACCTTATAATTTATCTAAAATATATAAATTTTATGTTCTTAGAATCATTTAGTTGGACTTTTCTACTCCTTTCACAAGCAAAGTGTCAACGTTGTGTAGGAATTTAAGGTAATCATACAATAATTGAAAATTAAAAATAAATTAACATAATAAAAATAAATTAATTATGTTCAAGATATTCATTCATATTAATACATAACATATACCCATCCTTATGTTAACATATAATTTAAATTAAAATCACGTTGCATTTTGGAATTTTCATTTACATAAAATAATATAACAGTCTTTATCAATAACTAATGAAACCAAAATAACATAAGTAAAAATATTTGTAGGGTTAATTAAATTAAAATCATAAAATTTAATATATTAAACTGTATTTTAAAAAACAAAATCCATTTCACATTATTTTTAACCCTAATTAGACAGTATTTCTTAGTAGAGTTGAAAAACATTTAACACAATTAAAATTCAATGTGACTAAAAATAAATTTTTCATGTTATTAAAAAAATTACTTGTTGATTAAAAATTTTGAATCCATTTTATCAAATTTAATCCATATAATATATAGAAATTATATTTAAAATTATCCTTGAAAATGCGATAAGAAACATTTTTCTAGAGAAATGAATTTTTATGTATAAAAATGATTTTATACTAAAATTAAGAATAATTTATATTACATTGACATTAATTAGATTATGTTTAATAAAAATAAAATAATTAAAATTTAAAATTAATTAAAAATTTTGGATGTTTTTAAATACTATAATGGAAAATGATATTTTTTATAAAATCTCTTTTTTTACTATGCATAGAAAAATTGATATTTTAGAAAAATTCACAAAACTTCATATTAGGAAAAAATTGATATTATTATTTCAAAAATTATATCCTTGTTATAAAATATTATTTCTGAATTTTTAGAAATTTATTAAAATATTTACTCGTAGAAGTCAATAAAACTCATCTTTTGAACAGAGCATATTTTTTAAGCATAAAATGACTTCACTAAAAATTAGGTGCTTAATTCGTAAAAATTAATCATTAATTTTTTATTGATTAGGACTATTATAAATACATTTTTTAACATGGTTACTCATCTTCATTGTATTCAATTCAATTTATTGATTATAATGGTCACATTTAAATAATAATTTTTATAGTATATTGTAATTCTCTTAATAATCGGTGTTGAATGATAAGTAATCTATACGACATAATATTATTTTAAACTAAATTTTCAAGGTGTTAAATTCTCCCCCTAAAATACATTAAATTATTTGAATTTTAACTTTTCATAAAATTTTCAATATTTAAAAATAAATTTTTTTAATGCCACATTTTACAAAGGGACAATAAAACCTCCATTAAATTGTAGAAGTGGGAAACATAAAGGTCCCCTTAAAAGACACATGTTAAGGTTCCTAAATGAGGAGAAAATTATTGTGAATTTAATGTATAGTCATTGAAGAGATAAATATTTTCCAGTAAATAATAGAGAGTGTCGGAGAACATGGTCATGATAATGTTAATGACTAAAAACCCAAAAATTAGTGAGGGGTTAAAAGACCATCAATTCATTATAAAATAAGGTTATTGAATAAAAGTTTTATTTAAGGATAAATTTCATAATGTTGAGGGATTCTATTACTATTATGATATATAACATGAGAAAATATACTTTAATTATTTTCATTCCAGAACAACAATTTCATCGTTTTGTTATGTTTCGATAAATTTCTACTTTATATCTTACTCCAAGAAAGGAATATTAAAGTTTATTTTTTCATGCATGAAACACTAAAATTATATTTTATAAGATCATAGGATCTATAAATGAAGGATAGTTCATTACTTATATATTAATATATTTAATAAAATCATAATTGTTTTCACAAGTTAACTATTATGAATAAATCTTCATATTATGAAATAATTCATTAATTTCTAAAACCTCGACAATAACACCCAAACATTAACTTATTCCATTACATAAAAAGTTATCCATAAGAATCTTAAAAAATATTTATAAAAAGTTCAAAACCCAAAAATATAAAATATTTTATCACCTATCTTTCTAAATATCAACTTTAAAATTTACCCCCATACAACATGATGTTTTAGAAAATTTTAAACACCAAACATGTGAATACCTTGATCATAGATTATCATAAAACATTTTAATAACATTAATCACCATAAAACCATAATGAAAATATATTTGATTCCCAAAAATAACACTATAATTATTCTTAAAATACAATCACATAGTATTGAATATATTATATAAATCTAAAAATGAAATAAACATCATCGTAATTCACTTTTTCATCAAATCGCCAGTTATTTTAAAGGTCACCAACACAATATAATTTATATTATCAATATAAATCATCATATTATCCCAACTAAAAATTATTCTCTCATCATGAAGAATATATTAAGGTTTATCTATACCATAGTCATGTATTTCCCAAAAAATATCACCATTACACTAAATCACATTTTTAATTTATCGATACCATTCAATATATGATTGAACATCCTTTAGAAAAACTACAACATAATAATATTTAGATGTTTCATGATTCATATAAAAAAAATTAATTGAAAAAATATACAATATATTTCTCAAAACCACATACATAAACACTTCAATTATTCCACTTCAATAAAATTCATAACATATTCCCTTACTTAGTATAGGAGTTATCCATTAGATTATGAAATTGACTTAAATTATTCCCAAGTTACCCACACATATGTCATTAAATAATAAATGGAACCTTATAATGGTCTTTATTTCCCTACATTAATCTCTCCATTTTCCCTTGGTAATTTCATTCTTTATGTCCTTATTTTCCACATAAAACAGTTTCTTGTTCTTCTGAGATATTTCCCATTGTGGTTCTTACCACTTACGTGACATGTAGGAATTCAAATCTTCTTCCATCCATGGTCTTCATCAATTTAATTCAAATAAAAATTCATTTTTATCTTATTATGTGTGTTAGGAAACTAAACCTAGATAAAAATTTTAATAATATAAGAAGATGGATAAATATTCTTAATACCAACGTTTGACATTCCAGATCCCATTTCATTAGTTTTTTTGTGAGTATAATTATTCCATTCTCCATCACATTAATTGTCAATATAAATCTTCATATTTCCTTCCATTGAATGAAACCATAAAGCATAGTGTGATAAACAATAATCATAGTGTAAAATCATATAATCATTAAAAATAATTTGTAGGATATCTAAATCATAACACCATCATTGCCCTCTATGACACCATAGGTTTACCCTTGATAATATGTGGTCGTCGTTTATTTAAATCCATAATAATAGTTGATGAATAAAATTCCAATCAACCTAAGATTATACCCTAATATTTCCTATCATTGTGTTTAGTATTAGGCCCACTCATCATGCATCGATGAAGATCTAGTTAATACCCAATCAAAATTATTCAGCATTTTTACATCTTGATGAATCTATTCCACAACTATATCAAATTTATAGTATCTAAATTTGAATTTATTTTATAATGAAACCACACTTCATTATTTTCTATAACATTTGATGTTATTTGATACTTATACCTATCATATGTGTTATCAGTAGCATTCCCTCATCCTATTTTCTAAAAATAATTAATCATTTTTATGCTACTAACTTTGGTGACCCAAAAAAAATTCACATATTTATTAAATCTTATTAGATGAATTTTCATTATATATAATTATAAAATATTCTATAACTATAGCGGTCTAGTGTCTTTGGATATTTAGATACATATAAAAATGGTTCATAAAAGTCTACATCATCTCCCAATAATTTCTTCACATTGTGTACCCTTATTAGGGATAATTTACTTAAAAGAATTTTTAATATCCCGGGAAATATAAAAAATTACAAACAAGGAGTTTAGATTCTCATTAAGTGTAAATAAGGATATATCAATGATCATTTAATCATAACATGAGCATAATAGTATGATAATATTACCTTAACATTCAAAAACTATAAAATTTAGTTCATAGATCATAATCAATATTCATGGAATAAATCATGATAGTTAATAAGATATGAATCATAAAGGTATCAAAGAAGATGATATATGATATCATAACATTGACATAGGATAATGTCCTAAACTAGTGACATAATGTGTGGACGAATCCTAATCATAAAAATATTTTGTCAAGGCTACCCACAAAGACATTTATCACTAGTTAGTCATATAGAAACCTCTCATGTTCCTGCTTTATTTATACGATAACCTCTTGTGTAACCACTTTTAAATTTGTCTATAATTTACTCTAATGTAGATCAATATATCTAGTGGATGTTTTATTACAATGGTATATAGATCACAACATATATGATCAATCATTTTAATAAACATAGAAAACTATACACATAAATGAGTTTTACATTATGTTGAAACTAAATACACTAAATATGAAAAAATGAAAATATTATTATTATCCTTACAATCCGTTTTTCATATATATTAATCCTCTTGGTACCCTGTGGAAAAAGGGAAACAATATAAAGGATGAGATCAGATTCTTATTAAGGGGATGCATACAATGAAAGCAATTATTAAAATAGGGTGTATGGAATACATAAATAATCCGAGTAAATCCATATCAAATGAAATTAAAAGAATAATTAAATCCATGTAAATCATAACAATTAATAAATTCTAGGATAATAATAAAAAATTATAGTGTGATGTGAATCCATAATGTCAGATTCCAAAAAATATTGTGAAGGCCTTAGGCCAAGACATCTTACATTAAGGGTATGGATGCTCCCATTACCCTATAATAATTGTCTCATGTGATCTAACCGTGAAATAAGGGGATATAAAATTTTTATCCCCACTCATAAATTCATTTCCAATTCATTCCTTTACAATAAAAAATTTTACATGGCATAATTTTTAATTTATGAACAACATAAATATTTACCACAACTGCTAAAAGAGGCATATCTTATAAGATTTCTCATATATAATAAATAATTATATAGAACAATAGTATTTTTCCCCTATATAATAATTAATAATCACATCTAGTTAGTTTTAATACATGTATTTTTAAATTTTGGAGACCAAATTAATAATGAATAAATTCTTAAAAATAGATTTTTAAAGAGTGAGTAAATTAATAAAATGATATCCCCATAGAGTGTCAAACCCAATGTACAATAAGGCCTATTATTGTGCATATGTTCATGAATGAATACAGATCAATATGGTTTTCTGGAGTTTTTATCAAAAGTTACATCTATTATATATCCAAATAAACATTTAGTATCCATATAGGGATGTATTTTCTTAGAAACCACATACTCTATAAATCACCAAATGTTTCTTAATGGTTTTATGGTTATATAATAGTATGAGTACTATAACGAATTAAAAAATGTTATAATGAGATGGAATAAATGAAATACCATTTAAATAATATCAAATGAAATATAATACCATGAAATAAAAATAATTTAATTATAATAAAATGTAATTCAGAATGAAAATAAATCAAATGAACATAAAAAGGAAAAGTGGTGGATCAAGCACCATTACCTTGGAAAAATGCTTCCTAAAGCTAGAGAGGGGATTATGAGAACCTTAGAAACACCATTGATAGACACTTGATAGGGTAATAGAGATATAAATCATACTAGAAGTATTTTTTGTGGAATTTTAGAAGGTAATAGGGGGTATTTATATATGAGTAGGGGTGGTTTAAAGTGATTAAATAATGATTATTTTGTATTAAATGTTAACCACATTTTTGTGGCATTAATTTAAAATAATTTGGCAGAAAAATAATGTTCTAACGTTTTTTTAATAACATTATAAACTACAACCGCCCATTTAATGTTGTCATTTTTAGTAATTTTATGCTTTTACAATTTAACATTAACCTACTTCATTATTTTACATATACTGTGGAAAGTATTTTTTTACCAAGGTAGCATTTTTGTGCCTAAAAAATAAAAATGAACTTATTACATAATATATACATTATAATTACAAATATTCAATATATATTAAATTATTCAATTTATAAAAGTTTTATAAATCAATTCTAATATGATATGCGTATAACTCATGAAAACAACATTTGTAGAACATGTCAATTGGTGGTTTTCAAAATGCTATGAATGTATTTATAATTGTAACACCATATGTATTATGTCACTCATTAAGTAAATTTTTATCATTAATATGGGTTAATAAATTTCAAATCATGATTATATTATTATTATTTTATAAGATTTATGGTATTTTATAAAAATTGTTTTTTAACTTTTTACTGCAAAAAATATTTTTTTATAAAATTACAATTAATTCACCGTAAGAAAATTATGATGTGTTGAAAAAAAATGACATTTATTTTATCATAATAATAATATAAAATTTATAACTATGTATTTTAAATAAAAATCCTTATATATAGAATGTAAATAGTTTTTATGAAAATAAAAACTTTTTAACCATTAAAAACATTACTTAGGACATTGCTTATTTATATTATTATCTAAACTATTTAATATGATACTTTTATAGAAATGAAATTTATTTCAAACATATGTATTTATCATAAACATAATTAGAATTACATATTTATGTATTTTACATATATACATTTATAAAATAATATCAACAATCACATTAGTGCACCAAAAATACTAATAATGATAAAATTTCTTATTGATTAATCTTCATAATGCACATTGGACATATAGGACAATTTTCTCAAACATAATGGTCATATTTACATATAAATAAACCATCGTTCTTTATTTATTGCATTTATGAAGGTTCTTATATGAACCAAGTCTTAACATACATAGACATTGCACCATTTCTTTCAGAATACATAATACATTAAAAAATCAGGCTCCCAATGATTGTATTAATTTAGTTCATTATAAATGTGGAACAAAAATCACATAACTTAGTGAAATATATTCAATTTTTCTCACAAATATCTCCTTCCTTATAAATTATACTTAAAACCCATTCTTCATAACCTAAATAGGAGAAACATAATAATGGGATGTGTTCAAATGATCAGTAAGGGTATATAATGGAAATGTGTAAGCATATCATGAACATAAGGGTATGATAACTTAATCAAGATCATAAGATGATCATACCCTACATATAAAAGATATTAAAAAATAATTAGGGAATAAATATTTACAGATCATAAGACATGAATCACATGAAAATCAATAGCATTAACAATGAAACCATAACATAGGTATATAATAAAGAATTGTTGAGTACACATAAGCATATAATTATTTTTTCAAGGCTATCTATGAAGACCTTTGTAACATGTTAGGATTTGGGTAATCGCTTATATAACATCTTCAAGAATGGGATTCCCTCCCATGTACCCCTTATTTTTTGGGTTTGGGATTCCCTCATGTGTACCCACTTGTTTCGGGTTTGGGATGCCCTCTGATCTTCCCTCTTGTTTCGGGCTTGCGATGTCCTCTGATTTACACTTTAACCTCATACAAGATTTATCATTACCCAATGAATTGGAGGGAGATATAGATCCAAACCATCCCATTATAAAACCATAAATACATGATAAATGGGGTAATAAAATGTTCGTTATATCATGACCCATAAAAATATTGGTTTCATAAATATCATATCATAACCCATGAAAATAAATTGGTATCAAACTAATTTAATCAAATCATAACCTATGGAAAATATATAAGTTTCATAACTATTTAATTCTAGAATAACTTATTAATGGAAGTAGGTTTGATAAGCATTTAACCTGGTATATCTCATTAAAGATAAATGAGTTTCATAAGAATTTATCATTTCATTACATGTTGAATAGAATCAAGTTTCATAATTATATAAACGGTGAAAAAGAAACCATTTTTTATAAAAATATAACATGTGAAATAGAAATGGATTTCATAAAAACCATTCCATAAACATATAAACCATTCATAAAAGAATTTTAATGTTACCTTTAGATCATTTCATGGAAAGACATGAATAACACTAGTGTATATAATCTCAGAGAGAAAATAATTTGGAAATATCTTTTTAAAAACATTTCTTGAAGAAAATATACTTTATTATTTGAAGAAAAATATTCAAAACATAAAACATTTTGAAATAAATTTTATTTGGTAATGATTTGAAAATTTAAAAAGAATACTTGAAATCATATTGTAAACCATTATCGTTGATAACTTATAAAATAAGATTCAAAACTTTTTTGAAAAATCTTTTTCTTTTAAAAACATTGAAAACTTATAAAAAACTTGAATTTGTTTTGAAAAAAAAATCATTAAGAATAACTTTAAATGATATAAAGAATTCTTGAAAATGTTTTGAAAACCATTTCTTTGAAAATACTTCAAAAACAAATAAATAAATGTCGAAAACTTTTTGATATCCATTTATTCTAAAGTACTTTGAAAACATATAAATAAATATTGAAAGCGTTTTGAAAACAATTTTATTGAAAATAACTTGAAATATTATTAAGAAATCATGAAAAGTTTTATAAAACCATTCTAAAAAACATGGTTTTTATGGAAAAAGATTTATGACTTAAGAGAGAGTTAAAGTCATATTTTTATAAAAACACCTTATTAATGAGCTTAAGTACCAAAAATTGGGGAAAATAGTGTCATTAAAATGATATAAAATGCACATCTATATGGTATAAAAATTTATGATAATTATTAAGAGATAGATCATAATATTTCATCAATTCAAGAATAATCATAAACAATCTGGGTAAATGATGATGTTGAATCTATAAACTTTCACCCCATTGGTAGAATTAAATCACTATTCAATGGAAATAATAAATTTACATAAAGCGTAAAATACCATTAAAAATGGACATTCATGATATAACATGTCAAGGGAAGTATATATAACTCATATAAAAATATAGGTTTATAACATGGTATGTATCTCAAAAAAGGAAAATTGAGACAAAATTACATTGCTGATTTGGTATCTTTTGAAACATAAACCCTGTGAAAAAAATATCCTAAAATGAATATATGTAAAAACAAATAAATTTAAGTATAAGAATTTTAGAATGAATCTATGGGGATTATACAAACAACACAAATGAAATAAGTTGTAAAAAAATAATTTATCTCATAAAAATGAAAAGTGAGATGAAAGATTCTTACCTTATGTATCGACTCTCTTTGTTATCATACAAACCTCCTATTATGTGGAAAACTCCATTTGGTTTGCATCAAAGGATTTCTTCGTTGGATTTCTACTAAAATAGAGGCTACAAGGAGGAAGACAGGGATGTTGGGAAATTAATTTTGTATACCTTGGTAAAACCTAAGTGGTTTGAGAGGAGTAAATATGGTGGAGAGTTGGTGGCCATTTATATTGGAGGGATGGGACACAATTGTAATTTTTTATAACAAGTTAGGTGTACCCATGTTTTTACCAAAAAAGCCACAAATAACCATCCAAAATAAAATAATGTAAGGTTTATGGCCGAACTATGGCCATATAATGGGTTTTGGAAATGTGGATAGGTCATTTGGTCCTTATGATTAAGGTTTAGCCTCTTGTTATGCTTAATTTTACCTTAATCACTATAATTAATTTTAATAACATTCACTAATATTTTTGCGAAAACATTAAATTAATCATATTTGAATATAATTATTACACTAATTTAATGTGTGTATGTTAATTTTTAAATATTCAATTCACATAAGCAGAAAAATTAATTTTAATGATAATCTCACAGACAGGGAAAGAAAGAGGATTTTAATGTGAGAATGTTAGAAAGTTAGTTAATATTTTATATCTAATATCAATATAAAATGATTACAATGACCTAATTTGGATTAATGGACGTTAAATATATCTATTTTTACTTTAAATCTAAATTAAAATATAATTAAAATATATAAATAAATTATATGAAAAATCTATTTTCAATTAAAATCCAGTATTTTTTACTATTCATCTAAAAAGGAAGTTTCCTAGAAAAATCCCAAAAATTCACCCTATGATAATTTTGAAATTTTTATTTAAAAATGATATTTATTTTAACAAAATAAATTTCTAAAAGTGTGTAAAATTAATTTTATTATAGTTCACAGAAGGACATGAAAATAAGTTCTTTTAAGTATATAAATTCTTTAACAAATAATTATATATTTCATTATCAATCTGTTTTATTTATGTGAAACCATTATAAAAAGAATTCAAAAAGTACATATTACAATTAATATTAAATATTTTAATATCTAGGTACTAACTATCTCGTTTAAATAATTATAATAATAAAATGATGTTTCATAGAAACTTGGTGTTGCGTGTAACGATAGCCAAATAGGAATTTCATATAGCGCAACATAATATAAGTCTTACGTATAGTGTACAAAAAGGAAACATATTTATTTAATATAAAAAACAGTATTAAATATTGTGTGAAATGTAAAATATAAAAAATATTAAACTAATTAGAAAAAAATATTTCACAAAATATCGGGATGTTACTTTCTACCCTGCATAACATGAATTTTTCCCTCAAAGTTCATCTTGTTATCAAAGGTTTAATTCTTGAAAGATACTTTCTTAGAAACCCACATTATATAAATTAATTATAACTTCTGTAACAGAGAAATTTTAAAACATAGAGGTTAAAAAAAGTGGTACATTATTAGGTTTTCACATAGGATAACATTGGTGGAATGTGAAAATATAGACTTTGAGGAAAACCATAAATAAGTATAGGGAGTTATTTTAGTCATAAATAATAAACAAGTTAATGATCAATGGATAGTTGAGGCCCTAAACATCATAACTATATAATTATTTAAAAGGCCATCAGTTCAGAAATAATTATGGTATTAGGATAAAATTTTGTTTCTAGATCATTTTCCTAAAGCTAAAGAATATTCATGGAAAGATATACTTGAATGATTTTGGGAAAACCTCGCCTGTTTTTGTTACTTGATTGAATTCACATCATTCTCTAAAAATGAAGGTGAATTTCATTCTAGAGAAACTAATAGATAATTAGATCCAAGATAATTCATCACATATCTCTTAAGTTAATATCTATATAAAGTTGTTATAATAGGTTATACAATATGAATAAATCCTCATGTGGGGGGATAACAAATTAATCTCACAAACTTTATCAATGTTTAACTTAAACATTCTATAAATGGATAATCTTATAAAATTTCTAAAAGATGAAAATCTAAAACATTATAATGAATGTCAATAAATCATCTTAGAATTTATCCACCCTATATCACAAAGTATTTCATGGTTGTCACATTCCAAACAAGTGAATACCCTCAACTTAAATTCTCTTGAAACATTGTAATAACATGAATTACAATAAATTCTTTTTGAATACATGCATTCTTAGTTATTCCAAAGGTTACATGATATATTTATTAAATTTAGGAAGTTTTAAACTTTATCCATTATGAAATAGAACACATTTTCAACAAATCAATAATCAATTCTAGGGTAATCAGTACTACCCAATTTACTTTAACTAAATAAATTATATCTTTTTCTAATCTAAACACAATTTTATCAAAATCATGATCATATTTGGGGTTAACATACCTTAATCAAAATATCACTTTTCTAAGTCTACATCACAATTAAATAAATGCTCTTAAATCCTTGGTGAAAAATTTATACTAAAAATACTTAAATATTTCATGATTCATATAACATAATCCTTGAATTCTAAAACATATATACTTTAATCACCCTACTTTACTCTTAAACCATTAATTAGGCTTCACCATATTATTAAATAATACCTAGTTTCTAGAATATAAAAAATGAATCCACGGTTAATAATCCTCAACCACAATATAATCATGTTTCTTACCTTTAATGTAAACAATACTAGAAGAACAACCAATACCTTTCACATTTCATTCATAGTCTCTTTATCTCTATCATTATAACCATTACTTGTACCAAATTCCGTATTCTCTTCATGAAATTTTCAATTAGGAAATCTATTTTCAAAATTCCCCTAATTTTCACATCCAAAACATAAAATTTTCACCATGTTCCTCATAGTTATTATCATTGACTAAAACCAGAAAGCACAGAGTGAGAAACACATATCATAGAATAAAACAACATATTCATGGAAAATTAATTTTAGTATATCCAAATAATGAAACATAAATTTTAATCAATGAAACCCTAGGTTTATACTAGGTTATTCACAGTCATTTAATATTCAAAGACTTCATGATGGTTAATAATGTGTTTGTGAATTTCAAAAGCATATCCCCTAAGAGTATCTAACCAGGTGTGCAGTAAGGACTTTTTTGTGTGTTCCAGGTTATGCTTGAGTCAGGACCAACGTAAATTTTGAGAGTTATTACCCTTAGGTACATATATTATAGATCCAAATACACTTTTATTATCCATATACGTTTATAATTCTAGATAACCACTCACTTTATACATTACAAAAATTCCATGAAATTTTTCAAAACCTTTCCGCATCCTTAAAATTACCCTTTATGACATCCCAATACATATCCTTAGAAACATATCTAGGTATATCACTATAACAACCCAATATTAAAAAATACAGACATTAAATACTTTTTTGTAGAATACATTATATGTTAAAAAAACTGACACCCAAAGATCATATTATTTTAGTTACGTTGGAAACTTGAAAAAAAATATTATAAATCGGTAAAGTATCTTTAAATACTTCCACATATATCTTCTCCCTTTGTAATTATTCTTAAAAACCTATCTTCATAACTTGGGGAAGGGAAACATAAGAAAGGGTTGAGCTCAAATTCTTAGTAATGTTAAATAAAGGAAATGTGTAAGTATATCATGAACATAAGTCTATAAGAATGTGATCATGATCATTAAAAAATCATACCTTGTATATAAAAAATAATAAACATGAATTGTGGCATAAAGATTTATTGTTCATAAGAAATGAATCATAAGGAAATAAAGAGAATATACCATGAAATCATAACATAAGAATAAGACATGGAATTGTGGAATACACTTAAGAATTTAAAAAACCTATGTCAAGGCTACCTAATAAGACCTTCATAACATCTTAGGTTTGGGATAATCGCATGTGTACCTGCTTTAGGCTTGGGATTTCCTCCTGTATACCCTCTTTTTTCAGGCTTGGGATGCCTTCTAGTGTTCCCTCTTGTTTTGGGATTGGTATTACCTCCTATGTTTCCTCTTGTCTCAGGCTTGGGATGCCCTACCATGTACCATTTTAGTTTATAAAACATTTATCCTTACCCAATCAATTAGAAGGATATATAGGTCCCGCCCATATCATAATAAAATGAAACATACATGTTCTACAAGATAATATTACTTGCATCATATCATGACCCATAAAATAATATGGGTTTCATAAACATTGTATCATAACCTATGGAAAATATATAGGTTTAATTATTATTTCATCTTATAATAACCAATGAAAGGAAGCATGTTTTATAATAATTTAACATGGTATACCCCCATTGAAGAGAAACAGGTTTCATTATAATTTTTAATGGTATAAACCATTGAAAAGAAATAAGTTTTATATGGATATAACCGAGGAAAAAAATAGTTTCATAAAAATATAATTCATTAAAGAGAAATAGGTTTTATAAACATCATTCCATCGAAATAGAAACTATTCAGTGAAATAATATAAATGAAAACTTCAGATAATTTCCTATAAATGCATTAATAATGCTAATATATTTCATCTTAGATGGAAAATAATATATAAATATCCTTTTAAAAATATTTCTTGAGGAAAATATCCTTTCTTCATTGAAAAATGGGTTTTAAAAATAATAAATTTTGAAATAAAGTTTATTTGAAAATAATTTTAAATCAAATACATAATGATTAAAATCTTTTGGATAAAAATTTCCCTTAATAACTTATAAAATAAGCATAAAAAATATAAAAAATCATTGAGAATATTTTAAAGAATGTGTGAATTTCTTTTGAAAAACATAACATTATTAATAATTTAAAAATATATAATGAAATATTCAATATGTTTTGAAAACCAATTCTTTGAAAATACTCTGAAAACTTATAAGGAATTCTTGAATAAAATTTGTACCATTTCTTTGAAAATATTTTCAAAAATTATAATGAAATATGGAAACATTTTGTAAACCATCTCTTTGAAATTAATTTGAAAACTTATAAAGAAATCTTGAAAATGTTTTGAAAACATTTTCATAAAATATAATTTTTAAAATTCATATATTTGTGGTAAAATATATAGGTAAAGTCATACTATCAAAAAAACACATTTATAATGAAATTAAATACTAAAGAGTGGGAAATGGTACCATTACTTGGATATAACATGAATATATAGAGGGTAAGAAAAGTCATGAGAGTTATTGGGAGATTTATCATAGGATTTCATCAATATAATAATAACAATAAATAAACATGATAAATGATGAGATTGAAGCTATTAACTGTTACAACATTGGTAACATTAAATCATAGTACAATGGGAACAATAAATTTACATGAATCATGAAACATCATGAAAAGAAGTATGTTCATGATATAACATTTCAAGGGTATTATATACACCTCATAAAAAATATAAATTCATAATATGGCGTGTGTCTCAAAGAAGGAAAATAGATACAAAATTAATTTACTGATTTTGAATCTTTTGAAACATAAACCCCAATGAAGAAATATCATAAAATAGATCTGTAAATATCCATAAATTTATGTATAATAATCATAAAATTCATCCATGGGTTGTATAAACTCCATAAAAACTAAATGAGTGTGTAATAATTAATTTATCTCATGGAAATAAAAAGAGATATGAAACAACCTAAATTATGTCTTAACTCTCTTTATACTCGTAAAAACCTCCTCTTTATTGGGTAACATCATTTGGTTTTCACAAAAGGGATTCTATGGGTGGATTTAAAACAAAAGGGGGGATAAAAAGAAGAATTTAAGTATTTTTGGAAGTTAATTGAGAAGATATTGGACCAACCTAAGTGGTTTGAAAGTTGTTAAGAAAGGGGAGTGGTGGTGGCCTTTAATAGGGGAGGGCTGGGGAACACTTGGATTTTTTGAAAACAAGTTAGGTGTACCAACATTTTTACCTAAGAAAGTTTATAAAAAACCAAAAAACCTCAATAATTAAAGGTGTGTGGATACAATATGGCCAGATAATGGGTGTTAAAAAAGTGTTAAAGTCATTTTCCCCTTATTTTTAAGGTTTAGTTCCTTTTTAAGCTTAATTTTATCTTAATCGCTGTAATTAATTTTACTCACTTTCACTAATAGTTTTGGTCAAAACTTAATTTAATCATAGCAGAATATAAATATTATACTTATTACAACCATGTATTTTTTGTCAATATTAAAATCACAAAAAGTGTAAAAATTTAAATTTAATTATATTCTCACAGATGTGGTGAGAAAGAGGGTTTTTTATATGAGAATGTTCAAAAGTTCATTATACTTTTATATCTAAATTAAATATAAAAATTATTCCAATGAACTAAATTGGATTAAAAAATATATATTTAAACTATTTTAACTTTTAAAACAACTTAAAATTAAATTTAATAATTTAACAAAATTATATGAAAAAGAAATTTTTGAATTAAAATTTAGTATTTTTCACTATTAATCCAAAAATGAAGTTTCTCACAAAAATATAAAATATTCAGCCTAGGATAAATTTAAAATTCTGAATTATAAAAATAACGTTTCTTTTATAAAATTAAATTTCTAAAATTTTATAAAATTAATTTTATTATTGTTCACAAAATGACATAAAGAGAAGTTGTTTTTTAAGATATAATATACTCTAACAAATCATTATATATTTCATTATCAATATTTTTTATTTATATGAACCCATTATAATTGGAATTTAAAAAGTAGTTATTGATATTCATATCAATAAAATTAATGACTTGGTTATAACTATCTCATTTAAATAAATATAATAATAAAATTCTATTTCATAATAACTCAGTGTTGTGTGCAATGAAAGGAAAGTAGGTGTTTCATGTAGTGCAATCTAATATATGTCTTGAGTATAGTGTACACAAACCAAATATTATGATTTAATATATATAATTATATTCGGTGTTACATGAAATGAAAAATATCAAAAATATTAAATTAATTCAAAAAAATATTTCACAAATTCTTATAGTGTTATAGTTCTTACAAATCCTTTGATAATTTATACTTTTTTTCCTAATGATTTTAACTTTTTACAATCTTAATGTTAAGGGAGATAATCTTGGGGGATTTCAAGTATATGGAGTTTTTTTAATGAATCTATTATTGTTCTATGTTTATATGTTGTTACTATTCCTCATTGTATTATTCCATATCAGCACATGGTTTGTAAGGTTATTATGAAATGTAAAAGTATTTCTATGTGCTGAAAATAAATCATTAATTATAAAATAATAGTTCTATTAATAACATAAATGAAATTTCTAGGTTTTATATTCTTCCCCCCTTAGAGAAATTCCATCCATTAAATTTATTTTTGTACCTTATAGTAAAAACAAAAGAGGGTACTTATGTATCATTACTTATTTGGGTTCACATATTTACTCTTATAACATGTTATTTATCCATAGTAAATTCACAAGGAGGTTTTTCTAGTTCCTAAAAACTTCCTCCCTTGTTTCAGGAATTTGTATAGGCTCATGATTATATGAAAAATAAAATTAGAGCTCTATCTCTTCTTTGGTGATTATATGAGTTGGTTCTATAATGTATTTACTTAGCATAGATACATGGAAGGATCCATGAAATTTAGAGAGTTTGGGTGAAAAGGATAAACGATAATCTACCCCTCCAATTCTCTCTAGAATCTCAAATTTATCAATGTACCTTGGACCCAACTTCCTCTTCTTCCCAAATATTATATCCCCTTTACATGGTGATTCTTTCAAGAAGTCATTATCACCTACTTTTAAGTCTAATTATTTCCTTTGGTTATCATCTTAACATTTCTGTCACTCTGAGATGTTTTGATATGTTATGAATTTCTCTCACTTTCGTAGTGGTATCCTAAACAATTTCTAGACCAACTAGCTTCCTCTCTCCAACCTCTCCCAAATGGTTGGATTACAACATCTTTTCCCCTACAAGGACACATATGGTGTCATATGTATGCTTTAATAGAATCTATTATTATATGAAAATTCAACCAAAGCTACATATTGGTACCACATTCCTTATAATTCAAGTGAACATGACCTCATTATATCCTCTATGGATTGGATATTCCATTAATATTTTGCATTAGTTTGAGGATTATATGCGGCAATCAAATGTACCTTAGTGATTAATTACTTTTAAAGACTTTTCAAATATAGATGTGATACGAGGATCATGATAAAAAATGATTTATAATTGTGTACTAAAAATTTTCACAACTTCTATAATATAAAGTCAAAAAATACATTCAAGGGGAAAATCCTCTCTTATTGCTTGAAAATTTAATGATTTGGAAAGATGGTCAATGATGTACCATATATCATAACTTCTCTTTTATGTTTTAGGAATCCCAATGAAAAATTCCATTGTGTTATTATCCCACATATACATAGGTATCTGAAGAAGTTTTATAAAACCCTTTGGATGATTCCTATAATCCATAACCTATTATCATACCAATCATCTAGATGCATACTCATTAATTTCTCACTTCATGTTATCCTAGAAGAAGTTATATTTTAGATCCTTATACATCTTAGTACTACCTGAGTGTATATGAAATTTTGATATATGATCATAATCTTGTAACACCCTCTTCAACTTTTCTACTGATGGCACACATAATATTCTTTTAAATTTTAACAAACCATCTTCATAGATAAACTCGACAAATTTCCCATCCTCTATGGAATTGATTTTCTTATAAAAACTATTTTCAAGTTTATAATACTTTTTTATCTTCTCTAGTAAAAATTGTTTGTAAATTACATCTAAAAGGGATGATGTTTCACCTTCCTTAATAATTTCAATATCTAACATTAGCAACTCTTTGAAAATGAGATTCTTTTTTGTATTCATTATGGATAGGACCCCCATATCCATCATACTTAAAGTATATTCCAACTTGTTTTCCATACCAGGGTGGTAGTGTATTTCCAAATAGTAAGGTTTAATTAATTACATCCATCACTTTTTCCTTATTTTAAACTATTTTTGTTTAAATGTATACTATAAACCCTCATGATCGTCATATATGTCACATTTTTAATCATAGATATAGTGTCTCTAAATATTCAAATAAAATATCACACAAAACGCTTAATATCATGATTTGTATAGTTCTTATACTGGGTTATTAATTGTTTTGATTCATAAGAAATAACTCTATTATTCTATATGGGGGCACACAATATAAATTTCATTGACATTCCACTGTATTTAACAAAACCATATTTTCATAATGGTAATTTCAACAGAAGTACATTGCCCAAATTTTTCTTTAGTTCCCCAAATCCATTCTCACTCTCCTTAGACCATGTTAATTTGACACCTTTATATGTCAATTTGGTTAACATATTATCTAATTAAGAAACAATTTCATCTAAATTATAATAGTAACCATCAATGGTAAGTAAACTAAATATCTTGTTTATACTAGTTTTTGTGGGCTATTTAATATTAGTGTTTTCCTTAGTGGGATCAACAAATATTCCTTTTTTGGGGATATTATAGCTAAGAAATGAGACTTTTTAATGCCAGATTTCACACTTAATGAATTTATTATATAGTTATTTTCCCCATTAGGTTCTCAAATATTATTTTTAAGTGATCTTTGTTCTCATCATAAATCATTTATTATATCAAGATGTTATTAATGAAAACCTTAAAAAAATATCAAGAAAATCATTGAATGTTTGGATCATAATATCTATAAACATATATGATGTATTAGTTAATCCAAAAAGAATTACCATGATGTCATAATGTGCATACCTTGTGTGAAACGATTCCTTTGGTATATCATCCTTCTGAACGTATAATTTATGATTACTATAATGTAGATCAGTATTTGAGAAGTATTGATCCCCTTAAATTTGATCAAATAAATCATCGATGTGAGGTAATTGATATTTTTTTCTTAATATTGATATCATCAATTCCCCAATAGTCAATTTATAATCTCATGGACCTATCCTTATTATTCATAAATAAGATAGGTTCCCCCATGGAGGAACACCATAGCATATAAACCATTTTTAATTAATTCTTCTAGATAGTTCCTAATATTCACTAACTCTGCCAGATCCATCCAGTAGAGTGTCTTACATAGGGTTTTTTCATCATGGATAAGTTCAATAGTGAATTCAACATCACAGTCAAGATTGTATCATGGAAAATACTTTTGGAATACATAAATATATTCTCTGAATATAGATACATCCTATTTTCTTAGGAAATTATTTTCATTTACTAAATCATCTCCAAGGATTTCATTAAGATTTACCATGAGAGGGGGTTCCACATAAGACTTGGGAAATAAAGTATCTCCTCTAAATTCAAGGAATTATATACCAATCTCATATATTTTAATATTCTTCTCTCAATATTTAATTTTTACATTATAATTTGAAATCAAATCCATCCAACAAATTCTATCAATGTATTCCATAGGTATGATAATTAAATTTTGGAAGGATGTATAATCATGCCTCAAAATGGGAATTTATTGACAAATATTTGTTTTCGTATGATTTCCACTAGGTGTTCTGGTTGATAACTCCCTTATTATATTTCTAGATAAATGGACAACGTTCATAATGAAAATGGAAGATATAAAAGAGTGTGACAATACAGAATCAAATAAGTATTAGTTAATTTTTAGGATATGTCCAATGTACCAACCACTACATTGTTAGGAACTTCAAATTATATAGTTGTAATTTCATAACTGTTAACTTACTACGTGGGCCACTTTTTTTGTAGATTACATTAATTCTTGGATGATTGGTTTGAAAAATTTCCCATATACTTACTATTAAATCATTTAATATTGCTTTCTTCCCTCCTAAACTTTTATTCATGAACCTGGGGAACATTATCACTTCTATAACATACACCCATTACCTTTAGGAAAGTTCTAGGTTTTTTATTCCAACAGCTATTACATGTTTTAAATTACATACTTCATTCATTATAATATTCTAAATTTATTTTATCATGGTTTTAATCCTCCTTTTTCCTATCCTGAATCCCTTTTAAAATATTATAATTAGATAAATACTTTTCAATATTTATAGTATAAGTCAAAATTTTCATATATGATGAAAATTGTTGAGAGGCTAGTGCTCTATGAAGTTTGGTTTTAACCCATCGAATAATCGATCTATATTTCCCCATGTGTTTCATTCATAATTAGTATCATGCCATCATAAAATTGTAAAATTATCTTCATACTCACCCATAACTTCCTCATCTTGTTTCCTATGTTTATGAATTTATATTCCATGTCCACATTTTTCTCATGAGAGATGTAATTTTCATAGAATATTTCTTTAAAATACTTCTTGTCCTTTTCATTTATTTCTACTTTATTCTTGGTGTTTCGAATAAATGACCAAAACTGGTCAAAATCTCCCTTAAAATGATATACCACTATGAGAAACTTGTCCATATCATCACATCCCAATGAAATGAATACTTTATATAGGGTATTTATCAATTCTTCAGACACTAATGGATGTGTGGTCCAAATAAAAATTGTAGGTTGTTTCCATATGAAGTGGTACAACATTTATGAAAAATGTAGTAGAGAAATATATTGTTCCATATGAGAAAGATTATTATTTATAAACTGGGTTTAATGACTAAATATAGTCATAATTCACTCTGGTCCAACAATAATCTCTTTGAATTTCTCTAGAAGAATATCCCTAAATTGATTTCGAGTGTAAAAATGGTTATTCCTTCCATTAACGACCATTTATAGACAATGATATATACTAAATTAATGAATAAACCAAACTATGGTTTTCATTATTAGGTATATTTCATGAATTTCCTAAGGGTTTCTCCTAGGCTTTATTTTTTAAACCATTTTCTTCTTAGTCTAGTTCCTAAAGATTATATTAAACTATACTTTGATACGAACTATAACTACCCCAAATATAGCACCCTAGATTAAGTGGATATTTAATTACAATGGTACATTTATCATAATATTTAGGATAAAATAATTTAACAGCCTTATAAAATCAAATATATAAATGAGTTTTACATTTCATTGAAACTACAAATACATCAGCTAATAATAATAAAATACAGTTTTTCGCTTTGTAATCCATTTTGTATATATAGCACTCTACTTGGTTTCCTAGGAAAAATGGGAGAAAATATAAATCTTGAACTCATATGATCAATATGGGGATATCATACAGTAGAATAAATTATAAAAATAAGTAGTATTGTATAAATAAATAAACCGATTCAATCCATATCAAATGAAATTTAGAGCATAATTAAATCCATCACCAACATAACAATGAATAAATTCCAGAATAAAAACAATTAATCTGAGTGTAATGGGGATTCATAATATTGGACTTCTTAAAATAAATTAAAGGACTTATTCCAAGACATCTTACATAATGTCTGAGGAATCTCCCATTACGCTATAATAATGGTCTCATATGACCTACCAATGCACAAAGGGGGAAATATAATTCGATCCCCCACACATTATTACATTTCCAATGCATTCCATCACATTAAAAAAATAGTACATGGAATAATATTCAAGGAATGTGGAACATAAATACATATCAAAATATCTAAATGAGCCATATCATACAACATTTTCCCTTATAGAAGAATAAATTATTTGGTACATAATTATTTCACCCAATTCAAAGAATTAATAAAAATATATAGGTGGTTGGAATACATGTATTAGAAAATATAGGTGACCAAAGAAAATATTAATAAAACCTTAAAAATATATTAGTAATGTGCATGTAAATTAACTAAAGCATATCCCCTAGGAGTGTCAAACCCGGTGTGCAACAAGGCCTATTGTCGTGCAACGGTTCCTAATCGAGTCTAGATCAATTTAGTGTTTTGTGGTTGTTACCCCTAGTTTCATATTTTATAGAGCCACATATACTTTTATTTTCTATATATTGATTTATATTATTAAAAACCACATACTCTATACATCAACAAAATTTTAGAATGGTTTTATGGCTACGAAGTAATATGAGTAATATAATAATTTCAAAAAGGCTATAATGAGAGGGATTAAATGAACTCTCCTTTAAAAAATATTAAATGGTATAAAATACCCTATAATAACAACAATTATAGTATATTAGAAGGTAATTTAACGTAAAAATACAACCAAATTTAATAAACATGAAAAATAAAAGAGGCATATTGAGGACATTTACCTTGGAAGGATGCATTTTAAAACTAGAGAGGGACTCCGTAGAACCTTGTAACCACCTTGTAGAGACTATTGAAAGGCCAGTAAATATATTAATCATTATAAAAGTATTTGTTTTTCAATTTTGTCGAGAATTGGTGTATTTATACATGAGGGGGTGGTTTTAAGTGATTAAATAAAAATTCTTTTGTATTTAAAGATATCCACTTTGGGTGATAATAATTTCAAAAAAACGGTTGATAATTAATGTTTTAAATTATGGTAAAGTATTTGAAAAACAAAAGAACCCATTTAAAGTTTTCATTTTGTGTTATTTTATGCTTTTATTAATTAACTTTAACTTGTTACATTAATTTATCTGTACTATGGTAAATCCTTATTTACATGGTAATTTTTTTAAATAAAAAAATGAAAATGAATTTATTAACAAATTTGGAACTTAAAATTATATATCTTTTACCCATTTAAATTTATTCAATTTATAAAATAAATAAAAATCAATTCTAATTTGATAAGCGTATAACTCATAAAAACAGTTTTTTATAAAATATAAAATCATGATTTTCAAAATGCTTGGCATGTGTTTCGTAGTGTAACACATTATGTATTATGTAACTACTTATAAAAAATTTTGATAAATAATAAGGGATAAAAAATTTAAAATCTTCATTTTATAATGATTATTTCAATTGAGTTATGATATTTTGTAAAAAATAATATTTTCACTTTTTACACAAAAAATCAATAATTTTTAAAAAATTACTATAAATTTACCCTAATCTAATTAAAATTTATTGAAATAAAAAATGAAATTATTTTATCAAAATAATATTAAAAATATTATTATCAAGTATTTTAAATAAAAATCTTTATTTATTGAATATTTACATTTTTTCTAACATAATAAACTTTTTGACCATTATAAAAGTTACTTAGTACTTCGCTAATTTATATTATTATATAAAAGTGTTTAATAAGATAATTTTTTTAAATTAAAATAAATTTAAAAAATTAAATTTTTCCTAAAACACAATTTTAATTAAATATTTATTCATTTTTCAAAAATAAATTTAAAAAATACTCCCAATTGTTTGTTTATTGAACCAACAATAATAATAATGACTAACCATATTGTTGATTAATTTACATAATTCCCGTCATCCATATTGAAAAATGTTCCTCATTCCTAATAGTAATATTTACCTATAAATACACCATAGTCCTCTCTTCATCACACGCTACTTTTCTTATGAAGGTTTTTACACATCCATTGAAATTGTCTGTTTTTTTCTAACACATCTTCTCATTTTTACAATCTTAATCACAGGGGTGATCTTCATAGGGGATTTCAAGACTATTGAGTTTGTTTTAATGAATTTTTTATTCTAAAATGTGTATATCTTATTACTTATCCTCATTTTATTACTTCATATCAATGAATGATGTGTAATGTTTTTATAAAATGTTAATGTAATTGTATGATTACCTAATTAATTATAATGATATATAACTATAGGCTTAGCTTCCACATAATAATAATCCATTCATATGTATTCCATATGATTTTAAAACATTTAACAAAACATCATATCATAACATATGGAAAATGAACTGTTTTCGTAAACATCTCATCATAATCCTCCTGATTATCATCATAATCCATAAAATGAAAAAAAAATAAGGAAAGTACCATTGGGTTTTATCCCCAATAAATCACAAGTAACATAAAATTAAGTTATAATATATGAAAAATTTTGTTAAAAGATCATTGAAATTTTTCTTGAAGAAAATAACCTTTTCAATTTGAAATAACTTATTTAAAATAAAATAAAAAATAAAAATATTTTGGAAAAAATATCCTTTGAAAATAACCATGGAAAGATGTAATGGAAACTTAAAAACATTGATTTTTCATGATAGTGTTAAATTTTTTTCTTGTCGTAATCTTGAAAACAATTATTTTATTCAAACCTTCAGTAAACAGAACCTCATTCAAAAAAACACAAATATTTTTTTTTATCGATTTTGAACAAATTAAAATAAGTTTAATACATATGTTAGAATATCAATATAAATTATAAAAAAACATTCTATAATACATTTTAAAAAAACATAGACATGGAATAAAAAATATGTTTAACTAAAGAGATAAATAAAGTTGGTTTGACGTAAAAATATCTATCATTCTTATGAATACTTAAATAGAGGAAAATGAAAGGAAAAAATTATATCACTATAAATAACCATTGTATAAGAAAATAAATGGGTTTATTACATATGTATTGTATAATTTTCTTTAATGGAAATTTAAGCACAAATAGTCTTGATTAAAATGATGTTAAAACATAAATCCCTTACTACTTTGGTAACTTATGAATTATAATCCCTGTGAAGGAATAAAATCAAATTAAACAATAAATATTATTAATATAAGGATATTCATGATATAATATTTCAAAATCAGTAGTATATTGACCTCAAAGACATAAATATGTGTATAACATCAACCATATAGCAATGAGACATTATTGAGACGAAGATCCCTAACAAGTTTTTAATATCTGGATTAAAATCACATTAAATAGAGAAAATTATATAAATATGTAAATAAATATTATATTCCGTAAAATAGTCTTGAAATACATTTATTGGTATTATATACACCACAAAAAGTTAACAAGTTGTGAATATTGAATATGTCTCACATAAATAAAAGTTATATGAGAAACCCTTACCTCACACATGAAATGCTTCATAATTCCCCTATAATCATCTATAATATATTTAAATTTATTATATTTTTATACCATAACCATATACAAACTTATAATATTATATATTATCCAATTATAAAAATTCAATAACTCTTTATTAATAATTCTTTATTAAATATTTTTTTGAGGGTGATGTATGTTTTGGTATGGCAGTTCCAATCCTTGAATATTGATCATGGTTACATAATCTCAATAATGTTAATAAAGATATAATTATCATATATATTCATTATATTCATATTTATTACTTTCTATAAATATATGATATAAAGAAATTAATTACACTACTCATAGAGATTGTAGTCCATACATACACACGAGTGATGAATTCATTTTTCTATGGATTGATAGAATGAATGGTAAATAAAATTTAACCTTTTAATGAACAAAAATAATATCATAAATATAAAAAATATTTACTAAATCCATCATTATAAATATCTATGTGAGGTGGGTATTGAAAATTTATTATATCACTACGCGGAGGTGATAGTCTATTACTACACATGGGTAATACTTTAATTTCTCATTTGATGGGAAATATTGAAGAATAAGGTGATTTCATTATCATAAAAAAATAATTTTATATGTTATATACTAATGTTATTATATTCGATTGTTTAAGATGAAATATATGGAGGTAGAAGAATATAGAAAGTGAAAATGCTAATTCAAGATGATTACCTGCTCTTTGAAGAACCAACTTCACATCTCTCATTAAGGACCCTAGGGATGGTACTATGAGAATAAAACTACCTATTTAATGTTTATAAAGAATATAATAAGTTTTTTTTTTAAGGATTTGTTCAATATAAATGTGTAAAGATGGATTGAATAATAAGGAATAGGTGGTGTCATTTTGTAGAAATGGAAAGGACGCATTTGAAATTAATTTAAATATTTAGATATTATAAATTATTTTTCATGTTAAAGTTGAAAAAAGGGGATTAAATTTAAAATATAAGATATTTTAAGTTTAAAAATACTTCATAAAATAAAATTTTTATAGTTTTTTTATTCAAACTAAACCTTATCTTTTTTATACCCCATTTTAACCAATTTTAACTATAACTATGGTAACAAATTATTCAATACTAATTGGTCATAAATTTACTAATAAGGGATAAATTGGCTCAACAATGGTCAAAAATGAAATATTATACTATATCCCATCCCCCTAGTCCTTATTTAATATTTAAATTATTCTAAAATCATTTAATAATGTATTTTTTAATATAAAATACCTTTATAGTCATTTTTTGAACTATTTTCATATTCTGACATTAAATACATCAAGACTGATATGGAATCTGAATATAAAATTCTTTAACATCAATTATACATTATTATTAATCATAAAATTCTACTCACACCATAATTCATACAATGAGATATTTATTTTGATGTTTTTAAAACCATTTAGTTTGATTTCTCTACTTCGTGCACAACACAACCTGGGCATTGTGTACGTATTTATGGTAATTATACCATCCAAAAAATTAATAATCAATTACCATAAAAAATAATTATGTTCAAAAAGAACTTTTACTTCCATTAATAACATATTTATGACCCTACATGAACATATAAGAGAAATGAGAAGAAATAGAGTGACATTTTGGCATTTCATTAAAATAATTTAAATGACATTATCAAAGACTAACGACACCGAAATTCCATATTTTAGAATATTTTTAAGGTATTGGTAACATATAAATCATCCAATTTAATATAAGAATGTTTATATATGTGATTTTTAAAATCCTATCACATTATTTTTAACCTTAATTATCTGATTTAACCTTACCGAGGTGAAATTGTTTTAGTAGAGTTACTCTTCATTATAAAAAAAAATAAAATTAAAATATTTTCAAAAGTTATACATTCTTATTAAAAATATGGAATAATATTTATGAAATTAAATCCATATAATTTTCAATAATTAATTTTAACACAAACCCAAAAAACATGACTTAAAACCATTGTCCAAAAAATTATTTTTTATGTATTAAAACGTTTTTATACCAAAATTAAACATAATGTCGATTATAATGAAATTAATTTGATTATGTTTAATAAAAATGAACTAATTAAATTTTAAAATAAATTCAAAAAAATGGACATGGTGAAAACTAGAATGGAAATGAAATTTTCATATCAAATTGGTATTTCTTTACTAATAACAAAGATTAATAATATTATAAGTTTATTAAAATTTCACCATAAGAAATTTTTATATGATGTTTTCAAAAATGATATTATTTTCATATTATATAATTTTTATAATTTTTATAAATTTATGATTATATTTTCTCACTAAAATGATTATAAATATTTTTTTGAATAAAAATTAATTTTGAAGGATACAATGACTTCAGTGAAAATTCAGTTCTTATTTCCGAAGATGTATTCAATCAATTTTTATTGAATAGGGATATTATAAATTTATTTCATAACATATAATCTTATATTCCTACCCTCTAATTTGATATATTTTTTACAACAGTCACATTTAAATAATAATATTTTTTTAGTATATCGTAATTCACTTAAAGCTCAGTGTGTCATATTAAGAAAGTAATCATGAATAGTATTATTTTAAAATAAATTTTCATGGTATTATAGATAGGACACTCAAATTTGAGATATTAAAATCTTATACTTGAGGTTCATGACATGAATGTATCACAGAAAATTGATTCCTTCTTACATAGAGTGCTTCATTTCATTAATAGTGTTGGGTATGTTTTTTAGACAAGGGAAAACATTTTCTTAATGTTGAGATTAATGTTTTTTTTGGGATTATATATATGGGAGGAAGAAATTTCAACTACAATTTCCCCCTTAATTTTTCAGTCCCCCTCCACTTGGGATGATTCTAGATGTGTTTGATGATGGTATATGGTATAATCTTAAATATTGAACTTCACTCTTAGTTTCCCTTGATTGTTATCTTATCTCAAATTTCCAAGTTAGGGATTTCAGGTATTATTATATCGAATCAATTTTTATAATATTATTTTAATGGTTATTTCAATTTTATTTTTTAGAGGATGTCCTGAGATGGTATCTATATATTGTTTAATTTCATTTTGATTGAGGAGTGTCTCCATATTTATTTTTATAGGGTTTTTGTGTAAATTGGATAAAATTTATGGATACAAACTTGGTAAATTATGGTGATTTTTTCTATCTTAGGTTTAGGTGCACGTCAAAAGTGGGCCTCCAATGACTGCTCGTCATTTTAGTGTAA